>CM066733.1:112516920-115381920 GCA_033961575.1 Aselliscus stoliczkanus
TAATAACATATACTGATAACAAAAATGAATTCAAGTCACATTAGACTTCTGCAATTACAAGAGGTGCTCAAAGTGGTTACCATCAGCATTGACACTTCTGATTATGGCGAACTACTGCTTCAGCAACGTTGACCATCTCTTAAAATGTGTATATATATATATTTTGGCACCCCTGGTATAAATGAGATTGTCCTATTTTCTACAATTTGCTTTAAAAATAATTTAGCAATAATTTAAATTTCTTTCCATCTCAGAACACATATCTCATTATTTGTTTTTAGCCATTCTTGCATTTAAAAAATGTGTCTGGTTTTTTTTGTTGTTGTTCTAATAGAAACCAATTCAGGAAGTAACAAAGTAAATAGTAAAAGGTAGTCACTTTTGCCTCTTATGATATTTGGTTTTTCTTTCCTGCTAGTAATGATGAGGAATTTAGCTAACTAACATTATTCCTTTTTTTTTTCTCTTCTGCCTAGTCCCCAGTTTTAATTATATTTGAATTCTTAATTCTGCTTTGACTGACTAAAACTTTAAATATTATTCCCAAATATCTATTTATTCATCTCTATTTACCATTTTTATTTTATTTTATTTTTAGCTGAGCCATCCTGCCACATGTTGGCAGCTCAGCGGCAGCTCAACTCCGGCAGGGCATCAAACTGCTGTTGTTCAGAGCTTGGACTCTTGAGTGGGCTCTTAACCAACTGAGCCACTCGGCCGGCCCTACTTACCATTTTTAGATGTATATTTTGATTCCTCACAATTCAAGAGGATGTCCTTACTCTTCCTTCCACTTTTCCGTCTCTTTAGTTTCTAAATTTTTGTCATCAATACTATTATATTTCTGTTTTGTCACTGTAGTTAAGTATTTAGTGCTTCATGTAGAAATTGATTCAAAAAATTGAAAGCAAACAAACAGCATTTGATTGATTCTGGAAATGGAAATCCAATAAACAACACTGCTATATTTAATCACGTACATAACCCTTATTCACTATAGCCACAGATAGTGAGAGAGGGGCTACAACTCTTCATCAGTTTCCATGAACTCTTTTTTGCTCTCTGTTTTTTCACAAAATCCTGCTTTTATTTTATGGATACAAATTCTTGACTTTTCTGAGGGAAACTGAAATATGTTTAATTGTGTAATAATGTGTCCTGAATGGTCTATTTGTTTTAGAGTCAATTGTTCTGTTCATATTAGTTCTTCTTTGTGCTGATAATTTTCCTTAAGTATATGGTATTTCTTGGTTGTTCATTTATTTTTATGAACAAAGGAACAAAGGAATTAACTCAGAGCAACTGCAAGCTCTGAGTATGTGAACAGGGCAAGCTATATTATCCTTTCATTTGAGATGTGAGGATGAGAAGAGGCAGGTAGGTTGGATCTTGCCTCAAATAACTCAGGGCACCAAACAACATTCTGTGGCGCCTAGCATCTTCTAGGCAGATTATTTAACTACTTTAGAAATTATTTATCATTTTTCTTCATGGGGGCAAATGTCAACTGTTACATGAGGAGCTGGTGGGGGTAACCTTAAGTAATTTTTATGTGATTAACCTCTTGGACTTTCTAGATAATCAAATTATATGCAAATGAGTTTAGTTCTTATTTTTAACATATATGCTATTTATTGTTCTTATAATATTACTTTGGCTAGTTCCTTCAGTACAATGTTGAAAATTTTTAAGGTTAATATCTTTAAAATCTTCACAGCAGACTATCTGAGACTCACAGGTTAATTCTTCTTAGGGAAAAAAAGGTTTTATTTTTCTGTAAATGGCAATTTGACCTTTTGGAACAGTGCTTTTCCCCTGACATATTGCATCTTTTAGTCCTTATGTTAGGAGATTCATGTTCTAAAATTCATGGTTTCAGAGATGTGCCTCTAGTATGAATGAATTTCATTTAGCCTCTAGCTGATGATAACCATAAAACATGGAACGTGCGTGTGCGCGTACACACACACACACATTTTTGTCTGTCTTTCTTGCTCATTCAAGGGTCTCTAGAGTCAACAGAGGCTGATTTTGGAGAGTAGTAAAATTTTGGAGAAAGCAATTGGTTTTGGGTGAGTTCTCTGATTTTGTGCATTTTCTCAGAGGGCAGCCTGCATTAGAGTGATAGTTGGCAAAGGGTGACTAAAACTGATAGAAAGCTTGTTGTTTTTCCAGCTGGGGCAACAGGGGAAGGAGGCACACCCAGGGCATTGGAGAGTGAGGGTAAAATCCAGAGTTGAGGGAGCCAGGAAGGGAACACCAAATTCAGTTTGTAAAGATTATCCAAGTCTCTGGCTAATATTTGAACCGTGCACATATAGGCTGTTTGAGAACAGTATAAACTGCCACCCACTGCAGGCATGACAAAGTTTGCAGGTTTAGTTTTACCAAGTTAATTGCCTGCTACAACAAAAACATTAGAATCCCCACAACATAACATCCATAATTTCAGGATATAATCCAAAATGAGGATCAGAGATGTGATCCATTCTCCAAGGAAAGATAATCATCAAATACCCAGTCCAGCTTTTAGAGTTACTACACAAAAACTTTAAAGCAGTTATTATCACTATGATTAACGAGTAAAAGGAACATATACTTATAATGAAAGAAAAGATAAGAAATCTCAGGAGGAAAATGAAAAATATTAAAAAAAGCCAAATGAAAATTTTAGAACTAAAATATGTAATATTTGAAATAAAAATTATTGGTTGGGCTTAACAATAGATGGAAATGACAGAGAGAGGGACGAATCAGTGAATCCGAAGACAGATCAATAGAAACTATCCAACGTAAAGAAGAGAGAGAGAAAAAAAAAAAAAAGGACTGAAAAAACTAATATCTCCAGGGACATGTGGAACAATAGTGAAAGATTTAACCTATGAGTAATGGATTTTCAGAAGGAGAAGACAGAGCAAATGGGTCAGAAAAAAATATTTGAAGAAATTATGTCTAAAGTTTTCTGAAGTTTAGTGAAAGACATAAATTTCAGAGTAAAGAAGCTTAGTGAACCCCAAACTATATAAATATGAAGAAATCAAACTATTGAAAAGCAAAGATACAGAAAATCTTGAACTCAGCCAGGGGAAAACAACACAGGAAAACAATCAGATGACCACATTCTTCTCATCCCTCTGGCTCCTGTCACACCAGAGGAATGAATGAAGACCGTCAGAAACAGTGAATATCTGGATAAATATAAAAGAGGTTTTATTTTCCTCTTAACATATTTAAAATACACATGACTCTTTAAAACAAAAACTATAATTTTTTTCTTGTGGGGTTCATAATGTATTTGGTTGTAAAACACATGACAACTAGAACATACAGGATGTTGACAAAGTGGGATAAACAGACTTAAGTAATCACAAGGCTTCTGTAACATTACACGAAGTAATAGTAACTCTAAGTACAGTGTGAAAAAGCTAAGAATGCGTATGTAATTTGAGAGCAACCATGAAAAAATAATGCATAGAGGTATAACTGAAAAGCCAATTGATAATTTAAATGGATTTCTAAAGTATATGCAAATCATCCCAAAGAAGGCCGGAGAGGGGAAACAGAAAAGAGAGGAGACAAACAGAAAGCAAATAAAATTCATGGTGTCGGAGATTTAGAGCTAGATTTGGAGTAGATTGTCATGATTATCAGTAGGGGAAGGTAGGGAGAAGTTCTGCGTCTGGGTTGGTTACGCCAGGAGAGTGACGGAGATTATAGCCAGAATGTTTACAACTGGGGAAGAAATGGAAGAAGGAGAAGTAAAAGACCTATCAGAGTTTGGAGGCTCTTCCCAATACGGATGCTCACTGTTCAGACACTAGGTGCCTTTAATACACTGGGGAGCAAGGCTGCCTTCTAATTCTGGATTCTGAGACACTATTGTCAACTATTCGGTTTTCAATGCTTTGCAAGTCAATCCCCAACATGTACACCCATGCATACTTTGGCTTGCTGTTCCATCCCGAAGTGTCCTCCCACATAGACTTTTGGGGCTTGTATACTCTGCCTTCTCGGGGATGGCCATGGCCTGGTGCTTGGCCCTCAGCCTTGTTTCAACCTCATTTGGATCCTGATTTTGGCTTCCCCTCAATACTCAGGGTATGTATGGCTACTAACTATTCACTCAGGCATAGTCTCTCACAATTTTGCGAACCTGCTGCCTTGGCTCCCTGTCTTGGCTCCTCCTGGCTTTCCCCTGGCCATGGCTACTCTACACATCATAGAAGGGACACAGGCGCCAGAGAAGGAGTCAGTGGACAGGAAGAGAGCCAAGATACTTGAGTGAGGAGGAAGAGTAGAAACAGGCTCTGAGGAACATGAAGATAGGCAATGAATGTATTGTAAATCTCTATATGATGGGGTTTGGCTTATAGAATATTCTATAGTCACACTGGAAGGCTAAAGTTCCACACGATGGCGACATTTTCCTATGAAATTAATGGAAGTAGTCACCTTGAGACTTAGAAATGACTTCTAACGTTACAATGTTTTATTTGCTGCTAAAAGGTCAGACAGTAAAGGCAAGGGTGAGAAGACAAACCTAGGAAGGGCTTTATCTGCATATGGTTCCCCAATTAGTTGTAAAGAGGTGAGTCATGGAACTGCATATTCTGTACGACCAGGCAAATGACGGGAAGGCCCCTGTCTCTGTTCATAAAAGCAAGCTCCGAGATTTGTTTTGTCAGGATGGATTCGACGTGGTGTCACATTAACTGAATATAACAATCACACTATATGATTGTTGATACATCACATTTTGTTTACCCTTTTTTTTGTCTGAGGCAGTAGCAGGACATATCTTATAAAATTCTCATTAAAGGAGTTGGAAAGAAAATCAGTACACAGTTTTAATCTTTGATTTACCAAAAATCCCAGGAATTGTCTTTCAAAAGTCAGTTTGTATAAATTAATTGTGTAGGATACAGTCAATTTCACAAAATATTAAGTCTCAAAAGAGCTAACTTCCAAAAACCTATTTAATTTATAAGATACAATACAGAATCTGAATGAAAAATAAGGAAGACCCCACCCATTCTAATGTTAACAAATGGAAAAGTTTTAAATTAAGAACATTTAAAATTCATCCTGAAAATTCTCTTAAGAAAAAGAAGACAACTAAACAATGGTAAAGAAGGGAAATTAAAGTATTGCCAATTAGGGAAACTAGGTATTATTCATTCTTCCCATTTTACAATGAATAAACCTGGGCTCTGAGAGGTTAAGTAACTTGCTCAATGTTATACAGCAGCAACAAAACAACTATAAGTTGAGTGCCTACTATGTGTCAGCATTATGTTAGGCACTAGATAGCCACCAATGAACAAAGTCAGCAAGAACCAGAGAGATTATACCAGTTTAGATAAAAATGACACCCAAGTCCGGACTCGTGGTAATATGTCCCCAAGGTATTTGGGGTGATTCTTAAGGGGACCGCTAGGGGCTCCCAAGGGCTAAAGGTAGTTAACGTGGTTGATCCCACATTAGGATGTTTGACTTTTTGATCCTAAGCATTAGCATGACTTCTTGAACAGAGTAGAATTTCAGAACATGTTTGTTCAGAAAATGAGCATTAGAACGAGGCCAGAGACTTCTGTCAATTTTGTTCATGGCAGATTCTGAAATCTGAAATAGCATCAGGCACATAGTGAGCACTCAATTAAGGTTTGAGATGGACTTAATGACTGGCCGAATGGATGAAAGAAGATCAAAGCAAATAATGAAGAGGAGGGTTCTTGTTCCTTAGATGGTGACATAACTTTCTCAGTCTAATGGTTTTAGATCAACTTCTGGTTATAAATACTTTGTTTGGACAAACAAGCACTTGTCCTGGCCACTCTTGTGCAATGTTGTGACCCACAGTTACAGTGGCATTGTTTCAGGAGTCTTCTGTACGTAAACCCAGCACATCCACACCAGGGGGATACGTGGTGGAACGCATGGCAAGCCCTATTTTCTGTTATCCCTTTTTTCCCCTTCCCTTTGTTGGGTTGAACATGTTTATACAGATGGAAATCAGATTACAGGGGTCAGCCTTGAAAAGATGTTACACGTGTGCCTTAAACCAGAAGGCAATGGAAGAAGGCAGAGACTATTGTAGTGTTTGCTTTGGTTACAAAAGTTACTTGTAAACTGATCATAGAACTACGAGCCTCAGGTCCGTTGTAGAACTAGCTGGTCTAGTCACACCTCCTCTTTAACTCCTGCACCCCTGAGTAAGCTTAGCTGTAGCATTTGGTCAATTTGGGAATAGTTCCTCCTCAAACAAAACAAAATCTGCTCTCTTCAAGGTTTATCTTTTAAAAAAATCAACAGATGGAGAGAGCTGCACGGAGTCTCCTGCACAGACAGTATATGGCTCTGAGGGTTCACAGACTCTGCCCCATTCCATTCTTTATCTTGAGATAATCTATATTTTAGTCCCAGCACAGCTTCACAGGCTCTCTGTCTAAACCTTAACACCAAGATCCTAGCCTATCTCCCTGTGGCAAGGGCGGGAAGTGTGAAAAGCAAACATAAAAATCCAAAACAAGCATAGTTTCATGTAGCATTATATTTTGTTTTAAATTATTATTATTATTATTTTTTAAAGATTTTATTGGGGAATTGGAGGAGGGGAACAGTGTTGGGGAATCGGGGAAGGGGAACAGACAAGTTGCTGTCTTTTTGTTCTTCAGTTTAGTTGTGGAGGATGTTGCTTCACTGTTGGTATCGTCATTGCGCTCTTCCAGGATGAGGCAGATCGGTCGCTGGCCTCTGGATGTCGCTCACCGCGGCTATTGGCAGCTCACGCTTGGCTGCCTGCCACTCACGCTGGCTGCAGGCCACTCACTGTAGCCTATGGCAGCCCACTGCAGCAGGGGCTGCAGCCTACACTGTCGCTGGGGCTCGCACAGGCCAGCTCCAGGTGGAGCTGTTGTTAGCTGTAGAGGGCAGTGTCACTGGCCCTCATGTGGGATCCGAACCGGGGCTGCTGGCATCCCAAAACCAGCGCTTAACCAATGCGCCACTCGGCCGGCCCTTGTTTTAAATGATTTAAACACCTTTAGTGGTTTTCTTTCCTTTCAGGGTGTTCATTTTTCTGATTTTAAAAATAATAAAAGGTCATTGTAAACTCTTATGGGATAACAAAAAGTATAAAGAAAATAAAAAGGATATATAGTCTCACTACTTGTAATAAACTGTATATCCTTCAAGACTTTTTACTATGCCTTTTTATTTTATGTAGTACACACACATGTGCACCAGCACACACACACACACACACACACACACACACACACAAAATAGGTGTCTTGCTTTAAAAAAAAATCTTACTTACTTCCCCTTTCCTTCTTTTCTCTTTCTCTGCTATAAGTTCAGCCCTTCTTCTAGAAATCATATCATCCTATTAAAGAAAGAGACATTTAAATTTTTTAATGGGAAATAATAAAATGACTTATGTATTAATATTACATAATTACACTTTTTTCCCCCCCAAAGTGACATACGTATTTACCAAAGTGGGAATAACATTTGGGTGGAAGGATGGTGAGCTTTCCAAAAAAGTATGTGAGGGTGGTGATTATGTCACTACATCCTTATACCTCCAGAACGCTTGGTCAGCCATTTCCCTTCAGAGGGATAAAGGGCACTTAGGGCCAGTCACTCTTCTACAAACTTTAGAATTCCTATTCAAATTTATTACTTATTAGTTTGTTTCTGGTGAAGAGGTGGATTTTGTACATGGAGAAATAGAGAAAAACTTGGAGGCAATCTGTTGAAAACGTTTAATCTTTTATCAAACTACTAAAATACAAGAGCCTAATAAAACCTAAAAATACACATACAAGTGAGAAAAGCATATGTACTTTGGGTATGTTCACAGACATGGTGTATGGGCAGTCCTCCAGGCTTTCCAGGGGCCTCTGAATCTAATGCAATGGATCCTTTAATATATCCCCAAGGTTTGCATGAAAACTAATCAGCCCCACCCATTTTGATTTGGGGGCTCACTGGCTAAGGGTTCTTTTAAGTCCTGAGAGATTAGAGTGGTGCCTGAAGACACGAGCTGGGGGCTCAGGTCTAGACCCGCAGGCCCCTGCTGCTTTTATCTGTCAATTAGTGAGTATATACTCTGGGGAATTTATGTTCTGTTGACACTCAAAAAATATTTGTAGATAAAATTACAGAACTGAATGGAATCAAATAAATTTAGTTTTCAAGGCTCCAGAGAGATTCTGTAGCTCTTTAAAGGGTAAGAGTTTACAAAAACTCTTATTATTCCTTTTTTTTTTTTTTTAAAAAAAACAGTTTTACATTGGTGCTTTAACTATAGAGTTGTGAAAACACAGTCTTCTTTGTGTTTTCATAACATACATTGTATAGATACCACAAAGAAACGCAAAGTATGCACAATAACACACATATTTTGCGTCTTTTTGCTCTGATGCTTTCACTCAAATAAGTCGAGGTTAGTAAAGTTTAACTAATTATTGTGTGTCTGCCAGATGCCATCATTGTTCTGAGCACTGCAATACATTCATTCTTTCATTCTCTGCTCAAATCATATCTGCCAGGAAGACAGTCCTATCCTACTCTATAGGTGGGTTAAGGAAGTCAGAGGGTTTAACTTAACTCACGTAATGTCACACGGCCAGTGGAAGACGGTGTAAGAAACTTCCAGATAAAGGAACGGAAAAGCATATGGTTTTTTGGGGGCTACAGAGGAGGGTTTGTATTTGATCGAGAAACAAAGTTAGAAAGAGGATTTGGAACAAGATTGACAGGCTTTCAATGCCAGACTAAGGAGTTCAGACCTTAACAGGGTGGCTAGATCAAAACAGAGGCTTAGGAAGACCAGTCTGGAGGCGGCCAGAAGGATGGGCTGGAGGGGCCAGAGATGAAGCCAGGAAGGAGGAGTAGAAAGTCACTGCTGGGTGGAGCTGTGGGTGTGAAACGGAAGGAGCTAGTGCATGAGGTTGTGAACTAGCTCTTGAGACTTCCTCTTTTCCGGTCTCATATCCCTCAAATTCTCAGGGCAGGAGATGGTTAGGATGGAACTTCATTACCTTAGAGCTGCCTTAGAGTAGCTACTAGCTACTTGTGACTATGTTAAAATTAATTAAAATCAAGTAAAACTAAATATTTGGGTTCTCAGCCTCACTGACCCCATTCAAGTGCTCAGTAATCACACATGTGGCTAGTAGCTGCTGTGATGGACAGTGAAGATACGCAACAGTTTCATCATCAGAGAGTTCTATGGCAGCATGCTCTAGAGGCGCCCAGCCCCACAGTAAGGTGACATGCAAATATGCTCTGGTATCTCTCTTCTTTATTTCTTTTCCATTCCCATGATTACAGATCTTTTTGCCCAGCAGACACTTTGGCCCATTTTCTTCAGAGATCAGGCAGCAGAACAGGGAAGAATGCCATCAAGAACAGTGTGAAGCTGGGTATCTTTCCACATCTTTCTCCTTCCTTCCATAGCTTTGGGATGGCTGAGAGCTCAGCTTAACTTCATTTTGGGTGGGATATGCAATCTTAGCATGGTAGAGCAGAGGGATGGATGGCAATGACCTTGAAGGGATTTCCTCTGGCTAACCCCAAGATGGAAAGAATTTGACAATTGTGTCTCAGCAATGAAAAAGGAACTTCATGATTTTTAACTTTGTCTATAATGAGTATTGAGTTGTGAGAATGTATTAAGCAACTTAAGTTATGGTATCTCAAAATTGGAATGAACTGATGAGCTCTCTGACACTATAGAGAGGTTTTTTCCACAGCATTCCTGCCAAATGTCCACTCAGTCTGTTATCTACTGACAAATAGCTCACTGCCTTCAATCTTGGTTCCTTTTGGAAATGCTTATGAATAATGAAATACATCTTTTTGTACCTTCCTCCTACCAATGGTAATTCCTTCCCTTGAGGCTATATGGGACAACTACAAACTCTCTTCAGCATGAAAGCTCTTCAAATAATTGAACACTGCTCTCATGTTCCATCTTAGTCTTCCTAGCTCCAGGTTCGAAAGCTCTCTTCTTTCTACTCCAGTTCAGATCTATAGATTTGCAATGTCAAGACATGTCATATAAATGTAATGAATCATGTAGTATGTACTATTTTTTTTTCGCCTGGTTTCTTTCATTCAGCATAATGATTTTGATAACCATCCATGTTGTAGGGTGTATGCACAGCTCATTTCTTTCTTTTTTGTTTGTTTGTTTTTTTGAGGGCAGTGTCACTGGCCCTCATATGTGGGACCGAACCGGGGTTGCTGGCTTCCCAAGCCAGCGCTTAACCACCGCGCCACTCGGCCGGCCCTACAGCTCATTTCTTTTTAATACTGAGTAGTAGCCATTATATATTCAGTTTTATAAAATGTTAAGATATTTAAAGTGTACATCATGATGACCTGATATATGGATAGACTGTGAAAGGACGCCTCCCATTTAGTTAACACATGCATCACCTCACATATTTATCTTTTTTTTAATAACATTTAATTTCCCTTTCAGCAAATTTCAATTATACAGTGCCATCAACTATACGTGAGGTCTTCAGACCTTATTTATCTTACAGCTGAATATTTGCACCGTTTTACCAACCTCTCCCTATTTCCCCCAATTCTCAGGCTCCAGCAACCACAATATATATGTGGGGTTATTTCTGGGCTTTCTACTCTGTTTCATTGATCTATGTGTCTAGTCTACTATTGAACTCTCTCTGTTGAATTTTGCAGTTCAGTTATTATACTCTCCAACCCTGTAATTTCTGTTTGGTGCCTTCTTATATTTTCTGTCTCCATTTTGAAATTCTCATTTGGTTCATGCACTGCTCTCCTGACTTTGCTGAACATCTTTATCGTTATTATTTTGAACTCTTTTTATCAGATAAATCACTTATCTCCTCAGTAAGGTCTGTTCCTGGAGTTTTACCTTCTTTTGTTTGAAATATTCCTTCGTTTCTTCATTTTCTTTGACTCTCTGTGTTGGTTTTCTGCACATTTGATCAGACACCTCTCTGAGTCTTGACAGTGTTGTGTTGTGTAGAAGGGGAACCTTATTAATCAGCCTGGCCTGAGTTCTTGGCTGTCTCTCAAACTTTTGTGATCGTTCAAGCCTCATTCTCTGTTCTTTGTGGCTCCCAGTAGTTGAGGGTGTGCTACAATCCATCAGTGTTCCAAAGGGGAGACTACAGACAGCACAGGCTGATGGGAAGCTGGATCTTCAGGCAGCAGATGTTTTGATGTGGATGATATGGGTGTTTTCTTGTTTGCCCAATGTGTAGGAGTAAAAGGTACAAACTCGCTCAGCTCGTTTCTGGGTTTCCTTCAGAGGGAATTGCTTTGTGTGCAGCTGTAGCTTCAGTGTGTCTATGGGAGGAGTTCAGGAGGCTCCTATGTCTCCATCTTGGGTCAGAACCCAGGGCAGTCTATCTGGATGTTTACCACCTTTAGTTTATCCATTCATCAGTTGATAGGCATTGTGCTGTTTCCACTTTTTGGTTATTTTGAGTAATGTTGTTATGAATATTCATATACAAATTTTTACATGGATATGCTTTCATTTCTGTTAGATTCCTAGCAGTAGAATTATTGGGTTCCCTATGACACTTTTGAACATTTTGTGGAATATCACTCACATTACAGTTTTAGAAGAGACATTCTAAGCTAATATCTGGATCTGTTTCAGTATAGGCTAACATGGCCTTCATGGATGGTGCCATAATTCCAGGAGCTAGTGAAAAAGCCACTGAAAGTTTTAATTCTTTATGTTTCAGGCCTGCTCCACTTGCAGCCTCTTATACTATGCTCCTGTGTCGGTATAGGGACACTTCGATGCTACCATCATTTTACTTTTATTTGCCTTGGAGAGAAAAGCATTAACATGTTGACAATTACATAAGCCTCAAATAATTCTTAACTCTTTAATTAAAAATACTCTTGGGCCGGCCGAGTGGCGCATTGGTTAAGCGCTGGTTTTGGGATGCCAGCGGCCCCGGTTCGGATCCCACATGAGGGCCAGTGACACTGCCCTCTACAGCTAACAACAGCTCCACCTGGAGCTGGGCTGTGCGAGCCCCGGTGATGGTGTGGGCTGCCATAGGCTATAGTGAGTGGCCCGCAGCCAGCGTGAGCGGCTGGCAGCCAAGAGTGAGCTGCCAATAGCCGCAGTGAGCGACATCCAGAGGCCAGCGACCGATCTGCCTCATCCGGGAAGAGCGCAATGACGATACCAACAGTGAAGCAACATCCTCCGCAACTAAACTGAAGAACAAAAAGACAGCAACTTGTCTGTTCCCCTTCCCCGATTTCCCAACGCTGTTCCCCTCCGCCAATTCCCCAATAAAATCTTTAAAAAAAAAAAAAAAATACTCTTAATAATTGGAGGAGGGATGGCCAAGTGGCGCAGTGGTTAAGCGCTGGCTTTGGAAGCCAGCGACCCTGGTTCGGGTCCCACATGTGAGGGCCAGTGACATTGCCCTCAAAAAAAAAAAAAATACTTGGAGAAAAATGTTTTCATATTGACTGTGTTATTAAAATCAGAAAACTATCTTTTTTAAAAGGCCACTTTATAAATTGAATGGGTGCTCAAGAAATTTATTCCCATACTTTTTTATTGGATACATACCTTGATTTTTGCCTTCATTTCTTTAATGAGTTTTTTCCTGTCTAATTTCTTCTTTTGTTTCAGTTTCCACTTTTCAATTAGGGGAGGCAGGAGGCGATCAGAAGTATCTTGATCATCAACTTGTATGAAAACAGCAGCATCTGGGAAAAATCCATGTTCCCCCAGAAACTGGACTTCATCAGGATATCGCGGGAAACCATCTAATATAAAACCTGTGGAACTAGGTGGAAATTTAATAATTTACTTTATTTTCTCAAAATATTATATTATGAATATTGATTTAAAAATGAAAAAAAGAGTACTGATAAATTTCAACTTTATACAAGATGTGCAATGAATAGTTAAAGACGTTCACTATAGTATCTTTTATTCCTTCAATATTTCTACCTATATAAACATGTGTCTTCTCTTAAATGTATAGTATTAGATTAAAATTATAATATTTTATACTTATATTTGTACTATAGATAAGTTCTCTTTAATTGTAAATAGTCTTAGTATTTGATGAAACATTAAGAAAACATAAATTCTCTGCCTGAGAGGAATGCCCATCCTAATGAACATGTCACTTTTTATATAAAGGTGAGCTTGGACAGCCCACCTTTAGTGGGAATCCACCTTTTAGTAGTTTTTCTTTTAATGATGCTTCCTTTCATGAGACAATTCATACCCTCTTCCCCGGATCCCTAATTATTAATGTATGCATCCTCGTTCATATGTGTAAGGTGATTCTATTCAAATAGGGTTATCAAACTTGTTCAAGTATGATGAAACTTTAAGAATCCTGAAAATAACTGGAATGTTAACACATTTTCATTACGGAATATCTATAAAACAATCAGGCTTTGAGAACTTGGTTTTGTTTAGTTGAGAAAGTCAGTATGAGTCCCCCCTTTATCCCCCCAAAGATTTTACTGGAGAATCGGGGAAGGGGAACAGCATTGGGGAATTAGAGAAGGGAAACAGACAAGTTGCTGTCCTTTTGTTCTTCAGTCTAGTTGTGGAGGACATCGCTTCACTGGCCCATGTTGGTATTATCATTGCGCTCTTCTCGGGTGAGGCAGTCGCTCACCTGCCATTGGACGGCCACTCACAGCGGTTCACAAAAGTTCATGTCAGCTTCCGGCCAGCCCCACTGAAGCCTATGCATTTGCCAGTGACTCATGGCAGGCCAGCTCCAGGTCGAGCTGTTGTTCACCATCTTACTGTAGAGGGTGCAGCATCACTGGCCCTCATGTGGGATCTGAACTGGGGCCTTGCTGCTCAGAACTGGCATCCCAAGCCAACTCTTAACCAACGCGCCACTCTGCCGGCCCAATATCAGTCCCCTTTTGAATGAGAATTTATCCTGTTTATCTAAAATTTGGTTTATTTAAATATTTATATTTAAACATATTTTCTTCTTAATAAGAACAGGACTTTCATGAACATTTGACCGTTTAAAAATGTTTTCTCTTATTAAATGGGCAAATTTCTATATATTATCCATAAAATATGTATCCTTTTCTTTGGGGGTGCCTTCAGCATAGTCTCTTCTGTGAAGAACAATTTTGTTCCTACTGTTCCAGTTGTTACTTCCTTGTCAATAACTTCTAAATCTTTACCTCTACACCCAGCCTCTAGTCTGAGTTTTGATTCAGAATTTTAAAAAAGCTGTGCAGTTTCTTCATCTGACTGCCTTTCAGGGATCATATATGCATCATACTGTCAAAACTCATACTGATTGTTATTGTTCCACATTGCTAGCCCTACTAACTCACTAGTATTCAGGTGGCAAGATTCAGAGACATTTGGACTTCTCCCTCTTTTGTTTTTTGAGGGCAGTGTCACTGGCCCTCACATGTGGGACCGAACTGGGACCGCTGGCTTCCCAAGCCAGCACTGAACCACTGCGCCACTTGGCCGGCCCTTCTCCCTCAATTCTTACATACACTAAGTCCTAGTGTGCCCCCTTCTGTACTCACATTTCCATTTCCAACATTACACCTTAGTTCAGTGACAGGGCCCAGGCACATTCAGGCGTGCGCTGCAGAAATCTTGGGACGGGTCCGGGAATGTCCAGCTATGTGCAGGCTGGCATTTTGGACCCTGACCCTGGCTGGACTGACCTTGAGGCACGCACTGCGGAGGTCCTGGGACAGGGCCGGGAATGTGCAGTTGTGTACAGGCTGATGCACGGAGCTCGACCCCCAGCCATACAGCCTTGACTTCGGAGTCTGCTGCGCACATGCCGAGCTCCGTCACATAAGCCCTTTTGGTAAACATGCTTTGCACCTGCGGGAGGGAGCAAGCTCACTCTGTGCACTCTCCTCCCCCAAAACCTCTACATAATGGTTGCTACTGCTGATTAAAGACGCTGGTTCCTCCTCATGTGGGCTCCTGGGGTCTTCTTTACTTTGGGCATCTCACTGCCGAAACCAAACCCCCAAACCCCTGGCGATGACATTCAGGCACTTATATCTTTCCAGACTAACGCAATAGCCTTTTAAAAATATGCTGATTTGGGGTCGGCCGAGTGGCATGGTGGTTAAGCGCTGGCTTGGGAAACCAGTGGCCCCGGTTCGGTCCCACATATGAGGGCCAGTGACACTGCCCTCAAAAAAAAAAAAAAATGCTGATTTTTTCCCCTGATTATAAAAGCAACAAATCTCACTATAAAAAAGTAGACAATATATAAAAGCATGAAAAAAGGCAAAATTTTCCATAATTTCATATTCCATTCTCATCTGACATTTTTTTTTCTCTCTTTCCAGTTTGTTCTTCATGTGCCTATCTCTCTACTGTATTACAAATAACTTTGTATCTTCTTCTTAACTTAACATTAAGAAAATGTATGGAGTGAAGTCAGGACCTAAATGAATGAAGAACAACTTAATGACTATTGTTGTATGCAACTTACCCAAGTTCACCACAACTACTGATCTAAGTTAGTGAGCAGGAAATTAAAATTAAAGTTGATGAGAAAGAATCCCACTTATTTAGGCCAGGGACTAAATGAAAGAGTGTCCAGAGGAGCATTGGGACTGGCTAGTTATTTGATTTCTTTATGATGTAGTTTATCTCCAAAACGAGATAATAAAAATTTCTATTCCACAGGGTAGTAGTAAGGATTAAGTAAATTAATACGAATAAAATATAGTACCTGGTACATAAAATTTGTATATGAATGTTCATATACTATTAGTACTATAAATATTTCCCTTTCTTCTGGTGGATACCAAGGCAAGAGATTCTGGTTAGGAAAACGAAGCAACGTTTTAAACTCTGGTGATGTGGAGATTCTTACATTTATTCCGTCTGGCATCAGGCTTGTTCCTGGCTTTTGATAAAGGAATAACACTATATATAACTATTAAATGATTTTAACGGTGACAAAGAAAAAGGTTCAGCCCGGCATTAGTGTACATGGATTTAGAACATGCGTTGTCAACTGAAACTACACATTAGAATCACTTGGGTGGGTAGGTGGCTCTCAAAAATACCAATGGCCTCATACTCCTAAAAATTTTGATTCAGTTGTTTTGTTTAGGGTCCCTAGCATCAGTAGTTTTAGAATAATTCCCGAGATGTTTTTAATATATAGAATCACTAATATACATAAGAATAAAAGAGAAAAATTGTTAAATTTATGTTGAATTACATTTTTAACTTTTGAGAATAAAGCACATGAAAGTCAATAAATGTATAATCCTATATAAATGAAGGTACCGTATTGGTTCCTTAAACCACCACTCAGAAAGAATTGCTTCAAGAATTTCAGGAGGCAATGGCTCGTTTTCCATTAGACTTAATCTGATTGCTTCTTCTTCTTCTGTAAATTTTATTTCTGAAAGCTAAAAACAAAAATCAGAACACAAAATAGAAAAATTTTAAATTCTATATTAATAAACAGTACTATATTACATAGTTAATTAAGATGAGACCTGCTTTCCTCAGGTTATTTTTTATACTGTTGCTTGTAAACTTTTTAAAATTTGACCTCTTTTCTTTAAACCCATATTGAATATGGTTTTAAATATTATATTTAGTATAGCTAAGAGGAATTACTGACGATTAGCATAACTCATTTTCATACATGGCCTCAGCATCTGTCTCATCATTTTCTGCTAAACCCTTGTTCAATCTGTATCACACACCTGTAAGGCTTAACTGATTTTTGTCATCTCTCTTCTATTTATTCAGCCTAGATCCTGATTAAAAGATGGGCTAGCCAGGCAGTCATCTGAAATATAATACATACCTGGGTCCATTTACAGGGGATCATTTGAGAAGAAAAGGGTCTAGCTATATTAGAAATGGTTAACTTTCTTATGAGGCATCATTAGAAATTTATATATATATATATATATATATATATATATATATATATATATATTTTTTTTTTTTTTTTTTTTTTTTTTTTTTTTTTTTGAGGGCAGTGTCACTGGCCCTCACATGTGGGACCCGAACCGGGGCTGCTGGCCTCCCACCCAACCACCGCGCCACTCGGCCAGCCCAGAAGTTTATATTTTGAGATCTCCATTGGCACTGTGGCAGATTTTTATGATATATGATTTTTAAAAACCAGAGAACACAATAATGGAAAACTTTATAGTTGAAGTCAGACATATCAAATAACACAGTCCCCCAAAAATGCTATATAACAGTCCTGTCAGGGAAAGCTTTACTGATTTTTATTAGGGACATGTAAAACTCAATAATTTATATTCTAGATGAATAGCAAGATCTGTATCTAATATATGGGGAGGGTGACACTTAAATGACTTTTATAGGCTAATTTTTTTCTTCTTAGAAACTTTTTAGAGTTTTATACTGCTTATATTCTACTTTCCAAATACCAGTAAACACAACTATTTACAAAGAGAGTATTAATATTACTACCAGCTTCTTTGTATTTTCTTTCTCAATTGTGACATTGGCCTGAAATGCAAGCTCTTCAAGTTCTTGTCTTGCAAGTTGTTCTTCCTCAGCATCTTCCTCAAATTCAGGTCCAATTCTCTTTTCAGTTTTGAGCATTAGTTTTTCTTGAAGAAATTCTTCAAACTGAATGTGAAAAATGCCCAATTTTTCTGCCAAGTGTCTTCCACAGACAGTTTTGCCAGAGCCATGGGGGCCCAAAAGGCATATTCTTAATGGAGGAGCCTGCAGAGGGGAGGGAGGCAGTCAGGGGAGAGTGAAGGAAAGGAAGTTTTAAGGAATTAAAAAAAATAAGGCCAATTATTTGCCCTCCTGAAGGCTGAATTATCACTTCACACTCAAGGGTGTTTGACATTAGGGTATCAATTAACATGACTCATTGCATCAACAGTGGTCCTCAGGGAGCAACAACCATAAGATCACCTTGATATCATGTGCCAAAAGGCATTTAATCAAATCAAATCATATTTTTTAAAAAAAGTTTTAATCAAAAAAATGAAAAGATACTTTTGGCATGATGAAAAGTCGAACAACAAATTTTATGCTCAACAGCACTAATCATCAGAGAAATGCAAACAAAAACCACAATGAGGTATCACCTCACACCAGTTAGAATGGCTGCCATCAACAAGATGAACAATAACAAGTGTTGGAGAGGTTGTGGAGAAAAAGGAACCCTCATACACTGTTGGTGGGAATACAGATTTGTGCAGCCCCTATGGAAGGCAGTGTGGAGATTCCTCAAAAAATTAAGAACAGAATTACCATATGATCCAGCAATCCCTCTCCTGGGTATCTACCCAAAAAATCTGAAAACATTTATCCATAAAGATATATGTGCTCTGATGTTCATTGCAGCTTTATTTACAGTGGCCAAGACATGGAAACAACCAATGTTTCCTTCAATAGATGATTGAATGAAGAAGTTGCAGTATATATACACAATGGAATACTATTCTTCCATAAGAAAAGATGAAATAGTGCCATTGCAACAACATGGATGGATCTTAAGATTATAATGCTAAGCGAAATGAGTCAGACAGAAAAAGTTGAGAACCATATAATTTCACTGATATGTGGGATATAAAACTGAAAACAACAAAGGAACAAGACAAACAAATGAAGAAACAAAAACTTATAGGCACAGACAATAGTTTAGTGGTTACCAGAGGGTAGCGGGGTTGGGAGGATTGGGGGTGGTAGATGAGGGTAAAAGGGATCAAATATTTGGTGATAGAAGGATAACTGACTGTGGGTGGACTGTGGGTGGTGAGCACACAATGTGATATATAAATGATGTATTACAGAATTGTACACCTGAAACCCATGTAACTTTACTAACAATTATCACCCCAATAAACTTTAATTTAAAAACCAAAACAAAAAAACCCCAATAAATTTTATTAAAATGGTATGCCAAAATGATCAAGCATTATGCGATCTATGCAGAAATGCATGAACTTTCTATGATAATATAAATGAAAAAAGATTATAAAATATTACATACACTGGAAAGAATATATACTCATGTGGAAGAGGATGAGAAAGTAAAACATAAAAATGAAGACTCTTGTTTAAAGCTCATGCTTTTATGTATGTGCTTTGTTTTTAAAAATGAATAAAATATTGCCACATGTTCTTTCATTATTGTGGTAAAATATACATAACATAAAACTTACCATTCGAAGCATTTCTAAGTGTACAATTCAGTGGCATTAAGTACATTCACAACGCTGTGTAACCATCACCACTATCTCTCTCCACAACTTTTGCATCATCCCAAACTGGAACTCTGTACTGATTAAACAGCAACTTCTATTCTCTCCTCCTCCCAGCCCCTGGCAACCACTCTTTTATTTTCTGTCCCTATGAATTTACCTATTCTAGGTACCTTGTATAAGTCAAATCATATTATTTTTTCTTTTGTGTCTGGCTTTAATAAATATTTTTTAAAGAAGGTAGAAAATGGTTCCAATGGTGATAAACAAGGATAAAAAAAAAAGTTCCGGGCCGGCCGAGTGGCGCATTGGTTAAGCGCTGGTTTTGGGATGCCAGCGGCCCCGGTTCGGATCCCACATGAGGGCCAGTGACACTGCCCTCTACAGCTAACAACAGCTCCACCTGGAGCTGGGCTGTGCGAGCCCCGGTGATGGTGTGGGCTGCCATAGGCTACAGTGAGTGGCCCGCAGCCAGCGTGAGCGGCTGGCAGCCAAGAGTGAGCTGCCAATAGCCGCGGTGAGCGACATCCAGAGGCCAGCGACCGATCTGCCTCATCCGGGAAGAGCGCAATGACGATACCAACAGTGAAGCAACATCCTCCGCAACTAAACTGAAGAACAAAAAGACAGCAACTTGTCTGTTCCCCTTCCCCGATTTCCCAACGCTGTTCCCCTCCGCCAATTCCCCAATAAAATCTTTAAAAAAAAAAAAAAAAGTTCCCACAAACTTAGGAAAAGATTAATTATTCTATAACTATTTGAACCAGTTTTAAATTGATCAAGGACAACATCTCAGGGAACACTCCTTTGCAATCTTTTGAAACAGTGTCAGCCCTTGCTCTTGAGAGTCAAGCAATCAGGCATGGACTTGGCCCTACAATCATGCCTCTGAGTGTGAAACAGGTCAACAGAAGTCTCGGCTGAATAAATGTATGTCCACAGATGACGTCAACCCATGGAAAGGCCATCAACCCCTAAATCCCATACTTCCCCCAAATCCTGTCTTATGATCAGCAGACTACTCTGTTCAGAGACCAGCAGAGCTGTTTAAGGAATAAAAGAAATGTAATCATAAAATAAAATATAAATAAAGTTCAATAAATGTATAAGCAATAACTTCAACTGTGTCTTTTTATTTCAGCTAAAAAGGCAGATATTAAGTATTGGTTTGACACAAGGCATTACGATACAAATCAAAACAGATCATTATTTTAAGTTATATTCCAAAAAGTTGTTGGTGGAACTTAGATATTGTCACTATATTAGTATATCAGATTGAGGACTTCGCTGTTAAGTAAAATGGTGGATGTATTAAGTCCCCCAAAATGTACACAATCGTTAGGACAGGAATATGGTTCTTACTTTTAATGGTTCTTTATGAGCCACATACTCCTGAGGATGCTCCAAAAATTTTTCTTTAGCCTCAGGACTTGAAAAGTAGTAGATCTTTTCTCGATATTTGGCTGCTTCTTCTGTGTTGCCTGGTTGGAGGATGAAGTTTTCTTTGAGAACCACTGGACAAAAGTGCTTTGTATCTCCCAAATGCCTTTTCTTCTCTTTCACTCTGTCTTCATTCTAGAAATATTATTTAAGATTTGGGAAATATTTTACAAAGTATTTTGGTGCAATACTAAACGGAAATTAATAAAGAAGGTTTCTTGAATAATATTTAACCATAACAACACACCTTTAAAACAATCTGTAAAGACCAATTCTTATACTCTTTTAATTAATTAAAAAATCAGTTTCTCATATCCATCTAAGTTCACATCTCAAACTTCTTTATTTTCATAAAGGAAATAAAGCAGCACTGAGAATCAAGGCGTCTCCAGCCCTCTACAGACACAGGTGTAATGAAAAACTCCAGGATGTGCTGGAGCAGGGTCAGTTTCTATAATAAAATTACTCCCAAGAAGTAATAGCTGAGTCAGATTCACAACTTCTTACCCATTGAAAATGAGATGAGAGATGTTTCAGGATTTGCTTTGTTTCCTACTAAGTGGATATGTAATCAAATAATTTGGAACTATTTTATTTCAGTCCATTGGAAATGTGTAATATATTTTCATATGTGAAAAATAAGCTATGTGTAAAGCCCTTAAGGATTCCTGTAATTTATTTAAAACAGTGGAAGTACAGTTAAAAATAATTTTCTGTGTTATAAAATACATGCTTATTGTAAAAGTATTCAAAGCACATCACAATGCATGAAGAATGAAAATTTCCTCTCATCTTTTTTCTTTCTAATACTACATTAACACTCAGCGGTTTTATGTGTCTTTCCAGATCCCCCTCTTTTTTTAAGTATATTCCACCAATATACATACAAAAATAGATATTTAACCACAAATACATAATTTTAAAAAATACCAATGGAAATACTTTATATGATTCTTCTATTACATGCCTCTTTTTGTTCCCCCAAAACAAGATATAATGAACAATTTTCTGTAAAGATAAAAATACGAGACTAATCTCTACTTTTCTTGCACCACTTTTTTTATTTTTTAACTTTTATCATTATTTTAAAACTTTTATTCTAAATTTTAGTTTTTAAAATTACAGTTGACATTCAATATTACGTTAGTTTCAGGTATACAACATAGTGATCAGATATTTATATAATTTACAAAGTGATCCCCTTGATAAGTCTAGTGCCCATGCATAGTTATTACAATATTACTAAATGTATACTCTATGCTGTACTTTTCATCCCTGTGACTAGTATCTTGCAACACTAGTTCAATTTTTATATCAGCGTTATGCAGCTCCATAATGAGCTCTTTCTCTACAATGTAGAAGAGTTAAAACAACAAAGGAATTATCTATTCAATGAAGGGATATTTGAAATGACCTAAAACTTTCCTCTATTATATTTGTTTGTTCAGCTTTTATCTTTATTCCTAAGCAAATTTATTTCAAATGTTATTTATTGTTTCTTCTTTTTACCTGACTCGACTTGTCAGAATTTTGTCTATTTTATTGCCCTTGCTGGTGAACCAACTTTTCATTTTTTGAAATTAGGTCTATTCTTTGTATTTGGCCTCATTTTCCTATTTCATTAATTCTGCCTTTTATTTCCTGCTTTCTATTTTCCTTTGTTGTTGTTGTTGTTGTTGTGCTTTATTCCAGTTCTTAAGTTAAATGCTCAATTAATTTTTCCAGTCTTTCTTGTTTTTCAATAAATGCTCTTAAAGTAGGGCTGCCAGACAGCAAATAAAAATGTAGGCTCTCCAGTTATATTTGAATTTCAGGTAAAAAATAAGGTTTTTAGTATGTACCATACATAAGTATGTCTCTTAAATAAAATATTACTCAATTATCTGAAATTCAAATTTTTAATCTGGCAACTCTAATTTCTACTTCTGCCATGCAACAAAGCTTTTATATGTGATCTTTTAATTATCATTAATTATTAGTCTCTGGTTTCATTTTTGACTTACTATGGAACTGATCAGCATTTAGAAAGAAAATATGTGTATATATATTAAAAATTTAAGGGTATATATTGGGGGAATGGGGAAGTACTAGCCTTCTGGGGTTAATTTTTTTGTTTTATTACACTGTGATCAATGACCATGATCTGTAAGATTTCTACTTTTTATTATTCATTGTGATTTTCTTTGTGAACTACTGCATGAGCATTAAAGAGAATGTTCATTCTTTATGGGTGCATACTTGAACACTGACAGGTGACTGGATAAAGAAAATATGGTATATTTATATATGATGGAATATTATTCAGCTGTAAGAAAGAAGGAAATCCGGCACCTTGCAACAACATGGATGATCCTTGATGGCATTATGCTAAGTGAAATGAGTCAGAAAAAGACAAGTACTACATGATCTCGCTTATATGTAGAATCTAAAAAGAGCCAAACTCATAGAAACAGAGAGTAGAGTAGTGGTAGCCAGCAACTGGGGTGTGGGGGGAATGGGGTTATGTTGGTCAAAAGGTACAAACTTCTATTGGGTTGCCAGAAAAGTCATGATGTAGTTTTTCTAGGTTTTTCGTTGCAAAAATGTATCATGACTTTTCCGACAACCCAATAGTTATAACATGAATAAGTTCTAGGGACCCAATGTATAGCATGGTGACTATAGTTAATACTAATGTATTAACTATATATCCTCACCACACACACACACAACATTGTAATTATGTGAGATGATGGATGTGTTAACTAACATTATTGTGGTGATCATTTTGTAATATATACATATGTCAAACCATCATGTTGTACAACTTTAAACTTATACTATGTTATATATCAGTTATTTCTCAATAAAGCTGGAAAAAATTTTAAAAAGACTTTAATAAACACTAACATAGTTTCTAACAGTTCAAGGCCACATCTCTATTATGACCTTATTCCCTTTTAGTGTCCGCCTGAGAAAACTCAAGGCTGCCAAAAACAATGTACTGTTTCTTCTTGCCAGCACCTGAAGATAGGCCCTGTCTCCCAGTCTCTACGGGAGCAGAGAATCCTGACGTCTCTAATGCCACTTAGCAGACACAGCTGGCTCAATTGTTTTTTAAACTAACGGATTGGCTGACTGACTGACTAACTAACCCTTTGTAATTTTTCACTTCCCTAATTCTATGGAGCTCCTGCTTGCCCCGATCCCTACTCCTTAATTCTCCCTTTCACTTCTGTATATCTGTTGAACTCAAAGTTGATTTCAGTTCACACTGGATTTTTTTCCCTATTGCAGTAGTTATTACTGATTAAAATCTGTTCTCAGCACTTTAACTGGTGCCCAGTTTTGTTTATCTTTTACAGCATAAAATACCTTTATACATTAAAACATGCATTTCTCCTTGAATTCTACTTTTATTGATATTCAGAATGCCATTTCTTTTTTTATTGTTAGCATTTGCGTTTTATATCTTGATCCATTTGATCTATTTTGTTTTTACAGTTAATTGCTGTAAATGGCATATATTTTTTGACTCCGGTCTTTCCTTATAATGGCTTGGCCTAGAATTATCCCTAAATAAATTTTAGAAACAGAACATGAGGTATGTGTGAAGTGGTGATGGTGGAGGTATGGTGTCTTGGAGCAAGGGATTCTGGGAAGGTGGTGATTTGAAGACACTCCCTTCCTTTCTCTACCAACTCCTCAGTGTGAAATAACTGCTGCGCACTATTTACAATAGCTACGACTTGGAAACAATCAAAATTCCCAGCGGTAGACAACTGGATTAAGAAATTGTGGTACATTTACACAATGGAGTATTACACAGCTATAAAGAAGAAAAAATTGTACCATTTGCAATGATATGGATGGACTGAGAGAACATTATGCTAAGTGAAATAAGTCAGTCAGAGAAAGACAAATACCAAATGATCTCACTTATATGTGGAATCTAAAGAACTGAATAAACGAGCAATGTAAACAGAAATAATCTTAGACACACAAAGGAAAAACTGATGAGGGCTAGATGGGATGGGGGTGGGCATGAGGGAGAAGGGAAAGGGATGAGGCAACATAAACTGGTAACTACAATATTACTGCAGGGATAGAAGAGACATTTTTAGGGAATATAATCAATAATGTTGTAAATATTTTTTTAGGGGACCAGGTGAACTCATGTCTTAGGGAGACCACTTCATGGATGGTGTAGAGGCCTGACCACTGCACTGCACATCTGAAGCTGCCGCTGAATAATATTATATGTTAACTATAATTTAACACATATATAGTCATGGGATGCGGAGTCTAGTGTGGGGATGGAGTCAGTGGAATTGTAATAGATATGTATGATATCGGGGGAGGGGGCCGGGGAGTGGGGAGGGTGAGTCACTTTGTAAGTGGTGAAAAGGATAACTATTGCATTGTTTTGTACATCTGTAACATAATAATAATAAAAAAGAAATAACTGCTGGGGCAGGTGGTTGGTATCCTGGACATCTGAGGGGGGAAAAGAAAAGTGTACAGCACTCTTGACCACCGTGGACTGCATGAGTACCTGGGGACCAACATCAGACAGACCAGCGTATTAAGGTGATAAGTCCTAAGAGGTATTTTGTTTTCAGAGATCTATGGATTTCCTGGGGAATGTCAGCATCAGCAACTATCACCCAGGAGTGTTTGTGGTCTCTCTGACTTGCTAAAGGCCAAGAAGGGGCTGTATGTGTGAGAGGAGTCCTCCTGGACTCTGAATCTGTGCAAATATGAGGATTCCAGCTGACGGGGCTTGTCCCAGGCCTCAGCAACAAACAGGTGGCCTATCTGCTGCTACCTTCCTGACCTATGGGGAGAGAAGTCACTTTCCTGTCACAATATTTGAAGGTACCACAGCAATAGACCTGAAACCCCACAGAGAGAAAAAAAATAAGAGAACCACCACCTCTAGGCTAAGGTTGCCCAGCAGACTGAAAGATCTGTTAGATCAAACAGGGCATAAACACTGTAACACAGAGTTAGGAAAAACCCAATCTCTGACTCACACCTCTTCCTCTTCCTCATCTTCCTCTTCTAGCTCCTCATCCATTTCAGCCTGATAGTCTGTTTCTTCTTCAAAATCTTCCAAACTTAGCTCCCATCCAGTATACTGGAAAGGTTCTATTTAAAAAAAAAAAAAAAAGAAACATCTGGGAAGACATTTTAATGATAAAATGATACTAGCATATTACAGTAGTCAAAGATTAAGAAAATTAATTATATGACTGATCTCTTAATTGAAATGTGTATGCAAATCGGCCTTTACAAATTCTTTACGCGACAACTGGCCAGCGTGGCCAGTGCTGTTTGTTCCCCACCGCTGTTTGATTGGAGGGTGCCTATGCTATGGGAGTTGTTAAATATTTTAAACATCATCCCTGGATATATTGAATGTTTTACTTCATGGACCATCAAGAAAAGCTTTAAACTTTCACAGCGCTTTTAATAACATTACCTGCTCTTGACAATAAATGTTAGGATTACAGCCCTTACTTTCCATAGTCTCAACTACTTTCTGAAGTAGTTGCTGTGGAGTTTTGCCAGCAATCTCCAAGTTGACAATCTGAGTGGAAAATTCAGTGATTATTGTTTCCAGAGATTTCCAGATAGAGCTGAAAGATTTAATCTTTTCTTTAATTGGTTCCATTTCGGGAACATCAGGATACGTATCTTCTGGAAACTCAGGTAGTACGACTTTTGAGTGAAGGTTAAAGGAAAGAAAAAAGAGGCTTCAAACATGATATCTTTAGCCATACTGCCAAAATAATTTATACTTTATAATATTTTTAAAACATTTGAAAGAAATAAACTTAGTGTTCTGAGCACTGATGTATATTTATAAACTCATATTTTAATTATGCTTCATTCCTTGTATTGGCTGTAGATCAATTATTACCTATTAATAAAATTATTTGGCTAATTAGTATGTATTTCATATAGCAACTTTAACTGTGAATTAAATAAAATTTGATGAAAAAACAGTGTTATAAGCTGGCTAGCCACATTTTTAATGTAATAAGCTAAATAAACATAACATACGACATAGAAAAAAATAAGTAGAAAGCTGGTACTAGGCCTAAAATAAGGGACTAGACTCTTTGTAGGAGAATAATAAAAGCACTTTTATGCACCAATTGCTTTTATTTTATAAGCTAACCTGTTTCAGATAATTTAGTTTCCAGGTCCTCTTTGGATTCTTTTGGAATTTCTGTTCCAACTGTAGTTTCCCCAGTAGGTTCAGACACTTAAAAAAGAAATCCAATAGTTAGTGTTTTAGTTTTAAAACATTGTTCCTTTTTGAAAGTTTTGGCACAAAGGAAATTTCAAAATACAGTTTAAATTGTACACACTATGTCTAATTGAAAATCCAGGTCTTGTTAGGTAAAGTATGGCCTAAAAATACCTGATAGTATAAGGAAGAAAATGAAGAATATTCTTAAATATACTAAAGGACATTGACCAGAATAATAATTGACACATGGTACATACAATTCTGACTGATAAGAGTCGTGCTGACAGTATTGAGCTAGAACGGACCCTAAATGGAGTAGGATGTTGGCTTTAGAACATCCAAAGGATGTTCCCTGGGAGAAACAGCAAGGAGATAAAAGACAATAAAATTAAACTGTCTCCTAGATCTGTTACATTAGTAAAACTAATTGTGAGACAGTACGGATACTGGAACTCCGGGGATATGTTTGATGTATTATATTTAATTGGATATATTATTGTGTGTGCGTGCGTGTGTGTGTGTGTGTGTGTGTGTGTGTGTGTGTGTGTGTATATATATATAGTATTGGATGTCAACTTCTGTTATTTTTTTTGGTATTTTATGGACTGTCTTGCAAAAGGTGGTGGGTGGGAGAATTGTCAGCTTAACTGTTTAGGTACCAAAGAAAATAATGAAATTTCTGGGTGGGAGCACAAGTGGTGTGGGACTCTTAAAAAAAATTGGGTATTTCATCCTGCTACCTCCGTCTGTCACAAGGGAATCTAATTTTATACTTATTGTCCCACAGAGCTAATACCAACCCTTGTAGTAAAAATGATCTATGTTGGACTTGAGATTTCTCAGTGTGAAAATTCCCCTTACTCCTGGTTCTTTTCCCAGCTAGCAGCAGGTTCCCAGCTCTTAATTGCACCAGGCTGGCATCTAGCTCCAAGTATCTGACGACCTTCAGTTTGCAGCGTTAGTTTTTAATCCAATACTAACTGTGCTTGGAAGCATTTATGAGCCTCACCCCCACCATGGTGGGGTGTCCTGTATCTTGCTGCTTTAAGCCGCCCTGCAGTCCTGAGAGTGCCTTTTGTTGCCCACAGACTCCTTCTTGCCCTGCCCCAACCCACCAAATGACATCTCTGGAGCAGGGCTGGCTTCATGGATGTGTGACCTGTGCAGCTAGCTGTACAGTCTCTCTCACTCAGAAAGGCCTCACGCTTCGTTTAATGCTCTTTGGTTGCCAGTTTAAAATTTTTAATAATTTTATCTTTGAACTGTGTTTTGTAAGCAAAATCCAAGGAGACTCCAACGGGACAAAAGAGCATGCATATAAGCAGAGATATGCACAATGTGTGTTTGCCAGCTCTTGACATCTCATTCTCACGTGAGTTCCTAATGCCCTATCATGAGCATAGAATTCCATGGGACTCAACGATGTGTGGGAGCAAGGGTGATTGAGTGGTGGCAGCAGACAGGGGAGAATGCCCTGAAAGACCATGCTTTCTCTTTAGATTCAGAAAAAAGGTTATATAGTTTCCCTTAGAACTTGCTTCAGATGCAGAAAAAAGGTTATATAGCATTCAGAGAGACATGAATGACCAAGGAAACCCATCATATTCTTTCTTATTCATGTTACTTTCCTGTAGCAGTTAAACACGTTGGCTGAAAATGATGACATAGAAGGAAATGAAAAGACAGGGCAGCCCAATGTTCCTTTTTCTTTCAGTCTTTCCTTAATCATTAGTAAGCTAAAGGTAGAGAGTGTTGGTAGAATATGTGCATATTAAGAAGTGAAATAAAAAGGTGGTTTAGTTTTGTGCACAAAACTGACTCAGTATTCTGGTGAGATTGAAATACATACGTATGTATGAACTGCAAGATATGAATTGTTAATTTCAGTGATTCTGCATATGAGTAGAACGCTCATATTTTCATTTAAAAATGGCACTGCACAACACGAAGATGAATGGTAAAACTCATGGCAATAATTTAAATTTTTAGTTTTTCTTTACTTAGAATGACATTAAATGGCAAATAAAAAAGCAAACCATAACAAGTTGAGAGTGTGAGATTGTGGAAGAAAGAGCTTTACATTTTAGTACCTTTACATTTTAGTACCTTTAATGGCACTTTTCCTCTGTTTTTTGAACAATGTGCCCCTCAAATGATGTAGCTGGCCCTGCTCCCGAGTGTCAGGACAGGCAGGGCAGAGCTGGCTTCCTACTGTACTTCAAACGATGCGTTGGGACTAAATGGCTGCTTTCTGGGGGCTCATCTTTCCATTCTTAGCCTGCTTCCATTTTATTAACATATAAACACATACACACACATGTCCACACAAACACACCAATAGACATGAGTAGAATTAAGGACATGGCTGTTAATCAAATCTAACCTGATTCAGGTTCTTTTTCAGGGACCAAGGGCACTTCAGATTCCACAGGTAAGGACCCCCCAGTCTCCTCAGCCACCTCAAGGGCCTCAGACCATTCGGGAATGTAAGTCTCATCACCTTCAATCTCCTCTTCAGCCTCACGTTCGGTCTCTTCCACTTTTAGAAAAAATAAACTATCATTCAGATAAGGTCAGCGAATATTTAATTGGGTGCCAGGCACTCTGATAAGTGCTGAGACCCAAACAAAGAATAAGGAATGGTCTCTGCTCTCCAGAACAAGAGGTTTAATGAAGGACAGGGATACATTATCTATACGTTATACCTATTACTATGTAGTGGTAAGTAAAGGATTATAGTCATGTGCTCAAAGGGTTATGGGACCACTAGCCTAAGGGTCCATTTAAAAGAGGAATTGTTTATAGCAGTCCCAAATATTATAACAGTGAAAAAGTGGAAACAGCCCCAATGTTGATTCAATAAGGCAATGGCTACACCTGCACTGTCTGATACATAGCCACTAGCCACATGTGACTATTGAGTACTTGAAATGTGGTGAGTCTAAACTGAGATGTGATATAAGCATAAAATACACAATGGAGTTCAGATTTAGTGTGAAAAATTAAATGTAAAACATATCAATAAGTTTTGCATTGGTTACACATCAAAATAGTATTTTGGGTATAGCATATTAAATAAAATATAATTAATTTCACTTGTTTCTTTGTACTTTTTATGTGTACACTAGAAAATTTATCATTACATATGTGGCTTTCATAATATTTCTAGTGGGCAGCACAAGGCTAGACTATGTTTTCTTATAGCTACTAATAGAGTATATTGATCAATATGTTAAATGGAAATTTAGAAAGCATAATTCCAAGTTTTCCGTAGTTGCTGATGACCACTATCAGAAATATATGCATGGTAGTGTTTTAGGAAGAAGATGGAGCAAGTGGTGGTATCAGAAAATCTATCTCCCAACCCTTTAATATGTTTATGAAATTGATGGAAAAACAAGGTACTTTCTATGCAGAGAGGATATGAAAAAAATAAATGTTTTCTGGATTCTTGTGGGAATCCCAGTGAGTACTTCCAAGAATCACATTCCAGTGGTGTGTGATACCTCTGACACCAAGTTTAATCTAAATCTGGGTGATTAAGCACCCAAGAAAAGCACCCTGAAGTGTCCTTGTATCTCGAGGTCTGACCAGGACTGCTGAACATATGCCTTCAAATATGTGACCTGGAATGTGGTGAATCTTTTGTGTTACATGAAGAATTTTATGGTGATAACATGAGGAAGAAGCAGCATTTACTGAATCCAGTTTGGGTTTGGGATGAAGTTATGTGCTGTACACTAGAATCTCAAAATGTCTTTTAACTAAATATCTCCTATAGTAAAACAAAAACAAAAACATATACCTCCAATATGCATGTAGTTATTTATAAGTTGTATAATAGGTACTTTATAAAACATACAAATAAAAAGAATTTATATAATGAGGCAGAAAAATATAAAAAGTTCTAATACTGTTTTTCTAGAATCCTAATGGAATCTGAATACTATATAAGTCAGGAACGGACTGAAAAGTCTATGATTCTTGTACTATCTGTGATTTTGACTAAGTATATGTTGTATTATCTATTGCCTCATAAAATAAATTACCCCAAAACGCAGTGGTTAAAGCAACAATAATCCCATATTATCCTTGTAGTTTCTGGGGTCAGGAATTTGAGAGCGGCTTATTGGTGGTTGTGGCTCGTAAGTCATAGTGAAGATGTTAATTAGGGCTGCAGTACCTGAAGGCTTGAGTGGGGCCAGGGAATCCACTTCCAAGGTGGTTACTTAAAATCAGAACCAAGGTCTTTGAGGAACAGAGGTAAGGCTAAAGTCCTGACGCACAGGACTGTGTGCAGAATAAAAATGGTGGTTGTTTTACAGTTTTGAGGTGGCTTTTTGCACAGCAATGGAAAACTGAAACAGATACTCTACTCTTTTGAACTATGGACCCCTTTGGAAGTCTGGTGAAACTTATGGATCCCTTCTTAGAATAATGCTTTCAATATCATAAAATAAAATATGTAAGAAACCAATTATAGGGCTGGCCGAGTGGTGCAGTAGTTAAGCACTGGCTTAGGAAGCCAGTGGCCCCGGTTCGGGTCCCATATTTGAGGGCCAGTGACACTGCCCTCAAAAAAAAAAAAAGGAAACCAATTATATTGAAATACAGTCATAAAGATATCAAAAAAATTTTTGTGCTGTAAGAAATTTGTGCATCTTTACTAATGCATTAAATAACAAGAACTAGTAGCTGATTTAATAACTACCACAATTTGGGAATAGGGATATACAAAAATAAGTTATATAAAACTAATATGATATAAAATATCTTCATTACTAGTAGTGACAAATTCAAGTTACTGCTAATACTATTGCGGATTTTGTCTATATTCATTTCTAGTCTAAGGAAAAACTAAATTTCAGTTAAAGGTTAAAATAAAGTTGTAATTATTTTCTCATTCAAGTTCACAGACCCCTGAATTCTATCCATGGACCCCAGCTTAAGAACTCCAGTCTTAAAAGAAACTTTTAGAGTAAGTTCTTCTATAATGGAGATGGAAGTTTAAGTGCAAAGATAATGGGTACAGTAAGAGTTTGACTGTTTTCTCAACTTCTGTAGGATCCTTCTAATAGAAGTAATCCCAATATGTGTCATCTACAACAGGGCAACTATTTTGAGACATGTGCTACATGTTGTCCTGCTGTGTACTGGTCTTGGAGGGGGCATGAGTAAGTACCAATGTCAAAGGTCTTTTTCCTATGAGTACATTATTGCATATAATTTATTGTCCAAATTGGAACACTTGGAGAATGAAAGGGGGTCAAAGAAATACATCAGGACCATAACCATAAACCTGAACTCTCATGGGCAAATAGAGAAATACAAACACCCTGTCTATAATTCACTGAAATACTGCAGTTGCTTGCAGTAACAATACAAAATTAAGTAACAAATTATTAGTATATCAATCTATGTTTTGCCTTTTCTTTTCTCATCCAGTATTCTTTGATTTTCTTCTTCAATTTTCAATGCCTCTTCTTTGGCTTTTCTGAAATAAAAAAGTCCAAAATTTAACTATCTTGGGAAATTCAGACATCTCACAAAATTATAGGATTTAAGGCTAATAGTGGTAAAAAAAAAAAAAGAAAAAGAGTAAATTGTTCACAATATTTACTATACTATTTACTTTACAACATAAATGTTTAACTTACTCATATTGAGGTCAGTTAATTTTCAGGATTTTTGTTTTGAAAGACAAGTTGTAATTTGCACTTTGAAAAACTGATTAATTAGAAGACCTATCAAAAGTAATAAAGGATTGTCTAACCAAGTTGAAAAGGCAAATGGCAGAAATTGTACCATTTTGTGTTTTGATTAAAAGAGAAATGTTGATAATATAATGTTAAGTTAAAAAAGTATAATATAAAACTATGTATAATACAGTTCCAATTTTGTATTTAAAATGATTAAAAGACTAGAAGAGAATTAGTCAAATTTTTAATAGTGATTATCTCTAAGGGCCGGCCGAATGGCTCAGTTGGTTAAGAGCTCGCTCAAGAGTGCAAGCTGAGCTCTGAGCCACAGCGGTTCGAAGCCAGCCCGAGCTGAGTTGCCGTTGAGCTGCCAACAAGTGGCAGGATGGCTCAGCTAAAAAAAAAAAAAAAAAAAAAAAAAAAGAATAGTGATTATCTCTGGATAATGGCATTATGAGAGTTTTTAATTTTATTTAACTTTTTTTTACATTTAAAAAATTTTCTATATTAAATAAATGGAAAATTTGTACATATATCTTTGTAATCAGAATAATCATTTTCTGATTTAACACAGTAATGATGAAATTTAAAGAGACTTGGAATATGGGAACTAAAATATCTGGGAGGAATCTACTTTTCTTTAGGGTTGAAGAACTAAATCTGCCTTAATGGTGAATACAGGTATAAGGAAAGTTAGTAAAATGATGGAGAAAGGCAATATTTATTAAAAATTAAAATGTGTGTTTTTGATGTAGAAATTCTATATCTAGGAATTTAGCCCTCAGGAATCAGCAAACTATTGCACAAAGGAACGTGTACAAGAATGTTGCATTCTTTTAAAAAGAAATTCATCTTTACAACATAATACCAAAAACTGTACCAAGTATTCACCAACAGGGGACTAGTTAAGTAAAGTAGAACCCATTCGTATCAGCTGAACACTCTGGGACAGTATTCCTTATAGGCTTGCCATTCTCTCATATTCAGCATTCTATGTGTCCTCTTCCTTTGAAAATCTAGTTATATTCCTTTCAAAAGACATTATTAGACCTTTTCTCTAAAGGTGTGCTTCTTGTTAATAGTGGGTGTTCTCTCAATGTATTCTAAATCCTGTGATTCAGCCTAAAGTTTTGATGTAATTTGAGTTCTCTTGGTTTGTGACCAGACCTCTGAGCTGACTGAACATTGTTTCTGAACTCTTTCCCCATTTTGATCATGTATGAATTGGCAGTTCACACAGGATTCTTTTGTGAGATTCCCCTCATCCAAAATCTGGATAAGGTATTCTGATGCTAAGAATCTAAACCTGACAAGAACAAGGAAGACTTTTGCTGCCAGTTAATAGATACTTCAATAAACCACTTGGATAGATGGGTCAAAGACTAATGGTGATGACAGAAATTATTCTGCATTTGACTAGCACATATGGAAACTGATGCTGGAAAAGCTGTAGGATTTAGATCTTTGGCCCAACATGGAATTCTTAATCCTGTTATCTCTTTTCTATCCAAGTTGCAAGGTCTTTGAATGAGTCTCTGACCAATTTTTTTTTTTCTGGTTCCATTTCAGATGTCATTTTCTGCAGTATATGAAAAAAAATCTTGTTTTGAAATACTCGTGTTGAATTTAAAAGGCAACATACAGACATGTAGAAAAGCCTGCTTCAATTTGGGCAAGGCTTTGACATTAAGGGGCTTATAAAGATACAAAAATTTAAAATCAAAAGAAGTAAAAAAATTGATTATAGAGATACCTTAAAAAATTCCATATGTAACTTTAAATTGAAGAATATAATAAAGGACAAAGAAGGACACTTCATACTAATAAAGGGATCGATCCAACAAGAGGACATAACCCTAGTAAACATCTATGCACCTAACATAGGAGCTCCTAAATATATAAAACAGATATTATCAGACATAAAAATGGAGATCAACAGTAACACTATCATAGTAGGGGACTTCAACACTCCATTGTCACCAATGGACAGATCCTCCAGACGGAAAATCAATGCGGAAACAGTGACCTTAAATGACACTTTAGACCAGCTGGATTTAACAGATATTTTCAGAGAATTTCACCCCAAAGCTACAGAATATACATTCTTCTCAAGCGCACATGGAACATTTTCTAAGATAGACCACATGTTAGGCCACAAATCAAGTCTGAATAAATTTAAGAAGATTGAAATCATTTCAAGTGTCTTCTCTGACCACAATGCTATGAAACTAGAAATCAATTATAAGAAGAACCCCGGAAAGCTGTCAAATAAGTGGAGGCTGAATAACATGCTTCTAAATAGTGAGTGGGTCACAAATGAGATCAAGGAGGAAATCAAAAGATACCTCGAGACAAACGAAAATGAAAACACCACGACCCAAAATCTCTGAGATGCTGCGAAAGCAGTCCTACGAGGGAAGTTTATAGCAATGCAGGCCTACCTAAAGAAGGAAGAAAAATCTCAAATCAACATGTTATCCTTACACCTAAGGGAACTGGAAAAAGAACAGCAAAAGAGGCCCAAGGGGAGTACAAGAAAGGAGATAATAAAGACCAGAGCGGAAATAAACAATATAGAGAACAGAAAAACAATTCAAAGATCAATGAAACCAAGAGCTGGTTTCTTTTTTTTTTTTTTTTTTAAAGATTTTATTGGGGAATTGGCGCAGGGGAACAGCGTTGGGGAATCGGGGAAGGGGAACAGACAAGTTGCTGTCTTTTTGTTCTTCAGTCTAGTTGCGGAGGATGTTGCTTCACTGTTGGTATCATCATTGCGCTCTTCCCGGATGAGGCAGATCGGTCGCTGGCCTCTGGATGTCGCTCACCGCGGCTATTGGCAGCTCACTCTTGGCTGCCAGCCGCTCACGCTGGCTGCGGGCCACTCACTGTAGCCTATGGCAGCCCACTGCAGCAGGGGCTGCAGCCCACACCATCACCGGGGCTTGCACAGCCCAGCTCCAGGTGGAGCTGTTGTTAGCTGTAGAGGGCATTGTCACTGGCCCTCATGTGGGATCCGAACCGGGGCCGCTGGCATCCCAAAACCAGCGCTTAACCAATGCGCCACTCGGCCGGCCCAAGAGCTGGTTTCTTGAGAAAATAAACAAAATTGACAAACCTCTAGCCAGACTCATCAAAAAAAAAGAGAAAGGACTCAAATTAGCAAAATCAGGAATGAAAGAGGGGAAATGACTACAGACATCACAGAAATACAAAAAATTCTAAGAAATTACTATGAGCAACTATATGCCAACAAATTTGACAGTCTGGAAGAAATGATAATTTTCTAGAAGCATACAACCTTCCAAAGCTAACGCAAGAAGAAACAGAAAATCTAAATACCCTGATTACTACCAAGGAAATTGAATCAGTAATTGACAAGTTCCCAAAAAACAAAAGCCCTGGACCAGACAGCTTCACAAGTGAATTTTATCAAACATTCAAAAAAGAACTATCACCTATTCTTCTCAAACTATCCCAAAAAATCCAGAAGGAGGGAAGGCTCCCAAACTCTTTTTATGAAGCCACTATCACCCTGATTCCAAAACCAGATAAAGACAGCACAAAAAAGGAAAACTACAGGCCAATCTCCCTGATGAATATAGATACAAAAATTCTCAATAAAATATCAGCAAACAGAATTCAGCAATATATTAAGAAGATCATACATCATGATCAAGTGGGATTCATCCCTAGTGCGCAAGGCTGGTTCAACATCCGTAAATCAATTAATGTGATACACCACATCAACAAAATGAAGGATAAAGATCACATGGTCATTTCAATAGATGCAGAAAAAGCATTTGACAAAATCCAACAGCCATTTATGTTAAAAACCCTTAGCAAAGTGGGAATACAGGGATCATATCTCAACATAATAAAAGCCATATATGATAAACCTACAGCGAACATCATACTCAATGGAGAAAAGCTAAAACCATTCCCCTTAAGATCAGGAACAAGGCTGTCCACTTTCTCCTCTTTTATTCAACATAGTGTTGGAAGTTCTAGCCACAGCAATCAGACAACAAAAAGAAATAAAAGGCATCCAAATTGGCAAGGAAGAAGTAAAATTGTCATTATATGCAGATGACATGATACTGTATATATAGAACCCCAAAGACTCCATTAAAAAACTATTGGAACTGATAGACGAATTCAATAAAGTAGCAGGATATAAAATCAATGTTCAGAAATCAGTGGCATTTGCATATACCAATAATAAACTAACGGAAAGAGAAATTAAGAAAACTGTCCCATTTACATTTGCGTCAAGAACCATAAAATACCTAGGAATAAATTTAACCAAAGAAGTGAAAGATCTGTACTCAGAAAATTATAGGACACTGAAGAAAGAAATCATAGAAGATACAAATAAATGGAAACACCTATCATGCTCATGGATAGGAAGAATTAATATAGTTCAAAATGTCCATATTGCCTAAAGCAATATATAGATTCAATGCAATTCCTATCAAACTACCAAGGGCATTTTTCACAGAAACAGAAAATATAATCCTAAAATTTATATGGAACCATAAAAGACCCCGAATAGCCTCGGCAATCCTGAGAAATAAGAACAAAGTCGGGGAGATCACGCTACCAGACATCAAAACGTACTACAAGGCTACAGTAATCAAGACAGTTTGGTATTGGCATAAAAACAGGCACATAGATCAGTGGAACAGAACAGAGAGCCCAGAAATAAATCCAGGCATTTACGGACAGTTAATCTATGACAAGGGAAGCAAGAATTTACACTGGAGTAAAGATAGTCTATTCAATAAATGGTGCTGGGAAAATTGGACTGCCACATGCAAAAAAATGAAACTGGACCACCTCCTTACGCCATATACAAGAATAAATTCAAAATGGATTAAAGACTTAAATGTAAGACCTGAAACCATAAAACTCCTAAAAGAAAATATAGGGAGTACATTTGCAGACATTACCCGGAGCAATATTTTTACTGATACATCTCTACGGGCAAGGGAAGTAAAAGAAAAAATGAACATATGGGATTATATCAGACTTAAAAGCTTTTTCACAACAAAGGAAACCATCAATAAAACAAAAAGGAAGCCTACTGAATGGGAGAATATATTTGCCAACGATATATCTGATAAGGGGTTAATATCCAAAATTTATGAAACACTCATGAAACTCAACACCAAAAAAACAAAACAACCCAATTAAAAAATGGGCAGAAGATATGAAGAGACATTTCTCTAAAGAGAACATACAGATGGCCAACAGGCATATGAAAAAATGTTCAACCTCACTGGTCATTAGGGAAATGCAAATAAAAACCACAATGAGATACCACCTCACTCCAGTCAGAATGGCTATCATCAATAAATCAACAAACAACAAGTGCTGGCGGGGCTGTGGGGAAAAGGGGTCCCTGTTGCACTGTTGGTGGGATTGCAGATTAGTGCAGCCACTATGGAAGTCAGTATGGGGGTATCTCAAAGAACTGGAAATAGAGCTATCGTTTGACCCAGCAATTCCACTCCTAGGTATTTATCCTGAAAAAACCAAGATACTTATTCAAAAAAAGTTATGCACCCCTATGTTCATAGCAGCACAATTTACAATAGCTAAGACTTGGAAACAACCAAAATGCCCATCAGTAGATGACTGGATTAAGAAACTGTGGTATATTTACACAATGGAGTATTACTCGGCTATAAAGAAGAATGAAATCGTACCATTTGCAATGATATGAATGGACCTAGAGCCTATTATGTTAAGTGAAATAAGTCAGTCAGAGAAAGACAAATACCATATAACCTCACTCATATGTGGAATCTGAAAAACTGTATGAATGAGCAAAGTAAACAGAAACGGTCTCATAGATATAGAGGAAAAATCAGGGTTGCTAATTGGGAGGGGGATGGGGATGAGGGAGAAGGGGAAAGGATTAGACAGCAAAAATAGGCAACTACAATATTGCCACTGGGATATGAAAGACAGTTTGGGGATTATAATTAATAATGTTGTAAATATTTTGTGGGGTGTCAGATGGTCATAGGTCTTGTTAGGGAGACCATTTCATGGATGGAGTAAAGGTTTGATCACTGCACTGTATAACTGAAGCAGAGGTTGTATACCTACTGTAATTGAATATATATAGAGAGTCACGGGATGTGGATTATACTGTGGAAGAGAGTCAGAGGAAGAGTAATAGATATATATGATATGGGGGGGGAGTGGGGTGGCGAATTGGGGGTGGGGGGTTATCACTTTGAGGGGTGAAATGTATAACTATTGCACTGTGTTGTACACCTGAAACTAATTAAAATAAAATAATAATAAAAAAAATTCCATATGGTAAAAGCAAGGTGAAGGCACAGAGTTGGGAGAAAGTAGAAATGATCTCTTTTTCTTTTAAAAAAAAAAATTATAAATGTAGAGTGATGTCAGAAACATGGCAGCATGAAGGTTCTCCTTCATATCTCCCCTTGAAGTTACCATAAGTTGAACAGATATAATTCAACAAAGGATTCCCTACATAACACACATACACGTCTGAGAGATCCACACATTGAAACATCTGATGGTAGGTGAATCAGGGCAAACAGGAGAGAAGGGAAAAGTGCAGAGATGGGGGCTGTGGGATACAACCCAGAGTTCACTGGCGTCCCAGGACATGGGAGGATCGAGACTGCAGATGCACTCTCTCTGGCCCTAGCAATCCTGCCTGAGTGATCAGCACATAATACGGTCGAAAATAAAATGCTTCAGCACCACCTACTAGAAAACAAAAGAAAGACATGTTCATATTAACCTGCTGCAAAATTCACTCCTGTAGATGCCCAGGAAGAGAAATAATCCATCAATCACCATGAATAACTAAGGTAACAAGGCAGCTCAAAAAGAAAATGAAAAATCGCCAGAAAATAAACTTAAAGACATGAAAATATATGACTTAAATGACAGAGAATTCAAGATTGCAGTTCTGGGGAAAACTCAATGAGATGCAAGACAACTCAGACAGGTAGTTTGATGAACTCCAGAAATAAAATCAACAAACAAAATGAATACCAAAGAGATTGAAAATTTAAATAAGAACCAAATAGAAATTCTGGAGCTTGAAAGCTCAATAAAAGAAATGAAATAGAGAGCTTAGGATATAAAGCTGACCAGAGGGGGGACAAATTAGTGATATTGAAGACAGAAATCTGGAAATGATGCAGATGGAAGAAAAGAGAGGCTTGAGAGTTAAAAGAAATGAAAGAACTCTACAAGAACTATCTGACTCCATCAGAAAGAGCAATATAAGGATAATGGATATATCAGAAGGAGAAGAGAGGGAGAAGGGCACAGAGAGTCTGTTCAAACAAATAGTTGATGAAAACTTTCCAAACCTATGGAAAGAACTGGATCCTTGAATCTGAAAAGCAAACAGAACTCCTAACTACCTCAATCCTAACAGCCCTCTCCAAGACACATCATATTGAAACTGTCAAAAATTAATGACAAAGAAAGAATTCTCAAGGCAGCCAGGAAAAAGAAGATGGTACCCTACAAAGGAAAGCCTATTAGCTTAACATCAAATTTTCAGCAGAAACTCTATAAGTCAGGAGGGAATGGAAACAAACATTCAAACTATTTGAATATAGTTTGAGAGAAATTATCAGCCAAGAATAAGACATACAGCAAAGTTATCCTTTAGCTCTGAAGGAGAGATAAAGACCTTTCCAGATATACAGAAGCTGAGGGAATTTTCCACTATAGGGCCTGCATTACAATAAATACTGAAGGAAGTTATTCTACCTGAAACAAAAAGACAAAAGGATACAAAACTATGCATAAAATTACTAACAGAAAGGCAGCAGCAGGAAATGGCAACTCCTACAAAGAATAGGGCACTATACACTTAAACGTAACAGAAAGGGTACAAATAACAAAAAAAAAAAAAAAAAAAGAGAAGAAAATTTGCTACTACAATTCAGAAATGAACTCACAGACTGGCCAAGTGGCTCAGTTGGGTAAGAGTTGGCTTGGGAGCCTCAGCTCTGAGCAGCAGGGCCACTGGTTTGATTCACATGGGCCAGTGACGTTGTGCCCTCTACAGCTAAGATGGTGAACAACAGCTCAACCTGGAGCTGGGCTGCCGTGAGTGGCAGGCGACAGCGTAGGCTGCAGGCCTTGCTACAGTGGGCTGTAATGAGCTACCATGAGTGGCTGGCAACCAGCGTGAGTGGCCAGTAGCCAGCCCGCGAGAGCTGTCTTGAGCTGCCATGAGCCACCTGAGCGGCCATCCAGAGGCCGGCAACTGATCTGCCTCAGCCAGGAAGAGCGCAACGATCCTAATACCAACATGGGCCAGTGAAGAGACGTCCTCTACAACTAGATTGAAGAAAAGGACAGCAACTTGTCTGTTCCCCTCCCCCAATTTCCCAATACAATTAAAAAAAAAAAATGAACCCACAGCATAAATACGGATAATTAGTGATAAGAAAAACATAAAAGGGGAGGGGTAAAGATCTGAATTGGCAAAAGAGAATGGAGAGAAGATGCATGCTGAAGAAAATAATTCATTTTTTTACATGAATTAATGGTAACCACTTAAAAATAAATCTAGAACTGAGACACAAAGCATAAAAAAAAGAGGAAACCAGAGGTAAAAATCATAGAATACTACCAAAATAAAATAACAGAAACACAAAAGGAAAAAAACAATGGAGACAATGAGCTACCAGAAAACAAAAGATTAAATGGCTATTGGAAATCCTTATATATCAACAATCACCTTAAATGTAAACAGAATGAACTCACGAATAACAAGGCATAGAGTAGCAAATTCAATTAAGAAACAAAACCCAACCATATGCTCCCTTCAAGAGACAAATATAGACTCCAAGTGAAAAGGTGGAAAAAGATACTCGAAGCAAATGACATCTAGAGAAAAGCAGGTACAGTCATACTTAGATTTAACAAAACAGACTTCAGGGTAAAAAGAATGAGACAAAGATGGACATTTCATAATGATAAAGGGGATAACACAACAAGAAGACAAAACACTTATCAATATATATGTGCCCAATCAGGGGGCACCAAAGTATATGAGGTCAGACAATTAAGTTTGAGAACTTGTTGCAATGATGTTGCTAACCTTTTTTGATATTAGAAGGATTATTCATTATGAATTTGTATCAGCTGGGCAAACAGTTAACCAAGTTTTGAAAGTGCTGAAAAGGCTGTGTGAAAAATTTAGACGACCTGAATTTTTCGCCAACAATTCATGGCTCTTGAATCATGACAATGCACCAGCTCACACAGCACTGTCTGTGCAGGAGTTTTAGCCAGTAAACAACTGCATTGGAACACCCTCCCTACTCACCTTATCTGGCCCCCAGTGACTTCTTTCTTTAGTTGAAGATAAAGGAAATATTGGAAGGAAGACATTTTGATGAAATTAGGGATCAAGAGTAATATGACAGCTCTGATGACCATTCCAGAAAGAGTTCCAAAATTGCTTTGAAGGCTGGACTAGGTGCTGGCATCAGTGCATAGCTTCCCAAGAGAAGTACTTTGAAGGTGACCATAGTGATATTCAGCAATGTGGTATGTAGTGCTTTTTCTAGGATGAGTTCGTGAACTTAATTGTGAGACCTCATATACAAGGGCAGTTAATTTTAGACAAAGGAGCCAAAAACATACAATGGAGAAAAGAAAGCTACTTTAATAAATGGTTCTGGGAAAATTGGAAAGCCACGTGCAAAAGAATGAAACTAGACTGCTGTTACCATATACCAAAATTAACTCAAAACGGATCAAAGACCTAAACATTAGACCTGAAATAATGAATTGCATAGAAAAAAGCATAAGTACTAAACTTATGGACCTTGGGTTCAGAGAGGATTTTATGAAATTGACTACAAAGCCAAGGGAAGTAAAAGCAAAATAAATGAATGGGATTATATCAAACTAAAGAACTTTTGCACATAAAAAGTAACCATCAACAAAACAAATGGCAACCAACAGAATGGGAGAAGATATTTGCAAGCAACACCTTCAATAAGGGACTAATATCCCAAATACATGAAGAACTCATACAACTCAACAACAACAACAAAAACCAAACAATCCAATTAAGAAAATGGGCAGAAAACCTGAACAGACACTTCTCCCAAGAAAATATACCAATGGCCAACAGGTATATGAAAAAATGATCAACTTCATTGGCAGGGCCGGCCGAGTGGCACGGTGGTTAAGAGCTGGCTTGGGATGCCAGTGGTCCCGGTTCAGGTCCCACATACGAGGGCCAGTAACACTGCCCTCAAAAAACACACAAACAAACAAACTTCATTAGTTATTAGGGTAATGTAAATCAAAGTCACAATAAGATACTACCTCATGCATGTTAGAAAGGCTATTACCAACAGGACAAGTAAAATTGTGTTGGAGAGGCTGTGGAGAAAAAGGAACCCTCATACACTGCTGGTGGAAATGTAAATTAGTATAGTTATTGGGTTGTCAGAAAAGTCATGACGTATGTTTTCTATGTTTTCATTGCAAAAATGTGTCATGAGTTTTCTGACAACCCAATACTATGGAAAACAGTATGGAGGTTCCTCAAAAAATTAAGAATAGAATTACCATATGACCCAGCAATCCCTCTTCTGGGTACCTACCCCACAAAATCTGAAAACATCCGTAAAGATATATGTATGTACCCCAATGATCACTGTGGCACAATTCATGGTGTCCAACACATGGAACCAATCATTGTCCTTCAATAGATGATTGGATAAAGAAGATATATTACATATACACAATGGAATATTATTTGGCCATAATAAAATGAAATACTGCCATTTGTAACAACATGGATGGATCTTGAGATTATCATACCAAATGAAATAAGTCAGAAAGAAAAAGTCAAGAACCACAGGACTTCATTCAGATCTGGGATATAAAACTGAAAGCAACAAATGAACAATACAAACAAACAAACAAAGACTCATAGACACAGACAACAGTTCAGTTGTTACCAGAGTAAGGGGGTGCGGTGTGATAGAAGAAGGTAAAGGGGGCCCAGTGTATGGTAATGGAAGGAGAGTTCACTCAGTGGTGAGCACACAATGTGATATATAGAGGATGTATTACAGAGATGTACACTTGAAACCTATATAATTTTACTAACCAATGTCACCCCAATACATTGAATAATAATTTAAAAAGTTATAGATGTATTTATGTTTTATGCATTTAAAATGTAGCAGACCTTCAATCTAAAAATCACATGAACTTTATTTTAGTCTTGTGTCATTATTTTCATCTGTCTCAAATATTTGACTATTTCTCATACACTGAAAAAAATACAGGCAATCCCTTAAATCCTAGCAGGTTTAGCTCTGTTTGAAAGAAAACTTTTAAAAGCTAAAAATAAATGCAATCAGTTTGCAAGTATTACCTGAATTAATAATACTTTTTAGTCAATATGTCAAACAATTTCATTAATTAATCTAACTAAACTATACTTTCTATATTTTTGTGTTAAGTCCCTAAAGAAACGCCTAACTTAGAGGAATAATGAACACTGAAAAAAAATCCTCTGATACACACTTATCATTTATCTGCCTCTTACCCCCCAATAACCCAGATACTGACTTCATAATTTCCAGAGTTTAAAGAGCTCTCCTAAATCCCAGCTCAACTTGTTTATAAACATCTGAAGAGGAAAATGTAATAGCATTTGAGAAAGCTCCTAAAGGTGCCCACCATTAATTGTAGGAGGTTTTGTGGATTAACGTAAAGAAATTTAGTTCTTATTTTGTTTTTTAAGATTTTTTACTGGGGAATTGGGGGAGGGGAACAGCGTTGGGGAATCAGGGAAGGGGAACAGACAAGTTGCTGTCCGTTTGTTCTTCAGTCTAGTTGTGGAGGACATTGCTTCACTGGCCCATGTTAGTATCATCATGGCGCTCTTCTCGGGTGAGGCAGATTGGTCACCGGCCTCTGGTTGGCCGCTTACAGCAGCTCTTACCGGCTACCAGCCGCCCACGCGGGCTGCTGGCCACTCACTGTAGCCTATGGCAGCCCACTGCAGCAGGGCTGCAGCTATGCCATCCCAGTCCCAGGGACTCACAGCAGCCCAGCTCCAGGTGGAGCTGTTGTTCACCATCTTAGCTGTAGAGGGCAGTGTCACTGGCCCTCATATGAGGGATCCGAACCGGGGCTGTTGGCGTCCCAAGCCAGCTCTTAACCAACGCGCCACTCGGCCAACCCAAGAAATTTAGTTCTTAAATGTCTCGGCATTTGTCACTTGGAGCAGTAGGAGTCCAGGTGGACAAATTAAAATTTAAAGTATCTAACAGTGCGTTTCAGCAAGGAAGAACAATTAGCAAATTAAGGCACTGTTTTTATTATGCTTTATTTCTCATTCTGAAGAACTTAAGATTTTATTAATGTTTAGTCTTGACCCCAGTCATGAAGAAATAGCTATGTGTTCACATTTTTAAAACTTCTTCTGGGCCGGCCGAGTGGCGCGGTGGTTAAGCGATGGCTTGGGAAGCCAGCGGCCCCGATTCGGTCCCACATATGAGGGCCAGTGACACTGCCCTCAAAAAAAAAGAGGTTCTGCTTAGGTTTTGGCACGGTGGTTAAGTGCTGGCTTGGGAAGCCAGCGGCCCTGGTTCGGTCCCACATATGAGGGCCAGTGACACTGCCCTCAAAAAAAAAAACCAAAACCAAAACTTCTTCATTGTACCCAAATTGGAGAATAAAGTCCTGATGTTAAATCTGTGAATATGGTAAATAATTAGTCTAAGTCCTTTCCTTGTGTTGGACTTAGTCAAGCTTTGCATTTTAGTCCTATTACATAGGTGTATTTTCATTTACTTTTTATCATATTATTCCTTCAATTTGTGGATTCTAATTAGCAAAATTAAGTCACAAATATGGTGAAAAGAAAAAAATTGTTATCTGTGCTCATTTTTTTACAGTGTCTCTTGAGAGTAGATGTTTGATTTGGGACTGTGAAAACATTCACAACTCTATGTTAGATATTCTGGAATTATTTGTGGAATTACTGTTTTTCTTAGAATTAACTAGAGTTGAATCAGTTAGATAACCACTTTGATATTAAAGCGACTTCATAAATATAAATTGTAAGTAGGTATTTAACAGCTTCATAAAGGATTTATTAACCTGTTTTATTATGCCAGGCAGATTTTACCTTTCTGCTTCTTCCTCTGTTTTTTTCTTTCGTAGTTCATCTAATAATCTTTCTAATATCTTAGAGTCAATTTCAGGTTTATTCTCCAAATATAGCCTATTAAGTAAATACTTTCCTGAAATATAAAGAGAATAATATTAATTTTGAAGCTCTATAAAATATAGTGAGATATACTTTGGAGATTATGAATAAAATTTAATTCTGCCTATATATAAATATTTTCCTTTAAGTATTTATAGGGACCAGTTTCTTTAAAATATTAAAAGACCACCTTAACTCATTTTTAAAAGGTATGTATTAGCATGGTATAAGTAACTAAAACATGAAAAAAGGCAGTATATTATGTTCCCCCCTGGAAACTCTTTTCAAATACATTTCCCTAAGAGGCAAAATGACAGAATATTCTTAGTCCCTTTGTCAAAGGTTAGTTGACCATTTGGTGTGGGTTTATTTCTGGGCTCTATTCCGTTCGATTGGTCTTTGTGTCTGTTTTTATGTCAGTACCATATTGTTTTGATTATTTTAGCTTTGTACAAAGTGACAGAATGATTAAAATTTAGTTCTGTTATCTTTAAGTACTTAATATTTTCCATTTGAGGTAAAGAAGGGCTAATATAAGTCTTCGCCCTCAGCCTTCTAAATATTTCATTTAGAGTTGCTGACTGAGGGTGGTGGTGGTATTAATTTTCAGCTCCAAAGAACAATCATAAGGGCCTGATGGAACATTCAGTGACCCAGCACACTATGCTGGCTGCCTACTCAGTGGATGGGTGCCTTATTTTGCGTATCTTTAGGTCGTGACAGGATTGCTGGGGTGGTATTTGTACTTAGGGAGGGTGGAGATATTTCCATTTTATATTTTAACTAAAAATATTATCAGTAATAAAAATTCCACTTTCAAATTTACATGACAAATATTTACTAACCATTGTTTTCTGTATTTGATAAGCAGATTACTAAATCTGGTATAATTCCTTTCTCAACTAAGACTGTCCATAGTTCTTTTTTAATAGGGCAGTTGTCCAGTATCCATCCTCCATATTTCGGGGCACCAGGAAACCTGTTCTTGTTTCCTTCAACTACCTGTGAAAAATGACAAAATGATATTACCATGGTAGCTAGACAAGTCAAGGTGATAGCTTGATAAGACATTTCTTGTGAACCTTAACCAACTAGCTTTTGAGTCCTTCTGACTTTTGCAAGGAAAAAAAAGAGCCTCTTAATTTCAAAAGAGAAACTTAAAGCAAGAAAGCTGTAAGTTTTAAAAATTAAGAATGGGAAGCAAAAGTCTTTATAGTAAATAAACATAACCACACACTTTTTTGCTATGTGTGATTCCAGATTATAGAATCCAGATCCTGATTCAGGAGGCAAGGGGTGAGGCCCGAGAGCCCGCATTTCTGACACGCTCCCAGGAGATAATGATCTGTGGAACACTCTTGGAGCAGCAAGGTCCTAGTCCAACTTGCCTTTTTTAGTGACAACTTCCCTTTTGGTTTTCACTTCCCTTTTGTTTTTCATCCCTTAGTGAGAGAGCTGAGAGGTACTGAGATGGTTACTATTAGCCGTGGAAGGAATTGGGTCAAAACAAATCTTTCAGACGAGTTTTGCTAAACTCTCCCAACCAACAACCAAACAACAAGAGCTGCAATGCAGGAATAGATATTAGCAATGTGGATCTGTGAATACAACCATTTTGAGGGTTTTAAACAAGTTTGTGTGCCATCAGGTAACCACAGAATGTTAGAAGTAAGTCAAAGGGGAAGGGATGTCAAGAGGGCTCATATAACCCTCTGGCCTATGCAGAATTTAAGACTACCTGCTTTAGGAATTTTCATCTGAATGAAGAGTCTTTGAAAAAATGAATTTTAAACACTTTGAAACGTGTAACATAAGCGAATTAAGGGGTAAAAAAAAAAGTTATAGAGAAGAAATATAAGTGAAATAAATCAGAGAAAGACAAATACTGTATGATTTCACTTATCTGTGGAATCTAGAAAAACTGAATTCATAGAAACAGATAATAGATTGGTTGGTGATTTCCAGAGGTGGAGGAAATAGGTAAAGGGGGTCAAAAAGTACAAACTTCCAGATATAAGATAATTAAGTCCTGGGGATGTAATGTACATGGTGACTATAGTTAATAATATTATACTGTATATTTCAAAGATGCTGACAGAGTAATCTTAAAAGTTCTTATCACACACAGACAAAAAAACAACTATGTGAGGTGATGGATGTTAACTAAACTTATTGTGGTCATCATTTTGCATATACGCATGTATCAAATCATTATGTTGTACACCTTAAACTACTACAGTGTTATATGTCAATTATATCTCAATAAAACTGGAAAAATATGTTTAATAAAAAATTATACTGCCCAAGTTTCAAAGATATGAAAATTGAAGCAATATCAATATATAATTTATAGTTTCCCCATCATCTCATTTAATTTTTTTGAAAAAAATTTAATGACATCATAGTATTTTATCAAATGAATAAATCTTAATTTGTTTAATCACCTTCTTACTGTCAAACATTTATATAATTTATACTTTTATTATAACATTGTGATCATGTGATGAACACACATATATAAATCTTTGTCTAAATATATATTTCTTTTTTTTTTTTAAGATTTTTTTATTGGGGAATTGGGGGAGGGGAACAGCATTGGGGAACTGGGGAAGAGGAACAGACAAGTTGCTGTCCTTTTGTTCTTCAGTCTAGTTGTGGAGGACATTGCTTCACTGACCCACATTGGTATCATCATTGTGCTCTTTTCGGGTGAGGCAGATTGGTCTCCAGCTACTGGATGGCCTCTCACAGCTGCTCTTGGCAGCTCACGCTGGCTGCCAGCCACTCACTGTAGCCTATGGCATCCCACTGCAGCAGGGGCTGCAGCTATGCCTTCCTGGGGACTCACAGCAGCCCAACTCCAGGTGGAGCTGTTGTTCACCATCTTAGCTGTAGAGGGCAGTGTCACTGGCCCTCATATGTGGGATCCGAACTGGGGCCGCTGGCATCCCAAACCAGTTCTTAACCAACGCGCCACTCAGCTGGCCCTAAATATATATTTCTTTAGGTTAGATTCCTAGAAGGGTTTCCAGGTCAAGGAGAACAAAGAAATAAACATTTTAAAAGCTTTCAATACAGCTTGCCACATTGCTTCAAAAATGTTTGTATCGATTTTCCCTCCTCCTATTTGACTATATAATTACAGCCTCACTAGTATGAATTTTTTTTTTTTTTTAAGCTGAGCCATCCTGCCACCTGTTGGCAGCTCAACGGCAACTCAGCTCGGGCTGGCATCGAACCGCCGTTGCTCGGAGCTCAGCTTGCACTCTTGCGCGAACTCTTAACCAACTGAGCCACTCGGCCGGCTCCCCTGAATTTTTATGTTTTAAAAAATCTTTGCCAATTTTAATGTTCATATTTTTATTGACACTTGAATATAAAAATTCTCAATTAAACATTTATATTTCTTCTTTAATGAAATAATCTGTTTACATCTTTTGCCCGCTTTTATATTGGGAAATTAGATTTTCCTTGATTTGTAAGAAATCTTTATATTAAGGAATTAAGTTCATTTTTTATGAATTCTTTCCCCAATTTGACCTTTGCCTTAAAATTTTGATTTTCATAATTTTTTAAATAGAGAATCATTATTAGGTATCCTCTCTGTTGAGATTTTGCTTTAAGAGTTCTTCCACTGCATTTGTGCTGAGAGTACTTGACCATTCTAAGATCATTTCAATATCACTACACTTTCTTCTAGTTAAAAAAAAGTCAGTTTTACATTTAACTAATTAATTTGTATGAAGTTTATTTTTATTTTGATACAAGGTAAGAATCTAAATTGGTTTTCCCCAATAGTTAATTTTATCAACAGTATTAAGTAATTCTTCCTTTCCTTTTTGGATTGCGATATAAACTATAGCATATACTCAATTTATTATCTATACTGAGGTCTGTTTCTGTACCGTCTCTGTGGTTCTGTTGATTCTTGTATGACTTTCAGGCTTATAAACTATTGTAGCATTGAAACACATTTTACTAGTTGGTAGAGCAAGTCTGCATTATAATTTGCCAAACTGTTCTTACATAAATAGTTTCAACTATTGGTTCTTCCAAATCAATGGTGGAGTTACTTTGTCAGTTCCCAAAATATACTGAGATTTTCATTAGAATTGCGTCAATCTATAAATTAATTTGAGAAAAAATCAACCAATTTTGCCTTTATATATAAAAAATTAGTAACTAACTGGTTGCTTTTTGAAAATAGGTTTCCTACTCACAGAGTAGAAACGGATGACAGGTAAAACAGTCTCCTGCACAGATCTCTGTTCTCATGAGAAAGACAACCTGATATGAGCTTTGATGTCAAAAGCTCATGTGAGTTAAACTTCCCTACAATCTCAGAGTCACAGTTTACCATCTAAGTACATTATATATATTCCTGTATCAGAAGTATTTTACTAGTACTCCCTGTAGATTTGTATCCTCCAGAATAAACTCTGAAGGGAATCGAGAAATTTTTCAGTGAAGGGCAAGGATAGGACTTCTACAGTGCCACAGATGTCCCTCCCTTGCGTGTCTCCCCGACTGACATGCTTTGTTTCACCTTCCAGGCAGAGCTGACAGCCTCTACCTTTGTGAAATTCCTATACCTTGTACTACTGTATGTACCACTAAGCACATAACTCAATTATTGGATTATCTGTCAGCCTTCCCCCACGTGATTGATAACTCCTTAAAGGGAAGAGCTGTGTTTGACTCATCTTCAGATCCCTAGGATCTAGCACAGTACAGGGCAAACAGCAGGTGCTCCGAGTGGTGACAGAACAACCTGAGAAGATGCAGAGGAAGTTGAAAGATCTCTGTTGGAAGCTCAGAGGGGGATAGCAACTTACAACAACCCAGTGTGTTACAGAGTGGTTCTATACTCTCACAGAGAGAATAGTTTTTCTTCTTCTCACATAATAATTTCAAATTGCATCATTTTCAAATTACAGAGAAATACAGAAGTTCATTGAGAGTCCAAAGCTGATTTGTTCTCTTTGACTTTGCTCTGAATGCTTACCAAGGTCTCTATGCAAAACAGACCCCTATGGATATCCTGTTCTTTATAAACAAAAGATAAGCTTTCTGATTTGCCATCAGTAGGACATAGTATGTGAAGCTTTACGTTCCTTTCAAATTGGAAAGTAACTCATGTGTCCATCAATCTCCCCTATAAATACATTCAGAATGGTTGGATGAATTTATCTATGGATGGAGAAACATTTGTCTTGGTTTACAATTAATTAGCTCATGGAGGAAATATCTAACTTTGGTATTGGCTTCATTTACGCCATCTTTTAACCAAGTGAACTGAGTTCAAGAAAATAAAAGTCAATGAAGAATTAATTTCAAAGCTATGAAATTATATTGCATAACTGCTGATAAGTGAAAATTTACCAAAGAGCTAAGCAATTGTTCTCTGGGGTACATTATATATAACAATGTTGACTATAAAATGTACATGCATTTAAAGGCTACAGATTTCAGTACTGTCAAATCAGACTCTAAGTTAATTTTATATATATATATATACATACACACACACACACACACACACACACACACACACACACACACACAGAAGGTTAACATTATCTCAGTTACTGTAAAATTAGTGATAAAAACAAATAACCTGGATTTCTTACCTCTTCTAGGACTTGCTCTAATATTTCAGCATGTTTTTCATATGGCTGTTCAAAGTTCATATCCTTTGTCATTTTCACAGTCTCTTTTATTATGGAACGAACCTCTGGATGATCTGCAGTTACCTCTTCTATTGAGTCTTCTATTGAGTTTAAAGTAAAATAAGTTAATAAATTAATGCCATTAATAATTTTAGTGGACAATTCTATTTGCAATAGAACATGATTATTAATATCTGACTCTCTTTGTGTTACTGTGGCACATGCTAGAAGAAAAAGGAAACAGATGGGAAGAAATGTCAGGTCAGGAATCACAAAATAGCAGACAGAGCAGTGGCTTAAAGCCAGTACATCAGAATGAAAGCAAATGAGGAAAGAAGTCATGTCAGGCAGCAGTCAAAACCCAGAAAGCCAGGGAGAAGAGGCAGGGACCAAAGGATTCCAGGAGTCAAGCTAAAACACAAGCATCTAGGGAATGAATCAGAACATGGGATGACTACTTCCAAATACAAGCATGAGACTACATGGGACAGTAAGAGGACAGGAGGTAGGCAAGTTGGAGGGAATAGAAGAAAGGGTGACACAGGCTGGTTTCTCAAGTGGTACACTTGATTCTTGCCCTTCCTGCATGCTGAATGTCGCCTTACAAGGCTCAGTTGGTTCACAGGCTGCATGATGATGTAAATGAGACAAGAGATTGGCAGCTCCACCTATTCTGCTCTCTCAGTCTTTCCTATTATGCTTCCTGAGATGCTGCTGAAATGCTTCATCCACCAGGGTCTCCTGCCGGAGCCCAATTGACCCCAGCCCAGAAAACTCCCAAAAGGCCTTCAAAGAGCAGCTTCCTGCCGCTCTTCCTGCTGTAAAACGAGAAGTCTATTCTCAGTGATGGAGACAGCCAGCAGTTCCTGGACAACCGGAGTGGAAGAGGCAAGAAGTCTTGGTCTTCCTGTAGCCTTGGGCAGCGGGGCATGGTGAGGCAGAAATAGCCAGGCAAAGATTCTAAGTGTGCTAGAAGCTGCTAGTTTTCCACCCAACAACCATTCTCTTTTTCCTTAGTAACAGAACCCTGATTTTTTTGGGGTCAGCATTGTGCCCAGCTGAAAAAAAAACCCATTACATTTTCCAACTTCTGTTATAGTTTGGCTGGCCCACAGATAAGATGCCAGCAGAATTTTTAGGAGGGCAAGTCTTCCTTTTATTTCTTTAAAGAGGGATAACTCAGCTGTGGGGAGTGCCAGTTTTGTCCCTTGCCTTTTCTCCTTTCCTGTTAGGCACACTGATATGATGGCTGGAGCTCGAGCAGCCATGTTGTAAATTGTTATGGTGGCCACTTGCCAGGGATGGCAGAACAGAACAATAGATCTCCTGTCTTCCCAATATTTTTTTTCACAAAAACAATATATCATATGTTCCTTTTTTTCTGTGTTCATGCATGTCCAACTGTTTACAATAGAGTAGCCTTTAAGGTAGAGTAAGTTGGGTATTAATGCTTTTTAAAAAGAATCACATGTTTCTCTTTCAAAATCCTCAAGGCACTATTTATGATTTTTAGATCCACAGTCTAAGAGAACCAAATTACTCAAATACTACTTTACCTGTTTTTGAAGCCAACTTTAGCTCTTGAGTAATGTCTTGAGATCTTCTTTTAATCACAGATGTTTCACTGGTTTCTTTTTCATCTGCGAATAAACATTAACATCTAAAGAGCAGCATTAAATTGTAGGTGATTCCCGAAGGAGATTATAGTATGGGTCCAGGGAACCAGAACTCATGTTCTTAATTTTTTTACATTAAAATAATAACCATAATAATCAAATAGGTACACACATCTATTAGAAGTAGAAAATGAAGATAATGACTTAGTTAACGTATAACAAAACCGAGAGTAAGTTCAGTTTCATATAATGCCAGTGGCTTTCAATTTAAAAAAACCCAAAAACCTCACACTTTCCCTTCCCAAGGTAACTAATAGTGTCCTGACTTCCAGAGGTAAAGGCTGTGCTTATCTCAGATACATGGGTCAGGGAGGGTGCCCTTCTACCAGGGAACACTGGCAGTGCTGGCATCCCTCCAGCAGTAGGTAGAGGCACTGACGCCTGCTTCTACCTCAGGCTGCCTCCCCCAAGGAGGGAACAGACAGTGAGGGAGGGGTATTTTCATGTACTGGTGCTGGCAACTCTGCAGCAGCAGAGATGGAGCTCCCAGATGTCACTTGGTCAAAAATTTAATATTCAAGGTCCTTCTGCAAAGTGTGTGTATGCGTGTGTGGCAATGGGTGGAGGTGTGTGTATGTTGGGGGAAGAAGAGGGCTATACGTAAGTTTCTGACAGTGCCCAGTTCAATTCCTACTAGGTTTGAAATAAACGCCAGGCAAGCACACATCTGTCTGAATCAGGAGGAGGAAGCAAACAAAAAATATCAGCTCGACATTATATAACACAAGAAATTATAGATGCACTTAAAAAGTGAATACAGGGGCCGGCCGAGTGGCGCATTGGTTAAGCGCTGGTTTTGGGATGCCAGCAGCCCCGGTTCGGATCCCACATGAGGGCCAGTGACACTGCCCTCTACAGCTAACAACAGCTCCACCTGGAGCTGGGCTGTGCGAGCCCCGGTGATGGTGTGGGCTGCAGCCCCTGCTGCAGTGGGCTGCCATAGGCTACAGTGAGTGGCCCACAGCCAGCGTGAGCGGCTGGCAGCCAGCGTGAGCTGCCAATAGCCGTGATGAGCGACATCCAGAGGCCAGCGACCGATCTGCCTCATCCGGGAAGAGCGCAATGACGATACCAACAGTGAAGCAACATCCTCCGCAACTAAACTGAAGAACAAGAAGACAGCAACTTGTCTGTTCCCCTTCCCCGATTCCCCAACGCTGTTCCCCTCCACCAAATCCCCAATAAAAAAAAAAAAAAAAAGTGAATACAAAAAGGTTGGATCAATTAAAAAAAGAACGTAAGTATATATTAAGTCTGGTTGAGAGGAAGACTTTTTAAGCCTGAAAGTAAATGAAAGAAATCAACAAAAGGAAAGTAATGATTTAACTACGAAAATATAAAAAAATTCCTGTACTTCAAAAACAGCAAGGTGATTTAAAGGAGAAACTATCCAATTTGGAAAAAGGATATGAAAAATAAGTGATTAATATAGAAAGCTTATATAGGAACCATATAACTGACATAACAATTTAGAAAAATGGGTTAAAAAAAAAGTCACCTCAGAAAAGAAGAAACATAAATGGTTAACAAATATTAAAATATTAAACTTGAGACACAGTTAAAAAAATTAAAAAATAATATTTAAAAAGAGACAATACCGAGGAAACAATGACATGTACTTTGTATATTACTGAGCGGAACATACTTTGGAACAACTTTTATGTGAAGCAACTTGACTCTGTCTAGAGCTTCTTACTCATTAAACCAGTGACTCCGCTTGTGTCAACATGCAGACAAAATTTAATGTGAAAAATTAATTAAAGCATTATTTTTAGTAGCAAACAAATCTCAAAAATAAGTTTCCAACATAAAGAACTACTTAAAACTATTACCTATAAATAGGGAAATTGTACAGTAATTGAAAATGATGGAAGGAGAACTGACTCTGGATTGTGAACACACAATGCAATCTATAGATGACGTATGCTAGAATTGTACACTTGAAACGCATATAATTTTACTAACCAATGTCACCCCAATAAATTTAATTAAAAAAAAAAGAAAATGAGGGTTAAAATATTTCCTAATAATTTAATTAAACATTACATTATAAATAAAAAAATAAAAATAGTTTACTTTTTTTTTTTTTTTTAAAGATTTTATTGGGGAATTAGGGAAGGGGACCGGCCAAGTTGTTGTTCTTCAGTCTTTGTTGTGGAGGGCGCCAGTTGCCATCTGGCTTGCCAACGGCAGCTCATGGCCTCTAAGCTCAAGGTGCAGTGTTCAATCTTAGCTGCGGGTGGGCATAGCCACCTTCCAAACCAGCAGCCTTGTTGTTAAAAACACATGCTCTATCCTCTGAGCTATCTGGTCGGCAGCTCAGCTCAAGGTACAAGTTCATTCTTAGCTGCAGGTGGGCGTAGCCACCATCCCCCTCAAATTGTTGTTAAGAGTGCATGCCCTACCACTGAGACATCCGGGCGGCAGCTCAGCTCAAGGTGCCAAGTTCAATCGCTAGTTGGGTGGGTGTAGCCCACTATCAAACAGGCAACCTTGTTGTTACACTAGCTGAGCCATCCTGCCACCTGTTGGCAGCTCAGCGACAGCTCAGCTAGGGTGCAGCGTTCACTGGCCCATGTGGGAATCGAACCAGTGGCCCTGTTGCTCAGAGCACACACTCTAAGCCAACTCTTAAGCAACTGAACCACTTGGCTGGCTCCAAGAGTTTACATTTTTTAATGTAAACATATTAAGTTTCAACTAGGTTAAACATACGTAAACATTTAAACATATGTTAATATGTAAACATATTAGCTTTCAATTAGGTTAAAATATGAGTGGAAAAATTTTATAAGGGTAAATAGCACTAAATGATAACATTTCACAGCTAAAACTCAGGGTTTATGATGGTTGGATTCCAATACATCAATGAAGTAGCAAGCTTATAAGAAATAATTTATTGTTATAATAACTGCATAATGTTTAGAAACATTCAAAAAATTTGGGGTGGTTCTAATCATATTAAGCTCTGCAGTTTTTACATTTTCTGCTTCATTCTAGTAAATCTATTTTTGTTCTACAGTTGTTCGGTTTAAATCTGTAAGAGAGAAGCTGTGGGAAGCTGATAGCAACCCAGTGTCTGACAAGGCCACATTGCCCTGCTCAGCACTGGATATTAGGGGTGCTGCCTTATGGCTGGTCATGTAATATCTCCTGCCTCTATGAACCCATGTGCCTTTTCTTCTATGGGAGACAATATATTTACTACACTTGTGATATGTTCCTGTGGTGCCCCAATGAGCTAACTACTCAGCCAAGGACGGGTAAGATCTCCTAAAAGTGGGGAGACAACCCAAGCCAGGCGGTAGTTCCGTGGGGAACCCCTGAACTGAGATATTGAGGACTCAAGCCCCTTGGAAACTGAGGCACAGGCCTCTGACAAACTCAGGCCAGAAAACTCAGGCCTGTGAGAAGCTGATGCATTTGCCTAAGGGCCCTACTGTGAATAGTCTCCTGAAAGATTAAGTCTTCAGGCCATGAGAGTTCCGGGTAAGAGGCAGCTCTAAGACATACGCTGACCATGGATTTGTTAATCAGCCGTGTGTGAATTCCTTTGCCCAGTGCCTTGTTGCAGCAACAGATACTGAAGCTTTGACTGAGAAACGGATGCAGCCCTCTGTAGGATAGAGAGGTGTGAAACCCTTTTGGTTGCTAGGTATTGTTATTTACAAACGAATAGATTTTAGATGCTTTTACCTTAAACACAGCCACTCCTAGTCTTTTGGTATAGCTCAAGTATACTGTGAGTTTTATGATTGTGTTTAACTGCTAGAATTTAGGATGATTTCTAGATAGTTAAGATAGCTTTAGTAAACATTCTTTAGGTGACTTACAGAAACCGAGTCTGGGTTTCATAGCAATTATCATAATAAAGACAAGGTAATCCTTTAACGGAAGAGTAAGTCACAGTACACCCTGGAGAGAGCACTTTCAGGGGAGTAGAGGACTGTGTAAATCCTGAGAACTACAAACCACCGTTAATGATTTGTTGCAGTTTGCATCCTTGATAATTCTCAATAAAAGCTATGCGCTGACCCAATTCGGGGCTCAGTCTTCCTTGGCTGAGTCCCTTGGGCTCAGTCTTCCTTGGCTGAGTCCCTTGGGCTCAGTCGTCTTTGGCTGAGTCCCTTGGGCTCGCTCTTATCTGTCTTCTGTCTCTTGTTTTTCCTTAATCTGCGTCGCCCCTCTCGTATCCCACTCGCCCTTGCCACGCAGGACGTGACAAGAAGCTAACTTTTTTCTCCTGAACTTTCCAATTTGGAGGATAGGTTAAGTTTCAATATAAACATGATAAAATATGAAATAAATGGAAATAAGATCCATAAGCATGACATTGACTGTTCATTTTCTTACCATCTTTACCAATTTTAGCAGCTTGATCAATGACTGATTCCGTTTTGGCTTCTTCATTGTCCTCTAAAAGGTTTTCTCTTTGGGATTCGAGAGTAAACACTGCAGTGAAAAAATAATATGTTTTATCAGCAGTGAAATAATAATATATTAGGAAAGATTGGCCAACAACAACAGCAATATATTTCTTTACCATCTTCATCAAAAGAAGAGGGCACCTCTTCTAAGTTTTTATCACTTGGGAATTTTTCATATTCTGCCATTTCAACTTCTGTTTCGAATTCTCTTAAAGCTGATTTGTCTGAAAGATAGTAATTGACTGTGTTAGCAAAAGGTAGTTGGGGTAAGGAGACAGGTATAGTTATTAAATCCTGTTTTAAAGTAAGGCAGATTTGGGTGAGAGTTCTGACTCATTCAGCGTGGCTTTCGTAAATCATTTGATGTCCTTGTGTCAGTTTCCACTGCGCAAAATGATGATCATCAAACCAAAAGCATTGTTGCAAGGATTAAATACGATAACGGATGTTAACACTTAACTTAGAAAATGCTTGGCACACAGGAAGCCTGCACCATGTTAGTTGCCATCCTCTGTATTATTATATAATTTTCTACGTTAAAAAAGCCTCAATATTCTCCACTGATGAACTTTTCCTAAAAATATACTGAAGTAAAATTCACTAGCAAAAATGTTCCAATTTTTTTTAAATGTTAGGAAAGGTTAACCCTATTGTCAGATTTAGAATAATTAGTGAATTTGAAAAAGAAAAAGCCTTTAAGTTTGCAGCATATGAGAGAGAGCATCTATTTCTATATCCTGGTGGGAGAAGGCAATTTGTGAAATCCTCTAAAATCTATGATTTTATGCCATAATGTGATATGAAAGGAATCACTACAGACTCCAAGAAACATTACAGATCACTGTTCTTCCTCCAGGACCTAGGCAAGCTACCTTCCTCTCTGACCTAAGTTTCTGTTAAATGTCTCCTCTTCAGAGAGGTCTTTCATGGGCATTCTAACATTCCAGCACCCTTATGGCAATCACTGCCTGCCCCATTCACATGTATATTTTTTCTATTGATATTTGTTTACTTGTGTTATTCTGCCTTTGTATCCTTCATTAAAACATAACCACCACAAGGACAGGAACTTCCTGTGTCTTATTCACCTTTGTAGCCCAGTGCCTAGAATCATGTCTAACACAAAGGAGGTACTCTAGTATACTGTTGAATGAATTAACAAATTTATTTCATCTAGCCTTAAATAGGGAATAACAAGCTGTTTTAGTAGTCTGGGTCAATATTCTCAAGCTTTAGTTTGCAAGTTGTCTATGAGGATTTTTTTAAATTTTGATTTTTTTTATTTTGAAGATAATACGCTAAAAGCATAAATTAATTCTGGATCATCTGGATGATCATTTGGATGGCATAAAATTTCAATGCTGCTTTTTCTGTTGTTTTTTTGTCATCCCTTGGGCACCATGTTGAACTCTCTTGTTTAGAGGCTAATGAGAAAAAAAGAGAGGCAGATTTATTAGGCAATAATGTGTTCTTGCCTAGCAAAAGCTCAACATTGCCATATAAGAAGAGAAAATTTTCTTGCTATTTAAATAGTTTCAAGCATAGAAAATGATGGGAAGTTTCCTAATTTATATAAAAAGTTAGTGAAACCCTGCAAGCAAAATCTGACAAATCGAGCACAAAAAAGAAAATGCTATATACAATTACACTTGTATAGAAAAAATTCTAGATCGAAAAATATAAGAATAATATACTATGACTTAGTAAGGTTTATTTTAGAACTACAAGAATGGTTTAATGTTGGAAAATACATTAGTATAATTGATCAAATCAATAGGTCAAAAGATGAAAAACTTTATGATCATCTTGATAGATGCCAAGAAGGTATTTGATAATGTTCAACATCCATTCTAGATAAAAATACTTAATAACCTTATGGAGAAACATTGAAAAGAATCCATTTAAAGAGGCCCACTATCAGTGCCACTATTTACATCATTCTAGAACTACTAACACATAATTAGTCAAGAAAGGAAGTAAGCATAAATAATGGGAAAAGAGGAATTGAAACTATAATTCTTTTTCAAATGATATGATTGGCTATCTGCAAAAGTTAAGACTCAACTAAAAATCTGTCAGAACTAGAAAGTAAGTTTAATAATGTGGATAGTTAGAAACAAATGTATAAATATTTAATAGCTTTCTAATATGCTAGTAATAACTACTTAGAAAACATAATAGACAAATGATTCCATTTACTACTATAGTAACAAAATGACAAAATATCTAGGAATAAACTTATTAAGAAAAGTGTAGCTAACTCATGAAGAAAGCTGCAAAATGTTAAGGAAAGATACAATTATTATATATAAAAAATGGAGATTTCATCTGTCTGCAAGAGAAGGCTTAGTAGTAAAGATGCAAATTCTTGTCAAATTATTGTTTAATGTTAACATACTCATCCTATGGGATTTGTGTAGAACTTGACAAAATTCTACATGTATCCCAAAGCCTAGTACAGCTCTTGGCATACAGTAAGTGTTCTTTTTATGTATTAATAATAAGTAAAAGAATACCCAGGAATAATTTTAAGGCAAAATGTTTTGTGGAGAAACTTGCATTACTAGCTTTAAATGCATCATGAAGCTTTAATAATTATATTTTGTATAAAAGGCTGTACTAGAAAAATGAATAGACTAGAAAATTCAGAAGTTTATACACACATATGAAATTAATATTAAAGATGGCATTTCAAATCTCTAGTAATATTATGAATAATTTAGTAAATGTTATTTGTAAAATAGGTCCACGATTTTGAAAATAAAAAATTTAGATCCCCATTTAACAGAATTTATTACAATAATTACATACTAATTAGGAAGAAGCATTATTTTAAAATGAGAGAATGCAATTTTGCACATATCATAGGGTCATGATTAATCATTACAAACATGAATAGAAAAAAGAGAGGGCTAGAGAATGTATCAAATTCCTAACAGGGGACATCACTGGGGAACAAGTATGAATGAATCTTTTTTCCAGCTGTTCTTTCCAGTTTTTGTGACCACCAGAGACAGAGGATAAGGGCACAGACATCAAACTGAATCTCAATCACTTGCTGGCTGTCAACTGTAGATAAGTTTCTTAACCCCTCTGAGCCTTAGTTTCTTAGCCTACTAAAAGTATCGATAAAAGTGCCTACCTCACATGTGAGTTGTTATAAGAATTAAGTAGGGTAATGCATGCAATGCATTTAGCATAACCCTATCACATAGCAAATGCCCCATAAATATTATCTATTGTTACTTTTGTAATGAGAAAAACTTTCTTAGGTAAAGAATATTTGGAATTGGGGCAGTGATGGCCATATTAGAGGACAGTACACAGCCATAGCTTCTGAAAATCCAAACAGTAGTGATTGAACCTAGTCTAAAATTGCTGGAGCTAACCTCAAATTTTGGATCCAGATCTTAGAAAGTGAGAAACATCTCAGTAGTGTATGGGAAGCGCTGCAGTGAGAGTATCCCACTAAGAGTTGATGTTTAGATTAAGGTATTTTCATGTGTTCTAATATGACTGGTTACAAGGATGCCAACCATAGATATAAATTCTACCAAAGCCAATAAATGAATTTCAAAAACAGCCATGAAATAAGAGCTCTCATTGTTTCTGGAGAAAAACAGAAAAAAACAAAAGAAAACAAAAACCAAACCCTTGTGTCTTCCTAAAATAATATGATAGAGAGTGAAATACAGGAAGAGGCAGAATGGTCAGTAGAAAGAACATTGGGATTTTTGGAAATGAGGGTTCAAGTCTCAGCTATGCTACCAGCCTGGTGTGTGTTTCAGGAAGCCATTTACCCTCCATATGTCTCAGTTTTCACATCTGTAAAGTTAGAGAATTGTTATCAATTGACCACGAAGGCTTCTTTCAATTTCACCGCTTGGTAACTTTTTGAATTTAAAATTGATATCCCCTAAACAGGAAGATTGAATTTACAATCAGAGCTGACACACAAGCCTAAAACAACAATAGCAGCAACCACAGCAAACTCCACCAGTCAGGCGGAGCGGTGATGGTGTCACAACTGGTGGAGGTAAAGGCGTCACTTCTGCTCAGTCTCTGGCCAGTGAGCTGACTCATGAAAGAAATTTAAACTTGGAAGCTCTTTCTGATTCCTTTCCCTAGAAGTCTAGAATTGAAATCTTTTCTCTGTTTATGAATCAGGTTTATGTATATTAATTTCTTCCACAATTTATTAAGAGGCTACTGCAAGGTGCCAGAGATATCAAGACTAGTAAACCAAGTCCTTGCCCTCACGTAGCCAGGCTTACCTGTTGACCTAACCTTAAAAAGCATATTTTAATAAGATGGGTCACCTTGTCTTTTAACTTCTAGTTCTGTGAGAAGCCGTTCTTTCACAGTTTTAATAGCTGCTTCAGTGGCCTCAGCTATAGTATTTTTTATTAATGTATCAAGGGCTTCATCAAAACGTGGTTGAACAAGTTTGGCATAGTCAACGACCTGCAAAGAATATTTGAGAAAACCAAATAAACACAAGTTACTGTGAAATTGAACACATTGCTCATCTATATCTATGTCTGTAAGTATTTATATCTATGCCTATTTGTCAATAAAATATGTCAGATATTTTAATGCTGCCTGAAGTATGTTATTTTCAGAAGTCACTGGTTTTTTTTGGAGTATTTGCTTTCATAGAAATTCAGTCATAATTGATTATATATTTATATATGTATACCTATATCATGTAATATACATCAAGTTACATATGTATTTTTAAATTAACTTTGTGTGTATAACTTACATACAAAAAAGGTACCCACTTTAAGTATATAGTTTGATGAGTTTTTATAAATATGTACATATTATTACAATTACAATTAAGATATAGCATATTTTGGGCCAGCTGAGTGGCGCGGTGATTAAGTGCTGGCTTGGGAAGCCAGCGGCTCTGGTTCGGGTTCCACATATGAGGGCCAGTGACACTGCCCTCAAAAAAAAAAAAAAAAAAAAGATATAGCATATTTATATCACCCCACGAAGTTCCCTCATGCTTTTTTGTAGTCAGTTTCTGGTCTTTGGCAACCACTTTCTGTGTTCTGTCACTATAGATTTGTTTTGCCTTTTCTAGAATCTCATATAAACGGTACCATACAGTATGTAATCTTTTCTAAGCTTTTTCCCTTTATCATAATGTTTTTGAGATCCATCAGTATAATTGTATGTATCAGTAATCTGTTAGTTTTTATTGTTGAGTAGTATTATTGTAGGAATATACCGATTTTTTTATTCCTTTATCTATTGAGAACATTTGGGTTGTTTCCAGTTTTGGCTATTAAAAATAAAGTAGTAATGAACATTTGTGAAGAAATCTTTTTGTGGACATATGTTTTCATTTCCCTTGGATAAGTATCTAGGAGTGGAATTACTGGGTCATATGGTAACTGTATATTTGACTTTATAATAAACCATTAAATGATTTCCAAAGTGGTTTTGAGCTATAATATTTTACTTCCTTACCAGCAATATATGAAACTAATAGTTATCCTACATCCTCACCAACACTTGGTTTGTGAATCTTTTAAATTTTAACCATTCTGAAGAAGTATCTCATTGAAGTTTTAACTTACATTTCCCTAGTCACTAGTAATTTTGAACTTCTTTTTATTTGCTTATTGGTCATTCACTTGCCTTCTGTTTTTAAGCATGTCAACTTTTTCCCATTTAAAAAATTGGATAATACACACACACACACACACACACACTCCACTCGTATATATTCTGAGTGTAAGTCGTTTGTCAGGTAGACAATATACTTCATGCTGAACTGTTAGAAATAAATTTGTATATGCCTTTTAGGTTTAAATAATATTTCCATACTTCTAGATTCCATTTTGCTTGTCCTTCAATATGCTTATATTACATTATTCCATGCCAATAAATATATATCTACACCATCAGTATTTTAGTGGATGTATAGTATTGTATTAGATTTATATATTACAATTTATTTAACTAAAATACCAATAATATATATTTAGATATACATGTTTTTGCTATTATAAACTAAGCTATGATGAATACAGCTATGTATATATCTTTGATAGTTCCTTTAGGAAAAAAAATCTATAATATAAAACTGACAGTTCAAATGATGTACATGGATTTTAGGCTTTTATACATATTTCTAATGGTTATGCTTTCACCAGCAGTGTATGAGAATATAATTTTCCGCATTTTAATCACACATCAATATTGGGTGTTAACAGTGATTCTAACAAGGAGATTGACATGACATAACTCTGGTTTTTTGGGTCTTTCTGTTTAATGGCTATTTGTACGTATTATTTTGTAAATTATCTGTTTGCTATTTTTTTTTCCATTAGGGCTTTATCTGCATATTGATTTGTAAGAACTCTTTATGTGTTAAAATTATAATTCTTTTGTCTGACACATGTAGTGATGGTTTTAAAACATGTCCACAAATCCTAATACTCCTGCCTTCAGAAGATGGAGCCTTCCCCGCTCTTCAGTGTAGGCAGGACTTAGTGACTTGCTTTAAATGAAGAGGATGATGCATTTTTCACCAAAATAGTCACGGAGATGTAAAGTACAGCATAGGGAATATAATCAATAATATTGTAATAAGTATGTATGGTGTGAGAAGGGGACTAGATTTATCAGGCTGGTTACATTGTGACTTACATAAATGTCTTATCACAGTGAAATGTCTTATCACTGAAACTAATAAAATACTCTATGTCAACTGTAATTGAAAAATAAAAAAAATTATAAAAAATAGGCAAGAGACTTGAACCAACATTTCAAAAATATTATTTACCTGAATGAAAAATAAACATGTGAAAAAGTGTTCAACCTCATTAGTCATCAGGGAAATGCAAACTAAAACCACAGAGAGATACACCTATTGGAATGACAAATTTAGAAAGACTGCCCCTAACAAAAGTTGGCAGGAATGTGGAATAACAGAGCTCTCATACATTCTGATAGGATTGCAAGTGAGTAGAATAGTTTGGAAAACAGTTTGGCATTATTCATACAAATTAAACATATGTATATGTCCCTGTGTCCCAGAAATTTTGCCCCTAGATATAGCTCTAAAATATTTGTAAAGATACGCATATGTGCAATGAAAGACACATACAAAAATGTTTATAGCAATATTATTAATAATAACCCAAACTGGAATTAACCCAATTTTTATTAACACTCAATGGATAAACAAATTATAATTCAATTAATATAATACAGTAAAACAATAAAAATGAATATACTATAGTTATGTGCAATAACATGAACAAATAACATGCATAAATATCACAATCATAACATTAAGTGAAAGAAGCCAGGAACAAAGAACATAAACTGTTTAAGCCTATAAAGTTAAAAGAAAATGTGCAAAACTAACCTATGGTATTTGGATGTACGTTTACAAGGTAAACCCATAAAAGAAAAGTACAGAAGTGAATACTGTAAAGTTCAGGGCAGTGGTTACCTTCATGGAAGGAGTAAGGGGATTGGGATTGGGAAGAGACATGAGGGGGCTTCTGGGGTGTTGGCAACATTCCATATTTGACCTGTGTGGTGCTTATATGGGGGTTTGTTTTGTGATAATTCAGTGAGCTTCACTTTTCTGTATGTTTGTCATATTTTACAGTAAAAAAAGTTAAAAGCAAATAAAAATGTTACCCCTGTTTTTAAAAGAATTTAGTAGCACTTAGAATAAATTCAAACCTCTTCCCAGGATCTGCGTTGCTCTGACTACATCTTCCACCATCTTCATCTTGTGTCATTCCTCCTTTCACACCTTATACTCTAGCCCCACTGGCCTTCATATAATTTCTCTATGTTCCAACCCTCGTCAAATGCTATCCCAAGTCTTCCCTCTTCTTACCACCTCTATAGCTATTGCTGTGATCCAAACTAAAAATAATTCACTTACTGAGGGTGGAGAACAAGGTGGGAGAGGTCAAGGAATTGACAGGCCAGGGGGTTGGGAGGGTCATCTTTGTAGATACTTAAATTACCAAGAATTATGACAGGAGTGAGTATAGAGAGAAAAACATTGAGCCAAGAGGGGTATAATCCAGGAAGCAGCAGACCAGTGGAACCAAGAGAGGTAACAGGTGGCAGCATCTACAGGATGTACCTGTTAAATCTAGGGGCTTCTGGGAAGCAGGGAGGGGCTATGATCTGGAAGCATCAATAAACAGCAAGGAGGACGCCTTGCCCACTCCAAGCCTAGTGGAATAATTACCCAACTGACAGTGTAAAGTTAAGAAAACTGAGTATAAATCCTACAAGTTGTAATTAAGTATAGACAGGTAGAAAGCTAGCTAGCTAGCTGAGTAGTTACCTTTCCTTTGTAATGTTCTGCAAGCAAATTGCTAAGTGTTGTTTTCCCTGAAGATTGAGGTCCAAATATGAATACTTTAAATGGTGGTGCTGGCATAGGTGGAAGAAGATAGGGACGTGGGTTCAATAAGAATTTTTTTAATGCTTCTTCTGATGACAGACAGTATATTTTACCTAGAAAACTTAAAATACGTCATAATCATACACAACTGAAAAGAGGTATGGGCAGGTTTAAAAATTAAGCTCTGAAAATCTTACGTACCTTACAGAAAAGTCCAGCAATCCTAGGTGAATGTTACCTTCTTTTAAACTCACGGGACACGTCAATCCCCATCTGCTTCTCTGCCATCTATATCGTGGCGCAATGTGCTTACAAGATGCAAGAGTCCGGAACAGCTCATCCTGTTAATAACAAATCCTACACTAGCGATGAGGACACAAGTTTTGCTGAAATTAACAATAGTAAGTATGTCATTTCTTGTTTGCTTATGCTTTACTATTTAAGAAATAATTTAGAAAGCAAATTTGGCTTTGTTTTCTTGATTGCAACCATTCTACACTTGTCCAAAATTTAACAGACAAGTAGTTTTCATTTCTGTTAGAAGATCTTGTTTAAATTTTACTGAGCATTTTTTATTATAAGGTAGAGTGAACATATGGTAGAGTGTTTTCTATTATCTGTTTCAGAAAACAGACTCTGAAAAGTTCTTATTAAAAAGGTTTGAGAAATGTACCAGGTTTTTCGCCCATTTATTTAAGTTTTTAAATAGTAAGATGTTATACACAGATTATTTTTTGCATTTACTTAGCTCTTTCATCCATCTTAAAATGTAAAATTGCCCTCAGCAGTCCTTTCTGTTTGTGACCTGCAGAGCAGTTAAGAACCAGTTCTCTATAGACAACAGATTGCTAAAAAGTTTGCTGTCCTTGTGCTTTCTTAGCAGAGAACTGGAGGGAGATTGCATGGTGGCAACTTCCAGGGGTTCATGGCCCAGGCTGGCTCCCGGTGACCTTCAGATAGGGATCTCACATTACCTGCTGGCTCCAGAGTTGACTATGGTGGACAGATGAGAATGGGAACTATGGTCTTGTCTGGACCGTTGCGGCATCAGAGAGCAAAGGGGCACATACAGTGCAAGGTTGCTGCATGAATGCCCCCAACTGAAGGCTGGAAGAAGTAGCTAAGTGTAAAGGACTGTGTCAGTGCTTAGGGGAAGTGCTTGAAACTGAGACTCTTCTCCACAGAGTCTACAACCAATGACCCAGGCAAGTCAGGAGGCAGCCACTCTTTCCTTATCATCCCCATTTCCTGTCCCATGGGAGAGGTGTTTGAATAGCATAGTTTCTCTCTCAACTTCAAGCCTCCGGCGCCACATGTCTAGCAGGTGCTGAGGGGCGATGAGAAGATGCGTTTTTAAATGTGTTGGATAATACAGTCCTAAAAACAATCAGGACTGCCTCCAGTTAAACAAGGCAGACAACACATGCATTTGTGTTTACTGCTTTCTGACAACCTCAGGAAAATAACAGCATCAGGAAAATAACAGCAGAGGAATGAAAAGAGGAATGAACTCGGGTCTCTTCTCCCTTCCAGAATAGAGCAAATCCTCCAACGAAAGCCCCCATGTGTGCTCACTTTGGCAGCACATGTACTAAAGCCCTGTGGACCTTAGAGCACTTAAAATTATAAATTGACCACCATCACATCCCTAATACACATACATCAGTGACGGAAACACAGCAGTTATTCCAAAAATTGGGTTGAATCATTGAAGGAATGAAAGAATGCTTATAGAGTTGAAGGCTTTTTTGGTACTGACAAAATTTTTAAATGAACTTGGTTTTTTTCTTTCTCTTTATTTCTGTGGTTGGTGGCTCTCCTTTTGTTGTTTTTCTTTGTTTCAAAACTTTTGTTTTTTTGTATTTAGTGTCTATCAGAATATTGTGCTAATATTATAGCTTCTTCTCAAAAATCAAATCCATTTTTATAAAAGGTATCCTGAAACTCCTTTTAAACCTTGAAAGGATACAAATTAAGGTAACAACATACAGTAAAAAGGTACACTTTCAAACAGTTAAAAATAACTTACATTTTCCATTGCCTCATTCATTTCTTCCTCTTCACTCTGAAGTTTAGTTAAAATAGCTGCTTTTCTTAGGTTGAGATGTTTAAGTCGATCCATAACTGCCTAAATTTAAAGAACAAATCTTTAAATACATTGGCATTTGAACATCTCAAATATTCTGGAAAAGTGATGAGCTCCCGAGTGAGATACTTCCTTGCTTCCTCCTAGCTTCTAGTTGTTTGCTGGCAATCTTTGGTGTTCCTTGGCTTTTAGATGCATCACTGCAATCTCTGCCTTTGCTGCCACATAACTATCTTCTCCCTGTGTGTCTGAAGCCCTTCCCTTATAAGGACACCAGTCCTACTGTATGAGGGCCCGCCCGAATTCACTATGACAGAATCTTAGCTTGATTACATCGGAAAAGATCCTATTTCCAAATAAGGTCACATTCATAGGTATTGGAGGTTAGGACCTCAAAATCTTTTGGGGGACACAATTCAACCTCTACAGTCTGCCTGCTGGTCCCCAGATATTCATGTCCTTAGAGGTCTAACTCTATGGGGCCTCTTTAGGCAGAGGGAAGACAGCCATGTGAAGACAGAGGCAGATATTGGAGTTATACTGTCACAAGCCAGTGGATGCCTGGGGGTGGGGACCAGAAGCCAGAAGAAGCAAGGATGGATCCTCCCCTAGAGACTTTGCGGGGAGCATGACCCTGCCAATACCTCAATTTTGGACTTCTAGCCTCCAGAACTGTGAGAGAATAAATCTGTCATTTGAGACCATTTAGTTTATGATACTTTATTATGGGAGCTGTTAGAAACTAATACTTAGGCAGCACTAGACACTCTGTAGAAGAGTTGAAACAGGGTCTGAGATGAGAGATGGTGAGGCATTCTGTTGGTATACTGTGGTATATTGTATTCTTTGTTCACAATTCATCCTTCCCTTGTTAATTCCCTAGCTCACATTGGGTGGAGTACATTTCCCTATCACACTGGTATGGAGCTTTTCCATGCAACTTGTTTTGACCAATACAAAGTGGGCAAACTGGGGCCCTATGTCAACTGGGACCCTAAAAGGCTTGGCAAGTTTCAAGCAGGCCTATTGGAGCTTCTGCCCTCTCTTTGAGGAAAGGGTGTCCCAAGCGTCAAATAGTGGCCAATTTCTGGATATATCTTGAAGGAGAAGCCTGATGTGTATAATTGATGGATTGGATGTGGGATGTGAGACAAAGAGAAGGGCAGCTGCAAGGATGGGTTTGACAGTTACTGAGAGGGCAAAACTGTGAGAGGAATGTATTTGAGGCAGGATGGTGGTGATGGTGAACCACAGGTTTTATGTTGTACCTTTAAAGTTAAGATGAGTATTAGACATCTGCAAGATTATAGAAAACATATATTGGTCTCTGCCCTGGTTTCTGGCACAGAGCTCCCCAAATCCTTATAAATTCCTGAGTGAAGAGCACTAGAAGCGTCTCTTGTTCTAATATTTGGTCTCTGATCCACTCCTGACATAGGGTTCCTAAAACTCCTGTGATTTCCTTAAGTGATAAGAGCCCCAGGAGCATTTTTTGGTCTATTGAGGAGAGCCTCTGTAAGTCCCTTGATGGCTTCAGGATGGGGGTTGGTTACTAGAAAGACGAAGCCAGGATGAGAAGCCTGGCATTTTCAGCCTCACCCCTTAATCTCCAGAGAAGGGAGAGGGGCTAGAAACAGTTTACAATTAATCATGCCTATGTATGGAAGCCTCCATAAAAATCCCAACAATACAGGTGTGGAGAGCATTCAGGTGGGTGAACACATCCACACTGGGAGGAAGATACACTTCAACTCCATGGGATAGAAGTTCCTGAGATTGGGACCCTTCCAGACCTTGCCCTGTGTATCTTTTCCTTCATCTGGCTGTTCATCTGTATCCTTTAATAAATTGGTAATGTAAGTACGTGTTTCCATGAGTTCTGAGAGCCATTCTATCAAATTAATCGAACCTTAAGAGGGGTTGTGGAAACCTTTAATTGTAGCCAAGCTGGACAGAAGTTGTTGTAACCTGGGGACCTACTTCTTGTGATTGGCACCTGCAGTGGGGTGGGAACAATCTTGCGTGACTGAGCCCTGATGTCAGACCTGAGGGATCTGACATTATCTCCAGCTAGATAGTTTCAGAATTGAGTTAAATTTTATGATACTCAGTTGGTATCACAGAGGATTGCTTGCTGTGGGGAAACCTCCACACATCTGGTGACCAAAAGGGTGGGAAGTGAAGGGTTCTGTGTGAGAGTAAAGAAAGACTCACAGGTGGAAATGGAGTTTTTCCAATACAACATCCAATTGGATATATTGAGTAGTTTCATTATACAAGTGTGGAATTCAGGGGAAAGGTCTGGGATGTTAATATGAATTTAAGAGTTGCCAGAGGTTAGAAGGTATTGAAAGTCATTGGACTACCTCCTAAGCAGTGAGGGCAGGCAGGCAGAGAAGAATGAATGATGAGAGAGCTCTGGGATCCTCCACTTCCCAAAGTGAGACATGGAGAGTGTCCAGTGAGGCAGACGGGACTGTAGTAGTGTGGGGTGCAAGGACCCAAGGGAAGAAAGAAGCGAGAAGGGAGAAGTGATGAGCTGAGTCAAATGTTGCTTCCAGGTGAATTAGATCAAGACTGAAATACGAACAGTGGCTTTGGTCAGAAGATCACTGAGGATCTTGGAAAGAACACATTCCCACTGAAGACCTCGTCCACCACCAGCATTTTTACTATGTTGCCATTCATTACATCAAATCAGAAATCTGGGTATTATCTCTGACTTTTCACTCTCCCTTAACACCTACATTAAGTCACTCATCAAGTCCTGTCACGCAGATTTCTTAAATACCTTTCAGGTCCATCTTCTGTCCATTCCTAGTCAACTATCCTGGGTTAGGACACCATCTATTACCGGACCTACTGCAAAAGCCAGAGCTTATCTTCTTAACCACCAATTTTATTTTTTCCAGTTTTTTCTTTGCACTGCAGTTTGAGTGATCTTTCTTTCTTTCTTTTTCAAACTGAAGCATATCTTTATTTTTTAACATAAATTTTTCAGTTGCATTTGACATGCAATATTATATTTGTTTCAGGTGCACAACATAGTGATTAGACATATAATTTAAGAGGTGATCACCCTGATAAATCTAATACCCATCTGACACCATACATAGTTATTACAATATTATTGACTGTATTCCTTATGCTATTGAGTGATTTTTCTTACATACATAAAGGATCATTTTCATTCTCTGGCTTAAAACCTTTCACTGGCTGCCCATTCCCTCATGTTAAAGAGTTTAGACCTCATCATTGCAATGCTCATTCCCAAAATCTTGGCACTATTCCACCAATCCCATCCCCTCTTCCCAAAACCCCATCTATGTCCCAGTCCTACATTCAGTTCCTAGAACTCACTATGCTCTTTCTTGCCACTGGGGCTTCGCACAGACTCTTCTCTTAACATGGACCACTGCCCCGCCTCCCTCCCCTCTCCTGGCCTTCAAGGTCTAATTCTTACTCATCCTTACAGTTCCAATTTTAAAATAATTTCAGACAGATGGCCCTCTTCACCAGACTAGGTTCTGCCCTTCTGCCGCGCCATTTTATAATCCCACCATCAATGAACGAAGGTTCCAATTTTACCACATCCTTGCCAACACTTGTTAGTGCCTGATTTTTTTTTTTTTTAATTTCAGCCAACTTGGTGGGTGTGAAGTGGTATCTCATTATGGCTTTGCTTTGCATTTCCCTAAAGACTCATGCTAGTCATCTTATTGTGCTTATTGGCTGCTACTTGAGTTTATGTTTCTTTGAGGCACTTTTTGTCATACAGAGATTTTAAATTCAAATGTAGTTTTGATTTAAATATGAATAAATGAACAAATATAACATAAAATTTTTAAGTGTCAAAATGAAATTTTCAAAAATAAATCGTGTTAAAAATATAAATATATTTCCAATGTTTATTAAAATAAGTACAATCCAGTCAACAACTTTTTTGATTTTCCAAACTGTGGGATATTCTGACAATATTACACTTACCATGAAGAGCTCCTCTGGGGGTTTATTTCCATCTAGCTCAATGAGATACTGGGAATTGTGCTCAGCCATTACTTCCTGAAGATAATAGAAAATAAATCTTTTAATCCAGGATCATTAGAAAAACTAAATGCAAGACCAGATCTTAATATACTATGAAAAAACCTTTAAAGCTAACTTTATATATGATACGATGTTATTGTATCAGCATTGTTATTTTCAGCATTGAAGGGATCTTCTGCCAAAGCCTAAACTAATCTTCTTACCATGAATTTTTTTTTTTTCTGTTTTTACCAGGTTTTCTCTACACTGAAGTCTTAGAGTCCTTCTCATTAGAAAATGTTCTGGGACATGTTTCTCTATAGATACTCATAAAATAATTTCTGTCAAACTGATAGTTAAAAAATGGGATTGCTTTGTTTTACTTTATATTCCTCTGGCTATGGGGGGGGGGGGGTTTAGGATCCAGATCTCTGTATACCACCTAACCATAACTTCTGTGCATTCTTCTATTAGATTGTTTGTTTTCCCTGACATTCACAAAAGTCTTTAACCCTTATTTATCATAGGAATGGCAAATATTTTACCTTGTTAAAGATTTATCTTTTGACTTTGTTTGTGATACCTTCTGCAATGTAAAATATTTTTATAATGAAATATATGTTTTCATTGTTTCTGGATTTCCTTTTCTGCTTAAATTAGATTTCCTCTATCTCAAGATTATGTTACTATTCATCTAAATTTTCTTATACTACTTTTTTTTGTTTCTAAGATTAAAATCTAAAATTCACTGGATTTTATTTTTGTACATTGGCAATACTGAACTCTATCTAAGCCCTATGTTCCCAGAAATGGGAACATAGATGGTGAGAGCTAAGAAATGGGAACATAGAGATGGTGAGAGCTAAGACCCCCTCCACCCTTCTTCAAGGAGACAGATAAGATCTGTCTTCACCTCTTCCTCGTGATTCTCATAAGACTCGAGAATGGCTCCCTTGTTTACCTGCCTCCATAAAATCCCAGGTCCCCTTCCTTTTCTTTGAGAAGTTCCTCATTAATGAAGGTTCTCTCTATCACAATAGTCTGAACAAAATCATCTTAATTGTCCAGAGCATTTTGTCTTTCACAATTCTGTGAGAAGTTGGGTTTTAAGTATTTCTTTCTTCTAGACAGAACATATGCCAGCATTATTTATTAAACCATAATTAACCATGTTCTGAACAAGGAAGCACATAATGCTTTTCTGAATTTCAGACTCTTTCCTCAAGCTAGATTCTTAAGAGCAAACTTACTAAGTCAAAGGGTATGAACACTCCAAAGGCTAAAGACACACGTGCCAGGTGAGCCCAGGAGTCAAGTTGGGATTTAAAGGCAAGTAAGAATGAGTACTTGATTTTGGATTACTCCTGGAACAGGGTAAAAAGCAGGAAATTATGCAGGTTAGTTTGCTCCCACTTGCTTTCCTCATGTCTCATGGAGGCATACTGAATTTTTGGAGGTCTTGGTCTCTCAAGTGAACTGACATCTCAGCCAGGTCAGACGAGACTAGAATTGCAGGCTCCTGCCTTTTCTGGCTCTCCCTCACCTCCTTTTAAATACACCGGCACCCTGGAATTATACTGTATACTTGTAAGACAATTGTTTTACTATTAACAAAGTGTCACCTAGGCCTAATGTCTAAGTTCCTGGCTTTGAAATTCTTGCTTTGTTGGCACCAGGACAATCAATTCTTATCTACGCTTTGCAGCAGGGCCTAGAAATTTCCCACTTCTGGACTTTTTATGGACAAGCTATTAAAAAATGACCATACTGATTTCTGTTCCTTTCAATAGGGTATGCATGATTGTTTGCTTTTCCCTATTCTTGCTAGCATTAGAAATTCTTATTCTTTGTTCATCTTTTAAAATTTGATCATGAAAATGATTCTTCATTACTTGGATGAGCATTTCTTTATAATCCGTGAAGCTGACCATTTTTCTAGAGACCTTTTACTCTTTTGTCTTTCACTGTTGTGAACTCTGTTCATATTTATGGCCTATTTATCTCAGGAGGCTGAGAACTTACAGGTTTAAAAAAATCATTTCAATGACTTTTTCGTAACTGATGTGGATATATTCCAGTTTGTTGTCTTTTAATTTGAGCGAGGTTTTTTTTTTAAAAAAATTATTTCCAAAAGTCTTCCATATAATGAAGTTGAAGTTATCCTTTTTTTTTCCTTTGTGATTTCATCACTTGTTGAGCTGAACATCTGTCAGGCATTTACCACTTGCCAGACTTCAGGCACTACTCTGGGTATCGGCGATGCTAGAATGGAAGAGCTGGTCCCTACCTTGGAAGAGACTATCTCTGTTTATTTCCCCCCTATGAACACAGTTTTCCGATTTTCTGAATCTGATTTTAATTATGCTTTATTTCTTATCCAATGCCAGACACTTAAGGATGATGCAGGATATTTTTGTTGAATGAAAAAAGAATGTTATAGATAGACATGAAAATTACTCTTAAGAAGCTATGTTTAAAGGCCTGGGACAGAAGAGGAGGAAGGGAGGAATAAAAGTCATACATAAGAAAACAAATTTGGTTCTCATTTTGGGGGGGGATCAATGATGAGAATGAAAATGATCAACTTACTTGTCTTTAAAATATATAACATTAAAAATCAGCATAAAACAAATTATTTTGCTTTCTCTATCGGATGGGAAGAGGCAATGTGAAGACTGTTTTTTATTTGTCTTTGTAGTTTTACTGCTTAGCCTGGTGTCTGGCCAAATACCCAAGTTTAATAAATGTTTGTTGACTAATTCTCCAACACAAATTTGAGAGTCTTCCCTGGATTTTTGGCTATATAAAATATGCTTTTCCTATGTTGAATTTTAGTAAATATATATATATATATATATATATATATATATATATATATATATATTTTTTTTTTTTTTTTCCCCCAGAAGGCAGTGTTGTTGGCCCTCATATGTGGGATCCAAACCGGGGCCGCTGGTGTCCCAAGCCAGCTCCCAACCACCACACCACTTGGCTGGCCAGTAATCATATTTTTAAAATGCTAATTCTTCTAATTAAAGCTTTCTTATAATAATATATAATGGCCTTATCATATTTACACATAATCAACTTTGAATGGGATAATGATAGAAACCAATCTGGGGATAATTCTTCTTCAGATTGCAATTGAAATAAGTTAACACTTCCTTTTAGAATAAAAGATGCACCTTAAGTGTACATTTGTTTTAATAAATCCATAAATTAAAGATTGAAAATGCTTTTACAAAATATCTCTTAACATGAGTTTTCCAACCTCCAACCATAAATGAATTCCTCTAGTGACTTTTGAAAAACGCAGCATATTTATCCCTTCAGCAACACTGCTGCTTTGTAGGAGTAAAATAATACTGTTCTGTGAAACAGCCTTTGGGATAGAAGCCTTATTTTAATAGCATTCTACCAAGCTCAAGAGGAGCAGGATCAGGCAGATGAATGAATATGAAAGCTATTTAAGCAGTAACAGAACACAAATATCAATATTCCCATTTTCACCAATATATCTTGTTCTTACTTCTAAAGAATGAAGAATTATGTCCTTATAAAGTTTAACAATGTTCTCAACATTTTCCAAATAATCCTCAGGCCTCTGAACTAGATGTTGAAGACGTTCAGTCACCATCTGCATTTCAACAATAAATGCCTATATGGAAAAGAAGAGATTTTAAATATCTTTATCTTAGTGATTCCTTAATTTACAAGCCACATGCTCTCCTTCTGTACAGGATGCCATTTTGGGGTGAGACGCAAGCAGAAAGGAAAATCAGAGACTGAGGATTTTTATTTGAGACACTGAACACCTTGAGGGGCCTTTATCAGATGGAATAAAACTTTAACTTGACTTTAAGACTTATTAATTTCTTTTTGCTCCTCAGTAAGTAGGGAAGAGCAGGGGGGAAAATCAGGTTTTCAGAGACAAAGAAATTAGATTTTCTCTGAATATCTGAGCTTCTAATTCGTTCATTCATTCATTCATTAAAGATTGATTGGGTGCCTACTATGTGCCACATACTTCTAGAGGCTTGAGATACTACAGTGAATAAAACCAAGATGCTGGGGATCATATAGCATACATTCCAGTTGGGGAAGACAAAACATAAACAGTAGACAAATAAATATAGAGGGCGTAAAAAAAAGTATACACATTTTAAGAAAGGAAAAAACTGTATTAAAATTGCAATACTCAATATATACTGATAACAAATGATGAATACAAGTGATACGTGTACATTTTTTTGGCACCCCTGGTATATAGCAGGTTAGGTGGTGATAAGCATGAGCAAGAAAGATAATACAGAATAGAGGGAATGGAGAATAATGGAAGAAGTGCTATTTTAATCAGGTAATCATGAAAGAAGTAACATTTGAATCGAACCCAGAAGGAAATGAGGGAGAGAGCCACACAGATTTCTGGAGAAAGAGCATTTCAAGGCAGAGGGAATAGCACATGTAAAAGTTCTCAGCCCAAGGCCTGGGAAGTATTCTATATCATATTTACTATCCCATTATTATATTTATTAACTAATTATTAATCCTAGTTTTTATCAATGCATATATATCCATATTTTATACCATTTGAGTCACATTATCTATTATATAAGCCATTTACTAACTTATTTGAAATGCTTTAAATACTATTTTAATGGTCAAATAATATATTAATTTCCTCAAATATATGATTATTTAATCATTATTCTAGCGTTGGACAACAAGAATGTTTCACACTTTTCACAATTATAAAAAATGTTTCACTGAATAGCTTTGTACATAAATCTTTATACTGCTAACATTTTCCCTTAAAGTAGTTCCTAAAAGTAAAATTACTGGACCAAAGATTATACATTTCAAAGTGTCTTTTCCGGAAGACACTATCATTCTTCTCTCTCTAGGATGCTCGTGAATTCAATCAGTACACAACTTCTTATTAAGCACCTACTGTATGTGGGGGACTGTTACAGCTCGGATGATATAGTCCCTGTTGCTTACAGCTTACCTTCAGTGGGGCAGACAGATAATAAGAAAGTAAACCTATAACACAATTTCAGAAAGGGGTAAGCACTATGAGAAAAATGAAGCAGGGTAAGGGGTTGACCTGGGCTATTCAGCATAGTAGCTACCAGCCACATGTACCGACTGAGAAATGTGACAAGTGCACATTGGAACGTGCTGGCAGTGTAAAGTGCACACCAAATTTCAAAAGCCTCGCATGAAAAAAGTGCATCACATTCTTAGAATTTTTAAGTTGACTACATGTTGAAATAATAGTTTGGATATATTCGTTTAAATAAAATATATTACTAAAATTACTTTTGCCTGTTTCTTTTTACATTTTTTTAAAAAGTGGCCACCAGCCCATTTAAAATCACACATGGTGGGGTACATTTCTGGGTTGGAGAGTCGCTCGCTGGATGGTCTCTGGAGATGTAGTCCTTGGGGTGAGACGTGGGTGATGGGAATGAGCAAGCACGTGAAGAGGATCTGGAGGAGGGTGCGGTCAGCAGAGGGGGAAGGAAACAGCAAGCACAAAGATGAGGTGAGACTGGGGTCAGCACAGGTAAACACTAGCCGGAAGGCCGACGTGTCTGGAATATGGTGAGCAAGTGGGCAGAGACAGCAGGACTGAGATCAGAGAGGCTGGCTCCATGGCCTTATAAACCACGTGAGGGTGTTTGGATTTTCATCTATAGGTAACAGAAAGTCATTGAGGGTCATATTTTTTTAAAAAAATGGCTCTAGCTTCTGTAAAGAAAGGAATGGGATGGGTCGAGAAAAGTGGAAGTCAAGAGAACATTAACAAAGCTATTACAGCAGTTCAGGGAGACTGTTTACATTTGCATGGGTATAAGGGCGAACACTTTCAAACCATCCACCCAACTGGGCAGCAGGTTTGCTTCTGAACATGGCTGTGCACTAAGCAGGGATCACAGCAAACAGGGGCCCAGGGGCTAATACAGCCTGAAGGCATAATCTAATTATCTCCCATAGCATTGGCCTACATGGTATTTTAAAAATTTCAGATTAATTGCCAACTACTATTATTTGAAAGCACTGATTTCAGCTTCTCTGGAAAAACAAGACCACTGGTAAAAGCAGGCCAGCTTTCCCCCATGGCAATCTTTGGCTGGGCTCAGGGTGAGAGGCAGCAGTCCTCAGGAGAAGCGCATATACCCTATAGCTAGCTGTCCAGAGGAACTTTCTGCAATAATGGAAATGTCCGTATTTATGCTGTCCAATTTGGAAGACATAGCCACATTTGGTTACTGAGCACTTAAAATGTGGCTAGTGCTACTGAGGAACTAAATTTTTAATTTTTTATAATTTTAATTAATTTCAATTTAAACAGCCACATGGGACCAGTGGCTACCATATTGGACAGCACAGTTCTAGCCTACTTTAGTCCTCACTCTTTCCTGGCCAACATCACATACTGACGTGACCATAGCCCCTGAAACTGTGAGTGTGACCCCCTAGCTCTCACTATCTTTAATTTAAGATGGTGTGCTTTGTTCATGCTAAAATGATATACTTTTGTTCTGATTAGCTTTGAGGTTTTCTTTTAAAAAAAAACCACAGATCTGGAATAGATGCTGTTATTTAACGCCATATTTGCATAGGGAAGATTATTTTATGTTTTTAAATGGGCTTTCTTATATGAACAGGCTTTCAAAATTGAGATATAATTGACATAAGATTATATTAGTTTCAAGTGTACAACATAATGATTAGATATTTGTGTACATTGCAAAATGGCCACAGTAAGTCTAGTTAATATTTATCATTACATATAAACAATTCTGTTTCTTGTGATGAGAAATTTTAAGATCTACTCTTAAATGAGAGAACAAATGTCAAAAATACATTGAACCCATTAGTGAGGGAATCAGCGGGATAACAAAGCTGAAGTCCATAGAATCACGGAAGTGAGATTGTGATGTTAGATACAAAGCTGCTTAATATCCCACAGGGCAATAAACTGTAACTTGTGGGGATTATCTAGTCTGCCTGGGAAATAACTGGCAATGTGTCATCTATAAATTAACAGAGTCTAGGCCCTAATAGAAACAGTATTTATTCATAATAAATTTACAATAAATTATAAATATTATATAAAATTATAAATTATAAATTAATTAATTTATAATAGAAATCACAGGTATATTTCAGTAGAGCAGTGACTGACATACTATGTCCCATGCCATCTGTGGGCCAAATCCAGTCCATCACGTGTTAACAGATTTCCTAATATCAAATTTTCCTCATTAAATCACGAGAAGCTTCTTTTGGTGCCTTAATGCATTATACCTGCTAGTATTGACTTTAGGATTGTTGTAGCAACATCTATACGTGAAACTGGGCTATAGATTTCTTTTTGTGTGCACTGTCAGTTTGGAATCAGGGTTATGTTAACTTCATAAATCAGATTGTGCCTGGGCTACTTTGCTCCCCATAATATACTTTGTCTTTTATTACTCTAACTCCTCACTCCCACTTGCATAGCGCTTGACACAAAGTGGGTGACCAATAACCGTACTGCTATGAAATGAAGCAGATTAGCTGTCAGGATGTGGAGGGACTTCCATGATGAGAAGGAGATTAAATTCGATGACCTCCAGAGTATGAGCTAATAGTGCTTGAAAACAGGAAATATTTTTGCTATTTCCTCCAGACTGAATAAAAATAATAAGAAAATGGAATTTTCTCTAATATCTGCTATTTTCCCATTATCCATGCCATCATTTAATTGTCATGAATTTTAAAAGTATAGTACATGGTATTGGGATATTACCTCTTCGTCTTCTTTCTCTTCTTCCTCTTCCCCTTCCTCTTCTCCTTTTCCTTCTTTCTGGGCTTCTCTCCTCTTTTTCCTACGATTCCCAATGACTTCAGGATCCCACTGATCTCTTGTGTAAATGTGCCCAGTAGCACTGTGTTGCCTTTGCCCAGAAACTCTTTGGCATAAATCAAAATCACGACACTAAGGAATAACATTAATAATCACTTAAAGCATGTTAAATATGCTTTTACTTCCTGTTCATATACTATGCAATATGCAAACCTAAAAAAGCCTTAAAACCCCAGGCGAGTGCAATTTTGTAAATGTGATTTTGTTATCAGGTTTCATCACAAGCCAAAAGAGGCACAAGACACGACTTTTATGCTATGCCAACACTTTTCTTTATCCAAAATTAATATAACACAATATCAGAAATTTTAAGAGGAAAAAGAGGGTCATAAGAGCAGCAGAAAGAGAGAAATCTAATGGAGAATCAGGTTAGTCTGCAAAGGTACACAGAAGGATTCTGTCAGATTAGTTGGAAAAGGCTGAGAATGGAGGAAAATGGGAAATATCCATATATTTAGAACAAAAACTATTGTGTATTTACAATACTTACTATCTCTTAGAGCATTATAAGTGTAGCATTTCATAAAATGGCAGTCAGGAATAGGGCCTAAAAGGTCATCTCTTTTAGTCTAACCTTTTCATTTTGTAAATAAGAAAACTCAGTCTGAATAGTAAAAAAAAGCCAAAACCAGTCTACTAGTAATTTTCTTCCTTCAAAGAGCTTTCATGTGTATAATATTCAATTCTTGAACTAATCCTGTAAGAGAAGTGATCCGCTATGACGAATAAGCCATTTTGCAGATCAGAGGACTGCTCTGGTAGGTGCAGACTCTGGTCTCACATCACAGTGTCACGAAGGGGGACTGCAACTTGGGACCAGGCCTTCTGATTCATGGCCCAGGCTCTGTGGCACATTATTAATGATAACGTGGGTTATCCTGTTTTGAATAATTTCCAGGATAAAAGACTCTGGATGACATTCTATGGTGATTCTCAAACATTAGAGTGTAACATGTATGGAGAACCATAAATAGAAATTTCCGCTCTCTCTTTTGATTTATGAAGTCTGAAGTGAGATTTAGACATTTTAACAAGCATCCTCAGTGATTTTGATACCGGCAGTTCATGTATCACATAAAGAAGAAACTTAAAAACCTTCCTTGCTCGTTTTCTGATTTCTTCAGGCCACCTCTATATGTCGATGTGATAGGTATTTATTAAGGCAAGACTTTTATTTAGGTGTCCAAATTTTTCACAAAAACCACCTCAACCCATTTAGGTAATTTTCAAAATGTATATGTATTTGCCCTTATCTAGCAAGCCAGAACACCCACCTTGTGGGTCCTTGACAAAGATGATTGCTTTGGGTTGTCTCCTAGTTTTCACTTGCAGGAATTAAGAGGGTGAGTCTAAAGGACAAGCTTCAGAGCAGTGGTCCTCAAGCTTCAGCAAGGCGTCAGAGTCACCTGGAGAGCTTTTCAACAGATGGTTGGATGCCACCCCTAGAGTTTCTGACTTTCTGACTCATAGTTCTGGGATGGAGCCTGAGTATTTGCATTTCCAACCAGGTTCTGAGTGCTACTCATGATGTTGGTTCTGAGACCATAGTCTGAGAGCCACTGCTGCAATAGATCACTGGTCCTTAACTTTTTTTTTTTTAGTACACTCATTTAGAATATGATAAAAGCCATAGGCTTTTGCTTCAGAAAAACATGCACATACACATAAAATTTTGCATGTAATTTCAGGAGGTTCATGGATGCTTATGGATTAATGGAGCCCAGATTAAGAACTTCTGCTCTAGAGATTCCAGGCTTTACCCCTAAATAAGGCCAAACCATCAGAAAAGTGTGTTAGACTGAGTTCTGTCTCACATTGGGCCCTCTGATTACACTCTGGCTACCTTGTAGAAACTGCTGTGGATACCCACTGTCACACTTATAATATAAATGGGGTTCAAGACTTCATTCTCTACATTAACAATTTCTTATATTAAGACCTGTGTAAAAGACATTTCTCTCATTTTTAGTGGGAGTTTTGTTTTTCCTGAGGAATGGCTTGTCTTCATGGACAATGTGAAATTTATATAACTAGTCACATTTTCCCTTCTATTTTGGCTCATTAAACTTAAAGCCAAATTGATGGCTCAAATTCAGTAAGCACTTGGGGCCTTATAGTCTGTGGAACCTTGTTCCACCAGGTTTTAATTTCTTATATAGACTGTATTTTCCATGGCTTAGACTTTCTATTTGGTTTCAGTTCATTGTTCTTTCCTTCTCTCCATTATACACATGCTCACGTGTGAAATTCCCAGGATTACACAGGGATTTTGATTGGCCTCTGACCATGACCTGTGGCTGGGGCTGCATGTTCAGCACTGCAATGCCACCTCTCCCTCACGGCTGACCCTAACACACCATTGGGTCCCAACACCTGAGCTGAGAACCATCTAATTTATTTTGAGCTGTCAAGCCCTTTGGAGAATCAGGCAGAGTATGAATATCGAAGCTTATCATTCATTTTCATATAAACCTTGTTCTTCAAGGTTCTTCAGCCTTGTTCTTCAAGGTTCTTCAGCCTTGTTCTTCATCAATCTAGTAGTGTTCTTTAACACTCACACATCCAAGTCGTTTGTTCTTTCATTGTATTTAACTGGCAAACTTATTAGGTGTCTACTAGGTGCCACCTACTGTGCTAGTTGATGTTTATATGAGTAAGACATGGTTCCTACCTTCAAGTAAGGCAGAGTCCAGAAGGAAAATGGGCAATGACAATATAGTGAGGTAATATGCTAGAAAGAAGAGAGCAACATGAATGGTCATCAGAGAAGTATTTAACTTTCCTGTAGTAAGTAATGTGTGTGGGGAAGGGGTTGAGGGTGGGGGTAGGGGTGGGGGTGGTGGAAAGAGAGGGGGAGAGAGAGGAGAGAGAGGAGAGAAAGAGAGAGAGAGAGAGACAGAGAGAGAGAGAGAGAGAGAGAGAGAGAGAGAGAGAATGAATGTTAGTTAATGTGTGTTGGCATGCAGGGGGTGGCCATCAGGGAAAGTTCTGAGGAGATGATGCCTGAACTGGCTTTCAGAGGATGACTATGGTTATGGTTAAGTCTGGTGAAAAGGCAAACAGGTGTCTCCTGTAGATAGAGCTGCAAGTGCAAAAGCACAGAAGCATAAGAAAGTATAATTCAGTCCCTATGACTGATGCATAAATTATTATTTCCCTAACAGCTTAAAATTTTTGAAAGCATTCCTTTAATTTCACTACCATTGAAAATACTGGTTAACTATACTAGAAAAACAACTAATATTCTTACCTTAATATTGATTATAATATCAGGTTTCAAATCTAAACTTTTCATTAATTCTATTTGCTGCAAAATAGTCATGGAATCTTCTGAAAGTGATGGTATTTCAGTGATAATATAACCTGTAGAGTAAAACAGAATCTTTAAAGTTTTATAATAATATATACATATGAGAGCATGGATTTATTATTATTACTTTACAAAATATCATCTAGTTATTGATAAACACTAGTGCAGGTCTTAAAATCATTTGCCAAAAATCTTTAAATTCATAGTTAAGGAAGTATAACTATGAATAATATTTTTTCTGATAAATAAAATCTTTGGGCTGGGAGGAGACATCTTTAAAAACTCCAAATTAATTTATTTTAGGCACATAATGTACCTAGGAAAGGAAGTTCTATTATTTTAACTCATATTAGGAAAGCTGATATAATGAATGGTAAAGGTATATTATAGGGGTTGCGTGATGTATTATTTTTCTTTCTTAATGTTTTGTAATATAACAGGGTATATGTGTGTATAATGTATATGTGAGTTATAGAGAGTAATAAAACACCTCTCACACACAGTGTAAGAAATATCAATATGATTTTGGCATAGCACATCCATTGGCTTGCATTCCTACCCAGACACCCAAATCTTCTCATTGAAATTCACTGTTTACCACCATCACATTAATCTTCTTAATATATTTCTTTAATTATGTCACTGTCTTGCATGATAAACTTTTTTCTTACTAATAGAATAAAGTCTCAACTCATTCAGTGGAAATTCAAGGCCTTCAACCAATTTTTCAGCTATTTTAATAGAACATTTTTTTCTTGGAAGAACAACTGACAGATAAATTATGGTTATTCAACTTTGGATATTTGATGGAAATTTTGTATTCTAAAGACTATTAAAATATTCCTCCCTTTTCCAATCACATATCTGTGTGAAGCTGGATTTTCTTCATGTACTTCAACAAAAACAGTGCATCGCAACAGATTAAGTAGAAGGTGATGTGAGAATCCACCTACGTATTCTCTTAAACAAGACATTAAAGAGATTTGCAAAAGTATTAAACAATACCACACTTCTCACTATATTTTTTGTTTTGAAGAATGATTATTTTTATAAAATATGCTATTCATGTTAACATGTAACAGTTTTATTATTTTTAAATGTATATTTAACTAAAGTGAAAACTATTTATAGCTATAACCCATGTAAGCAAAAGCTCTTTTGGGGCCTCAACAATTCTGTAAGTGTAATGGAGTATTGAGAACAAAAAGCTTGAGAATGGCTATCCTGTACAATGCCTAGAATAAAATAATAAAAGAGCTACTAAGCATCTGTTGATAGATAAATGTGTAAGCCTACCTCAAAACCCTCATTTAAGGAAGAACATGCTGACCACAATCTTTTATTTAAAAAAAAAAATCAGATCAACAATTATCATGGTAATCCAAAAATCTCATTAAATGCTTAGGCTTGTTACAATTTCTCCTAAGCTTTCTCAAACACTTTATTTCCGCTACCTATGTGTTGGACACTGTCCAGAGAAGTAATCCTAAGTAGTTTAACTTCAAACGGCAGGAAAGGAGACCTATTATCTTGAGTTTGGATATATGAGCTGTAATCATGATTCTCTCCTATCTTGCTCTAATCCTTAGCTTCCAGCTTGGCTTATTTGCTTTTTTTTTAAATATTTTTATTTATTTATTTTTTTGAGGGCAGTTTCACTGGCCCTCATATGTGGGACCGAACTGAGGCCGCTGGCTTCCCAAGCCAGTGCTTAACCACCGCGCCACTTGGCCGGCCCTTACTTATTTGCTTTTGCTGTTGTCTTTGAAACATTTTGAAATAGTGGTAGTATCCTAAGGCATTCATCCTATTTGAGGCATTTTAAATGAGCTAAAGATACCCCTGCGAAAAGACAGTCCTGCATGCACTGGCACTATCTTAGGAATCGGGCCAGATATGTCTCTGCTTGGCTCAGCACTCCCCTAGTTTGGTTTGTCTCCTGTTGTTAATATAGCCCCCACTTGATTAACAACCTTATTTGAACTTGTTTTCAAGACTCTGACCAGTGCTTCCTCTGGGACATGATGGCTGGCATTACCTTCCCAGTCTGACACATCACAATGGTGGGATGTGACCAGTTATCATCACATCCAAACCCTAGGAATGCATCTATGGAAAAGACGTGGGAGAGACAGTTATGTCACTTAAGTGTGTCTCACCACTGAAGATTTAGAGTAGAATAACTTAGTTCCCTAGACCTGATTCTGGGAAGAAAGCAGGGGGATGCTTACAGATCACAGCTGCTCAGTCCACTGACAACCTAATTCCAGAGACAAGTGTGGGAAGAAGCAGCACAGATGAGGACTCTTGGTCTCTGTCCCACATCTCCGGACACAGTTACCTAGTCCTTGCCCTCCATGCTGAAGATGGAGTGATGTGAGACCCCACGCCACTCCTTGCTGGGAGCCTGTGCGTGCATGATCATAGACAGGGCAGGCAGTTTGCAGGGCAGTCCCCAGCCTGCATCACCCCTGCCAGGGGAAAACTGAAAGACAGCCCACAGCATTGCCCAATGGGAACCAACTGGCCTACACCATGACTTTGTCCCCACTTCCTGGTACAGTGGGAAGAAGAAGGTATTCCTTATTTCCACAAAACTGAAGATGGCATGCTCCTGCTTTCAGACTGAAGTGATGAGAGAGTCAGAGACACCAGATAGCTTAGTGTCCAGACAGTTCTTAAATCCATCTGGCCTCAGGCTAGCTTGCCATGAGTGACACATTGGTGATCAATGGCTTGCAAGACCATCCACAATGTGATACACTTGGGGGTAGGGAATGCCCAGACTGGGACTGTCCAATTGACTCTACATGTTTCTCTCGCAGAGTCATGGAGTTCATGGAAGCTGATTTTGGCTCAAGGCCAACACAGCACAACAGGTTATGAATGAAAAGACTATAATTATAGAGTGTGTAAGTTCCTTCTAAATAGTGCTAGGAGCTCCAAGTATAAAAGAGCTCCGGTACAGAAAAAAATTGAGACTGAATTTGGCAATGCTCTGCTGTGCAGTGCTCCCAGCAGCACACATCTGTCTTCAGGATTCTGAAGTCATCAACTACCCAGCCTCATCCAGCCCCTGGCCCAAGTTAATATCCCTGTTTTTAAAGCCTTTAACTTCCAATTTTGCTTCTACCATCTTCCAGACTGCCGGGTAGGACCAAACATCTGAAAGAATCCTTGCTGAGCAGGGACTTTCAAACTGTGTTTACCACATGCGAGGTACCAAAGAAATTCCTTTGGGGATGCTATAGGATGGGTGAGGGGAGGCTGAGTAGAAGGGGCTCTATCTAGGTCCTGCCTCCACAAATGAGTTCAGTTGTGTATGCCTAGAACGTGGCCATGAACTTGCATGCTCAGAGTGTCCCCTCAGACTCATTTAGACCACTTTTCTCCTGCCAGCTGCCAGGTGAACAGAGAACTTCATTAAATGATACCATGGAATGCGATCACAAAATCCAGAATGTAGAAACTCTAAAAGACAAATAACCAGTTTCTTCAACAAAGAAAACACAAGACGATAGAAAGAGGTAGGGGAACTGGGAGATTACAAAGAACTTGAGACATATCAACCAATTGCAATGTGTGAAACCTGGTTGGATCCACTTCAAAAACAACAACAACAACAAAAGCCAATTAGAAAAAATACGACTTATTATTAATACTTGAGGTATAATAATGGTAATATGATAATAAGTTTAGAAAGAGTCCTTATCTTTTTGAGATAGGCACAAAACATTTACAGATAAACTGATACGATATGAATTAGCTTGAACATACAGTAGGTTAGAGGAGGGGTTTAGGTAGAAGTGTATATGAAGCAAGATTCGACGACAGCGGCCAGTGCAGACACTGGGGGATGGGCACCTTACATCACTCTCTACTTTTGTTTGAAATTTTTCATAATAAGAAGTTAAAAAGGTTATGAACACTGTGAATAGCATTGCTAAGTTTATTTTTTCATGTGTTTTTTTCTTTCTCTTTTTGCCAACACAAATAATTTATGCCATATTTCTGTAGCCAGATAAACCACTCGAAATTTTTGAAGAAGATGAGATAAAGTATAAACAAAAAGATATTTCCCTTCTTATCTTATACATGCTTCATTTTAATTTATTTTTTATTACGTGCTTCATTTTAAATCACTATGTTTTTTGAGGTCATCTACTGGGGGAGCCAAGAAAATGTATATACATGAATTGTATTCATCTTTTATTGTTGGTATATATTGAATATTACAATACAGTTTTTCCTTTCTTAAAATGTGTACACATTTGTTTTGGTACCCTCTGTATTGACCTATGTTGGAAGTCTGTGATTGTCATTTTTACTTATTTAACCTCCCACATTCTGGGTGTTTTTACGAAGTTCACCCTCTTTATCACTGATCAATAGACAGACAGATAAAGTGTGTGTGTGTGCGCGTGTGTGTGTGTGTGTATAATAGATGACATGTAAACATATGTCTATATATGGGTGGATAGATACAGTTCATTCTATATATCACCTATACAACAAAGATCTTTCTATCTATAGATACAGTTTGCAGTGACAAGTCTGTTTTTGCTGCTACTATTATTGATTTGCTTTGCAATCATGGTTTTCACTTTACTGCACTTTACTTTTATCCCTATCTTTTTAATAATCGCTAAGTCCTCTTTTAACTTAATGAGAATGTAAAACAGCTTTCTAAATTTTTCTTCATTCATTCAGTAAATCTATTTCAGATAGATGATTTCCTCCCAAGCACATCTTTACTTTTCTTCTGGTTTTGCAAATGTCCCAGTTTGCTTCTTTCTTTCCTGTCACCCTGAACCCCAGCAGTCCTTGTTCTAAGGAGTTAGGTCCAGAATGCTTGCTCAGCAATGTGTGAGTGCAGGAGGCCTCTCCGGCCCAGAGTCAGAGGGCGGGCAGGCGGGTTGACCAGGCTAAGCTGGGGCTACTCTGCTTCCCACTCCTGCCTTAAGTGTGGATGAATGCAGCGAAGACTAAAGATTGACAGACTTAGTAATAAAACTCAGGGTGAATGGGAAAGCAGTCAGCAAAGTCTGTCAGCACTATAAGAAGGACCACAGCAGACTTTTGATGCTTTTGCTGGATAACACAACGCTAAAGGAAGATTAGATCATATAAAGTTAATTTTAAAAAAAAACCAAATGTAGAATATGAATAATAAAAATAAGTAAACAAGCAAATAAAAGTATCTGAGCTGCTCAACTGAATTCAGGTTCTGGGATCTGTAGCAGGGCAAAAGAAAGAACAACTCCAGAAACGATCAGTGCCTCAGACAAAGCACGAGTTCTAAGGCTGCTCCGATAGCCACCACCGATGTATAAACATAAACATACCAAAGTGAAACACCTCTAGGGAGTTAAGCTTCTCCAGCATTAGCTTTGTGACAAGTTCATCGGGAATGCTTTGACCACTGACCAGCATCGACTGTAACTAAGAACAAGCACAGATATTGTACATTACTGTATAATATGCCATGATACAAAGTTTCTTTTAATCATAGTAAGTTTGAAATTTAAGATTTGTTTACCATAACTCCTGATTCGGTTTCACTGGCAATCTGTTCTTCCAAAACTGTTAAAGCTAAAATATGAATTCAAAATATTAGCACAAATTGGTATTAGAATTAAGAAATACATTCATGAGCTGGCCGAGTGGTGCGTTGGTTGGGAGCTTGCTTGGGACACCAGAGGCCCCAGTTCGGATCGCACATGTGAGGGCTGGTGACACTACCCTCAAAAAAAAAAAAAAAAGGAATACATTCATGCTTTGTAACTGGTAAAAAAGATTAACATTGTATATCACTTTAGAGTTTACCAAGTACATTTATATATGTTATGTCATTTAAGCCTAACCAAAGTGTGAGGTGGCAAAATGCATTCTATAGAGAACATGTCTCTGCCATCTGCTGGCTAAAGGGTCTTGGGGAAGCTAACTTCCCAAACACCTCCACACTTCTGTGCTTATATGCCCTGTGTGGTACACGAGAGAATGTAGGATGAAATGAAGTTGGGCATATGACAGTGATTTGGAAATTATAAAGTATCACACAAAGAGCACACTAGTATTAGTCCAGATACTTTTATAACCATTCAGATGTATCCAGAGCCCACACTGATTGTATAAAAGGAAAACAGGCATCAAGAAATGTTAAAATCGATAAACACTGATTAGAAAAAGGTGTCCTGAGGCTGAAATTTGAATAACATGTTTCCTTTTTCAGAGGAAATATTGCATCCCTTGATGGAAGACATCCTGGGATAGAAATGACAGGGCCATGACCTAGGGGAGGGCCCAAGGGCTAAATTATGTCCCTAGTTGCTAATACTCTATTGAACTTTGTATTCTTTAAGATTTCTTACAAATGATTTTTTTTGATCAAAGAAAGAGGAAAATTTAAAAGTTGTGTGTGTGTGTTATGAATTACCTAATTGTTTTCCCTAAAGAAGTGTATCAGATTGCAGTTTCACTAACAGCATGTGGAATGCTCATTTCATAGCGTTCTTGCCAACAATAATTGTAGAAACTTTAAAACTTCACTGCCCATTTGATAGGCAATATGGATCAGGGTTATTTTAATTAGCATTTCTTTGAATAACAATAAGGTTAAACTCTTTTTTCTTATATTTGTCTATTTTTGTTTCTACTTTTATGAATTGACCATTCTTTTGCTTACTTTTCTATTAGAGCACAAATAGTTTTATTGATTAAAAGAATATTTACATATGAAGAAATCAATGCTTTTCTCATATATTGCAAAAGATTAAAATCAATTTATAAATAATAAAAAATAAAATTTATCACTGAAGATAATTAAGTCCTGGAAAATATTCCCAAGAGCAGCTGTGAGAGTTTCTTCTCTTCTCATTTTTCATAGGGAGAGACCACAAACACACATATCCCCAATAGCTCTAAATTATAAAATCAGAGAATTGGAAGTAGTAGACTGGAGTCAAATACACTTTATAAATCCTCCTAAACTCTATGAACAAAACTAGGAGTAAGAGAAAGGCAAAACATGTTTGATGTTATTATATAGATAACATTAAAGATATTAAATATAATTAAAGATAACATTAATAAAAATATATTAAAGATAACATTCACTGTGTTGATTGTGATGTGTGATAAATCAAATATAGCAAATTGTCAGTCATAGAGTCTAGATGGTGAGTAGATGGGTATATGAATGTTCACGGTATAATTCCTTACATTTTATGCATATTTGAAAGTTTTTATACTAAAATATTGGGGAAAAGAATAAAATTTACCTTCTACACGAATACATCTCCAGGTTTGCGCTATCAGTTGGGCTAATGTTGTCTTTCCAACTCCCTTAAAAAGAAAGATGTTATTTAAAACCCAATAAAACAGCTATATACCAGTGAAACAGATATTCTATTGATAGATACAGAATTATCAAGTAAATTTTTATCCCACAGACTAAATGAAGAATACATCCTAGGTAGTTATAGTTTCATTTTTCTCTACTAATTGTTGCATTTGCCACATTTTATGAAGTAATTTAAATAATTTTTTAAATTACAATAGCCCTGAAACCAGGAAGCTGTACCAAAATGGTAGGTCAAGTATTATACACTTTTGATTATCAAATTTTGTAATTTTGAACACAAATTTTTGTGATGATATTGAGATTCATCGTTTTATTTCCTTCCTAAAGTTTATAATCATGAATGTTTTTAACAGACTTCCATTTATTAACTTGCAAGGCAAAACAGTCCTTAATGGACATCTCTGGTATATTTTAAAGATAAAAGATCACTTTAGGGCCGGCCAAGAGGCACGGTGGTTAAGCACTGGCTTAGGAAGCCAGCGGCCCCGGTTCGGGTCCCACATATGAGGGCCAGTGACACTGCCCTCAAAAAAAAAAAAAATCACTTTAATGATGTAACGTTTACATCTGAATGCTTTCACTATTGATTTTTTGAATTCTATTAGGTTTTTACAAATATAATGAAAGTTACTGGAACCATTTCTTGGTATCTGTCCCAGGACCCATATAAAATTAAATCAAGTACAGGATCCAGCCCTTAGTCTCTGTCATTCTGGAAAGACTCTTTAATTAACTAATTCAACCTCTCTAATGGTAACTACCAACTAGCTCTCTGGCTGAAAATAGCTCTTACCTAGAGGTTGTTACTAGAACTGCGTAGAAAGGCAAGCTGTCTCACAACAACCATTTTTGGTTTCTTCCTGTTTTGTGGAAAGATGATACATAGATCCACTAACACACTATGAGCAAAGATGAGGCACCTTGCCTCTCAGTGGCTTTAGATATTAATGGGAGAACCTCCCATTTGTCCCTATAGTATCCTACCTTCATATATCCAGAGAACCTCGCAATAAATTCCACAGAAAGTTTTATATGCAAATTAAATCTGAAATAACCTTGGATCACATACTACTAACAATTGTCATGGTACAGTGCTTTGATGAGTTAATTTCTTCATAATATAAAGATAAATACAATCTAGGTTCCTTTTCAATTATAGTGTACATGAGAGAAAGTTATAAATTTATAACCAATATTATATCAGAATTTAAGTTATACAATGAAAGTCTAACAAACACAAAAAAATTAGTACACTATGGTTTTCATTCTTGCACGGTAACATAAGATTCTGATTTTAAAAATAAAAGTTATATTAAATAAGTTAGAAGAGGTAACTTACTGGTTTCCCAAATACAACAAAGCAAACAGGTTTTGACAACAAAAAGTCTTTTTCAGCTTCATCTTCATTAAATATATCCACAAATGGGTGCTCTTCTATCTTCTCTTGAGAAGTCATAATACAAAATAAATACTACAATAAGAAAGAATAAGATTGTTAAAGCACCTAATTTTGCTGGAAAAGGTAGTCAGGATAGGGAGAACTAGAATATCTTATGAATTTACTTAGCCCAGAAGTTATTTCACACCACCAAACACATAGATTTTGCCAATAATTGCAAACAACTTAAACTCATCTAACAATATTAGATATAGAAAAGAGAAAGGACTATAGAGATAATAATGCTACAGCTATAGATAATAAGAGGATATCATAAACAAAGTTATCCAAAATAATTCTAATAACTTAAACAAAATTGATAAATTACTAGAACAATCAATTTATCAAGAAAAAAAAAAGAAAACCTGCATGGCTCTTTGTATATAACCATTAAGGAAACTGAGTCAAGAGCTAAAAATCTTCCTGCAAAAAAAAACACCAGATGGTTTTATTGATGAGCTCTATGTCTTACAATCTTACAAAGGCTCTTGGAGAGAAAAGATAAGAGTGTAGACTTCCTAAGTAAATTTCTGGGTCTCGTACAACCTCCATACTTAAACCAGAGAAGAGTGTGAAAAAGCAAATTATGTGCCAATTTCATTCATGAGCAAGATTCAAAAATCCTAATCAAAATATTAGCAAATTGAAGTAATATATAGAAAAGATAACAACATCATGACCAAATCAGGTTTTCCTCAGGAATTCAAGGCTGGTTCAATATGAGAAAATTAATTTATATTAAAATAAATTAAAGGAAAAAACTATATGTACATCTTAACTGAAAAGTGTGAGAAACAATTCAATACCTCTTAATGATTAATATAAGAAAAGCCTCTTAGCAACTAGGAATATAACTTCTTTAACTTGATAAAGGATACAAACAAAAGACAAACATTATATTTAATAATTAAATATTCAATATGTTTCTTTTAAGGTCATAACAAGATAAAAGAAAGAAAACTGTAATTATTCCCAGTTGATTTGATTACCTACATAGAAGACTCAATCACAGATAAATTTTAAGAATTAATGAGATAATCCAATTTGCTGGATTCAAAATCATATAAAATTCAGTTGCATTTCTATACACTGAAAAAATAGCTAGAAAATGTAACCAAGGATAAATATGACTCACCTTAATAGCAAAAATATAAAATAACCAGAATTAAATGTAACAAAAGGTATATAAACCCTTTATGGAAAAACTTATAAAAAGACTTTAATAAACAGACTTCAAAAATGGAACAAAGTTATGTCCCAGTAGTCTGGGACACTGTTCATGGAATAATAAAAATGTATTGAGGGGATATACACTTCTAGGTAAATGGGCTTGATATTCAAATGTTAAGATGCCATTATGAAACAAGACATAGTAAGAAATATTACCAGTATATTAAAAAGATTTGAAATGAAGACTTCATGAACCAAAGGGCAAAATTTTAAGAATTTTTAATACCCAAAATAAGTACTACTACTTATAAAAAGTAGTTATAAAGGGGAAAATGCACCTAAATCTTTTAGAGAGATGGTACACTTATTAAAAAGTCTCTATTATGTACTGAAACCAGGGCTCTAAGGCATGGGATGGGGCTATTGAGGTGAATGTCTAAGCGCCTTAACCTCCCAAATTACCCTGAACGCTCTGCATTGCCAGAAGTAGCCCCTTCCTCATTTCTGGATGATGGCAGCCTCTTCTTGTCTGGTTGAGGCAGGTGCCTCAGAGGACAATGCTTGCCTTCCACAAAATCTGCCTTCACCTTCCCTCAGAGCTTCTAGAGAAATAACTGGGATCAAGTGTCAGCCCAGCCCAACTAGGGAGGCACTGGTACAGGAAGAAAGGTATTAGACACCAAAAGAGCTGAAGGGCCTGGCTCTATATACCAATAGGAACCGGGAGAACATGCCTGCGAGATCTTGAGGGTGCTGGGAGGGGAATGTTGACTGTATAAGTGTTTATTGATATGTGCGCTCTCTCCCATGACTCAGGTGTCCTGCCTAGGACACCTGGAGCAGGTCCTAATTCGCTTGGTCAAGGGCCTGGAAGGAGCAAGATTGGAAGATAAGAGAAAAAGAGTTTGCAAGAAGAAGCCTGTACATGGACCTATGAAAGTGGTTTAGAGAACATACACTTTAAGGTGACCCCCTTATGAGTCACACCCTTGTGTGATTCTCTTCCTTTGAGTATCACTCCCACGATACATTATGTTATATAAAATTCCATCTTAGTAGACAGGAGAGAGACTTCCTGGTTGACTCTGAAGGAGTAAATTGCCATGTTGTGAAAGGACCATATGGGCATGGAACAGTGGGTGGCCTCCAGAAGCCGAGAGCAGCCACCGGTCAATAGCTAGTAAAACTGGGACCTCAGTCCTACAACCACCAAGAGATGAACTTTGCCAACAATATGAACTTGGAAGTGGAGTCTTTCCTTGTCGGGCCTCCAGATGAAAATGCAGCTCAGCCAACACCTTGTGAGACCCTGAGCAGAGGACCCAGCTAAACTATGCCAGGACTCCCGGACATGGAAACTGTGAGAAAATAAATGTGTGCTGTTTTAAGTGGCTGCATTCTTGGTAATGTGTTATGCAGCACAGAAAATACAAGTGGACACAAAATATGTGGATCTTTGTTTCCCACAAAGCATCCATCTCAGAAGAGGCACTCATCAACCAGGCACTCATCTCCACGATGATTACCCAGTAGATGCCAACCAGTCTTTGTCATTGGTCACCTCAGTGCCTGCCTAATGGGCTCATAAATGAAGCAGGCATAGTGGCAGGGATGGAGGCTATGCTATGCATGGGCTCAACAAGGTTTCCTCTCATCAGGCTGATCCAACTACCGCCACCACCGGATGTCCTACCTGTCCACAGCAATGACTGCGAGGCTGAGCCCTCAATATGACAAATCGATTCCACAGGACCCCTTCACCTTGGAGAAGGCAGCAGGTTACACATGTACCTACTATGGATTAGCCTTCCTTACCTGCAGTGCCTTGGCCAGCACTATTTTCTGAGGGGTCGGAGTTGTCTTATTTATCATGAGACCCCATATATTATTGCCTTGGATCAGAGGACCTTCTTTACCGTAAAGGAGAGATAAGAGATCCATTGATCTTACCAATGTACCACCTCACCTAGAGGCTGCTGGTCAAACAGAATGCTGAAATAGCCTCTTATAGGTACAGTTAAAGCACCAGTTTTGGATTGTGTGGATTGAGAAACTGTACTTCAAGATGAGGAATATGCTTTGAACCAAGGGTTTGTCAGGAGTGGCCCCTCCCACCATCACTCTCAATGATTGATAACCACCCTTCCTCACAATTTGAGGCTCTGCTGGACTGGAGGTCCTGGTTTTTATTGAGAGAGGCTTCTAGCAGGGGATCCACTTAGGTTTTACTAAAGCTGAAACTGCTGTTGCCACCTGGTCGTGTTTGGTGCCACATGCCCTTAAAGAGGTATTGCACTGGCAGGTGGAGGTAGGGTTGCTGCTACATAATTGGGAGTAGCATGTCTTAAGCTTGGGATTCTCTGAGACTCATCTTGATGCTTTCATGTCCAGTGAATGGATAATTGTAGCAATCATAACCTGATAAGGAGATGGTTACCAGGGGCTGACACCGCTCAGGGGTGAAGGCTGGTTACTCTACTGAGAAAACAACTTAGGCCAGAAGTGCTGGCCAAAGATAAGGGAAATTTAGAATGGGTGGTAAAGGAGGGAAGTAATGAATTGTGTTACAGACCTACGATTAATTGTGTAGCGGATTCTGTAGCTTGTCTTACTAATCATATTTTTGTGAGTCCTCTTCTTTTAGAAATTGGGACCAGACACCACCTTGAAAAATCAGTGATGGATTGAGTGAACTTAATATGGGGAAGGAGTGGATGAGTGGTGCAAAGGTTGGAACAGAGATGTTATTAGTGCCCTGCCCGTATCTACTTGACATACACCTTTTCCATGCATGGCATGGCCAGCCCAACTTCCAACTGCTGGCATGTGTGATTCTTTGACTCTTTCTGGATGCCAGAAACTATTTTGCCTGAGCCCTGGGCAGACTGAAGTTCTAGGGAATTAATGTTCTGCCATTGCAGCCTCAGCCAACAACTGGTAGGGGTTGGTGAATAAATACCCCAGGTCCTTGCTCCTTAAGAGGAAATAACTGACACATACATCCAAGTATTCCGCAGTGAATTAGGCCCACAAAGAAGTGTACTTGATAATATCCCGTTAGTAGCTTCCTTCCCTTCCCTGCTGTTGTTTGCTAGATTATTGCCCTTATAAACCACTGCTCTTCAATTTTTTGTCTCAGGATTATTTCTGGGTGAACCAAACAAAGACAAGATCCAAATGGAAGTGCTTAATTATAGTATAATAATTGAAAACTAAATATTGGAAAACCAGAATTTTAGATATTTTAAGAATTGTTATCCTAAATAAAAACATTGTGCAAATATTTAACTCATGTTTAGAAGAGCTGGTTTCCATTATGAAATGGAACAGTGCTAAATATTTTTTCCCAGTTAAAAGTCAATGCAAAATGCCCAGAATTGACATGGTCACCTTTCTTAATAAAAGGAATGACAAACTGTGAAAGAAAATGTAAAATTATTATTATAAAAGTTTTGTAATTTCTCCATTTTTTTTTTTTTTTTTGAGGGCAGTGTCACTGGCCCTCATATGTGGGACCGAACCGGGGCCGCTGGCTTCCCAGGCCAGCGCTTAACCACTGCGCCACTAGCCCAGCCTTAATTTCTCCATTTTGAATTTACAATATTATCTCTAGTAACACATTGTTATATAATCGCTAATATTACATTTTTATGTGTTTATACTACAATTTAATACAAATTTTTAAAATTTCCTCACATTTTTCGCAGTTGCAAAACCCTCTAGCAGTGGGGCTGTGAGCAGTTTACAGGGGGCTCAACTCCTGGGAAACGTAGCACTCTGCCTAGGCTGGGTTAGTTGCCACTACAGTACATCTTATGCTCTCACAGTAGGCTCTCAGTAAATGTTTGTGGAATGAAAACAGTAGTCACTGAAGAGGTAAGTGATTTTACAAAGCAGAACTTACCCAGAACTCAAGTTTAGTTTTGCAAAAAAAGGAACTGGTTTGGGGTCCCTACAAGGGGTGGGATTCTCCCTCAGTCTACCCCAATGCTGAGGGCAGTGGACTACGACCCCTACCTACCTGGTCGCAGCGACCCCAGCGGAACCCACTGGCCAGCGGCTGCCACCTCCGGGGATTCTCGGATTTGTTGAGCGGTTGCCGAGGGAAACCCTGTCGGTGCAGCGCGAGGTGGGGGGTGGGGGTGGGGGTGGGGGTGGGAGGCGGGACCTTAAGGGGTGGAGCTTAAAATAAGAAAAAATGTTTTCTTACTTTATTGTGCATATTTTTTTTTTTTTTGAGGGCAGTGTCACTGGCCCTCATATGTGGGACCCGAACCGGGGCCGCTGGCTTCCCAGGCCAGCGCTTAACCACCGCGCCACTCGGCCGGCTGTTTTCTTACTTTAAATATTCACTTTTTTTGTATTCATAATTGTATTCATAAATACCTAATTTTGTATTCATAATTATAATGCATTGCTTTTCACAATTATGGAGGGCGATAGAGAGGATGCATACATTGCCCATTTAGGTTCAAACACATCAAATGGAAAAACACTTCAACGCAGAACTGCTTGCCTCCAAAGCCAGTGGGTACACTACACTGCATTACACTCCCCCCCAGTTTACTTGTAGAATTTACAAATGGTTCGTTAGCATCAGGCACAAATACGTGGCAAAGTCCAAAATTTCCAACTTTACGTGATTGAAAAAACAATTCCTTGAACCACACACCCTCCGGACTAGATGGATTTTGTGACTCCCGTAAGCATAAAACAGACAACAAGAAGACGTGAGCAGAAAACATCCACTCAGTAAAGCACCATCACAAAGTAGGTTTCTAGGAAAATAAGGGCAAAACTAGACGGAAAAAAACAGACCAACTAGGGAATGGATCTGTCTGCAACTCGGAGAAGCACTTCAAAAGATGTAATACAGTCCCAAATCTTCCCCTTTTCCAAAGAGAAGGACTAAAGAAACGAGAAACGTAATTAACCCGCTACCTCTCCTCCGCCTCTCTCTCTCTCTCTCTCTCTCTCTCTCTCTCTCTCTCTCTCTCTCTCTCTCTCTCTCTCTCTCTCTCTCTCTCTCTCTCTCTCTCTCTCTCTCTCTCTCTCTCTCTCTCTCTCTCTCTCTCTCTCTCTCTCTCTCTCTCTCTCTCTCTCTCTCTCTCCCTCTCTCTCTCTCTCTCTCTCTCTCTCTCTCTCACCTGCCCGCACTAAAAATGGCGCCCTTCGCTTCCTTCCTCGTCAGTACGCAGGTTCTGGGAAGCTCTAGCCTACCTCTCTATGGTATATTCTCCAGCCCCGCCCCGGTGGGGCGGTGCTTGCCTGGAGGTGGGGCGTCGGGATCCGGAAACACCTGAATAGTTGCGGGTCATCTATATCTTTATCTTTAGCCCTCAGGAGGTGTTTTTCCTGGCTGGATCTGGTGTCCAGGGTCTGCGGTGTCTTCTCTCTAGGTCTCCTTGGACAATCGGAGGCTGCCACATCCTGGGCTGCGCCGCCTGGTTCCCTTTGGTGGGGGCCCCCATTTGCCCGGGCCATGCCCACGGCCGCCGCTCCCATCATCAGCTCGGTCCAGAAGCTGGTTCTGTATGAGACCAGAGCTGTGAGTACCCGACGCGGCGGGCTGCGGCCCAGAGGATGGCGGGCGAGTGGGGATGGGGACGTAGGGCAGAGGAAGCATACCCCTTCTCTCCCATCCCCCAGGGCCCTAATCCCAGCCTTGGGGAGTGTGCCTGAGTGGGTTTTGCCTTGCTATCGCACGCAGGACACTGGTGCTTTTGCATGTACATATTTCCACTTACAAGCCACGGTTGGCACACGCTGGAAACAGGTGCTTGTGGTATCTCAGAAACTGTTCATGAGGTTCTGTAGCAGTTGCTGGATTCTTTTCAACTTTCAGAAAGTTTGTTACAGTTCTACGGTTCACTAGTTACAGTACAGGCATGGATATGAAAAACTCGTATTGACCCATGAATCGGTAACTTGTCTGTTTTACTATTCCATGGCAGGCCATCACTGTGATCAATGTTAATTACCAATAGTTTTATTGCTAAAATGTTTGGTTTTCTTTACCTGAAAGGAAATAAAAACTTCTTTTAAGTACAGATGCTTTGTTTGGATAAAATTGTTTTGCTTTTCACTTGACTTTTTTCCAACACATGACTTTTATTTTATTACTTCAAATGGCCATGTAAATAGTTACTAGCCGAATAAGCAGATCAGTTTTTATGTTTAGGGTACTAGTTCCCTAAAATTTAGGGAATGGTGTTTATAGAAGTACAGTACATATTTTGTCATTTGTGTGGTTGGAAAATAAAGTATGGTTTTTCTAAACTGGGGTATTAGTCTCTGTGTTTAAAATTATACGTCATGATAGCAAGATTGCATATGCTGGAAGTCTGCATAATACTGTTTCTTATGCTATGGAGTGTCTTATAAGGCACATTCGGTGGAACTTGGCTTGTCTTCATTAGATAGAGGAGTACAAGAAGGTCCTTAGCTTAATAGTTTCTCAGTTATAATATGGTCCTAATAGCATGTCTGCCTCAAGTCATCATTAGTGTAGAAACATTGTTGATCCTAAATTAATTTTATCAACAAATTCATTTGATGAGATCCAGACCAGAAGTTGAAATTATCTACTATATTGTATTTGCAAATATCTTCGGTTTTTCCTCTGAGGAGAGTCATACAGAAGTATCATTCTGACATGGAAGCAAAACCTTCTGCTTTCTATACAATATGTTGGTAAATGTCCCTAGGTAGAAACATAAATATTGCACTGAAAACACAGAAATGTCAGCTCATTGATAAGCTGAGCACTCGTGAGGACTGAATGAAATATGTTCTTTCTAAAGCACAATTCATGCAGGGATCTCCTGTCCAGAAACCTTCAGTGGCCCCCATTTTGAGGAGAGTAAATGCTGAATCCCTTAGTTTGGCATTCAAAGCCATATACGATTGGTCGTCAACTTGTCTATCTGATCTTATATCTAATCTAATATCAATTCAGCAAACATTTATTGAGGATTCACTGTGTGTTGCATGTGCTTTATTCTGCAGCAAAATGGTATTTCTTTCAGTTCCTTATATATCGGTGTTCTCTCTCCTTGTAATGTCCCACCCCTTTTTCTCCTATCAAAATCTTGCTAGTCCTCATAGCACAGATCTGGTACATTGCTTTGTAAACAGTAGGCTCTCAGTAGATGTTGGTGGAGAGGGTTTAACACAAAGAGATGTGTGTTCTAGAACTCAGCTGTGATGCTTCAGTCATCTAAGTAGTGGAAACTAACTCTAGCCAGCTTAGAGATAAAAGGTGAATTTATCACAAAGATGCTGGAGGAGCCATCCCATAGAAGAATCATGGAGGAGCCTACCTCCCCACCTGTGGGAAGACAGAAAAAAGACAGCAGGGTTTGAGAACCCTCTCAGAGTGCTGCCAAGGGCAGAGCATAGTGTTGGCAGAAGGAATCTGATTGACTCATCTGTGATTGGCAATCTGCTCACAGGTGGACAAACCATCATGGCCAGGAAGGGTCTGGCAATAATGACTTGCCTATGGAAACACCCCTTTGTTTCAGGGAATGGTTGGGCCAGGGCAACCACCTGAGACATGTCTGCTGCATTTAATCTTTGAACTTCAGTTTCCTCATTAGTACAGTAGATGAATTTTTGACTTAAGGAAAGATATAAGCAAAAGATTTTTTTGAGTAATAGGCTCAAAGTTGAAGGGATGTAAATAACTCAAAAAAAGGCATGAGGGGCCGGCCGAGTGGCGCATTGGTTAAGCGCTGGTTTTGGGATGCCAGCGGCCCCGGTTCGGATCCCACATGAGGGCCAGTGACACTGCCCTCTACAGCTAACAACAGCTCCACCTGGAGCTGGGCTGTGCGAGCCCCGGTGATGGTATGGGCTGCAGCCCCTGCTGCAGTGGGCTGCCATAGGCTACAGTGAGTGGCCCGCAGCCAGCGTGAGTGGCTGGCAGCCAAGCGTGAGCTGCCAATAGCCGCGATGAGCGACATCCAGAGGCCAGCGACCGATCTGCCTCATCCGGGAAGAGTGCAATGACGATACCAACAGTGAAGAAACATCCTCTGCAACTAAACTGAAGAACAAAAAGACAGCAACTTGTCTGTTCCCCTTCCCCGATTCCCCAACGCTGTTCCCCTCCGCCAATTCCCCAATTAAATCTTAAAAAAAAAAAAAAAAAAGGCATGAAATTACTGGCAACTAAATAGACCCTAGAAATTAAAAAAGCAAACTATAGCAGGTTGTATTAATGAGAATTATCGCTAATGTTCATAGGGCACTTCTGTGCTGGTCACTCTACATAGATTTTATTATTTAATCCTCATAAAACCTTTGAGAGGTAAATGTTGTTACACTACTACTATTATTATTTGGTGAAGAAAAAAATGTGGCAAAGAGAGATTAGGACAGTGCTACTGAGAGTAGTCAGGAACTGCTGGTAGGCATAGTTTGTAACTGGACTGTGACAAATTGCATATAGAGATTGAGAGTAAGTGATTATAAATCTTTATAGCAGTTTGACAGAGTAATTATATTTCTGATGAATCAGATAAGTTAGATGATTTGGTTTGTGGTTTGTGTGTCCTTTTTGTTTTTAGCTTTATTATGGAAAATTTTCAAGCATACATTATACAAAGTAATCAGAATGATGTAATAAACTCCATATATCCATCACCCAGATTCAAAATTACCAACATTCTGTCATCTTTTATTATCTATAACTTGTTCCATTCTCTACCTACCGCTTTGCTATATTATTGTTTTTCATATATTGCTAGACTCCATTTGCTAATATTTTGTTAAGGATTTTTATGTTTATGTTCAGGATATTGGTCTGTCACTTTTTTGACATCATTGCCTGATTTTGATATCAGGATAACTCTGGCCTTATAAAATGATTTGAGAAACGTTCCTTCTTTTATTTTCTGAAAGTGATTGTATAAGATTTCTATTGTTTCTTTCTCTAAATGTTCGCCAGAATTTACTACTGAAAGCATTTGGGCTTGGAGTTGCTTTGTGGGGCAAATTTTACCAATGAATCAATTACTATAGCACATATAGGACTATGCAGATTTTTAATGGGTCTTGAGTCAGTTCTGATAAATTGTGTTTTTCAAGAAATTTGTCTATTTCATCTTAATTGTTGAATTTATTGTCATCAAGTTGTTCATAATATTCCCTTATTAACCTGGGGTTGTCTCTAAGATTTGTAGTGAAACTCCTTCTTTCATTTCTGACATTGGTTCTCTCATTTTTTCTTGATCCATGTTGCTAGGTGTTTATCAATTTTATTACACTTTTGAAAGAAGCAACTCTTGTTTGGTTAATTTTTTCTTTTGTTTGTTTTCTATTTAATCAATTTCTGTTCTTAAGCTTATTTTCTTCCTCTTTTGAATTTTGGATTAATCAGTTCACCTTTTTCTAGCTTCATGAGTTAGACATTTTAGATCATTGACTTAATTTTTTTCTTTTCTAATAGAGAACATTTAAAACTATGAATGTAAATGGAAAAATAGTCAAAAGACTACAGAGAAAGTATTAGTAGTCTGGACAGTGGGTAGTGTAGTATATTCTTTTTTTTTTTTTTAGAGATTTCATTGGGGAATTGGGGAATGGGAACAGACAAGTTGCTGTTCCCTGTTCTTTAGTCTAGTTGTGGAGGATGTGGCTTCACTGGCCCATGTTGGTATTATCATTGTGCTCTTCCCGGGTGAGGCAGTCGCTTGGCGGCCGCTCACGAAAGCGCACACTTGCTGCCGGCCAGCCCCACTGCAGCCTACGGCCATTGCCCGTGACTCACAGCAGCCCAGCTCCAGGTCGAGCTGTTGTTCACCCTTTTAGCTGTAGAGGGCGCAGCATCACTGGTCTTCTATGTGGGATCTGAACTGGGGCCCTGCTGCTCAGAGCTGGTGTCTCAAGCTAACTCCTTACCAACGTGCCACTTGACTGGCTCTCAAGTAGTATATTCTAATATGCAAAAAAATTTATAGATTAGTCTGCAAAACAAAACACTGGACAAAAAAGAACAAGGACATGAATAGGTAATTAGCCAAAAAGAAGTATGAATATGAAAAGACATTCAACTTGCTATTAATGAAGGCAATACAATGAAAATAGATACCCATTTTTCACCTGTCAGAATGGCAAAGATTGACCAAATTCATTGTCGTCAAGTGTGTGAAAGAAATGGGCATTCTTGTTTGGGTTTCTGGGAGTGTATTAATTGGTTATGAAGGAATTAGGGGATACATTAAGGAACACAATAGATATTGGGCAAGATCAGTGGCTCTTGTCCTGAGTCTGCATTTAGAAAGATAATTGAGTAGAATTGCTCCTGAGGTGAAGTTCAGGCTGTCTTTGTTACCTGTGTTTAGAGGTGAAGTTGGAGGACTATTTGGAGAGGAAAGGGAGGCAGGTATCATGCAGGAAGTGTAGTTGGGGCCTTGTGAAGGGCCTGCTCCCTCGCAGACTTACCTGTTCTCCCTGGCACCCAGCACCTTCACGCTGCCCTTTGGCTTCTGCGACCCTGCTCTGGCCCTTATCTGTAGGCCCGTGACCCAGGCCTACAGATAAACTAAGGCCAGATGCATCCCTAACGTTTATACAAATCATTGCAACTAGGAGTTACACACAGGAGTTTTAGCAACCTCAAGTTTTCCTAGGTGAAACTGCAATTTACCTTAGATGATTTACAATTTATACCTCTTGCTTAATGTATGATGCCTGAGGGGGTCTTACCATTGCAATAAGTGACCATTTCATAACAGAGAAATGAAAGCATAGCAGTTGACTTTCAAACTGGTAGCTGAATAGAGCTGTGGCAGATTATTGTGTTTGCATGTATGCGTTGTGGGGGTGATGTTGTTAACATCATCTGTACTCTCACTAGCTCAAAATTGTTTGAATGTATGCGGGTAGGTAGGTAGGTATGTGTTTATTTAATTCCTGCCTTGTTCCAAAAGGATTTAAGGAAGCTTATCCCTCCTTCTCACCCCATCATACAAAATAGAATAAAGTAAGAACCACCTTATGAGGAATGCAGCTTACTTAATTAGCCTTGATATTAGCCTTGATTTGTGTAATGAGGGAATGCAAGAGAACAATATAGGATATGGCTGGCAAAGAGGTTGGAGCAAGGAACCAAATGATAGAAAGGAGGAGAGAGAAGCATAGCTGATTTGGAAGGTGTGGTTGCAGGTGCCAGTTTCACACTTGTCTCTACAGGGGATTTGAAGCTTCCCCCATCAGTAAAGCTCTGAGTCTATAAAGAGTGGACTTGGAGACATCCCTTTTGACTCTCAAGTGCCTTTTCCCTTTCTGGGCTGCATTACTGATTGTGGGATTACTGGAATAAGAGAGGAGGCAGATCTGCAATACTGTTTCATAGTGAGCAGTAACTTCATGGTGATCTTTAAAAAGATCTTTATTCTAAAAGTTCAAGTGAAGTTTAACATTAATTGAAGCTGTCAGACAACCTAAAATTTCTTCTCTATTAAGAAGGCTGATTTTCTTCCCCCAGATGAAAAGTGAGTGATTAATTAGCCTGTCATTATAAAAGGAGATAATAATGTTAATAGATACTGAATTTCCTGTTAAATGGGTTACCTATTGTGTTCCATTTGGAGTTCATGTATATATTTTAGAAACACATTCATCTTTGTGCTAAGTCAACCGCTGTTAAAGCCACATATTGACATTTTAAGTGTTTTCTTGAACATTGATGCTTAACTTTGGGAAGAGAGCCAGCTAGGTCATCTTCTGTCTTAATGGGCATTTTAATATAGCTTTTGTTTGGTATCCTAATTCTGCACCACAACTCCTGCCAAATTCCCAACCCCCAACATATCTATAAACACACACAAACGTTTTCCCGAGCGGAGGCGACTCATGGGTGTGAGCAGTCAGGATCCAGCTGACGTAAGCCGGGCCTATGAAAATCCTATACACTCCAATTACTGCTCCCTTTCCTTCTCTGTTGCTTTTGAGCATTTTTTTTTTTTTACCTCCGTTTTCACCTTCACCCTTTGAACTTCAAACTGCCAGTACTTGAGATGACCACTCCTTCTTTCTCAATCTCTAGTTCTTATTAAGTACTTATAATGAATTCAACCTGAACTTTCCCAGGCGTGTAAAATGTCCATTAGGTATTCTTATTGGTCTCATCTTCTTGAAGCAGTGGCTCCAATCTGGACGGCTTGCTCCTGAGGACTGCAGCAAGCTGCCATCCTGCTCTAGTCACCAGCATCCAACAACCTCTCTAGTGATGATTTCCTTATTTTCCCAGATCCTATGTCTTCCTCTTTCTGACTTATTCCCTCATCTTGGTATAACACCTCTTCCAGTTGCTTCATCTAAAAGGGTTTATGGACAGTAAATTTTCTTGAGCCCGTGCATGTCTGAAAATGTCCTTATCCTATTCTCATGTTTGATTGAACAATTTAATGTTAAAGATAAAAAATTAATTTTCCCTTAAAACTTTGAAGTTATTAATTATGTCCCCGGCTTTCAACCTTCCGATGTTGCTGCTAAGGATTTCTACTGTTACTCTATTCTTGATCTTTAGTTTCAAGCCTGTATTTTTTTTTTTTTAGACGCTTGTGCTATCTTCTTTGTATCGTCAGTTTTCTGAAATTTTACATTCCTACCTCCAGAGATAAGAGATGCCACATGTTTCCATGCCTTTTGAAGGTTATGTGGTGTAAATTGGATGGCTTCTTAACATTCCCATTGCCAACTTAGGATTCCTTTTTCTTGGCCATGCTTTTCAGTTTTAAATTATTTTTTTTGCTGCTATCTCCTTCACTCTCCCTTTTTTTCTTGGGGCATAAAAACACTTCATTATAGTTGTAGTGAAGTGTTTTGGGAGGAACAGAGGTGGTCACTCTGCCGTCTTTACCCAGAAGACTACCCATTTGCTCTTCTACCAGCTCTGTCATGGCTCTTGCCCCTACATCATCACTGAGACCACCCACAGAAAGGCCACTCACAAGTTTCAGTTGTCAGATCCTTTGGGCACTTCTGTCTCCTCATCTTACTTGACCATCTCAGCCGCATTTGGTGTGGATGTGACTGCTCCCTCCTTTCCCACATGCTCTCCTCCCTTTGCTTTGATGATTCTCCATTGTCTTGGGGTTTTTCCTAATCACGGGCTCTTCCTCTTGGTCTTCTCAGCTCTAAATAGTGAAGTGCCTCAGCCTATTTTGGGGCTCTGTTTCCATCTTCATTCTCCCTAGTAGGTTTAAATCCCTTGCCTTTAAATGTCATGTATGTGACAGTGAGATTTCTCCTTTGAGCTCCAGACTCATACAAAGTTCACATTGGATCTCTTTGCTCATGTTGTAAACAGAGCTCTTATTTTCCCTCAAACCCATTTCTTCTCCAGTCCTCTCTGCAACCCACTATCTAGGCTGGTTGCTCAAACAAAAGTAATTGGATCCATTATGTACTCCCTTTTCCAATTTAATCCATCAGCAAGTTTTATCTCTAAAATATATCTTCACTGTATCTCTTCCCTCAGGTATCTAGCCCAGTGGCTGGCACATATGGGACATTCATTTGTAAAAGGTCAAATGAATGATGTCAATAGAAAACCATGAAAATTGGTGTAAAAAATGTGGCCCCCTTAACCATGTTGGAGTTATGCAAGACAAGGCAGGGGGACTATTCTAGATTAAAAGATTTTTAAAAAGACATGGCAACCAAATGTTATGCATGATTGGTGATTGGATTCTAGTTTTTAAAAAGCCAGGTATAAAGGATATTATAGGGACACTTGGGGAAATTTAAATATGGATTGTATATAGGTAATATTGTATTAATAGTATTATGATTATATGGGAGGAAGTCCTTGTTTTTAGGAAATACAACTCATTTTCAAATAGTTCTGAAGAAAAAAGCTTTTCTCTAGAGATAGGAAGGGAGTAAACAAATGTAGCAACATGTTAACAACTAGTGAATCTAGATGAAAGGTATATGGGTTTTCATTGTATATTCTGTTAATAATCTTACTGTAGGTTGGAAAATTTTTCGAAATAAAAAAATATATTAAAAAAATCAGTGGTGGAGAAGAATTTAAGGAAAAGATATTTCAGGACAATTTTTAAGCCTCCAAATGCAAATGGGTTGTAATGTAACAAAGTCTAAGGATATAGAGTTAATGTATTTAATAGGAAGGAAATAAAACCAAGTAAAAATGTGGCCTTTTGGGAAGTTACTGCCTCTTTTAAAAATTTGGTGTGAAAGTCGGTGGTCAAGTGACCACCAGAGGGCAGTGCAGGAGAGAGATTCTGTCCAGAGCAGGCCAGCTGAGAGCTGTGGTTTTCTTTCCCACATAACTGGCTTCATATAAAGTCACTCTTCTCTGCACAAAACATTGGTAGGATTCTTAGATCAGTTTAGAAGAGAGAAAAGGTAGGTATTTATACCACTTCCTGTTTCTTTCTCCCCACTGAGATCTGCTTCAAAATTCTGTGGATTTTAGCTTTGGTTCCCCTGCTTCCTAGAGGCTATGGAAAGGTCTGGAAATGGGAGGTGTAGGTCTGCCCTGTGTATCTGCTCCAAGGGCTTGTAGCGCATTTGCTCACTAACAGCTCAAATGTCAGGAATTAGATCTGTTTTATTATTATTATTATTATTATTATTATTAATACGAACCACCAAATCATAGTCCTACTGCAATTAATCTTTAGATTTCCTAGGATCTATTAAAATTCTAGGAATTTCATTCAGGGATTTTACCTCCCATAAAGCTGTGATGTTCCTCCTTACTCAGTGGTTGACTAAAAGAGCCATCTTTTTATGTGCTTACCCAAAAAAGATGGGCTCATATAGATGTTGTAGAAAGTTGCAATTAAATAATTAGTCTGTGGTGGCCAGTGTTTTTTCATCTAACATTTACCCAATGCCTGTAGAACCAGACTGTGCAACTAGGCTAGAATTAAAAACCACAGAGGTGGACTGGCCAAGTGGCACGGTGGTTAAGCGCTGGCTTGGGAAGCCAGCAGCCTCGGTTCGGGTCCCACATATGAGGGCCAGTGACACTGCCCTCTACAGCTAAGATGGTAAATAACAGCTCCACCTGAGCTGTGCTGCTGTGAGTTCCCCGGACGGCATAGCTGCAGCCCCTGGTGCAGTGGGCTGCCATAGGCTACAGTGAGTGGCCAGAAGCCAGTGTGAGAGGCTGGCAGCTGGTGTGAGCTGCCAAGAGCTGCTGTGAGTGGCTGTCCAGAGGCCGGTGACTGATCTGCTTTACCCGAGAAGAGCACAATGATGATAACAACATGGGCCAGTGAAGTAATGTCCTCTAGAATCAGACTGAAGAACAAAAAGACAGCAACTTGTCTGTTCCCCTTCCCTGGTTCCCCAATGCTGTTCTCCCCCTCCAATTCCCCAATAAAATCTTAAAAAACAACAACAAAAACCCCCCCACAGAGGTTAGGGTGTTAGCCCCAGTCTCCTGAGCTGCTTATAATTAAATGAAGGGTACAGACATGCCCCCAAACTAATTTAGACAAGGCCTTCAGAAGTAAGTGCTGAATTTAGATATTAATAAAAGTGCTTTGGTAGGGGCAGGTGATGAGAGGATTGTTACAGGTCTACATGGTGGGTATCACTTATCCTATCTTGGCTCAGTAACCAAGTCCTGTTTAGAGGTCCTTCAAGACCAAACTCAACATCAGGACAATACCAGCCTCTTTAGATAGCTTGCTCTGACCCTCCCCAAATGGATTAGGTGCCCTTCCTGTCAAGTTGTCATTGCATCCAGTTTATACCTCTATTGTCCACTACTCATGGTTGTTGATTTGCATGCTCTTCTCTCCTGAGGACAGAGACTGATTACTAACAGATTTGTACATTCCTCCATTTTCTTGTTCCATTCTGTCTTATACATGCTTTTCTTCCTCGGAGGTACTCTTTTTTCCTGTTTTTGTTTTTTTCCCTTATCTTTTTCTCAAATTCAATGGCGTAAACTTACTGATGTCTTACAAAGTATAGGAGAGAAAAGAAACTAACACTCATTGAGTGCTTTCTTTGTGTTGAACACTATTAATTGTGTCAGGTATTCTATGAGCAGTTTCTCACTTACCTGTAATCTTGTTCCTCTAACAAAAACACCAAGCTTCTTCCTCTTTCATATCTTTGCACTCACTGTTTCCTCTTCCAGGAACTGTCTTTCCTCAGATTCTCAAGAAGGTGGCTCCCTTTTCTGCTAACAAACATGTATAGTTTGCAAACTGTTCTGAAGTTAATCTTACGACGTGGTTCTCCCCGCTCCTCTGAGCAGAGTCTCAGGGAAGAAATGAGCTGAGGCCAGGCTCCTGCCTCTCTCTGCCTCCCTGCCTTTCTACCCCTAGTGCATCAAGTCCTGGTCACTTGATGTGCCAGGATATCTTGAGGTAGTTTATTAGTTTTGATTTTAATTGCTTTTCTCCCACCTCATTATAACTTGGTTTATCCAGACCCTACCTCTCCTATCTCCTAGGAGGTGAGGGATTCAGTGTTTTGGTTAGCCTTCCTCTTGAGGTAGGGCTAACCCAGCATCTTTTAACATATAGTTTTGTTCTTTATGACTTAGAAGTCTAGATCAGATCTTTACTAACAGATATATACTTAGAAAAAACTCATCATTTCTACAGATTTAGTGTTAAAACAATATAACCAAGTGCTCACATTCTGATAACACAGTAAAATCTTACTTAGTAAAATCTTACCCATCCTTTAAGGCTCAATCTAGGTCATGACTCCACTGACATTCTCTGCATTGATAGTAATCCACATTAATCTTTCCTGCTCTGAAATGCTGTGGTCTACATACTTCAGTTGGACCATTAATCTAGAGAATTGGATTTAACTGCTTTGTGTATCTCTATCTCATTTGACCAGTGAGATGGTAAGATGCCAGTTGATTGTGGCAATGTGTTCTCAGTTTTTGCAATGTTGAAAATGTGCCACTTTTTAATGGCCATTTCTGAAGGAAAGTATCTTTGAATCATTTATTTTTGCTAATGGAGTTTTATTTATTTTCTTAAATGCAATTTTAAAATGATTCATGTTGTGTAGGTTTTCTTAAATGCATTTTCATTTAAGTATAAGATTATTATTTTTCTACAGTTTTATTCATTTTGTTCTCAGTATTCATATAAGAAGACTAATATGTTCAGGTTTAATGATCCAAGGAAGTGTTTCTTTCGGAAAATAAATACTATTAATTATTTCTTGTCGCTTATCTATAAAAAGCCATTTGGGAAAGTAGACTCATTTTAATCTTTTATAGGACTTTGGGGTGGATTTTTATATTGCTATATTAAAGTCATTTTGAGTCTTCTATTGAAAATGTATAAAGATTTATTTGACAAAATATCAATATTTTAATAGTGATAATTGAGCATTTCTAATTATATGTTGAGCTTTCTAATTCTTACCAGAGCTGTTCTTTCCTGGCAAAGTTTAAACATCGGTCCCCAAACAGTTAGGTTAATCTCTATATAATATAATTAAATTCATCTGACCTGGTTACTGGGCACGTTTCAGATATCAGACTGATGCTTATCATGAAACCACTAAGAATATTTCAATGTTCAAATTGACCTTTTCAATCAGCCTTTCTTTTAATCTGCCAGTTATACTATTTCTTTTAAAAATTAACTTGACTTTATTAATGTATTTATTTCAAAAACTGAAGTGATTATTAAATTTGTTTAAGGCAAAATGTCTTAAAAAACTAATGACATTCCTTTTTATTTATAGAGATACTTTCTGGTTGGGAGCAATCATGCAGAAACAAAATACCGTGTTTTGAAAATTGATAGAACAGAACCAAAAGATTTGGTCATAATTGATGATAGGGTAAGTATCTTGCAAACCTAACTATGAACATAAGCTTTTGTACTTGTTTAAAGGATATGAAATCCTTACACCTTTTAGTGATATGTAATTGTTTTATCATGCATCTAACAATTACAATTATTTTTCATGATTGGCTATAATTTATAGAATAATGTGGTTTCTAGAAATTACTGATGTCAAGTAGTATGCCAGAATGACATTTTGTTCCTCATCTTGATTTGTTTTACAAGGCAAACTTTTTGGATAAGAATATATTTTCTTAAAGGTGACATTTTAATAATTCAGCACAATGCTTAATATTTCATCTACCAAAGAAAGTATTTATTACTACGCTTTAATGTGAAGTTACTTGAAATCAGAAAGGACTTTTCTACTGCAGACTTTATTATTTTGCTAAAAATCAGCTGTATGACCTCTTCTGATGACTTGCTATGCACTAGAAAAATGATAAAAGTGTTCTTATCCAGATGTTATATTATCCAGAGTCAGGAATACTAGACTTAATTCAGATGGCACAAAAACATGAGGCTGTTAGTCAAAAGAGAAATACAATATGGTGGTGTTGAACCGTTAACTAACTTATTCTTTGTTCCTGTCTGTGAGTATTCTTGAAATCATGTAAATTCCTGGTTTTTCAAATATATTAGTAGTCACAGTTTGGAACCAATTTTCATTAAGCTCTTGCAAAACCATTTTCTGTGTTATAATAATTTTAGATAAATTTTATTTTTGTGATTTTCTACACTCCTGGGTATCGTGGTCTCCCCCACCCCCCAAAATCTGGGAGTTTTTATTAATATAATGTAATAATTTATTTGGGGGTGGAAGTGATTGTTCAGGGCTCTCTTTGAGAATCTGAGAAAAGCTATGGGCCTCCTTATAAAAATACACATATAACAAAAACTTTGCTTATTATTTTAAAGGGTTTATAGATTTCTTGAAATTTGTGGATCCCTTAAATCTCTGGTTCAGGAGATAGGGTTTGATACAGTTTTGTGATGTAGCAACGTGCTCCAATAACCACTCTTAATTGCTAATATTGAAGAATTCGTTCACTTTTTAAAATTGTAGCTTAGTCCTGCACTGTTACATACTTATCGGTGAAATAACTAATGATTATTGAAGGCAACTTTTAATTTTCAGGAATAAAGAATAAATAATCTAAAAAGTAAGCACAACCTTACAGATTAAATTTGCTTATTTTTAGCATGTATATTCTCCACAAGAAGTGAGAGAACTCCTTGGCCGCCTGGATCTAGGAAATAGAACAAAGATGGGACAGAAAGGTTCCTCTGGGCTGTTTCGAGCTGTTTCTGCTTTTGGTATTGTAGGTAAGAATGTATCTATCTCCCTCTTACTACCTTTTTTTTTTTTTTTCCCTACATAGACTACTTAAAAATAGTTTGCAAGTCTAAATAGCTTTATTATAATTATAATCCATTTTCTGTAGTTTTGGTTGCTTAAAATTCATTATCCATGAGTCAGATATCAAACAGCCTTTATATACCATCTGCCATGTGCTCAGCACTGTGCTCAGTGTCATCTAGGATGCAAACAAATAGAAAAAATGGTTTGGGCCTTTAAGGAGTCTGATGTTTGGTTTGTGGAGGAATGAGAAAGTAAAAATGGTGTTGGACTGTAAACATCTGCCCTGCCGTTCATCAGCTGGAAAAACAGACAAAAGTAAAACTAGCTTAAAAATTAACAGGCATTTTTCCCAGGAACATGCTGCAGTGTAAAGTATCCTAACCTTCTGTGAATGACTCCTGCGTTCTTGCTCACTGAGAACCTTTGTTCTTGAGAATCACAGACGCTCAGAAACTTTGCTCTTTGAAATTCTGTCAGTGAGAGAAAATATCCTCCTTCTGCCTGGATGATCTAGGCCGCTTTGACACAGAGCAGCAGCCTCGATTTACAGCTCAGATGCAGAGCTTCAGATAAGGGGTTTCTGGACACAGCAGTCTCTAGCTGTGCAAACTATCCTGTTTTCAAGGAAATTGGACACTGATTCAGCTTCATAGCCCAGGCTTGACGTTGGTCTCTTTACGTACGGTCCTGCTTTGTTTGATTCTCTTCATTTCAATTCTACTAAAACTCTTCCCTCAAATCCTGTAATTCCTTTATTTATTCATGAACAAACATAGATATGTTTTTGGTCTTTAAGAAGTCTGTGACTGGCTTGTGGGGCATTTGTGAGTGCCCCATAGTTCCTCTGGTGTGCATTGTCCCTCATTGCAGTGAGTCAGTAAACCTGTGTTTGCTGTACTGTGGATTTGTTCCTGAGAGTCTTAGGATAATTGGACTAGGGTGGGGACAGAAACCAATGCACATGAAAGAACTCTAAGGTTGTAATTAAGGCCAAGCTGTGTAGTAAAAGCTAAATGGTGTTGGAAGTTACATAAGAGGTAGATTATTTGGATCTGGAATAGCCAGGAAAGATTTGCTGGAGAAGATGAGATTTGGGCTGGACCCTGAAGGAGGAACAAGATTAGGATGGATGTGGGGAGTTGAGGAGAGAACTCTAATAGGGCTGTCAGCAGAGGCACAGGCATGAACATGCCCGTGGGTGCTGAAATATTGGCAAGCAGTGGGGTGAGGCCTGATGGCTTGGGGCCTTGGAAGCCAAGCCATCTCTGTTTGGCAGGCCTGTATTTCAAGTCTATTTTTTTGTTAAACACTTACAAAATTATCTCTGTACTTCTTAAACCTACTGGACCACATGCATCATTTAGTGAACGATTGCTAGCTATAGATGTTAAAGTTAATATGGACCTAACTATGCTATAGTTTCAGATTCTTAAGTTAGTTTTTCTGATTAGCACTTTCTAATTTGTGACTGTTTTTATTGATACTTTGATTATATTCTGCTATATTGAAAGTTTGTTTTTCTCAGTGTGCTTTCAGAGATCTTCATATGTAATCCCTGTAAACCCATTTGATGTCTTAGGTGGCTGCCAGGGATGGTCAGGAATGGTTAGTTGAGGCTTAGTTTCATCTCCTTAGGACTGGCCCCTTTTCTATACCTGCTTAGTCTTGACAAATCCCTTGAAGTTACTTACATGTTTAATAGAAAAGTGTTTATGGGTGTGTTCATGTCTGTGTATGTCATATGAGCTCATGTGTTTAAATTCCATGTATTCCATAAATGTTAAATTTCATTTTAAGTGTTGCTTATATTTTAAAGAAACAAATTGGAAGTAAAATGTGTCTTAAATATAATAGACTTAATTTAAGTATAAGTTACTTAATAGGTTAAACTTATTCCTTTAAATGTTGATACTTTATTACAACTTTTTGAAATAGAAATTTCCTAAGGCATATGTAATATTGAATATCTCATTAGCCAGGGTTTATTATTAAAAATTGAACTTTCTTTGATGATTAAGTACAACAGAGTGAAGATCAGTTATTGAATTGTGTTTAGAAATGGGTGCCTTTTGGTATTCTGGAGTTGTATTGGGAAGTTTGCCTTTACATTAAATGGCCCCTAGTCTGCTATACTGTTTTGGTTTTATGGTACTTTAGTCATTCTTAATTGTTCTTGACATATTTGCTTTTAGCAATATTCCTTGCCTCAATTTAAATCTATTGATAACCAGGCTTGTAAAATTAGAAGCTTTATTTTAATCAATTGATAACCAAGTTTATAACCAGATATTAATTTTATACATAAGTATTGGTTAATAACCTCTGAGTTAGGGCTAAAGATGTCTCCATGTTTCTTTCAAAGGTTACATACTGAGGTATTGTGGTGGCTACTTTTGCAATTTGAGGCCTCTCAGGTATGAGACTGTTTTTGGATAATGAAGTCACTGAAAGAGTGACCTACCAGTAAAGTACCACAGAAATGTACAAAGTAAACATTTATTATTATTATTATTATTATTATTATTATTATTATGTTTTAAAGATTTTATGGGGGAATTGGGGGAGGGAACAGCATTGGGGAATCGGGGAAGGGGAACAGATAAGTTGCTGTCCTTTCGTTCTTTACTCTAGTTGTGGTATCATCATTGTGCTCTTCTTGGGTGAGGCAGATTGGTCGCCGGCCTCTGGATGGCTATTGGCAGCTCACGTTGGCTGCCAGCTGCTCATGCTGGCTGCCGGTCACTCACTGTAGCTTATGGCAGCCCACTGCAAGCAGGGGCTGCAGCTATGCCGTCCCAGGGACTCACAGCAGCCCAGCTCCAGGTGAAGCTGTTGTTCACCATCTTAGCTGTAGAGGGCAGTGTCACTGGCCCTCATATGTAGGATCCGAACCAGGGTTGCTTGCGTCCCAAGCCAACTCTTAACCAATGTGCCACTTGGCTGGCCCAAACATTTATTATTTTTATGGAAGTACATTTTATGTATTCTAGTTCAATCATGTAAATAAAGCTTAGAATCAGTGGAGAGTAAACAGGGAGTTAATAAAAGTCTATGATTTGTCTAGTACTGTCTTAGAAATAATGAGGGATACTAAAAGAGCAAAACACAAAATGCTCATCTTTGAAAAGGTTATAGTCTGATTGTTAAAATAATACATGTGTGAATAGGGAGACTGTACAATTCAAATATAAAGGACACATACTACATAAGTCCACCCAGCAAAGATTGGGAGACCTATGGGATATACCTAATACATCAAAGTAAACACAGAGAGTGAGCCAGAATGAGGAAACAAAGAAACATGTCCCAAATAAAAGAACAGAAAAAAACCTCCAGAATTGGGACTAAATGAAATAGAAGTAACCAACTCATCAGAGACAGAGTTTAGAACACTGACAATAAGAATGTTTAAGAAACTTAGTGATAACAAAAAGAAAGATAGAGAAATTATAAAAAACAACCAGTTGGAACTAAAGAATACAATAACTGAAATAAAAAACACACTCGAAGGAGTTACCTTCAGATTATATGAAGCAGAGGATTGAATCAGCGATTTAGAAGACAAAATAGTAGAGATCACCCAATTGGAACAACAAAAAGAAAAAAGAATAAAAAACAATGAAAATTGTTTAAAAGATCTGTGGGATAATATTAAGCCCAACAAGAGGCACATCATAGGAACACCAGAAGGAGCAGAAAGAGAGCAACGGATCGAGAACATATTTGAAGAAATAATGACTGAAAACTTCCCTAACCCGGTGAAGGAAATCGACATACAAACCCAGGAAGTGCAGAGAGTTCCAACCAAGATGAACCCAAACAGGCCCACACCAAGACACATTATAGTTAAAATAGCAAAGGTTAAAGACAGAGAAAATCTGGGCCAGCTGAGTGATGCATTGGTTAAGAGCTGGCTTGGGACATCAGCAGCCTGGTTTGGATCCCACATATGAGGGCCAGTGAAACTCCCCTCTACAGCTAAGATGGTGAGCAACAGCTCCACCTGGAGCTGGGTTGTACGAGTCCCGGCGACGGTGTAGGCTGCAGCCCCTGCTTTAGTAGGCTGCCATAAGCTACAGTGAGTGGCCTGCAGCCAGCATGAGTGGTCAGCAGCTGGAGTGAGCTGCCAATAGGTGCAGTGAGTGGCCGTCCAGAGGCTGGTGACTGGTCTGCCTCATCTGGGAAGAGCACAATTATACCAACATGGGCTAGTGAAGCAACATCCTCTGCAACTAGGCTGAAGAACAAAAGGACAGCAACTTGTCTGTTCCCCTTCCCCAATTCCCCAATGCTGTTCCCCTCCCCCAATTCCCCAATTTAAAAAAAAAAAATCTTAAAAAAAAAAAGACAGAGAAAACCCTAAAAGCAGCAAGAGACAGACAGCGTGTTACTTACAAGGGTGCTCCCATAAGACTATCAGCTGACTTTTCTACAGAAACTACAAGCTGGAAGGGAGTGGCTGGCAGTATTCAAAGTGATGAGAAGCACAGCCCTACAACCTAGATTGCTTTATCCAGCAAGGCTATCATTTAAAATTGAAGGAGATATAAAGAGCTTTCCAGAAAAGAATAAAAGCTAAAGGAATTCATTACCACCAAACCAGCATTGCAGGAAATGTTAAAAGGTCTTCTTTAAGTAGAAGAAAGATGAAAACAATCTAACTAATGAAGATCAGAAATAAAAATACATACCTATCAATAATCACTTTAAATGCAAATGGTAAAATGCTCCAATCAAAAGAAATAGGGTAGCTGAGTAGATAAGAAAACAGGAACCTTGCATATGCTGTCTACAAGAGACTCACATTAGATCAAAAGACATACACACACTGAAAGTAAAGGGATGGAGTAAGATATTTCATGCAAAAGGAAATGAAGAAAAAGCTGGATTAACAATACTTATAGCTGAGAAAATAGACTTTAAAATGAAGAATATAATAAAAGACAAAGAAGGGTACTACATAATAATAAAGGGATCGATCCAACAATAGGACATAACCCTAGTAAGCATCTATGCACTTAACATAGGAGCTCATCAATATATAAAACAGATATTGACCCACATAAAGACAGATATCAACAGTAACACTATCATAGTAGGGGACTTCAATACACCACTGACAACAAAAGACAGATCCTCCAGACAGAAAATCAATTGATGGAAACAGTGACCTTAAATGACACATTAAACCAGTTGGATTTAATCGATATTTTTAGAGCATTTCACTCCAAAGCTGCAGAATATACATTCTTGTTGAATGCACACAGAACATTTCCCAAGATAGACCACATGTTAGGTCACAAAACAAGTCTAAATAAATTTAAGTAAATTGAAATCATATCAAGTGTCTTCTCTGATCACAGTGCTATGAAATTAGAATCAATTAGAAGAAAAAAACTAGAAAACACAGAAACACATGGAGGCTGAATAACATGTTACTGAATAATGAATGGGTCAAAAATTAGATCAAGGAAGAAATCAAAAGATACCTCGACACAAATGAAAATGAAAGCACAACAACACGAAATCAGTGGGATGCAGCAAAAGCAGTCCTAAGAGGAAAATTCATAGCAATGCAGGCTTACCTAAAGAAACAAGAAAAATTTCAAATCTACAGTTTATCCTTACACCTAAAGAAACTGGAGGAAGAACAGCAAAGTAAGCCCAAAGGGAGTACAAAAAGGGAGATAATAAAAATTAAAGCGGAGATAAACGAAATAGAGACAAAAAGAACAATACAAAAGATCAATGAAACTAACAGCTGTTTTTTTGAGAATATAAACAAAATCGACAAACCTTTAGCAAGACTCATCCAAAAAAAGAGAGGACGCAAATTAATTCATGATTTTATTTTATTTATTTATTTATTTGAGGGCAGTGTCACTGGCCCTCATATGTGGGACCCAAACCAGGGCTGCTGGCTTCCCAAGCCAGCACTTAACCACTGCACCACTCAGTCAGCCCAGGACACAAATTAATAAAATCAGAAATGAAAGAGGAGAAGTGACAACAGACACCATAGAAATACAAAATATTTTTTTGTATGTACGAGCAACTATACACCAACAAATTAGACAATCTGGAAGAAATAGATAATTTTCTAGAAGCATAAAACCTTCCAAAGCTAACTCAAGAAGAAACGGAAAATCTAAATAGACTGATTACTGCCAGTGAAATTGAGTCAGTAATCAATAAGCTCCCAAGAAACAAAAGCCCTGGACCAGATGGCTTTACGGGTGAATTTTACCAAACATTCAAAAAAGAGTGATCACCTGTTCTCCTCAAACTATTCCAAAAACTCCAGAAGGAGGGAAAACTCCCAAACTCTTTTTATGAGGCCACTATCACCCTGATCCTGAAATCAGACAAAGACATTACAAAAAAAGAAAACTACAAGCCGATGTCCCTAATGAACATAGATGCAAAAATCCTCAACAAAATATTAGCAAACAGAATTCAGCAATACATTAATAAGATCATACACTATGATCAAGTAGGATTCATTCTTGATATGCAAGGTTGGTTCAGTATCCACAAATCAATTAATGTGATATACCATATTAACAAAGTGAAAAATAAAAATCATATGGTCATATCAATAGATGCAGAAAAAGCATTTGAAAAATACAGCAGCCATTTATGATAAAAACTCTTCGTAAAGCAGAAATAGAGGGAACATATCTCAACATAATAAAGGCCATATATGATAAAGCCACAGCTGACATCATACTCAATGGGGAAAATCTAAAACCATTCCCCTTAAGATCAGGAAAAAGACAAGGTTGCCCATTTTCTCCACTTGTATTCAACATAGTTCTGGGAGTTCTAGCAGTCAGACAAGAAAAAGAAATAAAAGGCATCCAAATTGGTAAGGAGGAAGTAAAATTGTCATTATATGCAGATTACATGATACTATATATAGAGAACTCCAAAGACTACACCAAAAAACTATTAGAACTGATAAATTAATACAGTAAGGTAGCAGAATACAAAATTAATATTCAGAATTCAGTTGCATTTGTATACACCAATAACAAACTATCAGAAGGAGAAATTAAGAAAATAGTCCCATTTACAGTTGCTTCAAAAACTATAAAATATTTAGGAATAAATTTAACCAAAGAAGTAAAGACCTGTACTCAAAAAATTGTAAGACACTGGAGAGAGAAATTGAAGAAGATACAAATAAATGGAAACCCATACCATGCTTGTGAATAGGAAGAACTAATAAAGTTAAAATGTCCATACTGCCTAAGGCAATACAGTAAAACCTCAGATTGTGAGTGACTTGGTTTGCGAGTGTTCCACAAGACAAGCAAACATTTGTAATACATTTTAAGTTGGTAAACGAGTGATATCTTTCTTGCAATAAGAGTAGTTTGTTTCCAGAACGAATTATGCTCCCAAACCAAGTACATTTTAACTTGGTAACGAGTGACATCCTGCAACACGAGTAGTTTGTTTCCAGAACGAATTATGCTTGCAAACCAAGGTATTACTGTATATAGATTTAATGCAACTCCTATCAAACTACCAAGGACATTTCTCATAGCAATAGAACACATAATCCTAAAATTTATATGGAACCATAAAAGACCCCAAATAGCCATGGCAATCTTGAGAAATAAGAACAAAGTGGGAAGTATCACGCAACTCTGACATCAAATCATACTACATACCTATAGTAATCAAAACAGTATGGTACTGGCATAAAAACACACATAGATCAATGGAACAGAATAGAGAGCACAGAAATAAATCCATGCCTATATGGTCATTTAATCCATGACAATGGAAGCCAGAATTTATACTGGGGTAAAGACAGTCTATTCAATAAATGGTGCTGGGAAAATTGGAGTGACACATGCAAAAAAATGAAGCTGGACCACCTCCTTACGCCATATACAAGAATAAATTCAAAATAAATTAAAGACTTAACTGTCAGACCTGAAACCATAAAACTCTTAGAGGAAAATATATGAAATAAATTTGCAGACATTATCCTTAGTCATATTTTTACTGATCTATCCCCTCAGGCAATGGAAATAAGAAAAAAATTAAACACATGGGATTGCATCAAACTAAAAAGTTTTTCCACAGCAAAGAAAACCATCAATAAAACAAAAAGGCATCCTACTGAATGGAAGAAGATATTTGTCAATGATACACCTGATAAAGGGTTAACATCCAAAATTTATAAAAAACTCATTCAACTCAACACCAAAAAAACCCAAATAACCCAATTAAAAAATGGGCAGAGGACATGAAAAGACATCCTAAAGAGGACATAGAGATGACCAATAGACATATGAAAAAATGCTCAACCTCACTAATCATTAGAGAAATGCAAATAAAAACCATAATGAGTTACCACTTCACTCCTGTCAGAATGGCTATCATCAATAAATAAACAAACAACAAGTGCTGGTGAGGGTGTGGAGAAAAGGGAACCCTGGTGCACTGTTGGTGGGATTGCAGATTGGTGCAGCCATTATGGAAATCAGTATGGAGGTATCTCAAAAAACTGGAAATGGAACTGCCTTATGGCCCAGCAATTCCATTCTTAGGTATCTATCCAGAGAAATCCAAAATGCTAATTCAAAAATTTATACACACCTATATTTATTTTAGCTGTATTCACAATAGCCAAGACATGGAAACAACTGAAATGCTCATTGGTAGACGACTTGATTAAGAAACTGTGGTACATTTATACAATGGAGTATTACTCCACTATAAAGAATGAAATCTTACCATTTACAACGATATGGATGGACCTAGAAAACATTATGCTAAGTGAAATAAGACTGAGAAAGACAAATACTGTATGGTTTCACTTGTATGTGGAATCTAAAGAATAGAATAAATGAACAAACTAATCAGAAAGTCTCAGAGATATAGAGGAAAAACTGAGGGTTGCTAGATGGGAGGGGATTGGGGATGAGGGAGAAGGTGAGTGGATTAGAAAGCACAAATTGGTAACCACAAGATTGCCATGGTGATATGAAAGACAGTTTGGGGAATATAATCAATAATGTTGTAAAGATTTTGTAGGTTATCCAATGGACACTTGTCTTATTAGGGACACCACTCCATGGATGGTGTAGATGCCTGACCACTGCAGTGTACACCTGAAGCTGAAGCTGAAGCTGAATAATAATGAATGTCAACTATAATTTAATATATATACGTCATCACAGGATGTGGAGTACAGCATAGGGAATAGAGTTAGTGGAATTGTAACAGCTATATACGATGTCAGAGGGGTAGTAGATTGGGAGAGGGAGGTTGTCACTTTGTGAGGGGTGTAAATGTCTAAACATTACATTGTTTTGCACACCTGAAACTAATAAAAAAGAAAGTCCAAAATAAAAAAATGTGTGAAATGACTAGCATGGTTGTCTTCTATTCTGTAGCTAAAATATATCCCATGTTTTTTTTTTTAGTATTCTTAATTATAGTATTCTTAAAAATAGTATTTTTGCTGGAATGTTTTGGACTGTATCATGGTTAAGTTAGTTCACTATCTATAAGAATCTCTAGAGCAGTGCTTCTCAACTATTTATAGTAAAGGACCAGGTGTTTTCCCCCTACTTTTATGTCACAGACCAACACATGATCCTGCTGTCCAGAGCTTGTCTGCACCTTGGACCACATGTGACTCATCACACAAGTTCAATAACTAGCCTATGCCCTGTTTGAAGCAAGTTCATTGATCATGCACTCGGATTTTGTGGCAATCTCAAATTGCTGTAGTTTCTAAGCTTTTACTTTCAGTTTGTTTACTTGTCTTTTTATGAGCTGGTACCAGAAGTTCATGGACCATCACTGATCCAGTCCTGTAGCTACTTGCCCATTTCGACCTGCTTTTTTGTTACCTGATGGCTAGCAGGAAGTTTGGGAAATCACTGGATGGGATCAAGAGCATCTTTCACAGAAGTTGCTTTATCTGGTCTAGGGACACATCGATGGAGTTGGTGGCTGGTGGCTTGCAGTACTTGCTACTCTCAGCTCTGGGACCATCCCAGTCCCTTTCGATAGCCTTAGATCTGTGTCTTTTTTCTGCCTGTGTCACCGGTCAGAGGATCCTCTTAAGCTGCTAGTACACTGGAGGGAAGTGGTAGAATAAGTTTTATTACTTCTTATATAAGAAGCTGACTAAGGGATGGACTCAGTCATTATTTAAAATTGCACACTTAGAAATTGATTGCAGGTCCAAGATAATAATGAAAACAACAGCAACATCAAAATGTGAGCCTCAGACTAGCAAGGGAGCAACAGATTGGTGTTAGAGAGTCACTTTGTTTCCAGAGGGCTCTGTTGTGTAAAAGCCCGAGGTACTTCGTTGCCAGACTGCTGTTCTCCCTATAAGCTTTCTAGATAATGATTAGCTGGCATGGTGACTCCACCTCCATAAACAGCATATCACATTCTTCCCTGTTGGTGGGCTGGTGGTCCTCTCCAGCTACCAGAACTCTACACCACTCCATCCTCTCATATACTTTACATACTTTGCTTGGTGTCCGTTTGAAATGACACAGATGTCTCTGCTTGGAGAGAGGGAAATAACTTTTGCATGATGACTGTCACCTAGGCTTCTGGGAGGTAGTGAAACTGGTCTGAGAACAGAAGTACATAGAATGAAGATGAAAAAATTTGTCTTCATGTTCCATGTGCTCAAGTGATGAATAGGCTGACTCTTGGCAGATGTCTGTGCCAAGCTGAAACCTTTTCATTGTTGGCTATCTGTATTTGATAGGAACCTTTTATAAAAGAGTGACACTTCCAATTTGTAGTAAAAAGGAAGTGGCATATACTGAAGGCATTTTTTTTTTTCTGGTCGAAAAGAGTCTCTTTTGTGCAATATATTTTCTTTTATACAAATTATAAAGGGAAAGGTAGAGTGATATTAGTCTACAGCAAAAAACATAAAATTAAAATTCAATTGGAATGCAAGTTGAGAGAAATTATTACAGAGATTTTTTTTGTATAAAAAATAAATATTTAATAAAAGGGAAAATCATTCATCCTGGAAATATTTATTACTTAAACCCAATTAGATTCTCTTTTTGAGTGTTTTTATGCTGCTTTTGGGAGCCTTACTTTTGCAAGTTTTATTCTTCTAAAGGGATAACTACTTCCTAACTTGCTATTAATGTGATTGCCATCATCTTTTTTTCCTTCCCATTCCTATATCCTTTAGCTTTAGTCAGGGAATTTTTGGCTAGTCTCTAAGGTGAGGAAAGGAGTGTAAATGAACATTTTTAAAAAAGTACTTTGTGCTTTGTGGATCTCTAAAATATAAATATTTTTTCTTGTTTTAATAGCATTTTTTTCTCGGTAGTGTGGCTCATAAACTCCTTGAAGCATCTTTCTAATATATTTCAGTTAATTTATGTTAATATATTCAATTACTAGTTTCCTTTTTTGTCAGCCATGAATAACAACACACAGACAATGGGTATTTGTCAATTCTAGAACAGAAATTCATAGCACCAAGATCCTAGCTTAGATTTTATAGAATATAACAGAGAGGGAGAGAGAGAGAGAGAGAGAGAGAGAGAGAGAGAGAGAGAGAGAGAGAGAGAGAGAGAGAGACAGCAATATAGAGAGACAGAGAGAAAGAGAGAGAGAAAACAAGCATATGCACATGTATGCAAAAGAAGGTTAGTTTTGAAAAATATTTATGCTAGATATAAGATTCTTGGTTGACAGTTTTTTCTTTCAGTGCTTTGGATATGTTATCTCATAGCCTTTTGGCCTCCATGTTGCTGATGGGAAGTCAGCTGTATATGACGGTATCTGACTAGTCCTATGAGTGAGCTGATGTAAGAGGGAGTGGGACCCAGGGTTCTTGACCAGTTATGCTGGGGTAAAGCCTCCACTGTACGAGTAGGAGCTGAGTAGTTGAAAGAAGCTCAGATCTCAGCTCTTGCTTAGAATAGAGCTTCTGTAACACAGAGCTGAAGGGAATGAGAAATTCTGGTGGCCTGCACCTACCTCCTGAGCAGAAACCATGGCCCTAGACTGAGAGCTGGGCAGAGAACGGGGAGCACTATCTTCTTGGCTTAGATATTCTGTTACAATGAACTGGGAGAGAGGTGTGGAAGGAAGGGCAGGTATGATTCAAATGCCACAGACCTTCTGTTCTTACCAAGATTTAGTAGATTTTCTTGAATAAGTGTTTCTCTGTTTGCTAAATGACATTAGGATAATTTCCAGAAACTTTCAACTTATAAAAATAATAATTATAATAGATATATATGATGTCAGGGGCAATAGATTGGGGGAGAGGGGGTATCACTTCGTGAGGGGTGAAATGTCTAACTAGTACATTGTTTTATACACCTGAAACTAATAAAATAAATAAATAAATAACTGAAAAAAAACAAATTTTCACCAGTTATAGTTGTTTCATTGGAGAGAGGGTCTTCCAAACTCTTCATATTGCTATTCTGGGAGTGACCTCTGACCACCACCACCACCTAGAGAATTAATTTTAACTCCCAAAGCAAGAGCTAAAAAAATTTGACCAAGACTGTATGGTAACTAGTGTGTTGCTGAGAACTTAGTGCTACTGAACATTAACACATATAATCTTTCTTTAATCACTAGTATAGAACATGTGCATTCCAATGATTGGTCATAAAATATAACTTTATAATACTCCAACATTCATAAAATGCTTAACTATTTATGGGAGACTGCATGAAGGATATGCCATTTACTGGAAATGTTGTTTTGTTTTATCAATCCCTTTTCTGGGAACTGGCACCAACTCCCCCTGCCCCATCTAAATCACCTAATTATTGTATGAATGGCTTTCAATGCAATGCGACTCTAGTCCTTGGCTACAGCTGATTGGTCGAGAGCTCGGCACCCAACCCATGTTGGGCCAATCCAAGTCCTTCCTTGGGAATTGTGGAATTGAGCTTGATTAAAAAAAGTCGTTCCAGGGAAGCTTCTGGATATAAAGCCTAGAGCTATTAGCAGCTGTGTTTCCCAGCGCATGATCCAGAAAAGTGGAGGAGCCTGGACTGTGGAGAGGGATGAGAATGGAGCACATTCAGAGATACATCTTGACTAGGTTTTCTTCTGAGGTCCAATCATATTGTTGCCCATTGGTGTCATGAATCACCAGTATCCTTTTTTCAAAGCTGGCTCAAGTTGGGTTTGCCTCTAGTAATCAAGAGCCCTTGAAGTTTGTTCTTACTTTTAAGCAACGTATTTCAAAGTATGTTCCTCAGAATACGTATTTATTGGTTAATTTCTTTTAAAAAAGGGGGATGAGTTTTCATGATCAAACAGATCTATGCAGGTGCATAATCTTTGTCCCTCCTCAAGACACACTGTGCATGTTAGCACAGTACTCTAAGTTTCTGAGAACTTAGGTGGTATTTACACATTTTGTACTAATACATATGGATTTATTTTACATTTATATGTATAAAACATAACATAATATAAAAGTTACAGTCTTAGCCATTTTTAACTGTACAGTACAGTGGTGTTAACTATCTGTACCTTGCTGTGCCACAGATCTCTAGAACTTTTCATCTTGCAAAACTAAATCTCTCATACTTATTGAACAACTCTTCTTAACCGTGTGCATATCTTTGCTTACTGCACTTCAGTCCTATTTGGAATGAAATTTAATGTAAAAGTTTGAATGAAGGAAATAAAATTGTTTAGAGTGATATTTTTAAGTGAGATAAATGTCGTTTTAGATAGTTCTAGAGAATACTTCTAAGGCAACTTAAAATTTGTATGACTATAAATCATAGAGAGAAATAAAGTAGGAAATGTGTCAAAATTATTTTGCCTTTTAAATATGTAATCTAAAAAGCTAAGTTTAGGAAACATTTATCTTTCTTTTCTGTTCGTAGGTTTCGTCAGGTTTTTAGAAGGCTATTACATTGTGTTAATAACTAAAAGGAGGAAGATGGCAGATATTGGAGGTCATGCAATATATAAGATTGAAGATACAAATATGATCTATATACCCAATGACTCTGTACGAATTACTCATCCTGATGAAGCTAGGTATGTGCTGGTGGTAACTACTATCTTTTTAAATATAATAGACCAATTAGAAAACTAGTCAAAAGATTGTAAATGTTATGTAGAAAACACTTTCCAACTTAAAATTATGATGGCCCACAAGCATTTTGGTTGTTTTTGTTACTCTCCTCTCTCCAACCTCAAAGCATTTACAAAGCACATCGTAAAAACAAGAACAGGATTTATGTCTGTCTTCCCCAAGTCTAAGTACCAGCTCCCACCCAACACACACACACACACACACACACACACACACACACACACACACACACGTCAGTGCAGGACTTTGCTTCTGTGGCATCAGTGATGAGGAACGATCAAACTAAAAGATTAAGGGTCTCTGAAGGGGTGATCAACAGACTTAGAAATTACTTCAGGTGAAATCACTAATCCAGTTATGGATTGAATTCCTCAGTTTTAATGAGCATATTTACAAACATAAATGTATATATGAGTTTACGTTAAGCTATGAAAAATAATAGTATTGTGTGAATGTAATATGCTTTGATTGTTTTTTAGGTATCTACGAATATTTCAAAATGTGGACTTATCTAGCAATTTTTACTTTAGGTAAGTTGGAACTTAATTTTTCACCTATCAGTCACTTAAATGTTTGTATTATTTTCCAGGGTATAAAAATGGAATCAGAGGACACAGTATATTTCCTGTATTCTTTTTTATAAATGGCCAAATAACATTCCATTGTATATATGTACCACATTTAAGTTTTTAATCCATTTTGAGTTAATTTTTGTGAGTGCTGTAAGATCGGGTCCACTTTTATTCAACTGCAGGTGGTTATCCAGTTTTCTCAGCACTATTTATTGAACAGACTATCCTTTCCCCTTTGCATTTTTTTGGCTTCCTTGTCAAATATTAGTTGAATGTATAGGAGTGGGTTTATTTTGGGACTCTCAGTTCTGTTCCATTGTTCTCTGTGTCTTTATTTTATGCTAGTACCATACTGTTTTGAATATAGTAGCTTTGTAATAAACTTTGAAATTAGGAAGTGTGATGCCTTGTTCTTTTTTCTTAGGATTGCTTTGGCGATAAAGGGATCTTTTGTGGTTCTATATGAGTTTTAGAATTGTTCTTTCTATTTCTGTGAAAAATGTCATTGGAATTTTGATAGGGATTGCATTGAATCTATAGATAACTTTGGACAGTATGAACATCTAAACAATATTAATTCTTTTGTTTCATGAACACAGGTTATTTTTCCATTTATTTGTGTTTTCTTCAGTTTATTTCATCAATGTCTTATAATTTTTAGCATACAGATTTTTTACCTCCTTGGTTAAATTTATTTTTAAGTTGTTTTTTTTCCTCATGCTCTTGTAAATGGGATTGAAAAACCAACTTCTTAATACAGTTTTTATCCCTGTTAGATTAGATGGCAGTAAATTAATTGGTCTATCAAACAAATGTGGTAAAATTGAATTTCACAGATGAAACAAATCAATTCAATGAAATTATATAAATAAATTAAAGAAGAAATAATAATTAAAATATAATGGATAGGTCTCCAGGCATACTTATAATCATCTTAAAATACAGCTAAAATACTTTAGATATTTGTATAAACCTAAAGAATCTAGATACCTTCTGAAATTATATGCTAAAAATATGTAGGTAGATATACTTATAAAAATTATTAAGTATGTGAATCAGAATTGTAAAGGGTTTCTTTTGGCTTAAAGGCCAAATTTTATTTGCACTGACTGAACTGTTATAATTTCTTGGGTGGCTCTCACTTTCCAAAAATATGTTTCACTATAATGGCTTGTGTTGTATTCTTATTTTTGTTTTATTACAAAGTCAGTTATAATACCACCATTAACAATTAATAGAATTATTTTAGTTCATAGGTAAGCTGTAGTACAGACCATGCACTATTGCAGTAGATATTGTAACAGCTATAGAACTCTATTCAGATACAAAGGAGAATGTGACCCTTTTTGTACAAGGCCATGAAGTTAGATTGATTTCAATGTGAAGCAAAAAATGCACTTTGCAAATCAGTGAATGTAGGTTATTCACATTGTACTGTATATGTTATATTTCTAGTCATGCAGATGCCTAAGTCATTTTTGAATTTCCAATTACATTCATGGTTTACTCAGTTTTAGAGTGCTTACTTGAACAGCACTGCTTTGAAGTAAAGTAACAGGTGCTAAGTAATTTAGTTTACAGTTTTTAATTCCATATGGGGGCCAAGACCCTGAAATATGTTTTGCTTATATAATTCTTACTAAGTTTCAGTTCTGCTCTCAGTTACAGCTATGATTTGTCCCACTCACTTCAGTATAATCTCACTGTCTTGCGAATGCCCCTGGAGATGCTGAAGTCAGAAACGACCCAGACTCGCCAGGAGAGTTTCGACATCTTCGAAGATGAAGGATTAATTACACAGGGTGGAAGCGGTAGGTGGTTTTCAGCACATCTAATGTATGTTAATGAGGCCTCCATGAAATGGCACTCATTAAATTCACTCACATTTCCCTCATATTTCTCTATCCCTCATTGCTCTTTGTCCTCACACGAGGCTGTTTCAGATATATGAACTTGACCAATTCATTTTTATAGAGATCATTAATCACTGGGTGGTTTTATTTCTAGGCCAGCCAGAAAATGGTATGCTGACATTTTGCAGCAAATTTTCATGCACTTTTTGTGGAATACATTCAGGTCTGCACTTTGGTGAAGATGAAATGGAGAATTTTGTTTTTAAGTATCGAAGAAGATATACTACTACCACCTTATTTTCTTTCATAGAGACCAGTTCAGTATGGGCTGAGTTTCAGAGAAAAATTACCATGAATTGTCTGTTGTGTCCTAGCCATTTATATACAATGTCTCTAATCCCCATAAAACTGCTCAGTAGGTATAATGCCACTTTTAAAGAAATAAAGACTAAGTAGGAACCTGAGGCTTGAGAGTAAGCTCACGTGGCCAGTGTCCAGAGGAACCAGTACAGCGGATCAGAGGCTTTTATTACATTGGTCCCAGTTTTATCCCCTGACCCCTCATAGGCCCTGCTTTTGTCAGAACCACTGTAGGGTCACCACAGGACCACTGTGCACTAGTTCAGGGTGACACTGGAGATTCTGGACTAACAAGTCCCACGACAGAACTGGTATCTTTATCCCGAGGTTTTTGGGTTGGCCTAGAACTCTAAAGCCAGAGGCATCGTTAAAGTGAATGTTGTGAATGAATCATTTCAAACTTAAAGCTAAGGCAGTTGAGCTGAATTAGACTTATTATGGAAGCATAATAAGTCAACAGTGTCTTGGGTGCCTTGCTCTATGCAACTTAAATGATAGTGATGAACATGTGGCAGTAGAATGTAATCTAAGCTTCTAGAAAGTTTGTCCTTTCAGGACACACAGGAAGAGGCTGTGCTCTAGTAGCATTTTGCTGAAGAAGATTTAGACTCTAAGAAGATTTAGACTGTTACTTAAACTGAATGCCACCTCTGTCATTGCCCATGACTCTTGACTCTCACTTGAGCTAAGGTCAAACCCAATGCACCCTTCCTACCCCACAACAGCTAGATCACATAAATTTGCCCTTATTCAGAAACTGAATTGTAATGTATACTATTAGAGACAGGTAGAGAGTAAGATGATGTGTGCCTGAATATTTGCTTGCATCATTTCTTCTAAATATCACCTTTGGTAATAGAAAAACTAAAAGAATTACTAAATTTTCATCCCAGGTATAAATTTGAATATCTGTTCTGGGATCTGAATTAAGCCTCTGAAGCCACTTACTTTTGTATTATCACTAGAGCAATTCTGCTTGATAGATACAAATAACAGTGTGTATTAGGTTTTTATAGCTGCTATAACAAACTACCACAAACGTAGTGGCTTAAAACTATATACATTTATTATCTTACATATGTCAGAAGTCCAAAATAGGTCTCAGTGGACTAAAATTTGGGTGTCGGTAGGGTTGCATTCCTTTCTTGAGAACTTAGGGGAAAATTCGTTTTCTTGTCCTTTCCATCTTCTAGAGGCTGCTGCATTCCCTGGCTCCTGGCCCCCTTCCAATTCAAAGCCAGCAATGGCCCACTGAGTTTTCTCCCATATTATAATACATCACTATGGCACCCACACTCCTCTTTTCGTCTTCATTTATAAAGACCCTATGATTACATTGGGCCTACCTAGATAATTCAAATAAATCTCGGCATCTCAAGGTCATCTGATTAGCAACCTTAATTCCATCTGCAGCTTCAATTCCTCCTTGTTGTGTAACGGAACATATTCACTGGGCACCTATAGTGATTAGGACATAGACATCTTTTTGGGAGATGGGGGACATTATGCTCCTGCCACACAGGGGAAAACTGACAGGAAACAGAGTGAGGTTAGAGGGTATGGGGGTAGGTAGAAAAGGAAAATAATACATTTTTTAAAAAGTCTCTACTGTGTCAGGTAGTGTATTAGTCACTTTGCATATATTAATCTGAACAATATCTCTGAAGTGAGTAGTAGTATCATGTTACAGTTCAGAAAATTGAGGTTCAGATATGTTAAGTACCTTGCCAAAGATCACAGAGCTGGTAAGTGGCATAGACAGGACTCCAGTCCATGTCTGTACTATGCATGCTCTGTAATGCATTACAAGGACAGAGGAGGTTCGGTTTTAATGACTCAAACAAATGTATTTGTCATAGTATATAAACACTCTTAGCATATCATGTTTTGAGAAGAAATATAGTATTGATTGCCTGCTATCCAGAACTGTTCTAACCTTTAAATCATTATTATAAATATACTTATTTTGCACTTTATATAACTTTTGTAAAACTCATTGATGTTTAATAAATGTATCTGGATATGCTGAAATCATGTTCGATAAAATTAATTTCTTTATTTACAAAAGGCCTGATATACTAATAACTACCACCTATGGAAGTATCAGTAAGCACTTTATGTGCATTATCAACCTATTTCGTCTTTACGGCAACCACGTGATACAGGTACAGGTGAGGGAGCAGGGGCTCTGAGAGAGTAAGTAGCGCCCCCAGTCACACCCATCACCCTGCTGATGAGAGCAGAGCCGGGGTTTGCACCCAGGCGCTCTGACCCCAGATCGGCGCTCCCAGCCATTGACTGCTCTGTGCTGTCTGTCGGCCTTTTGTACTTGAGTCCTTAATTTCCCTGTTGTTTTCTTTTCTCTTAGGTTAAAAACTCATAGATCAGAAAATGTGTTTATTCTTTGACTTTGTACAGAATCAGCACTGTTCTGGGGGATGGTATGAATGATATCCACTGAAAATGGCAGTGCTGTTAATTAGGCATCTTATTTTGAAATTAAAAATGGATGTGTAAGATCTTAAAAATGAGTTGAATATCAACCAATTTCCTTATCTTTCTGATACCAATTTTTATTTTTCAGGCGTATTTGGGATCTGTAGTGAGCCTTACATGAAGTATGTGTGGAATGGTGAACTTCTGGATATAATTAAAAACACTGTGCATCGTGACTGGCTGTTGTATATTATTCATGGATTCTGCGGGCAGTCAAGTATCCTTTAAAAAAAATAAATAAATAAGATACATATTATTAAACTTATCCTGCATCAATTTGTAGAAAGTTATATATGAATTATAAGATTATAATGATCACAATAGGTACCCATGGAAATCTCACCTGTGATGTCATGTAGTAGAAATACAGAGAGGAGTGCAGATCTCTTGAAGAGATCTATTATTTACCCAGAAAGATAAATAATAAGGAAGAAGATGCAATGTGCATAGTAAGTTGTATAGGTGGTAAGAATCATTCTTACCTGAGAGAGGGAGCAGAATCACACATGGGAGGATTGGACAGGCTCATAGGAAAAGTTGATCTTGGCCTTGGCCCTAAACTAAATTTAGGCCTTAGCAGCGAGCAAGGAGCAAGATCATGGGTTGGGGAAGCACCATAGGTATGGAGGTGGAAGAGTTCAAGGGAGTGTTCTCATGACCTGTGGGAAAAACCCCTGGAAGGCACAATGTAGTGGGAAGGAGACTGGTAGCGGGGAGTCACATTGCCAGTTACTGGGTTGCTTTGGTGGCCAGACTAAGGACTTTGGGTTTGGCGCTAGAACTTTTGAAAGTTTTTTTCCAAGAGGGTCATATACATGAATAATCTTGAGTTGACCGCCATTTTTAAGCCAGATTAAGTAAAATGAGACTAGAACAAGGGATGTGGGTTAGGGAAAAAATGATAGTGGTTCAGGCATAATGTAATAAAGGCTTTAATTGGAAAGGGGCATAATAGATTAAATAGAAGTAGCCTTGGGTTAAGCTGATGAAGTCAATTTTATAAATACATATTTTTTTCCCTTTTACTGAATTTCTAGCTATGTTGAAACCTCTCAAGAAAGGGCTATTATGAGGCTTAGAAACTCAAGTGTATACTTTCAGAAGTGGTGTTCAGGTTTTTCCTGTCCCTTTTTGAGATGAAGTACTGCATTAGAGCACCTAGCAAATTTTCTAGTTGATATTCTTCCTGTGTCTTAGATTTTTTAAAGACCTGTAGTGAAAACTTTAAAAGAATGGTTGTTTTGAGACCAGTAAGTGGGTGACTGTGATTGATCAATATGCTTTCTTGCACTGGAGCATTTGGGAGGAGTGGACCCAAGAGCTACAGCTGGAGAGGTTACCCTTAAAAGCACTGGTGCTGCCTTCCTGGTGGCAGGTGAGGGGAGGAGAGGCCAGATGAAGACTCAGATGAAGTTTGAAATGAAGATGAGTGAGATTCATGAGCTACTTGCAAATCTGGCTTATTACTTTATAATCATTTTCAACCAGTGATGGTGTTACCTGCTTGAGCATTCACTGAATAATGAGATTTGGCCCTGAACTGCTGTTTCCATTTCTAAAAGTAAAATCTACATGGGAAGAACACAAGGTTTTCACCACCAAGGACACCAAAGAGAATGTGCTCCAGTTTCTAAAGGCAATTTCTAAAAGGTAGTTCTAGACTGTTTAGTCTTGCCAAGAGCTAACTCAGGGCCTTGCATATATTGAGCACAATAAATGTTTGTTTTTATGAAGTAGTGAATAGCACCATAGATTATAATTTGAAAGCTCATTAGTTTAGATGATGAATCTAGTCTCCTCATTTATCAAGCATTTAGTGAGTTATGGAAGTCTATATAATGATAAAAGTAATTACTATTTATTGAACATTTACTACAGGCCAGGCACTAGTTTATACACATTTCCTAACCTAGTCCTCCTAACCACCTAATAAAATTAGTTACGTCATTAACACTTACATTATAAAGGGTATAAGAAGATGAAACAGGCTTAGAAAGTTAAATGAGGTGGTGGAATTAATCAGTGTATGTTGGTTAAACAGCCCACAGTGTTCAGTGTCTGCAGCTAGGTGACACATTTGGAGTGTTTTAAACTCACATCATTCCCTCAGTGTTATATATTGCTTTATAATTGATATAGCCCATTAGGTGCCATATGTTCTCTGAGAGGTATGACCTCTGAAGACTAAGGGAGGTTTAGTTGTATCTGTTTACATCCTTTAGTTGGCTATAAGGAGAGACCTGGTCTTCCCTTGGTCAGTAGCCTTACACCTGGTAAGCATTTCCTCTGAAATTCTTAGAAACCACCCCTTAGGGAAACCTGTTTTTGCCTTAAATACCTGCACAATTCAAAGAACAGTTGGACCCAATGCTCTTCATTCTTGGGTGGAGCTTTTTGGTGTTCTTTAACCCACTCGACAAGATCTCTTTAAATGTGTATTTAAGGTATAATGATCCTCTTGGTTTGGTGTGACAGTGATGAATGCTAAACAACTTTAACTTGATTTCTAAGAGCTGTTGATCTATGGACGACCAGTGTATGTCACCCTAATAGCTAGAAGATCCAGTAAGTTTGCTGGGACCCGTTTTCTCAAGAGAGGAGCAAACTGTGAGGTAAGATGGAAAAACCACAGCGCTGCTGGCATTTTAGCCTTTTACGTCAGCTTTGCTGACAGATGAAGCACAGTGGAGTTATAGAAAGTGCAATGTCTTAGCTTGGGACATTATCAAGAGAATAATTTTTCAGAGTATCTGCAACTTGTGAGGAATATGACTAACATACAGATGCTCTGAAGCAGCAGCTATCTTAGAATGAGTTATGCAATGCCTTAGGGAATTATGAAATGTCTAATATTTTGGAGGATGAGCCATTTCTGTAATATATGAAAAAATGTAGTACATATGTAGTGTAGAGACTAAAATAGCAAAGCATCTCCACCCCAGGAGTAAGTGGAGGGGAGCACTGTTGTTGGGAACACATCCATGATAAGACTGAGGAGGGCAAAGCATGCTTTAGTTAGGCTCAAGAGAGTCTCCTTATTCTATTCACCACCAGAAAATAACAAAAATTCATCTTTCCTGCCATCAGTCATATAATCGCCATTGAGCGCTCTGTCTGTTTGCAGCAGACACTAAAGCAGATGTGTGATTGAGTAGACAGATTGAGTGAGACACTGGGTTTTGATCGTGGCTTAAAATAGCAACATTGTTCTTAGAATTATGTCAATAATGAAAATACTTGTAACTGGTGCTTTAAAAAAATCAGAATTTTGTAGCTATATTATTTATTTTCCCATATTCGAAGGATAACCACACAGACATGTTGTTAATGCCTCTAAAATTATTCTTTGTCATATCCATATATACTCTTTTATAATTATTTTTTCCAGTTACAGTTGACATTCAATATTTTATGTTAGTACAGTATAGTGGTTAGACATTTATATAATTTATGCAGTGATCCATGTATGCTCTTATAAGTAAAGCCACCCCAAGATCCTTTTTTTCCTTCTGTCTATCAGGCATTATTTGAATCTCACTCTCATCCTTTCATTCCTTCTTGGTTTTCAGAAGCAGATTTTTATATTCCACTGGTCCTCCTAACTGCCTATACATTACAATTTTATGTAATTGTTTTTCTTTTCTCTCCCTTTCTGCCATTTATATCACTCAAGCTGTTCTCTACCGCTTGTATTGTGAACGATTTTATTTTTTCCTAGTCTTTTCTCTGCTATTTTAAATTGCCTTCCTTTATTACATTTTAATGGTTTTTCTTTTCTAATGTGCACATTAACTATTGATCAACATTTACCTCTTTTAAAACATTAAGAATAGGAATTATAATTTCATTGCATATTTGAAATGTTTTCTCTTAAAAATTCTAACATAAAATATCTTTAAATGCACCTTTCTTTTCAGGGTGATGTTGCAAATGAAGTGGAGACTGAGCAAATACTCTGCGATGCTTCTGTGATGTCTTTTACTGCAGGAAGTTACTCTTCTTATGTACAAGTTAGAGGATCAGTTCCTTTATACTGGTCTCAGGACATTTCAACTATGATGCCTAAACCGCCTATCACATGTGCGTGGGACAGTCTTTTATTTAATAGTAACTCTTCTTTAACGACATTTAGAAATAATGGCCGATTGTCACAGAAATCTCATAAATGCTTAGGTTTTAATAAAGTTTTTGTACTGGAAAGCTAATTTTGAAGAGGGACTTCTATTATTTTTATGCAATCACTTTATATTTCTCCTTTAATTTTGGCTGCTAGTAAATTATTTGTATTTCACTTCAAATAATGTAAGAATTGTTCACATTCAATATACACATGAAGAATGAGTGTCTGGTAAGCTCGAGAGGAATTTGGGAAGTGATTCTACTAGAGAATAGTTGAATTGCATTTCTTTAAACATTAAAAAACTAAACAAAATTCTATACTCCTTTTATTCTTGCTTTATAATTTTCTTCATGGTATTTATTCTCTTTATTTCTCCTCAGTGGATCAGGCAGATCCATTTGCACATGTAGCTGCCCTTCACTTTGACCAGATGCTTCAGAGGTTTGGCTCCCCGATCATCATCCTGAATTTAGTGAAGGTATGATGTGCTAACCTGTCTTGCTTATGAATTTAGCCACACTGGAAAACCTCTTCCTCAGCACAAAACAGCTTCACAAGCTTGTGTTACCTTTTCCCAGAGGAAAGACTTGTAGACCTATCATGCTGTGATGGCCACTCTGTCAGCTGTCTGAGCCACTGCCTTTTGGCCTCAGATTGCATGTGACCTCATCCCTGGATACCTGGGAGAATCAATGGTATGTTTCCAAGGGAAGAAGTGATGCAGTCTCCTGATTTCCTTGGGTTAACCAGGTATGGGTGAAATTCTGCTTTCGTTTCCAGGACAGCTTGGAGAAGGAAGCATGGAGATTAAACACCCACAGCCTAGCCTTGATACAGCCCTTCCCTTGACAATCAGAAGATCGCCTGGGCAAGTTACTATGTAGCAATAAGATCTAAAGGCTAGATTCAGAAATTGAGGTGCCATTGTGGTTCAAGAATCAGGCGGACAGAGTGGTAGCATGGCGTCAGTCCTGTGCCTCCTTGTTAGAGTAGTGTCTGGTCAACATAGTTGTGTATATGTGTTGGCTCTCAGGTCAGAGGCCTGGGGCAGAGGACAGTGAGACCAGATGATAAATTGTATCTGTATATGGTGCAGCCAACTGAATTGAAAGAATCTCAGTCTGCAGCCAAGAGAGTATGAAAAGCAAAGGTTTAACTATAACTCAATTTCATAAAAAACGAAGGAGTCCTGTGTTCATTTAGCCCATCATTTAACAAGTATTTCTGAAGGTTTCCTTTGTGCCAAGGCAATCACAGAAACAGTTCCTGCTTTCACAGAGCTAATAGTCCAGTGGAGAAGAGGGTGAAGGAATGCACAGGTACTCAGACAGGGTAAATGGTGCTATGAGAGCTTACAGTGGGAGAGAAGTCTTCCCTCAGGGAGTGATGAGTCAGTGCAGCCTGAAGGAAGAGGCATGAATTAGGTCAAGAAGAAAGAGAATAACGTTCAACTCAGAACAGCAGTTACAAAGGCCCTGCGACAAGAGAGGATACTGTGCATTTAAGGAAGAAAAGGCCTGTATCTGTGTGGCTGGGGCCCAGAGGAGGAGGGCAAGAGAGCCTGTTGTCAGATGAGGCTGAACAGATATTACGGACAGACAATGCAGAGCCTGTGGGATGTGTTAATGAGTCTGGTGCTTATCCTGAGAGTAATGGAAAGAGTTGAGGGTTTTGCATGGTTGAGAGGCTCACAATCAGATTTATGTTTTGAAAAGAATATCCTGACCTCAACATAGAGAACAAATGGATTGGTACAAAGCTAAAATCAGTACTGGAAGACCACAGAAGAGGCTACTGTAATTATCCAGAAAAGGGGTGACCCTGGCTTACACTAGGATGGTGTAGAAGAGATGCAGAGAAGTGGATGGAGGCAGTAGACTCGGTGATGGGCTGGATTTAAGATGAGAGAGAGAAGGATGTCAGGCTTGATTCCTAGGTTTCTGGTTTACTCAAGTGGCGGATGGAGATGCCATTCACTAAAATAGGGAACACTGACTCAGTCTGTGGGGGAAGATCCTGAGTATGGTTTGGCAAGGCTGAGGCTTGAGGTGCACTTGAGTCCTCTCTAAGGAGATGGCCAGTGTGTGAGCTGAAAGCTCAGAGAGGCCTGGGCCCTGGTGTGCTTTTGTGACTTCTCTGTGTCCAGGTGCTATTGGAGGCATGGACATGGATGGGGAGCTCACATGGAGGGTACAGAGTGAGCCTCAGGTCCAGTCTTGAGGACCTCCAGCTCTTAAGGTAGAGTGAAATGAGTGTACAAAGGAGTCAGAGGAAAAATAGACAGAAAAGTGGAGGAAAACCAGGTGAGTGTTGTGTTATGAAAACCAACAGAAAGCATGTTTCATGATGAAGGAAGGAAGGGTCAACAGTTGCAAATGCTGCCAACGGGTCAAGTAAGATGAAAAGGGAGAAATGCTCATTTATGCGAGTGACACTGAGAGTGCTGACTGAAGCCGACTGAGGTGTGGCATAAATGTGAGCACATGGTGGCAATGTGGAGGCAGTGAGTAGAGTCCTTTTTCCCTCCCACCCGGGAGGTACCTAGTGAAAAATGAAGACGTGTTGGTGTTTTTATCAGGGTTTTTGTTTTTCAGAGATTATGACATGTTTAAAAGCCTGTGGGAAGGATCCATTTGAGATCCTTGAGGAGAGGTATACGAGGAGAGAGAAGGGATGGACAGAGGCATCATGGACAAGGAAGGAAGGAAGGAAGGAAGGAAGGAAGGAAGGAAGGAAGGAAGGAAGGAAGGAAAGGAAGGAAGGAAGAAAGGAGGAAATCTGAAACAGGGTTGGAGGAATTACTTTCATGGGAGGGCAGAGAATAGTAAGGGCATGCATACCCACAGGCCCCCTTCTGATGGCTTTAACTTCTCCTTAAGGTAGGAGGAAAGGTCATCTGCCCAGAGTGGAGGCTGGAGGGCAGTGGAGAAGGTTTAACAGTCTTCATGTATGTGGAGGGTAAGTTGACTAGAGACGTCCAGGCAGTGCCAAGGGCAAATTTCAGGTTGGCGATCAGGATTTCTTAAATGGAACCATTCTGCTATTGCCTGGCTTTTTCTGGCAGGGTTTCTGAATGGGTATAATCACAGATAAAGGAGATAATTGGATTCATTTAGTTTTGCCATTCAGGTGTGACATGAAAAGACAGGATCAATGGAGTTTTGGATATTGGCAATAATGTAATTGAAGTGGACCATGAAACCTGAGCAGAAGAAGGAGGGGGAGTAACAGAGAGGGCTTGATGGAGAAAGTGGAGCTGTTAGTGGACTGAGGTCCTTGTAAGGTGGGGGTAGTTAGAACGAGCAATCTAAAAATAAAACAGGTTCGGTCCAGCCGAGTGGCGCATTGGTTAAGAGCTGGTTTTGGGATGCCAGCAGCCCCGGTTTGGATCCCACATATGAGGGCCAGTGACACTGCCCTCTACAGCTAACAACAGCTCCACCTGGAGCTGGGCTGTGCGAGCCCGGGCAACGGTGTGGGCTGAAGCCCCTGGTGCAGTGGGCTGCCAAAAGCTACAGTAAGTGGCCAGCAGCCAGCGTGAGCGGCTGGCAGCCAGCGTGAGCTGCCAATAGCCGCGGTGAGCGACATCCAGAGGCTAGAGACCGATCTGCCTCATCCAGGAAGAGCGCAATGACGATACCAACATGGGCCAGTGAAGCAACATCCTCCGCAACTAGACTGAAGAACAAAAAGACAGCAACTTGTCTATTCCCCTTCCCCAGTTCCCCAATGCTGTTACCCTCCCCTAATTCCCCAATAAAAATCTTAAAAAATAAATAAATAAAAATAGAAATAAAACAGCTTCTGGATGAGCAAGGTGGGAGGCAGAGGAGTTATGTGTGGTGATGACTTGATCTGAGACAGGACAGTGAGAGGATGAGAGGATGACTTCACTGTACTGACAGTGGTCTAGGGTTGGAGCAGAGGCCGGGGTGGGGTGGAAGGCTGGGAGCCAGTTGTCAGGAGAGGACCGTGTAACTAAATGCACAGGTTCAAAGGAGCAGGTGTGTGTGTGTGTGTGTTTTAAGTCAAGAGTTTGGAAGAACATGGCCTGAAAGTGGCCAGGCTCGGGGAGGAAGGAGGCGAGAGGGGGAGCTGTGGACAATGAAGCAGTCAGTTTCATTTTATCCTTTGTTGCTCTTTGGTTTATGTAATTATTGCATCCGACCAGGGACTGACTTTGTAAAACAAATCATTCAGTTATTAACTACATCATTTTCTAGACTTGTTCACATTATTTCAGAAGTTTCATTTTGATGTCTCTCTCCCTGTCAACTGAGAGTAATATAAGGCAATGTAGCTGGATAACCTGCAAACTCAGCCTACTATAATACACATAACTGAAAAATTAAAGTAGGAAAACTCTAAGAACAAAAACCATCATGAGTGCTTTTCTAGTAAATGTATAGAAAATACTTTGTAATATAGAAATAAATTATTGCTAAAGCACTGAATTATAAGGTGTCTCTGGAATATAAACTTCGACGTAAATTAGTGAATCTTCATGATGTTTTACAGAGTCCTTCAGTGTAGTTAAAAGCTGTGGTCAAATGGAGATTCAGTCTACAATGTTTGAAATAATTCTCTATTAAATGTGCAGATTCAAAAAATAATATTTGATACATGTGATTGTAAGGTGTTGCCCAGATTTCTCAAATCTACATTTATTTTTTTGTATTTAAAGGCCGGTCATTGGATTTTTTGCTTGTTTGTTTGTTTGGGTTTTTAAAAAAGATTTTATTGGGGGATTGGGGAAGGGGAACAGACAAGTTGCTGTCTTTTTGTTCTTCAGTCTAGTTGTGGAGGACGTTGCTTCATTGGCCCATGTTGGTATCCTCATTGCACTCTTCCCTGATGAGGCAGATTGGTCGCCGGCCTCTGGATGGTCACTCACCACGGCTATTGGCAGCTCATGCTGGCTGCCGGCCACTCCTTGTAGCCTATGGAAGCCCACTGCAGCAGGGGCTGCAGCCAACACCATCCCAACACCGTTGCCGGGGCTCGCAGCCCAGCTCCAAGTGGAGCTGTTGTTCACCATCTTAGCTGTAGAGGGCAGTATCACTGGCCCTCATATGTGGGATCCAAACTGGGGCCCCTGGTGTCCCAAGCCAGCTCTTAACTAATGCGCCACTTGGCCAGCCCAGTCATTGGATTTTTAAAACTACTTGTTTATTGTTCTATTGTCATAAAAATATTGCAATAACTAGAGATTAACTAAAGAATAGTCTGAAGATTTAAGTTGCTGTGTTGAGGAATAGAAAATAAATTTTGTTGTTGTTTTTGTCATTAGTTATTTTGTATTCAGAAGATAAAAGAAGATGTTTGTTCAGTTTGCTTGGAAGGAATCATTAACTTGTGATTAAAGAGTCAAAGAGTGGGTGTGTGTAGAATGATACTGAGGTATATTTATTCTTTATTCTGCTTCCATAGGAAGTTATTGAAGTGAAATACTTTTCTTGATTTATTTTATTTTTTACCCTGTGTTGTGAACTCCAGCCCTACAATTGTGAAAGTCTCAGGCACTGGTTGACAGACATTTTGCGGCAATTTGTATGCCTTCCATGCTGCTACTATATCAACAGGAAGTCAACCTGGGATCAAGCATAACTGTACATCAGAGGGGACATGGATAGCTATTAAGGGGTCTCTGAACCCTTTGAAATGCACAAAATCACCTGTATATGTGAAGGTTTCATTTGATTGTTAAAGGGGTCTGTGACCCTAAATGGTTGGCTAACCAGTCCACTAACACTCATTCACTATGGACAGATAATGCATAAAGCCGATTCTTTACAGAGAGATGATCGAAGGTTGATTAAGTAACCTTTTCTCTCCATCAAATTTGATACAGGAATTTCAAAAAATTTTTGTTTCCATACTTGACTTAAAGTGCTTTTGAAAAAATACCACTAAGAGCAGTGTCAGAGAGTTCACTGCCTATATTTTTTTCTAGGAGTTTTAATGGTTTCAGGTCTGATATTTAAGTCTTTAATCCATTTTGAATTTATTCTTGTATATGGTGTAAGAAGGTGGTCCAGTTTAATTTTTTGCATGTATCTGTCCAGTTTTTCAACACTATCTAACTGCTATGCTATACATCTGAAACTAATATAAATTAAAATAATATTGAATGTCAACCATAGCTGAACAAATAAATAAACAAATAAAAAAATAAGGTGGTTTTGAGAAAAATTCCAGTATATAATTTAATTCTCTCAGATATAAAAATAAGCTAAATGTATGTTCATCCTAAATGGATATAACAATGTTTTTAATCAGCTCTTATCTAATTCCTCTATTTTATTTATTCAGCCATGCAAAATGGATACCCTTTTTTGTTTCCATAGTGGTTATCCAATTACATTCATGACTACTGAAAAGTAATCACCATGATTGAAAATAACCGAGACCTATTTTACTGCCAGCAATGGTGTCTCAACACCATGTCAGTGCCACTGTTGCTGAATTAACTGTTTTTCTTTGTTTCTAAGTAAAGGCCAGCTCAGGATAACAACAAAATAGTTAATTTTTATTCCTTTATCATGTGCCAGATGCTGTAATATGAAATTATCATTTTTTATTCCATTTAAACCTCACATGAGTGCTATAAGGGAGATACCACTGTTAGCCCATTTTACAGATGAAAAGATGGAGGCCTAGGACAGTTGGCCAGTAAATGGCAGAGTCAGCATTCCAGTCACAGAGCTGTCCAATCTGGCACTAGCCCCTCTTGAATTAGAGGCAGTGTAATATCTAAGGAGGTACAGCAGGAAAGGAGGTGAAGTGTAGATATGAACACCTCTCAACTTCAGTTTATTCACCCACAGCATAAAAGGGAAAAAGGACCTGCCTTGGCTACCTCACAGGATATTTTACGAGACTCAAATTTTAAAACACATGGAGGCTGTGAAAGCACCCTCTGCAATGCCGGTTTGGGGATTATCCATTGACCTATCTGATTTGTGCCTGGTCCGTAGCTGACTGGACTTGGGGGTTCCCTTCTTCTGGTCCTTGGGGATTCTCCTCTGCCAGAGTGGGGTGTGGGCCTGTGCAGGCCGGACCTGTGTAGGGGCAGCTGAGCTTCTTGGAGCTGCAGCATGTTACTGGGAAGAGACCTGAACTCCTTGAGTCTTTAAAGCTCACTACCTGTTGACTTGAATTCAGTGAAATATTTATTTCTTTGCAGTTATATGATTTGAATTTTGGTAGGTAGGTTTCATTTCAGTATATTTAAGACTTAGGCTTTTGTCTTACCTTAGCTGCAAAGTAAAAATGTTAAGAGTCTGTTCTTCTGATTTAAGGTAATTAGAACACTGAAGGTAATTAGAATACTGAAAATGTTTAATTTTTGGTAAAGGAACGAGAGAAAAGAAAGCACGAGAGAATTCTGAGTGAGGAACTCGTAGCTGCTGTGACCTACCTCAACCAGTTCTTGCCTCCTGAGCACACCATTATTTACATCCCTTGGGACATGGCCAAGTACACCAAAAGGTGAGTAGACATTCACATGTCTGGTAGGGATGTTTTTCTTTTGTTGTGATGTAAGATAGCAGGAAGCTGATCTCTATGGTAAAGGATTGGTTTTCATTGAACTCATTGTACTTTTTTCTAAATCATTTTATGTGGTTAGATACACACACACACACACACACACACACACACACACACACTTTCCCAGAGTATAACAAGCTTGATTATAGGTTGGTGCTATTCATATGAATTGATTGTCCAGGGTTTTCTTCCCCTGGCACCCGCACTGTGTGTTATGCTCCCCTTACAGTCATCTTCTGAATGCATATTAACGTGACTGACTTGACACGTGAGGAGTGAAAGACTTTGGGAAAAGCTCTTGCAGGCATGTAATGTGCCAAGAGTACGGCTCACCAAGCGTTGATATTAAGTTACAGGCCCTGCATGTCTCTTTGTACCAAATCTTGTTAGTTATTCAGTATACATTATATTCTAAAAACTGTTACAATGCCCCAATTGAGTACATGCCAGACATTTCTAAAATTAAATCCCTATCATTCCTGTAGACTTTATTTGCTTTAGATGTAAGGATAAATATGAATTAAAACTTGGGTTCTTCCTCCTTTTCTAATTCTTCCTTCTCTCCTCAGCAAGCTGTGTAATGTTCTTGATCGACTAAACGTGATCGCAGAAAGTGTGGTGAAGAAAACAGGTTTCTTTGTAAACCGCCCCGATTCTTACTGTAGCATTTTGCGGCCAGATGAAAAGTATGTATAGTGCTTAAAAACTTAAAATAAATTAAGAATTTTGCTCTATGGATAAAAATATTCTAAATATGAGTAGTTTGTACCAGTTGGAAGATGGATGAATTTTTGCCTTTGGGGAGATAAGACAAAGTGCTCTTTTGACTGTGTAAGGAGCATCCACTGTAGGCATGAGATTTCCTCAGATGGAAGCCATGGACTCTTTCTCTCTTGCTTCATGGGGTAAATATTACATAAAATACTTTTGTGAATAAAAATTTCTGCAATGAATTCTACTTTTCAGTATTAAATGAGAGCAGGAAATTTTATTTAGACTAAATACTCACATTTTAATGAAAATAATATTTATCATTGTTATTTGCTATCTTTGTTATTTGCATAGTTATTTGCTCATAGATCTTCACTACTACTTTGTGAGTTTCTTCAGATCAAAGATCTGTGCTTTATTTATCTTTTAAGGAACTGATATATGTTTCTAGTATTTTATTTTCAGTTAACAAAGTTAAGTGTAATGCTAAAAAAACAAAAAAAGCAAAAAACAACCAATTATTAGTGTGTATGTCTTTAGAAGTAATCCTTTGGTTACAGTTTGAATTTTAGGGCACCTATGACAGCAGGGTCCCCCAAGATCACTCCCAGGCTCAGTAATTCACTAGGAGAACTCAAAGAGTTTGGCATATTGTACTCATGTCTATGACATATTAAGGTCAAAGGATACAAAGCAGAATCCTTAAAGGAGCAAGCCACTGGGCAAAGTCCAGAGGAAATGAGGCACTAGCTTCCAGAGACCTCTCCTAGTAGAGTCACACAGAACACACCAATTCCTCCAGCATGTGTGAAACCATGCCAGCCAGGGGAGGTTATTAGAGCCTCGATGCTGTGATTTTTTATTGGAGGCCGATCCCATAGGCAGCCTCTGCCTGGCACGTACCAAAATTCAAGACTCCCAGAGGGGAAGAGGATATTCTTTAAAACCGTATTGTTTCTACAGACAGTTTAGGCACAGTGAGCCCCTCTTGTCTGTTCTGAGAATGGTGGGAACCCAAGTTCCCAGATGCACCGCCTTTCTGAGGGTAGCGGTCAGGCCTGCTATGTTAGCTCTTTTCTATACTGCATCTTTTTTTTTTTTTTAAAGATTTTTTGGGGGGGAGTTGGGGGAGGGGAACAGACAAGTTGCTGTCTTTTTGTTCCTCAGTCTAGTTGCGGAGGCTGTTGCCTCACTGGCCTGTGTTGGTATCGTCATTGCGCTCTTCCCGGATGAGGCAGACCGGTCGCCGGCCTCTGGATGTCGCTCATCATGGCTATTGGCAGCTCACTCTGGCTGCCGGCCACTCACGCTGGCTGCCGGCCACTCCCTGTAGCCTATGGCAGCCCACTGCAGCAGGGGCTGCAGCCTACACCATTGCTGGGGCTCACAGCCCAGCTCCAGGTGGAGCTGTTGTTAGCTGTAGAGTGCAGTGTCACTGGCCCTCATATGTGGGATCCAAACCGGGGCCGCTGGCATCCCAAAACCAGCTCTTAACCAATGCGCCACTCGGCCGGCCCTACACTGCATCTTTTAAATAATCAAAATAAAATATTAATTTCATTATATAGCACTTAGAACATATCCCCATCCAGTCCTTAGCACATGGAAAACATAAGTAGGAACATAATAAGGAAGTCTGCAAAAACAGCCCAAGAACACAGCAAGACACGGAATAAAATACTAATATTTCTAAGAAAACAAAACAAAAAAATAACGAAAGGAATGTGACAAAGCTCCACGAAGACAAGCTGGAGGAGCGAGAGACTCCTAATGTTGAGGGCAGAAGTATAAGGCTTGGGAGATTGTTTTTAGAAAGATGCCCTGCAATTACTATTCATGTCTGTAGAAACCAAGCAAGAAATGGGCTTGAATTCAAGCAAGAGCAATTGTGGTTGAACCTGGGTGACAAAATGCCATGGTGCGGGGCACTGGGACCAGTCCAGATGCTCCTCTCCGGGGCTGTCTTTGAGGAGAGCATGGATAGCATTCCATCGTGGTCATCTGCATATTCACTTACCAGAAAGAAGGGAAGTAAGCAGAACCAGCTACTTTAGGCAGTTAACTCTATTACTTTGGTTCTTAATAAAGACCTAACACCAAAAATGAATATAGATTATGCTACTAAAACTTTTTATACACCTGAAACTAATATAATATTGTATGTTAGCTATATTTTAATAAAAATCTTTAAAAATACATAAATAAAACCACTAAAAAATTTTTTTTAAAGCATGTATTTTTAAACACAGGTGGAATGACCTAGGAGGATGTGTGATTCCCACTGGTCGCCTGCAGGTATAGACATTATATTAATAATGAATAGAATCTGTATCCACAGTGTATGATGGTTTCTGAAAGCAACTATGGGGAGACATTGTTCTTATTTCGTGCAAAATTATTAATCATTTGAGAATAATTTTTAAAAGCACTCCTACAAAGGATGTGCAGCTAAAATAATAATGGCCCATGGATTTTTTTCTATATATCATAGATTTTATTAGAAATAGAAACATAAAACAGAAATGTGAAAATAATAAGTTAGGATGGCTTTGGACCATGAGCCAGGTATAATCACTATATTTACTAATTATGCTTTAACAGCGATCTATGTGGTCTCAACCTCTGACTATTTGGTTTTCACAGTAAAGGAGATATATCAGAAAAAAAGCACATATTTTACTAATTGGTACACGTTAGCTATGTGTTTTATCTTGTTAAACTAAAGAAGAAAATTCAAATGTAGACTAGAAAGTGTAATGATACTGTTGCAGCAATATTAAGTGAGCAACAAATATGAACTTTTGTAATTTAAGAAGTGTTCATCATTATTTGTTCAGGAATAATACCCAGTCTACACCTTTCCTTTTACTTCTTCAAGAAAATAAATCTAAGTATGGAAGTCATTTTAGTGATGAATACTGATTGAAAGTCTTACGGTATTTCTCTTTAGACTGGTGTTCTTCGAACTAACTGTGTGGACTGTTTAGATCGCACCAACACAGCACAGTTCATGGTGGGAAAATGTGCTCTGGCTTATCAGCTCTATTCCTTGGGATTGATTGACAAACCTAATCTGCAGTTTGATACGGATGCAGTCAGGTAAGCCTTATTTTCTGCCTTTTGAATGCTGGTAATTACAGAAAGCAAACCTGATTAATTATTATGACTTTTATGAAATCATTTCTACTTTTAGCTTCTCAGAAATTATATTGCTAATTATTCAAGTTAATTCTGTAATAAATATTTCTATTAAAGACATGTGTTGCTGCTATGTTTTTTTTGTGTGTGTGTTAATTATCAGTAAACACTGTGTTCTTTAGATAAATCTGAAGTACTTTAGATAAATCCAAACTAGTGAGATTTTTAAAAAACAAATCCAGCCTATATTAGGAAAAATGGTAATTGATTGATTAAAAGATTGATGCTTCATTAAGGATTGGTTTCTTCACTGTCCATTTGATCCATGGCATTGCATGAAGTACTGTTTCTTTCTTTCTTTCTCTTTTTATTAGTTTCAGGTGTAAAAAACAATGTAATAATTAGACATTTATACCCCTCACAAAGTGATAACTGCCTGCAATCTCCTACCCCTCTGACGTCGTATATAGCTGTTACAATTCCATTGACTATATTCCCTATGCTGTACTCCACATCCCATGACTATATACATATATACTAGGGGTACCAAAAAAACGTACACACATGACTTGTATTCATCTTTTGTTATCAGTATATATTGAGTACTATAATTTTAATACAGTTTTTTCCTTTCTTAAAATGTGTATACATTTTTTTGGCACCCTCTCTCTATATATTTTAATTATAGTAGACATTCAGTATTATTCAACTTCAGCTTCAGGTATACAGCACAGTGGTCAGCCATCTACAATCTATGAAGTGGTCTCCCTAATAAATTCAGTGCCCATCTGGCACCCTACATAATCTTTATAACATTATTGATTCTGTTCCCCAAACTGTGAAGTACTATTTCTTGAAATACAATGATAGCTGTTATTGGTCATCTGAGATAGTCAGAAAAGCTCAATCAAGGGAGATGATCAGCTGACAAGTGCCAGATCCCCAGATATCATTGCACTGAAAGTCTTTAAAAGGCACTTGAAGAAACACAAGTTCCAAACATGTATTTCCAGGAAAGAATATAGTTTATCTGTGATCACAGCATGTCCTTTTTTCAAAAGGCAATTCAAAGAGAACAGAAAATTCTGTCATGTGAGGTAAATTAAATTGATCTGGCAAGCTGCAGACAGTTAGGCGTCATTTATATCTTAATATTATTTTATCCTGAGAAGTTATTCATCTTAATTTTTATTAAATAGTATTGGGGTGACATTGGTTAGTAAAATTATATAGGTTTCAAGTGTACAATTTTATAATATAATACATCACCTATGTATTGTATTGTGTGTTCAGCACCTAGAGTCAGCTCTCCTTCCATCATCGTATGTTTGACCCCCTTTACCCTCATCTGCCACCCCCTTCCCATCTTACCCTCTGGTAACCACTAAACTGTTGTCTGTTTCTCTAATTTTTTATTTGTCTCGTTCGTTTGTTGCTTTCATTTTTATACCCCACATATGAATGAAGTCATATGGTTCTCGATTTTTCCTGTCTGACTTATTTTGCTTAGCATGATAATCTCAAGATCCATCCATGTTGTCGCAAATGGCAATATTTCATCTTCTCTTATGGCCGATAATATTCCATTGTATATATGTACCACATCTTCTTGATCCAGTCATCTATGAACACCTTGGCTAATATCAGAACTCATGTAACTCCACAACAAAAACCCAAACAATACAATTTAAAAATAGGCAGAAGACCTGAATAGACACTCTTCCCAAAAAGACAGCCAACAGATACATGAAAAAATGCTCAACTTCACTAAGCTATTAGGGAAATGCAAATCAAAACCACAATGAGACACCACATCACACCTGTTAGAATGGCTATTATCAACAAGACTCATAATGACAACTGTTGGAGAGCCTGTGGAGAAAAAGGAAACCTCATATACTGTTGGTGGGAATGTAAACTGGTACAGCCACTATGGAAAATAGTATGGAGGTTCCTCAAAAAATTAAGAATAGAATTACCATGTGACCCAGCAATCCCTTTTTTGGGTATCTACCCAAAAAATCTGAAAACATTTATCTGTAAAGATATATGTAACCCTATGTTCATTGCATCATTATTCATGGTGGTCAAGACATGGATACAACCAAAGTGTCCTTTGATAGATAATTGGATATAGGCGTCTTTTAATAAGGTTAGAACCAGCTTGGTCTGGCTTTGGTGGGTTATGTTTTTGGTGCTCCTACTTCTTTTTAGTGTTTTCTGTGACTTTGTTGCTCACTAGACTATTACCATGAAGTATAATATACTTTGCATTTGTACTTCTCTTCAAGATGTTCATGAGTCTGCTTGAAAGGAAAGATTCAGAGAATTCCTAAAGTAAAAGACATATTTTGAGTTTGTGGTTAAGTGAATAAGATGTGTGATACTTTTTCTAAAATTCTTTAATGTTTGTGGGTTTTTTGCTTAGGTTATTTGAGGAACTCTATGAAGATCATGGGGATACCTTGTCCCTTCAGTATGGTGGTTCTCAACTTGTTCATCGTGTGAAAACCTACAGAAAGATAGCACCATGGACCCAGCATTCAAAAGACATCATGCAGACCCTGTCTAGATATTACAGCAATGCTTTTTCAGGTAATCCTGGGGTATTAGGCATTTCTAAGTCTTATCCGAATGTGCAGTTTTCCTCATATACATATACTTTTTTTTTTTTTTAGCTATTTGGTTAAGTCAAATTCAAAATTAAATGTTTAAAAGTTTAAATAAAATAGCCTGTCACTGAGTAGGTACTCAGTAAATATTTTTTCAGTAAATGAATCAACTTTATATTTAAATAGGGCACTTTTGCCACTCTTAATTGGAACTTTTACATAATACAAAACACTTTGATTCCTTGGCTTCTGTCTTATATTTCTGCTTGCGACATATACAATAGATAAAAATGTTTGAGTGTGTTGAATAATTTTTTAAATAGAGTTCATAATCTTGACAATTGTCTAAGAATATAAATATCACTGTGTTTTTTTAAACGTCAGGTAGAAATGAATGATAGCACTAAATTATTTTCTTATTTTATGACTTGTGAATACTAAAAGTAACAGGTTGTTAAAAATGTTCATGAATTGGAAGAACCAACATAGTTAAAATGGCCATATTACTCAAAGCAATATACAGATTTAATGCAATCCCCATCAAAATCCCAGTGGCATGTTTTAAAGAAATAGAACCAAAAAATCATCAGATTTGTATGGAATCACAAGAGACCCCAAATAGCCAAAGCAATCCTGAGAAAAAAGAGCAAGGCCGGAGGTAACACACTTCCGAACTTCAATTTGTACTACAGAGTGACAATAATCAAAACAGCATCGGGCCACCGAGTGGCGTGGTGGGTAAGCGCTGGCTTGGACGCCAGCGGCCCCGATTCGGGTCCCACGTATGAGGGCCAGTGACACTACCCTCAAAAAAAAACAACCAAAAAAAAACCCAGCATGGTATTCACAGAAAAACAGACACACAGACCAATAGAATAGAACTGAGAACCCAGAAATAAACCCACATATACATGAACCATTTATTTTAGACAAAGGAGTATACTACACAATGGAGAAAAGAAAGCCTCTTCCATAAATGGTGCTGGGAAAATTGGAAAGCCACATGCAAAGGAATGACTAGACTGCTCTCTGTCACCATATACCAAAATTAAAAGGGATCAAACCTAAACATTAGACCTGAAACAATAAATTTCATAGAAGAAAGCATAGGTACTAAATTTATAGACTTTGGGTTCAAAGAGAATTTTATGAATTGTTCTCAAAGGTAAGGGAAGTAAAAGCTAAAATAAATGAATGGGATTATGTCAAACTAAAAAGCTTCTGCCCAGCAAATGAGATTATCAACAAAATAATTGAATGGGAGAAGATATTTGCAAACAACACCTTCAATAAGGGGCTAATATCCCAAATATATAAAGAACTCATACAACTCAACAACAAACAATCCAATTAAAAAATGGGCAGAAAACCTGAACAGATGCTTCTCCCAAGGAGACATACAAATGGCCAATAGATACATGAAAAAATGCTCAACTTCATTAGCTGTTAGGGAAATACAAATCAAAACCACAATGAGATACCACCTCACACCTGTTAGAATGGCTGTTATCAACAAGACAAGTAATAACAAGTGTTGGAGAGGCTGTGGAGAAAAAGGAACCCTCATACACTGTTGGTGGGAATGCAGATTAATACAGCCGCTATGGAAGGCAATGTGGAGGTTCCTCAAAAAATTAAGAATAAAATTATGTATGGTCCAGCAATCCCTCTTTTGGGTATCTATGCAAAAAAATCTGAACACATTTATCTGTAAAGATATTTGTATCCCTATGTTCATTGCAGCATTATTCACAGTGGCCAAGACATGGAAACACCCAACATGTCCTTCAATACATAATTGGATAAAGAAGATATGGTACATATGATTATATAATGGACTATTACTCAGCCATAAGAAAAGATGAAATACTATCATTTGCAACGATATGGATGGATCTTTAAATTATGATGCTAAGAGAAATAAGTCAGACAGAAAAAGTCGAGAACCAAAAGACTTCACTCATATGTGGATGTAAAACTGAAAGCAACAAACAAGACAAAACAAACAAAAAAGCATAGATATAGTCAATAGTTTAGTGGTTACCAGAGGGGATGTGGGGAGGGGGTTAGTAGATGAGGGTAAAGGGGATCAACTATATGGTGATGGAAGGAGAACTGACTCTGGATGGTGAACACCCAATGCAATATATAGATGATGTATTACAGAAATGTACACTTGAAACCTATATAATTTTACTAACCAATGTCACCCCAATGAATTTAATAAAAATTTTTTAAAAAGAGTAACATGCACAAATGGAAAGGCAAAGCAAAATCAATGCACAACTGAAAGAAGAACTACTATGACCGGAATTACTTTACAGGAATTATTTTATGAATAATGTGGCTAAAATAGACTTTCTTTTGAGAAGTATGGTGTCATTGGGGTGTACAATTTATTTTTAAATTACAGTGAATATTATATAATAATATATTTATAGAACCATTTTTTTTAAAGCACTCAAGATGACTTTTAAAATTTTATTAATGTCCTCATGTTATGCCTGTAGATAAGCAGGAAGATACTTGAAAGTAGGTTGTTAGGAATTTTATTGTTGGTTTGTATAGATTGATGCTATCTGGGCAACCCACCTGACTCTCTTTCAAACTCATTTTAAAAACTGTTAAGGCTTCACATATTAGCAGGTTCTGAGGTTTGTCCTGAAAAGCCTTTTCATTTCTAACTTAACTGGTTACACAGTCAGTTGAAAATGCCAACAAGGAAAGAGGAAGTACCTAGATACTCACTTTGGATGTTAGGAAGAGCTTTGTAATTATAATTGCCTTAAAGACCTTGTTAAGCATGTTCTAATTTTTTTTTTTTACATTTACATTTTTGTCAGCCTGACTTTTTTTGCTGAAGCTCTTGAATTTAAATACTATTATAAGAAAAAAACAGGATACCTACAGGAGTTAATAATAGATCTGCTGTATATATACATACAAACATACATATATACACACATGTACAATTTAAATGTAGTGAGCATGTGTGTATGCATGCATGGAGGGCAATCATAGCCTCCTGAAACAGAGATTTTAAAATAAAAAAGCCCTCAGGTTAAAGACTTTAAAGCTCACCACGTATAGAAAACAGTAATTACAGAAAACTGTCAAGATGGTATCACCCAGCATTGTCATAGTGCTATGAGGTAGTGAGTGGAACTGTTTCTGTCTCTTTCTGCTCACCACTGAAGAGGTCAATGCCAGGGAGTGTGCTGAGCGTTTTAGTTTAACAAGTGTGAGATAGCCTTCCAAGGTCATCCTTCTAACAGCAGGTTGAGAGTGAATAAGCTATGTTTAGCTATAGCGGAAAGAAGACAATTGGAAACATGTTTTGCTTTAATGACATTTGAAAAGCATTAATGACTCTGATTAAAACCCAGGTATCCATCTCTCCCACAATTAAATGTGGCAAGAGAAAAAGTTGTAGCTTATTACTTTCAGTTTAAACTGACTGAAGTTCTCCAAAGGACAACTTGACAGGCTGAAGACAGCCTGACAGTCCTACTATACTACATTTCCCTGGTACATTCATTCTCCCACTCTCCAAAATGACCATTTCAAACCTGTTTTCACTCTCTAAACCTACAGCACTCCAATCTCAGCTGATGACTTTGCTTCAAACTTCATTGAGAAAATAAGTCATTGAGGTGACTCCCTGTTTGTCTTACCACCAGATGCAGAGCCGGCCCTTATCTGCACCCCCAGTTTCTATCTTACAGTGTATTACAGTAGTTGGAGTGGCCCTGCCCCCTACTGTGCCCTGAATCCCTTCCCTTCCTGCCGTATCTATAATTAATTATACGCTCATTGCTGTACATCCTCAGTGTCTCCCTCTCTGCTGCCCTTTTTCCATTAGCAAGAAAGCACACCTTAGTGTTTTCCATCTAACCTTTTCTTCTATCCTTAATCCCACATCCTATTTCTCTGCATAAGCAAAACCTCTTGAAAGAATTATGTTCATGCCTGTTTTCCTTCCTCTCTTAAATCCTGTTCTCTCCATCTGCCGCACTGGGCATCTGCCCTCTCCTGCCACTGAAACTGTGCTAGTAAAACTCACCAATGATCCCCACGTTGCCAAATCCCAGTGGTCACTTTTCTGTCTTTATCTTATTCATCAGGCTTTCAATAGCTTTTTTTTTTTTTTTTTTTGAGGGCAGTGTCACTGGGCCCTCAATATGTGGAACTGAACCGGGACCGCTGGCTTCCCAAACCAGAGCTTAACCACCACGCCACTCAAACAGATTTATCACAGTCAAATAATGTCCCTTTTCATTACTGATTTCAGGGCCACTTTATCACAAACTTAATAAAATATTAAAATAAAAAAATTTCTATTGTACTTTCAAAATAAAGTTTTTGGCTGATTAAAAGGAATTGTTATAGTCAAGTCTGATCTATTTCAATATAGTGCAGAGTAAAACTGGTTAGTGTTTAGCTGTTTGGATCGAGTTTGAATGGTGCCTATTCTTTTTTCCTTTGAAACATGATTGAATACAAAAATAGGTAATTATTTCATTCTACAGTGAACTTTCCTGTTTTAGGCTCTTGTCCATAGCCAGAGTTCCACAAATATTTCCTGAGGGTGATTGTCTTATTTGCTGTCAAAAGTAGCCAGGAAAAGGTCTTCAGGCTCCTTAGGGCTGTCCTTATAGTCCAAGCTTAATAAGTGACCATAAGCTCCATAGATATATTTTAAGTTGTAACAATGCAGTACCTTCAAGAAGTCTTCATTATTATCCTTTGAAGGAATATGCCTAATTTGGTTATGTTTCTCACATCCTGTATTTTATCATACTTGCCGAAAATTAAACGAAGCTACTATTAGGTTTAAAGGATGAAAGAAACTCCTTGAAAACATGGCTAAAAAAATGGAAAGCTTCTCTAGATAGTATTAAGATATTTTGAGGTACCGCATAGAGAAATTAGTGTCATTAAGGCTATTCAAGAAGCATAAAGAATGTAATTACTATAAAAGCAGTATGTTTACTTTGGTATTGTGTAAAGAGGATGCAATAATGTCTGCATCATTTAATACTTGATGTTTTCTCTCAACAAATGGCAAACATGCCCACAAATATATTCAGCATATAAACACATCCCTTTTATATGTTAGTTTTAGCCTGAAAGCGCTGTTTTAATGGAATACTTCCTGTCAAAATACTAATAACTTGAATACATGTTTGATGTACCATATTTCATTTATTGCTTTCGCTGAAATGACCGAATAGCCCAATGAGAACAATGTTGCTAATTTCAGATATATGTGTTCACGATAGCTATTGGATGAAAATTGATTTTATGATGTTATTTCAAAAGCAGTCATTTGTACTGTTCTATGTTTTGAGTTCTATGCTCATTTTCAGAAAGAGGTTATTATTTATATTGTGGATATCTGCCCCAAACTTGAATACATAGGGCTCTGAGACAAGAATTGAAAGAAGGAAGTGAGGGGAAAGAAAGGAGGATGCTAGGGAGGAGGCAGTACAGAATGGGAAGGGTAGTTTATAAGACCACTTCAGTGCTTATCATCATTTTTACCAAAATTTAATTAGAGGAGGAAGAGGAAATACAATATATGCATACATAGTTAGTCATTTTGGAGTGCTTGAATGGTTAGAATGAGGCTATTATCTGAATGAGGCTATTATCTGTGTTCCTGCTCTGCCTTTATTATCAAACACAAAAGGGAATGAGCCAGGTCCACAGCTTGGGGGGTGGGGGTGGGGGGTGGAGGGGATGGAGAAGTGTGGGGGGTGGGGAGGTGGGAGTGGGGGGAGGGTGGGGGGGAGAGGCAGGAAATGTAAACATATTCTCTGCTCAAGAAATGGACAATATCTTTTCAAGGATTAAAAGTGGAAACTATGTACCCCAACTTGTTCAAGGATGTACAACAGAAGATGGGTAGGACTTGGATTATTTTATTTGTCTCTAATGCCTCTGCTTGTCTTTGCAATAAAGTGGAGATGTATTCAGTAAAACTGACAAATGGTGAGAATATATTTTAATCCTAAAACTAAAATCACTATGGGATTATGGCAGTCCTTAAAGACTTTTAAGAGCCACTGAGAGTTCAAGAAGTAGTTTATGTGCAATAGCCTCTATATCACGAGAGGTATGGAGAAAAAAGGAAACATTTTTAAGCAAATTTTAAACCTTGCTCAAAGTCTCGGTTTTCGATTTGTTTGTTTATGGCTTTTGAAGTATAAATACTATATTTCAAAGCTATATTCCATGGAATCAGTTGTACTCATTCATTTGAGTTGTATATGTCAGTAATAGATTTCCTGAAATGCATATTTTTGCTTTTTAGATGCTGATAGACAAGATGCCATTAATCTCTTCTTGGGAGTTTTCCATCCCACAGAAGGGAAACCTCATCTCTGGGAACTCCCAACAGATTTTTATTTGCATCATAAAAACACCATGAGACTTTTACCAACAAGAAGGTATTTTTTCTTCCTATTCTACTATGTAAACTCAGATTTGATGCTATTTTGAAAATGAGATACTTTTTTCTTTTTTATTTGAGAAATAATTACATATTGCTGCAGTAGTCTTTCTACATGTTTACCATGAGGAATTTAGTATTGTTAATGTCCTGATAGTAGGTTTGGGAAATTGTCCTTAACAATCGGGGTGTTTTGCATTTTCCGCCAGATACAAAGTTTCAGAACTTCATTATTGAACATGAGTTATAGCTTCGCTAAAGCAAACCGTCAACATCATTTTTGAGTGCTTCCTACAAACACAGAACTTTTAAAGAATTCTAACATTTAAGGAGTCAGTCTTTGGTTTTTCAAGTGTGGTGTGTAAGCAGCATCACTTTGGAATTCCAGTGTTTTTTCCTCCAGGAAGCACAACCAACTCTGGGCGATAGTAGTAAAGACAGGAAACTAGAGCAGTGGCAGGTCCACTCCCATCACTCAGTTTGGGCTTTCTAGTCATTCGCCAGGTCAGGTTATTTTGATGACAGTTAAATTGGTTTTAATGTTCTCAAAAGAAATGAACTGTTTACCTGAAGTGTTTTAACAGGACACCCTGTAGTGTGGGCCTTAGGATCAGGTAGCCTTGAGTTGAATATCCGCAGATTTGTGCCCTTGGATTAGATGTTTAACCTCTCAATGCCTCATTTTCCTCATCTGCAAAATGTAAATGACAGGACACACCTCACAGAGTTATTGTGAGGATTTAATGGGAACATTTGTGTTTTTAATTGAGGAGCCATGTACTAATGTAATCAGTTTGCCCCATGAACGCAATTATCACATACATGAAATCGGAGCCTGGTCCATTCTGTTCAAAGGCCCGTAATGTCAGGTTCTCTCCTAATGTTCTCCTCTTGCAGGACCAGTTTGATGTAGCCCTTCTTTTGTGCAGTGATGCCTCCCAAACACTACAAGGGCTGTTAACAGTCTATGCTAATTATGTGGATAGACCACAAACAACTGGTGAATTGGCAAATGCTGACATTACAGCTGTTGCCAAATTCTGTGTTACTTCAGGAATATTTAAAATATTAGGAAAGTGTCAGACTTTATATGTTTCTCAGATTTGTTCTGATAAGTGCATATTATTGGAATAACCAACTTAATACTTGAGCTTACTTTCCCTATAAATGAAGCACTGCTGGTTTTGACATTAAATTTAATATTAAATAAATGATTGTGAATTTTTGCTGACAAGCAAAAAATTTGGAACTAATTACTTTTATCTGGGGAGAAATGAGTGTAAATACCTATATTTAGCTTTGGTGATACAATTGACTATGGGTAAATGTGTTTGATTTTCTGAAATTGTATATTGCCTTTAAGTATTGAAACTAGTAAAAAACAACTTGGGAACAACAAAAACTTGATTTTCTACTGCAGAAATTAGCTAGTATTTTTCAAGGGTAAATTAAACTACTTGCTTACCTTGAGTTATATAACTAAGGCAGACAGTGTTAGAGCTTATTTGGGGAAATAAAAAGAAGCTGGTGTTACATCCCCATTTTCTAGAAAAAAGGATACCGAGGTGTGAAGAGAATGTGTCTTCATAGATTATTCAGCTAGTTAGGTGATTTAACAAGAATCAGCTACAAGCACTACTAAAAATAAAGTTTTGCCAAAGTAGCTAACGTGTCTCTCAGTTGACTGCCTCCAGCTTTTGCTTTTTTCTGCAGAATGTCAAGAATCCCCAAAATTGGTTAATAGTGGCAAGAACTGCTAGTGCCTATAAATAGTAATTATAAATACTGTAAGATAAATTTCAGTGTTTTATTTTGGACTTTCTAGTGATACCCATTTATACTAGTTATACTAGTTATTTTGATGACAGGTAAATGAGTATTATAATTCTCAGAAGAAACGAACAATTGAGCTAGGGGCAGTAACAGGACAAGGGCACGGACTTAGCTGTGTGCAGCTGAGCTGGGGGTTCCTGCAAGTGTGTGACCTTAGACCTGTTACTTACCCTCTGGAAATCTCGTTTTCTCATCTGTAAAATGGAGGTGACTATGCACCCCTCACAAGGTCGTTCCACAGATTAAATGAAGTGTGGGAAGTACCTAGTAACTGGGTCTGACACAGAATAAACACAGTCCTGAAGCCGTCAGGCTTGGGAGAGACTGCCTCCAGTTAATCCCCTTGTGAGTGTGGGCAAGTCACGGAACTGGTCTAATTCTCAGTAAAACAGAGATAATAATAGTATCTATCTAACTTGTAGGCTTTTCTCAGAATCAGATGAGATAATATAAATGCTTAGCACATAGTAAATCCAATAGGTATCACTATTGTTTTTATTCTTTAAGTAGATTACATTCCCTAGTTGTGACATTTTTTTAGAAATCATACAGGATGGCCATAAAACCTGGAAACTTAGATAATATGATAAAGGAATGGTAAACCTAGCTCTGCCTAGAGTTCATCCAAACCAGGTCCCCTGTAGGTCACTACTTCTGTTACTCAAAATCCGACATTTATTCCTCTGCTCAAAACTACTAATTGAAGCTTTGTTCTGAATTAGGTTCCATTATATATTATCTAAGTGTTTATAATGTCACCAAGGTGTTCTTAGATATTAAGCATTCATTATTTCATTGACTCAGAGTTGGGAGGTTCCCTGGCCCCACTAACTGTCTGATACGGGACTTTCCTCAGCATCTGCCCAGGGAGAGGTCACCTGGCCTGTGCCTGACTCTTCCTAATTTGTCAGCCAGCATAAGTCTGGTTGGGGAGGCAGTTGTTTTGGAAAGTTCACTTACACAATTCTTCCTCATATCATGCTGAGATCTGCTTCTCTTTAACTTTACCTTTTGAACATGACTTCCTCCTCCACTTGACCATCTCTTAAATATTTGAAGATAAGCTCACACATTCTCAAAATCTCATCTTCTCCAGGTTAAATAGCCCCACTTTGTTGGCCTGTTCCTTATATACTGTGGTATCAAGTTTCTTTAACATTCAGAATTCTCTCCTCTGTATACATTCCAGTCGATGACAATGTTCTTTTTAAACTGATATCCAAACCTGGGCCCAGTAATAGTCAGAGTCTGGTCTGATTTGTGCCAACTATTGTGGGGCCATTATTCCCCTTGTCCTTGGCGCTCTATTTTTATCAGTAAGTGTAAGACTACATTGACTGTTTTCAGCCTTGTCATGATAGTGTTAACTATGAGCTTCCTGTCCATTAGAACTCCCAAGTCTTTTTAACATGTTGTGCTGCCATGCCTTATCTATACCATGCGTGTGCTCATTTGAGCATTCTTGTCATGCTCAGATATGCTTTGCCCGCTTCCCAAAAAACATCTTTAAATGTGTGTCCTTTTTATTAACTATTCATCTTAGCTTTGTAGCTTCTTCAGACTTAGCCATCTGGGTCATCTTGATCCTAATACAAGTCTTTGATGAAAATTTGAATAGAATAGGGTAGCTGGCTTGTGGGATACCACCAGATGATTCCTTAAAATTGTCTCATAATTTTTGGTTGGAGTCATTTCAACAGCTGTAACTTAACTATATTGTTATCACTTAACTATACTGTCATCCTGATCACATTTCTGTATCTTGTTCACAAATATCAACTGCTTTGCTAAAAGTCCATATATGTTATTTCAGAGGGCTCCTGGGTTAGCTAGGGGAACTAAAAAGTCATTTTTAATCTCCCTAACCCTCCTATGTGAGCTAGTAGAATTGAGCACTCTTAATACTCCGGACTGAAAAAGGGAAAAGATGCTGACTTACTAAGTATTGTATTGTATGTACACAAAGAAAGAAGTGACACCAACTTGCTTCTCCCTCCTCCATTCCCTGGTCTCAAAGGAGGTTTCAGTCCTGGGCAGGTGCTGTTCCTCTGAGGAAATGCACCTGGTGGTGAAGGTAGTGAAGATTCCCGCCTGTCCTGGGCTTGGTCCTCTCATGCCCTCATCCTCCATCCATCTCAGTTCATTTTACCCCACGGCACATATTTCTCCTGGGTTTCTTTGCTTGTGAGACCCACTTAGGGGAGTTGGACTTTTAAAAAAAGCATTGTTAAGTTGCTTTGTTTTGCTTAGGAAATACAGGTTAGTGATATTTAGAAAAAAATTATGTCCTGGTCTCAAATTACTAATGCAAGATTGTCTCAATTCTTTTTCTCCATGTGGTGCATTCTGAGCTAAAACACTTTTTTATAATATTTACTTTTTGCTAAGTAAGCTACTGTATTTTGCCATGTATAATGTGTTCCTGTGTATAGTGCGCATCCATGTTTTTGGCCCAAACTTTCAGGGGGAAAATCTTTTGATTTAAATCAAATTTTTATTTGTTTACATTTAGGTACTTGTTTTTTGTATTATAAAGGAATTTTAGCACTTATTTTTTAACATATTATGGTACAAGAAATTTTATGTAACAAATAATTACAAAACACAAGAATAGATACAAGATACAAGAAATTTTATGTGCCAGTAATAAATTTACGATATTTGCGCATTATAGAAGGCCAAGAACTTGTTGTTGGCAAGTTTGTTGTTAAGTTCAACAAAACCAATGATCATATTTCAAGGTATTATTTTGCATGTGGATATTGTTATTGATTTCTAGAGTTACACTTTTAACTCATAAGCATCAATAAAAGAATTAAAAACATTTATATAGATACAGAATTAGTACTACCCATATGTAATGTGCATCCTTATTTTTCCCTCATAAATTTGGGCAAAAAATTATGCATTATACAAGACAAAATACCATAATTGTGAGCAACATCCTTTAGGAAAGTCCCTTATACTAGCTGGTAGTTCTCTACTTTCTTCCTCTGCTGAAGTTAGGTCATCACCAAATAGAACTTAGACCCCTGCATTCTCTGTCTGTCTGACACACACACACACACACACACACACACACACACACACACCCTCTAAACAATCAAGCCATGTCTTTTTCATTGCCCTGACCTGATAGTCTGATTCTCCTATCACAAAAGAAAATGAGATTAGCCTGGTATGGCTAGTTTGAGTGAATATATGTGGATTCATAGAAGTCACTGGTCATCTTTTTTAGGTTACTCACAACACATCTCTAGCTAATACTTGATTCTGTTATCTTCTGGGATGAAAATCACATTCATTGATGTGTAGTTTTCAGAATGTATCACCTTCTCACTTTTGAGCATCAAGATGACATTTGCCCATTTCCAGTGTAAGTTCCATTCTTCACTATTCCTTTAAAAGATTATTCATCTCAACTGCACCAATTCCTTGTGTTGCCTATTTCATTTAAATATCCCCCATTCTTTATAATTCGGATTACCCAAGATAATAATGTTAGCATTTGATTTTTAGAAATGCTTTCATTTGTTTAAAGTTATATTTTTAGCATTTTTGTCCATAGGACCTTTTTTCTGAACCTTTAGAAAAGATGTTCTTTTAAGTTTTGCAATGCCACTCCACATCATCCCCCTTCCTAGCTGTCATGAACCTGGATATAGCTTTTTTTTTTTTTCTGTAAATATCCATTTCATCAGAATTTGATTTATAATTACATTCAGTGTTCAGAGAGAAGGCTCTTTCAGATACTCTGCTCAGAGCAGGTGAGTGTTCTAGCAGAAATCCACATCACTGAAATTCCCTTTCCTCCTCTGACTGGCCTCTCTGAGCAAGTAGTGAACACTTCTAAAAGATTAACAGGGCTTAGACTATTTTCTGATGGAACTTGTTCTTTAGGACTATCCATTCATTTAATGATTTTGCTTAACTGTTTTAATTAACTATACATACAGACTCGTACATGGAGAGCAGAGTAGACGTAATCTAACTCTCAGATAATTGCGTACAAGACAACCTTGGTTATTGGACTTGGGTCAGGCCCCATTGCCCACTGGGTGGCACAGTCATGCAGGCACAGTCCCCGGGGAGAAGCAGCAGCTCGCAGAACCCGACTTAGTCTACCCAAATCTTATTTTAGCTGAAAGTAAGTACATCAGAGCATCTTGACTCTCAGATGTGTTCAGGGCATTTTTGTAGATCTGTGACATAGTTGAAACAACAAAGGGGTTGGGAAAGGAATTAACATGTTGAAGACTTCCTGCGCCAAAAGCTTCACAAATGTGTTTTATGAGACAACGTCTTACTATAGACCATACAACCCCTTTAATCCAGTGAATTGTAGAAAACTAACACTTACATTTGGTCCATCTTTTTTTTTTTTTTTTAATTTTATAGTTATACTTACTGGTGGACACCAGAGATAATAAAACATTTACCGCTGCCTTATGATGAAGGTAGGTATGCTGTTTCTCTTTTAGTTTTTATACTAACATTTTGGGATTATTCCTACATGAGCTTGAAGTATTAAATTCTTGGCATACAGTATTTTCTTAGAAAGCAATGAATGGCCACTCAGTGTTATGTTGCTGTTATAATGGGGAATTGTGATATTTTGGACAGCTCTTTAAAGGGCAGAGATTGTTTTAAACTTCTTTTATCTAAGTAGGCCACTACCCTGTATTGTGTCTTACAGTTATTAGGTTATGTCCCTCTAATGTTTAGTAGATATAATATACTACTTCATCACTTCAAATTAGTACTGATTATATTTCCAGATATTTGGTGGGAATGGGGAGACCATGAAAACCCATTTATAAGGAGAAATAAAAACTTTTTCTATGTCTAAGCAGTGAAAAAAGCACAGATGTGTGTATAAAAGTACCTTTTAGTCACTAAAGTTTAAATTAAATTTTATTAATTGGTCAGAAAGGCAGGAAAATTTTTGTATTAAAAGAATACCCTCAAATGTACAATACATTAGAATGATGTTTCCAAATTTAAATAATTGCTCAGTTTTACATTGAGTTTAGCCCTGGTTCTGTTTCTGATTCCCCTGACCTTGGGCAAGCCAATTTTTTTATTTGTAAAAGGGAAGTAAGATCTGCCCATCTGGAATCCTCCGCTTCAGGACTCCATGTGGTCGTGCTTAACCACCCCAGCAATGGGTGGTGAAGCCATGAAGTAAGATAGCAAATGATGTTTGGTTCTTAATAAGCTATTAATTAATTTCTAAAAAGTATTTGGATCCTTGAAATTCTGGGCAAAGTTATCACTCATATTGCTAAGAAAGTTCTGGAAGAAAGAAAGGACTTGGAACAGTCTAACATTGGCCATAAACACGATTTGAAATATACAAGAAAATTTAGTGAACTAGCTGCACGATTTTTATCTAAAAGGCAGAGGGCACTTATTTAAGAGCAAAAAGGAACTAACAGAGCTGAGTAATATGACTTCTAAAACACCTCCCTGCTGCCGCCCCGACTCCCAGAGGCCCTCCTGCCGCATAGAGCCTGCTACACTCGGCTTTACACTGTGTGTTCTCTGTATATTGTCTCTTCCAAGTGACAGACAGGAGCTGAACCTTGTTCAGGGTGCTATGTGAACAGCTGATAATTACAGACGTGTGCTAGATGTAATCTAAAGACTAACAGGTAGTATCTCTCTTAGTTATCTGTGCTGCGAACTTAAAGAAGTTGATAGTGAAGAAATTTCATAAATACGAAGAAGAGGTTGACATCCACAATGAGTTCTTCCGACCATACGAACTGAGTAGTTTTGATGACACCTTTTGCTTGGCTATGACAAGTTCAGCGCGGTATGTCGTGAGTACTCTGCTACTCTAAGGATCGGGGGAACTGTAGTTTTCCTGGTTTATATAGAAGGGTCTTACTTTACCAGAAATCTGTTCTGCAGGCCTGCTAGCAGGTGGTTCAGCCCCTGAATACCTCCTGTGATGGGGAGCCCACCACTTCAGGAGGCAGTCGCTTCTATTACTAGACAACTAGAGTTAATTTCTGCCCTTTGATAAGTTGAAATCTGCCTCCCATTGATCCTAGTTTGTCATCTGAAATAAACTCAAGTTTTAGAATGGACATAGAAATTGAGAACTAATGTTTAGCGGAAAAAAAGCACAGTCTTTGGTACTAGAAAGGCAGGGATGTGAATCTTAGACCAGCCACTGCCTACCTGTATGACTTGGAGAAAATTATCCAACGTATCTGAGTCCCAGTTTCTTCATTTCTTATAGATAGGGGTATGTATGACACACACACACCTACACACATAAATACTATACACACACATGCCCAGAGCCTAATGTACCTGACACAGGTAGGTAACTAATAAATGGTGGCTATCATTATAGTACTATTTTCATTAGGTACAGTGCGAGTCTAATTCTGTTGGACAGCCTGCCAGATATTGGAAGAAGCAGTAGTAATTCTTTTCAGGGTAAATATCTTTCATTCTTTTTTCATAACTCATGTGACCTTGTTTCCAGACTCTTCCCATCCTGGTCTGTCACCCATGAACATACCTCATTTTTCTGTATCTTTCTCAGACTTTGGTGTGGGGCCTCTTAGAAAAATGATAGGACTAGAATAAGACAATTAGGCAAAGCAGATCACTTCTTGATTATATGTTTAATACCAAAGTTTACATTTTTATATTTTAAATTTTCTTCAAACATGAGATATGTATGCCTAAGTTTAACACGGTACATGTAGAAACATATTTTATGGTATTTATTTCCTAGAAATCACTCTACATTATTTATGCTTCAGTTTTAGATGGAAAGTTTGGAGTTTTTACCTCCTCAATTTTCAGCTAAACTTGTCAGAGTTTAGCGGTTTTAACTATAATGTCATTGTCATTTCCAGAATTTTTCAATTCAGCAAAGGGTGAATGATGTTAGGTATATGTGTACATATAGGTATACAGTGGATTTTCATTGTTTTCAGGAGTTATGTTCTGTAAAGCTCCTGAAAACACTGAATTAGAGAACAGTGAATCCTTGCTCCTTGGGTATTCACACTGTTAGGTTCCTAAAAGCCACTGGTTGCAACATTTCTGTCAGCCATTCAATATGTAATCTTGTTTTGTGTGTTTGTTTAAAGACACCTTATTTAATATATATAGTCAGTTCATTAACATTGAACGCACAGCCAACAGCACTATGCGTCCTGCCTGATTAAAGCTTCTCTAGCACACGTATTTTCTCTACAACACACAGCTTTCTTGTGCTCTAAAACATACAGGACAGTTTCAGCACTATGCCTGGAGGCCATTTGAGACAGAGAGATCACCAACACAAAGCACAAAAATGTGAAAAGCATGGCACCAAACACTGAAAAGGCTTCTTGTTTACAGCATGAGAGCTAATACAGAAAGGCACGCTCCCACCTTGTTCTGCCCCAGCTGGGAACATTAACATTGGCTTATTCTAGTTTTTCACCGTTTTGCACATGCACCCATCTGGGAGTGATCCTGAAAGCTCTGAGTGTTGATTTGGGGATTACAAATAAATTTTAGCTAGTTCTTAAATACAGAGTTGACCAACAATGAGGATCAACTGTATATGTTCAAAAAGAAAGAAAAATTAAACCACTTATATTTTACAAACAACATTTTCAAACTGTTAAAAGAGGCATTTTGGGGGCCGGCCGAGTGGCGCAGTGGTTAAGCGCTGGCTTGGGATGCCAGCGGCCCTGGTTCGGGTCCCACATATGAGCGCCAGTGACACTGCCCTCAAAAAAAAAAAAAAAAATAAAAGTCAGTAGTTTTTATGAGTTTAATTTTACCTGGAAACTAATAGTAATATATAACCATAGGGTATATACATTTTAGCAGTAAATCAGATATTAATTCTGTTCCAGTAAACAAAATCTTAAATTCCTAACTTACAATCATAAAGAAAATTCACAGTGAAGACTGATAACACTGAAGTTGCCTAGTGCCATCTGTTCATAGGGTTTTAATGGCCCCAATCACCTAAGCTCCCCAGAACATTTGGCTCAGAATATATGTTGCTCCAAGGGCTAAGAAGGAATAGTATAAAAATGTGAATTGAATGGAAGCCAGTATCATCTGGATGGACAGTGATTCAGATGGAATTTTTTTTTTTCTCTTTTCTTCAGTGACTTTATGCCTAAGACTGTTGGCATTGATCCAAGTCCATTTACTGTGCGTAAACCAGATGAAACCGGAAAGTCAGTATTGGGGTAAGATTTGCATATAGAATGAAATTTTAAAGATTCATGTAAAATAAGATAGAACTTACAATATAATTTCCACCGAAAACTAATAACTTCTAGTCACATAGTTTGGGGCACAGTCCATTTATTGCATCTGTACAGGTAATTTATTTGTAGCACTGGGATCACTAAAGTATTCAGTGTGGAAAGTAGAATTTATGGGGATTTCAGCAATGTTTTCCTATTTTAAATTAGAAATATCACAGATGGCGTAAAGACAGGTAGAAGTTATTATATGCTATGTCCTATAAATAACTCAGCACCCTCTATTTCCCTCAACATAAAATACTTAGGTAAAAATTTATATTCATTGTAGTTATTTTTGTTGGCATCCTGGGGAAACATTAAAGCAAATATGCTCAGGTAGAGAGATTAATAGATTTTCTGGACATTACTGTAACATTGTTTTGAGGGAGACTGTTAATTTATTATATCCAATAATATGGAGAAGAAGACAAACCATGTTTACATTGTCATGCTTAGAGACTGAAGTTTGTTGTAGCATCAGAATCTCTGTTACTGCCTCTGACCAGAATAAACCTAGTGATACGGTTTCTTGCAGACCCTGACCAGCAACCCTGACCAAATTGTAGACACTGAGTCCTAATTATATTTAGGAGAATGTATAGGGTCCTAATTGGATTCTAGGTACATGTGATTTATACAATGGGATATATATTACTGTTTTTCAGACACACCATTTTTGTGGCTTAAATATGTGGCTTTAAATAGCTACATGTTAAGCTCTGGGCCAGAAGCTTAGGAATGTAAAAGAAGGGATGTCCTGAGTTTACAATTTAAGGAGTCCCTGGGACAAATACGTAAATGACCAACCATATTAGTATATGGCACAGAAATGCTATCAACTTTAATTTTTAATTATAGAAAGTAGAAACTAATTTCTTTTCTAAATTATCTAACCCACAGTCAGATAGTATTACATTTTCCTTTCCTAGAACATTTCAGAATATGATGGTATTTTGTATCCCTTGCAGAGAACTTTTTAAAAGAAGTGAAATATTGAACATTTTTAATAAAAGCCAAAATTATTACTATAAAATATTTTTAAATGAAAAAACCAAGATTCTTACTACTCTCAAATTTGGAACTAAAATAAAAGTAAATACATTTATAAGTCTGAGTATTTTTTCTGTTCCCCCTCCCTCCCATCTATCCCTTACTATTAGAAGGAATGTCCAGCAAATATAGTTATTTACTAATAACAGTAAATTTTTAAATTTAGTTTATGTTCATAAATTACTCACTACTTTGGTACAAATAATCAGCTGATACTGTGATTGATAAAAATGATAGGAGGGAAGAAAATATACATGGATTTGGCTATTGAAGCTTTTCTAATTTATAGGTAATTTTACTAATACCTCAAACATATAGTCTATTATTGTACCATCAGTTTTGAAAATATTGATTTCATTTGCCAAAGGAAGGCACAGTAACCAAGTGGTCAGAAGACTTTTCTGCACTGGCTTACACTCATATTCTAGTTTATTTTCTGAATTTTTAACAGGGCTTAAATTCCTATAAGATCAGCACCAGTACATGGTAAACTATTAAGGTTTTCCCATTAGCACAACTTGAGCTTAAAAACCAGGTTCTCACAGTCATTTTCTTATGGATATAAAATTTATGGTCCATTTTCTTATGCGTCATCAGGGCTAAGGCTTTATTTTTGTTGGCATCCTGAGGAAACATTAAAGCAAATATGCTCAGATAGAGAGGCTTTGGGGTAGAGTGCTGCACAGTGTATGTTGAGGGTTTGCTTTAAAGATGCTTCACCTCCATATTGATCTTTCAAAGAAACAAAAGCAATAGAGAAGAAGCTGTATTACAGCGGAAGACAGCAGCCAGTGCCCCGCCACCCCCCAGCGAGGAGGCTGTGTCCAGCAGCTCTGAGGATGACTCTGGGACCGATCGGGAAGAGGAGGGCTCTGTGTCGCAGCGCTCTACTCCAGTGAAGATGACCGACACAGGAGACAGTGCCAAAGCGACCGAGGTGTGGGGGAGAGGAGCACGTGTGGGCCAGCAGGAGGAGGCTCTGGGAAAAGACCTCTAAAATTCTACTTTCAGTTAAAAGGCTGAGAAGAGGTCACGCTGTCTCACTCACAGTAGTCTAATGTGTGGTGTTTGAGGCACCGAATACATTTAACATTGACAGCATTGAAGATGGTTTCATTTTGAGATAAAATTGGTATTTTTGCTCCCAGTTATAAGAAATAATAGTGAATTTCTTATCCCTTCAGAATATTTAAGAGAATTTTATCCCTCTTTAAGCAGCCTGTTGTTGGAATACAGGGTTTGGACCTAGGCCTCACAATCTTTGCATAGCCTCAGTGGGAAATTCATCATGTTCAATTTAATATTATCAATATATTAAGGGAAAATAAAGGGAAGTAATAAAAGAACCAAATCCATCTTTGGGGAAATTTAATTTCTAGAATTCGCCAAAAGTCATTAGAGGTAGCTATGGCAAATAAAATGTGATAAGAACTGAATCCATTATTCCAGGAGTCAGCAAACTGCAACCAGATTGGCTAAATCCAGCCTGCTGCCTGTTTTTGTAAATAAAGTTTTATTGGCACCCAGCCATGCCTGTTTGTTTACATGTTGTCTGTGGTTGCCTTTGCACTGTAACAGCAGACATGGTATGACTCAGAGAACCTAAAATATTTACTTTCTGGCCCTTTGCAGAAAAGTTTGCCATCTCCTACATTATATAAAAGCCACTGATAATTACTGAAGTTTTTTACCCTAAAATAAACTATTTTTAGTGGCAATGAAATCAGATTTTTAAAAAACCATTAAATGAGAAGTATAATGAATAAGCTTAAAGAAACATTGTGGTTACGTTTGTAGAAAAAGTCACAGGTTCATTTTTCTTCATCTTTGGACATAATTAATATGCTAGATGTCTAAAAATTCTTCCTGGTTCTTTTTTTTTTTTTTAACCCAAGAATGTAGTCCAGCCCATGAAAGAGGTATATGGAATTAACCTCTCGGATGGCCTCTCAGAAGAAGATCTCTCCATTTATTCAAGGTAACTACTTTCTTCCATGTAGAGATTAAGGGAAAAAATGCAAATGTAGTATTACGATAACATCTAGTTATAGACTGTGAAAAGGATAATTGTTTACAGTATGAGAGCTAAAACAAAAAGAGTCTCACCTTGTTCTGCCTCAGCTGGAAACATTAATGTTGGGTTACTGTAATTTTTCACTGTTCTGTATATGCATATGTCTGGGAGTGATCCTGAAAGCTCTGAGTGTATAACTTTGAAAAACTGAAAATAGTCAATATAGAGGGAAATGAATTCCACTTGGAATACAGTCGTAGCATTTAGGAGGTCAAATTTGGAAACACTGATTTATACTTGGAGTTAAAGTGCCTACTCCCTGAGACTCTCGGTGATAAAAAGTAGTGATGCGTACATGTATTTTCACTGCCCACATATAAGTTGCAGACTGAAGTACACAGACATTTCTGCATTAACAAATCCTTAAGATCAGGTACCTTCTTACCAAATGAACCTGGTATATTGACAAGTGAGGACCTTACATTCGCTTTATTCTTGGGCCACTGGTGGAAGTGGTGGCTGAGTAGGAAAAAGGAAGCGGTGACACGAGGGTGCCATTCAGAATGCAATCTACCTTTAGTAGGCAGATCTAACTGAAAGGACAGGATCCACCAAAAGGCATTCCCTGGAATTATATGCATAATTTTATATATCTGAGAAGATTCATAGTTATCAGAGTCTCAAAAACAATCCTTCATTTAGGAATCCTCAAGAACCTGATGAGACCACTGGAAACACCCCCTGGGCCCAATACATGCATTGAGAAGACTTAATTACTATATGTGAACACCATCCCACTTCATTCATATAAGTTTGGCTTATGTACAGTCTATACTATAAATGAGCACTGGTCTTCCATTCTTTTTTAAGGAGGGTATTTCATTCGCAGAATCCATTGAACTGGATATTGTTAGCTTTTTACTTCAGACTAGTAAGATCTGCCACGTCATATGTAAAATATAAGTGTGCACAGCATTCCTTGACTGCAAAAGCACTGGCATGCCTCCATCACTGTCTTACGAGCAACCAGTCCAGTCATTCAGAACTCAGCCACAACCCCCTCTCTCCTGGACACACAGACCTGCAGTCACAACAGTGCAGCTAAAGACTCTTCATTAGCTAATGTGGCTCTTGGTAAGTAAGCCACATGGTCTGGCAGCCTGAGTTATCTGGGGTTCATAACTGAATAATATGACTTAATGTACATGTCAAGGACTGACATTTTGGCTCACTTTAATTAAGCAGAAAATATCTCTTGCTTCAGGCATGACTTTCACCTGGAGCCTTTTAGCTCAGGCTGCCCCTGAGGCCCACTCTAGCTCTCCCTTCCCGAGAAGTGAAATACAGCCTTGTTCAGCCACAACATCCCTGGGAAACCATCTAAGAAGGGTACAAGGGCAGCCTGTGGGGAAGGGATTACCGCAGGAGTGGAAGGAATCCATGTCCTGGAATTAGACTGTTTTTGATATTCCAAAGAACAATACCTCCTCCTTTGATGTGTATAACACTTTACAGTGTTTTATTTGTTTTTTTTAGACAACTCTGTAGTAGACTGAAAAGATATTATTATCCCTCTTTAAATGCTGAGAGCACTGAAAGAGCCATTCAGTGACTATTCCAGAAGACCTGTCCTGTGCGTCTTGGGTGTCTTGTGATTTTAGACTCTACCATCCTCTTTATTCTCTTAGTAATATCAGCTGCCCTTGCTTATGATGCAGACCTGGCGGGGAAGGGGAGAAGCAGGGGGCCTGGCCATCTCTTCCTCTCTGTGTGAGTAGCCCCTTCCTGTGGGCAGGCTGCCCCTATTGGCAGTAGGGGCATCTCCCCTCTCTGAGATCTGTCACAGGCATTGCTATCGGCAGAGGAAGCTTCCCTCCATCAGTATCTGGGGGATGGGTAACTGTGCCAGGGGGTGACCAAGGATGTTCAGAGACTGACTGGCACCCGCTTTTGTCCCAGCTGGACCAGAGGCTCTCTTAGTGCCTCCTCTGGTCCAGAAGGCAGAGATTCAAGGGCAGGGCGAGAGCCCATGTAATTCTGCCCTAAATTGTGAGGTGCCCTCTCCCACTGCAGTTGTGTACCCAGCCGGCTGGTACCCACCACAGTTTGTGCAGGTAAAGATGGTGCCCTGTCCTGGCTTGCCTGTCACAGCTCCTACATGGGATACCACAGAACAGTGGTAGGGAGGGAAGTGATCAGCTAGAATTGGCTTCTGCAGTCTGCCTCCCAGCTTCCTACTCTCCTGCCTGGTTTTCCTACATTGACCCTTAACCACCATCAAACTCCTGAGGATTTCTTGGTTTTATAGTTTTGTTCTAATTTCGAGCCCTCTTCCCTGTACCTTCCTTTGCCCTTGTCTTTTTTGATATCTTTGGTTTGCTATCTTGAGCAGACCCAGACTTTTTTACATACTTCCTCAAAGCCTCAGACACCTACCAAATCTCTTTTTTAAAAAATTCTGACAGTGATTGTGTACATGATTTGATAAGTTTAAAGTTCTGTACAAATATTAGATATAATAAGACATTCTTTTTTTAAAAATGCATCAAAAATGTTCACTTGGTGAAGATAAAAAGTTGATAAAAATAAGCTATCTAAAAATTTTTCAGTAGCATTGTAATGATTTAAGAATTGGTAGTTTCTGCAGCACTTTGGTTGACCTTTAAAAAAGCTAATTAAAAAATAAATTTATAAAAGTATCCATAGTCGTCAAAAGAAAATGTTTTAAATAGCAGAAAAATGGAAAGGGAATTAGCCCTTTAATCCTGCCCTATAACCCTCCAGGGGCACATTAGAACAAAACTACAAGTCACAACCCTGAGGGGAAGATGCATGCTCCCAGCACAGGCCACCTTTAGACAGGTCTGCGCTTGAGACATAGTTGGGCCGGTCCCAGGTATCCTTCTCTTCTGCCGAGTGTGCCTGGGACAATTCCCTCTGGCTCTTAGCCTCAAGCCTAGATTGGTCTTCTCTAAGGAGGGCTGGTATACAGTGGTGCTCAGCAGATGGTGTCCTCAGACCCCTCTATCTCTGTTGAAAGTACTCTTTGGAGTGAGTGGAATATACTTGGGGATTCTTGTGGTGCTAAGGAAACTGAGTCCAAGTCCGGGGTTCTCAGCAGCATCCCTGCTTTAGGAGATGGATCCCTGGCTTGATCCTGCCCCATCCATGTCATTTGTCTCACCATGAATGTTTCCTGCCGCAGTCACCCTTACGTATGTGAGGCCCTGAAAGATCATCTGTTTGGCTTCAGGAACATTTTTGGTTCAGTTCTGTATCACATTTAAGTACAATGAAGTACACATTTCATTTCATTCTTGTATCCATGGTTCTGACTTACATTTTAAGCAGAATCCCTGCTTTACGTCTAACAAACCCACTCGAACATCAGACAACCACTTATAAGTAGTCTTTTGTTGCATAGGGTACTCTTGTGTGCTTTTTCTGAAATAAGCATACCATTGTCATTTGAAAGCTTATTTCGTTTTGTGTGATCTACTGAACTTATTGCAAGTAGTTTCTTCCTTAGCTTACTTTTTATCCATTGCAATTTATAGATTTGTTCAGCTGGGTCAGAGTCAACATCAACAAGACAAGAGCAGCCAGCAGCTCTGTTCCAGGTGCCCGGATGGAGTTACAAAATTGTAAGTGCTAGATTAGACCTTTAAAACAAAAAAACCTTTGTATTCATGCCATTCACAGTGCTTTTTTTTGAAGACTTTGTAAAAAAAAAAAAAGTTTTTATGTATATATCTCATCTCACCACATTACTATAATCACCAAAGCACCTCCTCCTGGTACCTTGTCCAAGGAAAACTAGGGAGCTTTGGGGATGGGGTAGAGATTGGGAGCCTTGACGGTATTTGAAATGCATCCTTTGGATGTAGGATTGGAGTTGATGGAGGCTTCTCTCCATGAATGCTGCTCTCCACTGTGTAGAGGCTGGATGACAAAACAGCTCTGACCCTGCAGACAGCCTCCTCAAGTTCAATACAAGACCCTTGAGGGCAGGGATGGGCTTGTCTCTTCTAGCTGTATATCCTTACCAGTTCTTAACTTACTAAAGTTAAACAGGTGTTTAGTAAATTCTTAAACAGAACTAGGTTCATATCCTGAATCATAGCTTTACCATGTTTTATCACAGCCTTCAAAATGCTGTTTATCCCTTTGTTCTCTTCCTATCAGTATTTTTTTCTTTTTTTCCTATTTTTTAAAACAAGAAACTCCTATTAATTTAGAGACAGTTTTTTTTTTTTTTTGCTCTAATGTCTAATTAGCACATGGAAGTATGGGCTCCTAAGTGAATTGAAATAGATGTACCCAAAGATGGAAAGTATTTAAATGTGTTAGTAAAGTAAGAAACTCTGTTAATCAAATTGATTATTCTGTTAAAATAGTATAGCACACTGAGGAGAAGATAATGAAATGAATACAGCATACAAAATAAAAGAAAACCTTTCCCCTGTTTCCTTTAATATTGGGACTACTTTGATGCACAATTGATCTTGCAGTGATTACTTTTAAATTGTTTTCTTAAAATATTTAGTATTTGCTTTCCTGGGTTCTAGCACATCCGAAAACTATGTGGATCTAGAATTTTTTTTAACCTTTTCCAATTAATTAGTGCAGAGTCTAACTGGGCGTGTTTTTGCATAGCATCTTCAGCAGGATAACAAAGAGCATGGTAGGCTCTGCATTATGTCGTCATGGCAACTGCCCAAGAGTGTTATTGTTGTTGTTGTTTTTTTGGGGGGTGTCTGTGTTTGTACATGGGTGTGCACTTTAAATTGAAACCACTCTGTAAGTTCTTAAAATGTCAACTCTTCATTTTTAGATTTCCAAAGCTATGCCCAAACCAAGAGAAGCTAGATTTATATGCAATTATTGAGATTCTCATCTTGTTATGTTTTAGGTTTTAGATTTTAAAATGGTAATTAGTTTATTTTAAGTTTATTTATATTTACATATGTAGCTACTCCTCTCTGGATAACCCATAATCTAACCAATTTTTCCTGAACTCATGAGGCAAAACAAGATTCCTTTTCTAAATATGAGGTAAATCAACAATGGAGGTAGGTACAGAAACCTAGACGGGGGAGCTGGACATTTTCACCCAAGGTCTCCTTGCAAGACCTTTCCTAGAAGTGGATGTTACACCAAAGCTGGTCAGGGTCTGCACTATCAGCCCACTCAAAATTGTCCTTTGTTTGAGCATGACCCCTCCCTGTGACTCATACCACTTTCTAAGTGAATGGGGGGGTGATTAGGGAGAAATGACAGCCGATCAAGCACTGGCTAGGCACTGTTCTTAACCTGTGTTAACTCCATTCTCACAGTAACCCTATGAAGTAGATCTTACTATCACCTTTATTTTGCACATGAAAAACCGAAGCACAGAGAAATATGTAATTTGCATAAGGTCAAACAGCTAACAAGTGGAGCAACCCAGATTCAAATGCTGACAGGCTGGCTCTCCATCACTGAGCAGTAAATGTCTAGTGTTACCAGCTGCTTTTGTAACCACAGTGGTAGAAATACTTTGTCATTAGCGTCAACAGCCTTCCCTTTGGTTCTCTGACATGATCTGGATTTGTAGACCCTTTTACATGCAGACATAATATTACTGCTCTGTTCATCTTTAATTTTTTTAATATTTAAAGAAAATACAGAGGGTGCCAAAAAAATGTATACACATTTTAAGAAAGGAAAAAACTTTTTTTTTTTAAAGCTTTATTTTTTTATTTTTTTATTTTTTGAGGGCAGTGTCACTGGCCCTCATATGTGGGACCTGAACTGGGGCCGCTGGTGTCCCAAGCCAGCGCTTAACCACCGCGCCACTCAGCCGGCCCTAATAAATTTTTTTTTTTTTTTTTTTTTTTTTTAGCTGAGCCATCCTGTCATCTGTTGGCAGCTCAGCAGCTGCTCAGCTCGGGCTGGGACTCCAACTGGCAACCCAGTTGCTCAGAGCTTGCACTCTTGAGCAAGCTCTTAAGCAACTGAGCCACTCGGCCACCCTGGAAAAAACTGTATTAATATATACTGATAACAAAAGATGAATACAAGTCATGTTTGATTTCTGCAATTACAAGAGGTGCCCAAAGTGGTTACCATCAGCATCCAGACAATTTCTGATTACGGCAAACTACTGCTTGAGCAACGTTGACCAAAGTGTTAAAACCTCTTAAAATGTGCATACATTCTTTTGGCACACCTGGTGTATACCTTTATTCTTTTTTTTTTTATTTTTATTTTATTTTATTAGCTTCAGGTGTACAACACAATGCAATAGTCATACTCCTCACCTCCCAAAGTGAAAACCCCCCTCCCCCAGTTCGCCGCCCACCCACCCCCACATCATACACATCCATCACAACTGCCCTGACTCCCCTCCACAGTATACTCCACATCCCGTGACCATCCACATATTCAGTTGCAGTTGGCATACAATACCATACAACACCAGCTTCAGGTGTACACTGCAGTGATCAAGCCTCTAGTCCATCCATGAAGTGGTCTCCCCAACAAGACATGTGACCATCTGACACGCCACAAAATTCTTAATTATATTCCCCGAACTGTGTCTCACATCCCTGTGGCAACACTGCAGTTGTCCATCTATGCTGTCTAATCCCTTCCCCTCCCCCCATCCCCACCCCGCCTCCCAACTAGCAACCCTCAGCCTTTCCTCTACATCTACGAGTCTGTTTACTTTGATCGTTCACTCAGCTCTTCAGACTCCACACACAAGTGAGATCACATGGTACCTGTCCTTCTCCGACTGACTTACTTCTCGCAACACAATAGTCTCTTCACAACATTATCAATTACATTCCCAGAACTGCCCCCATATCCCTGCGGCAACATTGTAGTCCCACATACACTGTCCAAAACCTTCCCCCTCTCCCTCTTCTCCACTCCCTCCCAGCCAGCAACCATCAGTTTTTCCTTTATATCTGCTTGATATGACTTCAATCTTCTTAAATTGTCTCTCTGGGTTAGCTTGTTTACCACTTTCTTTTGTTTAAAAAAGCCCTTTTAACATTTCTTGCAATGCTGGCTTGGTGGTAATGAATTCCTTAAGCTTATTCTTTTCTGAGAAGCTCTTTATTTCTCCTTCAATTTTAAGTGATAGCCGTGCTGGGTAGAGCAATCTTGGTTGTAGGCCTTTATTTTGTGTCACTTTGAGTATCTCCTGCCACTCCCTTCTGGCCTGCAGAGTTTCTGAAGACAAGTCAGCTGTTAGTCTAACAGGAGTTCCTTTGTATGTAACCTGCTGTCTTTCTCTTGCAGCCTCTAGGATTCTGTCTCTGTCTTTAACCTTTGCCATTTTAATTATGATGTGTCTTGGTGTGGACCTGTTTGGGTTCAGCTTGTTTGGAACCCTCTGCACTTCCTGGGCATGTATGTTGATTTCCTTCACCAGGGTAGGGAAGTTTTCAGTCATTATTTTTTCAAATACCTTTTCAACCCCTTGCTTCTTCTCTTCTCCTTCTGGTATCCCTATGATTCAAAGGTGGTTGTGCTTCACCTTGTCCCATAGGGCTCTTAAACTATTTTCATTGTTTTTTATTCTTTGGTCTTTTTGCTGTGTCAACTGGGTGAGTTCTGCTATTTTATCTTCCAAATCGCTGATCCGCTCCTCTGCTTCATCTACTATACTGGTAATTCCTTTGAGTGTGTTCTTCATTTCAGTTATTGTATTCTTTAGTTCTAAAAGGTTGTTTTTTATGGTTTCCCTATCCTTTATGTCCTCGCTATGTTCCTTAAACATTCTTATCACCAGTGTTCTAAACTGTGTATCTGAAAGGTTGGATCCCTCTGTTTCATTTGTTTCCATTTCTGGAGGTTTCTTCTGATCTTTTACTTGTGACATGTTTCTTTGTTTCCCCATTCTGGCTGTGGCTCTGGGATTGCTTTGATGTATTAGATAAGATCACCAGGAGAGCCCTGGCTGGATCACGCAGGCACACAGCTCACGGCCCAACACTCCCAGGAAAACTCCCAGTCTCAGCCTGTCCCAATCAGCCGCTCGCAGATCAGGCCGAGCAGCCCGACAACCAATCACCACCCTGGCAACTCTGCAAGTGGAGTGCGGAAAGCAGAGACCCGAGGCGGCTTGCGTGCTCCCGCGTCTCAGTGAGCAGCCTGTTGGAGCCGGATCACTCCCACTAGGCGTTTCCCTGGCAACGCAGCACAAGCCGAGCGGAGGGTGGGGATCCAAGGTGGCTCGCGCACTCCTGGGTCTCAGTGAGCAGCCGTTGGAGCCGGAGGGCACCCGCCCTGCGTTTCCCTGGCAATGCAGTATAAACTGGGCGGAGGGTGGGGATCCAAGGCCGCAGGCGTGCACGCACACACGCACTTCTGCGCCAATTCCATCAGACCAATTAGGTCTCGGACCTGATCCTTCGTGGGAGGGCCCAAGCCCAACAAAATGGCGTCCTCCCTACACCAATCGCGTGCAAGCTCCGCACCACGGGAACAATAGTCTAAAAACCTCCAGCCTTTGCACCAAAGGTGCTCAGTTCAGTCCGTCCCGCAGGCTCCTGGCTCACACAGCCACTCCCTCCACCAGGAACCAGGTAAGTGCTCACCGGTGAGCAAGCCTGGGCACCGGCCCCACTGATTATCCAGCTGCTCTTAGCCTCACCGAGCTGAGCAAAGAGAGTCCTCACTAATTTACTGCCGGCTATCTTAGAACTCCTCTTCCTGGCAAAGGAGCTCTGGGCTGGTGAGCTTGGTGTGCGGCCGGAGGGTCTCTCCCCCAACCGGAGAAGCCTCTCCACAGTTGGGACCTCCCTGACGGGGCTCGCCCTCTCTCGTCTCCGCCCGTCCTACCAGACCCAACACGGCTTCATCTTTAAGTTCTTCGTTTAGTGGTTCTATTCCTCCAGTGTTCCGGGGACCTCCAGGGTTGAATGCTGTATAATTTGCTTGTAATTTTGGTGTGATCCTGGGAGGCAGTTAGCACAGCGTCTGTCTATTGCGCCATTTTACTGGAAGTCTCTACCTTTATTCTTGTCCCAGTACCCAGCATACTGTCCCTGATGTAGACATGCTTCCTGGGCAAGCATACTTTGCTTGACTCATGACACGGTGAAGAGCTTGTTCCGCCATCATCAGAACAGTGCTGCTGCCACGTACGGTTACTGCTATCCTACCGGGTTGTACGTTTCCAGAGGGCAGCCCATTTTTGTTGTTCCCTGCTGCCTAGTACCTGAAATGGAGCGCTCAGTAAATACGTGTTGAAATAGACTGAATCTCGCCCCCACCCCCCCAGTCGCTTCCATCACTGTCAGAGTGTGTTTGAGTCCCCTGAGCAGCCTTAGAAGCTCACCTCCCCCAGCTCTCCCTGGTTTCCAGCCATTCTCCTTGTGGCTCCATCCCTCCCACCCCCATCCTTGAACTTTTCTTTAGTTCTTCCCCTGTTCTGTTTCCTGCTCATAAGCCCTCTTGCCCCCTCCTGTTTTGTTTTTCGTTGTTGCTATTCCCCGACTGCCTTCTGATAAAAGAAAAAAAGTAAGCACACCAAGTTTTTAGCTTTTTTTCCCCCCTCTGTTCTGCTTCCACTTGCACCTGTGACCAAATGCCAAATGAGAAGGCCCCAAGTGGCAGGACTTGCTATGTCAGGGCGGGCGGGGTGTTGTATTTACGGCCTGGCCGTGATTCACTGTATTCATGTAAGACCAGCCTGTTCTCATTTTACACTCCAACCAGTTCTCTGGAAGTTTTTAATGCAGCACCAAAGGCCAATCAGTGTAGGTTAAAAAGAACAAGAACACGTATTATTAGTGCCTGTTATTCTGTGGCTCACCTTTTCCAGGAATATGTCTCACTCATTTAGAAACTACCTCTAAGAAATGGTTCAAAATATAACACATAGGGTTTGGATAAATACTGGCTTAGGATTTTTCCAATGCAGGATGAGCTGAAGTGTAACATAAGGTAAGTAAGTATGTTAACTGTTACAGGACCATCAGGTTGAAATTAGTCCCTGAGTACATCTCGTAATAAGAAGCATTTATTGACCTTAGAGTGAATGCCCCTGGGTATGGGTTTCTGTCAGGGGAAGCGTTTCACAAATTAGACTGTGTTCTTTTTTTTTTTTTTTTTTTTTTTTTTTTTTTTTTTTTAATTTTTTTTTAATTTTTAATTAGTTTCAGGTGTACAACACAGTGCAATAGTTATACATTTTACCCCTCAAAGTGACAACCCCCCACCCCCAATAGTTTCAGGTGTACAACACAGTGCAATAGTTATACATTTTACCCCCCAAAGTGACAAACCCCCCACCCCCAATACACCCCCCCACACCCCCCCATATCATACATATCTATTACTCTTCCTCTGACTCTCTTCCACAGTATAATCCACATCCCGTGACTATCTATATATATTCAATTACAGTAGGTATACCACCTCCACTTTAGTAATACAGTGCAGTGATCAAACCTCTACTCCATCCATGAAATGGTCTCCCTAACAAGACCTATGATCATCTGACATTCCACAGAATATTTACAACATTATTAATTATATTCCCCAAACTGTTTTTCCTATCCCAGTAGCAATATTGTAGTTGCCTATTTTTGCTGTCTAATCCCTTCCCTTCTCCCTCAGTCCCATTCCTCTCCAAATTAGCAACCCTGATTTTTCCTCTATATCTATGAGACAGTTTCTGTTTACTTTGCTCATTCATACAGTTTTTCATATTCCACATATAAGTGAGATCATATGGTATTTGTCCTTCTCTGACTGACTTACTTCACTCAACATTATAGTCTCTAGGTCCATCCATATCATTGCAAATGGCACGATTTCATTCTTCTTTATAGCGGAGTAATACTCCATTGTATAAATATACCACAGTTTCTTAATCCAGTCATCTACTGACGGGCATTTTGGTTGTTTCCAAGTCTTAGCTATTGTAAATTGTGCTGCTATGAACATCGGGGTGCATAACTTTTTTGAATAAGTGTCTTGTTTTTTTCAGGATAAATACCTAGGAGTGGAATTGCTGGGTCAAACAGTAGCTCTATTTCCAGTTCTTTGAGATACCTCCGTACTGACTTCCATAGTGGCTGCACCAATCTGCAGTCCCACCAACAGTGCAGCAGGGTCCCCTTTTCCCCACAGCCCCGCCAGCACTTGTTGTTTGTTGATTTGTTGATGATAGCCATTCTGACTGGGGTGAGGTGGTATCTCATGGTGGTTTTTATTTGCATTTCCCTAATGACCAGTGAGGTTGAACTTTTTTTCATATGCCTGTTGGCCATCTGTATGTCCTCTTTAGAGAAATGTCTCTTCATATCTTCTGCCCATTTTTTAATTGGGTTGTTTGTTTTTTTGGTATTGAGTTTCATGAGTGTTTTATAAATTTTGGATATTAACCCCTTATCAGATATATCGTTGGCAAATATATTCTCCCATTCAGTAGGCTTCCTTTTTGTTTTATTAATGGTTTCCTTTGTTGTGAAAAAAACTTTTAAGTCTGATATAATCCCATATGTTCATTTTTCTTTTACTTCCCTTGCCCGTAGGGATGTATCAGTAAAATATTGTTCGGGTAATGTCTGCAAATGTACTCCCTATATTTTCATTTAGGATTTTATGGTTTCAGGTCTTACATTTAAGTCTTTAATCCATTTTGAATTTGTTCTGTATAAGGCGTAAGGAGATGATCCAGTTTCATTTTTTTGCATGTGTCAGTCCAATTTTCCCAGCACCATTTATTGAATAGACTATCTTTACTCCAGCGTAAATTCTTGCTTCCTTGTCGTAGATTAACTGTCCGTAAATGCTTGGATTTATTTCTGGGCTCTCTGTTCTGTTCCACTGATCGATGCCTGTTTTTATGCCAATACCAAACTGTCTTGATTACTGTGGCCTTGTAGTAGGTTTTGATGTCTGGTAGCGTGATCCCCCCAACTTTGTTTTTATTCCTCAGAATTGCCGAGGCTATTCTTGGGTCTTTTATGATTCCATATAAACTTTAGGATTATATTTTCTATTTCTGTGAAAAATGCCCTTGGTAGTTTGATAGGAATTGCACTGAATCTATATATTGCTTTAGGCAGTATGGACATTTTAACTATATTAATTCCTCCTATCCATGAGCATGGTAGGTGTTTCCATTTATTTGTATCTTCTTTGATTTCTTTCTTCAATGTCTTATAATTTTCTGAGTACAGATCTTTCACTTCTTTGGTTAAATTTATTCCTAGGTATTTTATAGTTCTTGACGCAATTGTAAATGGGACAGTTTTCTTAATTTCGCTTTCCATTCGTTTATTATTGGTATATGCAAATGCCACTGATTTCTGAACATTGATTTTATATCCTGCTACTTTACTGAATTCGTCTATCAGTTCCAATAGTTTTTTGATGGAGTCTTTGGGGTTCTCTATATACAGTATCATGTCATCTGCATATAATGACAATTTTACTTCTTCCTTGCCAATTTGGATGCCTTTTATTTTTTTTTGTTGTCTGATTGCTGTGGCTAGAACTTCCAGCACTATGTTGAATAAAAGAGGAGAAAGTGGACAGCCTTGTCTTGTTCCTGATCTTAAGGGGAATGGTTTTAGCTTTTCCCCATTGAGTATGATGTTAGCTGTAGGTTTATCATAGATGGCTTTTATTATGTTGAGATATGATCCCTGTATTCCCACTTTGCTAAGGGTTTTTAACATAAATGGCTGTTGGATTTTGTCAAATGCTTTTTCTGCATCTATTGAAATGACCATGTGATCTTTATCCTTCATTTTGTTGATGTGGTGTATCACATTAATTGATTTACTTGGATGTTGAACCAGCCTTGCGCACTAGGGATGAATCCCACTTGATCATGATGTATGATCTTCTTAAGATATTGCTGAATTCTGTTTGCTAATATTTTATTGAGAATTTTTGCATCTATATTCATCAGGGAGATTGGCCTGTAGTTTTCCTTTTTGTGATGTCTTTATCTGGTTTTGGAATCAGGGTGATAGAGGCTTCATAAAAAGAGTTTGGGAGCCTTCCTCCTTCTGGATTTTTTGGAATAGTTTGAGAAGAATAGGTGATAGTTCTTTTTGAATGTTTGATAAAATTCACTTGTGAAGCCGTCTGGTCCAGGGCTTTGTTTTTTGGGAGCTTGTCAATTACTGATTCAATTTCCTTGGTAGTAATCAGGGTATTTAGATTTTCTGTTTCTTCTGGCGTTAGCTTTGGAAGGTTGTATGCTTCTAGAAAATTATCCATTTCATCCAGATTGTCAAATTTGTTGGCATATAGTTGCTCATAGTAATTTCTTAGAATTTTTTGTATTTCTGTGATGTCTGTAGTCATTTCCTCTTTCATTCCTGATTTTGCTAATTTGAGTCCTCTCTCTATTTTTTTTGATGAGCCTGGCTAGAGGTTTGTCAATTTTGTTTATCTTCTCAAGAAACCAGCTCTTGGTGTCATTGATCTTTTGAACTTTTTTTCTGTTCTCTATATTGTATATTTCTGCTCTGGTCTTTATTATCTCCTTTCTTGTACTCCCCTTGGGCCTCTTTTGCTGTTCTTTTTCCAGTTCCCTTAGGTGTAAGGATAACCTGTTGACTTGAGATGTTTCTTCCTTCTTTAGGTAGGCCTGCACTGCTATAAACTTCACTCTAATGACTGCTTTCTCAGCATCCCAGAGATTATGGGTCGGGGTGTATTCCTTTTAATTTGTCTCGAGGGTATCTTTGATTTCCTCCTTGATCTCATTTGTGACCCACTCACTATTTAATAGCATATTGTTTAGCCTCCATTTATTTGTCAGCTTCCCTGATTTCTTCTTATAATTGATTTCTAGTTTCATAGCATTGTGGTCAGAGAATACAGTTGAAATGATTTCAATCTTCTTAAATTTATTGAGACTTGTTTTGTGGCCTAACATGTGGTCTATCTTAGAAAATGTTCCATGTGCACTTGAAAAGAACGTATATTCTGTAGCTTTGGGATGAAATGCTCTGAAAATGTCTGTTAAATCCAGCTGGTCTAATGTGTCATTTAAGGTCGCTGTTTCCACATTGATTTTCTGTCTGGAGGATCTGTCCATTAGTGACAGCGGGGTGTTGAAGTCCCCTACTATGATAGTGTTACTGTTGATCTCTGTCTTTATGTCTGACAATATCTGTTTTATATATTTCGGGGCTCCTATGTTAGGTGCATAGATGTTTACTAGAGTTATGTCCTCTTGTTGGATCGATCCCTTCATTACTATGAAGTGTCCTTCTTTGTCCTTTGTTATATTCTTTTCAATTTAAAGTCCATTTTATCTGATATAAGTATCGCTACTCCAGCTTTTTCTCAGTACCATTTGCATGAAATATTTACTCCATCCCTTTACTTTTCAGCCTGTATGAGTCTTGGATCTGAGGTGAGTCTCTTGTATACAGTATATACTGGGGTCTTGTTTTCTTATCCATTCAGCCACCCTATGTCTTTTTATTGGAGCATTTAATCCATTTACATTTAATGTGATTATTGATAGGTGTGTATTTATTGCCATTTTCTTATTTGTGTTCGTAGTCTTCATAGGTTGTTTTTCTCTTCTACTTAAAGAAGCCCTTTTAGCATTTCCTGCAAAGCTGGCTTGGTGGTAATGAATTCCCTTTAACTTATTTTTTTTTCTGCAAAGCTCCTTTATCTCGCCGATTTTAAATGATAACCTTGTTGATACAGCAATCTTGGTTGTAGGCCTTTATTTTTCATCACTTTGAAAACCTCCTGCCACTCTCTTCTGGCCTGCAAAGTTTCTGTAGAAAAGTCAGCTGATAATCTTATGGGGTACCCTTGTAAGTAACTTGCTGCCTTTCCCTTTGCTGCTTTAAGGATTCTGTCTTTGTCCTTAACCCTTGCCATTTTCACTATAATGTGTCTTGGAGTGGGCCTGTTTGGAATCATCCTGTTTGGAACTCTCTGCACTTCCTGGGCTTGTATTTCAATGTCCTTTGCCAGGTTAGGAAGTTTTCAGACATTATTACTTCAAATATATTCTCAATCCCTTGCTCCCTCTCTTCTCCTTCTGGTACTCCAATGACCCTTAGGTTATTGTGTCTGATGTTGTCCCCCAGCTCTCTTAAACTATTTTCCATGTTTTTCATTCTTTTTTCTTTTTGTTGTACCGTATGGGTGATCTCTGCTATTTTGTCTTCTAAGTCACTGATTCGATTTTCTGCTTCATCCAGTCTGCTAGTGATTCCATCAAGTTTGTTATTTAATTCAGTAATTGTGTTCTTAAGTTCTAGCTGGTTGCTTTTCATGATTTCTCTATCCTTCTTTATATTTTCATTAATTTCCTTGAACATTCTAATAATCAGTGTTCTGAACTCTGTCTCCGATAGGTTGGTTACCTTTATTTCCTCTATTTCCACTGATTCAGGAAGTTTCTTCTGTTCTTTTATTTGTGTTATGTTTCTTTGTCTCCCCATTCTGGCTTACTCTTTGTGTTTGCTTCAATATAACAGATAGATCCCCCAGATTTCTCAGTCTTTTCTGGGTAAACTTATATGGTGTGTGTCCTTTATATTTGAATTACTCAGTCTCCCTATTCTCTTGTGCTTGTATCTGAGGTGTTCCTTGTGTCAGTCCTCACTTGTTGAAGTTTTTAGTTTTGATTACTTTTGGTTTGTCAGTAGGTGGGATTGACTCCCAGATTGATTAGCTGTGAGGATCAGCAGCTTCTGCAGTTTATGAGCTGCTGTGAGAGGATTGACCCCTCTGATGAAACTTGGACCCTATGGGTCTTAGTACCTGTAGTAACTTCTTTTGGGTGTGACTCTTGTATGTCAAACCCAGAAATGCTCTGGTTTTATCTAAAGTTGGCCTCCGGGTATTATGCTTCTTGTGTATGTTTGTTGTGACACACTGCTGCAGAGTGATTTTAGAGCATAACAGATCAACAAGAACAACCTCCGCAGCCACCAAAGGAAACCAAATGCTCGCACAATTAAAAACAACCAACCATCAAACTACAGTCAACTTGTACAGAAATATCAATCATACTAATGAAGAAACCAAACAGAAACAAAACAAAAACCACATACTCAATAATAACAGAAGAGGAAACAAAATAAAATACAATATCCTAAAATAAAAAATAGAATAAACATGAGAAACCGATTAGCTATACCTAAAAATAAAAATAAAAATAAACTAAAAATAATAATAAAAAGTAAGAAAAATTTAAAAAATAAAATTTGCAGAAAAAAGGAAAAGAGGAAAAGTATAGCAGTGAGAAGAATGAATAAAATAAGAGAGAAAGTGAGGGTGGGGAAAAAAGAAAAGAAAAGAAAGAAAAAGAAAAAGAAAAAGGAAAAAAATATATATATATTTGTCTACACACCCATATATATGGACATATATTCACCTATATACACCTATATATATATATGCCTATATTAAAAACTACAATATGATTATAATGAAATAGAAATAAAAACCAAAAAACAACCAAGATAAGCAGCCAATAAAGGGAAAACAAAACAGAATAAAACCAAACAAACCAAAAATACCCGTGTTGGTCTAGGCTAAAGTCCACCAAGCTCTCTTCAGATTGTCTGCTGTACAAAAATTCCTGTGCCTTGTGGGAACAGTAGGCCACCTGATGCCTAGCGTGATCCTGGCACTGCAGGTTTGCTGTACTTGAGTGTGGTTGTGACGTGTGATTGGTGGTTTTTACAAAGTCACTGCCTTTTTGCTTTTGCCTGTCCCAAGGCAGGCTGCACCCCAAAGGCTCAATGAGTGTCTCTGGGCAACCTTTTGGTTGACAGCCGTGGAGAATTAAAGAATTCCTCACTACCAAAAGCCTTCTGCTAAGAATCTGTTAATTAGTGCCTCAGCAGATGAACCTGCCCTGCCTCCCAAGCCTTGCCTAAAGGTGGGGGGCGGGGTGGGTAGTCTCACTCTGCTGCCTTTACTGGGTGGAAATTCTCAACCCCTGCAGGTAAGGATATCTTCCTAGTCTGCCCCTTATTGCTCCCTTCAGTAGTCATTTTAAGACTGTCTTGGCGGTTGACAAAGTTTTTGTGAGTGTTTGAGTTATTGTGTTTTTTTATTTTTTGATTTCTGTTCAAGAGTAGAAAAAGGGAAAAAAAAACAAACATAAAAATAAACAAAGCCACAGTTCCAACACTGTTTCAAGCTAAGGCCTTTGCCTCTCTTATGCTCCAGCGGAGTTCCTGCTGCTCTCCCAAAGGGTCTGCCGGGATTTAGGGAATTGCGCGCACCCTACCGTGTGGCCAAGATCCCGCCTCCGCGTCTCTCGGGGACCTGCGTCTCCACCCGGCGCACTGCTTGTCCGAGCGAGTCCTCTTTTTCCCCTGCTCCCGGGTTCCAGGCTTCTGCCCGGGAGCCGGGCGCGCCCGCGCGGAAATCCTGCTGCTCTCCCAAACGGTCTGCCGGGATTTAGGGACTGCGCGCACCGTGCTGCGTGGCTCCGATCCCCGCTCTGTCTCTCCGGGATCTGTGACTCCAGCCGGCGCGCTGCGGCCTCCGCGGGCGCAGTCCTGTGTTTCCCCCTGCTCTCGGGTTTAAGGCCTCTGCCTTGGAGCCGGCGGGCGCCCCGCGTTCTCCTGCTGCGCTCCTGAGGGACTGCCGCCGGGGTTCAGGGGACTGCGCGCACCTTCCACGCGGCTCCGATCCCCGCTCCGTCTCTCCGGGACCTGCGTCTCCGCCCAGCGCGCGCTGCTTCTCCGCGGGCGAGTCCTCTGTTTTCCCCTGCTCCCGGGTTTCAGGCTTCTGCGCTCCGCGGGACCCGGTGGGCACAGAGACTGATCCCTGAACCGGGAGGGTGCAGGGACTGATCTTGCCCTGTCGCTGCGGGGCTCTGCACCCTGCTTCCTGGGGAACGCGGGTGCAGCTCGCACCTCTGCACAGTCGTCTCCTCTCTCTCCTCCCGCACTTGCCCGGCCTGAGCTTCTGCCTCAGACCGCAAACCAACGCGCTCTTGCTGAACTCTAGGTGGGCCGCGGGCCGCAGGGAGCGAGCCAGGGCAACACTCACCGTGATTCAGCAGCCGCGGGTGCGGGCTGCACCTCACGCGTCTCGCCGCCTTCTTCCCCTACTCGCCCGGCCTGCCCACCTTCCAGCAATCCTTGTGTGGAACTCTTAGTCGCTCTGTGTGATGAGTAGATGTCTCTTTGAAGCGTATTAGAAGTTCAAATTGTGGATATTTCCAGGGGAGATTTCATGGAGCCCTCCTCACAGCCGCCATCTTGTCCCTCCCCTCCCTGATCTCTAGACTGTGTTCTTACACAGAATTAGCACACCTTTTCACACTGATGAGATGCGTGTAACACATTGGCCACGATTAACTCAACTTTGTTTATTTTTCATGAGAACATTTTCAATAATGTGCTTTCTATATTACACAAGTCACTCTCTGGGGTCCCACTCCCTTCCTGTTGGTTTCATCTAGGCTCCTGCAGATAATGCTCTGGTCTCTGTGCTGAAGGCTAAATAATTTCTGCCTTAATGGGATAGCTCTTGTTATCCTTCCCAAACACCACAGAATATAGTCTTTAAAGGCTTAAGGATGAGAGCAGTTGGGAAGCCATGATTAATGTTTATTCAGCTAATTCCCTCCATAGGCACGAGATGATAGGTGACAACTCCTCATGTGACCTCTTCCCTCACCCCAGAAATGACCTCAACAGCCTGTCTTCCTCTTTCATTCTGGCCTTTACTTCTCTCTCTTTTTCTTTAACCCTCTCTGGCTTTTCCTATGTATCGTTTTTTATTTCTAAATTAGCTCTTTCTGTCTCATTCCCCACTCCCCACACCCATTTATTTTTCTTTTATCTTCCTCTTTCCCTCTTCCTCCCTTGCTATCTTCTGCATTCCCTTCAGGGGTGTGTGTGTGTGTGTGTGTGTGTGTGTGTGTGTGTGTGTGTATTTTTTTTTCCATACAGTAATCTCTCTAAAACAGAAGTTTTCTTACTTTATGTATTCTAGGACAGTGCTTTTCAGGCTGTAATTCTTGGCTGATTAGTGGGTTGAAATTAATTTTGTAGGCTTCCACACAGTGAAATGAAATAAAAATGAACTGAGTCCAATAGAAAGTGGCAGTGCTTGCCCATACTATGGTTAAGTCTTGTTTCATGAAATTTTGTTTCTATGCATAAATATAGCACATAGGTACTGGTTTGCCATGCAAAGTGCATTTCTTACTGTGAGGAACAGTCACAGGTTGGATTATATGAATGAACTGTTTTTGGAATCACATGAATTAAAAAAGTTAGCTTTTGGTCCCGGTTCGGTTCCCACATATGAGGGCCAGTGACACTGCCCTGGAAAAAAACAAAAACAAAAACAAACAACAAAAAAAAGTTAGCTTTGTTCCTGGAATCTAGACACTTAATAAATGTTTGTTGATTGAATGAAAGTGTGTGTGACTGAGTTCCTGTTGGGAATAATTAGAAAAAGAGAAGATAGGTCAGGAAGAAAAGAGGTCAGGAAGAGATAAGAGAGGTTTCTGTGGTGTATCCCTAGTGGGTAAAATAAATGCAGACCTTGGGAAATACGCTCCCCTTACTTACAATGAATTGAGAGCTGGGATGAGCATGCACAGAAAGGAAAAGCAGGAAGCCACAGCTGAAAGTCCAAGTGAAAAAGCCATTAGGCAGATAAAGCACATGCCTCTCTGAATGTTCTCTAAAATAGCATCTGCACACTATGTCAAACAAGGTAAGTTCAAAGAAACAGGGTGAATTTGTTGAAACTTTCAGGGAGGACTATCCTGAAAGGTTTCTAGCAGGTAAGGAATAATAAATGTAAATTTAATTGTAGATACTTACGTTATTAATTTAAGGTATCTAAAGTATCTTTGGTATATATATTTTTTTAATTGAGTGTATTGCCTGTTTTATTTTGATGACTACAGAGCATACCCTTTATGGGAGTTTTCACAGTTCATATGAGGTGTTATGTACCCACTTAACATGGGTTTTTTACTGTTATTTTTCAGGAACGTAGATCTCTAATGTAAGGGATACTTACCTTACTGGTAAGACATTAAAGGCACTAAATGACAGATATTTATTGAATGCTCCTCACTGTGCCAAGTTCGGTGCTCACAATACAGATTTGAATGAGATGTAGGTGTCTGAGGGTTTACATAGTCAGGTGAGTCAGTGATTCCAGGGGATGGGGAGGTGTGAAGGTGTTAGCAGAGGATGCCCTGGGAATACAGGGGAGAATCCAAATCACAGAGATTCCTGGTGAAGCTTAATGCTGTGGGTCAATTCTAAGGGAAAGACGGGGAGTTATGTGGTTGAGAAAGGCAAGCAGGGCACAGGGCCAGGGCTTTAGACATCACTTTGGAGACCCTTATACCCAATTCTGTGGGTCTCATACAAGGGGATAGTCAGGGAGGATGCAAGAGAGACAGGAACAGAATCAGGTGGAGATGCTAAGTGAGAGAGCGTGACCCTTATTCTAAAAGCCTGCTTTAATCAGGGCAGTGATAGGCTTATTTTTTCGTTGTAGAAAGGTCACTCTGGAAATAGCATGGAGAATGGATTGGAGGCAAAGAGATAAACAACATATCTGTTGGAAACATCACCACAGAGTGATTGGAGTACTACTGGCAGTTGAAATAAAGAAAGGGGTTATTTTGTAAATGTAGAATCTATAGGGCTTGGTAAAAAAAAAAAAAGAAGTACAATCTGTAGGTAATGGACTGGGTGTGGGGAACATGTGAGAGGCAAGAGTTTTCTAGCTTGGCTGACTAGATGTGGTGGGTCACCAGGATTGGCAATACATGGCAAACCAAATTTGGGGACTAAGGTGGTTCATTTGTAAAAATAATAAGACATCTGAGATGATTTTCTAGAGCTCAAGAGGTTTTACATTAAAGATATTCAATAATTTAGTTTTTTTTCTGCTCTTGATTTAAAAAGCAAATTAGGTAAAATTTCTTAATTTGCCCTGAAAGGGTCCAAGTTAAATAGATGATCGTATGTGATCTTTAGATTTCTTGAAGATTCATGATCAGATTAAAGGGAAAACAATCCTTTAATTACTGATAGAGAGGAAGAATTTATTATAGTTTCAAATATATTTTGAGTTCATAAAATGCTATCTTATTTTTTAAATGAGCAAGCAGCTTAATCCTGTGGGAACAGGTTTGAATATCTGCTTTAGCCATGTGAGGGGTATTACTCATTGGTTTTCTTAGCTCTGTACACAAGAGTCACATTTGGTTGTAACTGTTTAACCTTTTGATATTTTGCTACTTTACCAAATTATCATCAATTTTGTGTATGGAATGTGAGTGGGATGATGTGGAGCAGATGGAGCAATTATTGAGCCTGTGCTATGTCACCGTGGCTTCCTGACAACCTTTTTTTTGCACAATGAAGATGCATGTCCAGGTATGGTGTATTCATTGCCCTTCTCTTTGACCATATATATATATGAGTAGTCTTTTCAGTTAAGATAAACTTTTGGTTAAATGCAAGGAAAAAAACATTCCGATTTTATATTTAAATATAGCTTTACCATTCTATGAGTAACTCAGAACCCCTTGGGGCTTTTACACACGGTTTTAAAAGTAAAGTACAAATTCCACTAAGTTCTAATTTGTTTAAAATTCACCAAGAGGCATCAGTAGTCTTTGATATTATATAGGTAATTCTTCATGTTTAATATTATAATATAACTATTCATTTTCTTTATGGTCTTATGAAGAAATTTGAGGAATACTGCCATGAAAATTAATCACATTATGTCTTCATAATTAAATGACTGCTTGTATTTTATAAACATCCTTCTGTTATCACTCCCAATTTTATGGGAACTGAAAGTCCTTGATAAATTGAACCCACTGTGTGGTATTTTTAATCTAAAACAAATTTTAAAAGACTATGAGTTACTTGAGGCCAGGGCTTATCTGCGTTTGTATCCCCAGGCCTTTGCAAAATACCTGGTAACAGTAAACATTAAATAAATTACAAATGAGGAGATGATGTCATAGCAATGGCGGTGTGAGGTCAGCCTCTTGAAATCTCCCCAGGAGTTTACAACAAACTGAACTATAATTCCACAAAGGACTCCCTGCACAGTAGACAGGCAAGACTAAGAGATGCGCAACTGAAATCATCTAAAAGGGCAAATTGGGCAAGAGGCAGAGGAAGAAGTGGGGAAGAGTGGAGACGCGGCCGCGCGGGCTCAGGACCCAGACCGAGCTCCAAGCTCCAAGCTCCCTGCTTTCCGGGGCTACTATGGTTGTGAGAGAAGGAAGAATTTGGATTGCTAGCACTCCCGTTATGGCCCACAGTCCAGCCTGAGGGATCAGCATATAACATGGCTGAACCCAATGCTCATGACAGAGACCTCAAAGCAAAGACTGAGGGAAGAAGGGTGAAAACAGCATTTTCAGCCCTCACTGCCAAGCAGAGGACAGAAGGCATAGGCGTGGAGCCTAGTTGCCCCCTCTTCACCCTCCCAGAGCTTGCCCCACTCCCACCTGCCCAGTGCAAGAAGCAGTGTCAGATCAAAAGAACAGAATATTTGCAGTTCTGAAAACTGCGGCTTACAGCTGTGGACTTGTGGCGACGGGGAGAGAGCCTTGGGTACAGGACTTGCTATGCTGCTAGTTACTGCCATTGCTCAGAACCACCTCTCACAATACACCCTTCCCCTCACCCCACCTCTCGGGGCTGATCCCTGCAGGAGTAAACAGCTGCTGAAACACACAAGCCCTGAATTTGGTGCAGGAAGAGTTTTGGAACTTCAGAAGCTCTCACATCCCCCCATGGAGGCGGTGCCCAGAGACCCAGGTGACCTGCTCACAGAGGAGAAGCCCACCTTCCAGGGAATTCCCTCATTGTATGAGAAGCCAGAACAGTGCAGAGAAAATATAACACTACAGCACGAGAGAGAACAAAAGGCTGCAGTAGGAGAGAAAATAAAGCATTCTACAAACACCTGCTGGAAAACAAAAGGAAGACCTCTTCCTACCAACCTATTGCAGAATCCACTCCTGTAGATGCCTAGGAAGAGAAATAATAATTCATTAATTGCCATGAATAGCTAAGGTACAAAGCAGCTCAGAAAGAAAATGAAAAGTATCCAGAAAATGAACTTGAAGACATGGAAATACGTGACTTAAATGACGGAGAATTCAAGATGATTGCAGTTCTTAAAAACCTCAACAAGATGCAAGAAAACACAGACAGGCAGTTTAATGAACTCAGAAATACAATCAAAGAACAAAATGAACACTTTACCAAAGAGACTGAAATTTTAAAAAAGAACTAAATAGAATTCTGGAGATTAAGAACTCAATAAAAGAAATGAAGAATGAAACAGCCAGCTTAGGTAATAGAGCTGACCAAATGGAGGAAAGAATCAGTGACATCAAAGATAGAAATCTGGAAATGACACAGATTGAAGAAGAGAGAGACTTCAGAGTTAAAAGGAATGAAAGAGCTCTGCAAGAACTTTCTGACTCCATCAGAGAGAGCAATATAAGAATAATGGGCATATCAGAAGGAGAAGACAGGGAGAAGGGAACAGAGAGTCTTTTCAAACAAATAATTGATGAGAACTTCCCAAACTTGTGTAAAGAACTGGATTCTCAAATCCAAGAGGCAAATAGAACACCAAATTACCTCAATCCAAACAGGCCTTTTCCAAGGCACATTTTGACATTGAAGCTGTCAAAAATTAACGACAAAGAATCCTCAAGGCAGCCAGGAAAAAATAGACAGTAACCTACAAAGGAAAGCCCATTAGATTATCATCAGATTTTTCAGCAGAAACTCTACAAGCCAGAAAGGAGTGGAATCAAATATTCAAACTACTGAAAGAGAGAAATTGTGAGCCAAGAATAGTATATCCAGCAAAGATATTGTTTCGATGTGAAGGAAGAATAGAGACCTCTTTAGACATATAGAAGCTGAGGGGATTTTCTAACACATGACCTGCACTATAAGAAATATTGAAGGAGGCTATTTGACCTGAAACAAAAAAGCAACAGAATACAAAACCATGAGTAATATTGCGAACAGACAGACAGAAGCAGGAAATGGCAACCCCTATACCAAAAAAGACATTCTACACTTAAACATAACATATAAAGTAAAGAAGAAAAAAAATTTCTTCTTTTTTTTTTTTTAAAAGAGGAAAAAGATAACTTGCTACTACAGCAGAAATCAACTCACAGCATAAATAGGGATAATTTGTGACAACAAAAACACAAAAGGGGAGAGAGTAAAGGTCTGAACTAGCACAAGGGAATGGAGAAAGGAAGCATGCTGAAGAATACAGAATAGCCTAAATATGAAACTTTGTTTTACATAAACTTAATGGTAACCACACACACACAAAATTCAGAACTGAAATATATAACATAAAAAAAGAAGAAACAGAAGGAAAAAATCTTAGAATACTACCACACTGAAATAATATACAGCAACAAAAAAGCAAAGAAACAATGGAGACACAGTCCTACCAGCAAACCAAAGATAGAATGATAGGAAATCCTCATATATCAATAATCGTCCTAAATGTAATTGGACTGAACTCACCAATAAAAAGGCACAGAGTAGCAGATGGGATCAAAAAACTAAACCAAACCATATGCTGCCTCCAAGAAACACATCTCAGGTACAAGGACAAATACAGACTCAAAGTGAAAGGGTGGAAATTGACACTCCAAGCAAATGGTATTCAGAGAAAAGCAGGTGTAGCCATACTGATATCAGATGAAACAGACTTCAGGATAAAAAAGGTAATGAGACAAGGATGGACATTTCATAATGACAAAGGGGACTATACAACAAGAAGACATAACAGTTATCAATATTTATGCCCCCAATCAGAGAGCACCAAAATATGCAAAGCAACTCAAGGGAGAACTTGACCAAAACACAATTATAGTAGGGAACCTAAATGTATCATTGACAGCTATGGATAGATCATCCAAACAGAAAATAAATAAATAAATATCAACCCTAAATGACACATTAGATGAAATGGACATAACTGACATTTATAGAGCTCTTCCTCCTAGTATATCAGACTATACATTCTTTTCTAGTGTACATGGAACATTCTCAAGGATAGACCATATATTGGGACATAAAACTAGCCTGAGCAAATTTAAGGAGATTGAAATCATACCAAGCATATTCTCTGATCACAAGGCTTTGAAATTAGATATCCACTGCAAAAAGAAAGCAGGAAAAACCACAAATATGTGGAAATTAAACAACATACTTTTAAAGAATGACTGGGTCAAAGAAGAAATAAGAGGAGAAATCAAAAGATACATAGAAACAAATGAGAATGAAAATACGTCCTACCACAATTGTTGGGATGCAGCAAAAGCAGTTTTAAGAGGGAAATTTATATCATTACAGGCTTATCTCAAGAAAGAAGAAAAACCCTAAATAAATAACCTCAAATAACACCTTAAAGAACTAGAAAAATAAGAACAAATGAAACCCAAAGTCTACAGAAGGAAGGAAATAATAAAAACCAGAGCAGAATTAAATGAAATGGAGAACAAAAAGACAATAGAAAAAAATCAATTCAACCAAAAGCTGGTTCTTTGAAAAGATTAATAAAATTGACTTGACTTACTAAAATTGGCTAGACTCACTAAGATAAAAACAGAAAAGACACAAATAAACAAAATCAGAAAGGAAAGAAGGGAAGTTACCATGGATGCCACGGAAATACAAAGGATTATCCAAAAATACTATGAAGGACTATATGCCACCAAATTAAAAAACCTAGAAGAAATGGACAAGTTCTTAGAAACGTATAGCCTTCCTAGGCTGAATCACAAAGAACTGGAAAATCTAAATAGGAAATTGAATCAGTCATCTAAAACCTTCCCAAAAGCAACAGTCCAGGGCCAGATGGCTTCACTAGTGAATTCTACCAAAACATTCAAAGAGGGTCTAATACCTGTCCTACTCAAACTCTTCCAAAAAATTAAAAAATGGACAATACTCACTAACTCATTTTATGAAGCCAACATTACCTTGATACCAAAACCTGGTAAGGATAACAACAACAAAAAAGAAAATTATAGACCATTAACTCTGATGAATACAGATGCAAAAATTCTAAACAAAATTCTAGCAAATCGAATGCAACAATGCATTAAAAAAATTATACATCACGACCAAGTGGAATTCATCCCAGGGGCACAAGGATGATTCAACATATGTAAATTGATCAATGTAATACACCACATAAACAAAATAATGAATAAAATTCATATGATTATATCAATAAATGCAGAAAAAGCATTGATGAAATACAACATCCATTTATGATTAAAACGCTTAATAAAATGGGTATAGAAGGACCTTAACATATAAACTCCATATATGACAAACCCTCCGCTAATATCATAATCAGTGGTGAAAAACTGAAGCCCTTTGCTCTACATTCAGGAACATGACAGGGCTGTCCCCCATCTCCTCTGCTTTTCAACATAGTGTTGGAAGTCCTGGCCAGAGCAATCAGGCAAGAGAAAGGAATAAAAGGCATCCAAACAGAATGAAGAAGTTAAATTGTCACTTTTTGCAGATGACATGATGCTATATATGGAAAACCCTAAAGACTCTACCAAAAAGTTATTAGAAACAATAAATGAATACAGTAAAATTGCCAGTTACAAAATCAACATACAAAAGTCCATTGCATTCCTATATACTAACAATGAAATCTCAGAAAAAGAAAAAAAAAAGTTCCTTTTGCAATTGCAACAAAAAAAATAAAATACCTAGGAATAAACTTAACCAAGAATGTGAAAGACCTGTATGCTAAAAACTATACGACATTTTTAAAAGAAATTGAAGAAGACACAAAGAAATGGAAAGACATTCCGTGTTCATGGATTGGAAGAATCAACATAGTTAAAATGGCCATATTACTCAAAGCAATGTACAGATTTAATGCAATCCCCATCAAAATCCCAATGGCACTTTTTTTTTTTTTTGAGGGCAGTGTCACTGGCTCTCATACGTGAGACCCGAACCGCCAATGGCACTTTTTGAAGAAATAGAACAAAAAGTCATCAGATTTGTATGGAACCACAAAAGACCCCAAATAGCCAAAGCAATCATAAGAAAAAAAGAACAATGCTGGAGGTGTCACACTCCCTGACTTTGGCTAGTACTACAAGGCAACAGTAATCAAAACAGCATGGTATTGGTAGAAAAACAGATATACAGACCAATGGAATAGAATTGAGAACCCAGAAATAAACCCACATAAATGTGGATAGATAATTTTCAACAAAGAAGCCAAAAACATACAATGGAGAAAAGACTGCCTCTTCAATAAATGGTGCTGGGAGAATTGGAAAGCCATGTGCAAAAAATGAAACCTAGACTGCTCTCTGTCACTGTGCACCAAAATTAACTCAAAATGGATCAAAGACCTAAACATAAGACCTGAAACAATAAACTGCATAGAAGAAAACATCAGTGCTAAACTTATGGACCTTGGGTCAAAGAGGATTTTATGAATTTTATTTCAAAGGCAAGGGAAGTAAAAGCTAAAATAAGTGAATGGGACTATATCAAACTAAAAAGCTTTTGCACAGCAAAAGAAACCATCAACAAAATAAAGAGGCAGCCAGCTGAATGGGAGAAGATTTTTGCAAACAACACCTCTGATAAGGGGCTAATATCCAAAATATATAAGGAACTCATACAGCTCAGCAACAAAAAAACTAACAATCCAAATTTAAAAATGGGCAGAGGACCTGAATAGACATTTCTCCAAAGAGGACATACAAATGGCCAACAGACAAATGAAAATATGCTCAACATCACTAATCATCAGGGAAATGCAAATCAAAGCCACAATGAGATATCACCTCACACCAGTTAGAATAACTGTCATCAACAAGACAAATAATAAGTGTTGGAGAGGCTGTGGAGAAAAAGGAACCCTCATACACTGCTGGTGTGAAGCAGATTGGTGCAGCCGCTATGGAAGGCAGTGTGGAGGTTCCTCAAAAAATTAAGAATAGAATTACCATATGACCTAGCAATCCCTCTCCTGGGTATCTACCCAAAAATTCTGAAAACATTTATCTATAAAGATATATGTGCTCCAATGTTCATTGCAGCTTTATTTACAGTGGCCATGACATGGGAACAACCAAAGTGTTCTTTGATAAATGATTGGCTAAAGAAGATGTACATATACACAATGGAATTCAGCCATATTAAAGTCCATTATGGTCTTTTTAAGAGTTATACATCAAAATAGTACTTCTTTACAAATAAAACTTTGAGGCTTTTTTCAACAGATAAATAGCTAAATTGGTAGTTCCTTTGTCATGTGGTTAGAAAACAGGAAAGTAAATGGACTAAATATAGTTAGTATGTTCAGATACATTTATTTATTTATTTATTTATTTATTTATTTATTTATTTATTTATTTATTTATTTATTTTAGCTGAGCCATCCTGCCACCTGTTGGCAGCTCAGCAGCAGCTCAGCTCAGGCCGGGAATCCAACCTGCAACCCTGTTGCTCAGAGCTCGCACTCTTGAGAGAGCTCTTAACCAACTGAGCCACTCGGTTACCCTTAGATTTATTTTTAATAATAGAATAAAGCTAGGGAAAACATTCCGATGATATCAGAAGCATCAGTAAATGTTTAGCAAATATAAAAAGAGCAAAAATGTAATTTTAGGTACCTTTTTAGGAACTCTAAATACAATTATATTGGAAGTTTCTCAAACCAATAACTTTGTCTCACACACTCTTGTCTACTCATTACTATTCCTATTGGCCCAAATATTTTATTTTTATTTGTTTTGAACCATTCTTAACACAGTAGGTATTACTCTTCTTGAATTTTCTCATGCTGTAACACAATCAGTTATTGATTTGTTTATAGATCATGTAGATGCTATGGTTAAATTGAATTTATTGTTTACCAGTTTAAGTTTATTATTTCACTTGAGCAATAAGATAATTTTTAATTTTACTTCACTGAAAGATTGCTCTGGGGTTGGTTGATTCAGGAACTTCCTGGCATCATAAAGTACCCAGTTTCTTCCTATCTCTCTGCTCTCTCATCTTCAAACTGGTAGCAAGACGGCTGTCGTAGGTCCAAGCACCACAGTCAGATACAGTGGTACCTAAGAGAGAAAAGGAACATTTCCCTGTGCCTCCTCCTTAGGAGCAAGGAGCCCCAGAACCTACTCTGTAGACTTCTCATGCCGCAATGGCCAGGATTGGGCCACATGCCAGTCCCTAAACTTGTCACTGCCAAGGGCCATGAGCTAGCTGTGATTGGCTTAAAATAATCATTCTGGGGGACGCGGATGTGAGAAAGTCATTCACAATGACTTAGTGGTTAAAAACAAAACAAAACAAAATCCTTCTTACTTATCCAGTTAACTGGAAGTTTATTTGTGCAGCTGCCCGGTAGGACAGGCGGCATGGATCTGTGGAAAGAAGCCTGAAAATCAGCAGCCCTGGGGCCTGGTCCCACGTCTGGCCTTGTTGAACTATGAGTCCTTCCCTGTCGGGGCCATGTTCCTTTGTCTGTAAAATGAGTGCTGGGACTAGAGCGCTAGTTCAAACATCCTCGGGTTCATGGGGCTCATGGGTTCCTCTATTCACAGGCTGCTTCCTTAATTCCGTAATCCTTAGAGTGCTTACTCTATTCGCAAGTCACAGGGAAGGACACAAAGTTGTACTGGAATGCTGCCTGTTTAACCACAACAGACATTCTTCCTCCCACACTCTGCACACATTGAAAGCCCAAAGGTTAGTAAGATCCAAACTGTTTCTTCACGTGTGGAAGAAACTGTTTCATGCCTTCAGCAAAGAGCCCTCGCCACAATGCTCATTAGCAAAGTTACAACGTGAGAGTTCTCGCTTATCTTATTAAAATTTAAAAATTATTCACAAGTGAGAACACAGACCCAAAATATATTTATATTCTGAGAAAAATAAGTCTTCGTCCTCAGTACAGACGCTTGTGGGCCTGGCTGTCAGAGATTGTTGCAGCTCCCTCAGTATCAGGAGTGTGACACAGAGCAGCAGGCCGTTAAGAGAACAGAAAGATGGCCCTGAGAAATGAGACCATGTATTCTGAATACCCCAGGCCACTCTCACCTCATTTTTCAGATAAGATGCTTGGAAAGGCTTTAATTTTTTAAACCAAGTTGCTAAACTTTTGGAGACCTTTCTCATATGCAGCGTTGGTTAATTTTTCATGTTAACATGAAGTGTAGAGATAACTGGGAATATTTACCTCAGAAAAGAGAATTAGGAGTCATGTGATTTTTCTCTCAAGTAACATTTGAATCACTGTCCGGTGAAGCAGGGATTTTTTAAAGTTACTTTGGGGTCCAATAAGCAGAATGTACAGGGAGGAAGATTTAGAGCCACTGAAGTGAAAATCTTCCAAACAATTAAAGCTATCAACAATGACATGGAGACATTCCATTATGAAAAGTCATGAGTTGTGCTATCCCTGAGAGTTCCAAAGCAGAGGCTGAATAACCTATCAGCAATGTTGTGGAGAGTTTCTTCATTTAATCTGAGGTTGGACAAGATGATTTAGAAGGAAGGTCATCTCTAAGATTCTGTACTCACCATTATCACAGCCATGGGACATCTGATGACTGAGAACATTAGCAGTTTGAAACAGAAAGTATGTAATTCACTTATGCACCAAATATTTTTTAAGCCCCTACTATGTGTCAGGCACTGTTTGAAACACGGGTGATATAGTAAAGAATGAGACTGACAAGGTCCCTTAAGAGATTTATGTTCTAGGTAGGCAGACAAATATTGATCTAATAAGACAATTTTGTATTAGGATCAATGCCTTGAAGAACACAAACCAGGGTGATGGGGAGAGAGTGATTGGGGTCTGTTTTGGATTAGGTTTTGAAGGAAAGACTCTTTGAGGAGTTAACATTTGAGCTGAGACCTGAATGAAAAGGAGGCGCCTGCCGTGAGATGATGGGGGAAGAGAGTTCAAACAGAGAGAACATGCACAGAGACCAGGACAGAAACCAGCTTGGCAGGTTTGAGAAGCAAACAGAAGGCTGAAGGAAAGGCCCAGAGGAATGTGCTATGGGATGGGGAAAGGCATAGTGGGGCCAGATCCCTTGGGGGCTTAGCCATTCTTCTGTCCATCAGGAAGCCGCTGGAGGATTTTCAGTGAAGCGTGGCATGCGCTGATTCACAGCTCCAAAAGAAGACTAGGTGCTCTTTGGAGGATGAACTGTAGGGGGCAAGGACAAAAGCCAAGAGGGAAATAGGAGGAAACTCAAAGAGGAGTATGGTTTCTCGGAAACCAAGAGATGTTTCTAGAAGGAAGGACTGGGAAGCAGTGTTGAATACAGAAAAATTAACAGAAAGGTTATTGATGGCCATGATGAGAAAATGTTTATGGATGGGAGCTTTGCAAGCTCACTTAGAGTGAGTTTAGGAAAAAATGGAAAGTAAGAGGACATGGAAAGTAGAAACCCTCCTTTCAGAAAATGCTGTAAAAGGGTACAGAGACATAGGACTATATCTGGAGGGGAATATGAAATCAAGAAATTATTTCTAGGGCCGGCCGAGTGGCACAGTGGTTAAGCGCTGGATTGGGAAGCCAGCAGCCCAGGTTCAGGTCCCACATGTGAGGGCCACTGATACTGCCCTCAAAAAAAAAAAAGAAAGAAATTATTTCTAAGATATGAGTTACTACATCAGCTTCTCTGTGCTGATGGAAAGGCGTCTTCAGAGAGGCGGATGCTGGCGATTCTGGATGAAGAGTGGGTGATTGCAGGAGAGAGCCTCAAAAGGGTGCTGTGAATTGATTGCATTTTTATTGACATCCATAATTTCATTATTTCTGATACTGATTAGTTTGTTGGGATTTTCTGTCTTGAGTTGCACCATATGAAATTGCCAGTATTTTCTGAACCATATGAAATTACCAAGATTCACACATTTTTGACCTATAAAAACAGCAGTATCGTGTAGTTCTACCTAAGAGAATTAGGTTTTTCTATTTTAACTTAGACAATTTAAAATTTCTCTCATAGGTCTTTATAATTTATATACAGTTTTTATTTGGAAACAATCTCCAACTTCTCTAAAAGTTTCAACTACCTCCGCCAAAACCATGTGAGAGTAAGTTGCAGATCTGATATCCTGTCTCTCCCTTACATTCAAGTGGGTATTACCTATAGTTAAGGAAATTCTCCTACAAAATCACAATACAGCCTGGTAAAATTAGGAAGTTAACATCAGTACATTGCTACCAGCTGATCCTCTGATGAAACTAGTGAAACCCCATTCAAGTTTTTGCCAGTTGTTTCAATAAGGTCTTTAATCTCAAAGGGATCTATCTAGTCCAGCATCTCACATTATTTTTAGCTGTCCCATTTCTTTAGTCTCCTTCATTCTGGAATAATTCCCCCATTCTTCTTTGATTTTCATGACCTTGACACTTTGAAAAATACAGGCCAATTATTTTGTGTTGTAGAATGGATTTTGGATTCCATGACAATTTGGATTTGTCATGATTATCTTCAGGCTGTGAATCTTTGGCAGTGGGACAACCAGCCTTCAGATTGTCCCCGCCTCCTGTTATTCACACCCTGTGCAGCCTCCGCCCACATTACAGCAGAGTTGGTTTTTGTGACCAAGAGCATACAGCACAAGTGATCAGGTTATGAAAGTGATCTCTTTGATTACCTGCTCTGGGGGAAGAAGCTTCCTGTTGGGAGAGGCGCTGTGGATAGGCCCGAATGGCAAGGAACTGAAGCATCAAACCAACAGGCAGTGAGAACCTGAGGCTCCCAGCTATATTAAGTGAACTTGGAAGTGAATTCTTCAGCCCCAACTAAACCTGGAGTTGACTGTCACCCTAGGCAACACCTTGACTTCAACCTTGTAAGAGACCTTGAACTGGATCCAATCCCAGATTCCTGACTCCCAGAAACTGTTGGCTTACGGTACATATGAATACAGGCAGGAATATCACAGAAGTGATGGTGGCTTCTTTTCATTGCATCCTATCAGGTGCCACACAATTTCAATTCGTCCCATTACGAACGATCTTTCTTTCTTTCTTTTCTGAGGGCAGTGTCACTGGCCCTCATATGTGGGACCAAACCGGAGCCGCTGGCTTCCTAAGCCAGTGCTTAACCACCACGCCACTTGGCTGGAACACTAACGATCTTTATTTCAGTTCCCTTGATTAAAGTAGTATTTTCTGGTTTTGTTTTGTTTTTTTTCGCTGTGAAGTTGCTCTTTCTTTCTTCTTTTAATGAGTGAATATTTTGTGGGAGATGCTTTGGAACTATGTAAATATCCCTTTCTTCATCAATCTTTCAATTTTTTTTATTTTTTATTTATGTGTTTTTCTCAGCATGAGATCTTCGTTTCCTATTTTGTTCAGTGGGGAATAATCTGTTGCTATCATTATTTATTTGGATGCTCAAATTGCCCAAATTTCACCAGCGTCCTTTTAACCTAGCTTCTGTGTTCTTTGGACATGTCCTCATTATTTTTTGAGCACTTCCTTGATTTCTGGCACAAAATGTTCTAAGCTCATCATTTTCTTTGCCTGCCCTCGCCCTGAAATCAGCCATTTCTCTAAGGATCCCTGGTTCTTTTTAAGTGGAAAATGGTATTAAAGCCAAGATCTGGGACCTGGGTGTGCCATTGCCATTGGGGTGTTACTGCTCCCAGGCCCATTCATAGGTCATGTACACATTTACATATGCATATATATGCAAATGTATGCAGACATCTGTGTGTAAATATACAATATTCAAGTATATACTGCATATGTATTTAGTATATTATATAATATAAATGTATTTATAAATATAATGTAAATAAATACAGGTAAAGATAGATAGATAGATAGATAGATAGATAGATAGATAGATAGATAGATAGTTTTAAATCCATAAATTTTTACTGATACTTATATTTGTAGGGTACCCAGCATTTATTGTCCTTTCCCCTTTCCATATTAGTGACTTCCTTCTCTAGCAGTGAGAAACTTGACTCCCTTGCTATATTTATTTGTTTGATTAATTCCCCCATACATAACCAGTCTCCCATCACCACCGCGTCCACCCCTTCCCTGCACAGATGCCCTCCATTTAGGCTCATTGCAGAGACCCCCACCCTCATGAACACCCTCCTCATCCCTTGGGCTGCAGGTCACCCCACCACATGGATACCAACACCTGCCTCTCCCTGCTCAGGCTCCAACATACTACTTTAGGTGCCCCTTACACATGGACGCTCTCCACACGTGGTGTCACAGGCTGTCACTCCTTGCCCTGCCCCATCTAATGGAAGGGGAGGAGCAGGGCTCTATGACTTTATAATGGACATCAGCACCCAAAGGGACATTCTGCTCCCCACAGCTGAACTCTGTACTTCTTCTGCAGTAGTGGGTTCCAAATGTCTTGCTATACCTGAATATCTTGTTGAAAAACAAATCCCAAAGCAAACAAGACAACAAAAACAGGGAGCAACCAAAGTGTCCCTAGAAAAGGGTTAATATGTAGATTATGGGGAGGCATTCAATTTTCATTTTGGATGTTTTGGTTCCTTTTCGAAGTTTCTACACTTGTCCTTTTATTTATATTAATAGTGACATTATGGGCCATGTTTTCTTTATAATTTTCTGTATTCAAAACAAAATTAGCATTATTATTTTCTTTTTAAAGGGATACAAAATATAGAATTCAAAACCCTATTTCTAGAGATTCCGATTCAGTACACTGGGGCTAAGGCCTGGGAATATGTGCTTTGTAAGGTTTTCCTTTTGGATGTCACGATCAGGGAGGTTGGAGAACCCCTGATCCACCGAATCCCTCATACAAGTTCCCTCCGCAGCTGTCCGGATATCCACTGGGCAGCGCACCCAGCTCTCCATCACAAATGACCATGAAGCTACGGGGGGTCTTTCTGAAAACTCAGGACAGTTAGGATTTGTTTTGAAGGCTCATGATTCAACTGATAGCTCCTTCCAAGAGACAGTTTTCTCTGATTCTTATTATTAGTAAAGGAAAGACCAACTCTGCAATCTTCTGATGCAGATTAAGTACTCTTCAAAACTATCACGGTCATTCTCACACAAGAAAAAGCTAAAGGAGTTTATCACCACCAAACCAGTATTAAAAGAAATGTTAAAGGGACTTATTTAAGTGAAGGAAAAGAAAAAAAGATTAAAACTATGAATAATAAAATGGCAATAACTACATATCTATCAATAATTACTTGAAACGCAAATGGATTAAATGCTGTAATCAAAAGAAATAGAATGGCTGAATGGATGAGAAAACAAGACCCTTACATATGCTGCCTACAAGAAGACTCTCACTTCAGATTGAAAGACACACACAAGATGGAAAGTAAAGGGATGGAAAAAGGTATTTCATGAAAATGGAAATGAAAAAAAAAGGTGGGGTAGCAATACTTATACAAGACAAAATAGACTTTAACACAAAGGCTATAACAAGAGACAAAGAAGGACCTAGTAATCCCACTTCTGGGTATTTAACCAAAGAAACCCAAATGCTAATTCAAAAAGACATATGCACCCATATGTTCATTGCAGCATTATTTATAGTAGCCATGATATGGAAGCAAACTAAATGGTACATATGTACAATGAAATATTACTCAGCCTAAAAAAGAATGAAATCTTGCCATCTGCAACAACATGAATGCAACTAGAGGGCATTATGCCAAGTGAAATAAGTCAGATAGAGAAAGACAAATACCATGTGATTCACTTATATGTGGAATCTAAAAAAACAAAATAAATGAACAACAAGACAGAAACAAACTCATAGATACAGAGAACATTTTTATGGTTGCCAGATGGGAGGGGGGTTGGGGGAATGAGTGAAAAAGGTGAAGGGATTAAGAAGTACAAATTGATAGTTATAAAATAGTCACAGGGATGTAAAGTACAGCGTAGGGAACATAGTCGATAATATTGTAATAACTATGCTGTCAGATGGTTACTAGATTTATCAGGCTGATCACTTAACAAGTTATATAAATGTCTAATCACTATGTTGTACACCTGAAAATAATATAATATTGTATGTCAACAGGAATTGAAAAATTAAAAAATAATCAGGGTCATCGAAAACAAGGAAAGTCTACTGTCACAGCCAAGAGGAACCTAAAGAGACATACTGACTAAATGTAATGTACCCTGGATGGGGTTCTGGGACAGAAAAAGGATATTAGGCCACAACTATGGCTGGACTCTAGTTAATAACAATGTGTCAATATCAGCCGGTTAATTGCAACAAATGTACCATGCTAACAGAACATGTTAATAATAGGAGAAAATAGATGTGGGCTATGTGGGAACTCTGTCCTCTGCACAATAACTTTATAAATCTAAAGTTGGGCCGGCCAAGTGGCATGTTGGTTAAGAGCTGGCTTGGGACACCAGCTCTGAGCAGCAGGGCCCTGGTTCAGATCCCACATATGAGGGCCAGTGATGCTGCCCTCTGCAACTAACAACAGCTCCACCTGGAGCAGGGCTGCCAGGAGACGGTGTAGGCTGCAGCGCCTGCTGCAGTGGGCTGCCATAAGCTACAGCGAGTGGCTGGAAGCCAGCATGAGCAGCTGGCAAACAGTGTGAGCTGCCAATAGCTGCAGTGAGCAGCCGTCCAGAGGCTGGCGACCGATCTGCCTCATCTGGGAAGAGCTCAATGATAATACCAACATGGGTCAGTGAAGCAACGTCCCCCCACATCTAGACTGAAAAACAAAAGGACAGCAACTTGTCTGTTCCCCTTCCCCAATTCCCCAACGCTGTTCTTCTCTCCCAATTCCCCCCAAAAAATCCTTAAAATATAAATCTAAAGTGGTTCTAAGATTAAAAGGTTATTAGAAAAAAGATACAAGTTACAGGAGATGTAATGATGGGACATGGTAAACTCAATGGTAGCCCTTTGTAAAATCATCAGGAAAAGGTGAAGAAACCTGAATGGGTATGAAGAATATAGGGAAAGTGTCATCCCCTCCATGTGGGTGGTAAGACACATGACCATTACGGTAACCCATTGGCCTGAGTTTCCAGGAATGACAGACCTTTGCTGCTGCTGTTGCAGGATATCTAAGGACAGAAGGGACAGGTTGCTGCTCCTAAAGGTCACTATAAATGCCTGGTAGACAACTGGTTACCCTGAGGGAGAGTCGGGGCGCACATGGGCAGGGAACAAAGGACAACCAGGGGCAGTGCAATTCTTTCTTTGCCTTTTGGGAACAGCTGTTATGTCCATGCTGTGGACCTGTCCTTTATTGGCAGAACAGACCCAGTGCTGTGCAGGGTAACCAGCCCTTGTGGCCTGCGGTTCCAGGCCAAGTGTTCTCTCATTAAACAACAGCTGAAATGTTCACGCTACGGCCTACAAAACAACACAGCCCAATACTGTTGGCCACTCCCCCAGTGTTTGTAATAAAAACACAGCTGGAACAGAGAAAAACCATTTCATTCTATAACAAGGTAGATACTATATCTTACAGATGGGAGGGAATCCATACAGTTTATAAATTGCACTCCAAATTGGAAGCATTTTACCCATTTCAAGCCTGAAAATCATTCTGCTTTATTTCTCTAAAACCAAAAGTCCCTTTAAAAACACAAATTACATTCTCATTTTACAGTTCTCAGAGAGAACATAAAAACAGTGTCCTGCCATACCTGGACCAATGAAGATATTAATGGCTATGGCCAAAACATAAAAAGTACCACCATTAACACTCATCTGTGTGCTTTTGTAGACTATCCCTTCTGCTTCCATGGACAGCAAACATATACGCGTATGTGCCCAATTGCTGGAAATATTCTCTTCCCACCAGAACCATCTAGGAACGGGGCACCTGGGAACCTGGCTGCCTGCTCTGGGTAAAGCAAGAGAGAGCTGGACCTGGATGTGCTTTGCTCTTTGACTAGCTATGGTGATCAGAGTTCAGTTGCAAAAAACAATCTGCGCTAGGTAGAGTAAATAGACAGTGACTTATTACAGGATTTTAGGTGGTTTTCAGAATCACTGGAGAGCCAAAGAAACAGCTTCCAGAAACAACTCCCAAAACCATATGGCAAACCATCAGAGTGGCTGCTGCATCTGTCTCAATCAGGAAGCTATCACAACTGTCCTGGCTGCAAAACCAGCACCTCAACTATAATCAAGAAGCTGCCACCGCAGTGGCCAACTCAAGAATATGTCACCCTCGCCACAGTCTGCAAAACATATCCCCTATCTTGCTTCTTTCCATATGACTCAGTTCCAAATCAAAGCCTCCTGTGATTACAAGTGGTGGGTAGAACCTAAATCACATTTTGAACCTGAATTGCAAGGGAGTCTGGGATATTTTTTCCTTTTCAGCCTCTGCATGCTAGAAAGGGAGTTCAAATGGACAGTGAGAAATCTAATCTGTTATCTGTCAGTCTGTCCTTCTAGCTATCCACTTACCCATGCATACTTCTCTTGCAATAGGTAGAATACAGTCCCCATCCCCCGTCATAAGTTATTGTATTCAACTCAAAGTCCAGGAACTCTGGATTTTGTGTAGCTCTCTTTATCTGGCCCAGATGAGGTAGCTTGTAATCTAGTGACCTATCAACAGAAAGACTGCCTGTCTGCTCCCAATATATTATGGTGGCAAAGGAAAAGGAAAACTGTCATTCACGAAGGGAGAGAATGGGGCCATACGACTGCCATATGTGTTAGCAGTGATCAAATCCCATTAGGCACGAATGAAGAAAGCAGCCTGCAGAATAGTGGAGAAAGGCACTTGGTATACTAGCCATCTCCCATTAGCTAATGGGAGATGCAATAAAAGTATAGCTGGTAGCCCGTCATTTTTTCATGTCCCTAACTCTACGTGTACTTCTGCTGCCAGACAGTCACTGCCTGATTAGCCAGATGCAGAACAACGGGACTAAGGGCTCTTCCACCTTCTCCCCAGCGCCCCCTCTGGCAAACTTGTAACAGTTTCTAAGGCTCTTGTGTAGTATATTGCATTGATCTTACATACACAGGGTACCAAAAAACGTATACACATTTTAAGAAAGAAAAAAAAACTATTAAAATTGTAATACTCAATATATACTGATAACAAAAGATGAATACAAATCACGCATATACATTTTTTGGCACCCCCAGTATATAGCAGTATAAGTAAAAAGTTACATTTTAAGATGTTCCAGCTCTGTCTGTGAAGTAGTGTTACAATATATTATCTAGATTTATTGGCTCCATTACCCTAGACGATCATCAGCTATACCTTTGCTTCAGTATCTGCACAACAGAATGGGTATTGTATAAGTGAGTTCACATGGACTCATTTGAAGTACATCACTTTGTGGGGGAGGGCTGTAATACATATATATGTACTGCCCTTTCCTCAGCATTGTGTCTAAAGAATACATACATGTATATATCAGTGTATATAGCCATAAATATGTTATAGGTAAATATATCTATTACATATACTCGTATGTGTGTGCGCACATACAGACACTATTTTTTCATCTGGTGGGTCTGATGACAAATAAGTCTTCAGAAGATAGAGTTTAGCAGTCTTAGACATTACAACGGCATACATTTCTTTGAGCTCTTTTAAGGCCATTGTGTACTTTGATCTGTAAATGATTGTTGTGTCATTCATGTTGCTTAGGTGTAAGCTTAAAACCCTCCACTTTTGTGAGAATGCAGTGCCTTTCATGGCTCCCCTATAGGCTGAAGGGCAGCTAAGTGTTTAAGAAACACAGGCAGGGCCGACCGAGTGGCGTGGTGGTTAAGCGCTGGCTTGGGAAGCCAGCAGCCCTGGTTTGGATCCCACATGTGAGGGCCAGTGACACTGCCCTCAAAAAAAAAAAAAAAAGAAAAAAGAAAGAAAGAAAAGAAACACAGACAGTAAAGATTTTGCTGTTCTCATCACCAAAATGCCACCTTATTCCTCTTTTATCGAAATTTTAAAGACCTAGTCTTCTCTAAGGAGTTGAGATTCCTTGTTGCTGAGCCTTTGAAGGGTCTTCCATGCAGACACAGCAGCCTGCTTCCCTGGTCTGCAAGGCTGTACATTTTCTGGTCCAGCATCATAGATGATTTCCTTCACTTCCTTTTATGCTGGTTTATGTAGGGATTGGCATTATTGTCATCTTCACTTTGATGAATTCTAACCTGCCTGTGAATTTCTAACCTTCCCTTCAGTATCTCTCCTGGAGGATGGTTCAATCATCCCATTAGCATAGCAGCAGTTAAAAGGAACTGTTTAGATTTGGAGTCAGATTTGTTTACTATTTTGTGTCATCTTCATTAGCTCTCAATGGCATAATAAGATTGAAATAATTGGACTTTGCTGAGGGTTGTGTATCAGATTCATAGCATTTTGTGTGTATGTAAACTTGCTGTCTTTTAGGAGTAAAGGGGAATTAGTTATTCTTTGCCTTGATGATGTTTAGAATGTCAGCAGCAGCTAATAACATGGTTTAATTTCCCAATACATGGGAAGTGCTCACCCCTCAAGCCTGCCACCTTTACTCTGTGTGTGTGTGTGTGTGTGTGTGTGTGTGTGTGTGTGTATTCCATCTAAAGACATGTGAAAGTGCCCTATGGGGTGTGGGGTGTGGGCAGGGCAGCAGATAATCCTGAGTGCTTATCCCATTTCCAATACTGAAATGCTGTGACAGGGTATATAAAAGTGAATATAGGCAGAGCCTGCTTTCTAGGATCCCAGAATATCAGGGTGTATTTTGCCTTTTGTATTAGAGGTGGTTTGAAGATTGACACTTTCTTCTTCAGCCCATTTAGTAAATTTGTTAATCCTTGTGAGACACCATTTTGTCACCTCTAAAGGGGGCTAAGAACTCACCCCTCTCGCTTCACCCTTGTTTTGTTTTTATTGTTTTTAAAGATTGTATTGGGGAATTGGGGGAGGGGAACAGCATTGGGGAACTGGGGAAGGGGAACAAACAAATTGCTGTCCTTTTGTTCTTCAGTCTAGTTGTGGAGGACGTTGTTTCACTGGCCCATGTTGGTATCATCATTGTGCTCTTCGCGGGTGAGGCGGATCAATCGCCGGCCTCTGGATGGCCTCTCACAGCAGCTCTTGACAGCTCACACCGGCTGCCAGCCACTCACGCTGGCTACCAGCCACTCACTGTAGCCTATGGCAGCCCACTGCAGCAAGGGGCTGCAGCTATGCCATACCAGGGACTCACAGCAGCCCAGCTCCAGGTGGAGCTGTTGTTCACCATCTTAGCTGTAGAGGGCAGTGTCACTGGCCCTCATATGTGGGATCCGAACTGGGGCCACTGGCATCCCAAGCCAGCTCTTAACCAACACACCATTTGGCCGGCCCATCACCCTTGTTTTTGAGCCCCTTTAGTAGCTTTGCTCCCCTAGAAAGGACTCCAGCTTTCCCTCAGTTTCCTAGTTCACCTATGAGCCATCTAAGGAACTGAAGTGCAAAGCTTCTGATGGGAAATCCTAGCTTCTTTATAGTTTAGAATAATCCAGATCACCCTAAATTCAGGTTCTGCGTTTAGAAACCCAAGGTGAAATCACCGTCCTTAACCAGACATCATTTATTCATTCAGTGAATAATTATTGGGCAATTACTATATGTCAGATGCTCTGCTGGGCAGTGGGGATAAGGGGGTGATAGAGATAGGGTTCACATCCAAGCAAGCAAATAAACACATATATATAATAAAAGATTGGATAGTGATAAATGTTCTGCAGAAGCATACTATATTAGAGTAATGGGTCTAGAAAGACATAAAAGTACCCAGAATTTCTGAGGAAAACAATAACAGGAAAGTGGTCCTACAACAGTCTGTCTGATAGAACTGTCTGTGATGATGGCAAAGCTCTGTATCTGTGCTAATACAGTGGCCATTGGCTGTTGTGGCTGTCAGGCATTAAACAGGTGGCTAGTGCTGCTGAGGAACTTATTTTAAATTTAATTTAATTTTAAGTAATTTAAGTAGCCACATGTGGCTAATGGCTACCATATTGGACAAGTACAATTCGAGAGCTGCATCAGATGTCTATACTTGTGTGAGGAAGGTGAATGTGCAGCATTATCTTGATCTTTTTAACATGAAAAAGCAAGCACGTTCTCACTGTATCATCTTGGCAGAATAGATTCACGACTAGGCTTCAGTGTATGAGTGCCTTGTTGTAAAGATACAAGCAACCTAAAGAGAAGCAGTGGATGGTCACAGAAAAAATATTAGAATGGCATCCACAAACTGAGGGCAAAATGCTTTGAGCAATACTGAAGGCTTTGAAAGAGAAAATTGTTTCATGGCATTGTGTACCATTAGGCCCCTCTGCCTATTACATGATAAGTGTTGTTATTTCCTAATAGAAATTACAAAAGTGGTAGAAAGACACATAGACTAATAATCCAGGGCTGGTGTTACTCAAGCATTTGCTGAGCTTTTGTGCACTGAGACAGAGTATCTGATCCACTTAAACCTGCCCGACTAGTTTTCTCCTAGAAAGTAGAAGTGATGAGAGGAATGACCTAATGAGGATCATCATCTGCAAATAAAGGGGCCGGCCAAGATAAGGTCCTCTTCAGCTATAATATTCTTTTGCTTCTGTGACTCAGCCATGACCAACAAAGAATGATTTGGTGGGGTGAAAACAACCACGTTGGGAGAAAACTTAAGAATTTGTGTAACCATGGAAGGGACCACTCACTGGAAGGGAAACCTATTCTGTGACTAGAGCCATTACTAAATCTTCTGGAAATGCCAGATAGGGTTTGATGCATGCCAAAATGCTAATCATAGAGAAAGTAGAAGATTTTAACATATGGGAAAGTATCACGTATAAAATTATTGAAATTATATAAATATTGTCTAGTTTTTCTATCACCAACTACACTTCTAAATTCAAAAGAGATTTCAATCTGAATTATATATATTTTTGTGAATATATATATATATATATATATATATATACACATTTAATTATAGTTGACATTCAATATTATTCTACTTGAGTTTCAGGTATACTGCGCAGTGATCAGGTATCCACACAGTCTATGAAGTGATCCCCCTAATAAGTCCAGTGCCCATCTAGCACCCTACAGTCCTTATAACATTATTGATTATATTCCCCATACTGCCTTTCACCTCCCTGTGACTACTTTGTGACTGTCAATTTGTACCTTATAATCCTTTCACGTTCTCCCCAGTCCCCCAAACCACCCCCCGTCTCATCTAGCAACCATCAGTTTTTTCTCTGTATCTCTGAGTCTATTTCTGTTTTGTTTCCTTGTTTATTCTGTATTAGGTTGTTCTGCACACCTGAAACTAATATAAATAAATAAATAAATAAATAAATAAATAAATAAATAAATAATATTTTCTTGTGAAACCAACATATGTTTGTTGCTACTCAATATATGTAAGTCAGAAAAAATCCTCAACAGGAATTGAACTTTAAAAGACACTCAAATGTTATTTCTGCATCCAAGTGTAAGATACGGTTGTTATCAGACATGGTCAGATTATAATCAAGCGAGCAATGCCACATTTAAGAAAGAATATAAAAGGGCAAGAATAAGAGTTTTCTTTAAAAGCATGTGGTGTGTCTAATTAAGTTCTGCCTGAAGCGTGGCTCTTCTGTGAATGGGAACTGCAGTTAAGGCTAAGCGTCATCAACCCTTGGTGTTTGAGTAAGCAATATGGGTTAAGCAGCCCATAAGTGAACGGGCAAATACATTATTGTAAATAAGACTGTATGAGCTCTCCTTAAAGATGGAACTAGGTTTTGTAGATGAAAAGAAATAAGCCTACAGATGTATAATTGTAGTATTTTATCTCCAGAAATAACATTTGAATTAGGGGCAAAAGGTCTTATGCCTGTGGGGGCTGTGAGAAGAAGCTGGGAAAAAAAAATAATTCCCTCTTTATGGCCAGGAGAGAAATGTGGAACCATTCTTTTTCCACTGTGAAAGTACAATATTAGTCCAGCTCTCCTTACTGGAATGACTAAAAGAAACTAGTTTCACAATTTCCACATCATTTAGTGTTTAAATATGGGTTTTTACATCCCCAAACAGATGCCACCTAAGCTAATAAAAAAACTATTGCGTGTAGCATTGGAAGTGTTATTGGGTTTACCTCCATCTCCAGTGCCTTCAGAGACAAGTGCCGACCAACAACCCCTTGTGAGGGTCTTGGATGTTTTCGTATTTCTTTCCCACCTTGGATCTGTGTAAGCCAATGGGGAAATCAAAAGTGCCTCCCATAAGAAAGTGTGTGATGAATCTAATATTGCTGCTTATCTTTATAATTAAATGTTTAACTGTGCTTTCTCACTGTAGGGTTGGTAGAAGTATATCATTTAAGAAAAAAGTTCTTGCTTTAAAATGTTTAGCTGAGATCCTGTTTAGCATGTTACATACATTTTGGCCTCCTTAGACCAAGGGTTCTCCAACCTTAGAATCACCTGGAGGACTTGTTAGACACCTTTGCTGGACTCCGCCCTCAGAGTTTCCCATTCGGTAAGTCTGGACTGGGCCTGAGAATTCGGATTTCTAACAAGTTCTTAGGTGACGCTAATGCTCCTGGTATGGGGACCATACTTGGAGACCCACTGCCTTTCGACAACGAGCTCATTGTGACTGGCTTTTGCTATCTGAGCAAACTGAGGAAACAAAGGTTTCTTGGTGCATCCATTTCTTCCTGCTCCTTTTTCTGATTATGCCGAGAATACTGGGTATGTGTTAAGCTTCTTCCTGGCCACATCCACTAATAAACATTTTAATGTCACAATTTTGTTGTTTAATATAGACTTTGAATCTAGAAGAGTAAAAAGGACAAAGGGGAATAGTGGATGCCTTTTTTGACTTCCTACATTGTTCCGAAACTATAGTGAGGTGGTGTCGGAGCCCTGAGCCCACCTGCCACTCAGCCTGGTACCCTTTAAGCTGATGTTCGGTGTTTCTGCCACTCAGCCTGGTACCCTTTAAGCTGATGTTTGGTGTTTCATATTTAGAATGTTTTTAATGGTTTCGTATTACTCTATGTGGCAGTGAAGCAGTTTACTGAGAAGTAGGGTGAGGACTCCCGATTGAATTACTGACAAGAAACCCAAGGCAATAGGTGGAAATGCCTGGTCTGTGGCCCAGTTTGTGGGTGTCCCCACCCTACGTCATCGGGCACCCTGGTCCTATTACTTCCCCCAGCCTGCCTGCCTGTGTGTTCAGCTGAGGATAAAGCAGTGATTTGGTGACATGGCATGCTCCCTTCTCAGCTACATTAAGGTCTAATTCCAGATGGTATCTTCCTACATGTGGTGTGCTGGATGCCTGGTGTGATTTCTGCCAGAGAGGTCTTCTTTAATGCACACAGGGTCCTGGGCAAAGGTCAGGCTTCAAAGACAGGACAGAAACCATTAGTCCCATTTAGAAATTGTCCCACTTCTCATCTGTAATATCTCATCTCATCTGTAAAATGGAGGGTGCAATCACTGTGCTTCCTGCCTCCAAGATGGCTGTAAAAATTAAATAAGATGGTGTATGTGAAAGGGATGTGAGAAGGAGAAGATACTAGATGGGTATAAGTGGTATGTTTGGGAGGTGTTGTTGGGACCAGCACTTTGATAATGATCTCTAAAAATGCTAATGGAGCCTCCTTTTTAAAGGTTCAGGTTAAAATGGTTTGACCCTGAATATTATCAACCGTTAAAGGATTCTAGCATCTCACTTTGAATTATGTAAATGACTATAGAGTTGTTATGTTTTTGTGAGAGAAAATGGAGAAGAGTTCATATATTAATCATCCTAATTATTCACCATTATAATGTGTTAGCCACAGACGTTACAATAACTGTAACTTGTATTTTGAAGAAAAGCACTGCTGTCAGGCTGACGTACAAAGCGGGATTCAGATATCTCATGATTCTTTCACCTTGGTCTTTAGTTTTTTTTACTTTGAGTAAATCATGTTACCTTTGTTTTTTGTTTATTTGAGGATACATTCTCTTAAGATTATGTGAAATGATCAGAGTGCTTTGAAAAAATGGGAGTGTTTCATAAACAATTACCAAATTGGAGTTGAAATCTATTGCCCTGAGGTGAAAACAATTGAGGTTGGCTTCCAGAAAGAACATTTCACCTCCAGTTGTATTTTATTTTAATGTGATTTTATTTAATGTGACTTAATGCAGAGTTCCCCACCATGGCAGGATGTGTTAGTGTTCTAGATATGGCAAGTACAGTAAGCTGCTTTGACTGCTTTCTGGGAGAGTAAAAAAGACCTACGTTTAACTGTAATACATCCTATCAGGATCAAGGGCATTCCTGTATAACTGCTGTCTTCCGTGTGTGGCTGCACTTCCTCATGTCCCTTGAAATGTTGACATTCCAACTGCAGATCTAACTGGGTCTGAGGTCCAATTCTGCTTCTGACTGCAGGGTCCCTCCCCCAGCTCCCGGAATCCCAGCTAACCAAACAGCGGCATCCACAATACTTTCCTGGTTCCTCTGATAAGATGCACATGAGCAAGGTTAGGCCCCAGCCTAGCAGAATAGATTCTCCAGTTCTTTCTCTGTTATCTTGGTGCTGGGAATGGAGAGCTTGCCTCCACCTGGCGGGGCCAGCCCTGGGCTCAGTGGTGGAGTGTGTTGTCATTGCACTCCTAATGCCCCACAACACCTTTTTAGTTTACCATCCTCCCCTATCAGTGACCTCTTCCTGACTTTCCACCCACACTGTACCCACATACTCACTCTGCATCACACCTGACTTGGTTGACTCGTCCCTTGAGCCCTGCTTCCTGCTGATGTAATTACTAGTAGGTGCCCAACCTTTGATGAGTAGAGGGTGTGTCAGACACTCAGATGCATCTGGACAGCGCCTTCTGGAGACAGCGGCTTCCCCAAGGGATGGATGGCAATTTTAAGCGCCACATCAGGCTAGATGAGGGGGGAATGGAGGGATATTTTTGAATAGAGAGATTCTTGGGCACTCTTCAAATCATCTCAGAAAGGAAGGCTGCTTATTACAGATCAACAATATCTTATCCTAAAGCCAGAGGTTAAATGTGTTTCAGAATTCAGAATTTTGGGGGTGTTAGGACACCACGGTGGAACATATACCTTATAATAACACTCTCTGTGTGATTTGAGGCCTTGTCTGATAATTAAACACATTAATACTCACAGGAAATGGGGTGAGTATTGTCAGTTCGGATCGGGATGTGCCACCAAATGGGTTTCAATTGGATCAGTTTTTACCAGCAAAGTAATATTGGGTTATTAAAGCTTTTAGGATCTCAGAATTGCAGATAAGGAATTAAGCACCTATCATTATTAACAATGGTTTACATTTACTGAACACTTACAGTATGCCAAGCACTATGCTAAGTGAGCACTTGACACATATAAGCTCATTTACTCCTCTAATCAATGTGTGAGGTAGGAATTATTTGTATCTTCTGCCTCACTGATTCCTTCCAAATCTTCCTTAAAAAAAGACTATTGATAACTGTTAGAACTAATAAATGAATTCAGTAAAGTTACAGGATACAGAATCAATATATAAAAAAACTATTGAGCACCTACCATGTGCCGAGGAGCAAAAAGTCTGTCTAGCCCCTACCTAACGCGACTCCAGTCATGTGAGGGAGGCATTGGGAGGCCCAGACGTGGATGTGCCCAGGGCTGTGGGACCAGAGCAGGGGTGTCCGCCTGGCCTATGCTTCAAGGGAGGCTCCCTGGGCAGCTGCAGGTTCAACTCTGTCCTCTAGGCCGAGGAGGAAGACATCTGAGAGGGGACAGGGAGGTCACTGCTGCCACTTATTACTACTAAGCCCATTCACGGTCAGTAGCTCTCAAACACTTCGAGACCACTGCTCCCTGTGGTCCTTCACTTGATTTCTTGACTGTAACCCTCTCTTCTCTTCTGTTTTGTAGAACACCCATCTCAGCTTTCTCGCAAGACAATATCTATGAAGTTCAGCCGCCAAGAGTAGATAGAAAATCTACAGAGATCTTTCAGGCCCATATCCAGGCCAGTCAAGGTATCACACAGCTTCTTGGGAAAGAAGACACCTCTGTGTACCGAGAATACATCAGAAACCGCTATCTGTGAAGGGAGGTCCCCGGGGTGGCCCTGAGGGGGACCCACAAAGTCAGTTTGCTTCTGTTGTAATCTGTTTCGTCTCATTTTACAAAGATGATTTCCTGTCAGTGCTTTACATCTGAAGGTTTTTCCTGTTTTTGTAACTGGTAGATTATAAACTATAGGTAATAAAGAAGTGACTGAATATTTTACTGTCTTTGCCTTTGCTTTATTCTAGAAATACTTTGTTTAGAAATGTGGTCAGTGTGGTAACACACCATGAATTAAGAAAGTGACGGCTATTTATTGAGCACCTGCTGTGTGCCAGCACTTGGTAGGGCCTGGGAGTATCACAGAAAGCCCAACAGGGCCCAAATTCCTCTCTTGTGCAAAAGGAGTGTTTTTCTTTGTAGTTCACATATTTCTTTTTCATTTATTCTGATGGTTTTTATGTTAACTTTGTGTTTTGATCAAAAATTTATTACTTTGAAAGCCCTTGTTCTTAGGAAAGAAACACTGAAATATTTATGGATAAAGGGACAAGATGTCAACAAAGTGCTCTCCAATGGTTCAGGAAAAAAGAACAAATGGGACAAAATATTAGTAATTGGTAAATCTGAGAAAGAGTAAAAAGGGCTTCTTTAAACTATTCTTAAGAGGTCTCCATCCTCCTCCAACTGAGGCCCACAAAGACGATGAGAAGATGGGTACTCCCCAACCTGTTGCATGGTCCTGCTACCAGCAGGGGAGTTCTGAGTACAGACTATATGCCTTGTCTTTCTGGAGAAGAAAAGATTTATGTGAATATAGAATTCTGCATTTATTTATCATATCCAAAAGGATTAGCTAGTCCAAAACCTTACAGGAACCTTAATTTTGTTGGATTTGGTTATTGCAGCATACTAAAAATTGTATTGACAATTGTAACGAGACTGAGGATGTAGGGATGTGCCTGTCTTAGCTATTCTGCCATCTTGGGACCAGATGGTAAAATTTATCACCAGCGCAACCACCTCTAAAGTACAATTTTGGGGTGGATAGAGGGACAAGGCAAGAGAAGAAAACTTTGTATTTAAATTGTAATGCCCATTTTAAAAGGAAAAATGATGGTGTTAGTGGAGTGCTGGAGTAATTTGCTTTTTAGCAGTAAAGAAAATGCAGGTGGAGGCCCTCTCCTTGTTTCTGCAACTATCTTGAGACCACAGTATTTGTGACTCTCTCCGCAGCATCCATGCCATGCTTCTCTTGCTTCTGATCAGCAGCCTGGCTGCTGCCTACATTAGCAAATCCTGTTTCACAGTCCTTCTCTTTATAAACTAAGGCAAGTGGTTTAGTTTTGTGATTTTCTTTATGAAAACATCTTCTTCAACTACTGAAGTTCAAATTCAGACTGCAGTTCTTATTTATCAATTGGATGGCAATTATATTGGAGGCCACTCAGATGGATGTATCAAAGAAATGAGCCCATAACAGTATTTTGTGTGTGGGCAGCAAGAGTTAAATGATAGCTTACTGTTCTTTATTAGTAAATGGTCCTCCAGCTTCTGAAAATGAAAGGGAGACTCAAGAGTCTATTGAAGGAAGCTGCTCATGTTTGGATAGAGAAACCTGACCTACCATAGGGACATATCGTAACACGTGCAGTTTCCAGAGAGGTGATGGATTCAACACCTCTGCCAAAGGGAGCAAATTAAGTCTCCATAAGGAAGTAAAATAAATCATCTTTCCTTCAATAAAGGATTCACTTCACTATAAAAACTATTAATTAGCTCTGCTGTTAGCAGAGAGTCTGAGAAGTGGTATTTATCCCAACAAAACAAAAAATGCCGGGGGGGGGCAAACCAGAAAATTGTTGAGAATTTTTAAATATATACTTTTTCATCTGTACTTATTTACTTTCTATTGCTCCTTACCAGGGGAAGGTAAACTACAGATTATACTAATACGCTTTTTTTTTTTTTTTTTACTATTCACAAGGTAGACTAGAGATTATATTAATGTGCTTTTTTTTATTATTATTCACCTAACTGTGGAGAATTATAGTGTAACTTTCCACTTCCAAATTAACTAGCTGTAGAGGTCTGTTTTTTTCTAAGAGATATGGATAAAATTTTGTTAAGTTTGGCTTTGCCTCAATAAAATCCAATGCCTCTGAAAAATCAATTTGAGAAAAGACACCACATGTTGGCAAATCACGTGTAATAAAAGCCTTTATGAATCTCTCTTCCCTGGTAATGAAGTCATCTTTAATTCAGTTCAATAAAACATTTAATTTTGTCTGTATCTTCAGAGAGAGAAATTCACAGGTCAGCTTGTTCACAGAAAATATTTAGTAAATGGAAATATATGACCTTTCTAATCATTATTTCAGGCCAATTAAGCTTATGTTTTTAAAAAATCTATTTTATATTTTCCTCATGTAATCTTTGGGACAAAGATTTAAATCTTTGGGATAGTAAAATTAAATGTTTCTATAAAGCTTCTGAGAGTCTTCTATGTTTTAAACAAATTGCCTATTCAGGAAACTCATTTTACTACTTGCATTAAGGATTCCTATTTTACATACTTACTAGGGAAAGTTTATTATTTTTTAAACAAAATCAGCTTGCAGAGTGTTGGCAGACTGGGTCAGAACTGGCTGCAGGCAGCAATGCCCTACCCGACATTACCCAGGGGACTTAACGTACTCCAGGGGGCAGGACCAACCCAGGGCTATATGAAACTGTTCTGTTTTTAAAAACTGCCACTAATCTCCACCTTTTTGCCCTAGGGTGTGATATTTTATGATGCGTGATCTTGCCCATGAAGAGGGATCCCTCTGAAAGGTTTCCACTTGGCCATATCCACTCTGAGAACTTTTAACCCATAGTCCAAGGATGCAGTATGGATGTTACTCCAACTTCCAGTTATACACTCAGGGTCTGGGAAAATGACCACCATAGACTCAGTGGGTCCATCGTGAGCTGGACTCTAGGCTGGTCTCTATTTATTACCTGGTCCCTGGGAGCCCTCATGAACAGGGGGGCCATGATGACACTTTGCATCTCTAGGTGTCAGTGTCAACTCAGATCTGTGTCTAAGAGTAATTGAAATGCCTGGGTAGTTCTCTTTCCCCAATGTCCAGTCACTCAAGTAAATGGCCATTGGTCACTTTGGAGAAAGACAGGAGGAATTGCCATGGAATGTACTTGCTGTGTATGACAGTGTCCTTCCATCCATGGATGCAGCCACTTCATCAGTCAGTGGGCACTAGATCTGAAAATTGAGCAGGTCTGGGAATTGAGCAAGTGTCAGGCTTTTTATTGGGGCGTCCTCAACCCCCTGCTTCATTCTTTCTCTAGTTGTTAAGCAGCACCCTTGTTGGTTGCCCATCTATGTTTTCCCCCAGGGACATTATGCTTTCTCATCTTCACCTTATGGGTCAAGCCCCTTAGCTGCTTGTCCCATTTACTGGTCATTACAGCAACTGTGACCGCCAGGCTCTGGCAAGTAAGAGCTGCCACCTGACCTCCATGGTTTCAGGACCCCACTAGCCTCATGGTTATCATTTCATTTTCATTTTTAAATGTTAACATTGCGGCTAAGCTCATCTGGTGCCCAGAAAAATACTGTATGTAAAAATCCTTACGTTATTTTAAACTATGTTTTAGGCTTGCTTTTCAGCAATTGGAATCTGATAGAATGGAGGGTCTACCTCCAGTTAAACCAACATTTTTTTTTTTGAGTACTTAGGGGTGCCCCGCATGCTGAACTGCAGAACGAAACATGCTGGGCTCCGCCCTGGAAGGAGCAGGGAGATGGCGGCTGGCACGGTCCAACCGTTGCTCATTGTTAGAGGAGGGCCAGAGCAGCCCCCCTGGATAGATCTGCTGGATATATTCCTTGGGGCCTCTAAAGAGTGGAATCAGGGCTCTTGGTTGCCCCATTTTGTGACTATCCCCTTCAATAGATGTCAACTCCATGGGTTTTTCATGTAACCTGGTTATGAGGCAGTTACTTTGTGTGTAATAATGCACAGAGGTTGGTTTCAACCATGTTAAAAATGCCCACATATTTGAAAAAACAGGTGCATTCTCAACATGAGAAAGCTCTCTGATTGGAACTCCTGGGGCCAACAATGTTAGCTGTTTCTTTATTTGGGAAATATGTTTATGAAATAGCCTGTTGAAACCTGTGATGGAGCGAACATTTCTCATGGAGGAATCTACACTCGGGCTTCCTTCCTCTGTGAGAAAGCAGCATTCTCAGGAACCCGAGTAGACTGGAGCATCTGCCCAGCCTCGTGGGTTGGGAATCGCAGGGTAAAAAGCGCAAAGGAAGGAACCCTGCAGGAAGGTGGAGCCCTGGTGCCTGCATCTGGCTGATGGGAGCCCCAGGACATGGGAGGCAACCCAATCAGACAAACCTGGAACCCTGAAGAACTCAGCCTGAAGAGGGAGCCACAAATCATGACTGTTCCAGAGATGAACGCTTCCAGGGAATTTCTGAGCCAAACACTCCCCGCCTGGGTACCCTTTCCCCAGTACTTTGACTTCTCCCACAAGCATATCTTTTGGGTGTTTACCCTTCCCATCCCCTATCACACAACTTCCAGCCATCTATGTAACTCTTCCCTTTTTAAGAGGTCCCCATCCTCCTCCAACTGAGGCCCACAAACATGATGAGAAGTTGGCTTCCTAACAACCATGAATGCATCCGTTCACTCCTTGGCCTAAACATGCCTCCAGCTAATTTATTCAACAAACTTTTTTTCTTTTCTTTTTTTCTTCTTTTTTGGTGCATTCGCTATGTGATAGACTGGGTGGAAGTACAGAGAGACTATAGAATTAGGGACCAGTTCTCCCCAAGTGTGTCTGCAAGTTACCAAAAGGAAAAGGTAGCTCTTGCCATGCGGCAAAATTGTAGTATTATAAGATTAGACCTGAACCCCTACTATGTGCTAGGCTCTTTGCTAGAGATTGAGAATACACTGGCAAGCAAAACAGAGCTCCTTTTCTCAAAGAGTTGATGGTTTGATAGGGAAGACGGGTGAGAAAAGGGCACTTTGGATCCATAATGGTAAGTGTGATGGTATGTGGTAACTACTGTGCTTTGGATGAGGGCACACAGGCCAGCAGGACTCTGCTGGTTATGTAGAGATAATAACTTGAAACAAAGCTTTGTGTGGACACATTATCCAGAGGTTCTCCATTGGTGCAGGAATCCCTGCACAAATGTGCTCTCGATCTTTTATTGGTGTTTCTAAGTCATTTAATGGCCGCTGAGTGTCCATATAGCAGGGCCATGTTGTGAGGCAGAAGGTTTGCAGGGCTGCCTGGGCAGTGTGCTGTGGAACAGGGAAGAGGCGAGAAGCGGAGCGCAGTCAAGTGTCCTCCAAAGACAGGACCCTCACATACTGAACTGCGGGAGAACTTGGCCCCAGAGTATTTGAGAGGTGTCCAGGCAGCAGCCTTTCTGTTCAAACTTCACTGAAGGTAATGATGGGAACCAGACGATCACTATTCTACATTATGGTAAGGACTGTGTTGCAAAGATTGTTGGCAGGTTTTGCATTGTTCTCATCTTTCAGCACCTTCACCTATATCACCAAGTCTTTCCGTATTATCAATAGAAAGAATGCTGTGATCAAAAAGGTTGAGAATAGCTGAGAATTACTGCATTACAGTCTAAACCACAGAGATGCAAAGGTGTGGCATTTGCTGCTTCCAGCATCAGTAATGACAACAACCCAGCCTGAGCCCATTACATGCTTCTTCCTTGCTCTGAGAGGGTAAAAACTCACTAAGTGAAAGGACTTAGGCAAACTTTCCCTTTTGCCATAAATGACAGAGCAATTTCTCTACATATTTTTTGAAAAAATTGTTTTCAGAATTTGACTTTAGTCCCACTTTCTGAGGAAAGGGCAGAGGATGTTAACAGTTTCTTTGGCACTGTAGGCAACAAATTATCCACAAAAATTTTCAAGACAGGAACCCTGTGCAAACGACCACTGGCCACAGCCTTTTTTCAGGTTGGCCTACCTGACGAGGGGGAAAGTGACTCTTTGTCAGCAGGGGCTATTTATATTCCTGCACTTATTCTTGCACTTATATTCCTGCACTTTAGCCGTAACATCACAGGCAGGAGTGCTTTGAAGACTCCACTCTTTGGGGACCCAGACACTGAATTTGAAAAATCACCACTCACTCTGCACTCAGCTCTGCCAAATGCCCCCCATCATGGGCCTCCCCATCAGCTCACACAGGCAGTCGGGTCTGAAGTGAGTAGTTGCCAGGGTAATGGGAAGCTGGTGAGTGGAATGGGTTCTCTAAGAGGCTGAGCTGCAGTTTAAAGGGCCTTAGGAAACAGCATTCCTCTTTCCAGATGCTCTTAAAAGACTATTTATGTATCTCCACCAGCAAGTCCAAGTTTATATTAATTCACTCTCCTCAAGTCAACCCTGCTCAGCAACGCTACTGCTGGGCCAAGCCCTGAAGTGGGATTGTCCCACAGACAAAGGACAGGCAAGTTGAAGTACAAGTTAGATTGTCAGGGCTTTGCATGTGTTCTCACCTTAATTCTCACAACAAGTCTATGAGATGCCTGTTTTCCTTGTGGTGGGAAAATTTTGAGGAGAGTAATCTTCTTGTGATAATTCACTTGTTCCCTCCCTCTCTTCCCAAAGCCCGGCCATTTATGAGCCCCAGCCATTGCAAAGGATAAAAAGGGGAGCATTTTCTGTGTAGGTTTCCATGAGCCAGGGACATGGTACAAAGGAGAGGTCTATTGGAATTGTCAAATTGTTTAAGGATTAAAAATAAGAAAGAGGAGGAATTCTCTTTTGCCTTCCTGACACCCCGACAATACCCCCTCCCCCCACACACACACACTAGGAAAAGATGATGGAGAAACAAAAATACATTTTGGAGGGTCCTAGAGAGATGGGCTATAGTGACAACAGTGTCCCCATCCCACAAGCCCTCCTTACAACATGACTAACAGCCTCCCTAAAGGGAGGGGGTCTATGTCTCCTCCCCTTGAGTCTGGGCAGGCTGGAGACCATGGTAGCAGCAACAGTATGTGGGATCTGAGACTAGTTCTTAAAAGGCCATGCAGCTCTGCTGGGGAGCTAAGACAGCCACCCGTGGAGCCCTAAACAGCCATGGTGTGAGCAAGCCAGGTCACAAGGAGGCGTCTCGGGGAGGCGTATTGGCCAGCAGACCTCACTGAGGTCCCTGCTGACAACTGCCATCCACAGCCTTACATGTGAGGGAAGAACCTTCCAGATGATTCTAGCTCCCAGCTGTCAAGTCGAGCCTGTCTCTGAGGCTTCAAACCTCAGAGCAGAGAGAGAGAGAAGGTGTCCTCATGTGCTCTTTGTGAATTGCTGACCCATAGGTTCCATAAGCATAAAAATAATGGTTGTTTTAAGGCACTGCATTTTGGGGTAATTTGTTATGCAGAAATAACCAGAAGAGGACCCAGCCTTCTTTTTCTAGGGTTAAAGGGAATGGTAAGTCCTATTGGGGGGTTTGAAGATTCCAGAGCAGAGGACCTGTGCTTCCTGAGAGCTCTGGAGGGGGTAAGATGTCAGAGATTGAAGGGCTCCATGGTGATAGCGCCTTGGGCAGCTTCTCAGGTTCTAGAAACCTAGTGTGTTCTAGAATCAGTAGGATGATTACTTTCCCCACCTGAATGACGTAGATGGGAAGACACAGGAAAGCAGTGGTCACCTGGGAGGGCAAGTGACCAAGGTCAGACACGGTTCAGAACAAGCCATGTAGGCAGACAGCACTGAGGAGCAAATGCCCCTGCCTCCTGCAGCCCCACCCAGTGCTTGGCAAGATATAAGCCCCAGAAGTGAGACACAGCTAAAACCTTCAGGCTGTGCAGCTAATGTACCACATGGCCCTTCTGGATCCCCAAGATTGGAGACTGGGGACAAAGGCTTGATCCCAGGGAAGAACCAATGTGCTAGAACAAGGTAGAAATGCATTCTATTTCAGTGTCCGGTAGGCATGTCTCCCACATGGTAGCTCTTAACTGGAGGAAGTACAGGCATGCTTTTCTGGTTCTGTCTGTCAGAATACCAAGAATCTCACGGTGGACTACACCCATAAAGAGCCCAGTTAGTACTGGCCAGTGTGAGCTTGGGTGGAGTTGCCTTGGACTCCCAAAAGAACAGAGATGGGCCTGCTGAGTCCTGTAAGAGTGTGGGTTCAGGCAGCACGTATCTCCTTTCCTGCATTAAGCTGTCAGGACCTGGGAGAAAAAGGCTGCTGGGACTTACACAAGGTCTCCTTGATAGAGGCCCCAGGAGGCCCAACCCAGAGGGAGAATGGCCGTGTGATCTGCCTGGGTAGACTGGCCCTTGAACTTCCCCAGTGAGATCCCTGAACTCTGTTGCAGCAAGACCCAGATCAAGTGAAGCTTAGAAGACACAAGCTGCCAATGGACATGGACAGCCTGCAGAAGGGACCAGGGGAGACCTGTGCCAACCAATACTAGTCACAGAGGGGGTGATGGCTGTTTTAGTAAATTGAGAACCACATGGGACTCTCCCCAGCACACTGTCCCACACGTTCCTCAGTAACCGCAAGGACACATTCCTGGCAAATATGAATGGGCAAAGACACTAGAGGGGATCAGAACATGCCACCCCAATATATACCACTTTGGTATATTGATTATTTTAAGCTAAATACAATTGAGAATTATCAGATGCAGGAAGGGCTCTCTGTCCTCTCCCTCTCTACCTAAAAGCAGAGTATAAATTTCCCATGAAAAGGTGTCCTCCCAGTACCAGGAAGAGAACATTCTTATCATTGCAAATGGGGAGTTGACACAGAGATGAATCTATACAAACAAATCTACTAAAATAACTTTTATCTTCCATTAATTTCCCCCCATATAGTTCCTAGTCACTTTCCCATAATTTACTTCCCCAGCCCAAAACCATTTTTCCTTTGTCTTGTGGTCTCCACAATTTATCATTCTTTGTTAAAGTGGTATAAAAGCTCTCAGGCCTATCTACTTCTTTGGTTTTTCATTTCTTGTGTATGAAGGCCTCCGTGTACACGTAAAAATATCAACATCAAATAAAACTTATATACTTTTCTCCTATGGATCTGTCTTTTGTCAATTTAATTCTCAGGTCCAGTCACAGAACATAAGAGGGTAGAGAAAAAGTCTTCCCTCCCAACAACACGAAAGTGAAGGAAAGTACGTCTCCATTACCTTTGAGGGATATGAGGACCAAAAACAGACAGGGAGTTATAGAGAAGCAAAGATATGTACCTCATACACACCCGAACTTGTGGTCTGAGATTGTACTCACCGTCACGAACTGGCTCTCCAAATATCAACAACAGGACCTGTTGATAAGACAAAGCAGCATTTACTCCTTCATGCGATAGGAGAGAACACCCACTCCATCCCAGCAGTGTCTCCAAGCAGGGGAAGGGAAGGTCAGAATTGACTGAGAATTAGAGTTTGGTTGAAGGCAATCCTTACACCAGGGACCTGATATGGCAGTCCAGGATTGGTGCAGACGGCAAGGTGAGGACCTGGAAAGGAGGGATGTTTTCCGCTGAAGAGCTGATGAGCCTTACAGGAAGTTCCTGTGATGAACAACCAAACTTTTTGGGCGGGAGGGTCCTAGAAATGTAAAGTCCTGCTAATGAAGACATGCTAAAGATTGGCTGATGAAGATAACACAACCATGTAACTAGACGATAAGGGTGGTTTTAGCTCTAAGTGTCCGAGCTGAGTGTGGGAGTGCACTTGTTTTGTTCTCACCACCATAATCCCATTTCACAATTAGGAAACCTTGGGCTTAGAGAGGCTAAGTAATTTACCCAAAGCCACAAAGCTAGTTAAGACAAAATTGTACCATGATTAAGAGCCTAGGCTCTGAAATTAAACTGTGTGGGACCATACCAAGTTTAGACAGTTACTTAATTTCGCAGTTTACCATCTGTAAAATGAAGGCATATGGAGTTGTGGTGAGGATTAAATGCAATAATGCCTGGAAAGCACTTGACACAATGCCTGTGTTTATTTTTTTTTATTTTTATTTTTTTAATTTTATTTTATTTTTAATTAGTTTCAGGTGTACAACACAGTGCAATAGTTATACATTTTACCCCTCAAAGTGACAACCCCCCCACCCCCAATAGTTTCAGGTGTACAACACAGTGCAATAGTTATACATTTTACCCTCAAAGTGACAAACCCCCACCCCCAATACACCCCCACACCCCCCCATATCATATATATCTATTACTCTTCCTCTGACTCTCTTCCACAGTATAATCCACATCCCGTGACTATCTATATATATTCAATTACAGTAGGTATACCACCTCCACTTTAGTAATACAGTGCAGTGATCAAACCTCTACTCCATCCATGAAATGGTCTCCCTAACAAGACTTATGATCATCTGACATTCCACAGAATATTTACAACATTATTAATTATATTCCCCAAACTGTTTTCCTATCCCAGTAGCAATATCGTAGTTGCCTATTTTTGCTGTCTAATCCCTTCCCCTTCTCCCTCATTCCCATTCCTCTCCAAATTAGCAACCCTGATTTTTCCTCTATATCTATGAGACAGTTTCTGTTTACTTTGCTCATTCATACAGTTTTTCATATTCCACATATAAGTGAGATCATATGGTATTTGTCCTTCTCTGACTGACTTATTTCACTCAACATTATAGTCTCTAGGTCCATCCATATCATTGCAAATGGCACGATTTCATTCTTCTTTATAGCGGAGTAATACTCCATTGTATAAATATACCACAGTTTCTTAATCCAGTCATCTACTGACGGGCATTTTGGTTGTTTCCAAGTCTTAGCTATTGTAAATTGTGCTGCTATGAACATCGGGGTGCATAACTTTTTTTTTATCATTGTCTTGTTTTTTTCAGGATAAATACCTAGGAGTGGAATTGCTGGGTCAAAAGGTAGCTCTATTTCCAGTTCTTTGAGATACCTCCAAACTGACTTCCATAGTGGCTGCACCAATCTGCAGTCCCACCAACAGTGCAACAGGGTCCCTTTTTCCCCACAGCCCCGCCAGCACTTGTTGTTTGTTGATTTGTTGATGATAGCCATTCTGACGGGAGTGAGGTGGGAGCTCAGGGTGGTGTTTATTGCATGTCCCTAATGACCAGTGAGGTTGAACTATTTTTCATATGCCTGTTGGCCATCTGTATGCCCTCTTTAGAGAAATGTCTCTGCATCCCTTCTGCCCCTTTTTGACTTGGGGTGTTTGATTTTTGGTGTTGAGTTTCATGAGTGTTTTATAAATTTTGGATATTAACCCCTTATCAGATATATCGTTGGCAAATATATTCTCCCATTCAGTAGGCTTCCTTTTGTTTTATTAATGGTTTCCTTTGTTGTGAAAAAACTTTTAAGTCTGATATAATCCCATATGTTCATTTTTTTCTTTTACTTCCCTTGCCCCGTAGGGAATGTATCAGTAAAAATATTGCTCCGGGTAATGTCTGCAAATGTACTCCCTATATTTTCATTTAGGATTTTTATGGTTTCAGGTCTTACATTTAAGTCTTTAATCCATTTTGAATTTGTTCTTGTATAAGGCGTAAGGAGATGATCCAGTTTCATTTTTTGCATGTGTCAGTCCAATTTTCCCAGCACCATTTATTGAATAGACTATCTTTACTCCAGTGTAAATTCTTGCTTCCCTTGTCATAGATTAACTGTCCGTAAATGCTTGGATTTATTTCTGGGCTCTCTGTTCTGTTCCACTGATCGATGTGCCTGTTTTTATGCCAATACCAAACTGTCTTGATTACTGTGGCCTTGTAGTAGGTTTTGATGTCTGGTAGCGTGATCCCCCCAACTTTGTTTTTATTCCTCAGAATTGCCGAGGCTATTCTGGGTCTTTTATGATTCCATATAAACTTTAGGATTATATTTTCTATTTCTGTGAAAAATGCCCTTGGTAGTTTGATAGGAATTGCATTGAATCTATATATATTGCTTTAGGCAGTATGGACATTTTAACTATATTAATTCTTCCTATCCATGAGCATGGTAGGTGTTTCCATTTATTTGTATCTTCTATGATTTCTTTCTTCAATGTCTTATAATTTTCTGAGTACAGATCTTTCACTTCTTTGGTTAAAATTTATTCCTAGGTATTTTATAGTTCTTGAATGTAATTGTAAATGGGACAGTTTTCTTAATTTCGCTTTCCATTAGTTTATTATTGGTATATGCAAATGCCACTGATTTCTGAACATTGATTTTATATCCTGCTACTTTACTGAATTCGTCTATCAGTTCCAATAGTTTTTGATGGAGTCTTTGGGGTTCTCTATATATAGTATCATGTCATCTGCATATAATGACAATTTTACTTCTTCCTTGCCAATTTGGATGCCTTTTATTTCTTTTTTGTTGTCTGATTGCTGTGGCTAGAACTTCCAGCACTATGTTGAATAAAAGAGGAGAAAGTGGACAGCCTTGTCTTGTTCCTGATCTTAAGGGGAATGGTTTTAGCTTTTCCCCATTGAGTATGATGTTAGCTGTAGGTTTATCATATATGGCTTTTATTATGTTGAGATATGATCCTGTATTCCCACTTTGCTAAGGGTTTTTAACATAAATGGCTGTTGGATTTTGTCAAATGCTTTTTCTGCATCTATTGAAATGACCATGTGATCTTTATCCTTCATTTTGTTGATGTGGTGTATCACATTAATTGATTTACGGATGTTGAACCAGCCTTAGCGCACTAGGGATGAATCCCACTTGATCATGATGTATGATCTTCTTAATATATTGCTGAATTCTGTTTGCTAATATTTTATTGAGAATTTTTGCATCTATATTCATCAGGAGATTGGCCTGTAGTTTTCCTTTTTGTGATGTCTTTATCTGGTTTTGGAATCAGGGTGATAGAGGCTTCATAAAAGAGTTTGGAGCCTTCCCTCCTTCTGGATTTTTGGAATAGTTTGAGAAGAATAGGTGATAGTTCTTTTTGAATGTTTGATAAAATTCACTTGTGAAACCGTCTGGTCCAGGACTTTTGTTTTTGGGAGCTTGTCAATTACTGATTCAATTTCCTTGGTAGTAATCAGGGTATTTAGATTTTTCTGTTTCTTCTTGCGTTAGCTTTGGAAGGTTGTATGCTTCTAGAAAATTATCCATTTCATCCAGATTGTCAAATTTGTTGGCATATAGTTGCTCATAGTAATTTCTTAGAATTTTTTGTATTTCTGTGATGTCTGTAGTCATTTCCCCTCTTTCATTCCTGATTTTGCTAATTTGAGTCCTCTCTCTTTTTTTTTTTTTGATGAGCCTGGCTAGAGGTTTGTCAATTTTGTTTATCTTCTCAATAAACCAGCTCTTGGTTTCATTGATCATTTGAATTGTTTTTCTGTTCTCTATATTGTTTATTTCTGCTCTGGTCTTTATTATCTCCTTTCTTGTACTCCCCTTAGGCCTCTTTTGCTGTTCTTTTTCCAGTTCCCTTAGGTGTAAGGATAACCTGTTGATTTGAGATTTTTCTTCCTTCTTTAGGTAGGCCTGCACTGCTATAAACTTCCCTCTTAGGACTGCTTTCGCAGCATCCCAGAGATTTTGGGTCGTGGTGTTTTCATTTTCGTTTGTCTCGAGGTATCTTTTGATTTCCTCCTTGATCTCATTTGTGACCCACTCACTATTTAATAGCATATTGTTTAGCCTCCATTTATTTGTCAGCTTCCGGATTTCTTCTTATAATTGATTTCTAGTTTCATAGCATTGTGGTCAGAGAATACAGCTGAAATGATTTCAATCTTCTTAAATTTATTGAGACTTGTTTTGTGGCCTAACATGTGGTCTATCTTAGAAAATGTTCCATGTGCACTTGAAAAGAACGTATATTCTGTAGCTTTGGGATGAAATGCTCTGAAAATGTCTGTTAAATCCAGCTGGTCTAATGTGTCATTTAAGGTCGCTGTTTCCACATTGATTTTCTGTCTGGAGGATCTGTCCATTAGTGACAGCGGGGTGTTGAAGTCCCCTACTATGATAGTGTTACTGTTGATCTCTGTCTTTATGTCTGACAATATCTGTTTTATATATTTAGGGGCTCCTATGTTAGGTGCATAGATGTTTACTAGAGTTATGTCCTCTTGTTGGATCAATCCCTTCATTACTATGAAGTGTCCTTCTTTGTCCTTTGTTATATTCTTCAATTTAAAGTCCATTTTATCTGATATAAGTATCGCTACTCCAGCTTTTTCTCAGTACCATTTGCATGAAATATTTTACTCCATCCCTTTACTTTCAGCCTGTATGAGTCCTTTGGATCTGAGGTGAGTCTCTTGTATACAGCATATACTGGGGTCTTGCTTTCTTATCCATTCAGCCACCCTATGTCTTTTTATTGGAGCATTTAATCCATTTACATTTAATGTGATTATTGATAGGTGTGTATTTATTGCCATTTTCTTATTTGTGTTCGTAGTCTTTCATAGGTTGTTTTTCTCTTCTACTTAAAGAAGCCCTTTTAGCATTTCCTGCAAAGCTGGCTTGGTGGTAATGAATTCCCTTAACTTATTTTTTCTGCAAAGCTCCTTATCTAAGCCTTTGATTTTAAATGATAACCTTGCTGGATACAGCAATCTTGGTTGTAGGCCTTTATTTTTCATCACTTTGAAAACCTCTTGCCACTCTCTTCTGGCCTGCAAAGTTTCTGTAGAAAAGTCAGCTGATAATCTTATGGGGGTACCCTTGTAAGTAACTTGCTGCCTTTCCCTTGCTGCTTTAAGGATTCTGTCTTTGTCCTTAACCCTTGCCATTTTCACTATAATGTGTCTTGGAGTGGGCCTGTTTGGAATCATCCTGTTTGGAACTCTCTGCACTTCCTGGGCTTGTATTTCAATGTCCTTTGCCAGGTTAGGGAAGTTTTCAGACATTATTACTTCAAATATATTCTCAATCCCTTGCTCCCTCTCTTCTCCTTCTGGTACTCCAATGACCCTTAGGTTATTGCGTCTGATGTTGTCCCCAGCTCTCTTAAACTATTTTCCATGTTTTTCATTCTTTTTCTTTTTGTTGTACCGCATGGGTGATCTCTGCTATTTTGTCTTCTAAGTCACTGATTCGATTTTCTGCTTCATCCAGTCTGCTAGTGATTCCATCAAGTTTGTTATTTAATTCAGTAATTGTGTTCTTAAGTTCTAGCTGGTTGCTTTTCATGATTTCTCTATCCTTCTTTATATTTTCATTAATTTCCTTGAACATTCTAATAATCAGTGTTCTGAACTCTGTCTCCGATAGGTTGGTTACCTCTATTTCCTCTATTTCCACAGATTCAGGAAGTTTCTTCTGTTCTTTTATTTGTGTTATGTTTCTTTGTCTCCCCATTCTGGCTTACTCTTTGTGTTTGCTTCAATATAACAGATAGATCCCCAGATTTCTCAGTCTTTCTGGGTAAACTTATATGGTGTGTGTCCTTTATATTTGAATTACTCAGTCTCCCTATTCTCCTGTGCTTGTATCTGAGGTGTTCCTTGTGTCATGCGTCCTCACTTGTTGAAGTTTTAGTTTTGATTACTTTTGGTTTGTCAGTAGGTGGGATTGACTCCCAGATTGATTAGCTGTGAGGATCAGCAGCGTCTGCAGTTTATGAGCTGCTGTGAGAGGATTGACCCTCTGATGAAACTTGGACCCTATGGGTCTTAGTACCTGTAGTAACTTCTTTTTGGGTGTGACTCTTGTATGTCAAACCCAGAAATGCTCTGGTTTTATCTAAAGTTGGCCTCCGGGTATGATGATTCTTGTGTCTGTTTGTTTGGACCCACTGCTGCAGAGTGATTTTAGAGCATAACAGATCAACAAGAACAACCTCCGCAGCCACCAAAGGAAACCAAGTGCTCGCACAATTAAAAACAACCAACCATCAAACTACAGTCAACTTGTACAGAAATATCAATCATACTAATGAAGAAAACAAACAGAAACAAAACAAAAACCACATACTCAATAATAACAGAAGAGGAAACAAAATAAAATACAATATCCTAAAATAAAAAATAGAATAAACATGAGAAACTGATTAGCTATACCTAAAAAATAAAAAATAAAAATAAACTAAAATAATAATAAAAAAAGTAAGAAAAATTTAAAAAATAAAATTTGCAGAAAAAAGGAAAAGAGGAAAAGTATAGCAGTGAGAAGAATGAATAAAATAAGAGAGAAAGTGAGGGTGGGGAAAAAAGAAAAAGAAAAGAAAGAAAAAGAAAAAGAAAAAAGGAAAAAAAAAAAATATATATATATATATTTGTCTACACACCCATATATATGGACATATATTCACCTATATACACCTATATATATATAATGCCTGTGTTTAATAGCTAGCAGTAGCAACAGTGGCACGGAAGTAAAAGTGATAGTAGTAGTCATAATATGTGTAGATCAGAGTTCAAACCAGTTCTGTCAGAGCCTAGAGAAGACTCAGCTGTGTCATTTGCCCTGTGCAAAACGAAAATGAAGAGCCCCTTGTCCAAACATTATTAAGAATTTCCAGGCAGCAACAGTAGCACATTGCACCAAGCATGGGGCCCTCCTAAGCGCCAGGCTCTGTGGGCCTGCCCAGGTGGCACAGCCACGAAGCTGCCTCTGTTCCAGAGCTCCCTTAAGAAAAACCTGTTACGCTTTTAACTAACATGGCATTGTACCAACCCGTTTCTGCCATACCACAGCTGCCATCTGAGAAGTTTGGAATCCCAGTGCAAGGCTGCCTTCCTGCAAAATACACAGCTGCTTTCCCAACACAGATGCTGCAAGACCCGACGTGCCTATACCAGGTTAAGTGGCGCCATGCACCAGTGCTCATGGGACAGCCTCTTCTGTGGAAAGGAAAGTAAGAGACACTGGGAATGCCCTTCACATCTACCACACGCCCCGAAGACACACCAGGCTTAGCCTTCAATTTTGATTCTCCAAATCTTCCACTTGAAAATCATATTATGCTGGCCTCTGGTCAGAGGAATTTTGGGTGAGTCAGTTTCGAAGTGAACTTTGAGATGCTTTCCTAGTTCTGTTTGGGAAAAAGCTGAGGGGAATATTTCATTTGGTCCAAGCCACGAATAAGAGAAAACAAAAACAACCAGAGTGGAAGGTTACACAAAAGTTGGGGTTTGATTCTGACATCAAATTGCTCCCTGGGCATTCAAGGTTTTATGCAACAACACGCCAACTCTGGCTTCACTAGAAAAGAAAATTTCAAATGTTATCATCCAGCATTGGATCAAATGAGGTAAGACTCCTTTAGGAAAAACTATTACTGTATAGTTAAAATGTCATTGCCTTTCCTGATTCTTGTAATTAAAGTCTGTAGCCTCATTCTGAGGAAGATAATGAGTTTTAATGTTTTTCAATGTATGATGCAGTGTGTGAATCAATGAATATGGAGGACAATGACGTTAGTGCAGGATTACTGCTGCCCGCTTTTCCTGAGGGCCTGAGCACCCAGTTGCTTTCCCCCACAGAGCACCCTCTGTTTTCTAGATCTAGTGTAATATTTCCAGGATGGGTGATCCAGCCCCTGACTTCCCAGCAGGGGAGGTGGGGAAAATAAAGTGTATAAAATTACAGCTGGCAGTTGTGGTGGAAGAAAATGGCAAGAAGGGGAGAGAAAGGGGAGAGGGGCAGGGCTCTTTTGGAGAGTGGCCTGGTACTGATTGTCTCAGGAGCCATAACTTGTCACCCAGATCATTCAGCTCTGGACATGATAGTGGACATGCTCCTGGGTGGCAACAGGAACTAGATGTGCAGTGAAATTCTGCCATACGTACAAGAGGGGTCTGCAAGCTTCAGTCGTCCAAATTCTAGGTCAATAGAAAACTTTTTGCAGTCTGTATTATCACATAAAGCACAGAAATACAGTAAAACTTACACAAAACTGACTGTATGAGATACTCAAAGTCCCAAATGATTGAGGGCATCTCTTCCCAAAGCCCCTATGCTCAACCCAGACCCTCCCTAACTGTCCCCTCCCCCAGGAAAAAAGCTTGATTCCACCCTTTGAGAACAGGGCTCATGAAGGACGGGAGCCAATCATAGTGAAGCCAAATTCATGTCTTATCCCAGTTGTCATTACCATTGGGTGCGTTACCGGGGGGAAGGGTGTGTTTGTGTGTGTGTGTGTGTGTGTGTGTGTGTGTGTGTGTGTGTCGGGGTGTGTGAAATGAGCAGAGTTCTCTTCCCTTTGTCCCCTCCATTCCTCTCCCAGGACCCACTCGATGCCTTTGGGTTTTTTCTGGCGACAGCACTACAGATGTTTTCCTGGTTGGAAAACAGCCTTCCTCCATCCAGCCTCTGGGTTCATGTTTGTTTTACTCATTTATCCATTAATTCATTTGCTCACAAAATGAGCACTGATCCTGTGCCAGGCCAGTGCTAGGAGCTAGAGATAAAAACACAAATACTTTGTGGAGATATAAACGTTCTGCCGCTTTCATGAGAGCCCTGCAACCCTTAAGAGCTAGCCATTTTTAAACGTGCAAATACAAGTATATATTGAGCACTTACTACTATGTGCCAAATGCTGTTCTGAACATTTGAGATGTGAGAACTCAACCGTCACAACAATCTTTGAAATAAATTAGCATCCCCTTTTGACACAAGGGGAACTGAGGCCCAGATAAAGTAACTGGTTTCTAAGTAGAGGAACCAGGACTCAAATCAGGCATTTTGGCTATGGATCCTGAGCTCTTAACCACGATGCCCAAACTATAGTGTCTCTCGACAAACCCTAGGGCGAGGCAGGGCTGCTTTGGGACAAGTGTAACAGAATGTGATAGAAAGTTGAGGGAATGATGATGGTTTGAGACCAGGAAATTTAGTAGGGAAAAAAGATTCACTCAAAATAAACAAAGAGAGTTTCAGAAAGCTGTCCATTATCCAGTGTGGAGGACACTGTTCCAGTTACTATTACTGTGAAAAAACTACCCCCAAATACAATGGCATAAACAACGGCCCTTTGGTTATGCTCCGAGGGTTTGTGGGTCAGGAATTTGAATAGGGGATGGCATGTCTCTGCTCCAGGGTTCTGGGTCTTTAGCTGGGAAGTTGAATGGCTGAGGTGTCTCAAACATCTGGAGGCTTCTTTATTCACATGGCTGGCCCTTGGCAAGGGATGACTTGACAGTTGGGTTCAGCTGGGACAGTCAGCCAGAGCACTTGTGTGGGGCTTACCTGGGAGCGAGGGCTCCTCCCTGTATGGCAGCTGGGTTCCAAAAGAGAGACACACCAGAGTGAGAATTCCAAGAGAAAACCAGAAGAAAACTGCATGACCTTTTATGATCTAGCCTTGGAGGCAAATGGTGTCACTTCCACCATACTCTATTCGTTGAACAAGTTACAAACCTGCCCATATCCAAGGGAGGGAACATGGACCCTATCTCTAAATAGAAGGTATGTTAAACTGTCATACACAAAATTCTGAATATTTGATGAAATTGGAGTCAAATCCCTCTTTAAGTCAATTCATGCTTTACACTTTTTCTTAAGTATATGTATGTAAAATTGTTTCTCCAACAACAAATATGGTATTCCAACACCAACCAACTGTAGCATCAAAACTTCTACAAAGGTTCTGAGTAGGACAGAAGTTTTGATAAGGTGACTTCTAACCTGGAGAGTCTCCAACTCAGTGGAAAAAAAAAAAGGCTTGATCCAAACAATTACTAATGGGCTCTCAGCCAGTTGCTTCCTTCTTTAAAAGAACTTAGACTCCAATAGTTGTAATAAATGACTTTTTCTCTGTGGGAGATTACAGAGAGAGAGAGAGAGAGAGAAGAAAAAAGAGAGGAAGGAAGGAAGGAAGGAAGGAAGGAAGGAAGGAAGGAAGGAAGGAAGGAAGGAAGGAAGGGAGAAAGGGAAAGAGAAAGAAAGAAAGAAAGAAAGAAAGAAAGAAAGAAAGAAAGAAAGAAAGAAAGAAAGAAAGAAAGAAAGAAAGAACTAGTTATATTTTAAGACAGTGCCAGTAATATATGATAGTTACATATAGAAAGTAGAATAGAAATGAGTGACCCTGACCTCAGCCTTTTTTTCCTTACTTGCAATGTGGCTTTCTAAACAATTGCTCCATGTCTTTATCAGACAGTCTCACATCTAGCCTCTCAATTTGCTCTGAAGATCAGCCAGCGAAAGCCAGGAGACATGGTAGGCTAGGTTACATCCCCTTAGAGCAGGAAAGAGCCCACCCTGGGTTCTGAGCTTTAGAGGGCCCAGCTCCGGCCCAAATCCCACCATACTTCTTCCCATGGGCCAGGAACCCATAAGGTCAAGAAGATGTGCCCACTCAGAGCCCATGAGCCCTCCTCTCCTGGGCTGGGCACCAGGTATTCAGGAACCAGTATTCCCTTCCTGCTGTGGAATAAATATTTGTGTCCCCCAAATTCATATGTTGAAACCCTAGTCTCCAATGTGATAGTGTTATAAGGTGGGGCTGTAGGAGATAATTAATTAGTTATGATGGAGAGCTCTCATGATGGGATCAGTGCTCTCATGAGAAGAGACATGAGGGACCAGAGATCTGTCTCCATCATATGAGGATACAGCAAGAAAGGTGGCCACCTATAAAGCAGGAAGAGAGCCCTCACCAGACATAAATAGGCTGATACCTTGATCTTGGACTTCCCAGCCTCCAGAATGTGAGAAATAAATGTCTGTTGATTAGGCCACCCAGTCTTGGTATTCTATTGTAGATGCCCAAGCAGACTAAGGCATACCCCAGTATCCCTGAGCTCACTGCTGGACCCTGAATGGGCCTCTTCCCAGGCCATCATCCCACGGCTGACAGCTATGCTGGCACTTACTAGCACTTGTGTCGCTGGGTCTGAGGGGTGGCTGAGGGCAGCTTTTTGCAGGGGTGTGGCCATGTAGGTTGGAGTGCCGACATGTGTGGCAGATGGAGCCAAATGTAGGACAACAAGGATGGGGGTGCCCCAGGCTTGCCCTTGCTGTCCCACCATATTCAGGCATAACACTGAGATCCTAAATTTGAACTTGGTCTTTCCAAGTCATTATAGGAGTATAAAACACACTGTACTTGGTGGTTTATTAGCTTGATTGATAACATCTAGAGACAGACCTATGTGGTAGGGCCCTTCCTTTGTACTCCTGTGTGGAGGTTCCAAGTGCAATGCTGAGTGGCACACAATGCTACATGCACAAAATACACAGCCAAATGCTCTTCACATGTCAAGAGCCTTTCTGCGTTTTTACTGTGTTTTATGAAAAACATGTATATAGAGATCATTTCTACTTGTCGAGTGTGTCTATTCATCCCTATCAGATTTTTCACTGCTTGACTTGGAAATGCCTTGTCTTCTTACAGTCACATGAAAGGCAGTCACTTGATAAGCAGTGTGCCAATGCTAAAATCCCTACGGCAGTCTTGTCAACAGTCAAGGGAATGCTAACAAGTAAATAATTTCTTCTTTAGTGGAAAAATAGTCCTAAAAGCACCTGCTTCCTAGATCATAGTTAGTCACTCTTCCTTTGAGCCCTGGTAGGTGCATATTTCACAGTATTTGCAAAAAGCTGTTTTGTCCCTGTCTTTCCCGCTAGGTTCAGAGCTCCTCAAAAGTGCCTACTTCCTCTCGATTTCTAGCACTCAACCCTTGCTCCACATATAAATAATGAGTATTATGTTGTGGTATGTGGTTATATATATATTGGGTTGTCGGAAAAGTCATGACATATTTTATATGTTTTTCATTGCAAAAATGCATCATGACTTTTGCGACAACTCAGTATTTGGTCTTTGTTCCTAGGTCCTAGCACACAGCTCCTAAAGCCCTTAGAATTTCCTGAGTGATAGGAGTCTTCGGTGAGCTGATTCACTGGAGCAGGGGTGGGGGAAGGCGGCTAAATAGCTTCAGGAGTAGGGGGCTGATGGCCAGAAAAACCAACCACATGGTTTAGAGGGTTAGAACTTTCAGTTCCCATCCTCACACCCCAAACATCCGTGGAAGGGAGAGGAACTGGAGAATTAATCAATGGCTAATGATTTAATCAGTTGTGTCTAGGTAATGGAGCAAGGCTAGGGGAGCTTCTCGTTGGTGACCACACCAATGTGCGGAAGGGTGGCGCACCCCGACAGGGCATGGAAGGTCTGGGCCTCCCCCACCAGGGGTCCTTGCTCTATGCGGCTCTTCACTTTAGCTGTTCCTGAATTGTATCCTGTATGATAAGCCACAAATTGTAAGTAAAGTGCTTTCCTGAACTCTCTGAGTCATTCTAGCAAACTATCGGATTTGAAAGAGGCTAATGAGAACCCCCAAATTTGTAGCCATGTTGGACAGAAGTGTAGGTAGCTTGGGGACCCTGCAGTTGCAACTGGCATCTGAAGTGAGTGGCAGTGTGAAGGGCTGAGCCCTTAAGTTGGGTCTGCGCTAACTCTGGGTACGCAGGGTCAGAACTGAATTGAATGGTTGGACGTACAATTGGTGTTAAAGAATTGGACAGTTGGTTGGTGTTGGAAATACCATATCTGTTATTGGAGAAATGATACTATATATATATATATATATATATATATATATATATATATATATGCTTAAGAAAAAGTATATAGCATGAATTGGCTTTAAGGGTGACTTTATTCCAATTTTATCAAATATTCAGAGTTTTGTATATGACAGTTTAACACATGTTTTACTGAGAGATAGGGCCCATGTCCCCTCTCTTGGATATGGGCAAGGTTGTAACTTGTTCAACCTAGAGAGTATGGTGGAAGTGACACCATTTGCCTTCAAGTGCTTGCCAAGTGCCAGCTATGTGAATAAAGAAGCCTCCAGATGTTTGAGACACCTTGGCCATTCAACTCCCCAGCTAAAGACCCAGAGCCCTGGAGCAGAGACATGCCATCCCTTATCCAAATTCCTGACCCACAAACACCAGGAGCATAACCAAAGGGCCGTTGTTTATGCTATTGTATTTGGGGGTAGTTTTTCACAGCAACAGTGACTGGAACAGCGTCTTCCACAATGGGTAATGGCCAGCTTTCTGAAACTCTATTTATTTATTCTGAGTGATTCTATCTGTTATAAGGGCTGTGGCACTGCCAATGCATATAAAAATTAGATCATCAGAATTCTGGTCTTTTTGAAAGAACTGGTGATTTTTTTAAACATAAAAATGATAGCTTTTCAGTATGTGGAGAAATACTCTTCGTGTTTGGCAATTCTCTTATTACATAAATCTTTCTACATGTCTCTGACTACTCCCTTAGATAAATTCCTAGAGATGGATCTGCTGAGTCAAGTGACATGCACGTTCCAAAGGCGATTATTGATTCACACAACCACGTTGCTGTATTTCACGTCTAACTCAATGCCCCCCCTCCACCCAGCCTTGGGGAGCTGCATGTCCTCCTGGGTCTTCGGCATCTAGATACTCAGTGTCTTGTGAGCACTTGGTAGGGTCTCCGGGAGGTCTGTGGGACACACCCCTTCCCCATGTAGTTATCTCACACAGCAGACGTGCTTCTATTGGACCCCATTCTCCCCCATCAAATCCAGTCCACACTAGAAAAACCCACAGTCTCTTGCTGCTGGCCTGTCTCCAGGGCAGGGTGCCAATGAGGCAGTCCAGCCTGACTTCTTTCCATGGCACCCACTTGGCCACAGCAACTCATGCCCTGTTATCACACCAGATGACATGGGTGGGCCAAGGGCTGGAGGTTCCCTCTCTTTGCAGCACCCTTTCTAATGGGTTCCTTTCTTCTGCTCAGACAGTACAGAACACATATCAGCAATTGCACTCTGAGCAAATGTTCACGGGCTGAGATGCTTATCTCTCCTGGGAGATGCTCTCAAACCGTACCATTCATCTGGATGAGGGATTGGGGTGTGCTCTTTCCTAGGTCAGGAACTCTCTACCCAAAGCCTCCTCCAATTTCCACATCTTGGGCTTATAGAAACTGGCAGGGAGCCAGGGAGGGGGTGAGTAGAGCAGTATGGGGATGGGTCTGGGAGCCATCCCAGACCCATGTGGGATAATGAGATAGGCAGGACGTCTGCTCCTCAGCTCTGGCTTTTGCCCCAGTAATCAGACAACAGGAAAAGCTCCATATGAAATTCTTTCATAGTAATTGGTTAAATAATTACAAAAATATTAAATAATATTCTCTATGAAGGAATAAAATGTAGCCATTTAAAATCTGAAGAATACTTAATGGGAAGTATTTTTTGATATGCATCATTTACTGACATATATTTACTGATATATTACTAAATGAAGACTTCAAGCTTCAAAAGCATATAATTCCATATTTGTAAAATACATATATAAATACGTTTATAGATGCATAGAAAAACATCATTAGAACATTCGCCACACCATTGTTTTCCCACAGAGAGAGAGTGATAGGTGATTTTCTTTTCTTTTCTGAGCTTTTTGGGGTTTTTTCACATTTCTTTGAGCACATGCTACTTTGATAAGTACAAAATTTTTTTCTAAAATGTAAAATTAAATGTTAACCTCCCTCTTATCCACATACCCCTACAAATGTTTTATCTTTATTAAATTTCTGAGTTTTCAGTACCAATGAAGCTATTCTTCTTCAAAACAAATGAAGGAACAGAAATAAACCCCACAGGTGCTGGCACTAAGCTCCCAGCAGTCAGCAAAAGCCCACGTGATGGGGGACCCACCTTTCCAGAGATTAGCAGAGCTCAATTAAGGAAGCCTCATCCGCAAGTGTGGCCAGAAGAGTGCCTGGAGAAGAGGTCTGCACAGGGCTGCACATTGGAAGTACCCCTGATACTTTAAAAACACGTGATGCCGGGACAGCAGGAGTAAAAACCCGGAGTGACTCCAATGTGCAGCCAAAGTGAAGAACCCCTGGGCGGCTCACCTGTAAGCCTGTCTTCCTCACCTTCCAGGCACCTTCGCTGGGCGTTTCCTAGGTCTTCTCCTATATCAACTGTTTGAAAGTACTCGCTTACAAATGTAACCTCCAAAATTATAAGTAGAAGAGGGAGCAGGGAGAGAAAGGCTTTCAGGCAATGTATCACATTGAATAGCATCCCCAGAAGATTCATGTCAACCCAGAACCTTAGAATAGTGACCCTATTTGGAAATAGGGTCTTTGCAGGTATAATAAAGTTAAGATGACATCAGACAAGATTAGGATGTGCCCTAAAACGAATGATTGGTGTCCTTAACAAGAGAAAGATTTAAAGACACACACAGTGGGAAGAAGTCTCTGTGAGGACGGAAGCAAGAATTGGACTGATGCGGCTACAAAGAATACCAAGGACCGTTAGCCACCTCCAGCAGCCAGGAGAGAGGCCGGGAATGGATTCTCCTTCACAGCCTCCAGAAGGAGCCAACTCTGCTGACACCTTGATTTTGGACTCCTGGCCGCCTGAACTGTAAGAGACTAAGCCTATTGTTTTAAGCTACCCAGTTTGCGGTAATTTGTGACAGCAGCCCTAGGGAATGAATGCAAGCTCTTTCAGAAATCTCCCTGTTACATCTCTCTAAGAGGCACATAAATGCTCTCCTCAGCACAGCTCTTTTCTGGACTTCAGAGGTCTCTCTTCTGCATGCCCAGTTTTCTCGGTGTGCATGGAAAACAATGCTTTTTCGATAATACACATCAATTTTCTTTCAATTATGTATAGCACAGGAGCTATTTGGTTTGCAAGGTGGGAAAAATCCCCTCTCTACATTTTGTTCCATTACTTTTCCCAGCTCAGTCAGGAGACTTTTCTTATTAGATTCACTCACCTGGTAACTAATGAGAATTGCCAGGCTTTGAAAAGCAATTACTTCTAAGGAAAATAAGCACTTCTCTGAAAGAGTCGGAAAAAGGCTGTACATACAGTAAACAAGGCACTGTATGAGAGGGATTTTGCTGTTCCTGCTTCAACCTTGGAAAGCTGCTTTCTTCAGGACCATCTTTAATAGAGAATGAGCAAGTGATGAAGCCTAAAGTGGTCATTTATTACCCAGCTTTCCAACGGGTAGCGCCAACTATGTAAATTAAGTTTCATTCAACTGAATAAGTAATTATTGCATGGCCTCTATGCTAGGGGCAGGAGATGCAAAGAGACCACTGCTCTCAGGAAAACCATAGTCCACAGGAAGCTAGAAAAGTAACAGCGAATTAGAGCCTGGGTATGATGCAGAGGTGTCTACCAGCTAAAGAAGTGGCCTGGGATGACTTCCAATTAAACATGGTGAATTGAACACAAATGTTTATCTCTGCTCCCTCCTGAAAATGCACTAAAATGAAAGCAATAAGGGATAAATGCATAAACCAAAGAGGGCAAGGAGAATTTGCGAAGAGACCATAACAAATGAGAAATGTCATCGGGTTTGGAAAATAGAGGAAGGCAGACCACCAAGTGCCAGCAGGAGAACTGGAGATACCTGAACTATGGGACGTGGTGGTAGGTGTGAGGTGAAGAACAAGAGGTTTGGTTGAAATTCTGTTTAAGAAGAAATTAGATCCCAGGTCCCTCGCCCATCTGGAGCAGCTAAGGGGCCATTCCTCCCCACCCAATTGGGAGATTTATTTTTGGACAGCAGGATCAAGCAGGGCTGCAGTCACAGTGGACAGCAGGCCAAGTGCTGTTCTGAGAGGGAACACTGACATCTGAACTTTGAGACTCTCAGCCCTCTGCCTCTGTCCCCGACTCTTACGGGGCTGACACCAGGTAGCCCGCAGGGAGGAGACTATGAGATTTTCTCTGGAGAAAACAAATGGCCCCAAAGAAAAGATATACAGATAATGACAGTTGGGGTTTCTGAAACCAAAAAAAAAAAAGGGCAAAAAACCCAAGTCCTCCCTGAATTATCCTACTATTCCCCACCCTAAACCTTATACATACATGGACAAGCCCTTCCCCTCAACACACAGAGTTTCAATCATCATTTTAGTGTTGAATGAATAGCCCAAGTATCCTCAGACATCTGAGGAAAGTTTTTGACATGGCAAATAGAAATCAAAATAAGTAAACAGCAAAAGGCAAGCTCAACAGAAACACAAACAAGAAAACTAGAAAGAAACAAAAATTCTATAATTAATAGCCTTGGAGAGAGAATGCATCTCCGAACCAAGAAGAGCCTGCTAATTTTTTTTACATGTCATTCACAGTAGCCAAGGAGTGGAAAAAACCTAAATGTCCAAGACTGATAAATGGTTAAAGAAAATGTGGTGTATAATATATACAATAGAATATTGTCCAGCCTTTAAAAAGAAGGAAATCCTGTCACATGCGAAACATGAATGAAACTTGAGGACATAATGCTGAGTGAAATAAGCCAGTCACAGAAAGACAAATACTGCACGATTCCACTTTGTAATGTAGTCAAACTTATGGTCAAACTTATAGTCAAAAATGTAGTCATTACACGGTGTAATGTAGTCAAACTTATAGAGGCAGAAAGCAGAATGGTGGTTTCCAGGGCCTGGAGAGAGAGGGAAATGGGATGAGTTGTTCAGTGGATATAGAGTTTCAGTCACGCAGGATGAAAAAGTTGTAGAGGTTTGCTGTACAATGTGCAGATAATTAGCAATACTGTACTATACACTTAAAATTTGTTAAGAGGGTAGATTTCAAGTTATCTGTTTTTTATCACAATTGAAAAAGAACACACACAAAACTCAGTTCTGGCCCATACCACCTGTGTGACCTTAAGTTAGTCACTTTCTCTCTGAACCTTCATTTTCTTATAGTTATAAAGTGGGGATAAACACAATACCTTGCTGAGGTGTTGTGAGGATTCACGTACATACTGCATATAATGCACTAAATCCAGAAGGAGAGAACAACAACAACAACAAAGGAATATTGGAAAAATGATATAAAATTCACGGGCATTTAAAAATATGATAGCAGAAACAAATATTGAACTAAATGATTTAATCACGTGGAAAATGGCATTCAGAGGAATTTAATATTTCTGTTGGAGAATCTGTGAAGAATTTGTGATAGTGATAATAAGCTAAAAAAAAGAAAAAAGTTGATTAATATCTATGGGAAAACAAAGTTGTACAAGGAAAGAGATGGAATTGCATCATAATATTTGGCTTGGCAGTGAATGACAATTAAATGATCAAAATAATGTAAACACTGAACACTAACTAAAAATGTGGGGCATCATGCTAAGTGAAATAAGTCAGATAGAAAAAGATACATACTGTGTGATCTCATTTATATGTGGAATCTAAAAAACAAAACGGAAAACAGGCCCACTGATGCAGAAAACAGACTGGTGGTTTCCAGAGGGGAGAGAAGTTGAAAAGTGCGCAAAATGGGTGAAGGTGGTCAAAATGTACAAAATTCCAGGTATAAAATAAATAAGTCATGGGGATGTGATGTGCAACATGGTGATCATAGATAACAATACTGTATTGTATATTTGAAAGTTGCTAAGAGAGTAAATTTTAAAAGTCTTCATCACAAGAAAAAGAAAGAAAAAACTTTTGTGGTTATGAATAGTGACGAATGGTTACTAGATTTATTGTGGTGGTCATTTCACAGTGTATACAAGTATTAAATCAGTATGTTGTACACCTGTAACTAGTATACTGTTATATGTCAAATACATCTCAATTAAATAAATAAAATAAATAATGTAAACACTTAACAATAACTGAAAATGTGGTATCACTTAACGTTGCAGTTGGAAGGAGGGAAAATGGTAGTGAAATAAAAGAGTGCTAAATCCTCATAATAGAAAGTCAATAACTAATGCATAAAATTGATAAGTCAGGGAACAGTGCTGTAAAAATTACTTAGAAGCACTACATGGGCCCCCACTTCATAAGAAACAACTGAAAGAGTTAAGAACACTTTTTCCCGGGGAGCTGGACTCAAGCTAGGGATTGGGGGAGAGCCGTAGACTATTATTATTTTTATTATAAACTTTGTAATATTATATCATTTGACTTTTTAAATTATGTAAATGTCTGACTTCGGTAAAAAGAAATAAAAAAGAAAGCTTAATAAAAGGAGGTAGTATTGAGGAAGAAGTGATTAACTTTATCTGGAATGTGCTCAGTATGTTAGATTCAGGCTGCATAACAAAAAGCTAAGGACCCGGTGGCTTGAACGACAGAAATCTATTTTCTCACAGTTCTGGAGGCTGGAAGTCAGAGATCAGGGTGCCAGCGTGGCCGGTGCCTTCTCCCTGTGTCTTCACACCGACTGCTTTGTGCATGCTCAGGATGAGAAAAAGCAAGAAAGGAAGGTCTCTGCTGTCTCATCTTATAAGGACACTAATCCCATCACGAGGGGCCCCCCCCTCCTGACCTCATCTAACCCTGACTACCTGCCAAAGGCCCATCTCTAATAGCATCGTTTCAGCATTAGGGTTTAACCACATGAATTCCAGGGGGATGCAGTTGATTCCATGGCACTCAGTAAAGTATTTTTAGGCGTTGACATTACAACTGGTACTAAGAGTAAGCAAACAGAAAAGGGGAGCTTTTCAGGGAGGAGGGGAGAAAAAAAGTACAGGGCAAGCCATTGCGTGGAGAGTGTCAGAGGGGGTGCCTTTTTCCTCTCATGGCTTTAGCCCTGTGGGAGGGATTTCCCTGAGCACAAACCTAGACGTTCTTGATCCCTATTCCTCCTGGCCCCTGGGGAGGTGGAGTCGCAGAGTTTCACCTCCTCATCTGACCTCTGATGGGGAGCCATGCTTCCTATGAGTTGAGTTGTATAGGTGGAGATAGCTGTCCCCAGCCTGCTAGCTGAGAGACCTGAACATACTCCAGCTTAGCCTCACTCAGCAATAGGTATTTGTACGTTTATCTGCCACTTCTTTTGTTTCTTCATTCCTTTATAAGGTTGTCACACTGTCCAGTCATTAAAAAGACAAACAGTCCTCTAGACAGAGCTCAGCACATCGCTGAAAGGGCATCCAGTGATCTTTTCTGCTCATTTTCAAGTCTTTGATAGTTTTTTTCTGATAGTCTTCACTAATATTTTGCCCCCAGAATTCTGCACAGGAGACTAAAACTTCCGTTAGAAATTGTACGTTCTGGTTTAAATATTGGCTCAGTATTAAGCAAGATGCAGAATTGAATAATGAAACAAGCAGACTTAAGTTTCAAAAACAAAAGTTGTGGTGCCTCTCGATTCCCCTCTGTATTTGTTAAAGTCTTTCTGAACTTGGTAAGATCCTAATGAGACAGCTGCTTTGAATTATGTGGAAGTTTCAATTCATTTTCTAATAGCAACTTTTTTTAAATATCAAAAATGATCACTTAACAAAGAAGAACAATTACCTTTAGAGAAACTACTGTAATTCTATGAGATCAAAAGAACTGTTTTCTCTGAGATTAAAAACAGGAACAAAACAAAAATACAGCTAATAGACCAAAAAACCTTGGGAGAAAAAATATTTTTAAATAGAAGTGTTTACTTATCCAGAAAAGGAGGTAGTTCAATTGATCAATGTGGCAGATTGCCCTAGGCATGTTTTGTAAAGAATCCCCATTTTAAACTTTTTGTACTAAACGAACCACATTTTTGGCCGGCAGAGTGGCGCATTGGTTAAGAGCTGGTTTTGGGATGCCAGCGGCCCCGGTTCGGATCCCACATGAGGGCCAGTGACACTGCCTTCTACAGCTAACAACAGTTCCACCTGGAGCTGGGCTGTGCGAGCCCCGGCGACAGTGTAGGCTGCAGCCCCTGCTGCAGTGTGCTGCCATACGCTACAGTGAGTGGCCAGCAGCCAGCGTGAGCTGCCAATAGCCGCAATGAGCAACCATCCAGAGGCCGGCAACTGATCTGCCTCATCCGGGAAGAGCACAATGACGATATCAACATGGGCCAGTGAAGCAACGTCCTCCGCAACTAGACTAAAGAACAAAAGGACAGCAACTTGTCTGTTCCCCTTCCCCGATTCCCCAATGCTGTTCCCCTCCCCCAATTCCCCAATAAAATCTTTAAAAAAATAAATAAATAAATAAAAAATAAATAAATAAACGAACCACATTTAAAAAAAAAATTTAAGGGACAACCAAAATGGCACAGTAGGTAAACGCTATGCTTACCTTCTCTAACAACCACATCAAAATTACAACTAATGTACAAAACAACCATTATTGAGAATCACTTAAAATCAAGCTGAACTGAAGCCTTTCAACTAAGAAAAAGCCACCTCCAGACTGGTAGGAAAGGGCAGAGATGCAGAATGGACCCACGTGTGACCATGAAAGATCGTGAGGGCTATTTTGGTTGTGGGAGTCACCCCCGTCCCCTAGAGGAGCAAGAGATCCCAGCCCCACCCCAGTCCAGTGCTGGGGAGAGAAGTCCCCATATTTCTGGTTGTGAAAACCAATGGAGGTTGTGACTGAGTGAGACAGTGTGGCTCTCAGGCACTCCTCTTAAAGGGACTGCGCAGGGGTTCACCCAACAACAGAATCATTCGCTTTGAGCTCCACTGCTGGGGCAGCAGCTGGAAAGGTGACAGGGACAAATGGTGGGGAACTGAATTGTCTGGCTTGGGACAGGGGCTGGAGAAGCAGCTTTCTCCTGGACGGGGGAGTTGGCAGAGGCCATTGTTTCTTTGTTGAGCCCTTCCCCTTCCACACATGTGAACACAAGTGGTCACCATATCTGAGTCTCTGCCATTTGTTTACCATGCCGTGGTGATTTGAGACCTGGTCCTGCCCAACTTTCAGGCACAACCTGGCTGATTGCAGTGGCTTTTTTGTGCAGACCACCTGTCTTGGCTGAAGCTACAGACTTTCCTAGACTCACAAAGATTCACGGAACCCAGACAAGCAGCATCTGACTTGAGCGTGTTCAGTGCCTCTGGCTGAGCAGCCCTAAATATGGCACGAGCGGCAGCTGTCCTTGGTTCCTGGGTTGGCCTCTCAAGGTGCTTCCAATCACAGTACGGGTGGCAGCCATCTGTGGATTTCTTTCTAGTTCCTGCTGGGTGGCCCCAGGTGGGGCATAGGCTGTGGCTGAAGTAGACCTACAAAGGATCCCCTCCAAGGTGGTCCTGGGGATGGCATGCCCCTTACCCAGCTTCAAAACGAGCTGGAGCATCACCCAGCCACCTCCAAGTACAACACACCCAGGGATTGGACAGGCACCAGATTCCTACTGAGGCAGATCTTGCTCCGTAGGGTCAGCCCCTGCACAACAACGCTTCCAAAGTCCTCACAACAAGTGAGCCCAAGGGTCAGTCCCTCACACTGATGTGCAGTTATCAACCAAGGCTCAGCTACAATAGGAGGGCACACACAACCCACACAAGGGACACACCTGGAGAGCATGGCTCAGGTGACCAGAAAGACTGTGCTACTGAACCCATAGCGCATCTGCTACATAAGACCATTCTACTAAGACTGGAAGACATAGCAGCCCTACCTAATACATAGAAACAAACACAGGGAGGCAGCTGATAGCTGATATGTTGAGACAAAGAAACATGTCCCAAATAAAAGAACAGAACAAAACTCCAGAAAAAGAACTAAATGAAACAGAGATAAGCAATGTATCAGATGCAAATTTCCAAACACTGATTATAAGAATGTTCAGTGATCTCAGGGAGAACTTCAACAGAGAGATAGGATGCATAAAAATGGAGATGGAAACCATAAAAAAGAACCAGTCAGAAATAAAGGATACAATAATGGAAATGAAGAATATATTGCAGGAAAACAACAGTAGATTAGATGAAGCAGAGGACTCAACTAGCGATGTAGAAGATAAGGTAGCAGATAACACCCAACCTGAACAGCAAAAACAAATCCAAAAAACTGAGGAGAGTTTAAGGGATTTCCGGGACAATATCAAGTATACCAACATTCACGTTATAGGGGTACCAGAGGAGAAGAAAGAAAGCAAGGAATTGAAAACCTATTTGAAGAAATAATGACAGAAAACTTCCCTAACCTGGTGAAGGAAATAGACATACATGCCCAGGAAGCATAGAAATCCCAAACAAGACACATCATAATTAAAGTACCAAAGGTTAGGGCCGGCCGAGTGGTGTGGTGGTTAAGCGCTGGCTTGGGAAACCAGAGGCCCTGGTTTGGGTCCCACATATGAGGGCCAGTGTCACTGCCCTCAAAAAAAAAAAAAAAAAAGGAGTACCAAAGGTTAAAGACAAAGAGAGAATCTTAAAAACAGTTAGTTACCTACAAGGGAAAGAGTACCAAAGGTTAAAGACAAAGAGAGAATCTTAAAAGCAGTTAGTTACCTACAAGGGAGCCCCTATGAGACCGTCAGTTGATTTCTCAACAGAAACTTTGCAGGCAAGAAGGGAGTGGCAGGAAATATTCCAAGTGATGAAAAGCAACGACATACAACCAAGATTACTCTACCCAGCAAGGCTGTCATTTAGAATTGAAGGACAGATATGGAGCTTCCCAGGCAAGAAAAAGCTGAAGGAGTTCATCACCACCAAACCAGTATTACAAGGAATCTTAGAGGGACTTCTTTAAGATGGGAGGTGGGTTAAGGATGGGTGAAAGGGAAAGTGATTAAGAAGTACAAATTGTTTGTTATACAGTATGAGGATATATACATCATGAGGATGTGGGTTATAGCATAAGGAATATAGTCAATAATATTGTAATAACTATGTCTGGTGCCAGCTAGGTACTAGATCTATCAGGGTGATAGACGGTAATGGGTTTGGGGACAGGGTGAAAAAGGTGAAGGCATTAAGAAATACAAATTGGTAGTTAATACAGTATGGGGAGTATAATCAACAATACTGTAAAGATCATGGGCACTGGACTTATCAGGGGGATCACGTCATAGACTGTGTAGATATCTGACCAATGCACTCTACACCTGAAGAGCTAAAGTAGAATAATATTGAAAGTCAACTATAACTAAATATGTAGGTATATGTAGTCACGGGATGTGGAGTACAACATAGGGAAGATAGTCGATGGTATCTTAACAGCTGTATAAGATGTCAGAGGGGTAGTAGCTTGGGGAGGTTATCACTTTATGAGGGGTGAAATGTGTAACTATTACATTGCTTTGTACACCTGAAACTAATAAAAAATAAATTTAAAACAAGTAAAACAAATTTTTTTTAGTTATGGTAAAATATACATAATATAAAACTTCCCATTTTAACAATTTTTAAGGATACAATTCAGTGGCATTAAGCACATTCACAGTGTGTGTCACCATCACTGCTATCTATTTCCAGAACTTCGTCATCATCTCAAACTGAAACTCAGCACCCATTAAACAACAGCTTGTCATTCCCCCGACCCTGACCCTGGTAGTCTCTATTCGACTTTGTCTCCATGAAGGTGTCTCTTCTAGGTCCCTCATGGAAGTGGAAGCAGACATTTGTCTTCTTGTGTCTGGCTTATTTCACTTGGTATAATGTCATCCAGGTTTATCCATGTTACAACATGAAGAGCCACATTTTATAAAAACAAGCCAATGTCCCAAAGATGACTAGGCAAGAAAAAGAAATCCTCCCCACCTAATTTAGCTGGTTTAACCCTTCACCTACACCCTTAATGACTAATGCTATTGAAGTTTGCTGTGTATCTTTAGAGTGCAGGGATGCACCTTAATTTCTCTTGTGTCTCTTTCATTCTCCACATCATCAAATAGTGTTAGAAGAGGCCCTTCCTTTCACCATTTATTAAGCTCCCATCCATTTCCGTATAGTTTGGGGTCAGGGACAAAGTCCTGGGCTTGATGTGACATTGGGCAATTCCGTTTAATTTCTATGACCTTCAGTTATCTGTGAAATGGAGACAAGAAAAGTTGTGATCTAACAGAGTTGTTGAGAGAATGGAAAGATATGTCAAATGGTTTTGCAAACTGTAAAACACTCTACAAATATCAAGTCAGGCTGATCAGAGTAGGCCCTTGTGGGGCACGTGAATAAACTGCTGTCCTTCCACACAAAGCTGCCTAAACTGTTTTCAAACATGATCATTAACATTTAGGTAAGAACAGTACCTATTAGTACTTAACACAACAGTAAGACAACATCTGGGATGGTTGTGGTATCTGTTACACACGAGATATTATTCTTCATACAGTCTCCATTACACTGAGTAATCACAAAACTGACTACACAAAGCAACTAATACCTAAAAAATATTGTCTTGCTCATTGCCCTGTGAGACCAGCAAACAGTCAACCCTGGGTGACTCGCTGATGGTGAAAGGACTAGAATGGATAGCTGTGTTCCCAGAGAAGATACTCATTTTGCCAATTGGTTCAATCTGCCCACCACTATCCGCCCAGAGTTGCTAATGAGTGGCAAAATTGACTGCTCTCACCTCTTCTCACAGCCAGGGCTCGATTCTAGTGAAGTGCTAATGAGCCCTGACACTGTTCTCAGCAGGAAGTCAAGGAGAAGTAAGAATCCTGAATAATTCACTTACTGTCACAGAATATTCCAGAACCAGTTATCAAATGGGAACAATCATCCTTTCCCCAGCTTCTCCTGCTTGGTCAGAAGTCTCCAGATTCTGCTTTTTGCATCAGGGTCAATCAACACAGGTATCTCATGTCAATCCTCACACCTTCAATAATCTCAGACCAGCGAGAGACTCAGTTGCTCAGTTTGACCACTAGCCCCTCAGGAAGCAGAGAGCACTGACCAAGAAAGCCCACCCCCTGGACTGTGCCTCCTCTACCCTGCATCCTGTTCCCCAGCAGATTGGGTAATAGCTACTCCAAAAACACTTAGCACAGTGGAAATAAAGGTAGGATGAAGGAAGTGTTAAAAAAACAAAACAAAACCTGTTTAAACTGGGAGGATTGGAGAGGACCACAAAAGAGGACAGAACTCTGAGGTTTGCTGTGCCAGCATATGTATGATGGAATGTGAGTGGACACACTTCAAGAAAGGTGTGAAAGGATGCAAGCCAGGCAGGGATAGACTTTACCACAGGGCGATGGGGTTGGGGGGGTAGAAATGGAGATGCAACTGTCAAATGTCAGCTCCCTGTCTGATTTGTAATAACAAGCATGGATAACTTTTGTACTAAAAAAATTCAATAATGTGAAAGAGAATAAACAATCTAGGGTTTTTCTTGTTAAGCAACAGTATTTCATATCTTGTAAAACACTTCATTTTACAGTGGTGAATCACTCCTGGTCTCCCAAAAGCCAAAATCGTAAGTGTGGGTGGCTTTGCCCCTTTCTAGGTAAAAAGAAAGAATGAATTTTATAATAAAATTGGTTATTTTATGACACCATAAGAAGAGGGTGTTGGAGATTGGAAGCCTGAATGGCATAGAAAGAAAGGAGTCATGTGGCCTGTGGTCATGGTTCCCAGTTGTCCTGGCCCATCAGCCCAGAGGCACTGTGGGACACTGAGTTCAGGGGCACCATAACCCAGGCAGTTACTGATGCAGTTAAGTTGCCGTGGCCTTTTGCAGCACCTTTACAGCTGGGAGGCACACCGGGAACCAGCAATGCCTTCAACTTGTTCCTCTAAGGAAGCAACAGGCCTGAGTTCCTCCTACCCAGGGGTTTTCTCTTCCTGGGAGACAGCCTCAGAACTCGCTATAAATTTCGCTATAAACCAAGTATGTGCACATATCCTTTGCCTCAGAGCCTGTCTCCTGCTGGAATCTCACAGCCCATTTTACAATCTTTTCTATTATATGAGCTTTGTGTAATTCTGAAGGGAGAAATAATAGAAAAGTAATAATCATAATAGAAATTTTTATAATTTAGGGAAGGAACTCATGAATATTGTTGGATGACGCATCCTTCTCACCAAAGGTGACAAAAAATGCAAACCTAATAAAACAAAACCTACACTGGTCTTCTGTTGCATGGCTCCAGAGAGTCCTAGGTCAAAGTGTGCCCATGGAGTATGACAGCAACATCAGTTATGTGAGATAACAGTCGGTTCAGTCTCCCAACAGCAAAACGAAAGGAGTCTTACCATAGATGTTAGATCAAGAATAGAAAGAAGGAGAAAAGAAAAAGTAGGGACCCCAAGGACAGGGCAGGTATTTAAATTGTATGTAACAAGGAATTAAATTCATATAACAAAAGGCCCTTCCTGAGGACAAATGTTATTAAACTGTAGACTGGATCACCAAGAACCATTAGAGATCCTCCTTTTCTTGGCAGTTAGATACTTCTTTCTTTCTCTATGTTGCTGTAGATCACCTTGCCTGAAGGGACTGAAGGTACCTGGGCTTTAAGGACTCTTCTTGTTTTGGTCTCTAAGACTTTCTGCCTTTCTGGCTTCCCAGAATTCATCTTCCATTTGTTGTCAGAGATTCGTATATGGCTTTCGCTCCCTACACAAGGCAATGCAAAAATTAGAAAGGATACAGATTCCTCAGGGTTCCTTATGATTTCTTTTATCTCTATCCACAGGGATGAGTTATCAAGATGTGGTATTTTCAAAGTATTCATTCCTTTTCCAACTTTTCCCCAAAATATATTTTTACCCCTTGCAACCTGCTTGGCCTGACCTCACATGTTGAATGAGTCAGAACTGTCTCACTTAAATGCAGCTAACACTAAAATTGTGTTATCGATTTCTGATGCTCTCCTTACTTTTCCTTGCTGTTGGTTTGTAAGAGTTGGTTCAACTAATATTACTCTAAATATATAAAGCTGGCATTGGTTCTATCTTTTTCCCCACCTGCCTTGCTTACTGTCATTTATTGGAGTCATTTACGTCAAATTTTTTTTTAAATTTCAGATAATGGATTTTTTCGTTCTAAAATAAGTCCAAATGTCATCCAGTCTCCTTTTGGCCATAATAGAGCGAATCTATGCCAATATGGCATGTTCCTTCTGAAACGCAGAGGGTGATATAATAGTAAACCAGTATCGATAGTATACAGGTTTGAGTACCGGAAGGCCTGGGAGAAACGCGGGCTCCATTACAATTTTAGGCAAGTTGTTCAGCTTCTTTGGGCCTCAGTTTCCTCATTTCTAAATTGAGCTTTCTGTATTTATCTAACAGGGTTTTTGTTAGGTGAATCACATGAGATTATGTAGACAGGGAGTGGTTTGTTAATATTACTACTACTCCTGACACCCCTACTCAGCTTTCTCTTAAACTGAAAGCACAACCAGATAAATGGTCTAATGGAGACCATGAGAAGGACCTGAACATGAAAAGGGCTATGATGTCTCCTTCTTAGCCTCCTGGCTAATGTCATCTCATCTTTTAAGACCCATCACCTCCTTGAAATGACACCCTTGAATTCCCCAGGTCAACATGGGCTTGCCTTTCTTTGTTTTCCAATAGTATCTACCATAAATCTCTCTAACTATGTAACATAGGAACCAGAAAATCCTTAGAGAATTCAATAATTAGGAATTTAACACCTTATATGAAAATGTAGATGGAGAGGTGGAAGTTATAAGTGACTCTATTATACTATTACATTCACTAAGATAAAAGAATAAAGATGGCATCTTAGATAAAGAGAATATTAATACCATATACACATTCTGCATTAATGGTAATGTACATTGTATGATTAATATCTATTTGTTAAGAGAAAAACCTTTAGGCTCTCCCTTCCTCAGCTGATTCAATGAATTGTTTAAAAGTGAAAATTTTACTGTGTTACAGATAGTATGCTCAATAAAATGGATTCACTTTACTGTCTGCTTCACTACCCAAATGTTCAAAGCTTTTCTGATTTTATATTTGGAATTGTTGGTTCCTGACTTCTAGCTCTGACTAATTCTAAATGACTTGGAGAATTGAGAAGCTTAGCTACGTAGAAGTGTTTCAACTCCCTTCTCTCCTCCATAGGTCATTTAGCCTTGGCTTTGTCCATGATGACTCCATGCCCATCCCTTCTTTAGCTTTCCTGATAAATATCTCCACTTCTCTCCTTCCTGAGGGAGCTCTCCGTTTTCTTGCTTTCTCCCCCAATACTGCAATGAAAATGTCTTCATTTCAACTCTGCCATTCACCATATTATCCTTGTCCATTCTCTGCCCCAAACTCTGTGCTCTCCCACTACCCAATCTAATTACCTCAAATGGGAATGATTCAATGCATAGATACTAGAAGTGGAATTCTTAAGATATATGCTAGAATTTCATGTAAAGGGAACTGAGGTTCTAGAGCATTATCATGGTAGGCACCACTTTAGTGCCTGTCTCCACCACAAACTGAGTTTCTTGGGGATGGAAGCATTTTCTTATACACCAGTTTGTCTTTACCATCAAAAGTCTTACAGACCCAGACACATGGGAGGCCTGTAATCCATACTGGTTAGGGGATGCGTACTTGCCAAAAGACCCTTTCAAGCTGTGGCCTACTTGTCAATTTCAGTCAGATAAAATGAACTGTCTTGGATGTCCTCTTCCCAATTATAATTTCAACTATTAATTGGAAATCTGTGAAGAAGAGGTACAGAAGGGCAGAGGAAAAAGAAAGCAAAGAAGCTAAAGATCAAGTCCTACTAACAGTGGTGGGAGCAAGTTGGAGAACCAGGCTGGCCAGAGAATCTGTTGAGAGCAGCTCAGGAGGTTGGGAAAAGCTTCGGGCACTTCCGGGGAAAACTTCAGAGATGTGCCACACGTCTCCTGCTGTCTGGTGTCACAGTGAGGACTGCTGAGATTTGAACCCTGCTGCAGCTGACCAAGTCAGGACCCGTGTGTCTGCACGGACTGTACTGCCACATCCCTCTCCAGGCTTTCCCCAAAGTCCAGTCTGACAGCTTCTAGTGAATGTTCACTCTGAGCTCTGACTTACCCTCAGCTTGGGGACTCTCCCGGGCTGCCCAGGGCCAAGGCATGCACACCTGCAACCGCTCTGCCCGCTGTTACTGTACTCTTGGGGCAGGAGCACTGTTTTTATGGGAACTAAGCAGTACTGTAGCAGTTTTTCTCTTGCACATGAAAAAAAAGGGAAAAGCTCCAAGAAGCCAAGTTTCAGGACAAGCCAGAGAAGCCAAATATCCGTCTGTCAGTAGGGGCAGGCTGGGCCAAGATGAGGGTGGTGTGCACGGGGAGGGTCAGAAATGGTGCAAGTCTTGGCACTGGGTCAATAGGGACAAAACATTCATAGAGAGACCACTTACCTTCATTACTGCAGGTCTTGAAAATTTCCCAGTTAATCATAGCAAATTTGTGGATATTTTTACAATAGAATTAACGCATAGAATCATGTTAGTCAATGGTCCTAGAGAAAAAATAATGTCCCACCAATTATAGTTACTCCAAGACCACGTCAAAATAATAGATCCATATTTTTTAAGATGTCAACTCAGTGAAAACAGTCGACATGACCCTTTTTTAGTAAACTTTATTTTTTAGAAAAGTTTTAGGTTTACAGAAAAATTGAACAGAAAGTAGAGTTCCCATATATCTCATCCCCCACTTCCTTCTCACAGTTTCCCTATTAAAATCTTGAATTAGTGTGGTACCTTTGTTACAATGGATGAACCGATATTGATTATTATCTATTGTATATTCATGTTTATTATGTACTTCTATAAATTTTGTTTATTATATAGTATATATTTTTATTATTATATTAATTAAGGTGCACAGTTTATACTGAGTCACTCTTTGCATTGTACATTGTATGAGCTTGACAAATGTATAATGTCGTGCAGCCACCATTGCAGTATCATACAGAATAGTCTCACTGCCCTAAATATCCCCTGTGCGCCACCTATTCTGAGCTTCAGTCCTCAATTGGAAAGAGAAGAAGCTTTAAATGGGATGAGGACAGAAATTTTGATTTTAGGCAAAATTGGCCTTTTGATATCTCAAAATGTCTAGGAAAAGCTATGAGATCTGCCTGAGATTTCATCTCTGACTGGGGATAAATGGCCTAAAGGTGTGGATATGGAAAGGCAGTGGAGGAATGAAAATTTAGTTGGTTTCTGCTTATACCCTTCAGAATCCATGTGTTAGTTTCCTTAGGCTGCCATAACATAGATATCCAAAATCAAGGTGCTGGCAGGACTATGCTCTTCCCCAAGACTCTAGGGGAAGATCCTTCCCTGCATCTTCCAGCTCCTGGTGGTCCCAGGCATTCCTTGGCTTGGGTAGCATAACTCTGCTCTGTGTCCATGGAGCCTTTCTTCTGTGTCTGTGTATCTTTGTGTCACATGGCATTTTCCTTGTGTGTCTGTGCCCAGTTTCCCTCTTCATATATGGACGCTGGTCGTACTGGATTAAAGCCCACCCTAATCATCTCATCTTAACTTGATTACATCTGCTAAGACCCTGTTTCCAAATAAAGTCACCTTCACAGGTACTGCGGTTTAGGACTTCAGAATATCTTTTTTGGTGTTGGCAGGTTTGATTTCCTCTGAGGTCTTCATTTTTATCTTGCTGATGGCCATCTTCTCTCTGGGTCCTCATATGGTCCTTCCTCCGTGTGGGAACATGCCCGTGTCTGAATTTCTTCTTATAATAACACCAGTTACACTGGACTAGGACTCAACCTAGTCCGTCTTCACTTAATTACTTCTTTAAAGACTCTATTTCCAAATATAGTTACATCCTGAGGTACTGAGGGTTAGGACTTCAACCTGAATTTGGGGGTACCCAATCCATAACACCAGCACATAACATCCACTAATCTTGATGTAAAAACATACATTTTTTTTTCGAAAATGGGGATCATAATGTATTTACTATTTTGTAACCTGCTTAACATTAACATTTTTTTTTTTAATATGTGCTATTTCTATGGCAGTAGAGATCGAATAGGTTTTAGTTCAAGACTGATTGGACTGAGTAGATAGATGCATTTGCCTTCCACTCCCTCCTCCTGTCTGAATTCATAACAATAGCTCACATTTACTGGGTGTTTATTATGTGCCAGACACTGTTATAACTACTTTGTGGGTATTCATTTATTTAATTCTCACAACGCTGTGTGATGGGCATTATCTCCATTTCTCAGGGGCTGGGGGTTGAAGAAAGAGTCAACGCTATTTTAGTGCAGGATTAGGAGGAATTTTCTTTCCCACAGAGAGAGCCTGGAGTGTGTTTATAAATGCAGGGAAGGACTGTGATGGGGTGGGGGGCGGGGAGGAGGCTCAGAGGTGGCTCCTCCAGGGTCAGAGCCATCTGTCCTGGTGCATCCCCACTCTAGTGTGGTCCTGTCCACTGTAGGTAGCTGCATCTCTGGACTCCCACTCTAATCCCTGGGTACCCCATATTCCTAGCACCCAGCAGTGCACCTCCTGCATAATAAACTTGTATAAAAACCTATTGAAATAAATATACATTAATATGAGCACCCCAAAAGGCTTTCTTATAGAATCATGCTTAAAGTTGTAAAGATTTTAAAAACATTTTAAAGCTTTCTGGGGGTTGAGGGCAAGCATTCTCGGTTCAGTGAATTTCATTTCTGACCACCGTTGAACAGAACACATTTTTATTATTAAGTGGAAGAAAGGAATTGAAGAAATGTACAAAATCCCCCTGTGCTTCTTCTACAAACACAAAACAAAACAAAAACTTGGCTAATGGGAATAGCATTAGTAAGATTTCACTTCACCATTTGCAAAGCATTCCAAGTGGTAGAGGTTTGAGGCCTGAGATAGAAGTAATTGTTCACCCAGTATGAATGGCAGTGCTGTCACTGTCCCCGTCCTCCTCCACTGAGGACACCTTGTTTCCCTAAGACCGTCATCAGCCTGGATCACACTCCAGCCCAGTCGGCTTTGCACGTCCCTCCCGTCCTCCACTGGTAATGCCAAGCCTGAGCAGAGCCCTCCCCCTGTTCTCTAAATCACCTCTCTGTTTTCTTTACACTGCGTCTCTCCACTGAAACACTACAGGAAAGTCACCTCTACCATGAAGGCCTCCTAGACTCATTCTCCCAGTTCCTCCTGCTCAGCCCTTTCTTTGCCCCCTGAGTCCACGGGCACCTGGACCCCTGGATGAAACAGTTGCCCTTTAATTCTCCTGCTCCCCTGGAACAGACACACTGAAGTCCCTCGCCTGTACCATTGACCCTGATATATTCATATCACTGGAAACACAATGCCCACTGCTCCTGAGGGGTAAGCCCACTGTCATGTTTATGTGCTGGAAGGGTGCTTCACCCTGAGGGCTGGTTGGCACTGTCCAAGTTGGCCAGTCCTCATCCCTGTCCTGCTGTCTATTTACCCACCTGCTTTCTAGGAGTCCCAAGTCATGGCTGCAGTGGCTTCTCAAAGGGAACATTGCAAATATTCACCATCCTCATCTTGAGGATCAACATATCCTGATGCTAAGTTACTGTGTTTTCTTGATATATATTTACACACACACACACACACACACACACACACACACACACACCATTTACAGTTTTATTGTAAAGAATACAACTCAGGAACAACCCAATAAAAAAGACAACTGCGGGGCCGGCTGAGTGGCCTGTTGGTTAAGAGCTGGCTTGGGACGCCAGCAGCCCCGGTTCGGATCCCACATATGAGGGCCAGTGACACTGCCCTCTACAGCTAACAACAGCTCCACCTGGAGCTGGGCTGCGAGCCTCAGCGATGGTGTAGGCTGCAGCCCCTGCTGCAGTGGGCTGCCATAGGCTACAATGAGTGACCGGCAGCCAGCGTGAGCTGCCAATAACCGCGGTGAGCGACCGTCCAGAGGCCGGCGACCGATCCGCCTCATCTGGGAAGAGCGCAATGATAATACCAACATGGGCCAGTGAAGCAACGTCCTCCACAACTAGACTGAAGAACAAAAGGACAGCAACTTGTCTGTTTCCTTTCCCTGGTTCCCCAACACTGTTCCCCTCCCCCAATTCCCCAATAAAATCTTGGAAGGAAGGAAGGAAGGAAGGAAGGAAGGAAGGAAGGAAGGAAGGAAGGAAGGAAGGAAGGAAGGAAGGGAGAAAGAGAGGGAGGGGTAGAGAGAGAGAGAGAGAGAAAGACCCCTTCCTGCATCACAAGTGTCCTACAGGCTGCATCATTCTGTGGGTGTCCAGGGTGTTCTCATCCTGTGAGAGTCTGTGGGATGCTGGGGTGGAAGGCTGAGCAGCAGAGAAAGGATAGTGACTAATGGCCGTTTTGCACACAATGGATGGCAATAGAAGGGAAGTTCCAGCCTTGTTTTCTCCTTAAAGGACAAGCCACCTATGACAATCGGCAATCAGTTGTCTTGTGGGTTTCTTCCTTTAAAAAAAACAAAACTTTTTTGAGGCTCTGTTCCTTTAGCAGTTATTTGTTTAAAATAATTCCTCCAGCCTTGCCTGTTTACACCCTCCTAAATGCAGGACTTTGTGTTTCCTGTACAGCATATCCTCTTCAGGGCACACAGAGAAACCATACTAATAAGGACAATGGACATTTTGTTGTTCTCTTCACAAATTTGTGTGTATGTAGTGGACAAATTAGAATCTGGGAATTTTCTTTTTTTGTAAAATAGATAGAAAATTGCTAACGGTGTGATTAGGATTGTCTTTTCATAGTTATGACTGAGATCAATTTAATCAGCCTGAGTAGCTGTAGGAAAATAGGAGGGAAGAGCTGCAAGAGGACACAGCCATTTGTTCCTTCTCTGCATCTTGATTTCTTCTTATTCCAGGCAGTAAGGAGACAGATGCAAAAGAAGGCAGCATAATGGCTTTTAACATTAATTGGGCATCGGGTGCACCAGACTCCACGGGGACAGAAGCTCCTGTGCTTGAGACTCTGTCATCTTCCAGACTTTGCCCAATCCCATTTGGCAGTTGTCTTTTTTTTTTTTTTTTTAAAGATTTTATTGGGGAATTGGGGGAGGGGAACAGCATTAGGGAACCGGGGAAGGGGAACAAACAAGTTGCTGTCCTTTTGTTCTTCAGTCTAGTTGTGGAGGACGTTGCTTCACTGGCCCATGTTTGTATTGTGATCATTGTGCTCTTCCCAGGTGAGGTACATCTTTCGCCAGCCATTGGATGGCAGCTCACGGCAGTTCACTTTATCTCCACTGCAGCTTAAGCCATCACTGGCGACTCACAGCAGCCCAGCTCCAGATGGAGCTGTTGTTCACCATCTTAGCTGTAGAGGATGCAGTGTCACTGGCCTTCATGTGGGATCCAAACCTGGAACCTGCTGCTCAGAACTGGAGTCCCAAGCCAACACCTAACCAACACGCCACTTGGCTGGCCCAGGACAAGGGTTTTTCTATCTAAGTGTTAACTGTGGTCTGAACCAATTATGAGTCGTGTGTGTGTGTGTGTGTGTGTGTGTGTGTGTGTGTGTGTTGGGAGGGGGAGTGGGGGCCTGGCAGGCAGCTCCTCTAGCCTTTGAGGAGGAAGACAGTCTCTTCTGTTCCTCCAAAATTGGGAATGGAGGGGTATGGGGTGTGAGTTGGGAAGGGAACAGTGAGCAATAAGCAAGAGTTGCTACAAACAACCCCTGAGACAGAGGGGACAGAGGAATTCACTGAACCCCCATTCTAGACATCCTGGACAACCACAGCCTGGGAAGTACACGACAATGTGAGCCAGCGTAGAGGGCTGTCTGACAAGGGCCAAGAGCTGCCAGGGGCTGCAATTCAGCGGTGATGAAGACGTTGTCTTCCCAGTCAGGACATTAACAGTTCAGTCTGGTCACCTTGGGGGAGTCACTTCATATCTTGGAGTCTCGATTTGCTAAACTATAAAATCTGAGATTCACCCCAGTGACTAGAGATTTACTCTGAACATAAAACCAGATAATGTGTATTAAAGACACTCATTAAACTAAACATACTCTAACCTTATGACCTAGCAATCACACTCCTTGGTATTTATCCAAAGGAGTTGAAAACAGCCAGAAAAAAACCTGCACAAGGATGTTTATAGCAGCTGTATTCATAATTGCCAAAACTTAGAAGCAACCAAGATGTCCTTCAGTGGGTGAATGGATAAATAAACTGGTACATCCAGACAATGGGATATTACTCAGTGAAAAAAAAAAAAAGAGCTATCAAGTCATGAAAAGGCATGGAGGAATCTTAAATGCATATTACTAAGTGAAAGAAGTAAATCTGAAAAGGCTACATTTGGTATGATTCCAAGTATATGACATTTTGAAAACGACAAAGCTATAGAGACAGTAAAAAGACCAGTGGTTGCCAGGGGTTTGGAGAGAGGGACTGGTGAATAGATGGAACACAGGGGATTTTTAGGGCAATAAGATGATTTCAGTATGATACTATAATAAAGGATAAGTGTCATTATATATTTGTCTAAACCCATAGAATGCATGACACCAAGAGCAAACCCTAACATACACTATGGACATTGGGTGATGGTGTGTCCATGTAGGATCATCAATTGAAACAGTGTACCACTCTGGGGGGATGTTGACAATGGGGGAGTCTGTGGGGATGTGGTTTGTGGGAACACTGTACTTTCCACTCAACTTTACTATGAACCTAAAACTGCTCTAAAAAAGTAAAGTCTAAACCATAAAGTCTAAAAATATGCCTGGTAGCATTATCATTTTTGTTACTATTGTTACTCCTGTTGGTGACCTCAGTTGTAGAGTCAGGCTGGTATTGCTTGACTGAATCTTTAAACAGAATCAGTCATATTGTCAAACTAATTTTTTCTGAACTGAAAACTTTATAATTAATAATAACACCTGTAGGAATAATGACTATTACTCACAACATGCCCCAGAATGAACTGAAGATAGTAACATTTGGAAGCTACTTTAAAAGTAAGTTCCCCATCTCAGCTCTTGAATCTCACATTTAAGTAGGATGATCATGGCTGTAGAAGTGAGTATGCAGGTTCCCTCAGGAGACCCTAGGGTTTGATGGGGGGGGGGCAAGTTTAGGAGGTCACAGGCCAGTGAAGGATCAACATCTGCTGCCACCCTGCTGGCTCAGATGAGCACCTTTGCCTGATGCATCCACCAGATGCCAAACGATCACCCAAAGGCTGGGAAAGACAGGATGAAAAGCCTGGAGTCAGGTTTTAATGGGGTGGAGGCTAAGGGTGGAGGGGGGTGTCAATGGCCTGAGGCAGGGGAAGAAACCCCAGGCAGAAGAAATGCTTGCTGGAACCAATTGCTGGGACAGAGGCAGAAAGGCGAGAACAGGGAGGATTCTGTGAAGACTGGAGCAGGACCTGGGGTGGGGAGGTAGAGGGGAGACAGCCTGAGCCCCAGCTCTAAATACACGCTGTGCTTCTCACTGACCTCCCCGGCCTGTCGTTCCCCCATGCACATCTCAAAGTTGGCTTCTGCTAAGCCTGAGCACCACAGATAGAGATGCTGGCTACCGCTTCTCATGTTCCAGAAAGCTTGAGGCCCTTTCTTGCTCCGAGCTGCCTCATGCCACACTCTCATCCCTTACTTAAGCTCCACTGGTCCCTTGCCTACTGTTGAGGCCTACATGCTTCAGCCTCTGTCAAAGGCCACATCTCAGTCTAGGGGTGTGGATTAGATTTTTCTGTTATAAGGAATGGAAGCACAGCTCAGATGCACTTATGCCATGAGGAAATGATGGAAATTAGATGCAGAAATATCACTGAGGGCCTCAGGAATCCCTGGATGGAGGCATCCAGAAGACATGGGGGCTCTTTCTACCCGCTGTCTATTTCTCCAGCCTCATGCTTATGTCTTGCTACAGACTGGCTTATCTTCATGACAAAACAAACAGACAACCATGACTGTAATAAAACTGCTGAAAAAGCATGATTTAAATTTTAAAAATTCTAAGTTTTGCAATCTACCATTTTAGCTTCCAAAGACTCTCTTTGTCCTAAGTCCAAGGGTCCCTATGAAAGTCCCTGATGGAAAACTAGGGTTAAATTCCCACTCTAGGCCAACCAATAATGGCCCCCAGGGCACTGCCATGTCATACAATTCCTGGGGCCAAGATTTAGTAACCTGTAGGTTATTCTGACCTTTTCTGTCTTTCTCACCTGCCCACTAAAGAGGATGTTGCCTTGATCCATTCAATTAAATTAGAAGGTAAAGAGATAATATATGTTAAGTTACTACATACATGTCCAGTGACATTATTTTTATTCATTGGGGAAACTCCCAGGCTGCTGCCTGAAAATATCCTCTTTGCCAACCAGCTCTGATCTACATCTTGTATGAGGGAGAATAGAGTTCAAAGAGACTGCATGAGAGAAACCACAAAGGTTGAAAAAGAGGCAAGGGGTGGAGGGGGAAGGAAAAAGGAGGACTAACAGGTTGGGGAGAGAGTTGGGGTGGTAAGTTGCTTGGAAGAGGCTCTGGAGAAGCTGGGCAGTGAGGGAACCAGAAAGGACGAAAGTGGGCTTAGCAAAGGACTGGGGTCGGACATGGTCAGGAATCTCTGTAATGTTCTTCAGGAAAAGTGACTAAATGTTAGGATGTCTTTATATTTAATGTTAGCTCCTGAATAATATGTAACTCCATACAAAGAATAGACCATGTGGGGTTTTAGTAATGTCAGATACAAAAATGTATAGAACTCTGGGGGTAATCAAAATGCCGATGGTGGTAGTGATGATACATTTATTGAACATTTGCCGTGTGCTAGGCTCTGTGCCAAGCACGTTACATGCATTTGATGGCCCAAGCAATATTACCAGGAAGGTACACTTACTATCCTTAAAAAAAACCAAAAAAAAAAAAAAACCTAACAGATGAGGCATTTGAGGCTTAACGAGGATAAATGACAAGTCCAAAGACACATCTGTAAGTGGTAGAGCTGGGATTTGAATTTGGGTAATGTGACTTTGGCTGCGAAATGGATGGGAGTGTGAGGTTGCTTCATGGTAAGAGATTAGACCATTCCTAGAAAATGGGTGCTGGGCAGACAACCCTGCTAAGGCAGGTAAGTTTAAACCCAGGAGGGATCCAGCTTCTGCTAGGTTTCTCTTAGCAGAGGTTTGCTCCTTGACATTCAGGTCAGATTAAGATGGACTCATGTTTTTTCAAAGTCTTTCATCAGTTCCCATTGATCCTTCTCCCTGAAACCCAAGATTTACTCTGGCCTCACCAATCAACACTGGCGGATGTGGCCCAGTGTCTCCTGGGTCTAGCCAGCTAGCCATCTTACCTGCACACCTTTCCCAAAGCAATAACCAGCCAGCAATACCATCCCTCACCTAACCTGTATTCTTGTTAATTTAAAAAAATGTAACATCAGAGGATCAGCCAGCATCAGAATTGAGACCCAGGGAAAGCAGGAGGCAGACAGCGGGGGGGGAGGGGGGGGAACGGACTATGCAGTGACACTGGGAACACCCCCTCCCTGGGGGAGGGACAGAGGCTTCTCAGCAGACACTGGTCAGAACCTAGAGAGAGAAGAGGCTAATGACGGCCACCATTCTGCCCAGAGGGCTGGGGCTGTGAGAATGCGGCTGTGGAAGACAAGGCCTGCCTGGGAAGCCCAGGACTAACTGAGGCATCCATGGGTGCCCGGGCACTGAAGTTCCTGCAATTTCAGGTTGAGATGAAGACAACAAAGTGTTTGACTCCAAGGTGAATGTGGCTCCAGAATCACAGGACTTTTTGCTAACTTGTTTGTTTCAGGATGCTACATCTTTACCAATGTCACAAAGTCCTCATGCAGTTCACATTTCTGAGTCCATTCCATGTTTGGAGCATCTCTAAGCCCAAAGCGACCACTCCTAGGGCAACTCACTGACTACATGTTATCTAGAGACTTATGCCATACAGCCCGTGGTGAGGGGGAGAATTTGAAACACAAAGAAATCTCCTCTCTAGCAAAAACAGGCAGAATTTCTAGAGTGCTAGTTAGCCCAAAGTCTTCTTTGAGGGCTTCTCAGTGTATTAGTAAAGGATTCCTGCCTCTATCCCCAATGCCCACTGGCTGCGGTGAGGACCAGGCTTCCCTTGGAGCAGCAGGATGAGGCTGGAGGGAGGACCCCATGGGGCCATCAATTCCCGCATCATGTGGGTCAAGGCAGTAGTTAACTGAGAGCCAAAGACCCATCTGCGATGGTACTCTTAAAATGGAAACTCAAAAGAACTCAACCCCAAGACAAGAGCAGAATCTGTGAATTAAGAAATGGAGTCATCCTTTCTAAGCCGAGGAAAAACATATCAATTTATCGATTGTCACCTCAGTACCTGAGAGGGAGTTTTGAGAACTAGAAAAAGGATGAATTTGCAGAAGTAGAAGTTAAGTTGTATTCTGCTAGGTTAGCTATGATGGTACTAGTAGTAGTAGTGGTAATGCTTATCTAATATTACCATGAGCCAGGCACTGTTCTAAGCATTTTACACATCAGAACTCATTTAACCCGACCACTACGCGATATGACCATGTGGGATTGCCCGTTTTTCTAAGTATCTCCTTGACTTTTGCCTTTTATAGGTAACCTAGGAACATGTAATATAAGGAATAACTTAGACATTAGTCTGTAGTAAATGCTTGAAAATCTATCAAGAGCTGCTACATAAAAATATTGACATTGGTTAAATTAAAATCCATCCTTAAGCGACAATCCTTTGCATTAAAATACATATGTTAATCATCAGCTATATGTTAGACATATCATAAACATTATTTCATTTAATTCTCGTGGTCCTAAAAGGCAGAGAGTGCTTGGTGTAAAATGAATTTAAGAGAGCCCAAGAAACTCACTCTCAACTTCTGCCAGTTAAAAAGAGGAGGAACCAGGATTAGAGCCCAAACACTAGCTCTGACAACACCCAGCATTTCCTATCTCCTGTGCATTATGAACTCAGCTCTGTTAATATGTTTTCATTTATTATTACTATATTATGTATTTTGAATAATGACTTTAACATGACCACATACATTCATCACACCCAACAAAATTAACAATAGTTCACAAGAAAGCCCGTTCCATTTTCCCTGGTTGTCTCAAATACATCTTCTTAAATTAGCTTGTTCAAATCAGCATCCAAACAAGAGCCACACAGTGAATTTGCCTTACATGTCTTTTTCTCCCTTTGACTTAAAAAAAAATTTTGAAAATCTTTCAACCCTACAAATAGTTGAAAGAATAGTTTAATTAACACCTGTATATCTTTCAACAGAGTCACTAAATTTGGTATATGTCTCGAATCTCATTTCATCTATAATTGTTCCACTTCTTTTTAAAAAAGAGTCATTTATTTCTGGGTTAAACTGGGTCATTTGACCTATAGAATTACCCACATACTTAACATTTTTGATTAAATTACTCATGATGTCATTTAACGTATTTTCTATGTCCCGAGTTTCCTGAAAACTGTGATTTAGATCTAGAGTTTGATTACATTCAGGTTCTTCATTTTTCGAGGGAGAGGGTAGAATAATGCTTCATAAGAGATGCTGTGTACTTCCAGTTGTAGCACATCAAGATGCCCATAACACCTGCTTCATTTAGGTTTGGAGTTCAGATGGTGTCAACCTGTTCCTTACCTTATTGAATTCCCAACCTTTATCTAATGGCATTAGCAGCCATTGGTGACTGACTGTTGCCTGGAACCATTATTTTGTTAATGTTTAAAAACTGGAGAGTTCCCAATTTTATCATCCCTACTGTGTTTACTACCAGTATTTCTTCTGTAAAGAACTTCTTCATGGCAACTATTTGGTTGCCATAAGGTACAGTTTGTTTAGGAAAGGCAGGATAACTACTTGATTCTTTTACTTTATTTGTAAATTTTCAGAATAATGAGCTGTGGCTCTGGCAATTCCACAGGTGACTAAGGTTTTGCCTATTGTGGTAGTGGGGGAGGGGTGTAGGGGTATGTGCAGTACCATTGTGAACCCAGAGACTTTTGCATATTTGAGGAATCTCAATCCACTACAGTATGTTTTTTTTTCTTTCTTTTGATGATCAAACTGTCTCATCTTTGGTAAGTGGGGGCTCCTTCAAGTTGGCTACTCTGTCATTTTTATGTGATCATAGTAATCTTTGATAGCTTCCTTGCTTTCAAGCATGACAAGATGTTCCAGCTCAGGGAGGCTTTATTCCTTTAGCAGGAAATGGCACCTACAGACTACAATCTGGGAACTAGGGTGTTCGTTCTAATTGAGTTATCATTATTTCTAAATCTTTTCAGTGGACATCACTAGGAAATATTAAGTTTTTAGAAACAGAAAAATAAATCATGAGTTAATGCTGATATTTTTAATTTGAAGATAGAACAACAAGATTTCATTTACATTTTATTCATTTATCTGTCTATATTTTATCTTCTTATACTGAAAACCTTGGTTCCTTCCAATTGAGACTAGGGAAAACATATTTATTTTATTTTCTGTTTTCAAAATAATAATATCAATGACCTATAAGAAGACCATTGAATGCAGAGTAAGGTTTCTTGATATCTTTGTAGTTCTCTTTGAGCTTGGGATAGAATTCTCTAGGGGTATATAATGAAAATACCGTTGTTTGATGGCGTTTGAAATAAGCCTCCTATGAGTGGTTACGCCACCAATTAGATATACAAGTAGATTGTTTTTAGTTTGTTATCCGTTTTTAGGGGATTCTTTTTATTTAGTTAATTAAAAATTATATAAAACATTTACTGGTTCCAAAGTCAAACTATAAAACAAGGTCCATTCAGAGAGGTCTTCTTACTACTCAACTCAGCTTCCTTCCATCCTGTTCTCTCTCTTCTCCCATGGTAATATTTTTTAAATGAGTGTGTGTGTGTGTGTGTGTGTGTGTCTGTGTCCGTGTGTCTGTGTGTGTAGGTGTATGTGTGTATACACACACACATATATAAATATACACACATATACAGATATTTGTATATATACATATTATGTATAGATTATATGGATGAGTGTGTATACACATATATACATACACATGTATATATGTATATATACATATACATACACATGCACATATATAGATATGTATACATACATATTATATATATAACGTGTGTATACACACATGTACAGATATGTATATATACGTGTGTGTGTGTGTGTGTCCTGGAGATCATGCCATAGCAGTGTATGGAGATCTTTCACATTCTCTTTGACAGCTGCATAACATTCAATTGTAAGTATGTTCCATAGCTTATTCAACCAATTCCTTGTTTAAGGGCACTTGGGTTGTTTCCAGTCTTTGGCTGTTTTACACATTGTGCTGAGTGAATGGTTCTATGCATACATCATCTAGTGCATACATCATTTTTCCATTGTGTCTTTGAGGTAGAGTCCTAGAAGTGGGGTGACTGGGTCAAAGGGCAAATTAATCTGTAGTAAAAATAATAATGCTACACGGCAGGTCTTATTATCTGCAATTTCTAGATGAGAAAAACGGTTCAGAGAGGGTAGGTGACAGGCCCATTTTCAAACATGACCTAAGTAGTGAACTCAGCCTGTGCTCTTAACTGCAGTGCTGAGGCCCAAAGCCTATAGGTAGATGGAGCACAAGAAGGCTAGCTCCAAAGGCCGGCGGGTCCTCACATCCCCCAATTCCCATATATTTCTTATTCTGAGGAAGGGACCCTAGGAAGGGTATTGGGTTGGATAATTAGCCTGCAATGTGAGTTTGTTCCCATTGAATCTCAGAGGTCATCATTTGTCCCCATTCACCTGTCCCACTCAGCCACGGATACTGATATCCAGCCACCCATAGACTTAGGCCCCTTCAATTGATAAACACAGGGGAATTAGGCTAAGCCAGCCAATGCTCTCAGTGGGCAGAGCCCTGAATGCAGCTTCACAATCCATGGAGGCCATATGGCACTCGTGTGAACACCAAGTTGCACTTTTCCTCCCTTACTTCTCATCCCTTTCCCCATGTGCCTGTTTTTGACTGGATTCTTTATCCTCATGTCATTCCCAGCTAGAAACATTCAGTCCCCCTACCCCCAACTCCCCATGCAAACCCCCAGGGCATATGATTTGAACCCTGTACTAATTGAGATAGCCAGTCCTAGGACTAGGATGAACCCACCCACCTGTAAGTACAGAAGCTGACCACAGAACCTAGGTGCTGGGTGACTCTATATATTGCGCCAATATTCAGTGAATATTGTTACTATTATTATTGGCAGCAGTATGCAAATTCTTAGGTTTGATATGTGATTTTTCCAAATGATAACCAAGACTTCCCAACTTAGGCACAGGATTCCAAAGACTTATGGGAATGGTTGGGAGGGGGTGGGTGATAAAGTAGCACTTGGAAAAAATCACTGCCTCATGGTTTTGGATGGTCATTAAGCCTAAGTCACTAGCCAGGAGATTCTTTTCAGAAGGGCAATTCTGGGGTCGCTCTTCTGGGCCAAGAATTATGCCTGGCTCTCCTTCTTTTGGTTAGTGGTGCCTTCTAAGATTTTGTAGTCTAACTTTTGTAGTCTGAATTGCTACTACTTGCTGTTCCTTGTGGTATGACTTCATCAGAGGCCACAAGGGTGCTGTATGTAGGCTGGGTAGACCCTGATTTCACAAGCCAGGCCTCTGGAGAAATATTTTGACAGTTTTCTCCATCTGTGGGACAGCAGGGCCAGGAAAGACTCATTAGGAATGATTCCAGTGGTAGCGCTGGACTCAACCTGTGGCTGGCAAACATTGTGAAGAAAGAACTTGGAAGATAGAAACTGTGCACTGAACCTTTTACTGGGTGTAACGCTAAGCAATTTGGGAAATGGATAGGGAAGACGGCAATAAATAATGTGTCACCCAAACCTGTCCACCATCCTGAATGCTGGTTAATAATGAAATTATCCACGATAGAGCCACCCAAGCCAAAGACCGAAGAGTCATTCTAAATTCATTCCTTCTTCTCTTCATCTCCATTCATATAAGCTACTAAGTCCTCCTAATTTTCCCATATGAACATTTTCCCATCTCACTGCCAGGGCCTTAGCTCAAGGCTTCAGTTACTCAGCTGCGTCAGCCCTCAGTCACACTCTTCCATCCAGCCGACAAACCTGATCCTGTCACTCCCATGTTTAAAGCACCTTTCCCATCTCTCCATGGCCCAGAGTATCCAAACTCTTTAGCACAGAAAAACACTGCTCCCAAACCCTTGCATATGGCTCTGTCATCTCAATACAGATCCTCTAAGTCTTTCATGGCAGAGGAGAAGCGAGACAAGAGACTCACAGGAGGTTTCCACTACCTAAGCAAGGAGGTGGCATATGTCACTTCCACTTGTATTTCATTGGCCAGAGCTAATCTATGGCCCCACATCTCTACAAAGGAGGTGGGAAGGGTAGTCTTTCATGAATTAAGGAAAGAAAGAACCAGATACTGTTAAACACTAGTAATGTCCACCTTGTGCCCCTTAAGTTGCAGGTGTCCCAAAAGTCTGTGGTCTCCTTAGCATACCTTGCCATGCGATGCCTCTGTGCCTTTGCACATGTTGTTCCCACTCCTTGGATCACCTCTTTCTTCCCTTCTTTCCTATCTCTCCCAGCCTTTCTTTCTCTGCAAACACATATTCTGAGAAACTCTCCTACTTGGTTTTCAGAACCCAGATTTACTGTCTCCTCTGTGAACCTGCCCTGACAATCCTCAGGCCCAGTGATGAATAGTTTGTACCCCACTCGGTGCCACAAAACCCTCAGGATTCAGACAAGTGATTGAGCTTATGTTCCTATGTTGATGTGATTTGTTGTTGTATTTATTCTTCCTGCTTCCTCCTGTCCTAAGATACTGACACAGACCCTGGCAGTAGCTCTGGGTCTTTACTGGGGAGGGCTCAGGTCTTTCTCACAGTCTCTACCCCCAGGTCCAAGAAAGTTGGGCACAGTGGTTCATATCAGAGCTTATATCTTTTTCTCTTCCTAAACCCTTCTATGCATATCAGATGGACCTGCTATTTTCTTGGACCTAGCATGTACAGCCAGGCGCAGACAAAAGGTTTTAATTCTCTGGGTTCCTGTGAATTTTCTTCACACACATTCTTGAAGCCAGGCCCAGGGCTAACAGATAAGGTGAGTAATATTAAGAGTCCAGCAGCTTTGGAAAAAGGAGGAAAAGGTGAAAATTAGCTGATGTCCCCAAAGGGGTAAAGGCATTTCTGCCCTTTCCCTCTTAGGCATAATCACGATATATTAATGTCAACCTCTGCCCATCAAGACTCCTACTGAGGGCCGGCCGAGTGGCGCATTGGTTAAGAGCTGGCTTGGGACGCCAGTGAACCCGGTTTGGATCCCACACATGAGGGCCAGTGACACTGCTCTCTACAGCTAGCAACAGCTCCACCTGGAGCTGGGCTGTGCGAGTCCCGGCGATGGTGTGGGCTGCAGCCCCTGCTGCAGTGGGCTGCCATAGGCTACAGTGAGTGGCTGGCAGCCAACATCAACAGCCGGCAGCCAGTGTGAGCTGCCAATAGCTGCTGTGAGCAGCTGTCCAGAGGCCGGCGACTGATCTGCCTCATCCGGGAAGAGCGCAATGATGATACCAACATGGGCCAGTGAAGCAACGTCCTCCACAACTAGACTGAAGAACAAAAAGTACAGCAACTTGTCTGCTCTCCTCCCCCAATTCCCCAATAAAATCTTAAAAAAAAAAAAAAAAAAGACTCTTACTGAGCACTTATCCCCAGGACCCTGAAGGAAGGAGGTCCTTCATCAATAGCCCCTTAACTTCTCCTATAAGGCAGGCCACTTTAACTGGCCTCTACTTCTAGTAGGACGCAGCCAACTGGACCCCAAACCACTCTCATTCTGTAAACATGGTCTCAAACCATCTGTCTTCTTTATTGTTTTTGAAAATTAATTTTCTAATGAATATCCCACTCTTCTCTGGAGATCCAATTTGTGGACAGGGCCATGCTAACTTATTGTTCTTGGTGAGTTACAATGGTAATAATTGTTATTGCCTTTTTCCTATCATCTTTCCAAAAATCTGTGCATCTAGGGTATTTTTTCTCTTATTTTCATTCTCTATTGTCAAAACTAATTTTGCTATTCTTATTTTACATACTTAAAAGCTCACAGTGAGTTAGTGTGGCATCTGTGCTTCCCCCCGGCTAGCTGTGCTTTCTAGATTAGTATCCACAATAGATTTAATTAGCACAATATTTACCTCTGCTTCTAGCTCATTAATAAAGATATCATGGGAGAGCAAGCGTCTGTGGCAGCGCTCCTGAATCATATCCAGGTGTATGAATGTGAGGAGGCCATTCGATTATTTATGTGTTAGTGGACATAATAATGTGTTCATAACCATCTTCCCATGGCTCAGCAGCCTCCTCAGAGCAATTGTCATATAATTATTTGTGACTTTCAAAATCATATTTTTAAATCAATAAAGTGCTTATGAGATATAAAAAAAATATCCCCTCTGCTATTCTCCCTTGTCCACACCTTCTAATTTATCCAGAGCCCTAAAATGGAAGGATAGGAAACAAAGTCAAAGGTCACAGAGCTGCAGGAAGAAAAGAGCAAGCCTTCGGAGAGGTTACCTGTGGCTATCTGCCATGGCTGGACACAGACCTCTTTGCTGTGCCCTGAAAGGTAACTGGTGGGGAATTTTTGGTTACCTACCAATTTTCTCATCTAAACCAACTGTAACTCATGTTTACACAGGGAAATTTCATAAACTAGTTCAGAGACCTCTATCAGCCACACTGACTGGGAACTCTTTGATTGGTTCCAGAGTTCCAAGGGTATTTGGACAATGCAAAGAACTCTTTCACATGAAGTACTGGGTGGGATCACTGTATAACACAATTGTTATATATTATCACTGTGTCTGATGGTAAGAAGATAACTGCCCTTCCATGGTGATGTTCATAAGACATCTGTGCAAAGGGTGAAAGTGACATAGAATAAACTTGGGAGTGGGACATGGAGATAATGGTAACAATAATTTACAGTTGGATAATAATGTGGCTCTTAATTAGGGCTGCATCAGAGGCTTTACAAACACCCCAAAGACATGGATTCGGTTGATCAGGGCCTGAGGTCCAGGCATGCATATTTTGAAAAATCTCTCCCCAGGTACCTCTTTTGCACAAAGCACTGATAGCACTTTTTGGTTATCAAAGCACGTTTCCATTCCACACAACTGCTTGATGAAACTGTCTCCATATTGTGAAATGCAGGTCACTTTTCTAAACTTATTACTTGGCTCCTTAGTTGGCCACTCACTCCTCGTCAGACATTCTCTTCTTCTCTTGTCTCAGGGACACCACATGCTTCCGCTTTGCTTTTGACCACAGAGACTGATGTCACTTAGTCTCTTTTACTGAACCCTCTTGCTCAACATAGTCTAACTGTTGGCAAGCTCCAGGGCTCAGTCCCTGCACATCCTCTCTTTCCTTAGGTGACTTCATCCAGTTCCATGGCTTCAAATACCTCCTGATGAATATACTGATGAATTCCTCATTTCTATATCCAGCTCACACTTGCCTTCTGAACTTTGACTCCTATGTCCAACTGCCTAGGCAGCATCTCTCTTGGATATTTAAGACATTACAAGCCTAACTTGTCTAAAATAAAATAGAATTCTTGGTCCCTCCAAACCTATTCCTTCCCAAGGCTTCCCTGTTTCACTCAACCACTTACTCAAGCCAGAAAACCTGACCTATTTTCTATTATTCTTTTCCCCACATATCCAATCTATCAGCAAAACTCATTGACATTATCTGCAACATACAGCCTGGAAGCGTCCATTTCTCTCCCTCTCTTTCCTATCACCCTACACCAGCCCACCATCATCTTTGGTCTAGACTAGTGCAATAGCCTCCTAAATGGTTTTCTTGTTTCCAATTCACTTTCCTTAGAGGGACAGAAGAAATCTTTAAAAGCAAAAATAAAATCATGACCTCTCATTCCTTCTTAAAATATTCCCATGGCTTCCTATCTCTCTTAAAATAAAACCCCAATTCACCACCTGTGTTTACAAGGGGTTACAGGATCTGTTTCCTGCCTCCTCTCCCCTTTACCCACCATGCTCCAGCGATGTCGCCCTTTTTCGATTCCTTGAATACTCCAAGTTTGTTCCTATAGCAGGGCCTTTGAACTACATGCTCCTTCTACTGATTGACTTTTTCAATCACCTTGGCATGTCTGATTTTTTTATTGTCATTCAGATTTCAGCTTAAATGTCACTTCTTCACATATACCTGTTCTGACCCCTCCCCACTTTGGCCCCCATGATAAAGCAATTGTCGGGTCCCTCTCACACTCTTCTGGTTATTCATCTACATACTATTTACCCCCTATTTATTATTTTTTCCTGTTTATTTATGCACATTAGAATGAGAGCAGGGATGCTGTCTCAAGCTTAGTTAAAATATCCCCAGCCCTAGATTACTATTGAATGAATTAATTAGTCTACTTAACTGAATGAACTTGGCTGTGAAGAGGGCTTGATTATCTTTTTTGATATATGAGAAAAATGTCCTTCAGTTGGGCCAGATGACTTGCACAAGTTCCCATAGCTAGATCAGTGGCAAGGCAAGTCTCCAGTGTCTTACTCCAGACCCCTTTCCGCTTATGTTGAGGCTGCCTCCACATGGAAAATTCCATCTTGAAAAAAATGTCCTCATCTTCCTTTTAAAAATTAAATGTCCTGCACACCAATGTAAAATAGAAATGGTGTGCAGACTGTGGATTCAATACAGAGGGAAACAATCTTAGCCAAGTCCTACGGTGTGACGGATTTCTGCTGACCAAATGTGACATGACTTCCAGGAAGGGAACATGGTGAAGCACAACAATCAAACAGGAGCTCTGTGTGTGTGTGTGTGTGTGTGTGCGTGCGCACGCACACACGCACTCAGTGTGAATGAGTATGTGCACACACCACTCTTCATCTGCAGCTCCTTTGTGCTTGTACTGAACCAAGGCCCCTAGGATGAGTCATAGTCACCAGGATGCATTCCTTGGACTAAACCACCAGCAACTCCTTCACCAACCATTGCCCACCTAGGAAATAAGCTTGAGGGAAATGTTTGAATGGACTATGGGACAGAGTTTGCAGGCACCCCTGTGATTAGAGTTGAGAATGCCAATGTGTTTTCAAGTTGAGAAAGAATTTTTTGCCTTTGGTAGGTGACTACCTGGCATTCTTTTTGCAGTTGAACCAGTGGAAGTACATGTATTAACAATGGCCGCATTTACCCAGTCCTGAGTGTTTCAGAGAATATGTAGGAAATTGTTCCTATAGCAACAAGGAGATGGCAGTTCAGGCCTGCTGCTCCAGCTAGATCTCCGAATGCAGCAGGCGAGTTCTTCCCTCTCCTTGAAAAAGAAAACGATCCTGCTCCTAAGCATACTTTAACACTTAGCTTTCAGAGCTACCAGTTCAGAAAACACAGGCAGGGTTTTCAAGGCTGTTTTCCCAACTCTCCCAAGGACATCCAAGAAAGGGAGAAGCTTGAAACCTGCTCACCTCCTGCTGGCTTTTCTTAAGCGTCTGGCTTAGTCTGGGCTCTCCGGTCAGTTCTGTTCTGTTTGCCAGCTAATTGTTTTAGCACCTGGACTAGCAGCTCCGGCTGCCACCCTACATTTCCCTTGGTTTTCATGCTTGAGCCACCAAGATTATCATGGGATAGTGAGGATTAGCAAGCCTCTGTTGCTCTGCAGACTACCCTGAATGGAAAGAGCTGGCTGAGGAACAGGGGAAGTCAGCTAGGGGTTTTGCCAGCTGTATGACAATGAATAAATCTCTTAATCTCTGCCTTTTTGCTTTCTCATTTCTAAAACTGGATTAAATGTTACAGGATTACTGTAAGGATTTAGAGCAAAAAGTAGAGAAAGCACCCAGTGCAGTGCCTGGCCCTTCATAGATGCTGGTTCTCCTCCTCGTAATTCCTCATTCCTCAGGTCACACCTCCTTCAGGAGGACAGACTTTCCAGACAGAGGCAAAGAATATGAGGACGAGAGAGCTTCCTTGATGGGTCAGTGTAACCATGTAAAAACGTCACTTCTTTAAAAGACTTTGTCTCTTTTCTTTCTCCTTGATTCAAACTGGCCTTGTCTAGTCTAACAGCACCATGACTCACTTGCTTCTTTTCCTTCCTTATCCTTCTACTTCTGCACATACTGCACGTCCACCCCCTTAATCATTAAGCCCTTAGGACATCAGATTCTGGTCAGCATCACACAGTCTGAGGAACAAAGCCTCAGGTCTGTTGACCACAGAAACAGAGTTTTGGTCAAATTAAAGATAACATCTTGATCTCAGTTGTGTTTCAGCCTTGGACCCATGGAGGCAAAATGACCCTACCACCCTATTGGCCACTTGCCCTTGAAATCAGTCAGAATTACTGATCAGTCATAACTGGCATCAGGAACTCATGCAACAATTAACTGCCTCCTACCCAGCCCTGATCAGTCAGTGGAGCCCACAACTCCAACTCCCTTAGCTGCCATGACTAATGATTTCCCCCTATATAACCTATCCCCTAGAAGCCATCGGAAAGCCAGGTCTTTGAGTGTTAGCTGACCTGTGTCCCTGAACTTGGTGCCATTTCCTTAAATAAACCTTTACTTTCTTTGCTGCAAATCCCTGTCTGTGTCTTGTTTGGCTTTGATGTGCACAGGCAAACAAACCCCCTTTAGTTTGGTAACCCTGAGAGGGAGACAAGTGGTGGATACCAAAGTATATTGTTTTTTCGGGTGGGGTTGAGGGGCATGTGTTGGGTAGAATCCAGCCAGAAAAGATGCATGAACATGTTTGGGGATATATGATAGAAATCTTCCAGTTTGGCTTTTAAAAGGCTGCTAAATAGCACTTTCTTGGTCAATTGATATTTGTTTAGTCTTGTACTGCACATGAGTTTACCAGAGCTGTGCAAAGAAGGTTTGAAATGCAGAGGGACAGCACACTGAATAAAGCAGACTGAAGAGAAATGAAGCAGCAGTGGACAATCTTTGCAGGCATCCTGATGGAACTGCCCACACCTCCTTTTCTTGAAGTGTGAAAATACAGGGGTGGGGGTTAAGTGGGGGGTTATTTAATATTTTACTTCTTAGTTTTGCATTCTATTCATCTTTGACCACAGAACTGAGAAAGCTTTGTTTGTTCTATCAATAACACATTGCCTCCTGTTGGGGAGGTAAAAAATTTTTCCCCTATCCTCCTGGATTCTCTAGCTGGGGAACCTGGAAATTAAATGACAAAACACAGATTAACAAGAGAAAGATAAGCTATAATTATGTGCAGAGGCAGTTAGAATATGGGGTTTATATACCACCCCAAAGGGCAACACATGGAGAAAAGACTAGACAAACAAAAAGGGATTGGGGGCTGTTTTTGTTTTTGTTTTTTTTAAGCAAAGGTATACCTATTCCTCAAATCCAAAACAAATAAGCCTTTTTATAGCTTAACCATGGACACAAGAGGCATTTCCAAACACAATGCAAGAGATATGGCCCTAATGATCCAGAGGCACTCCTAAAGATGGCCAAAAGAAAGACTTAGATGAACCGTCTGAGTGCTGGCAATGGTCAGTAGGATATCAGCTGCAAGGGGGTACAACTCACATTTCCATCCGTCATCTACAAATTCTCAGGGTCCCCTCTGACAGTTGGCCATCTACAGACAGAGACCTACCAACTTGTGCACTGTCCCAGCAGGCAGAAAGCCAAACCAAGCTCTCAGGGCACAGGAAGACAACCAGGAAAGCAGTGACTGCCCCTGGGAAGGAAAGGATTAAGAACCAATGAGCACTCAAAGGCAAATTCACAAGAGTCCTAATGCAGATAATGAATCCTATCAATGTTTTTATCCTGTTAATCTGAACTTGGAAACGAAAAAACAAAGAGATTCTTAAATGGCCTGTCAACTCTACAGGCAGAAATTTGGGAGGCTGACTTACTAAGAGGTTTTACCTTTTGTCAGATATCCCAGGATTTCAGCTACAGCCTCTAGAGCAAGTGGAGGTCTCACTTGTCCCTTTATAGTTGTAGTGGAGGGGAAAAAAAACTCTTCTTTTATCCTTACAGTTTCTATAGCTGGGGCCTGCAAATAAAACTGATGCAAAGACAGATTACCAAGAGAGAAAACATTTAATTATGTATGTATGCATGGGAGTTCACAAAGAAAAATGTGACCCAAGGAGGCATTTAGAATTTGAGGGCTTATATACCACCCTAAACTGCAACAAAGTATGAAGAGGAGGCTAGAAAAAGGAAGAGGAATTTTAGGCTTCTGAGCAAGGGAGGCAAGTTATGGGAAGGTAACCAGGAAAAATATGGTAAACAAGGGTTGTTTAGTAGAGGTTGCCATGAAGATTTAAGTCAGTGCCTTCTGCTTTGGTAGGAGTTATTAAGAGTCCTTCTATTCCTGCTGTGGGAGAGGAGACGACTTTACACACTGCAATTTCCTTTATAAATGTAAGTTTCCTTTGCAAAAGGGAGACTAATGTTCTGCTTTTTGAGCTTTTACTACCTCGGCTGTTCCTCAATTGCCTTCAGCTCAAACTAATCCTTATGCCAAAGAGGCATATTTTGGGGTGCCATGTTCTGGCCCCTTCACTCCAAAATCAGTGGCAACAAAACCATGGCACATAGGTTATTCTTCTGTACCAGGGACCTCTGAACCCTCATAGAAAATGGCCAGAAAGTAACAGCATGAGAGAGAAGAAGAGGAAAACTTTCAGATAACCGATGGGCCAATAAATCTTTCCATAAGGAATACACACATTTTTAACGTTATAAAGTGGGAACACTGAAAACAGTGGAAGGTTCCCGAGGAGCAGTGACTGTCTTTTCTTAGAGGGAGGGCCCGGGTTTCCCGCAGGAGAACTGCAGAATCTCTGGCCTAGATCTGGCTAATTCTGCTGCAAGGAAGATGGACATACAGACAAGGTCTAAGTGAGAGGCCTAGAAACCAGACGAAGGATGCCAAGAGGGCATGTTTTTAGCAATCACCTGAGCTCCTGTGACTAATGCTGGGGAGGTGAGAAGAAATAGCAACTTAGGGAGGCCCTGGGCCTGTCTGAGGAAACTCTAGGCACTGAGCTAAGAATAGCTTTGCCTGTTCTACACAGGTTCACCTTTCACGCACAATAATGGAGCCCCGAAGGCTCACCTTTCACACACATTGATAGGGCTGTGTTAACCATGGCCAAAGGAGGACTATCCTACACCTTCACCACCTTACAGGCTGCTGAGTTGGGGAGAGGCTGTCTGCTGCCTGCACAAACCAGACTGAACCTCAGCCTGTCCCAAACCACAAGTTCCTGGAACCCAAGGCCTCCAACCCTGGTTCTCAGTCCCAGGCTGAGGGGTGTCAATTGCACTGTGAGTTTGCAGCAAACATGGCTGTGAGGCTGAGGGCCCAGGAACCTGCAGCAGTCTTAAGGGTTGTCAATTACTGAAACACCAATCTCTGGTCTCAGGTCACAGATGCTTCAATCCCAGAACCACCAGGGATGCTGTGCCCATTCAAGGGTGCAGAGGCGATTTAGAAAGACACACTATCCTGACCCTAATTGGTTTACCCCAGAAAAAGCAAACATTTGGCTGTATTTATCATTGCTGATTGTTACTATTGTTACTGTTCACACAGATTCCTGCCAATCAATCAATGTCCTAAAGACTTTCAACATGAAAACTATAAAAGTAGCAATATTCAGTGCCCACTCTTCCTTGCCCTCCGTCTGATACCCCAACCCCCACATGTGTGCACATCAGAAAAAAACGAGATGAGTTGGTTAAGCACATGGATTCTGAAACCAGCCTAGATTCAATTCCTGGCCCAACCACTCACTAAGTCTATGCTTCTGAACAAGTTTCATGGAGCTTTTCTGTGCCTACTTTTGGAAGTTGTAAGATAAAGAGATTCAGAGTATCTCTCTCCTTTCCTTTTTGGGAGATGATGATATTAGATGATGTATGCAATATGTGCATGCCAGGCTCATAGTTATTGTGGGTGTGGTATTACTGGCATTATTATCATCTAATACACGCTGTGCCTGATATAATGGAAAGAGCAGCAGCTTTGGTCTAAAGTAGTCCTGGGTGCAAATTCCAGCTCTGTTGATTATTAAGGGCATAACCGTAGATAAATGACTTAACCTCAGTTAGCCTCAATTTCCTCATCTGGAGAAAGGTCACTAAAAATCTCCCAGGGATGTAGTCAGCCCCAAGGGAGGTCACACAAAGAAAACTTTCAGCTGTGGTTGACACCTGGGAGATGTCCATAGTCATTTGCTAAAGTCCTTTCACGTCCTTAAGACCAGCTTAAATACTACCTCTTCCTCAAAGTCTTCCAGACCCCACAGAAGCAATGATTCTATCCCTTATGTTTCCATCCTTCTGATTTATTTTGACAGTCAAGACGTGTGTTCATTTTCTAGGGCTGCCATAACAAAGTAACACAGACTATGTGGACTTCAACAACAGAAATATATTTTCTCACAGGTCTGGAGGCTGCAAGTCCAAGATCAAGGTGTCAGCAGGGTTAGTTTCTCCCGAGGCCAATCTCCTTGCCTGGCAAATGGCCACCTTCTCACTGTATCCTCACACGGCCTTTCCAGTCCTATTAGATTAGGACCTCATTTAACTGATTTAGGTCATAGGACCGCATTTAATTTTAATTGCCTCATTAAAGGTCCTATCCCCAAATATAGTCACATTGAGAGTTAGGGCTTCAACCTATGAATGCTGAGGGGACACAATTCAGCCCTGACCATGTCCCTGTCATGGTGGCTGGCACTGTCCACAGCAAAGATGAGGAAACTGGATTAGACTGAGCACGTGGGTGTCAAGGCAACCACCCGCACTCTTACACAAGCAGCTCAGAAGTAGCCTTGTCTCAATCAGTGTCAGGATGGTGAAAGAGGGACAATACATTATGGCAAAAGTATTTCATAAAACCCTTTTTCTTCTAAGAACTGCTAAGGGGCTGCTCAACTATATTCATGCATTCATTCACTCAACAAATGCAGTGTGTCAGGCATTGGGCTGGGGTCTGGATACAACAGACACATCCTTTCTTCAGGGAGCTCACAGTCCAGTTGAGGAGCTAACCAGTAATAAGAGAATCCCTCAAATACATCTTGCACACTCTGGTAGTTCTGTGAAGGAAAAATACCAAGTACGAGAGGCAGTGTAATGGCGTATGTGACCCAGGCTGGAGCAGTCAGAGGAATTTGGAACTTCCTGGTGGAGACAGATGATAGGCTGGTTTCTCTCTGCATAAAGCACCTTGATTCCATGACTGCCCATTCCAGGACAACCGGCTTTAATCAAACTTGTCTGTGCAAACCCTGGCTAAGGCTCCTGCCCCAACACTGGTCATCAGGGTTGGCCTGCTGATTACCCCTCCTACCTCCCCAAATCTACGCGTTGGTCAAACAATCACCTTCTCAGGATCTTGGTAAAAATTATTTAAAGAGGAAAACATCAGTTTAAACGGCAAAAACAAAAGCTATCCTACTGACACAGTTTTCTGGCAAGGTCGAGTGGGAAGGTGGGTAGCTGGCCCAGTTGCACATCTGTTAACAAAGCTGTTTAGTCAATCTCCGTGGGGGTGCTGGGGTCGCTTCTCCTCTGCTCACAAGCATCAGGAACCTCCCACTCCCCAGCCCCACCCACTCCAGGAAGTATTGCTTAGCTCTTTGTGATTAATTAGGTCTTGTGAACTCTCCTTTCGGAGATAAAGATGATTCCAGAGAAAAATAATTGGGCAAAGGAGGCAGACAGAAAACAATGAAATGCTTAAGTGGGATCTCAGCTTTGTCTAAAAACAAAGAAGAGATATCTCTGGTTCCAGTGAGAGTCCAGCCTAGGTAAGGGGCTGTTGACCTCCTAATGAGGCAGGTCTGGCTCCCGGGAGGCTGTGAAACTGAAGGAACGTTCTGCCATCATATTCCTCTCCTTTCCTGGTGCCTTCAGGCTTCTCAGGATGTCCTTTACCCTCATTCCTGCCCACCTGAGGGGACAACAGCATAACATCCTTCAGCTAGTGCTAGGGGTTGGCTGTGTACCACATTTTCAGGAGCATTTGTGTGTGCCTACTATGTGTCCAGCATATGCCAGGTGCTGGACAATAAGTCAAACATAGCCCTGACCCAGGGTGTGATAACCAGAGACCAGAGATCATACCCACCACCTGTGGAGGAAGAAAGGTTATAGTGTGCCTGGGAGAAGCTCAAATAACCTTTAGAGAGGTGAGGTTGCCAGACAGATAAGTAAAGGAAAAGTATTTGAGATGGAGCTAACAACATTGGCAGAAGCTCAGAGGCATGAAATAGTAAATAACATGATTTTTTTAAACTACAAAGAGGTGTGTATTGCTGGAGTGGTAAAGACTAAAGGAGAGAAAGGTTGAACTCATAGAAACAGAGAATAGAACAGTGGTTGCCAGGGGCTGAAGGGGGTGGGGAATGGGGAGAATTTGATCAAAAAGTACAAACTTTCAGTTATAACATAAAGTCTGAGAATCTAATGTGTAACTTGGTGTCTATAGTTGATAATACTGTATTGTATGATTGAAATTTGCTAAGAGAGTAGAACGTAAGTATTCTCACACACACAAAAAATGGGTAAATATATGAGGCTATAAATGTATTAACTAACTATCATGGGAAGCTTTTCACAATGTATACATATATCAAATCACATTGTACACTTAAAATATATTATATTTTAACTTGTCAATTATACCTTATTAAAACTGAAAAACGAGTGAGGGACAGAAAGAAAGAGGGAGAAAGAAAATTCTAGGTAGAGAGGTGGACACCAGATCATAACGGAACTTAGGTGCTATCATTAAAAGATTTTGAGCGGAAAAAAAATGATTTTTTATAATCAGATTTGCAGTTTAGAAATATCTCTGTGATTAAATATAGAGGCAGGGAAATCTATAGATCGTTATAAAACATCATTATAAAAATCTAGGCAAGGAATGAGGAGAGCCTGAACCAAGATCGTGGTGACAGGAATTGAAGAGAAGGGGATCAGACACGATAGATTTTTCAGCCTATAAGTAACAACCTAGGGAAAACTGAAGTATTGAGGGTTGTGGTTAAGAATGTGGACACTGGAGTCAGCTCACATGAATTCAAGTCCCATCATCTGCAACTTATTGACTGTGCAGTATTGGGCAAGTTGCTAAATTTCTTAATATATCAGTTCCCACATCTGTGAAATAGAGATAAAAATACTGCTTGCCTCACAGGGTTGCTGGGATGATCAATTGAATCAACAAAAGTAAAACACGCAGAGCAGCCTACCTGGTACAGAGTAAGCACCCTATTAAAGTGGGCTATTATTAGTAGTATTGGATGCAGAGGAAGAAGAGGAGTCTAGGAGAACAGCCGAGTTTGAAAAATAGACATGTCTATTTCAGATTTGTACTTTGTCTTAGGGCAGAGCCTGTACCCCTGGGTGTGATCCCTTCTCTTAGAATGTAGCCTTTCTTAGGTCTCAGTTGTATGCTATGGTTCTTAGCAAGTTTTCTCTGTTCTGTCTGGGCCCAAACTCCTAGATCTCCTAGCAGTGTGCAATCTTTGGTATTCCCACTCAACCCTCAGCCCAAAACCTACCTCTTCAGACCTCATGATGTCTCACCCTGCACCCTGCACCCGCATCCTCAAGCACTCCATGGCCAGGACCCAAGGGGAACCCCCTTTGTGTGCATCTTTCCCCATGTTAAAGACCCCTGCAGCAGCCCCCAACTCTGATCTCTGCCTCCTCCACCCAGTAAAATTACAGCTTTCCACTGGCCTCCCCGCTCTCTACACAGAGGTCTAAAAGTGTCCAGGCAGAAAATAGGGAGCAGAGAGGGGAGAGATGGAATGCAGAGTTGACTTTGGGTGTTTCCCTTCTCCTGAGGAGCACGAAGTTGTGATGTCTGTTTCATATATCTTGTCTAATTGTACTGCTTACAGCTAGAAGATAAGTCCATTATTAGTCACTCTGTCATGGCTAGATGCAGAATTCTTAGCTTAGTCCCTCATCAGTGAGATGTAGTTAATCCAAGCATGTGACTAAAAACGATCATTTATATATCAGTGTATTACATGGTATTTGTCCCAAGGTGGATGCACTATAAATATAATTTCCTTTATGATAAAACAAACAAACAAAAATCACACATAAGCATATCTGAATAAAACTCTTGAAATCAAAGATAAAGAGAAAACTTTAAAAACAGCCAGGAAAAAAGTTATTATATACAGAGGAACAACGATAAGAATACTGATTGACTTCGCATCAGACACAATGGGGGCCGGAAAAACAATGAAAGGAAAGTCTCAGCTAGTTTTCAGAAAAACAGTCTGAGAGAATTAAGTGCCAACAGAACTGTGCTATAAGAAATGCTAACAGGGCCGGCCGAGTGGCGCAGTGGTTAAGCGCTGGCTTGGGAAGCCAGCGGCCCCGGTTCAGTCCCACATATGAGGGCCAGTGACACTGCCCTCAAAAAACAAAACAAAACAAATGCTAACAGAAGTTCTCTAGACTGAATGGAAATAATAGCAGATGAAGACTCAAATCTACAAGAAGGAATGAAAATCACTGGAAATGGCAAATATGTAGGTAAATGTAAAAGGGCACTTTTTAAAATTTCCCTAACTTCCTTAAAAGACAACTAACTGACTGTTTAAAGGGAAAATTATATTTTCTTATGGGGTTTAAAACACAAATTAAATATATGATAACAACATAAAAGAACAGAAGGAGGAATAAATATTCTGTTGTGAAGTTCTTACATTTTAATTGACATGAAACAACATTAATTCTAAGTAATCTGTGATAAGTTATGGATGCATATTTAAAACCCCAAGCTATCATTAAGAAGATAATTGAAGGAGGTATAGCTAAAAACCAATATTAGGTAGAAAAGGACAAAGGCACAAATACCAAATAGGCAAATGGAAAGTTATTATCTGCCTTTTGAGCTTCCTTTGCTTGGCCCACTCCAAGCTCTTTGGAGTGTACTTTCTTTTCTAATAATGGCCCTTGAGCCATTCTCTACTGTTTGGGCCTGCTTCTGCTTCTTTGAAATTTCTTTTTACTTCTAATAAACATCTTTTCTGCATCTTAAAAAAAAAAAGTTATTATCATACTAAGAAGACTGACTCAAATCCAATCATATCAATAGGGACATGAACTGGTAAAAAGATAAATATTACAATTAAAAATCAAAGATCATCAGAATGGATTAAAATAGCAAGATAAAAGTAATATATGCTGTTCATTAGAGATACATTGTGAAATCAAAGATGAAGATAGGTTGAAAATAAAAGGGTGGAAAAAAATTATACCATGCAAATAGTAAAGCATAAGAAAGGTGGTGTGGCTATGTTAATATCAAACAAAATAGATGTTGTGGGCTGAATTGTGTCATCTTCACTCCCCTGAAAATCATATATGGAAATCAGAACTCCCAGTACCTCAGAATATGACTGAATTTAGAGATAGGCTCTGATAATTAAGTTAAAGTGAGATAATAAGGTAGGCCCTAGTCCAATTTGACGAGTCGGACGAGGAGATTAGGACAGACAGACACAGAGGGAAGACCTGTGAAGACACAGTAAAAGATGGCCACCTACAAGCCCAGAAAAGATGCTTCAGAAGAGACCAAGCTGCCCAGCACCTTGATATGAGACTTGTAGTCTCCAGAGCTGAGAGAAAAGAAATTTCTATTGTTGAAGCCACCAAGTCTTTGGTACTTTGTTATGGCAGCCCTACCAAATAGTAGATTACAGACTAGTGCGTAACAAGAGATCAAGAGGAATATTTCATAATAAACAATGGGATAATTCTTCAAGGAGACATAGTAACCTTAAATAAACATGTACTTAAGTAACAGAGATTTAAAATACATGAAACAAAAGCTGATAAAACTGAAAAGAGAAATAGACAGATTTGCAATCGTAGTTGGAAATTTTAACACTCCTCTCCAAGTAATTAGCAGAACAAGTAGACTAAAAAAGTCAGCAAGAATGTAAAATAATTAAATAATACTAGCAACCAACTTGACCAAATTGAAATTTATAGACATTACAATCAACTACTGCAGAATACACATTCTCTGAAGTGTACATGAAATCTTCAATAAAATACATCAATTGCCAGGTCATAAAATAAGTTGCAATACATTTCAAAGGAATGACCCCATAACAGAGTATACTTTCCTACCACAACAAAATTACATGAAAAATTATTAACAATAATATATATAGAAAATCTTCCTAAATATTTGAAAATCAAGCAACACACTTTTAAATAATATATCCTTTTCCTCTGGACCGAAGAAGAAATCACAAGAAAAAATAGAAAATATTTTAAACCTACTGAAAAAACATGTCAAAATTTGTGGGATACAATTAAAACAGTGCTTACAGAGAAAGTTTTAGCTTTACATACTTATATTAGAGGGCCGGCCGAGGGGCTCAGTTGGTTAAGAGCTCGCTCAAGAGTGCGAGCTGAGTTCTGAGCAACAGCAGTTTGATGTTCAGCTCGAGCTGAGCTGCCACTGAGCTGCCAACAGGTGGCAGGATGGCTCAGCTAAAACAAACAAACAAACAAACAAAATAATAAATACTTATATTAGAAAAGAAGAAAGCTTTAAAATCAATAATCTAAGTCTCCACTTGAGGAACTCAAAAAAATCTAATTAAACCAAAAATATAAAAACGTCGAAATAATAACAATAAGAGGAAAAATAAACTGACAAACAATAGTGAAATCATCAAAACCAAAAGGTAATTCCTTGACAAGTTTTGTAAATAAGTAAATCTCTAGAAGACTGATGAGGAAAAGGGAGAGAGGGAGAGATTGAGAGAGATAGAAATGAGAGAGAAAGAGACAGAGAGAAATAGAGGGGGGGGTGCAAATTGCTAGTATCAGGAATAAAAGGCAGGACACCACTAAAGACCCTACAAACAATAAAAGGATAACATAGAAATTTTATGAGCAGCTTTATGCTACTAAATTTGACAACTTAGATTAAATGGATAAATTGTATAATATTTTCCAAACTGACACAGGAAGAAATTTATTTTTAAAAATGAATATCTTCTATGTTAAAGAAATTGAGTTTTCAATTTCAGACCTTTCTGCTAAGAAAATTATCCCAGATAATTTCACTGGTAAATTCTACTAATATTACTAACATTATACAAAATCCATCAGGAAATAGAGAGGAGGAAACACTTTCCAATTCATTTTGTGACACCTCCATAATCCTGATACAAAAATCTAATAAGGACATTATAAGAAAAGAATATTAATGATCAATATTCCCTATGAACATAGATGCAAAAATGCATACAGCAAAATATTAGCAAATAAGATCCGGCAATATATAAAACCATATATCATGACTAAGGGGGGTGTATCCTCAAAATACAAAGTTGGTTCAACATTCAAAAATAAATCAATGTAATCTACCACATTAGTAAAATATGGAGAAAATTATATGATTACTGAAATCAATTGAGAAAAAACATTTTGAAAACTTTAATACCTATTCATTATAAAAACTTTGAAAACTAAGAAAATAAGGAAGTTTCCTCAGTTTGGTAAAGCTGACACCATACCTAATGAAGAAATATAGAATATGTTCCATTATGCTTGAGAACAGAAAGGGCGTCCACTTTTATCACTACAGTTCAACACTTTACTCGAGGTCCTAGCCAGTGCAATAGGGCAATAAAAAGAAATCTATAACATGGACATCAAAAAGGAGCAAGTAAAACTTTATTCAAAGACAACATGATTGTGATTATAGATAATCTTAAGGAATCTGCAAATAGTTACTAGAACTAATAAGTCGATTTAGCCAGGTTGCAGAATGCAAGATCAATAATTCACAAATCAATTGTGTTGTGTTTTTTTTATATTCTAGTTAGAAAAAATTGGAAAATAAAAAATTTTAAATACTATTTAAAATAGCATCAAAAAAAATAAAATACTTGGGAATAAGCTGAAAATCTTACAATTTGGAAACTGCCAAACATTGTTGAGAGAAATTAAAGAAGACTTAAATCAATCATGTTAATAGATTAGAAGATTCAATACTAAGATGTCAGGTCTCCCCAAATTGATCAATAGAGTCAACACAATCCCAATCAAAATTCCCACAGTAAAAAGAGCAATGGTTGCCAGAGGTTTGGAGAGAGGAAGGGTGAATAGATGGAGCACAGGGATTTTTAGGGCAGGGAGACTATTCTATATATTAATACTATAAGGGTAGATTCATGTCATTATACAGTTGTCCTAACATACACCAAGAGTGATTCCTAATGTAAACTATGGACTTTGGGTGTCCATGTAGGCTCACAATTGTAACAAATGTACCACCCTGGTTGGAGGAGGGGGATGTTGATAATGGGTGAGTCTATGCATGTGTGAGGACAGGGTGTATATGGGAAATCTCTATACCTTCTTCTTCCTCTTTTTTTTTTTTTTTTTTTAGTTTCAGGTACACAAAAAAATTGTAATGTTAGATATTTACACCCCTCACAAAGTGATAGCCCCCCAATCTACTATCCCTCTGACATTGAATATAGCTTTACAATTCCATTGATTATATCCCCTATGTTGTACTCTACCTCCCGTGACTATAGTGTGTGTGTGTGTGTGTATTTAATTATAGTTGACATTCAATATTATTCAACTTCAGCTTCATGTGTATAGCACAGTGGTCAGGCATCTATCTACACAGTCTACGAAGTGGTCTCCCTAATAAGTCCAGTGCCCATCTGGCACCCTACATAATCTTTACAGCATTATTGATTATATTTCCCATATTGTATTTCATAGCCCAGTGGCTATATTATGACTACTAATTTGTACCTTCTAACCCCTTTACCTTCTTTCCCATCCCCACCCCCCTCCAATCCAGCAACCATCAGTTGTTTTTTTCCCTATATCTCTGAGTCTATTTTTGTTTTGTTTGTTGGTTTATTCTGTTCTTTAGATTTCACATGTAAGTGAGATCACATGGTATTTGTCTTGCTCTGTCTGACTTATTTCACTCAGCATAATATTCTCTAGACCTTCCTCTTAATTTTTCTGTGAGTCTAAAACTACTCTAAAAAAATCATGAAGTCTTTTTAAAGAATGAGAAAAAAAAAGGTAGAACAATATAGTGTAAAACATAGGAACACAGCTTTCTGTCTGTTGTGTTAGGTGCAGGAGATACTAATGAACAAATCACCACAGACGCTGCCCTCGGGGAGCGTCAGTCTAGTGGAGAAAAAGCAAAACTGCGAATGCAAATAGTGGTGGGCAAGTGAGGCAAGTGCTGCTATAATGGAGAAGCTCAGGAGGCCACAAGATTAGAAGTGGACCACCTATCCTAGTTTGAAAACCATGGAAAGAGTCTCAGAGGAGGTGACACTTAAGCTGAGCCCCAGAAGGTGTGTTAGCAATGTAAAGAAACTGAAGAAGAGGGCTCCAGGCAGACAGTCTGGCTTGTGAGCAGAACCCAGGCTGAAAGGGATGTGACCACAGTGCTATGGCACAGACAAGAAGAAGTGAGTGCCTGGAGGCAAGGTCAGTCAGCAGGGTCCAGCACTCAGAGCCTTATGTTAAGGATGTGGTGTTTTATCCTGAAAGTGGCAGAAAGTTAGTGAAGATTATTTTGGCTGGCAAGGAAAAAATGATATATATGCCAGCACTATCCATGAGAAATATAACGCAAGCCACAAATACAAGTCATGTACGTATAATTTAAAATTTTCTAGTAACCACATTTTCAAAATGTAATAAAAAACCCGGGTATAATTAATGTTAATAACATATTTTATTTAACTGAAAAATCCTAAAATATTATCATTTCAACATGAATCATTATTGAAAAATTATTAATGTGGTATTTTTGCATTCTGTTTTTTTCCCCTAAGTCTTCAAAACCCAGTGTGTGCATACAGCATATCTCAGTACAGACTGGCCACATTTCTAAGTATGCCATAGCTACATGTAACTAATGGTTAATGTAATAGAAAGCACAGGTCTAGACCGAGGCAGAGCTGATTAAAGGGCTGCTGCAATTTCGACGCAAAAGAAGATGGGGTCTTGAAACAAGGAAGGAAGAGGATGAGCAGCTGTGGTGGATTTGAGAGATAATTTGGAGAAAGAATCATCAGCACTGGTGACAGGTTGTCAAAATCTCACATGAACTCCTTTTTCCTCGCAATCCGTTCTCAGTCCTTGTCTTACCCAACACATTTGATGTACAGTAGTTGACCATTTCCTCCTTGAAGCCTTTCCTCTACTTGACCACAAGCACAGCACACTCTCCCACTTTCCTTTCTGCCTCTCTGGTTCCTCCTTCTCAGTCTCCCTTGCTCTTTCCTTCTCACCTCTCTGCTCTTTAAATACAATCTGATCTACAAGCAGGTGACTCCCAAATGTGTATCTCCAACCCAGATCCCTTCCCTAAATTCCAGACTTATAAATCTCTCATAACTTGTATTCAGTTCCGTTGGCACTTGCTTCCTTCAAATGATATATCTAGGGATTCCTGGTGCACTGCTATCAGCCGAGATCAGGGGTCCGCAAACTGCGGCTCGGGAGCCACATGCGGCTCTTTGGTTACGTTTGGTCTCAAAAGTTTGCTGACCTCTCAAAAGAGAGCCAATCGTGTCCCTCACAACAATTTAAACATTATTTGAGAGCCATAAATATATTTTTATAAATAAGGAAAATTTAAAGTAATATTATAAATGAAACTATTCTATGATAGCTTAATTTTCATTTTCAATTTTACTTCAGAGCCACATGTATGTAATCAAAGAGCTGCATGTGGCTCGTGAACCACAGTTTGCCGACCCCGGGTGGCTCTTCCATCTAAAAAGTTTGCCGACCCCCTGGCCTAGCCTTAGCACTCATCTTGTGCCTGTGGTATTACAATAGTCTGCTTTTTTTCTTTCCTCCTCAATACTAAAGCCAAAGTGAGCCTTTTATTTATTTATTTATTTATTTATTTAAGATTTTTATTGGGGAATTGGGGGAGGGCAACAACGTTGGGGAATTGGGGAAGGGGAACAGACAAGTTGCTGACCTTTTGTTCTTCAGTCTAGTTGCAGAAGATGTTGCTTCACTAGCCCATGTTGGTATCGTCATTGCGCTCTTCCTGGTGAGGCAGATCTGTCACCGGCCTCTGGACGGCCGTTCACGCTAGCTGCCTGCCGCTCACGCTGGCTGCCGGCCACTCACTGTAGCCTATGGCAGCCCACTGCAGCAGAGGCTGCAGCCTACACCATCGCTGGGACTCATGCAGCACAGCTCCAGGTGGAGCTGTTGTTCACCATCTTAGCTGTAGAGGGCAGTGTCACTGGCCCTCATATGTGGGATCCAAACCAGGGCCGCTGGCATCCCCAAACCAACTCTTAACCAATGCGCCACTCGGCCGGCCCTAAATTAACCTTTTCTTAATGAATTTGGGTTGTCATCAGAGCAAGAGTGACTGAGCTGTGCTGAGGACAGGAAACCCTGTGGAGATCCTGGAAGCAGAGGGATATTTGCTGCTACAGTGAAGTGCCAGCCTCTGCTGTTCTCGGAGTTTATGTTTCTGGTTATGATAGTGTAATCATCCTGGCTGTCAGGAGGTCACCTGTCCTTTCTGGTCACAGTCCCTTTCTTTGCTTTCTAAAATGCAGTTTCAATAAAAGATCAAAGCTTATCTTCCTTGTGATGAAATTAAAAGTAAGTTCTAGTAAGGGGCTTGCCTATGGTTAAAGGTGCCAGAACCGTTGTGCATAAAACGTGAGACATCGATGGGCTGGGTTCTTGATAGATGAGCTTGCCAGAGAGTTGGTGTGTTATCATACAACTCGTAATTGAGATCAACTTATGAGAAAGTCAGTGCCTCCTTCAGAAAGAGGGTAGGGTGTGTGGATGGAGTTGCTCAGCATCCTACTAAGCCTATTTGTACAAAGTTTCAAAAGGAGAGGAATGGGCTTCTAGGACTCCTCAGGGATCTTTCAGTTTCTCAGCAGATTCTGTGCTTCTCAAAGATCATCTCAGTCTTTACTAATGCTTTTCACTGTTTCCCACTTGCATCAGGGACTGACAGATACAGCCCTGCCCTTCCTTCTTATTCCTTCTGCGTCCATTTTCCTGAACTTTATTCAGCATTTGCTCTGACCCAAGGCAGCAAACTAAAAATTTTATGTTTCTGAGCCATTTGGGCACCTGGAGGACAAATTCCCTCCTCAAATCTTCCACAATTTTCTCCAGACATATATCAGGAGTGATCCATTAAAAATTATCTGCCTTGGGTGGGCCGAGTGGCTCGTTGGTTAAGAGTTGGCTTGGGAGTGCAAACTCTGAGCAGCAGGGCTGCCAGTTTGGATCCCACATGGGCCAGTGACACTGCGCCCTCTACAGCTAAGATGGTGAACAACAGCTCAACCTGGAGCTGGGCTGCTGTGAGTCACTGGCAATGGTGTAGGCTGCAGTGAGGCTGAAGTGGGCTGCCATAAGCTACTGTGAATGGCCAGCAGCCAGCGTGAGTGGCCAGCAGCTGGCGTGAGTGGCTGGCAGCTGGTGTGAGTGACTGGCAGCCAACGTGAGCTGCCATGAGCAGTCATCCAATGGCCAGTGACTGATCTGCCTCAGCCAGGAAGAGCGCAACAATCACAATACCAACATGGCCCAGTGAAACGATGTCCTCCACAACGAGACTGAAGAACAAAAGGGCAGCAACTTGTCTGTTCCCTCCCTTAATTCCCCAATAAAATCTTAAAAAGAAAAAATTATCTGCCTTACTAATCAGACACTAATCAGTCCCTTTTTTCCATGTATACTCAGCACAGTAGTAGACAAACTGAGGCAGATGTTGCCTTTCCCTTGTTTAGACTTGCTCTTTACTAGGTGGGCCACCTGTAAGGCACTCGTTCCACACCACAAATCCTGGAGGTGACTGGATGCCAAGCCCCAGGTCTCTGTGCTGTTTCTAACTCATATAAGATCTTCCCCTGCCACCCAGGCCTGGCTGGTGCCTTTCACTTTTGCACTTAAAGATGGCCCTTGGTGAACCCCATGACACTAAATTGAGGACAGATGTCACATTCCCCTCAGGAGAAGATGTCAGAGTTGTCAAAAGAGGAGGATTCTGTACAAAATCAATTAACAATGTCTTCTAAAACCCAATCAAGGCGGTAACAAAAAAGGCCAAGTTTGGAGAAAATGAGAGTTGAAATTCCATGCATATAGAGATAATTTTATGACCAAAAGACAATCATAACCTTAATGGTTGTGGTAGATAGATTAATAGTCCCTAAGATATCTATATCTCAATCCCTGAAAATATGTTACTTTACATGTAAAAGGGACTTGGGAGATGTAATTCAGGTTAAGTTCTTTGAGATAGGGAGAGTTTCCTGGATTATCCAGGTGGGCCCCATGTGATCACATGAATCCTTAAAAGCAGAGAAACTTTTGCAGTTATAGTCAGTGGGAGATATGACTATGGAAGAAAGGTCAAAAGCATGAGTCATTGCTGATCTTAAAGATAGAGGGAGGGTCCAGAAGTCAAGGAATATGGGGGAGACTCTAGAAGCTGGAAAAGACAAGGAGACAGATTCTTCCTAAGGGCCTCTAGAAAGAACGTTAGCCCTGCTGACACCTTGACTGTAGCCCAGTGAGAGCCTGTGAGACTCCTAACCTACAGGACTGCCAGGTAATACATTTGTGTTGTTGTAAGCCAAACACAAACAAATAAAATCAACAGGAAACATCATGGAAATGGAGCCCTCTGCTCCTCCTGTTACCCTAGAGCTGAACCTGTGCCAACAACAGAAGCAGGGATCTAGGAAAAGGTTAAGTTGGATGGGCTACCAAAATGTTTGTTCTGATATCTAGAGATGGTCTGAAGTGAGGGATACTTTCAAATATGGAATTTATGGACGCTGAAGAAATTTATGGACGCTGAAGAAACTTTCCATTCAGTCCTTCCTGCTATTAGAAGGCCACTGACCCAGAGAGTGATTTACTCAATGATCCTCTTGGGCTCAGAAGGATGATGTACTTCCCCAATCTTGCCTCCTGGCCCCCGATGTCTCCCTCAGCACAGCCCAGCATCCTCAGCAGACTGAGAGGTTTATATATGTACATTTCAGCTTCAGTTGCTTCCTAGACAGCACTTGGTCACTGAGCCCAGGCGTAGCTCCAAAGTCAGGAGGCAGAATGGGAGCTGCTTTGGAAAAACAGGAGCAAAGCTCACAGCCATGACCAGGCTTCCCCTTGTTTACAGGCAGATGAATATCATGATAGCAGCTGACCTTTATGGGACACTTAAAATGTGCCAAGCTCTGCACTAAGTTTTTGACATATATTCCCCCATTTAAGGCAGTCTGTGTGAGATGAAATGGCATTTGCCCACAGGGTCACGTTCTTAGTATGTTTATTTCAAAAAGTATGCACATGCAGTATGAGGCCGTGATAAAGCCCATTGCTTTTGCTCAGATGCAATGATGGTTCAGCCAAACCCTGACCTCCTTGTGCAGGGCACACATGGCCTCTGACTAGAGCCCAGGAAACTTTTGGGCCCTCCCCTGTCATTGACCTTGGACCACCACTCATCTGAACCCTGACAGGCTTCCTGAAACCTCCACAGAGGAGAATGTTTGCAGGCTGCAGAGTCCCCTTGACTCACTCAGTAAATATTTACTGAGCATGTAGCCTATTCAGGCCCTGTACTAGGTGCTTGGAATACAAGGATCCCTGCCCTCAAAGAACTTATATTTGTGTATGGCTGGGGGGGTGGGGTAGACCATAAGCAGTAACATAATAAACAACCAAATTATATAGTACATTATAAGCTTATAAGGACCATGGGGAAAGATAAAGCAGGCAAAGGGGAAAGCAAAGGGAGAAGGGTGCAAGTTGCAATTTTAAATAAATTAGCCACAGTGTGTCTCAATGACTTTGAGGAAAACCTTGAAGGAAGTGAGGGAGTTGGTCATGATATCGATGGGAAGAGCATTCCAGGCAGAGGGAATGGCCAGTACCAAAGCCCTGGGGGGAGGGTATGTCTGGTGTGTTGGAGGAAGAAGAAGACCGTGGGATTGGAGTTGAGTTAGGGAAAAGGAAAGCAGTAGCTGTGTTCAGAAAGCGAAGACGGGGAGGAACCGTTTAGGGCCCACCTGGCCACCACAAGTCCTCGCAGGAAAAAGAGTCACTGAGACTTTGGAGCAGAGGAGGGGAAGCATCTAAATTTTACCTTATAAAATTCATTCCATCTGTAATAGAATTGCATTCTATTCTGTCTGAGAATAGAATGAGAGCAGTCAAGGATTAGCCACGAAAGAGGTAAAACGTGGTCAGTTTCTGGTTCTCTTCTGAAAGTAGCACCCATAGGATGTCAGGATGGATTCTCTTATTACTTGTGAGAACTGAGCTAAATTCTCTCTAGAGGGCCATTCTTCTCCCTATACTAGCAATCAACATTTTAAACACTTTTTCAAAAAAGCAAAGAATTTTCTTCACTTCATAAGATCGTTTCTATTAAGGCAAACACTAACATCACACTGAGATGCTGGGCTGTTGGTCCAGCTCACTCATGAGCTAAGCCTCTCAGGACAAGTATGAAGTCTATGTTTCAATAAACCCGCCCACCTCCACCTGGCTCCTGCGTGGTCTGTGTTGCAAGTGTTCAGGAAGGAGTCATAGTTAAGAGCAGAGTCCTGATGCCTAACTGCCTGGGTTCAAATCCCAACAATTAGACTTACTTACTACATGTGTAACCTTGGACAAGGGACTTCCAACCTTAGTTTAAAATACGGGTAGTCTATTCCTCATAGGGTGGTGTGCATAATGGCTAATGATTCCATGTTTGCAGTCCAGGCACATTCTCAGATATGGCTAACACCAACCAGGAAGGACATAAAGCTCCAAAAACTCTCCAAATGCCTGCCTGCCCATCCCTACTTCCTCCTCATCTCAGTGTAACAAGGACACCTCCTAGCAAGTGCTCAACAGCGCCTCCTAGGGGCTGCCTGGCCGGTCCCCAACACAGCACAGAAACAGTCAGGGATAGTCTCTCCTCAGGGACCTCCCCGGCCATGGGCACCTTCATTTCCATGTGAGAAAAGCTTCACAAGGGCAATAAGATTCTGTGGAGTCAGGAATTTCTATGTGCGTAGAGATATAATCTGTAAATACTCCCACAGGAGTGGGATTTTTCCCCACTTTTAGAGGGTCCCTGTAAACCCAGACCCACTTGGGAATGACAGCCATGGTGGTAAGTGAACCAAAAAGCAAAAGATGACAGATTCTGTGTGGGGAGGGAGAATAGTGGTGACGTGTAGGATGCCGAAGAATATTTTTCACACTAAATGTGTGAGAATAGCTGAAATGTCAACATTATGTTTCATTGACATCTATATTTCTTCATCTGGTATCTCCATTTTATTTTGTTATTTTAAGTATTCCTTATATTTCAAGATAAGTTTTCCTTCACCGTGTAAGCAAATGCCTGGGGGAAAATTAACTTTAAAAAATAACTTTAAGGGCCGGCCGAGTGGTTCAGTTGGTTAAGAGCTCGCTCAAGAGTGCGAGCTAAGCTCTGAGCAACAGCTGTTCGAGGCCAGCCCGAGCTGAGTTGCCACTGAGCTGCCAACAGGTAGCAGGATGGCTCAGCTAAAAAAAAAAAAAAAAAAATACTTTAAGTCATTTGAAGAAGCGATAGCAGAAGTACCCGCTCAATTCAAGCCAACTTAAAATTAAATTGCTCGCCTGCAGTTTAGATAACCAAATGTAATGTAAACATTGCATTATTATTAGAAATGAATGGGGACTCCTGTGATCTAGAAATAATGAGGCGAAGCGGCAGGAGTGGCGCTCTCTCACCTGGCTGATTTTAACATGGCTTCTAAATGAACTGCAACCTTCTTTAGGACCCAGTAACAAGATGCCTCCTCTGTCATTGTTACATAACACTGCCACACACGTGTGTGTACAAGCACGTGCTCACACACCCAGGTGGTGTACACACACCTACATAATATGCATGCCCACACGCCCCCCTATGTGGCACAGGGCACATACACATACCCCCCTACACAGCACATAGGCTCAATGAACACATGCCCACAAAACACACATGAACACATGAACACCTCACAAACATGTGTGTACCGTCCACACTGCACATGGGCGCCACACACCCACAGAAAGCTTGCATGACACACAGCTGCACCATCAGACACACACTCTGACTTTTCTCGTGGGCCTCACAGGCCTGTCTCAATATGTTGACAGAAGCCGCTCACTTGGGTAAGGAAATAGCTGCCTAGACCATCTCAACTTTGGCTTTGCCTCAAATTGCAGGTCTCTAATAACCTAAAGAGCTACTGCAAATATCGCAAAATCTTTATAATGGAGCCACATTAATACCTTATTTCCAGGAGAGTTGTGAAGCCTTTGGAATTAAAATCAAGACAGTTCATGGACAAGGGATGAGACAGTATGTCCGTTCTATAAAATACTGAACAGTGTTAAGTGCTGATTTGATGCAATTTGTTTGAATAGAGTACAAGAGCAGATATGAGTGAAACTTGGGACAAGTGGTTTCAATGACACATTTTGCAGCTAAAAAAATTACCCCATGTACAGGATTTGGACTTGAATTCTCAATATGCCCCCTATGTATTTCATGGCTTTAAGAAAGATACAAGTACTAGGATTTGGTTCAGTTGGCAAGTGACAGAACACTCAAAATATTGGGTTGTTGGAAAAGTCATGACTTATTTTTTCTATATTTTTCATTGCAAAAATGCATCATGATTTTGCTGACAATCCAATAGTACAGACTTAAAGAAGACAAAAGAGGGAAAATAATTCTCATGTAGCTCGTAAGATGTCCAGGCTGGTATGCTCATTAGGGACCCAGGCCTCTTCTCTTTTGGTGCTCTGACATCTTTAGCATATGGCTTCCACTTTAGGGTCCACTTTAGGTTCCAGCCCAGCCATCATGCCCACATTCCAGCCAGCTAAAAGGAGTAAAGAAAAGAAGGACATGCCCCTTCCTCTCAAGGACACTTTCTGTAAGGTACCATACAACATATCCACTTACATCTTACTGATCAGAACAGTTACATGACCACACCTCACTGCAAGGAAGGTCTAGAAATATGCTCTTTATTCTAGGTACCCATGGGCCCAGCTAAAATCAGAGGTTCCATTACTATGGAATAAAGGGAGAACGGATTTTGGAAGAAAGCAATTGGTTTCTGTCACACAGTTTTCTTTAAAAGTATAAAAATAACCTCTACTCAGAGGTAATCACTGTTAACATTTTGATATGTTGCATTTACATACATATATAATTTATTTTATAAAATAAGTTCATATTGTATACAGCAGAATTACTGTGTATGCACTGTTTTGAGTTTTCATTTTGTGAATGTCTTTTTATGACTATATGTAGATATCTCTTTTTTCAAAGCTCACAAAAAAATCTGATCTGCCTTCACCTAATAAAATATGTATGTTATACAAATCACTCAAATAAAGTATTCCTGCTTGCAGCATCGTTCAGTTTGGGGTTCAGGGTAGGGGTGTAAATCTACATCAAATAAAAAGCTGGGAGGGCTTGAGTATCTATGAGAGGGCAGGGTCCTTGGCTGAAGGACGACCTGGGGCTGTGGATGCCCTGAGAAAGCAGTGTGACCAGGACTGGTGGTGGGGACTCAGCTCTGTGTATACAGGAAGGAAGGCTGGAGGGAGGAGGAGAGGGCATATCCATGCTGGCTTCCTCCTCATCTCCAGCCAAATCCTCAAACACTGCTGCCTGGATAATTAAGCTCATGATATTTGGGGGAAATTATTTTATGGATTCTGCTGTTTATGATACTTAGGGCTTTATTGCCTTAGCAACCTCTCCTAGGTTTCAGAATCCTTCTCAAAAGATCAGGGGATTACATTTCAGATAAGCATCCAGTGTGGTGACTTATCTTAGCTGCAACTCTGAAATATCAGCTCCCACTGGCGCGCATTTAATAGGCCTGCTTTATTTACTTGATGCCCACAAGTGTGTCACAGAAAAACAGCCTGCTCAGTGCTCTTCACTCCCTGCTGTCTTCCTAAACCATCAATTCAAATCAGCTCTCTGCTCAGAATCCTCCCCGGGTTCGTTTCCTCTTGCACTGAAGGGAACTCCTCTATTTGACTTATAGCACCCTCCAAAGTCTACTTGCTGCCCGCCACTGCTTTCCCACTCCCCAGGCTACACATTGCACTGAAGCTAATGACACCTCAGGTCCCCTTTTCAAAGTCAAGACCTTTTTGAAGGAAGTGAGACTTTGAGAACCCAAAGGACTCTATCTTTTATAAACTGTGTAGCAGTGAATATTACTGAACCCCTTTTGAGTACTTGTTTCCTTGTGTGTTAAATGGAAATAATAAATACCACAGAGGCATGTGTGAATAAGATGAGATCATGCATGTCAAGCGCCTTGGACCATGTCTGGCCCAAGGCTGGGGACTAAGCTAATGTGACTTGCCTCTCCCCATCCGCTTCCCCTGTGATTACTTCCCTCTGTCTAGGGCTTCTTTCCTGCCCAGACTTTGCAGTGGGTTGTGTTCCAACTGGATGCCCCTTGCTCTGGACTGGTCTGCACCTCGCTTCCATTGAACTGTCCATTCCATTGCTTGGAACCTCTTGGCCTCCCTTGAAGCTGAGGTTCTGCTCTCTTATTTCCCTGGGAGCTCTGTGCCAGCATTTGAGAGCCATGGTCTCCCAGCCCTGCCCACAGCTCTGCTGTCCTCATTACACCCTCCTCCGGTAAGGCCTTGGCCAGAGTTGGGGAGAGGAGTTAGAGGAGAGGAGACGGCAGACTGCCTCAGGGCCCAGTCCCCTCCCAGAACCTTTATTCTCTCCAGAAGATCGCTGTCTTCTCTAATAAATGACAGAAAAACAACTCCAAAGCCATGTATGTGCTTCTTAGACTAGAAGCTGAAGTATATGTTATCCTTAAAAAAACCAACATTATAAAAATCCAATACTCCTGAACAATCAAAACTAAAGTTAAAAAAGGAAAAAAATGGGGAAAATTTCCCTCAACCACTTGCAAAGGATGAATATCTACAGTACACTTCATCAGCTATATAAAAATAGCATTGAATCTTAACAGATAAGAGAAAATCCAAAATGTTTTTGAAAAGAGAGGCAAATGGTCAACCTTAGTGGTAATCAAAAAAATATGCTTTAAATCATTAATGAGGTACAACTTATGCCCACTGAATTGAAAGGACATTCTAAAATAATAAAACCCTGTGCTATAAAAGCTGCAGAGAAACTAGTACACACACAGTGTGCTGTCTGCATTGTAAATTATTACAGTCATTTTGAAAAGCAATTTAGCAGTGCATTTCAAAAGCCATGAAATTGCTTCTGCCCTTTGGCTGACAATGTTCATATCAAGATAATTATAAAAATAAAAATAATTATGTGTATGGAAATAATCTTTGTCGAGTTATCCATAATAGCAAACATATAAACAACCTAAATGTCTAACAGTAGGAAAATAGTAAAGTCAATGTTGCTCCATATTCTCATGTTGTACAGCCATCAAAATGATAACTGTGGAAACACTACCATTTACAATCTCACTATTAACTGACTTCCTCAATTTGTGAAATGTGAATTTCACAAAGAATTAAAAAGCAATCCTTTGATTTCCTGGCTCCCAGCTTAAAATTCCCATGTATGGTCCCATCTGCACTCCTTATCCTTCCTGCCCCCGTCCCTTTCTCAGGCTAATCTCTCCACCTCTCTTCTAGACCCTCTCTTTGTTCCCCACCATCTCACCCCCTCAAATAGCTACAGTTTCTGAAATCAACCGTGGCCTCTCAGCCATCCCTTTTCTCTTCAAATCTTTTCTATTCTTCAGGAAAAGCTCCATCTTGAAACTACATCTCTACCTAGCTACTGCCCTGTTTCTCCGCACTCCATTTTCCCATCCTTCCTTTATAACCCATTCATTTCAGCCTGGCTGCTGCCATCCTATACTTTCAGCAAAGTCACCAATAAGCTGGTGAACCTACTCGTAGCTAAGTTCAGATTTTTTTTTTTTCCTTGACCTAACCTCATTTGACCTCTCAGGGTATAATTGGACTCACCTCCTCCTGAAACTCACCCTGTCTTTGATTTCCACACCCCACTCTCCCCTGTCTGAGGCTGGATTTACATGATATGTCCTACCTCCCTGACTGCCTTTCTCAACTTCCTCTATGCTGCCTGTTCCTGCACACATTGTGCAAAGACTAGTCCAACAGGGATTGCCCTCTTCACTTAGATTAATCAACTCCGTTCAACTGGAGTCAAACAAATGGGGTTCAAATTCTGACTCTTTCACTTTCTAACCATGTGGCGAAGTTACTTTACCTTCTGATCTTCATTTTCTCTTCTATAAAATGAGGATAATAATAGGATCCACCGCATAGGGTACCTTAGTAAATAGTACACATTCAATGAATATTATTATTATTATTTTTTTATTATTATTATTATTGCATGATAACCTAATCTACTTTTCCAGTCTAGACTCTGCTGAGTTTAGAACAACCCTTCTATTAAACAGCCTACTGGAGATCTGCGGCTGGATGCCCTACTTCAAACTCAATGTTGCATTAACTGTTCTGCCTCGTTCCAATCCCACTCCTGGTCACACCTGAAATTGGTAGTCATCCTTAATACTTTCTCTCCTTTATCTGTGTCTTCCTACCTTCCCATTTCCATATCCCATAAAATACTCCAGGTGGAATTTCCCCATCATTTCCCAATCTCCAAAGTGGTGAAATGCTGAAATGGTGATTGCTGAAAATTCTGAGGTCCCAGAGGAGGGTGGAACTACACGATGGAAGTAGCTGGGTCTCTCGACTGATTGAGTTTAAAGCTGTCTGCCAGTCAGAAAAACTGTTTGAATTTCATGTGAGTAAGGAACAATCCTCTGGTATTTTATGCCACCAAGTTTTGAAGAACTATCTTTTGCAACAGCTAGAGTATTTTAAATAATGTCCAAAATATCAGAAGGATCCAACAACTTCTCCAAGCCCTGCCATCACCACCTCATTAAACCTTCAGAGTACCCATGTATAAATCACTGTAACAGCCTCCTAACAGGTCTGCCTGACTCCACACTTGCCTTCTCTACTCCATTCATATAGTTATTGTTGGGGTTTCTGTAAATTGTATAGGGATCCAAGTCTGATTATATCAACTATGCTTGCTTAAGAAAATCTATCACTGGATCCCCATTACCTTCAGGATAAAACCCAGCTTCTGCCATGGTATAGGAGGCCCTTCATGAGTTGGCCCCACCTACCTAGTGTATCTCTCTGTTCCTGCCCTTTTGTCTGACATGTCAACCACAATTACCTACCCACAGTCCCAATAACCTAGGCCAGGCTCCCTTGACTTCACACCTTTTTACATGCAGTCCCCTCTGCCTGGAACACTTCGATGTCTTCCTTACCTAGATAACTATTACTCATCCTTCAAGATTATGGCTTGGGCATCATCCCCATTCAAGAGGCCTTCTCTGACTCCTCCAGTTTGGGTGAGAGTCTTCTCCTGAGAGTTTCATTACTCCTATGATCACCTCTTTTATAACATGTACCACACTATTCTCATAGAATCTTCTACTTGTTTATGAAGACAGGCACATATTTTGGCATCTTCATTTTCTAGCACAATGTCTAGCATGCAGTAGGTGCTCAACAAATATTTATTGAATGAATAAGTGACTAGGCGAAAGTATGAAAAACAATTAAATGCAATGTATAAAAATATTGACAACATACCCTTTATTATGAAGTGAAAACTTAAGTTGTACACTGTATATATTGTACAAACATACTACACAATCTACCTATGGAAAATACATATGCATGTGGATAAATTCTGGAAATAGTCTTTTTTTTTTTGAAAGTAGTGATTCAATAGACATTTATTGAACACCTACTCTGTGCCAGATCATACAGGTGGAAAGATTAATTAGAACTGGCCCATCCCCTCAAGAGGTTTACAATCTGGAAAAAGAAAAGCCATCTTGGTTAGCTGATGAGAATATGGGTGAATGTTTTTCTTTCAAAATTCCCTTTAAAAATATATTTACAATACATCTGAAAAGCAACTCACAATACAGAAAAAGGTCATCTATATACTACTGCTCCTAGTAATATCGAAGTTATAAAAATCAGCCTCCACCATTTTGGAAAAAATCTATCCAAAGCCTCTTCGAGTTTTGGAATCTACATAGCTCTGCACACACAGAATCGATGTTTGTTTTGATTTTCCAAAATTGTCAAAAACTTGGGTGCAATGTACCTGCTGGTGTGCTGTGTGCCCTTGGACAACTCATTTCACCTCTTTAAACTTCAGTTACTCCATCTGCAAAGAAAAAAACCCCTAAACTCCATGTCATTGTTTCTAAGAATAAAATGAGATAATAAGTATGAATGTTCTCTGTGAAATTCAAAACACTTTGAATATGCAGACATGGCATAATAGCAGACTGCCTCTGTGTTACTTTTCTAATATACGAGTAGAAACCGCTTTATCCTTCTCTTATTCAGTATGTCAGTAATCTAAATTCTAAAAGTATCCATTTCTCCATGAAACTCAGTAAAGTTATTTTCACATTTTATGGAAAAAGACATATGTCTTCAAATGCTATTATTTTTCCTAATTTGTTTCTTATGTAAAAAAAAAATAAATGTTGCTCCAACAATTCAACTGCCTTTCACAATATTCTCCATCTTGTGGACATGTAATGATAAATGGTGGTCTATTGCTTTTCTAAATTTGGTGGAAACATCAGGTGACATTGACCTTCCAGGATAATAGCCCTTTGGAGTAAAGACTATTCACCTGGCATAAGGCAGGAACATCCCTGATGAGCTTGTACATGCTGCGAAAGTAGGTGCCTTGGACATTGTGACACACCACTGATGCCAGAGGGTGAGAGGAGACCTTGGGGCCAGACAAAAGCAGAAAAAAAAGAGATATTTTGAATACAATTCATCTGTCTCAGCAGATATCCCCAAAAGATTACACTCTGTCCAGCATCCTAGATCTGGACAATGTAGAGAATACAATGGCCCTTTATGATTCTTGCTTCTTTCAGCAACAATCTTTCTTAATAACAGCTTTATACATCTCACTAAGCACCTGCTCTCTTCCTGAACTGTTAGTGCAAGTATCTGTTTACCACCAAATAGACTTATACTCCCAGTAGGAAGCTAAACTCTTTGTCTCTCAGAACCAAGTAGAGGAAACTCTGTACTGTTTTCTATAGTGGTTCTTCAAAAAATTCAGAATAGAGTTACCATATGACCCAGCAATACTGCTTCTGGGTATCTACCCCAAAACCTTGAAAACATTTATTTTTAAAGATAAATGTACCCCTATGTTCATTACATTATTCACAGTGGCCAAAATATGGAAACAACCAAAGTGTCCTTCAATAGGTGGCTGGATAAAGAAGATGTGGTCCATACATACAATGGAATACTACTCAGTCATAAGAAAATATGAAATACTGCCATTTGTGACAACATGAATGGATCTTGAGAATATCATGCTAAGCGAAATAAGTCACACAAAAAAAGTCAAAAATCATATGATTTCACTCATATGTGGGTTGTAAAACTGAAAGCAACAAATGAACAAAAAAGACAAACAAACAAAAAAAACCTTATAGACACACAGACAATAGTTTAGTGGTTACCAGAGGGAAAGGGGGCAGGGGGTGGTAGATAAGGGTAAAGGGGGTCAAATATATGATGACAAAAGGAGATTTGACTTCCGGTGTGAACACACAATGCAATCTACAATGATGTATTATACAATTGTACATTTGAAACCTATATAATTTTATCAATCAATGTCATCCCAATAAATTTAATAGATTTTTTTTTTTAGCTGACCCATCCTGCCACCTGTTGGAAGCTCAGCGGCAGCTCAGCTCAGGCTGGGCATCGAACTGCTGTTGCTCAGAGCTCAGCTTGCACTCTTGAGAGAACTCTTAACCAACTGAGCCACTCGGCCGACCCCTTAATAGATTAAAAAAAAAAAAGAACCAATAGAGGGTGTATCTGTGTGTGTGTGTGCGCGCGCATGCGCACGAGCTTGCATGCACACATATCTGCAGATCCTCAAAGAGAGTCCAGAATTGCTAGTATCAGTCTTTCCAACCTAGCTATATAAGGTCTAGACAGCCTGGCTGACTGCAGATCTGATTTTATAAAACAGAATTGATTTGAAAAGATCTGGGTCAGGAGAGGACACACCTGGGAAGTGACTGTGAATTCAGAACAAGAAATGGAGCAGATGCTGAGGTATCCTGAGATCTATAGCAAAATAGAGAGTCAAAGGCAACCAAAGTTTAGAGCTCCTGATGCAGCCATTGAGTTAATATTAACACTTGGCCAAGAGAGAACCAAGTGTTAGCCTTCATCTTGTACCATATAGAAGGTTGTGAGTGAAAAATAAGCAGTTTGCAGAGGAGGTCTAGTTAGCACCTTAAATCTGAAATTACACTAAGTGACTTGAAGCTGGACTGTTGCTAAAATTCCTTTATTGCAACTATTCCAAACTCCTATCTACTATTTCAGGAGTTTCATTGCTTGTTAAATTGGTAAGGGGATTTTATGATTACTTAGATGAATGACTTCCAGAGCCAGGAACCACTCAGGTACTGGGGTCATTCCCTTCATCTCTCAGTCATTTATCTCCTTCATCTCTGTTCCTTTATGCACATCTCCTTCATTCCTTCATCGCAAATGACTTCCTCTGGTTACTCCTTTCACACGAGGCTCAACATGAATGTTCCAGCCCTAATTAATCACGATCTATCAGGTCCAGAGCCCAATACTGACTGACCACTGTCACAATGTCTCTTAGTTCAATTTTCAAGAAGGAGAATTTGGTCACCAGCAAAGGATGGCTGGTCTTGTCTTGCTTTGGATCAGGTGTCAATCTCGTCCCAAATGCTAGGCTGGAGGGTGGAAAATGGTTTACAGGCTGAACCATAGTAGAAGAACATTTTAGAAGGCTGCTGGAAGGGCGGGTACTTGTGAGGAGTGTGCAATGAAATTCATTTAATACCCATCCATAACCAATGGACACACACCTTTCTTCTTTCCCATCTTCTGCCTCCAAGGCATGGGTGGGCATGGGGGAAAAGAGGAACTTGAAACTCGTATGTGTACTGTCTGTTCTCAGGATCCAGTCTATCATCTGAGAGAGGTAACCACTACTGGCATAAGGCAAAGACAGTCTAAAAACTCTCAATGAGTATTTATGAACATGATTCTATATGTGTTGTCCTCTTCCTGAAAACAGTGAAAAATCCATTCTTGGCAATGGTGAAAGCGTAAGGACGTCCAAAACTCAGGATCTCTGTTGGTTCAGTTTTTTGTTTTTTTTTGAGGGCAGTGTCACTGGCCCTCATATGAGGGACCGAACCCGGGCCGCTGGCTTCCTAGGCCAGCGCTTAACCACCGCGCCACTCGGCCGGCCCTGTTAGTTCAGTTTTAATCCCACGCTTTCTGCCACAATGCAGCATGTAAAAATGTAACACATTTATACATTAAGGAGGATTCTCCTCACCTTGGACCTTAATTTGATTGTTCATGATTAATAAAATTTGCAATTAACATGTTATTACAGTGGTTTGACAGCTCTGAAATAACATTGTTGGCTTTTAATGACAATCTTTTACTGAAATCCAAGTGGGTCTTTTCAGAATCTTAGGACTTCAGCCAATTCTGGGGTTCACCAAAATTGTGGTGTGAGAATTTTTAAAAACTATCCAAATGGAGATATTGTGCGTGAACTCATTTTATGTTCCAATGCTGGCTATTGCAGCAAAGAATTGAAAAGTTCTACTGTTTCCCTTCTTTCCTCTAGTGAAGTTCAGCTGCATTAAGGCAGGAGGGCAGGCATAGTCTGGACTTGGGGGCCATGTTAGATGGAGCAGGCCAGGGTGCAAATATACCTCCCATCTCAGCTTGGGTATATATACCCATACACAGTTTGGGTATATATATTTTTTTCTTTTTGGACCCTTTGGGCTAAAGACAAAATGAAGCGAGGTGCGGGGAGAGGGGATTCAGGGAGAAATGGGTATGGAGGAAGCATCAATAATAAATGTTGTCTATTTTCACTTTGCCCAGAGTATGTGGGCCCTGAAAATCATGGCTTTGGCCTCAGTATACCGTCATCATGACAATGTGCCATCATTTATTTTAGAGCCCTAGATAGAGCCAACTCTTTCATTTTTTGAGCTTTTGTCCAAGTACAGCTATTGGAGATTCCGGCTGATTAAAACCAAGAAGAAGAAAAAGCCTAATACTTGTATTTTACTGACAAAACACCTTTGAACCAAAAAGGATGATTTATCTGGGCTGAAAATAAAACTACTGCCTACTGAAGTCTGGTGCAGCTGAGTTATCACTATTTTGGTCCTGTAATTTGCTTTATAGGGTACTAATTAACAGGGCAAAGTCTGTTGCCAGCAAAGTAAATCACATTTTGCTGTTTTCTTATTCTAACAAGACACAGACCTGGTCTTTAATTAAAGAGCAAGTTCCAAGGGCACTATCAGATACTGAAATTGGGAAACATTGGGCCGGATCGGGAAGATCCCTGTGAAAACTGCTGTGCAGAGTTTAAGAGCAATAGTGGGAGGGACAGGAAGGGAGAGAGGAATTGCACAGGTAATCTTCAAAAGAAGAGACTGTTTTCCTCAAATGTCCCATCTTCTCTGTTCCCCACAACTCTACATATCTTCTTTGCTCTGTTCAATATACTGTTCCATACACATCGTTTTTCAAAAAGCTCATCCCTCCACCCCCCCAATTCATTCCTGTCCCCAAAACAGTACGTACTATCTTTTTTAAGGGTAACGACTCTACTTTCAGACCTTCTGCCCCAACCTCCCCTTTCTCCAGGGTCTCTTATTGGACCTGACCTCCCTCAGTGATCTTTGACTCTGGGCTTTGCTGCCTTTCGCAGGTATCCCTCACCATCTGCCTGCCAGCTTACTCCCCTCCCAGCTCACCCTTCCCCTGGCGTAAGTCTTCACTCCTTTCTCCCTCTCCTCTTTCCCGCATCCCATTCCTGGAGGTTCAGGACTGGAGGCGCCGCTCGGCTCCAGCTTCTTCTCCTCCCACCTTGAACCCTCTGAGACATCGTTTGGGGGAGGGTAATGGGAAAGGGGATAAGGGGAGGGTAGATGCAAAAGGGGGTGGTAGTGATGGGCGGGCAGGGAAAGCGAATGTGAAGCCAGGACCCTGACGTCAACGCGCCCTGCTTGTCAATCTCCAGCGGGCGCGCTGCTCGTAACCGCTTTTACTGCCACTGACTGTGACTCTCACTCTGCGGCGCCCGCAGCCACAAGCGCCCTCTCCGCTCCCGATCCGGCCGCTTTGCAAGCATCTGCTCTGTCTTCGCCGGGATCGTAGCCTGGCGCCCTGCCACAGCGCTCATGACCAGAGACTTTCTGAAGCCCTGACTCCCCAGGTGAGCATCGGGGCTCCCGAGAGGAACTTTGAGAGTATGGAGGGGGGAAGGAGTGAGGATGGCCAGGGGATGGGTCCTTCCCGAAGCTGGAGAAATGGAGCCAAGCCTGACCCCACACCCTCCCCCTACACACACACACACACACACACACACACACACACACACACACACCCCAACTTTTCTTCCAAGGCCTCTTTCTAGGGGTCTCAGTGGCTTCTAGGGCCCGTTGGGCGTCGCGATCGCAGAAACTTCGCTTTCAGCACCGCGGACAGCGACTCCACTACACTCGTTAGAACGCTCTGACATTACTGGCCAGAGCCCCAGCGGGACTGACACCCCTAGTTCGATGGATACGGATGAGTGTGTAAATGCAGGCAAACTTACAGAATTGATCTGTGTGCATGTGAGTGCATGTTATCTGTGTGTATATCTATGCGAAGCCTCAGATATACGTGAGGACATCCGTGTACATTTCACTCACTCACTCATTCAACAGGTATTTATTTATTTTGGCCTCTCACGTAACTACCGCTTCCTCCCTGTGCTTTGGGGTCTGGGGTGGGATGGACAAGAGGAGCGGGACACCTGCGTCCCGGGGAAGTTCCCTGGCAGCTTGAATCGCACACCTGACGCTTGCTCTCCTCCTCACAGGGCGCAGTGTGCCGCCGCGATGAACTCGAGCGCTTCCTCGCTCAACGAGTCCCAGGTGGTGGCAGTGGCGGCTGAAAGAGCGGTGGCAGCGGCCACAGCGGTAGGGGCGCGGGACACCGGTGAATGGGGGCCCCCTGCGGCGGCGGCGGCGCTGGGCGGCGGCGGCGCAGCTAACGGGTCCCTGGAGCTGTCTTCGCAGATGGCCGCGGGGCCGCCCGGGCTTCTACTGGCAGCGGTGAATCCATGGGATGTGCTGCTGTGCGTGTCGGGGACTGTGATCGCCGGAGAAAATGCGCTGGTCGTGGCGCTCATCGCGTCCACCCCGGCGCTGCGCACGCCCATGTTCGTGCTGGTGGGCAGCTTGGCCACCGCGGATCTCCTGGCGGGCTGCGGCCTTATCCTGCATTTCGTGTTCCAGTATGTGGTGCCCTCGGACACGGTGAGCCTGCTCACCGTGGGCTTCCTCGTGTCCTCTTTCGCTGCCTCCGTCAGCAGCCTGCTGGCCATCACGGTGGACCGCTATCTGTCCCTCTACAACGCGCTCACGTACTACTCGCGCCGGACCCTGTTGGGCGTGCACCTTCTGCTTGCTGCCACCTGGACGGTTTCCCTAGGCCTCGGGTTGCTGCCGGTACTCGGCTGGAACTGCCTGGCGGAACATGCCTCCTGCAGCGTGGTGCGCCCATTGACGCGCAGCCACGTGGCGCTGCTCTCCGCTGCCTTCTTTGCGGTCTTTGGCATCATGCTGCACCTGTACCTGCGCATCTGCCAGGTGGTCTGGCGCCATGCACACCAGATCGCGCTGCAGCAGCACTGCTTGGCGCCGCCCCACCTCGCCGCCACCAGGAAGGGCGTGGGTACGCTGGCGGTGGTGCTGGGTACTTTTGGTGTCAGCTGGCTGCCCTTCGCTATATACTGTGTGGTGGGCAGCCAAGAGGACCCGGCGGTCTACACCTATGCCACCCTGCTGCCCGCCACCTACAACTCCATGATCAATCCTATCATCTATGCCTTCCGCAACCAGGAGATCCAGCGCGCCCTGTGGCTCCTGTTCTGTGGCTGTTTCCAGTCCAAAGTGCCCTTCCGCTCCAGGTCCCCCAGTGAGGTCTGAAGGCTCCCTTTGTCCTCTCACCAATACCACACCCCCAACAAGCCAGCCTTTGGTGAGCTTCTAGGTGCCTGCTGATGCACTCTGAGATCCCAATAGTGTGAATCTGACTTTGGAAAGCAAGAAAAAGAGAATAAACACGCATCCGTCAAACTCACAAGGACAGAAGCTTGGTGGCACTTTACATATACAGTGTATACATGTGTACATATATGTACAAATTATTTGTATATTCTGGAGGTGTTCAGGAGGTATTCAGGATGTGGAATTTCCTGTTCTGTGAAAATAACTAACAAAGATGTGGCTGTATACTCAAATTATACATCACATTTGTCAAGTGAACACATTCCAATACTGCTTAATTATATCATTTCATCTTTAGCTGCTGAATTGCCAAAACAGTGTTGCCATTTTCAAGGGCAAGGGAAAGGGAGTAAAAGGCGTATTTTTATTGTATGTGATAGAATATTTTGCTGCATATGCATCAGTAAACTGCAACATATTTTGTACACAAATAAACACATTATAAAAATATAATTTTTGGCTTGTGACTGACTATAGAACTATTTAAGAGTTGAAGTACTGGGGCATTTACCTTAAAAGTTTATTATGTATCACCTCTCTCCTGTGAAAATCTTCATGTAAAAAAATCACATGCATTTTGCTCATTGTTCATTAATTGTCACTGAAATATCTAATATAAATAATAAAGGGGGGCAAGAAGAAAGTAATATATTCATGTAACAGTATTCACAGGACACTAAAAGGTTATTGGTGTTATCAGTGCAGATTAATCTATTCCCTTAATTACTAGGTTTGGAAGACAAGTTCCAAAGGATGTCTAAAACCATTCCTTCGTCTTACCACATGTGCACTTGTGAATCCTGAAACCACAACTTTTAGTTGTAGTTTTTCCAGTCTGGAAAGAATTTTAAATGTTGAAAATTTATATTGACTGAGTATATTGTTGCTGGCCAGGTCTTGTAGCAAAATCCATGGCCTTATAAAATAAATAAATTCTTCCAAGACAGGATTCCAAGATATACTGTGTTCATGAGGCAAATGAAGGTATGCCCAGCAGCCCCTCTTGAGGCACTCTGATTTTCAAAACACAGGGCATTAAGATCCTTAAGGACTAAACATCCTATTCCACCAATAGGTGTGAGTGTTAGTTAAATGGTTCCCTTCCTCTCCTTCTTGCAGGATGGGGATAAATAAGATAACATTTGTGGGGATGCTCTGAGCACCCGTAAAGAAATATGCACACAAGAACAAGTAGTGCTTAGGCCTGGTCTTAGGCCTTAAAAAGATACACACAAGCAAACTTTTTCATACAATTCACAAATATTTATTGAGTGCCTACTATCTGCTAGTCACAATTCCAGGGCTGGGAATACTCGGTGCTTGTAGTGTTACATTCTAGTGAAGGAGGTGACCTATGAGCAAATATTATATATAAAGAGACATCATAAATAATTCGCATGCAATTATGGAGGAGGACAAGTCGCAAAATCTGTAGGAAATGCAGGAGAGCTGATGGTATAGTTCCAGTCTGAGTTCAAAGGCCTGAGAACCAGGAGAGCCCATGGGCTCAAAACCCAAGAAGAGCTGGTATTTCAATTCAAGACCAAAGGCAGGAAAAGACCCATGTTTCAGCTCAAACCATTCAGGCAGCAGGAGTTCCCTCTTACTCAGCCCTTTTGTTCTTTTCTGGTCATTAATAGATTGGATGAGGCCCACCTACATTAGGGATGGTAATCTGCTTTACTCAGTCCACTGAGTTAAATGTTAATCCCATCCAGAAGCACCCTCACAGACACACACAGAATAAGGTTTGACCAAATGTCTGGAAACCCTGTGGACAAGTCAAGTTGACACATAAAATTTAACCATCACACCAAGAGGGCACAATGATCCAAATAAAGGAAGTGTTTAAGAAGACAGTAATCAACTGGGTCAAACACTGCTGAGAGAATCACTAAAATGAGGATTAAACACAATGACTATAGGATTTTTTTTGTTTTACTGTATAGGTCATTGGTGAGCTTAACAAGAGAAACTTCAGGATAGGAGAAGTGGGGGAAAGCTTGACTATAGGAGGCACGAAAGAAAATGTATGAGCAATCTAGTGTCCAACATCTTTCAACAGAGCTGTGACCTTTTTAATGTTATGAAACACACTAAGTTTTATGGACATGTAGTTTTATAGTGTCTGTAAATTTAGAGCCAGGAAGATCAGCATTATTAGTCATTCATCAAATTAACATTTTCTCAATAACTAAACTTCATAGACTATTCACCATCATCAGGCACTGTTTCAGTTCCTATTAGTATCCAGAATGCATTCAAGCAGACTGAAATGACAAAACCTCTGGCTGCAAACTTTTCCAAACATGGGGATGAAGAGTGGAGAACAATATAATTTCAGAGATGGAACAAAGAAGTCAATATCACTATACATTTTATAATTATAGAGAAAATTTTCTTACAGTCAGTAAATTAAGAAAGTACAACACTAGGTTAATAAGACAGAGACCATGGATCTGACTTCAATCCACTTGGTATTAATATTCAATATCAGCCCTAGTCATAATCAAAATGTTGGAGAGAGCCAAGAACAAGAAGATATTAAACAACCAGATAGTTAATATCCCTAGTTTATGCAGTTGGCCAGTCTGTGTAATGTCAATAGACTTGATATTAACCAACCAGAGATGTGAGGATAGAAAACTGTGGGTAAGCCTTGAAACATTTCTATGGAGAAATGTCACATATTCATTTGGCCCATCAAATATTAATAATCCCCCATTTCAATACCCTATTCTAGTTGCTAGAAGCATACAGTCCTTGAGAAAGGCAAGATTCACTGAAATGCCCAACTGCCTACCAATTTTGCTGTCCATCTAATGGGCATCTTAAATGTAATGCATTTAAAATTGGGCCACTTATCTTTGCCCCCAAATCTGTTCTTTCTCCCTTCTTTACCGTCTCAGTGAATGCAATGTCATTTTTCTTGTTGTTCAGGCCAGAAACCTTGGAATCACATTTACCCTCTCTTTCTCTCATTACTCCCATCCAAATTGCCAGCAAAGCCCAGTGCCTTTCTTTTCAAAGAATACCCAGAGTCTAGCCACTCCTCCACTATCATCATCTCCTGCCTGAATTGCTGTAGTAGCCTTCTCCCTGGTCCCCTGGCTTTAGCTTTTGTGCCCTTCAGTCTATTATCTATACAGCAGCTCACGCCCACAAACAGTTGCTCCTTTGACAACCCTTCAGATCCAGGCATGAGCCTGCCAGCAGTGCAGTCTCAAAAGGAAAAACTTAGGGAAGAGGTATTTAGGCCCTGGAAATAGGCTTTGAGTAAGAATTTCTTGAATGAGGGATTCCAGAGTCCTGGGAAACTGGTGCCTGGTCCAGAAGGGAGGACATAGGCTCTTCACCCCAAGAGAAGGAGTACACCTAGGGAAGGCCCAGAGCAGGGCCCTGCTTGGCCCAGGGTACTAGTTTCCTATTTCTGCTGTAACAAATGACCACAGACTTGGTAGCTTAAAACACTACACATTTATTCTCTTACAGTTGTCAGATCAGTTTGAAATAAATTTCACTGGGCTGAAATCAAGATGTCAGCAGGGCTGCACTCCCTCCAGAGGCTCTAAGTGGGAGAATTTGTTTGCTTTCCTTGTCCAGATTTTAGAATTGCATTCCTTGGCCAGTGGACCCTTCCCATTGCCTTCTTCTGTAGTTCAACCTCCCTCTGCCTTTTACTTTTTTAAGAATACTTGAGATTAGATTTAGGGCCTGCCCAGATAATCCAGGATAACCTCCTCATCTCAAGATCCTTAACTTAATCATATCTGCAAAGTCTTTTGCCATGTAAGCTAACAGTTACAGCTCTGAGAGTAGTACTGATGAAAAGTGCAATAACAAAGGTATACAGAATGGCAGGGATTCCGCAGGAGAGTCAGGGAAATTCTGTGGAAGACTCCACTAGGGAGACAACGCTGAGCTGAGTCTAAAAGACAAAAGAAATTTTTAAGACAAAGGACATTGAAGAGAGGTTTTCCAGACCAAGGGGACAGCACAAGAGCATGGCACACTCAGAGAAATGCAAGCTATTCAGTGTGGCTGGAGTAGTTAAGATTTGGAACCTAGAGAGGAAGTAGGAGATAAGCCTGGAGAGGTAGGCAGGAGCCAGGTCACTGCCTGGGAATGAACTGGGGGTAAGAAAGACTAGAAGCCAAGAGGCTATTTTGGAGGCCAGTTGCAGCAGGTGATAGCCACAGCTAAGAAGGGTGGAAGGGGTGGGGAGAAGGACATGGACTCAGAGCTCTCAAAGAAATAGAGTGTCTCTAAGTAAATGATTGTGGGGGTTGAGGAACACTTTAAAGGTCAAAGGCATTCAATTGACCATACAATTCTATGTTCACTGAGATGAGAACATAGAGGGAAAGGCAGATTTGAGGAAGAGAGTGGTGAATCAAGTTTTATATGTATTAGATGTCAGGATCTGCGGGATATCCAAGTGAAGGCAGCTGGCTCGGTGGCTTTGGAGCTTACAAGGATGGCTGAGATGGAGATATAATTTCAGTAGTCATTGTCTTTAAGGTGAAAGTGAAGCCATGGTAGGGAATGAGAAAGGCCAAAGCCACAGTCTGGACACAATAACACACGGGAGTACAGTGAAGGAAAGCAAAAGAGACAAGGAGACCAAGCAAGCGCAGAGAAGCCAGGAGGAAAAAGTTTAAAGAAGGAAGTGATCAAGTGTGTAAAGGCTGCCCAGGGGTCAAGTGAATGAGGTTTGGGAAAGTGTTAGATTTAGGAACATATTGGTGACTGGTGACCTAAGTGAGAACAGGTCCTATGGAGAGTGGGATAAAAGCCAGATTGCAAGGGATTGAGGAGAAAATGGAAATTTTCCTATTTTTTTTCCCCTAATAAATTTAACTTTAAATGGAAGGAGACAAATTGCGGTAGCTTGAAGAAAACATGGGGTCACAAGATAATCTTTATTTTGTTTTGTTTTTAAAAGATGGGCAAGGATTGAATATATTATTAGACTGAGGAACAAGTACCATATCATTGGAAAGGCGGAAGACAGCAGAGAGAAAAAAATACGCCTGACACATTGAGGCTTCACAGGAGGAGAATGAGTCCAGGTCATGTGTTGGGGGAGAAAGGGGCTTATACAGGAGGAGGTGAAGACACAACTCCCCTGCTCTGACAGGAGGCAAGGTAGGAATGATTGGTACTGGTAGAGCTAAGTTTATAGGTGGTGGGAGGAAGTTCACAGAGTTCCTATCTGACAACCTCAATTTATCTGAAGGAGGAGTGCCAGTTAAGAGACTATTGCAAGAAGTGTAAAGAATATACGATGACATTGGGAACAAAGTTGTGAACTTAGAATAGTGTAATAATTTAATCAAAATTAAAGGTCTGACCATACCAAGCATTGCAAGGATATAGAGCAATTGGAATTATCATACATTGATGGTAGGAATATAAAATGGTACAAATACTTTGGAAAACAGTTTGGTGGTTTCTTAAGCAGGTAAATATGCTCCTATCATATGACCTTGCCATTCCACTCCTAAATATTTACTCTTCCCAAATTAAAGCATTTGTTCATGTAAAGACTTGACATAAGGGTTCATAGCAGCTTTAATGTAATGGCTAAAAACTGAAAACAATTCAAATATCCATCAATAAGTAAGTAAATACATGAATAGTGGCTCATCCATCCAATAGAATGCTACTCAGAAATTAAAAGGAATGAACTGCTGATACATGCAATAACATGAATAAATCTAAAAATAATTATGCTGAGTGAAAGACGGCAGGCATAAAAGAAAACATACTGTAAGATTCCATTTATATAAATTCTTGAAAATGTATAGCAACAGAAAGCAGATCAATGGTTGAAACTGGGAGAAGATGGGTGGAAAAGAGAGAGAGGCAGGGATCACAAAGGGGCACAAGGAAACTTTTTGGGGTGATGGATAAGTTCAGTATCTTAATTGTGATGATGATTTCATGGGCGTATACATATGCCAAAACTCATGAAACTGTACACTCTAAATATGTACTATTCTTTATATGTCACAAAAAGTTGTAATAAATAAGTTGGGGGTCAGAGAAAGAATCATAGTAAAATAACAGCTAATTACAAATAATACTATATGGATTTAAAATGCAAAGTTCCAATATGACAGGGCTTATTAGTTAGAATAGGCTAAGTTATGCTGCAGAACCCCCCAAAATCATAGTAGCTTAACACAGCAAAGATTTCTCACTTGTACAATGTTAACTGAACTGCCTGGACTACTTCCCAAGGCAACTAACTGTTCTCTCCAGCGATAGGCCCCATTTTCTCTATAATCCCCAGGGCAGGGGGAGGGTCTCACACCAGCAAGGATATGCTTTGGCCCATACATGACACTTCCATTCTCAGCACACGGGGTAGCGCTGGTCTCATAACCCTACCTAACTACAATGGGGTGGGGAAATGTCATATTCCTGAGGGCTCAGAAAGAAAGGCAAATCAGAAATGGGTGAATGTTTCAAGATTTTACTATTCATGGCTTCAGGAACAAATACATTGTCTTTGCCATCTCAAACTGAACATCCAGTTACCGACAGAAAAGAGATGGGCAAGATTCAAACTCAAATTTTCAATTATTTAAGACTAGACAGAGGTTTATGGTCCTTGAATAAAACACGCTATGGGGCTGTTGTGTCCATTTGTCAGAATTCAGTGCAAAACAGTTAGGAGTTGAGGTGAGTGGATAGGAAGTGCAGTTCCAGAAAGGAACCTGATTTTCTTTGCTCCTGGTCACACTGGACGGGGGGGAACTGTGAGTTCAGCACAAGCCCTTCTTCACAAACAGACATACAACCCCAAGTCCGTGTAGCTGGGTATGTAGCTGAAATTGTGTGGGAAAAACTGAGGGAAAGAATGCTAATTGATGGTGGTCAGAGGATCCAGAAATATCTGAACTCTACCTACAACCTTACTAAGACTCTTAGGGAAATAGTGAGGAACAACATCCAATCAAAATTAGTAGTCATTGAAGGGAGAGAAGGAAGGAGAAAGTTTGCTGTGGTTTTGGCCCATAATCTCAATGCCGAGCATCCTTGAAAGCTGGGCTGCGTCATACAAACTGTCTTCCCTGTAAGCCAGGCACATCTGAAGAACCTCAGTCCGAAGCTTGACTTGCTTTGCCCAATTTAATTAGCCCTCAATAATCAAACCCAGGTCTTAAATTTTGCCATTGATGGTTACAAAACAAGTCAGACTAACATCAAACTTCCAGACCTGGGGAAAGAGAATGAGAATGAGAGAGAGAGAGAGAGAGAGAGAGAGAGAGAGAGAGAGAGAGAGAGAGAGAGAGAGAGAGAGAGAGAGAGAGAAGAAGAGAATAGATAGAGAGACCCCGAGTAGCCAGTTAACCCTGCCCTGGTTGCCTCAGAGGACAGCCAGAAGGAACTGGCCAGCCCCCCAGACAAGAAGCAGTGCTGTCTCTTCCACACCAGTCAGGAGGAAGACAGTATAAAGTCAGCCACTTACTAGGTGGACCAATTGAATCAGCACTCATGCCACTTAAGGGTGGAGTGAAAAGGAAGATGGAGAGAGAGAACTGTGTCTCACACTATACAGTATCTCACAGTGTCTTCTGACTTTTTAAGTAGCTATGAAACCTTGAGCAAATTCTCATCTGTACAGTGGGGGTCATAGCAGTAACTATCTTCTAGGGTTGTTGTAAACATTAACTGAGTTAATATATAAAGTTCTAATAGTGTCTGGCACATGGTAGCATCATCTAAGCCTTAGCTGCTGTTACTGTTGTTGTTACTAAGCAGGCTTTATAAATGCTGAACATTTTACAGCCTTAAGTGTATTTTGCTTTTTAAGTTTCACTCTGTTGCACCCATAAAATATTTTACATGTTATCTGTTTTCAATAATCTGCAAATCTCAAAAAGTGCCATTTTGGTATCTTTAGCTACTGCTCTGAAAAAATATGAATATAACATGATTTTATATAACATTGTTTGATAAATAGTTAAGATTTACCTCCAAAAGAACAATCCAAATCAGTACTGGGCCCATTTTTTTTTCCAATGGACTAAAACTGATATCTCTGTATTTGCTATATAATATTGATTTTTAATTTTCAAATAGAACTTTCATATTTAGGAATACCTGAGAAGAACATTAACATTGATCGTATCATCTCTGCTTCCCCCAAACTAGACTCCTTATACAGAAAAACAAAAAACTAACTAGCAAACACACACATTGTCTCTCTATGTCTCTAACATATACATAACACACACACACACACACACACACACACACACACACACACACACACCATGTGCTTGTGACATGCCAGGGCTCACTTTCTAAGAGGATATCCTACATGTTAAGTAGTAGTTTATGTTCAAGGATCCTCTGCAGAACTGGGTTTTTGTCTAGAAAGCTGCAGTATAAGTAAGAGATTTGGATAGAGTTGTGGCGGTGGCGGGAAGATGGAGACAATTTTGGAGCAGCAGTGGCGATATCACGAGGAGAAGGAACGGCTCAGGGACGTCATGGCCAAAGAGATGCTCACTAAGAAGTCCACGCTCCGGGACCAGATCAATTCTGACCACCGTACATGGGCCATGCAAGATAGGTATATGGAAGTCAGTGGGTACCTGAGGGATTTATATGACGATAAGGATGGGTTATGAAAGAGGAGCTCAGTGCCATTTTAGGACCCAATGAGTTTGCTGAATTCTATAATGGACTCAAGCAAATAAAGGAATTCCACTGGAAGCACCCAAATGAGATCTGTGTGCCAATACCAGTGGAATTTGAGGAGCTCCTGAAGGCTCGAGAGAATCCAAGTGAAGAGGCACAAAATTTGGTGGAGTTCACAGATGAAGAGGGATATGGCTGTTACCTCGATCTCTATGACTGTTACCTCAAATACATTAACCTGGAGGCCTCTGAGAAGCTGGATTATATCACATACCTGTTTATCTTTGACCAGTTATTTGACATTCCTAAAGAAAGGAAGAATGCAGAGTACAAGAGATACCTGGAGATGCTGCTTGAGTACCTTCAGGATTACACAGATAGAGTGAAGCCCCTCCAAGATCAGAATGAACTTTTTGGGAAGTTTCAAAATGGCTTTGAGAAGAAATGGGAGAATGGTACCTTTCTAGGAGGGCTGAAAGAGACAAGCAGTGCCCTCATCCATGCTGGAGCCCACCTTGACCTCTCTGCTTTCTCCTCCTGGGAGGAGTTGGCCTCCTTGGGTCTGGACAGATTAAAATCTGCACTCTTAGCATTAGGCCTGAAGTGTGGTAGGACCCAGGGAGAGCGAGCCCAGAGGCTGTTCAGCACCAAAGGAAAGTCCTTGGAGTCACGCGACACCTCCTTGTTTGCCAAAAATCCCAAGTCAAAGGGCACAAAGCGAGACACAGAGAGGAACAAAGACACTGGTTTCCTAGAAGCCCAAATCTACCAATATGTTGAGATTCTTGGGGAACAGCGACACCTCACTCATGAAAATGTGCAACGCAAGCAGGCAAGGACAGGAGAAGAGTGAGAGGAGGAGGAGGAAAAGCAGATCAGCGAGAGTGAAAGTGAGGATGAAGAGAACGAGATCATTTACAACCCCAAAAACCTGCCCCTTGGCTGGGATGGCAAACCCATTCCCTACTGGTTATATAAGCTTCATGGCTTAAATATCAACTACAACTGTGAGATTTGTGGAAACTACACCTACCGAGGTCACAAGGCCTTCCAGAGGCACTTTGCTGAATGGCGTAATGCTCATGGCATGAGGTGTTTGGGCATCCCAAACACAGCCCACTTTGCTAATGTCTCAGATTGAAGACGCCGTCTCCTTGTGGGCCAAGCTGAAACTGCAGAAGGCATCAGAGCGAGGGCAGCCTGACACTGAGGAAGACTATGAAGACTCCAGTGGGAATGTTGTGCATAAGAAGACATATGAGGATCTGAAGAGACAAGGGCTGCTCTAGTGTTTTGGCTTCTGGGCTTGCCCAGGCTTCCCGAAAATCTGCTTTTTCTATTTCTCCCAACCAAGTGCTCCCGAAGACTTTGCTACTTAGTCTTATGGTCTAGCATGCATCATGTAGAAACAAGGTATGCTGGCAGATTGCAGGGTGGAGATGTGTTTTATCCTTGTTTTATATTAAAAATGATTCTGTCAGAAAATAAAACCAGCCCTTGTTCTGGAAAAAAAAAAAAAAAGAAAGAGATTTGTTCGGATCAACTCCAGGGGTGTACATAACCAGCAGAGCCAACATTCCCAGCCAGAGTGTGGCTGGATGAACACATTGGAATAGACCTGCAGGTGAAGGAAGGGAGGAGTAGGACTTCCAGTCACCAAGAGAATTCTTTGAGTAGTTCTTTATTGTTCAGGGCACGTCATGTTTGGGGAAAAGAGCCTGTGTATTACAGGCCATTTGAGAGTGCAAGTGACAGCCATGTCCTAGAAGCCTGTGTGTGACGGTTTAAGTCATAGTGTAACCAAACCCAAGAATGATTACAGTGCCTAGTAGAGGAGTGTTACTGTAATATTTAAGTGAGCCTTGTATTAAAAGAATAATTGCCCCTCAGGTGTCTTTATTACTATTATTAATGGGAACACACAGTAAAATAAGCATGAGACAGCATTCTGAGAAGTCTGTTAAATTTGTGTTTTGCAAATATTTTACACAAAGGTGCTTATGAAAACAATGGCAGAAGGTAAAGATGGCTAAATAATCACGTTTCATAACATGTTGATAAATCACATTTCCACCACATCTACTGTACTACTGAAACAGCTGAGAGCTGATAACATTATCTTTTGTTGCTGAGTCATTTAATTAGTGTGTGACAGGTGTCACTGAACTGGTTGGAACCAAAACAGCAGAACTTACCACTCCAAGCAGCATGCACGTGAAAACCAACCTGCCTGGAATTTGCAGATTGTACTTAACTCCAGGAGCCTGTCACCATTTGTGACTGCCTCCTTCTCCACTTAGGAGCTACCTTCTCTGTCCAGGGAGCCAGCTGGGTCTGCTCGGGTTTGGTTGTGGCATCAGAGAGGGTCCGGGCTGGGAGGAACTTTAGAGACCATCTTGTCCAACCCCCATGGGTTTCAGACAGTGATATTGGGCCTCAGAGAAAGTGGGTCACTTACGCGAGACTGCATAGCTTATAAACAGGGAAGACTGAGATCTGGAACTCAGTTTACCCAGGACTTCTGGTTTTTCTTCCCTATCACGTCAGGTATACTGTCAGCCATACAGATGTAGGCGTACTCTTGTCTATCCTCTCAGTCTCTCCCTGCCCCTTTCTCTGTTCTCAGAGATGCCCCCTCCTTACATCCCAGGAAAGCAGCTGAGCCAGGACTACACGCCAACCCTAGCGTCTGGACTGAGCTCTGAATATCGTTAGGGTTGGTGACCCAGACCTGACCTCTGGCAAGGAGGGTGCTCATATAGCTGATTGCAAAGCCTGACACACTCTCTAACTGCAAACCCGAGGCTCAGAGTAGATGGACCCTAACATCAGAACCAAAGCCTCTTATGCCCTGTAATTCACACCAGGACCTGTTCTGCATCTTACTACATGAAATAACTTCTTCAACAATGAAATCATGCATTTGGTCATCTTAAAAACTTTAGGAAAAGCTTTTAGCCTAATGAGTCAAAAGAGTTTTCTACTTCCCCTAATTAAGTTTCTTAAACATTAATGAGTTAAAATTTAAAATTTTATTCTATGAAAAATTAGAAGAAAATTCAAGTGAGTACCTATCTATGATACCTCTGGAGTGGGAAGACTTTCTTAGCTAAAAAGCAACAAACAAAATCACAAGTGTACAAAAGAAATTAAAGTATGTGTGCTAAAAAAAAAAACCCTGCCATAAACAAAATTAAAAGAACGTAGTAGCCACAGCAATCTTGAGAAATAAGAACAAAGTGGGAGGTATCACACTATCCAACATCAAACCATACTACCAGGCTATAGTAATCAAAACAGTATGGTACTGGCATGAATACAGACACATAGATCAATGGAACAGAATAGAAAGCCCAGAAATAAATCCATTCATATATGATCATTTAATCTATGACAATGTAAGCGAGAATTTACATTAGGGTAAAGACAGTCTAGTTAATAAGTGGTGCTGGGAAAACTGGATAGATACATACAAAAAAAAATCAAACTGGACCACCTCCTTACGCCATGAGAACAAATTCAAAATGGATTAAAGACTTAAAAACGTAAGATCTGAAACCATAAAACTCCAAGAATAAAATATAGGGAGTAAATTTGCAGACATTGCCCTGAGCAATATTTTTACTGATATATCCCCTCAGGCTAGGGCAGTAAAAGAAAAAAATAAACATATGTCATTATATCAAACTTAAAAGTTTTTTCACAGCAAAGGAAACCATCAATGAAACAAAAAGGAAGCCTATTGCATGGGAGAAGATATTTGCCAACAATATATCTGATAAGGGGTTAATATCCAAAATTTATAAAACACTCATGAAACTCAACACCAAAAAAACAAACAACCCAATTAAAAAATGGGCAGAGGATGTGAAGAGGCATTTCTCTAAAGAGGGCATACAGATGGCCAATAGGCATATGAAAAAATGTTCAACCTCACTGGTCATTAGGGAAATGCAAATAAAAGCCACAATGAGATACCACCTCACTCCTGTCAGAATGGCTATCATCAATAAATCAACAAACAACAAGTGCTGGTGAGGATGTGGAGAAAAGGGAATCTTGCTGCACTGTTGGTGGGATTGCAGATTGGTTCAGCCATTATGGAAATCAGTATGAAGGTATCTCAAAAAACTGGAAATGGAACTACCTTATGACCCAGCAATTCCACTCTTGGGTATCTATCCAGAAAAATCCAAGATGCTAATTCAAAAGAATATATGTACCCCTATGTTTATTGCAGTGCTATTTAAAATAGCCAAGACTTGGAAACAATTGAAATGCCCATCGGTAGATGACTGGATTAAGAAATTGTGGTACATTTACACAATGGAGCATTACTCCACTATAAAGAAGAATGAAATCTTACCATTTGCAACGATATGGATGGACCTAGAGAACATTATGCTAAGTGAAATAAGTCACTTGGAGAAAGACAAATAACATATGATCTCACTTATATGTGGAATCTAAAGAACTGAATAAATGATCAAAGTAAACAGAAATAGTCTCAGAGATATAGAGGAAAAACTGACGGTTGCTAGATGGGAGGGGGGTGGGAATGAGGGAGAAGGGAAAGGGATTAGAAAGCACAAATTGGTAACTACAATATTGCCATGGGGATATGAAAGACAGTTTGGGGAATATAATCAATAATGTAAAAATTTTGTGGCATGTCAGATGGGCACATATCTCATTAGGGAGACCACTTCATGGACGGTGTAGATGCCTGACCACTGCACTGTACACCTGAAGCTGAACAATATTGTATGTCAACAATAATTATATATATATATATTTTATATATATAAATTTATAATATATATAATATATATATTATATATATAAATTTATATATAAATATATATATATTTATATATATATAATTTATATATATATAATATATATATTTATATATATATAAAGTCATGGGATATGGAGTATAGTGCGGGGAATAGAATCAATGGAATTGTAATAGACATAAATTATATCAGAGGGGTGGTAATAGATTGGGGGAGGGGGTTATCACTTTGTGAGGGTAAAATGTCTAACTATTACATTGTTTTGTACACCTAAACTAATAAAAGAAAGACCATAGTAGAAAATATTTTTTTTTTTTTTTTTTAAAATTTTTTTATTGGGGAATTGGCGGAGGGGAACAGCGTTGGGGAATCTGGAAAGGGCAACAGACAAGTTGCTGTCTTTTTGTTCTTCAGTTTAGTTGCGGAGGATGTTGCTTCACTGTTAGTATCGTCATTGCGCTCTTCCCGGATGAGGCAGATCGGTCGCTCACCGCGGCTATTGGCAGCTCGCGCTGGCTGCCAGCCGCTCACGCTGGCTGCGGGCCACTCACTGTAGCCTATGGCAGCCCACTGCAGCAGGGGCTGCAGCCCACACCATCACCGGGGCTCGCACAGCCCAGCTCCAGGTGGAGCTGTTGTTAGCTGTAGAGGGCAGTGTCACTGGCCCTCATGTGGGATCCGAACCGGGGCCGCTGGCATCCCAAAACCAGCGCTTAACCAATGCGCCACTCGGCCGGCCCTAGAAAATATTTTTAAAATATATATGACAAAGGGATTCTGCTCTTACATATGAAAGATTTTTACAAATCAAGAAATGCTAATGAACCAAATAGCAAAATTAACAAAAATATGAAAGGCATTTCACAAGAAGATAAACAACTGGCAACTGTTCAATTATATAACCCAAGGAATGCGAACTAAAACGACAGCATGCCACCTTTCATCTATCAAGTCCGGTAAGTTTCAAATGAAAATATCAAATACTGACAAAACAATAATCATGATGTCCTGTTGAATTTAAAATATATGTAGAACTAAAATATAAGACAATGACATTTTGTTGCCTAAGGGTGGAAATTTATGAATTAGGATGAAAACTGTATGATGGAGAAAATGAACAAAGTCTTTGCATTGTTTGGGAAATGGTAACAGCACTGTATTAGCTTTCTAAGGTGGCCCTAACAAACTAGTTGACTTAAATCAACAGAAATGTATCCCTCATGGTTCTGGAGGTCAAAAAGTCTGAAATAAAATTCTTGCAGGGCTAGGCTCCCTTTGAAGTCTCTAGGGGAGGCTCCTTCCTTGCATCTTCCCAACTCCTGGTGGCCCCAGGCACCCTTTGGCTGTGGCTACATGACTCAGTCTCTGCTTCCATCTTCACATGGCCTTCTCTTCTCCATGTCTTCTCCTTTTCTGTATTTTATGAGGACATTTGTCATTGGATTAAGGGGACAACAGATAACCCCGAATGATCTGATCTACTGAGATCCTTAATTGCATCTACAAAGACCCTTTTTCTAAATCAAGTCACATTCAAACATATATTTCATTCAGAATTTATAGTTGTTCTTGGTGGTAAAATTGGTTTATTACAAGTTAGCCCATCACAGTCAGAAGTCTCTCATATGTTTATAATAGATATCCTTTTGTTTGAATGCATTCATGCAGAATGTCTGTTTCCTATGCATGTACTTTAAGCTTACATTAATGGTGCTTTTCGTGAGGTCACATTGTGTTTCTTACCTTTCTCTCAGCACCATGCCTTTAAGCTATCATGTAGCTATATGGAGACTAAATTATGCTTCTCACTGCTGAAGGTGAGTTTCTATCACAGTCCAGTCTTCCAGTGATGACACCCAGATTTCTTCCAACTTCTTAACACCACAATTAGTACCAAAATGAACATTCCCAGGTATGTCCCCTTATTGACCAGTCTGGGAATTTCCTTGAACTATATATACCCAGGAGCAGAATTACTGGGTCATTTAATCCAGAATTTGTGAGTCAAACAATTGCTAAATTTGACTAAGCAGTCCTATATTGTTCTCCAAAATGGCTTTATTTCTGTCCAGCATCATGGAAGTGTGAGGATTTAGAATTTTCCATATAGCAGAATGGGTACAGTAGTGATACTAGTCATTGTGGTGTCACCTCCTACCCCTGCTTCCTGCTCTGGCCTCCTTAGTTTTACCATATGAACTGCTCCCCACAGGCCACAGCTGATTAGACAAGAGTGGACACCAAGGTCAGGCTGAGCCACCAGGTACTTCCTACCAAGAATTGAAATAAAGACATTAAAAGACCCAGTTGGAAGATGGTGGACGCTTGAAATAAAAGTTTATATGTAAAGTCAGACCATACTAGTTTAACCACTTTCAGCTACTTTTTGCACAGATAATTAAGCAGGGAGAATCCATAGAGAGAGGGAAAGAGGGAGGGAGGGAAGGAGGGAAGGAGGGAGGGAGGGAGGGAGGAAAGAAGAGAAGGAAAAAGAGAGAGAGACAGAGACAGAGAGAGAGAGACAGAGAGAGAGAGAGACACAGAGAGAGAGAGAGAGAAAATATCAAAGAATGGAGCTGACATGTGGCTCCACCTGAAATGGAAGAAGCAACTTATCTGTTTATCTCTTTGACTTTCTGGACCTAATCCTGAATTTTGTTTCCCATTTTCAATGTCTAAAATGTTAGTTAACTATTGAATCCTTAAAATAAAATAAAGGGCCGGCCAAGTGGCACTGTGGTTAAGAGCTGGCTTGGGACACCGGCAGCCCCGGTTCAGATCCCACATATGAGGGCCAGTGACACTGCCCTCACCAAAAAGAAAGAGAGAAAGAGAGAAAGAGAGAAAGAGAGAAAGAGAGAAAGAGAGAAAGAGAAAGAGACAAAGAGACAAAGAGACAAAGAGACAAAGAGACAAAGAGACAAAGAGACAAAGAGACAAAGAGACAAAGAGACAAAGAGACAAAGAGAGAAAGAAAGAATAAACTTTAAAAATAAATTAAAAAATAATAAATAAATAAAATTAAAAAAACAAACCAAAACAAAACAAAAAACACCTGACCTTACCTATACTAGCTTAAATAGGTTAAGTTTCCAGCAACCAAATAGCTTCTAATACCATATTTAGCTTATTTTCCTGCCTCAGTAAACAGAGCACATGGTTTTTACAAATAAAATTTTATTGGAGCACAGCCAGCTCATTCACTTATATACATATTGTCTATGATTGCTTTTACACTACAAAAGCAGAGTTGTTACTCTACGGCCCACATAGCCTAAAATATTATCTGGACCTGCACAGAAAAAATTTGCTGATCCCAGCTTAATATTTAGATAACTCAGTGGTAGCGTTATAAACATCATCCATCGCAACCCACTTTGGCTCAGTGCTGCACTCAGGGCTTCTCTGCTCACTCAGAGGTGCAGACAGCTGTTTGCCCCACACTAATAGCAGCAGCATGGTTAGAGGTTCCAGTGTCTCTCACCTCTTCTCATGTCTGTTGGCCCTCCCCTTCACTCCCCCTTTATTGCTTCTCCTTTTCTTGCAACTTCTCACTTTGCATAATTTGTCTTTGAACACTGACTTTTAGGGCCAGCACCAGTCATCTTGTGCTCTGCCTAGGAGCTTTCTAGACATATTTCATCTCCTTCAGTCTCCTTATCTGAGATTCTTATTATTTTAATCATAATTTGCTTTTCTCTTATGTTCAGACTCCTGACACCTCCACATTGTGGAAAGTGCTGGAAACAGAGAATTTCAGCCATTCTCCAGAACATGTTAGATACTAGGCACTGTTGGGGATGGGCCACCCCTTCTCTGCATCTTCACCTGGACTCCACTAAGCCTCCTCCCCATATCTTAGCTTCCTATTCCTCCCACTTCCACACTGGGAAGAGCTGGGCCAGAATCCCAGATAGGCCCCTCTGCAGGCTGTCTTGGAACACAAAGACCCCACCCTAAACTATCCGCTGCTCTTTAGAATCATCACTCTGGCTGTTCTTAGGTTGAAAGATTGAGAGAAGACACAAGCCCTAGGCACGTGAACCTATCTAAAGTCTTCAGGAGGGATGTTTATACAGGAAGGCCTTTATACATCAGGAGGGTGTGATTTCTGTTTATTGGGGACTGGTACCCCAGGAGTCAAACGTGGACCTTAGCCCTGGCTCTTCCCTGGAGTGGCTGTGTAACCTCAGATGAGGCCTTTCATCTCTCTGGGCCTCAGCTTGCTCATCTGCAAAACAAGGGATTTGGACCGGGATCAGTTCTGAATTCTTCTTGCGCCCTGCCACTCTGTTCCGAGCAGTTGGCCAGCCAAGATCCCATGTGATTGAACACAGAGAGATGCTAGGTTGGCGGAGAGCTCATTTATTCCTCAGGCTCTCAGGGGACCCCTTGCTTAAATGTCTTGAGAGGGGGTTCATTATATCTAGAGGCTGCTCTGTGCTTTCTGGTTTTAACTAAGGCAGAAATGCTTTAAAAATTGGTAGGATTTCATGTTCTAGCAGTTCACCACAGGGTCCCACGCACATTAGAGAAAGGTGAAGAGCAGAGAAGGAGCTATTCTTGTCAGTTCCTCTGCTTAAAACATTAACGGTTCCCCACTGCCACTAAAAAAGAGTCAAACTCCTTACTATGACCAGCAAAACCTTTCATCATTTGACCCCTGCCAAGCTTCCCCCCATAAATGTTCCCTTCCCAGCAAGGCCAAAAGCCTTTTAGGTCTTGAATATGCTGGCTCTCGTCCATCTCCAGGGCTCTGTGTGCACTTTTACCTCCTGCCTTGACCCTTCTCTCCTCACTCCCCCATTCTTCCAAACTGGTGACTCATACCTCAGGTCCCAGCTTACACGTTCCTCCTTCACACCTCAGGGTTTACCTTACATGTTCCTCCACTTTAGACCAGGCTAGGTCTCCCTACGGTGTTCTCCAAGTGCCCTGAGCTTCTCCCAGCCTGGCACTTTTATTCCTTTATGGCAATCCTTTCTCTAAATGATCTCTCCTTGCTAGACTGTTAGGTCCAAGGGACCTTGTCCATCTTGTCACCACCATCTCCCAAGGCCTGCGACAAGAGTGGTATAGAAAAGGTACTTATACATGTTAAGTTAGGTTTAAGGAATGAGTTTGCTTCCTCTTCATGATGAGAGATACCTTCTTTCTTTGTCACTGCCATAGCAACTGGTCCAGAAGCCTTGAAAATGTTCTAGTTAAGTGCTTAATTGGCTGAAAGCTAAATGATGGAGAGATGTCTAATGGAGTTGGGAGGGCTGCAGATGCTAGACCATTCTGGTGGCTGGGATGGTGATGCTATTAGATGTCAGCACACCACAGTATAGGCAGATGGCTCAGCTGATCAAATAACTAGTTAAAAAGCAAAAGTGGCATGTTGGTTAAGAGTTGACTTGGGATGCCAGCTCTCAGCAGCAGGGCCCCGGTTCAGATCCCACATAGAGGGCAGTGATGCTGTGCCCTCTACAGCTAAAATAGTGAACAATGGCTCAACATGGAGCTGGGCTGCCTTGAGTCACCAGCCATGGCGTAGGCTGCAGTGGGGCTGGCCGGCAGCTGGCGTGCACTTTCATGAGGTGCTGTGAGCCGCTGTCCAATGGCTGGTGAGCAACTGCCTCACCCAGGAAGAGCTCAATGACGATACCAACATGGGGCCAGTAAAGCGACATCTTCCACAACTAGACTGAACAACAAAATGACAGCAACTTGTGTGTTCCCCTTCCCCGATTCCCCAACACTGTTCCCCTCCCCCAATAAAATATTTTTTTTTTAAAGCAAAAAGCAAAGAGAGTATTTGCAACTTTTAAGCAAAAGGGGTATTGAATCCTTTTCACTTTGATCTCTTGATTCATTAATAGAAGTTAATTTCCAACTGACTAAGGCTCCCAAATAGCAGGTTCCTCCTCCCCACCCTGCATCCCACAGTGCCATCACACTGCTGCTCACCACCCAGCATGGCAATATCACACGCTCCTAGGAAAATTATTGGGTCCCAGAGGCAGAAAGCAGCCAAAAGGCCAGCTGGGAAGTCTGAGAAACTCACTTGTTACTGCAGGTTCTTCTAATTCTAGTATCTGTGAATAACAGATATTCATACAGATAGTCAAAATGTCCATTAAACACTATTTACATAAAGACACGCTGCAACTAAGTTCCTTACATGTTCAGAGGCAGCTATTGTAGCTAAGGAAAAATTAAATTTCCTGTCATAGTGGTTAGAAGACTTCATATTTATTTAAAAAAAAGAAAAAGAAAGAAAAAAAGAAAAATATATAATTTGGGGTTCAACCTGCATTTGCTAAAACAAAACAAGGCAAATGCCCATATCAAGAGAGTTGTGATGTAAAATACTCCTTTGACCAAAGAGCACTCCCCACTACCTGGGAAAGTCCTCTTCCATCCAGCTTCCCAGATCAACTGAACTGACTTTGGTGAACAATGAGGCATTATGAGTCCTTTCACATTCTCCCCTCAGCACCACATTCTCACCCTGGCCATCTTGACTTGGCCATTTTTTGTGCAGCCACTTAGTTTCCATTCCCTCTTCTTCCATGGTGTCCTGCCCTTCCTTGCCCAGAAATTGGACATAGGACCCAAGCTGAGCCAACAAATTCCGTCCCCAAAATGTGAATGTTGAGTACATTGCCTCAAGGGTGGAGAAAGACTGCATACATTCCAGATACAGTGTCCAAGAACGAAAGGCTGAGTGCTTTCTTTTTTTTTTTTTTTTTTAAAGATTTTATTGGGGATTTGGTGGAGGGGAACAGCGTTGGGGAATCGGGGAAGGGGAACAGACAAGTTGCTGACTTCTTGTTCTTCAGTTTAGTTGCGGAGGATGTTGCTTCACTGTTGGTATCATCATTGCGCTCTTCCCGGATGAGGCAGATCGGTCGCTGGCCTCTGGATGTCGCTCATCGCGGCTATTGGCAGCTCACGCTTGGCTGCCAGCCGCTCACGCTTGGCTGCCAGCCGCTCACGCTGGCTGCGGGCCACTCACTGTAGCCTATGGCAGCCCACTGCAGCAGGGGCTGCAGCCCACACCATTACCGGGGCTCGCACAGCCCAGCTCCAGGTGGAGCTGTTGTTAGCTGGAGCTGTTGTTAGCTGTAGAGGGCAGTGTCACTGGCCCTCATATGGGATCCGAACCGGGGCCGCTGGCATCCCAAAACCAGCGCTTAACCAATGCGCCACTCGGCCGGCCCAAAAGGCTGAGTGCTTTCTGCTGCCTCCGTGCCCAGAGCCACCCTGATTCCTGTTCCTATTCTTCTTCTGGTTCTCCATCCTCTTGTCCATTCTGTCAGCTCCTTATTATCCCTTTTACACATTACCTTTGTACTAAAGGTGGCCAATCTTCGTCTCTGTTGATTACAACCAAAGCATCACAGTGCATCTTCAGATCCTTATTTGAATATATTTTCAACTTTAAAGGTATTGCTCTTTTGGGTTTATGACACAGTGTTAAGTTTTAAAAGAAAGATGCAACTCATAGCTATACTATAGCTGTACTACTAGCTATTCTAGTAGCATTTGGGTTACAATAAAACAAAACAACTGTGTGTGAAGAGGGTAAAAGACTGCCAGAAATACACAAAATGCCGAGGGGTTAAGATAGGGGTATGTTTGATTTCTCTTTATTTTCTCTGTATTCCAAATTATTTATGATGTGGCGCATTACTTCAATAATGGAAATACTGATTTATAGTAAAGGAAGTATAAAATGGAGGATATATTGTCTATTATTAAAGACAATATAGTACTGTGACCTTACAAAAGTTACAAATGTAGTACTTGGCCTCTTGTTCCAAATTTCTAGTTCAATTTCCTGCCAGGATTCTCAATACACAGTAGCAAGGTCAACTCTTAATCAACTCTTAATCATCATAGCAAGAGCTGGCATAGCATGGGCTCACAGCAATCATCTCTCTGTAAGAACATCCACACATTTTAGGACTAAGGATGAGTCACTCAAAAATGTGCTTGCTGGTAGAGTTTTACAGAAAGTCATACCAGTAAATAGTAGAAGCCATGGTACATGAGAGGCCGCTAAAGTGAAAAGCCAGCTTTTATCCACAGAGGTTCTAAAAGGCTTAAAAGGAACGTTTCCTTCTTTTAAGTTAATTAATTCTAAATTAAGAATTCATTTGGAATTTCAAAATGACAAGAAAGCTTGTATTTACTGTTATGTTTAAGAATAAACAGGATGAGGAAGGTAAAATCTGAGCTGACTACATTATGTTCATGTTTAGCTAATATCCACTTATTTTTAAGCAGGAGACCTTTAGTGCCTTTAAGTGTATTTCCTGTGTGTACTAGTTTCCTATTGTTGCTATAACAAACTTAGTGGATTAAAACAATATAAATTCATTTTCTTATAGTCCTGAAGGTTAGAAGTCCATGATCAATTTCACTGGGCTCAAGTTAGCAGGGCTAGTTTCTTTTGCAGGCTCTGGGGATAATCCATTGCTTGTTTTTTTCCATCTTTTAGAAATTCATTCCACTTTCTAGTCCTTATTCCTTGGCTCGCTGCTTCACATCACATCATCTTTTCTTCCTGTGCTTCCGTCATTACGTGGCCTTCTCTGTCTGACTCTGACCTTCCTGCCTCCCTCTTAAAAGAACCCTGTGATTACATTGTGTCCATGCAGACAATCCATAATAATCTCCCCATCTCAAGACCCTTAACTTGATCACATCAGCAAAGTCCCTTTAGCAAGAAAAGTAACACTCACAAGTTACAGGGGTTAGGACATGAACAAGTTTGGGAGGCAGCAGGTATTATTCAACCGACTGTACCAGAATTCTCTATTTGTTTAAAATTAACAAAACTTTTGAAAATATAGAGAGCAAACATTTTTTTAGTCAATAAAAATATTTTAATATCTGTCATGTGTGATAATTATACCACAATGTGTGTAGGAGGGACGTGTCCAAATTAGAGAGCTCATCTATTTTAATAGCTTTTAATAGCTTCATTAATTTTCCTGACAGAGCTGAAATTTTAAAATCAAATCAGCATTTGTCTCATAGCTACAAAGGCCAAGAATTTTTTTAAAGTAATAAAATATGTTTTACAATTAAAATAAGGATTAAATTGGGCCTTCTTGACTTGATTAGTAATGCATCTGTTTTATTACAAGGCCTCAGAATTTTAAACCATGACTACATCTTCCATACATGTCCTCTAACTTGTGTGATGAATGAAAGATTCTAATCAGCATCCTTTGTGTTATCCTGAAGAGAAACTGCAGGTGGTAAATACAAGAATACCACTCAGGCGTGGAACACTGCTGCCTCAGCCCTTACCTATCCGGGACCCAGCTAAGGACTAGGAAGCACTCAGGAACTACCCCTGAGCACCCAAAACAGGAAGCACTAAAGACCCCCATTTAGCGCCCTGCACACCACTCACAGGCGAGTCCATCAGGCCTTCACACAGAGTCACACTGCTTTACTTGAGACGTCTTTCTAATAAGTGTGACCTGATTTCCCCAGGAGCGAGGAGAAGATGATAGGAGAAATGTCAAGTTAGAAGTTGGGGCCTGTGGAGTGGAGTGATTTCCTGTAGGTGGACACAAGGACCACAGCACAGTGAGGACCAGGAGTGAAGAAGCATGCAGAAACCTCAGCGAGAAGACACAGTCACCCACAGACACACTTTCTGAGACTTGATCTGAGCAGATAAAGTTTACCCCAAGCCCCTTTACCATCCTCTGCACAACCATGAAATAACTACTGTTCGAAAAGCTAGCTTCGAATCACTTAGGAAAGGACAAATATATTTGGTCAGCTCTCCTTAAGGAAACAGAAATGTATATGGGTTAGTTTAGAAAAGTTTCATAAAAATGTTTCTCCCTCAAACTTTGTTTGAAAGGATAAAGCCTCAAACACCCAGAAAACTTGGCTCCTCTAAATGACTTACTCTATGGTATCCATGTACCTACGACTTTTTTACAAATTAAATTTTCATTAATTTGCATTCTACTCTTTCAGGATTTTTCATAATTTTATCCCAGCTGGAATGAGCAAAACTTTGCCCTTGTATAAACTACAAAGAAAGGGTTTCCAAGAAAACTAATACCATAAATAAGACTTCAGAGAGATATATTTAGTCTGCTCATCAAAAAAATGTAAAGTCCTTGAAAGGCTTTTATGCAAAAGAAGATACTCAAATATGCTCTGTTCATTACTCTTAATTGGTTTCAGTTTATGTACATGAAAATAGTAAAAAAAAAAAGTATTTTTAAAAACATATTTAAAATTCAGGCTCACCACCTCAGTTTATCCAAGTTAACGAGAATTTTTTTCTGTTTTTCTCTATGCATTATATTACAATTAAATCAGCGATGACTGGATAGTTTGAAAATTATTCAAATAAAACAAAAAGCTTTTTTAAAAGGTACAAACAACATTTATGACAATTCAAGAAATGAATTCTATTTGAAGGCCTTTCTTTGTTAAATTGAAAAGATTAGACACCACTTTAAACTGAGACATGCTCTCCAATACATTCAACGCCCAGCAAAATTTACAAAAGCTTCATGAATGTTTGCTAATTATCCTAATTTTTCTCCTATAGTCTTATTTAAAAACACTGGGAAAACAATTTTCACATTTTGTAAATCATAAACCAACAGATGAAAACCAACTTGCAGACACAGAAGTAGTTTGCATCTGCCTCATAAGATAATCAAATACCTGGAGTTACATAGATGCGGATAAATTCCCATCTCCTAGGAGATGGGTCCAGAAGGTTAGGGTTAGTATTTAACATTTTCTAATTGAAAGCTGGTTTAGCATCTTCCTACTTTATGTTCAGAAGAGTTTATAAACAGCGGTTACATCTGACTCCTCAGTTTAGGAAAAAGAAGTTAAATTCTTTTTCTATTTAGGAAAAAAAAGTTCATGTCAGCCAAATAATTATTTTGTTTCCTCTAACATCTGGGTTTGCTCAATCCAATAGTTTGTATCTAGATAGTAACTGGTTAATACTTTTGATTTCTAAATGATTGATTTAAAAAACAAAAAGGTTTGACTACATATTATTATATCTGGGATTTACTTTGAATTAATCTAGGAGTGGAGGTCAATTGTTATGGAGGAAAATGATGGGCCAAAGTGTTGATAATTGCTTAAAGCTGGGAGATAGGACATAAGTACTCATGAGTATATGAGTACATTATATTCTTGTCTCTACTTTTGCTATGTTTGACATTTTCCATAATAAAAAGGAAAATGGAAAAACTATGTTGAAGACAGTTGAAAGAAAACAAGACTGATTACTAGATTAGCATAAGAAAAGGAAAAGTGAAACTGCACTGTGGTTAGTTAGCCTTGTTTTTTTTTTTGAGGGCTGTGTCACTGGCCCTCATATGCGGGACCTGAACCGGGGCGCTGGCTTCCCAAGCCAGTTAGCCTTGTTTTTTAAAGGGCATCTCCAGAATCTATACTGCAGACATCAATAGATGGTTCATACAGTTCAGTCCAGCAGTGAGTCTTCAGGCCTGCTGGCTGAGTCAGTCCTCAGAGCGCTTGGGGTTCCCTTTCCACAGTATGGGGTGGTCTCTGGGCAACCTCAGCCCACCTGCTATCCAAATATAATTAGGCCCAAGGGATGCATGGGTGAACACTATGAGATTTCCATATAACAGTGGTGCTGTGACTTTTCCAAGCCATCAGGCCCCTCATTGGATAAGAATTGACCATGATTCAATATCTGCTTCTCACTAAAAATGGGCATATATGTACAAGCACACCTACACCTGCACACTTAAGAATGTATAATTATACCCCTACCTTGTTCCCAAAAAGATTTAAGGTACTTGTGCACATATGAAATAAAACTTAAATTAGTTTTGCCATTTAAAATTTCTCTCCCTAAAATAAAGTTCCATGAATATTTATCTTACATTTGCATTAAAAAGGCAAACACCTTGTCATGAGACCCTTTTGTTCAGTTGGCTCACATCACTCAAGCTCATGATGAAAAACTTTCCTATTTATATACAGAATGTTAGACTGGCTTTTGATTGAAATGTGGTTAAGATCAGAAAAGCTGTCCCGTTAGGAATTTTGCTTTTCCTCAGTGACGTCCACTTCACAGTCTGCCTTCATCACTCCTCAGACTGTGCCTGGCATGGAAGGAGGGTCCCTACCTTGTGAATGTCCATGTGTAAGTACAGCTGCTCTAATACCTCTGGCACATTGCTTTCCCCTTTGTCCTCGCCTGTCATCAATAAATGTCTCAGAATCCAAAAGTAAGAAGCAATTTCCTTGCTAAACTAGCGCAAAAGGAGTCACATCTCTAAAGATGACTTTGACCATTCAAAAGTTGGAGAAAAAAAGTGTTATGCTTGGGTACCACAATCAGGGATATTACCCCTCATCAGTACACTCAATCAGTGTGTTGATTGAATCCCACTTGGCCAAAATTCTCCTGTTAGTTTGCAGGCTGTTGGAGCTTGACCTGCTTGGGAAATAGCAGGGTGGGACATGCTCCAGCCATGACCATTCCAGCCTGAGGGACTCAGGGACCAGGGAAACAGTAGGAATTCATTTCAAACCAAGTTAATCTGGAATAAGGAATTATAATCACATTTTTTTTTTCATTCAACATTACCAAACAGCTATCAGTGCAAGGCACTAACTGTGTGTTGAGAATTCAAGGACGCCCGTGTCCTCCTGGTCCCCACCCTCTCTGTGCCTCAAAGACTTGCAATTTGTCCATCAATAAGGTAAGTCTCATTACAGAAGATTGGAAACATTTAGTAGATTAAGCAATGGGAGCAATGAAAAGTTAGTAAATGTGGTCACTGATGAATAAAGTTCCCTCAAGAGCCATTCAGAATGAGTTTTAAGCATACAGACCAGAGATATTATTTGTAATACTCCAAATTATATGTGAAGCATTGACTGTCAATTCCACTCCCAAGCCCCCCATACAGGCCTTCTTGATTGTCCACTTAATGGGTCAAGCACCAGCCAAGTGCATTAGATCAATGGTTGTCACCAGGCTGCAGACAGAATCACCTGGAGCCCTCTTAAAACTCCTAAGGCCCAGTCAAACCCCAGACCAATTAACTCAGAATCTCCAGCCTTGGAATCCAAGCATCAGTATTTTTTTTTTTTAAACTCCCTCAGGTGATGCCACACACCCAAGTTGAAAAGCCAGTGCTTTACATATTGTAATCTCATTTCGTCTTTTAGAGAACCTCAAGAGGTAGGTTTTTCCATGCTTATCCTTGAAGGAAGAAATAGGCTCAGAGGAGTTTCAAAATTAAGGTCTGAACAAGAGCTTTTGTTACATTATTATCTAAGAAAAACAGCCACTCAAATGCTGATCCTGTTATATTTACCAGCCTCAGAAGCAAAAAAACAGCACTCCTAGTGAGTGGAGCTTGGAAGGCAATCTATCTAAATGGAGGAGGTTGGGGCGTTCTAGACTTTGGGTTATGATAACACTATGATGCCTCGTCTGAGTGTTGGGTTGATTGTGGTGTGCTGAAATCTGGTGAGGGCCTGATGGATGGATGCTCTTTACCTTGAAGAAGAAATTGTCCTTAGCAACAAATAGGATGTCAGTGAGAGAAGGAACTCTTTTCTCTTGAGTTAGATCTTCTAGGAGTCCAAAGTTCCCAAGAGTGGCCTGAGTAGTAGGGGAAAACTCACATACGTTTTAGTGAGGCAGGCTGGGGGGCCCAAGCAGCAAGGTGCTTAGTATTTTTAAACCTACGTTTGCTAGTCCTTGGGCAGAACTTTTTAAATATGTAAATTCCCAGGCTCCACCCCAGTCCTACAAAGTAAGTTCTAAGGGTGGGATGGAAACATGGTTTTTTATAAGGTTCTCCTACATGGAAATCACTTAGATAGCATCCCTTTTCCTTTCCTCTATTGTTAATCTCTCTCTCTCTCTCTCTCTCTCTCTCTCTCTCTCTCTCTCTCTCTCTCTCTCTCCTCATACTATAATACTTCTCATCTTTTATCATTATTTTTCTGTTAATGGGTTTTATTTTTCTCCCTCACAGAAATGCAAAGTCCACTACGATATTCTCAGTGTCTGTCACTGTGTTTGGAATATTGTTGGTGACCAATAAATACTTTTAATTAAATGAATGAGTAACAAGTCATAGCAAAGCAAGAGAAAAGATTCAAAATTATAGAAATGAAAGAGATAAGAGTTCAGAGGAGGAAGAGAGAGGCCCTGGTGCAGAGGGAGGATGGTTGCGGTCCCTTTTCCTAGTGGTGGCAGGTCAACAGTCTCACTAGACTTGGGATGGGTGTTGGCCACATCCCTAGTAGCAGGCAGCCACAGGGGTAATGATCTGAGAAGCCATGGGTGTTTTAGGGGTGTCTCAGCAACATGCCAGAAAACAGTACAGTATTTACAGGTCACCTGGGCCCTGCTTTATCAATATGCACTGGACTCTGAGGGGCCCAGGCTGAGTAATCCTGAAAAGTCGTCCCTTAGATTATGACTAAGACCCCTATAATGCCTACAGCATCCTTGCTTTCACATTGAAATGTATAACATATTTATTGAGCACCTACTTATGTGTTAGGCATGAGCTTTATTGTTCAATGTCCATATCAACTCTATAAAGCAGGTGTTACTCAGGAAACTGAGGCAGAAAGTAGTTAAGTGATTTACCAAGTTCGCCCAAGCTAGGAAGTGGTCACACCAGGGCTCTATCCCCAGGCATTGTCCTCTGAAACCCTGCACAGGCACCACCTCCCAAAGCTGTTCATACACACTGTTGGTAGATTTTACTCTTAACCGCTCTGGCCCAAAGGAAGTTTGCTAAATATTTAAAAGCAGTTCTTTAGTTTGACAGCCTATTTTGGGAAACTCTTAACCTTCTCTTTTGAGAATGTGAGAGTTCAATTTATCTATGACAGTGGTGTGGTCTTCATACACACTAGGATGTGATTGACAACCTGATTATTCCACATTCGCCCAGCACAGGAAAAGATCCCGTCATGGTCTTTAGGATCCCAGCATTGGGGCCACATGCTCAACACACTGATTTGTTGAAAGCCTTCCCAGGAGTCCCTCTACCATGTGACAAATCCTCTTCCTCCTCCTACTTCTCCTCTTTCTCCACAAGCTGTCTTTTGGATGCCTTCCCCAGCTTGGCTGGTATACAGTTGCAAATTAAAATGCCAGCTGGAAGAGTGGCACACACAGCCAAGTGCCAAAAGCTCATGTGGAACTTCTAAGTGCTGCTATTACTGAGACATTGCTGGTAGCATGCAAGAGTACCAGAGCACAAATCTCCAATCTTTTTCATGCAAAATGATACAGAGGAAAGAAGTATAACTTACCTAAAAACTCAGAAGTGGTGTCTTTTTTGTTTGACGTTGGTATACAGTTGTTGGAACTGTCCTTATAGTTGGGTGGTATATGTAGAGTGGGAAATGAATTTTTTTGGCTTCCTGCACAGAAGTGCTGTGTAAATTCATCCATGCCCATGTCAACATCTGGATTTGTTAGGAAAGAGTATGGGGGAGACGAGAGTCCCCTGTTGTCTTTTCCCCACGAGTGACAACTCTCACAGGAACCACATATGCCCAGAGCTCTACTGCTTTTTATCTCAAAAACTTTGTCATGATAACATGTACATAAAGGTTTCAAAGGGTCCAGTATAATGTCCCACGCAGTTACAGAATATCGTGTTGCCAGATGTGTGTGTTTTTTTCTACCTAGATCTGTTGCAACTCAAAACAGGGTTGTTGCTGTTCTAAAAAAGTCAGCCTATAGAAAAATATAAATTTGCTGATGGCCAAATTTTAGAAAGCCACTGAAAGACATTTTTAATCCTAGGTGAAGCATCAAATTACACCTATTTTTTTTTCTAGTTGCTTATTGTAACAAAGCCATTCCAACAAATTCTTCTGGAGACATTTCTAAAAGCCTGTAATTAGAAGCAGACAGAGCTGAGTCTTCTTACTAAGCAAGAGTGTTCATATATACCTTGGCATACGTGATCACTTAGTGGTGGTTATCCTAAAATGGCATGACTAGTGATAAAAGATGTCAGTTCCTGAACACAGTTACCTTATTGGGTGATTGGTTGTTACAGTTTCTTTGGAAAACATTTTTGCATCATCTACTAAAGTCAGACATATGCACACCCTGCACCTCAGCCATTTTATTTGCCATAGAATTGGAATTTTCTAAGGTGTAGCCAAGGCATTGTAATTCTCTCAAATGCTTCAGATATACAGACATGTATAAGAATGTCCACAGCAGCACTATTTGTAATAATCAAAAAACTGGAAACAACCATAACACCTATCAACAGTAGAATGGAAAAATTGACATCTAGTCACAGAATAGAATTCTACACAACAGTGAAAATGAAAAACTATTGCTACATGCAACATGCATGAAACTTACAAACACAGTGTTGCATAAAAAAAGCCAGACACAAAAGAATGAATATGGTATGAGTCCACTTGTATAACAAAGTTCAAAAGTCTCTGCCAATGTTGGATACACCGGTATTTACTTTGCAGTTGTTACCTGGATTGTATTTTTGTGTTTGGTGTACTTTTGCATGTGTGAGTTATACTTCACGATAAAAAATAATTTTTTAAAAGAAAATAAATAAGAAAGAACTAAATCAATACCTATGGTTCAAATTCTCAAACAACTGTGGGGGAAAAGTCTGGCTTCATTTTCATCCTTTTTCCCATGCAATACTGGGTATACAAAGCCAGAAGCCAAAGGCAAAATTGGGTCTTTCTGAGAGAATTTATGATTGCTCCAAATCAGATCAGCCCCTGGGTTCCCAGTGCCACTTGTGAAAGATACCTAGCCTTGAACTCCAGAGTTCCAAATTCCATGTGACCAGCTTCCTAAAGGCTTTTTACTTGATGAACAAATTATACTGCCAAGAAAGTGTCAAAATTCTATCAAGCTTAATTATGCAATTTCTGTCTATAAATGACATACCTCCTGTACCCGGTGAGACCCACCCATGCACTAATAGGATGTGACAGCTGCATTACCAACAAAGCCTCCCCCACCTTCAGTTCTCTTCAGAGGCGCATGCCTCCTGCTTGGAAGGCGCTGACAAGCCCTTTGAGAAATGTGAATCTAGTGAAGTCTCAAATCAGAGACAGTGTGACTGCTGAGGTTCACCCAAGGATCACCCTGTGCCATCAATGGGTATATGTGGGGGTGAAGAGGGGGGATCGATCCCATTTTCACCTTCTGAGTCCAAAATATATTCCTGTTGGAAGTTGTGGCACTCTTTTCGTGAAGTTTTTTGTTTATTTTGTTGTTGTTGTTGTTTTAATAGGGTTAAACCTTTTTTTGGTCAATGTCTATGCAGCATATTCCTGTCCAAAGGCCCCCAGGGAACAAAAAGGCACTCCCTCTGTGAGCCCTGGACTCATCTGTAACCTCATGCGATTGCTGCCTCTAAGGCAGAAGGGAAAGAAACTGTCCTGTGGGTTTTCCTTGTCACTTTACTCTCTTTGAATGAATGATCTAATGGTTGACTGAATGCTAAGTTTTCTGTCTTAACAGAAATAAAACTTCTTTCAATGCCGGCCACAAACACATATCTTTCCTACTATATTTGGGTTAGGGAAAATGAAACATCCAGGGAACTTCAAAGAAAGAAGGAATGGTCCCTTCCCCAACTCCCCTGAACCACATACCCAACCTCTCCCTCAATTTCCACCATCAGAAAAAGGTGCCAGAAGACATGAGAGTAGGAATCGATCAGCATGTGCAGCCCCTGCTCTCTAGGGACTTCAGGGGAAGTACAGAGGGTGCTGACTAAATATAAGCAGGAATCACAAGATAATAGGACTGTGGTGTTTATTCTATTTTTTACTAATATCAACCTGACAGCCTTTATATCCAAATTCTAGTAGAGGCTGCAACGTTATTCCCTTGGTGCTGATCCTACCACAAACATTTTGGTAACAATTCTTTTGAAATTGTTTTTGCATGCAATAAGGCCCTTTTGGAAAAAAAGAAGCGTGTGTGGATGATTTTATGGAGCCACTTCACAGAAAGGGGTCATGTTCTCTGCTTTCCCTAGCATATTGTTATTGGAGAAGAAAAAAGGAAATACCAGGAATGACAAAAGGGTAACCAAAGGCTGGAACATCTTTAAAATGGTAGTTCTCAAAGTCTGGCCCCTGCCTGGCAATCTCCGCATCACCTGGGAGCTTTGAGACATGCAAATTTTCCACCCCATTTCAGACCTACCTAATCAGAATTTCTAAATGTCCCCATGGCTTTTAAAGATCTGATTTCATTTTCACTTTCTTTCTTCCTGTAAAAATAACTACCAACACCTTTGGGTTTCTGGTTAGTCATCATTTGAGGGTACTTGTGTAAATGGATCCTGTCCTCTTTATTCTGAACCGCGTGATTTCACATTCATACAGAATAACCCAGCCCTGCTTTCCTGTGTGTCATTAGGACACTCAGTGTGAACTGGGTCACATCTGTGGCTCACTGATCTGGTTTTCTTACAGCTGGTAGAAGAGAAAGGAAAATTACTCAATGCAATTTCCCCTCAAGAAACAGCTTGTTTCTCATCTTTAATTAATTGTGCCTTCCGCTCAGAAACTCCATTAGAGTTAAACCAGGATTCCCTGACCTTCTGTGGGAGAAAAGATGCTATTTTCCTATCCTAGAACACTTGAGATATCCTTAGGGTGGGGGGCGGGCTTGTTGGAGGGGAGAGTGAGGGGGCCCAGGGTGGACATGAGGGGAAGGGAGATGGTAGTGAAGTCCAGAGCTGATGAGGGGACAGGGACCATGTGAGGTACCATTGGGAGAAACAGATCTGGAAGCCACAACAAGAGGAGGCCTGTCTCACTGTATTCAAAATGCGCTTTGTCTTCATAATTCCGTTTGGGGGCCTTTTAAGAGTAAATTCAAATCAATGAAGAAGCACTGCATGACAATAAATGCTCTCTCTCCAGCAATACTTATACCTGTCTTCCAAGAACTGCTTTGGGAAACACAATGAAGAATTTTTCATCTTTCTCTAACAGATTTGTTTCTACAGAAAGGGGACGTGTACCAACCTGGAAGTTAGATGGCAGGGGTTCCATTTCCAGCTCTGTCAGGGAAACGTGGACTTGAACTTGGATAACAGTCTTGACCTCCCAGAGCCCTTGGCTCTTCATCTGTAAAATAAATGGTTGGGATTCCAGTCTCAAAAATCCATTTCAGTTCCAGCTTCTTTTTTGTGTGTGAGGGCAGTGTCACTGGCCCTCATATGTGGGATCCGAACCGTGGCCGCTGTCTTCCCAAGCCAGCACTTAACCACCACGCCACTCGGCCGGCCCAGTTCCAGCTTCTTAAGAGTCTATAAAAACTTAACAGGTGGAAAAAACCCAAATGTCCATCAGCTGATGCATGAATTTACAAAATGCATTATATCCATACAATGGAATATTATTCAGCTGCAAAAGGAATAAAGTACTGATACAAGTTATGACATGGATGAACCTTAAAAAACATTATGCTGAGTGAAAGAAGCCTATCACAAAAGGCTTATACAATTTCATTCCCAGAACAGGGAAATCTACAGAGAAAGTAAATTTGTAATTGCTTAGGGCTGGGGGAAAGGTATATAAGGTATATGGGAAGGGGATAAGGAGATGATAACTAAAGATATTCTTGTTGAGGTGATGAAAGTGTTTTAAAATGGACTGTGTTGATGGTTATATATATCTACGAATACACTAAAAACCATTGAATTGTATACTTTAATTGGGTGAATTGTACTTTATGTGAATTATATCTCAATAAAGCCTTTTTTTTAAAAAAAAAAAAGCCTATAAAAACTAGTTTTCGTAAGTTTCTAAGTTTTTGACAGGAAACCCATGGAGTTAGACCAAGAACACCTTTATGAGATGGATAAGAATGATTACTTCATATGAAGCAAGTTTTCAAGGGCTTGACATCACTCCCATATAATAAAACCTGGAGGAAAATTGAACCCCAGGCCTTTATGCATGCAGGGAGAGTAATCACCAAATGACTAGAAGAGTAGAGAAATGAGATGAGAAGTTACATGAGAATCAGCACAAGGAGCTGACTCTGCATTTGGATAGGTCAGTGATGTGCAAATGGTGCCCGAATGAGGACAGCAGCTGCCCAGTGACCCCAGAGGGGATGGAGCAGCCAGGCCAGCCACAGTGAGGACAGGATGGTGAGAAAGCAAGTACTGGCAGGTAGCTTGGCAACACGCATGTTGAGGGGCCAAGGGCAGACTGGGGGTGGGGACCGGAAGCAATTACTAGATTGTCCAGCTGTAACCACCACCGCAGGAGCCCATCTGCCAGCTGAAGGGCTTTTTCCGGTCACAGGCCACAGCTGGGCACTCAGCAAAATGCCCTCAGCCCACAAAAGCAAGACCTGAAAACTGAACAAGCCAAAAAGCTTGAGTCAGACCTTGACTAATGTTCCAAATTGAAATGGATGCACGCACTTGGTTTCTCCTTTGAGAAAAAGTATACAACACAGTGGCAATGTGCTGCACTACCATGATTCCTAATGGGCAAGGGGGCTGCGTGCTTATGGGTGGAACACGCAAGACCCTCCCCCATCCTCACATAAGGCACAGTGAACCCTGCTGACCCATCAGCACCAGCAGAAACGTGGAGTCCGTGGGATTTTTAGGGAAGGGGCTATAGGAGGGGGTCCAAAGCTAGCAGACAGCTTGAATCCTTAAAGCCTCAAGTGAGGGTTCCCTAGACTCTCCCCACCAGCCAGCCCAAAACAGTGGTTCCCACAGCAATTCTGGGACCAACAAAATCAGTATCACCTGGGAACTGATGAGGAATGCCAATTTTTTCAGAAACAGAAATTCTGGGTTGGGGCCCAGCAATCTGTTTTAGCTGCAGGACTATTAGCTAAGTCACTTCCTACTCCAGTGACCCTGACCTTGAGCACTTGGCAGCTGAGTCCTGCCACCTTTCCAAGGACTGCTGAGTAGGAGGTCAGCAAGGACTGTGTTTGATGAAGAGAAATATACAAACATGCACCATGGACAGAAAACAGCTTTACCTGAGCCCTAGTCACCCAAGCCCAGCCAGCAGGTGACTCACTCGCATGAGCGCCATCCAAAGGGTGAGCCGAGGTCTCATACAAACACATTCGTCACCTCAGCACTTCCCACCCCACTCTGCTCTCCACCTTCCCATAGGGTGATGATTCCTTGTAACAGTCCAACCCTCAAATAGTGCTTTTTGGTGATTAAGCTCATCAGACATGCACGCTCGATTTACTTCACACAAGAACCTTGGGAAGGAGGACACCCTCCAGAGATGAGGAAATGGAGGACCATTCAAGGTCACCTGGCTGGAAGAGGGGGTGCCAGGACTCCACCCTAACTCAACATGCTATCCCCTGCACCACCTGCCTTCCTGGGAAAGAGCTCCTAAAAGATTCCTCAACTGACTCAAAGACTATAGAGGACAGCAAAATGAGCAAAGATGTTTCAGATTCCCTCACTCTTTATCTGAGGGGTCCTTAATTCCTTCCAGAATCTATTACCAGCCTGGGCCATGAGGCACTTCTGCTCATCAACCACCCTGGCTGGGTATGTTGTTGAGTCTGTGTGCATGTGCTCAGGGGGCACCTACCATGCACACGTCCTTGTGAAAGGCCTGCTGCCCTCAAGAAAGCTCTTGTTCCCAGCTTTGGACCATTTGGCCTGCATGGGGACTCTACCTTATCTTCTTCATTGCTTCCCAGGCACTCCCCAGTTCTGGATTCTAGTAACTCCTCCACCATGTATGTATTTGATAGTGTTGGGGGCAGGTAGTGTTTCACTTATTGTTCCATATAATTCTAGCATTCCCCCATATATATTGGATTGTTGGAAAAGTCATGACGTATTTTTTCTGTTTTTCATTGCAAAAATGTGTCATGACTTTTCCAACAACCCAATATATGGGGCAGGGAGAGAGAGAGATTTTGATAGTTACATGACCAAAGTTACCTTTGGGAAACATTGTATACTGTGCTCCCTTATAATGCACATTAAAAGGTAGCTCCATGGTGCAATGGATAGTGCATTGGACTTCTATAAGGCACATTAACTTGTTAAAGGCTCTGAGAATTTCTGCAATCAAGAAACCTACTGAGGGGTTCCGGTAAGATGACGGAATAGACGGACACTTTCCCAACTGGCTCCCAGGATCACATCAAAATTACAAATAATTTATAGAACATTTAACCTCGGAAGTCCCCTGAACACTAGATGATCAGAACCTCTAAACGAAGGACCTAAACAAGAGGCCACATCCAGTCTGGTAGGAGGGGCGCAGACGAGACAGGGTGAACCCCGTGAGGGATGCCCCAGCTGTGGGGAGGATTCTCCGGTTGGGGGAGAGACCCTCCGGCCCCACACCGAGCTGACTAGCCCAGAGTTGCTTTGCCAGGAAGCAGAGTTCCACGATAGTGGGCAGTAGAAATTAGTGAGGACTCTCTTTGCTCGGCTCGGTGAGGCTGAGGGTGGCTGGAGAACCAGTGGGGTGTCAGATAGTCACATGTCTTGTTAGGGAGACCATTTCATGGATGGAGTAGAGGCTTGATCACTGCACTGTACACCTGAAGCTAATGTTGTATAATATTGTATGCCAACTACAAGTGAATATATAGATAGTCACCGGATGTGGATTATACGGTGGAAGGGAGTCAAAGGCATTGTAATAGATATGTATGATATGGGGGGCAGGAGTGGGGGGAAGAATTGGGGGAGGGAGGTTGTCAGTTTGAGGGGTAAAAAGTATAACTAGTGCACTGTGTTGTACACCTGAAGCTAATTTAAAAAAAAAGAAAGAAACCTACTGAACTTCATTTGACCACTTCCCCTAAATGGATTTGATTACAGAACTATTTGTCATATGAGACCTATTTACTTCTGACAGGACATGAGTGTTCCCCAAATGCATTTAGGGTGATGGGATCCTACATTTCCCCCATCCCATACTTATGTCTGTTGGGTTTGTCTGAAGTGTGCTCACTGCAGCCATCAGAGGACTGCAACTCTGAATCTTGGATTCTCCCCTAGCCCAGAGTCTGAAGTGTGGGATTATCCCACCCATGGAGCCTGGCGTCTTCTCATTAGCCCCTTCCAATTTCGATGAAGAACAGAATAGTCTTTCCTCCTATTCTGAAGTCCACAGCCCATTCAGGCTCCCAACCAAGTTCCTGGTTTCCTGTCTGAAGGGGGTTTCTGGTGCTCCCTTAATTCTAGGGCAGAGAAAACTGGCCTTCTGAGCTCAGTGAATGGCTAGACCTTTCCTAGGGCAGGACCCCAGTCCTACCTCTTCTCCCGCAGGTTTCTTTGGTGAAGGATAAATCAAGTGTAGTTTCCCATTTGTTAAAGATTTACAATCACAAAAGCACAGACAGTGTCCAGGGACATCAAAATTGAGATGTATGGGAAATGACTCCAACGCAGAGCTGGACATGGTAGGGAGGCTAGGGTGAGGGCTAGAGCGCAGAGCTCGGGAGGGAGGGTGGGGAGAGACTTGGGAAAGCAGGGCTTTGCGAAGGTCGAAGGTTGGAAGGGAAGAGCAGAATGCGAGAGGCTTGGTTTCTGATGACCAAACTCTGAAGGGAATCCCAGATTTCACTTGGCATCCTCAACCTGAAAAACCCCTCATTCTCTTCTTGTTAGACCTATTAAATTGAGTACAATTTGGGAGGGGCTAGAGTTGGTACTACAAATACTGAGAAATTTCACAGTTAGAAAGAGAGGAGGAAAACACCAAAGTACCATTTCAGCTTTTTAGCAAAGGTACAAAGGAAAGAATTGATGAAACAGATAAAACTTCTCAAAAAGTAACCTTCTACAGAATGTTTTTCTGTATACTTTGGGGAAGCAGAGAATGGAAAGAAGCAGAAAATTTGAGGCAACATCTAAAGAATAATTGCAATAACCAAAATAATTGGTTATCTTTTAGAACTTCTTACAAATGACAACTCATTTTTAGGCTTAGAATGACTTTCAGCTCACCATCTACAGCTACCATTTAAACTCTGAAAACTACCCCCAATCCACACATTACTCACTCCTAAGCACTCTAGGTGTTATGGTTCTTTTTCTCCAAGGAAATATCTCCTGTTCTAGTAGAGATATCTTTTAGGAGCAAACCAAACATATTAGAGAGAACACATGTAATTAGTTATTTAAAAATTAGACTATAAAAACAAAAATATAGATCAAAATCATATTCACTCAATATCAGCTTGAAATGATTTGAAAAATGGAGTAGGGGGAAAGAGAGGAGAAATCATAATCTTGGTGATCTTAAACAATCTACCACCTAGAATAGAATAGAATAGATGTTTTGGGTTTTTTCCCCCTACATCGAACAAGCAGCCCTAATATCCCTCTTTGAGGCTTTGGCAGAAGATTACTTCCGAGGCAGCGGCATCAAGCCTAATGCACTCATTGTCACAAAAGCCTGAGATTACCTTATATTTCTACTAAATTGGTCACCTAATGATATTGGCTCCATGTAAAAAATCAAAAGTGTGTCCTCCTGCTATCTTTAGCTCTTATTAAGAGCATGTCTCTTGTTTTTCAGAGCGGTCACAAGGCCCTAAAATTGCTATAAAATTGTACACAGCTTCTCTTTGACACTTTTTCAAAGTTAGCACTTGCATAATAACATCAACAAAGATAACAAGGGGTCTAGCTGGGGACATGTGCAACATGCACCAATAGGAGCCCGCATTTATGTCCGTGGGCCACGGAGATAACTGCTCTTGGGGCCAGCCCTGAGTCTGGCTGTATTTATTGGTAAAGTTCTCTCTCATCCACAGAGCTTGTGAAGACAAAAAACAAAACAAAGCATTAGCAATGAAACACTCAGTCCCTTCCCTATAGGTACCTTGTCTTACAATGTATCTGGGGTTTGTTTTAACCATGTGTGGTAAGACACGCCGACAAGGAATGACTTAGTTATGAAGGAAGGAGTTTTTACTCATAGGTCCCCAGAAACAGGATGCATGGCACACCACATGGGGCTACATGCGGAAGTACCAGGGTTGGTCAGGAGGCAGGGGATTGAGGGGAAAGCGTAGGTAAAAGTCTTTATTATGGTTTTTGCAGAAAGGAATGGACAAAGGTCAGCAGTTTGGGACTGGCTAGTTGAAATCATTTCAGCAGGCGCCGGGCTATAATATGGCCCCTAGTTGTCCAGGACCTGGCTGGGGGGTGACTTAGCGCAGAGAGAATATTGGCTTGGTCTGTGAGAGTTACATAAAGGAAGTGGTTGGGGGTATGGACTTTGGATTGGTTGATTTATATATAAAAGGCATGCTTACAAACAAATTGTTCACTAGCTCTTAGAATTAGCTAGCTCTGGAAGGGGCAGTCTCTCCAGCATTATTAGCAAAACCCCAAGATGTCAAAGAATCATAAAATACAGAAATTTAAAAAATGATTAATACACACCTGATGTTCCACCTTGACATTCTGATTTCCTTCTTCCTCCTCGCCAACAAGGAGTCTAGTGAGTGTGAGGGCTCACTCGCCCTCAGGTGTGCAGTACATCCCCTCACCTGTGCAGGAACCTTTCCCACAGCAGTGCCTTATCACATTGCTTCAACATCCTGGTTAAGAACCAGAGTTACAGATACTGGCATGTCAGAATCACTTGGGGAACTTATTAGAAGTATACTTCCATGGTGCCATTCTAGACCCATAGAATCAAATTTTTCCAAGGTGGAGCCATCCCTAAGTATGGCATAGATCTCCATGTATTTAGGTCTCCTTTCATTTCTTTTTAATTTCTGTAATGGTTAATTTTATGTGTCCAATTGACTAGGCCCCCAGATGCCCAGATAGCTAGTTAAACATTATTCTGGGTGTGTCTGTGAGGGTGTTTCTACATGAGAGGAACATTTGAATTAGTAGGCTGAGTAAAGACAATTGCCTTCCCCAATATGAGTGGGCCTCATCCAATCTGTTGAAGGCTTGGAAAAAACACAAAAGGCAGGGTAAAGACAGAACTTGTCTGTGAGCTGTCTTCTTCTGCTTTCAGACTCAGACTGGAATTATACCATCAGCTTTCCTGGGCCTCCAGCTTGCCATCTGCAGATCTTGAAACTTTTCAGTCTGTATAACTATATTTATATACATACATGTCTATCTGTATCTATATCCTATTAGTTCTGTTTCTCTGGAGAACACAGGCTAACACACCTTGTAATTCTATCAAGTGCTTCAGATCTGCAGATTTCAATCTAGGGCATGTATCCTATAGTTCCCTGTCGCTTCTGAGCCATGAAGACTTCTCTGCCTCCACCCACAGAGTCTTCCTTTCTTTTGTTTTTTGTTTGTTTGTTTGTTTGTTTTGAGGGCAGTGTCACTGGCCCTTATATGTGGGACCGAACTGGGGCCGCTGGCTTCCCAGGCCAGCGCTTAACCACGGCGCCAGTCGGCCGGCCCAAGTCTTCCTTTCTTTTGAATGCTTGGTACACTGATGGTCAAAACTACACATCTTTCTGTATATCTCTGTTTACGTTGTCCTGATTAGTGTAATGTTATATTAAGTCATAAAATCATGTAGTGTAAATAAACTCCAAATTTGTTCTTTTAAATCAAAATCACTTTTTTTAATTTAAAATTGTTTTGGCTACTAATTTATAATTCCATTTATAAAATAAATAAGTCACAGGGATGTAATGTACAGCATAGGGATGTAATACAGAGGGTGACCAAAAATGTATACACATTTTAAAAAAGGAAAACTGTATTAAAATTGTAATAATATATACCAATAACAAAAAATGAATACAAGTTACATTTGACTTCTGCAACTACAAGAGGTGCACAAAATGGTGCACCATCAGCATCCAGACACTTCTGATTATGATGAACTATTGCCTGAGCAACATTGACCAAAGTGTCCACTTGTATACATTTTTTTTGGCAATTACTTCGTAAGGTATATAAATGTTGAATCACCATGTTGTATACCTCAAACTAGTATAGTATTGTATGTTGAACTATACTTTAATTATAATAAACAAATAAATAAATAAAATGTCAGTGTAGCTTAAAATGGATATAGGCCTTCAAAATGCCTGCCAGTCAGACACGGAGGCTGATTTTGTTGTTATCACTTCTTGTATCATTGACAAATTTCTTACAGTTTTACAGCTGAAGATACAGATTCATCCAAATTAACTGACTTGCCCACGGTTACATTGCTAGTTAATGATTGCCAAGAGGTGTGGTGAATCTGTATTTTGATTCTTTTGGAGTTTTGGGGGTAACGTGGGTGAGCTTTGCCCCCTGTAGTCTTGGCTTCGGTGAAAGGCATATGATTAATGTGCTACCCATTCCGGGCTCCCTATTGCTCTTCCTCATATAATATGATAGAAAGATTTCTGCTATAAAAGATCCTCATTTTATCACGAATAGTCTTCTTGGGAAGTGTTTAAAGAGCTGTGGATGCTCCAGGTTGTTCATTAAGATCCATTCTCTCCCTAGAGAGAGAAAACAAAGGGGCCCCAATGACTTGTGTTCCTTTATGGAGAGGAACTAGTCTTTGCACTTACACTGTGGTCCCCAGAGTGACTCAATGACTTCTCCAGCTAAATATAAGTGGTTGCACCCAGGATACTAACAAAGAATTAGCCTAGTGCAGGTACAAAAAACAGCATTCCTTCCTCTGTGGTGTGGGTCCAAGGGCCCCCTCTGCTTTTCCTTAGCTAAGCGGGATGTTCCTGTAGCAGTTTATAGATTGGGTGTAAAACACCGTTCCGCTCCCTCCCCTCTGCTTCCACCTTTCCCAGTTTTCTATTCACACTGGCCTGGAAACCCATTTTTCCCATAAAATGAGATACTGAGAAAAGAATGTAATTTATGTTTTTACCCATGCTGGCACGAAAGGAAATTGTGCCCTGGCCGTGACAAGACCTGAGTCATGCAGGAGTGGGTTCTGACCCTGGCAGGGGCCTGTTAACTTATGGAAGCTAAGACAGATTTTAACATGCTAGGGTTGCCCATTGCCAGAGGAATCCTGTGCTGTGGCCTCAGCAGGAAGGGCTCCATTCACAATGGCAACAAAACATGGAATGTGCTTAGAAATAAGCCTCACATTCCATGTATGAAACCTATATAAAGACAGCAAAAAGGCTTTATGAAAGACGTCGATGTAGAACGGTGCTGTATAAGCCCCAAGCCTGAGAGTACTGCTAAATAATGGATAAAATGCCAATTATTCTCTCATTATGGGTAATAAAATTCTACCTGATAGAATTGTGGCCAAGATTAAATGGAATAGTGCAAATGAAAAGCTTAGCATTGTACCTGACCCAAGGGAAGTTGCACTCATTATTTATTAACTATTATGATTATTAGCTAATTTTAACCAAACAAAACATATTTTTAAAGGGAAGCAGAGAAAAGTAGTTCTACAGATATTTGAATGTGACTTAAAACAATGAGTAAAAGCAACAGGCCACTGACAAAAAGAAGTGTAGTTGGAGACAGGTGCCTCGGCAATCCTGGGTTCTTGACCTGCTCCCTGAGAAGAAATGCTGTAGGAAATCCTGCCCTAAGAAATGCACTGACATTTACTAGGAGATCCAAGATGGCAGAATACATAAACACTGTGCCCGCTTTCTTCCATGAACACATTAAAATTATAACTAAATTATAGAACAGTCAACCTGGAGAACCAGCTAAAGTCTGGCAGAACAGAAGTTTTATAACTAAGGATATAAAGAAGAAGCCATGTCGAGAGTGGTGGGAGGGGCAGAGATGCCACAGAGGCCCCACACCTGTGTGTGGCGGCTAAGAATCAGGAAGGATATCTTGGCTGCATCGATTCCACGCCAGAGTCGGGATGCCAGCCCCCCCACACCAAGCTCCTAAGCCCAGAGTACTGGTGCACAGAAGAGGAGCCTCACAACATCTGGCTGTGAAAAACAGTGGAAGTTCCAACTGTTTCGGTGGAATGGAAAGCTGCAAGAAAGCCAGATGTCCTCTTACAGGGCCCACACACAGACTCACTCGCCCGCAGGCACTCACCTTGAGCTCCAGCAGAGAGACAGTGACTCTGGGAGCATCAGAGGCATATGGAGAGCAGACTGAGGAGTGTGGCATTGAGACAAGGGCTGGAGTCACCACTTTCCCTGTGAGGTGTCTTGCTCCAATGCACCCGGCAGGCAGGCACCATCTTTTCTGCATTGTGCCCGCCCCCTACACTTACTGCCAAATATGAAACTGATTGGTTGGTGAGCTCCACTGTTCTGCCCTGCTGACTCACTGGGACCCTACCCCACCCAACTCCCCCAATGCCGGAGGCACGTACTAGAGAGTAGCCAGCCCTGGATGCATTGCACTCTTTCTTAGAAAACTATCAGAGTCCATGAGCCCCAGGTAGGCAGTGACTGGCCTCAGTGTACTCTGAGACTTTTGCTGAGTATCTCCAGGCTCAGCACTGGCACCAAACCAAAATCTACATTAACCTGTGACCACAACTCTTCCAACTCTAGTGACTCCCTGAGACCTTGCCTCACCCAACTTGCTTATCACATGAGACTATCAGTGACTGAACCTTAAGGGAGCCAGAATGTGGCAGCAGGCCTTGAAGTGTCCTGGCTTTTTTCAGAGTAAGCCCAGACCCCGTACTAGTGGCAGCCATCCTTGGTTCAAAGCATGGTCTCTCCCACATGACTCCAGGTTTAGCACAGGCAGCAAACAGCTGTGGATCACTTTGTAGCTCCTACCAGGTAGCTCCTAGCCAGTCATAGGCAGTAGGTGACCTGGGCCTGCACCGGAGCCCTTCCAAGAGGCCCCAGAAGTGACATACTTAGATGCTGGCTTCAGACCACAGCAGAGCACCTCCCAATTAGCCCCACAAGTGGCACGCCCAAAGGGTGATCTCAACAGGCACCAGAGCCTATTGGGACGAATCCCTCTCAATGAAATAAGGCTCATGCATAGCAGCCTGTAAGCTGTGGAGGGGGCCAAATCCTACAGCCAATCAGTCTGAAGGTGAAACCCACCCACTAACATGCCAATAGTAATCAAGGCTCAACTATAATAGGAGGGCACATAAAACCCACACAAGGGACACTCCTGGAGCACCTGGAACAGGTGACCAGGGAGATTGTGCCAGGGCCATACAGGGCACCTACTACATAAGGCCACCCAGCCAAGACTGGGAGACATAGCAGATCTACCTAATACATAGAAACAAACACAAGAAGGCAGCCAAAATAAAGAAACAAAGAAAAGCATCCTAAATTAAGATGCATTTCTTTGCATCCTAAATGCATCCTAGAGGAGAAAAATCTAGGGGAAAAAACTAAACAAAATTGAGGCTAGCAACCTACCAGATACAGACTTTCAAAACAATGGTTCTTAGGATGCACAAGGAATTTCATGAATACTTCAACAAAGAGATAGCAAACATAAAAAAGGACATAGAAAACATAAAAAAGAACCAGTCAGAAGTGAAGAATACAATAACTGAAATGAAGAATGCACTAGAAGGATTCACCAGCAGATTAATGAAGCAGAGGATCAAATCAACAATTTGGAATACAGGGTAGCAGAAAATACCCAATCAGAACAACAAAAAGAAAAAAACAAATGAGGATAGTTTAAGAGACCTCTGGGACAACATCAAGCGTAACAACATTCACATCATAGGGGTCCCAGAGGGAGAAGAGAGAGAGCAAGGGCTTGAGAATGTATTTGAAGAAATAATGACAGAAAACTTTCCTAACCTGGCAAAGGAAATAGACATACAAGTCCAGGAAGCACAGAGTCCCAAACAAGATGAACCCAAACAGGCCCACACTGAGCCACATTATAATTAGAATGGCAAAGGTTAAAGACAAAAAGCAAATCCTAAAAGCAGCAAGAAAAAGGCAACTAGTAACTTATAAGGGAGCACCCATAAGACTGTCAGCTGATTTCTCAACAGAAACTTTTCAGGCCAGAAGGGATTGGCACAAAATATTCAACATGATGAAAAACAAGGACCTACAACCAAGGGTACTTTACCCAGCAATGCTATCATTTAGAATCAAAGGACAGATAAAGTGCTTCCCAGATAAGAAAAAGCTAAAGAAGTTCCTCATCACCAAACCAGTATTAAAAGGAATGTTAGAGGGATTTCTTTATGATGGAAAAATAATCAAAATCATGAATAATAAAATAGCAATAGTTACATATCTATCAACAATTACTTCCCATGTAAATGAATTAAATATTCCATTCAAAAGACATGGGAGGGCTGAATGCATAAGAAAACAAGACCCTTACACATTCTGTCTACAAGAGACCCACTTCAGATTGAAAGACACACACAGACGAAAAGTAAAGGTATGGAAAAATGTATTTCATGAAAATCGAAATGAAAAGAAAAAAAAAGCTGGGATAGCAATACTTGTATCAGAATAAAAGACTTTAAAACAAAGGTTATAGCAAAAGACAAAGAAGGACCCAGTAATCCCACTTCTGGGTATTTATCCGAAGAAACCCAAATCGTTACTTTGAGGGGACATGTGCATCCACATGTTAATTGCAGCATTGTTTACAATGGCCAAGATGTGGAGGCAGCCTGGTGTCTGTTGGTGGATGAATGGATAAAGAGGATGTGGTACATATATACAGTGGAATATTGCTCGGCCAGGGATGAAAATGGGTTCTTGCCCTGTGGCAGCATGGATGGACCTGGAGGGTATTGTGCTGAGTGAAGTGTCAAACAGAGAAAAACAGATGCAATGTGATTTCACTTATACTCATATGTATCAGTAGCTTGATTATTTTTATTGATGAGTCATATTCCATTGTATGGATCTTTTACATTTTGTTTATTCAATCATCTGTTTGGACATTTGGGATGTTTCCAGTTTGGAGCTCTTATGAATACAGCTGCTATAAACATTTGCATAAAAATCTTTTCATGGATATATATTTTTATTTCTCTTGGGTACATATCCAGGACTAGAATTGCTGGGTCATATGTTAAGTATATGTTTAACTTCATAAGAAACTGCCAAACTGTTGTCCGAAATGATTATTCCATTTTACACTCCCTCCAGCAAGTAATTTCAAATCCTTGTTAACATTTGATATTGTCAGCCTTTTTACATTTCAACCATTTTAGAGAGTGTGTTACGGTATTTCATTGTGGATTTAATTTGCATTTCTTTGATGACTAATAATTTTGAGCGTTTTTCATGTGCTTATTGGTCTTTTGTGTATCTTCTTTTGGGAAATGCTTGTTTAAATCTTGTGCCCATTTTTTCATTGGGTCATTTGTATTATTGAGTTCTTTATATCTTCTGAATTACAAGCCTTTTATGATGATATATGACTAGATGGATCGATAGATGACACATTCACAAAATATTCACAAATATACATATTTATATTTAATAATTATTGTGAATATAAATAGAAATATTTTATTTATATATTCCTTATATGCAATATATAATATATAAAATAAATATATTTCTATATAAAATTTATAGTATAAAATACATAAATTAGTGAATATTGCAGTTTGTGGCTTATCTTTTTATTTTCTTAATATTATCTTTTGAAGAACAGAGCTTTTATTTTTGAATAAGTCTAATACCTCAATTTTTTTAATGGTGTGTGATTTTTGTGTCCTAAGAAGTCATTGTCTACCACAAAGTCACAAAGATTTTCTCCTATGTTTCCTTCCAGAAGTTTTAAAATTTTAGCTTTTATGTTAGGTCTGTGATCCATTTTTAGTTCATTTTTGCATAGGTGTGACATAAGATTGTAGGTTTGTTTTTTGCCAAATGGCAAAAAAACTGTTGAAAAGACTATCATCTGTTGAAAACACCATCCTTTCCCCCATTGAATTACATTAGGACATTTATTGAAAATCAATTGACCATCTGTATATGGATCTATTTCTGGGTATTCATTCTGTTTCAATATCGGATATAACTATCTTTATGCTAATACTACACTGTCTTAATAACTAGCTGTACAGTAAGTCTTGTCATCAGATAGTATAAAATCTCCAAATTTGTTCTTTTTCAAAATAGCTTTGACTATTCAAAGTCATTTGTATTTTTATATACGTTTTAGAATCAGCTTATTAATTTCTATTTTGAAATGCCTGCTGGAATTTTCATTTGATTTGCCTTGACTCTATCAGTTTGGGGAAAACTGACGTCTTAATACCAAAGCTCCTAATCCACTAACATGGCATAGTTCTCCTTTATGTAAGTGTTCTTCAGTTTCTCTCAACAATGTCTTATAATTTTCTGTGTCGAGGGTTTGGATGTCTTTGTTAAATTTATACCAAAGTATTGCATCTTTTTGATACTATTGTAAATAAATAAATGGTGTTATTTCTGTTGATTTTTAAGATGTCCTGCATACATGATGTTGTCATTTGCAAACAAAGAGTTTTACTTCTTGACTCTTCCATTTGTATGGCTTTTATCTCTTTTTCCTACCTTATTGGCTAATAGGATATCCAGTAAAATACTGAATCTGTTGTGAAATTAGCAACCTTTGTTTTCTTTTTATTAGGGGGAAAGTGTTGACGTTCAGCATTAGGTATGTTGTGAGTGGTAGGATTTTTATAGACGCCCTTTGTCTAAGGATAAGTTTAACGTGCAGCTAGTCTATAATAGCTCTGTGCTTATTTCCGAGGACACATAGAGCCATGATTCTGACCCTTTGGCCAAGATAGAAATGAGATGTATTAGCTAGTGATTTATATAATGTGCTATTTAAAGTCCCAAACTTCCTTAAAGGCCCCTGTATCAGCTTGTCTACATTGTTTATTGAAAATGTGTAGATTGATGGCCTGAACCTGGTTTAGTGTATACACATCTTGGTTTTGAGCAGACAGAGGAGAAGACTGGCTTGAGGTTTTTAATGTGGTTATGTGGTGGGGCCAGAGTGAGGGTTCCTGTCAGGCGGGGGGAAGGGGCTTACATGGTTTGAACCTCCCACCAGAGGGAGTATCTGGGCTTTCTACGCGCTTGTCCAGATAGAGTATGAGGGAAAGGTGGGGAGGGGAGGCAGAGTGAGGCTTAAAAGCTGTCAGCAGTCAAACATCAAAAAAAGGGTCAGAATCTATTACAATGAGAAATTTGTCCGTATTTACCTAAGTTGTCAAATTTAGTCACAAAAATGATCTTTACTGTACTATTCCCTTAGTATCCTTTTAATGGCTGTAGAATCTGTAGTGATGTTTCCTCTTTTCATTCCTCATACTGGCAATTTGTGTTTTTCCTTTATTGTTTGATTGGTCTAGCTATAGGCTTATCAGTTTTATTGAAGAACCAGCTTTTGGTTTAATTAATTTTATTTATTGCTTATGCATTTTTTATTTCATCAGTTTTCTCTTTGTTTATTTTAGAACTTTTTTCTTCTTTCAGCTATTGAGGTATGGTTGATAAATAAAATTGTGTGTGTGTGTGTGTGTGTGTGTGTGTGTGTGTGTGGTGTACAATGTGATGTTTTGATATACATAAACATTGTGAAATGATTCCCTTTCTTCTCTCTTAATATAAGCATTTAATGCTAAAATTTGCTTTCTAAGCAATAATGCTTTAGCTGCACCCACACATTTTGATATATTTTCATTAAAATTCGTTAAAAATATTTTCTAATTTTCTTTATGATTTGATCATAAACCCCTGGATCATTTAGGAAGTATCATTTAATTCCAAATACTTAGATGTTTTCCATATTTATTTTGTTAGTGATTTCTAATTTAATTTTGTTGTGATCAAAGAATACACTCTATGAATATAATCTTTTTAACTTATTGAGACATGATTTTTAGCCAGCATATGGCCTATCTTGGTGAATGATCCATGTGCACTTGAAAAGAATGAGTATTCTGCTGTAGTTGGATGGGGTGCTCTATAAATCTATAAATGGTGGATGCTTCAGGCTGAGTGGCCAGAGAGGCATTTTCTGGGAAGGTGATAGTTGCAATGTATAGATGACAGAAAGGAACCAAGAGCTGGAGACCAGGGAAAGGGCAGGCTAAACAGAGGGAGTGGCTGGTACAAAAACCCTGAGATGGGAGCTGGGCCTTGTGTTAAGTGATACTAGCAGACGTTATCCTCTTTAAACTCATGCTTACTCAGGTTTTGGAGAGCTGCTGTTAGACCTGGACTGGTTCTCATATTCATAATCCTTCCTTCCCCTCTAACCAGAGGATGGTGGAATTAAAGGGATTGGCATCCAGTTACCGGGATGGCAGACCTGCCTTTGGCCTTTGTCTCAGTTATGATTTCCAGGCAGCTGCCTGATATCCAAGACTCACTAGAATAAATAACAATAAATCTAAAATAATAATAGCAGTTGTCATATATTATACAGTACCAAACACCTACATAGCAGATTTCACTTAATGCTTACAATTACCTTATGAAGTAGGCATCGTTATCCCTTTGACAAATAAGGAAAGCAAAGTTGAACGAGGCTGAGGAACTCACATCAGTTCATGCAGCTGGAAAGTAGCAAAGTTGGGTTTTAAGCCTAGATTGCTCTGTCTCTAACAGAGAACACTGCCTCTACTCACCCATCTTTATCTACTGGGTTGTCAGAAAAGTCATGACGCATTTTTGCAATAAAAAACAGAAAAAATACGTCATGACTTTTCCAACAATCCAATATACCAGTCATAACCCCTGAATCCATCTGGTCTTGATGTTGCCAAATGCTCAGCACAGTGACATGGAACCTTGCCTTCTTCCTGCTATCTCTTCTGGCCTGGACACAAGTCCCTGCCTAGAACCTGCTCTGTCTTGACATCCCCAATCACACTGCTCACCTTACTGTGTGACCCTGGCCTGCATCTGGCTGTCCTACCAGGGGCTATGAACACTCTGCTTGCTGTACCAGAGAGATTTCTGGTTTTGCCTCCTGGTCTTGGCTTACCCCAAGTCATTTCCCAGGGAATGGGCCAGTTCCAGGTCTCAGCCTCTCACGATCAGCCTCCACCTCTGTGGTTCACTAGACCCTGGGCTCTGACAATTTACACTGCCCACCAGCACCTACCTTCATCTGGGGTCCTGTGTAGTTTGCAATCCTGAGGCTTACAGGGACTCTACTTCCTCTTCACACCCTGAACATCACCTTTAGCAGTAGGTACCAAACTATTTTTATCAGAAACCTCATCAACAAAATATTTTTACACCTGTGCTGTCAAAATATGTGCATTTAATTATATATAAATCATAGATATGCACTACTGTACCAGTAAGCAATATACTTCATAAAGCACAAAATATATGGAAAGTGTTAAAAAATGAGATCAAATAAAACCATTTAATATATACACTTTAATATTTTATAAATTATAATATACACATTCTTATATATACATACACTAATATTTTATATTATATAATATACACTAATTTTTCTATCTTAAAAATTCCACCATAAGAATTCCATGTTAAGAATATATGCATATGTATGTATGTATGAGAGAGAATATGTTTTATTTTATCTCATCCTTCAACACTTCCTATAGTAGGTCCTTGAATAACATCATTTAATTCAATGTTGTTTTATTATAACATTGATGAGATGCTGTAGAAACGTAACTATTAGCCTGTGGTAAAACTGGTTTCATTATACATCTTTTGCTTAAAGTCACAGAACTTATTGACCACATTAAACAAGGACTTACTATATATTTTTTGTGCTTTATGCAGTATGTAATATACTATGTCTAATACATATATACACTCTAATATTTTCTATACCAAGAATTTTCGTGTGGATCATGTGACATGTATGCCCCTCCTCTGGTAAACCCTGAACCACAGGACCCAGGCCAAGCCCCTCAGGGGCTGCCTGTCTCTTCATACCCTTACTTGCTACCTTCACCACCTCAACCCAGACCTCCACCTCTGTCACATAGCTCACCCACAATTCCCTTTGGTCCCAACACATGTTGTGGAGTGAGAACAACCTAACTCTAGACTGCCACTTACCAGTTGTGTGACTATGAACAGTGTGTATAACCTCTCTGGGCCTCAGTTCTCACCTGTAAATCTGAGCAACAGCACCAACTTTTCAGTGGTTATGAGGACAGAAAGAGGGGGTGTGGCCTATACAGGGTGGTCAGTGAATGGTGACCATCACCATCATTTTGCCAGGGGACTCCTCCTGCATCATGCTGATCCATCTGCCTGCTAAGAGACTTTTACCTTCTAGTTCAAAGACACTATTCCTGACCACTCCAGCCCACAAGAGCTTCTCCCATCCTCACACCCTCCCTCCTCTCGGACCCTCTGACCTCACGCACTTAGTCCTGGGCAGCCCCAGATTGCCAGTTAATCATTTATATCTATTCTCACTTCCCCAACCAGCTTACATGCTCCTGGAAGACAGAAGCCATATAGGCCCTGCTCATTTGCACTTGGGCAAAGCAGTTGACATGGACATATGCCCTCAACCACATGGTCACCTGTAGTCTTCCTGAACCTCCACTTTCTGGCATTTTATCACTTTTGTGCATTTGCTGTAATCGCACGGTTACATCTCTTGGCCTATGAAACCCCACCGGCTCCTACAGAAAAGGCCACTCTAACCAGACACTCCAGCAAGTTCCACTGAGCCGGGATCAGCATCTAATCACGTTTCCATCACAACACAGTGAGAGACATGTGACTGGCCCTTAGCAACGGTCTCTGAAGAAAGCTACTCCTATAGAGAGCTCATTAAGTTAGCTGAACACACGTGAGGCAAAATCTAAAAACAGACCTGTACTGTCTGAAGCCTCACTGGGCTCGTGGCAGAAGCTGGACAGGGCAAGGACGGGGCCTCGCTCTCAGTAAGGACAGAGAAGGAAAGCAAATCTGCTGGGCAGGCAGCTCCAGAGTGAGTCCAGGTCCCTGAGCAAAAGATGAAGACCCTGAGGTGAGGCCAACCTGCCACCCTGCCCCACATACAGATACCCCCAGGTCTCAGGGAGCTCTCCTCCACCCCCTAAACCCCAGTGTCATTTGGACAAGGCACTACCAGGAATTGGCTGTGAAGATCATTAGAAACAGTAGAAATTTAAACTTTAAAATTCATTTCAATTCAGCAAACTTCGGGCACCTACCATGCTGCAAACCCCTGCCCTGGGTGACACAGTTCTCATTTTTAAGAGGTTTTCAAGGGTAGATATGACACATAACAAATATCCACAACTCAGGATAACACACAGTAAATGCTCGAATGGAGAAGCAGACGAAGCATTCTGGAAGCAGGGAGGAGAAAGGAGAAATAATACCAAAAGAGGAATGGGCAATTAGGGAGGGCTGCATAGAAGAGGCAGCACTGGCCTCGGGCCTGGAATCCTGATTCCTGATACCTGCCAGTTGTCTTTCTCGGAGCTTAGCTGAACTCAGTAAGCGCTGGTTAGGTGGTTAAATGAGAAGCAGTTCCAGGAACTTGGTTATTGTCTGCACTTTGGTTGCAGGGGGAAGGGAGCCTTGAAGTGCTGCAGGATTTTTTGTCTTTGGGGAACCAGCTGGAAGGGGCTAGAGGGACTCAGACCTCAGAGAGCAGACACTAAGGACCCTGTAGCTTTGCACCCTTTCTGTTTCCCCGCTTTCAGCCCTTCCATATGGAGACCCTGGGGGGAGAACAAACTCCTGTCTCACTTGGATGTAAAAATAGGAAAGCAAACCAGGGCAGCACACATTGGTGAGTTATTGCTTTTAAAATGCAAAGCAGTCTCAGACACTTCCACTGAATGCTTGCCTTCAAACCAAACCTGCACAAGGGGTTAATATTACAATATATTTGTGCAACTGTTATTCATTAAGAGGCAGAAAACCTAGGGAAAAAAACCAAAGTGGGATATGTTTTCCATTCCTGACAGCCTGTACATTTGGAAAAAACACAGGATAACAGGAAAAGGAGTAAGCATCTTTAACCTGAAGGTCTCAGCAGGCCGTGGGCACAATAGGAAGCAGGCCGGGAAAATAACACACCACACACACGCACATTTGTGTGCATACACACACAACAACAGAGGGACCTTTCAAAATTGTCCATTGTTTAAAACATAGGACATCAAACATCCAGGCCACTGGAACTTGGGTCAGAAATCTCCAAATCCCTGAATCCACTGCAGGAGGTGAAGGTGTAGAGGGAAGAGTATAGCTGTTGAGAGTTCAGCTCTCATTTTCCAAGTCATCAGAAGTCTGCATCCCCAAAAGGCACACCTGTGAAGGAAGGCGGAGCTCACACCTGCTTTAGGGACAGCCACACTCAAAGCTGGAAAACACATGGGTTATCTTTCAGACCCAGGGACCAGGTAAACGTTGGTAACAAGGGGTCTGAGAGACCTGCAGGTGGTAGCTAACCTCTTCCTTGAGAAAAGGCTTTGTACACCGTGAAACACTCTACAAATGTTAGGTTTTTAGTTTTTGAGGAAATTAACATCAACATCAACTTCAGTTGGAACCAGTATCTATGGTTCCCAGCCTCTGAGCTGTCCACCTCACTCCTACCCTGCCCAGTGAAAAGTAATCAGTTCATTTATTTATTATTTTACTCAGTTTATGACAGGAAGAAAAGGTCCTTGTCTTCCCATAGGAAAGAATTCAAGTGTGCCAGGAAATAAAGTGAAAGTAGTTTGTTGAGTAAAATCTACTTCATAGGTAGAGCAGAGGTTGCCTCTGAGAGAGACAGCCCCACCCTCCCTGGGCTGTGGTTTTTATTAGTTAAGCTTTTTAGTATGACAATCTGGGGGAGTAATATTCCTATACATTCCTGGAAGGGGTGGGTTTTTCTGGGAATTGGGGATACACCCCTTTTTTTGTCCTTACATGGTCACCTCCAGAGGTCTCATGGTGCTGGTGGGAGTGTTATTTAGCATGGAGACATATATTATAATGACCGTACAATGTGGCTGGAGGTTACTTAGAGGTGACTTTTGTCGTCATCTTGGTTCTGGCTGGTCTTGTCTCATCTTGATTTACTGGTCCTTTCTCTAATTGGCAGTTAATGGTTTTCTTGAGGGCCCTGCACCTGCCCTCAAATTCATTCTATACATTCTATACATGAATTTGCCTATCTCAAATTCATTCTGTACATGTTTATTGATCACCTAACATGTTCCAGGTCCACCAAAATGGATAAGACATGACCGATGTCCTCAAGAAATCACAGCCAAGATCTTCTGAAGGTCGTAGATAAGCCAAATGCATAGGACAGGCCAGAAGAAAACAGACCAGAAGTGGCTTCCTCTGCGGAGGGGAAAACGATTGGGGTATTATTGAATTCTTTACTAGTGAAAGACTCTATGAGAGCACCCAAGTGTACCTCTGATTTTTTTTTAATTACCACTGTAAGCTGTTCTTTTGGGGAGGGGGTGGAATAAGCAGCTCTTTCAATTAGTCAGGGATTTTATGAAATGGACATGACCACTTCTAGCAGCTGTTTCCAACTGCTTCCTGAGTACATGTCCCAGCTCTGCGGGTTGCACAAACACCAAACAACATTTAATTATTTTCTATTTCACACTGCCCACGGGAAGGCCGAGTGAGTTCTGCTTCACGTGAGTGAAGCTCCTCGGGTTCATTTTAGTCCCATTTCCAACTTCCCATTGACCCAATCACTTTCTTGCTGTGGGAGGTGAGGACTCTGTGTTCCTGTTACACCAATTCTAAGCCTCAGAATAACCATGCATGCTGACAGCCATTTACCCTCTCCCATCAGTCCCCAGGTCTCCTGTCCTGCCCTTTAAGATGACCACAACTCCCATCAGCCTTTTTGGGTGATCAGGAACAGGAGGGCTGGGAAAGGTCCCCAAAGGGCCACGTTTCCTGACTCAAAGTACCCACACCCCAGTAGAGGACAGAGGGAAGAAAGCTTCCTGGGTGTCCTCCTAGGAGTTTTAAACAAGCAGAAGCCACTTGAATAAATGGATGAAAGAATTAAAATATGATTCATTGGTTCTCCAACTACAGTCCCATGATCAACAGCATCAGCATCATCAAGGAACTTGTCAGAAATGCAGATTCTCTGGGCCGGCCGAGTGGCGCATTGGTTAAGAGCTGGCTTGGGACGCCAGCAGCCCCGGTTCGGATCCCACTTATGAGGGCCAGTGACACTGCCCTCTACAGCTAACAACAGCTTCACCTGGAGCTGGGTTGTGCGAGCCCCGGTGACGGTGTAGGCTGCAGCCCCTGCTGCAGTGGGCTGCCATAGGCTACAGTGAGTGGCCGGCAGCCAGCGTGAGTGGCCGGCAGCCAGTGTGAGTTCAGTAGCCGCGGTGAGCGACATCCAAAGGCTGGGGACCGATCTGCCTCATTCGGGAGGAGCGCAATGACGATACCAACATGGGCCAGTGAGGCAACATCCTCTGCAACTAGACTGAAGAACAGAAAGACAGCAACTTGTCTTTTCCCCTCCCCCAATTCCCCAATAAAATATTTTTTTTAAAAAAGAAAGAAATGCAGATTCTCAGGCTCCACTGCAGACCTACTGAATCAGAATTTCTGGGTCCCAAGTTCAACTACCTCAGTTTTATCAATCCCTGTAAGGGATTTTGATGAGGCTAGAGTGTGAGCAGCACTAATGCAGTCATTTGAAGCTCAATACATGAAATTTGTACAAACTGCCTGCCTCAAAAGGGTGTGAGTACTCATTTCCTCAGGCATCTAATTCTACAGAAGAGCTCAGTACTTTGAAGATTGAGGATAAGAGTTGTATTAGTTTGCTAGGGTTGGCATTACAAAATACCACAGTAAGTGGCTTCAACAACAGATATTTATTTTCTCTCAGTTCTAGAGGCTGGCAGTCCAAAAGCAAGGTGTCAGCAGGTTTGGTTTCTCCTGAGGCCTCTTTCCTTGGCTTGCAGGTGGCCACCCTCTTGCTGCCTCTTCAGAATGGTCATCCCTTTGTGGATGCATGCCCATGGTGTCTCTCTGTGTGTCCTAATCTCCTCTTCTTCTAAAGACACCAATCAGCTTGAAATAGGCCTACCCTAACAGCTTCATTTTAACATATTCTCCTCTTTTAAGGTCTTATTTTCCATTGTAATGACTATGTGTGGTGTCAGATGGGTACTAGGCTGATGAGGGTGATCATTTATTAAGTTATATAAATGTCTGATCGCTAGGTTGTATGCCTGAAACTAATATAATATCGTATGTCAACTATAATTGAAAAGATTTTTAAATTTTAATAAGTAAAAAACATAAAAGTGGGCCGGCCGAGTGGCGCATTGGTTAAGCGCTGGTTTTGGGATGCCAGCGGCTCTGGTTCGGATCCCACATAAGGGCCAGTGACACTGCCCTCTACAGCTAACAACAGCTCCACTTGGAGTTGGGCTGTGCGAGCCCCGGTGATGGTGTGGGCTGCAGCCCCTGCTGCAGTGGGCTGCCATGGGCTACAGTGAGTAGCCCGCAGCCAGCGTGAGCAGCTGGCAGCCAAGCGTGAGCTGCCAATAGCCATGGTGAGCGACATCCAGAGGTCGGCGACCGATCTGCCTCATCCGGGAGGAGCGCAATGACGATACCAACAGTGAGGCAACATCCTCCGCAACTAAACTGAAGAACAAAAAGACAGCGACTTGTCTGTTCCCCTTCCCCGATTCCCCAACGCTGTTCCCTCCACCAATTCCCCAATAAAATCTTTTTTAAAAAAAACAAAAAAACAAACAAACAAAAATAAAAAAAAACATAAAAGTCTTATTTTTAAATCTAGTCACTTTCTGAGGTTCTGGGGAATTAGAACCTCAACATATGAATTTAGGGGGAAACATTTCAGCCCTTAACAAGTGTCTTCTCAAAATGGACTGTTTTTTCAATATTCACCAGTCCTGTCCGAAACTTTCCCTGGGTATGTGGGACCAAGGTGAGGATAACTGATTCTCCTCCCTTCTCCTTAGCTCCCTCCTCACCTCACACCATTCTCCAGGGGGCAGCTGATTCTATAGGCCCAAAGGCCCCTGGGAAGGGCAGCCATGCTTTAGCAGACAGGAAGAGGAAGTGCAGGGGGAATGGGAGAGAATAAGAGAGAGGGAGAGATTGAAAAAAGAAAGGAGAAAGACAAACAAAGGGTAAAAGCATTGATGAGCCAGTAAGGAGAAGCCTACTTGCCTGTTTCCAGGATCAGAGGAGAAGTAACCCCCTAATCCCACCCAGTTTGGAAGGCCAAGCAGAGTGCAAATTTAAGCCAGTGCAAGGCTATGTCACTTTTGAGCTGTGTGGACTTGGGTCAGCCACTTAAATCCTTGGTGCCTCTATTCATTTACTTGTTTGCTAATTTATTCATTCTACAAAATAGTACAGGCTTTCATACACTGTCCTAGGTGTTATTTCTTTGTTGGTAAAGGGGACTAATAAACCCAATTTACAGAGTTGATAGGCAGATTCAAGATAAACCCCTAGTATAATGTCTAACATATTAGATAGTAGTTGGTTTATGACTCTCATTTACTAGTATGTAAGCTATTGAAGGCAGGGACATCTTCTGTGTTTGTTCACTTCTATCTGAGAGTGACTGTGACTTAATGGATATTTGAGGAAGGAAAGAAAGATAAAAGGTGGGGGCAGGGGGAGGGAGAAAAGAAAAAGACGTAAGTGTGGCACACTGAGTGGCCATTACATTACTGCTACCGTCTGGGATAGCCCAAGTCCTTGAGTCCTGAGAACATCGTCACATTAGCACCAGATCTTGGAAGCACATCACTTGCTTTCTTCCTCAGGAGGGTTCTGAGAACAGAAGGCTGTATGTTATTCGTGAGATTCCAGGTCAGCTCTAGACCAGTCCATGAAGCAACTGAAATTTCTCTTTGACACTCTTTCACCTTCACCTCTCCCTTTTAGATTGCTTCTCATCCTGATGCCAGGACCTTCTTGTTACTTAAAAGGGGAGAGGGGGAGGATGGAGCTCTGAATTCTCCCTCACAATCTCCCTCACACTTTACAAGGCTAATCTCCTTGATAATCCCAGATAGCAAGTCTGTGAAATTAGCTGATGAACGAATTCTCACTGTGGTGTGAGTAAACATGGCAGCATGGTGTGCTGCCCCTCCTGAGGGTTCTTGCCCTATGACAGGGCTTGTGCTTTAAGCCAAAGACAATAATTATAGACAATTAGTACTGGAAGAGTCCTTACAGATCAGCCAGCCTTGACCTTTCATTTCTGATGGAAAATTTGCAGCCCCATGAAAAAATAAAAAACAATACTGAAGGCCTAAACAGAATGGCTCCTTAGGACTACTTGATCCCCAACTTCCCTATTATACTGGGTTCTTAGTGCTGACCTACATTTGGCTTGGCAGAGACAAGGGAAGAAATTCTCTCTTCTATCTTATTGCTTTCTCAGTACTCTCAAACATTGCCAGGTTTTGTCCTATTATCACCTCAAATTTGACAGGAATTAATTTCCTGACACATGGAGCTTTCCCAAGAAGCCACTCACACTACAAGAACCATCCAACTGGAGCGCCATAACATCAGCCCACGCAAAACACTGGACCTCAACTCCCTCCTTCCACATACTCTTACTTTGGAGCATGAGAGAAACAGAGTTTACCTTTCTTCTCCTTGTAGCAGAAATCACCAGAATGGGAAACAATCACTTCCAAAGCTATGTTTATAATTAGAAAATTAAAGGCCTGCATTTCCTATATCTTAGCAAAAGAGGTGGGCAGTTAAAGGCAGAGCCAGCCTTCTCTGTCTGGGGCCTAAGGCAGAACCAAGAGCTGTCCCAGGGCAGAGGGAGCCACACATAGGCCTGTTCCTGCCACGCATGTCTCCAGCACAGCTGCTAACCAGAGAGTCACGACAGGACAAGCCTCTGCTTGGTTTCTGCAAAGTCGGTACAAGCAGAGGTGGATTAATGCTGAGGTTAAAGAGTCCTCAATGCCAGGACACCTCACTTCACGGGTAGGGCCCTAGCAGAGCATTCACATGTCCTATGTCTTTGTGACCTATGTAGACTTAAGACATTTTAACCTCAATGAGTGAAGATTCTTTCTCCTCTGATACCCTCCTCCATCACACTCATAGAGTGATGGAAAACATTCTGGGCATCTGGATAAGGAGAAATTGAATAAGGGGTACATTTAACTTGGGTCTCATAGGACATTTTATGTGGTCCACAGTTGCTTCCATGTGTTGCTAAGTTACTGCTAGCTTTCCTGAGGAATGGCTGCCAGGAAATCTTTCACCGCCCACTGGGCATTGTCACCCATCCTCCTGACACAAGGGTGTCAAGCCAGGGGCTGTGTAGCAACCTGAGCATGTTTGGGAAGTGTGGGATAGTGATGGAGAATCAAGATTTGGAAAATATGAAACCAGAAGCACATCTGCAGAAAATTTATCCAGTTCTTCCAGCTCATGTATGAAAGAAACCTGATGGCAGTTTTCAGACGTTTGACAACAAACCTGAACATTTACATGATGTTGCCAGTGAAGAGTTGGTTGTGAAGCTGGAAGAAATCTTACTAAAATATAACCATGAAAAACAAATTTCGACTATCCAGTTTTGAGGAAAAGCAAAGGATCTTTCTCTTCTCTCCAAAAAAAAGATATAAGTCATTATCATACGAAGAGGTAATCAAAGAGTATGCAAACAAAAAAAATAAGAGAAGGGAATAAAGTATTATAAGAGTATTTCAGAGTTAATTGATTAATACAATGTGTTGTTTAAATTTTATATTTGTGGTATTTCTGATTTGTTTGTGATTTCTTTTTTTCATTCTAAATAGATATTCACTCTAATACCCACTGGATTGTTGGAAAAGTCATGACGTATTTTGTCTATGTTTTTCAAAGGTCATTTATTTATATAAACAAAGATCAATCAATGATATATGGCCTGTTTTGTTCGATTACCTTTTGCCATCTTTCAGTGAGCTTCATAATTCCTCATTCATAGAAGGACCTGTCTTTATTTGCCGAAAAACTGAACAAAGTACTGATTTACAGCCTCATATGAATTGAACGTTATACCACACAAGGTGTTTTGAAGAGAGCGAAACAAGTGGAAGTCTGATGGTGCAAGGTCAGGCGAATATGGCGGGTGTGGCAACACATCCCATCCAAGCTCCAATAATTTTTGATGGTGATCAAACTTGTGTGTGGTCTAGCGTTGTTGCGATGAAACACAACTCCTTTGCAATTAACAGGCTCTGGACGTTTCTGGATGATGGATTCATTCAAGCTGTCCAATTGCCAATAGGACACATTCGAATTAATTATTTGGTTCCTTGGTAGGAGCTCGAAAAACATGACACCTTTAAAATCCCACCACACTGCGAGCATAACCTTCCTCTGATGAATGTCTGCTTTTGATGTCGTTTGAGGTGAATCATCACATCAGGCTAAGACTGTTTGTGCATCACATTGTTGTAAACAGTCCACTTCTCATCACCAGTTGCAGTCGCTTCCAAAATGGATCATTTTCCTCACGTTTAATGAGCATATTGCAGATATTTATACGCGCCATCAAATGAACTTCTTTGAGTTAATGCAGAACCCAAATATTGAGCTTGCTTATGTATCCCAGCTTCTTCAGGTGGTCATGAAAGCTTGAATGATGGATGTTCAATGTTTCTGCAATCTCTCATGTCATGTAACGTGAGTTTGACTCAATCAATGCCTTTATTTTGTTGTCATCAACCTCAGTGGGCCTCCCTGAGGTTGATGATCAAAATCACTAGCACGGAATTTCATGAACCATAATTGGCACTGACATTCTTGTAGAGCATCGTCACCATAAACTTTATGCAACTTTTCACAAGCTTGACATGTGTTCTTCCCTTTATGGAAGTAAAACAGTAAAATATGGCAACAATGCACAATTTGGTCTTCCAGTTTCAACTTGTTGTAAAATCTCCAAAACTCAACCAAATCACCCAATTCTTTTTTAGAATGAAGCTAGAACTGTCAGCTGTCAAATGACACAGCAATAACATAGATGCGAATGACTCTAGTACTTCCAAAAATGAACTAGTGCCATCTGTTGCAAACATGCGTTACAACCTTTCTGACAACCCAAAAATTTTGCAATGTGTGTTTTTGTTTTTTAAAAGGCCTCCAAAATTATGTAAACCTCAAGGACCACAAAACCTGAATGGAGCCCTGGCAAGCAGTCACTATGGAAATAATTCAAACCCCAGAAAGATGCCAACCATGTAATGATAGCAATGACATTCTCCCTGCTGTAATCCCCAACAGCTATTATATATAAGAAAGGCAATTGACCACAGAGGGGCTTTGGGTTCATAAGTAATGGAGAGTTACATAGTTGAAGACACATTCTCACTTGAGGATGGATAATGCACATTTGTCTGTAAGAGAAGTACCTGGGCACCTCCTTAAAAATGCAGCTTCGAAGACCCCACCTGGCGTGGACCCTAAAAGCCTGCATTCTGTGGTTCTGGTGAAGGTGCCCTGGTGACCTCACTTGGAGAAGCGGTGGTATCTCTTATATGTTATTGTGAGACTCAAAGTAGATTAAATTCACACCAGCGCTTAGAATGGTACTTAGCACATCATAAAATGCTAAATAACGATCTTCTCTTATCACTCTCCTCTCATTCTGGGCTAGGTCTGGGGGATACTCCTATAACACTGAACCAGGTAAGTGTGTTTCTGTCCTCAAGGAGTTGAGGATAAGTGGACGTGAGCAATTGACATTTATTTTTCAATCTTCCATAAAGAGCCATGCAAACATGGCTTTAAGACATGTCTCCTACTCACCTCCTGAGATTGCCACTCGAGTCTTCCTATGGAGAAATTCTAGAGCTAAGATGGCTCTTGGGCCAGGTGTTTGGCCAAAGCCTGGTTTGTAATCGGAGCAGCTTTCCTGGGCAGCAGCCAGCAGCTTCCTACCCTTACCTAACCTGATCATCTTGGCTCTAGAATTTCTACGTAGGAAGATTCAAGTGGCAATCTCAGGAGGTGAGTAGGAGACATGTCTTAAAGTCATATTTGCATGGCTCTTTATGGAAGACTGAAAAATAAATGTCTATTGCTCATGTCTGTGGCCTCACAGCAGCCTCGCCGTTTGCCTCCCTGCATTCACCCGTAACAGCAGGGCCTCAGAGCCTCAAGGGAACAGGATTTTCACTATGTCTGTGGCAAAACCCCATGGGACCCTGGAGAGAGGGTGGATCAGCCAATGCCGGGGCAAGACCCTACATGTGCGCAGGATGCCAATATAGGTGTGAGATCCTATATCAAATATGCGCATCAGGGCAGCCTAAGCCAGGCACCATAGGAGGGTCCCTGGGAGGAATCAAGGAGGTGAAGCATATGGGTCCTGAGGGCCTGTTAATCCTTTCCTGCAGAGTTTACAGCCTGCAACGGAAAACAGAAATCTTCCCAAGAGGCTAACAGCAGTCCTTCTTGCATTCTTGCCTCAAGGTGTCATAGTGAACCATTATCTGTCCCCGTAGGGGGCAGGGCTGCATTGATCAAAGAGTCTTTCCGCTGGGGCTATGAGGCATAGGGAAATTTGGCGGAAATCTTAGGTGAGGCATGTGATTTACAGACCTCAGAAAGAGCAAAGCCTCTTTGCTGTTTGTACTCAATAAAAGATGCAAGCTGACCAGATTCAGGGCTCTTGTCCATCAGACAGAGACCCCTGGCTCACATTGCTTTTTAAACTATCCCTGTCTCTTGCTCTTTATTTCTTTTTCTGAGTCCCCGCCGGTCCTCTCGAGGAAGCTAGACCCAGCCGCGCAGAGACGCGACAATGTCAAACACTGGCAGGGGAAGGAGAGCCTGGCTCCCACAACTAGAGAAGGGGGAGGCCAGGCAGGAAGCTGCTCTCTGCCAGGCACAGTACTAGGACCTTTCGCAGAAACCACATCACTTCGTCCTCACAACAACCTTTTCAAACAGGCCTTATCACCACATCTTTATATGTGAGTAAGCCAAGTCTCAGAGAGGACACATTAAGCCTAGGCCTCACAGCTAGAAAATGGCAGATGTGTCTAACTCCAAAGCTGCTGTTCTCCCCACCACGTCATAATAATCTATGAGGTTATTATTAATAATCTTATGAGCGGCCTTTGCTTCTCTAAGCTCCAAGTCTTCCAGCCCTTGGCTGTTTTGTTACCACTGTGCCAGATGGTTACACTGCTTGAGGCTGACACCAGAGTGTATGACTCCAGGCACTGCCCTAGACCTTGGGCAGGTTACTTAACCTCTCTGTGCCTCAATTTCTCCTTATGTAAATGAGGATACTTATAGTGGCTCCCTCATAGGCGTTGGTGAAAGTAAGAGAGACTAGCCACCCACTAAGAATGCAGAGAGATCTAGCTTCCTAAGAGTTAAAGCTCCCTGACACAGGACTTGGTATACAATAAGCATCCAATAGATGTTAGCAGCTGCTGGTGGCTTGTGCTGCTGCTGCTGCTGATGATGATGACTCCCGTTCTGAGCACAGAGCCTGGTACACAGCAGGTATCAGTAAATGCTTTCAAAAGGATTGAGGGCCGGCCGAGTGGCGCGGTGGTTGAGCGCTGGCTTGGGAAGCCGGCGGCCCCGGTTCAGGTCCCACATGTGAGGGCCAGTGACACTGCCCTCAAAAAAAAAAGTAGGTAAAAAAAAAAAAAAAAGGATTGAATGAAGGTCTAAACCACAATCGGTGGAGTGGAAGAAGTCACAAAAACAAACCATAGACCAAGGTGAGGTGTTTTGGTGCAGACTGGTCACCATGTGAGATCGCTGCTCATCTGTGTCTTTTAGAGAAGGCCACTCCTTAGTCTGCAGAGCTTCACTAGCATCCCTCAAACTTCAAATAAGGGGTTTCAGTTCTTAGGCTAAATCATAGCCTGGGCTGTGGTTCCCCATGGACCTCCCCAGTAGCAGGGCTCCCATATAGCCCTGAGAGACTGTCCATAAGGTGCAGACATCCAGGCTGCTTTCACTCTGGGTATTGACCCCTGCTATGTGGTGAAACCACAAGAATTGTTATCATTCCAGAATGGTGAGTGTACTTCTTATCCACAATGAAGCACCAAATAAATCATCTCAATCCAGGTGTGAATTACGAGCCATCCCCGGAGAGGACAGAGCCACCCTGTGGCAGCCAGGCTGTGGTGCCAGAGTCTGACTCCACAGAGTTCCTCCTGTCAGATACCACCACTCTTTCTAAAGAAACAGGCCACCCAGGACAAATGCAGCCAGCCTGGGCTCCACAAGGCCCGAAGGTCCCCCTGCTCAGGAGAGCTGGAGTTGACCACTGGCAGAGCGTGGAATCAAACTCCTGGGGTTTCTGGTTCATGTTCTAACTTCACGTTCTAATTATGGTCGTTTCGCGCTCTGAAACTCAGTTACCTCATCTGCCAAGTGGATATAATAATAGCACCTACCTCACAGGGGGTTGTAAAAAACAAATGAAACAATTCACACGAAAAGCTTATAACAATGCCTGGCACGAAGTAAGGCCACAAAATGCTTACTGTTATTACTGCAGTTTTTGTTTTTTGGTCGGGGCACACAGCAGTCTGTGTGGTGTGGTGTGGTCTGCCCTCCTTCCTGCATCTGCGCCAGACCTGGCCCATCTCCCCAGCCCACACTGAACCTGCTGGGTTCATCCTGATCCCCAGACAGTGGCCCACACTGGCCAGCTGCCACTGGGAATACCTCCCCATAGCTCACCTCCTATTTCAAGTATGCCCCTAGTATGCTTTTAAATTAAAAGTGAGTGGAAAAGAAATATTTCAACATTTTTTATAAATTAAACTTGAAGGAACAATCCAGCTAAGCCCAGTCTGGTCAGCATTGCTTCACTGTTTCCTCAATTCTTTCCCTCCAGAGATGAGGGCAGGTCATTCGGGAAGAGGGTACTTTGCCAGGTAACCCCTTTTATGAGGGTGCTGGCAGGTAAGTGCAGGGTGCCCCAGGGGGCACTGCCGGGCACTAGCTCATTGGCTCAGCCTAGCAGCATTTCTGAAGTTCTTTGATCAGTGTTTAACCCAGAGGCCCAGGAACAATATTCTTCCCCTTAGCAGGCTGGCAGGATACTATAGGGCAGGGAAATACTGCCACCTGTTGATCACCCCGAATGACTGTTTGAGCACATATTTCCATGGACATATTTCATAAAATTAATCTAGCCTTATACTAGTACTGAATACTTAGACAATTCAATATCTTATATTTCTGCCCAACGTGTCAGTTTTTACACAAATAACTAGTCAATAGACTTAAAAATCACCTTTCAATATCAGTTCCATATTCTCAAAGTCACCTCTGAATAACCAGGTGCTGAATATCACTTCATATGTTTATATGAAAGTTATGTAGTTCAGAGGAGGAAAGGAGCCTTGAACTTCAAATCCAGAGTTCTGGGCTCTGTCCTTGCACGACCACTAATGAGCTGTGGGAGTGGGCAAGTCCCTTCACATCACAGGCCCCCTGGTAGTTGGGAAAATGGGGACTTCCAGCACCAGTGCCATATATGGTTTGGGTATCTAATAACACGTAATGGCAAGGACATTACAAGTGATTTTTCTGAACTAAATCTAACATCAAAAATTACATTGCAAAAGCCCTGCTTAGAGAAAATTAATAGAAAGAGCTTTCTGAGAGGCCTTCCCCAGAGGGTCATTACCACACTGCAACGCTTCATCAGGCCTGAGCAAGAGGTGCCTCAAAGCAAGAGAATGGCTGCAGAAATGGCTGTGCATCTATCCTCCCCACGTTTATCCAAATGGTTTCCCATCTTTTTAAAGAAAGGATAGGCTGTGCTCAAGCCACCCTTGGCTCCTGCTGCCTCTAGGAGCCCTGATCTCCTCTCACATGAGGAACCCCTGGGGCCATCATCAGAGACCCACAGGAGGTTGAAACCATTGGCTGGCAGCACACAGGATCCCTCCTCACTGCCCAGGACACCTGTGTACCTGGCTTTGGAGCTTTGAGGGTTTGTGGTACCAGTTAGGGCTTTTCCCACACCTCGTAAAACAGGGCCTTATAGGTTGGACAGTCCGCCACAGAAATGGAAGAACTAAGGCAGATAAGAGGTACATGTACAGTCCTGGTTTGTTACACCTTAAGATAAAAAAATAAGTTACGCACTTGCTAAAATTAGAAAGTCAATTGTAAATTACAGCAATACAGTAAGAACCTTATACCGTAAAATTTTCAAAATACTACTTTTCTTTTTTTTTTTTTTTTAGCTGAGCCATCCTGCTACCTGTTGGCAGCTCAGCAGCTGCTCAGCTCGGGCTGGGCAGTGAACTGCTGTTGCTCAGAGCTTAGCTCGCACTCTTGAGTGAGCTCTTAACCAACTGAGCCACTCGGCCGGCCCCCATCAGTTATTTTTTTTAGTGTCCATAGGTATTTCAGCTAACGCATTCTCAGGTGTCCTATCCAGACCTGGCCTTAGTTATTCTATGCCTCAGACCCCACTGTTCATAGTCAGAATGGTTTGTCAGCCACACTCACCAAGAACAAATCCTTTTTCTTAGTTAAGACCCACTCAATGACTTGAGAATTTGAGCCATATTTTCCCTGAAGGAGGTTATCTTTTTCATAGTTTCTGTCTTCATTCTCTAAGTCCCTGATCAGCTCTTTCTGTGGCTCCCAAAGCAGTGGCATGCTGGTAAATATTTGAGAGCCCCCTCTGGGGGGCAGGAAGCCCTGATGTATACAGCGTTTGCCAGTTTCCGTGGTATAAATACTGCCCCCATGGCCAATTTCAAGCTACTGTGATGTGACTGAACAGCAGAGTTGGATGTGCATAATTGGCAAGTACCAGCCAGCCCAGGCAGACCTCTACGAAATGAACTCACATTCAACACTAATGAATTCTAAAGGACACACAGACTTTTCCTAGTTATTTATAAAGAGCATAAAATGTTCTTCGTAATATAAAAGTTATTATTTTTTAAAGCTGCAAAAAAGTAGATACAAAGTTGTGTTTTTCTACACACATACCCCTGAAAAAGCCTGGGGAGAGTTTCCAGGGTCCTCCCGAGGCAGTAAGCAACAGCGTGGGAGAAAGAGGAGTCATGTATTTTATTATTGCAAAAATCAGGAAAGTGAGAGAAAAGTCTGGGGAAAAGGACCAGGCACAAGTAAACATGAAAGTGCAGACAAGGCTGAAAATGGAGCTGGGGAGCAGTATTAATACATCTCAAACCGAAACCTCTCACCAGGGCCAAGCTCTAGTAGGAAAGCAAGCTGAATACCAGATGTGTGAGCCGCAGCACAATCTGTGGTCCCAGTGAGCCCCCCTCAGCACCCACCACACCTCAGTGTGACGTGAGAGAGGGGTCACTTCAAGGAAATAAGATACGGAGGAGCTGGAGGAGAGCCCCAGGGAATCCGTGAAAGGATTGTCTCCTTTTTTCAGACCTGACTAAGGGGCAACCCCAGCCGACTGGGTACTTTGCTCCAGCGTTTCACACGCCACTGAAGCTTAGTGGGGACACAACTGGCCTTAGAAAAAATTGTGAGCAGACAGCAATGTGTTTTCACGTGCCTGTTCAGTTTCCTCCTCCCATCCCAATTCTCTCTCTTCGTCTCCGCATTTGTCCAGCTGCTGGCTGCCTTCCAACGAATGCGCACATCCAGCGGGTTGGCCAGGCTGCGTCAACTAAGAATTCCCTTCAAAAAGCAATTTGCATTTTATTAATGGACCCTGACAGACAGAAAAGACTTCAAGATCAGCAGTCTGTGCAGGCGGGTGGGGGTGCTGCTCTGCCTCCCAGGGGGCCGGGATCGGGGCCAAACACCAGACACACGAGTCTCAAAGACGGTGACTGAAACCAGAAGTCAGACACATTGGTGTTCGTAGAGAGGGTAAGCATCTTCTCTGGAGAACAAAATAAGAGTAAATGAGTTTATCCTTCAGCATACAATATATAATGGATAGAAGAAAAAAACCTACAGATGTCAATAATTATTTTAAATGATTTACAACACTGGGAAGAGCTGTCCTATTATTATTTGACTTAGAGTGTTTCCTTTCTTTGGTTTTTAGTTCATCTCCTATCCACTGGTGATGTGGCATTGAGCAGGGTCTGGATTTATTTTTCTTTATCCAGTGAACTAGGTTTCCCAACACACTTTCATTAAATAATGTGTCCTTTCTCTACTGACTTGTGGTGTCACCTCTGTCCTTTGTTTCCACATACGCTCCGATTTGTCTCTGCCTCTCCATTCTGTTCCACTGATCTTTTTGTCCTTACTACAAAATTACAGTTTAAAAAATTAATAATGGCTTTGTAGTATGTCAATATCTAATAGTTTTAGACCCCGCCCTTATGTTCACTCTTCTTTTTAAAGTTTGATTGGTCATGAATCTTTATTCCTTCATATAAATGTACAGTAAGTTAAACAAGTTCCTCAAAAAATTGAGCTGGAATGTTGATTGAAATTGCATTTGATTTATAGCTTAATTTGAGGAATAACTGACATCATTATAATATCATATCGCCCCATCCAATAGCATGGACTCTCTCTCTATTTACTTATACATTCTATGGTGTTTATAACAGTTTGAAAGTTTCCTCCATAGATGTATCACATAGACTTGGTCAAGTGAATTCCTAGTACTTTATAGTTTTTTGTTTCTATTATGAACGGTGTCTTAATTTTGATTATATAGTATGAGATGCTACTAATTTTTATAGGTTGATCTTTATTCACCAATATTGTTGAATCTTTATTACTAATAATTTATTATTCCTGTTGATTTTTTAAAAAGATAATTATACCTACTAAAAAATCATGAAAGTTTCAACTCTTCCCTTTCAATCTTTACACATACATTTTTTTTCCTTTCCAAAGGAAAAAGCCTCTAGTATTCTGTAAGACAGTGTTAAGGGTATTAGAAATGTTAGTAGTATTGGTATTTTTAGTATGTAAAGGGTATTATTATTCTAGTCTCTATCTAAAGTTTCTCCACTATGTATAAGTACGAGTATGTATAAGCTTTAATCAACTTAAGGAAGTTTCTTTCTATTCTTAGTTTTATAAAAGTCTTTATCACAAATAGGTATTGATCCTTTTCAAAAGTTTTTTCTATAAAAAAATGCAATAATTATGTAATTCTTCTTTATATGTGGGGAATTACACAATTTTCTGATATTGAGCTATCCTTTATTCCTGGAATAAATCTCACTTGATTTTGATATATTATATTTTAAATAAACTGATGTATTCAGTGAATATGTTACTCTCTGCTTATGTATCTGTGTTCATAAGTGAAATGAGTCTATAATTTTTTTCATCTTCTGTTTTTAGAATCAAGATTATACTAAATTCATAGAACAAACTAGGCAGCTTCCACTTTTCCTATTTTCTGGTACAACTTCTAGGTGATAAGAATATCTGTTTCTTGAAAGTCTGGTGAAATTCAATTGTGAGGCTGTCTGAGCCTAGGAATTTTTGGAAAGTAGGTCTTTGATATCCTTTTCAATTTGTTAAATTGATTGAGTTCAAGCTCTCTGTAGTTTTCCTGTACCAATTTTAACATTTTGTGTTTTTCTATGAATTCATTTCTTTTATCTAGGCTTTCAAATTTAGCGGCAGACAGGAGTCCGTGTGATCTTCCATTCTTTTTTGATCTTTCTATTGTAGTTATTACTCTTTTTCTGTATTTTTAAATTTATGTCTTCTTTGCTTTTTAAATCAAATATTGCCAAAGATCTGTCTTGTTAGTACTTGAAAAAAAAATTGTGTTAATCCTCTCAATCATTTTTTGTTCTTCACTATTTTACCGATATCTGCTTTTATAATTAATTTCTTTTTGCTCTTTTTCAAATTTTCTTGTTGATTGTCACTTCATTTATTACTCTTTGGTTGTCGGAAAAGTCACGACGCATTTTTGCAATGAAAAACGTAGAAAAAAATACATCATGACTTTTCCAACAACCCAATAACATTCCTGGTTTCTTGATAAATGTATTTAAAGCTGCACGTTTTCCTGAAATTTTCAGTTGACTCCCTCAGTTTTGACGTAGTGTTCACTGTATTTCTATATTCCTTAAATTCATTTATAATTTTCTCTTTAACTCAAAAGTTACTTAGCAGTATGTTATTTTGTTTCCTAACGTAAGAAATTTAGTTCTATTCCTCTCATTAATTTCTGAATGTATTCATTAATTTGTTGTCTAAAACATCTATTTTTTGTAAATGTTTTATATGTGCTTGAAAAGAAATTTTTAATTTTTTTATTATGTCTCTGATAGTTCTGCTTTTTTTCTTTTTCTATTTGATCAATTTGTTTCTCCAGCTACATTTGTAGGATTATATATTTCTCTCTGCAATTCTTTCAGTTGGTTGGAATATTTTGAAGATTTCTTATTAGGTATATTGCTTGTAAAGGGTGTATCTTTTCCTGTTATTCCTTTTATATAAATATAAAGTCTATCAACTGTCCCTTGTGATATTTTTTGTCTTAAACTTTTATTTTGTAAGATATTAATATTGCTTTCACAATTTTCTTTTGGTTCATAATTGGTATATATTTTTCTATCTTTACTGACCATTTTTGTATTTTTGTCATAAGTGTGTCCTTTATAGACAACATATTGTTTGGTTTATATCACATTTTGTTTGGTTTTGAATCCATTCTGAGAGCCTCTGCCTTTGGTGAGTTTAACATTTTTGCCACCACATTAGGACTTAATTCTACTATCTTGTTTATTTTTTACTTTTCTCTATGGTCAACATACTGTACATTACATCCCCAAGACTTATTTATTTTATAGATGAAAGCTTGTACCTTTGACCACCTTCACCAATCTCCCCATCCACCCCTGTCCTGGCAACCATCAGTCTGTCCTCTGTGTCCCTGAGAGGTTTTGTTTTTTTTATCCACCTCTGTAAATGAGATAATATGTATTTGTCTTTTTCTAACTTATTTTACTTAGCATAATGCCCTCAAGGTCAATACATGTTGTCTCCACTATCTTATTTTCTTTTGCTCTACTTTCTTTCTCTCTCTCTCTTTTTTGTTTCTTTTTTTCTGCTTCCACATTCCGATACACCAAGTTTTCTTCTGTATGATTAAGATGATACATTCTGGTTTCTGTCCTATGGTGGCTGGCCTTAAGACCCATATTTATGTTTACCCCTATGGTTTCCCTAAAGGAACTCATGGCTGTATCTCTTCCCCTTACTATATCTCATGTCCTCTTGAGCTTTCCCCCACTCTGTCACCTATGTTGATAGAATTTTAATTCTGGGTTCCTATGTGAAAGGGTTTTTTCTTTCTCACATCAAATACATGGTGTGTTTTCCAACTATTTCTCCAACTTTCCAACACCAATGAGGTGCCCTACAATTCAATTCAATTCAATTCAATTCTGACACTGCCCAGAGTTAGTCAGATTCCACAGGCTTAACGGCTTAGCCCTCAAGACTGCCCTCACTTCAGATGCCAGTCACAAATACTAGGTTTCCAGGTTCCCCATGCTTCTGTCCAATTTGGCTACACAGAAGTTTCCAAAACCTTTACCTCAGGTTCAATAATTTGCCAGAATGATTCAGAACTCAGGAACTATATTATTACAGTTTATTATAAAGGTTATAAAGAAATAGCCAGATGAAAAGGTGCAGGAGCTTCTATCCCTGTGGAGTTGAGGGGCATCAACCTCCCAGCGTATGGATGTGTTTACCAACTTGGCAATTTCCCAAACCCATCTTTTAGGGGTTTTTACAGACTTTTCATTACATACTCATAGGCATGACTGATGAAATCACTGGCCATTGGTAATTAAATCAATGTCCGGCTCCTTTTTCCTCTTGGAGGGTAAGGTCGAAAGTTCTAAGGTTCTATCAAGGCTTAGTCTTTCTGGCCACCAGTCCCCATCCTGAAGCTACCTAGGGGCCTGCCAGGAGTTGCCTCATTAGAACAAAATATGTTGTTCTCCCCTTATCACTCAGGTAATCCCCAAGGGCTTTAGGAGCTCTATGCAGGAGTCGGGAACAAAGACCAAATATTTTTCTTGTTCTACCACATTGTGTAAATATATTTCTTTCCATCTTAGCTTTTAAGACAATAGTAAACTTCACCAAGGTATATGATTACTCTTACTTCCCATAACTCCTGCTTCATTGTCTGGATTTATTTCTCTTATTAGTTAAATACTTCTTCCAAAAATGTTGTTAGTACAGGTCTTTTTGTGGCAGAACTTCTGAAGCTTTATCTGCCTGAGAATACCTTTATTTTAGCTTTACATCTGATTAACAGATAATAGTTTAATACCAGAAAATGTATCTTTACTATTTCTTCAAGTGTTGCCTTTTCTTGTTTTTATTTTTCTCTCTTTTTAGGTCTCTAATGTTGTGGATGTAGACATTTCTCTATCTTTTTCTCTCAGCTTTACGTTTATTAAATATCCATTTTCTTCGTTATCTTACCCTTTCCTGTTGCGTTCTGGGAAATTTCTCAGTCTGATCTCCCAACTCACTAACTGTTGTTTAGCTGTGTCAATCCTACTAGTTATCCCATCTATGGTGTTCTTTATTTTATTGCTTACTTTTTTCATTCTTAATATTGGGTTGCTGGAAAAGTCATGATACATTTTTGCAACAAAAAACAGAAAATGTATGTCATAGCTTTTCCAACAGCCCAGTATTTCTACTTGGTTTTTTGGGGGGGATTTTTTTTCTTGTTAATATTTTCCCTTATTTCTTTAGGTTTATTTATTATAGTGCTTATTTTAGATTTTTGGTCCACCTGTTTGAATACTTCCGCCCAATGGTATATGTTATGAAGTCTGTCTGTTTGTTATTTGTTGTTTATGGTATTTCTCCAGTCATTTTGGCTGTGAGCTTGTGTTCCTCTCCTCTCCTTATTTTACCTGTTAATGTTTCCTCTACTCTGTTTTGTAATATGTATTGGGAAAGGGCCAAAGACACTAGACTGGGTCAGTTCCAGTGAATTTAAGAGTAAGGGAAGGGATGGCGCCCTGGGATGGAGAGTCCCAGGCACTATGGAATCAATATTGATTCCTCTGGGCTGTTGGCCTTCCATCAGGCAACTCCTCTGGTCAACATTTCATCTTTAAATCTTTAGGATAAGGCAGGTTGGGAGGAGGGAGTCATCCAGCATGCAATCCGCCAACCCTGGGAGTAGGGGGAGAGAGGATGTGAGCAATCGCTCTCAGAGGTTAGCTGTTCAGTCCACATCCATTTTCATCATTTCCTCCTAGCAGGGCTTTTGTGCTGCCATGAATTTGCCCTGCAGACATCTGCACCAATAGTCCAGGGTACAGCCTGAAGTGAAAAGGTGGGCAATGATTGTCATAAGGCTGCTACAAGGAGCTGCAAGGATAGACTTTAAAAGGCTTTTCTCTAATTGGTTTCTCCACTGCTCCTCTGGGTCCCTCCACCCCAGGCTGCCATCATCCCTTCATGTACAAGAGTTCAAGAGAACCTTCCTAGAACCTCACTGAGGATTTTATTCCTTTTATTGTTCTTGTTTTCTCAAATACACATTTCCCTCTTCCTTCTATGTTTCTTCAATATTGACTAGAAAGTGGTCTGATCTAGTCTGCCATCCTGGGAAGAGCCTACCATAGTAAATATTTAATAAATGTTGGTGATTGATTAGTGAATCTAAAAAAGAAGCATGTCTTTCTCTCCAGGCTTTTTTTTATTTTTTTTTTAAACAGGAAAAGGTTTTCAACTGGTTGCAATGTTTAGGTATATCCCTGACAAAAATGGGATAAGAAAGAGAAAGGAGTGGATTTCTCATTGTGTGCCTACTAGGTGCTGGGATTGTCAAAGCAACAACTGAAAATGTACAATCTCCCTCCCCTAAAATGCACACCCCATCTTCTGGGGGGCTAAATAGAAGTGGGATGAGACCAACCCTCCCAAATCAGAATCCATGTCCATTGGTCTCTCAGTTGTAGAGAATTTCTCTTCCCTTTCCTTTAAAATCAGGACCATTTCCATCTCTTTATCTCCAAACAGGCCTTCATCCCCTGTGGTCTGGAACCACCCTGCCTACTCTTGCTAAATGAGTTTGAAACACAAAAGCTCTTTCTCTCTTCTGTGGGGTGTTGAGTTTAAGAATGACAGCTCAGAAGTTGAATAACACCATGCCACTTTTCCCAAGAATGTGGCTGGGAAAAGATGATGAGTTAGGCTTTCTTTATTTGTTTTTAATTCTTACCTAATTATATAGATGTTATGTCATTTAATTCCCTTTAACACCTAATAGTAGTTGCTACACTTCGATGCCCAGGTCCTCCTCAGCTGGTGGGATGAAGGTGGGGACTGTTTGAGCCACTTTCCTTACCCAAGGTCACACCCTCTCCCCAGCCAGTGACAGGCAGCTGGTTGACATGGGATTGTGGGCGAGGCAAGGTCTGGCCCCCTTGACCCAAGGTGGTACAGCCCTGAAAGACCATTCGCTGAGCTCCCTATGAGTCTGGCTGAGGCCTCGTGAATGCTGCCCCTTCTCCCCCTGCCTCGTCCTGCTGCTTTCGCTTCCCTACACATGTTGGCCCCCGAGGGCATTCTTTAAGGAAACTTCTCCACACAGATCTCTACCTCAAAGTCTGTTTCCTAAGATATGCCCAAGAGATAGATATCATATATTCACACTTCATAGACATGGAAACTGAGGCTCTAGTTGCTGAAGTAACTTGGTCAAATAAGAAACTTGATATTTGATTTCAAAATCTTTCTGTCTCCCAAGGCGTTGGAGCCTTCATGGTCTGAGGGATTCTGGTCCTCATTGGGGCAGGAATGTGGAGTAATTCACTCAACTGTTTGTTCCCAGGTCCCCCCTACCAGGCACGATGCCCCAAATCTGTAGTTCTCTTTCTCTTTCTCTCTCTCTCTCTCTCTCAAACACACACACACACACACACACACGCAACTTGCACCAGGGTTACCATCTCTTTCACGTCAAAAATTCCTAAAGAGGAGTGGGGAGCCACAGCCACAAAGGTATGTTTCAAATGCCTTTGCAACTTCAGCAACACAGTACCAGGCTCCCGGACTGGGAGAGGGGCTCTGGCTGACAGACATCCCTCCACTCAGGGCTGAGGCTGTGCTCCCCTTGCAGAGTCCTGAGAAGGAGGGGCTACCACCAAGCTCCAGGAATGGCTGCCCCCATGAGGGCTCCTCAACATGCCCTGACTTCCACCTCTTGTCCTCTGCCGGCATTTCTGAAAAGATCTGAGCTAGGGGAGTGCTGGTTTTCAGTTTCCAAGGCAGAAGCAGGAGCTGGTGCATTCTTTAAGAACAAATGCCCTCTGCTGTCAGAGCACAGATAACAACTCTCCTCTGAGGCCTTCATTATAACATACTCACTCACTCTCTTTCCCCCTCATGCCCACATTAGGCTGCACGCTGAAATATTTTCTAAGTGCGAACCTATTTGGTCCTTGCCTAAAACCTTTTAAAGAGGTGGTTCTGCTCGTGTTGTAGCAGAGACACTCTGAGCCTGCCTGATGCCAGAACGGCACCCTGAGCTGTGAGGTGAGCCCCAGGTTGCACAGAAGGCAAGTGGCTCTCCCACAGAAAAATCTTGCTGGGCTGTGTCACAAAGGAAAAAGTGCAGAGGACCTGCTGCTGGATTTCTAACCACGAGGTGCTCATGTGCACAAACTATGTTGCTCAGTTTATGCAGAATTACTGAGAGACTCTGTGTGGCTTTCTGGTCCCCTGAGACCTGGCCTGGGCTCAGGCCCCATGCTTTCCTGGTGTTTCTCCTTCACCAGGAGAAGTATCAGAGCATATGAGAAGAGGGCGGAGCCTGGGACCTTGTGCTGTTTCTCAGTGGAGGAAACTGCAGCAGGGGTGCTCTGGGGCTGTTAGAGCCACAGGACAGAGGCTCAGTCAGGGTCAGGCTTTCCGCTCTCACAACCCACTTGCCTCACAGCTTAGAGTACCAACAGGGGAAACCTGTTGGTCATTGGAGTGACAGCTTCAAGTTGTTCTGCTTGGCTTTGTTGGTTTTTTTCTAAAAGCTGTATTAAGATATCGTGGCAGAATAAGAAACTTGGGTGGATCACCTTAAAAGCTTAGAAGAGTTCTGCCATTTTGATAGCAGAGAGGACACTATCAATGTCAGAAGCACAGCAGTTTGTGGGTACCCCAGCCTAAGCGTGGGGCTTGTCTGCTTGCTCCTTCTCCTTGTGGAGCAGCTGTGGTCCCTGTACCCCTTGTCTGTGCACTTGCCCCACAGGGACCCTCCTAGGGCTGAGGGTCTGAGCTGCTCCTCCTGCTTCCTGGACACCTACCATTGCTCTCATGTGCTCTACAGGATCTTCCTGGAGTCCCAACCAGGAGCCAAGCCCGGCATCAGACAGGAACAATGACGGTGAGGAGAACGATCAATTTAAAAAGCATCACAGTATGTTATACTGAAAAGCACCGTGTCACGTATCACTTCTGGTATGGCAATTTCTGCCAAATAAAAACATTACAGTGTGTCCTCATCCACCCTATTCACTGGTTCTGGTACTGTGCAACTTCTGGCTCTTCCCCAAAGTCAAAATGACGAAGAAAGGTAAATGTTTTGAATTGATTCGGGACACTGAGGCAGGCACAACATCGCAACTAAAGACACTCAAGAAAGAGGACTTCCACAGACAAAGATATTACAAACAAGGAAAACTACAGGCCAATATCCCTAATGAACACAGATGCAAAAATTCTCAACATAATACTAGCAAACCGAATTCAGCATCTCATTACAAAGATCATACACCACGATCAAGTGGGATTCATTCCTGGTAGGCAAGGTTGGTTCAATATCTGCAAATCAATTAACGTAAGACATCACATTAACAAAATGAAAAATAAAAATCATGTGATCATATCAATAGATGCAGAAAAGGCATTTGAAAAAATCCAGCAGCCATTTATGATAAAAACTCTTAGCAAAGTGGGAATAGTGGGATCATATCTCAACATAATAAAGGCCATATATGATAAGCCCACAGCAAACATCATACTCAATGGGGAAAGGCTAAAAGCTTTCCCCGTAAGATCAGGAAGAATACGAGGCTGCCCACTTTCACCACTTCCATTTAACATAGTTCTGGAAGTTCTAGCCACAGCAATCAGACAAGAAAATGTAATAAAAGACATCCAAATTGGAAAAGAGGAAGTAAAATTGTCATTATATGCAGATGACATGATACTATACGTAGAGAATCCCAAAGACTCCACCAAAAAACTGCTAGAACTGATAAACAAATTTGGTAAGGTAGCAGGATACAAAATTAATATTCAGAAACCAGTTGCATTTGTATACACCAATAATAAACTATCAGAAGAAGAAATCAGGAAATCAATCCCTTTTACAATTGCTTCAAAAACAATAAAATATCTAGGAATCAATTTAACTAAAGAAGTAAAAGACCTGTACTCAGAAAATTATGAGACACTGAAGAAAGAAATCAAAGAAAATACAAATAAATGGAAATACATACCATGCTGATAGATAGAAAGAATTAGTACAGTTAAGATGTCAATACTACCTAAGGCAATATATACAGATTCAATGCAATTCCAATCAAACTACCAAGGGCATTTTTCTCAGAAATAGAACATAGAATCCTAAAATTTACACAAAAGACCCCGAATAGCCATGGCAATCCTGAGAAATAAGAACAAAGTGGGAGGCATCACACTACCTGACATCAAATCATACTACAAGGCTACAGTAATCAAAACAGTATGGTACTGGCATAAAAACAGACACATAGACCAATGGAACAGAACAGACAGCTCAGGAATAAACCCATTCATATACGGTCATTTAATCTATGACAATGGAAGCAAGAATTTACATTGGAGTGAAGATAGTCTATTTAATAAATGGTGCTGGGAAAATTGGACTGACACATGAAAATGGACCACTTACTTATACCATGTATGAGAAGAAACTCAAAATGGATTAAAGAGGTAAATGTAAGACCTGAAACCATAAAACTCCTAGAAGAAAACATAGGGAGTAAGTTTGCAGACATTACCCTGAGTAATATTTTTACGGATATATCCCCTCAGGCTAGGGAAATAAAAGAAAAAATGAACATATGGGATTACATCAAACTTAGAAGTTTTTTCACAGTAAAGGAAATCATCAATTAAACAAAAAGGCAGCCTACTGAATGGGAGGAGGTATTTGCTAACGATATATCTGATAAGGGATTGATATCCAAAATTTATAAAACACTCATGAAACTCAACACCAAAAAAACAAACAAGCCCATTAAAAAATGGGCAGAGGATATGAAGAGGCATTTCTCTAAAGAGGACATACAGATGGCCAACAGGCATGTGAAAAAATGTTTAACCTTTCTAATCATCAGAGAAATGCAAATAAAAACCACAATGAGATACCACCTCACTCCGGTCAGAATGGCTATCATCAATAAATCAACAAACAACAAGTGCTGGTGAGGCTGTGGAGAAAAGGGAACTCTGGTGCACTGTTGGTGGGACTGCAAATTGGTGCAGCCATTATGGAAATCAGTATGGAGGTATCTCAAAAACTGGAAATGGAACTGCCGTATGACCCAGCAATTGCACTCTTGGGAATCTACGCAGAGGAATCCAAGACGCTAATTCGAAAAAATGTTTATTGCAGCACTATTTACAATAGCCAAGACTTGGAAACAACTGAAATGCCCATCAGTAGATGACTGGATTAAGAAACTGCAGTACATTTATACAATGGAGTATTACTCCTCTATAAAGAAGAATGAAATCGTACCATTTGCAACGATATGGATGGACCTAGAGACTATTATGTTAAGTGAAATAAGTCAGTCGGAGAAAGACAAATACCATATGATCTCACTTATATGTGGAATCTGAAAAACTGAATGAATGAGCAAAGTAAACAGAAACAGTCTCCTAGATATAGAGGAAAAACAGGGTTGCTAGCTGGGAGGGGAGTAGGGATGAGGGAGAAGGGGAAGGGATTAGACAGCATAAATAGGTAACTACAATACTGCCACAGGGACATGAAAGACAGTTCAGAGAATATAATAATGTTGTAAATATTTTGTGGGGTGTCAGATGGTCATATGTCTTGTTAGGGAGACCACTTCATGGATGGAGTAGAGGCTTGATCACTGCACTGTATACCTGAAATTGATGTTGTATAATATTATATACCAAATGTAATTGAATATGTAGATAGTCTCAGGATGTGGATTATACGGTAGAAGGGAATCAAAGGAATTGTAATAGATAGTATGATATGGGGGGGAGGAGTGGGGTGGAGAATTGAGGACGGGGTTGTCACTTTGAGGGGTAAAAAGTATAACTAATGCACTGTGTTGTACACCTGAAGCTAAAATAAATAAATAAATAAATAAATAAATAAATAAATAAATAAATAAATAAATAAATAAAAAGAAAGAGGACTTTCTCTTCAGAAAGTGGCAAGAATGATGGGATAAGTGTGTTCAAAGAGAGGGGGAGTATTTTGAGGGGGATTAATGGCAATGTGTCTTTTACTGTAATACTTTTTTTATTTAAACATTCACTGTATATTTTGATCACACCTCATATACCTGAAACTAAAATAATACTGTATGTCAACTATAACTGAAAATAAATTTAAAAACAAATCAACTGGAAAAAAAAACCCATCACAGAACTTACCACGTCTAGGGAGGAAAACTAACACTAATCACAGAATTAGACAAATAGAAGTAAAGAAATAATTATACCAAGTACCAAGAAAGGTAGGCATGTGGTACTATGACAGCATGTAACATGGGAATGAACCGAGGCAGGCTTCCCTAAGACATGGTGACTGGGCTGACTCTGAAAGAGGAGTTGGCAAAGTGGACAATGATGGCCACTCTAGGCAAAGGGGACAGCAGTGGCCAGAGGGAGTGTAGGGGCTGAAAGGCCAGTGAGAGTGGGAAGGGGAAACTGAAAGGTGTGTGCTCTGAGCCAAGGCAAGAGAGGGGCCAGAATATCAGAAAAATAGGAAGTCTTTAAAGTATTGGAAGTAGCCACATGAAATAATCAGATGTGCATTTTTTAAAAATCACTGTTGGCTGCAGTAGAGAACAAAGTAGGAAGAGATGGTAGAGACCAGTTATGATTGGCACTTGGACCAGAGTGATAGCAGTACAGATGGAGGGGAGAGACTAGGTCTTAGAGATCTTTATGAAGGAGAATCAGCAAGACTTGGCAATGGATTTGACATGGGGGTGTGGAAAGGGAGGTATCAAGGAAGATACATGGATGTTGGTTTCATAACTGGTTCTACAGTAAGAAGAGGGTTAAGTTTGAGGAAAGACAGCGAATACATTTCAGACATGTTTAGTGTGAGGTATTTTGAGACATTCAAGTTGTGTAATCAAAGAGGCAGTTGGATATCTGTCCCAGGAACTCTGGTTTAGGAGTATAATTTGTGATGTTGGTGGTTACCAGAGCCCTGGGCACAGAGGAGCTCACCCAGGGAGTAGTTACAGATGGGGAGGGGAGAAAAAGGCTGTGGTGATGGAGGAGTGCCAACAGGAACTGGCTGAATGGAGGAGACTGAGCCTGCAAAGGAGACTAAGAGAAGCTTCTGGAGCAGAATACACAGCAAGGGAACATCAGGTCATGGAATCCAATAGAAAAGTATGTGTTTCATGAAGAAGAGGACTTCGCTGCTGGCCACAATGAAATAACAGGGACCAGACTGACCCCCTGCTTTAAACACCTACGAAAACAGACAAAGCATATGAAACAATGGTTTTCCAACACTGAAAACCAGGTAGTGCAGGGCTGCCATCCCTGAGAGAAGAGAAATAAATGAGGCGAATCCCACACTTGACACAGTCTCCTGACTAGGGAGCCTGTAGGCTGCAGGGCTGGGAGGCAGGACCTAAGCAGAGCCTGTTGGCCTTCCTGGGCCCCGGGAGACAGAAGTGAGGGTTCAAAGGAGACCAATTTAGTTTTTTTCCTTCCCTTTTTCCAGGGCTTTGAAATCTGGGTCTCACCCTGGCCCTTCCAAGTGGGGAGGGAGCACAGGGGCCTGTGGCAGACAGTTTGGAATGAGTGAGCAGGTTAAAAACAGGGTGTGTGGCCTCGATGGGAGAGTGACAGGCGGGCCCCACTCTGCCTGGAGAGTGCAAGTCCAGGAGGAAAGAGGGCCAGGCTTCCCTGTAGTGAGGGACTGGGTGACACAGTGGATTTATACAGCTCCTAGGGACTTTCAAGGTGCTAGCCAGTGCAGGCACTTCCCTCCCCTGCTGCAGTTGCTCTTACTGGGCTTGTCTTTGGAGAAAACTGTCCTGAAGTTCAATGTCACACCTATGGTTTGTAAACTTCCCAGTAAGATACAGTTGACAGACGCCCACCCACCAGGCCCAGAAGCCCACCCCTGTGGAAGACACACAGCTGCTATCCTTTTTCTTTTTTCCAAATCATTTTAACATGTAGAAGTTTATGCAGTCCCCAGGCTGACCTTCCCTGTGGGCGGCCCAGCCCGGCATGCTTCAGAGGCAGTAACAGGGAAAAGCTTCCTGTCTTCGGCTTCAGTCAGTTTTTAGGACTAACATCTTCATACAGAGGAAGGGATCCCCAAATCAACCTGCTGGAGGGCATGAGTGATAGGGATCAAAGAGCCAGGGCTGCCACCAACAGCCCCACTGCAGCAGTGCAGCCCAGAGGGAAACCAAAACACAGAATCTCCAGTCAGAAAGTCAGCTCAGAGAGTGGGCCAGTGGCCTGTTCACTCCCAGGAGTGCCTGTGGCTGGCCAGGAGAGGTAGCCTGGGAAGAATGAGAGAGGATGGGGTAGGAACCTGTGGAAAGGGAGATCCAGGATCATGCAGACCTCTGTCACCACACCTGCACTGTGACGCTGAACTAATTCAACTCTGGTTTGTGGTCTGTGTGTGTGTTTTCCTTGACAGCTGGTGAGGACAAAGACTGTATAATGTTCGCCACCCACTGCACTCGTTTTCCAAATTTTTGCTTAGAACATTTGTGCCTGTAGGATAAGAGAGAGCTCAATTAGGCTCCAAATGTCACAATTTCTAGTAATTACCGTCATGCGCAAACAATGCAAAAAGCTCAACACTGGGTTTGATTTGAAACGTTGACTTTCAAAAACGCTCACGAATGAACCATTTAATCTACAATCAACTTCTATTTTGTTTTATTTTTCCTCCTAGAGATATAAAATAGATAATTACTGAGAAAGGAAATGCGGAAACGCACATAATTTGTGTTCGGAAACATAGAAGCAAACATTTCTCTGGCTTGTATAAAATGATTCCATCTACAATCTGTTATCATTGTGAGAAAACCTTCTGAAGTAGATTCGGTGCAAGAAATCCCAGTTGGAAAACATGTGTGAGTTAAGGCATGTCAAACTTGAAATATGCACGTGTGGGCGTGTGGATGTATGGGTGTGCTCCCCATAATAGAGTCACTGTGCTCCTTACTCTGTGTAGCCCACGTGTAAGTGGGCATGAAATGATTAATAACAAAACCCCCTAGCTGCTGTACCCGAGGAGAACGTCTGACAGAACAACACAAAAAAGAGTGTAGAGTCAGTGACTGCTGTGCAGTGGGGGAAGAGTTGGTAACTATAGCAACTTGCTTTAGAAGTTGTTCTTTCCGTGCCAAAACTCAGGTAGGCCCGGTTAGCGCTCCCACTGTCACACCGCAGGGAGAGAGAAACCATTCAGGAGAGACGGCAGGCCGGCCACCCAAAGGGCACACGAAGGAAAGCCAGCCTCCACACGTTCCGGCACCACGGGGTTCTATGAAGCAGCAGAGCAAGAATGAGCGCTGCAATTGAGGAAACATGGATTTTGAACTCTTGCAAACAGAAGGAGCATTCTTTGTCATGGATACACCAGCCCAATGGTGACCATTCTGATTTTAGTTGGCATGGGACACAGAAGGTCAGCACAGCCTCGAGAACCAAGACAACTACTAGGACCAGAGAGGGTCAGGGTAGTTTCCTCATAAGGCTTCACCCATTCCACAGGGAGGGAGGGCTGTAGTTAACACCAGAACCCCACCACATATTAGGTTTTTGTAGTTGCACCAACGTCTCTAAAAGTGTTTAACTGTTAGTAAATTGCAGATAGTTAAACCCTTACAGTGAGCTCATTTCTTCTCCTCACATCCTTTATACTTGTCATTTAAAAGCCGGGAGCAAAAGGAGTTCCTCAGATATGGTTAGACAAAGGTTCCCCGCTGCAGGGGAACCCCCATGACCTTCAGTGATATGGTCTCTGAACTGGGCAGAGGGGGAGTATCCCTCACGTTAAATTGGGCCTGTTGAGCTGTACGTTACATGGACGGAGGCTCAGCTTACTCGTCTCACCACAGCAGCGGGCTCCGTTGACTGCCGCCTCTGCCCTGAAATATTTCCTCCACTTGACTCCCGGAGGGCACACTGCCTGTTCTCCTCTGACCTTGCCGGCTGCTCTTGTTCACTCCCCTTTGCAAGATCTTCCTTCTCCTTCCCAACTCTTCCTGACCCATGCCTGGGAAGCCCTCCCCTCTTATTCACCCCCATCCCCTATGAGATCTCATTTAGCGTCAGAGTTCTCACTCCCATCTGCATGCTGGTGACCTCTCAGTTTTAGATCTGCAGCTGTTGGACTCAGGACCGATGTAGCCAACTCCATCTCAGTATGTCCATGTGGATGTCTAGTGGGCACCACCCACACAGCATGCTGCAGACAGTCTTCCTGTGGTAGACGGCTGGTTCCACCACCAAGCACATCACAAACGTGAGCACTCCTCAGCCCTTTTGCTCCCACCCAGCCACGGTCATCCCTCACCTCGATTGCACCCCTGGCCTTCTGAGTTCTCTGCTTTCCCTTTTTTTTTCCCCTAGTCTATTCTCCGCATGGCAGCCAGAATCTTTTAAAAACACACAACAGCTCCCATCACTACCTTGCTCAAAACTCTCCAGTGTCTTCCAGTCACACTGAGAATAAAAGCCAGAGTTCGTGTCATGGCCTTTGGGCCCCCCATGATCCGGTGCACCCACCTCTCTGACCGCCTCTCCGACCATGCTCCTCTTGCCTCACTCTGCTCCTGACACGCTGGTTTGTTGTGCTGTTTCAGACATGACCCCAGAGCCGCACATTTGCTGTCGCCTCTGCCTGGGACACCCGGAATGGCTCATTCCCTCCGTCCCTGCTTATTTTACTTCACCCCACCTCCACATTCCATTCTATCCTGTTATCTTGCTTTATTTTTCTTTGCCACACTAATCACTGCCTTTATTATCATAGAAATTTGTCTCCCTCAGACCCTTAAAGACAGGGACTTTTTCTTGTAGTTCACTGCTTTCCCCCCCAGGACTCAGAACAGTGCCTGGCATATGGTGGGTGATCAGCAAACATGTGTAAATGAATGAATAAATACATGAATAAAGAAAGCAACTGTACATTTGTGTAACACATGGGTTGTGACATGTATTGGTTTAATGGTTTTTAAACTACTTTTGATTGTGTGGCTAAATGACCTGCCTCCTTTAACAAATCAGGTGGTAAAATAAGTTATTCTGCCAGAGAATTAAAAACATCTGGGGTCAAAATATAGCACTGATATAAAAAGACCTTTCCCACGTCCCTGGTATAAAAGAGTTTTTAGAAATTTAGCTAACAGAGCAGTGTGGATAGGGCAGAGAAGAGTGGGATTTGGGAGCTGGAAGAGACTTCCTTTTCTCCCCAAGGGAGATATGCACTCCTCTTCTCCAAGAGCAAATGCAAACTGTTGCTCCCACCCTCAGTCCTGTGAGCTCACCTGCCCCAAGCTCGCTCACCCAGGCATCCCCCCATACAGGTGTCTCTCCCAGGAGAATTCTTCTAGTTGCTAAAAATAAATAAATAAATGAGTAAATAAACAGAAAAATTCCCTCCCTATCATTATAGAATTTCAGAATGTTTAATAACAGCTACCATGTACTGAGCGTTAATTTGCCACACACTTGACATTCACTAGTTTAATCCTTGCAACGACCCTATAAGGTGGTGTCTTTATTAGTCTCGTTTCACGGATGAGGAAACCAGAGCACAGAGAGGCTAAGTGACTTGTCCAAGGTTACCAAGCTAGTAAGCTGCGGAGCCAGGAGACAACCCAAGGTTTGATTTCAGCATCGTGCTCTTAATCACCCGCATTGTCTCTCTCTTCTTCGCTAGAAGAGGCCTTACAGACCAACTGGTTGAAGTTCCTCATTTTAAAGATTAAAAAGTTAAGGCAATGACAAGTTGGGTGACGTGGCCAAGGTCACACAGCAGACAATGGATGGGGCAGGGCACAGGTACGGGCCTATGTTCTCTGTCCTTTCCGGTTGGCTTGAAAGATCTCAGTGAGATATTTCTGCCCCTGTGGGTGGGCAGCAAGGAAGTTTTATGGTGGAACTAGTCCTATCTACTAACTGCTAAACATAAGACCAATGGGGAAAAGTGCCTCAAGCATCCTTCAAAAAGGAATACAATTAATTAAAACAAATATCTCAGCGTAAGTGGCGAGTATGCCTTTTGTATATGGAATTTTTTTTCCCCTTTTTATTTGTTTCACTATGAAGTATTGTGCGATGCCTACTTAAAAAGTACCTTTAACCACGTTTTTCTCTGTTGTTCTCAATGAGTTATACTTATTTAATTATACTTATTTAAATTATACGTATAATTTAAATACGTATTATTTAAATTATAAGTATAATTATTAAATTATACTTATTTAAAAACTGGTATGGAGTATATTCTCTATGTTCCTTAATTTTGACACATTCAGAGACTAATTATTATGTGCCATCCTGATGGAGTCTTGGTGGTGAACACTGCCAGGACTTACCCTCATGTCCCAAACCCCAAGTACACAAGGTGAAATATGTGACCTTGAACGAGTCAACCTCTCTGGCCCCCAATTTCCTCCTCTCTAACAAAAGAGGATGGGCCTAGATGGTCTCCACCTTACTTAGTGGTGCCTTCTAATTTTCTACATGGAATAGCAACAGCAGTCATTTATTTATTACCTGGCACTGTGCTAAGTGTTTTATGTGCCTTTCTCATTAAATCCTCCCTGAAATATTATTATCTCAGTTTTACATATGAGAAAACCAAAGCTTCGAGAGGTTAAGAAATTTTCCCAAGGTCACACACAGAGCAGGGGAGTGGCAGAGCTGGGATGCAAAAGCCTGGCAGTCCACCTAGATCCAACACTCCTACCCACTGTGAGGCGGGAGAGGGCTCCCTTTCAGGATCAGGGGCAGCAGAGGCGCCCACAGAACCATCCCTCATAGGACGGAGGGAGAAACTAGGGCCCAGAGACTCTGGGTGACTTGTCCATGGTCCCTAACCAGGCAGTGGTGGAGCTGACATCAGTTCTCTTCCTGGCTACTTACTGGGCTGTTCTATCAGTGGGTTCTGGAGAATGGACATCTCCCCAGCAACAAACTGTTGATTAGACTCTGAGCCTGGTTTACCCCCTGTAGTCCAGGAATATATTAAAAATAGGTTTGGGCAGCTGTATGCATTTCCCATGCACTAGATTTATACATTTTCATACTAGACTTAAACCTAACCTTCCGTTTCCATCCATTTTTTAAACTAACATTTTATTTGGAATTTATATTCAGAATCCAGTCTGGGTTTCACAATATGCTGCCGGTTGTGATTGATGATGTTCTAGTCCTTCTCCACAGGAACTTTGCCCACAGATCCTTCAAGATGGGTCTTGCAGGGTCCTGCAAGAGGCGGTGGCTGATGTGCCTGCATCTTCTCCCTCATGTTTAGACCTGAAATAGCTCTCCTTTACGCCATCCACAGACATTTGAATTGAAGGTTGCTTTTAGATTGGGGCAATGATTTTCAACTCTGGCTATACATTAGAATCATCTGAGGAACTTAAAAAAAAACAAACACTTATAATCTGGAACCCACCCACTGGAAACTCAAAACCACTGAAGGCATTTGAGCAAAATCATGACATGGGGAATGGTATGTGTTAGGGAAGTTGGTCAGGTTATCATGTCCATAATTAATTGGAGAGAGATTTTTTACAGTAATTTCTTGAAAGAGCCAGGTCTTTGGCTGCCTAATCTCCCAGTGTTGGGTTAATCCTGAATCACAGGTTCCCCATGTGTCCCATTCTTTCTTTTCATAGTTCTCCAGGGAGTTTACTTGCCTTTCTTTTCTTCTTTGAAGTTCTCACTCCACATAGAACAGCTTGTAGAGCAGCATGTATCTTGATAGTGTTCTCTCCCTACTTTATTATTAATTTTGAAAAGATATTTTATTCACACATGACAACAGTCAAAAGGCACACACAGTAAAAAACAAGTCCCCCTACTCCAATGGTTTTCTTCCCTGGAGCCACCAGTTTCCAGTTCTTGGGGTGTCTTTGCAGAGATGGTTTATGCATGTAAAAGCAAATATTATGTGCATGGATGATCAGTAACTTGCTTTTTTACCTTCTCTTTTATCTTCAAAATTAAGTACGCAGGCTCTTGTTCTTTTAGATACTTTTTAAGGGGAATGGAAAGGGCTTATACAGGGGATGCAGGACCTTAAAAGTTGTCATGACCATATGTCTGAGTTCCTTGCTCGGTAGTGCCTATAGCTTTGCTCACTTCCTTTCTCTTCTGTCCCCAAAGGCAGAGCTCTTCAAGTCTTAGTGTCCCTCCCTCCCCTCCTGAGTCCCTGACCCCATTCAGCCTTTTGAGTCCTTGACCCTATTCAGGATTTTCTTTCTGTCTTTTCTTTGCAAAAGCGCCTCTCTCTAAGAAGTGGTCCTGAATTTACAGTTAAGGTGACACAATGTGTATGAATAGCAAACCATTCAGAGGCTTTCTGACCTCATTTGGGAATTTTACATCTCAGAGGAATTTATGATCCGTGGTCACCCTGACAGAGCAACCTTTCACTTAGTAATTCAGGCAAACGACAAGGGTCTAAGCTATGATGTTAAAAGTTGGAAGTCAAAGGAAGAGGTAAATAGGAGAGACAAAGCAAAGAAATGTGATGCGACTTGATAACTGACTTGGTTCGGGAATGGAGAGAAGGTAGTGCACAACTCTCTACGCCTTAGAATCTAAGGTTTTAAACTCAAGCAAGGAAAAGAATGGTGGGATCACTGTTAAACAGACATTCTTTGTAAAGGGCTCTCAAAAGCCTTATTTTTTTCTAGGTTGAATACTGTACTCATCAAATTGCGGAGGCGAGCCAGGCCTGGGAAAATCTGTGAGGTAATGAAGTTTGTCCCGAACCCTCTCTGCTCCTTGTCTGCGGCACTCTTCTGCCTGATTCCCTGGGCTATTCTTCCACTTGGCTGTCATCTAACCCCTGCTAAAGTGATGAACAGTATCAGGTGTGGGCTGATAAAGGCAAAAGCTGTGCCCTCTCCCAGGGGTGCTACATTTTAAATGGAGAAGCATGAAGAAATAAAGCCTTAAGATAAGAAAGAATGCACCTACAACAGTGGCATTAATAAGTCCTAGGGTTAATTTTTTAGATGAGCTGGTAGTCCTCAAGTCACACCATTGATTAATCACAAAGCTAATTCTGTTCTTTTGGGACCACTTACTTTCAAAGCTTTTCTTGCCTGAACAGACTATTGCTTACTGATGGAGCTTTCGTCCTATTATTTTGTGAGGTACAAAGTTCTTTCTACCATCCCTTTTTTTTAGAAGATAACACTAGAAGTTGTCTTCCACATTTCCTGACAGTTGGTTTTGCTGGGATTTTCTGTGGTCCATATAGGCCTTCCCTTACTGGGATTATACCATGTTTAATGTCATGTTGAATAAGAACAAAAACTCCACCACCATATCCAAAGCTTTGGGGGAGACACATAGCTCTTCTAAATAGACAAGCCCCCACCTCCCCAGGTGAATGCAACTGAAACAGCTGACCGGTTCTTGTGAGCAAGCACACTCAAACCAGATCCAGAAACTCAATAACACATGCACACAACAGTCACCAACTCCAATCCAGCTGGGTTTACCAGAGATCCAGCTAGAAGAGACACTGCTTCACCTCCTCTAGGCAACTGGCATTAGAACTGTTCCCACCGTAAGAAGCAGAACAGTCCAGTGGTAGAGCGCATGGGCTCCGGAGCCAGGCAATTTTGGTTCAGTCCTAGCACTGCCAATCATGACTTAGGCGACCTCAAGAATTTCTTTTAACCTGCTGTGCTTGGATTCTGTAAAATGGGGGGCATATGAATACCCCACAGAGTGGTAGTGAAGATGAAATGACATAATATATGTAAAGCACTTAGAACAGTGTATGGCATATAGTGAATGCCATCTGAGTATTAGCTGTCAGTGTTTTTTACTGAAGCATTTCATATTACTTCAGATTTTGCAAGCATTCAATCTTGCAATTAATTTGTTTAAAATATGACTAAAGGAGAAAAAAGCACAGTATCTAGCTTCTTTCTTTAACCATTCTGAGTTTCTCTCTGGTGTTCCAAGGCCTAATAATGGCATTCACGTGTAGCGAGGGACTATTTCAGTTAGGCCACACACTAAGTGGCAGAGACGTCAGGGGACCCTTCAGAGTCATTTTAAATTCTCATTGTCCAGCAGGGCAAACATAAACTCTTTTTATATCCCTTCATTGTCACACTGTCCACTGGCAGGAGATCCAGTTACAACTGAACTCAGCCAATGACTTCTCACTTCTGCCTCAAGCAAGCACACCTGACTATGGAGCCACACAGCTAAAAGATACCATGTAGGAATATACTCCACCTCCGTGTCTTTTGTTAAAAAAAAAAAAAAATGTATATGCCAAAGTAAGATTTTAAAGAGGTGACAGATTAATATTAGATTCTTCAACTAAAAGAGATGCAAGGTCCAGCCGAATATATCATCTCAATGGGGGGCAGATCTGTGATACCTCAGGGGCTGGAAAAACTGATACCATTGAGGACTTAGGAACATCTGAAAAGATACTGAATGAATGGGTCTTTTTCATCATGATGTTCTATTATTATTGTGCAGTGGAGTTGTAACAAATATTTGTTGAATATTCATGATGGGTGCTTTCCCTCTTTATAAAATACCCGTCACATAAATATTAATGTTTCTTGATCTGTTGAAAAGTAACAGTAATCTTAAGCATTTACATTGGGTGGTTGAAAATATTTCATTTATAAGTATTATATTTTAGATACTACATCTTATGTGTTAGCATTTAACTAAAGTAGCTTCTTCTAAAATACCACAGGAGGAAAATTTTCTTTTCCATATTGTTTTTGAATAATTTCCATCTTTGTGGAGTTCAGCAGGATCCCAGCAAAAAAAACATGGTGAGGTTAGTACTTTTACCTTTTTGCTTCGCTAACGAACATCAAAATTAAAGCCACACATAAACTCAAGACAGTTTGTACTGGTATTGATGAAAAATTCACTTTGATAGCATTATTTTTAGATATAGAAACAGGGCATACTTGAAAGAAATCCAGAGGTTGCACATTTTCTTTGAGAAGACAAATCATTTCCTGCTGAAAATATAAGGCTGAATCAAATACCAGTGTTGGAGGTCTAATAAATCTTGTTGATGAATTACAGAAGCACATGAAATATATCTGAAAGTTAGCTCATGTTAGGAGAATATATTAAATAAATTTACATACATAGTATGTATTTTCTTCCTTCAATCAACTTTCCAGGAAACGAGTATTTTGCCTTTAAAGCAGTGCAGAGATGGCTTTGTTTCTTATCCAATTCTCTATTACCTAATCTTTAATAATTCCTTTATCTTATTCTAGAAAGACTACATCTCATACTGATAATGGAATACCCAGCACAATTTAATTTATCCAAAGATCTCAAAAGGACACATCTAGGACAATGTGAGTTGTTCTGGACTCTGCTAGGAAACTAATTTATCCAAAGATCTCAAAAGGCCCAATGTAGGATAGTCTGTTTTACCAAAGAAAAATGGTTCCTCAGGGTCACATGACATGCAACAGTAGGGCTGGGATGGCCCAGCTGGCCACAGCTGCATTAAGCACCGTGTTCCTTCCTCTGCAGCTGTGTTTGTTGAGATATCGCTTACAGGTTCTCTCTCTCTCTCTCAGTATTAAAATCACAAGATAACCAAGACACATAAAGCCATATAATCGATCCACAATCTCAGCTCTTGGGTGAGAGTTGACAGGCATCCAGGAAACCTTGGTCTAAAACTTACTTGAAATGCCCAAATCACCTATTAAATTATTACTCTTTGGGTTTAAGCCTTTCCACTCTTTAATATCATCTGCTAATGATCTGATCCGTAATAAAATAAATTATTAGTGATAAATCTTTTTGGTGATTAGCTTGTTAGCATACCGACAGTATATAAGCCCACCGAGGCCATGGAAGAGAGTAGGTGAGTCCTGTTGGTGAGAAGAGGATGAAGCGCTATGGGCGGGCCACAGTGACATGTGGGAGCTGCAGGACTGCCAGCACAGCAAGGACAGAAGTGGCAGTGCTGGAGGAATCAGGAGAGGGTGGGATGAGACGGAGGGTCTGTGAGTGAGGTGGGAAACCTATTCTGGAAGGAGAGAATGGACAGTATGAAAAGTAAACTCTCTCTCTCTCTCTCTACACACACACACACACACACACACACACACACACACACACACACACACACCCTACACACAGCTGTCCCTAACTGGTGATTCTAACCCAAGCATCAGTGTTGTCTTCTGTAGATTTTTAAAAAAAAACTCTAAAACACAGTTTTTAAAAATAAATCTCACTTGAAATACATGTTTTTATGTAGAGATGTTTTGGCAAATTTCATCCAAGTGTTCTATATTTTTATTATATTTGCTTAATTGGGATATGATTTTTAAGAATCTGAATATGTTTCTTCAACAACAACAACAAAAAGCATTACATGTTCCCTTCCTTAAATTATCTTGAATGTATTTTTCCTTTATGATAAAACTGATAAAACCTAAGTCCCATGGCATGCCCTCCCCTTCCCACAAACTCTTGCCCTTTTGTCGTGGTCTAATCATTTGCATGGTCTAACCAAAAGCAAATCTGCTTTTCCGAAGTCCTTCTCCCCACAACTTCCCCGGAAACGGGGTCAAGGTAAATTTCACCTAAACAGTCTGCCACCATATTGAGATTTTTCTTATCTCTTCTTTCATAGTTGAACCCCTATCCCTTCCCCCTCACCTGTAGCATAGCATGATTATTCTTGGTTGCAATCTTTACTACAGTACAAGGCAAATCTTATGTAACTCAAATGGTTGACACACATTAAACTGTCTTGTTCAGACCACCCTGGGAATCCCTCTCCTAAGTTTTAGCTCGTAGAGGTGGAAGGCGGAAAGGGAGGGGGCTGTTTGCCCACCCTGAGGGCTTTTTACCCTGCTTCCCTAGCTCTCTACACCTACCTGCCTGCTGTCTTCTGGGCTCTGCTAGGAAATGACCAACATGCTTTTTTCTCTTGGCCGTGGGTCCCCAGCTCCTTACCTAATGTACTAACCAGAGCCAACCATCTCCATTGGCAGATGCCAGCCTTCATGTTCATTCTTCCCTGTCCCTGTTGGGAGGGTTCTTACAGCAGGGAGCTGAGTGCCCCAGCTTCTCCCTCTATTCAGAATTATCTCACTCTGGTTCCCAGGAGTGTATTTCTACACCCACATCTTCTCTGAAAAGCCTCCTTGTCACTGCATTCCTTGCCTGCCTCTGTCCTTGGAATATCTAAGTCCTATCAGGGAAGGTCATTCTTCATGAGTCACATCATTCATGTACACGTTAGCAAGTTAGAAAGCTAATATGCTTTTCCTGGGAAAACAGAAATCTTATATGGTTCAACCTAATAAATGTCATCAACAAGAAAATAAATCGGTTATAATCTATTCCCACCTTGGAATACTCTGGCAGTGAGACTGAATGAGCTAGCATCACATATATCATCCTAGATGAAACTCACAAACATATTGTTGAAGAAAAAAGAAAGCTACAGAAGAATATAGTATACCATGAATACAAAGTTTGAAAGCTTATGCACAACAATGCTATATATTTCTTAGAAATTTACACACACACACACACACACACACACACACATTTCTTGGGGAGATATCCTTACATGTACATATATTTCCATAAAAAATAAATATGAATACATGTGTATATATTCATATATATGTAATAAAATTTTAAATAAATGCATGGAAATAACAAACATATTAAATTCATGTTAGTAGTTACAAATGGCAGAGAGTAACTTCAATTGCATTGATTATTGTATATTTCTTTAGATAGAGAGTATGTGGGTGTTTATTATGCATTTTATAATTTTTATGTATTACATAAAAAGAAAATGCCTTCCAGCTTTTGCTATAACAAGGTAGTTCATATATATGTATGTGTATATATATATATGTATGTGTATATATATATATATATATATGTATGCATATAGATACATACATATATATGTATAACTTTATAAAAGTTACCTGAAATTTTGATAGAATCATATAATCAAATAAGAATCAAATAATAATTTGCCTTCCCACAATGCAAAATTCTGGTAAGAAGTTGCTGGCTCTATTTTCTTAGGAAAATAGCTTCTGTCATTTTAAGTTAATGTGACACTCTCTCTTGTTCCAAGCACAAGTCACAGTAGGAAACTTCAACCCTAATTAAAGCCAGCTTCTTTCTTTCTTAAAATTAACTGTGGAATTAATGTGGATCTGACACTAAAGTTTCTAACCGGCTATGATTTCTCCTCATATCTGTTCAGGTTTCAGTGTTATAAATCACCATTGGCCAATAATAAAATCATATTTAAATGAAGTATAACCACCATTAATATTATTCCTGAATTTTTTATTTTTTCATTCAAATATTCAGAGAATGTCTCCTGCCTTGTTTATCATGAATCAGAGTGGTGCCAACACCATGTGTACAGAATCCCAGATAACTAAAAAATCTGTTATCAACTGGTTCACTTGTACCTTTTTTTAAGCTACTTTTCTTTTTTCTACATATAAGACTGGTACCATGTGCAGTCACTACAAGCCATAATTAAAATATTAGTGTAGTGTTAGCATTTGTAAAGTGTTTTCAATCTGAGATAGTACAAATCATATATCACCAACATATAAAATAGTTGAGAAAATTATTAAGTAAATATTTAAAAATCATACATTCCATATAACAGTAGAAACCAAGAAACTTTAAAGTATATCTTATCCTAAAGAGGAATGAAATTTTAAAAAATTCAATGGTACCTCTAAAAATCATGCTTTGAAGATGATTATATATATATATATATATATAACTATGATATAAAGTATCATAGTGAAAACAGTCATTTTATTGGAGAACTACTAGGTACCCAAACTCTCAATCACCAAGTTCTTTTTAAGTGTTTCGAGTACCTAGCAACTTCGAGTTAACATTATTCACAATAGAATGAAATTTGGGGAAAGGTGGATCTCAAATGTCAGCTTATGTAAAAATTACTAGCTGAACATATATAACTTACTCTCAAATGGTTCATTAAAAAGAATGAAAACACACACACACACACACACACACACACACACACTAGATAATAAAGAAAATTAGGTGAAATGTTACTAACAAGTAAGTCTGGGTAAGAAGTATCTGGGCTGGGTGTTCTTTTTACTATCTTTATTCTTGCAAGTTTTCTGTAAGTTTGAAATTACTTCCAAATAAAACAGTAAAAAAAAAAAAAAAAAGAAAGAAAAACTTAAATGCCGTATTTTGGGGAGAGAAAGGCCTGGAGGAAGGAAGAGTAAAAGGGGTAGATGTTAAGTTTCCAGCCAAGCACATGGGGTCCCCTAAGGCCTAGACCCTACAATAAGTTCCAGTTCTGGTATTGGCTGTTATCTTTCATTATTTACAGGAGGAGATTTTATATGGCCATATTTCCAGGGAAGAAAGTGTTTCTTTCTGGCCTTGGTTCTTAATATTCTTACATTAATGTAGACAGGCTATTAGCAAAGAGGAAAAATTCAATCATTTCTGATGGTTCCAGTTGCAGGCAAATCCCAAACAAGCTGACTGGCTGCATGGTTAGAGTTTAGTCTGCCATGAACTGTCAAGGGCCTGAGATTTCATCCTACTTGCAAGCTACTTTTCTGGATGCTGACAGAAGACATTAGACCCCTGGGTAAGAAATAAAACACTTTATTATTTATAGCAAAAGCAGTTGCCAAAGTGTCAGATGTTCCCAACGGTTCCCCGAGCTCTAGTTGCCACTGGGGTGATGTGAACAGGCCTAGATGCCGACGGACCTGGCGTGCAGTAAGGTGCCTTACAGGGGAGCAACACTGAACTTAGGGTGCCCACTGTTTTAAAGCAGGAAGTAAGCAAGTTTGATCTTGGTTGGGAGGGAGACATTACCTCATCCCTCGAGGTTGCGAGGTTGCTCACTGCAAAAACCACCCTGAGACATGGCCCAGACAGAGTGGTCAGGGACTTGCTGCAGTACAACAGTCATGGAGGGCTGTCTCTCAGCTGAGTCCCTTCTCAGTAACAGTTAGAAAGAGAGTGAGTAGCACAGTGCTGGTTATCAGTCATAACCCAAGCATTTCAGGATGGAGCTAAGAGTGAATGGATTGTTTAGGAAAATAGTAGATAGGAACAGATGGGAAGGGAAGTATAGCTAGGTCAAGCTCTTATCTTTGAAGAAGTCGAAGGGGTAGAGGAAGAGGACAGTTCCCTATCATATAAGGAGGCTGGAACCTCCCAAGGAGGATGAAAGGTCTCTTACTTGATTATCTGTTTCTGTCTCTTGGCAGCTCCCGTCTCCTTTCTGAGCTTTCCTTTTGCCTTCTGTGGGATGGCAGTTTGGTGGCTGGCCCTGCTTTGGACTGCTTCACTGAGGTGTTTTCTTGTCCCAAGATATTAGCTGCAGCCATTTGCATCTTGCCTCTTCTTTGAATCTTAGATTTCACTGAAGCTTCCGGTTTCACAATGAAACTAATAGAATTTAATTTCTCAAATATCCAAAAACTTCTCCTCTCAGTCCCAAGATCTCAAAGGTAGAGAGACACTCTGATGATCAATGTTTTTATTTTTTATTTTAATCAAGAATATTTTACTTTTCAATCACATATGGCTTCTATCCACAAAACAGTTATCAGGCACTTGCTTTGTCCTGGTACTGTGTTCATGATGGGGATGCCAGGTTTAACAAGACAGTGTGCCTGTTCCCAACAATTTTATACTCGCTGCCTAGAAAATCCAAGAGAATTCATAACTATTAGAATTATTAGGCAAGATCAACAAGGTTGCCAGAAATGTACCAATATTGTGGAAAAAAATATCAGCATTTAGAAAATGTAACAAAAGGATACCTTTCACTGTAACAAAAGATTATAAGGTATCTAGTAATAATCTAACTATAAACAGGATGTTGATTTGGACTTTTCTATTATTTCAGAACTGTTATGACAAAACAGGAAGATAAGAGGCATCAAACATACCACCTATTCTTGTGGGAATATCAGACAGGGAATTTTAAAACAACAATAATTACTATGTTAAAGGTTCTCGTGGAAAAGGTAGCCAACATGCATGGGTAGAAGGGAAATTTTAACAAGGAGAGGAAATGGTAAGAAAGAATGAAACAGAAATGCTAGAAATAAAAACACCTAGACTGCTGGGCCGGCCGAGTGGCGCATTGGTTAAGCGCTGGCTTGGGATGCCAGCGGCCCAGGTTTGGATCCCACATGTGAGGGCCAGTGACACTGCTCTCAAAAAAAAACAAAAAAAAAACTAGTAATAGAGCTGTAGAATGCTTGCACATTAGTTGGCTCAACAAAGCCAAAGGAAGACTCAGTGAACTTCAAAGATAAGGCAATAGAAATTATCCAAACTGAAACACAAAGAAAGGACAGTATGTGAGAGTAAGTAACAGAACAGAGCATCCAAGAGCTGTGACATGATATCAAATTACCAAGCATATATGTGATTGGAACCCAAGAAGAAGATGAAAGAAAACAGGGTAGAAGCAATATTTGATGAGAAAATGGCTGAGAAGTTTCTAAAAGTTCCATAGCTGAACCTGGTGATCAGCCAAGTGTAATAACCACTGGGGAAATGGCAGGCAATTCTTCCTTACTCCATGAACTAATAATGCAAGTGAACTGGAAAAGTGGATAAAGACTGTTAGGAGGTGGGCCAGCCGAGTGGCGCATTAGTTAAGCGCTGGTTTTGGGATGCCAGCGGCCCCGGTTCAGATCCCACATATGAAGGCCAGTGACACTGCCCTCTACAGCTAACAACAGCTCCACCTGGAGCTGGGCTGTGCGAGCCCTGGCGATGGTGTAGGCTGCAGCCCCTCCCACAGTGGGCTGCCATAGGCTACAGTGCCCTGGCTATGGTGTAGGCTGCAGCCCCTCCCACAGTGGGCTGCCATAGGCTACAGTGAGTGGCCCGCAACTGGCGCGAGCTGCCAAGAGCCGCGGTGAGCGATATCCAGAGGCTGGTGACTGATCTGCCTCATCTGGGAAGAGCACAATGATAATACCAACATGGGCCAGTGAAGCAACGTCCTCCACAACTAGACTGAAGAACAAAAAGACAGCAACTTGTCTGTTTCCCTCCCCCAATTCCCCAATTAAAAAAAAAAAAGACTGTTAGGAGGTAATCTGCTTATTCACTGTGTTAATAAGGCATCAATCATGCTGACAAGTCAACACAATAAAACAGTAAAGCAGAGAATTTTGCTTAGAGCCAGAAAATTCTCTGTGTTAAGGGGATTTCTTACCCTCCCTAAGGGGTGCAGCTGTACTAGCTTCACTCTTTTATGAGAAAGCGACTGTAAGCTACTTTAAATCTATGTGGTCTTTTTCTTTACTAGCACACAATAGTCATATGTGCCTGGCACATTATAACTATTAATAAATATTTGTGGAATAAAAGAAATGAGCAGAAAAGAGAAATGTCACCTGGAACTTTTTTCAAAAGAAGCAAGTTTCAAGTACAAGGATGGAAACCACTACCCTTTTATCTTCATGCACCATTCTCCATCTATATCTGCTTTTTAGCACTTCACAGTAACCAATACTGATGATAATGATACTAACCCACTCATTCTTTCATTCTTTTAACAAACATTTACTGAAGGCCTCCTGTGAGGCTCGGGCCTATACCGAGGGCTGGGGATACAAGACTGAACAAGATATAGTTCTCAAGATGCTCAGTCTACTAGAAGAGATAATAATACAAGCCAGTAATTATAATGCATTCTCATAAGTGCTACATTAGTATCATTTTTAAAATGGAAATAATATCCAAAATATTCTTTTTAAAAAGGTAGAACAGTTCATGGTAACTTTCAGTAATAATAGAGGTTAAGGACACTGGCTTTGAAATCAGACAGACTGGATTCAAATCCAGGCTTTACTCCTTCTACGCTGTGAGACAGGAGCCAAGTCACGATTTCTCTGAACCTCAACTCCTTCCTCTGCAAAATGGATATAACAACAGTTTCCACCTCATGCTGTTGTTAGGAGGGTTAAATGAGATAAAGAATGTAAACTACTTAGGACAGTGCCTGGCACAAAAAGAACAGATGGTTGGTGGGATGGTGGTGGTGGTAATGGTAGTAATAGAGATACTTCCTTTGTATTATGTACAATTTTAACCCTTAATTATCTGAAAAGAAGTTTTATCTAGAATGATCTATTTCTCAAGGATTCTAGATAGGTAACGTTTCATTTTAACAAATATGTATCATACCAATAACTCAGAGCAGAAGGATGAGTAAGATGGCTTCTATCCTCTAGCAGAGAGAGAGAGAGGTATTATCAGCGATCCTTGTTAGGGCACCATTTGTAATCAACAAAGATTCTACAATCACCAAAATAAAAATAGAATTGGAAGTATAAATAAATGCTTCAAACAAATACATTCTCCTCTCAAGCAAAAATGCTTCAAAGTAAGGTGCCACTGGGGGATTTTGATTTATGATGAAGTTTTTACAACCTGTATAACTTCAAATAGCATCCTGTGAAGTCCCCAAGCAGTAAAAGGGAAGCTATTTGACAAGTCTGTCATCTGCTTTTTCTCATTTTTCAGAAAACTCCAGGGATGCACTGTCTCCACTTACATAAGCCTCTGTGTTTATGCTTTTGAACACTTCCCTTTGTTAGTTAAAAATAACATGGATTGTTCACACTTCTCTTTTTTGTTCTGATGTGTCTTTAAATGCAGCTGCATACAGTTTCAGAGCAAACAGTTTAATTGTGAGCTTAAAGAACTCAGTGAAAATTTGGAAACTACATTTTATGTAACTCATGCTCAAGATGGAAAATGTTTATTAATTTTTACTTTTCATAAGTATAATACCAAAAATGGCCTTCACATTAATTTCCCTTTTCTTTCTTTTTTTTTAGAGGGCAGTGTCACTGGCCCTCATATGTGGGATCCGAACCAGGGCCACTGGCATCCCAAGCCAGCTCTTAACCCCCACGCCACTCGGCTGGCCCTAATTTCCCTTTTCTTGATAAAGGAATTTTTTTAAAAACAGAGAGAGATTGGGCTGGCCAATCTCTTCTGGCAATGGGGTGCTAGGCAATTTGGATCTACCTTCTTGCTGAGGAAAATTGGAAAGCTGGACAAAATAATAATAACTATTAGGTAAAATATATGCTTGAAACCACCTGAGAGATAATAAAATAGTAAAGAATTTCCAAGATCTGGGGAATTTGATGGCCCAGTCACTTTCTCTTGGATGAGTTCAATGATTCCTGAGGTGGCAATTAAGGAAATAAACAGAACTTCTGACCTCCTCATGGTGCTACAAGGATAGGAACTGGAATCTGGAGCTGTCACTAGGAGGCCAGGTGAACCTCCTCACTTTAGGGCTGCACGCTAGGAGTAAGTTTGAATCAGAAGTAGACATGCTCTGCAGACTGCAAAATTCAACTCTGAAATATCTCCATGCCTGAAATTGGGCGAGGTAATCCTGTATTGATTGCTGGGCCAAGAAATAGCAAAAGTGAATCCTCTCTGGAAGGAGATATCATTGTTTTAAAAGCCTTCAAATTATTTCTATAATCACAAATAACTAGCTACTTAAGGAGAGACGACAACATAAAGAAAACCAACAAAAATAACAGGCATTAAAACGAGAGGATATTTGATTTATCCAGATTTATTCCACATGCTGGAATTATCTATAAATAAACAGAATATAAAATAACTATCCTTATTATTTTCAAGGTGAGACAAGATTAAAAATTCTGATAGAGAACTAAAAATTGGAAATTCTCGAAATGATAAATACATAACAGAAATTAGCAACTCATTCAAGGGGTATAAAAGCAGATTAGACACAGATTCCATGATTTACAAAAGAGGTTAAGAGAAATATACAAATTAAACACAAAGAACAGAAAATAGAGAACAAAACTTGAGACAAAGAAAAGAAACTGAGAAGGTCTAACATGTATGCAGCTGGAGTTCCAGGATAAACAGAAAAAAAAATAAGCCAGAATAACTTTTTTAAAGAAATCATGACTGAGAATGTTTTAAAACTGATGATATCAAGCCACAGTTTGAAGAGAAGCCCTTTGGATTCCAAGGAAGATAAAAAGGAACTCATAATATCACCACAGATTTTAAAGACATTAAAAGGACAACAAAGAATAAATATTATGAAAAACTTTATGCCAATAAATTCAGTAATGTAGTTGAAATGAACATAATTGAAAATCTGAATAACCCTATATCTATTAAAGAAGTTAAATCTCTTATTATAAACTACCCACAAAGAAAACTCTAAGCCCAGATGGTTTCATTGGTGAATTTAATCAAATATCTAAGAAAGAAATACCAATCTAACACAAACTTTCAGAAAATATAGGGAACAGTTTTTCAAGGCCAGCATAACTGCTATATGAAAAATCTGACAAAGACATTTTTTTTCCAAAAAAAGAAAACTATTAACCCTCCTGAACAGTGATACAAAAATCTTTAATAACATTAGCAAATCAAATTTTACAATATATAAAAAATACCATGATCAAGCAAAGACTTATTCTAGCAAGACTGATTTAATATTTGAAAACTCAATCAATGTAATCCCTCACATTAACAGAAGGGAAAAAAAATCTTTATCACCAGATACAGAAATAGCATCTGACAAAATGCAACTCCAAATCAAGATAAAAACTCCCAGCAAGTTTGAACTCGATGAGAAATTCAACTGATAAAAGACATCTACAAAAACCCTGTTAGCTAACATCATACTTAATGGTAACATCATACTTAATAAATGTTTTCCCATTAAAGATGGGATCAAAGCAAAGATGTCTACTCTTATCACTCATATTCAACATTGCACTTGAAGTTCTAGCCAGGGAAATAAAACAAGAAAAATACACAAAAGGCATGTAGATTTTTTAAAAAAGTATATTGTTTTTATCCACAGATAACATGATTGTTTATATAAAAATTTCTATGGATCGGGGAGGGGCAAGATGGCGGCTGTGAGGAGGGCTCCATGAAATCTCCCCTGGAAATATCCACAATTTGAACTTCTAATACGCTTCAAAGAGACATCTACTCATCACACAGAGCGACTAAGAGTTCCACACAAGGATTGCTGGAAGGTGGGCAGGCCGGGCGAGTAGGGGAAGAAGGCGGCGAGACGCGTGAGGTGCAGCCCGCACCCGCGGCTGCTGAGTCACGGTCCCGCGGAGCGCAGAAGCCTGAAACCCGGGAGCAGGGGAAAACAGAGGACTCGCCCGCGGAGAAGCAGCGCGCGCTGGGCGGAGACGCAGGTCCCGGAGAGACGGAGCGGGGATCGGAGCCGCGTGGAAAGGTGCGCGCAGTCCCCTGAACCCCGGTGGCAGTCCCTCCAGGAGCGCAGCAGGAGAACGGCGCGGGCGCGCGCCGGCTCCAAGGCAGAGGCCTTAAACCCGAGAGCAGGGGAAACACAGGACTCGCCCGCGGAGACGCAGCGCGCCGGCTGGAGTCACAGATCCCGGAGAGACAGAGCGGGGATCGGAGCCACGCAGCACGGTGCGCGCAGTCCCCTAAATCCCGGCAGACCCTTTGGGAGAGCAGCAGGATTTCCGCGTGGGCGCGCCGGCTCCGAGGCAGAAGCCTGGAACCCGGGAGCAGGGGAAAAGAGGACTCGCTCGGACAAGCAGTGCGCCGGGTGGAGACGCAGGTCCCCGAGAGACGCGGAGCGGGATCTTGGCCACACGGTAGGGTGCGCGCAATTCCCTAAATCCCGGCAGACCCTTTGGGAGAGCAGCAGGAACTCCGCTGGAGCATAAGAGGCAAAGGCCTTAGCTTGAAACAGTGTTGGAACTGTGGCTTTGTTTATTTTTATGTTTTTTATTTTTTTTCCCTTTTTCTACTCTTGAACAGAAAGCAAAAAAAAACAAAAACCCAATAACTCACCCACTCCCACAAACTTTGTCCCCCGCCAAGACAGTCTTAAACTGACTCCTGAAGGGAGCAATAGGGGCAGAACTAGGAAGATATCCTTACCTGCAGGGGGTTGAGAATTTCCACCCAGTAAAGGCAGCAGAGTGAGACTACCCACCCCGCCCCACCTTTAGGCAAGGCTTGGGAGGCAGGGCAGGTTCATCTGCTGAGGCACTAATTAACAGATTCTTAGCAGCAGGCTATTGGTAGTGATTAATTATTTAATTATCCACGGATGTCAACAAAAAGGGTGCCCAGAGACACTCATTGAGCCTTTGGGGGTGCAGCCTGCCTTGGGACAGGCAAAAGCAAAAAGGCAGTGACTTTGTAAAAACCACCAATCACACGTCACAACCACACTCAAGTACAGCAAACCTGCAGTGCCAGGATCACGCTAGGCATCAGGTGGCCTACTGTTCCCACAAGACGCACAGGAATTTTTGTACAGCAGACAATCTGAAGAGAGCTTGGTGGACTTTAGCCTAGACTAGCACGGTATTTTTGGTTTGTTTGGTTTTATTCTGTTTTGTTTTCCCTTTATTGGCTGCTTATCTTGGTTGTTTTTGGTTTTTATTTCTATTTCATTATAATCATATTGTAGTTTTTAATATAGGCATATATATATAGGTGTATATAGGTGAATATATGTCCATATATATGGGTGTGTAGACAAATATATATATATATTTTTTTTTTTCATTTTTTCTTTTTCTTTTTCTTTCTTTTCTTTTTCTTTTTTCCCCACCCTCACTTTCTCTCTTATTTTATTCATTCTTCTCACTGCTATACTTTTACTCTTTTACTTTTTTTCTGCAAATTTTATTGTTTAAATTTTTCTTACTGTTTTATTATTATTTTAGTTTATTTTTATTTTTTATTTTTTAGGTATAGCTAATCGGTTTCTCATGTTTATTCTATTTTTTATTTTAGGATATTGTATTTTATTTTGTTTCCTCTTCTGTTATTATTGAGTATGTGGTTTTTGTTTTGTTTCTGTTTGGTTTCTTCATTAGTATGATTGATATTTCTGTACAAGTTGACTGTAGTTTGATGGTTGGTTGTTTTTAATTGTTCAAGCATTTGGTTTCATTTGGTGTCTGCGGAGTTGTTCTTGTTGATCTGTTATGCTCTAAAATCACTCTGCAGCAGTGGGTCCAAACAAACAGACACAAGAATCATCATACCCGAGGCCAACTTTAGATAAAACCAGAGCATTTCTGGGTTTGACATACAAGAGTCACACCCAATAAGAAGTTACGACCGGTACTAAGACCCATAGGGTCCAAGTTTCATCAGAGGGGTCAATCCTCTAACAGCAGCTCATAAACTGCAGACGCTGCTGATCCTCACAGCTAATCAATCTGGGAGTCAATCCCACCTACTGACAAACCAAAAGTAATCAAAACTAAAACTTCAACAAGTGAGGACGCACGACACAAGGAACACCTCAGATACAAGCACAAGAGAATAGGGAGACTGAGTAATTCAAATATAAAGGACACACACCATATAAGTTTACCCAGAAAAAGACTGAGAAATCTGGGGATCTATCTGTTATATTGAAGCAAACACAAAGAGTAAGCCAGAATGGGGAGACAAAGAAACATAACACAAATAAAAGAACAGAAGAAACTTCCTGAATCAGTGGAAATAGAGGAAATAGAGGTAACCAACCTATCGGAGACAGAGTTCAGAACACTGATTATTAGAATGTTCAAGGAAATTAATGAAAATATAAAGAAGGATAGAGAAATCATGAAAAGCAACCAGCTAGAACTTAAGAACACAATTACTGAATTAAATAACAAACTTGATGGAATCACTAGCAGACTGGATGAAGCAGAAAATCGAATCAGTGACTTAGAAGACAAAATAGCAGAGATCACCCATGCGGTACAACAAAAAGAAAAAAGAATAGAAAACATGGAAAATAGTTTAAAGAGAGCTGGGGACAACCACAGACGCAATAACCTAAGGGTCATTGGAGTACCAGAAGGAGAAGAGAGGGAGCAAGGGATTGAGAATATATTTGAAGTAATAATGTCTGAAAACTTCCCTAACCTGGCAAAGGACATTGAAATACAAGCCCAGGAAGTGCAGAGAGTTCCAAACAGGATGATTCCAAACAGGCCCACTCCAAGACACATTATAGTGAAAATGGCAAGGGTTAAGGACAAAAGACAGAATCCTTAAAGCAGCAAGGGAAAGGCAGCAAGTTACTTACAAGTGTACCCCATAAGATTATCAGCTGACTTTTCTACAGAAACTTTGCAGGCCAGAAGAGAGTGGCAGGAGGTTTTCAAAGTGATGAAAAATAAAGGCCTACAACCAAGATTGCTGTATCCAGCAAGGTTATCATTTAAAATCGAAGGCGAGATAAGGAGCTTTGCAGAAAAAAATAAGTTAAGGGAATTCATTACCACCAAGCCAGCTTTGCAGGAAATGCTAAAAGGGCTTCTTTAAGTAGAAGAGAAAAACAACCTATGAAAGACTACGAACACAAATAAGAAAATGGCAATAAATACACACCTATCAATAATCACATTAAATGTAAATGGATTAAATGCTCCAATAAAAAGACATAGGGTGGCTGAATGGATAAGAAAGCAAGACCCCAGTATATGCTGTATACAAGAGACTCACCTCAGATCCAAAGACTCATACAGGCTGAAAGTAAAGGGATGGAGTAAAATATTTCATGCAAATGGTACTGAGAAAAAAGCTGGAGTAGCGATACTTATATCAGATAAAATGGACTTTAAATTGAAGAATATAACAAAAGGACAAAGAAGGACACTTCATAGTAATGAAGGGATCGATCCAACAAGAGGACATAACTCTAGTAAACATCTATGCACCTAACATAGGAGCCCTAAATATATAAAACAGATATTGTCAGACATAAAGACAGAGATCAACAGTAACACTATCATAGTAGGGGACTTCAACACCCCGCTGTCACTAATGGACAGATCCTCCAGACAGAAAATCAATGTGGAAACAGCGACCTTAAATGACACATTAGACCAGCTGGATTTAACAGACATTTTCAGAGCATTTCATCCCAAAGCTACAGAATATACGTTCTTTTCAAGTGCACATGGAACATTTTCTAAGATAGACCACATGTTAGGCCACAAAACAAGTCTCAATAAATTTAAGAAGATTGAAATCATTTCAACTGTATTCTCTGACCACAATGCTATGAAACTAGAAATCAATTATAAGAAGAAATCCGGGAAGATGACAAATAAATGGAGGCTAAACAATATGCTATTAAATAGTGAGTGGGTCACAAATGAGATCAAGGAGGAAATCAAAAGATACCTCGAGACAAACGAAAATGAAAACACCACGACCCAAAATCTCTGGGATGCTGCGAAAGCAGTCCTAAGAGTGAAGTTTATAGCAGTGAAGGCCTACCTAAAGAAGGAAGAAAAATCTCAAGTCAACAGGTTATACTTACACATAAGGGAACTTGAAAAAGAACAGAAAAAGAGGCCCAAGGTGAGTACAAGAAAGGAGATAATAAAGACCAGAGCAGAAATAAACAATATAGAGAACAGAAAAACAATTCAAAAGATCAATGAAACCAAGAGCTGGTTTCTTGAGAAGATAAACAAAATTGACAAACCTCTAGCCAGGCTCATCAAAAAAAAAAGAGAGGACTCAAATTAGCAAAATCAGGAATGAAAGAGGGAAATGACTACAGACATCACAGAAATACAAAAAATTCTAAGAAATTACTATGAGCAACTATATGCCAACAAATTTGACAATCTGGATGAAATGGATAATTTTCTAGAAGCATACAACCTTCCAAAGCTAACGCCAGAAGAAACAGAAAATCTAAATACCCTGATTACTACCAAGGAAATTGAATCAGTAATTGACAAGCTCCCAAAAAACAAAAGCCCTGGACCAGACGGCTTCACAAGTGAATTTTATCAAACATTCAAAAAAGAACTATCACCTATTCTTCTCAAACTATTCCAAAAAATCCAGAAAGAGGGAAGGCTCCCAAACTCTTTTTATGAAGCCTCTATCACCCTGATTCCAAAACCAGATAAAGACATCACAAAAAAAGGAAAACTACAGGCCAATCTCCCTGATGAATATAGATGCAAAAATTCTCAATAAAATATTAGCAAACAGAATTCAGCAATATATTAAGAAGATCATACATCATGATCAAGTGGGATTCATCCCTAGTGCGCAAGGCTGGTTCAACATCCGTAAATCAATTAATGTGATACACCACATCAACAAAATGAAGGATAAAGATCACATGGTCATTTCAATAGATGCAGAAAAAGCATTTGACAAAATCCAACAGCCATTTATGTTAAAACCCTTAGCAAAGTGGGAATACAGGGATCATATCTCAACATAATAAAAGCCATATATGATAAACCTACAGCTAACATCATACTCAATGGGGAAAAGCTAAAACCATTCCCCTTAAGATCAGGAACAAGACAAGGCTGTCCACTTTCTCCTCTTTTATTCAACATAGTGCTGGAAGTTCTAGCCACAGCAATCAGACAACAAAAAGAAATAAAAGGCATCCAAATTGGCAAGGAAGAAGTAAAATTGTCACTATATGCAGATGACATGATACTGTATATAGTGAACCCAAAGACTCCATCAAAAACTATTGGAACTGATAGACGAATTCAGTAAAGTAGCAGGATATAAAATCAATGTTCAGAAATCAGTGGCATTTGCATATACCAATAATAAACTAATGGAAAGCGAAATTAAGAAAACTGTCCCATTTACAATTGCGTCAAGAACTATAAAATACCTAGGAATAAATTTAACCAAAGAAGTGAAAGATCTGTACTCAGAAAATTATAAGACATTGAAGAAAGAAATCATAGAAGATACAAATAAATGGAAACACCTACCATGCTCATGGATAGGAAGAATTAATATAGTTAAAATGTCCATACTGCCTAAAGCAATATATAGATTCAATGCAATTCCTATCAAACTACCAAGGGCATTTTTCACAGAAATAGAAAATATAATCCTAAAGTTTATATGGAATCATAAAAGACCCAGAATAGCCTCGGCAATTCTGAGGAATAAAAACAAAGTTGGGGGATCAGCTACCAGACATCAAAACCTACTACAAGGCCACAGTAATCAAGACAGTTTGGTATTGGCATAAAAACAGGCACATCGATCAGTGGAACAGAACAGAGAGCCCAGAAATAAATCCAAGCATTTACGGACAGTTAATCTATGACAAGGGAAGCAAGAATTTACACTGGAGTAAAGATAGTCTATTCAATAAATGGTGCTGGGAAAATTGGACTGACACATGCAAAAAATGAAACTGGATCATCTCCTTACGCCTTATACAAGAACAAATTCAAAATGGATTAAAGACTTAAATGTAAGACCTGAAACCATAAAAATCCTAAATGAAAATATAGGAGTACATTTGCAGACATTACCGGAGCAATATTTTTACTGATACATCCCTACGGGCAAGGAAGTAAAAGAAAAAATGAACATATGGGATTATATCAGACTTAAAAGTTTTTTCACAACAAAGGAAACCATTAATAAAACAAAAAGGAAGCCTACTGAATGGGAGAATATATTTGCCAACGATATATCTGATAAGGGATTAATATCCAAAATTTATAAAACACTCATGAAACTCAACACCAAAAAAACAAACAATTAAAAAATGGGCAGAAGATATGAAGAGACATTTCTCTAAAGAGGACATACAGATGGCCAACAGGCATATGAAAAAAGTTCAACCTCACTGGTCATTAGGGAAATGCAAATAAAAACCACCATGAGATACCACCTCACTCCAGTCAGAATGGCTATCATCAACAAATCAACAAACAACAAGTGCTGGCGGGGCTGTGGGGAAAAGGGGACCCTGCTGCACTGTTGGTGGGACTGCAGATTGGTGCAGCCACTATGGAAGTCAGTATGGAGGTATCTCAAAGAACTGGAAATAGAGCTACCTTTTGACCCAGCAATTCCACTCCTAGGTATTTATCCTGAAAAAAACCAAGACACTTATTCAAAAAAAGTTATGCACCCCGATGTTCATAGCAGCACAATTTACAATAGCTAAGACTTGGAAACAACCAAAATGCCCGTCAGTAGATGACTGGATTAAGAAACTGTGGTATATTTATACAATGGAGTATTACTCCGCTATAAAGAAGAATGAAATCGTGCCATTTGCAATGATATGGATGGACCTAGAGACTATAATGTTGAGTGAAGTAAGTCAGTCAGAGAAGGACAAATACCATATGATCTCACTTATATGTGGAATATGAAAAACTGTATGAATGAGCAAAGTAAACAGAAACTGTCTCATAGATATAGAGGAAAAAATCAGGGTTGCTAATTTGGAGAGAGGAATGGGAATGAGGGAGAAGGGTAAGGGATTAGACAGCAAAAATAGGCAACTACACTATTGCTACTGGGATAGGAAAAACAGTTTGGGGAATATAATTAATAATGTTGTAAATATTCTGTGGAATGTCAGATGATCATAGGTCTTGTTAGGGAGACCATTTCATGGATGGAGTAGAGGTTTGATCACTGCACTGTATTACTAAAGTGGAGGTGGTATACCTACTGTAATTGAATATATATAGATAGTCACGGGATGTGGATTATACTGTGGAAGAGAGTCAGAGGAAGAGTAATAGATATGTATGATATGGGGGGTGTGGGGGTGTATTGGGGTGGGGTGGGGTTTGTCACTTTGGGGGTAAAATGTATAACTATTGCACTGTGTTGTACACCTGAAACTATTGGGGGTGGGGGGGGTTGTCACTTTGAGGGGTAAAATGTATAACTATTGCACTGTGTTGTACACCTGAAACTAATTAAAAATAAAATAAAATTAAAAAAAAAAAAAAAATTTCTATGGATTCTACCAAACAACTATTAGAACTAATAAGTGAGTAGCAAGTTTGAAGGACACAAAGTCAACACACAAAACTTAACTGTACTTTTGTATCCTCACAGCAAACAACTGGAAAGTGGAAAAAATTAATTATGGTCAAAACCAAAATACTTTAGAAATAAATTTAACAGAAAATATGCAAAACCTCTGAAAACTACAAAATTCTGCTGAGAATAATTCAAGAGGCCTTAGAAAGAGAGACAGACCAGGCTCATCAACGGGAAGACTCCCCCAAATGGAGCTACAGATTCAATGCAATGCTAGTCAAAATCCTCCCCCACCCCACATTTTTTATACAAATTGAAAAGCTTATTCTAAAATTCACATGGGAATATTAAGGACCTAGAATATCTTATACAATCTTGAAAAAAAGCAAATTGAAGTGTTTACAGTACCTGACCCCAAGACTTACAAAAGGTACCAGTGACCAAAACTGTGGCGTATTGGCAGAGGACAGACAAATAAAACAGTAGAACAGAGAGCTTATAAATAGACCCACATCATATATTCATTTGATTTTGACAAAGGCACCAAAGCAATCTAGGTTGGCTATAAAAATGCGCCATTCAGATCTCCTGCTAGGGGAAGCATACTTGACTGAGGGCCCAGCTGTTGCCCTTCTGTACATACGCTTATGTTCATGCCAAGGCCAGCTTACCTTATGCTGCTCCTAGTCAATGATTAAGCACAGCAGGGTTAGCAATACTGGCCCATTCCTCTAACAGGCACCTTTGGCATGAGGACTCCCTATAGGCCTGGTCAAAACTTCCTTAGAATAACACTGCAATCTAAGACAGTTCTCAAGCAATGCTCCTTTTTCCCTCCTCTCCTTTCACTATTTAAAGGCTTTCCACATGCCTTCTCTGGCCCCACTCCCCTTTGTCCTTCATAGGCACCCCCCAATAAATATCGTGCATTTCTAATCCTGTCTTAGCATATGCATCTCAGAAGACCTACACTCACACAGGTGGTGGCAGCACTGGTCTAAGAACACAAGTGGTATGATGGAGTATGGGACTGGTATTTTTATTTCCTGGCAGGCAAAGAGGAATGTCATCTTGGTTGGTGTGTGGAGCATGGAGGGTCCCTGGCACATGGTTGTGGCCAAAATGCTAAAGATTTCACCAATTGTGACCTGAAAAAAGAATCCTGGGGAGGTGACGGCCCTTGCACAGGTAATGATGCAGGCATTTGAATGAAATGGAAAGAACAATGCCTAAAAGGACAGCAGGGTTGGATGGTTATTGCCAACTTCCCATGATGCTTTGCAGAGGGATAATGAGAACAGGAGGCCTGTTAACAAGCAGTTAAACGTCTCTGGGTGAGAGCTTAGTTTGACAGCTTACAAAAAGGCCCTTATTTCCGTGAGATTGCAGATACATCTGAGAGCTAAGTAAAGATCTATTCATCAGAGTCACAGAGTTCTAGAGACATTTAAATGCTCAGTTGATGGAGGTCTGCTATGCTAAGGCCAGGAAAACTTACATGAGGGCACCTGGACAGAGTGGGCACAGTGGCAGAAATGAAGATGATGTAATGGGCTCCCACTGACCAGGGCCAATCTAGCTACTGCTGCCTCTAAATGTCCAATCTGTTAGCAAACAATATGATTCTAAACTTCATATAGAAATGCAAAGGGCCAAGAATAGTAAAGATAATCTTAAAATCAATATGGTGGACAGGCATGCTTTCTTGGATTAGCAATACTTTCTATAGGGCTATAACCATTAAAAATCTGTGATATTGGTGTAAAAATAGACCAGTGGAACAGAACAGAGTCTAAACAGACTCATGTATTTGTGTGTATCTGTACTGTCATCATTATACAGTTGTATCATCAGCATAAATACATACATATTTATTTTTGTCTGTTTATATTTGTTTGATAAATTGGCCCTGCAGAGGAGTAGGGAAAGGACAGTCTTCAATAAATGGTGCTAACTTGATTGGATACCCACATGAAAGCAAAATGAAGCTTAACCCTGACCTCATATGGTACACAAACATCAATTCCAGATGGATTATAAATCTAACTATGAAAGGTAATAAACAAAGCCTCTAAAGGACAGTGTAGAAGAATCATTTATAACCTTGGCATAGGGAAATATTTCTTAAACAGGGCACAAAAAGCACTAACCATTAAAAAAAAGATTGATACATGGACTACATTAAGTCTAGAACCATATGATTTCACTGATATGTGATATATGAAACTGAAAACAACAAAGGAACAAGACAAACAAATGAAGAAACAAAAACTCATAGACACAAACAATAGTTTAATGGTTACCAGAGGGTAAGGGGGGAGGGGGATGGTAGATGAGGGTAAAAGGAATCAAATATATGGTGATGGAAGGACAGCTGACTCTGGGTGGTGAACACACAATGTAATACATAAATGATATATTATAGTTTTGTACACCTGAAATCTATGTAACTTTACTAACAATTGTCACCCTAATAAACTTTAATTAAAAAAGAAAGAAAATGTGCTATTCCTGCTTACCATTAGTTATCAATGTTATAAAATTATGATATTATATTTCTCCATAAATAAATTGTTAGAGTGCTAAAGAAAAAGTAGTACCTTATTTTCAAAGTGCACCATTAAAGTGAGAAGACAAGCCACAGAAAAGAAGGAGATATATTTAATAAGCACATGAAAAGATGCACAATCTCATTAATAACCAGGGAAAAGAACACTTAAACCACAATGAGACACTGCCACAAACATGCTAGAAGCTAAAATTTAACAGAATAATACCAGAGGCGGGCAAGGATGTGGAGCACCAGGAATTCTCAGGCTGTAGAAGTGTAAACTGGCACAACTTCTTTGGAAAACAGTTTCACATTATCTACTAAAGCTAAAATATGCATATTCTATGATTTAGCAATTTCACTTCTTGGTATACACTTAACAGAAATGCTCACACATGGATAAGAAACATATGAAAAAATGTTCACATCAGTATTATTTGTTAAAACCCCAAACTAAAATATCTGTCAACAGTAGAATGGATAAATTGTGGTATATTTATACCATGGACAACTATAAAGCAATGAAAATAAACAGAGCACAGTTTACATATAGCAGCATGGTTGAATCTTACAAACAAAATTTTGAGAAGTCAGACACAAGACAGTACATACTAAAAGACTCCATTTATATAAAGTTTAAGTTAAAACTATTAAATTCAGAAACACATGCTTAGGTAGCAAAATGTCTAGATGGAAGCAAGGAAGGGATCATCATAAATCAGGATGGTGGTTACCCTTGGGGTTGGGGTTGAGGGAAGGAGTGGTAATTAGGAGGGGCATGAGAGAGGCTTCCTGGAGTGATGACCATATTTTGTTCCTTGGCCTGGATGGAGTTACATTGGTATTCATGCTGCAGTAGATTACTGAGCTGAAAATTTTATGCACTTTTCTGTATGCATGTTTTATAATAAAAAAGATTGAACAACCAAACCAAAGGAATGGACTGGTCTTTGATATCAAGATGAAAGGCTTAGTTCTTGGTTAGTAGGTCCTTCACTTTGAGTTATTTTGTTGATAATGGTAAGCAGTTCACATCGAAGTAACCAGATGCTTTTACTGAGACTCGATGCCAGGCATGTCTGAGATGGTTGGCTGAAGGTAAAGGAACAGTTTATTGACAAAAGAGCTGTGAAAAATTAACAAATCCAGGATTAAATCTAAAAATTTGGCCTCGTTTTAATATGTTCTAAAAAAAAAAATTTAACAGAATCAAGCATAGTATTTATTGTTTGAGTAGAGGAAAGTATCTTCAAAGGAAAATGAATTCCTGCTGACAAAGTAAATGAAGCAGATGAGATAGACATGAAAGGGATAAAAATGTCAAATCCCCAAGAGCCTCTCCTTGTTGCTTCTTTGTTTTGAATTAGATAGCCTTCATGGAAGAATTATCTTTGACAGAATCCTCAGGAGATTTCTAGATCTGAAAGGTAACAGAATAAAGGGTAGTTGAGTGTGTTAAAATGGGAATAGGGCAGAAATTCCACAGGTGTAACAGGATAAAAAGGAGGAACTGCATAATAAACTGAAATAGCAAGGAACTAAGATAATGTGAGCCTAGGGGAGGTGGAATATATAGTCTTAAAAAGACAGAAGATTCATCTGCATGATTTGAAAATCCAGGAGAGACAACTGGAGTGTTATTGATGAGAAAAGGAGATCTAACTAGCATTATGGCAAATTACCATATTTTGCCGTGTATAATGTGCTCCCTTGTATAATGAGCATCCATGTTTTTGGCCCAAACTTTCAGGGAAGAAAAATCTTTCATTTTAACTTTTCAATTCAAATTTTTATTTGTTTATATTTAGGTACTTGTTTTTTGTATTATAAAGGAATTTTAGCATTTATTTTTTAACATATTATGGGACAAGAAATTTTATGTAAAAATAATTACAAAACACAAGGACAGACACCAGGTACAATAAATTTTATGTATCAGTAGCAAATTTACAATATTTATGCATCATAGAAGGCCAAGCACTCTTCATTATTGCAAGTTTGTCGTAAGTTCAACAAAACCAATTATCATATCCCAGGGTATTATTTTGCATATGGATATTGTTGATTTCTAGAGTTACACTTTTAACTCATAAGTATAAATGAATTAAAAACATTTATGTAGATACAGAATTAGTACTAGCATATATAATGAGCATCCTTATTTTTCCCTTGGAAGTTCGGGCAAAAAGGTGCGCATTATACACAGCAAAATACAGTAGATGAGAACAACTTCAACATGGGAGTTTAATCATGGGACTAAGACACTAAGGAGATTAGACAGTCTTCCCTACAGACAGTCCTTCCATCCACAATACAGTCAAAATCCAACTTATCTTTCTGTTGTTCAATTGCTAGGGGGGAAAATTACACATTGCAGACTGGAGAGCCACTGTAAAATCCATAGTCATCAATTTCAGCAATGTTTTGAAGATTGTCTGACAATTTCCTATTTCCCTGGAAAGCTCTCCCATTTTTCACAATGACAACTTCAAACCTTACTTTTCTTAAAAAATGTTGACACTCCTTCTGCTCCCCAATCACCCTGAGGAGAATTGTCATTTACTTCAGAGAGAAAATACTATCAATAGATGCCACTAGAAGGAAATTTTCTCAACTTTTTGGCACCAGACCTTCAAATCTAACTGCTTACATAGCCATCCTTTTCTCCTTCCTGCAGAAGAGGTTTCCTTGCACAGGATTAATTTCTCCAGCCAATGATGTCAGTGATCCTTTCCCTGCCTATATCCCAAATTGTATCACATTCCCCCAAACCTGCTGCTCCTCTAATGGTCCTTTTCTCAGTAAGCCAGGACTCCGAAAGTTATCCTTGACCCCTTCCTCTCCAATTATGAAGTCCAGTGTATTCCACATCCTAAGTCTCTCTTGAATCTATCCTGTTATGTAGCTCCTGTCACCACTATCCCTAACTATTATGTCACCTACTTTTTTTTTTTTTTAGCTGAGCCATCCTGCCACCTGTTGGCAGCTCAGTGGTAGCTCAGCTCGGGCTGGGGATCAAACTGCTGTTGCTCAGAGCTTGAGTGAGCTCTTAACCAACTGAGCCACTCGGCTGGCCCATCCGTCACCTACTGTAACAGCTTGACTGGTCTCTTGACCTCCAAGTTTACTTCTAATTTATTTACCACTTTGTAGCTGCCAATAATGTTTCCAAAATGCTGTTCTCATGTTACTTCCTCAATTTTATTGCCCATGGAATAAAATGCAAATTACTTAATATGGTTCCTAAGATCCTCTCATGATTTTCTCCTGCTTACCTTTATTTATTTCTAGTAATTCCACATCTTGCATACTTTACATCAAGTATTTCCAGACATTCACACACCCTTGCCTTAGGATACTGTCCACTTCACTTCAACATTTGCCTGCCTAGGTCCATCTCAAACTTTAAATGTCATTTCCTTTTGGAGGCCTTCCCTGACTTCCTAGACTAGCTTTAGCCTCTGTGCTACGAGCTTCCCTAACATAACATTCATTGTTCTTTGGTAAACTTATCTGTATGCTCAGAAAGTAGGGCTCTGTCTTTTCACTGTTATGGCCCCAGTGCCAACAGACTAACTCTGCAGGCAACCAAATTTTTTGTTGAATAAATTGTACATGTAAAAATAAATACAAAAATTAACCATTCATAATTAAAGATGTGCTCCTTTACCTGGAATGGTCTAGATAAATAGTTCCTATAGATTTTCTTTTACACTTAGAAGTGCAACATTTCAGGGCTTTCATAGGTAAGAAACAGATACTTTCAAGTAATATTAGAGGCAGATCCAAGATGGCAGAGTAGGTAAACACTCCGCTTGTCTCATCTCATGAACACATTAGAATTACAACTAAATTATAGAACAATCAACTTGGAGAACCATCTGCAGTCTGGCTAAACAGAAGCTTTATAACAAAGGATATAAAGAAGCCATGTCAAGACTGGTAGGAGGGGTGGAGACGCAAAACAGGCCCCAAATCTCCATGCGATGGTTGAGAATCAAGATGGGTATCTCGGACATGGAGGTTCACCCTCCCTTCCACCTCCCCTCCCCCCGAAAGGGCGAGGGACCCCAACCTCACACCGGCTTCCCCAGCCAAGAATATTGGTGCTGGGAAGAGGAGCCCCACATCTGGCTGTGAAAAACTGAGTATTCCGACCATTGGGGGTTGGACGGAAAGCTGTGGGAAAACCAGGCATTCTCTTAAAACGGTCCACACAGATTCGTTTGCACGCAGGCACTCACCTTGAGCTCCAGCGGAGGGAGGGAAACTCGGCTGGCCTCAGAGTCATATGGGGGTGCACAGTGAGGTGTTTGGCTCCAATGCGAGCGCTGGAAGCCAGTTGCCATTTTCGTTGTGCGGCCGGCAGGAAGCAGGAATCATTTAATTGTGTGTGCCCACCCCCTACGCTTACGGCCAAATCTGAATCTGATTGGTTGGTGAGCTCTGGGTTTCTCAGCAGCAGGCAGCAGGCCTTGGGATGTCCTGGCATTTTGCGACATACCCCAGGCCTGGTATTGGTGACAGATGTGCTTGGTACAAACCCTGTGGCCTCTCCTATGTGCCTGCAGGGTTAGTGGATCACTCCTATGAGGAGTCCCTGTCTGCTTACAGGCAGTGGGTGACCTGGGCCTGCACCGGAGCCCCACCCGAGGCCCCAGAACCAAGATACTTGGAAGTTGACTTCAGACCACAGCAGAGCACCACCCAATTAGCCTCACAAGTGGCACACACAAAGGGTGGTTGCAATAGGCAGCAGAGCCTGCTGGGGCAAATCCCTGCACAAATTACTGGGGTAAGCCCCTGCACAGCAGCCTGTAAGCTGTGGATGTGACCAAATCCCACAGCCAATCAGCCTGAGGGTCAATCCCACTCAGAGGTGCCAATAGCAATCTAGGCTTAACTATAACACGAGGGTTTAAGAGACCTCTGGGACAACATCAAACATAACAATATTCACACTGTAGGGATACCAAAAGAAGAGAGAAAGCAAGGGATTGATTGAAAACCAATTTGAAGAAATAATGACTGAACATTTTATGTAGACATACAAGTCCAGGAAGTGCACAGAGTCCCAAAAAGATGAACTCAAACAGGCCCACATTAAAACACATTATATTTAGAATGGCAAAGTTTAAAGACAAAGAACCCTAAAAGCAGCAAGAAAAAAGCAACTGGTAACTTATACTGGAGCTCCTATTAGATTGTCAGCTGATTTCTCAACAGAAACAGAAGGGATTGACATAAAATATCCAATGAAAAAGGACTGGCACAAAATATTCATATTGGTACCAAAAAAAAAAGTATGAAAAGCAAGGACCTACAATCAAAATTAGTCTACCAGCAAAGCTATCGTTTAGAATCAAACGACAGATAAAGAGCTCCCCAGACAAGAAAAAGCTATGAGTTCATCACCACCAAACCAGTATTACAAGGAATGTTAGAGCTTCTTTAAAATGGAAAAAAAAATAAAAATAAAAATTATGAATAATAAAATGACAACAGCTACATATCTGTCAATAGTTACTTTCAATGTAAATGGATTAAGTGCTTCACTCAAAAGACAGGACTAGATGGGTAAGAAAACAACACGCTTATATTTGCTGCCTACAAGAGAATCACTTCAGATTGAAAGGCACATAGAAAGGGATGGAAAAAGATATTTCATGAAAATGGAAACAAAACAAAAACAAATAAACTACAAAAAGCTAGTAGCAATATTTATACCAGACAAAACAGACTTTATTTTTTACTTTTATTTTTTATTTTTTGAGGGCAGTGTCACTGGCCTCATATGTGGGATCTGAACCGGGGCCGCTGGCATCACAAGCCAGCACTTAACCACCGCGCCACTCGGCCAGCCCCAGACAAAACAGACTTTAAAACAAAGGCTCTAACAAGGGACAAAGGACCCAGTAATCCATTTCAGGATATTTATCTGAAGAAACCCGAACACTTTTGAGAGGACATGTGCATCCATATGTTCTTTGTAGCAATGTTTACAATGGCCAAAATGTGGAGGAAGTCTGGGTGTCTATCAATGGATGAATGGATAAAGAGGAGGTGGTACATACATACAATGGACCATTGCTCAGCCATGGATGGGAATGGGTTTTTGCCATCTGTGGCAGAATGGATGGACCCGAAGGGTATTGTGCTGAGTGGAAAGACAGGTGCAATGTGATTTTGATTATATGTGAATCTAAATAACAAAATAATGTATACAAAGAACATATTGATAGTTGTCAGATGGGAGGGGGGTCAGGGATGAGTAAAAAAGGGGATGGGATTAAGAAGTACTAATTTGTTGTTACACAGTAATATGTTATAACATAAGGAATATAATCAATAATATTGTAATAAGTATGTTTGGTGGTAGATGGTCATTAGATTTATTGGGGTGATAGATGGAAGGGGCCTTGGGGGACTGGGTGTAAAAGGTGAAAAGATTAAGAAGTACAAACTGGGAATTACAAAATAGTCATGGGGATATAAAGCAAAGCACAGGGAATATAGTCAGTAATATGGTAATAACTACGTATAGTGCCAGGTGAGTATTAGACCAGTCAGGGGGATCATTTCTTAAATTATATAAATGCCTAATGACTATGCTGTCTGCCTGAAATTAATATAAAATAATATGGAGTGTCAACTGTAATTGAAAAATTTTAAAAACGGGGACGTGAGGGGAATAAGAGGTTCGAATTCCCAGGTATAAAACGAATAAGTCATGGGGATGTAATGTACAGCATGGGGAATATAGTCAATAATATTGTGATACCCTGGTATGGTGTCAGACGGTTGCTGGACTTATCATGGTGATAACGTCTTTAGGTATATAAATGATTAACTGTGGTGTACCCCTGAAACTAATATTGTATGTTAGCTATATTTTAATTTTAAAAATCTTTAAAAAAATAAAATTGAAAAAAATATTAGAAGGGTTACAATAGAAGACAAGTTGTAATTTCATGGCTCTTGTGACTTCTAGATTGTTTCCAGGCCACAAAAATAGAAGGGAAATTTTATTACTCCTGAAGACATCAATATCCTGTATCAGGTATAGTATACTGGAAGAGAAATGTATCAAGAAATCTTTGGGTATATATAACACACACACATACACAGAAACATATTTATATATACAATAAAGTACTTTTTGACTAAAAAAATTGTCTATTATAGGAAAGGGCAGAAACTATAAATATTCTGAGGAAGATGATTTCAATACATGTTCAGTTGTGTTAAACATTTTTTTCTAAAGAAAAAAAAAGTCAGAGCAGCTGGCCTTACAATGAGAAAAAGGTATTCATAACTAGCCTGTAAAAAAAAAAAAAAAGTGACTGAAATGTTCATTCAAGGCTGGTATTCATTCTTTATTCAGAGCCTGGTTGTCAGGCTTGAAAAGCAACAGAGATTGCTGATGTATTCTACAGCCAAGTCATGGAGAACATAAATAAATTTGTTCTTAGTACAGCAATGAAAAAAGGGAGAAAAAGACTCATTCTTTGTACAAGAGTCCTATGCCTTCTGTGTAGCTTTAGTAGAATGATTTCTATTAATTACAGTTATATGACACAATTTAGAAATATAATTTTCATTAGTTCAACACAGCAAAGCGATCTTTAAATCCTGATATTGCATGATTAATATCTTGCATTGATTTGTTTATTAAGTGGATAATACAGAAATCATGAATTTCAGAAGAAATTTCTTGAACTATTTATATTTAGGAGTTTTAAATTTATTTTATACTTGCTCTAGTTTTGTGAGGTAGTTTTTTAAAAAGCTGGATTTGAGAAAAATGTAGAGTGAAAATGAAAAAAAATAAAATAGCAATAGTATGTTTACTGAGGGCAGAGATAAAGCTATGTTTTGAAAGTAATTCATGAGAATTTCCATTAAATTAAAACAACTTGATCAATTTTACTGTCTTAAATAGACTTCCAAAATATTAATAATTTCTATCTTTTGCCTAAAAAAGCCCCTTCTTAAATTACACACACGCACGCGCACAGACATGCGCTCATTGGCAGCTTCAAGGAGGTAGAATACACAGAATAAAGATCAAATAAATTAAAGACTAAAGAGTGTTTACTGGATTTGTTTGTTAGTATGGAAGTAAATGGGTGACTTCTACCAAAACATGTAAAGCCGATTATTTCCCCATGATACACAATCCGTTCTTTCTGACTTTATGCTTATGCACGACCTTGTGTAATAGTAACATAATTCAATAAGAGTCATTACCCCGTAACTTTCATTCTTCCTAGGATATTAAAATTGACCACTGAATGAATTCTTTCAAAATTCTCTCAGCAAGTTAACTTGAATATCTATTCTGAAAGGTTATTTTGATTTTAAAATAAATACTACATATATGGCCTCTTCAGTCTGTGGACACTTTCTCATCTTCCAGGAATGTTGTAAAACACAAAACAAAAAAAATCTATCATAAACTAGGATACATACTTCCAGGCTTTACAACAAATCCACCTGTATTATTAAGAAATCTTCAACCACTTCCTTTCATATCACCCTTAACTGCTCTAATTCCAGTACCATTAAGTTTCAGTTATCTAGCTACAAAATTGAGCTTTATAAAAACTATCTAATAGCTGCTGCCATCTGACCATAAGCACACTTAGAAAGACAAACTTTAAATTGTGGCATATTTTCTTGAGTTAAATTCAACACTATGCACTTTTGTAAGGCTGGAAAGAAACCTCAAATGGCTGTGCAATCTCTTGTTCTATGCAAAGCTACCAAAAGAGCAAAGCAAATCTTTTTGTTTATTTGAGCCATTAGGGAATGTTTTTTATGTCCAAACTGTATTGCTACAATAGAACTTTGTTCATCATTCCTATTATACAAGGATTACACGTCATTACTTATCTGCCTAAATAACTACCAAATTATCAAGTTACCAATGACCACATGCATGCATCAGCTCTCTATTGCCACAATAATGCTGTGTGAAATGATCCATCTCAGAACTTAGGTGTAAGACAATAAGCATGGATTTTTACTCATGAGTTTATGGGTCAGCTGACCGGTTCTCCTGAGCTAGGCTAATCTTAGCTACTAGGCTTGCTCTTTTGTCTACTCAGGCAGCAGATGAGCTTGCACTTGGCTGGTCTAACACGGCCTCACTGGGGATAGCTCTCTGCATGAGGTTTCTGATCTTCTAGCAGGCTAGCTAGCCTGAGCCCACTTTTGCCATATGCTGTTGGCCAAAACAAGCCTCAGATTCAAGGCAGTGAATTAGAACCCATCTCTTGATGGGAGGAACTGGAAATTGCATTGCAAAAGGGGCAGATAGAGGCAAGGATAAAGATTGCAGTGACTTTTAAAGTCAAGCTACCAAAACCTCATTTAGTCTTTTCTTCACACTAAATAATTTGATACTAATGCTGCTTCCCCTCCACCCCTGAATCTGGACTGTGGAACTATTAACAACTCACTTTATCATTGCAAAATGTAATTTCAAGAATGACGTTAAAATGAAGTCAAGATGTGCTGAAATTAGACACCAAGTTGAGATTTTAATTTAAGAGCATAAGGAGTTAAAAAATACTGATCTTGGGCCAGCCGAGTGGCGCGGTGGTTAAGCGCTGGCTTGGGAAGCCAGCAGCCCCGGTTCGGGTCCCACATGTGAGGGCCAGTGACACTGCCCTCAAAAAAACAATAAACAAAAAACAAAAAGCCAAAACAACAAGTGGCTCAGAGGCCAGGTCAGGCTAGTGCCATTTAAAAAAAAAAAAAAATACTGATCTTGTGACCTTCAGATGGAAAATGATATAAAAATTATCCTACACACTGAAAAATATAAATCTGTACAATTAGGAGGAAATCACACAGCATAAGTGGTTTTTAAAATCTTCGTTTACTATCTATGTATTAAGTAAACTTTTGATAAACTTTCAGAAATAGCTTTATTCAAAGAACAACACCCATTAACTTTTAAAATGAACCGTTTATTAAATCAGACTGTTATTCTTAACAGTATGTAAGTTACATGTATGTTTATGTCAGGGTATTTCACATGGAAATCTTTTAAGTTTTTATAGGCAAGCAAAATCATACCACACAATATATAAGTGGGAAGGGGATACTGCTAAACATTCAAATAAGGCAAATATTTAAAAACAACAGAACAATAATTAAAAAAAAAAATTCAAGCATTCCTTTAAGAGAATTCAATACTACAAGCTAAATGTACTTTCTGAGTGTATTCATATAATCAAGGCAGTGTTTCTTCTTTTAAAACATCAAGAAATGGAATAAGGCTCATTAGTAGATACAGCTGCCCTCAAGACTTCAATTTTAGTTGCTTTCTTTAAATTAAAATTCACAAAGTGCACAATTAAGATATATCAAAAAACGGAATCTGCTACTCTAACAACAGCTGTCCATGCTTAATACTTAGTGGTTTATTTGACCAAATTATGTTTTTTCAGGGAAAAATAAAAAATTAAGCTACTGTAAAACAGTTAGTTTGAAATGTATGCTAATATTTTTCTTAGAAATCAAAAATTATGTAGGAAAAGGGTTATTTATCTTAAGGAAAAGAAAGCAAAACACTGGAATGACCAAACATTTTCCAAGAACAAGCACCACAAAGGACATTTGCATTCAGTTTTGTAATATTTATCAATGCATTTTTCTTACTCCAACCAATCTACTTCATCAAATTCTGAATCATCTTCTGAATCACTATACTCCACAGCGATACGGCGGGACAGGATGGTGGCAACATCATTTTCAATGCGTTCATGTTTAGCTTCCTGTTCACGCTGCTCTTCTACTTTTCGTAGCTGAATACCTGATATAATAAATGCAAACCATTCATTGTAAAGCAAAACACTAAAAAGTAAATATTAATCTTTCTGGAGAAAAATCAAATACACATGAGAAATACTAATAGAAAAATAAAAAGCAAGATCTATTAAAAAGAATTTGAAGGAATCATATTTAGAGACACATTAATTTCTTCATTACATTATCATCTGTGATATTAGTTGGTCAAACTTACCAGACACCCCAGTGGATATCTACAGTTTAATCAAGCCACTATGATCTATTGTGCCTACCTGCTCACCAAATCCTAAAAAGTTAACCAGATGATACTTTTCTTCTGTTACCTCTATTATTATCAAATAAAATAAACATTGTTGAGTATATTTTCTGTGGCTTCATTTTCCCTGGTAGTTGAAGAAAAAACACTCTTCTTATTCATTTTATATTATTAGTGCCTGACATAGTAGGTTCTTAGGAAGTGTTGGCTGAATAAATGAATAAATATGTCAAGTTTTTTTTTTTTCCTATCACAAGGGAGGAAACCTAATCTTTTAAAGGCATCTGGTAGAGTGTCACTGAGACACCAAATGGATAGCCTTAACTCTGAATATTTTTTAAGGAGTTAATATACATACTAAACATAATATAAAATGGTTTTAACTAATTTTCTGTAATAATGTGATACATTTTCTTGACAATGATTTAAAATCTACGTTGACCATAGCTTTATTTTCGAAAGACCATCTGTGTAAAAACATGATCGTTTAAAATTTTATAAATGAGGAAAACATTATTGTTTCAAATACTTAGAAAGTTCCTAATGCTACCGTAGAATGCTTTTCGTGGCCCTGAGAAAATTACCTTTTCGTATTGCTTCCAGAAGTACACTCCTGGCGTCACTGATGACAGGTAGGGTTGATGGATGACGCTTTGGCTCAGAAGCAGGTATAACTTGTGATGGAGGAGATGGAGGCATTAATGGGACATGGGGACCTGGGGCAGTGGATGGAGTTGGATGTAGCCCAGAGGGAGGATGAGCGAGAGCTGCAACTGTGACAGGTGACGATGGCCGAATGCCAGGCGGAGGCAAAGGAGGCGGTGGTGGGGGTGGAGGCAGCCCCTGGACTTCACCTTGTGGGAGTGGATGAACGGGCACAGTCTCACAGACAGGGGCGGCTCTAGCTATCGGTGGAGAGGGCTGCACTAGAGGAGGTGCAATGGGCGGGGGAGCCGGGTGGAGGACCCCAGGGGCAATCTGCAGAGGAGCTGGAGGTGGCGGCACTGCTGGAGCTTGCAGAGCAGTGGCTGGAGGTGGAGGCGGGGGAGGCACTGGTGGGGGAGGAGTCGACGTCATTGAGGCCCGTAATGAAGAAGCTGACAAGGCTGATGGAAGAGGCGGTGGAGGAGGCGGGGGGGTGGGGCTCACAAACACAGGTGTCCTGCCTGTAGCTGGTGACTGAGGGCGATTCTCTATCAAACCTGTAGCAGAACTGAAATGATAAAGAGATCCGAGCAAGTTATTAAAAGGGAAAAAGATTAACCACACAGAATATAAATGACTATCAGTAATTATATCAAGGTAGATGCATTAACATGTTCCTATAGAAATTGAAATTTTTTCACCAGTATTTACAATGAAATAACTAAAAGTACACCAAGAAAATTAACACGTGGTACTTTGGTTTATAAAATTCTAAATGGTCACATACCCTGATGCAATTTTCGTATCCACTCAAGCATTTTATGTTTACTTTGATAAGTAAAATGCTCAATTTTACACAGTGATATGAATCTTTGTAATGGCTCAACATTATCATATTACAATCTTTGTAGCAATACCTGTGGCCAAAGCAATGCTAGATTTATAATGCTCTATTATATCAAGAGTCATCATATGTCATTTCAGTCAAATCAATGACAACTAATCACAAACCACAAAAGGAAATTTACAGCCTTCTTCCTTCCTGAGGATGAAAGAGCAAATAAATCAGGGACAGAAGGTTGATATTTTTAACTGAAACTGTAAAGCTGATCTCTATTTCTCTTTAAAAATTTATAATTTGGGTAACAATGGATAAAATTAAACTTCAAAATAGCTTTACTGAAAATTATAAGCAATTGCCTATTCTCTCTCATATTTTTGGAGTCTTTTCCCTAATATCAAATTAACATTTATAATTACACCTTTGGTTCCCATTTTTTAGTCCCTTACCAAATTATAAAAATTCTTAATTTGTATTACTATACAGCAAACCCTCTCCTAAAACTGTCAATAGACTCTAACTTTAACTAAATCGATGTATAATGAAACCAATTTTACCACAGGCTAATTGATACAAATACGAGTTAAGTTCTAGAGCATCTCATCAACATTAAATGACATTGAACAAAACAACACTATTCAAAGACCTGCTATACTGCACATCATGTGCTTAACAACAAAGCTATCATAAAACGAAATACACGTTAATCTTTAAAATCTCCTTACTTAAATTTCCCCAGAAGAATGTGTCAGCTCTTATGAGAGGCTGGAAAATTACCTCCCACAGGCCAAATCGGACCCACTCCCGATTTTTGTAAATAAAATTTTGTTTCAACAGAAATATATTCGTTTAAATCATGTACATAGTCCACGGCTGCTTTCATGCAACAATGGCAAAATTAGTAGTCGTGACAGAAATCTAAGCTCAAAGAGCCCCATACATACTATCTGGGCCTTTAAAGAAACAGGTTACCAATCCCTGAGATAAAACATCAAGTGCTTGTCCCAACGTACCTGATACAGGTGGATATCGGTTTTGCATCTCCTGCTCCATGCATTGGTGGAGGTGGAGGTGGTTCATGTGGTCTGACTAAGACCCTTTCCTCAGCTCTAGTCAGAAGCTCACTCATTTGACTAAATGGCAAGGCAGAAAGTGAGTAAGATCCATCCATATGATCCACATAGGTCTGAGGTCTGAAAAAATACACAATATCAGTATATTTTTCTTGAACTATTGGTGGAGTAAAGTGTTCTACATGAGATATTTAAAGTTTATCCTTTGAATGCCAGTATTTTAACCACTTTTAAGAAACTTCTTTTAGGAATTACATTCATCCTGCTTTTAAAACAAAAAATGCTGCTCACAATGCAAACTTTCCTTGCCGACTCAGGTTCATTAATGATGACCTTCAGTTATTTTATAATATAATACTAATTCAGTTTACAAGGATAAAAAGTATTACATATATAATCTTATAAACAATAAAATAAATAATTTTTAGTAAATTGCATTAAAGCTATCTACCTCTGTTTCATTTTCTTCTTTACAATAAGATGACAAAAGACAATGACAAAAAGTTAGAACTGACAATGCCAATGACAAAAACTTAGAATATGAAAACTGGAATTTTCTACTACCAAGATATCTTGTTGCTCTCTTAAATATAAATGACTTTCAAATGTCTTGTACCTAGGAAAAAAGGCTTCCCTGACACTGGCATCACAGAGATGGTTAGCTACATCATTTTTATCTTTTTGGTGTTTTCAAAGGTGCTAGGGTACTCACAAAATAGTATGTGGAATAATATAGCAACATGTGACTTAAGATCACATTTAAAGCAAAATTTTAGATACTTTGAGCATGTGAAGACATAAATATTTACTGATTGTAGTGCATATGCTGGGGACAAAGTTGGATTTAAAAAACGTGCACAAAGCAAGTCAGAAATAATATATTTACGCTACTGGGTCAGCTAAATACCTCAATTACTTAACAGTAGTAGAAATAAATGTTTGCCTATAGATTACTAATTTTAAAAAATCTGAAATCTTTCAGTCTTTTTTTTCAGTAATGCATATAAAGTGTTGTAGATGCATACTACTCCTAAAATAGGCCAAAATATTTCACACTTATGGTCCAATAATTTACATGTATTATTCAAAAGAAAACCTTATCATCTTTTCCATTCAAAAATCAGTAACTATCATATATATAACAACTATAACCAATCAACTATACAAAAATAAATTTCTTCACAGAGATATGCTAGTATATTAGGTTAGTGTGTTACTTACATAGGGCTCCTAGCTACTGAGAAAGGAAAAGGACCTATTCTATATTTTTGCAAAAGGGGATAAGTAATTTTGTTTCGAAGTCCTGATATATCTGAGGTGGAAGATGTAGCATAGACAGAGGAAAGAAAAAGGAACAAAATATAACTCTTTCTCTCAACTCCTATTTTGTATATAGTGATATTTAATTCAATAATACTTTAAAAAAAAAAATTGCAGACCCCATTCCTCTATCATGGAGTTCTAGCAGACCACCTGAAATATTGAGAGGGTGTTGTGACTGCATAGGAAAGATCATCTGAAGGTCATCTACTCCAACCAGCTCTTTCTAAAGACAAAACGAAGTCCAGGTATGACAGTGATCTGCCCAGGACCAGCCTTCAGTAGGCTTATAATGATCAAGGTTGCAGAATCATCTCTATACCCATAACAGGGACTGCCAGTTCAACAGTTCAGGACCCAACACTTACAGGTATAGTAGATATTAGAAATAAAGCCAGTATTTTATCATTAATTTGGTTAAAAACAAACAAAAGAAAAAGAAACCTTGTTTCAAAATGAGAGGCTGGACCATTAGCAATTTCAATATGCTTATGTAAGAGATTAGCATCGTCTTCAGCCAGCTCTGGACCTTGGGCCAGCTTCTGCCATTCTCTCCGCCTGTCATGTGGTGCTCTTGGGACTTTTTCTGGTTCATGAGGACGATCTAGATTTTTCTGCTGTAACAGATGTATTGAAACAAAGCCAAATGCTGAAATGCTAAGTTTTTAAAAAGAGGCTATAATAATCAAGATAAAATTCAAACATCAATATTGAAAAAGGCAATGTAATCGTAATATAACAAAAGTAACACGGGCATAGTTCATTTGTACTTTTAGAGTTAAACCTTTGCTAGCTTGCTTGTAATCCCAGTTTCTTTTCATGTTTCTTTAATCTCTAATTAGAATTGATGTACCAGATAAAAATAGTATGCCTAAGTAATGAAATTTCAGGTCAGAAAGTCCTTTCAGATGGAAAATGATTCACCAACTCTGCTACATCTATTAGTTTTTCCTGTTAGTAAAATTTCTACCATTAATGGCATTCTACCTAGAACTAAAGCCTGAAAATTTACTAAGGTTATTTTATCTGGAAGTCACCAATTAGCTAGCCAATACGTTAGAAAAAATCCAATTGTTTAATTAATCCATTATAACTGTGTCACTCAACAGAAAACAGAGTATTTGAAAAATAAGCAAATAGTGGTATTGCCACAATACCACACACTGCTCCCCTGGTTCCTGTCAGAAGTAGCCTCTGCTTTCTATAATCAAAATGGATCAATTCTTAAATCATGGGAAAAAGCATACAAAGGTCTCGAGTAGGTAAAACAGAGTCAAATGCTCAAAGAGGTCACGCAGATGACATTCATAAATGAAGAGAGTAGGGTATAAGACGGGGAAGGCAGTGAACTGGACAGGCACGTCCATTTAAGGCATTCCAGTTCAAAACTTTTAAGACCATTGTGGTTGTGAAACAAAACACTGCTTGCGGGTGTAGTTTGGGCTGCCAGTCACAGTTTGTAAACTCCAGCTAGAACACTCGGACACTGTCTAATTAAGGTAATAACAGGAAGGCATTATGGGGGGAGGGGGAAAGTAGAGATAGCTACAGAAGAAACAGAGGGGTGATGGAGACCGACTTTCGCTCCCTAATAACTTTACCTAAATCCAACATTGCTTCCTCCTTCTACAGTTCTAGTTATCACTAACATGGAATAAAGTAGATCCAAGTGAACTTTATTAGAAAGTGGAAAATGACAACACGGCAAATAACAGGAATTTATTGAGAATAATCTTTCCAAAACATTTAGGATATGCTCTGCGGTTAGAAAATATTGGCTTAATCTACTTTACCAATATCTGCACAACATTCCTTTCTTCATTCTTACCAGGATGCCCTTCTTTTCAATGGTCCACTTAGTTCCTGTTTGTTATTCAAGATACATTATAAGCTTTGTTGCATGTGTTTACCCACCCTGTCCTTTACACAAATGCTATTTTGTGCTACTCACACCATCCAAACATACTTCTATAATGGCACTTCTCACACCACACTATAATAACCTAATTGCTCATCTGCTCAAATTAGACTGTGATCTTTCTGTGTGATTATAAAGACTTTAGTATATGAATGTATGGACCCAATAAAATAAAACTGTCTAAGTACAGGTCTAATCAAGTTCGATATATGCAACAAAACACAAATATACGAAAACTAACTTCAATTTTTTGAATCTCTTGTAATACCTTCTGCTTCCTCTTTTCCTTCCTTTTATCCTCTGTATCTTGCAACATTTTTTCTTTCCATAGATCAAAGAAATATGAAGGGTTGGTATAAAACTTCAAACCTTCTTTACCATCATCTCTGAAATATAAAGTATGAATTAAAATACATATTAATAAGACTTAGGCAATCAGAATAGAAACAGTTTTACTGAAATGTTTTTCTTACATTAATAAAATATAGTATGTGTAAAAATTGTGGCAAAATAAATTAGAATACTGAACCAATAAAACATTTCTCACAAGTTGGGCAGTAAACTAATGAAAATGGAAAACTAGATGTTTTCAGAACTGGTGTTAATAATTTAAAGTACAGCTGGATAATTTTCATCCCTAACTTCTGCCAAATAAAAAGTTTTCTAAAAGTCCTTTGAGAAATTCCAATAATTACAAATGGTTCTGCCTAAGATAAAAGCCTGAAAGGACAATAATATCACGTAGAATTACAGAAACGGTAAGGTCTCTGCCAATACTAATTTACTTATTGTTATCTTACCAAACCCCCAAAATATCACCTAATAGTTATTCTTGTAGTAAGTCATTTATATCTAAATGACTTGCATACTAACAAATAGTTTCAAATAACTATCTGAATACCATTTTATTCAGGATATGTGTTCTGCATTTTAAATTACCTATTTAACAAATCATGTGAAAGGACTCCCAAAAAAGCCTGAATAATTCCAGATTTTATTTTAAATGGTAAAAAACTATTTAAAAACAGAGACTACATATTCATTATGTAAATTTCATGCATATAGATCAAGAGTAGATAAAACAACCAAAAACAATATTTATTTTGTTAGTGTGGTGGAATTTTGAGCTCTTTATTTTTTATTTTCCATCTGATTAGAAATTAAATTAAAAAGACAATAACAACTCCCTGGCCCTTCGGAGTAATAAGTTTGCCATTATCTGTTCTTGTTAATACGTGTTCAAACAATTCCCTTGAGTTAGTCTTGTCTTTTGTACTCCAGAGCTTTTGAAGCTCACCTAATGGATAAAGCAAACGGTTTCTAAAGGTCGTGGATAAGAAGTATTCTCTGTGTTGGTCAAAAGTCCAGTAAACTAAAGAATGTTTGGGGATTTAGCATTTAAAGGTAGACCGCTGACTATCTGAACTTGAAGTGTGACATAAATAACCAGCTTTCTTACTTATTAGCCTACTGACCTATAAGGAGTGAGTATATTGAGAGGTGGAGGCTGTTCACAAACATCGTATGTCTCCTGCAACGGAATAGGCAAAGTCTTGCGGTCGAAAAGCTGCTGATCTTGAATTGTAGAACTTCGGAAAGCTTTTCTCATTGTTATATCTTGCAAAGACACTAAAACAAAAACCAGAAACGTATTTTATTTATTTTACTAAGATTATTTAACATAAGAATAAACTCATACATTACATTTGTTTAAAAGTCAGCATTGCTCAAGAGGTTGTGACTGTAGTGGCTTATTAATCAGGAACTATATTTTAAATGCTCTATTGTTATATTCCATAGCATTTTATACCTCATTTTCCCAATCAGATGGGCTTTAATGCCACCTCTGATTTCTAAGGATCAGAGGGCTCCAATGACAAACGAAGCCTATCTGTATTGTCCACCAAATACATCTTTTTCTTTTTTTTTTTTTTTACTTGCCATCCCCACCCCCTACCAACCTACTTCCTCTTCTTCCTTTCTTCTATACACTTTTTTCCCTATCATCCTTTCTTACTTTTATTTAGCTTATACCAATAACACTGAAGGAAATTACTTCGTTATCAGTGACATTCTGGGCTAAACACGCTGTTGACCTCTATGCTATATTAACTACTGATATTACACATGTACTATAAAGTTAAAATAAACTTTACAGTGAAGAAAATATTTTCAAGTATGGGGCAATCTATATTACTGTTTATTTCACTTATATTTTATCTTGTGCCATAAGGATTTCTGCTTAGCTATAAGCTCTTGAAGACTAAGACTGTCGTGTACATTAGTACCTCCAGTAATTAGCACAGCCCCATCACATATATGATTTAAAATAACTTCATGTACTCATTTTCTTTGGAGCTATGCAGCACGATAACATAAGAAATATACCAGAATACTACATTTTTAGTGCTCAGAGTGATTTCCTGGTATTAAAAAATTAGGTGATTTAGACAATAGTTTAGTGGTTTCCAGAGGGTAGTGGGGGAGGGGGGTGGCAGATGAGGGTAAACGGGATCAAATATATGGTGATAGAAGGAGAACTGACTCTGGGTGGTGAACACACAATGTGATATATAGATGATGTATCACAGAATTGTACACTTTGACACCTATGTAACTTTACTAACCATTGTCACCCCAATAAACTTTAATTATAAAAAATTAGGTGATTTCTAAAGTTAGCCATATTTAATATGACTTTAAGTATACAGGTAAATGCTTTATACCACAGCAAGGTCAGTACTAAACAATTATAACAATTCTTAAATTATTCTTCTCCCTAAAATAGTATCTCTATCATCCTCACAAGTAAAATTCACTCAATATGGAACACTTGGATCTATGGAATAGGTGAAGCAGTGAGGCTGCCTATGCAATGGTCACACTATGGCTGCATTCCCAGCAATTTCACACTTAAAAACACCAAAATAAAAATCCAAAGACATAAAGTTTTTTTCTTACTAAATCACTAAAAAGTAGTATAAGAGATATTTAATGACATACTATATGTGCTATATGATTTCATTAATTTTTATTTTATTTAATCTTTATAATTCAATGATAGGAATTATTATCCCACTTTTAAACATAAGAATACCAAGGCTAAAAAATATTATATAACTGGCCCAAGGCAAAATGGTTAATAAGCAGTAAAGTCAGAACAGAAAACCTAGATCTATCTGCCCTTGAAGTTGATCCTTACCACACACTGCTCCTCCGGTTCCTGTCAGAAGTAGCCACTGCTTTCTATAATCAAAATGGAACGATTCTTGGGGCCGGCTGCGTGATTCAGTTGGTTAAGAGTTGGCTTAGAGTGCGAGCTCTGAGCAACAGAGCCATTGGTTCGATTCCCACATGGGCCAGTGACAGCTGCACCCAAGTTGAGCTGCCAAAAGGCAGGATGGCTCAGCTGGTGTAACAACAAGATTGCCTGTTCAATGGTGGGCTATGCCCACCCGCAACTAAGACTAAATTCAGCACCTTGATCTGAGCTGCCGCCAGGATGGATCAGTGGATAGGGCTTGCACTCTTAACAAGGCTGCTGGTTCAACTCCCGCAAGGGATGGTGGCTACACCCACCCACAGCTAAGACTGAACACAGCACCTTGAGCTTAGAGGCCATGAGCTGCAGATGGGAAGCCAGATAGCAACTGGCGCCCTCCCCACAATGAAGATTGAAGCACAACAACTTGGCTGGTCCCCTCCCAATGCCCCAATAAAAAAATCTTAAAAAAAAAAAAAAAAGGATCAATTCTTGCGACTCTCCCACCCCACTTATTAATCTTATGATGTAACCAGATGGAACATAGTGTTCATTCTCTCAAAACTTTCTTAGGATGTAAAATCCATGTAAAATAATAAGCACTTTTCTATCTTCAACTCCTCTCATTTATCATTTGTCTTATTTATTAACAGACCACTGTGACAAAGCTCCTTCCAGTTGGCAACAATGACATTTGATATTATTTAAACTGTATTACAGAACACAGTAAATTAGCACAATATGTTTATAAGCATAATTGAATTAAATATAATTGTGCAGGCTTTTGTTTAAAACTCATCTTTTACATATTTTCTAAATTATATTGGTAGTTCTCACCATTACTTACTATTAAATGGCAATTAAAAAACAAAAATATTGACATTACACTCTATAATTTAGTATTGCATTCATAATGTTATTTTGTTTGAACTCTCACTGAATATAAAAATTTAGGCTAAATAAGTTTAAAAATTCCTTGTATTTGTATCCAACATCTCCAAAACAATTTCAAATTAAATAGTTCAGCTTTGAGATTCTGAATTCTTACCCAATGCTCTACAAATTTTAAAGGAAACTATAAACAATTCTGACAGCTGTTAGTATACTAGGACTTTTTAAAAACACTTGAACACACCTTAAGTTATTTACTGGTATTTGTATTTTTATTTTCAATTTTAATGGGAGTGCTAAGAGATTTGTTAAAATTTACCAGTATTTTGAAACTAAATGTTAATTTTTATTTCAGTTAATATAAGAACTGCTTGTGTATTTCTGTATTATTAGATGGCATATATTTATAATTTAAATGTTTAAGTTATTTAAAAAAGAAATTTGGGATGTAAATGATATATTTGAAAGGACGGCTATAAAATATTTTTTCATTACTTGCAATGATTTTACTTCAAGAATTTAAAGGAGTATGACTAATGCACATGTACATGCTTCAAAGGCTACCACCAAGAAAAACCCACAGAATAGAATATTTGCAAATCATATTATCTGAAAAGGGACTTAGACCCAGAATATATAGAGAATTTTGATAACTCACAATAAAAAAAGAAAAACCCAATTTAAAAATGGTAAAAGGACCTGAATAGACATTTTCCAAAAAAGATACACAAATTGCTGATAAGTCATTTAAATCCTGGTTTTAAATCCAAGCTCTATCACTTCCTACTGGGTGACTTGTTTTTAAATGACCTATAAGCCATGAAGAGGTGCTTAACATCATGTCATCACAGAACTACAAATACATTTTACAACATAAACCAATATTTAAAACATTATGCTAAGTGAAAGAAGCCAGCCACAAAAGACCACATATTGTATGATTGCAGTCATATGAAATGTCCAGAACAGGCTAATCCATAGGGACAGAAAGTAGATTAGTGTTTGCTAGAAGTTGAAGGAAAGAGGGGATGGGGAGTGACTGCTAATGGGCATAGGGTTTCTTTTGGAATGATAAAATGTTCTAAAATTGATTGTGGTGATAGTTGCATAACTCCGTGAATATGATAACATCCAATGAATTGTACAATTTCACTTTAGATGGGTTAATTATAGGGAATATGAAATATATCTCAATAAAATTGGTTTTTAAAAAAGTACTGTTTTGTTTTGTTTTTTTCACAACCAGACCTATGAGATTTTATCTTTGAAAGCAGTAGAAACTTAGCATAGTAAGTATTTGCCTCTCCTTATTTAGGCTTAAATTAAATTATGTCAAAAAAGGTTGGTTCAAACACTAAGACATCTGTCATTACATTCTACTTTTTGCTTTTGCAGTGATAACCTTTAATATTGTTCAAGTTTATATCTATTATATAACTTGAATTTATACTAAAAATGTTATTCAACAAAAATTTTTTGAAGGGTTATAAAAGATTCACATTGCGAGTAACTTGGTTTGCGAGTGTTCCGCAAGACGAGCAAACATTTCTAATACATTTTAACTTGGTAAACATGAAATGTCTTACGAGTAGTTTATTTCTGGAATGAATTATGTTCACAAACCAAGTACATTTTAACGTGGTAAACGAACAATGTCTTGCAATACGAGTAGTTTGTTTCCGGAATGAATTATACTTGCAAACCAAGGCATTATTGTATTTAATAGTTCAATTTCTTTTTGTTCTAAAAAACAAACAGGAGTTTGAGAAACATTAATATTCAATATACTCTACCAAGGTATGGAATGTTGTTTTACTACTGAAATTTCTACCATTATTTCAGCCTATAATGTGGCTTTTTGTTTTTTTGTTTTTTTTTTAATCTGATATCCCTTGTTCAACACTCAGTATAAAACATTTTTGTCCTACATAATGGTAATTTGGATTTTTTTTTTTTTGAAATTTTAAATGGGAATTAACACTCAAATAACTACATCAGATATTGGCAATTTAATAATATGCGCACACACAAAAGCATATTAGGGCCAGCCGAGCGGCTCAGCTGGTTAAGAGCGCGAGCTCTGAGCAACAACAGGGTTGCCAGTTTGATTCTCACGTGGTCCAATGAGCTGTGCCCGAGGTGAGCTGCCACTGAACTGCCAACAGGTGGCAGGATGGCTCAGCTGACGAGAGCACATGCTCCTAACAACAAGGTTGCCAGTTGACTCCCAAATGGGATGGTGAGCTACGCCCTACGCCCACCTGCAACTAAGATTGAACAAGACACCTTGAGCTAAGTGGCTGCAAGCTACCGACGGGCGGCCAGATGACGACTGGACTCCACAACTAAAGTTGAAGGACAACAACTTGGCTGTTTCCCTTCCCCAATTCCCCAATAAAATATTTAAAAAAACAAAAAGCATATTAAAAAAATTACATTCTTATAGAAACAATTTCAATTTACTAAGAATTTCAAGTAATTTTCAAATAATCTTTATTTCTAAGACAAAAGTACATAAATAAATTGTAAGGGAGAAAAGAAAAGAGAATGAGAATGGAGGAAAAGCCTAGTTAAAAAATTTTTTATGTCAAAAACTTAGGAGTCACACAGAAAGAAGAGATAAAAAAGAAAAAAAAATGAGTAAAGAAAAGCCAGGAGAGTCATGTTCATGGCATTTATAAGTAATTCACTGATTTATTAGAACATGCACATGACTGTAATGGTCCTAGGTAGAAAAGACTTGTAATAAATTTCTGTTTAATATTGTTCTTAAGTATTTTGCTCATCTCATCTAACCTAAAATGTATATTTGAAAGAAAATATAATATGAATAAACTTACATTCTTCTTCTTTAGGGTCAAGCTGTGTAACACTAACAGATAAACGGTCCACACGTTCTTGTAATGAGTTAACTCTGAAGGAAAAACTATGTGCTTCATTGAATAATTCTCCAAATATATCTTCAGCATATTTACCTAAGCAAAAATGAAACATATACCATAAAATTTACTGTGATCAGAGATAAATATCAAAGAATTTAACACTTAAAAGTGCTGTCCTGATGAATTTGCCATTTTTTTAAAACTAACTGAAACTTTAAACTGTAGCCTTAAACAACCGAATTGTCAAAGAGTCAGAAAATAACACAAACCCTGGGGAATCTGGTTTTAAATACTAGCTCTACCACTTGCTGCTAGTTAACTTGTGTTTCACCTAACTTTATCTATATCTACTTACCTGTTGAGGGTTAGGTAAGATTACAATATAAAAGTACACACAAATAATACATCTTTTAATCCCAAATCAACATTAATAAATAGACTTTACACTAGAAATGAATTTTAAGCCAAGTGACAAAATCCAAGATTCTTCATAAGCCTATTAGGTGACCTGTTTCAGGTACACCCAAAATAGATTCTGAAAATTTATGCAAGATATTTTAATTCTCTTTTGTTCCAGTTTCTTAAAAAACAATTATAAATCTAAAATCATTGTATTTCTCTAGTCATGGAAATTTCCATCAATGAAAGACTAAACCAAAATAATCCTATTCTGAAAGGAGTTTTAGAAGACATACAATAAAAAAATATTCAAGTGTATTTAGAACATATAAACTAATGAATACTTACAACATAAAGACAGGTCAATTACTATCTATACCTTTGAATTTAAAAAAAAGATCAATGGTATTTCATAAATCAAGACATTTTAGACCCAAGCATACTATCTAGGTTAAATCTCGCGCAATCGTAAGCTCTATGAAGTCAGTTCCTATGACAGAGAAGTACTAAATACTTATTAAATGAACTCATTGTTCTTACCAGTTTATATTTGAATTATGCTGCATTTTTCAAAGCATTTCAATATATTATCAGTTAAACCAATAAAAATTTACTGGGGGTTCATCTTGTGCCAGGTAGGTATATGACCTACTAAATACACCAAAAAAAGTAAAACATAATATTCCTATCCTAGAAGATTTTAAGAAAACAATCAGAACTTAATAGAAAAAGAATAGTTTTGTATATATTCATTCATTTACATATATTCTTTAAACCAACTGACTAAAAATGTCTTATGTGTCAACATTGTACCAGACTCTGGAAATATAAAATGATTAGAAGGTCTCTGTCATTGATGAGTTTTGAGCAGACATTTAAACACATGAAAAGCAATTGAATAAATAAGACCAAATCTTTGCCCCATTTGCTTTGAGACCTTGGTATCAATTTCTTCACCTATAAGGTAGGATAAAAACATCTGCGTTAAGAAGTAAGAAAAGGAGACAGAGTGAACAAAGGGTCCAGGGGCAGAGGACCTGATACAGGGTAGGAGAGCAGTGGGAGGCTCTGATTATAATATGAAGAAAGAGCCACAAAGCACAGAGAAAGAAGCACCTAACGTTTTGGTGTAACCTGGTGTTGAGGTACTTCCAGAGACACAGTTTCTCTGGCAGATAAGGGAAACATCCCAAGGGGAAGAAAAGGCCGGTATGTGACACTGTTCAGAATGGTTTCAGTATTCATCATATTAACTCTTCAACTAAATGGGGTATGCTCTTTTGGGACAAGAACCATGTAGCTTTATCCCACAACACAGTACTGTTGTTATCTGTCCATTGTTTATCTATGTATCCAATTAGCCTTATCAAGCCAATCTATTTATTCATCCTCCTATCAATCTACCTGGATATCCATCTGTCAAATTTTCTGTGTTTGAGAACAAGAAGTAGGCTCTACCTACTCATCTTGGCAGCATGAATTAACAATATTCAATAAGAGAAAGGCCTTGGGGAGAAAGAATGATAAAAGATCCCTCAGGTACTTAAAGAGTTCCAATGGTTGTTAAAGTAAGACAACAATAAAATAAGAAAGAACTTTGACAGAGCAGAAGAAATTGATATGAAGTGAATTCTCAGTTTTTTTAGTAATTATATATTATAAAACAGAAATGTGTTCTACTATGACAAAAACAAAAACGGGATGTACAATTCTGTGAGGAAGGTCAGGAGGATGTTCAGCCCCAAGCCCTGCTGATCCCACTGCTGTGTTCTCTACTACTTTTGATGCTAATGGTAGCACGAAGTGAAAATCTCCATTGCCTAGAGTCATTTTGGATAGCCAAATTTTCACAGTGACTCAGAGATTATTTTAATACATGAATTATTTTTTGACTATTTTTTTTTCTTAGATTTTATTGGGGAATTGGGGGAGGGAACAGCATTGGGGAATTAGGGAAGAGGAACAGACAAGTTGCTGTCCTTTTGTTCTTTAGTCTAGTTGTGGAGGACATTTCTTCACTGGCCCATGTTGGTATCATCATTGCGCGCCTCCTGGGTGAGGCAGATTGGTCGCCAAACTCTGGACGGCTGCTCACAGCGGCTTTTGGCAGCTCACACCGGCTGCCAGCCGCTCATGCTGGCTGCCAGCCACTCACTGTAGCCTATGGCAGCCCACAGCAGCAGGCGCTGCAGCTATGCCGTCCCCGGGGACTCACAGCAGCCCAGCTCCAGGTGGAGCTGTTGTTCACCATCTTAGCTGTAGAGGGCAGTGTCACTGGCCCTCATGTGTGGGATCCGAACTGGACCGCTGGCATCCCAAGCCAGCTCTTAACCAATGCACCACTCGGCTGGCCCTATTTTGACTACTTTGATGGAAACTGATATAAAATTATTCTAAGCTTCCTTGTCTTAAGTAGAATGCAAAATTGAACATAATTTCTTGAGGATTTATAGTCATAAATTAATTATGAAAATTAATTAGTGTCTTAGGCTAGGAAACAGTTTTGAAATGTATAAGAGTATTTGCTTTTACATTAAATGGCCTCTTTCCAGTGTTTATGTTGCCAATTCCCTTATATAACTTCTTCCTTGGCTGTAAACTACCTCTTTTGGCTGGTTTCAGTAAGGCCTGCTTCTGTTCTCTACCCCATACCTCCCCTTTAACGCTCTGAGGCATAAATATTTGGAGAGCACATCATCAAATCCGTACGAACTATCAAACTAAAAGTAAACAGGTTCTGAGAGAGGGATCAATTGGTTACTTTATGTGCATCATTAATGCATGGAGTTGTTTATTCTGGCTATCTAGGGGCCTTTTAAATTTAATTCCAGGTTCCCCATTGTCAAGTGGGAAAGCTGCCAGAGAACTTAATTCCAGGGTGGTAAACTATTGTTACACCTTGCTCTGTTTTTGAATCTCTACAAACTGCTTACAAAATGCCTATATACTCTGATGCCAAATCTGAAGCACCCAAAACCTAATTTAGTTATATTTTTACAATGTATTTAATAGTTTATTTTCAGAGTTTGACTACAACATGACTATGTGCTTGCTGACAGGTGTTGCTTATACGGACTATAACCAGACTTGAAAATTCATTAACTTTTCACCTTTAGGTTATGTAAGAAATGAGTTACTACTGCAAACTAACACCCTTAATTAATTTATTAGTTGTCAATTCTGTATTGGGTATATAACTAAAACAAGATGCCAGTATTAAACCCAAAATTCATTAATTTTAAGAAATATTTTAACCAAATTTGTCATTTTTATGCCCTTAACACACATATTTTAATATTTACGTGATGTACTTGGGGACATATATGTATTACATATAAATTCTACATAAAGTCATGTTATGTGAGATTCAATTAGTGCTAGACCACAAAAAAAAGTTGTCAAATGTCTTTAAACAATATATCGATAGTTAATCATATGTTAATACAATATCTAGGACTCTTCTTTTGACTTGTCTATATTCTATACTGACTTTCCCAAGGAAGATACAAGTAAAAAATAATGTTAGTGATTCACTGCCAATAACTAACCTGAAAAAAAAAAAAGAACCACCAAAAGGGACAAGGAATAAACTTAAATTCAAATAAACTGCCTTTTAATGTATTCTTACAACTTATTTCATAGGTAATGTAGAAATTTAGTGCTCTCACCACGAGCATTCAAATGTAACTTTTTATGTTGCTCTAGCTATATAAATGTATGTCCAAATGTTCTCACTTAAAACAAAATAGATTAACAACCTCTCTCTTTATTCTGTGCTAAGTACTCAATTATAAAAAGAAAGGACAAAAGTTAAAAGGAAAACAAGAGCCAATCCTGCTTGTAAAGACAATCTATGCGGGAGGGTAGAGATGAGAAGATAAATCTAAGACCATTTAAAGAATATATCTAGGACCGGCTGAGTGGCGCATTGGTTAAGAGCTGGCTTGGGACACCAGCAGCCCCAGTTCGGATCCCACATATGACGGTCAGTGACCCTGCCCTCTACAACTAACAACAGCTCCATCTGGCAATGGTGTAGGCTGCAGCCCCTGCTGCAGTGGGCTGCCATAGGCTACAGTGAGTGGCCGGCGGCCAGCGTGAGCAGCTGGCAGCCAGCATGAGCTGCGAATAGCCATGGTGAGCGATCATCCAGAGGCTGGCGACCGATGTGCCTCACCGGAGAAGAGCGCAATGATGATACCAACATGGGCCAGTGAAGCAACGTCCTCCGCAACAAGACTGAAGAACAAAAGGACAGCAACTTGTCTGTTCCCATTCCCCGATTCCCCACCCCCAATTTCCCAATAAAATCTTAAAAAAAAAAAAGACTATATCTAGGTCAAGACACCTTGTTTTTTCTTTAAAATGAAATATAAATGTCTTATTAAAAAGCTAATCCTGGATTTTTTATTTAAACATTAAATAATTTCCCATTATTCTAAATTTACTTCCTTAGCAGCTCTGTTCTGTAATCTCTTAATGGGAACACACAGCCTGTCTCCTACTCTGCTACATGCCCCTTCCATTGCCTTTTATTTGTTACCTGGCCAACCGGCTTGCCTTTCATCTGTCATAGGCCAGGTTCACGTGCTGCTTTCACATCAGGCTGCGTATCAGACTCTTCACTGATATCCTAATGTCCTTTAGACAACTCATTTGACTAACCTAATTCTGACTAGTGATTACCCCACACCTTTCACTTTTAGAAATTTGATAATATAAAAATATTTTCTTAGGTTAATAAAATATACAGATAGTAGTTTCCCAAAATACAAATAAAGCCTCTGAAAGGTAAATAATGATAACAAGCAAGCAAAAGTATAATGCTGACTCTACCTCTCATAGATCAAATCTTATTTTAAAAACAATCTCAGCAGTTCTTATCATGTAATTCTGTTCCTAAGATTCTGTCCTTATTTCTCTTTCCCACACAAGAGAAAAAGAAATGATTCTAAAACTCATAATCAATTTTATTAATACTTAAAATGACATTTTTCAGAATAATTTTGTATTCTCACCAAATAACCCAAATAACCCCCCACTCCCCTAACCCCATATTAATAACCAAGAACATCTTAATATTCTAAAGCATAACATTCTGGTTGGGAGTAATACTTTTAATTGAGATAAAAATACTTACTTAGGCTACTCAGTTGTCTAATTATATTTGCCAAGGAAATATTGGTTACACATTCCAGTTCATTCTTGATGCCTCTAGGCAGTGCTGTGTGGCACAAGTGCCTAGGATCAATGTTTCTTTTCACTAATGGCATCTTGAGCTAAACCTCTGTGGCAGTTCACCTGCAGGAAACCAAACAATAAATTCACATTATTATATTTCAGCCAACACAGTGAGACCTTACCTTTCACATTTAATAAAATAATTGCTAGTATAAGACAATGAAAATGGAATCACCTGACTAAATGAGTCAAAATTGATTTAACATTCTTTCATCTCCAATTATTATGTCAACATTATCTAAAACATTGAAAACAAAACCCTTACCTTCAATGTCAGTTGTTTCATGGTGATTTCATAATCACCATCACTATTATTCTCCTAAAACCACTGTTCTTACTTACTACAACTAGGAGTTTTGTTCTACAATTGGTGTGAAAGGTCCTATCTAAACAAGTGCCTAACAGAATTAAAGAAGCTGGAAGAGTAGTATCAAATTTACATTTCCACATAAAATGTATCAGGGGTTCAACAGCTCAGAGATCAAATAGTTCAAGTACCTCTACACCCTCAACCTCATCTTTATTTAATTGATCAGAGTTCAATCTTCTTTGAATTACAGTCAGTCCTCATTTCCTAGGCTTCCCATATGCACAAATTTTAACTATCCCAATTAAGTAACACCAGTCCCCCAACAACATGGTTCCAATTTCACTCACCACAGTATTATTAGCTGTCAGCAACTGCATAAACACAAACTTTTTTGCTAGCACTTCAATCCACACATCACTACGTTAATATGATCAGTGATTAATCATGTCACTTTTTTTCAAAGTAGGTTGGTGATTGGTCACTCTTTATCTGCTAGTATTCAAATCGCCTATAGAAAGCAAAGCATATAGCTAGGTCACCTTCTTGCCTCGCAGGGATAAACCCACATGAAATTTTACAAAATGGATAACTGAAAGAGGGAACTGGCCAACAAAGATAAAAGTGTTGCAAAGAAACAAAAAATAATAATGTTAAAAAAATGATAATGAAATTCAAATTGAATATAAGTGGAGTAACAAAAGAAATAGCTGATTGTGGGAATGTTACCACTTTCACTGTTTGAGAGTCTCTATATAGATAATGCAGTCAAAGGAATTAGTGAAGACTAATTTATTGACATAATTGAGGAAAGTGGTTCTGACTAAAAGATGTCCCATAAGGAGTGATGCCAGCAAAAAACTTCACACTAAAAAGAACTCAGAGTTATTTCACCACATTAAAAGTGCAAAGAATAAGGGCCAGCCAAGTGGCGCGGTGGTTAAAGAATGGCTTGGGAAGCCAGCAACCCCAGTTTGGGTCCCACATATGAGGGCCAGTGACACTGCAAGAAAAAAAAAAAAAAGTGCAAAGAATAAAATGTTGAAAGTTGATCTAAATTTAATAGAAAGGAGTAAGACTGTTTGCCAAGGTACAGAAAAGACGCTCACTCTGATAGCTGTGCTATTAGAAGTTATACAAGGCAAAGCACTGTTCAAACTACTCTTGATAAGTTTTTTACAAAGACATAAAACATTTTAAGTCTGTTTCTAATGTTTTATATTACACTATACTATGTTTTACTATTTTTTTCCTGCGTACATTTGTAACTGACATAGGAGAGTTTTTCATGTTTTGGCAATTATTTTAAAGATCATGGAACAATTGTCATTTTCCCCATTTATTACTAAGACAATTTTTGCACAGTTTTAGTTTGTATGGTCATTATTTTCGGTCCCATGCTATCAAAGTGAGGACTGCCTACACTTTCCCAGTGGCAATAATGGTTACTAAAGGGATTTGTTATTTACTGAGCTTTAAAGACTATCAAATGAAAAGTTTTAGATAAATCTAATTGCACTTAAATGTTACTTAGGAACATTCTTTAAAAACAAGCTTTTGCGTGAAATTTGTCTCTTTTGAACGGTTTGTTCAGCATTTTCTACGTTTTTTAAATCTTTTAAAAATTGTACAATATGAAACACAAAAAAGTATACAAAATTACAGTTCAATGATTTAAGCCAATACTCACAACCCTGCATAAGAAATAGAACATTGCCTAAGCCCCAGAAACCTCACACTTTAGTCCCCTTCACTATTACCCCTTGCTTACCTCCTCCCCAAATGTAACCATTATTCTGACTTTTATAAGCATTTCCTTGTTGTTGTTTTTATACTTTTACCACTTAAGCAGGTACTCTAAACACTAAGTTTTGATTGCTTTTTGAAATTTATGTAAATGAAATCAATGATATGCATTTTGTCTTGCCCTTTTTATTCAACATTGTATTTGTACCATTCATTCAGGCTGCTTAATGTAAATGTAAGATGTTCATTTTTATTGCCGTATGATATTCCACTGTATGATTACACTATTTATTCACTCTAATGTTGATATGTGAGTTGTTTCCACTTTGAGGCTATTATGAATGATGTCAAACTGTTCCAAAAGGGACTGTACCAACGTAACTCCTTCCGGCCGTGTAACAAGCTGATGCAGCTCTGCACGCTCACAAAACTTGATACTGCCCATTTTAAATTCTAGCTCTTCTTGGAAGTATGCTGTGATAAATTATTGTAGTTTTAATTTGTGTTTCCCCAAATTACTAATGAGTTTTAAGCACCTTTTCACAGGTTTATTGATCTTTTGGGTTTTTTTTCTCTTTTGAGAAATGTCGATTCAATTCTGTTATCCACTTTCCATTTATCATTTATTGTATTAGGGCTGATTTGTGGGAGCACTGGATATGAGCCAACAGAAGGTTACGTATGATGCAAATATCTTTTGTATCACTTGCCATTTTACTTCGCTATCTTGATGTCTTTTAATTAACAGGTTTTTATACTCAATATGGTGGAATTTATCAATCAACTTTCCTTTTAGGTTTAATATGAAAGCATAGGTTTTGAAATATATTTTCTACAATAAGATCATATACATGATCTTCTAAATTATTTCTGCTTTGTTTTGCCTTGCATTTTTAATCTTTGATGTGGAATTAATTTTTGTGAATGGTGTGAAGTGGCAGTCAACTTTTAAAATATATTTCTGTACCATTTATTGAAAAGACCACTCTTTCCCGTTTGCTCTATCTACAGTGGCACTTTTGTCATAAATCAAGGATGAATATATACATATTCATTTTGGGATTCTGTATTATTGCACTGGTCTGTCCACCTAGAGCTAATGACAGACTATTTTAATGGAGCTTTATAGTAAGTCTTGATATCCAACAGGACAAGTCCCCCTACCTGGTTCTTCAAAAAAGTCCTACTCATTCTCGGTCCTTTGTATTTCCATGTGAATTTTAGAATCAGATTATCAAGTTACACACACACACACACACACACACACACACACACACACACACACACCCTTTTGGGAATTTGATTGGAACTGTACCTAATCTACAGATCACATTGGGGAGTACTGACATCTATACAACACTGTATCTTTCTAGCCATGAATGTAATGTGTCCCTCCAATTATTTCAGGTTTTAAAAAAATGTCTCTTAATAATGTTTTACAGTTTTAAGAATAGAAGTCTTATACTCCTTTATTAAATTTATTGGTATGTATGTGATGGTCTTTTGATAATGCTAGAAAGGCATGTTTTATTTTATTGCTTATAGAAAAATAGATTCTTCTGAACATTGACCCTACATTCAGAGACTTTCCTAATCTCTACTAACTCATCTGTAATTATTTTGGGTTTTTTAAATGTACATCATCTATCGTATGTGAATAATGATTATCTCCTCCTTTCTAATTTTTATGTATTTACTTTGCCTCATCATACTAGCCAGAACCTTTAATACAATGTTAAATAGAGGTAATAACAAGCATTCTTGTCTTTTTCCTGAACCAAAGGGAAAGCTTTCAACATTTCACAAGATGTCTTCTATAGTGTGTTCAGTTACTGTGCCTGAACAGTATATAGACACCTTTTAATAAATTAAGGAAGTTCCTATATATGTCTAGTTTGCTAATATTTTTAAAATCATCGATGTTTTTATCAAGTCATTGATTTTATCAAATGACTGCCCTCTATTATGAGGATCACGTAAATTTCCTCTTTTATTGTTAACCTGGTGAGCTACATTGGTTTTCTTTTTATGTTAACAATGTTGCATCCATGGAATAAACCCAGCTTGGTTGAAATGTATATGGTAGGCAGAATAATGGCCCTCCAAAAATATCCATTTTCTAGTCCCCAGAATCTGTAAATATGTCATATTACATGGCAAAGGGAACTTAAGATGGCAGATGTATTTAAGGTTGCTAATCAGCTGACCTCAAAATAGGGAAATTTCTTTTTTTATATATTGCTAGATTTGGTTTTGGTTTATTATGCTTAGTAGTTTTTGCATTTATGTTCATAAGAGAAATTCATCCATTATCTTCCTTTCATGTAATGTCCATGAGAAGTTTTTTTGTTTGCGTCAGTGTTGGCCTAATAAAACAAGTTGGATATATTCCCTCTTTCACTATTTTCAATAATTTGTACAAAATATACATGTTTTTCTTAAATGTTTGGTGCAGTTTACCTATGAAACCATTTAGCCTCATATTTTCTTCGTGGGAAGGTTTAAAATTATGGATTCTCTATCTTTGTCATAGAATTTTTGAGATTCTCTATTCTGTGATTTTTTTTTTTTTTTTTTTTGAGGGCAGTGTCACTGGCCCTCATATGTGGGACCCGAACCGGGGCCGCTGGCTTCCCAAGCCAGCGCTTAACCACCGCGCCACTCGGCCGGCCCACTATTCTGTGATTTTTGATAAGCTGCATTTTCTAGGAATTTATGTACTTCGTCTAAAATTTCAATTTCTTTTTTTTCTTCTAAAGATTTTATTGGGAAATTTGGGGAACAGCGTTGGGGAACCGGGGAGGGGAAACAGACAAGTTGCTGTCCTTTTGTTCTTCAGTCTAGTTGTGGGAGGACATTGCTTCACTGGCCCATGTTGGTATCACCATTGCGCTCTTCCTGGGTGAGGCAGATCTCTTGCCGGCCTCTGGACGGCCGCTCACGGTGGCTCTTGGCAGCTCACGCTGGCTGCCAGCTGATCACGCTGGCTGCCGGCTACTCACTGTAGCCTATGGCAGCCCACTGCAGCAGGGGTTGCAGCTATGGCATCTCCAGGGACTCACAGCAGCCCAGCTCCAGGTTGAGCTGTTGTTCACCATCTTAGCTGTAGAGGGCAGCGTCACTGGCCTTCATATGTGGGATCTCAACCAGGACCGCTGGCGTCCCAAGCCAGCTCTTAACCAAAGCGCCACTTGGCTGGCCCTAAAATTTCAAATTTATTGACATCAAATTAATCTTGTAATTTTCCTATAAGATTATAAAATATTCTTTTTCATTTATTACGATGATTAAATTTTGCATCTTCTATTTTCTTTTCTATATCAGAGAAGGTTTATCAACTTCATTAGTCTTTTTAGAAAACCAATTTTTGGCTTTATTGAATTTCACTATTGTATGTTTGCTTGCTATTTCATTATTGCTGATTTACTCTTTTTTTTTCTGCCATCTGTAGGTTTAACATGTTCTTTCAAAAAAATTATTGATATAGATGCTTAGCTTACTGATATTCAGCTTCATTTCAAGCATGTGGTTTTAAAGCTATAAATTTCCCTCCAAGCATATACTTAACTGTATCACTCAAATTTAATATCATTTTATTATTGTTCACTGCAAAATATTTTCAAAGTGTGATTTTTATTTGACCCATGTATTATTTGGAAGTATATTATTTTAATTAACAAACATAGAGAGTTTTTAATTATCTTTTTGTTACGCATATCTAGCTTAATGGCATTGTGATCAGAGAATACATTCTGCATAATTTCAATCTTTTAAAATATATTTATATTTATCTTACTGTCCAGCATAGTCAATTATACATAAAGAATGTATTATTTTGTTGTTGTTGGTTGCAGTGCTCTACTATGTCCATTAGTTAGATCTGCTAATTGTACCAAAATCTTCTATAGCCTTACTGATTTTTTTTGTCATCTGGTTCTATCAGAGATATGTATGAAGATCTCCCACTATGATTACAGATTTGTCAACTTCTCCATATGATTTACATATTTTCAGACTATCGTATTAAGTACACTGATCATGATAAAGTTCCCTCTTTATTTCTATAATATGGTTTTTTGCTTAAAAGTCTATTTTTTTGAAATTAATATAGCTATACCATCTTTCTTTTAGTTTTTGTTTTCATAATTAGCTTTTCCCATCCTTTTCCTTTCAAGCTTGTTTTACCCTTAGGTTTTAGACCTGTCACATCCTAACATGTTTCTTTTTCATTTATTGTTTTTTTAATCCAGTTTGATAATCTTTAAGTACTTCATTAGTATGATGCTGATGCTCCCTCTGCCCAGGATACCCATACTCCTGCTATCCACATTGCCTTCCTTCCCTACTCCTGCTTGTTCTTCAGATTGCAGCTCAAATGAGAGCATCCCTGGTCTCTAGTCCCAGGCTAAATCAGTGCCTTCTGTTAAAATGGCACCTATGGTTTTTCTTGATAGCATCTGTCTCAGTTTGAAATTATATTATCTTCGTGATTGATTTCTGTTCTCCTTTATTAGTTATAAAGCAGGGATTGTGTATTTTGCTCCTCATAGTGTGCTGGGTGCCTGGTACAAGTTTGGCACATAAGAACATGATCAACACATACCTGTTGAATAACTAAAAAATTCTTAATTCCAGCTCAAATCTGTCTCCTAAACTGCGATGCATATTTGCAACTGTCTCCTGGTTATCTGTACTTGGAAGTTCTATAAGATTCCTCAAGTTTGGAATGTCCCGAACTAAATTCATTATATTTCCTCTTTAAATCTAGGGATCATCTTCAATTCTGCCCCATCGTGACAGTTCTTTTCTGTATCCAATAGATTATCCTGACTAGCTCTATCTCATTAACATCTCTCATATTCTAATCTTCCATTTCTATTCTAACTCCCACTGCTCTAATTCAAACCCCAGTCATCTCTCACTTGGTTGGACTAGACTTTGCCTTTAGTCTAACAGCTTCTCCCTATCTATATAACCATTCCCACAAATTCAGCCCACAGCACAGCTTTAAGAATACTATCAAAATTTTTAATCTGGTAATGTCATTCTCCTGCAACAAAACAAAACAAAACAAAACACCCTTCAATGGCTCCTTGCTGTGAGAATAAAGTCCAAACATAATCTACCAGGTTCTTCAGGATTTAGTCCAGTCCTGCGTTTCCTGGTCTCATTTCTCACTACACTCCTATTTTATCCTCTAATCACTCTGAACACACCTTGTTTTACAGTCCTGCCTTTTCACATGCTGTTCTCTGTCTAGAATGCCTTTCCCTTACTTATCTTCACAGGAAATACTTAATTGCTCAAGACTAGACTCACACATTTATTACCTCTTTGCTGTAGTATTACTGAATCTTCTAGACAGATGTAAACATCTATTCTTTGGTGCCCACAACTTTGACCCGTGTATGCATCTACCTAAATACTAACAATTACACTCTTCTGTATTGTACGTATCTACACTCAAATGAGCACTCCTAGAGGCAAAAATCTTGCTTAACTCAGCTTGTGTTTCCAAGATCTAGAAATCAGAAGATGTTCCATACTTGATTAATAAAGGGAAAAAGAACAAAACAATAAACTGTAGGAAGGCAAAAATAAAAAATTCTTTAGGTTATCGAGTGCAGAGGAGACACACAAGCACATGCATACACTTTACTAAAGCAACTATTTAATTATGATTCTAGGGAGCTACTCTTTTCTGTGTACACAGAAAAGGAATACATTTGAGAAAAACGATACCTTATTGTTTGTATTGTGGAATCACAGACTTGCTTGTTTCGCTCTCCCAAGAGCAAACATGGATCATATCTTATTCATTTCTGCATCTTTAGAGATTAGCTCAGTGTGAGGGTACAGCAGTCACACAAATTTTGATCAGAGGAATGTTGTACAACATAAAAAGTACTTTCAAAATGTTATCCTAATCTCAAAAAAAAAAATGGCTTTTGTTGTGATTAAAATAATGCCTTTAGGTAAAAAACAAAAGCTTTCTGGAGAGAAAAAACTCTCCTCATCCTTCCCTTTTACTTCAATTTCAATATTGGATTCTTTTTATTATTTCTGTCTTACTCCATGATTCTAATGGTCATGTATCTAACTCAACTATCAAAATCTTGGTGGAAAGAAGTAAACTAAGGCCTACTGGCATCATCTCCTAAATTGTAAGAAAACTGCCTGATTTCTGATTGTTTTATAGAGGTCCCAACACCATCTTTAATGTAAAATCCTTTGTCAGATGGGGACCAAGTGAAAAAAAATTCTAAATGCTAAAAGTTATAATTTATATAGCAAGCAAAAATAAAATAAAAGATTCTAAATACTACAAATAATACATTTCTGTTTAAAAGAAATTTAAAAATTGCATTGAATGAATTGCATATGCTTTACTTCTTTTAATCTTTTAATAGGCCTAACTTGCCTATTTGAGGGCGAAAACCTTTTATTTTAACAAGAAAGGTAAATTACATTGTGCTAAAGCATAAAATAAGCAATTTTTTAAAATTTTTATCTATTTTCTTAGGTCACAACTAAAGATACTATCATAACAGACAAAAATTGCCCAAATATATTCCAGACAAGAAAAAGCTAAAGGAGTTTATGACTACCAAACCAATATTATAAGTAACATTAAAGGAAGTTCTATAATAAGAAGAAAAAGATAAAAAATATGAATAATAAAATGGAAAAATTACATACCTATCAACAATTGCTTTAAATGTAAATGGGTTAAATGTTCTTTCTAATCAAAAGATACAGCATGGCTGAATGGGTAAGAAAACAAGATCCTCACATATGCTGCCTACTTCAGACTGACTCACTTTTAGACTCATTTCAGGTTGAAAGACACACACAGACTGAAGGTAAGATATGGAAAAGATATTTCATGAAAATGGAAACAAACAAAGGTAGGGTAGTAACACTTACACCAGACTAAATAGGCTTTAAAACAAAGGTTATAATGTGAGACCCAGCAATTCCACTTCTGGGTATTTATCCAAAGAAACCTACAGGTTGACAAGGAAGAAATACAATGTTTTTATTCACAGATGATATGATTATCTATATAGAAAATCCAAAACAATAGACAAAAAAAAAAAACTCCTGGAACTAATAAGCATAGCAAGGTTTCAGGATACAAAGTTAGTATATAAAACACAACTGTTTTTCTACATACCAGCAATAAACAATTGGAATTTGAAGTTTAAGACACGTCATTTATATTAGTACCCCCCAAAACCAAAATACTTAGTTAGCTATAAATCTAAATGATAGATAGATAGATAGATAGATAGATAGATAGATAGATAGATAGATAGTCTATATGAGGAAAGCTACAAAACTCTGATGAACAAAATCAAAGAACTAAATAAATGGAGAGGGATTTCATGTTCATGGATAGGATGATTCAATACTTTCAAAACGTCAGTTCTCCCAATTTGATCTATAGATTCAAAGAAAACCCAACCACTCTCCTGCAAGTTATTTTGTGGATATCAACCAACTGATTCTGAACTTTATATGGAGAGACAAACGACCCGGAATAGCCAATGCAATATTGAAAAATAACAAAGTTGGAGAACTGACATTATCCAACTTCAAGACTTACTGTAACACTAAAGTAATCAAGACAGTGCGGTACTGGCAAAAGTATAGACAAATAGATGAGTGGAACAGAATATAGAGCCCAGAAACAGGACCACATAAATACAGTCAACTGATCTTTGACAAAGGAGCAAGGGCAATACAGGAGAGGAAAGATAATCTAGATAATCTTTTCCAAAAAACATGGTGCTGGAACAACTGGGCATCCACATGCAAAATAATGAATATAGACCCAGACCTCACATTCTTCACAAAAATTAACTCGAAATGGATCAAATGTAAAATGCAATGGATGCAAATGTAAAATGCAAAACTATAAAATTCCTAGAAGATAATGTAGAAAATCCTGATGACTTTGGGTTTGGTGAAAACTTTTCAGATATAACATCAGAAAATATAATTGATAAGCTGGACTTTATTAAAATTAAAAACTTCTGCTTTGCAAAAGACACTGCCAAGAGAAAAGGAAAAAAACGTAGACTGGGAAAAAATATTTGCAAAAAATTGAAAAAGGACTCTTATCCAAAATATACAAAGAACTGAACAGCAAGAAAACGAACAACCTGATTAAATATTAGGCAAAAGATCTAAACAGACACTTCACCAAAATAAATGTAGAAGGCTGGCCAAGTGGCGCGGTGGTTAAGCGCTGGCTTGGGAAGCCAGTGGCCCCACCCAGTTCGGTCCCACATATGAGGGCCAGTGACACTGCCCTCAAAAAAAAATAGATGTAGAGATGGCAAACAAGCATATGAAAAGCTACTCACCATCAAATGTAAACTAGAGATTGTAATTTATAGTAAATAATGAGACACTGCTACATATCTATTAGAGTGACCAAAATTCAGAAAACTGACAATATGAAATGCTAGGGAGGATGTGGAACAACAAGAACTCTCATTCATTGCTGGTGGGGACGCGTATTGGAGGGGCCACTTTGGAAGACAGTTTGGGAGTTTCTTTAAAAACTAAAAAAAACCCTTATAATACGATCTACAAATCATGTTTCTTGGTATTTGCCCAATGAATTGGAGCCCTATGTCCACACAATAACCTGTACATGGATGTTTACAGCAGTTTTATTCATAATTGCCAAAACTTGGAAGGAACCAAGATATCCTTCAGCAGGTGAATAAAGTATGGTACATCCAAACAATGGAATATTATTCTGTGCTAAAAAGAAATAACCTATCAAATCATGAAAAAACATGGAGGAACATTAAATATATAGTACTAAGAAAAAGAAGCCAATCTGAAAAGACTACATGCTGTATGATTCCAATTATATGACATTCTGGAAAACGTAAAACTATGGAGACAGTAAAAAAACCAGTGCCTGACAGAGGTTGGGGGAGGGAAGAGATGAATAGGCAGAGCATAGAAGATTTTTTGGGTATTCCGTATGATACTAAAATGGTAGATATATGTCACCATACATTTGTCAAAATCTCCAGAACATGTAACACCAACAGTGAACCCTAATATAAACTATGGACTTTAAGTCATATGTCATGTGTCATACGTGTCAGTGTTGGTTCACTGATGGTAACAAATGCACCACTCTGGTGAAGGGGAGGTTGTACATGTGTGGGGTGAGGGGTATGTGGGAACTCACTGTACTTTTTGCTTAATTTTGCTGTGAGTCTAAAATGACTATTTAAAAAATAAAGTCTACTTAAATAGTCATAAAACATGTGGCTATATTTAATGCCACAAAATTGTATACTTTCAAAATGGTTAAAATGGTAAATGTTATGTTATGTAAATTTTACCATAATTTTCAAAAAGTCATACAAGGGGTCTAGCAATATTACGAACTCCAAAGGCATTCTTTTCAGATGTCTGTCTCCTGTCTATCTCTTCCTACTCAAACTAGTGTCTTAGTCTGTTCAGGCTGCTATAACAAAATACCATAGACTGGGCAGCTTATAAACAACAAAGAATTAATTCTCACAGTTCTGAAGGCTGACAAGTTTAAGACCAGGGTAGATCGAGGCAGTCCAAGATCAAGATATCTGGTGAAGGCCTACTTTATAGACGGCTGTCTTCTCACTGTGTCCTGGCATGGGTGGAAGGAAGGGGCTAGGAAGCTCTTATAACATCTTCACTTAAAGAGTTTCCATTAAGCCAAGATTTTTTTCTAACTATAATAAGTCCTCACTTAACATTGTCAATAGGTTCTGCAAGTTTTAGCAAAACAACATACATCCATAGCAATTTTACCATAGGCTAATTGATAAAACAAGAGGTAGGTGCCTACAGCATCTCATCAATGTGGAAACGACATTATTCAAGGACCTGCTGTACTTCCCTTTAGCTTAAGGTTTCTAAAGTAATGCTATTTCAGTCCATGGTCCTTAAACCAGCATGAGCAGCATCAACATCACCTGGGATCTTGGAAAAACTGCAGAATTTTAGCCTCACCCCAGAACTTCTGATCAGAATCTGCTTTTTTGACAAGATCCCCAGGTAATTAGGATGCACAGTGTTTGAGTGCAGTGTTTCTAGAAGACTTAGCTCTTGTGCACTCCTTCTACCTCCTCTTTTGGGTTCCTAGCAAGAGGCATGAATTCTAGGAATAAAGGAAGCAAGATACAACAAATGTCAAATGGACAGGCCAAGTTTTTATAAAGGGAGAAGGGCAGGTATGTAACTAGTACAAAATTAAATTTCAAAGGGTATCAAAAGGTGTAGTTGGGAAAAGAGAAACATTCATTGGTGGTACACCAAGCCAAAATGGGGTAAATCAGTGTCAAGGAATAAGGGGATTGGGAAAGCAGATTAGTGCTCATGAAAAGAAACTGTTCAATGGAGCAGGAAACGAAGGAGAAAGATTATGAAGAGGGTTTACTAATGAGAAAAAAACAATGTCCTACAATAATTCTCCTCTTCTGAATTATCCTCATTTCGACCAAAATATTTAACCCTTTTACCTTGAATAGATTTAAGAGTATAATGCTTTTTTATAAATACCAGTATCATTGTTAGATTGCATTTATGCATCAAACACAGAATCTTTAAAGGGACTATCCAGATTACAATGAGAATAGTTAGCCTCCTCATTTTATGGAAAGCAAGGCTCAAAGAATAACCACAGACACCAGAAAGCCAACAGAAGATGAAACCTCTTTCAGTTTTAGTGTCATATACGTTATTAAAATAATAAACTAATATTGGCATTTTATACTGTATCAATGGATAAAATTTTTATTTTGTCCTCTAGCAAAAATATTGCTAGTTGTACTTAATCTGTAAAATTTAAAAGGCAGTTCCAAAGGTGGTTAGGAGTACAGAGTCTGACCTCCGAAAAGGGTTTCGAACTGGCTCTGCCATTTACAAACTGTGCTGAAGACGGACTGACTCTCTGCGGGGGCTAATACCACCTACTTCAGTTGGTTGTTTGAGGATTAAATGAGATATCAAGTGACTAGCATAAGCCTGGTACATAGCAAATAAGAACTCAAAAATGTTTATTATTTGTGTGAAAAAATTTTGAAAGTATCTCTTATAAAGGGATCTTCCAAGGGTAAAGGGCTACATCTTTCATTTTAAAGGACAAAATATTTGAACGAAAGGAACTAGTAGTAGTCTGGATTTCTGCCACCTGCTCTTTTAGGGACTATTATTTTGCATGACCACAGATCCATTAGTTATATGCTTGTAGGAATGTGCTTTGCTGAATCTTCAGGTAGACTACTTTGGTTATAATCAATAACCAAATCTGAATGTTAGTTTTTAAGACTCAGAAAACCAGATTCAAGGTTTTAGGAGCTTTGTACCAGGAATCAGGGACAAAGACCAACTATATGTTTCTTATTATATATCACAACATCACAAAAAGCAATTCCATACATCACAAAAAGCAATTCCATAATTAAAATGCAGACTTAGTCTTGTTTCTATACTCCTAATAGTCTAAAAGTGCACTCCATTAAGTTGCCTTAGAGACTTTATGAAGTCACTAAGCAGTTATACTTTTGCCTCCTTTTTATACCATAGGATGAAGGATGGGGAAAAAAGAGATCCAGTTTTCAAAGTTCTAAAAGTTCATTTACATGCAATCTGTCTTCTAAAAGATACAAAGTGTGAAACTATTCTTCAGGGATGATCCATTCCTTACACATAACACTTCTCTGGGCTATTCTATGCCATTCAAGGAAAGTAAAAACCTTAGTCTCTGGGCCTGCCGAGTGGCCCACTGGTTAAGAGCTGGCTTGGGACGCCTGCGGCCCTGGTTTAGATCACACGTATGAGGGCCAGTGACACTGCCCTCTACAGCTAACAACAGCTCCACCTGGAGCTGGGCTGCATGAGCCCCGGCGATGGTGTAGGCTGGAGCCCCTGCTGCAGTGGGCTGCCATAGGCTACAGTGAGTGGCCGGCTGCCAGCGTGAGCTGCCAAGAGCCGCGGTAAGCGACCATCCAGAGGCCAGCGACTGATCTACCTCATCCGGGAAGAGCGCAATGACGATACCAACATGGGCCAGTGAAGCAACGTCCTCTGCAACTAGACTGAAGAAAAAAAGACAGCAACTTGTCTGTTCCCCTTCCGCGATCCCCTAACGCTGTTCCCCTCCCCCAATTCCCCAATAAAATCTTTAAAAACAAACAAACAAAAAACTCCTTAGTCTCCATCCTCTTATCACCTCTCACATTCCTCCAGGGCTACAACTTCCTTGCTTGTTCTACCAAGTAACAAGCCCATTTTGTGTGGTAATTTTTTAATAATTGTGCATTGTTACTCACAAGTATTGTCCAGGTTTTGTAACTGTTAAGTGCCTCAGGACACATAGATTAAAAATGGCCAAAACTCTTTGGCAACTTTTTTTTTTTTTTTTTTGTAGCTGAGCCACCCTGCCACCTGTTGGCAGCTCAACGGCAGCTCAGCTCGGGCTTGGCATCAAACTGCTGTTGCTCAGAACTCAGCTCGCACTCTTGAGCGAGCTCTTAACCAACACAGCCACTCGGCTGGCCCTTCTTGGCAATTTTTTAATACCTGACCTCCATACTCCTTGAATATGGGTTGGTCTTGTGGCTTGTTTTGACAGTATCATGTGGTGGAAGTGACATTGTGTGACTTCCAGTCTAGGCCTCAAGAGACCTCACAGCTCCTTCAATTGCTCTCTTAGACTCTTCCACAGGCTAGTTCAGATCACTCCCTGAAGACATGGCCCAGCCAATACCCAGAACAAACAGCCAGACACGTGAGTGACGTCCTCTTAGACTAGGCAACCCCAGCTGAGCCACCAGTTAACTAGCCATGGAGTGAACTTGACAAGATGAATTGCTCAGCTGATCCCAGCCCAAACTGCTGGGCCTACAGAATCATTAATAAATAAAATGGTAGTTTTCAGTCACTAAGATTTGGGGTGGTTTATTATCCTGTGAGAGATAAGATATACCACAAACCCCCCTTCTAAAGAAATAAAATTATTTTTGCACAAAGTAAAACTAATGACTTATACTATTTTGCCTTCAATTAAATCAAACCTGCTAATCTGATCACAACTACTGGATTGGACCTAAAAGCAGCCACATATGACAAGACACAGAAAAAGCGAATCACCCACCTATAAACTGACATGTCACAAAATACTGCCCAATGGACAATGCCAGGGAAGACAGTGAGAAACAGAAATTCTTCATTAGGTAATATGAATGCAATACAAACACTGAAAACCTGGTTACTAGAGCTGCTATGGCATCCTGAACAATCTGATGTAAATCCTTATCCTATGAGCACTAGGAGCCAGGGGGCTGTATGTCTACTCAGACTCCTTACTTCCTTGCTCTGGAGATCTACTCTGCAGCAAACTCCCATTGCCTAAGGAAATCTGAACATTTCTTATCTTTACAATCTGAAAAGACCTAAGAGTATGCTTTATTAAGTTGATCTATAGTAACACTTTACAGTGGTTTTTAAACATTTATAAAACATTTATAAATAATCTCATTTGAGAAGCAACATGGCATAGTGGATAGAGAAGACTTTGGGTTAGAGTGACCTAAGTTCAATCATACTAATTGTGTTATCATTAAGAGTTATTTTAAGAATTAGAAATAAGAGAAGTATATGTAAATTTTTTAAGAATCTGGCAAATACTTTTTTGAATATCTGGTAAATCATTTTAACAAATTCTATTTTTCTATAATTTAGTAATATTATTAAGGACATTGATCCTATTGGTTGGCTTTTCTTATGTAACACACCACATCAAAAATTAGTAGCTTACAATAGCAACCAATTCTGAGTCAGCAATTTAGGCTAGGCTCAGCTGGGCATTCTGCTGGTCATGGCCAGTCATGCTCATTCATGTGCCTACGGACAGCTGCCAGGTAGATGGGACTGGCCAGTATAAGATGCTCAGCTGGGATGGCTTGTCTCTATTCTAAGTGATCTTTCATCACCTATCTGCCCAGACTAGACTTGATTACATGGGGAACATGCAAGATCTCTTTAGGCCCAGGCTCAGAACTCACAAAACATTACTTTCACCGAGTTTATTGGCAAGCCAGGAATTAAAGAATAGAGGAGTTAAGTCAAGGAGCGGCTTATTGTAATAATTTTTGCTAACTACCATAGATCAATATATTAGATATTGTGTTATGGTCTTTTAGGGAAATATAACTCTTAATAAATGCTAGGAACTTTGCTAAATGCTATATACATGTAGATGTGTATGTTTTTATGTATTTAATCATTACATTAAGTAATTACAAAAAGTCCTCAGGAGAGAGAGAGGCTATTCCTATTTTACATGCGGGGAAATTAAAGTTTAGGGGGGCTAGTAACTAGTCCAAAATACTATTACTCATACATAGCAGAGTCAAAATCGCAAATCAGGTTTTCTAGCTCCTACCTAGTTCAATGTTTTTTCCCACTGTATCATCCTAAGTTGCCTAGAAATTGATTACAAGATCCTCATGGTCCCATAACGTTTCCACAAAGTAGCATCTAAATAATGTCATATAACAAAATATTCTGTTACTTGAGATGTTTTATTTGATTCTTTTGGCCTGGTCTATGTATTCTAACAAATCACCTGTGGTCAACTTAAAAAAGCAGTTTACATGGCACAGGAGTCATCTTGTTTCAGTTTGATTCTGGCAACTTTATTTTTTTTTCAAAGAGATGAATGCATTCTATAAATTTCTACTGAATGCCTATTGCTTATGCCAGTCACTGTACTAAATACTGAAGATACAGCAAGATAATCTGCTCTCATAAACTTAATTAAAACGTTTTTTCCCATATTAAGATGCCCTCCTTAAAATTTCTGGGATCTACCATTTTAATAGAAGTGTATTCCTTTTTACAAACCCTGCAATAGCTAGTAAGAACACAAAGAACAACAAATAGAGTCACCTGTAACAGATGTTTACAAATATGCATTTAATTACTGAAGTCAGAAGCCTATCACTCATTCTTGAGTCCTCTCTCATCACCCAGATCTTTTATTCCACTTGGTTGATCCTATCTTCAAAACATATATCTCATCCATCCACTACTCTCCATCTCCACTAACACTACCTTAGATCAAGCCACTATCATCTCTCACTCAGACCATAACTGACACTCATTTGGTCTAGTCTTGCTTTTAGAAGAGCCAATGATATTTTTAAAATTTAAGTAATATCATGTTCTTTCTCCTGCTTAAAACCCTTCACAGTAGCTTCCATATTCTAAATGCAATTCCTTCACTGTAGCTTGTAAGACCCTCCTTACCTTCCCATCCTTCCCATGAGCGCTTCTCAGCAGCTCTAGTCACACTCCCCTTTCCTGTCACACCAAGCTCTTTGCCACTGCAGGGCCTTTGTACGCATGTTCTTTTTGGCATTACTGGCTCCTTTTCATTTCTCGGGCTTAGAAAGGCCCTCTAACTCCTCTTAAATAGATCCCCTTGTTATAGTGTCCTATTTGTTTCCTTTATAGTGTGTTTTCAATTTGTAAGTACATATTTACTTGTCTATTTGTTGTATCTTTCCTATTAGGCTATAAGGTCCATGAGAGTAAAAACTGTTTCACTCGTTCCTGTCCCAATACTTAGCATACTGCTTGCTACATAGTAAGTGTTCAACAAATACTTTTCAAAATAATCAATGTTTGGTTTTTGTATGGCACCATATTGGCTTATTCTCTAACAATGGCAGAGAGTGAAAGAAGGATGGGCAAAACTAAATTAACCACAGGGAATGAAAATGGAAATGTCTCTAGGGTCAACATCCAACATGAAAATAAAATGTATTAACTTCTGGTAAAATGGTGCAATAGACAGACGCTGTGCTAACTGCCTCCCAGGATCACACCAAAATTACAAGCAAATTATACAGCATTCAACCCTGGAGGTCCCCGGAACACTGGAGGAACAGAACCACTAAACGAAGAACTTAAAGATGAAGCCGCATTGGGTCTGGTAGGACGGGAGGAGACAAGAGAGGGCGAGCCCCATGAGGGAGGTCCCAGCCGTGGGAGGCTTCTCCGGTTGGGGGAGAGACCCTCCGGCCGCACACCAAGCTCACCAGCCAGAGCTCCTTTGCCGGGAAGAGAAGTTCTAAGATAGCCGGCAGTAAATTAGTGAGGACTCTCTTTGCTCAGGTCAGTGAGGCTAAGAGCGGCTGGAGAATCAGTGAGGCTGGCGCCCGGGCTTGCTCGCCAGTGAGCACTTACCTGGTTCCTGGTGGAGGGAGTGGCTGTGTGAGCCGGGAGCCTGCGGGGACGGACTGAACTGAGCACCTTTGGTGCAAAGGCTGGAGGTTTTTGAACTGTTGTTCCCATGGTGCGGAGCCTGCACGCGAGTGGTGTGGGGAGGGCGCCATTTTGTCAGGCTTGGGCCCTCCCACGAAGGATCACGTCCGAGACCTAATTGGTCTGGTGGAATTGGCACAGAAGTACTATGTGTGTGCATGCGCGCGCGCGCCTGCGGCCTTGGATCCCCACCCTCTGCCCGGCTTATACTGCGTTGCCAGGGAAACACAGGGCGGGTGCCCTCTGGCTCCAACAGGCTGCTCACAGAGACGCGGGAGCACGCAAGCCGCCTCGGGTCTCTGCTCTCCGCACTCCGCTTGCAGAGTTGCCAGGCTGGTGATTGGTTGTCGGGCTGCTCGGCCTGATCTGCAAGTGGCTGATTGGAACAGGCTGAGACGGAGTTTTCCTGGGAGTGTTGGGCCGTGAGCTGTGTGCCTGCGTCATCCAGCCAGGGCTCTCCTGGTGATCTATCTAATACATCAAAGCAATCCCAGAGCGACAGCCAGAATGGGGAAACAAAGAAACATGTCACAAGTAAGAGATCAGAAGAAACCTCCAGAAATGGAACCAAATGAAACAGAGGGATCCAACCTTTCAGAGACAGAGTTTAGAGCACTGATAAGAATGTTTAAGGAACTTAGCGAGGACATAAAGAAGGATAGGGAAACCATAAAAAACACCCTGTTAGAACTAAAGAATACAATAACTGAAATGAAGAACACACTCGAAGGAATCACCAGTAGAGTAGATGAAGCAGAGGAGCGGATCAGTGATTTGGAAGATAAAATAGCAGAACTCACCCAGCTGGCACAGCAAAAAGACCCAAGAATAAAAAACAATGAAAATAGTTTAAGAGCCCTATGGGACAAGGTGAAGCACAACCACCTTCGAATCATAGGGATACCAGAAGGAGAAGAGAAGAAGCAAGGGGTCGAAAATGTATTTGAAAAAATAATGACTGAAAACTTCCCTACCCTGGAGAAGGAAATCAATATACATGCCCAGGAAGTGCAGAGGGTTCCAAACAAGCTGAACACAAACAGGTCCACACCAAGACACATCCTAGTTAAAATGGCAAAGGTTAAAGACAGAGATAGAATCCTAGAGGCTGCGAGAGAAAGACAGCAGGTTACATACAAAGGAACTCCTGTTAGACTAACAGCTGACTTGTCTACAGAAACTCTGCAGGCCAAAAGGGAGTGGCAGGAGATCTTCAAAGTGACACAAAATAAAGGCCTACAACCAAGACTGCTCTACCCAGCACGGCTATCACTTAAAATTGAAGGAGAAATAAAGAGCTTCTCAGAAAAGAATAAGCTTAAGGAATTCATTACCACCAAGCCAGCATTGCAAGAAATGTTAAAAGGGCTTTAAACAAAAGAAAGGGGTAAACAAGCTAACCCAGAGAGACAATTTAAGAAGATTGAAGTCGTATCAAGCAGATATAAAGGAAAAACTGATGGTTGCTGGCTGGGAGGGAGTGGGGAAAAGGGAGAGGGGGAAGGTTTTGGACAGTGTATGTGGGACTACAATGTTGCCGCAGGGTTATGGGGGCAGTTCTGGGAATGTAATTGATAATGTTGTGAAGAGACTATTATGTTGCGAGAAATAAGTCAGTCGGAGAAGGACAGGTACCATGTGATCTCACTTGTGTGTGGAGTCGGAAGAGCTGAGTGAACGATCCAAGTAAACAGACTCATAGATGTAGAGAAAAGGCTGAGGGTTGCTAGTTGGGAGGGGGGTGGGGATAGGGGGAAGGGATTAGACAGCATAAATACACAACTACAATATTGCCACAGGGATATGAAACACAGTTCCGGGAATATAATAATGTTGTAAATATTTTGTGGGGTGTCAGACAGTCACATGTCTTGTTAGGGAGACCACTTCATGGATGGAGTAGAAGCTTGATCATTGCAGTGTACACCTGAAGCTGATGTTGTATAGTATTGTATGCCAACTGCAACTGAATATGTGGATGGTCACGGGATGTGGAGTATACTGTGGAGGAGAGTCAGGGGAGTTGTGATGGATATGTATGATATGGGGGGGAGTGGGGTGGCAAACTGGGGGCGGGGGGGTTTTCACTTTGCGGGGTAAAGAGTGTAACTATTGCATTGTGCTGTACACCTGAAACTAATAAAAAAAAAAAAAAAAAAAGGAAAGAAAAGAAAATGTATTACCTAAAAACAAGTACCTGTTACCATCACCTTAGATTATTATTAATTGTCCAACAAATAAAACCTAGTTCCTGTGTGCTGGGAGTATCTAGGATTAGCAGTTTGCTACTTGGAAACACAAGGATAATCATATCACTGCAAGTGTGACTTTTCACAATAGGTTTTTCTCACCTCTTCTATTTCTCTACAGGAGCACCTCTCAGGTTAAATGCCACATTGTTGAAATATACAGAAATGGAATTTATACACTAATTTCCAAACACAGTACAGTATAGTTCCAAAGACAGAATTACACTGTTCCTGGCATAAAAGCAGTAACTGTTGAAACATATTTTTTAATAACAGTTGTTTGCATAAAGTTGAAAAGAGGGAAGGAATTCCTCAGGTCAGTTATTTTAAAACGAAATAACATGTCCATATGGCATATAAATTAGCACAATGAACTAAATTTAGGTAGCATACTAATTTTAAAAAATTACATTGAATAGTAGTTAGCATCAAATGAAATGTTTTCCCAAATATTCAGAAACAGTTACATAATCAGTGTTTCTTGAGCATTTGGAAAATAGTAACATACATAAAAATAAAAATCATTCCAAATCCCAGAAACCAGTGACTAACAGTTAACATTTTATTCAACAAATAACTATATTTTAGATATATTACAGCATTATTCAGATATACTCTTAAAGAGAGTATACTCATCTAATTCTGTGAACATATTATGTGCCTATTATCTAATCACAGACTTCTGTTCATGCCATTCTCTCAAAAGAATGAACCCATTCTCAATCTACTCACCTTTAGGATTGAGAGTTATTTAAAATCTCTTAGTATCTATTTTATAAAACCTTTGTGGGGATTTAATACTGCACATTAAGAGCCTACTACAGTAAGTGCCACACAAATGGTAGTCATTGTTATTAGCTAAGAAGTCACCTCTTTAGTGGAACTCTGAGATTACTTCAGTCCTTCTCTTGTACTATTTGTATGTCACTTAAATAACTGTGCCTCATCATGAGCCAATACATGTCTTGACATCTCCCTCACTAGGATCTGAGATGATCTGGGTAGTTCCCAGGTCTCCCACAACTTTATAATCTCTACAATGTATACAGAAACTTAAGGTCAATTCAATAGTGTTTTTTCCCCCACTTATTATCTTTAAGTCATTAAGCCAGGAAACAGACGTGAATAATAAGTCTCAATTTGTGGTCTCACGTCATTTATAACCTTTTAGCGGGAAAGAGACATTATTTAATGTAAATGACTCTAGGTCTACAAACCCTTGTTTTGAAACCCTTGCACACAAACATGTCTCAGAATTTAGAATTTCTAAGATTTTTAGAAAGATAGTACAGAATATATACTGTATACTTAGCAACCACTCAGCAAAATCTAGGACAGCACCCTATAATCAAACATTATTTCTACAATGAAATGTATGAATATTTATACTTATTGGCATAAATGAAGACTATAAATATCCTCAACGTCAGTTCAGGCAAGGTTTTATTGTATTAGTTTCCAACTGTTGCTGTAACAAATTACCACAAACTTGGTGGCTTACACAATATAAATTTATCTTACAGTTCTGAAGTCAGAAGTCTTACTGGGCTAAAGCCAAGGTATCTGCACAGCTGGGTTCTTTCTAGAGGATTTATGGGAGAATCTGTTTTTTTCACTTTCCGGCTTCTACAGGCTGTCTGCATTCCTTGGCTCCTGGCCTTCTTTCTTTTCAGAGCCAGGAATCCCATCTTTCTGACCTCTATGCTTCTGCCCTCTCATCTTCTCTGATTTGGCTGCCTCCCTTTCCCTAATAAGGACTCTTGTGATTACACTGAGCCCATCTGGATAATCCAGGCTAATCTCCGCATCTCAAGATGCTTAATTTAATCACCTCTGCAAAAGTCCTTTTTGCCAAGTAAGGTAACATATTCACAGGTTCCAGGAATTAAGAAATGGACATCTTTGGAACTTCTACTTTTCAGTCTTTTCGACTTTAGAACCACAGATAGGAATTTTGGACTTGTATAACCCAAAATAGTATAAGACTAGTGATACAAGGTGAACACTGGTACAACAGGTAATTTTCAGATATAACCTTCACTAAAAACATTTCACAGACATACAAAACAACAACAAATTCAGAAACAGGAAATCTGTATATTTGGGAAAAAATAGAAGTGCAGTTTAACTGAACTATATAAAGTAAAAGTAGAAAAGTAGAAATGTAATGAAAGAAAAGAATGGAAAAACAAGTTGAGGACAGACACAAGGGCCTATGTTGCTTGTCAGGATGATGAGTTTGTCCTTAATTCTGGAAGTGAGCAGCAGATAGAAATAGTTTTGAACACAGAAATGATGTGATATGATTGATATTACACTAGAAAAAGATTAAGTTGACAGGAGGATTGATTCAAATTGGGAAAGGCAGAAAAGTAGAAGACCAGTAACTAATTTAAAGAAGTAATAAGTACTTTAAAAGGTGGTCAAGGAAGTAAGTAGAAAGATGTCAAGATAGGCAGAATCCATAAGGCATTTTCATCAAAGTAATTTTTAATAAAAATAGCTATCAATTATAGTGCTAACTGTATGTCACTTACCATTCTAAATGCTTTATATCTCACAACAAAACAATGAAGAGTTTAATTCCATTTTATAAATGAGAAGATTTGGGGACAGAAAGTGCAAGAATTCTACACTGTGTTAAGTATTAACAGCATGGATGGGATTTGAATCCAGGTGGGTATGAGTCCAAAGGCCAAATAAGTATGAGCCCAAAGTGACATAATGTTAAATCCTTAATCTGAAATCTGGACAAATTAATTTGTGAATTAATTAGATTAATTAAATCTAATGTAGTAACATTGGAATAATTATATACTGTAAAGCAAACACTAAAATTTCATAAGGAGTTATAGCTATTAAGTGAACAAAGCAGACAAAATGGAAGCATTAAAAAAAACTACTAGGGCCGGCAGAGTGGCGCTTTGGTTAAGAACTGGCTTGGGATGCCAGCAGCCCGGGTTCGGATCCCATATATGAGGGCCAGTGACACTGCTCTCTACAGCTAAGATGGTGAACAACAGCTCCACCTGGAGCTGGGTTGCTGTGAGTCCCCGGGGACAGCATAGCTGCAGCCCCTGCTGCAGTGGGCTGCCATAGGCTACAGTGAGTGGCCAGCAGCCAGCGTGAGCTGCCAATAGCAGCAGTGAGCTACGATTCAGAGGCCAGCGACCGATCTGTCTCATCTGGGAAGAGCACAATGATGATACCAACATGGGCCAGTGAAACAACATCCTCTGCAACTAGACTGAAGAACAAAAGGACAGCAACTTGTCTGTTCCCCTTCCCCGGTTCCCCAATGCTGTTCCCCTCCCCTAATTCCCCAATAAAATCTTTTTTTAAAAAAACTACTAAATCTAAAATACAAAAAAAGAGATAAAAGGGATTGATGAATATAGTAAGGCAAAAAGAAAAAGAGCAAAATGGTAAATTTAAACCCTACCACATCAATAATCACATCAATCATAAATGATCTGAACATGCCAATTAAAAGGCAGAGGTTGTGAGACTGGATTAAGGAAAAGAAGACCCACCCACATGCTGCCTACAAGAAATCTGCTTTAAATATGAAGACATAAATTCATTAAAATGATGGAAAAAGATATACCATGCTAAGGGGGGGAAAAAAGTTGAGAGACAATCTTAATTAATCAAAGTAGATTTTAGATAAAAGAATATTACCATAGATAAAGAGGATCATTCATAATAATAAAGAAGTCAATTTATCAAGAAGGTATAACAATCTAAAATGTTTACGCACCTTATAAATAGAGCTTCAAAAAAAAGGGACAGCTAATACAATTGCAAGGAAAAACAGAAAAAGCTACAGCTACAGTCAGAATTTTCACCATCTCTCTTTCAATAATTGATATAACTAAGTAGGCAGAAAAATCAATAAGCATACAGAGGTCTTGAAGAACACTATTAACCAAACACTATTAATCAATTCGACCTAACTGAATTTCATAGAACATCCTATCCCAAAACAGCAGAATACACATTTTTTCAAGTGTGAGTACCATTTACCAAAAAAAGACCTATTCTGTGCCATAAGGCAAGTTAGAATAAATTTAAAATGATTCAAGTCCTACAGATGTATGTTTTCTGACCACAATATAATTAGAAATCAATAACAAAAAGGTATCTGGACAATTCTCTTACAGCTGGAAACTAGAAAACATATATCTAAACACCCCCAAGTCAAAAAAGAAAAAGAAAAAATTAGAATTTGTGAAAATAAAAAAATGAAAATGAAAAAAAAATCAAAATTTGAGGGCAGCAGAAAAAAGTACACAGAGGGAAATATGTAACACTAAAATGTCTATATTAGAAAAGAAGAAAAGTCTCAAATGAATGGTCTCAATTACTTTCATCACAAGAAACTAGAAAACGTAGAGCAAATTTAACTTGAAGGAAGCAAGAGAGGAAACAGTAAAGGTGAGAGCAGAAATCAATGGGATAGAAAACAGAAAAATAATACAGGGAAAAAAAAAATCAATGAAACCAAAAGCTGGTTCGAGAACATAAATAAAACTGATAAACTACTAGCCAGATAAAAGGGGGGTGGGGGGGAGATACAAATTGGCAATATCTGAAATGAGAGGAGTGATATTACTATAGATTCTACAGATATTAAAAGAATAGTTAGGAAATATAAAAATTTTATGCCAATAAATTAAATAACGAATGAAATGAGTAAATTACTTGAAAGATACAACTAATAAAGCTTACGCAAGAAGAAATACAAGCCCTCTGAAAAAGAAAAACAACATTGGAGATTTTATACTACCTGACTTCAGTAATTATAAAGCTGCATTATTCAAGGAAGTATAGTATTGGTGTACCAGACAAAGTCAGTGGAACAGAATGGAAGTCATGCCACACACATATGGTCAATTGCTCTTTGGCATAGGTGTGAAGGCAACTGAATAGAAAAAGGATAATTTTTTTAATTGTGCTATAACAATTACATTATCTATATTTTTTAAAAAAACCAACTCTGATCCTTACCTAACACCATGTACAAATGGGTCATAGAACTAAATGTAGATTGTAAAACTATAAACTTCTAGGAAAAAACACAGAAAAATCTTTGTGACCTTGGGTTAGACAAAAATTTCTTAGATATAATACCAAATACACAATCCATAAAAGAAAAATTGTTAAATTAGAATTCAACAAAATTAAGAACTTCTGTTTTTTGAAAGACACTTTAAGGGAATGAAAAGACTCTACAGGTTGAGAAAAAATATTTGCAAATTACATATATGATAAAGCACATGTATACAAAGAATCCTTTAAATTCAGTTAGAAAACAGCCCAATAGATAATGGCCAATGATTTGAACAGGTACTTCACAAAATATACAAATGGTATTATGAATAGGTGATCAACATCATTCACTTGTCTTTAGAGAAATACAAAGTAAAGCCACAATGAGATACCTCTACACACCTATCTAGGCTGAAATCAGAAAGGTGAGGATGTGGAACAATTGACCTCATACCTTGCTTGTAGAAATATAAAATGGCATAACAACTTTGGCACTTTCTTATAAACATATGCCCACTGTGTGACCCAGCCATTCTACTTCTAAGTACTTAGGAGACATGAAAGCATATGTCCAAACAATGACTTGTATGAGGAATGCTCACAGCAGCTGCATTTAATAGCCAAAATCTGAAAACAACCCAAATGTCCATCTACAGATGAATAACAAATTGTTATCCATTGGAATAGTATTCATATAATAGAATAGTATTCAGCAATAAAATGAACTAATGATGGATGTGACAACATGGGTGAATTAAAATCATTATATTGAGTGCAAGAAGCCAAACAAAAAGCATATATTCTATACGATTCCATATAAAGTTCTAGAAAATGCAAACTAACATATAGTGAAAGAAAGATTAGTGGTTGCCTAGAATAGGGGTTGGGGTTGGTAGAAGGAGTAGGAAGATACAGGGAATACAAGACTAGGAAATTCGGGGGGAGGGCGTCCTCATTATCTTGATTGTCATGATGGTTTTAGGAATGCATCTGTAAGTCAAAACTTATACAATTGTACAATTTATTGCTTGCCAATTATAACTAAATAAAGTTGTCAAAAATCCATCTAATCAAATAGCATTAACTATTCCAATACTCATATCATGCCATAAAATGTTTATTTTCTACGAGCTATTACCAAAAATACATGATTTAAATTTATGATAGTAATTAGACATAAACTTCATGTGCAAGAGGGTATAGTTTTTCAGAAATATTTCTAGAAATGTGTAAGCAAAAAATCTTAGACTACTGGATTAAAAAAACAGTACAAATTCAGACAAACTCATGTAAATCAATGAGCTTTGCTATCTTCTGTCAACATATTACAATCCTATTCTTGACTTGAAAATAAATGCAGTTATCACAACAGAAAACTGGTGTGTGGCTTTTACAATTCCCATCCCATCACCAAAACATAATCTACAACTATAAAACTGTAGATGAACTGGGTTACTAGGCATTTATAATTTGCTTATGTCAGAGTCAAAAAATTCTCCACAGAAACCACTTCACATGATGGCAAAATACCAAACCAGTTTCCAAACCCTGTTTAAGCGGTAGAGATGAATTATCCTTCCTTTCTTCTGCATCACTGTTTTTCCCCCTACTGGATCACTGCCATCAGCAGAGACACATGCTATAATTTTATCCATCTTAAAAAAAACCAAAACATCAACGAAAACAAACCTCTCTAGGTCCCACTTCTCCCTCCAGTCACTCTACCTACCACCTGCCCCTCCCCCCCCCACACATCCTCATTTCTCCACTCTCCTTTAGAGCAAAATTCCTTGAATGAGTGCTCTGATTTCTCTCCTCCAATTCCCACTTAAATCTGTCCCATTCAGGCTTTCATTTCCAGCACTGACCCAAACTATCTCACCAAGGTGAACTATCTGGATATCCAGTAGTTAATTCTCAGGCCTCTTCTTTCAGCCTCTTAACAGCATCTGAGACAATTGTTCACTTCTTGAAACCACTTTCTTAATTTGGCTTTCAGAAGACCTCATATTCCTGGCTTTCCTCCTACCTCCTTCTCATCTCCGTATCTCTAAATTTTAGAGTACTCTAAGACTCAGTGCTTGGACCTTTTTTCTTATTTTTTATCCTTATTCATTTCATTAGTGATTTCATATAAATTTTCTTAAAGTGAGATATACATCTATATTTAACTTAAAGAACTTGTACGGTTCACTGTCACCATCAAATAAAGTTAATTAGAGATAATTCTACCATTGTTTGGTAGATGAAAAACAGATTCAAAGAGAAGCAGATGAAAAACAGATTCAAACAGAAACAAAAGTTAAAAACGTAAGTGAAAATTTGCAATAGACCATCACCATTGTTCTTTAGTTTAAGTTCAGTATTCCTGGTATAGGAAGTCACTTAAAAATTAAAGCTAATAAGGGCCAGCCAAGTGGCTCAGCTGGTTAAGAGCTCGCTCAGGAGTGCAAGCTGAGCTCTGAGCAACAGCAGTTCAATGCCCAGCCCGAGCTGAGCTGCTGTTGAGCTGCCAACAGGTGGCAGGATGGCTCAGCTATAATTAAAAAAAAAAAATTAAAGATAATAAAGCTAAATTGATGAATACCAAGACAAATACTTAATATTTATTCTACTCATTTATTACATTAGAAACATTTAAATATCCCACTAAATGTTTCATTAAAATGTAAATCAGGGCCTTAACTATGGTCCTGGTCCCGTGGGGCCATAACAGTAATACCCTATACTAGTGAAGATTTGATTCAAAAGCCTTTTTATAGCAATTATCTCATTTTAACCTAAAAAAGACTTGATAAGGATATTACAGAAAACACTGTTTTAACCAGCAGTTTTATGACCTCTCACATAACAGACTTTTAATGAGCAAATTTAATGAATTTAAAATTAGTTGGAGAACTCATAAATCCATCCCTACTATAAGAAATATATTTTAAAATTCATATTCAACTGATGACAGATCATTAATGTCATCTTTCTGTACTTAGTGTAACACTACAAAAAAGAAATTTACATTTTCTTTTTAATGCTAATAAATGAAACTAAGTCCTTTATATACACATACATGGAGACATGCTTTATTTCATTCATTTCCATGACTAGATTGACAATGAAAATTGTGATTTTTTTTATGATACCTGAAGACTGAGAAGTGACACCTTCGCTTATATTACTAGGCACATCGACTATCTGAACAGACTCAGAAAGTAAGAACTTAATCTCTGAAATGTCCCTTTCAGACCTAATATTCAATCCTTCCAATCCAATGCCTTATAATAAAATTTACTTGTCCTTACCACACTCCTGTTATCCTTTCATTCTCCTCTATTTTCGAAACCATCAACATACTTTTGGCCTTGTTTCCCTTCCTACCTCCTAGCATTTCACAGTCCTTTTCAAAGGAGAGCTGCCCCAGAGACTACAAGGCCTTACCTCCTGGTCCCAACAAAACAGTCATGTCAGAATGCAGCACACTACATCTTCTCTGATCACACCTTCTGCATCATCTTCTGGCTCTCTTTTTAATTCTCACTCTGTAAATATTATGTCAGGAGTCGACAGTTTTGTTTTATCCCAGTTATTTCTTATTCACTTCTCTTCATAAATCCATCTATTTCCAGAATCTTGAACTATCGCCTCTAAATTACTTACAAATAACCCTACTATCAGTCTGCCAGATAACAAAATACAATGTCTCATTAACCCAAATTCAACATATCCAAAATCAAATTCATCATCCAAGACTCCCCATTCTCCCCCAAAAGAAAATCTATCCATTTTTTGAACTAGCAACAGCAACAAATCAGTATTTGAAATCATCTTTAAACTAAAGCAAAGTACTGGATTCTCTACTAATCAATTCAGTAAACTTTTTGATTGCATGCAAATTACTGGCAAAATAACTGAATTCTCCTCAAAAAAGATATGATACAGCCCTTTTCATTCAACTCCTTTGATGGTAATCTGGTACGCTATTCTTACTCTGCATATGAACTCTGGAACCAATCCCCAACACATGCCTCCAGTTTTGCTACCTAACAAATACATCAAAATACTGTAATTCCATTTTTTCCCTACATCTAGAGGAAGCTTGGGTCAGGAATAACCATGAGACTGGGCAGTTCAATTCTGGCTAGTATTGTGAAATATTCTGTAGCAGTCAGTGTTTAAAGCTAAGTTTCCACCTCATAAAAATGAGAATTATACTGCCTCACAGGGTTGCTGTGAGGATTAAACCGCATATGCCTAGTACAGTGCCTAGCACATAACAGGTGCTGAAAATTGGTGCTTTATTATTATTAATGGTGCCACTAAGTCAGGAGCAGTACTGCCATGTGGGAAGCCATTCTGCTTCTCCAGGGGACTGTGTACAGCACATCTTGGCTAAAGCGTATTTTTTTTTTTTAATTTTTAATTCTTTTTTTTTCAGCTGAGCCATCCTGCCACATATTGGCAGCTCAGCTTGGGCCAGGAATGGAACCGGTGACCCTGTTGCTCAGAGTTCACACTCTTGAGCAAGCTCTTAACCAACTGAGCCACTCGGCCAGCCTCTAAAGTGTTATTTTAAAGCAATCCATTTACCAAATTTTCTAGAACAATTCTAATTTTGATTACTGTATTCTGTTCCACTGTTTTTTTTGGCCATTCAGTTGCAAAAATTCCAACATTTTGTGATCTGAGCCTCATCTTTCAGCCTGCCTTTCACCCCCAGAAGTAGCGTAAAAATCCTTAGATGATGTGATGGTAACCATACTTTTGGTTCCCATGTTATACAACAGATTCAAACACAAATGCGCTGCATTCTGCAGAAACACTTAAGATTTATACCATAAGTAAACACCTTAGGATTCCAGGCAAAGTGGAAGCACAAGTTATGCACTAAATTTATGTACCCTTCTTTAAAAAACAAAAACAAAAAAAACCTATGAAACATGCCAATGTATATGACATAACTGTATTTGTTTCATGACCCCTTTTCTCAATGGCATCCTCATCTTTCCACCTTCCTAAAATTACTTACCTGCTATTCTATAGCAATTGTATTCACTAAAATACCCATTTCACTTAAAAAAGAAATACTGGAAACACAAAAATGAGGCAAAGAAAACAAACCAGCCAGCCAAAATAACAGAACTGTCCCTGTCCTCAAGGAATTCATAAACCCACTTTCTCACTCTGCCTCCAACCCCACAGCACCCACACTCCTGCCAAGCCCAAAGTTCTATAGCACCCAAGGTAAAGCTTCCAGATTTAGCAAATAAAAATACAACATACTCTATATATATCTGACAATCCTATCCCAAGGCCATATTCCATCTCTGAACCTTCATACACCCACTGCACAACCATAGTTTCAATAATTTTCCTTATAAGAAATTTCTCTGGAGATTCCGTGGATATGATCTTTCTCTAAAATAACATCTACCTTGACTTATAGGTTGTTGGTAATTCAAACAAGAAAAACAAAACGAAATCATCTTAATTCTGTTTCTTGGTGGGGAGAGAGAGAGAGAGAGAGAGAGAGAGAGAGAGAGAGAGAGAGAGAGAGAAACTGCTATAACAGAACAAAAACACTCCTTTAAAAACCTAAAAGGTCTAGCTTCTAAGAGTAGGCAAGTAAGATTAAGATTATCTTTTCAGAGGTAGATCCAGAAAGGAGACATTCCCTGACACGAAGTATATAAACAGTAATACTAGAAAGGGAAAAGGAACTCGTAGAAAAAGTTACACTGAGCTTCTAAGTGCCTTTGAATTTCATTTGTAAGTGAAAGATAGCACAGAGGTCATCTACTTCAACATTCTCTCTGAAAAAACCAAAACCCTTGCTTAAAAGGTAAAATGACTTGTCCAACATCACAAAGAAGACCCTTGCTCCTTCCAATTTCTCTGATTCTGACCTTTACCTCAGATGTTGGGAGGCTGCATCACTCAAGGAAGATCCTCTTCTCCATGTCTAGTGGGTGTCAGAGGACAAGTTCCTAATAATGTTGCCATGTCTAACACAAGAGACATGTACTCCTAGCTTTCAAGGTACATTCTAAATTGATTTTCCCATTGAAATATTGTTGTACACCATATTACAGGTATTTTCAATATATTTATAACAATTATTATAACATAATTTAAAAATTCTCTAATGTTAGATTTAGCCTAATCCTCTAATTCAAGTAAATTATGGGTTAAATTTGGTGGGCTGTCTGCAAATCTAAATACTAACCATCTTGTTTCTGAGAAAGTAAATTCCAAGTTCTAAACCATTTCATAAGTTTAAAAGTATAATCAAGGGCCGGCCGAGTGGCGTGGTGGTTAAACGCTGGCTTGGGAAGCCAGCGGCCCCAGTTCGGTCCCACATATGAGGGCCAGTGACACTGCCCTCAAAAAAATAAAAATAAATAAATAAATAATCAATCTCATTCTAAATTAGCAATTAACAATACACAAAGCTCAAAATTATAAGTTAAATGTGATAAAAACACATTTCATAAAAAGCTTCATTTTATAAAAAGCTCTACCTCAGGGGCCATTTATTTTTAAAGTTAGGTATTTTGGGCATGTTTAGCACAGGATATAATTCACATACATCTTTTTATTAATGTTTCATTGGAAAGCCTTAGTAAAAAAGAGAAAAATTTCTATACTCATCTAATTTAGGAAAAACAAAACTTTTAATGCACATTTTCATGAGGTGAAGTGAGCTATAATAAGAAGAAAATTAGCATTTAATAAACAAAAGGTTAATAGTGTATACCTTATGCAATAACTAGTGCTAGTTCAAAAAATGTATGAATAAAAAAATTTTATCTGAGCAGGTAAATGAAATTCAAAGACTCTCAAAATATATTTTTGTCTTTTCTCTTGAGGTAAAGTTGTATGTTTCATGAATTAAAATTCACGTTTGATAAATCTGTTTTTAAATTTCAACTCAGTACATTAAATGGACATTTTTCACTCATTCATTTTATTTGTCCAACAACAAAAATTGACCCTTTACTATTTCCTAACAACTTTGGATTTATGACAGTAAGCATTAAGTCAGTCCCTGTCCTCAAAGAGCTTAAGAAAAATCTTGAGTTAACTGTATTTATCCAAGTAATAATGACAGTTGAATTTTGGTTGGTCATTTAAAACATTTAAAATGCAACCAAATTGGGCCGGCCGAATGGCGCATTGGTTAAGCGCTGGTTTTGGGATGCCAGCGGCCCTGGTTCGGATCCCACATGAGGGCCAGTGACACTGCCCTCTACAGCTAACAACAGCTCCATCTGGAGCTGGGCTGTGCGAGCCCCGGTGATGGTGTGGGCTGCAGCCCCTGCTGCAGTGGGCTGCCATAGGCTACAGTGAGTGGCCCGCAGCCAGCGTGAGCGGTTGGCAGCCAGCATGAGCTGCCAATAGCCGCGGTGAGCGACATCCAGAGGCCAGCGACCGATCTGCCTCATCCGGGAAGAGCGCAATGACAATACCAACAGTGAAGCAACACCCTCCGCAACTAAACTGAAGAACAAAAAGACAGCAACTTGTCTGTTCCCCTTCCCCGATTCCCCAACGCTGTTCCCCTCCGCCAATTCCCCAAATAAAAAATCTTTTAAAAAAAAATAAATAAAAAAATAAAATGCAACCAAATTGTTTCTCAAAAGGAACTATACAACAGTAATTTTAAAGACATTGAATAGTCTAATCATCTATATGAAGTGTCCCCACAAAGTAACCAAAAGCACTATTTTTGGTATAGGTTCTAATAATATTAATATTTTAATAGTTTTTGCTATGAAAATTAACTGAGTTAATCCTTCAATAAGGAAATCAAAAACGACTAACTACTGTGATAATGAAAATCAAGTACTTGGAAATCATACCTGACTATTCTGAAAATAAAGCAAAATGTATAATTCAGTATTGCACAATATGCATACACTGTCTCTGAATATATGGTTATTTATAAACCTGAAAAATAAAATAGTTCCATATCATACCTACAAATGATCACAATTATGTATTTTGGATTGTGTCAGCTGCAAGTTTTTCAGTGAAAAAGGCCTTAATGCTTTCTGGAGATTCTATTTTTCACAAACTTAATTCAATATTCTACTTGCTTATTACTACGTCATGTAAGTTTTTCCATCAATGTTAACTATACCTATATTTATAAGTACATACAGATATTAACTATAATACCTATTGAATTTGCAATGATTAAAAACCCTTGATGGATGGGAAACAATCTTCAATTTAAGGCCATACCTTTCCAAAGCAAAATCCAGGGAAAATCAGCCATTCTAACATGTTACGGAAAATCCAAATGACATTTTTTTCATTTTTACACTGAAATATGTCATCATTCATCAGCTAAAACATTTAAATTTTCTTTAAAAGCATTGTGCAAACATCTTTACTGAATTTATGCATACTACTTACCGAATAAATGGGTATTTTTATCTCAATTTACATATAAGGAAACCAAGGCACAAAGGTGTCCCTTTTGTAAATTGCAAGGTCATTTCCTAACCAAGCAACTGATCTTACACCATCAAATTATATTATACGTGCTCCACTTCCAAGTGTCATAAAACAATTACTGTACCTCAGAACAACTGCCTCTGCAATGCCTATGTGCAATTCTGTTTTATCAAGAGGGTTATGGCAACAAGCTTAAGCAAGAAGAGCTGGAAAGGGAGAATTACAAAAACAAAAAGCAAACCCTTATTTTTGGTAGTGAATCATTTATTTTAAAATAATGAGATGTGAAGTTTTTAACATAATATCAAGTAACCAACAGTTGTTCCTTCCATTTTCAAAAAACATTTCATCTTGCAGGTGGATAATGCAAAACTGGAGACTACCCATCCTGTAGACAGAAGTTAGAAAAATGATTAAAAAAAAATTCTATAACAAGTAATTAAATACAGGATATTGCAAAGAACAGAACTGAATAAAAAATAAAATGTAGACAAATTAGGGAATGCTCATTATGGCAGTTAAACCCCATCTTAAATATTAAATGCTTCCTTTCATTCAACTAAGGCGAGGATTAGCCATCAAATATTCCGTTACTGAAAATAAACGCAAAACTTTTCTTATTCAAGACTTGAGAAATTTTATATCACGTACTTTATTCAAATAGTCGACATAAAAATACTTTCCCGAACAAACTTCAGAGCATGGGGAAAAAAAAAACGGTTCCTGCGAGTTCAAAGACTGAAACTGCATTTGTAATGATGATATAGTGCTATCAACATTAGAAAACTGAAAGTCACCTGCCATACAAATTAAGTTTAAGAACATCAGACGGGTTGAAGAACCAATCCATCAATTACCTCAATTCCTGGACAGAAAGAAGACTCAGCTAATACGTGAATCGAACACCAAAGATTTAAAAAAAATACTCGAAGACACGCCTGTACACAGAAGCGAACAGGATTAGGCCAAGTCGTTTCCAAGTAGCTCGTTAGCTGGGGATTGAATGAACCGGCTATAGGACAGGCTGTGCCTGCTCAGGTCAGAGGCTCTTTCTTTTCATCACTATTCCAGCTACCCATCCGCAAATGCAAGAGAAGGCGTCCGGGCCCAGAAGCTAGGGGGCACGCTGTAGCCAGGGGAAAAGAAACAGGGGAAAGGTGCAATGGATGCTGCAGAGTTGAATAAATGATCTGGGTGGCACAATGGGCGAGCCCGGCCGACACGGGAGCGCAGCGAGCGGCTCCCCAACTCTGCCCTGAGCAGGCATCACAGGCGACCGCCCAGCTTCGCCTCCTCTTCAGGCCAAGAAAGGGATCCCCGCACTCGCGTGACCGTTCAGTCTCGAGACACAGACGCGCGGCGCACACACGCAAACGCACACAGGCTCGCTTTGCAGAGCCCCACGCACGTAGCGCGAGCAGGGGCTTCTCCACCGCCCGGCGCTGCAGCCTCCCGGAGAGCAAGGGGGTCCGGGGGTGGGGGCGCGCCGTGGGTGCAGGGCCGCTCAGGTGAGACCTGCCGTCTCGCCGCCTGGAGCCGCCGCGGGGCGGCCCCTGCACCCCAAACCCCCGCGCGCCCGCCGGCCCGGCACACGGGTGGGCGGCGGGAGCTCGGGAGCCGCGCATGGGGGTGGGGAGGGGGGGCGTCGCGGAGGAGGCGCGCCCATCCCCGTCCCCTCGGCTCCACACACGGCACTCTCCATTCCGGCCCGGGAGGAAGAGTTCCTCCCCAGCACCCTCTCCCCGCTGCAGAAAGAACAATTCCTGAGAGACTCCAGCTCACCGTGAAACCTTGCGGGGGTCTCTTGCCTTATCCCTTTTTCATGCTTTGGCGGCAACCGCCGGTCCCCCTCCGCTCCCAGGACTCCACGCAGAGCCTCCAAGAGACTAAGCTCCCGGGTGGAAGCCGCTCCGAGCAGGGGCCGAGGGACAGGGCCACAGGGAACGCCGCAGGCGGCTCGCGCCGGGCGCCGGACCCACAGTGTGCTCGACGCGCGAGCGAACAACACCGCGAGCCGCCGCCGCCGCCCCCCACCCGCCCCCTCCCCGCGCGCTCCTCGCCACAACTGGGCGCAGGGAACCGCGCCTGAAACGGGGGGGGGGAACCGCTGGACTCCGCCACCTAACCGCCCATCTTTCCCACCAGGAGCTCTTCCCCAGCAGTCAGGAGCTTCCCACTTAAGATTCTAGCTTTCCTCTTCAGCCCACAGTGCCCAGGTGCAGCGGTGGTGGGAAACGAAGCCTCCGCCCACTCACCCATCAGCGGGGATGACTCTCAACCTTCCCCCCCATTTCCTGAGGTTTTATGGTATGGCCCAATCCTCAGTTTGGGGGAGGGGGACGGAGAAAACAGGGCTAAACCAGGGAATGAGGGAAGATGGTAGCCAATGGAAAGAACCGTCAACTCAGGGGCGGGGTCAAAGATACCAGCCCGCCCCGCCCCGCCCCGCCCCCTCGCTTGGAACTACATTTCCCATTGGGCCTCTCCCACTTCCCGTCGCTCTGCTCGCAGGGAGTATACGCCATCGAGGCCGCAAGGTACTTGGGAACTTGTAGTCTTTAATTTAGCCACTAGGTCCTGAAAGTTATAAGCCATTTTATCATTCTCTCTGTGTCCTTAGAGACGTGTTCCAAATTCTCAGTTATATTGTACTATTATGAATTTATTCAAAGTGTTATAAAAGTTTAAATGTTATAATTGATTAAACATGTTATACATGATTTCTTAGCAAAGGGAGTAAATCATGTGTACCATGGCCATCTTTCAGGACCTGGGAGCCGCTTCTACTTCCGCCGGGGCCTGGTCTCCGCCGAAATTCTGTTGCCGTCATGTCGGCCGCGATTGAGGCTCTGGCTGCTTCCTATGGCTCGGGTTCAGGGTCCGAATCGGACTCGGACAGTGAGGGCGGACGTTGTCCGCTGCCCGCCGCCGACTCCCTCATGCACTTGACTAAATCGCCTTCCGCCAAACCTTCTCTGGCAGTGGCGGTGGACTCGGCTCCGGAGGTGGCAGTTAAGGTAAGCGCTTTTGCCTCTAATGAGGTTCGGGAACTGGCTTCTGCTCCGAAATCGGACAGTCGCTTGTTAGGCCCTGAGTTACCCCTTCTTCAGTGCTGAGATTTAAGTGACTCACTGTTGGATATCTTCCTCCCACATTCATCTTCCTTGGAAGAAGCCAACCTCTCCTGCTTCTGGCTCTCGCCATCAGAAACCAAGTGGGTACAGGGAGTAAAATTTGAATTTATGGATTAGGATGTGGCCTGCATAGAGCAAGTGTACTCTCAGAACATAAGAAAACCTAACTCGGGCCGGCCGAGTGGCGCGGTGGTTGAGCGCTGGCTTGGGAAGCCAGTGGCCCCGGTTCGGGTCCCACATATGAGGGCCAGTGACACTGCCCTCAAAAAAAAAAAAAAAGAAAGAAAGAAAACCTAATTCAGGATTTTCCAAACTAGAGTATGCGCTCTCACTTGAAGTGAGCAGTGGCCTGGTTTTGTTTTGTTTTTGAGATCAGAACTAGATTCTGATCCCAGCTCCACCACTTATGTGCAGTTGACCAAGTTATACCTCATCTGTTTGGTCACCTGTACAATGGAGATTTCTTTTTTAAGCACCTGTCTATATAAGAGGATTATTGTGAAGAGTAAGTGAAATGCAAATAAAGCTTATAGTATAGAGCCTGGTATCTAATAAAACTGCAATACATGTTAGCTCTTTTGATTATATACCGAGGGTGCCCCAAAAATGTATACACATTTTAAGAAAAGAAAAATCTATAATATTCAGTATATCTACCAATAATAAAAGATGAACACAAGTCACCCGTGACTTCTACAATTACAAGAGGTGCTCAAAGTGGTGACCATCAGCATCCAGACACTTCTGATTATGCCAAACTACTGCTTGAGCAACGTTGACCAAAGTGCCCGATTGCATACATTTTTTTTTTTTTTTGGTCCCCCTGGCATGTCCACAGTGAGAAAAGGCCTTGGAGTTAAGAACCAGTGTGCTGCATGATCCCAACTGAGATAGGTGATAGAGGGAGAAATTGGCTTATATAGTCCATTTAACAAGTATTTCTTGAACACGTTATATACCAGGAACTGTTGTAAGGGCTGAAGACATAGAAACCAGCAAGCCAAACATCTTTGCCATCATGATGCATACCTTCTAGTGGAAGAGGCAGCCAGTGAAATGTGAGCACATAAAGTGGTTACAGAATGGACTGAGTACTGTGAAGGGAAAAAATAAGGGTACTATGATAGAGAATAAGGAAGGAGTATGACTTCGATACATTGGTCAGGGAAGTCCTCTCTGAAAAAGCGGCTTTGAAGAAGGGGAAACTAACCATGCTAAGGCACGAGTTTCCAGGCAAAGGAGACAGCAAGCCTTGATATGGTAGTTTCCTGCGTTTGAAGAACTGAGGAAAGATTAGTGTCTACAGCCCAAGGAGAACATCCACCAATTGATAGTATAGGCCCCGTAGAGCCTAATGGAGGTGATCAGACGCTCAAGATGGGGTGAGTAGAGGCAGTGTGCAAAAATTCCTTCGTATTTAAGATGTTCCCGAGTCTAGTTGGTTAAGTCTTTACCCGTGTTGAATGAGCTATTTGTAAATTTCACTTTTTACCAATGGACAGCTAGTAAGAATGCTTAGAATCCTATCTTTATAACGAAACAAACTCCCCAAACTTACACCCCTTCAGCAGCCTCCTGAGTCTTCATTCATTTCATAGCTCAGCTTTTTGGAGCTCTCCCACTTCTGCATTTTCTCCTTAACCCAAAGCAGCCTAGTTTTCTTGGGAAAACTCAGAGTTATGACATCATGAAGCATGTAAAGTATCACAGTGCCAGGCACAGCATCCTTATCATTCCCAATTGTAAACTCCTTGCTAGGCCCTCAGATGCCTCCAATCCAATGTGCTGAAAAGTTAATGCATTTTCTTTCCCTCAAAGTTCACTTCACCTGTTTTTCCCATTTTGATTGATGATCCCATTAGTCTAAGCCAAGAATAGAGGGGTCTTCCTTTTCTTTCTTCCTCAATGACTAGCTCCCTGAAGCTAGTCATTCAGTTGGTTCTAACATTTCTGCTTCATTAATTTCTCTCAAATCAATTCCTTCCCCTCCATTGGCACTGACACAGCCTTAACTTCCTATCTTCCTTACTTCTCCCAGGAGTCATTCTTGACTTTATCTCAACACCTCTACTTTTGGGTCCTGCCCATTGTGGTGCCAGATGTTTGTCAAATCTCTTTCCTCTTCTGCTGTCACCTTTTAGTTAAGATTCTTACCATTTGTCTTCCGGACAATGATGATAACCTTCTAAACTGGTCTTTCTACCTGCTCATTCTTTTCTTCACAGTGTTCTAAAATCCAGTGTTATCATATCACTTCCCTGCCCAAAGACACCATGTTTCCTACTGGGTAATTTCTAAGTTCCTTGTGTAACATATGAGGCCTGCCATTCTCCCATGCTGAACTCTCTACAAAGGCTGAAAAACCTTATTTTTTCTTCTTAAGATTATGCCCAAACTAGTCTTTCTGCCTAGAAATCGTTTCCTCGTACCTTCCTTCTCCCCATCCCCAACCAAACTTGACTGTTCGTCAGTCTCATGCACATGTTTCCTACTCTACCTTAGCACCTTCTCATACCTCAGTTATAGCAGATCCCACAATGCTGTAATCGGTTAACCTTTTTATTTATCCTGGACTGATGTGAGACCCTGGGGACCAGAGATTCTTGCATCTGCTCTCTTTCATGTCTCCAATACCTATTACAGAAGATTAAGGGAAATATATTTGGTGAGAAAAAGAAGATCTTTAAAAAAGCATGTACGTTGTGAATTGATGTATATTGATTGGGTAGAGATAAGGGGGGAACGTCTCTAGATCCCACTTAGTTCAGTCACTTCAGGAAAATCCAGGAGAGATTATTAGGTATCAGAGGTCCATTGGAAGCAGAGCTGGGGCTAGACCTTCTCAGTGATCTAGGTTCTATGATAATAAAGTAAGGGACATTGATCATTGCTAATTTGTGAACCAACACTTGCTTATATGCCAAAAAAAAAAAAAAAAAAAAAGGTTACACATAGTAAATGTAATGATAGAAAAATGACCAAGATGTTAATGAAGCATGCAAATACATTCATCTGTATTTGACTAATTGTATTGTGACAAGTAACAAGAATTTTGGGAGCTTATGCAATGTTTTTAATCATTGCCCCAAATACTCAATTCACAAAGAGGTATTATAGCAGTTTTAAATTCATATGAAACCTAATAATGTAAGTTCAGAATATTTAAGCAAAAATTGATAGAACTACAAGAAGTTGAAAATGTACATTGAAAGTGGCAAGTTTTACTATCTCTTAATAATTGATTTAAAAACAAAAAATACTAATGATACAGAAAATCTAAACAACAAAATTAGCTAACTATCTAAAGCGTATAAAAAATATAACACACAACGCAGAATATTGTTTTCAAGCACTAATAAAACATTTCTTTTAACTGACCATATACTAGGCTAGGGATTGGCAAACTTCAGGACAGGCCAGACAGTAAATATTTTAGGCTGTGCTGGCCACATACAGTCTGTCACCTCTCTCTCTCCCTCTCTTCCTCTCCTTTGCCCTCTCTCCCTCCCTCCTCCCTTTTTTCCTTTCTTCCTTCCTTTCACAACCATTTAAAATGTGAATACCATTCTTAGCTTTTTGGTACAAAAACGGACTGTGGACTACATTTAGCCCACAAACTGTGTTTGCCAACCCCTATACTACACTAAAGTCTCTATAAATTTAAAATCATATAATCATGTTCTCTGACCACAACGTGTCTAAACTGAATCAGCCACAAAAAGATAACTATAAAATTCCTATATTTGAAAATTATGAAATTGTATTTCTTAATAACCCATGGGCTGAAATTTTAAAAAATAATAGAAAATATTTTGAATTGAACAACGAGGAAAATAACGTTCATCAGAACTTGTGAAGTGCAGCCATAGCAATATTTAAGTATAGTCTTCAATACATATAATAGAAAAGAAAAGAGGAAGTAAGTTAGTATGCTAGGCATCCATTCTTTTCGACTGACTACTTTTTTTTTTTTTAATCATTCCTTTCTTTTTTTTGTTTTTGTTTTTTTTGAGGGCAATGTCACTGGCCCTCATATGTGGGACCCGAACTGGGGTCGCTGGCTTCCCAAGCCAGCACTTAACCACCGCGCCACTCGGCCAGCCCCTATCATTCCATTCTTTTCCTATAGTCATTTATAAATTATGCCCTCAGTTTCTGTTAAGTGGTTACTCCTGGAAATTAAACATGTCCTAATTAATCAGTTCCCTTGCCTCTTACTGAACAGTGCAAGAATACTTGACTTTTATTCACATCTCCCCGCCCCCTACTTTAGCTGTTAACTTGTATTTTATATATATATATAAAATCTTACGTATTATATATTATATATCTTATATGTATTTTATATTATATATCTTATATGTTATATATAATATATACCATCTTATATATTATATATAATATATATATACATTTAAACCTCAGAAGATTATAGTGAATGATGCTGATTCTTGCATCTCATATGCAGATTTTCTGTCTGTAGTACATACTTTAGAATATCTTTGAGTCAGGGTTAACAGGTGGCAACTGCTTTTTAGTTTGTCCTTACAATGTTTTTATTTAACGCTTTTTCTTGAAGGACATTTTCATTGGGTTTACGTGTACTTGTCATAGTTCACAGTTTTCTCTCAACAAAAAATATTCTGTCTTCCAGTTTGCATTGTTACTGATAATAAGTCAAACATCAGTGTAGCTGTTTTTCTTTTTCTCGTGACTGCTTTTAAGACACTTGCCCGAACCTCTTTTATTTGGGATATAGTTTTATTATTTGTATTCATTATGGGATACACAGGTGTGGATTTCTTCTTATTTGTCCTGCTCAGACTTTGTTAGGTTTCTTTAATTGTGAATTGACTGGTTTAAAGTATGAACCATTCAACATTTCTGGAAAGCTCTGTTCTTTTTCTCTTCACATATTATTTTAGTTCTGTTCTGTCTTCTCTTATTCTAGAATTCCAGTTAAACATATTTGTGTTCTCCAGTGTATGGCAATGAGCATTTTCTGGTTAATGCAACAATGACAGATTTTCCACTTAGGAAATCATGGAATGGGCCCTATTTGGTTGCATGAGTTTCTTATTGACTTTAAAGTTAAAAAAAATAAAGTCAGCCTCGCTTTTCCTCATTTCAGTCAATGACTGTGTTAACCTTTCCCCAATGTATTCCTTGCTTTAGCATAGCCAACTTGAGAGAAATGAAAATTCTGCCTCTAATTTTCAGCATATTTTAAAGTTTCTTTGTCTTGGGTTATCGTTCTCATACTTGTGAACTTCAAATGGATTGCCTTTTCCTCTGCATTTGTTAATAAGAGCCAAACTCAAAGACTTTTTATACAGATGTCTATTCTTTTATCTCAGCTACCTACACTCCCATTTTAGGAAGTTGATTCATTTCCACTTTCTGAGAGGGAAAAAAACAACAATACCATAAATTGATAAGTAGTTTATAATAAGTAATATTTGTGTTCTGCTTTATAGTTTAAAAAGTGCTTTCACATCTGTTTTTTATTTGTACAACACTAAGAAATGTGAAAAGGACTGGAAAGTAAATACTATTTAGTTTTGTTCTCAAATTTCTTTCAATCAACAGAAGATAAACTTTAAAACTTATTTGACCCATAGGGTGCACTTCACTTACTGCACTTTAATTTATATGGATAATTAAAACTAAATAGAAATCCTTTGTAATTTTGCAGTAATTTCAATTGCATGCGTAATTGTTACTGAACTCCTCATGGGTATTAAAACAAGATTGTGGCATTGTCCAAGTTTTTCTAATTAAATGTAAAATTAATAACCCTTTATTTTCTGGAGGATTGTTCAACTAGTTCTGTGATTTTAGCAGTAGCCAGAGACTGGAACCTATTTATTTATTTTATTAGTTGCCACCTTTACTTATATAAAGACTAATTCTTTGTAAATTGTACTTTGAATTTAAAACTTGGCATCTCATGGTATTCTGTTCAAAATAATTCAAATTTAGAATACCTTTAATTGGAAAGATCTGGTAAACCATGTTATAAAGTGGTTCTAGCAGTTGTATTTTGTAAAATCCATTGGGGAGATATAAATGTGTCTAAGCCTCTGGTTATTTTAAGCAATTTATCACTAGGGATTGAATATTAAGAGATAAAGCATTTTAGTTTTTATGCAATTTAAGCAATTTGTATATAACCTTTTAACTTTATAGTACTGGATTTTGTTACTCAGCTCTAGGCAAGATACTGTCTCTGATCAATGGAGATTCTAGTATGCATACTAGGGTAAATCTATGTATCATCTTTTAGGTGGCCCAGCCTTTGAACTCTCATCCTTAAGAGTCTTACTTTGAAGACCATCCCTCCCTGACCCCTACTTTCCGAAGCTGAAAACCCAGATGCTCATTCTCCCAGCTCCCTTTGAGCTAAGGTTTAGGACTATAGCTTGGGCTCATCCAGACAAATGCCTCCACCTAAATTCTAATCTAAAGCTAATCCACAAAGAAGCAAGGAAATATTTTGAAGTGGCAGTGATGACCAACATTAGTTTCTAATGCTAGTAGTTTCAACAGCAGCACGCTTTGGCAACAGCCATGGCAGTTCAGTGTTTTTCAGGAATGGTAAACTGTTGTCCTCACTGGACTGACTCTGTGATTGATTGATTGATTTAGAGCTGTGACCATCTGTATAGTCACCCTTTATTTCTGCCTATCTCCCTAGGCTGATCCTCCACCCTTCCCGGCAAAGTTAGGAGAAACCCAGAAGGACTGGGCACTGTTTAATCAGCCCGTGAGGTTTTCAGTTGCCTGCAACTAAGAACTCTAACTGATACTCGGTCAGCTATTTTCTTGTTTGTTGTTAATTGTGTCTCTGTAACATAGTTCATTGTGGTTAAATTATTTCCCTTCTCATTTATTCTGTTAGTACTTGGGTAAGATTTATTGTTGCTAAAACCTTACAGAAATATTGTAAGGATTATATGAAATTGCTGTGTTTACCCTGATCCTGGCACTAATGTTAAGTACTTTTGAAAATAACACCCTCTTCTAGCAAACTATGTAATTCACTTATTTATCATATTAGTTATTGTCTGTCTCCTCCACTAGAATATAAGCTCTACACGGGCAGGGATCTTTGTCTATGTCTATAGGCCTAGAATCAGTGCCTGGCACATAGTAGGCACACAATCAGTATTTATTGACTGAACAAATGAACCTGAAGTTACCATATTTGCTTTATGAAGACGACTGTGCCCCTAACTACACAAAGAAAAGAAAATGATCAGTTACGAGTATGACTCCCAACATCTCCCCCAGGCCTAAACATCTATCACCCATCACCTGGTCTCGTCTTTGTCATTTCTATTTCATCTCAAATAGAGCTCTTTCTCTTTTCAGAGGATAATCTTCCAACTGTGTCTTGGATCCTTCCCTCCCACCTCTTCCAGGATAACCAGACCTTTGATTATGCCCTCCTTTTCATGTGTTTCTCCCTACTTGACCCTGTCCTTTAGCCTGTGATTGACTAAATCTTGGCCCTAGTCTTTTCTTATGGAGGAAAAAAGACAAACTTAATTTCACCCTGAAAATCCCTCAGTCTGGCACCACATCTCTTCTATTTATCACCAAATGTCTTGAAAGAGTAAAAATTATTGTCTTGTTTTCCTAAATCCTTAGTTATACCTCTGTCCCTTGCAACAGGCTTCCCCTACTCCACCCCACTACCAAAATTGCTCTGGCAAAGGTTTTATGTGACATAAATGCCAAATGCAGTGATTTTGGTCAGCCTACATTCTATTTAATTTCTCTATGGATTTGACTTTTCTTCAGTTTAATTTAACAAATGTTTGTTGAACATGTGCTGAGTGCCCTGCATTCTACTAGGCAGCAAAGATATAAAATGCAGGGCCAGCCGAGTGGCACGTTAGTTAAGAGTTGGCTTGGGATGCCATCTGTGAGCAGCAGGGCCCCGGTTCCGGTCCCACATGAGGGCCAGTGATGGTGCTCCCTGTACAGCTAAGATGGTGAACAACAGCTCCACCTGGAGCTGGGCTGCCATGACTCACCAGCGACAGTGTAGGCTGCAGTGGACTGCCATAAGCTATGTGAGTGGCTGGCAGTGGCGTGAGCTGCCATGAGCCGCATGAGCGGCTGTCCAGTGCTGGCGAGCTACTGCCTCATCCGGGAAGAGCGCAATGATGATACCAACATGGGCCAGTGAAGCGACATCCTCCACAACTAGACTGAAGAACAAAAAGACAGCAACTTGTCTGTTCCCCTTCCCCGATTCCCCAATGCTGTTCCCCTCCCCCAATTCCCCAATAAAATCTTAAAAAAATAAAAAAATTATAAAATGTAAGTAAAGGTCATGTGCAACAAATAATATATCCCAAATGCTATAAGGAGTTATGTAAAACATTCCTTAGGACTATGGATAAAAAATCAGTTTGCCTGAGCCAGGACGCAGGAAGGTATCAGGGAAAATGAGAGGATGAATATTATCAGACAATAAAGAGAAATACATAAAGAACAAAGGCAACAACAAAGGCAGCACAGAAAGCAAGCAAGTGCTTGATAGCTTTAAAAATCAGCAATTAGTCTAATACGGCAGGAGAGATGGAGTAAACCAGGTAAGGAGGTATTATAATAGACCAGGCAAGATATGATGACACCCTAAATGAGGATAACTGTGGCTGAGATGTAGAGAAAGGAGGGTGGGAGTGGAGTTGCTAGAAAAATAGTTCAGAGGTAGACTCAGTAAGTAAGATGCAGTGCCTGACGGTGAGGGAAGTCGTGGGGGCATGGAGAAGACCTTCTGTTTTGGACATAGCAAAGAGTGATACGATGGAACGTCCATACAGTCAAATTCAATGGGCAGTTAGATGTATGGATCCAGAGGCCAGAGGTGTGGTCAAGGCTGCAGTAAAAATCTGGGGTGAAAGTAGAAGTCATGATAAAATAAGGGAAAGATATGGATAATTTTGAAACTATTAGGAGGGGAGTTTAAGGGAGTCATACCTGAAGGACCCTGTCTTTGAGAAATAGAGAAGTTAAGCTGTCTGCTTTGTGAAGCGTTTTTTAAAAGACATAAAATTTTAGAACAATAACTGTGTGCCTCTGGTATTATTTTCCTTATCAGTTTTCTAGTCTTTGGTCATTAGCTGGTCTAACTCTATCAGATCATTAGTGAGTGATATTGTTTCTTCTCCAGCATCACCATCAGTGTCATGATATCCCCCGTGCTTTGCAAAATTTGCAATATTACTTTGCATTATGTTGACAAATGTATCCTACCATCAGCAAGAGGCAACAGAATAAAGACGGTGATATGATAGGGCTAGTTCTGGCAGTTGAGATATATGTGCATACAAAACCCAACTTGTGTAGCTTATAATTTAGTAGAGGAAGGTGGACAATAAATATTTGTCAGATGATGATAAATATAATGGAGATAATTAGAGGAAGGTAAGGAGACAGTAGAAAAAATGAGCGAAGACCTGAAAGACGAGAGAACAGTTATGTGGATGGTCAGGAAAAGCACATTCTAAGCAGAGGGAAGAGTAAGTCCAGAGACCTGAGGCAGAATTGTCCTTTGGTGAATCCAGGAATAGCAAATAAGCCAGTGAGCGCAGGCACAGGGCTAGATGAAGACAGAAGCTGGGGTGGAGGGGTTGAGGAGGGGCTGATCATGGAGAGGAAATCCACAATCAGGTAGATTCAAATATCCTCATTTTATAACAGCAATTTTGTAATTCCAGCTTTACTGAAATATAATTCATAAATGATGTGTAACTTCCTTATAAATTCCAAAATATAACTTGAAGGCCTTAATTAAAAGATGTTCATAACACATTAAATATGGAAATTAAACCTGTATGAAAACATGTATTTGGTAGGTAAATGCTCAGGCAGGACAACACAGGAAGACAAATGCACTGTAAAACTGCCCTAGGAAACACCATACTTTCTCAGAAGAGCTGGTAATGAGTCTTTGTGGGCCATTGTTAGGCCTTTACTCTGAGTGGAGAAGCTACTGGAAGGTGTAGAGCAAAGAAGTAACACAATCTGACGAATAGTTTAAAAGAATCACACGGGCTTCTATGTGGAGTGAGGCTGTAGAAGATTCAGGCCCTCTCGCTTCTTTTTTCCTCTGTAGTCCCTAACCCGTGTCATTTGGGTATATAGCTAATAAGGTTTGCTGAATAAAGAAAGAGTGCTTCTCCTGAATTAAGTTTTTTGAGTTAATAAAAAAGAGAAGCTGGACTCTCTTAATTTAAGGCTTTGAGTAATGTTAACTTATTTAGAAATTTTTAATTTGTTTAGATGGGATAAAGTCAGTATTTTGAAAGGAAAAAATTGTTATGCATTCTAACCTCTCTAGTTATATATTGTACATTACTTTTCTTAGTCTTTGATTATTAGAGTTTTTAATTATGGGCCTAATGTAATAATCATAAAATTGGTGTTAAAATGGCTAGTGACCTTAATGTAGTTTTAAAATAAAACAATTACTTGTCAGATCTTTCATGTTCATTTGGTTTTCTTTTAGGAAGATTTGGAGACTGGAGTTCACCTTGACCCTGCTGTCAAAGAGGTGCAGTATAATCCTACCTATGAGACCATGTTTGCTCCTGAGGTGAGAAAACATACTATATTTAAGATTCTGCCTTTTGCACAAGTATTTAAATTATACATAGGTAGGTAAACAGTGAATTTTTCAGTTTTATTATATATCAACTGTATCTCAATTTGAAAAGAAAAACATATCCTTCTATTCTCCAAAAGTTTAAATAGTATGTATGCTTTTGTGAAAATACTTTTAAAAATCCACTGATGTTTATCTACCAGCATGCAACTATCTGATAGCATAGCATGGAACTATGTCATTTGAAAAAGGAAATCTCAAAATATCTGATTCTTAGATGTGAACTTACGTAACATCTTTCTCTCAGTGCTGATGAGAGTATTACAAATTAACCATAAGGGAAAAAGAATTTGGTTTATTAACATTATCAATGCATAGTATCTTATGAAACACCTAGTTACAAATGCTGCTGTGCTAAACTAAAAAGAGGTGCCATATTGACAGTCACTGCTGGAAAGTAGTCACAGTGTTTACTGGCTGCTCTGAGTAAGACATCGTATGGATTCTTTTTTCCAAATGATGGTAATGATAAATGGTGATGAAGCATTAAAGAAGGTGAGGGATGAAAAAACAAACAAACAAAACATTAATAGTGAAAATTGTCCATTTAGAAACATTTGTAGAAAAGATTAAATTTCTAGATATTTTTGCCTTTAAAAAGCAAGAAGAATGCTTGATTAATAGAGATATCAGGAAATGGTCAGCTATGAAACAAAAAAAAGGCCTTTAGTAGCAGGATCTTTAACAAGCACTTTAAAGTCGGAGCTGAAGACAGATCTTAATATATCTTGGTGGAGAAAATGGTACTTTTTAATCTTTTCCATTTTTTTGTGTATAGTCATTAGGATTTTTTTGATACAGCAGAGTCATAAAGCTTGTTTCACATAATTTAAGTGTTTTGGTTTCTGTGGTTGCTTAAAATATGGCAATTGAAATGTGTAGCACAGCCGACGATGACAGTGCTAGTATTTAGATAGTGCTTTAGCTATTCTCTAGGTATAAGAAAAAAAATCTCATTCTCATGCTCCGAAATGTGGTACATTTTAAATTTTGTACTATTATTTTTTAAATCCTATCCCGTCGAACCACAGGCAGCCCCATATTCCTTGGCACCATTTCAGCCAGCACATTGAAGAGAGGTTATATATTACATATATGCTTTATGATTTTTTTTTTAAATGAAAAATACTTCAATAAAATAGAGCCACTGAACTCAGAAAATGAGAACATTTGGAGGTAATGTGGTGTATAACATTCGTATGTCAGTGTATATATTTTCTATAAAGCTGGTTTTTCTTAAATGTTTAGATCTTGTGTGTAACTAATAATATTGCTATGTGATTACTTTTCAAAAATCCAAGAAAATTTAAAAGGTCAAGATTGTTTTGTGGTGCTATGACAAGGCAGTAGGCCTGTTCTCTTTGTGGGATTATATTCTAGGCTTTTTATCTCATGTTAGGGAGCCTCACATTAAATATATACATTAGTTTATGAGGAACACCTCAGCCCTTGTCAACAATTTTAATTAAAGAACGATAAGACTGAAAAGTGAAAAATTACAAGTTTTCTTGATTGCCAAATGAATTGTCTGTGGCATAACAGATTGTTAACTTTGAATTTTATGACTAGGGTCTCTATAACTTGGCAAAGTCTATAACGGTGTTATCAGGAATTTTGCTAGATGAAATTCATCTTCCCATTATTGAAAAATCTGTTGCTAGAAACGAGCTAGTGTTTACTAGAGATGATATGCTAAGTGTATTTTTCAGAAAGAAAGCAGACTATCTTCTATAGTACCTCTAACATACTATTTAGGTTTAAGGACAGATTGTAAAGATAGGAAAAAGTTCCATGACAGAAATAGTATTTAAAGTAAGAACACAGTCAAGTTTAAGAACCTGAGTTGGGCTGGCCGAGTGGCGCGGTGGTTAAGCGCTGGCTTGGGAAGCCAGCGGCCCTGGTTCAGGTCTCACATGTGAGGGCCAGTGACACTGCCCTCAAAAAAACAAAAAAGAACCTAAGATTTGGAGTTAGAAACCTCTTTTTAGCTCTTGTGTGACTTTGGATTGTCTTAATTTTCTCACAGGTAAAATGGAGATAATTTCTACTTTACTGAGTTATAAGGATAAATGAGATAATGTATGATATACTCTGGCACGGAGAAAGCATTTAATAAATGGTAGTCCTTAGTGTTACTTATATTACTGTTATTCTATTGATGGCTAGCAGGGCTTTTATGAGGAAAGATTCCAATCAGTAGGGGAGAACAGGGCCATAGGACTCAAATGATAGTTTATGCAGGACTATACAGGGCTCTGGGGGGCCAAGGTGAAGAGTTTGGTCTTGATTTAATGGATGATAAATAGATTTCTAAGGTTCTTTAATAGAGGAGTGGCATAATTAAAGCTGAATTTGGGGAGGAGGGTTAATTCCCACATGGGATGGTGGGCTGCTCCCTCACCACCGCCCCCCATGACTAGATTGAAAGCAGCAACTGGACTTGGAGCTGATGGGTACTGGAAAAACACAATATTCCCCTTCCCCGATTCCCCATGTTATAGCAAGGAAACCAAGTCTCAGATCGCACTACCAGCAAGTGACATTACACATATTTGCGGAGTCCAGATCACTTAACAATTGCTCTGTAACTGGAAGACCAGTTTGAAGGCCATTGTGGGGTTCGCAGGATACATTGTGCTTATGCCTTTGACTCTGCCAGTTCAGTAAATTAACTGAATTGGCTATTTTATTTTATAAAATACTGTCTCTCTCCCCCATTTGGACTTTTCCTAAATGGTCTTCCGAGTTATCCAGATAAGTTTTTCAAATTTATAGATAAGAACTTAAAGACAGTAGCCATTGTTTTAGTCTGATAATTCTCTTCATTTCACTCAATCCTTTTTGTATCTACTTAGAGAAAAGTATATTTATTAGCTTCTCTAGACTCATATAAAACCCATAAGCTTCAGGAAGATTTTCAGACTTAAAATAACAGTACTTTTAGGAATAGAAAAAAACATAAAAGTTAATAAGGAAAAAAATGCCACTTACTGTTAAAAATCTGGCTTTGTGGGCTCCTGTAGACATTAGAATGAACTTTAAAAATCATATGGCTCAGCTCTTTTATTTTATAGATGAGGGAACTTAAGGCCCAAGGTTACAGAACCAGCCGTAATGAAATATTCTTATACTAATAATATTTAAATTGTGCTTATGTCTTACAAGATTGAGGTATTCCACCAGTAAAATTGCACTGTGGTGATCTTTTCTAAATTTGTAGAAAACAGTTAATCAACAGACTCTCCTCACCTTAAAATTTGTTTATGAATTTTTTTTTTTTTTTTGAGGGCAGTGTCACTGGCCCTCATATGTGGGACCAGAACCGAGGCCGCTGGCTTAGAGCTTAATCACCTTGCCACTCGGCCGGCCCTGTTTATGAATGTTTTAAACATTGATGACTGCAGTAAATATTAATGAAAAACTTACCAACAATCTTAAGTATGATTATTAGTTTAATAACTTGGGTTTTATTTTTCTATTTGAAGTTACGATTATGATTTCATATACTAGTCAGTTTTTACTAGTATAAATTTTCTTAGTTCCTGTAATGTTATGATAATACTGCTAAGACATTGATCTTCAAGTACTGTACCTACTGAAGACTTGAGAGAATCTCTGCCTTATAATATGCAGATCTCAGATTTATCAGTTAGTGCCTTCACAAGTTCAAAATGCTTTTCTCCCAACTCTAAATAAATCATTACTTCACTCAGGTGAAAGATTTAAAGATACTTACCTCTCCCAGGAAAATCATACTTTCTTCTGGGGGTAGTGATTTGAATTAATACTTAAATGTGTATATTTTTATATGGAAGATTACGATTGTAATTGACTTTGGTGTACTTTAAGTCTTAGCTAAAAACTGTGAAATACTCATACCTAATGAACTTGAATCTGTATTTTTTTTAATCACTTGAATACAAATTTATACCTACCACAAGTTGAAAAGAGTATTTGGAAATTCGTTTTGTGTGTTTTTTTATATGCTTCGTTTTGGTTTTAATGGTTAACCCAGAATTAAAAGAGGTGCACATTCACAGAGACTAGAAACATCTAGGAGACATTTTTTGAGCAATTGGGAAGAGCTGAGTCCTGCTAAAACACGTTCTCTGCCTGGTCTGTTGACATTTAATAATGTCTTTAAGGTCAACTTCGATAATGGCCAGTAACCAGGCAGTTAAGATGAGCCAGACTTACAGATGGATCCTCCCCCAGGCAGCTTCCTATATCATTAGAAAATATTTTTGGGGCAGGCCGAGTGGCGCATTGGTTAAGAGCTGGTTTTGGGATGCCAGCAGCCCCGGTTCGAATCCCACATATGAGGGCCAGTGACACTGCTCTCTACAGCTAACAGCAGCTCCACCTGGAGCTGGGCTGTGCGAGCCCTGGCGACGGTGTAGGCTGCAGCCCCTGCTGCAGTGGGCTGCCATAGGCTACAGTGAGCAGCCGGCAGCCAGCGTGAGCTGCCAATAGCCACGGTGAGCGACCATCCAGAGGCCGGCGACCCATCTGCCTCATCCTGGAGGAGCACAGGGACAGCAACCTGTCTGTTCCCCTTCCCCGATTCCCCAATGCCGTTCCCCTCCCCTAATTCCCCAATAAAATCTTTAAAAAAAAAAAAGAAAATATTTTTGTTGTCTCAGCTTAAATATCTATAAAACCTAAGGATATTTAAATTTTTAGACTGAGTTAGGAATAGCACCACATATGAGATATGTTTAACTGTAATATATGTATCTGTATTTATACAGAAATCAAAGTTCTTTAACTGAAAATTTTTCTTTAACAGATGGAGCCAGTTTGATATTCAGGCCGTTTGAAGAATTTTTCTCTTTTTGTAAAATCTTAATAAAATAAGGTTTTATTTTATAATGGAGATTGTGTTTTTCTTTTTTAAATTGGAAATTAAAAGCACAATTGATAATTTACGAGATGTGATAGGAGTAGCAATGAGAACAATGGAGATTTTTATCATTTTAGATTCTCCCCCTTTCCCCCCAGAAACAATCATATGCTGCTTTGCAGATGGTAGCTGGCTGTAGCAGGCAGAGCATCTAGGAAACTTTTACATCATTTTATTATCTTTAATTTTATAAATGTTTCTTGTTTTGTAATAAATTTGATGACTGAAAAAGTTAACTGTAAATTCCAGCATTCAGCAAACTAGATTTTTTTTCTCCTTGTTTCCACCCATCAGCAAAGGAAGAATAATAAGGGCTGCAAAGTCTTGTACTATCCTTTATTATAATTTAGAATAAATAGTAACAAAAGCCTTATATTTGTCAGCTATTTTAAGATTGAATCATTTAAAACATAGAAGTGGAAACTGTCAATAAAAAATATTGTAATTTATTTTCTTCTAAAGCAGGAAAAAATTTAAGGCAAGTCTAACAATTTAAATTCAGATTTTAGTGTATAATATAATGTTGATATTCGAAATATCAACATTTAGAGATGGCAACATTCTGGTTAAAAGAAGATCAATACCAGCGGCCCCGGTTCGGAGTGACACTGCCCTCAAAAAAAAAGAAGATCAATAATTTATATTTAGGCTCTGGAAATGTATCATAGAAAAGGTGGTTTCTAATAGTAGTGACCGAAGATGTTGTAATGTCAAAATATTTCATCATGACAGTAGACCTTCCAGAGTTCAAATAAAAATATCCTGTCTGATTCCACCATTTCCAAAGGAAGAAATTCATTTTATTTTTTATTTTAAAGCAAAAGAGAAAAGAGTTGGATTTTCCCAATACCTTTTATAATAGCTTTAAGTTAATAGCCCTTAATATAATATATTCTGGGGGGTTTTTACCCAATATTTTAAAAAGTTAAGAGTCTATGATTGTATTTTAAGGAAATTATGATGTAATAGAATACTAGATTAGGATTTATTCTAGCCTTGATTCTACAAGTTAATAAAACGATTGATTCTAAAGCAGGTAAAATACCTCATCTTCGGCTTTTGTCTTCATTTCTAATATGAGAAATAAAATAAATACCTCTCTAATTTTCCATGATTTTTGTACAAAATAAAATAACATTTGGAAAGACATTCTGGAAACTCAAAGCATAATAAACAAATAGATAATAATGATGCTATTTTGTGTAAGACTTACTTACATAGTGTAACTTAAGAAAGTTTCAGAAACTTTCTTTACATTTATAATGTCTTTTCCTACGGACTTTTTCAAGCACTTTACTTTTATTGTCTATTTTACCATCGTCTGCCCCCAATAGGACTGTGATTAATCTTTTTTTCAATAGTGCTTTCTGTATGCCAGGCACTATTGTAAGTATTAAGGATTCTAAGCCTCCACCTTTGAAGAACTCATAATCTAGTAGAGGGAAAATACGTATTTTTTTATTACATCATGGTACCATTATCAATATAAAAGTAACCCAAAATTCCCAAATCATGGTTTAGACAAAACTATAGTAAGTCTCAATTATCTAGACTAGAGCAACACTGTCTAGCAGAACTTCTGTGATAATGGCAGTGTAGTAGCCAGTAACCTTATATGGCTACTGAGTTCTTGAAATGTGGCTAATGTGACTGAAGAACTGAATATTTAGGTTAGTTTAAATTTAAATAACCACCTGTAGACCTGGGTGAGCTATGTTCCCCTCCTCTGTCCTAGGGGCTGACAAGCATTCCTAAATCAGGCATCGACTAGTTATACTGAACTATTTGTTCCCAAATAGGTTAATCAGCCCTGTTGATTTAGAGTTGAAAATATATTGTATTGATATGTTGTATATTATTCTGTAATTTAAGCCTGACATGCTCAGAATTTAAGTTTTTCTTTCTTACTTTTTTCCTCTTTTTTTCTTGTAACACTGCAGTTTGGACCAGAAAATCCCTTTAGGACACAGCAAATGGCTGCCCCTAGAAATATGCTTTCTGGATATGCTGAACCAGCTCATATTAATGATTTTATGTTTGAACAGCAAAGAAGAACTTTTGCCACATATGGTAAGATGATTAGACTTAACAGTTTCAGGTTTGACTTTATTAGAAGTGTTGTATGTGAGATAAGCTATTTTATCTTCCAACTTTTTAAATTTATTAATCTGGATTCCTTCAAAAAGGGTAGTGTGTTTTCGTATACATACACATCTATAAATATTTATGTAAGTGGGAAGGTAAACTAATATTTTTAGCTGTCATTCTAAAGCTGCTATGATTTCTGAGTACTAAAAATATTCTGTGGCCTTAAAAACAGAATATTCTCTGTTGTACTCGATAATGAAGTTATTATTGAATATTCATTATATGCAGATTGCCACTGAAGTTAGTAAATAACAGGAAAGATTAAGAGGTTGCATTATCTAATATATTTGTTGACCTTACTCTGTTTCTCAGATCTTACCACTGAAAAATATTCTATCGATCATTGAGGGACATCAGGAAATAGAATGGCCACAAATTTATTGTGTAAAATAATTACATCCTCTCAATGGCAGGACATAAAAAAATGTGTATGCAAGGCAGGGAATCCCCTCTAAAAGAAAATGGTCTTTATAAGGCCCTTGTTGAGAGTTCCACAGGTCCTTGTCACTTATATCAGATTTGTCCATGTTTGGTAGTGCCTTTCTTTTCCTATAATCCACATCTGTGGGCTGATAGACACACACTGATCACCTTCTGCTTTAAAGAGTTTTTGGTAGCGGTAGGTGAGCAAAGTAAATGAGAATGGTTTCAATGCCTGTTGTGGCAGTCATCTTCTTTGTGAATTCATTACTTGTACTGATGTTTCTTTCCCAAAAGAACAATTGAAAAAGAAAACTCTGAATTTTGTTTACAGTGGATTTAATAATCACATTTTAGACATCAGCAATATTGTCTCTGATTTTTTAAATTTTTTTTGCAGTTAGAATTCTAATACCTCCTCCTTTTATTTCTTATGGTAGAATTTTTTTTTTAAAGTCCTAAACAAATTTTTCTCCTATCTACTGTTAACTTCTATTATTATAAGATGGGACCAAAAACAATATTATGTTTTTAATGATGCTTTTTAATAAGTTATTTACATTAAAAAGTAATGTAAACAAATTTTAAACATTTAGTTAAGAGAAGAAAATGTTTGCTTATAATCCCACTATACTAAAATGTCTATTCTCAGCATTGTGGCCTTTATCCCTCCAGGTCTTTTTTCATATTCATTTGTATTACAGAGCTATTATCTTTCTAAATTGAAAATTTTGCATCTCACTGTTTTATTCAATATTTTATCGTAAGCATTTTTCAGTATTTATAGTCTCAAAGCTTAACAGTTTTAAGAGCTATGTAATAGCCATTGATTGGTTGTATCATAATTTACATTACTATTCTAATGTTGGAAGGTTACATTTTTGTAATGTTTAGTAAGTGATGCAAATGGACTTACTGTAAATTACTTTAGAGGCTTAATTATTTATCACAATATATTCTTAGAAACCAGTTATAAAACAATTGTCATTTATTAGATCATATCTCATCATGGCAAGGTTATAATATAATAGTGTATGAAATGTCACAACTAAGACTGTACCTCTAAAATCACCTAAAAGATTTCAGTGAAATAAAATGGTTATAATGCATTGTACCCACTTATATAAGGGCTCCCATGAAAGTATGTATGGAGCACATAAAAATCAGTCAACTCTATTGCATCATGAATTTGTTATATTTTAACTTATAATAAAACAGATTTAAAGAGTTTGCTTGTTTTCTTAGACTGCAGAAGGGCCTTAAGCAATAATTTGATAGCTTAGGTCTCCTTTAAAACAAAAGGAGAAAAAGTCCAGTTAAGCTTATACTGATACCTACTTACCTTCTTTAATTATCCTATACAAAAGAATAAGCATTTAAAATTATTCAGTTGGCTTTAGACCTGGGTTCAGAAATGGAATTATTATTATTATTAACTGGTTTTTTTGCCTCTCCCGTTAGGAGGGGGTGGGTTAGGACACAGATTGGAAGTTTTTCATGAATTAAAGACAAAAAATGAGTGTCAGGCTATACTATACTAGGCAACCTGGAATAGATGGAGTGACCAGCTGCAACACTAAGAAAATTGTGATCTGTCTCCCTTATAATAATCTTACAGAGAACAATTTGTTTGAACTTAAATTAATAAACTAGTTAATCAACCTCAGGTTTAGCAGTCTCACTTTTGTTTTTGTGTTTTTTTTACCCCCATGCATTAACCCAGGTAAAGCTTGTTAATTTAAAAGACTTAATAATTTTCTCATAGAAAGTTCTTGTCTAACTTCGGGTAGTGATTTTGTTCAGATAATAAGAGAGTTTTCTCTCACTCAGATACATGGGGTGTAAGGCTATGAGAACTTTCTGTTACCTTCCCTCATTTGCAAAGTACCAGGGAGCAAACCTTCAGTCTTGTAAGAGTGTTATCTGTGAGACATAAAGGAGATATACATGAACTCCGTTTACCTAAGTCTCATACCTGTATTTACCACTCAATAACTCTGCTGGGAAATAGAACAAACAATCCTACTTCCTTCCCCCTAACCCCCATTTTTAAATAGTTGTAGCAGTGTTATAATCTAAGTGTATTATTTCTGGAAGATTATATTGCACACTACAGTTAGTTTATCACAAAATCCACTTGTAGACTCCTTATCGGTGAAGATAGCCTCAGTCTCATTTGCTGTATCGTCCCATTTTACTTGCAGTTTTGCTTTTAGCTCCCATTTATGGTATTTCTCTTGACTTCGCAGCCTCTCAGTGGTTTATGTGAATCCTTTCGTCCTGTTTTCCTCCCTTTTCCTCTTAGACTCCTAGCCTGCTTGCTCCCTTGCTGGTCTTACTTGGGGCTTCTCAATGAGATTTCTTCCCCTGTGTTCCCCTTTCACCCAGAATTTTCTCTACACCAGACTGTGGAATAGAATTTAAAATAAATACCTTTAGTTTCACTATAGTTCCTGTAAGTTAGCTTTAATTTAAGTATTAGAAGCTCTTTATTAACCTTTTTAAATGATTTTTTTAAATACTTTGAATCTAGATGTCATGATTTATGTGAAAATTTCTTGTATCATTTAGATTTCAAGTTGGTTCCAGTTTTCACTGTTAAAAATGTGATGCTATATATATTAAACTTCAGTAAAGTGCTTTTTTTAATGTGCTGAATATCTGTGCATAAAACTTTGAGTGCTTTTCATTATTTTCTTAAGATGAATTCCCAGAAGTAGGTCTAAGAATATAAAAGTTTTTAAAGCTTTTGCTTATTGTGAAATTGCTTTCCAAAAGAATTCTCCCAACTTCTACTGCCACCACCATGTATGAAAGTCCTGTTTCTCCTTACCCAAGACCCATGATTGTTTTTTCCTTTATTTCATAAACAAAAGCATATTTATCTTTGTTTAAATTTTATTCTTTTGTACTAGTGAGGTTGAAGGTTTTTTCCATATATAGGCATACCTCATTTATTGCGCTTTGCTTTACTGCACTTCACAAATGTTGCATTTTTAACAAATTAGAGGCAAGACCCTCCATCAGCAAAAAGATTACAAGTCACTTTATTTTGGTGGTCCAGAAAGGAACCCATAATATCTTTGAGGTATGCCTGTATTTGTGACCATTCTTTTGCAAATTGTTTATAATCTCTTCTGACTTATCTATTTGGATATTAGCATTAATCATCTTAAGGAAAAGTAATAAAATTGGTAGCCATTTCAAATAAGACTACAAATGAAGAAAGTAGACATTAGGGCTGGCCTAGTGGCGCGTTGGTTAAGAGTTGGCTTGGGACCCCAGCTCTGAGCAGCAGGGCCCCAATTCAGATTCCACATGAAGGCCAGTGACACTGCACCCTCTATAGTCAAGATGGTGAATAAGAACTCAATCTAGAGCTAGGCTGCTGTGAATCACTGGCAATGGTGTAGGCTGCAGTGGGACTGGCCAGCAGTGGCTAGCAGCGGGTATGAGATTTTTGTGAGTTGCCATGAGCCGCTGTGTGACCGTCCAATGACTGGCAAGTGACTGCCTCACCCAGGAAGAGCACAATGATAATACCAGCACGGGCCAGTGAAGCGACATCCTCCACAACTAGACTGAAGAACAAAAGGACAGCAACTTATCTGTTCCCCTTCCCCAATTCCCCAACGCAGTTCCCCTCTCCCAATTCCCCAATAAACTTAAAAAAAAAAAAAAAAAGAAAGTAGACATTAACTCCGTTAAAAAGATAAAATGGAAAATAAGCTTCAGAAAGATAGATGAGAATATTTCAGAACTAAAATACAGATATATTCATTTATGTGAGACATACGACAATAGAAAATTGATTGGACTGAAGTTCTGTAGTGTTAGAGTTACACATCTTATTCTGTCACTGTCTAAATTCTAGTAGGACACATAGCTAAATATTTTAACTTCTCTTATTCATAAAGGGAAATATTACGTCCTAGTTACCTGGGGTAGGAGGCAGTGGTGGTAATGGTGATAGTACCAGGAAGGATTTTACCACAGAGGATGTGGAAAAGGAGACGAGAAGCTCCTCTCCTCAGAAACAAGACTCTGGCCGGATGAGTTTGGGGGTTGGTGCTTACACAGTTAACAGGAAGGGCGAGGAATCGCCCTTCCTTCTCTACCTCCTACTCCATCCCTCCAAATGTAATGCAATGCTGTTTATTTAGACAGGAATGTCCTTCAAGATGAAATTATGTTCTAGATATGTTATGGTTGATGTCGGGATTTTTAACTTATGGTATGTTGTCTAAATTCTATATGAGCCTTATATAGTCTCATTTGTAAAAAATATCATTTACAGAACACTATTTTGTACATCAAGGAGATGAAAGATAAAAAAACTCATGGGGTTTGAACCTATGATTTCAGAGATTCTATTCCAAAGCTGCTTTTCTGCTGTCAAGCTGTCTCCTCTGGCTAAGGACATATTTTAAATCTTGAAAAAAACTACATGCAAATGAGCTGATAGCCAGGTGGTTGGTTCTATTCTAAGCATATCATGAGGGTGAGTTGGGCACTTACATCCTTAGGTTGTTTCAAAAGTATGTTGGATGATAAATTGTTTTCTGTTTCCCCAAAGATGTTCCTTTTCATCTTTAGCCGGAAAATTAAAATGTTAACTGTATTTACTAAGATGTGCCCTTAAAAAAGAAAATAGGCTAGTACTTTTATGTATTCCATGATTGTTCGTGTGGGTTGTATAGGCCATACACTGATTAATGATACAGTACTTTTTTGTGAATATGCTAGATTATTATTAAAACTGATTTTACCAAACATTTATCATGCTATCACCCCCACTGGACAAAAAACAGATTTAATACAGACTTTTTTCCTTAAGTCCCATAGACCACTAGAGACCATATTTATATATAACTACATACTCTAGTTGAAGGAGTATATTTATATGCTAGTAGATATCCCTACTTATTTCTATTACCACAGAAATATAAATAATGATTTATGAAGTAAAAATATGTTATTTTAAAACTAAGGAGAGACTGTCTTTACTGGGAATGAGATTTTCAAAATTACAGCTAGATATTATGTGATTCTTCCTACCTTTTTTATTATTTGTTTATATAATTTGATAAACTAAGCCATGTATTATTTGTCACCAAAAAGAAAAAAAGCATTTCTAAACATCTGAATGTATGGTATATGTGTATTTTTAAGCTCTTACAAAATTTAAGACAGCCCTGTGCTATCTTGGCCAGAGAGGCTTTTAGTACTATGATGTCAGGATGCTCAAGTCATTAGCATACTTCTTAGGCTGCTCAAGCCATTCCTGGTATAGCCTGAGATTTGGGTCAATTGTTCTAAATAGAAACATAGCTCAGGAAAGAAGGATTGGTTCTAAATGAGAGACCATTTTCGACATCTGGGGATTAAAGGAGTATGTTTGTATAGACTTTAAATGAATTGTAAATGGCAAAAATGGAGTCAATAATTTGTACTCCTTTCCTTTCAGGTTATGCATTGGACCCTTCATTAGATACTCATCAAGTGGCTACTAAGTATATTGGTTCTGTAGAAGAAGCTGAAAAAAATCAAGGTAATTTATTTGAAATGACATATATACTTATAATTACTATCTTGAAAAGTGACTTTAGACAATAGGAAAAAGCTAATATTTTATTTAACTCGATTTTTTTTTAAGTTGAAACAATGGTGATTGTTTGTTTGTTGGTTTGTTTGAGTTTTTATAAAAGTTTATTTGAGCCAAAACTGACAGTATACCAGGGAGCAAGATCTCAAATGCTCCCAATAGTGATACAGTTTAGCACAATATGGTTTAGAATTATGGTTTTACCGCTTGCTTTTGCCACGTATTACTTGTGCAGCCTTGTTGTACCAATGTGGGGAGTTATGAGTATTTGGCACAGTGTAGAAATCATTCAGTAAATGATAATTAATGTATAGCTATTCTTAGCAATTTATTTCTCAACAGTAATGTAAAAACAGCAGAAAAAATTTCATTGTGCATGTCTGTGGAGATCGTCTTTGAAGGGTTGCTTTGAAGGCTGAGTTGTTCAATATGTGTTTCAAAATATATGAATATGTTTGTGTTCATATTCATTTTATGTTTATTATTAAGCAGACTATCTTATCTAACTGCTAACTTGTGACAAAGCTCATCGGCCTATTGGAATCTTAGCCATAAAAATGCTCATTAAAAGCAGTTTGGGGGCCTGCCGAGTGGCGCAGTGGTTAAGAGCTGGCTTGGGACGCCAGCGGCCCCGGTTCGGATCCCACATGCGAGGGCCAGTGACACTGCCCTCTTAAAAAAAAAAGCAGTTCAGGGCCGGCTGAGTGGCGCGTTGGTTAAGCGCTGGCTTGGGAAGCCAGCTGCCCCGGTTTGGGTCCCACATATGAGGGCCAGTGACACTGCCCTCAAAAAAAAAAAAAAAGCAGTTTATACAGGGACACTTAGTAGCTACAGACCCTGTATGATCAAGCTGCCCTTAGAGTAGAAGATAGATCATTGTTAAAATAGAATTTTAAACAAACTTTTTTATAACATACAACCTAAAGGAAACTGATTTGAGTAAACATAGGGAAGCTTTTTTCTTTTTTTTTTTAATAGTTTACTTTTTTTGTTTGTTTTTTTCGTTTTTTTTTGTTTTTGAGGGCAGTGTCACTGGCCCTCATATGTGGGACCAGAACCAGGGTCGCTGGTTTCCCAAGCCAGCGCTTAACCACTATGCCACTCAGCCGCCCCAAGCTTTTTTCTTGAAGTTAAACCTCTACAAGCCACACGTTTATGTAGCTAGATTCTCAGTTAACAATTCAGTTAAATTCCAACTATGACTCCCGTAAACCTTTCTTTTTCCAATTTAATGATGACACAGTATGCCACCTTCCATTGAGCAAATCCGAATCTCAACCAGAAATATCCCCCTTCTTCTTTTCCTTCTTACTGTTAACACATTTTTTGCGGGAAACGAGTAAACTCGTCATATAGCTCAAATGCCCGCTTACAAAGTGTTAAGATATATATTAGAGATCAAGTTTAGATGTTTGTGAAACTTTCTTAAATTTATGCTGTTGCATTACAAGTAAATCAAAGATAAGTTATTAATTACTTATTGTAATTTAATCTAATTCAGTTTTTGGTTTTTTTTTGAGGGCAGTGTCACTGGCCCTCATATGTGGGACCCGAACCGTGGCTGTTGGCTTCCGAAGCCAGCGCTTAACCATCACGCCCCTTGGCAGCCCTAATTTAGTTTTTAAATGATAAATATTAGTTTATTCTTGCGTTCAAAGGTAGCTTTATCATTATTTAGCAATAATAAATTGCTGCATTTCTTTCAAAAAGTGGTAAAATCTGATAAAGGTCGATGATTCATTAAAAGGATTGTATACTATTACAGGATTCCATAGCCGGGTCTTTTCTTCACATGTATTAGAATGTCCAAATACAATAGTGGTAGAAAACTTCTTTGCCTAGAAGGTTGAATCCCTTTTTGTATAACATGAATTGTTGTATTGGTCATAGTAATACAGATTTTATTTTGTATTTTTAAATAAACCTTTAGTCACATGAACAATCACCTTTTTAAACCATATAAAGTAAAATTATATATATGCGGCTATTTCATTAGAAAAAAATAGTATTTGTGATGTCTATTTTTTTTTTTAAATGTAGGTTTAACTGTGTTTGAAACTGGTCAGAAGAAAATAGAAAAGAGGAAAAAGTTCAAAGAAAATGATGCATCTAATATTGATGGTTTCTTGGGACCTTGGGCAAAATATGTGGATGAAAAAGATGTAGCCAAACCCTCAGAAGTAAGCTTTGATGTCATTCATTGTCAATTCCGGTTATATCTTTATGAAGGCTATCTATATTAATAAACTTTAGATTTCCTTAGAGAACCAAATGACTCATCAAAATCTCTCTGCCTTGATTGAAAAAAATAATTTGTTTTTCTTTGGAATATTTTTATTTATATTTGTTTCTGATTTATTTTCTTCTGTATATTCTTATTACAATTCAATGTTGAACAATTTTTAATAAAAATCACCTTGATAATGTTATTAGGCTGCCATGGTAACTGCTCTTTTGATACTAGATATTCAGTTAGTAACTAAAGAATCAGCCTTTCTATGATTGTAGAAATGATGTGGGTTTTATTTATTTATTAATTTATTTTAAAATTGTAAAGTAATATATATTATTACTTTTTAAAATTATACTATGAAGTTTATAGTATAAGTAAAACTATAGACCCCTACCGTATTCCTCCCCACCTCCTAAATCCTACTGTCTCTACGAGCCAGTCACTGTTCTAGATCTTAGGGATACAGTAGTGGACAAGGTCAAGAGTATTCTTAACCTCATGAAGCTTAGATCCTAGCTGTATCTTACATCCATATATCTCAATAATATACATATACTGCTATTTATTTACTTTAGACATCATCTGTTGACTTCTTTATTACAAAGATTTTCTACTCTCCCACCTTCCTTCCAGCTACTCCTCCTGTAAAAATTGTGTCACAAATATTTTGTCACTGCTATGACTGTGTAAAAGCTTTTTACTGAGAACAACATTGTGTACTGAAATTCAGTTTCTTTCTGGTACTCGATTTTCTACTTGCCTGGTCTTTTCACTTGTGTAATCAGCATAATATGTTTAATATATTTCTAGGTGTTCCAGAAGGATGGGTTTTATATAAAAGGAGTTTAAAAGTATTAATTAGTACCCATTATATGTTTATTATAATTTTGTAATTTGTTGAAGTGTTGAGAACGTTATTCTGGGAGACATACTTGAAGCTATTGCTTCACCAAAAAGTGGATCTTATTATAAAGTATTTATAACCAACTTGGCCATGATGGGGTTCTAGAACATGCATTTTAAAGTTCACTCCTTACTTTCCTTAGGAAGAACAAAAAGAATTAGATGAAATCACAGCAAAGAGGCAGAAAAAAGGCAAACAGGAAGAAGAGAAACCTGGGGAGGAAAAGACAATCTTACATGGTAATATATTTTTATGATTCTTCATCTTTATGATAAACTTATAGATATTTACTCTGTTCTCTGTTCATATAATATCAATTGCTCTTATTAATCAGCTGCTACAATTCATTATATTAAGAATTATACGGGCCGGCCTTGGGACGCATTGGTTAAGCGCTGACTTGGGACGCCAGCGGCCCCGATTTGGGTCCCACCTGTGAGGGCCAGTAACACTGCCCTCAAAAAAAAAAAAGAATTATATTGGACAATTTGCATCCCAAACAAATTACAGCAAATTCTTCTATGTTCTAATAAGGGAGAGAAAATAGCTTGATTAACAATAGCCACATGGGCCGGCCGAGTGGCGCGGTGGTTAAGCGCTGGCTTGGGAAGCCAGCGGCTCCCGGTTCGGGTCCCACATATGAGGGCCAGTGACACTGCCCTCAAAAAAAACAATAGCCACAGATCATTTTTTTAGTGTTGATGAATTTTTAAAAATGATAAAAAAGACATCTCAGTGTTCGACATGCTCTTTCCTAAGACAGAGTTGACTCTTTTTGGTGTGTCAGTACTGCCCCAGTCATTTTAACCCAAACCAAATATTCTCCAGTTTTCCTCACAGTTACTACCTTATACTTTAAAAGAGTAAATTTTGTGTTTCATGTGAATAAATTGGACATTAAAACTCTCATGTTTATTTTGATTTGTGGATGGAAATGCATATATACCAAAATAAATTCTAAATATTCTAGAATGTGCATGGTTCAGTAATAACTAGTTATGTTTAGGAAATTAGTGATTACTTGAAACTATAAAGAATAATTCAGTACTGATAGTATCGATTATTCTAGTGTTTTATCATATATCAAATATTTAAGTTTGATGAAGCCATACTTGGTTTCTCAAGCTTCAATTCTATCTCCAAGGAGTCCATTTTAGTAGTGGTGTTTGCAGCCATAATATCAATAAACAGCCAACATTTATTTAGTACTTACTCTGTGGCAGGCATGCTACTAAATGCTTTATATACACTGTGTCATTTAGTTCCCACAAGTGACTTGATTGTAAAATCAGTAGGAAGACAATGGAAAGAAACCCAAAAAGGCATAAAAGAGGAAAGCAGGGAAAAAGGATAGCTGATACTTTCTTTTTATCCTGTTTTGCTTCTGATTCTTTGCCAGTGACTTACAAGGCCCAAGTATTTTTTCTTTCTTCCCTCACTGTAATTATACTGCAGTGAAGTCTTTTATAATCAGTAAAAACTGTAACTGGGTTAAAGAAGTATAGATCTTATTTAGAGGTCTAATATTCTCTGGGTATTTAGAAATTCAAAAATACTGTACCTCTGATTGTAAACAATAGCAGTGATTTCAGGCAGCTAAGTTTTAGCCAGTCTTGGTCTTAGCATCAGTGTTATTACCTAAACCTTATTGTAGAATAATACCTCTATGATTAAATGTTCGTTGTCATTTAAGGATATTAATTTCATGGCTATGGCTTGTATTTGTTCATTGCTTTCCTTTGCCTTCTTGTTTCAGTTAAAGAAATGTATGACTATCAAGGCAGGTCGTATCTTCACATACCTCAGGATGTTGGTGTTAACCTGCGGTCAGCTGTGCCACCTGAGAAATGTTATCTACCCAAAACACAAATTCATGTGTGGTCTGGACACACAAAGGTCAGCAAAGTCACAGTTTTGGTTTCTTGTGATGTATAAAAATGAAGCCAACATTAAGTTTCAGCTATTGATGTGGAACATTCCCTATTTCGGGTAAAGGTGTAGGGAATTCAAGATAGAGCAGAGAAGTCAAACTGAAGATAAACCTGAGTTAGGCTTTGGAGGTCCCCACACATATTAGTCACAAGTGATGACTCGGCCTTCAAGGCCATCTGGATTGGCTATGTCATAAGAATTTATGATTTGATGTCCTATCCCCTTATGGTAGCCCTGGCCTTTCCCTCCAAGTTCCTGCCACAACCTCCTTTCTCATTGGCACCTAGTCAGTGAGTGATGGGCTTGTCCTGGCACCGGAGCTTCAGTAATTTTGCCGTAGCCCTTAAGGTTATCACCCTTCAAAGATTAGATGTTCCCTGGTTTATAAAATCTGATAGTATTTAAACTAATGCAGAGACAAGATACTGAGAACTTTTGATGTTGCTAATCTTTGTCATCTGCACTATTCCAACCGACCATGTATCGCTCTTAGCAAAGAGCACAGGGACTGAGTGAAAGAAGGGGGAGGAGTGGGGCATTAGCCTCCTGATTGACTAAGGATTCCCTTAGGTGAGGAAGTCAATAGTAAAGGTTAAAAACAAATCTTCAGAAGCTTCGTGTCAATAGGGCTGCTCTTGGAATACTAATGATTAGTCTGAGGCATGATTTTTGGAATGAAGGAAAATAGTAAATTAGGTTGCTTAAAAACATACTGTCCTTTCCTTATGTTTAATTTTAGCTGGTTTTAGAATGCTTCTGATTGATAACTGTGATACCTTTTTATAGGGCGTCAGTGCAGTCAGATTGTTTCCTCTCTCTGGCCATTTATTGCTGTCTTGTTCCATGGACTGTAAAATTAAGGTGAGTTTCCAGTAACAGAGCAGGAGTGCTGCAAAGCTACTGCTTTGATTAAATCTATTTGGTTAATTATAAATAAATTTGGGTTCGTTAGGTAATTGGAGGCTAATTGTTTTCTCTTAGGCCCTGTGAAGGCAGCAATTTATGAACTCCCAAACATGTTGATTCAAATATGGCTCTATGGTCCAGTTGGCTGGGCTCATTAGTAAGCTCAGATAACTGATTAGGATGTAATCAGTCACTTTGGCTTTAGACACATAAACGTTTACTCATTAACAATGAATTTTTGAGGCTTTTATATATGTAACTGGGTTCCTTTGTTCCTCAGAACCTTATGAGGTAGAGAGGACACATGGAAATCCCATTTCTAAAGAGTAGATAATGTAATTCATCCTTTTTCTTATAAATGCTCGTAGACACCAAGTGGCAGGAATGCTCCCAGACTCTTCTTCCACTTTGTATAGCCTTGGGAAGCTCCACCTCTAGGTGATGTTCAGCTATAGAGTATGTGGTAGGAAAAACTCAGCTGCGAGTGCATGTCAACTTAAATATAGGGAAAGCCTTTTTAAAAATCTGAAATAATAGTTCTGTTTTGTGTTTTCTGTCTCTGGATCATTATGATGGTCAATAAATATCATCCTTATAATGTTCTTGGGGCTTAGAAAGTTGAATGATTAAAATTTTATCCTTTGTAAATAATTTATAGATATTAACAATATATACAGGCTTTTTTTTTTTTTTTTTTTAAATGAGAGCAGTCATGTAGGCTTTTGTCTGGAGCTTAGTAACTTAAGATGACAGGCCAACAGTTTGGAGTAAAAGCCCTTATTTCCTTTAACCTTTACTTTATACAAACTATGTTAATTGAGATTAAGGTCTTCTCTTTGACCAATTAAAAAAGTATAGAATTTGGGACCCGCCATTTGGCGCGGTGGTTAAGTGCTGGCTTGGGAAGCCAGCAGCCCCGGTTCGGGTCCCACATATGCGGGCCAGTGACACTGCCCTCAAAAAAAAAAAAAGTATAGAATTCAATTTAGTTCACTTCTATAAACATTTGTTAGGTACCTCTTATGTGTAAGGGACTGAGAATAAAAAATGGTTAAGGCATTGTCCCTGCCCTTAGAATGATCATTTCATTATGATGTTAATGATCATTGTAGAGGAAGCATACCTCAATAGGAAGGTAACTGGATAAAGGGAGGGTACCCAGTAAAGTATGTCTGAGAAGAGTGAGTAGAATGAATCAGCATGGTGTGTGCTGAAACTATAAGTTTTATGGTTGCTGGAGTCTAAAATCAGAGAGACACAGAATACTCTAGTCACAGGAAAAGGACCAGGCCCTGGAGCCGTGCCATGGGAACTGAGACTATCTTGTTGATGCTGGGTGGCCAGGAAATGTTTTCTATTTTAGAGGACTAGCAGTACTGTTGAAGATTAGATTTGAGGCAGGCAAGAATAAAGGTAGTTTTAAAGCTATTGTATTAATTCACTTTAGATGTGATGATGAGTCTGTTAGATTATGAGCCTGTTACATTTTAGTCTAGATCATCATTTTCATAATACAGCTTCTATAATACTTATTACTTCAGAAAAGTTTTTTAAAAAAATGTTTTCTCAGCACCAAAATGTTATAACCATGGCAGTTTTAATAACATTTAATTCTTTTAAAAGTAGTTCATGGTATTACATAAGTAGAAACATTCATCATAGAAAATATATTAAGAAAATATATTAAATAACAGAAAACTACAAGAAGAAAATAAAAATCACCTTTATTAGCTCTAAGTTCTAGTGATATTTTGATGTATATTTCAGTATCAGATTTCAAAGTTTAGTTTTAAAGTGTGTGTCCGTGTGTCCGTGTCTGTCCGTGAGTCCAAATAGTGAAAGACAGACTAGCAGCACCAAGCAGTATATTTAATGATGTATAATTCCTTTGGTTAAATCCCCTGCACACATATAGATATGCACACACATAGCATATGGCTGTTGGTACTGATTAAAAGTTGTTATTTTATCAAAGTCTTGTATTAAATTTAATATTTCTATGTGTGTGTTTGTTTTTTCCCCCTAGCTATGGGAGGTTTATGGAGACAGGCGCTGTCTGCGAACATTTATTGGTAATATTTCTTTTTTCGCTGACCATAAATCTGTTTAGAAAGACTTTTTAAACTTTTCAACATCATTGACCAGAATTTTACGACACTAATATGAATGAAAGTCTTCTTAGACTTTAGTTGAGTCTTGAAGAGGGAGTAAATCTCCCCACATAGACAAAAAAAGAGAAAGAGAGAGCAGCAGAAACAAAGGCGTAAGTGCTGGGAGAAAGCATGCAGCTTTGCAGGAACCCTGTATATCCCACATTTGGGGGGGCAGAGTATGGAGGCCCTTGTGTGCCATTAATAAAGGAGTTTAGAGGATGTTGGAAAGCAGCCATGCAATAGCTATGCCCGAAAGCAACATGATCAGATTTTAAGTTACCAAGGTCACAGTGGCAGTGTGGAGGATGTTTGGTGGGGCAGGCCTGGAGGCAGAGAAACGAATTACAAGGTTACTTCATTGGCCCAGATTAGAGATGCTGAGAGCCTGAACTAAGTAAGGCAAGAGAGATAGAGGGGAAGGATTGATCAAGAGTTAAAATCAGTAGGTCTTAATAACTGGATGGGAGTGATAAGGGTGAGGCAGGAATCTAGGGTGGCTTCCAGGTGGCTGGATGAGTGGTGGCATCATTCACCAAGAGAGGGAACAGAAGAGGATGATGAGGTTTCAGACTTGTTATATTTGAGCTGTCTTTGAGATACTGAGATGAAAATGTCCAGTAAGCAATTAGGGAGCCAGATATTAAGCTTTGAAGAGAGGCTGGGAATTGGCAACTAAAGGAAGAGATTGAGAGAATTTGAAGGAAGGAAGAGGGCCAAAAGAGGACTGCTTTGTGGTAGACTAGCCTTTTTCATAGAGAATAATTTATTGTCTTTGTCAGATTTCATGTGAAGGCTAGTTACATTTCCAGATTTAACTGTACTGCGTGGAAGCACCATTTGTGTGAATCGCAGCGCCTCTGTCTTTAGATTGAACCCTGTTCTGCAGGGTTGTATGATGTTAGGGCCTCACTGCACAAATGAATACTGCCCAAGATGCAGTAGCAGCCTAAGGAAAGACTTGTGGGAAGGCTCTCAGCAGCACACAGGGAAACCAAATGTCTCCTGCAGATGTCCTGGATTTGGTCCCTGTTTGTTTCCCCTGCACTGGCAGACAGTTTTTCAATGGAAAACAAAATTTCCTACTGAGGAAGATGATAGCAGCTCTGACTGGGACTCCTGCTATAGAAGATGTGCCTTTGCCATGGCACATAATGCCTGACTGGAGTTCGTGGGTGGCAGCGGCTCAGGACGGCTCAGGATGGCTGTATATGGTTGACAATTTGTGCCATGCATGTTTTACCCAATTAATTGTACTTTGGCCATCTTGGTCATGGTGGAGTGGTAAAAATTAAGGAAGTTTCTGCTTTTCATTTAGCCACATTTTATTTGTCTCTGTAACTTTCAAGAATTGATTGGCAAGATTGATTTCAGACTTGCACCTTTAATTTGTCAAAATGCCATCTTAAAAGAGAAGTTAATATTTGTTTTCAGAAAGACTTGGTCTCTGAGATTCAGTGTAATTTGGTAATGTTATCACATAAATATACAATTAATGAACAGTTTCCATGAACTTTAGGGATAGGTCACTGTTTTCACTTCAAGCTTAGTGAGTGATCTGAGAGAACCTCCAAAATGTCACCAGTCCTCTCTCTTTCATTGGCAGTAATTGGCCTATTGTGTTTCTTTAAATTCTTAGCTGTTTAGTCATCAGTTGTACATATTACATATTAAGAGATTGCCATGACAGACTTAAAAATAAAAAAGTTAGATCTTTTCTCCTGGTTCTTACTTAAATGTCATGCATCAGAATCACCGGGGGGGCTTTTTGAAGGAGGGCGGGGTGGAAACCACCTAGATCCCTACGCCCGCCTGTATAACCTATTCTGAGTCAGTAAATGGGAGGATGGGGTTCCAGTGATTCGGACTCACAGTGTGGCTCAAAAAACACTGTTTAATGCTGTTTCCCTTATGGTGTTTATGTTTTACGAGAAGATACTTCACCTCATCTTCATTTCCATTGTCTCTGCCTTTAGGTCACAGTAAAGCTGTTAGGGACATCTGCTTTAATACTGCAGGAACACAGTTCCTCAGCGCAGCTTATGACAGGTATCTTAAGCTCTGGGACACTGAGACAGGTAAGAACTCACTTATGCTAACACATAGTTATCTTACAAATTTGCATTTGTAAATGAAACATGTGAGTGATCTGTGGCAAAATGGTACCTTTTCTAACTGCTAATTCTCATATCCTTGACTATATCACAAAATTTTTGTAGAGTTGAAACACAGCTATATGAATAGTTCTTTCACTGTGAAACTTTGTTTGCACCAAATGCAATTGATAAAGCAGACATTTTGATAGATGAGAAAATCTGAAATCTTCCATAGACTATTTAATTGATCTTTTGATTCCCCCGCATCACCTAGCACACTGCACTGCACGTAGTAGAAGCACAGTAGATGTCTGATGAACAGAATTAAATTTAATCACCCAAACTGACTAAAATGTAGGTCTAAACTTCGATGGTCCATTTGGTTTTATATATTTACAGACATAAATTATATCAATACATTTGGGGTAGTATAATTTTATGTAATTAGAAAACCATCTCATCTTGCTGAGTTTTAAGAGTAAAGATTATAGCTAATATTCATTGAATACTTACTGTTTACCAGGCATTATGCTAAGTGCTTATATGCAGTATCTTATTCAATCCCTAAAATACCCCTATGAGATAAGTACTATTATTGTTATAGATGAGGAAATTGAGGCTTAAAATGCTAAGTTTTTTAAGGTTACACAGCTAGTAAATGGCCATATGGTTCATACCAAGGTGTCTAAGCCAAGCCCTTACTGGTAAACTCTTTAGCAGTTGGTCCTCGGCTCTGGCTGCACATCATACTCACCTGGAGAGCTGTATCTATTCTGCAATTGATTTTACAGATTTACTTTTGAAAAATTATTTTTAATCATAAAATATCCGAAACGGGACAATGTGGTTTACAATAAAGGACAAGCAGGTTGCCTTTCCTCAGAATTTATTAAGCTGATTATCTCTGGATCTTAATCCCTGAATTGTCTTTAAGTGGTTAGATTTATTTTGCTGACTTTAACTTGGGTCTTTGGTTTTAGGACAGTGTATATCAAGATTTACAAACCGAAAAGTACCCTATTGTGTCAAATTTAATCCTGATGAAGATAAGCAAAATCTCTTTGTGGCTGGGATGTCTGATAAAAAGATTGTGCAAGTAAGGAAGTCTTTTCACAATATTTTTATTAAGATTCCTAAACTTTATGTTGTATCAGGAGATGGAATAAGGAATATCAGCTTGTTTAATGTTTGCGAGTTTTAGGGACTGCTGATGTTCTATTCTTAGTAGAAACAATCAATTCATAAAAACATGATGTTGGAAATCTTTTCCTTTCTCTACTTCTCATAGCTCTGATCTTTGTTTTCATAAATCTGCTTCACTTTGTCTTTACTTCTTCCCTTGCTTGATACACAGTGGGACATTCGAAGTGGAGAAATTGTGCAGGAATACGATCGGCATTTGGGAGCTGTCAACACCATTGTTTTTGTTGATGAGAACAGGAGATTTGTGAGCACATCTGATGACAAGAGCCTAAGAGTTTGGGAATGGTGAGTTTCTATCAGTAGAGAATTTGATTATATAAAGCAAGCAGTTTAAAAGTTTGTGGCCAATGACAAAGCCTGATAACATGCAACCACTGGAATATTTTCATAACTGTGATCTCTGGCTTCCCCACCAAACTGTTTTAACGATTTAAGTATCCAGAATATGGAAATGAAAATTTAAACATGCTACTTTTCATAGTCTTTGGATAATCTATCTAAAGGATATGTATTTTGAGTCATTTTACTGGCAGTGGTGAGAAGTTTATGTATTGCAGTCTTCCATTCTTTATTAGGTATCTTATTCATCTTTGCAAAATGACCGATGCTGGGGCCACAAATGTACAGATTATATTGGTTACACTAGAGTTTGAGCATAAGATCCTGGCCTCAGAACCAACCCAAAGAAAATACTGAAAAATCTCTTCTGAAAAGCCCCATTTCATCACCCTTGTGCCCTGTCACTTACAGTGCATGTGATAGAAAACAAATGTTTTACTTGTAGTACATAATCAGAATATATTGGTTAATTTTGCTTTCCTAAAGAAAAAAAAAACAAACTACTTTTCTAAAGTCAAGAAATATTAAAAGCTAATTTCAGTAAGTGTCATAGATGATGTTTTATAATTTCCAAAGAAATGTATAATAACCTTGTTAAAATCCTTAAAATGAATGCTGGAATGGAATCCAGCTTGTCTTGATAGGCAGTTATGAAGCACAGCTCAACTGTGGTTACATCCTTGCAAGGAGTAGGAAGTATGTCTTTCCACCTCCAGGAGTTGTTCTGCTTTAAGAAGAAGGAAGCCTTCAACTACAGCCAGTAGTTTCCTCCTGAAACTGAGTTCCTCTGGGGAGCTAAGCAAGTCCCTAAGCATTGTCAGGGCAATTTGGGTAATTGAAAATTTAATTTAATTGCATTTTCTCCCACACTCAGCACCAGAATACCCCTCCAAATTACCCCCAATAAAGGAAGAATTGACTATACTTTCTTTATATAATATGGAGTCTTAACATCATCCTTAAGGTCCATGATTTGAGACCACCTTAGACCAGTTTACACAATACTCTGGAGAATAATATCCATGTACATTGTTTTGTTAATATACTTTAACAGTTGGATTATACTTGAACTTTTAGATGTTTCTATCTTTAGATGGTATCTTAGCTCCAGTTAAAAATGCAGAGTGATACATATGTGGAATCTGAAAAACTGTATGAATGAGCAAACAGAAACTGTCTCATAGATATAGAGGAAAAATCAGGGTTGCTAATTGGGAGGGGGATGGGGATGAGGGAGAAGGGGAAGGGATTAGACAGAAAAAATAGGCAACTACAATATTGCCACTGGGATAGGAAAAACAGTTTGGGGAATATAATTAATAATGTTGTAAATATTCTGTGGAATGTCAGATGGTCATAGGTCTTGTTAGGGAGACCATTTCATGGATGGAGTAGAGGTTTGATCACTGCACTGTATTACTAAAGTGGAGGTGGTATACCTACTGTAATTGAATATATATATAGATAGTCACGGGATGTGGATTATACTGTGGAAGAGAGTCAGAGGAAGAGTAATAGATATATATGATATGGGGGGGGAGTGGGGTGGCGAATTGGGGGTGGGGGGTTGTCACTTTGAGGGGTAAAATGTATAACTAGTGCACTGTATTGTACACCTGAAACTAATTAAAAATAAATAAATAAAATATAAAAAAAATTTAAAAAATGCAGAGTGATATAAAAGAAGTTGGTAAATATTTAAATGATGCACCAATTTCAGGGCTTTAAGAACACATGTGTATATTCTAAATTAGAGCATTGGCCAGCAAAATATTTTGATTAAGGGGTGATGTTAGCAGTGTGGTTTTTTTTCTTCTCAGAGCTTAAGAAATACTCCCAAGAGTCAACACTGTTTCATTATAAATGATGGCATTCTTTAAATGTCAGTTGAATCCCCACTTGGTGTTGGAATCTTCCTAACCAATCCTCACATGAGGATAGGTGCCTCTTCTCTTTCATCCCACACAACCCTTTGCTTCCCATAGCTTTTTAGCGCTTGCTTATTTGTTCCTTTTCCCTGTGACATCTGTGTCTGCCTGTCATCTGTCCCCAGCACCAGCACAGTGCCTGGCATATAGTATGCACGAAATATCTAAGGAAATCATTGTTGTCATAATTATTAATGATGTTGCATTTATTGAGCCCTTTCTGTGTGCCAGGTACACTAAGCATTTTGGGGTCAGATGAAAATGATTCCAAACTTTGAGGGTTTTTTGTTTTGTTTGTTTTGTTTTATCAGGATTATTGAGGTATGATTTACAAACAAAATTATAATATATTTAAAGTGTATTACATGATTTGATATACAAATACAGTGTGAAAGGATTCCCACTAAGTTCATTAACACATCCATCACCTCACATATTTACCGTGTTTTTGGTGAGAGCACTTAGGTTCTACTTTCTTAGAAAATTTCATACAGTACAGTGTCAAGCAATCAACCATAGTCACCGTGTTATACATTAGATCCTCAGGCCTTATTCTTCTCACAACCAAAGGTTTGTACTCTTTTACTAACCTGGGCTTTTCCCCCACCCTTTCAACCCTTAGCAGCCACCATTTTACTCGCCGCTTCTATGAGTTCGACTTGTTTTTTAAAGTGATAACACACATTATTTATCTTTCTCTGTCTAGCTTATTTCACTTAGCATAATGCCCTCCAGGTTCATCCATGTTGTCAAAATGGCAATATTTCCTTTTTTAAAGGCTGGATACTATTCCATTGTATATATAAATACACTTTATCCACTCATCCATTAACAGGTAACTTAGGTTGTTTCTATACCTTGGCTATTGTGAATAATGTCGCATTGAACATGGGAGTACAAATATAAATATAGTGATTTTGATTCTTGTGGATATGTACCCAGAAGTGGGATTGCTGGATCATAAGGTAATTCTATTTTTAATTTCTTGAGGAACCTCCGTACTGTTTTCCATAGTGACTGTACCAGTTTACATTCCCACCAACTGTTTATAAGGGTTCCCTTTTCTCTGCATCCTCCCCAACATTTATCACTTGTCTTTCAGATTAGCCATCCTTAGTAAATGTAAGGTGATGTCTCATTGTGGTCTTGATTTGCATTTCCCTGATAATTAGTGATGTTGAACACTTTTTCATGTACCTATTGGACATTTATATGTCTTTTGTAGGAAAGTGTTTATTCAGGTCCTTTGCCCATTTTTTAATTGGGTTATTTGGTTTTTCGTTAATAGTTGTATGAGTTCCAATAAGTGGTTTGCAAATATTTTCTCCCATTTCCTAGGTTGCCTTTCTGTTGATGATTTCCTTTGCTGTAGAGAAGCTTTTTACTTTTACTTTATTTATAAATATTTTTGTTTTCATTGCTTGCTTAAGGTATCAATTCCAAAAAATCACTGCCAAGACCAATGTCAAGGACCTTATCCCCTATGTTGTCTTCCAGGAGTTTTATAGTTTCAGGTCTTATGTTTAAGTCTTTAATCGAGTTGATTTCTGTGTATGGTGTAAGATACGGGTTCAGTTTCATTCTTTTGCATGCAGATGTCAAGTTTTCCATGCACCATTATTAAAGAGACTGTCCTTTCCCTGTTGTATATTCTTGGAGCATTTGTTAAAAATTAATTAACTGTATATACATGGGTTTATTTCTGGGCTTTCTATTCTGTTCCATTTGATTTGTGTGTCTGTTTTTATGCCATTACCATACCATTTTTGATGACTATAGCTTTGTAATATAGTTTTAAGTCAGGAAGAGTGATGCTTCCAGCTTTGTCCTTCTTTCTCAGGAACACTTTAGAGCCTTTTTTGGTTCCATACACATTTAATTGTTTGTTCTATTTCTGTAAAAAATGTTACTGAAATTTTGATAGGTATTGCATTGAATCTGTAAATTGCTTTGGGCAATATGGACATTTTAATATTAATTCTTTCAGTTCGTGAACACAGAATATCTTTCCATTTATTTATGTCTTCAGTTTTTTTCATCAGTGTTTTATAGTTTTCAGTATACAGATTTTTCATCTCCTTGGTTTAATTTATTGTTAGGTATGTTATTGTTTTTTTATGCTGTTGTAAATGGAATTGTTTCCTTATTTTTTCTTTCCAGTGGTTCATTGTTAGAAATGCAAATGATTTTTGTATATTGATTTTGCTTCCTGCAACTTTACTGAATTTATTAATTCTAATATTTTTTTGGCAGAGCTTTTAGGATTTTCTATATTAACATGCCATCAGCAAACAGAGACAGTTTTACCTCTTCCTTTTTTATTTAGATGCCTTTTCTTTTTTTCTTTTGCATACTGTTCTGGCTACGACTTCCAATACTATGTTGAATAAATGTGGTAAAAGTGGACAACGCTATCTGTTTCCTGATCTTAGAGGAAAAGCTTTCAGCTTTTCACTATTTGAGTGTGATATTAGCTATGGGCTTGTCACATATGGGTATGCTCCTTCTATGCCTAGTTTGTTGAGACATTTTATCATGAAAGTATGTTGAAATTTGTCAATTCTTTTTTCTCCATGTATTCAGATAATATGATTTTTATCCTTCATTTTGTAATTATATCACATATATTGTAATATATCACATATATTGATTTGCATATATTCAAAAGTATCCCTGCATCCCAGGGGAAAATCCCACTTGGTCCGAGTGTATAATCTTATTAATGTACTGTTGATTTGGTTTGCTAATATTTTGTTAAGTATTTTGCATCTGGTCATCAGGGATGTTGGCCTGTAATGCTAGTCTCTTAAAAATGAATTTGGAAGTATTCCCTCCTCTTCTGTTTTTTTGGAAGAGTTTGAGAAGGATTGATACTAATTCTTTTATAAATGTTCGGTATAGTTCACTGGTGAAGCCATCTAGTCCTATATTTTCTTTGTTGTTGATTTTTGATTACTTTTGACAGTCACCTTCATCATTAATGATCTGTTCAGATAACCTGTTTCTCATGATTCAGTCTTGGTAGGTTGTGTTTCTAGGTATTTATCCTTTTATAGGTTATCTAATTTGTTGGCATATAATTTTTCATAGTACAGTATTCTTGTGATCCTTAGTGTTTCTGTATTATCAGTTGTAATGTCTCTTTCATTTCTGCTTTTATTTAAGTCTTTTGTCCTTTTCTGTTAGTCTAGCTGGACTTCTGTACATTTTATTTATCTTTTTTAAAAAACTCTTAGTTTTATTGATCTTTTTTATTATCTTTTTAATCTCTATTTCATTTATTTGCTCTCTGATCTTTATTTCCTTCTTTCTACTAACTTTAGGCTTAGTTTGTCTTCTTTTTCTAGTTCTTTGAAGTGTCAAGTTAAGGTTGTTTATTTGAGATCTTTCCTTATTAATGTAGGTGTTTATCACTATAAACTTCCTTCTTTGAATTGCTTTTACTTCATCCCAGTTTTAATATGTTGTTTCTATTTTCATTTGTCTCAAAATTTTTTTGAGACGATTTTTCTTCTTTGACCCATTTCTTGTTCAGTAGCATGTTGTTTAATCTCCATATACTGTGTTTCCCCAAAAATAAGACCTAGCCAGAGAATAAGCCATAGCATGATTCCTCCAGGATATGGAGGGCACCCACCCCTCACATGAGGGTTTTATGACCTGTTTCAGGGAGAAGGGTATCTTTTCCACAAACTCCTTCAGCTAAAAACACTCAGTATGCCACGGTGCCATATTTTGGTACCCAGAATCATGCTACAGCTTATTTTCTGGCTAGGTCTTATTTTTGGGGAAACGGTATTTGTGAATTTTCCTGTTTTCTTCTCGTAATTGATTTCTGGTGTCATACCATTGTGGTCCGAAATGATGCTTGATGTGATTTCAGACTCTTAAATTTATTGAGTCTTATTTTGTGACCTAACATATGATCAGAAGGCAATAAATGTGAGGATCAGTCTTGCTATCAAGACAAGTAGGAAGCAAAACTACCTGAGGATCCCTGGATGTGGTAGTGTCTTCACCACATACAACCGTCCCTGAGATCAGTTACTGGGGATTACTAGCAGCTGGCTTGGGAGAGGAGGGGAGGCTCTGGCCACCTCAAAAGTGAGAACTGACGCCCAACAGTAGGAAAATTATTGCTGAGAACTTCAAATAAGTGGTATTTGTCAAACTTTTACACCCAATACCTGCTTAGAGTAGCACGATAATACAAGAAAACAAACCAAAGGAAACTTAGTTTTCTTAATACTATACAAACTATACAAGATTACTATATAGTTTTAAAGGAAAATAAGAGATTATAATTAGATATTGAGCAGCCTGTAGTATTCTAATTGGCTAAATTCATGAGATGTCATAGACATGTTTTCTCCCAATGGTATTTGTTTTGTTAAAATATTTCTAAAAGAGGGCTGGCTGAGTGGCTCAGTTGGTTAAGAGTTCACTCAAGAGTGCGAGCTGAGCTCTGAGCAACAGTGGTTCGATGCCCAGCCCAAGCTGAGCTACCACTGAGCTGCCAGCAGATGGCAGGATGGCTCAGCTGAAAAAAAAAAAAGATTATTTGTAAGATATAAGTTACTGGCTTATTATACTGAATTACAGTTTCTAATTAGAAAATAGTGTTGTTTATTAAATAAAACTATGCCTAGCAGACATCTTTACTAGCAATGATGAAGCTCACGAAGTACTGAGATTCATCTCTTGTTCCAGAGCTCATTGTACAGGAGTTCTTCATGTCACTTTAGTGATATGAAACTGGACTATGGGTAATTTACTTTAGAAAATGCACTGACAATAATGTACTTACAAAAAATGCACTTAGCCATTAATAATAAGTATGAGAAGGGAAAAACGGTTGAACCTTTTCAGATTGAGGCTCTTTTCAATACATCTGGGTCATTCTGAATGTCAGTTTTCACTGGTACCTTAGATGTGTAAAGGGTTGGAGATTTGACAAACAATACTGTTCCCCAGGTTATACCTGAAAATGTTTTCCTCTAACCAAGACCCTGGTAGAATTTTTTTCTAATCATTTGCTGCTTCTTCTGGATGGATAGATAGTTGGAGAAAATCCTTACTTAAAGGCAAATTATTTTTATTGGTATTACATTTTCCATTTAATCAAAGTCTTGGAACTTGACCCATAGTTTGAAATTGAAATTGCTGCTTTATATTCTGAGTTAACATCAGATTACATTTCACACATATATTCTGTAAAAAACATTTTTTGATCTATCATGAAAAGCAACAAGACAATCCTTCAGAATTACTAAAGAATTATTTTATCATGAACTTTAAAACTGAAAAGGCACTTCGAACTTTTGATGATTCTAGATTTAGACGACTAGGTTTTAGATTTTTGTTTTATCCTATGGATAACTCATATGAGAATTTTTTTAATGCTTTTTATCCTGAACAATACACATTTAGAATATTTTACACATAACTTTTTTTTTTTTTTAGGGCAGTGTCACTGGCCCTCATATGTGGGACCTGAACCAGGGCCGCTGGCTTCCCAAGCCAGCGCCCAACCACTGCGCCACTCGGCTGGCCCTACACATAACTTTTGAAAACAGAAGCTGTGCAGATACCAAGCACTTAATCTCCTTTACCTTTCCTGAAATCTTATCATTTCTGGAGAGGTTCAACCTACTTGCAGATCCCTATACAGCTTTGCTTACCCTCCACTAACATTGCTGAAGGCTTTTAGCACTCTTACCTACTTGCAGGGAAAGTTAAGGCTGACTGGCAGGTAGAAGAATGTTTCCCTAGGCTTTCCTCAGACACCTTGCTTCTGCCTACCATAATACATTTTTAGATGAGCTCATTATTAAAGGATGTTTAGTAACAGACTTTTTTAAACATAAAGATCAAAGTTTAAATCAAATAGAGTTTAAAAAGTAAATCATTCGCACTGGTATAATTATCACAGAAACTCATTTATGAACTAAAAGATTTATAATAAGCCATACAATGTCATTTTGTGATTTTCCTTCCCCCAGGAAGTTGCATGAAAGGTTTATTAACTATATATCATTTCAAGAGTATCTCTTTTGTTTCAGAGACAATTCTCGTAAAGGTATTTTTTTAAGTTACTTATTCTAATATGTTATTTTTAATTTTTAGGGATATCCCTGTGGATTTCAAGTATATAGCAGAACCCAGTATGCACTCAATGCCTGCAGTGACTTTGTCTCCAAATGGTGAGTTAGTAGATAGAATGTGTTTTTAATTAAGTTTCTAAGGCATGGTGTGATTTCTGTTCAAAAGACCCTTGCCCATTCCCTCCAAGGAGAAGTCTGTCACAGTGCCATACTTGTACAAGGAAACCTTTTCACTATTAGAAATAATCATTGGTTTCCATAGGTGAATCCTCACCCGATCTCGTGTTTTAAAAAAATAAATAAAAGAAATAATAATTTGCAACTAACATTGACTGAGCATCTAAGGATTTCCATCTGAGAAGGTTTTTAAAAATCTTCTTCCAACAGAATCCTTTCAACAATTCACTTAGTGGTTTATTGTGAGCTCTTTTTCTTTTAGGGGATATGAAATTTTGGTCTGTTTCCCCATAATGAGAACACCTTAGCAATTCACTGTAAAAGATTTTCTCGGGCAAAAATACGAAAGAAAAATCTATTTAACACTGTTTTCTGTTCAGTGACGCATTGCCTTTAAAGTACAAGGTAATTTGACTGCAGGTGTACTGACAGTACACTGATACAATTATAGCTCTGCATGAAGGCATTAAAGTGGAGGATCTCATGTTTGAGCAGCATTGTCGTCCAAGCCACTTTTAACACACACAGCTACTGGGAGTGCAAGGCAAAGAAGGGAGGGGAGAAGTAGTTTACTCTTCCATCAGGCCATTTGCCACAGGAAATCAATCGGTGATCTTGTTGTCAGATGCCCTATGATTTTATGAGAAGAGCAACCCAACTGGTTCTGTTTTGACAATCACTATGTTGCATACTTTGTCACATTTGTTACTGCATCTATATTTCATGTGCTGTCTTTTTAAACCATTCATTACAAATATTGTGCCCATCTTGAACGAGGCCATTTACCCACTCAGACTTTTTAGTGTCATCCTCTTAGTTAATAATGTCTACTGGTATATAGGATGCAAGAAGACACTGCAGTTTAGTTTAGGCTTTAGGGCTCTGGTGAATCCTGGGTATATAAAAGCAATGTGGTCTTTCAACAACAAGAACTGAAAATGTTTTAATCATATCTTTTTTGTATAGTTTTATTCAATAATCCTAGGTTTTCTTACCTAAAGTTGATCTTTCCGTTTTCCATAAGTAACAGTGGTAACTCTCTTCTCCCTATAGTTCTATTGTCTATACTACATTTTAATTTCATTTCATAAAACTTTAGTTCTATTAACACTAAACTCAGAATTTCTATATATCCTTATTTAAACCAAATGTTTTTATATGAAAAGTGCTCAATGATAAAGTAATAGATTTTGCTCATATAATCCCACATCATATGTATCAATACCTCTTGCAGCAACAAATTTGTAATACTTTATAGGTGGTATGGTAAATTTATTTTCCCACTGTTATAAAGTATTTGGGAACAAAAGAATATTAATGATGGAATGTATTTGAAATAAGTCTTTTTTAAATGTTCAGTCTTTCTCTAAAATATCTCCTTTATTCAATTTACAGGGAAATGGCTAGCATGCCAATCAATGGACAACCAAATCTTAATTTTTGGAGCACAGAACAGATTTAGATTAAATAAGAAAAAAATTTTTAAGGGCCATATGGTAGCAGGCTATGCTTGTCAAGTGGACTTTTCACCAGATATGAGGTAAGTTTAAATCTCCTCATGTACTCTCATATTTAAATATGATATAAACTACTATCGTACAAATAGTAACACTTTACATATCACTTTCACATATTTAATTGTATGAGAACTGTCCAGATTGTGAAAAGGGCAATAACAAGTTATGAAAACTACCTTTTCCTTATTTTAAGTTCTTTAGTACATCTCCTTATATTGCTTAGTCCTGCGCCCTTTCGCCGCATACAAATCCCTGTCTATATAGACAATGCCTTATTTTCTCTCTGCTTTTCTAAGCAAGGCTTACAGGCCTGTAATCACTATATTGATGTAATTGAATGAACCCCAGAAGAATTAATTCTGTATTACATTGTTGAAGTTAACAACTTCACTGTAGCTTTTCTTCTAGATCACACTAGATTTGTGAAATCTAAAGTCTTTTTAAGAGTGAAACTCTGCATTCATTCCCCCCATTCTTTGCTAAAATATATAGATATAAGTGATTCAGAAATCCCTGTAACCCTGTATGTTTAGCCTGGTAATTGGGCCTTAGACTCCTGAGTCGTCTTAGACATATTCAAATGTTGTTGGAGCCAAACGTAATTATGGAGGCAGTAGAGTTTAGTATAGTAGAAAGGGTCTAAATGTGTTTGCTGGCTTTGTGTGAAATTGGTTCCCCTGTACTGTTTCTGAATGTCTATAGAGAGCGATTGTGATACCACATTCATTGTGGCCTCTTGGTCTCCCAGGCTTTCCAGTTAAAAATGATTGTTTACTCTTAGATTGGTGCTCAATGGGGATGGTTTCTGGTAGAGTTTTAAATTGTAGACTGCTTCATGCTCTATTATGTCCTTCTCACTGAGTTTTGTATATATACACTGATTTTTCTCTGTTCGTCCTCTGCTTTACCAGTTTAAAGTGTTTGAATAATTTGAATTTTCTTCCTATCATAGCTATGTGATTTCAGGAGATGGAAATGGAAAATTAAACATCTGGGACTGGAAGACCACAAAACTCTACAGTCGGTTTAAAGCTCATGAAAAAGTGTGTATAGGTGCGGTATGGCATCCTCACGAAACATCTAAAGTCATAACATGTGGTTGGGATGGTCTCATTAAATTGTGGGATTAATGAGATGAATCCTTAAACTAGGATCATTTTGATCCAGTATCATATTTAACTATATTTAATTATTAAATGTGTTGGATGGCAACCTGATTTACAGATTATCATTTCCTTACATGGCCTTACAAAGTTGACACCTTGTTTTGAAAAAAAAAAAAAAAAAAACTTTGTAAATTTGGCTCATATAATTTCATTGGCAACTTTATGTTGTTCTTTTTTTTTTTTTTTTTTTTTTGAGGGCAGTATCACTGGCCCTTATATGTGGGATCCAACCCGGGGCCTCTGGCTTCCCAAGCCAGCGCTTAACCATCGCGTCACTCGGCCGGCCCTATTTTGTTCTTTATAGATATTATTTAGACAGAGAATGACCATCGACTTTCTATTTGATAAGTGGTTACTATTGACAGGCAGTTTGGGCTTACCCCATGACACACTGAAAGAATTCCTAGTGGATTTGGGGATTCTAAAGGAGGTGATATATTAATGACAACCCAGAAAGGCACCATGTACTTAGATCTCTTCAACAAAAAGAGAAATAAAGAACAGGGATGATATAATTTAATGTGACTCTGAAAGAAAAAAAACACCACCCACAATTACTATTTCCATTATTTCCAGTGGGTCAAGTTCTAATCTTTTGGATTCAGGAGTTCCAGTTTTTTATGACACGTTATGCATTTTTACTTGTGAGCCAGCAATCTTTGACGGCAGCATTCCTCTAATTATTAAACAATGTAAAATACAAATCAGTCCAGAGTTCTTTCCTTGTCTTTGTTCCTGATCAGTATAGTCAGGGCTATTTATAATAAGAGAATCACATTATTTTTGAAGATGGAACTCAAGACTGCACATTATTTGTGTTTACTGTAAGGACCTGACTACACTTTCAGAAATCAGGGTCTGTTAAGTCATGGCTTCACAATTGTTACTACTGAAATACTCCTCATAGGAGATAGGATATCATAGTTCAAAGGTTTTTGTTTGTTTGTTTGTTTTGAGGGCAGTGTCACTGGCCCTCATATGTGGGACCCGAACTGGGGCCGCTGGCTTCCCAAACCAGTGCTTAACCACCACGCCATTCGGCCGGCCCAGTTCAAAGTATTAACTTGCAATTGCTTTGAAGTTGTAAGTTTTGTATTTTAAATTATTCTTATTTGGCTTGTGGATATATTCGACAGAACTTATTAGAAAAATTTTAGACTTCTTTCCAAATCTTTGAGTAAAATTAACAGTCCAAGAAAATGGCTAGCGTTCCCCAGTTTGTGAAGCAGTGACTGGTTGGCTAAAAAAAAATTTTTTTTTAAACTTCAGATTAAGTCAGGATCGCCTCTTGAATATAGTAGCTAATAGCACTTTAGTTTGACAAGCCAGTTCTCCTGTCGATTATAAATCTGTATCAGATGTTTGAATGTGGTTTGAAATATTTCAGTACCATGCTACAAAAGATTGGTTCATAGCTGCTGACTTGGAGCCCCACATCAGGTTGAGTGTTCATATCCTAAAGGCATTAGCACTGAGTCCTATGCTATCAATAGCAGTTCATGCTTCTTGTCCTTAAGAACACCCATTTAAAAAAATTAAATTAAAAAAAAAATGACTGATGTAGATAACCAGTTGCTATAGCCACATATAAAGAAATTTCAAAGGAGAAAATAGAAAAACAGAATATAAGTGGTAGAGCTATGATTTTGGACACAGAGGCACTCAAAGAAATAAGAATACACTGCCTAGCTGCTGCCATTTCTGAATATGTCAGAAAGGGTGGCTGCCATTTCCTGAAGAAGAAAGAATTCAGACAAAACCTTTTCTTTAGTCCCAATCACTGGGTTTAACAAGTGTGACTTAATCATGTTTGGTTAAAAATGAAAGGATTAATCATATATTTAAACTGTTGTTCAGCACCAGTATTTTGTATGCTACAAATCATAATTTCTAAATCTGAGTTTTATTTTATTGTGTTTTTTGACTGTTTCTAAACTAAGCAACTGTATATAAAAGTATTTTTTTAATTGTATTTTTAAATAAAGCATTTTTTATAGAAAATGTTACCAAAATTTTCATTCTTAGTCTCCTTTCAAGTCTTAACTCTGTTGAGTCAACAAATTAAACCATTTACAGATTTTAAATGGGTCGTTTTGATTTTATGGAGAGAAATGATGCTTTAGAGGTGGGTATGGTATATTAATGGACTTATTCTAATTAAATAATAAAATACAGGATATTGCCCATACAGAGCATACATATTCCATATTTTTCACTTAGTGGTGGCAGAGCCGTGATTGCTCTCATTTTAGAGAGCACAAGTGAGTGGGGTTCTTTTCCAGCATAAACAAATCTTAAGATCATGTTGTTACTGGAATTAAGTGGTTACCAACTGACTCCTTTTCCTTACTGCAACCTTTTCTGTCATACCCAGGACAGATTTCATTCCTAAAAGTTATGCTTTAGTGAAAGGTTCAATCAAATGAATGTTTAAATATTAAAACACAAGCTGGGAATATTTTGCCTTAAGCAAGGAGTCAGTTTTAAGATAAGGAACAGGAAGTAGTATCAAACAGACACTTCTGTAGAAAAGTATAGAGTGATTCTTGAGGATGCATTGTGGGGCTGGTCAATGTCCCCAGCATGTTTGTAAATTACCTGAAAGAAAACATTGACAGTGAACTAGCAGTAATTACAGAGGCTCTCTTTGAAGAACAGAGTGTTTCTCAGAATGTGGACTGAGAACCATCTGCATCATAATTACCTGGAGATGGTGTCCTGAGATAGAGAATTCAGAAGAAAGGAGCTGTCACTTGGGGGAGCCATAATGAATTCTGGTAGGGGGAAGAGAAGTGTGAAGCATCCAGGCCAAGATATCCATCTATAGTATAAAATTTGGGTCTCATTAAAGTGCAACCTATGGAACATTAATGTTATATTTCATCAAAGATGTATATTTTTCACCTCTGTGAAATAGAGCTACATCTTTAAGTCAGTGCTGTGTCATAGTTTAATTGGCAACATCCCTTCTTAGATCATAAAATAATTGACTAAAAATAAACAAGGCAAATACTAAGGAACCTAAGAAGGAGGAGAGAAGATCCAATCAATGGAAAGAATGTTCTATTACAGCAGTTGGCTCAAAATTCATGTTACCAATTTTTATTTGATCAATGGGTAAATAAAATGAACTAATGAAAGATTGCAATTTTAAAAAACATATTCATTCATTCACTGGGTCAGAGTCAGCAGTTCTAGCAATGTCCCCAGATGGTAGCCTCACTAAGGATGAGAATCAGTTTAGTAGAGTTTGAGTTTATCTTGAGTAGTTCAGAAACTATACTTTTAGTACATGTAAACTCAGAAATTTAGCTAGCCAAAAATATATACTCATGTGCATGTGTGTATGCATACAAGTATACATGTATGTGTGTGCATATATGTATGTATATACATTTTATATATAGAGGGTGCCAAAAACACATACACATTTTAAGCAAGGAAAAAACTTAAAATTAGGCTGATGGTAACCACTTTGAGAACCTCTTGTAATTGCAGAAGTCAAATATGACTTGTATTGATCTTTTGTTATCAGTATATATTGAGTATTACAATTTTATTAGTTTTTTCCTTTCTTAAAATGTGTATACATTTTTTGGCACCCTCTATTTATATGTATACCTTCCATATTCATACTCACTTTAATAAATTATATGAACAACTTTCTCAACCTAAACACTGCAAAGTATATTATCTGAACTTAAGGGAAAAGAAGTCATGACTTGCAGCCAGAGTCCTTAGAATGGTTTTATTGCTAGTGACAGAGAAAGAGATAATTCTTTTGCATGTTCAGCTTCCTATAATTGCAATAGCTGTCTTTAAGTGAATTATTTAGCACCCCCTCCCCATTCTCCAACCTTCAGCATTTGAGACCTGAAGGACTAACTGAAGTCAAACATTTTTGGTTTAAGTATATGTTTTACTATAGTGCTGTCTATTAGAAATACATGAGCCATATATGTAATTTTTAAGTTTCTAATGGCCACACTTTTAAGAAAATCAGGAGTTAGTCATCTTAATAATATATTTTATATAATATATCCAAAATATTTCAACATTCAATTATTTTTAAAATTAACATTTTATTTTTTTCATAATGTTTGAAATCTGGTATGTATTTTACACTTAACAGCACATTTCAATTCAGACTCTAAATTTTCACCAAATACTGGATCTGTTTCAAAGAATGTAAAGTTTCATGCCCGAGTTGTTCCACATATACCTGAGTTTTTTGTTTGTTTTTTAGCTGAGGCATCCTGCCACCTGTTTGCAGCTCAGCCCGGGCTGGATATCGAACTGCTGTTGCTCAGAGCTCAGTTCACACTCTTGAGCGAGCTCTTAACCAACTGAGCCATTCAGCTGCCCCCTGAGTTTTTAAATAATTGAATCAAGTAAAAGTTTTTAAATTTAAAGTAATTAAAAGTAAATATAATTTAAAATTCAGTTTCTCAATCACACTAACTACATTCTAAGCGCTCAATAGCAATATGTGACTAATAGCAGCCATATTGCATGTAAGTTCTAGTATGACTACACACACTGGCTCAGAGAGTCAACTATTGTTTCATCTTCTGAAAGGCATTCTAAGGTTCAAATAATTCATAAGATAGCTCATGTAAAGAATATAAATGATCACATTTTTCTGGGTAGTTTCTTCAGTTTTATCTTCCAGTTCACTTTACTAGTAGTCTTCAGTTGTAGCTAACCTGTTTAATTCGTTAAACTTCTCATTCCAGTGACTTTTCCCTTTATGGAAGGTTGATTTGTGTTTTTAATATCTACCTGTTCTTCAAATGCTTGTTTTCTTTTGATTTGTATATAGTCTGATATGCCTTTTAAACAATTCATATTACACTTTCTTTATGATTGCTATTCTGTTATCTCACATTCTTGGGCTGAAAATCCCAGTGTTTATTGTATCTGTTTACCTCATTGTGGGCCACTTCCTTGTCAGTTGTAATTTTTTATTAGGAGTTCATCTTAAGTGGGTCTTTCTTTCTTCCTTTTTCTTATTTTTTTTTTTTTTTAGGAAATCCTGTGTAGCCTGAGTTGAAGAGTCCCTTCAGAATGGTTTTACATTTGTTTCTGCCATGTATCCCCTAGGACCAGCTTTTTAATCTTAATTTCTCAGCTTCTGATTTTCCTCACCATGTGATTAGTATAAATTCAAGTCCTTTAACAGGCCAGAGGTTTCAAGTTCTCATGAGAAACCTATTTTCTTCCAGAGCTACAGCAAAGATAGGCTTCCTTGTGCTGGGGAAGTAGGTTTTTAAGGACCCTCTTCCACTGAGGTTGTAACCCTCCAAGGGTCCCACTGCTGTAGGTGTCTCAGTCCCAATCCTTTACTCGCTAGGGCTTCAGGCCTCTGGCCATCACTGACATACTGAATTCCTGGGACTACTAAATGGAGGTTCCTGCTCTACCTCTCTGGCTCTAGGCTCCTCTGAGCTCTTTATGTCTAAAGATTTTTCTGGGCATATACATATGCACATACATGCATACATATGTGTACATATATATACATATATATGCATAGATATATATTCTCACACATATACATACAGAAGGATCACCAGAGATATATTTACTTAATCTAGTATCTTCAGATATTGCCACTTTGTCAGGACAGTTTAAAAAAAGAAGTTTCAACTAGTGCAGTTGGAAACATTCTGGGTTTTAGAACAATGGGGATTTAAGTGTGTTATCCAAAAAGGTACTTTTCCCAAGGGCACTTCACCTAATGACTGGAGAGCCATCATAATGGATTCATCTTTCATCTGAGCCTTTTTTTTTTCTGAATAAGCACATTATTTGGGTTCTTCTGAATTTATCCTAAGATTTCCCTTAATAGTATATGAAACAAGAAATTATGCTACCACTGTCTAAGCCATCTCTAATCATGGGAATCTCAAAATAATGAAATTTTCAAGCTAGAAGAAAGTAACCTTAGAAATTTAATATTCCAACCTAAGTAAGGAAATATGCCAGGAAAGGTGATGACTTGCTTGATATCATGCAGTGAGTTAGCAGCAGTATTAAAATCTTTTTCTTTTCATCCTACTGTCCTATCTCCTCTACATAATGCCACTTAATTGTGCAATTTTAAACTATCAAGTTGGTATAATCTTTGTTGCTTCCAGCTTGCCCTGAGTTAGGTAGTTTAAAAGAAACACCTATTTAGATATTGTTTATTTCTATTGTTTTAGTAAAACAACCTATAGCTAAAGACATTCTCATGGCCTCTTCCATTAGAGTTGGGCCCCATCACCTCATTACCTGTTCACATGGACATTTCTTGGTCATACTTCAGCCAAATAGTTTTGAGAACACAATAACTTTTCATCTTGCTTTTACTTTTGAACAACTGTTTTAATAATTTTTGTAGAACTACCAATCCCCATCTTTGACAGAAATAGCCTCACATCATCATCCTTCTCTCATAAATATCATACCTTCCTTCTCTCATAGATATTCTTAAAAATATTCTCCATGCTCTGAATTGTGTGGTTTTACACACTGACTCTAAAAAGTTTGTTTTCTGGGAAATGGTGCAAAGAAAGAACAATAAGGGATGAGAAGCAAAGATTGAGGTTTACTATCCTAGGATATCTTCTAGTAAAAATTGAGCCTTCAATTATTATTGTATTTATTCATTTCACTTATATAGTTCTCAAGTCCCCAAGGTCAAGAAAGATCAGGTTAGCAAAAACAACCGTGCCAATTAACCATGTCAAGAAAAGGATAGAGAGATGCAAGATGGCAAAGTAAATAAACACTACCTATGTCCTGTGAACACACTAAAATTACAACTAAATTATAGAAAAAACCTGGAGAACTATCTGAAGTCTAACCAAACAGAAGTCCTACAATCAAAAATATAAAGAAGCCGCGTTGAGACTCGTAGGAGGGGTGGAGATGAAGAATGGGCCCCAAACCGCCCTGTGGCAGTTGAGAATCAGGAGAGATACCTCAGCCACAGGTGCCCCCAAGAGGAGCAAGGGACCCCCCAGCCCAGAGTCCTGGTGCCAGGAAGAGGAGATCCCACAACATCTGGCTGTGAAAAGCTGGGGATTCCAACCATTCTGGTGGGGGAAGGAAGGCTGCCTCAAAGGACCTCTTAAGTGGCCATGCGCACACTTGCTCACAGGCACTCACCTTGGGCTCCAGCTGAGGGATGGTGACTCGGGGGTTCTCAAAGACATCTGGGGCAGACTGATGTGTGTGGCTTCAGGGGAAAATCTGGAGGATAGTTGGCATTTTCTTGGTGAGAGGTCTTCTCCCTGCAGCCAGCAGGCAGGCGCCATCTTTCCTGTGTTGACCCCATCCCAACAGGCCAAATCGGAATCTGATTAGCCTGATGAGCTCCGCTGCTCCACCCTGCTGACTCAGGTGGGAACCTGCCCCCACCTAACTTGTGCGCTGCTGGAGGCACTTTCTCCTCCAGCAGCCATCCCCTCCCTCGTTGCACTCTTTCCTGGAAAACTATCAGAGTCCATGGGCCCCAGGTGGGTGGCGACTGGCCTCAGTGTGCTCCGAGACTTGCTGAGTCACTCCAGGCTCAGCACTGCCACCAAACCAGAATCTACATTAACCTGGTCCCATTCTATTGACTCCCCGGGACGCTGCCTCAATTCTCATACTACACGAGGCTTTATCAGGACGAGGCTGAACCTTAAGGGAGCTGGCAGGTGGCAGCAGGTCTCGGGGTGTCCTGGCATTTTGCAAAGTTGCCCCAAGCCTGGTACTGGTGGCAACCATCTTCAGTTCACAGTATGGCCTCTCCCACATGCCTCCAGGTTTAGCACAGGCAGCGAACAACCAGGGATTAATTTGTAGCTCCTACCAGGTAGCTCCTGGCCAGTAACATGTACTGGCTGACCTGGGCCTGCACCAGAGCCCTTCCCAACCAGCCCCCAAACGAGCATATCTGTAGGTTGCCTTCAGACCACAGCAGAGCACCACCCAATTAGCCCCACAAGTGGTACACACAAAGGGTGGTCTCAACAGGCACCAGAGCCTGCTGGGGCAAATCCCACTCAGTGGGGTAAGTCTCTCACACAGCAGCCCATAGGCTGTGGACATGGCCAAACCCCATAGCCAATCAGCCTGAGGGTCAATCCCACCCACTAATGTGCTAATAACAATCAAGGCTCAACTATAAGAGGAGAATACACAAACCTACCAGAGAAACTCCTGGAGCACCCAGCACAGCTGACCAGGGAGACTGTGCCACTGGGCCCCACAGAACACCTACTATATAAGGCCACCCATCCAAGACTGGGAGATATAGCACATCAACCTAATACATATTAACAAACAGAGAGGCAGCCAAAATTAGGAAACAAATGTGTCTCAAATGAAAGAACAGGAGAAAATTCCACAAAACTAAATGAAATGGTGGCTAGCAAACTACCAGAGACAATTCAAAACAATGGTTATAAGGATGCTCAAGGAACTTAGTGAAAACTTCAACAAAGAGATTGCAAGCATAAAAAGGACATAGAAACCATCAGAAGTGAAGAATAACTGAAATGAAGAATGCATTAGAAGGAATCACCAGCAGACTAGATGAAGCAGAGGATCAAATCAGCGATTTTGAAGACAAGGGAGCAAAAAACACCCAATCAGAACAGCAAAAAGAAAAAAGAATCCAAAAAAAATGAGGATTGTTTAAGAGATCTCTGGGACAACATCAAGCATAACAACATCCACATCACAGGAGTACCAGAAAGAGAAGAGAGAAAACAAGGGATTGAGAAACTATTTGAAAAAATAATGACTGAAAACTTTCCTAAGCTGGCAAAGGAAATAGACATACAAGTCCAGGAAGTGCAGAGTCCCAAACAAGATGAGCCCAAACAGATTCACATCAAAATACAATATAATTAGAATGGGAAAGGTTAAAGACAAAGAGAGAACCCTAAAAGCAGCAAGAGAAAGGCAATTCGTAACTTATAAGGGAGCTCCCGTAAGATCGTCAGGCTGATGTCTCAACAGAAAATTTGCAGGCCAGGAGAGATTGGCCCAAAATATTAAACATGATGAAAAGCAAGGACCCAACAAAGCTATCATTTAGAATCGAAGGACAGACAAAGAGCTTCCCAGATAAGAAAAAGCTAAGAGTTCACCACCACCAAACCAGTATTACAAGGAATGTTAGAGGGACTTCTTTAAGATGAAAAAAAAAAAAGATCAAAATTATGAATAATAAAACAGCAATAGCTACTTATCTATCAATAATTGCTTTCAATGTAAATGGATTAAATGCTCCATTCAAAAGACATAGAAGGGTTGAATGGGTAAGAAAACAAAACGCTTCTTACATACACTGCCTACAAGAGAATCACTTCAGACTGAAAGACACAGACAGAAAGTAAAAGAATAGAAAAGATATAATACTTCATGAAAATGAGGACCAAAAAAAAACACAAAAACAAAAAAAGCTGTGGTAGTGATAATTATACCAACAAAATAATTTTTTTTTTTTTTTAGAGGGCAGTGTCTCTGACCCTCATATGTGGGATGTGAACCAGGGTTGCTGGCATCCCAAGCCAGCGCTTAACACCACACCACTTGGCTGGCCCCCAACAAAATAAATTTTAAAACAAAGGCTATAACAAGAATGTGAAGGATCCAGTAATCCCACTTCAGGCTATTCATCTGAAGAAATGCAAATGCTTCTTTGAGGGAACAAGTGCATCCATAAATTCGTTGCAGCATTGTTTACAACAGCCAAGATGTGGAGGCAGCCTGGGTGTCCATGGATGGAAGGATGGATAAAGAGGTGGTACATATATACAATAGAATATTGCTTGGACATGGAAGATTAGGATGGGCTCTTTCCATCTGTGGCGGCATAGATGTACCTAGAGGGTACTGTGCTGAGTGGAATGCAAGAGAGAGAAAGACAGATGCAATATGATTTCACTTCTATGTGGATTCTGAATAACAAAATAAACAAAACAGAAACAAATTCATACATACAGAGAACATATTGATGGTTGCCAATGGGATGGGGGTTGGGAGTGAGTAAAAAGGGGGAAGGGATTAAAAAGTACTAGTTGTTTGTTACACAGTAATCATGGGGATGTGGGGTATAACAGAAGGAATATAGTCAATAATATTGTAATAATTATGTATGGCGTCAGATGGGTACTAGAGTTGTTTGGGAGGGGGTTGGGGGCAGGATGAAAAAGGGAAGGGAGGGCCGGCCAAGTGGCACATTGGTTAAGAGCTGGTTTTGGGATGCCAGCGGCCCCGGTTCGGATCCCACATATGAGGGCCAGTGACACTGCCCTCTACAGCTAACAACAGCTCCCCCTGGAGCTGGGCTGTGCAAGCCGTGGCGACGGTGTCAGCTGCAGCCCCTGCTGCAGTGGGCTGCCATAGGCTACAGTGAGTGGCCGGCAGCCAGCGTGAGCGGCCAATAGCCGCAGTGAGCGACCATCTGGAAGCCGGTGACCGATCTGCCTCATCCGGGAAGAGCGCAATGACGATACCTACATGGGCCAGTGAAGCAACTTCCTCCACAACTTGTCTGTTCCTCTTCCCCGATTCCCCAACGCTGTTTCCCTCCCACAATTCCCCAATTTAAAAAAAAAAAAAAGTCTTATTAAAAAAGAAAAAGGGAAGGGATTAAGAAGTACAAATTGGTAATTACAAAATAGTCATGGGGGTATAAAGGAAAGCATAGGGAATATAGCCAATGATATGGTCATAACTATGTATAGTGCCAGGTGGGTACTAGAATAGTCAGGGGAATCACATCTTAAATTATATAAATGTCTAACTACTATGCTGTACATCTGAAATTAATATAAAATAATACTGAATATCAACTGTAATTGATGAATTTAAAAAGGAGGGAGGGGAAGGGGAATAAGGCGTCCAAATTTCCAGATATAAAACAAATTAGTCATGGGGATATAATGTACAGCATGGGGAATATAGTCAATAATATTGTGATAACATGGTACAGTGTCAGATGGTTGCTGGACTTTTCATAGTGATGACTTATTTAGGTATATAAACGTTGAATAAATATGATGTACCCCTGAAACTAATATAATATTGTATGTTAGCTGTACTTTCAATTAAAATCTCTTTAAAAAAAGAAAAGGATAAGTTGTGTTTAAATTTAAGTTAACCAAAATGAGAGACCGTGGTACATCTAAATTCAAAAGATATTTTTAATGCCAGAAAAAAACTTCAATAACAAATGCTGATGAAATAATTTCTCTGAAAAATGCAATGTGAAATAGTTTTCTTTATTCATATTCAACAAATATCTATTGAGCACCTTTTACCGAGCAGACACTATGGCTTACCTCCATGGGACTTACAGTCTGCCAGAAAAGACAGCTGTTAGACAAGCAGATATGTTCAAGTACAAAGAATGTGAAAATAGGGAGGAGACTAGAAGGCACCAAAGGGGCACAGCTAGGGGCCTTAAATGGTGTGTGTGTGTCGGGGGAGGGGTTGGGGGGGTTCCCTGAGAAAATGATGTTTGACCTGACATCTATCCTTGAGAAATAGTATTGTCTTGTACAGATAATTAATAGCTTATTTTAATTGACATAATTGTGAATTCATTAATGTTACAGAACCCACTTACTTGAACCTTTGCTCATTATTCCGGGGTGCCAAAAAAATGTATGCACATGACTTGTAGTCATCTTTTGTTATGGGTATATATTGAGTATTACAATTTTAATACTGTTTTTTTCCTTTCTTAAATGTGTATACATTTTTTTGGTACCTTCTGTATAAATCCACCTGGAAGGTAATATCAAAATATCCAGGATATACAGCAGTTAGAACGGAAGCTAACCACTGCATTTGGGAAGGGTCCTGGAAGCTGCCTAGTGTACTGTTTATTAATTGCTCCATCTTGAGGAGCTCTAGGGGTCCTGTAGGAGGGACTACAGTGGAGAATGACTTGGAACCACAGCCATTTACCAACTCTGTAGCTCACTGGTACATATTGATTGCATATCTGTCCTATGTATACTGAGCTACTCTATTGAAATAATCTAGATTAGAATTCAAATTTGACAGGAAAATAAATCCCTTATTGTTTCAGACAATCTTATTGTACATAACCAATCACTAAGAAAAATATTTTATATGAGAATATGAAATTGCTAGTTTTACAAAGCATTGGTTTTAATGAGTGTTGAGAACTATGATTTTTCCATATATTGCTAAACATAAAGTGTGACAACATTAAGCTTGCCTGATTTATTTTTCTTAAGGACAGAAATACAATAACATTATTTAAAATTTTTCATAATTTCCATATTTAGGCAGCTTAAGAATATACTGAATTTTTGGAATATGATTTCATGTGATAAGTAAAGTTCAAATACCTCTTTCAATGTAAGAAAAAGGAAGACATTTTAGCATAAGGTTAAATGTATTATTGAATTCACAAAGAATCAGCAATTGACTAGTAAAAAAGAACTGTTATTGCTTAAAAGGCAAACATAAATTTATCTCCAGAAGAAAACAATTATATTAATTAAGCTTGGAGATACTGTTGTATTGTCAAGTATAATCATCTTTTTTTTTTTTTGCCGAGCCATCCTGCCACCTGTTGGCAGCTCAGCGGCTGCACAGCTCGGGCCTGGAATCCAACTGGCAACCCTGTTGCTCAGAGCTCACACTCTTGAGTGAGCTCTTAAGCAACTGAGCCATTCAGCCAGCCCTATAATAGTCTTTTTAAATGAGGCCTTCATTTTAATCTGGCGAAATATGATGATGAGGCTAGCTTCCTGGTATAAATTCAAGCTTTGCAAAATCCAAATCTAGTACTGTACTTACTATATACTGAACTCCTACAGCCAAGGCAGAAATGCTTACATGAATAGCTAATTTGGACTGAACACTGTAAATTCATGAATTTACTTTTGTTTTACTCTGATGTAAACATTACTGGACTTTCGGTCAATTCTAACAGAAGTTTACTTCTCCCTGGCTCTCTTCACTTGAATATGTCAAATAGTTGCAAATATTTATATGATAGCCTATTATAACTGTATCAAATACAATCACTCTAAGAAACAGGGAAAGGGAAAATTGTTTTTCTTTGACTTTAATCTCAAATTATGACAGAGTTTGTCATAAAAGGTGACATCTGAATCTCTTACATCTTCATGTTTTTCACCTAAAAAATATTTTTTTATTGTTTGCTAACAGCATTATTAAAGTTGTATTTTCAGATTCATTTATTAATATGGCCCTGGTAATAGTTAATTAAGAGATGTTTGTCACAGATTTCACATCTGAGCTCATTTATTTAGGGTCAAAAACTAGTTTGAAGCAAAGAGAACTCATACTGTACTTCCAAATGACTGAGCCCTTTCTAAAACCCAGGAGAAAAGTGCCAATATTAGGATGAGCCAGGGCCAAGAGTTACTTCCAAAGCTTTGCAAGAGCGTTTCTGGCAGCCTGAATATATTGACAGAAATATACTTTTTCAGTAAGCTTCCATTTGGCAGGCATATTTTAATTAAGTAGATTGTCTAAATTTAACCTGCACGCTACAAAAATGATCCCAACTCTAACAGATTTGCAGGTCTGGTCTTAGTATATTTGTAGGTTTTTTTCCCCCATTTACTAACAAGTAGGAAAAAAATATGTCCTTTGGAAGTAGCATCTTACATTTGTTAGAGGCTATTGAGGCAGCATTGTTCAGGGATCAGCAGGGGCTGTGGGATCTGATAGATGGAGGTGTGGATTCCTGTCCCACCATCTACTACTGTAGTTGGATGATCTGAATAAACTATTTAACCTCTCAATTTCCCTACCTACATTACATATGCAATTGGAAAAAATTACAGTTCCTTGTAAGTTGTTGGGAGAATTAGGGATAATGTATGCACACTGCTGGGCATATAGTAATAGCTACAATAAATAATAGCTCTTCATTTTGTTTGGATTTTGTTTGTGTTGCTTTTGTAGTAGTTTTGGTGATGATGGTGGTTGTTTTGCTGGCTCTTCACCAGCAGGACCTCCCTAAACACCAGTGCTGTGGTAACCTAGACCCTTTCTCATGGCCTACCCCAGGAGTTCTCCACAGTGGGTGGTTCTGCCCCCACGGGGACATTTGACACTGTCTGGAGACAAATCGTAAGGGGAAGCGAGGAAGGTTCTCCTGGTGGGAAGGGCCAAAAATGCTGCTACACATCCTACAATGTACAGAACGGCCCTCCCTCCCCCAACAAAGAATTATCCAGCCTGAAATGGCAGGAGTGCTGAGGTTAAGAAACCCTGGCCAATACAATAAGCATAATAAATTCTAGAGGCAGGGAAACCATAGCAACAGGCAAAAAATGCATCATAAATTTCAAATTCTCCATGAAGAGAATGAAGGATAGTCTTAGAAATAAGCATAAAATAAGTGCAAATAACTATTGAACAGGCTGTCTAGTAGGTGGATGTGGGTGGTGTGTTTGTGGTTTATTCTGAGTTTGTCTCATCTTTTTTCTTAACAGTACACCCATTCTTGCTTCAGATATATATAGTGTGATCAAGTTAGTGTTCTGTACCACCAATCTGGAATAGATGCCCTGTACAAAGAGGGCTTTTAGTAACACCATAAATCTTCAATCCCTTGAATTAAAAATCTTGATATGAGTGTGTACATATCTAAAACCTGGACACTTAAGATCAATACACTTCATACTTTAGTGTGTAAGGTTTAAAATTAAAAGGTTTAATGTATAAAAAGGTTTACTGTATATACTTCACTGTATAAAATGTTTATTAAAAAATAAAAGAGAAAGAATCTGTGATATAATCCAAACAGGAACTGGATGAAAGTTACCTTGTTTTGAAGGCTATGCAAACTAACAATATCACTTTACAGTTTTTATGGGCCCTTTTGAAATACCTATAGACATTAAAAGCAACCAAACTGCTATTTCAAATTACACTTATTCAAGCTGGTCCTCCCACCTCAATGACTTTTATTAGTGTACAATGTGTTTTAAAATAAAAACCTCATTCATAGTTTTAAAAAAATCACTACTAATTTAGGAAGTCTTGTTTCTTTTGAACCCAAGTTAGTGAGATCATCTAACTCTAATATATTTTGGTTTCTCACTTGAAGAATGGTATTTTCAAACCATTATAAGAAACAAAAAGCCAACACAGGGAATGTCTGGAGAAGAAGTAGATGAAAAACAGGGGAAAGGCATAAAGCTTAGTATAAGCAGTATTCTATTCCCTCCCCAAATTTCTTGAACAAACATGTATCCATGTTTTCATGTGCTCTCAAAATTTAAAAAGTATAAGGAAATATACTTAATTTATAATAAGGTAATAATTTGGTTTATTGTTATACTATTTAATTTAATTAAAATAGGATTTTTGAAAATCATTTGTAGGGGTGAATGTCTAATCTTATAATAGAAATGATAGAGATCATTTGAACTATTGAGAATTGCATTTTCTGCTTAATTTTTTAAAAAGGAAAAAGGACGAGTACTACTGAAACATTGTGTAACTATCCCAGGAAGGAGAGAAACTCTGGCCCTCAAGGCACAGGCTTATACCAAATGCCAACTGGCAGTAAACAAAAACTCAATCTTTGAGATAATGTATTTTTTTAAAAAAAGATTTGACAGCATTGGTAAGTCTGTGGTTGGGAAATCAGGTTTGAAGTCAGAAGAGGCAATAGTAAAAACACCCAAATTCTGTTTTGGGCTTAGTTTCATAGGAAAAGAAGGAGATTTAAGGCTGCGTATGAAAAGCATGCTTAGCTGCAGTTCCTGATAGTCTAGTCTCTAACTTCAGTGACAGAATTCGATATGTCTGAGCTTCCAGATACTAGAATCAGTTCTTGTAAAACCACGGCAGGGCCTCAGCAAAGGCTGAGAAGGAATGATTGAAATCTGCAAAACGTAAAGAACGTCATTGACAAGGTGAACAGGAAAACCATGCAAGGGGTGAGTCCAAGTCAAATGAAAGGAGTTATTTTAAACAGTAGGCTACAAAAACAAGAATCTCAACAATCCAGTACAAATGGAAAATGTATGTAATTACTTTTTCATGTTGGTGAATTCATGGATTATAGATACATAATAAATTTTAGGGAAGACTGAGGTAAGTGGGGGATGATCTTCCTAGTTAAAGTGAAGGAGCGCAAGCATCCCCACTCTGTCAGAGGCAAAGAGGCAAAGAGCCCGGGTCTAGGCAGACGGAGGCTGACCCCGGCAGCACGCAGTGTCCATCCCTTCAACAAGTGGTGACTGTGCCCCTACCGCATGCCAAGCATCAGGCTCCATCCACTACAGAGACAAGAACAACCTCCGCCTCAAGCAGGTCACAGGCTAGTGGGAGACTGGACAAGCAAACCCATCATTTGAATCATGGATATACTCCATTCTGCAAATATGTCCTTGAGTTCTTGATGAGGTCCTGCAACCTATTTCCATCTTGTATTCACCCAGCTCAGAGTATAACAGCTACTTGCATTGAAAATGTCCTTCTTCAGGAACAGTTGAGGTTTAGATAAATCTTTGTAACTGTGAAAAAGCCTGAAATCCTTTAGTTCTAATTCTTTGAGGAGGCTGTACCAGAACCGCACCACACTGCTGTCGCTGCCACTGACCTCAAACCCTGGCCAGTGGAGATGGATCTCAAAGATGAGCTGTCCAATCTGTGCAAGAACATCTTCCAGAATAAGATTTTCCAAAACTTTCCATTCTGCGCTCTCCAGATCTGCTTTGAGAACATCAATCTGTAACAAAATGATAAAAGGAGATTTAGCAGACTCAATAAACATTGTTTAAAATGCTGTCTTGATATCAGAGGCATCACTTGATATCAGAAGCCTCACTACCTCCTAAGAAGGCAGAATTTGTCAAATTTTAGATTTAGAGATCTTTTCTAAATGGCCACTTAGGAATTTGTAACCTCATTCCACACCAAATTTTAATATACAAATAATGAAATGCCAGTCAGAAATCATAATGGACCCTCTTACCTTTTGCCCAATGGGAATAGATGCCCGAGCGAGTGTATTATGGAGCTCTGTGCCCATAGCCTCTCCCCACAACCTTACGCTGCTCAGAGGAACCCAGCCATGTCCTGACAGAATGGTGGCCCGCAGGGAGAGACTGCAGAGGGCCACTCTGCAGGACTGGAAGTCAGGGAAAAAGTTCTCAGGTATCTGAATATCAGACTTGTAAAAAACTTATTATTCCATGATTTCTTTAACAAATATATACCAGTCCAGCATTCTAAAAAAATAAACCCCAAAATACCATTTTCTATTCATTTAATTAATACAAGTCACATTCCAGGTAAGATGGAATATAGGAAGAAGAGTAGGATAGGAGAGATTTTGTAACAAAAATTATGAGAATCAGCCCTTTTTTGCTGGCTTTTCACAAAATCCATTAGAATAATAAAATGCCAAATACGCCCAGCAAGTAATCAAAGCTAATTATTTACTGAGTGCTTACATGTACCTGGCACTTGGCAATATCCATTTACTCCTCTCAACAATTCTCTTAGTTTCCCCATTTAGAGTTTAGGAAACCAGACTCAGAGTAACTCGTCCCCAGTCACACAGCTGCAGAGGCAGTGGTGACATGTGAACTGAGTCTGTCTACATGGCCCACGTTCTTAACCACTACACAATGTTGTCTCCCCATAAACCACAAAAGTTAAAAACGGTAACTCAAGAGTCCCTGGGCTTTTGGTTTGGAAAATAAGGTGCTACTGGAGAGTGAATAAGGGTCAGTGAATAAAAGTATCCTTATCAGCATCACCGTTTTACATTTGCAGAGCACTTTCCTGCTTAAAGAATTACTTTCTTCATGCATAATCTCAGTAAAACAGCCCTATTGGAAGACAAGGATTTATTTGGTAAAGATGACTTTCTGCTGCCAGGAAATGGAGGGGATGTGGAAGGGGATGATTAGAACACACAGAGGAAAGCTGACAGCATTCAGATACAAACCAGATAATGAAGATGGAGAGAATCACTGCAATAGAGCAAAGGCTATTGTCCCAAAAAGTGACAGCACAACCCTAAACAGTTCTTCAGGAAGCTGCCAGCTGAAGTCACCAACATCCTGCCCATGAAAGTGATGGATTGTTTGCCTGTTTAGAACAATGGAAAAGGACCAAGACCAACCCTGCCCCAGCTCAGGTCTATTTGTAAGTTTCTCAGGTGTGGCTGAGACATGAGGCTCCCTGTGTTGGATTTCAGAGCTGGGTAGAAGAGAAGAAGCATAGAATGTAGACAGAATTATGTCTACACTCCAAGCAAATGGTCTTTGCCCAGAGTCCTGAGACCCCTCAGGAGATGCTTGGACTCTGCCTTGGATAGTACTTCCTGTTCTACCAGGGACAGAGTGAGGATGGTAACAGCCCCAAGAATACCAAGAGGCCTTAGACAAGGCTAGATGCCTATAAACCAGCTGGTTGGTTCAACAGTTCCAAAATCAAACAGAAAAAGTTTTAAAAAATCCAACTTTCTATTCTGAAAAGAACTGAGCAAAGGTGGGTTCCCCATGAACACGCACAAGACTAAAATAATTCTTGTGAATTGGACACAATAGAATTAATTCACTCTTTTTTCATCTCTGCTGCCCTAGCACTTCCTAGGCTTTGTTTAATCCTTGAAGTTTTAAACAGGATATTTCTGAATTAGGGTAATAAAGCTGCCAAAAGAAAAATTGAACCAAAACTACAAAATTTTCTAGTTGGTATAGAAAATATCCAAAACGTGTATCAATTCACATAGTCAAGAATTCTTAGGCTCCTTGTAGATCTATTTTTTCCCATGGTTTTCTGTGAGTTTGCATATGTCGAACGCGATCACTAAATCAAAGCATCAAAGGGACAGGGTGATGTTAATCAGCCTAAGATTGACCTAAAAACTATAATGGGGAAGTATGGAGGAATATGCTTTACATATTTTTCCCAAAACATATTTTTTTAAATAAGCTATTAATTCAGAAGTTATAAGCAACTGGAAAAATAACCAAAGTATTAGGCTACATCACAGCAAATATATGCTTTCTTTGGAAATCCAGTTTTCAAAAACGCTAACCCAATCTAAAGAGCAAAAAGTAAATTCAAACATAACAACACGCCCACCCTCTATTGACGCCAGTGACTGAAAACTCTCCACTCCAATCAGAATTCACAGGTTGATCTAATGCATGCAGTCCAGGTGTGGTGTGGCACGGAGGGGCACGTACATTCTTCCCTGCCTTCCGGTCTGGGAGCTCAAACAGACAAAGTGCTGTGACTAAAACATGTTTTTTTCTTCCAGTGTGCCTTTTCAATCTCTTGCATTTCAGAATGTTCTATTTTGCAAGTGTAATTTCCGTTATTACTGCATACTGCACTCAATATTATTCTTATTATAAGGCACTAAACATCTCTGCATAAGGTATGCCAACTTTAAGGTTCTAATATCGGCTTTCAACAATTATGGTACTAAAAATCATGCAAATGGTTATATCAGAATCATCAAGTGCCAATCTTAATACAGTTAGTTGAATCAGGTTTCTAGAAAAAAAAAAGCAATTAAGTGTTAACTCTCTGTAAACTCTGGAATAACTGAAGACATATTCTTGGTGGAAGGGTCTCAAAAAAGGTAGATGCAACAACCTAACTGGTATAATTTCAGAGGGATCTCCTATAAAAATTATCTCCTTGGGCCGGCCGAGTGGCGTGGTGGTTAAGCACTGGTTTGAGATGCCAGCGGCCTTGATTTGGGTCCCACATATAAGGGCCAGTGACACTGCCCTCAAAAAAAAAAAAATCTCCTTTTCTTTGTGCCTGAAATATACAATAAGTCACCTTTCATAGAAATTTTTGAGAAGAAGACAGTTTTAACTGGACTAAGATGTAAGGCCATCCAGCAGCTTTCTCGCCCTGGGCACAAGTTTATCCCTGTGTTCACCCACCCAGAGCTGCAGCCAAAAGAGGAAATTGGGGAAGTAGCCTCAATGTTTGTATTAGTTTGCTAGGACTGCTGTAACAAAGAACCACAAACTGTGTGATTTCAACAACAGAAATTTATTGTCTCATAGTTCTGAGACCAGACATCCGAAATCAGGTGTCCGACAGTATCGGTTCCTTCTGAGGTCTATAAGGGACCTCTCTTAGCTCCTAGTGGTTTGCTGGCAATCTTTGGTATTCCTTAGCTTCTGTATCACTCTGATTCCTGTCTTCACCTTCACATTATGTTATCCCTGTGTGCTGTATCCAAATTTCCCGTCTTTATAAGAACACCAGTTATGTTGGATTAGGGGCCCACCCTATGCCAGTATGACCTCACTGGCAATGATCCTATTCTCAATTAAGGTCACATTCTGAGGTAATAGGAGTTAGGACTTCAACATATGAATTGTGGTGGGGGACACAATGCAACCCACACAGTGGTTGAGGTAGCTATCACTGTGGATCAGCTTTGGCAAGGCAGTGTGTGTTCGGGAGCTAACTGCCCAAGCCAATGCCTAGGCAAAGTGTCCTGTACCAAAGATCCAAGGGCCAGAACTATCTGAGGCAATGATGGATGTTGTCCTGCCAGTCCTCACATCAGTCAACTCTGACAGCTCCAACCTTGCTAAGTGTCAAACCTAGGGCAGATTAATAAGCCTCCAAGACCAATTAAAATCACCCTCATGAAACCCTTGTGCTTCATTCCCTGGTTCCTTCTCGGCCACACTACCAGGCCGGGTGAGTGCAGTTTGTCTTTGGCACCCTCCCATTCCCTGGCCACATCCTTCTCCCGCTTCTGAAGCTCCTTCAGGAACTCCACGTCCTCAAGCCTGCAGCTCCCCTCACCTCTCCTTCCCCACCCCCAGCCTATATTCCCCTTCAAGGGGGCACTCCAGTAGGATAGGAAGATTTCATTCCATGCTGGCTGGCTCTCAGGAGGGCAAAAATGGAAGCTGCAAACACCTTTCAAGGCTGGGACTCACCAGCATCACTTCCACTGCATTCTACTAGTCAAAGCAAATCACAACATCAGCCCAGATTCAAGGGGACATGAAATCGATTCCATCCTTGAGGGGAGGAGTGACATACACAGAAAGGATGAGATAAATTGTTCACGGCCATGTTTGCAGATAATCAACCCTAGTGATTCAAAGCAATATTATTTTATGTACAAATCCATGAATGAACTTCAGTATTACAGTAGCCATGAACCTTTACTGGACATAAGCAACACTCTAGAAAAAAATGAATAATAAAGCCTTTATTCATCTAAATATTATTAATAAAGGGACGATAGTTAAAACATGGCATTTGCTGTTAGATCTGGCTTTCCTTGTAAGTTGACAAGGATATCCAATGGATTAAGGATGAGTAAAATATTGAAAAGAACAAATGAAGTAAATGTGTATAAGTCTTAGATGTGGTACTAGTTTCCTAGTGCTGCTTTAACAGAATGCCATAGGCTTTAACAACAGAAATTCATTTTCTCCCAGCTCTGGAGGCAGGAGGTCCAAGATCAAGGTGTCAACAGGTTGGCTTCTCCCGAGGTCTCTCTCCTTGGCTCACTGATGGCTGCTTCCTCCCTGTGTCCTCACACAGCTGTTCCCCTAGGTGTGAGCTCCTCTGGTGTCTATTCCTCTTATCAGACTAGGGCCCCACCCTTATGACCTCATTTAACCTTAATTGCCTCCTTAAAGCCCTGTCACCAAATACAGTCACCTTGGGGGTTATTAGTGCTTCAACCTATGAATTTGGGGGGACACAATTCCATCCATAACAGATACAAAACAGGTATTTGCTATACTCTATTTAGAGGCAACCTCTAAAAAAATGCATCTCTCCACCAAGACTTTTAAAATACATCCCTGTTACTGTAACGGCAGCCTGGCTGCCTTCAATTCTGGGCAGTAAAAATGTGAGCCACCTAATCCGTTAAAGGTGAGTCATAGAGACCGTGGCAGATTTTATTTTCTAAAGCTGGTATCGCCATTAACTCCCTTCTCACACGCTTTTCTACAAGATGGCCTGAATCCTCCTACCTTCAAGAGATGAGGTTGGTGTTTCCTCCCCAGGGATGGCTTCATGGGGTGCAACCTATATAGTCATACTAGGCCCCACACTGAGAAGAGCACTTGGTTTAATGCTCTGGTGTCCTTGACCTAAAGTCTTAATAAGTTTTGAACAAGGGACCCTGCATTTGCATTATGGACTGAGCCCCACAATTATGTATCCTGTCTTGTGACCTTCTTCTTGAATTTTGATGGGCTTCTGATTTCTATTTTTTTTTTTTTTTTGAGGGCAGTGTCACTGGCCCTCATATGTGGGACCGAACTGGGGCCGCTGGCTTCCCAAGCCAGCGCTTAACCACTGCGCCACTCGGCCGGCCCTGACTTCTGACTAACTGAGTATGGCAGAGTGAGTCCATGTGACACCCAAGCCTGGGCTATAAAAGGTGATGCAGATTCTATTTTGTTCACTAGTACAATCACCCTTGAAAACTTTAGCCACCGTGTTGTAAGAAAGTCCAAACTAGCCTTTGCAAAGGGACCACATGAAGAGGACCTAAATCAATATGAAAAGAGAGATGCCTGGCCAACCTCAGCTGCTCCAACCATCATCTGACTACAACTGCATGACAGAATCTGAGCCAGAACTGCCCAGCAAAGCCCATTCCAAACACAGAACCCCAAAAATGGAGAGAGCTAATAAAATGATCAATTGTTCTTGTTTTAAGAAGCTTACGTTTTGGGAGTGACTCATTACGTAGCAGTAGATAAGTAGAAAAGAGACCAAATACTGGTTATGCAAATCTTTTTAAAAGTTATTTGTATAATGTCAAATACTATATATTCCAAAGCTGTGATTTCTAAAAATTAATACATATTTAACCAAAATATTTTCTTATTAAACAAAACCAATACATAGTCATTATTTAAATGGGGGTAGGGAAGAGATAGAAAAGGGGAAAAGGGATCAAATACATGGTGATTGAAGGAGATTTGACTCGGGTGGTAAACACAATACTATATACAGATGATATATTATAGAATTGTACACTTGAAACTACATGTTATGTTGTCTTTATATAACTTATCTAAAATGTTTTGTTCTATGTTAAATCTTTAAAAGGATATAGATTTTTTTCCACCTGGTAAATGTGTATTAAAGCTTAAAACTTGCTATTGCTATATTATAAAGCTAATTAACCATTATATTAATTAAAATCCCTGTCTAAGAGCCAAAGCTGCCTAAGTAACACCAATAAAATGTCAATATTAACCATCCAGTTTATCAATCCACTAACACAGAACAAGGGCCTTCCCATTCAGGCCATAATGGACCTGCAAACACAGCTGCTTGCCTCCATATCAGCTGTCTGATTTTTGGGCCCAAATCATGCACTCTATGACATTTACAGATACATCGTACACTCTGTAAAAGTTAAATCCCTTAAAAAGGAGAGTAGAAATTGAGTTTTGTAACTGGGCTAACATTTTTGAAATTAATATTTGCTTGACCACTCATCCAGTTATTTATGAACATTTTTTCAATTAGATTATCTTCAATTTCCTACCACCCCAACAAATCAAATTACATTCATTCTCCATATTCATCGCAGTTTGGGTCAATGTTCGATCATAATTTTAAAATAATTGTCTCAATACAACATCTTTCTGCTTTTTGGTTTAGTTATGAAAAGTTGTTTTTAGTAAATCTAGGCATATATATATATATATATATATATATATACACACACACACACACACATATTTACTTAAAACAAGATACATATATCTGCACCTACGAAACTAAAAGCCGAACACATTAGAAAGAGGGTCATGTTTTTGTAGAAAAATAGGAGAAATTAATCTATCTTAAATGAACAAGAGGATTAGAAGTCTCTTTAAGAGCCTTAGGCTTTAAACACACTAACTCAAGCTCAATTATCACTGTGGGTTGGCAGAAATGTAACATTACAAGATTTCCGCTACCACCAGGGAAAGGGAGATAAGGCCTGTGCTGCATATTATGAGAAATATTAAAGGGTCACTCTAAGCTAAAGCAGAACCAATTCTGAACTAATAATACAAGAAAATAAGTTTTATGTGGTAATCAGCTCACAGAAATAACCTCTGCAGGGAGCAACACTCAAATGAATTTAAAGGGAAAATATTTACAAACAAAGACATTTCCCCCCAGATCTCCAGCCTATTCTAAAGAATTCATCCTGAAGCTGCTGAGCAAGAATCTTCTGGAATGGGTGAGGTGATGTAAAATGTAACCTCAGAAACCCAGGTCAGGGATAGGTAATGGGTGAGCTGGTGACAAGTCAAGAAGCCAGAAGTCAGCAGGGCTATTGGTGACATGCAACAGCAAGGAACCAAGCAGTGCATATTTAGGCAGGATTGAGGTGGCAGCAAGGGATCTGGCCAAGGGCAGAAACAGGCAGGAAGGCAGTGGCAGGACCAAGGACAGCGCCCGGCAGTGGCTTTATTTATTTTTACCCCACTTCCCTGGGCAGCTGAAAACAAAACGCCTATTTATCTCTGACCTCAGATCAGAACCCTGTGCCTTAAAGCTACATCGCCTGGTTAATTTATTTTTCTGGCTCATCATATTTACACAAGCATTCTCAAGTATTCCCAGACAGAGATGGGACATAAAACACAGACATGTATAAACTATTCCTAAATGAACAGATGTACACACAAATAAATGACCAAATAAATACCCCAGTGAAATGTTCTTCAGCCAGACATGTTCTTGAGGTTCAAGAGGTGGCTTTAGACATGTGACTGAGTCAATCTCAGAGCATGATGAGGTGAGCAACATGACCTAGGCTGCATGAAACATGGCCCAAAGGCAAAAAAGCAAGCACCAATTTACAGGGACATGAAATAAACTCATTGGATTATACAGTTATTTTTTAAATATAGTGAAATATCAGTAAAAAATTAACACTGTTCTGGGGGTGAAATTTATGAAAGGATCAGCAGTGAGTGAAGTCAAGTATTAGAAGCCAGAAACGAGAGATGAGTGAACAGTAAGAGGTCTCAGGGTGTGTGCTGTATGTCAGGGTTCTTTGATGTCCTTCATTTCTGGACCCTGTATTGACTTCTAAGGAAATACAGAGGGTGCCAAAAAATGTATACACATTTTAAGAAAGTAAAAAACTATTAAAATTGTAGTACTCAATATATACTGATAACAAAAGATGAATACAAGTCACGTTTGACTTCTTCAATTACAAGAGATGCTCAAAGTGGTTACCATCAGCATTCAGATACTTCTGATCGTGGTGAACTACTGCTTGAACAACGATGACCAAAGTGTCCACTTGTCTACATTTTTTTGGCACACCCAGTATACAGTTTGGTTTCCACTCATTGGTTGACACATCTGATTCCCTTCCCTTACTTGGGCAGTAAGTTCCTTCGGGGCAGAACTTAACTCCTCTTCGGGTATCATGTTTCTATGCGAGTTCCGGACAGGCGGTCAGTGTACTATCCTATCAGATAACAAGTCCTGTCAGTTCTGCCTCTGTAACATCTTACACCTGGCCCCTCTTTTCTATCCCTCCACCTTCAGCACCGTGATCATCTTGCTTAAGATGCCACTGATTGAAAGAGAGGAGAGAGGAGTCATCTGTTGGAAGTTAGAAATGAGGGCAGCTATGTATTCCATCATCCCACTCTGCACAAATGGTGTCAGGGTCTTGATTGTCAGCACTTTATGAACACTACATTTTTGCCAAATGCAATTCTTTGCTATTCCACAAAATTCCATGAAATTACCCACTCTTGTTCCTTTATTCATGCTACCCCTGTGTGGAACCCCCCAAATTTCTGCTGATCACCACCTGTCCCCTCCACCAACCCATGGAACATGAAACTTGCCCTTCAAGTACACACTGAATTTCATTTTCTTTAAAAAATTTGCATTGTTGGGCTTATTCAAAACTCCTTATCCTCAGGATCTAAAGAAGAGACAACTATCTAAGGAGCTATTTACTGTAATTCTGACAAGACTTGGAAATATACACAGACTGTTTTTTTCTTATGGAGTATTTCACTGGCGCTAACCTGCAAGACTCCCATCCCAAACATTTTCTAGTTAAATGATAGCAACACTGGAATAAGCAAATAGGTAACATCAAGACATAATTCTATATATGGCATTCAGTTTTTTGTTTTGTTGTGTAGTGTCTAATTGCCGTGAACTGTTCATATGTAAAAGCATAGGAATGTTTAGGAAGATGGAGCTGAGCTGTGCTATCCTATACGATGCCCACATGTGGCCATTTAAATGTTAATTAATTAAAATCAAATAAAATTAAAATTTTACTTTCTCTGTCACATTTCAAGTGCTCAAGTGGCTACCCTATTGGACAGTACAGCTATAAGACATTTCCATTGTCCCACAAAGCTCTACTGGATAGATGCTCAGAGTGTCACATGCATCAGAATCAGCAGGATGGCTTGTGAACACAAAGCTTCTGATTCAGTAGATCTGGAGTGCTGCCTGAATATTTGAATTTCTACCAGGAGCCCAGCTGATGGTGCTGCTGTGGTCCAAGAACCACACTTTGAGGACCACTGGATTGGCTGATGACACTGGATGAGCGTTGTATGGTGTGTGCACAGGAGTCTCAGGCTCAGCACAGGCGGGACTCCCCCCTTCTCTTAAGCAGATGCAGAAGTATCTAAACACTGGTAATCTTTGGAAAGATATATGGTGGTTTTCTAACACCAGCAGTTTTCTTAATTAGTATACAGTTAGGTCAGAATTTCCTAAACACATCACCAAGGAGTCAGCGAGGCTTGTACTCCCTGGAATTGTGTGCAGAAATGTGTGTTTATGCCACGAGCATTCTTCTAAGACCACTGTGGTTGCTGGGACTTGGGCTCTGAAGCCGAATGCCTCATCACATGAGGCTCGGGTAGGTTGTTTAGCCTTTCAGTGACTCAGAGGAAAACAACAGGACTACCACAGGGCTGTCTTCAGGTTAAAGGAAAAATGCATGTAAAGAACCACGCATGGTGCTTAACACAGAGTATGTGCTCCATCTCTGTTAGCTGTTACTATTTTCACCAATTCTCCATGAGGTCCATAACCACCGCCCCACATGCACAATTCAGATTGCCTTGTTTAAGCTGACATTGCAATGTGCATTCTCTGTATACCACAGCAGCTGTTTTGGATGATGACTCAGGGGAAGAATTAAAATTTGGTACAAGAAATGGAGTATTTCAAACATAATAGCTAAGAACTCTCTCTTTACAGAACATGGGCAGGTGAAATTGAAAACAGAGTTTCTTCAACTGCATTTCCATCTGACAAGAGGCATGAGAGGTATATTCCCTGTGCCCTAGACTGGGCTATAAGCTGTATGAAGGATAATCAGTTATTTATTTTGTGATGGCTGGAGCTGAGCAGTAATAAAGGACCATGAGAAGAAGGATTACACCCTAGGGAGAGAAGAGAGGAGAGCTAGATGTAGCTTGGATCCCTGATGACAATGGAGTCCATATACAAGATTTGTACTATGTATCTCTAGACTCCTCTTATGTGAAAGAAAGAAAATATTTCTATTGCTTAAGCCACTATAATTTCTTTGCACATGTCACTCAACCTTATTTTAAATGCATTCAACATATTCTAGCATTCTTAGCTACTTGTAAGGAGTGGTATCCCTACTGAAAAAGTTACTCAGAGTTGAAGCCTTCTGTGAAGAAGTGGCTAGTGCCAGAGCAATAGATCAGCAACGCATGCCTGTTGGAAGTTAAAGTCCCCACCTAAAGGTTTACTGTTTCTATTCAGCACACTTTCTGAAATGGTAAGCGACTTTCTAATTCTAGGATTGCTACCCTCCCGCTAGAGTCCCTACCTATTTCCTTCTTGCCGCCACCTCCTTGGCTCCAGAACCATGGCAATTCTCCTGCCAGAATCCTCATGACCATCACACTGCACTCTCCCTTCCTCTCTTAGCCCAGAAATTGACATTGCATTCACAAAATGGGACTGCAAAATCATACTTGGTTACGTTAGCCTGAAAAGGCTAGGTTTGAGGCATCATGTTAATGAAGCTATTAGCTCTCTTCTTTATCTATTCTATATATTTGAAATCCTAGTGTGTACTTAAGCAGCCAGATACTGACATTATTTTTTACCATGCAATGAATTCTACATGTCTGTATATTTTTATTGAAAGCACAGATGCTTTTTCTTGAAGAAGCAAAGCAAAATTCAGTCAGGGTTCAAGTGGAACAAGAAAATAAAGATATCTTTAGTCTCATAATGCTCCCATAATAACATTCACTTTAGACAATTTTAAGTTGAATGGGTCATGTCTTTCACCTGAAAAACAAATGTAATGTAACTGGGGCAGATCCTGGCTTTGTGGAGACTGAAGCTTATTTAATTCAAGGGCCCTCTTTAAGAAAAAAATACAAAATTATAAAATACAAAATGAGGTAAAAATCACTTCTACTTATAATCAAGACATATGCACAAGTCTCAACCCAAGAGAAAACGGGGATTAATTAAAAGCAACCTATCAATAGACGTATAGCTAATCAATAGACGTATAGCTAAAAGCCAAAAAATAAGAAAAGAATCAAATGAAAAGCATTAAAAAAAAACTTGCAAGAGAAAAAAATACAAGCAGTAGCTGTTTTGAATCTCTGGTTAAATTTATGTAGCACTTCTGAGAAGAGAAAAATCTTTATACACAAAAAGAGCTGCACCGAAGACCACATATAGCTATCCAACCATCCAATACTCCAAGGAATGTGCTAGATATTCAGATATATATTATATCTAAAAACCTCATCCTAGGAAATATGTTAAGACAATGACTTGTAGACATAAATATTCATTGGCTCTCACGGAATATTGCTTAAAAGCCTCTAACATTTGCTTTAGATGTGCCATCCTTCAGAACAAAATGTATCTTTTTTTAAATCTTGTATCCACTGATAATACAAAAAACTAATAGCCAACTTTAATTAAGCACTTGCTATGTGCCCAGCCAAGCAGCATGCTAAGCACTTTACATGTGATGCCCCAATTATCCCCCAACAAACAAAGGAAATAAGTGTTTTATTATCCAGGAAAAATTGATGCCTAGGTAGGTCACACAGCTGTGAGGGGTGAAGCCAAAACCAAATCCAAGCAGTTCCATAGAAACCTGAACTTCAGAGAAGTTAACCAACCAACCCAGGTCACAGAGCTATTAAGTGGTAGAATCAGGATTCTAACTGAGTCTGACTTCAAAACAGGTATTCCTAACACCATGTTCTTATACTCTGACACTGTTTAGGTATCCGAGCACAAAATATGACATTGTCGAGGGTTTACAGTTCCTTTTGCAGAAATGGCAGACAGGAGAAAAGCAAATACGGAATATTTATTAATTTAATAAGTTTTTGTTGAGCTTCTAGCATGTGCATGGCCAACTTGCTATTTTGGGGGGGGGGGGTGTAAAAGGCACAATTGGTCTTCCTTCAGATAATGCACATACATTTTAGCAGTTGTAGCTTATTTTATCATTAGAGCTAGTGCCTTCTTCCCTTTGTTCCATGCACTTTTTCTGGAATAATAACAGTTATTCATATTCATTTCATAGCTTCCTTATGACCAAAAGACATAATTTGAGGACGTTTGCTTTGCCACATCATGTTTTTTAAAGTATCATACAAATTAAAATGAATACATTAATAAGAAGAAAACTATCATTTGCATTTGTGGAGGATGGAAAAACTGCCACAAGATCCCTACTCCTGCTAAAGTGGGGTTTCCTCCCACTAATCCATCCCCTCCATACCAAAAATGGATTGGGAATTCTTTTTAAATCCTAATTGCAGGATCAGGTCCAACTGGACGGAACCAGGTCTACAGCCAACACCATATCACATGTTCAATTGTCAAAAAGAAACAAATTATTATTTGAGACCTAACATACCAAGAAACAAACATCTGTCATCCCACCCCCACCCCAGGCCTGCCTCTCCATCTCCTACAAAGGGACAACAATTTGGGATGCTGTTTGCTTGTTTATGTTTATAAAAATAAGACATGGGGGCCGGCCGAGAGGCGCGGGGGTTGAGAGCTGGCTTGGGACGCAGATGGCCCCCGTTCGGATCCCACATAGGAGGGCGAGTGACACTGCCCTCTAAAAAATAAATAAATAAATAAGACATGGAATTGTTAAAAATTGGGAAAGCACAAAAAAGATATAGAGAAGAAGAAAAAAATTTCCAAAATCCCAGTTCCAAGAGAAAATATCTATTAACAGTTTGGTTATATTTCCTGCAGTATTTTATCTACCTTAGAAAACAATTGAGATCAGTGTATATAATTCTAAAATCTGTTTTTAGTGGGTGTTTTTGTTGGGGTTTTTTGTGTTTTTTTTTGTTTTGTTTTGTTTTCACTTTAAAAGTTCATCTGCTTAATATGCATGTACAGCTCCTTTATTTTTCAGGCAAAGGTCAGCTCAACGTCTTGACTTGAGCATTCTAGAGATGGCTGCAAAACAGCCCAAGTTTTTCTTACGTGTAATTCAGCAGGTTGTCCTGACACCTTTTGATTGAGTGAAGATGCACCCACTCAAGTTACCCTCATACAGCTACACGACAAGATGAGAGCTGAACTTCCTGAAAAATATGAATTGTCACTGTATTTTCATGCTAATATGAATTGAGTGAGAAGTTTGTATTATTTTTCATGTTTCATAACATCTAGTGAGTTATACCTGGCAAATCTCTGAATTGCACAAGCAGAAAAGATGGCAAACCCAAAAGAAAGGAAAGGATACAGCACATATGAAGGAGTGGAGGAATCATTGAAACATCTATCAAGATAAAAATGTGTAAGAGCCTCATTTGTTTGACAAGAAGGAAGTGAGAGAAGAGGATGTGAAGGAGAGGAGAGTCAGCTTGTCATTCATTGCTGCGCAGCTTGTAGAAGCCTCCTGACTGAGATTTCCCCTCTCCGGCTACCCGAAAACCTTTCTTATTCTTCAGTCCGACAACAACAGTTAGAGTGAGAAGACACCTTTATTACTTTTATGATATGAATTGATATGTGGGAGATTTGGCAGATGATTATCTTTGAAAACCATCCAAATCCATGTACTTCTAACTGAATCAAAGAGATCAACACATATAATGGACTTTTCCTTAAGTCTGTGTATTGGCCCAGAACAGAGAGTGGAGGTAATCACGAAAGCTTTATGGGTTGTCAACCGCGGACTTCATCATCTTGTTTGATTTCAGTGGTGGCTGCTTTTATAATTTTTAAATTGAGATTCCCAGCATTCTCTATCTTCTTATTCATCTTTCTTCTTTAAAAGAATTGCTGATGCCTGGGAGGCGTCAGCCATAAGGCAATGCAGCTTTATCAGAGGAGGACTTATCCAGATGGCATTTTTTTTTTCAGTAGAAACAAAGGATAGGATGCAGTTTGCCCAACATGCATATACGACTTATGAAGCTTGGCGGCCAGTCTGTTGTTAACCTGTCGCCACAAACAACTTTCTTAAAATGGATGGTCTATATTTCAGGGAGTGGGTGGTTTTAGGGAGACATTTTTCAGGTAGTAAAGATTGCTCTGAATCATGGTGAATAGAATGAGACTCATTTGCTCACAGCCTACCGGTTTCTTCCCTGGATAATGTAAGAACTTCCTGCAAAGTCATATCTCTTATAAGACATGACGCTAGCAAGTTTCAGTTCCTTCAGTTATTAGTGATCCTCATACAGGCATTTTCCATAAATGCCTAAACAGGGACAAATATGTCTTGTTTCTCACAAGGGGAGGAAAAGTAGCAGCATCTTGGTTCTGAAGTGAGTTGCCAAATTTAGTTGAGTTCCTTAGTAACTGGATGTTCAACTAATGAATGCATGCTGAAAACAGCCTCCTAATATCTTCAGTTAAAAGCATACATTTTCAATTTGTTGTTTCCAAAAAACTGAGCGTGGTGAACTAGACAATTTTAATTCTGAGCTTCTTGATCCATGTGCTGGAAACTGTGACCCAGACACACGTTTGAACTTGAAAAAACGGTTTACAGGGAAGGATCAACAAAAGAGAGTCCATAGCCTAAAAAATATATAGTCTATATTTTTTAAGCCAATTCTCAGTTATCTATGGTATAATTTCCAAACTCACATTCAAAAGCAAATATAAGTACACAGGTCATAGCTAAATATCAAATATTTATTTTGAGTTATCTAGATTAACTAGATCCCTGGAAGAAACTAATAAATTGCTCATAGTGCAAAAACAGCTTTCATTGTTTGTAGAAAATGCAGCATGTTTCTGTTTTCTTCATAGACAAAAGCCCAGTTCAAATTTGTTTATAGCAAGCCCCAGAGGAACTTTAAAAGGTTTTAGTAATAAAAAATAAACCTGCTATAGGTTTCATTTTATTCCACTAGGATTTGACTTTTTTCAAAAATAAATTTGTTTTATTAAAAGTTGGTTGTAAAAATGCAACTGAGAAAGAAATGTCTAAAACAAAATGTAGAAGTCCCTAGTCCTGCCCACATTTTAAATTTGGGTAGAGCTTTATAGATATAACTATTGCTAAAATGCCAAGGCTGACTAATGTTACCTTCATCAACACTGGCTCTTATCAATCTTTTTAACACTTGCTTGCCCAATATTTCTAATGAACTATATCTGCTTTCAGGATGTCTTAACCTTGAATTGTCCACCTTCTACAATGTTTCCAGAATGATCTACCTAATTTCAAACCTAATTAGTTAATCCCTTTGTTTCAGGGCCTCAGCTGGCTCCCTGCAGTTATGAAATGAAATCCAAACTCCTTTACAGAGCTCACCAGCTCCTCACAGCCTGGGCCCTACCTCCCGTTATTTTGCCTCATATCCACAAATCACCTTTTGTGCCAGCCACGCTGAATTTTTTATCCCGTTTTTTTTTTTGGAATTTGTGATTCTCTTTTTCACATGTACACCCTTGCATTTACTATTTCCTCTCCCTTCTATCTCTGATAAATTCCCATTCAACTTCTAAGAGCCAGATGAAATATTATCTTCTCTGTGCCACTTCCCTGACCCCCCAAGAAAAACCTAGCTGCTCCTCTTCTGTGTCTCTTATGGTAGCACTTAGTACATTACTATGTAATTTTTATACAAATGTTTGTTTCCCCCATAGGCCATAATGTCTTTGAGGACAAGGACGCACATCATTGTTTCCTTGTTTTTGGTTAAGTTCTTGATTTATAGGAGGCCCTCAAAAAGGGTTTACCAAATACCTAAAGAGTATTCAATAGCATACAGCAAAAGTAAACAACAACAAAAATCCAGCTTCTCTTCTTCATCTATAGCATGGAATATGAATTATTTGAGAGTAGTCAGTGCATAACAAGCATTAACAACCTATGGCCGATCTGTCCAAGGAAAGCATGCCATGAAACTCTGTGCGTGGGCATCTCCACAACCCAAATAGCAAAGAAGACAAACTATACCTAAGTGTTTCTCCTTCCCATCTTCCTTCTGCCTTCCTCTCTCACCTTCTGCAACCTTACACCCACAGCATTCACTCTCAGATGCCCCCTGGCTGGCCGGGGCTCCTTACTATAGAATGTATACTGAGCCATACACAAAAATTTTCCCCTTTTCCACCTCAGCCAACTTCCACTCCTACAGCTAAGTATCATGAGACATCTGCTTAAGAAGCAAGTAAGACTATACGACTTAAGCAGTTGATGCCCAGGCAAGAATAACCTCAATCTTCCAGAGAGAAATATCTCTTTAAAAGATTAGCTAATTAACTCAAGTGAACCTAACCAGCAGAGTATACTAAAGAGATGTTTTTTTGGTTTTGTTTTGTTTTTTTGAGGGCAGTGTCACTGGCCCTCATATGTGGGACCCGAACTGGGCAGCTGACTTCCCAAGCCAGCGCTTAACCACCGCGCCCCTCGGCCAGCCCTCTGAAGAGATGTTTTTATTGGAAGGACTTCCAGTAGTCCCTTAGACTTTCTAGGTCAGTATATACGACCAGCTCCAGGATGGAAGAGACAGTGTCAGCAAGCAGATCCCTCATTTCTGCAATATTGCCCACACCTGGCACATCTGCAGGACTTTCCCACTGCCCCTTCCTTAGAGGGGCAGTACTCAGAAGATCACAGTCACTCAGGGCATACACTTTTGGCCTAGTGGAAAGAAATCATTGAAAAAGCAAGAGAATTGGGGCAAGAAGAGCAACGAGAAAAAGATTTGAGAGATGCGTCAATATGGGGGAAACCACATAGGAGATACAATCCCTGAATAGACGGCATTGGGCAGTCACACAAAAAGCAGCCTGCTGAAAGAATCTGAAATGCAACCATCCTAGCATTTTTTTTTTCTATTTAAAATGCTTTTCCCCTAAAGAAGCTGAGTGTCTTATATTAGCTTTTAAAAACTACAAAAGATTGAGTCAGAAACCCCATTTTTCTTTCTAAAATTATGAAAGACTACTGAATAGCTGAAAATGTCTCTGCTCTACCCTCACTTCTCATAATATTAGTTTCTATCCCCAATTTGATCTTATTTCCAGGGCAGCCATTCCTCTTTTAGCCACACATGCTGAGATCAAAGGATGGAGAGGCTGTTACATACAAGACCAATGTTACAGACAGAAGAGTTGGAAAGGGCTCAAACTTCATTACATAAAAAAAAAAATAATAATTTCAAGGGATAAAAACTATTTTCAGAGGAAGCCAAAACCAAAAATAGTAGCAACTTTAAACTTCATTTTAGGAGCTTAAGGGATGTTATGCCCCTCCGTGTGGTTGCCTAGGGAACAGGATTCCTTTATCTTTTGCTATCCAATAATTTCTTGGAAATTGCTGCTCTATGTTATAACTATGATTGTTAAATTCTCTAAATGGAAAAGCCCCCCAAAAATGCAGTTTAAGTTATAGTTTTGGGATCTCTGTCAGGAAAATGTTATAGAAAAATGTCAGGAAAAATAGTTATAGAAAGCTAAAGCTCCTTTCATATCTTCTTGCTGTCCCAACACATTAACATTCTTCTACTTGAACAGATGTTCTTATCCATAATATCTTATTCTTCATTTTGATTACTGAATGTGGAGTCTTCTTATAAATAAGTGCATTTATCTTCATGCAACATACTTATCTTAGTCTGTCAAAAAAATATAAATAGGACTATTCTAGCCTGAACTAAGCCCTGCAAAATTATTCTTTCACCTAAGCATTAATAAAAGAATGTACTTGATAACAGAATGTATAAGAAGCAAAGAAGATATTTGGCTTTCTATACATGGTAAATTTTCTTCAACTTTTGCCTGTTACCAGCCCAATCTTGAGGGAGAAAAGTTAGGATGACTGTCATGGGGAGGATTATTGAAAGTGCCATCAATGATATTAGCACATGTTTGTTTTATATAAAAATGACACTGCTGGCCAAATCCCTATCCTTTATACTTCCTGTAATTCTATCCATCCAAAGTAATTATTGCAGTGAGTGTGCTGAGTCTTTCATTTCTGGTTCCCTTGTGCTATTAAATGAATAAAGGGCATTCTGAGAGCTGACTCTGCAGTGGGTCGAATACACCTTCTGTTTATGTTCCCTGCTAATGCTTTTGGCTTCTCTATAGGTTATCACTTTTTACAAGGAAGCTAGCTAGGTGAGGCTAAACTTTATCTCTTCACTTGCCTCTGTGAAACAGCGTGTGTTAAAATCTAGATCAGGAAAAGAAACTGAGACCAATGGCTAAAGAGGGGGTAAACAGGTGATTTGTTGAGTTCAATTTTCTATGAAATTTTAAGATCCTGGCTGTCCTGTGCTTGAGATCAGAGACTCTGAACATCTCCAACACATAGCCTGTAACGAGAGCCATTCACTGAATAGCAAAATCTCAATTAACCAGAATGTAATCACAGGAGAAATATTCCTACTTGTCATAAAACAGTGTCTTGGGCACCGTGGGGCTTAAAAATATGCCAAAATAATTTTCTGCAGATCAATTTTAAGAGAGTTGAATGATAAGAGAACAGATTCATGTAAGAAATCTTTTTTAATGAAAAAGTTTCCAGGGAAGGTCCTCAGATAAGTTCATACCCAGTTCTATCTTCTACAACTAATTACTGCACCCTAAGAGTAATCAGAATCATTTAACAGAATTGCCAAACACCTCATTTTGCTCACTGTGTTTATTAACTAGGTCCTGTTACTGACTTTTTAGGCTCCTATGGAACCATGGATGGAGGAGTTTGAACACTGAAGTTCTGATGTGGATTAATGTTGAAAACAAAATTAATCAACTCAAACTTATTAATTTTAGGTTTTAAATTAGTAATGCACATTTGTTTTATTGGAGAATATTCAATTCTGCTACAGAAAATGAGGAATCAAATGAGATCGGTGAAACTTATAACAGGTGTTAAGTGCAGATAAGTGACTTATGAGACATTAGGCATAAATAAGTAGTACATGCATGTGCTGAACATAGAAAGGGATAGCTATGCTGAGGAAACACTAAAATTGTCACTAGACATTAAGTATGCATGAGGTATATGAGTCACTCAATATTTATGAGGTCTTAAATTGGCCACCCATTGGTTATACCCATTCTGGCCCCACAGATACTCTGCCAGATAAAATCAATAGCTGCTCATAAACAAACTGGTGAGCTTACAATTGTGGCCAGACATACTTGTCCCTGTGTCTCTCCAATTGAGCTTCCTTGCTCCAAACCTCAATTCTTTTTCTCTTAACCACACCATAAACAGGGAAAGCTGATGAGAGAGGAGAAAGGGAGAGAAGGAGAAGGAAGAGGGGAGAGGGGGATGGAGACTGACCAGGACTCATGTAGTAAGGTCCTCCTACCTCGCTTGTACCTATTCCTAAGTATATAAACCTTTCCATCTCTTTCCCATTACTTCTCACTGTGTGTTTTAAATTGATTCAATAAACCATCTAAGTCAAGCATATTAACTTGTGATCCATAACCCGTGGGATAGCTTGCCTGATAGTATATATTTGGAGGCTGCATTGTATCAAGGTAATTTCCTACATGACAAAACTCATCAGTGTTTCTTAAGCCTTCATATGGTCTGCTAATTGTCTGCCATTAAGGACCAGTATAAGAAAAATAAATGAAAAGTGGCAACCAATTATTAATGGGGAAACCTAAAGTAGTCAATCCTGCTTAGCACTACAGCTTGGTCACACGTGATCTATGTTTTGACTTTATATTACATACACCTGAATGGTCGTGTTTTCTTCTGGTAAATATATCCCTGAGTTGAATCATTAAACTATAAATACTGGTATTTCATGGTGGCCCACAAAGAGTATAGCGGTCAATACAGAAGTTCTATACCATCATTTTCGAATGATGTGAAACTAACTCATTTCACTGCATCTATATTTATTTACTACATATTTCACATGGGCCAGGCACTATGCTGTATACTACAGTGGAGAAAGGTTGAATATGATCAAGTCCCCATCTCAGGAATTTCAGAGAGATGCATAGTGTATTACAAAGATACACTAAGTACTCAGGTAATTATGATACAAGGAACTAGCTACATTCCATAAAGACATGCAAACAAACCTTTATGGAAATTCAAAGAAGTAAGCAATCACATTCACTGGAAGAATCCCAGTAAAATAAAATGATACAGACTCTCTTGAGGGTACTTGAACAACGTGTATGAAAAATCTTAAGACTGCACAGTTTATGGTAGTTAAAAATGACAGATCTACTATTTTGGGAGTGGTTAAATAAACTATGATACACCCACTCACTAGACTATATGCAGCTCTTAAAAATTACATTGCGGGGGGCGACCGGTTAGCTCAGTTGGTTAGAGTGTGGTGCTGATAATACCAAGGTTGCTGATTCTATCCCCCCATGGACCACTGTGAGCTGTGCCCTCCTTAAAAGAGTCAACTATGTCATTGTAGCATGAAAGCAATGTGTAACCAATGACCATGGCTGTTCCCCAATAAAATTTTTTCAAAAAGAAGAAAACATTATAAAAAAAATTACATTGCAGATAGGTATTTCATAAAATTTTATGGGAAAAGTAAGAGATACACATGGTAAAAAACAAACAATCAAAAAAACAATGAAATGTCTTTCTCCCACCCCAGAATCTCCAGTACCTTTACCCCAAAACACCACCATTTTAAAGTACACAAACAAACATATATTTGTATGTACACACTTCTTTATTTTTATTCAGATAGTGGGTGTCATACTATATATACTCTTTGGCACTTTGTTTGGGACCTGTAACCATTTATCTTGGTGATCTTTCCCTATCAGCAAACTATAGATCTATAGCATCTTTTTCTATAGTCACAGAATATGCAATTGTATGAGTTTTAAATATATTTCACTTATTCAGTCCCCTATTAAAGGGCAATTATATTGTTTTCTGAATTTTGCCATTACAAACAACGCTGCAATATATCTAGATGAAATGTTTAATAATATGTAAAAATGTTCAAGGTATTTTCAATTTTTAAGAGGGCAGATGAACGAACATCTGGTTTCCAGTTCCACATGTAAGGAGCTTGGAAGTGGCTACTCCATCCTATGACAAAAGATTAGAGAGGCAGTAAACAGAGGGAGAAGGCAGGGAGTCTTGTCTTCCTGGGGCCGACTCAGGAGTGGGAGCCACGACAGAAACTAGTGCTAAGACAGGAAACACTGAACTGTAACTGACAAATTGCAAGAGGCACAGTGTAGACAAGTCTAAGAGCTAAAAACACCAGAGGGACCAAGTCATAGGCAGTTCCCCACAATATGTGAGATTTACCTCTAGGAATTCAACACATTCCCATAGTAAATATCAGAAAAATCCCCTCAGGTTTCCAGCAGTGGGGAATGAAAAAGGAACTACTTCGAGCTATGTCAGAGCACTCTGTTTTTCTAACAAGGCCTGCTCTAGGAGAAACGAGTTAACCAGGGCCTAACCTGCTGGGGTATTCTTAGAGCCTAATGGACCTGATGCAAGGGAAAAATCCAACTCCAGTCCACTCTAGCCATCCTGTTCCACCTAAGGGGAGAGAAAAAAACTGAAAAATTTTGTGAAGTTCACAGTCCAGAGGCATGGGCTCACTAAAAAACTGACACCTAATCATAGGACTATAGAAGACCTCCCCTCTCCTCATTCTCTGCCATCACCACCACCACTTTACTAAATGCCTATTTACAGCAGTTCCTTTTATGTAGTACTTCATGTCCCACTACTGAGAAAAATTACAAGGCATACCAAAAGGAACAAAACATAATTTTAAGAGACAGGCCAAGCTTCAGAATCAGAAATGGCAGGGATGTTGGAATTATCAGGCTGGGAATTTAAAACAATTATGGTTAATATGCTAAGGGTTTCAATGTATAAAGTAGACAGCCTCTAAGAACAGATGGGCAATTTAAACAGAGAGATGGAAATCCTCAGAAAGAACCAAAAAGAAATGCTGGAGATCAAAAACACTAAACAGAAATGAAGACTGCCTTTGATGGGCTCAGTAATAAACTAGACACATTAGAGGAAAGAATCCCTGAGTGTGAGGATATCTCAGTAGAAACTTCCAAAGCTGAAAAACAAAAAGAACAAAGGCTGGGAGAGAAAAAACAGAATTGAATATCCAAGAACTGTAGAACAACCACAAAAGGTATAAGACACACATAATGGGAACACCAGGGGAAGAAAGAGAGAAAGGAACAGAAGAAATATTTGAAATAATCATGACTTGGAATTTCCCCCCAAATTAATGTTAGACATGAAACCACAGATACAGAAAGCTCAGAGAATACCAAGCAGGATGAATAATAATAATAATAATAATAAAAATTACACCTAGGCATGTCATTTTAAAACGATAAAAAAAAATTCTGAAAAAGCCAGAGGAAAAAACACCTTCACTATAAAGAAAGAAGGATAAGAACTACATTCTACCTCTCTGTAGAAACCATACAAGGAAGAAGAAAGTGGAGTGAAATATTTAAAGTGTTGAGAAATAATGACCACTGACCTGAATCCTACACCCTACAAAATTATCCTTCAACAGTGAAGGAGAAATAAAACATTTTCAGACAAACGAAAATTGAGGGAATTTGTTGCCAGTACACCTGCCTTACAAGAATGTTAAAAGAAGTTCCTTAGAGAGAACAAAAATAATATAACTTAGAAACTTGGATCTACATAAAGTAAAAAGAACATCGAAGAAGGAATAAATGAGGTAAAATAAAAAGTTATTTTTCTTATTCTTAACTGATCTGTTTGTTTAAGATATCAACACTATTTAATTGCATATAATTATGTATATATCATATATATTATATATAACAAAGTTAACATGGATTTCTAGTGATGATATGTCAATGTAGGTTCATCAATTGTAACAAATGCACCATTCTGGTGGGGGGATGTGGATAGTGGGGGAGGCTGTGCATGTGTGGGGGCAGGGAGTATATGGAAAATCTCTATACCTTCCCCACAATTTTGCTGTGAACCTAAAACTGCTCTAAAATAATAAAGTCAATAATGAAAGAGCAGATTATAAAATAGCATAAACATTATGATCCCATTTAAATTTAGTTAAAATATATTTTCCATAGGGAGAAAAAGTCTGAAAGGAGAAATTATATAAATAGTAGTTAGTAGTAGGATTACAGGCGATTTTAATTTTCATCCTTTTACTTTCTGTGCTATTACCTGTGAACTCTCTATTATCTATTATAGTGAACATATATCTTTTATATAACTAAAAAAATTAAAATAAACTATTTTAAGAACAGTTTTGTGGATGAGACAGTCCTATTTGAACTGGGACTTGAAGAATGGGTGAAATTTTGACTTGTTCAGATACAGAGAAAATAGCAACAAAAGGAATTGTGGCTGAAGTTACATGGAGTGAGAACGTTTAGGCAAGCTGGAAGCAAAACTGTCTAGTTAGGTTAGGGCATAAAATATCTGTAGGAAAGTACTAGAAAAGAAAGAGGTTGGAAAACTGAATTGAGACCTTGCACATTGGATAAGGTATTTGTACTTAACACAGTAGGTAGCACAGGAGAGGAACATAAAGACAGAGGTGGGCAATAGCACCTCTTTCATTTTGTCAGAAAAATTCATTATCCAGAATATTCTTGAGAACTTAGTTCAGCCAACAGTTGGTATTGCACTAGGTATGTCTCAAAAAAAGAGTCAAAATTATCTAACAGAATTTCAGAGAGAGAAAGAGAGACATCAACTTAGAGGAATACAATGTCATAAGTCAAATGTGAAAAGTATCAAAGAATTATTGCTACATAAAATACTTTCAAAGACATCAATACTTACCACTCACATGATTTCACAATAATATACTCACTGTGGGACGTTAAGTACTTATGCCCAAAAGATGATTGAATTACAAGATTTCACCAATGCCATAAAGCAGGTACACTATATGAAATGTACACCAATTATATTTATGACTGCCACACAAGACAGATTGATTTCAAGGACATTGAATGGTATCTAGACATAAAGACCTTTTTGTCTTTAATCCCAGCAGTTTTGCACAGAAGGTATTATCATCCTCATTTTCCAGAAAAATAAAATGTGGTTCTGAGGGCTGCATTCACCTGTGCTATACACACAGCTAACAGGAGATAAAGTTGGTATTAGGGACATTTTGGCTGAGAGCCTGTGACTCTTCCACTGGGCAACATGGCCCAATACTTGCCATTTGTCCCCAAAACAGCATTCTGAAAATGTCATCATTGTCTTCCTGTGCCAATACCATGATCAGAGCAACTGTGAGAAACCCTCAGGACTCATTCCAGACAGATAACTGCATCTCTCCAGCTTATCAGAATAATAATCCCATGGCAAATAGCAAAAGCAATAAAAATTTCTAAGGAAAGAGCTGTGTCAAATAGTTTTGTGTCCAGCCCCTTTCTTTGCCTCAATTGCTAGCAAAACAAAAAAAAATTGGACAGAATAATAACTATGTCTTTCATTGGTTTAGGGGATCAGATAAACAGATCCCTTTTATAAAACCAGGACAAGAAGTTTAAGTCTCCAAATATAAATGCTTATGCATTTTAAATATCTGAAATTTCCTTTAAATATCTCAAGAATGAAATTTCAATTTAAAATGCCTATAAATAGTATGGAATTGAACAAAATGTTATTGATTTGAGCCAAATAAGAAAATGAGCAAGAGGCCTTTTTGCTATCTTTACAGAACATAATTCTTTAGGGAATAAAGGCAGTGTTCTAAAAATAGAAAGAACATTTTCTCTCCAAATACCCACCACTTCCCAATATCACTACACTTTCATCTTACATCTGTAGGCAGCTTTCTTTTTTTCTCCCCCAAAGAAAAGACATGGACATATCTGGTGGAAATGGTGGAGATATCTCAGCATTTCTAAATATCAGATGATAGGCAGAATTAGAAAAAGAAAATTACTGGAAAAATGTTTCCCATAATCTCACCCATAATGTTTCCCATAATCTCAAGATCAATAGAGGCAACCAAGGAAAAGGTAGTAATCTATTAACGAATGTTCTCACTGCTCCTAGGACCATCCCTGGAGAATGGAGGGCAGCTGAATAACAAGAAGGAAACAAAGGAAGGGGTCTAATCACCAAAGGTCTGAATGGTTCACTCACCCCACCCCACCCCCCAAACACTTATAAGTCCTCACTATGGACTAGGCATCATGACTACAAAAATAAATGGCATATTAGGTTGAATTTCTCTATTAAACACTCCCATAGACCATGGTACTTCTTCGTAGCACTCATTACAGGATCACATTTCTGTCTTTTTAGCAACATGTTAAATCTTAAAGAGACTTGTTTATGGGAATGTAAACTGGTGCAGCCACGATAAAAAAACTATATGGCAGTTTCTCAAAATAAAATAATAAAAATAGAATTATCATAGGATCCAGCAATTTCATTTCTGGATCTGTATTCAAAAGAACTAAAAGCAGGGTCTTGAAAAGCTCTTTGCTTACCCATACTCAGAGCAGCATTACTCACAATAAGCAAGAGGTGGAAGCTGCCCAGTTGTCCATTCACAGATGAATGGATGAACAAAGTGCGGTAAATACATACAAGGGAGTATAAGTCAGCCTTAAAAAAGAAGGAAATCCGGGCCGGCCGAGTGGCGCATTGGTTAAGAGCTGGCTTGGGATGCCAGCGGCCCCATTTCGGATCCCACATATGAGGGCCAGTGACACTGCCCCCTACAGCTAACAACAGCTCCACCTGGAGCTGGGCTGTGCGAGCCCCAGCGACGGTGTAGGCTGCAGCCCCTGCTGCAGTGGGCTGCCATAGGCTACAGTGAGTGGCCGGCAGCCAGCGTGAGCTGCCAATAGCCGCGATGAGCGACCATCCAGAGACCGGCGACCGATGTGCCTCACCCGGGAAGAGGGCCATGATGATACCAACATGGGCCAGTGAAGCAATGTCCTCTACAACTAGACTGAAGAACAAAAGGACAGCAACTTGTCTGTTTCCTTCCCCAATTTCCCAATAAAATCTTTAAAAAAAAAAAAAAAAAAAAAGGAAATCCTATCACATGCTACAACCTGGATGAATCTTAAGGACATTATACTGAGGGAAATAAGCCAGTCATAAAAAGACAAATACTGTATGGTTCTACTTATACAAGGTACCTATTATAGTCAAATTCACTGAAACAGAAATAGAATGGAGGTTGCCAAGGGCTGGGGAAAGAGAGGAATTACTGTTTAACATGTATAGTTTCAGTTTTGCAAGATGGAACCATTCTAGAGATTAGATGTACAATAGTGTGAATATACTTAATATTACTGAATATACACTTAAAATGGTTAAGATGGTAAATTTTATGTGTATTTTACCACAATGAATTTTTTTTTAATTAAAAAGAGACTTGTTTATCCCTGTGTCTTTATTATTTAAGCACAGGTCCTTGCATCTAAAGAAGACACTTAATAAACATTTTTTGGATGGATAAAAGGATGGAGGAATGGGTGGATGGATGGGTGGATCGGACAAACCATGGGGATATGAACAAAAGTGCAACACATAAACCAATAATTACTATGCCATGTGAACATAGAAATGAGCCTGTGAACATGAAGAAGTGAAGAGTTCTTTTTAATTGTTGATTTTGACACAATATTTATTATATAGAATTATATTGTTTTATCTACAAACACCACAAAAATTTTCAATATAGATTTGATTTCTATCTATAATTTCTATCTATAATTCTTATTTTTTCTCTTATTTCTCCTCACTATAGTATAACCTGCCTTCTGACCTAGATGATATTAAAACAGAGAAAAATCTGCTCTCTGTCACCTTTGCTTTTTCCAGCACCCCTCTTAATTCAAAAGGCTAGTGTGAAATAAAGCTTACACTCAACACTGCAGAAAGGGAAAGCAGGTGATAAGTTGCTTGCTCATAGATTATTAATCAGCTATCCCCTGGGGCGTAGTGTTAGGAAGCTGTGTCATGTAATAAACGGCAGGCAAAAAGAATAATCTCCATTTTCTGACTCTGAAGTGCAGGCATGTGCTATAAAACTAAATTGACATCTGTTAGCAGGCTTGTCACATGGATGGTTTTTTCCTGCAAAATCTGGAATAAATTAAATCTTAAAATAAAACTTGGAAAAGAGAGCCTGCTTTACATAATTCCCTCTAATGGTATTCTGTGAACCCATCGCACTAATTTTAAAGAGAAGTTCTTATAAGAAATGTTTCATTATCATTTTAATTGCAAAACTGTTGAATGCTACTCCATGCTAGGAAATTTGTGTATTTTAAAAGGTCCTTATGTGTTTAACTAAAAAGTGGCAAATGAAACACTCCTTTCCTGATATTTTCATTGGCTGGAAAATAAATCAGGTTTTACCTCCAAATGAAAATATGACCTCCTTTTCTCCAAGCCCCTGGAGCCTGTTTCATGGGTGGTTTGTTATACTTGGGCACCTCAAAGAACTAGCATCGCTGACTGAGCTCCCAAAGCAGAAATGGCCCAGTCTGGATGTGACCTCACAGGGTTTACTCAAGAACACACTCTCTCAGATGTTTCACTAATATGACAGCAAGTTCTGGGGGCTCTGACTGTGAAAAGACATTCAGCATTTTTTGATACATATATAGAAATTTGCAGAGCCGTGCGACCCAGCGAACTCGAGCTGCACCGCACTGAATACAATATTCCCCTCTTGACCCACAGGCTCCTTTAGGAAAGAAGTCAAACAAAGGGAAACTTATGGGCACCAGGAGCTTAGAGCTCCTCTGCTCCCTCAGAATTCACTTGGCTCTTATTCCTAAAACTTTGTCGAAATGGCAAGAAAAACAAATGCCAGCTCCCTAGAGACTAATTTCCTCCATATGTGAAATCTTCCTCTTTTGTAATAATGTTGGGCCCCTCTGAAAATCTCAAAGAAGCAATTTTTGTCATTGTGCTTTCTTTTTTTTGAGGGCAGTGTCACTGACCCTCATATATGGGACCCGAACCAGGGCCGCTGGCTTACTAAGCCAGCGCTTAACCACCGCGCCACTCTGCGGGCCCTCATTGTGCTTTCTTTTATATAAAATCACAGTTCTGGTCTTATGAAAACTTCTTCATTTCACTCACAGACCTGAGTTTATTTGCCTGCACAAACTTTTCAAATGGCAGGGGGTATGCATCACACACCTTATAACAACGACCTGGTAAAGAGACAGGGAGGGAGGCTAAAGAAGTGGGCCGCCAGACGCTGGACCACTTTCTTGTTGAAAGGGTTTTATGCACAGCAGAGGATGGGAGATTTGCAAAAGGAAGACTGAGCCACTAAAGTCTTATCAACAGGAGGAGCCTCCTCAAAGGTGATGGTTACATCACCTGGGTTACAACTGAGTGGGGTGAATTACAAATGCAGGTTCCTGGCTCCATGCCAGTCCAGCGGAATCAGAATCTCTGAGGTTGGTCCTAGGTCTATCACTTTAATCAAGTTCCCTAGGTGATTGGGCTCCTTGATTGTGGCATGTTGCTGTTGTTTTTTTTGTTTTCCAATGTTGCCAATTCTAACAGTGAAATCTGAGAGCCACTCGGTGGTACAGGTCTAAGCGGATCTCCACATCTCAGAGCATCATTCACATACAACCTGACCAGTCATGGCTTCCGCCCAAGAAACACCAAAGGGAAGAACACATCAAAGAAAACACAAACCACAGCTAAATCCAGATGTACCCAGTTCTTTCTTCAAGTTGGGCTTTATAATCTGTTGGATCTACATACTAGCTAAATACTGAATGTTTTGAAAGTCATTAGGAAGAAGAGCCCAGACATTTTGCTTCACAGCAAATCTCACCATTAGAGGAGAGGGAAAATGGTACAAAGCCAAAACTCATTTCCTACATGTTGAGAGCGGAAGTTCTCAACTTACTTTCTCAAGATGGCTTGTCCTTAGGGTCCACTGCAGATTGATGGAGACCAAAAGATGTGTCTGCATTTCAAATTGCAATTCAAGACGGTGAATGACTCATTACTCCTAAATTGCCACTAGCTTATTTCACAGAAACACAGCTCTGTCACAATTAAACAGCAATTCTGCAAGATGAAGTTGCCTTCAAATACACAGAAAGAGAGTCACCTCTCTTTGAAAAAGGAATATAAACAAATCTAAATAGAAGATTTCACTGGAACCTAAAGGAATCACCTGGGCTTTTACCTTTACCACAGCAAATCCTGTTTCTGTGGAATTTTCCACTCAAATGTTTTTCTGAAATATCAGTGCCTAAGGCCTCTGGATGCACAAGGTACTGCTTATTAATTCTGAAGAAGGTTGTATAAAAGATAAAGTATCCAAATTTTGAAACCCTGCACATTTTATTTAGGAAGGTACTAGGGAGAAAGTTGTGTTGACAAGTATCTTATACATATTTCCTGAGCACTTCACAAGGTAGCTGGGATGAGATTCCATACAATAAAGGGTCTCTGGCCTTGAGCCACACGAGGCTCAGTTAGGAACACACATCTGAGAAGCAGGGGTACAGTAAAGCCATTAATCATCTAGGACTTAGGTATGTCTGGCCCTTGAATTGGTGTAGCTGACAACCAGGGAACATTTTTTATAAAGAAGCTTCCCTCCTGAGGAAAAAAAAAAAAATTGTCCCAGGAAAACAGCACATGTAGTACAAAAGTCTGGTGCAATAGGCTGGCACAGGAATGCGAATGGAAAAATGATCTAGAGCACAGCACAGCATCTGTGCCTCACACCACCCTTGGCAGGGACTCAGGCTGAGGGGGTGAGGACATCAGCAGAGTACAAAGTGGCCCGGTGCGTGTACTCCGCAGGAATTCCACACAGGTTCAAGCTCCAGCATTGCCAAGTACTGTTATATATCCCTTACTCCTATGTTTCTCAAACTATCATACAGATCTTGCTACTCAATGTGTGGTCCCCCCACCAGCAGCCTCAGCACCACCTGGGAGCTTGCTAGGAATGCAGTATCTTGGGCTCCATCCCCATCTCCTGAATCAACGTCTGCATTTTAGTTAGATTACCCAGGAGTTTCACAAACACATCAATATGAGCAATCTTGATATAAAATATGATTTGGGTTAATATAAATAAGCATTTCAAAGACTTTTGTTTGTTAGCTATTTTTATTTTATTTTATTTTATTTTTTTTTGAGGGCAGTGTCACTGGCCCTCATGTAGGACCGAACTGGGGCCGCTGGCTTCCCAAGCCAGCGCTTAACCACCACTCCACTCGGCCGGCCCTGTTAGCTATTTTTAATATGTATTAGAAAGCATAACTAGGACAGCTGACACATGAATCCACAGGTATTATCTCTCCAGACAATTCTAAGTAAGAAATGTGCATTAATTTAAAGTTGACTTAAAGCAAAGTATGAAGGGAAGATGTGCCTCTTGCCCATGCCAAACACAAAGCAAAAAAAGAGAATTATAAGACAGAGAGAACAAGAAGGGCAAAGCAGGGTTTAAAAACAAGATGAACATCTCTATGGACAAGAAACGAGAGCAGGACTGAAGCCAGGGCATGCTGGGCTCCTGCCCTAAAACAGGTGGCAGTAGTCCTGGGGTGAGGGGTGCATGTCCTACAGAGAACAGCAACTAAAAGAGCCCCATAAGAGAGCAGCCGAGCCACATTCATTGATTAAAGCCAAGGAAGGACTGGAGTGGAGTTCCCTGGGTCAGAAAGGAGTCTGAAATAAATGGCATGTAACCACTGGCTAGGGCTGGGGCTTGAAACCAGCCATGGCCTAGGAAGATGAGAGGAGAGAGACACACCCTAGCAAATAGCAAATGAGGCAGACCCCAGATGGTTCAGTGACTGAATATTCCCAATCTCACAAGGAAGATCGGGAGCCCCTGAACGCTTATATAAATAAGACCAGGCCCCGCAGGCTGCTGCAAAATCACTAGGCAAGGAAGGGCGAACCAAAGAGGAAAAATAAAAGCAAAAGCAAATCAAAAACTTCCCACTGAAAATAAGCCACCAAACAAAAATTCCAAAATACACACAGAAAACAACTGATGAGGAACATCCAACCAAAGCAATAATTGGGACATTACTTCATTGTGAGATTAATTTCGTTCAAAATAAGTATGTTTAAGATACTTAGAGCAATCAATAAGAATAATATCTCCTTTCACAAACATGCAAGCAGTGGCAAAGATTTTGAAGTAAAAATATGTAAAACTAAAAAAGAACAACAGATGGACAAGAAAAAACTACCAATTCAAAATCTTGGAAGTGAAAAATAAAGTTATTGTAATGTTTTTAAATATCAACTCTGGACATAGTTAAAAAGGAAATTAAAGAATCGAAAGCTAATACTGAAGTAGGACAGTGATTGACATTTTAAAATATAAAAAAGCAAGTAAGAGACAAGGAGGTTAAAGTGAATGGTTCCAAAATACATCCAAAATGAACTCCAGAAGAAAGGAATAAAGGAAATGTAGGAGCAACTATTGACAATATTTTAATTTTTAAAATATTCACGAAGTACAAAATTCAAAAGACACAGCCATCCAGTTTTCCCCATAGTCAACTGGTATCACCATTTTCTTACGTTTATTTTCAGAGAGAATCTACAGATGTAAAAACAATTATGTGAATGGTAGAATGGTAGAAAATACATTCTTCTGCAATTCACTTTTATTGAGGTATAATTTCTGTAAAATAAAATTCATACATTTTGAGTATATAGGTTGATGACTTTTGACATATGTATACACCCATGTAACCACCAATACCCTCAAAATTCCCCTTGTGACCACTTCAGAAAATCTCCTCCATTCCCCCATGACATGCTTCAGGCAACCACTGATCTGATTTCTATCACTATAGAACACTTTTGCCTCATCACATAAGTAGAGAATCATACAATATGTAGTGTTTCATGTCTGGCTTTCTTCATTCAATATAAAGTCTGTGAGATTCCTTCATGTTATATGTATCACTGGGCTTGTTCCATTTTATTGCTGAGCGGTATTCTAGCATACATGGATGCAGTAGAACATGGTACATTATATGATGTATTCATACCATAACTTCTTTACCCATTAACCTGTTGTTGTACATTAGGGTTGTTTTCATTTGGGGTTATTATGAATAAGGCTGCTATGAACATTCAAGTACAAGTCTTTATGTGGACATATGTTTTCAGATTTCTTCAGTAAATACTTAGGAATGGGTTTGCTGGATTAATCTTTGGTAAATGTACTTTTAACTGAATAAGAAGTTGCCAAACTCTTCCAAAGAGATTGCCTTCCCTCCAGAAATGTGTGAGAGTTCCAGTTACTCCACATACTCATCGTTGCTTAGTATCATCTATATTTTCAATTTAATCATTTTAGCATTTGTGAAGTGGTAATGCATTATGGCTTTAATTTTCATTTCCCTAATGATTAACGATATTCAGTATATTTTCATGTGTGCTTTGTCATCTGTATGTCTTCTTTGGTGAAGTGTTTGTTCAAACCTTTTGCCCATTTTTTAATTGAGTTGTTTGTCTCATTTTTGGTTGTAAGAGTTCTTTATACATTCTGGATACAAGTCCTTTGTCTGATACATTTATGGTAAATATTTTCTCCCAGTTTTTATGTTCTTAACAATGTCTTTTAATGAGCTGAAGGTTTTAATTTTAAAGTCCAATTTATCTTTTTATTTGTATGGTTTATGATTTTTGTAGCTAAGAACTCTTTGCCTAACTCAAATTCTTGAGATTTTCTCATATGTTTTCTTCTAGAAGTTTTATAATTTGGATTTTATGTTTAGGTTTAAGTTGCATTTTAAGTTAATTTTTGTGATGATGTGAGATAGACGCCAAGATTCATTTTTTTCTATACATGTATCCAGTTGCTCCAGAACCATTTGTTGAAGACTATTATTTCTCCTTTTGAATTATGTTGACACCTTTGTAAAAAAAAAAAAATCAATTAATCATCTGTGTGTTTCTATTTCCAAATTCTCTTATTGTGCCATCGAGCTATTTGTCTATATTTATATTAATACAATATTTTCTTGATGGCTATCACTTATTTTAAGTCTTGAAATCTAGTAGTATAAGTTCTCTTTGTTCTTATTTTTCAAAATTATTTAGCAATTGCTTTCTATTGTGTCTTTTCTTAAAATATATCTCAGAAATGGTTTCATATCAGCACATAAAGATTTGCTTTTTCTGTTTTTACAGGGAACATTGTAAGTAATCCATGAAAAGATGTACAATAATGTATTTAAACACTTCTACAATGGTGGATATGTAGATTATTTCTAATCCTTTGCTATTACAATGAGGCAAAAAATAACCTTGTTTACATATCAGTTCACAAAGATGGGAGCATGGCCATCAATTCATAGAAGTAAAATTGAAGGATCAAAGGATATTTACATTTGCAATGTAATAGTATTGTCAAACTGCCTTGCATAAAGACTGTACCAATTTACATTCATGCCACTTTTTATCTTTGATAAACTGATGGGTGAAAACATTGTATCTAAGTGTAGTTTCATTTGCATTTCTCTTACTCTGAGCAAGTTAGAATACATTTTCATATGAGCCATCTGTATTTCTTTTTCAGTGAATATGTTTTTTCCATCTTTATCCAATTTTCTATTAAGTTGTTAATCTTTTCCTTATTGAATTCTTGAAGCTCTTTATGTACCAGTGAAATTATGAAATGAGTTGTAAATATTTTCCCAGTTTGTCATTTATCTTTTAATTTTGCTTTTGGTATATTTACCAGGCAGAAATTTTATATTTATATGCAATCAAATTAATCATTCCTTCTTTTATGATTTCCTTACTCCAGGATCATTTAATTCCTCCTAGTTCTTTTTGTTTGTTTGTTTATTTGTTTTTATTGGGGAATTGGGGGAGGGGAATAAAGAAGTTGCTGTCCTTTTGTTCTTCAGTCTAGTTGTGAAGGACGTCACTTCACTAGCCCATGTTGGTATTATGATCATTGAGCTCTTCCCAGCTAAGGCAGTCGGTCGCCGGCCATTGGACAGCTGCTCACAACAGCTCTCGTGGCTGCCAGCCACTCATGCTGGCTGCCGTCCACTAACGGTAGCTCACTGTAGCCCACTGCAGCCCCACTGTAGTCTACGCTGTTGCCAGCCACTCACAGCAGCCCAGCTCCAGGTTGAGCTGTTGTTCACAATCTTAGCTGTAGAAAGCATAGTGTCACTGGCCCATGTGGGAACCAAACCAGTGGCCCTGCTGATCAGAGCTCACACTCCCAAGCCAACCTTTAACCAACTGAGCCACTAGGCCGGCCCTACCTCCTAGTTGTTTGAATAATTTCATAGCATCAGTCATAAAAAACATTTATGATTTGATTGGTTTGGTTTTTTTTTTTTTTGGTAGAACGCATCAAAAATGAATCAAATTTATTTTTCACATATGTCTACATAACTTTTATTGAACTATCCATCTTTCCCACTGATTTGACATGATACCTTTATCATATATCAAATCTACATGTTTTTGGATCTACTTCTGGATTTTTTATTATGTCCATTAATCTGTTTATCTATTAGTGCAAATATACCATTTTTTTAAATTATTATAGATTTACAAGAAATTTTAATATTTCATAGGTCTATCAGTTTCCTTAATTACTGTCCTTCACCAGAATTTGATTAGCTATTTTTGCTTGTTAATTCAATATGTACTCTAGAATCAGCTTATCTCGTTTTATATATATATATATATATATATATATGAAACCTACCTCCCATTTTATTGGGATCATGTTAAATGAATAGAGTAACATAAGAAAGATTAAATCATTATGATGATGAGTCCTTCTACCCAAGAACATGTTGTTTTTTAATTTGTTTCAATCTTCTTTTAAATTCTTGAATAGTTAACATTCTATTCTTGTAGATTTTGCACACCTTAAGTTTATTTTTATCTCTTTTTGTTGCTTTTGTAATGGTGTCTTTTCTTCCTTTATGTATTCTAACTGGTTATTCATAAAAGTACAGGTTTTAAATTTTTGTATATTGCATTCAGACAATTCATGAAACTCTCTTATTGCTTGATAAGTTTTCATTAGATTTTCTTGGGTTTTCCAGTATGCAATCATATTATCTACCAATAAGTGCTCCAATAATAAATATATATATGCATATATATTTGCATATAATTAAAATTTTACCTCCTGCTTCCTAAATTTTATACCTAAAAGTTCTTGTTCTTTTTCTAATTGTGTTAGCTATTATCTTAATAACTGTGTTAAATAACAATGTATGTAGAGTATGTAATTACATATTCTGTGTTTCCATTTATATAACATTCTTGAAATGACAAAATTATAGAAATGGAAAACAGATGAGTGATTACCAGGGGCTAGGGAAAAAGGTGGGGAAGAAGGTAGGAATAGCTATAGAAGGAAAACATGATCCTTTTATAGGGCACATGGAATCTCTGTCTTATTTCTTATAACTGCATGTGAATCTGTAATTATCATAAAATACATTTATTTATTTAAAAAAGAGTTCTAGGGCCAGCGAGTGGCATGGTGTTTGGGTGCTGGCTTGGGAAGCCAGCGGCACCTGTTCGGATCCCACATGTGAGGGCCAGTGACACTGCCCTCTAAAAAAAAAAAAAAAAAAAAAAAAGGAGTTCTAATCCAATTTTCTAAATGACAACGGCAGACATCCTTATTTTTTCCTGATTTTAATAAGGGTATTTCCACTGTTTTTACATTAATCCTGATGCTAGCTCTTGGGTTGACATATACCAAAGTAAGAAGCAATTAATCCAAATATATCACCAATCACAACAAACATAAATGGATTAAACTCACATAGATAGATAGATAGATAGATAGATAGATAGATAGATAGATAGATTATGGAAGTACTCATGTATTCCTTTCCATTGAGTTTTTTTAATTTGTAGAGACAGACAATAGTGAATATAGATATACTAGATATAGATATAGTGTGTAGCTGATATAGATATATAAACCAGAGAGAGGGCAAATGTGGCAAATATTCTTATTCTTGCAACTTACAACTTTTGTGTTTGAAATTTTTTCAAAAGAAAATGTAAAAAAAAAAAAAAAGATAAGAATCCAGAAAATAACAATGTAGGGATGCATATTCAAAAGACAGTTAACTTGCTTTGATCCTTATTGAATTTAGGAGGAATATAAAAATACTGGTCATTTTCCATGTTGTTTTAACATTTTTTTTTTTTGAGGGCGGTGTCACTGGCCCTCATATGTGGGACCTGAACCGGGGCCGCTGCCTTCCCAAGCCAGTGCTTAACCACCGTGCCACTCGGCCGACCCCATTTTAACATTTTATAGCTAATTATATACATTTAAATTTCAGGGTAGCCACGAATGATTAAAAAACAAGCTTTGGCAAGAAGAGAATAAAAATGTACAGAAAACCAAAAAAAAAAAAGAAAAAGCCCCACTTAAAAGAGTAAAAATTAGCCCAAACATGCCAGTACTCACAATAATCATGAACATTGCCTGTTTAAAGACTGCGATTACCAGGGCCGGCCGAGTGGCGTGGTGGTTAAGCACTGGCTTGGGAAGCCAGCGGCCCCGGTTTGGTCCCACATATGAGGGCCAGTGACACTGCCCTCAAAAAACAAAAATAAATAAAGACAGAGATTATCAGATTGGTTTTCAAAACACAATGTAGGCATATACTGAATATGTCACTCTTCTAGGCTACATATAAACTAAAACTATATTTTAAAATAAAAATATAGGAATCTAGAATGGCGTGTCATAAAAATGCTTATCAAAAAAAAAAAGCTGGAATGACAGAACTAATAGCAGACAAAACATTGTAGAATTGAAGGCAAAGACGATGTCTAGGAATAAAAACTGACATCACATATACACATGGTCAAATTTTCTTCCTAGAAAAGCTTTCGTTTTCTATTTCCAGCAGCAAAACATGAGTATGATTCCCAAAAAGCATTCCCATGTAGGGCAGTATCAGTATCTTATTTATACTTGCCAACTTGGTAAGCAAAAAAAGGAACCTTTCTGTAGTTTAACTTCAAAGCCCATGTTTTCTGAAACACAGCAGGAGCCACACAACAGAACTGATGTTTTGTGATCAATGGCGAGCTCTACTGCCCAGCGAAGCAGAAACTGTGCATGGAGGGACAGAGGACCCCTCTCCTAGGCCTGAGCAGGCAGGAAGTCTGGCTCCACCCAGGTCGTCCCCCTCTGTCTACATCTGCTCTGTATTAATTCCCAGCAGCGTATTTAATTTCTATACAGCACAGTATTTACTTTCTACACAATCGCAGCAAAACTGTTCAGTGCCTGGAGGCAGCAAACAATAATAGTTCTCTACCACCCTGTCTGAAGGACCAATTGCCCTTCAGTTTCACACACAGCTTTCATTAAAAACTCCTGACTGGAATTAGGTGCAGTTAGCAATTTCCAGAGAAATCTCTTGATATATTTTCCCTGAAAACAAAAGAAAGAAAACGTTTTCTATGAAATTGAGTAAAAATTCCCTGAAATTGTTCATATAAATTCTTTGAATCTACAATCAAATGACTAATTCATGCCAGACATCCTGCTGGAGCCCTTCACACTGATCTAATCCCCCAAAACAATCCATTTAGGTAGTATTATTGTCCTAATTTCACTGACAATCAAACTGAGCAGAGTCATTTAAGACTTGCCCAGTGCCAAAAACTAGTAAGAGGACCCACATCTCGAACCTAGATTAATGAGTTTACAGAGGTAAGCTCTAACACAGTCCTGTTATTCATATTATCATCAGCATGGTTAAGACTGAAAATAATAATAATTGCTCATTAACCAGCCTGGATCATTTAGGATACTCTGTGCCATAAAGACCTTAGACAAAAAGCATACATTATGATTAATATGAGCAGAAATTTCAGATTCACTGTTTCTAGTCATGTTCCTGGAAAAATTCTAATACAGAGTTACAGCAATAAGTGCTTCAGCAAAAACAGTTAATCATTTCAAATAATACTGGATTCAGATGATATTATTCTGTGACAGGCTGGGCTTCTGGTTCATTTTGCTGATGCAGCTTCTCACACTTGATACTTTAGAAAGGTTTTTTGATTTATAGTTTGAAGTTAAAATTCCAAAGAGTTTAAAAAGCAGTACAAAAGTCATATGCATCTCTTTCTGTCACCCTCTCAGAATACTGTCTCCCATTTTGCCTGCATTTTTGCCTGAGTGGCTGGAATCGAGGTATGATAAGCAGAAGAAAAATAACAGCTTAACAAAGAAAACATCACCAAACTATATGAGATGTTTTAAAGTCATGAAGTGAAAACAAAACAACTAAAACCCCTTTGGTGTCTATAGTCACTTTCAGAAAAAAATGACTGAAGAAGGCAAGGCAAAAAGCACTGCCATTTTTTAGTTGTGTGGGATTATTTGTTTTGTTTTTTTGCTTTCCCAGCCAGAGCCACGTCCTATTTACCAGTGTCTATGTACGTGCAGAAAAATGAAAACAGATCTTGCTTGCTACAGGCCAGAAAAGAGGTTTCCTTTTACTGGCATCGCAGAACTCCAAGAAGCATGTGCCTAAATGGGAGCAATCACTCATTGATTACTTCAGTTTTGGTTTTGTTTTAAAGCATTTACAAAACAAAAAAAAACAAAACAAAAAACTCTTAAGAAAGAATATCAGTCTCTTTTAAATACCTCAACAAGGGATTTTTTTTTTTTTAAAGTAACAAAAACATAACCTGGCAGTTCTAAATCAGATCACTTTCATTAATACTGGGGTTTTTTCCTATTGTTTTATTGCAGTAAAAATACAAATAAAACTGTATTTAAATGGGTTTTATTTTAAGTGATATTATTAATGTTTTTAATATAAATAAGTAGCCTTAGGAGTGTAAGACATTTTCTAAAACATTTCTCCTTTCTAGGTATCAGTATAATCCATGTTTCTGCTGTCTCAGGGGCAGTAAAGGTCTCATGCTTCATCTTCAGCATACAGGTTTGCCTACTTCAGCTCCCATGGAGTTGAACAAGCACAACTGAGGTACAAACCTGGCTGTCTGAAAACACATTTTCCACAGGCAATGTGGCTTAGATAAACTACATCCACAGATCATTTTTCATAGTCTTATTTTATCCTCACATTTATCAAATCTTTTGCTAAAATAGCATCAAAAAAAGTAAAATGGCTTTAGTCTTCACCTCTTTATTCAGTCTTTTCTTTGAAGAGTGAAGGTGAATCGGGCCAGGATGTAAAGAGCATTAAGGAGGAGCAGCAAAATGTCTAAATGAACACAGAGTATCAGTACTTGGCTCTTTGAATAATCTCAAGTTGACACGTTAGAGAATCAAACCTGTAATTTTCAGCTGTGAAAAAACAGGTCTATGAAGGCAAAAACAAAGTTCTGGAAAATGCTTTCACTCCTTTGGGTTCTGTTCAGAGATTCTTACCCCCAAAAAAACCCTATGTATTTTTCATTAAGGTTCCTAACTATTAAATGCTAGTTACTCTCAGTAGCAAAGCAACTACAAATCAATAGTTAATCACATGTTAAAAGAACAGCAAATTCTTTGAAGTTGTTCTCGAAGAAGCTCCTGCTATCCAATTAAAGGGAGTTGGGTTGTTTTTGTTTTGTTTTCAGAGGAGAAGAAAGAATAATGCAGAGGAAAAGCCCTTTTATTAAAGATCAAGCAGCAAACTCAAGTTGAAAATTGAGTTCCATGTATTCTGATTTTCAGAAATACCCATTCCGGCATGTTCTAAATTATATGCTATTGCTGGCTGGGAATAACAGGCCAGAAGGCCAAACCCAAGAAGGATTGGCAATTAAACATAAGCCAATTACACTCAGAAGACTTTCTCTAGTATCTACCTACAGAATGCAATTAGCTCAGCTCTACACTAAAAATTGCTTTTAAGGAACACAGTTCAAAGTTTCCATCTCTTGTTTACTACCCATTCACAATAAAATATTTGTAGAGATCTGACACCCTTTGATATAATTATATCAGTTGCAATATATACAATGTCCATTCAATTTTACAAGGTACATTTTAATCAAAACTACATATATTTTCTGACCTTTAAGAGCCTGGAGATTCAAAACAGTTGTTACAACAGTGTAACAGTTGTGTACAACATGATACACAAGCAATCTGTTATCAGACATGAACTGGGCTCTGATTACTTTCGATATCTGAGGCTAACATAAGTAGTTTCCTCTGTCTAGAAGTTTTAAATCAATTGCAAAATGGAAATGGTACCTGGGAGTCGATGCCAAAAGTGGGTTTCTTAGTCTCCTTGCCCAGTCTTAGCCAAAACCTTACTTAGCACCACTCAACAGCAACTACAATTTTCAAATCAATTTAAATATCTCTATCTTTGCCAAAACCTTGTGTCTACAGAGCTGACTCTATTAATGATGGGTGATCAGTAAGGTTAAAACTGGACCTTCGACTATCCAATCCTTGGTTTGCATTAAAAAACAACAACAGTTCATAAGTTTGTTCATTATATTTATTAATTATGAAATCAAATGAAAAAAACCTTACCTTGTGATGCCCAAATTCATTCAAAATGGTTCCCAGTTTTCTGGTGTTGCTATGTGGCTTTTGGGCGGCAACAGCTGGATGGGGGTCCCGCCAATCGATGGACAAGCGGTGATACCAAAGGCGCTGGCTCTCCAGGATGTGAGCTGATTTAACACTAGGATCAAAACGATGCACTTCACATCCATTGTTGGCCATGCTAACCTCAAAGTGGGTATCATCACTTCCCAGCCTGTAAAGAAGAGGGATGGACATCAACAACAAAAGATGTAATGAAGCAAAAAGTGTTGTACTGACACAATGACAACTCCAAAGCCAATTTTCTTAGTTACATCAAGCCTTCTCCTATTTTAACACATGGCTAACTAACTGTACACATTCAATAAACCTTCTTTCACAAAATGCAAAAAAAAAAAAATTACTCTTTTTACATATAAAGCACAGATACATAAACAGATATACAGTATATCTATAGTATTAACATTTCATGGGCGGGGTGAGTAGGAAAAACAATTGTCTCAAAAGCGTCCGTGGGTCTGTTGATTTTCTGATTCCTCATTCATGTATACTATGAGCTCCTACTATGCTACTTAAACTATTAGATGAAAATTGTTGGTTCCAGAGCTCATTCATTCCTCTTGAAATGTTCACTGCAACCAGAAGTCCCAGATTTTCTGTATAAAATATTGGCTCTTGTTGCCTAACCGTGTGTCAACTATCAAATATTCTTCTGTCTTATGCTGAGAAGATATGTCTTGAAACCAAATGGTACAACCCCCACACCCCGGAGAACTAAAGAAGAGATGAAAAATATTTGCCTATGTATTATCTCTTCTCAAGTTTTCTCTTCTGGTCTCACTCCTACCTGTGAAATACAATCTTTCACATGAAGGATGAAATAGGTGAATTTTTCCCCCCACTTCACTTTAACTACCTCCCTCATCCCCCACTCTCCCCACCGTCCCCACCATCTCCCCATCACCTCTCCACCATACACACAAGACTTGCAGGGCAGGCCCGTCTGAAGCTACGAATAATATCACCTAAATCCACAGCCTCTTCTCATTTCTCTTCCCTTGCCCTTTCTCCAGAACATAACCTTCCTTTTCAGTGCCTTTCCTATTTTCATCGGTCTATTCTACCCCATTTCAAAACTGAAAAGTATCTGATTTTAATTTTCAACTGAACTTTACATAGAGTGCACTTTCCCAGAGAAATGTCTTTTACATGGACTGTAAAATAAAAAGCTTTGACTCTTAGTAAAAAAATGTCAGACATCAGAGAGAGCCGGGCGTGGTGGCGCGCTCCTGTAGTCCCAGCTACTCCGGAGGCTGAGGCTGGAGGATCACTTGAGTCCAGGAGTTCTGGGCTGTTGTGCGCTATGCCAATTGGGTGTCCGCACTAAGTTCGGCATCAATATTGTGACCTCCTGGGAGTGGGGGTCCACCAGGTTGCCTAAGGAGAGGAGAACCGGCCCAGGTCGGAAACAGAGCAAGTCAGACATCAGAGAGAAAGTGAAGGTGATACCTGCTCTAGTTCTTGAGGGTGGAAGGAAGGTAAGAAACAGAACTGAAGGCAGGGCTTTCAGTCTTTGTCCTCTGATCCTTATGTCTTCAGATCCCTTCTTTCCTCTCACTCCAGGAAGGTTATCACCAATTGCAGCTGCATCCATCATCCTTGGTTAGGATGGAAATGACTGGGCGCAACAGTGGCATCTTGCCACAGCCCTGGGGCTTGGAGCATGTACCGCCTGGACGAAGGGGCCACATGACCCATCTTCCACCTGCCTTCCCCACCTATCTCACAATTACCCCAACACTCCCAAATACTAGGAACGCAGGACCCACATTTTCTGTTCTTGTGCCTCATTTCAGGAGCACCGCTTCTGCCCTGGGTTTCTTTCTTGCTTCAGCATCAATTGAGATGCTGTCAGCCAGCTATTTACCTGCCCCCCCACCGCCCCCAACAAAGCAATTCACTTGAGAAAAGGGGATGCTTGTCTGGACCCTCAGTCCTGGGTAACAGTGCAATCAACATATACAACCATAATCCGAAGCATCCTTTTTTAGGGCATAAGGAATATTTTCTTTAGTTTCCAGTTTTCAATTAAACATTTTCAGGTTTTGAATCAAATGTTGGCCCTCATAATCTATTAATTTTTTTTCCCAGTGCAATCCAACTGTTCTCATATGCTCTTTACAATGTTAATTTAGAATAGTGAGTATTTAAATGAAAATAAGAAACTATCTTTTTGAATGTAATAACCTGAAACCTTACAGCAGAACTATCTTATCTGAGGGCTCTGAGGTCTAAGAAAAGCAAAAGGGGATTTTAACATTTTCTCCAAAAACAGCTTTCCCAGTTTCATTTCACTCAGTTATATGCCTTAAATGAAATTATTCCAGGGTGTAAAATATTAAACAAAAGATAAAGGCAGTTTGGAGCAAGAAAATGGGACCAAGCTGAGATCTCCAATTTGCATGTGGTACTATGCAATTATTTTTATGACCTACTTTCATACATTTTTAATATGATATAAAATAAACTCTACTGTCACAACTTCCCATTCTTCCTACAGTCTTGAAGCATCACTAGTGGGCTCCCAGAAAAAGAGCTCTGTTCTAATCAACTGGTTGAGCAATTTTCTTCCTAATCCTCAAGCCTCCAAATTTAAATCACAGCACAACCAGCTTCCTTCCTTAGTCTCCTAACCTCAAGCATTCATTTATGTAGCAAATGTGTGCTGAGCACCTACTGCTTACCAAGCTCCACTGATAAATACCATCACTTTTCACTTCGTAGAAGAATGTTTCTATTACCCCAAAACTCTTATTTGAACCTTTTGTTATTAAAAAAAAAAAAAATCCATGCTGACTATAAGAATTCTTGTTTGGTACAGTGTGACAAGCGATGATCACCCTCTATGCATCTGACCTTTGGGTAGGCCTCCACCACACCCAAATGTCTGCCCCTAAAGCTGATCTAATAGGATTCTGGCTGACAACTGTCAGTCATGGGCCTGAATGTAAATCATAGAGGTGATGAAACCTATGGGTGAGGAACAAGCATATGACACTTCTTGGGGTCCCCAGTAAAGGTCCTCAGGGATCTTGTTGGGGAACCTAACCATACAGCTGCTCTAAAGAGTCTATGGAACAGGATGTTCTGAACAAAAATAACTCTTTCCTGCCTTTTTTGTGAGACACATATCATTTGTAAGTTCAGGAGTGTTTTAATGAGTACTGCTGTATTTGGTGAAATAATTTCATTACTTCATATTCACCCTTTTATAAAAAACTCTCTCTAAATACATTTGTACAGTTAGGTCATTTTTCAGGCTGAATAACAATATCAGTATTTCCTACAGTTTTGACAAAAGCTCATGGTTTTCATAGGAGTTTTCTTTTCTTTCTTTCTCTAATGTAAAAGTATACACAGATTTGCCATCAGCACAAAACATAAAAATCCATTTGCCTTGGGTCCCTCATCATAACTGTGTATAAAATTTCTTTTTTTTTTTTTTTAGCTGAGCCATCCTGCCACCTGTGGGCAGCTCAGCAGCAGCTCAGCTCAGGCTGGGCATGGAACTGCTATTGTTCAGAGCTCAGCTCGCACTCTTGAGCAAGCTCTTAACCAACTGAGCCCCTCGGCCGGCCCCTAAAATTTCTAATATCCTCACTGTTCTTTATTTTTCCTAAGTGCATTCATTTTCTTTTTTAACTTTTATTGGGGAACAGTGTGTTTTCCCAGGACTTATCAGCTCCAAGTCAAGTTGTTGTCCTTCAATCTAGTTGCAGAGGGCACAGCTCACTGGCCCATTTGGGAATTGAACTGGCAACCCTGTTGCTCAGAGCTCACGCTCTAACCAACTGAGCCATCTGGTTGCCCCCTTAAAGTACGTTCTTAATATTCTCCTCTCTCTTTATAATAAGTGTGCTCTAATTCTAGCTAGAGATCGTTGGCTTCACCAAGAGGATCACCATCATGTTGAAAATGGAGGTTGCCACTACCAGCAGGATGGAGAGAGTGGCCCTGGCCACTTAGTGTGATGTGCATGCAAGTACCCACAGTTACATAACACACAGACGAGTCTGAAACAACGGCAGGAGGCAAAGCATAGCCCATGTTATACACTGCATCCATTCATAACTCTGTGTAGCTGAAATGGCCTTGGCCACCTGTGGAACTGTTTTTATTTTCTTCTGCTGGAAAATGTACTTACCCTAAAGAGTAGAGACGGCACTGCTTGTTGCGGATTTGATGAGCTAAACCAAACCTGTCATCAAGACAAACCGACCAGGGCTTCTTCGCAGGGCTGGAGTCAGAAGCCAGGCTGTCTGTGCTCATGTGATCACATGCAATCTGTAAGGATTGGAAATCGATGTGAATAATTTAAAGTGTTGCATGATAAATGGCAGGTGGGAATTATTGCTTCTCTATCTCTGAAAACCATATAGGAAAGTTACGTCCTTCTCTACTGCTAGCTACGCCCCTCCCCAGGGAAACGCAGCCTGCTATAAAATGTTCTGAGGAAGGGCCGGCCGAGTGGCGCAGTGGTTAAGCGCTGACCTGGTAAAGCCAGCGGCCCCAGTTCGGTCCCACATATGAGGGCCAGTGACACTGCCCTCAAAAAATCAAAACAACAACAACAACAACAACAAAAATGTTCCGAGGGTTTCCAAAAGCCGGATTATAAGTAACCTCGTGGAGACGATGAGCAGGTTTGAAGGGAAGCTAAGAGCTGCTAGAGCCATATACACAGAGTGCACAGGGGAGAACAAATCAGGAACAAAGATGGCAGGGAGGAGGAGTCGGAAAGGCTTTGCAGGGGTGGGTTAACCTAGGAGGATGAACAGACGTTGACCAAGAGGCTGAGACCAAGAAGGGCTTTCCAGATATGGAGAACAGTGCTCCCAAAACACAGAGGTCTGTTTACTCACAGCATTCCCATTAGAAGTTGTGAGATACGATCATGGGCACAAGTCATCAGGAGGATGCAAGACTATCGATTTCTTATCTCAGGCAGATAAAGTGGGGCCACTATGGTCCAGATACGTAGCATGTGTTCTCCAAAGTAAACAGCCAATCAGGGGTCAAGTGAAATTAATCATAGTCCCCGCTACAGTACTCTTCGTGATACACTATTCTAAAGAGCTTTCTCCTGGGGGAGTAGAGCAAGGGCCCCAGCCAGGAAGGAGGCTCTCCCTGAGCTAACCAAAGCACTCCTGTTAACTCAACTGTCAAATTAGATAAGAAAACCAAAGGGAAGGTGCTCCAAAGTCAGGCAGAAGCAAGACTCTAGTTTCAAATGCACACTAAGTAAATATACTTGGTAAGGAATTTCTGACTTGTGTTTGAGGCTGGCACAGTGTGCACAGCTGAGGCTGTTGGAACCAAAGAAAACAAGTCTGTGGCCACAGGATTAACCTTACTGAACAAGAGTCTTTCCCTCTAATCCCTCAAAACTCTCAGTCATCATGATGCCCCACAAATCATGCAGCAGCTCTTGTCACATCACAGACAACAGTCCACTCCAGAGGCAAAGCATGCTTTGAGGTTCATTGTTTTAATTCATTTGAAAACAACAACAATTTTCTTAAGAAGAAATACTAGGCTGGAGGGTTCTCTAAACTTTTAATCTGAAACGAGTATGTAATGTGGCACCCATTCAACTAATACAGCATCTCCCTCCCTCTCGCTATAATCTGGGACTGGCCCGGCTGGCAAAATCACCCTCACATCTCATCAGTGACCTCACATCTCATCAGTGACAGAGAGAGTTTTCTGCTAGGATTTGGACATTTTAAAGGGAAGCTTAAAAAGTGAAACCCTAAGTATTTATATTCTTTACTCTCAACCCAGTAACTCAGCCTACAACCACTATTTAAAGGAAAAAAAAAAATCATCATAATAATAAATGGGATTGAATCTTCTCCCAAGCAACTAGTACAGAATACATTAATTGGGTGTGCCAATATATTAATTTGTATAATGCATTCCTATTACTCTTCCACAGACAAATGCAAATTATGCCTCTGCCTGCCCACCTCCTCTTCCCCACCCAAGGAAGGAGAAGTTGTTAATCTAATTAGCCAGGGCTCGGTGTGTTCCTTGGGCCTGTTTTTACTAGTGGGCGAGTTATTGTGCCTTAAACATCAGCACCTGCATTGGTGCTCGGCTCCATACCCTGCCTTCTGAAGAGTTAGGCCAGGGCAGATCTGTGGGCCCCAAAGCGTGCCGGGACCTCAAAGCAGAGCCATTTGCTCTCAGGCAGCTTCCTGGGGGATTTTTAATAAAGAAGCATGATAATGCCCATGTGCCATTGTTCGTCATGTGTACCTCTCCCTAAGAACCACCATAATGACAGAAAGGCACAGGGACATTCACAGGTTCTTGTCCAGAATACCCTCCTAACACCAGCTTCTCCTACCATGCTTCCTGAGGTGTGGTCCACTTACATTCTCATGGGCCTGGGAGGTACTTAAAAATGCAGATTCTTGGACCCCACTCCAGATCTGTAAAATCAGAATCTTGAGCTGACACCCGGGCACATGCATTTTATATAATAAGCTCCCCGACGTGATTCTTATGCGGAGGTCCTGTGAGTTTCCTGGAAGCCCTCTGCACTGAAAGATTCAGCCTGCCTCCCCCCACCCCCACCCCCCTGTGCCTTAGCAAATGAAGGGAAGAAACTACTCTTGGGCCAGAACATTAAGTTGAAAACAGCAGCCCCTCCAGCCCCATCCCTAACAAAGCCAGAGAGGCGGCACTGACAATTAGCCAGAGGCCTCCAAGAGTCAGGTAAGTATTAAGGGTCAAGATTCAGGGCTTTGAGGTTCAGCTGCTCCTCCTTTGCCAACAGTTGGAGACTAGGGTATTATTCTATTAAAAATGATACTTTAGGGCCGGCCGAGTGGCGCGGTGGTTAAGCACTGGCTTGGTAAAGCCAGAGGCCCCGGTTCGGTCCCACATATGAGGGCCAGTGACACTGCCCTCAAAAAAAAAAAAAAGATAGTTTAAGCATTTCTTCTTCTTTCACAGACTTCATCTTGCACAAATATGTCTCCATTGGAAAGGCATTCTTTTCCATTCATTTTCTGTTAATATTCCCCCTTTCCTTTTCTAGTTCAAAACTAAAACACAGGTTTTCCACTTTAGCCATTTATTAGCTATCTCATTGATAGACATTAGCATTTGAAAACAACTAAGAGTACGAAGTAAAACTCAGCTCCTAAAAATTAATTAAGTATCGATTTTTCAAACTTTCTTGTTAAGATTTATCACCAAGGTTTCAATAAACCCTCTTGCAAGCAAAATAAGTGAGGGCAGTAACTCCTAGCTAAGCTTTAACTCCAGTAATTGTGTTTTTTCTGTCTCTCTCTTCTAATTCCCCTTGTAATTTTAGCCATATAAAAAAGCAAATTAGTCCTAGACAAAGGAAAATAGACTCCAAGAAAATAAAGCTTTTTAAAATGCTTTTCAGTTATTTAACTTAAAGGGATCTAATTTATTTTAATTTCATTTTGTATCTCAAAAATTTGAATAGCATTTCTGCCAACCCATACGTAGAACCTAGCAAAAGGGAGCCCTTAAAATTTGGGGACTTCTTGGCAAGAATCATCTCAATGATCAACTGTATGTTTCCATAATACCATTATTTTGAAAGGTAAAATTTCAAGGAAGGAGTTGAGTTTTGTTGCTTTTATCTCAATTTGTGTGTGCATGCATCTGTGTAACATTAAATATAATAAATACTATTGTTATGAAATTCAAAAGTCTGCATCTCCAGAGCCCAGATTCTTCTGTTATTCTCAAAAATAATAGATGAGTAGATGATTAGATAGATGATAGGTAGATAGATAGATAGATTTTAAAACATATTTAATTTTTCTTTTTTGAAACAGCAACTGTTGCTTAGATTAATTTTGCACTGAGGCACGCTTGCTGGAGGCATATGGTTTGGGGGTTGCCATAAAAAGCTAGATCTGGAGCTTTCCCTTAGAACAGAGCACTGTATTTATGATTTAACCATTAGTTAGCAGCAGTGTATCATCAACTCCAGTACTCAGAGCCATAGTCATGGTCTTTCACAGTACAAAATAATAATTCAGTTGATCTTGATATTCTGCACACTCTACCCAAACACCATTGTCTCTGGTGTTTCATTAAAAGTGCAGGGCCCCTTGGCTGGCCGAGTGGCACATTGGTTAAGAGCTGGCTTGGGATGCCAGTGGCCCCAGTTTGGATCCCACATATGAGGGCCAGTGACACTGCCTTCTACAGCTACAATGGTGAACAACAGCTCCACCTGGAGCTGGGCTGCTGTGAGTCCCCTGGACGGCATAGCTGCAGCCCCTGCTGCAGTGGGCTGCCATAAGCTACAGTGAGTGGCCAGCAGCCAGCGTGAGCAGCCGGCAACCAGAGTGAGCTGTCAATAGCTGCAGTGAACGGCCATCCAGAGGCCGGCAACTGATCTGCCTCACCCGGGAAGAGTGCAATGATGATACCAACATGGGCCAGTGAAGCAATGTCCTCCACAACTAGACTGAAGAACAAAAGGACAGCAACTTGTCTGTTCCCCTCCCCCAATTCCCCCAATAAAATCTTTAAAAAAAAAAAAAAATGCAGGGCCCCAACATGCCATCAGGGTCACCACAGTGCACAAGTCCAGGGGCACTATCCCCACTGCAGTCTACTGCCACCCCGTCCCATGCTCTGTGCTTCTGTTCCTGAGATCCCTTGGCATGGGGGATCTTCCCCACCCATTTGTCCACCCTGCTAGAAATCACACAACTCTCTTGCCCCCTAGATGTTTACCAATGTGAGTGGGTATTTAATCTAGGATTGGTACCCCAACCAGTGTCCAGCACAAGGCCAGCCACAAAACAGGTGCTCAACAAGAGCCTGGTGAATGGAGGAAAGAATACATCAATGATGAACAGAACAAACGCTGGGCCTTGCTGTACAAGTCTGAACAGAAGATTTGAGGGAAATAGATATATTTTTTTATTTTAAAAAGCAGCATAAGAGGATGGGGGTGGAATTTGCTTTAGTACCTTCAGAAGTTTAATTTCATTTTCCTTGCTCATTATGACTCACTACTGCTAACTGAAAATTTTAGGTAATAGTGACTCTAATATTCTGCCAGTTTTGTAAATTTTCATTTTCAAAATGAGTTCTAAATGAAGCATAAGCCCCAAAAGCAGCCCAAAAAAAAGCTCTGCGTTACATAGCAAGGGGGAGGGAGCACTGGTTAGTAAAAGATTCTGATTAAGAACAAGTTAGTGTCACCTCTGATGAGCTCCCACCAGCTGGCCTTTTAGTGACCCAGAAATACCTAAAAGCACAGGACTTAACCTGGGCAAAACGACCCCTCATTAGAAAACATGCTTTCTGGAGGACAAAAATCCTCCCAATGAGCTTCATCAACCAAATTTCTATTATTGTACTCATCAAGCTCAATAATCATTGTATGTCCATTTCTCTTTCTTCACAACTATTTTATTAGACTCTTCAGGGAAGACTATATCCCTAGTGCCTAGCACACAGTAGGTGCTCAAAAATACTTGGTAAATAACAATCCTACACTATTCTCAGTACAGTAAAAGGTCACAGAACTGGGAGGGACCTTAGAAATAATTTAATACTCTTTAAGATCAGAACAGTGAGAGACAGAGAAGCAAAATAAATATTGTCCGAGGTCACATCAGAGCCCATCGTAGGATGTATTCTTCTTTTTTTTTTTAATAGTTTTTCTCCCTCAACTCATAACTCATGGGAAAGATACAAAAAGCTTGAAATGACCCTTTGATGCCTCACGAGCTTCTTCTAAGTAAATACGCATTTTAGAAGTTACAAAACATTACCCTGCAATACATACAAAATGGAATTTGGACGCTTTCATTTGGTCAATTTATTTTGAAGGTTGGAGCACATTGTTCTCAAATTCAGCTCATAAGTTTAACATCTCTCATTTTTCTCCAAGGCCTTTAAGGGCGCGTCTTAAAGTCACAGCCAACAGGCCCAGCTTCTTTTTCTTCATGTAAAACCAAACTATAAAATTACAATTTCAGTATCTTAATTAAGTCTGTTTAAGTCCACCAAATTAATTTCCAGCAGCAAAATAAGATAAAAATTATGTAAAGCACAGGGACCAATTTATTATCCCATTACTCATGATTAATTTAACAAGCTTTTACTTCCAGGTCAAGGTGACAAATCTTAAAAATCCCTGATTGACTCCATCATATGAGCAAAATGGGACTTTCTTTTACCAGAGGTTTGGGAGGAGGGGTGGGATGCCTAGAGCAAGTGTCCTGAAGGGACATCCACAGAACCAGGGTCCCCGGTGCAGTCTCCTGAGTGGGGCTCTCTTCCCCACAGGCAGACTGAGCTGCTAATTTACTGGCACCTCTCATTTCAGGGCAAAGTTTCCCTCTGGCCTTGATTTTTTTTTTCTTATGTCCCTCTCTCTCCAGGATCAGCCTACTTGAGAATGAAACCTCCTGATTAATGTGTCAAGAACCACAGGCTCTCCTTAATGGATGGTCTGTCTGCCTGCTCGGGGCACTGACTCAGCCTGCGGAGCTGGGCAGGAGCTGCCACAGTATGTTAAGTCACTAGCACAGGCCAGTGCTCAGTCATGATTTAAAGTGCCTTGAAGAATAGAAAGCCTCTGGATTCACAAGCTTCTCCTCAGACTGCCTGCAAAGTGTCCTCTGCTCTCTAGCCTAGTGGAGACCTGTCTGCCAGGCATCTGTGGCTGAAAAGCAAGAGGCAGATTCTTCCAGATACAAGATGGAGCTTGATGAGGGTTCTGTTTTGTGACACACTTGACTGCCTACTCACAGGCACGAATCTGTCACTTCAAATGGTTTTCCAAAGCAATTTTCTAAAGTGGCTCCTTAAAACACATCAGGATGAATCATTAAAACATTTCAGGATGACGATACTCCTGGAACGGAGAGGATGCTGAAGCAAATGGAAGGCATCTTATCTGCCAGTGAGTGGACAAATTTAAGTAGCAACGCCTCAGAAACGATGTCCCCATCCAGCCCCTATCAGCAGTTGTTAAGAATCTCCCCACCCTCTCATTGAAGAATGTGTCTCTAAAAGTGGTAATCAGTATCTTTTACATCATTTCCAGTCACACTTGCGCATGAAACACAACCTGGGTGGTGCTGATATATCTCAGGAACCTCAAGGCTTCTTCATCCAAGGACTGAGCAGGGCCTGCCCAAGGCTGGAGGTCTATATGCCACCGGGGACCCTGTGTGAGAGAGAAAACACAGGTTGGTGTGTAAGGATTGAGGAGTTTGGGGGTGGGGGTTGGAAAAGGCATCGAGCATCAGATGACAAGGCTGCTCTAGCGGCCTGCAAAACAAACACATCTGCACACAGGAGGCAGGGAGCTGGTTCAGAGCGGCTGTCATTAATGCCACATCAGTCACAGGCAGACAAACAAGGCCTGAGAAACCCCAGCTACCAGGTTAAGCAGGAGATTGCAAAGGCCCCGGGGGACATCTGACTTTTCTGATCAAAGGCAAACTCCACTTGACCGCATCTGGCTCCCTCAGCTGCAGGTTTGTATTACACAGTGCTATTCCCCATTCAGAAGAAATACTGCCCTCTCTACTACGGTTTTCAAAGCTTAGTGCTTCAGAAATATGTGCCTCCCTAAGGGCTAGTTTTGTTGTTTCAGCACCATAATGCCTGAAATCTTTGGGGCGCTTGGGTACCTTCCCCCAGCACAGAGACAGGTGGGTGGCAGGGAAGCCCAGTGGCACCATCCAGTGGTCCAGACCTCCTGGCTTCTGGGACTTTGCACGTGCAGGCGAGGACCCTGGAGCTGTCACCACCAGGTCTGGAAAGGGTGGCCTTCTAGCACTGTGAGGCACCCCCTACCTTTCAGCAGAGGGCATGAGCAGCTTCCATGAACACAGTGGCTAGAAATGAACCAAAGCCTCTTTGTAGTAAGGGTGGTGGGGTGAAGGGTTAGGAGAAGGCAGTGGTCTGGAAGAAACAGTCAAAAGAAAGCAGTAATCATGAAGTCCTTGCTAGAGTTCCAAGTTCCCCACCTATGGTTCTTAACACTTGGAAACTTCCTGAAAGCTGAATATATTGAGTTGTTGGAAAAGCTGTGATGCATTTTTGCAACAAAAAACATAGAAAAAAATACGTCATGACTTTTCCAACAACCCAATAATTCTAAGGAGAGAATACAGCTCACGGTGTAGGGTAGGAAAGAGCTCAGCTGCTGGCAGGGTAAATGTCTAACGTCAGGAAAGACTTTGGGTATTGTGGCACAGGGACTTCTGCAGAATGCTTGCGATGGTCCCTTAAACTCCACTGCATGGTGAGGAAGGGGACAGGGGAGTGTTCTGGGGCCAAAATAAAGAGACCTTTCTTGTATATACACTATTCTTCAGTTAGGTGTTGTTACAGTCTGAATGTTTGTGTCCTCCCAAATTCACATGTTGAAACCCTAATGCCCAGTGTGATATTAGGAGGTGGACCTCTGGGAGGTGCTTAGGTCATGAGCATAGAGCCCTCATGAATAGGATTAATCCTCCTATAAGACCCCACAGAGCTCCTTAGCCCCTTCCACCATGTGAGGACACAGCTAAAAGTAGGCTGTCTACAACCTGGCATAGGGCCTTCACAAGAACCCAACCATACTGGCACCCTTATCATGGACTTCCAGCCTTCAGAACTATAAGCAACAAATTTCTGTTGTTTATAGCCACCCAGACTATGGTATTTTGTTATGGCAGCCCAAACAGACTAAGACAGGTATGATGGCAAGAACTGTTACTCAAAAAAGAAACATCTAAACAGTTTATCCCTGAGACACTTTAGTACAAATGTGGTTTGTTGCTCCTAGGTGGAGTGGCCTAGGTGACTTGGGGTTAAACTGAAAGGCGGGGAAGGGGCGGGGGGAACAGCAAGCAGTTTAGTCCGTGTAAAGCCAGGTGTGTGAGCTTGGGGAAAAAGAATACCTTCCCGAGTAAGAATCTGAGATAAATGCAAACCCTTCGTAACTGACAAAGAGTTGTTCCATGGAAGGCATTATTAACTCATGGCACACAGTCCCTAGAGCCCACAGCATTAGCGTCCAGACAGGTATGCTCTGCCTGGTCATGGTTGAGTGCCCTGCAGTCTCTCCACACTTAAAGAACCCCCACTGATTTTCCACAGGCTGCCTCTCCCTCAGTCATTCTTAAGGCAGGGCCAGTTTTATGAGTATGCAACCAGCCGGTCTTAGAAGGGCCCATGCATAGCTTCATGCTCTTCTGACGCGGTCTTGAAATTCTTAATAAATTTTGAACAAGGTGCCCTGCATTTTCATTTTGCCCTGGGCCCTGTAAATTATGTAGTCAGGTACCTTTTGTGGGAAAACAGCCTTTTCTTATAGCTGTTCTTGTTCTGTGAAGGCTGAACTGTCCAAGAGAGTTGGAGAACATTAGTTCATATATCTTCCCAGTTAACATCTTCCACCCCACTATTTCTTTTTACCTCTCTGAATTAGATGTTGATTATCATTTGGCCAAACAATATTTATGTAGCATCAACCACTCTGCGCCAGGTATTGGTCAACACAGATATGAATAAAACCTGGACTCTCCCAAGAGGCACTCACAGCCTGCTGTGGGAGATGAATACGGACAAAATAACTTTGATAGGGAAATGCTGAAACATTAGGCAGAGCCAGTTTTTTCAGGAAACTATTTAATTATGAAATCATAATTGATAAGCACATTTAAATACAAACACCTCCTAGTTTTGCTTGGTCACATTATGTTTGCATCAAATGACAAAGAGTGCCTTCCCAGGTTGCTGCTGTTGTCAGCGCAGCATTGTAATGCTTCATGCAATCCTGACCAGGTCTGGGGTTTATAGCTTCCCATGTCATTGTTGTGGGACCACTCACAGTGCCCCACCATCTGACCCAGGAGCCTCTTGAAGAAAGTGATAAAGTTCAGCCGTTATGGTTTTCCTCTAAATCAGGGATCAGAAAACGTTTTCTGTGATGGGTCAAATAGCAAATGTTTTAGGTTTTGCAGGCCATTCCGTTTCTGTTGGAACTCCTCACCTCTGGCTGTAACCCAAAAGCAGCCACAGGCAGGAAGTGAACAAGTGGTCATAGCTGTATTCCAATAAACTCATTTACAAAAACAGGCAGCCAGCTGAACTTGGCCTGCAAGGCTATAGATTACTGACCCCTGCTCTAGTTGATTCTAAATCAAAGGTAGACCAGCCTAGAAGAGAGTGTTTACTTAAAAAAATGCAAAAGAGACAGATTATGATATCTACAATATAACCGGCTTTGTCATCTGGGTGACTTGGGCAAATATCAGTCAGGGTTCCGAGAGGATCCAGTGGGGTCCTTCCAAATGGCTAATCTGAGAAGAATTGAACAGGCTGTTTACAAAGGTGTGGGCAGGATTTAAGGAAACCAATAAGGAACAATGCAATGCCTGTGGCTGGTAGCACCAAAGAGCCCTTATAAACTGTAAACCTGAGGGAGCAGGTAGAGGGAGAGATTTTGGGAACCCAGAGAGGAAAGCTGTATGCAGAAGGCATTTACTAGAGGAACATAGCCAATCCTATCGCATTCAGTCCTATTATATAATACATACCCACTCTAACTGTCAGACCCAACAGGAAGGCAGAGAAGAGAGAGATGTGGTTGGTCTACACAGGCCAGCCTCCTGGGGTACAGAGCAGGAACAGGGTGGAGAGTGGCTCTCTGGGGGTAAATGGAAGTTCTCCTGCATGGCATCCTCTGGTGAATCCATGTGGTGAAACTATAGGATTATCTCAAGGACCCATAAACAGTATCCTTCTTGCAATCTGGTATTTCTCATTTCCAACTGGGGGTTGACCATGACATGGCAGTTGGAACAGTGAATAATGTAAGTTGAGGGGTCTCAGGTGGGGATATAATAGAAACATACAGAAAAGAGATACCCTCAGAAATATTCTGGCTTACTGCTTTGGTTGGGCGGTTTAAAAAACATTTCACATACAGCATGCTCTTTCTTATTGAAATCAGTGTGGCAGTAATTTGTGATCATTTCTCCAAGGAAACCACTAGCTTTTATCATCTCTTTCAATTATCATTTGTCTTAATTCTGTAGTACACACATCAATATTTGTCCTTCCAAAAATTCCACAAACAGAATTCTCTGAGCCCCTTAAAACACCAATGGCTGTTGTTTAATTGAACAAGAGAGAAAAAAGAAACAACACTTTTTCTTTTTTCAAAAAGAAATTATCATTATGATTTTACCTCAAACAACTTCCTTAACTCCAGGGTATACTATCATCCATGTGCTCCAAATATCAAGTGGCCAGAATATCAGGGAGGTGGGAACATGGATCCTAGTCCTGTCTGTGCCCCCACTTCCTCTCCAGACAGTAAAGGAGCAGCTTAAGCAGAAGGTGGTTGGAGGTACTGTCATTTGGTTGGTCTATCCCCAGCAGGCTTGAGCTCAAATGTCAAATGGAGCATATACAATGAGACAGTGAGTTGCCACAGAGAAGCGGCCATGCTCCTAAGCCCCTGCAGGAATAGGGAAGTGGGGGGTGGGGGCTTTACTCCTCTGCAATCCGTGAACCGCCCACTAAACCACCAGGCCACTTATACAAAGGATCCCCTCCCCCAGCACAGACCAGCATCTCAGGGAAGCAGAGCCCTGATTCCTGAGGAAAGGAAGTAGCCCCACTTTTGTTTACTGGTACTTTCTCCAGGAAATGTATAATACATTGAAAAGTGAGCTGGCTTCTTCTAATGAGGAACAAATGTTTTGATTACATAGAAAAATTTCCAAAAATTAAAATTAAGGACAGCAAAAGATTCTATACACAATGAACTCATGTTGTTTGGGGGTATTTTGCAGACATCTAGGTGAAAAGTGATCACAGAGTCAGTCCAAGCCAGTGCACAAAGATAATGGATTGACTCAGAAAGAATGCAACAATCATAGCCATGAGGCTTTCGGATATTTTTATAATTTATGATTTCAGCATTAAATGTGTTTATTGAAAAAAGAAAATGATTGTTTCAAGCCAAAGAAACTGAATTCCAAGATTTACTATTAAAAGAAAATGTAAAAGAATAAAGCAATTTCTGAAAATACTCTTTTGCTTATTAGTCTATACTTATGTACGTAATAGAAATATATTAATTCAAGACCATAAACCCCAAACAAAACAAGCTGCATTAAAAAAAGAATTATAGAAAAGAGCAGACCCATCCATGACCTACAAAAGACAGCCATCGATACTGCCTTGTGCCGGAGCTTGCTTTGTCTTGAAATTTGGAGTGACAGCTTCCTTCTTCACAGGCAGTTTCCCCCTCACCCTTGAATAACCTTGCAAAGCCCACACAGAAATTGTCAAACTAAAAACAGTACCACCATCAGTTTTTACAAGCAAACTTTTTATTCACATTTTTTTTTTTACATTTTTTTTTTTGGCATAAAAAACAAATATAAAATAAGCTAAAAGGAGGCTTCTAATTGTCTATTCTTCTCTATTTCAATGCTACAGTTCTTTAGGGATGGATTTGTGTGATAAGTAATTTAAATGATCAGTTTCTTTACTGTGATAGATAATTGGTAGTGTTTGGGATAGTTTTATAAAGTTTAAATACTCCCAAATGCACATTCCCACAGTCCTGAAAGATTTACAAATCAACAACTTCTGTTGGGAGAAATGGCCAATAATCGATTCTCTGCATTATGGTTGTGCCCCTGGAAAAAGGCTGTGAGTTCTTGACTCAGACTAAATAATACACTGAGTATGTGTTGATGTGTTGATATTGAGTAAGGCTAAGCTTTCTGGGAGAAACAAACCCCACACAAGCAAAATATATTTATTTAGCAATTTTGTGCTAATTAAGAGCATCTGTTAGTGGGCAGGAAACAATGATTGAAGGGAATTGTTTATTCCTTTTTAGAAAAAGAAGGGGATTGTGCAAATTGTTGGGGGAGGAGGAAGCACAAAATGGTGCCTGAACAGAACATGATTCTGGCCACAGCTGAGAGTTTGTGATCATTAACCACTACCTTTCTGGAACGCCCTTAGATCATAGTGGTGTCTAGACCTTCCCTAGAGTGTGACCAGGGGCTCTTGAGTCTCTGGGGTGGGAGCTCACATGCCTTCCCTTCAGCATTCTCATGTAATTGGCCTTTGCCTCAGAGTCAGCCTGCTTCCAAAAGGCCAGGGGTCAGTTACACATTTTGTGGTGATGATTAAAATTCACAAATTTTATTTAAAAAGTATCTCAGTTTCAGTTCTGGGTAAGATGGATAAGGACACCACTAGGACCACCACCACCACCCACCCTGTGTCTCCCACTGAATGCAGCAATAAAACCTGGACAGAATGCACAGAGCAGTTATTTGAGGAATCTGAAATGTAAATACTAGCAGGCAGGTTGAGGGAAATGACTAGAATTCAAAATACCAATGAAGTAGCAATGAGGTCAGCTTTGCTTTTTCTTCCTGTGTCCCTCTTCCTGTCCCCCACACATGGCAGACTCACACTGAAAGGAGGCATTGGCACTGACTGAGAGCTCCAGAAGCTCTCTTGTAGGCTCAAGGAGGGAAGTGATCCCCTAATGCTGAGAGAGTAGGAGAAATCCCCCATTTCCCCCGCTTCTTTCTTTTTCCTTTTCTCAATTCTTGCATTCCAACCCACAGGCAATCCTGCGGAGGTCACTGAAGCCACAGCAGGGGCCACAGGCACCTAAAACTGGGAGGAAAGGGAAGCTTCCTCTCCAACCTGAGGCTGTGGTTTCAAGAGGGCAGGGTGAACCCCCATGAGTATTTTCTGTCTTTTCCTGAAGGTTGGCCTTGGACTTGGGCACAGCCACAGGGAGTATGCAGCAAAGCATAAAGCCCAACCTTTCTAGCCAAATACAGGGAACTAGATAATACTGGGGAAATCATAAAGAAGGAAAGCAACCCCATAAAGTGGTTTATGAACTCCTGGGCTGACCCCAATGCTGCACCATTGATCTGATCCTTGTTAGTATATCAAAGACTTTGAGAACCAAGTTGACAGACAGACCTCTGCACTGTCCCAGACCAACAACTGGGTGGCTTGGATGTGGGACAAACCTGAAAAACACTGCAAAATCTTTGAAAACAGAACTGATATTGAAATCACAATCCACAGAAGCTGGCTAGAACTTGAGGCCTGAACCCAACCAGATCAATTTCCTGTTAAAATAAATGTATCAACATTATCTATAGTATTTAAATACAACTCAGAATCTCATAATATTCAAAATGTCCAAGATACAATCCAAAACTACTTGGCATATGAAGAATCAGGAAACTATCAATCAGTTTGGGGAGAATACAATCAACAAACGCCAATGCAGTATGACATGGATGTTGGAATTATTTGACAAGGACTTAAAAGCAACTAATTTGAAAAATACTCCAAGAAGTAAAGGCGTACACTCTTGAAACCAATGGAAAGATAGAAATTCTCGGCAAAGACATAGGAGGTATAAAAAAGCCAAATGAAAATTTCAGAACTGAAAAAATACAATAACCAAAATAAAAATCTCAGTTGATGGACTCAATAGCAGAATGGATATGACAAAAGTCAGTGAACTTGAAGAGAGATCAATAGAAAGTATCCAATCTGAACAACAGAGAGAAAAGAAAAATATTTTTTTAAAAAAAGAGCCTCAGGGACCTGAGGAACAACATCAAAAAGTCTAACATTCAGGCCGGCCGAGAGGCTCATTGGTTCAGAGTTCGCTTTGCAGCGTGAGCTCTGAGCAGCAGGGCCACTGGTTCAGATCCCACATGGGGGGTAGTGACACTGCCCTCTACAGCTAAGATGGTGAACAACAGCTCCACCTGGAGCGGGATGCTGTGAGTTGCTGGCGACAGTGTAGGCTGCAGCAGGGCTGCAGTGGGCTGACATAAGCAACTGTGAGTGGCCCGCAGTCAGTGTGAGCAGCCGGCAGCCACCGTGAGCTGCCGTGAGCAGCAGACCAATGGCTGGTGACCGATCTGCCTCACCCGGGAAGAGCACAATGATCACAATACCAACATGGGCCAGTGAAGCAACGTCCTCCACAACTAGACTGAAGAACCAAAGGACAGCAACTTCTCTGTTCCCCTTCCCTGATACCCCAACGCTGTTCCCTCTCCCAATTCCCAAATAAAATCTTTTTTTAAAAAAGTCTAACATCCAATCATTGGAATTCAAGAAGAGGAAGAGAAAGAATTCAGTGCAGAAAAAAAATATTTAAAGATACAATGGCTGAAAGATTCCCAAATTTGACAATAGACATAAACCTGAAGATCCAAGAAACTGAGCAAACCCAAAACAAAAACTCAAAGAAATCCACGCCCATACATATTGTAGTCAAACTGCTGAAAACTAAAGACAACAACAACAAAAAAAGCTGGGTCTCTATTAATCTTGAGACAGACCTGACAGTGGACCAGGGTCAAAATGGCTAGGTAAGAGAGCCAGGGTAAGGACTTCCCTTACCCTGAAGTCCTCTCCCTGTTAAAACCCAGTCCCACACCCCCAAGTCCATCTGGTAAATGTCTCTGGCAGCAGACAGCACGCATGCCAAAACCCAAATCCGGAGCAGCATTTTGACTCCTTTCCCCATCAATCTGCCGCCTCTTCATCATTAGAATGTAGGCTGGGAGGCAAGGGACCAGAAATCAAATCAAAACTGACAAGAAAAAATGCACTATAATTCAAGCAGTCCCTGATAACTTTTGGGAAGGAATAAAAAAAGAAAAAAACACAAAGGACAAAGAAGAATAAATGCACAGCTCTAGATTTATCTCTAAGTTATCCTGGTACATTGGAAAGAAATGCCCAAAACAAATTTGAGTCGGGTTTTGTTCTTAAACTGACGTCTTTAAATTCAGCATGTTTTTTTCTGTGTGTGTCAACACAGTCCAAGGGAATAAAATATAGTGTATTTTAGGTTTTTATCATAGACGGCAGAAAGAGAATCCAAATTCCTGGAGTAGAGCCAGTGAAATGCAGGGGTTTGCACTTGTTTTCATGATGTGGAAACCATACAGTGTCTGTGTACATAGCATGGGCTCAAATGTCAAATCATGGATCTCACTGGGGTCACACATCACCCAGGAAAAGGAGGGAAAAGTTTCATTTGTCTTACGAAAGTAAGATTATGTAAGAATGTTTGCCTAAGACAGCAAGTAGGGATTTAGAAACAGTATTCACCACATTTTTAAGGATTCTGTCTCTCTCTCCTCTCTCTTCTTTCTTCTTTCTTCTCTCTTCTCTCTTCTCTCTTCTCTCTTCTCTCTTCTCTCTTCTCTCTTCTCTCTTCTCTCTTCTCTCTTCTCTCTTCTCTCTTCTCTCTTCTCTCTTCTCTCTTCTCTCTTCTCTCTTCTCTCTTCTCTCTTCTCTCTCTCTCTCTCTCTCTCTCTCTCTCTCTCTCTCTCTCTCTCTCTCTCACACACACACACACACACACCTCCACATATATGCACCTTAGTCATATAAAGAACCCAGATTATCTGCAACTCAGAATCCTTAATATCATCCCAATCAGCATCAATCTGCTATGAATTTACAGATTTATTTTAGTCAGAAAACTCCAGCCAGTTAACAGCCCTCCAAACATTTACCAGTCCCCAAAACATTAGCCTCTCAGGATGGAAGATCTGCAGCACCCCTAGAAACCCATTTCAAGGATCCTTAGATTCTGATAGTTGCCAAAGCCACAGGAGCCTTGGAGTTAGCAGAGGGTGGGGAAAACAGAAAACCAGCAGGAAGGAGGGAGAGGAATGGAAAAGGGAAAGAGTGGGGATAAGGAGGATGACAGGAAAGAGGGGGTGCTTCCCCAATACCTGCACAGCAATCTACATCCTCCCCACAAGTTCACCTGGGACTCAGGGTTGCCCATAAGGGTATCCAGGGCCTCTTTGGTGGCTCTCAGTCCACATTAGTCTCCCCAAGGGTTCCCTCACTATGCTTCGGTCACATCCAAGCAGAAGCCCTCCATGGAGCTGTCAGCGTTAGAGCCTCTAAGAGCTTCCATGGTGCACCGGGGAGCAGAACGCCTGTCAACGGAAAGCTCAGCACTGCTGAGCAGTTTTACAGGGAAATACCTCAGTTCCAGAAACGCTTGTACACAAATATTATAGGTATGCCTGCATGTATGTGTGTATTTTTTAGTTTTAAGTCTGCGTTCATTCATTATTTACTAACTTTTGTCCGTTTCATATTGTTCATGTGTCAGACCATCCATATTGCTATTCTCTGGCCCTCTGGATTGTGTGAGTATTTGGTAGCTTGACTGAATCCTACTGACAATTAGAGATAAGACTCTGGTTCTGGCACATTCCTCACCTAATTCTGTATTTATAGAACATTTTTCTGTCTGAATGCATGTAAGTTATAGTGCCTGACAAGGAGAAGCAGCTAGTAAGTGTTTCTTTTCGTCTGTGGGAAGCTGCCAGCAGTATAAAACAAGGCAGAGAGAGCTGGCTGGACAACACTGGAACCAAAAGCACTTAAAGCCTCAAACCTAAATGGAAGGAAAGATCTACAGTCTTTATCACTAAGTGGCCCTTTTCAGGAACATGAAGAATTGTTGAAGGAAGCAGACCTTTTTGGAGGACAATTATTATTGGGTTTGCTGCTGTTGTAATTCTTTCGACTCAGAGTTCTTTGGTCGATGAGAGTGAGAATCTCCAAGGTTAGAAGTGAAGCTGCCAAGTGGCAGCTGACCTTGGCTGAGTCCCCTTTTCCCGTTTCAGACAGGAAATAAGAAGAGTAAAGGGGATATATTGTGCAAATAAATACAGCAAATCTAAGCTGATGAAAATTTTGACTGCATTTCTTAATTGTATGAGAAAGGAGGACTAACATTTATTGCACTAAAGAAAAACAAATTTCCTTCCACATGGAAGAACTTAAAAAAACAAACAGGTTATAAAATCCAAAAGACAAACTATCTCTAGCTTTAAATTTTACTTGTTTGGTACTTATTGAGAATACACTGTATTCAAAGAGACCTTAAGGATAATCTAGACCAACTCCTTCATAATTAAAGAAAATGAATCTCAGAGAAGGGAAATGACATACCATAGTCACACAGGTAGGTGGAGGCAAGGATGTGACTCAGACCCAAAGCTGTAGGCTGTTAGTCCCACACTTGCTCTGCGACACCATGCTACCTCCATCCCAGGCCTCAGAGTTTTATCCTCCCCATACTCAGTGTTCCTATAGACATTACATGCCCAATAGCAACTTCAGAAGGGATTCCCAGGTAAAAATCACAACCGCTGTCTTGCATTGACATACTCATCCACGCAATAGGTAACAAACACGTTTATGAAAGATTTTATATATAAGATGTGGAATACACTAAAAAGTTCACGAGTGGCTCTGAAAATGTCATGGATGTGGGATCCTCAATGAGTTAAAGAAGGTGGATTAAAATGTGTTAGGAGACATGGTGGTTAAGCGCTGGCTTGGGAAGCCAGCGGCCCCAGTTCGGTCCCACATATGAGGACCAGTGACACTGTCCTCAAAAAAAAAAAAAAAAAAATATGTTAGGAGAAAGGATTCAGGCCTTTCTAATAAATGGCAGTGGTATATTATCTCAGTTGAGGCAGGGTCAGCCTGAGTCCCATGACAGCAAGAGATCTTTCACCCACATCCACCCAGACTGGACATGTAGTAGAGGTGAGAAATAAAGTTTGTTATTTTAATCCACTGAAATTTTGAGGGTGTTTGTTATTGCTGCACAGCCTAGCTTATCCTGAATGATTCAGGTACCTCAAAGGCACCGGGTAAAAGATGGTTATCATTATTACGAACACATCCCCACAGGACCTTCGCAATGCCACACCATCAGAAATTGAATGGTAGGCTAGAACGGATCATTGGTCTTATAGAGAATCTCTGATAGGAAAAAAATAGAGGTATAAACAAAGAAAATTCATTGCCAAGATAAAAGACTTAGAGAAGTTAGGAAGCACTCAGATAAAGACCATAAAGACATTCTGATTACAAAACAAATCCTACTCTCTAGTCTGCTTCCAAAATGCATCCTGCCCCGAATATACTGTACCAGGCCTTTTTCCTCCTATGCAGAATTTTCTCCTTTATTCACTAGTCAGTTAAAATTCCACTTATTCTTCAGAGTCCAGTTTTAGTCCCACATACTTCTCCCAAATTTCCTAATCACTCAAGCCTCTACTATGCACAAAATAAACTATGCAAAGCAGGTGTTTCAGTAATTACTGCTTGTACTTCTCATTTTAAACTTAGTCAAATGTTTGGTAAAATCTGTTTCAAATATGTCAATCATGTTTCTTTTTTAAAAATTAAAGTTGGGCCGGCCGAGTGGCGCATTGGTTAAACGCTGGTTTTGGGATGCCAGCGGCCCGGGTTCGGATCCCACATGAGGGTCAGTGACACTGCCCTCTAGAGCTAACAACAGCTCCACCTGGAGCTGGGCTGTGCGAGCCCCGGTGATGGTGTGGGCTGCAGCCCCTGCTGCAGTGGGCTGCCATAGGCTACAGTGAGCGGCCCGCAGCCAGCGTGAGCGGCTGGCAGCCAAGCGTGAGCTGCCAATAGCCGCGGTGAGCGACCATCCAGAGGCTAGCGACCGATCTGCCTCATCCGGGAAGAGCGCAATGACGATACCAACAATGAAGCAACATCCTCCACAACTAAACTGAAGAACAAAAAGACAGCAACTTGTCTGTTCCCCTTCCCCGATTCCCCAACGCTGTTCCCCTCCGCCAATTCCCCAATAAAATCTTTAAAAAAAAAAAAAAAAAAAAAAAAAATTAAAGTTTATTGGGGTGACAAAGGTTAGTAAGATTACATAGGTTTCAAGTGTACAATTCTGTAATGCATCATTTATATATCACATTGTGTGTTCACCACCCAAAGTCAGCAGTCATGTTTCTTTAACCAGACTATAAGCCTTGTAAGGACACAATGTGTTTTACTTCTTTTAAAGTCCTCCATAGAAATGACTCTAAGAGACATTTTTACATTGATTTAAACGCCAGGTAGGAAAGGCCGTGATATAATTTTTGAGATTGAGGACCATTTTTTATTACTCTGGAAGAAAGTAGAGAAATTCACCAGCAGGGTTTTATGGCAATAGCCTAATCTGGCCAAATATAAACACTCTTTATTACTTAGGTAGAAATAAGTGATTATAAATCCTAAATGTATTTGACCCAGCTTTGTTCAAATTAAAATAAAACCAGAGATGACAAGTAGTTTAGCAAGAGCCCTGAGAGAAACTGTAAGAAGGCACTGTTGAGAATTTCAAACATTTCATTAAAAATTAACATGTGATAGATTAAAAAGTTAATAAATATTTACACATCAGTTATAAAATGTAAGCTAAATTTGTTCAACTTCTTACACCTTGAAATCATAAAGTTAGGGTTTATCAAATCCATGGGTTGAGCACAGACCTTTTCTATAATATTGAAAGTTTGTTTTCATAATTCCAAAGACTGTTAGCATATAACTTTGAAACTATAAACATTTGTTACTGTAAATTTGATTTGTTAAATGCAGAAAAATTATTTTTCAAGTAAAGGTGAAAACCGTGTTTGCCAAGGGAGGTTGAGCCCCCAAAGCTTTGGAGACACCCACCTTCTCATTATAACTGCTCTGATCTAGTTCTAGTCATTCAATCTGTACAACACTGTGCAGATTCTCGTAAAGGGTAGTAAATGCATTCCTCCTTGTAGAAATTTATTTTACAAATAAAATTAAGTAACTCCAACATACTTATAGGCATGGTACACAATTTTGATTTTCTTCAACATCTGTTGCAGTAAAAGTACTCTTACCATGTCTCTACCAAACTGAATTGTCAGATTAACTGACCTTCAGTATTTTGTCTACCTGTACCCTCCTGCTGTTACAAGACTAGTTGTACGTCCACCAGGAGTCATTTGGTTTCTTCCCAAACCAGCTTATATTGGTTGTACGAGTTACTGACATTATATAATTTAATTAAAATTTGGGCAAACCAATGAAATCTGTGCACAGAACGCAAACAGGTTCTCTTTTCTATAAAAGCCAAGTCGATTAAAAGCTAGGTGCTGTTTTTAAATACTGTTGTGTTAGGTATCCATGAAGTAACTGTACAAGAGAGTAACAAAATCTTACTCTCTGAAGTTTCATCACTGAAACTTAGAGATGTTCTGCACTTGTGTGGCTTCATCAAGTGTCAAATTCTTGCTCCACTTTGAAGAAACCAAACCTGGAAATGGTGGGTGATGCAGTTTAGATGGCTTTTTGCTAGACAGACATGCATCCAGAACTCCAGCCAGGGGCCATACTCACAACAAACGATTGGGAAATGAATGTATAGGCATATGTTTTAAGTTAAAATAGACTATGTGTATACTTTTTGTGACTCGCTATTTTAATCACCTCTGTATATCTGACCAATTACTGTAAATCGGTGACTTTGAATATGACGCTTCTACTCAACTTGCTAATTACGTGGTTATAGAGTTTCCACAAGTGCATAGAGACAGTGCAATGTTATTAATCAGCTTATATTACAATAGAGTAATGACGGTGCATAGCTGGAAAAATATAAACATAAAGCAGAACTGCGGCCGAGGTAGAAGGCCGGAAGAGACAAGCCATAACTTCCTTTATGTTTACTTTCTCAAGAAGCTATGGATGTTTCCACCTTTAAAGTTATTTCTTTAGCATTCAACGTTTTTACAGCATAGAAGAACGTCTTTAAAAATAAAATAACATAAAAACCAATAGCAGGCAGGAACCATTGGCTTCTATTCTGAAAACAAAACATGGCTCTTCTTAAAGGTTTAGCTTAAGGGGCCCAAGGAGAGCTGAATTGCCCATCAGCAGAACTGCATATCTCAGCGCCAGGCCAGGCCAGGGGTGGCCCCAACTCTACATGCCATTGCCAAGACTTTGGATTCCACCTCCTGAGGGCTCAGTCCAGCCAGGCTAACAACAGTGAGGAGATTCCAGGAGAGAAAAGCCCATGGCACTGGGGCAGCTCTCACTGAAAGGTACACTGGTGTTGAAAACATCTACCCCGAATGTAGGAATCGACCATTCCAATCCTAACTGATATGCCTTAATCCAGCACTCATGCCTCCCTGAGGGAGGGAGTGGTCCCTCCCAGGAGACCTGGGGTAGGTGAGGCTGAGGCATCTGGACTCTGAAAACAACTATGAGTGATTCTGATCCACTCTTGGATTAAGAATTTGGGGCTTCCTGAGGTCCATGAACCTCCTGAAATCAATTACAAACAAATGCATATGCAAACACATGTTCAGGATTCTGGAACGCTTGTCCTTGATCCCCATCAAATTGTTTTCATCAAATTTTTGTGACATGAAAAATGTGAAGAACCACTGTTCTGAAATCAGTTCAAGCCTTCACTGCCCTGGTTGTCTGTCTACATAGCCGCGAGGAAATTTGAGAGAAAACTGGACATAAGCAATCCCTGTACATAGCCTTCCTGTTGTATTTCTCTCTTTCTCACTCTAATTTTTTTCCTCCTAAACTCCAATCTGTTCCTATTTCTTCACTTCTATTTTTAAATTGAACAATTTAGGTTTCCAAATAACTGTAGTCTAAGAACTCCTTGGATGCAAGACACTGCAAGTTAAATTTCCAATTTCTCTTACCCCAATTCTCCCATTCCTGTATGGTTTTATTATTAAAACATTTATATATATATATATATATATATATATATATAAAAAAACCTTGAGAGTACTTTTGATCTGGTTTTCCTATTATGTTAATGACTTGACCAAATGTACATGTCTTTATTTTATTTTTTATTTATTTATTTTTGAGGGCAGTGTCACTGACCCTCATATGTGGGACCCGAAGTGGGGCCACCGGCTTCCCAAACCAGCGCTTAACCACCGCGCCACTCGGCCAGCCCGTGCTTTTATTTTAAATATCAGCATCCTAGCTTGCCTACATTTTTAAAACAACAAATTTTGCATACATAGAGTACCCTTTTTTTTTCTTTTTTCTGTTCCTTGTCTCAACACATCACCATCATAACGAAGGTTACAATGTTGTATGTGTTAAACGGCTCCAATCTGTGCTAGTGGTTTGGTTTTATTATATAAATACCAACATGCCTGGTCTGGGAGTAAGGCCCAGGCTTCGGATTTTCCAAAACAGTCCTCTGTATCCAGGGTACCCAAATAAATTCAAGCACTTCAGTTTCAAAACTGATGTAGCTGTCTGCTCCTGATTGAGGTTAATGTCCTCTAAGTGCACATTAGTTAAATGAGCCATTTTTTTTTTTTACTATTCCTGTACAAAATGAATATTCACTATTCAAAAGAACATTCCCTATCATAATTATATAATCAGTTCAAATTTGTTCTTAAGCAATGTAAGTCATATTTGAAATTCCAACCTCACAAAATAGCTAAAATGAAGGTTTAAAATATATTAGTTGACTTGGAAAATATCTAAGATGTGTTAATATCAAACCTCAAATCTAGAGTAACCAACATATTTTGCTGAGATCCAGATTTCTGAATGGAGGTAGCCAGAGTACAGAGTAGAAACAACACTAAATCTGGCCTCAGCTGACCTGGGTTACAATCTCTATTTACCTTGAACTAATTATTTAACAGAATCCCTTTTGGTGGAATGGAAAAAACACCAGTCTCACTCATAAGGCTATTATGAGAACCACTTGGGATAACAACAGAGCAAGCCTTTGTAAGCTGGAAAGAGTTATATAAAAGCAAGTTATTGCTATAACTACTGTTTCTTTTAGCGCAAATGCTTTCCAAAATGTACAGGATGCTCCCTGCACAAGTCCTTACAAATGAGGTGACAGGGGTCGTGTGAGTGAAAATGAAGGCAAGAAAGAAGAACCAAGGTAGCTCAAGTCCTAAGCAGAAGAACTCACTTATATAAACGGTGCAATAGGACGACAAGTGCTTGGCCACATCTTCTGAGAAACCCCTGGTGTTCTGGGTCAGAGCGTTATGCAAAAGCTGATGCAGTAGGAGGCCAGGAAGCTCACGGGATGGCAGCCCAAGGTTCTCACTTATCTGCCAAACACCACACTCCTGGGTTCCTAATGGATGGCTGCCTATGTCAGACTCTGCAACCCATCTGCCAGGCCTGAGAAGCTGTGGGAGAGGCAGCACCATGAGGTTCACCAGGTGAACCACTCCTGAGGGGTCTAGCCAGGTGCTTCCCAGAGAAGCAAACACATGGACTCACATTTCTGCTGAACATGCCCATGCCCATCAGTGGCACCATCAGGCTGAGGCCCAGGGCTCTCGCACAGTTCATCTGTCTTTCTCTGAACAGAGTGAAGCATGTATTTTCACAACTGTCATTCATTCCATGGACTTCTGAGAATTTTTTAAAGCAAGATATAATTCACACGCCATAAAATTTACCATTTCAAACAATTGAGTGGCTTTTAATATATACACAGATTGTGCAACTATCACAGCTGTCTGATTCCAGAATATTTTCATCATCTCAAAAAAAAAAAAAAATCATTCCCTTTAGCAGTCATTCCCCATTCTCCCCTGTCATCTGCCCTTGGCAAACACTAATCCACTTCCTATCTCTATAGATTTGTCTATTCTGGATATTTCATCAAAAGGGAGTGATACAATATATGGGCTTTGTGACTATTTTCCTTCATGTACCATAATATCTTCAAGGTTCACCCATGTTATAAGATGTACAGGACTTCATTACTTTTTATGGCTAAATAATATTTCATCATATGGTTATACCATATTCTGTGTATCCATTCATCAGTTGATAGACATTTAGGTTGCGTCCAATTTCTAGCTATTACAAATAATGTTGCTATAATTACTTGTGTACAAGTTTTACGTGAATATATATGTTCAATTCTCTTAAATATATACCTACAAGTACAATTGCTGGATCATTTCCGGGCACTCTTGAACTTAATGTTCATATCAGCACTCTGTGTGAACTCACTTCTGTGGCAAACAGCAGGAAACACAGTTCATCGGGAACCCCAAAAGTCAAAGGAGGAAATGAAGGCATGCATGAACAAAAAATGGGGTTCTGCATGAAGCAATATATTGTTGCTCCCAAAATGCCACAATAGTCTATTTCCCCTATACCATAACACAGCAGTAGCCATAGCTAGGATGAGGGGACTAGCACTGGACCTAAGTTGGCACAATCCTCCTAATAACAAGATCAATCGACACATAATGAGTGCTTCTTACATCTAAGGCACTGTGCTAAGTAAGCACAGTATGTGAATGGTCTAATGGCTGAGAGGATGGGGGAAACATGATTTTTGAAAACAAACATTCATTGTAACCAATTGTGCCTACCTATAGAGTGGGATAATTCACCTCTAGGCCAGGACGGAAAGGAGAAAAGAAAATAGAGGATGCTAAATTGCCTGAGTAAGAAAATGTGGAATATATTTGCTGGAAGCTCAAGAGAGTAGCATGGGCAGTGGGAGTTTGAAGGCTTGAACATGGAAAAAAAGGATAGATGTGTAGACAGGAGAAGGCACGATCAATGGGGCGAGAGTCTAAAAAGAAAACACAGCCAGAAAGAAATCCTCAATGACCAAGAAAACTTCCAATAATCCATTTTCAGTTGATTTCTGTTTTGAACTGTGTTAATATCTCCCTCTATTACCTTGAAATCTTTTGGACAGCCTGTGTTGGCCTCACTCTGGGAAATAAAAGTGGGAAGTGCAGAGCAGAGAGGAAAAAGTAGTGGCCAGAGGTGAAACACCGAACTAGGCACAGGAATTCAGTGACCGTAAATACAAACCTCCCAAATTATCAGAACATTGAGGGGGTGGAAAGGTACTGGATCTCTCATAGCACATGGCTCAAGCCATTTTAATTCAAGTATTAAGGGAAAGGGAGACCCCAGAAGCTGGAAAAGATAAGGTCATCTGACTGTCCTAATATAATCTGTCCAACAACCCTATACTTGTGTTAGAAAAGGTGAGTAACCGGCAGAAGCAAACATCAATGGTTTAAACCATTTTTAATGTTCCTTACGTGGCAATGGTCTCATAACAAAAACCTTGAAGACTTTATAATGAGATTCCCATGAATGGTTAAAGTACCAAAACATTTTCTCAGTGTCCCTTTTGGAAGTCGAGGAGCATTCTTCTCAGACTGCAGATGGGAAAACTCTAGCATGAGAATCTCACAGACTTGATTGGGCCACTACAGGGCAGTGGTCTCCCCACCATAACAATCAGTTAGGTAACCTTGAGGCCACGCCAGAGCAGGGGTTGGCTCTTTCTATGAAAGCCAGACAGTAAATATTTTTGACTTTGTAAGCCCAGAGGCAAAATCAAGGATTTTAAGTAGGTATTTATTTAAGAGAGAAGACAAGTTTATTGATGAAATTCAAAATACAATATTGTAATATTGATCTACTAATGAAAAAAATGGAATTTGTTTTTTCAGATAGATTTTGCTTCCTTGGGGTTCAAAGTTAGTAATTCTTAATATCAAATCAATTGCATCTATGAAAACCATTCTTAGATCATGAGCCATATAAAAATAGGTACAGGCCAGATGGGGCTCCAGATCTCTGTGGCGTAGTCACTGTTGTCTGAAGCAAAGACAACGCTGGGTGCTCTATTCCAAGATTGTATAGTATAATAATATCCTGATTCAGAAATTAGAGATCTGGAGAGGACTTTGGAACAGCTCTCAAAAGATTCTGATGTTCCTTTCTCAAACACATCGGTCTAGTTACCCCATTGACTGAAATAACCATTCTGTCAGCCAATATTTAATGAGCACCTACTATATGCTGGTACTACGATAGTCACTGGGGATTCAGTGGTGAGCAGGACAGATGAACTCCCTACCTTCATAGGAGATGAGACTGCAAACAAGAATTAAAAAAATTAAAAAAGTGAGAGTAGGAATGCCGTAGAGAAAATAAGAGAGGCTATTAGGAGAGCGGCTGGGAGAGGGAGCTACTTTGGATAAAGTAGTTTAGTAAGGAGTTCCTTTTTCTCAACATTCTTATTAATCCTTGTTTTAGCAGACATTTTGTGTTTTTTCCAATATGGTGGGGTGGGGGGTGAAATAGAATCCTATTGTGCTTTGATTTGCTTCCCCTACTTATTTGTATGATTTATCATTTATCTGTGAGCTCATGATCTCTCTTTCGACAGATAGATGAGATATAGAGATAGATGACTGATAGATAGATAGACATGATAGGTAGATAGATGGATGGATAGATAGATAGATAGATAGATAGATAGATAGATAGATAGATAGATAGATAGACAGATAGATAAAAAGGAAGGAAGGAAGGAAGGAAGGAAAGAAGGAAGGAAGGAAGGAAGGAAGGAAGGAAGGAAGGAAGGAAGGAAGGAAGGAAGGAAAAAAAAGACAGTATTTCAGGTTTCCTCTTCTGTTAATTCCTGGTTCATTCCCTGTTTGTTTTTCTATTCAGTTGTCTTTTTCTTACTCTTTTGTTGGTGTTCTTTTAAAATCTTGAATATTAATCCTTTATTGGTGATATGCATTACAAATATCCTCTCCCAGCCTATGCCTTGTACTTTAATTTTGTAGTGTCTTTCGTTTACAAGAAGATTTTAATTTTTAGCAGGCAAATAATTGTTAGAATTGGTTGTTGGCTGCCAGTCTTGGTGGGCAAATTGAAAAATCATGGATTTTGAATTTAAACCTTCATTTCATTCCTTATAGCTACATCTTACACAAATGTATTAATATCTCTGAGCTTCAACTTCCTTGTCTGCAAAATGAGTACAATTGCTTACCTCACAGATTTGTTGTGAGAATTAAAGAATATATGCAACTCCCCTAGCACAATGCCCCCTTCCCACCTCACTCTTAACTTGCAGGCTTCTTGAAGGCCTTATATTCCCCATAATACCATGTACAGGGTCAATACTTACATTTTGTGTATTGTGTTGCTTAAATTCAGTTCATCTTTAAAATGCATATAAAGTACCAAGTATAATAATAAGTACTAAATTGACTAAAACGTGGAAGATAGGACCAGAAAAACAGTTTAGCAACTAGTTCCTTAGCCCACAATTACTCCACTAGCCTCCCTGAACTAAAGAAGTAACAGAATTGTAGTAGAACAAACAGAATTGTACTAAGTGGCACAGTTAATAGAGATTTGTAAATATTCTTTTGAGTGAAAATTAGATTTCAAAAGCTCAGAAACACATTTATACAGTTAACCTTGACACAGACCAAAATTATTTAATAGTATGCTGTAAAAGATATTTGTAATTAGTTTTGAGGGGGGAAAAAATCACAAACCAATGCGAACAGGTGAGCCTCCACCATTTTATAATAGTGAGTTATATGGGCAGCAAATTTATAATGAAAATGCTAACAAAAATTTACTAGTTACTGCTAGGTTTTATTTAAGATGTTAGAAATATATATTCCAGTTCCTCTGATGGTTGAGCATATTATAAATGCTCTAGGGCCGGCCAGGTGGCGCGGTAGTTAAGCACTGGCTTGGGAAGCCACCGGCCCCGGTTCGGGTCCCACATATGAGGGCCAGTGACACCGCCGTCAAAAAAAAATTTTTTTTAAATAAATAAAAAATGCTCTAAATTTCAAAATAATAAGAGAAATATTAAAAATTCCAATAAATATTGGGATTTATACCCCACAGACAGACACATGTGCCTATATCTTTTTGATGCCCAGGGGCCTGTGTCCCAGCCAGCAACACAGGGCTGAACAGAGACGATCTCCATTTACTGAACTATCCTCACGGGCCAGGTGCTTTCACCTACATGCTCTCGTTTAATCTTCCCAACAGCCCTGTGAGTTAGGTGGCACTACTTTTTCATACGATAAAGGAGGAAACTGAAGTTCAGAGAGGGTATGCCACTTGTCCACATCCAGTAAGGAGGGAAGCAGAATTTAAACTTCTGACCTCAAGTGTAAAAATATGAGCCATTTTATAAGTGAGGCTGCGTCAAAATGATATATTTTCATGACATTTGCAAATCCACGGAAATAAGTCTCCAAGGATCTCACGTGGTACCTTCACTGGCCTCTCCCATATTCTACCCCCAAACCCGCTGAATGAAGAGGCCTCCTTCCACACATGCTCTAATCACTCTGCACTCAATGAGCATGTAGTTTACTAATTAGACTTTTAAAGGGATTTGTTGTGCTTCCCTCAAAGCAGATGAAAAATAAGCTAAAAATACCTGTCATATTTTACACAATAGCAAACACTATACAACACAAATATTGCCTCTAATTTGTGGCCACATTCAGAAAACATGTCTGGAAGTCTTTCAACTTGCTCCAACTAGAAATCAGTAAGTGATCACTGTGACGATGGACTTAAACATGGAGTTTGATTCATCTCACCAGAGGCTTTCAGCTCATTTATACTCATGGCTTTATTTATTCAAATAATTTTTCCCCTAGGGGAAAAAAAAGACCATCATCCCATCACTGTTCTGTGCAAAGACTCTTAACGTAAACAATGTCAACAAGAATCATTATATTTAACAAGCTCCAGGTCATGCCACAGCACTGTTTATACGATGTAAATTGAGTCTTGTTTTATTTCACTGTTCTGCCGAAGTCATATGTCTGCTTCATTTGAGATCTAGGCCTCTGAAAAGAGGTTCCCATGCTTTATTTAATACTGTCGAATATGCATATTCAGTGAGGCATTCAGAATGGCAAACGTGAAACATGACCTAGGTGATGTCCGTTTAAGTATGGATGATTGAAGGATACTGCAATGTCCCTAAGTGCTTCTCGCCAAACATTCCCAGCTCTCTGACTTCTGAGCACATGGAAGGTCTCTGTCCTCCTGCACTGGGTAGGGCCCAGAAGCCAGTTCTGGCTATTGGATTGTGAACAGGAGTGCTGTCTGTGGCTTCCAGCCAGGGCGTTTGGTAATGCCACGCAAGATCCCCCAGAGCACGTGTCCCTCTGCCAAGGTGACAAGCAATGTTCCAGATGGTGGCTGCACTACCAGCCTGGGGTCCAGAGAGAGGAGGATGACATCACAGAGCAGCATCCCGCCCCAACAACCAAAAGTGGATATATAGCATGAGCGAGAAATAAAGCTTTGTTAGGATAAGCCTTAAGATTTGAGGGTGGTTTGTGATCACAACATAAACTGGCCCCTCCTGCCCTATACCTCAGACAAATGGCGCCATGAAAAAGGGTTTGGTGTCTCTAGTGATGTTAGCAGATTCGTGTAATTTAGTATCTGGTGCTAAATGTTATTAACTTGTCAGGGAAAGGTCTCTCAGCCCATAGTTTACTTGGTTCCCAATCAGCATGTTCCAAAATCTGAATTAAATAGACCAAGCAAAATTGAGGAGGGAAACTTATGATTGTAACCTTCCAAACTGTCAGTTCTTATTTATTGATCTGTCAAAGTTCTTAGTTGTGAACAATAGCAACCGCTCTGGCTAGTTAAATAGAAAATAAATTGATTAAAGATTTATTTGTTTACAGGAACGCCACCCAATGCGCAGGTGTAGACTGCACTGCTCCACTGCCAGGCACAGATACCACAGCTCATGTCACCACCCAGGCACTTGGGGCCTCCTCTTAGAACCTCGGCCACTGAGCCAAAGCACATAGTCCTCGTGGCACTTGAATTTCTAAGGTATAACCCGAAATCTCATATAGGTGTTTCTGAATAGCGAGGCCTAGAGTCCACTGAATGCACTTTCGGTGCAACAAAAACGTTGGAAAGTTAGTTTTTGGCTTTTCTTAGGAAGGTGGAGAATGCCTCAAACATAGGAGGGAAATGCAAAGTTGTGATCATAAACAATGAAAAATCCCCATTCCATCCGTGGTAATGGGCACTCCAAAGAACTAAGGTCTTCCACGCTCACGTCAGTCCACACCAAGTGCCCGGAGCCTTCCTCATTGCTGTACCTCTGCCTTCAGTTCTACCTGAGGACCCTTCCAGGGAACCACTGTTGACACTAGTTTCAGTTGGGTTCTGTCATTTGCAGAGAGTCCTGATACAGGAGTAACCATAGGCTAAAGAATCCCAAACCAGCCAATTGCAAATAGGGCTATAAATATTCAGATGCTCTGAAGGATTTTTCAGATCTGTTTTGGCAAAGTAACTCTCTGCATAGACAGGGGGGGACAAAAAATCAAAGAACATAAGACTAACTTTGGTTTGAGAGCTTTAATTAGGATCATGGGATACATGCTGATTATATTTACTTTCTCTACTAAAAGTACTCACAAATAACTTTTCCTAAACAGAAAGATGAAAGGAAAAAAGAAAAAAGAAAGAAAAATATTGTATCTATATAAAACCTGTGTGCATATACCCAACTGAATAAAAAACTCAGAGGCATGCACAAGGTACCAACTTATTGCCAAATACTACTTGGCACTGTGAACAGGAATGCTGTGTGTGGCTTCCAGCCAGGACGTTTGGTAATGCCATGCAGGTTATCTATAAGAATGCATCTGGATCATAGAAGATACAAATAAATGGAAACACCTACCATGCTCATGGATAGGAAGAATTAATATAGTTAAAATGTCCATACTGCCTAAAGCAATATATAGATTCAATGCAATTCCTATCAAACTACCAAGGGCATTTTTCACAGAAATAGAAAATATAATCCTAAAATTTATATGGAATCATAAAAGACCCAGAATAGCCTGGGCAATTCTGAGAAATAAAAACAAAGTCGGGGGGATCACGCTACCAGACATCAAAACCTACTACAAGGCCACAGTAATCAAGACAGTTTGGTATTGGCATAAAAACAGGCACATCGATCAGTGGAACAGAACAGAGAGCCCAGAAATAAATCCAAGCATTTACGGACAGTTAATCTATGACAAGGGAAGCAAGAATTTACACTGGAGTAAAGATAGTCTATTCAATAAATGGTGCTGGGAAAATTGGACTGACACATGCAAAAAAATGAAACTGGATCATCTCCTTACGCCTTATACAAGAACAAATTCAAAATGGATTAAAGACTTAAATGTAAGACCTGAAACCATAAATATCCTAAAAGAAAATATAGGGAGTACATTTGCAGACATTACCCGGAGCAATATTTTTACTGATACATTCCCTACGGGCAAGGGAAGTAAAAGAAAAAATGAACATATGGGATTATATCAGACTTAAAAGTTTTTTCACAACAAAGGAAACCATCAATAAAACAAAAAGGAAGCCTACTGAATGGCAGAATATATTTGCCAACGATATATCTGATAAGGGATTAATATCCAAAATTTATAAAACACTCATGAAACTCAACACCAAAAAAACAAACAACCCAATTAAAAAATGGGCAGAAGATATGAAGAGACATTTCTCTAAAGAGGACATACAGATGGCCAACAGGCATATGAAAAAAAGTTCAACCTCACTGGTCATTAGGGAAATGCAAATAAAAACCACAATGAGATACCACCTCACTCCAGTCAGAATGGCTATCATCAACAAATCAACAAACAACAAGTGCTGGCGGGGCTGTGGGGAAAAGGGGACCCTGCTGCACTGTTGGTGGGACTGCAGATTGGTACAGCCACTATGGAAGTCAGTATGGAGGTATCTCAAAGAACTGGTAATAGAGCTACGGTCTGACCCAGCAATTCCACTCCTAGGTATTTATCCTGAAAAAACCAAGACACTTATTCAAAAAAAGTTATGCACCCCTATGTTCATAGCAGCACAATTTACAATAGCTAAGACTTGGAAACAACCAAAATGCACATCAGTAGATGACTGGATTAAGAAACTGTGGTATATTTATACAATGGAGTATTACTCCGCTATAAGGAAGAATGAAATCGTGCCATTTGCAATGATATGGATGGACCTAGAGACTATAATGTTGAGTGAAATAAGTCAGTCAGAGCAGGACAAATACCATATGATCTCACTCATATGTGGAATCTGAAAAACTGTATGAATGAGCAAAGTAAACAGAAACTGTCTCATAGATATAGAGGAAAAATCAGGGTTGCTAATTGGGAGAGGAATAGGGATGAGGGAGAAGGGGAAGGGATTAGACAGCAAAAATAGGCAACTACAATATTGCCACTGGGATAGGAAAAACAGTTTGGGGAATATAATTAATAATGTTGTAAATATTCTGTGGAATGTCAGATGGTCATAGGTCTTGTTAGGGAGACCATTTCATGGATGGAGTAGAGGTTTGATCACTGCACTGTATTACTAAAGCGGAGGTGGTATACCTACTGTAATTGAATATATATAGATAGTCACGGGATGTGGATTATACTGTGGAAGAGAGTCAGAGGAAGAGTAATAGATATATATGATATGGGGGGGAGTGGGGTGGTGAATTGGGGGTGAGGGGTTGTCACTTTGAGGGGTAAAATGTATAACTATTGCACTGTGTTGTACACCTGAAACTAATTAAAAATAAAATAAAATAATTAAAAAAAAATAGATAACCCCCCCTCCAAAAAAAAAGAATGCATCTGGATAGAGAAATCGTTAACCAATAAATACACATACACACACACACACACAAACACACACACACACACACACACACAGGCATAGATGCTAGGCTCTAGGGTTAGTAAAAGGAAAACAAAAAAACTACACTCTCTTTGTAGGTGCTCAGGTCCAAGTTACTCATCTTTCTTTACTAGGAATGACTTAAAAAGGACCCTGAGCTTCTGTGCACCTGGTATTTATGTGTCATGCTGCCACTGAATGTAGCAGCATTAACCTTGCTTGTCACTTTTTAGGGAAAACAATTGTTAATTTTGACATCTGGTGCAGGGGTTGCAACATCAAATGCCTTCAGAGATCAAACAAGTAATGCAAATGGAGAGAGTGCTGAGCTGGACTCCACTGGACACCATACGCCCCTTCTCAAGATATTTATGTTCAAATACTTAAAACACAGTGTGGCTCAAACAAAATTCTTCATGGGCCAAGTTTACCTCCTGCGTCATCAGCTAACAACCCAGCTTGCTATTAGTTTAAATTACATATGGTCCTAGACTGTAAGGATCATAAAAACTCAATTTTGTTTCTATCATTTGAGCAAGGTAAAAATGCTTCTTGGACAGCAAATTTTCCCATCCTCTTTCAGCAGAAAACTCCTTAGGCTATTGATGAGACCAATGTGAGGTATCTAGAGAACTCAAGGGTTTCTTTTTAAAAAGCTGAGAAAATTGATATATAAATGAAACCATTTTAAAATGGAGTTGGAGCCGCCATCCCAGAAGAAAGGCCTTGCACATCTTGCTCCTTGAAACTCTGGAATGTTTGACTTGGGCATAATAACCTTGGGATGGGGTCAAGCCTACACTGTCTTACAAAAACTGTTTAGAAAGCTAACAGGAACTGATCACTATGGACACGATTTAGAATCAGTAACCAGCTAAAGAGTAACTTAGCTTGTGAGTACCAATAGCAATTCCTTGCTTCTGTAATTATTTCCTTTCCTTTTCTCATAAAAACCCCTTGCCTTCACTTCATAATCAGAACACTGTTCGGGTTTCTACCTGAATCTTTTTCCCATATAGCTATTTATTTGATCTCAAATAAACACTTGTTGCCTTTCACTTCGGATTTTCTTTTAGGTTAACAAAGCTTCTCAACGCTGGTAGATTCCTGCCTTCGTGTGTGTGTCTCGTGGTAAATGAAGCAGGCTCCAGTTCCTTTTTATGAATCACAGGATTAAGAGCCAAACTCCTTATAAGCACAGGGACTCCAAAGGTATCGTAGCACAGATGGAAAAACTCAAATGCTTACCACCCTTGACAGTCTCCAGTTTAACTACACAGCTCTGATTTTCTTCACAGACTTAAAAAGGAAATCCAATTCAAGAAAACTGATAAGGCTTGCTTTTCCTTGGAGAAAATGGACTGGACACACTGCACTCAAAAATCTAAAAGCTTCTCCACCAATTGTGGAAAAACAATGGAGCCTCCATTAGCTGTTCCTTGGCCCACAGAATGCTCTCTGAGGAACTGTGGGCTTTGGAAAAAGTGCAGAGGCTTGTTCCCCATCTAAGGCACATCAAAGTTTTAATCAAAACCTGCCTTTCTCTGTGAAACTAAGCAACTGCTATTTCACACCCACACATTGCCGGAGAGCATTCAATTACCCTCCATGACTTTGTTTAAAATGAAAATGCTTTGCCTCCTGAGGACACTGTGAGAGGATTGATTAATGGTGTCCCCTGAAGGGCAGAAGTGTAGGTGCACAGCAAAACCCCAAGTCCTGGAAACTACTGCTGAGCTCCATTTTACAAGCAATTCAAACCTATCTTCAAGTATTTTGTAAAGAACAAAGACTTTTAAGGTAGTTGGATATACGCATATCAAGGGGGGTACTTTGCTGCCATTTTTCCTCTTTCTTCCTGATGAGAATCACAGAATTAGAAAACTAAGAGGAAGATGAAAAGTGATGAAGAAAGAACAAATTCTGCCATATGGTTTTTCAGGAGGAGGAAACAGCTTTTTTTTTCTTCTTCTTCTTCTTCTTCTTCTTTCTGACACACTGTTCCAAAGGATCTGTGACTAACAAACCAAGCCAGCACATTGCTGGGTTCTGTGGCTCGGTGACTCAGAAGTCACTTTTCTATCCAACATATTAAATGTCAAGGAAAATAGCTTCAATAAGAGAGAAGAAATTTCTTCAGGAAGCTGGGCTCCTGCCTGAGCGCCTCTCCTGTGCAAATGAGTCATATACTATTTTGCTGCTATCTTTTAGGTGGAGTGCCAGCCTAAGAGAAGCATCTACCCAAAGCTGCATCAAGCAGCATGAATCATGGAGACCGTTTCTCCGTCCTCCATAAATGCCCCCAAAAAGAACTTGACCCATGGAATTATAGTAAATGTCTAAGAAATAATTTTTTAAAAAAGTAACACACACAGAAAACAGGGAGAAGGGAAAGGGAAAAAAAGAATTACAGAGATATTTTGATGCATATGCAGTATGCAGAATTAGGAGACTGAGCTCTGATAGAATGCTTACAGCCTTTGTAATACACACAAATGTATGGGTTCCAGGCTAGTCTTCATAAAAGCGGGCAGTATTTACCCATCATGTATCATCAGCCCTCATCTCACAATGCTCTAAGATTAGAACCCCTGATGTGAAAGAGGATTTAATATTGAGAGCCAGTGCTGGCATGATGAAAGAAAGGAATGAGGAAAGAGGAAAGAATTATGGGGACTAAATTTCACTTGTCTTTTTTATAACAGATTATTTTCTTTAAGAGAAGCACAAGCTATGATTAAAGTAGCAATATAATTACTGAATTTTTGTGCCTCTAACACCTGCAAAGGAAGCATGTTGACAAGAAACACTCAGCTACCCAATTATTTCATGCAGGTTTTCATCCATCCAGAAAGCCATCCTCAAAATAGAATGGAACTTTTGCTCCTCCACCAATCTAGTAGGTGCCTATGGCAAAGTAACCAAAAACCTAACTAACATTGTCTACCGTTATTCTCGATAAACAAAAGTTAAATAAAATAAGATCCAAGGAGTTTAACACATAACTTCCAAACTTTAATTATATCCACTATATAATGATTCATTCAATTTATATTTCAGCACGTCTTGATAGGAGGCTAAAAAGGAACAAGATTTGTCCCGCCACCTCCCCAGGCAGATAAAGGATATTGAGCTCTGATCCCAGAAGTGGAAGAACAGATCAGATAAACGGTCTTTCCAGTTTTGAGGAACATTTTGATTCAACTAAAAAAATTCAAGTCTCCCACTATCTAGGAATTTGGGAAAGTTAGAATGTATACCCTGAAAATAAGTAAATAAATAACTAAATAGCTAGGGAGAAGGAAATACAGGGAAAGCTTTTCCTTAGGAGGCTAAAAACTTAAACAATATTTTTAAAAATAGCAATAAACTCACTTACTTCTTTCTTATGTATTTTTAACCAAAAACATTTATTACACTTAACAGGTCGAAATAGTTAGATTCTTCTGGGTTGTTGTTTTTTTTACATATTGGTGTCTCAGGAATAAGCACTGACTAGGGGATCACTTTGGGAAACACAATCCTTTCCATCGAGAACAACCCTGGAGACAAACCATTCCATCTGAAAAGAATTACCAGCTTGCAACACCACTCACAAACCAGAATGCATTTCTGTTGTCATTATGAATTGGGGGAAGGTCAGCATGGAAGTAGGGTTGATATGGAAGGTTTCCAGACTATGTTTTTGACCTGAATGTTCAAGGATGGAAAGAGCATGAATCATAGAAAGGATGGGGCCTTGTAGGTGAAAGAGTCAGCATAAGCCAAAGTAATGGAAACAGTATAAAACAACAAATTACATTCAGGGAATGGCTAAGGCTAAAGACTTGGGACAAATTAGTGAAAATTAAAGCTATCATCACTGAGTGCTTACAGCATACCAGACTCTATGCAAACATCTCCTTTTTGTTTTTTCTAATTTAATTTTAATAAAACTGAGCCCCAAGGCTCAGACTCAGAGTGCTCGTCTCTGCTGACCATCCTCACTCCCTAGTGGATCCCCACAGTCTCATGGCTTTAGTGCCACTGTATACTGATGACTGTCACCTTCAGCCCGGACATTTCATCCAATTCCAGACTCATATGTCCAACTGCCTGTTTTTGACAAGTCCACCTGCGTATCTAAAGGATATCTTGAACTCGACATGTTTCAAACCGAACTTCAGATTTCCATCCATTCCCCTCTCCAAACATAAAACTAAACAACAACAAACTACTCCGCCCTCATCTATTGTACCTTCAGAATATATCCAGAATCCACCACTTCTCACACCTCTACTCCTACCGCTGGCTCTGAGCCACCCACTATCTCCAGCCTAGTTCACTGCAGCCTCCCAAAGGTGGAGGATGTGAACTTCCCCTTCAGTGACTCTCTGAGTCTGTGCATTCCAAACTTTTCCATATGCAGGACAGGCTCTGGTTACAGACATGGTTGTCTGATGTGGTGACTAAGAGTGATTCTTGGACAGGTGACAATAGAAACAATGGAGGCTGAGAGCAGAGGTGAAAGGAAAAGTGCAGGACGGGGTTGAGGGTATCAAGGATGGGACATTTAAGGACATTCAAGGGGACAAAAAATATCTGAACTCTTAAGAAATATCAAGTCCTAGGTCAAATGTGCCCTCTCGGTTAGCCCTTCTTGACTCCCTGGGCAGCGTTCAGGACCTTAATGATAGCATTGGTCACATTACTAGAAGCCTGTGCTGAGCTGAGTGCCTCCCCAACTAGACTCTGAACTCATTTTGTGCCCCTGGCACTTGATGTAGCATCTGGGACCTGGTAAGCCCTTGGCAAAGTGTATTGGATGCATAGCAATGTATTGTGGAATGTGCATTAGACACATGGAGAAGGAAGTGGCCGCATTCTTCTGGAAGAGCAAATTAAGACTTTATATAGGAAGTGAGGCTCTGGAGATAGTAAAAAGTATTTGAGTTTATCTAGGTAGATAACACTGATGGCCCAGACAGGGACAGCAGTGGTGTGGAAAGGCAGAAGGCATGGCTTGCTGGGGAGGTGGGAGAAAGGAAGGCAGGAGAAGAAATAATTGGGGGAGGGAGAGGAATAAGGACAAGTAGGTGAGAACTAGGAAGCTAAAGAATGCAGCAGAGTCAAGGGAAGTATATTTCTCTCTCCCCAAGAGGAGGGGTAGTGGGAAAGGGAGACAGGGATATTTAAAAGAAAAAAAAGAAAAGCCAGGCAACAAAGAAGTTGCCCCAGAGGATGTGGCTGGGATTGGTGTGTATAAGGACCAGGCAAGCTCATACCTGTAGTTCTTAATCTTTTCTCTCCAAAAGGAGGGTGGGAGGCTTCACAATCAGAGGTTAACACTGGACTACTTAGTGAGACGTGAGCCAAGAAATTAATGAGGTAGGAATAGCAATACTGTCAAGTGTTGTAAGACAAACCCAGCTTATTACTTCAGTCCTCCAGGTTCCAATTAACTCCCCATTAAGTGGGGCTGAGGGCTTGTCTTCTCCCCCTGCATCACGTACCCTGCCTCTGCGTGGGACTCACGGTACCTTCCTCACCACCATGAGGGTAGTGGAAAAGCCCCTCACAGAGGATACCCACCCAGCTTTGTCCAGGCCTCGAGGAGAAAAATTGAGAAAAGCCCAGAATATAAACAAAACCACAACTTTTTCTTTCCACGCCCATCACCCCTACTCGCCCCTCACTAAAATGTAATCTCGGTGTGAGCAGAGGGGGCTGGCACATCGTGGACGCTCAGCAAATAGTGATTGAATATTGAATGAACTCTGCTCAGTCCCACTTCGTTATGTCTGGGCATTGACGGAGGATGCCACCAGTGGAGTCGCCTAAGAGAGCGCTGGGTTGAGACTTTTTAAAAGGTTCTAGTGGGGTGGCTTGCTAAGCCCGGAGCGGAGGGCCCTGCGGCGCGGCAGGGGAGGGAGATTCGGGTCTGAGTCCCAAGACTGCACCCTTTGCAACTGACCTTCTGGCGGGGACGCCCGCGCGGGACACAGCAGCCCGGCTCCAGCGTCCCGTTCCCGCCTCCCCCAGGCGGAGCTCGGCGCCCGCTGCGCACGTAGGTCACCTGCCTCCGGCTGGCGCCACGCTGCAGGCCAGACGCGGGCGGCAGGTGCGGTGCGGGAGGCCCGGGGGCTGGGCCCGGTGGGGCGCTGCGGGCTGGGGGCGCAGGCCCAGCTCGCCGCAGCTCCGCGCAGAGCCGCAGGCCGAGCAGCAGAGCAGCGCCGAGCAGACACCGGCTCAGGGTGCTGCAGCCCCTCCCGGGCGGCCTCTCCCTCGCCATGGCCGGGGCCGACCCGGGGGGCTGCGTTTAACCGCCCGCGCGCGGCGCCCGGCCGACTGCAAAGATGTGGCCCCGAGTTCCCCAGCTGCCAACTATGGGAACTCCCCCGCGGGCCGGGGCGCGGGCTCGGACCCGCCTCCCTTCCTCCGATCCAAGGAAACCTCTGCGTAACCTTATCCTGCCCAGCCGAGCGCGCCCGGGCCAGGCGGGGTCCTAGCAGTGCAGGCTGCTTGGCCGGGCAAGAACCCGACCCTAGCCTCACTCGGGGGTCCCTGAGGAGGCTCCCTTCACCCCGGCCTCCAGAGCCTGGCGGAGCTGAACGGTACATGGCCAGAAAAAGCACGTTCCTAACGGGAGGGACCCTGGGCCGTAACTTCATTTTCTAGTATTAGTATGGTTGAAAAAACACAGGAGAAGGATAGGTGCACTGCCAGGTTTCGCCACAAGAAACGAATGCTGATTGTCAAGCAGTTTGTGCCATTAATTAAGCACAATATAAAAATACATCGCACGTATGCTCACATTTACAACTCCTCTCCCTCAAGAAAGGAGGGGTTGGGGGTGGAGAGAAAAGCGCTCGCTCAATGCAGAATAATCAAATTAGAGTTATTCCATTTCTAAATTCTGCCTGAAGCCAATCCGTGCTTTCTATCCTTGTTATGAAATGTGTGGGGGTGAAGGAGGAGAGGGGAAAAGCTAGCTAAGACATCTGACAGCAGGGAGAGAGAACAGAAGTTACCATGGCATGATGTAAATCAAATTAATTTGGCTCCACACACACCCTTCCCTGCTGTCTTGCAGAGATACAGAGGGACAAATTTATCTTTCGGCAAAATGCTCCCCAGCTGGTATTTTCATCACCACCTTGACCTTAATTAATCAGGCTGAACGCTCACAGCCTTAAGTTCCACTGTTGGCTGTTCCATTTTCAATTGTTAGTAAAATTCTTTTCCACAACCCGTTTGTGGTTTGGGTTTGGGGTTTAAGTTTAGATTTGGGTTTGTTTTCTTTAGCTGTGGCCACATTTTTTCATGCTTTTCGCTTGCGTTTTTCATGTTTCAATGTGAGACTACCCCTGCTGACCTATCCTCTCCTCTTAACAGCCTACAGAATGGACATCAGAGACCAAATATGGAACCCCTTCCCCACATCCTATTTGAAAATTGGGAATTTTCCATAGGGAGCTTTCCTCTCTAAAATCTCCCTGGCTTAAGAAAGACCCAATTTATTTTTTGTCACTGTACAAAGTATTTAGGCTATTTCTCTACGTGTAACAAGACTTCTCAACCCAATTTAGCCCACTCCCTGGACACACCAGGTCCTCAGGCTCCTAAGTGTTTCATTATGATTGACTTTCTTTTTTTTCCTTAGATGCAGCCCTCCAGCTATTGCAGATGGTCTGCGTTTTAAAGAATCCAAGCAAATACATTTTTCTTGACACAAACTCTAAGAGAAAACACTCACATCCTGTGTCTATTTAAACAACATGAGTTGCTGTATGTGTTGAATGGAGACTCTGCCTTTCAGGAGCTGTGAGATTTCAGACAAAGTACTTAACCTCTCCGTGCTTCAGTTTTCTTATGGGTAAATAGACCTATATATCTGGTAAGATTACAAAGATTGCATAAAATATTATATGTTTAGTACCTCAGTAATACCTGTTCCACATAAGGTACTCAATTAATAGTAATTATTTTTATAATTTACCAATAAAGAAAATCCTGGATGTTATCATCATGCAAAACAAAATTTAAGCATTGACTCCAAGGTAGGTAAATGTAAGAAGGTATAAGGAGATTTGTAAATATTGCATACAGTCTTCTTTGAAATTAGGAGTACCCAACAATGCAAGAAATAACCATTAAGACTCAAAGATCCTACAAGTACACTCTAATAAGTTGTATAGTTGTATAATGCTATTTAAGACCCAATGTGTATTGTGCTTGATAAAACTGGATCACCAATGTCTGATGTAGACTTGGGTAGAAGTTTTATTTTCTCTGCAGCCAACAGAGTGCCACTAACTACAGAAGTAATCTTTTGAAGATTGTGATACCACTAACTTATGCCCTCTGCTCATCTGTTGAGTTACTCTCCAGAGCGGAAATAAAATGGGAATATTTAATAAGACTCTGGACTGGGGATGTAGGGGAGAGACACACAGAACAGTGTAGCTCTTGAAGAGAATGGGCAAGATGACCTCATATTTTCCCTTATCTCATGTCTGTGGTTCTCTAATAATGTTTCCATTATGGGGGGATCCTAAATAAGTGCAATATTTAAATGCCCTTTTTCTTTATCTTTTGCAACTGTCTCTATGTGTTTATTACTAATAAAAAGGAACTGTTTATATGTGTGCAGCATCATTAATTTTCTAGGAAGAAATCTCCCATTTTTAACTTCTACACAATATTTCCCTGTGTCATAGATGATAATGAATAGTGAACTGAATCAGTTGGTAGGCTAGCAAAGCAAATCTGACTACTGTCACAACTGACAAGCAATCTTTCATTCACGACCTTTACTTTTCTCAGAGTTGAACTTGTCTTGGTCATTTCTGGATATGTTTCAAAAATGCAGATAATCATTAACCACTGAGTCATATGTTGGTTAATTAAATGTCCAGGTCAGTAAACCTCAAAAGCAGCTTTCATCAGATCACAAATTACATCCTCCTTGAGGTTTCAGCCAGCAAAATGAGCGAAACAGAACATTTCAGTGCTAATCTCCTAGAAACCATGTATTTCCATTTGCACACATGCAGTGATTCTCAAGCAGAGGTAATTTTGCCTCACAGGGGACATTTGGCAAATTTTTGGAGACATTTTTGGTTGTTACAACAGGAGATGGTGTGGGGAGGATACTACTGGCACCTAATGGGTAGAAAACAGGGATGCTTCAAAACATCCTCCATTGCAAAAGATAGCTCTCCACAAAGAATTCTCCAGCCCAAAATGTCAATAGAGCTGAAGTGGAGAAACCCTGCTGTCACCACAGATCTTAATGTGGCAACTTTTAATTACAGACTGTCCAGAGAGAAAACAGGCTGCCAATCAAGAATCCTCACCTCTATGAAGTAGCCATTTCTGTTTCACAATGAGAAGCACCTAGCCTGAATTAACTTAATCAGATTTAGAAAGGAACAGAGCTAGAATGTCTGGCATCAACACTTTCCTCCACCCCACCCACCCCCATCATGTTTTCTCTATGTAATACATGTTCATTGTGGAAAATAAACGCAAGCAAAAGAAGATATCAACAGTCATTCATATAGCACAATTCAGAAATAGCTACCCTCTCAGACTTTTTTCTTTGTAATCTGCATTTGTAACATAATATGTTAGTATATAATTTACATATAAATAATATGATGTCTGGAATTTGCTTAAAAACAACTCAGTGGGAGATAACTGGGGTTTCTTTGTTCATACGAACAAAGAAAAAATGGCTGAGTTTATAATTGTTATAGCTTGGTGATTGGGTACACAGCTCTCTATTATTGAGTATATTTGAAAATTTTCACAATAAAAATGTTATTAAACAGTAATCCATTAATCTACAATTTTAGGTGTACAACCTTATAATTCGACACTAGTATATGCTATATCATACCACCAAAAGTCTAGTTTCCGTCTGCTACCACACAATTGACCCTCTTTACCAATTTTGCCCTCCCTCCACCCCATTCCCCTCTACCATGAAATCTTACAGTATTTGTATTTTCCTGTCTGACTTATTTCGTTTAGCATAATAACCTCTAGGTCCATCCATGTTGTCACAAATGGAAACATTTCAACTTTTTTATGGTTGAGCAGTATTCCATTGTGTACATATACCATATCTTCTTTACCTATCCATCTGTCAAAGTACACTTAGATTGTTTCCATATCTTGGCTACTGTAAATAATGCTGCAATGAACATGGGGGTGTATATATCCTTTCAAATTAGTGTTTTCATATTCTTTGAATAAATACCCAAAAGTGGAATTATTGAATCATGTGGTAGTTCTGCCCTTAATTTTTTGAGAAATCTCCATATGTTTTTCCACAGAGGCTGTACCAATTTACATTCCCACCAACAGTGTAATGTACAAGGGTTCTCTTTTCTCTGCATCCTCTCCAACACGTTATTTCTTGTCTTTTTGATGACAGCCATTCTAACAGGTGTGAGGTGATATATCATTATGATTTTGATTTGCATTTCCCTGATAATTAGTGATGTTGAACATCTCTTCATGTACCTGCTACAGCATTATTTTTAATGGCTACATGTTTGATTTAACCAGTCTTCCACTGTTGAACAATTAGATCATTTTCAAGTTTTCATTTTATAAACAATGTTAATCTGTTTGGACATCTTTGTAACTAAACCTGGTGGATCAGATGTGGACTGGGAGAGAAAGAAAGAAGTCAAGGATGATTCCAAGGTTTTTCCTAAGTAATGGAAGAATGAAGTTGTCATTAACTGAAAAGGGAAAGAATCAAGTAAGAGTAGTTGGGTGAAAAATCAAGTTTGATTTTGGCGGCCATTCTAAGTTTGGAAAGCCATCCAAGTGGAGATGCCAAGTAAGCAGTTGAATTTAAAAGACTGCGATTCAGGAGAGCAGTGAAGTCTGGAAGTACAAATTTGGGTCATCAGCATATTGATGTTGAGTGAGGAAGGGAAGAAATATTTCAAGACTTAGCTCTGGGTCCACCAATTTAAATTCGGGGAGATGAAGAGGATCCAACAAAGCACATTAAGCTAGACAGGCAGTAAAGTAAGAATATGTGCTGTTCTAGACCACCAGGTGAAGAAAGTATTTCTAGAAGGACAAGACTGAGAGGTCTAATAAAATGTGGGCTGAAAACTGCCCTTGAGATTTGGTAACACAATTTCTTGTTTATTGTCTGTCACTTCCATCTAGAACATAAATTCTATGCAGTCAAGGACTTTTCTTCTATTATTGCTGTAATCCCAGTTCCTAGAATAGTATCTGGCATGTAGTACGTAGTCAATAAATAATTGTTGAATTAAAGAGTGAAGAATAAATCAAATCTGTGTGCAATTGTAATTATTTCATCATGTTAAATTTTTAAAAGTAGAATTGCTAAGTTAAAGCAAAACTGTAGGTCTTTCGATGTGAAGCACTATTAATAATTTTTCAGTCCACCAAAGAAAGGCTGTAATTACCATTAAAAGCCCATCAAATATTCCTTTGTTATCAGTGGGAAAGACCGAAGGATAGCTTGAGCCTGCCTCTGACAGACAGATGAACTAGGCAATTTATTTTTAGTTCTCCCCTACTCCTTCTATCACTACACTTGAACCCACACTTGAACTCCCCTCAAATGCCCATTCCAAGCCACATCCCATATGGGATTTATGTTCACTCGACTGTCAGTTAGTTTTCCCCTCTCCATCCTAAAGATGTAGCTAAATATTAAGGTACTAGCTCAACACGACTTAAGGCCCCATCAGAAGTATCCATGTTAGAGGAAGAACTCACCAAGATTAAAGCTTTCAAGACCTAGAAGAACAAAGTTATATTAGAGTGACAGACACCAGAACTACTATTTGTGGCTGGGAGCCCTGCCTAAAATCACACCACTGCTTAGTCCATAACCTAATAAAGCTGCCTCTGGGCCGGTCTTGCGGAAAATGCCTGGGGAATGGCTTACTGCCCTGGCCTGCTTGGGAAAGAGAGCTTAAGCCTTTTTCGCCTCTTTTGAATCCTCTAACACCGAGTTCTCCCATTCTTGATGTTTAGCTTACTCTTCTTGCATTTGTAGACTTGCTTTAATCATTCTCTACACAGGCTGCTTCTCAAGCAAAGGGTGGGGTCTTACTCACCTCTGACCACCTACAATGCCTTGCATGGGATGGGCCTCAGTCATGTCTGTGGAACTACTGAAAAACGACAGACATCACAGCCAACCCAGCTAAAACCAGACCCAAGATGACACATTTCTTCCAGCATCCATCCTAACCAAGAATCAAACAGACCCGTAGGGGATGGCTCACAGGAAATATCTCCCACCTGGTACCCTTTTGCCCTCATGGAACTGGGGAAGATTCAGGGGATGCTTCACATAAGCCACTGGGAAAAAAGAACTAAGGTGAAAAATGTGGGCGTGGAGACAGCAGTACACTGACAGGGTGAAAACCATGACAGCCAATTCCTCTTAGGTAAATCTTAGGCCTGGACAGGACGTTCATGAAAGACACAACACACACACACACACACACACACACACACACACACACACCCTTGCCTGGATTCTGAAAATACATCTGAGGCATTGTTAGATAGGTTTATGTACAGACATTAACTCCCATCGTGAGAAATTCCTGGATTTTATGACAATAAAGCAGTTTACGTTAAGAATGATCAAAACATTGCCCATTTCATAGGACCCCCTCTGGAGTGATTCCCCTCCCTCACCCTCAGCTCATCTTATCATTATGACACATGCCAGAAATAATCTCCCAGCTACAGATCACTTTGAAGTCAAAAACATTCCTCATTGAAATTTTCCCAAAGTCAAGGGCTTAAAAACCCTTTTGAGGTCAGAAAAGATCACCAGGGAACTGACAGGATAAAGTGAAGCACAGCATGCCCAAAGGCCAAAATCTCAGGGTGCTGTCATTTCAGCTTAGCTTGTGAATATATTAAAAATCCTGAGGTCAAAAGCCATTTTACTTTCTCATCACATCACTGCTCTAGCTCTAGGGAAAGCATAAGAGCTACATTATTTTCAGATCATAATGCCGGGGCTCTCAAACTTAAGTGTGTGCTTAAGAATCAACCTGGGGAGTTGTGTAAATGTAGGTTCAGAAGTCCCACCTCCAAAGATTAAGTCAGAGGCTTGTCCCCAAAAATCTTTATTTTAATAAATTTCAGGTGATCCATGATCCAACTTTTAAAAGTCTTAACATAGAGTTTCCGCAGTGATGGTGATGGTTGGGGATGAGGGAATGGAAGGTAGGCAGCAGTTATTACAAGGTATCCATGTATCCATGGGTGCAAATGTTCTCACTCAATCCTCTAAGTACAATTATTAACAAAGTTTTAGCCATTAACAAGAGGTTCTCATATTCAAAAGTTCAGGAGCCCCCTTGGCACCCATTCTCTTCTTCCCCATGACACCTGACCAGAAGGTAAAGGGAATACAAAAAAAGAAAGCTTCTTTCCTTCCTTCCTTCCTTCCTTCCTTCCTTCCTTCCTTCCTTCCTTCCTTCCTTCCTTCCTTCCCTCCCTCCTCCCTTCCCCATTTGCTCTGGGAACTTCCCAGAGCTCTGGAATAAAAGGAGAAGGAGTTGGGATAACACATAGGAATATTATGTGGCCAGAGCTGTTCCTTGCTTACTCCAAGTCAGGGAACAGCACCTGGAAATCTGCAACACCCCTGCTGGGACACAATGCCCTTCAACTCACTAAAGGACCCCAGAGAGTTAAGGAAACATGGACTCAGGAAGGTAGATTAAGGAAACAAAGTCAAAGGTCAGGTACCACAGAAGACCTGAGTCAAAGCTTGGTTTCTCTTCAACCGCTCACTAGAGGTGTAGCTTTGCACAAGTTCCCTTACCACTCTGTGCCTCAGTTTCCCAAAAACGGAGCTACTAATAGTAACTATCTCATAGGGCTGTTGTGATGCTTAAATGAGTTAACGTTTTTTAAGAACTTAGTGTGGTTCTTAGTGTAACTCTTTCTGGCCCATAGTAAGTGCTGTCATGTGTAACGTGTTATTGTTGTTCGCTGTAAGAAAGGACATTTGTTTTCGTTTTGTACTAGTTTTATATTCCTCTTACCTTCATTGCTTGTTTGGGGCTTGGGCTTGGCCTTACTGGGTCTTCACTCGACTGACGTAAGAGAGGAAATGAAAACCATGTCTCCCCTTTGGTGTTCCTACAGAGCCCATGTCTTTTTCCTTCAGAATCAATCACATGCTACGGCACATCTTACTAAGGTTTCCGTTATCTGGGGGAAAGCACATCAATCCAATTAATCAGCAGGTCTTTTCCTTCTCCCTTTGACCTGCAGTATTCTCAACCTTTCTTCCCGATAGTTCTGATTCCTGAGTTGGGGGGTGCCATGTAACCACACCACTTTCCTCTTCTTTACCTTTCTCATCCTCTTTGCTGCACTCACTCTTACACTTTCTCTTTAAAGCAGGCTCTTCACACTGTGCCAGCTCCATCACCTCTGGTTCCTTTTCACCTGCCCCTTAGGACAGCCACAGCCCTGATCACTTGACTATGAATTTGCACCTCAGTGTTAGATACAAACCCACTGGCAGAGCACACATTGCCCCCAACACCTCCTTCAGGAATGTTCAGAAGACTGATGAGAATTTCCAGAGAGCAGCACCTTCCCAGAACAGGGCAGAGGCCTGGAGCTCCTCTGCCTTCCCCTCCCGCCTCCCCTGCAAACTTGCTCAGATAGGGAGACAAGTGCTGTCTTGAAAGAATGTTTCTGTTGCTAGGGGAGAAAGCAAGAGAAATAGTTCCCTGTCACAAAGGGCGGCCAGGAGAAAAGCTGCTGTAGGTTGCACAGTGGAGACAGGTTTTGGTGTCTTGATAATATTGTGGGTGTTTAGCTGCCATTAGCTGCTACACCGCAAAGTATGAGATCACTGGAATAGGTTTTTAATAGCCGCAGTTCTTATTTTAATGTCCTTGTGGGTTTTTAATTCAGCCTTTAATGTGGAGAAATTGTATGTAAAAATCAGGAAACAAATTTCCATTATTGCCATAACTTAGGCCCTCAGGTATCACAGTACTTAACGGGCCCTGCAGTGGTTGTTTACCAGCCTAGGTCCCACAGCAGATGCCAGGATGGGGACATGAGTGATGGATTATTTATTTTTGCCTCCCTGCAGGAACTAGTCTCTGACAGAACAAGGAGCTCAGTAAAATGTGTGCAACCAAAAATTTCAAGAACCGTGAAATGCTGAACTTGGTATAAATGGACCCAACCTTCAGGCACCCTACATTCCAGCCAGGCATCCCCATTGGCTATACCCCAGACACCCTCTATGCTTTCCTGCCTCTGGACTCTTGTTCATGCTATTCCTCTGCCTGAAAGGAACACTACCTTCCTGTCCTTGAGATGAGAAGGTCCTGGGCAGGTTTGAAAAGAGCAAGGTAAACAGTTTAGATTTTATTTAATGGGCAGTGGGGAGTCATTGATGGCTTCTGAGCAGAAAACACTGCTATAAATTCAAAGTTGTGTCTGATTAAGACCTTTATAGACTTGAAGAATGCAGATAATGGCACTCCCAAATCCCCACCTTATATACTTCAAAGTAAAAACAGTACCAGATGGTGAAATGCAAAAATCAGCTCTGTTGACATTGAAAAAGCTTGATTCTACACCTTCTGAATGTAAAATTCTAAATGCAAAAACAATACCATTTTCCAGGCCTTTCTCGACTTCTCCTTACCACCCAAGACTGAACTGGATCTCTTTCTTTACTATAGAACATTCTCCCAGAAATTTACAGAATTTTACAAGGTTTAAACAGAGAGATCTAACAAAATAAAGTGGTCATTACCCATCTATGCATTTTCTTCACACAAAATTAGAAAATGACATACCATAATTTTTTCAGAATAAATCCTCTCAGAGAACTCACTGAGAATAGTCTCATAGCACTGCTATAGTATTATATATCCAAAGTGTCTTTTTTTTCTTTTTTAAAGATTTTATTGGGGAATTGGGAGAGGGGAACAGCGTTGGGGAATCGGGGAAGGGCAACAGACAAGTTGCTGTCTTTTTGTTCTTCAGTCTAGTTGCGAAGGACGTTGCTTCATTGGCCCATGTTGGTATTATCATTGTGCTCTTCCTGGATGAGGCAGATCAGATTGGTCGCCAGCCTCTGGATGGTCGCTCACTGCGGCTATTGGCAGCTCATGCTGGCTGCCGGCCGCTCACACTAGCAGCCGGCCACTCACTGTAGCCTATGGCAGCCCACTGCAGCCTACACCGTAGCCGGGGCTCGCACAGCCCAGCTCCAGGTGGAAATATTGTTAGCTGTAGAGGGCAGTGTAACTGGACCTCATATGTGGGATCCGAACCGGAGCCGCTGGCATCACCAAACCAGCTCTTAACCAATGCGCCACTGGGCCGGCCCCAAAGTGTCTTGAAACCTTTAAAAGCATCACTGATGAAATTTTAAGGGAATCTTGATTCTGTATAGCACATTAGAGTCTTCCTGAGTTTGGTGGACAATAATGAAAACAGTTTGTAAGCCACACAATCGTATTCCAGCATTCAATTTCAGCATAAGGGGAAACTGGTGAGAATCCGGTACTATGTACAACCAATCAAATCCTTCATTTTGCCTAATTCTGGTTTAATAGGAAAAGAGTGCTGATTTCACAAGTCTCCTTTAGCCCAAAGCTTTTTTAAACAATTCAATTAAATATGAAAAGAAGATGCCTTAAGTTTTCATGGATAAGAAATGAAAAGCAAAACTAAATCCACACTCTGTCACAATCAGATCTCTTTAAAACAGAGAAACACCCTTTAACGCAAAGCTTATTGCTCCCTCTCCTTCTCCCTCTCCCTCTCTCTCTCCTCCCCTCTGTCTCTCTGTCTCTCTGTCTCTCTGTCCCTCTGCCTCACCACCTCAGCTAGGTCCATTCTCTTCCCAAGAATGCATCGCTAATAAACCCTGCTTGCATACTAATCATTTTGCTGACCATCGATTCTTTACTCCACCAGCAAGGAGAATGGAGACCCTCAAAACATATTCATATACAAGTAAAAATAAACAGAGCCACTTCAAACTGGAGTCAGCTGCCATTCCAGAGGAATCGCCCTGTACCTCCTACTCCTCAAACCTTTGGAATTTTAAAACTGGGCAAAAGGACCTTTGGACTGGACCTCAAGCAGCATTGTATTCCAAAATAACTATGGGACTGATGGTTCAAGACATCCTTTAGAATTTGCATCACTATGCTAGTCTACCTGCACCTATAGAAATACCTTCCTTAGCTTCTTCTTCATAGCCATAGAAATTCCTTACTTCTATTCTGGTAATTATTCCCTTTCCCTTTTTCATAAACACCCCTTGCCTTCACCTCCTAATTCTAACACTATTTGGGTTTCTCTCTGACCCAGTGCTTCCTAAATAGCTATGGCTTATCTCAAATAAATGCTTGTTGCCTCTCTCAAAAAACAAAACTAAACTAAACAAAACACAAAGCTTTTTATCTTGTTGACCACCATGCTTTAATAAAATGCAACTACTTCTATGTAGCCTGTTTCAAATCCCATGTTAAAAAAAGGGGAGACGTTCCAATATTTTTCAGGCTTTAACATCCCAGGAAAAATTGGCTGTTCATCTATTATTCATCCACCATTGTTAGAAATTAAATCTTTGTTACTGACAGGAGTAAAACTTAGTTGGGCAGATTAATAGAATTATTTCTCTCCTCAGACAAGAGAGGGTAGCAATGCCTTTTTCTAAAAAAAAAAAACCAATTCTCTCATTAGCAGTTCATACTCCAGAAAAGGCTTTTTGAGTTGCTGAACAAAAGGCAGCTCCTAAGGTTCAACAGCTTCACATATCAGAAAATTTCTTCAACTCTGAAACCTCTCTAACTGCCTAGTGAAAAAGCATATTCTGTGCCAAGTCCTCTCTCCGATCCATAGGAAAGCCTTTATAATTAACACTCTTTGAATGGTTATAGGTCAATGCTAAGCCCTGCATTACTATAATACACTGAGGGCCATCGATAGCTTTAAGACTAAACGAGAAAGAAGAAAGCACGCAATAAACAAAATGCTGCAGCAATAGGAATAACAGCTCCGCTCCTAGAAGATAGACTGTTCCGACTGGCTTCACACTTTGGCCCCACATGGCTTTTTTGGAAACTACTTGTCATGAAATTTTATGATCTGTTAAAAAATATATATATAGTGTAAGAATATTTCTTACCTTCCTCACAAGGATGTTGGAAAGATTAAAATTAGATAGTTGTGAAAGTGTTTTTAATTCTCCTAGGAAAGACTGGAGAAATGCTTTGTGGATAAACTTGTTCTCTGGAAATTTAAAATAGTCGTAATGATCCCATGTCCCAGGCTTGTCCCATTAAAAGCCCAGGATCCTGCTGACCAAGCAGTAAGTTCCCTCGTCTCTAGATAGCTCTTTCAAATCATTTCACTTCAAACCCGAAAGTATTTCATACACAAGTGACAAAAAGAAAAAAGAACAGCACCCCCCCACACCCCCCACGGCCTCCAAACTCTTCCTGGATTAGTCAGAGAAATTCCAGCAGACCTGTCTTTTCTACGAGTGGAAATATTCCTGTAACTGCCTCCCTTTCTGTCCTCAGAACACATTTTCCTTTGTCTCCTTCCAAATATAAGCAGCAACTGTTGGTGGGACTGCAGATTGGTGCAGCCACTATGGAAGTCAGTATGGAGGTATCTCAAAGAACTGGAAATAGAGCTACCGTTTGACCCAGCAATTCCACTCCTAGGTATTTATCCTGAAAAAACCAAGACACTTATTCAAAAAAAGTTATGCACCCCGATGTTCATAGCAGCACAATTTACAATAGCTAAGACTTGGAAACAACCAAAATGCACATCAGTAGATGACTGGATTAAGAAACTGTGGTATATTTATACAATGGAGTATTACTCCACTATAAAGAAGAATGAAATCGTGCCATTTGCAATGATATGGATGGACCTAGAGACTATAATGTTGAGTGAAATAAGTCAGTCAGAGAAGGACAAATACCATATGATCTCACTCATATGTGGAATCTGAAAAACTGTATGAATGAGCAAAGTAAACAGAAACTATCTCATAGATATAGAGGAAAAATCAGGGTTGCTAATTGGGAGAGGAATGGGGATGATGGAGAAGGGGAAGGGATTAGACAGCAAAAATAGGCAACTACAATATTGCTACTGGGATAGGAAAAACAGTTTGGGGAATATAATCAATAATGTTGTAAATATTCTGTGGAATGTCAGATGATCATAGGTCTCGTTAGGGAGACCATTTCATGGATGGAGTAGAGGTTTGATCACTGCACTGTATTACTAAAGTGGAGGTGGTACACCTACTGTAATTGAATATATATAGATAGTCACGGGATGTGGATTATACTGTGGAAGAGAGTCAGAGGAAGAGTAATAGATATATATGATATGGGGGGGGAGTGGGATGGTGTATTGGGGGTGGGGGGTTGTCACTTTGAGGGGTAAAATGTATAACTATTGCACTGTGTTGTACACCTGAAACTAATTTAAAAAAAAATAAAATAAAATAAAATAAATTAAAAAAATAAAGTATTAAAGGTAAAAAAAAAAAAAAACAAATATAAGCAGCAAATGCATCGCTACTGTTTACACATCTCCACACACCCGCATAGTCTACTCTTTCACTTAAGCCATAACGAGTTAAAGCATAGCCCGCCTTCAGCAAAACGTAGCTTAATACCTCTATGCTCTGCACACCAAACCCTCAGCAGCAAACACTTCGAACTCCAGCAGAGACTCAACACATGTGGATTTCCCAAAGATTTCCATTTTTTTACTACACAGCCCTGCCCACCCCCAACTCTACATTATCAAAATCAACTTTGAACTGAGACCTGCAACACATTCACCCTAAGTCACTAGTATCTGCTTAAGGAGCTACGTCTTCCTAAATATTTTTCCTTCATATGCCTCTCCTTCGGACCTGATCTACTTTGTCTCCCCATCCTTCACATATATTCCCTCCTATGATTTATCCCCGGTGAGCAGGGGAAATCCAATCACTGTTAAAAATCACTATATATATATATATATATATATATATATATATATATATATACATATATATAAAATAAGAGATGGTCCAACAGAGGTGTAATGCACATAGGAACACTTGCAGGAGGGGAAAAAAGTCTTTAAGTTCATTAAATTTTAAGAGTGGAATTTCAGGTGAAATTTGAGGGTAGCAAACTCAGGGAACAGAGGGCATCCCCTGAAGTCACTCAACTTGGGTGCTACCTATTCTACTTACAGGCTGACCTATCCCTGATTACTGGACTGCATGGTACCAAGTACCTAGAACTGAGTGGTGGAGGCGATGATGATGGCTTCTCAGTCCCCTAGCATGGTTGGGATGCAGCATTCAGTTGCAGACAACAGGTGCTACACCTGCATTAATGGAAGCAGAAAGGCACATATTTCCAAGTACTATGCAGCTTCCTAAATCATGGAAAAGTAGAGGAATAGGTGCTGACTGAGCTACTGAGAACATCTCTCAACTCCCTCTGCCATTGTTGGGAGAGCAGCTGCCATTGCTATGGGATGCTGATGAATCAGAAAGTGGCTGATTTTCCAGCTGCTCCAGCAGGAATGGTTGTTTCTGGCCTGTCTCTTTCCACATTCTATTCCAAATCTAAGTTTCATGCAAATGCATCAGTCCAAAGAAACCTAAATCATATAAGGAACCCTAGCTGTAAGAGAGCTTAGAAAATGCATTTTTTATCTTTTAAGACTCTACAGTAGAGAAAGATACATTATAAGGAAGAATAACTATTGAGCAACTCAAAGAATCCACTACATTGTAGTTCTAATGAGTGACGTTCTGATAAAACTGAAGACCAATCTTGAAGCACTAGAATACCTTTATTTTAACTATTTTCTGTGAAACATTTTTTCAAGTGCTTTCCACTTTTCCCAGCCTCAGTTAAAAGAAAAGACTAAATTCAGTTTAGTTTCTTCTCAATGACCCAAAATCAACCATAAACATTAATTACTCAGTTGCAAAGAGCAGCACAAACACAGTACATACGTAGCATATTCTACCTTCTTCCACTACTCATTCTGTATTCCTTTCACCTTCAGCAAGCGCCTCAGCTGGTTCTGGTTCTTAGCTGGTGGAGAGACCAAAATCTTCATTCCTGAAGGGCCTAGGTCATTAGTCCTGCCTGGATTGGGTTGTTGTAGTTTTCCATGGACCTTAATCACGGCGCATGGTAACACCAAGGGACACCCTAAGGGTTCTCCTGTATCTCAGACATACTCTTTCTTACCTCCAATTGTGAAGCAGTAGTCCAATTTCCCCTTGGTAATCAGGATCCATCACCCCAGCCAACACCCTAATCCCTTCACTGCCTGTTGATTCAGAGGCATGAGGAGCCCAAAGTGGCCAGGTGACAGTCTTTACTTCAGAGGAATCATCATTGTGTCTCCTAATGGAGGCATTCCTTCTTCTGAAACTAAGACCTCTAAGCCAGCACAGCATTGGGTTGTGGGAACAGGACTCAAAATTTTGCTAGTGGGTCACAAGGTACAAAAGTGAGTGGTGCCACTCCCATTTCCAGCTCTTGCTTCCTGGACATGCGAATCCTGACTTTTGGAGAAACAGGCTCATATCATGGATGCTGATTCAGAGCACAGACAGCCTCTGGACAACCCTGTCCCAGCTCTGCAAGGTATTGCCACGTAGCTGGCATGATACCTGAGTCTTCAAAAGGCTACTCTGCCATTCCATCAAACCAATTCCTTAGGATGGTGGACAATGTGGTAAATGCAGTGAGTCCCGTGAGCCTGGGCTCATTGCCATACTTTTGTTCCTTGATCAGAAGCAATGCTGCGTGGAATACTATGACAGTATATAAATCATTCTGTAAGTCCACAACTGGTAGTTTTGGCAGAAGAAGCATTACGCACAGGGAAGGTAAATCCATATCCAGAATGAGTGTCTATTCCAGTAAGACCAAAATGGGCCCCTTTCATCATAAAAGTGGTTCAATGTAATCAATCTGCCACCAGTGAGCTGGCTGATCACCCCAGGCAGTGGTGCCATATTGGGGACTCAGTGCTGGTCTCTGCTGCTGGCAGATTGGGCTCTCAGCAGTGTCCAAGCAAGGCCAGCCTTGGTGAGTGGAAGTCCAAGTTGCTGGGCCAGCGCATCACCTCTATCCTTGCCACCATGGCTACTTTGTTCATGAGCCCATTAGGTGACAACAAGGGTAGCTAAGGATGGAGGCTGACTGGTATCCACAGAACAGATCATCTTATCCACTAGATTATTAAAATTCTCCTCTGCTGAAGTCACCCTGTGGCGAGCATTCACATGGGACAAAAATATCTTCACATTTTGTTGTCAATTCAGAGAATTCTATCCATGTACCTCTTCCCAAGATTTCTTTGTCACCAATTTTCCAGTCATGCTCCTTCCAAGTCTCTAGCCATCCAGCCAAATTATCAGCCATAGCTCATGCACCAGTATTTAGTCATATATCTAGCCATTCTGCTTCCAAGCCAAGAGAACAACCAGGTGCACTGCTTGAAGTTCTGCCCACTGGGAGGATTTCCCTTCACCACTGTCCTTCAGGGATGTCCCAGGAAGGAGCTATAAGGCCACACCTGTTCACTTTTAGTGGTGCCTATATATTATACAAAACCATCTGTTTTGCTTCAGCAAGCCCAAGCCCTTCAGCAAGCCCAAGCCACTGATCATAAGGAACACCCCATGAGGCAGTCAGAGGAGGCCAAGGGAGAGAAAACCTGTGTAGTGGGAGTAGGAACCATAGACATTTGGGCCACTTCACATAACTACCTTGTGCCTTCAGGACCTGCTTGGACCCAATCACTTATATCCCACTTCCATCTGATGATGGAGTGCTGCTGTGCATACTCCACTTTGTGGCTTGGTGGGTCAGATAACCCCCAGTTCTTGTTGAGCAGATCAGGTTGCATGGTAACTTGGTGGCCCATGATTAAGCCCTTCAGTCTTCACTAAGGCCCCGTAGTAGGCCAAGTACTGCTTCTCATAAAAGTAGTTAACTGCAGAGGATGGCAGGGCTTTATTCCAAAATCCTAAAGGCCTGCGCTATGATTCACCAATAGGAACCTGCCAGAGGTTGCAGGCAACACCCCTACCTGCCACTCTATTTCAGGTACCAATGGATCTGCTGGAACATGTGGCCCAAGTGGCAGAGCAGCTGGCACAGCAGCCTGGACCTGTAGCAGAACCTTCTCTTTTTCTGAGACCCACTCAAAACTACCAGCTTTTCGCATCACTCAGTAAATGGGCCAGAACAACACACCCAAATGAGGAATATATTGCTTTCAAAACCCAAAGAGATCTACCAGGCATTGTGCCTCTTTTTGGTCTTAAGAGAAACCAGATGCAACACTTATCCTTCACTTAGAAGGGATATCATCTCACACGCCCCACAATATTGGACCCCTAGAAATTTCACTAAAATGGAAGCCCTCTGGATATTTGTCAGATTTATCCCACCCTCTGACATGCAAATGTCTTTCCAATAAATCTAGAGTCATTGCTACTTCTTGATCACCAGGTCTAATCAACATAGTGTCATCAATGTAGTGAAACGGCATGATACCTTCTGGAAGTAAAATGCAATCAAGATCCTTGCAAACTAAATTATGACATAAAGCTGGAGAGTTGAAATACCCCTGAGACAGGACAGTGAGGGTAAGGCCGGTGGTTTAGTTATGGGCCTGAGAGCCAATGGTGTGGATTCCTCAGGCCCTGACCCAGTTCCACTTAGGAGGCCTGACTGAACAGTCAATTCTACATTCCTCAGAAACCTCACTTTTTTAAAAACTATTTTCGTAAAAATTAATTTTAAAACATTTTTAAATAGAAATTATTATATGAAGGAAAGAAAGATGATGGGAGCTGAAGAATTTTAAATTCCCCCCCCCAAAAAAAGTTATTTTTCCTGTAGTAATTTCAGTAATAAGGATACTTTTTTTATAGCTGTAAGAGTAAATCTAAACATCATGAAACAAATTCAACATTTAGTGATTTCTAGTTTTTACTGCAAAATCTTGTCCTTTCTTTTTCTATCACCAGCAGGGGACATTTTATATATCCTTATATCCTTATTGCCTTTATCATTATTATCACCATTGTTAGGATAAACAAAGTCAAAGCTACCCAAAAGCTATTGTGTTGCTCAGGCAACAATTTTTTCTTAAATCAGAGCTGCTCTTGAATATATTATCAGTTCCTGGTCAAGGTCTTGTTATAACCAATGGTGTCCTTAGTAACGTAGATTATATTCTTTGATTAATAAAACTGAGTTAAGGCCAATCTATGTGGCAAAAAAACATGTGATAGGAGTAATGTTTGTATTTAATTTCCTGTCCCTGGATTCCACTGGGAAATATTTTATCATAATTTTCCTTTGTTCTTGAGCCCATTTAAGTATATTCTCTCCTTTCAACCAAAAACCCTCATTTAAGTAAGCTTACAAAAAACACATGGATCCCTGTGATAGGAAAACAGGTTTCAGCTATTCACAGACCAAGGGTAAGCAAACTGCTTTGGGTCAGGACACTGCATTGGTCAGGCAGCCCTCTGGTGAGCCTGATGCGTCATCTCAGCTCGGCCCTTCCCACACTGATCCCTGCACTCTGCTGTTCACCTAGCCCAATGGCAGCACTTTCAAAATGTCTGGTCTCCCGTGGCTTGCCTTACCTTCGCACCCACTCAAATGTCAGTTAACTTTCTTGAACAAAGTTTGACTCTCTGGACCAGAGGTCTTCAACCCTGACTGTGCATAGGAATCACCTGGAGAGCTGAAAACAAAACAAAACAAAAATTTGATAACTGGGCCTGTCCCCAGACCATCAGAGTTAGAATCTCTTGGGTAGGGATAGCAGGCATCATTATTTATTTTAAAAACTCCTCCTATTCTCGCTTTGGTAATTTTAATGTACATCCAAGATTGAGACACACTGATCTAGGTTTTGTACATTAGAATCACCTGGGGAGCTTTTAAAAATATATAGATTCCAGGCCTAATAAATCAGAATCTCATGGCATGGTGAGGTTGGGATTCTCTGCTCTCTGCCCCCTCTCTCTTGCCTGGCTTCCTCTGTATAAACCTAACCAACCTGGACTGGTAGCCCAAGTCTTCATGTCTCCAGAGCCTGCCATTACCATGACACAGTCTTAGAAACCATTAGGACAAATTCTTAAGAATCTGACGGGCTTAACCCAATTTATAATTTGATACATTTAGCAGAGCTGCTAAAACCTTGACCTTTATATTATCACTCTTGGGGAGTGGGAGAGAATTCTCCCACTCTACCCTTTTGTAGTTCTTCTGGCTGAACTAGTTATAAAATAATAAAACTGACATGAGGCTAGATGAACAGGAGAAAAAAACTTGAATAGGTGCACACAGGAGAACCACAATATGATGCTCAGATCATAAAATGAGGCTCGAAGTAGAGATCCAACTTGGCACCTTTTTATACATTTTAGACAAAGAAACAATAAATTTGTGAGAAATTGACAGCACAAAAACAGTTGGTGCTTGTTAGAAAGGAATCTAAGCAGGTTTGGATACTCCTTAGTGAGGAATCTAAACAAAGTTTGGGCTTGGGTAGTAAATTAGTGAGGGCATTACAAGGTTTGTTTATATAGGCTTTTTCAACTCTGGATTTTATAACTCTTGTGATAAGATTGTCCCTCAGTCCTTTAGAAGCAGGGAGGGGACCTATCATGGAGATTTATTTCCTGCTTTTAGGGGGAAAAAGAAGAATTAGAGAGCTCTTCCTGCTTTTGCTGCTTCTCAGGTGATTTTAGTTCAGAATAATCAATATGCCATTGTGGAATATCTTGGGGCAGCCTACCCTGGGTCCCGACATCACCAAGCCAAAAGACTACATTCCCAGCTTCCCTTGAGTGTCAGGGTAGGCCTAAATCTAAATCCTATGCAATGAGACATAAGCAAATGTGCTGTGTGAGTCTTCTGGGAAGTTTTCTTGGGGGTGGATGTGATGATGTGATGGCTGGAGCTCTGACTGCCACCTTGAAGCCAGGAGCACAAAGGTCACATCCTTTGAGAGAACAGAACGTGAGCAGGAAGAGCCTGGGTCACCGATGAAGTCCCCACATCATCCCTGGACGACCTACATCTAGGCTTCTTTTACATGAGAGAGAAATACATGCCCATTTTTAAAACAACTATTTGGGGAATGTTGCAACTGAACCTAAAGCTAACTGATAGTCCAATAAGTTGTGACCAGAGACGCAAGATATAAGGGATACTGACCAGGTAGTGAATCCCCCCACCTGAGCAGAGTTCCCTGGAAAGGAAACCTGGGCAGAGGGGGCAAACCATTTGGAGCGTTCAGCACAATTGCTGAGTGCCACCGCCAGACCACGTGGATCCATATGGAAGAGAACCACTAGGATGCATGGAAATTTGGGGGGTGGGCTGGTATCATAGAACATGCACCAGGGTAAAAATTACAATTCATGGAGAAGCAGGCTCTGGATATGGAATTGTGGATAAAGTGGCTGCAGGCCAGGTGGGCAGGTACCCTGATCAGATGGAAGTCAATTGTTCTACTAATAATTGAAGAAACATTGGTTATATCTTTTCAGGGATCTGGTTTACTCATTTCCTTTGGCTGCTTAGGGCTGTGATTTATAGGCAGCCAAGTTACTTAGGATAATAAAGCCCCCAGGCCTGTGGCAAACTTCTAAGGTTTTTCAAGAAGAAAAGGACCATGTGAACATCCCAGTCAGTTTCTCCTGAGTGAATGAAACCCAGAGGAAACTCAAAGGTCTCCATCGTTCATACCCCCAAGAAGAAAAATGGGAGGAATCAAGACAAATACTATGCTATGAAGAAAAAATGAAGTGTTACCTTCATTTCAAATATACGACATGTTTTGCAAGTCCTGGAACAGGTTTTCCTAAACTACAACTTCCAGAGGACACAGGCCCCCATCATTTTTCTCCTTTTCTCTAAAAGCTTGTAATGGGTTGAGAAAAATTGGTTTCAAATAGCAATTGGGTAGGGCCAGCCGAGTGGCACAGTGGTTAAGAGCTGGCCTTGGAAGCCAGCGGCCCCGGTTCGGTCCCACATATGAGGGTCAGTGACACTGCCCTCAAAAAAAAAAAAAAAAAATAGAATTTGTCAAATAGCAATTGGTTTGAATACATCTATTCAATAAAAGGAAGAATATGTTATTTTAAAAATAGCCTACCTTCTATCCAATTGTGTCCTACTGAGCTATGGCCTTTCTGTTTAACTTCTTTTCTTTCTAACTGAATCAATCCTAAAAGTATGTATATAACCTCTGTCTGCTAAAAAAGCAACATGACTGTAACACTGGTGCCGGCAAAGTTTGCAGTATCGCTCTGGGTCATGGGCACAGCAGATCTGAGCTCAGCCACAAACGGTAGACACTTGTGTCAAACACAGGGATTTTAAAAGAAATCAGTTGGTCTCCATGTTCAGAAAAAAACTGTAAATGGTCTGTAATAGAAAACAGGGGCGGGGGGGGAAACAGCAAAGTAGTCCGTTCTCAGGCCTTAGTACAGATCACCAAAGAACTCGATTTATATAGGCAGGAAATCTTTGTGGAAATTGAAAACAAACAAAAAAAGACCAGCCAAATAAGAAACACAATGACTATTTATTCACAGCTAGCTATAGTGAGGGAATCAGCCACTGCCACTCCAAGGCAGGCAGAGGAGTGGGAAGCTTTACAATGAAAAAGGGAAGACTTCAGGGGTGCCTAAAGGAGGCTGCCCACCTGGGGAAGCTGACTAGAAGCGGGGTGTCTGCATCTTGTGTTATTGGTTACGGGGAGCATATTTAGCTTTCCCTGGTTGGTCCTAAGTTAGAAATGGGACAAAAATTAGGTGAGCTGTCGGTTATTAATCAAGCCCTGGCCAGTTGGGACCAATTGTTTCAGAAATGATTGTTTAACTTTCTGGATTGTTCCTAGAGATAGCAACCTGGCTTCCTGCAAATCTGACCCATAGAAAGCTGGCTCCCAGGGCTGGTTATTATAAAAAGGGGTTAGTTTCCTAGGCTAGTTGCTGCAGGCTGTGGGTTAGAGTTCCATTTTTATATGTTGTCTGGCCACTGTCTCCAGGCAGCTGACCTACAGCCAGCTAGGTGATTCTAAGCATTTCTAGAAGTCCCTTTGGGAGACAGCTAATTCCTATTGGCCACCTTGACTAAGAGTGCCTACAGACACACCTGCTTATGTGAGTACATCCATGAGACGATCCCCCAAGATGGTGAGGAGGGAACGCAAGGGTAGGTCATAATGGAGCCCTGGGAGGAGAGAGGGAACAGTGCTCAGTGATTCTCAGCTCCAGCTGTCAGGAGCCTGTGGGCAATTTTGAACAAATACTGATGTCAGGGCCCTATTCCACCTATTCTAATTTAATAGAACAGGGCTTGACATCAGCATTTTTTTTTCAAAATTTCCCAGGTGATTCTAATGTGCAGTCCAGATTGGCAGCTACTGACCAAAACCTTTGAGAGACTCTTGGGAACCAATACTTAGCAATTAGTGAAAGTGGAATAGGGCATCCAGCCATAACCACTTTCCCAAGAAGCCTCCAATCTGTCTTGTAATATGGGGCTTTAGAAATATAAAGTGCAGAGTGAAAATAAACTAGAGTAGCAAATAGGCAATTGTCATAGAGTATGAGCCTACCAACATGATATGAAAATGCTGCAGGATCGAAATCGGGATGTGAGTAACAGAGGACTACACTTCAATCCACCATAAAAGCAACTGAAAGCCCACCTATTCTGAGCAGCATTCTTCATTTTTGTTTTTTACCATTAAGAAATTTATTCCCCTCTTTAAAATGCTTTTTATTATAACATATTATTTCTTACAGATTTTGTGTGATGAGTGTGTGTGTGTGTGTGTGTGTGTGTGTTTTCAGTCTGTCTTGTACATTTGTGATTTTCTCAAATACTTTCAACAGAATTCAAAACAATAGGCATTTGGGGCATATAAACTCCAAAACCTCAAAAGAATGTTATACTCACTCTGTATACTTGGTATCCAGTTTTTATTTCTAGTCATTTCTAAGTTTTCAGATTTACCAATTTTTCTGAATTCGATACAATACCACCCCCTGGTGGAAATCTATAGAGAAGAACCCACACTTGAATGTTCTCTCTCTCCCTCCCTCTCCCATCTCCCCCACCACCACCACCACCACCCAGCAGCATTTTCTCTTCAAACAAAATCTTATGCAAAAGCTCGAAATAAAGCTGTGCTGAGGGCTTTCTCTTTCCCACATTCTCATCGCCAATCCCACATCTCCCCCAGGATATCCAAAACAGAACTTACCCCTAAACATAAGCCATCTCCCTCAAAAATTAAAATTACTCCTATTTCTCCCAAGCTTCCTTATCTCAATGAATAGCACCTCCTTTACCATCCACTCAAGCTAAAATCCTCGCGAGGATTCACAGCACACGTGAACAGATTAAAGCTCTGAGTAGGCTCAAGTCAAGGAACCAGGTTAGATTTAGTTAACTCAGCAATTCCCAGACTCATTTCATCATGAGACACACGCCCCTTCTCCCCAGTACTTTTTAACTTGCAGAAGACGCTGGTTATATTTCAATCAGAATGATCGTGCCATCTTAATTAGCAAAATAGCTTTTGGCTGCACATGCTATTCAATCTTCAAAACTCCTTAGGCAAAGTCAGCCATACAACAAGCCAGCTCTCAATCACCCATGGCCATGGAAAGAACAACCCTCAGGTGATTGACCCTAGACAGCTATTGAATTGATGCCACATCCATGGGCAACTTCATCCATGTCTTCTACCAGGAATTCTTCTTTATCTTCCATGCTTTATCTTCCATTAAATGAAATAAGGCTGTGCTGTGTGATGACCAGGTAATTTTATTTAGAGGGATTATAATGTTCACTTGAACACAACCTTCAAGCATCATGGGCAGCTCTGCAACTGACACTGAGTTCAGTGATTTCCGTACAAAAATGTCAAAATCCCTACAGCGTCCACCATCCTCGTAAATTAGCACAGATCTTTGGATGCCAGATCGAAAAGAAGTCTTTTCTCTTAACAAAATCTTTATTTTTAACAAAAACAGAGCTTTGAGCCCCATGTCATCAGTAGTAGACTTAAGTCTAGTACCAGATTAGTGCTCGATTAGATTAGTACTAGTCCTAAATCTAGTGGTACACATAGGATCATTTCTAATTTTGAAAAGAAATCAATTTGATCAATTGTCTCCCGGGCCATTTGCTGTCATGGCATGTCACTTATAGCTTTGAGTTGGGAGTAGGGGTCCTCAGGGCTTGGACACACTCGCTCAACAGCCTGGCAGCCTCGAGAGCAGTACCCCAGTGCACACAGAAGCCGCCACTCCCGTGGCCGTAGTGGTGGACCACAGGCAGTCTCCGGCCATCCTGGGCTAGTAGTTCCTTCTGCAGCCGAATGCCTGCTCTGAAGGGCCTCAAGCCCACCTTCTCCTTTATGTCGCAAGCTCCATGGAGGGAAGGCTCTAGAGCACAGCATCGGGAAAGAATATCTCTGCTAATTTCTGCATCTGGGACCAGATTCCAGTCATCCTTTTGCCTACTTCCACCCAGAGATACGTTGGATACACCAGGGTAAATATATGTCAGCCCACCCCCATCTCGGATAAAATGCTTCACCCAGGGAGCCTGGACTTTGAGCAGCTGGCCCCTCACGGGGAAAATCTTCAAGTCTCCCACCAGCTGTCTGCTTCCAAGGCCTGAACAGTTGACCACGATGTCGAAGGATGGGTGAAGCTCCCACAGGTCTTCTATTCGCCGGGTGAGGAACTGGCCTCCACTTTCTTTCACTCTGAGGAGAACGAGAGACCAGGAGGTGAGCATTAGCCACTTCCCGTTCAACCCCCTATAAGAAGTGACAGACAGGGCCGGCCGAGTGGCGCAGCGGTTAAGTGCTGGCTTGGGAAGACAGCGGCCCCCGTTCGGGTCCCACTTATGAGGGCCAGTGACAGTGCCCTCAAAAAAAAAAAAAAAAAAAAAAGAAGCGGCGGTTAAGAAGTGACGGACAGAAATATGGAGACAAACACTTTAAGCCTCCTGGACCTAAGCAGGTCCAATTCTAGCCATTCACTGCTTCATATCCTTGAAAACTGGGGACTCCTACAGTTGAACCTAAATAAAAACCTATTTCAAAAATTCAGAACAAGGGAAATTGTATATATCTTGTCCTTTTTAAGTTTAGTAGAGTTCCTATGTAATTTAGATGCTAAATAAACTCCAAGTTAATCTGGTATTTTGAATTTCCAAGCATTTCTTGTTTATGCCATTTATTTAGCACATAAATGTATACTGCCTTGGATTTTGTCTCATGTTGTTAGCTCTCGCATGTTCCTTTGTATTAGTCTCGTATCCCAACTTGATGGTTGGGACAGGGGTCATGTGCTTCTTCCCCCTTCTGTCTACCACAGAGATGTTAGCATGAGAGTGATACAAAATATTTGCAACCAACGGACTAAATGACAGTTGTGGTTGGTAAGGATTTTTTGGATGAAGTATATCAATAATGGAAAGAGATGGCTTATCCAGGCTCTGTAATCTTTCTTTTTAAGTGTAGTAAAGTATACATAAAATTTACCATTTTAAACATACAGTTCAATGCCATTAAGTTTAATTCATTTACATTGCTGTGCATGCACCACTGTCCCTCTCCAGACTTTTTTCATCTGACAAAAATGAACCTCTATACCCATTAGACAATTACTCCCAGGCCCTATAATCTTACTCAGAGGTCATTTGTTGAATATAGGAGGTATAATATGAGAATGAGACTATCAGAGCTCTGTTCAACAGATGCAGGTTGAATGGCTGGATGCAAGGCACTGCTAAGAGAGACCAAAAATGTGTGAGGCATGGTCCAGTTTCTCAAGGGCTGACACAGGAGCTGGGAGATGGACGTGTAAATACTTGGCAGAATGAAGTAAGTTCCAAATGAGAGGCAATGTAGAATCAGAAAGCATGAGTGGAAGTCCCAGTTCTGCCTCGCATTAGCTCTGAGGTCTTGGCCAACTCCCCTCACTTCTCTGACCCTCAGGTTCCTTGTCTGTGTCATGAGGATGACACCTCCCTTGCCTGCCTCAGAGGATGGCTGTGAAGTTCAAATAAAATAATGGGCATGACTCTACTTCAAAAGATGTGGAGCACAATAAATTCTAGGGGACTAATACCAAGAAATTATAAATTGCTCAAGGGAAGAGATTATGTCTTATCCTTCTTACTACCCCTGTGACCCAGCTCAGCGCCCAATACCTAGTGCACTTGACATTGTGTTGGCCAATACTGAAGACAATATGATGGTTAGGTTAATTTTATGTGTTGACTTGACTGGACCACAAGGTGCCCAGATATTTCGCCAAATATTATTCTATTTCTGTGAGGGTGTTTGGATGAGATTGACATTTGAATTAGTAGACTGAGTAAAGTAGATTGTCCTCCCAATCTGGTGGGTGGGTGGGCCTCATCCAGTAGCTGAAGGCCTGAATAGAACAAAAAGGCTGACTCTCCTGCTGCTAGACTGCCTTTGAACTAGGGCGCTGACTTCCTCCTGCCTTCAGATTCAAACTGAAACATTGGCTCTTCCTGGATCACCAGCCTGGTGTTGGCTCTGCTGGGTCTCCACCTTGCTGATTCACCCTGCAGATCTTGGGACTTGTCAGAACCCATAATCATGTGAACCAATTCCTTAATATATAATATATATTATATATTATGTATACACACACATATATACACACATAGATACATTACATATATCATATTTATTACATATTTATATATAATAAATATATATTATATGTCTATATCTATCTAATATATATTAGATATATCTAATATATATTAGATAGATATAGATAATATATATTAGATATATATATAGATATACAGTAATACCTTGGTTTGCGAGCATAATTCGTTCCAGAAACAAACTACTCATATTGCAAGATATTGCTCATTTACCAAGTTAAAATGTATTAGAAATGTTTGCTCGTCTTGTGGAACACTTGCAAACCAAGTCACTCGCAATCCAAGGTTTTACTGTATATACATCCCATTGGTTTTGTTTCTCTGGAGAACCCTGACAAACACAGAGTGGCACCATGTCAGCATCCTCTCCAACTGCTGCAATTCAAACCTGTTCCAGGGAGACTCTGAGAAAGGCTGACACCAGAAATGTGCTCGTACACCTCCAGAGTGCTTATCCGCTTTCTGCCCCTGAGAGAGCAGAAGTGATGGTGCCAGCAGTTCTGAGCACCATCTGCCTCCAAGGTCAGATAAAGACAGGTTTAAATGCTGAAAGGAAGCATAAGAAAAGGCAGAAACTTCCACAGCATAAACAAGAGGTGTTTGAGAAAGTGGTAAATGATGGCAGGGTTTGACAGTTGATTTTAATTTAGGGAGGAGGAACTCTTTGAAGTGATTCAAACTTTCCCCGCCTGCTTCCTGGCTGGAGAGTTTAGTTGAAAATTGTATGAAGATCTGCAGGAAGTCAGCTGTCTTCTGGTTCCCATTTCTAGCAAATGCTGCAAGCTGATGAGAATGGGGGAGATCCTTTTGCTCCTCCACTGGGTCATAGACCCTGACCCCAACAGCTCGGCTTCCTAGTCTGTAAAATGACAGTACTGGATTATATCAGTGGCTTTCCAACTTCTCCCTCACCTGGCTGAAGGGGAAGCTGTTGAGGGGAGCTGAGCAGGTCCATCTTCTTCATCTCTGTACCCACCACCTCCACCACTCTGCCTCTGAAATATCTCCATGAAACAAGAACAGTTTGAAACCTCTGGATTAGATTCATTTGTTATTCAACCAACATTTGCTGGGAGCCTGTACTGTGCCAACCAGTGCTAGGCTGGAAAAGCCCAAAGCCTACTTTTTGCGTTAAGTTCATACGAGTAGGTAGTGCAGGTACTATTAAACATTAGCTGGTGTTTCAAGCAGCAATGCTCCAAATAACAAAATTTAAATTCTAAGCGCTGGCACCTTTACCCTATGTAACCTTGCTTGTTATTCTAAAAAATCACAAAAGACAGTATGTTGTTTACCTGTAACAAGGAAACCAAAAAAAGAATCTAGCAACATCCACACTTTAGGGCCACTGAGAATCAATAAAGCCAGTGGACTACTTTTTGGTGTAGCTAAAAGTCGTTAAAAGAGAGAGAATGAGACTGGAGCTACTGTTCTATTTGTTTTCTAAGTAAAATAGTTCATAGAAGTTTATAAAAGGTATAACTATGTAATATATGTATATGTTTGTTTGTTTGTTTTGTTTGTTTGTTTTGACATGGTCACAGAAAGAAGAGTAAATTGAAAGTTTGTGGCAATAGTGACCAACATATTACAGTGTGTACATAATCTTTTAAGTTGCGAATGGAAAAAAAAAAACTATCAAAAAGAGTTTAGGAGGGCTCTGCCCTTTACCAGTCATATCACTTTGGTGAATTTACGCAACTCCTCTAAACTAATCCTCCATCCATAATTTGGAAATTAAAATACTGACTTTAGAGGCTCATTGTGAAAATGAAATGAGACAACATCTACAAAAAGTCTGATATAGCGCATAACACATTGTACAGTTGCTCAATAAGTTTTTTATAAGAAAAAAAGGGATTAGAGGTTTGTTATACTACTGTAAAATGCAAGGCCCAGTATCTCATATATGTGAGTATGCCTGCCCACCACACCCATATATCAGTTACATTTAATTATGTCTTATAACCTCTAAGAATGACATTTAAATTTTTAAAATATGTTTACAATTGACCATTATTTGAACATTATCTTGGTTTTGCTTTTAATACATTGTGGATTCCATGTGTTAATATTTCTACATTATGTTCTGTGTCCAACCATCCTAATTAGAACTCAGAATTATTCTTATTCTGAAAAATAAGGGAATTTACCAGCCTTGGAATTAGAACAAATTCTTAAACTCACTAAACTTGTTTCCTCAACTATAACCTAAGGATACGAATTCTGAACTCACAGAGTTTTTATGATGATTATGTAAGACTTCAACAAATGCAAATGTCCTTTTCCATTTCAAGGATACCCTGCTGGTTGAGCTACTGATGAAAGTCCATGTTTTACCTGAAAACTTCTTAAATTATCATACTAGATGGGTTGTTGGAAGGCCCTGTCAGGACTGTTATGCTGGGTCTTTTCCAGGCCTCACACTCCAGAAGGAAACTTACTGAATGTGCCCAGGGACCAGACATCCTTGTGCTATTGCAATGTGACCACAAGGTGATGCCCAGTCATTATTGTATATCCCATGGGCAATGCATAAGGATGGCGCCAAAGTGTAGGAGGAAACTGTACCTGGAAGCTGGATGTTAAATTAGATGACCAGGCAACCTACAAGGCTGCTTTTATGACCATATGAAGTAGTTATTCTGGAGGTTTTGAGTAACATGGTCAGGGGTATGAGAAGCCTTGTCACTTTGCTCTTCGGAATTCCTGCAACTGAGCAAGACCTCATCCTGGACAGGGAGAATACCATTGCCCTAACAACCCATGAGGAAATGGGGAATGGGAGGACTCAAGAAGCTGTGCTCATATCCCCAGCCCTATGTTCTCTGGTCATTACCCTAAAACCTAACAGTGTCCAGTTTCACCAAGCCTAAAAGCCAACTCTCTGATGGACAACATCAGCCTGACCCATAAACATGGGGGCTGTTTTTCTTTAGGACCCTTCCTTTAATTCACTGGGAGTTTCACTAAGCACTTCTTTACACAACACACACACACACACACACACACACACACACACGCACATACACACACCACCTCCCAGGAGCAAAGGGGAGTCCCCTCTTTCCTTGACTTCTCGTGGGACTAAAGAAAATTCCTGCACCCTGCCTCCCATCCCCTGCCCAAGCCCTGTAAGAGAGGAAACCTGGGTAGCACTGAATGGAGAGGTGGGGATTCTGATGTGGACATCTACAGTGGGGGAAGTGCAGGGGAAAGGCAGGTCCCTGGTGAGCTCTGGTATAGAGGGATGGGGCCGCTGGACAGCAGCACTAGGCAGCAGGAGCTGCAGGAAGGAGTCACAGACCTTGGAGCGAGAGGTCAGGGCAGGAAAGGGGTGCAGCCCAGCAGGGACAGAATGCAGGATGCGGCAGAACCAAGATATCTCCCTGGAACCCATGCACCCCTTGAATTTGCTGGCTGAAACTTAGACCATAACTGTTTCTGGGAACCTAATGAGTAGAAACAGAGGGGGGAAATCTTCTTTTCATTTAAAATTTCTAAGCACTTTCCATCTTGCCAAAGTAGACATTTTAACACTCCTTTATTAACATTTTAACAGCTTGTACCTTTATTCTGGGAATATCATCCAAATAGGTCTCTAAGTTAGGCACATGTAAAGTAAACCCTCTTCTAAGGGTCTAAGAGGACTTTAGGGTGAGAAGTCACGTGATCATCTCTGTGAAGGCCCAGATGTTTCTCTGCAGACCAGATTGCTTTTGGAAAATCTGTGCCTAGGCCAAAGAGAGTGGAGAAAGGAGGAGGGGCTGGCACTGTGTCCGTTTCCCAGCTGGCTCCCCAGACTGGTTAGAACTTTCTCTTTAGAGGGTGAGGCCCAGAGCCTGAGGGAACTGATTCTAAGAACTGGCGAGACTCAGGCCTGAGTAGGGCTGTGGTGGAGCCTGGGTGTCAAAGGACATTTCCCCCAACCTCTGCATGGAACCCTGCCCAGGTAGAACCAGTGAGTGCTGACATGGGATCTATAGCTTAAAATTTATTGGAATGAGGGAAACAGCACTGAGTTTTGAGTCACGATGTGAGGACAGCTTGGAGAGGAGAGAAACAATGAGGAGCTAGAAAGCCATTACTAAAGATGTGGAGACATGGAAGGACAGCTGGGAGAGGATGGTGGTCAAGAACCCAGAGAGGAAGGCTGGCTCTTTGAGATATTATGTATTAAAGTATTATTTAACAGAGCCAGTTAAAAAACTTAATCCTTGCTTCAAGCCTGAAGCACAATACCTTATTAACAGTGATCAGAAAATAACTATTTTCAGTCTATTCGTGTGAAAAAATAGAAAACTAATTTAAAATCTCAGTTGGCAAATTGCACAACACATACATTTTAGATTCACAGAAAAAAAATCCACTTTTTCTTCATAGTAACACTTAATGTGGCTTTACCTAAAATAGATTATAATGGTTAAAATTTTAAACATATACATACATGTTTTGCATGTAATAGGAATGTAAACAATTTGTACTCAGAGAACCAATGGTGGTATTTTAAAACTATATCCACAAAATCTTTGAAACTTCACCCATCAACACTGAAGCCTAATTCCCCTCTGAATATGGACAGAATCTAGTCACTAGCTTCCAATGAATATACCATATTTTGCCATGTATAATGCACTCCTGTGTATAATGCACACCCACATTTTTGGCCCAAACTTTCAGGGAAACAGAATTAGTACTGTCCATGTGTAATGCGCATCCTTATTTTTCCCTCACAAATTTGGGCAAAAAAGTGCACATTATACACAGCAAAATATAGTACATATTCACTATACATATATGTGTGTGTGTGTGTGTGTGTGTATGTGTGTGTGTATGCTTCTGTTGTAAAGCATGTTATTGGGAAAATTGGCAAAAGCAGAATAAGGTCTGTAGATTTCAGAAATGTACCTATGTTAATTTAATGCCCTCATCCTGATTACTTGACCTTGATTATATTATATAAGAGAATGTGTTGGGTTTAAGAAATACATATTCAGGGCCGGTCAAGTGGCTCAGTTGGTTAAGAGCTTGCTCACAAGTGTGAGCTCTGAGCAACAGGGTCGCTGGTTTGATTCCCACATGGGCCAGTGAGGTGCGCCCAAGCTGAGCTGCCACTGAGCTGCCAACAGGTGGCAGGATGGCTCAGCTGGTGAGAGCACATGCCCCTAACAACAAGGCTGCCTGCTCAAAATTCTGGGCTATGCCCACCCCCAACCAAAAACTGAGCTCGGCACCTTGAGCCGAGCTGCCACCTGGATGGCTCAGTGGATAGAGCGTGCACTCTTAACAATAAGGCTGCCAGTTCAACTCCCACATGTGATGGAGGCTATGCCCACCCTCAACTAATTGAACACAGCACTTTGAGCTGAGCTGCGCAACTGGACTTGGAGCTGAGCTTGCTGTGCCCTCCACAACTAAGATTGAAGGACAACAACTTGGCTGTTCCCCTCCCCCAATTTTCCAATTTAAAAAAAGGAAAGAAATACATATTCAGTATTTGGGGTAGAGCAGCATCATATCTGCAGTTAAATGGTTCAGAAAAATATGTATATGTAGAGGGAAAAGGATAAAGCAAATATGGTAAGTTTAAGATTTGGGAAGAGAGATCCAAGACGGCAGAATAGATAAACACTGTGCCTGCTTCCTTCGGTAAACACATTAAAAGTACAACTAAACTTCAGAACAATCAACCTGGAGAACTAATGTGAAGTCTGGATGAACAGAAGTTATATAACTAAGGATATAAAGAAGAAGCCACGTCAAGACTGGTAAGAGGGGTAGAGACACAGAACTGGCCAAACTCAAATCTGTGTGGTGGTTGAGAACTGGGAGGGATATCTCGGCTGCATTGGTTCCCCCCAGGGCAGCAAGAGACCCCAGCCCCACACCGGCCTCCCCAGCCCAGAGTATTGGTGTCAGAAAGAGGAGCCCCACAACATCTGGCTGTGAAAGACAGTGGGGATTCAGACCATCTGGGTGGGATTGTGGCTGCAGGAAACACAGATGTCCTCTTAAATGGCCCATGCACAGACTCTCTCACTCTCAGGCACTCACCTGAGGGATGGTGACTTAGAGGGCGTCAGAGGCATATGGGGGCAGAATGAGGTGCGTAGCTACAGGGCAGAGCTGGAGGAGAGTGACCATTTTCCCTGTGTGGGGTCCTTCTCCCATGAAGCCAGGCAGGCAGCCACCATCTTTGCTATGTTGAGCCTTCCCCAACATGGCCAAATTTAAATCTGATTGGCCTAGTAAGCTCTGTTGCTCTACCCTGCTGACTCATAGGGAACCTGCCTTACCCAACAACCCCAATGCTGGATGTACTTTCTCATGCAGCCAGTCCCACCCATACTGCACTCTTTATTGGAAAACTACCAGAGTAAATGGGCCCCAGTTGAGCAGCAACTAGCTTCAGTGTACTCTGAGACTTTTGCTGAGTAGCTCCAGGCTCAGCACTGTTATCAAACCAGAGTCTACATTAACCTGGTAACCACAGCTCTTTCCACTCTAGTCACTCCCTGGGACTCGGCCTCATCCAACTTGCATACAGCATAAGGCTTTATCAGGGGCTGATCCTTAAAATAGCCAGCAGGTGGCAGCAGGCCTCCAGGTGTCGTAGCTTTTTGTGGAGCTACCCCAGCCTGGTACTGGTGGTAGCCACCCTCAGTTTGCAGTGTATCCTCCGTGCTTCCAACTTTAGCACAGGCAGCGAACAACTGTGGATAGCTTTGTAGCTCCTACCAGGTAGTCTCCAGGCCAGCTTCAGGCAGTGGATGACCTGGTCCTGCACCTCAGCTCCTCCCAAGAGGCCCCAGAAGCAACATACTTGGAGGTTGGCTTCAGACCACAGCAGAGCACCACCCAATTAGCCCTACAAGTGGCACACACAAAGGGTGCTCTCTCAACAGGCACCAGAGCCTGGTAGGGTGAGTCCCAATAAGTGGGGTAAACTCCCCCACAGCAGTCTGAAAACTGTGGAGATGGCAATCAGCCTGAGAGCCAGTCCTACCTCCTGACAAACCAATAGCAATCAAGAGTCTCACTTCACATTGAAAGACACACACAGAGATGGAAAGTAAAGGGATGGAAAAAGTTATTTCATGAAAATGAAAATTAAAAACTAAACAAACAAAAACTTGGGTAACAATACTTGTACCAGACAAAATACACTTTAAAACAAAGTCTATAACAAGAGACAAAGAAGGACCCAGTAATCCTACTTCCTGATTTTTATCTGAGGAAACCCAAAATGCTACTTCAAGAGGACCTGTGCATCCATATGTTCATTGCAGCATTGTTTACAATGGCCAAGATGTGGAGGTAGCCTGGGTGTTCGTCAATGGAAGAAGAGGTAGTACATATATACAAAGGAAAATTGCTGAGCCATGAAAGGGAATGGGTTCTTGCCATCTGTGGCAGCATGGATGGACCCGGAAGGTACTGTACTGAGTGGAGTGTCAGGCAGAGAAAGATAGCTACAATGTGATTTCACTTATATATGGAATCTAAAGAACAGAATAAACAAAAAAGAACAGAAACAAACTCATAGATATAAAAAACATTTTGATGGTTAGTAGATGTGAGGAGGGTTGAAGGTGTGGGTGAAAGGGGAAAGGGATTAAGAAGTACAAATTTGTTGTTAAAAAGTAGTTATGGGGATGTAGGGTATAGCATAAGGAATATAAACAATAATATTGTAATAGTTACGTATGGTGTCAAAGGGTACTAGATTTTTGGGGGTGATAGATGGGAGGGGGTTGGGGGCAGGGTGAAAAAGGTAAAGGGATTAAACAGTACAAATTGGTAGTTACAAAATAGTCATGGTATATGACTATTACCAAAATAGATATAAAGTAAAGCATAAAGAATATAGTCAATGATATGGAAATAACTATGTATAGTGCCAGGTGGATACTAAACTAGTCAGGGGGATCACTTCTTAAATTATATAGACGTCTAATCACTATGCTGTACACCTGAAATTAATATAAACTAATATTGAATGTCAATTGTAATTGAAAATGTTAAAAGGGGGGAAAAAGGGGAAAGGGATGGGAAAAAGAGGTCCAAATTTCCAGGTATAAAACAAATTAGTCATGGAGATGTAATATACAACATGGGTAATATAGTCAATAATATTGTGATAGCATGGTACAGTATCAGATGGTTGCTGGACTTATCATGGTGATCACTTCTTTAGGTCTATAAATGTTGAATAACTATAGTGTACACCTGAAACTAATATTATATTGTATGTTAGCTATATTTTTAATAAAAAATCTTTAAAGAGAGAGAGAGAGAGATTTGGGGAATCCGGGGGAATGATACATGGGATTTCTTGCATTTTACAAGGTCCGACAATTAAGTTTCAGAATTTGTTGCAATGATGTTGCTAACCTTTTTTTCATATCAGAGGAATTATTCATTATGAATTTGTACCAACTGGACAAACAGTTAACCAAGTTTACTATTTGAAAGTGCTGAAAAGGCTGCATGAAAAAGTTAGACGACCTGAACTTTTCGTCAACAATTCATGGCTCTTGCATCGTGACAATGCACCAGCTCACATGGCACTGTCTGTGAGGGAGTTTTTAGCCAGTAAACAACTAACTGTATTGGAACACCCTCCCTACTCACGTGATCTGGCCCCCAATGACTTCCTTCTTTACTTGAAAATAAAGGAAATATTGAAAGGAAGACATGCTGATGACATTCAGAACATCGAAGGTAATACAGCAGCTCTGATGGCCATTCCAGAAAAAGTTCCAAAATTGCTTTGAAGGGTGGACTAGGCATTGTTGTTGGTGCATAGCTTCCCAAGGGGAGTACTTCAAAGGTGACCGTAGTGATATTCAGCAATGAGGTATATAGCACTCATCCTAGAAAAAGTGCTATATACTCAATTATCCAAATTTAATTATCTGACCTCGTATATATAGTCTAGTTTTGACCTAACAACATTATCTCATCTGATGACCATATTCCTCATGCATCCCCTTGCAATGCATATTCTAATAAAATTAACTGCACTCTATTTCCCACTTGAAAGCCCTGGAAGTTATAGAAGCCCCTAAGGCTATTGCAGCCCACACAGTCTCCATCTATTCTCAACTAAACCTTGTTATAATCATCAAAAAAAACAAACACCATCATCTTCCATCTTCCTGGCTGGTCCCCTCCCACTTTATCCTTGCATAGCCAGTGAAAAAGGTGAGAGCTCATATTAGACCTGTGTCGGAGGCCATCTTTTGCCCATCGCTTCCCTGGTTAGAGTCTGGGGAGGAAATCCCTAACTATGCTGAAAAAGGAAGGCTGTGCTCTAGCAGGCATGGTGTGTGTTGGGTACAGGGGAGCAGAGGTCAGCTGTACACAGGAAGGGATCTTTGCAGGTAGGACCTCTATAAGGCAGGGACAACCTGTCACATACCTAATATACAATCCATATTTCTGTACAAATGCTAAGAGAGTCATAGGAGTTTCTTTCGTAAGCACTGCTGTGAGTCAGACCAAGTGGGAGAACAGAAGACACAGGACACAGGAGACAGAGGGCTCTCCCAGGGAAAGTAGCAGAGAGGACTTATTAGATGAGTGGAAAGAAAGTATAGGGAGAGAGGCCCTGTGTGGTCAGTGCCATGATCAGCGCCGGTCTTATCAGGGCCAGAGAGTAAGTCATGGCCTCCTGAAAAGTAAGCAATGCACCTAAGTTATAAGGCCCCTGGCACAGAAATGGGCACCCAACTTGCTAGATGTCAGCAATCCTGGGTCAGCTGGGATGATTTAATTAGGTAGGATGCCTGAGGAAGAGGCAGGCTCAACTGACTTATAGCCTCTATGATTCATTTCCTGGAAGGGGCAAAAATAAAGCAACAGAATATGACTCCACTGGCCAAAGATAGAAAACATCTGCATGGCTGATTAAACCTCAGGGGTTTTTTTGTTCATTTGTTTGTTCTGGACATTATTGCAGATGGATATATATGAGATAGAGATGATAGACATAGAGACAGAGATAGAGGAAGAGGGAGAGGGAGAGAGAGGGAGAAAGAGAGATGATAGATAGATAGATAGATAGATAGATAGATAGATAGATAGATAGATAGATAGATACATACATACATACATACATACATATTTTTTTGAGAGGGAGATGACCCCTTCTGTTCTTTGAAAAGTGATAAAGATCTAATTTGTGGTTTAAAACATTTTTTTCTTTCCTGAGAGTTTATATTGTTTCAGAAGAATGAGCCGAGTGGGAAGTCGTTGTTGTGTGGCTTGCAGAGTGAAATGCCTGTTTTTGAGTCCAAACACTGCAGGTTGAGCAATCACACTGTGTAGAAGGAGGTGTAGGCGGCAACACAACAAACCCTGCGCGTGAGGAACAGGCAGTGACTGTGTGGCTTCCGGTGGAGCAGAGTGGGTGGCAACCCATAGGGTGAGTCCCACACCCCACCACGAGGTGGCCCTGCCTCCCGTCTGGCCTGAAATCCTAGCTCTGAAAGGCTTGCCTTGGTCTTAGAGGGATCCCTGCCCTACAGAGTCTCCCTCAAGAGGAAAGACGACATGTGGCCCTCTCCCTTCTGGCCAGGTGTCAGGCCCTGAGGGAGGGGGACAGCTAATACCACAGATGGAGGCTGCGTGCTATTTGTGCAGCCCCCACATTGAGAGGCTGGAGAAAGCATGAGGTATCAGGGACCCTACGGGGTGCTAGAAGGGGGTGGGGTGGCTTTCCCACAGAAGACTGTGTGGACTGTCTATGAGACACTCGTGTCCCAGCCCACTGTCATGGTGGACATGTGAACTGAAAAGGCCTCCTCAGGTCTCTTCTCCCTCACTCTGTCACCTAAGGACAGACAGGAAGCAGAGTGCTCCCAGGCACAAACCACAGCTGGTTGGTCATCACGCCCAATGGTGTGGCAGTCAGGAGGTGGCTCCCACTGGCACAAAGTACCGCTCACTTGGAGTATTTTAAATAAAGTAAAATGCCAACAACAGGTTTCCAGCTAATGAGAGGGAAGCAGGATTTTTCCCAGGCCTTTATCCCACAGTTAGAGACTAGGCCTGAAAATAAGGTTATTATGGAAATAAGGGGCCTGTCTTCTAGAAGGTGATACTTTAGAAGCAGTCAGAACAAATCATCCAGATATTACAGTTGACCCTTGAACAAGGTAGGGGTTAAGGACGTCATCCCACATAGTCGAAAATCCACGTATAACTGTTGACTTCCCCAAAACCTAACTACAGTCCTTTGGTCTTGGTGGGGAATTGGTTCCAGGACTCCCAGCAGATACAAAACCCATGGATGCTCCAAGTCCCTTATATAAAATGTTGTAGAACACTGCATACAGTCGGCCCTTCGCATCTGGGTTGGTGAATTCACAGATATGATCCAGGGGATACAGGACCAACCATAGGCATATATGTATTGAAAAATAAATCTGCATGTAAGTGGCCCCACACACTTCAAACCCATGTTGTTCAAGGGTCAACTATATTTGTTTCCATGTGAAAATGGTTGAGGGTAGCCCCAGAGCTAAAACATTCATTCTCAGCAAGAATGGGAGAACAGCTGGGACCCCTCGCTCACAGTCCAGCTTGGGGACAACCCCACCCAGGGGGAAGCTTCTCACTGCCCAGGGCAGCCCCAGGCAAACTGGGAGACTTCCAAAGACTCCTCAGGAGAAGGCACACATACCTTGGGAGTGATGCTGGCTTCCCTGTCTCAGCCTTGTCCCTCATGGCACACCCCTTCTGCCGCCTCTTCAGGTGTCCTGGGCCTTTGTGCTCTGTCCCAACAAAACTCCCTGTCTTCCAAGGATTTATCTACTGTTCATCCCTTAAAGCAAACTGAAACCAATGTGCCCTCTCTCCCAGGGAGAATTTCTGTTTAAGTTTTCTGTCTTGACTTAATAGCCAATGATTCAGTGACAGATTGGGAGAAACTCTTCACACCCTCACCCTCACCCACCCCCATTACTATTCCTAGGATTCAGAACTTACCCTGACTAATCTGAGCTGTACCTTCCTTCCAAGGGGCCACCCAGAGGACCCTGCTGTGGCCCTTCTCCAGCCCTTAGTGAGAAATGCATATGTGGCTGAAGGATGCCCTCAGTCAGAGCCCTCTCCCTCCACTTCCAGCCCATGAGCTGGGATCCCCATATTCCCTCCCTATGTCCAGGGCCTGCATTATCTTCTGAGGGGCAGACCATGCCACTGTGTGTACCCCTGAGCCAAAGGGTGGCCAAGGGAGAGCTATTTTCACGGGGAGGGTATGGATGGAGCTTGGTGTATTGGCTAGGTTGCCTCCTGGTATGCAGATAAGGCTGCCATGTTAAGATGCAATCCTGGGAATCGAAGAATTAAATGTAAACTTGGCCTTCGGATAGTTGTAAGGTATATTTGTTAAGGTAAAAGGATAAATTATATCGTGTTTAAAGGTTTCTGAACTTGACTGAGAACTTTTAAATATTTATACACCTGCATCTGAACTTCTGTTTTCATTCTTGTCCCAGGCCGGACAAGGTAGAGGAAGATCTGATGTTGGGTGTGTTTTTCTCTAGCTCTACCCAAAAGTGCGATAGAGGGAAGCTTCAGGGGACAGAAAGAAAGGGAAGGGAGAAAGAGTAAAGGCAGTTTATCTCTGCACTGAGTCCATAAATTTAAATAGTGGCATTGCTAAAGTTTTCTATTAAAGAAAAGATAGAGGGAAATATTTATAAAAAGAAAACGTTTTTCTTCTCAAAAATGGTGTATACGAAATCTTGTTCCCAAAAGTAAGACAGTGCTGGAAAAAAAAAAAATGCAGACATGTCTTGAAGGGGTTCCCACTGGCCAAATCTTGGACAATTTGAACATTAAAGTAAATAACATACTGGATAAAATAGGAATCCATGAGTCCAGACTGATACAAATAAATACTTGAATAAATAAATACAGAAAAAGACTCTTCCTTATAGTAGTATGCAAACTAAATATAGGAGGAATTAGAAAATTATCACATGGCAAACATAGTAATGATTCAAGCAATAATTATCAATGGGTTCTAAAATTAGAAGTAAAAGTTTGAAAAACAGGACAATTACATAGCCTCAAGGTATATCCTGACAAATCGTTTGCAAAGGGGAAAACCAGCAACTTCACAGTGGAGATAGGTGGCAGGCCAGGTGATCAAAGGTAAAGTCCCTAGAAGAGGACAAACTGACACCATGCGCCTCCTAATATGATGCAGTAAGGATTCAACACTACTTCTATGGTGTCCCATCAAAAATGCATAACTTCACGGTGAGGGGGGCGGGGCGCAGTAGCTCAGGCGGTTAGAGCGCAGTGCTCATAACACCAAGGTTGCCGGTTAGATTCCCCACATGGGCCACTGAGTTGTGCCCTCCAGAACTAGATTGAAACAACTACTTGACTTGAAGCTGATGGGTCCTGGAAAAACACACTGTTCCCCAATAAAAATTTTTTTTAAATGCATAACTTGAATCTAATCATGACAAAGCATCAGACAAACCCCAAGGGACATTCTACAAAACTATACTATTTAGAGTTGTAAAGGTCATAAAACACAAAGATAGACCAGAGACTAAAGAGACACGACAACTAAATGCAATGGGTGATGTGTGATCATGGAGCAGAAATATATATTAATATATTTATTGTGTAAAGTTCCTTATTGGGTCAGCCCTTGACAGTCTCTGTGATGGGAATAAACACTCTGTGGGGTTAGCCCTCACCCAGCTCATCCCAATCTGCCGGAGACCACAGGGCTCCAGCCAGGTTTCTATAGACTGTCTAGACCATTGAGACAAAGTCCAAGAGGAGGAAGCCAAACAATAGCTTTGGGGGTAATAATGAAACATCAGCCCAAGAGAACTAAAAATGCCAAAAATTATAAAATTCTCTACTGACACCTCACCTTTTACTCACAACATTTTGTACATGTTCTTCCATTTTTGTTATATTATCATAAAAAAAAATTATGCACCATACTGACAGTAAAGCTCTGCCACTTTGGGCATGCTTAATAATTTCCCCTATCTGAATTTAATTAAGATAAAGAATATGATGCCTCAACTTTGTATCACTAGCATTAGCACTTACAAGTTTTTCCAGTCATTTTTATAATACAAGGGCCAAAATGCAACACTACACAAGACTGGCACCCAGGAAAGATGGTGATGCTGCTAAAACTTGGATGTTGGCTGATGGGCAACTCCATCATGTGATGACTCAAAATGTTAATTTTTCAACTAGTGTATTCGAGTATAAATTTAGTCTACAAACAGTGGTTTATGGGCCAGTGAACAAGGCACAAAAGTGTGGATTTTATGAAACTGGAACTTATGAAAGTAAAATGACTTATAAATTGCTGAGAAATAAAAGTGAGAAGAGCACTTACAAAGCTATAAAAATACATCATGATGCTCCTGACATGTATCTAATGGACTTAGGCTCCCTACTCTGTGCTCTGATTCAAGGCTCATAACTCTGTCCTTAACCCTCACCATATGTGTTACTATAATTGTTAATTAATATATAAATATAAACACACATATATATACACACACACCATCACCCCCAATAGACTATAAATTCCTTAATAAAAATGATCATATTTTATCCTTATTTTTGACCAGCTTCTAGCACAGTGTCAGGTATATGTAGGTTTTCAACAAAGACTTGTGGAATTAATGAATTACTTGAATCAGTTATTCTATATCTTACATCTGGGACCGGGTCACTGTTGCCTCTGCTTACCTCAGGTCACTTTTCCACAATAATTTTTACACAGTAATTCACACTGTTCCTATTCATCTACCAAATAGGCAGATTTGAATATTGAAAGGGCCGATGTCTCACAACCCCCAGCATGCTTGCAATTCCTAGACTAAACTATAGAGAGATTTATTGATGCGTCTCAAATAAAGATGCTTTTGATGTGTTTCCTAACTAACTGGAAACAGAAATCCTGAAAACCAAGCCAAAATGCAAGTTAAAGGTATTTGGAGCCAAACTTGGTAAGAAAGCAATTGCATAATTTAGATAAGCCCTCAGATTTTAGAGTTTTTATTTATAATAAAAGAAAAGAATGAAGCTACTTTATCACTAATGAGAAAAAAAAATTCAAAAATAATCTATAATAAGCACAAGATTCTCTCATCCAAAGAACTAAAGTAAACATCTACTTTTATAGCTGGCAATGTATTTTCCAAACTTCTCCATTTTACAGATGAGGAAACTAAGATACTGTTTCAATAAATGGGTTTTACTGAGGGGCGGGATGGGGGACCAAATCGTGTGTCAAGGTGCACACTGGAAGTAGGAGACGGACATGTTATTGCTAGCACGGTGACTCACTCCTGTGACACAAACACTGTCTTCATATTGTTTTACAAAGTCTTAGCCATTTGTGGGCTACAAGAGTCAATGCAAGAGCTTTGAGGGCTGCAGAGCCTTTCCGGAATACATTTTATGAATAACTCTGAAGTTATTGATGGCTATGAGAGATGAAGGAAGCAGCAAAGAACCATTTGAACCAACCTTTTCTCCAACCATGGGAGGTAGGCAGAGCCTTCACATTTCAGGGTCGTAAAAGCTTGACCAAACACATGTTGAGGGAATTTCTTCAGCTCAGCCTCTGTCATCTTTCGGAATCCCAGAACTACGTCTGCCCAGAATGGCGCTTCCTCTGTAGGAATGTTCTGAAATATCTGCCAACTCAAACATATTGGGTGGAAAAATTTCCTGAAATTTTGTGAAATAACACATTTCTAGTGAACTCCATGTGACATTCTCTAAAGCATTGAAAAATCACATTTCCTATACACCTAAAAGAAAAAAGGTTCTATTCATCCATTCTCTTGGGTTCAGATAACTCAGTAGCTAAATTTAAAATGTTCATGATTGGGGGAATAAGACATTTAAAAGGTAGTGTGTCTTTTAAAGATTCAATTTAAGTCTCTTTTTCTAAAAAGCTCCTGCCTAGATTTTCTTTGTTTACTTATGACTACGTATATTTGAGGGAAGGTTTTTCTCTGTTTTGCAGAATGCTTTACATAAATTATAAGCAAACCATCAAAAGTTTAAAGGTTGGCCTCAATTCTGAACAAAATATCTAAATTAGAATAAGCAATGGTGGGAGTAAAGGAAGCAAATTATAAGTTAAGTTGTAGGTCATCACATTTAGCACTTGATAAGAGAAGCCAAAAGTTGTCAGATGGAGGTGGTGCTAACTCCAGAAATCCAAGAATCATTCTTGACTCTCCTCTCTCACCCCTACTTGTCATCAAGTATTAGGTCCCAGCACATCTCCTCTTAAGCACTTCTCAAATCCATTTACACTTCATCCACGCTATCAACACCTCATCTATCTCACCACCATCTCTCTACAAATCTGTCTTTCACACTACAGACAGTATATTTTTTAAATGTAAACATGATCAGTTACTTCACTGTGTAAAATCCCTCAGGGGTTTCCCATAACCCTAGAATTTTTCAACACACCACAGTCACCCTAGACTCAGGTCTATGCATGTACTGGTCCGTCTACCTGGAATGCTGCCTCCTCTGTCCCGGACCCTGCCTCTGCCCCCTTTACCCCTACAACATCACCAGACTAACCTCCAGTCATCCAGATGGTCTCTGCTGAAACATTACTTTTTTTCCTGGTGGCTTTTCACAACCTCCCAGAGCTAGTTTATTCTCCAAACATATGCTTCCATAGCACCCTGTACTCTTCCCTTGATAACTCAAGTCTCACTTTTTTAACTCATTAGATTTAGGACATTCCCTACAGACCACAAGCTACATGAGGGCAGAACCATGTGTGTTTTTCTCAAAAATTCACTCAACACATATTTATTGAGCATCTACTATATGCCAAGCAGTATGTACCAAATTGCTCATTTATACATCCCTAATACCTTGGACAATACGTGATACTGGTGAATGTTGAAAAATTGATTTGAGGGAATAAATACATGAATAAGGCTATATGCACAGGACATTGTGCCCTTGTCTTTGCTTGACTGATCTAAATTCTTTTTGGAAGCAAGTGGGATAAAACTCAGTCATCTAAGAAAACAACTCTCTTTTAGAATTGCTTGAAGTACATTTTTTAAATATTCTCAATGGTAACCAAGTTTTACTCTTGAAAAGATACTTGAATTTTGGACATAGATGTTGCCAAAAATTACTTAGAGCTAAAGTTTGTGAATTAGACTGGGTCATGTTGGTTTTGGACAAATACAAAGTGTGGCCATATATCAATGAGAAAGATTTTTCTGCGTGACTCATCAACTGACTTTGGAGAAATGTAACATCAATCCATTTCAGAAGGTAGAGAAGTGAAGGTTGCTACTTTGGACAGGGACTTTGGGAAATTAATGATGTCAGCATCATTTGGTGTTTGTGATGGTGAGCAAGGGCAAGACAAGGAAAAGGGTAGAAGCCTGTCTGATATAGGTATGTTCACCAGCAGAAAATGTCAGCAGCTGCCTGATCTCAAAAGAGGAGTGAGGACAGCTTTGCTTTACTTTTTTTAGAACCTGCACAAAAGATACGGTGGATTTGAGAATTTAGCAAAAGGCACACATCCTTCTACTCTTCAGAAGGCTGTCGGGCATGGCTGTGTTTTCACATAGGGTAACACAGATGACGTACAGGCTATGTCAGAAAGTAAAAGGCATAAGTTAAAGGTGAGACTGGTTAGTGATCTCTGCTTAAGAAGACAGAGAAAGATACTGTCATAGTTTAAGTGCTAATTTGTGGTAGAAATGTTACATAGGATTTATTTTTAAATTCTTTTGTTTAATTATGCATGCTCCTGAAATCAGAAATCAGAATCAAATGGAAGTGTGCTAACCATTTCAGAGATATATTTTCCCAAGTGGCACTTCAAAAGGTAACTATAGTGACCTACATAATTTATTTTTTTGGAACATCTAATCCTCCAAAGACACTAAATACATAAGACGTCCCTATATTTTGGATCTCTGTACCCATTCCAACATCACCTGTTTGCTTTCTGTCAAGTACATCATCCCCACATAACCCAAGCTCACTGCTTACCTGACATATTTTTTTAGCCATATTTGCAAATCACTGCATAATCCCTGAGGAAACTCAAAATAGTATTTGTGATGAGAAACTATAATGGTTGTTTATTGTTAAAAAATCTAATACTATACCTTGTCTTTCTTGAATTCTTTGCAGTAAAGCCTAAAATGTTCTAATTCTCCTACCTCTAGGACAGCACTCTGGTCATAGTAAATAATAATGGTTTATGTAGAATTCTAAAGTCTGTCAAGATCATTCTAAATTCTAAAATAACTTCAGATTTCCTCTCTTACCCAGATATCAGATGAACACCAGCCTCTCCAGCTTCTGCAGAATTGGCAATTGCAAATAGGTGGTCAAACGTTTCTCTAAACCACTGCTTCTGCTTGTGAATGGGTGTTTCTGTAATCATGGAGAAAAGCAAAGTAGAACAGAAAGGAAAATGATGATAATGACTCTGCTCCAGATAAGCACTTTCCTAAAAACTGGAGAAAAATAAAGAGGTAAGAAGGAACATTTAGATAGTGGACCACACTGTGGCAGAGGATATAACAGCAAGCAAATGTTGCTTTGAATGTTGACACACGCGGTCAGCATCCATTCATATCATGATTAATCAACAGAGGGGTAACCAACAAATCAGGACAAAATCTGATATGTGAGCCAGCTAGAGGGTGGTTTGGGAGCATCAGGTATATTCCAGAGGCCTTTGAAGGGTCCATAACCAACCTGAGCAGAAGTTAGTTCATGGCTGAGGCATCCAGCTGTCCATACAGTAGAAACAATAGGAGAAAGAACTCAGGGCCTCTTTCCTGGGGGCTGAAAACATGGTGGGTGATGAGGGGAGATCTGTGGGTCCCAGGTCAACCAGGATGGAGAGCAGACTGCACGTCAATGGGAAGCTCATTGGATACAGCTTCTAGAAGGGTAACAGGCCTATCAGGGAGGAAATAAGGGTCAGGGCTCAAGCCCCAAAATAAGAGTGTCCGGTGTAGGCACAGATAAATCCAACTGTGGGTGAAGTATTTGGCAATCTGATCCCTGTGGAAGGGTCATGAGTGAGAGTCCAGGGTCAGGCCAGGGGTTGGAGAACAGTAATCTGAGGGGCTACTACAGCAGCAGCCACGGAGGAAATGAGGGAACTGAGGCAGAGAGGATGCTGAGTCAGGTCTGCTCGAAAGACTCCCTGGAGTTCAAAGCAAAGGTGACAGGCCCCTAGGGTCATCCTGCTCCCCAAACAAAGCCCCCAGGTCAATGAGGGCATTTCAGGGTTTCAAACTTAAAGAGTCCATAAATAATTCTTTAGGAGTGGATCTGGGCTGTCATCTTTAAACATGTGCTCATGTGAACATTTTTGCAGACTGGGGATACTGGTATAGAAAAAAGGAAGAAATAAATAATAAGCTGCAAAGAAAACTAAACTAGATCTCTATGGGTTGTACCCCAATAATCTAGGCCAGTGTACGGGGCAGTATTGAAATTCATCCCCCTGTCCCTACCCCAAACCTTAAAATCAAAACACTGATGGAGATTCACATGCTGCAGAAAAATCATCCAAATGAACAGACAATTCCAGTTCAACAGTGGGTAGAGCATGCCTGGTGACCTATTCATGTTCAAGTGCTGGTAAAAGAAAATTGTAGCCACAGTGATGGTAATAACAGGTGCAGATGCTGATATATGCTCTCTGTAACCCAGGCACTGTTCTAAATGCCTTACATATACTAACTCATTTAATCTTCACAACAACCCTGTAAGACCATTATGGTCCCCATGAGGTGTTGACATTCATGAGCACAGAAGATATGTATGTATACTGGGCTGGTCTGAAAGACGCCCAGAGAGAAGCCCAGAGTCTTTATCTAGCAGCACCAGAGAGAAAGGCCCTGACCCAGGGCCCCCACCACCTGACCAGAGTGTGAGCTTGGGCCTCAATGGCCTGGGTGTACTCTCAGATGATTCTCCTTTCAAGGTGATTATCCATGACTATCAGGCTACTTCTGGCCACTCACCTGGGCCTGGGGCAAGCAAAGGGGCTCCTAAAAAATGGACATAAGAACTCGGATCACAAGAAAGTCACCCAGTGTAAAGCAACATTGTGCAAACACACCAGCCTCCTGTGCTTGTGGCAAGGCAGCTCCAGAAGTTATACCAGCATTATGGGTTCTGATAAAGCCAAATCCCTGGACCTGCAATGCCAAGATGCTTCCCTCATCATCCTGGCAAAAGAATGGGTTTTTTCTCTGTTAGGTGAAACAGGAGGGTGTCTGGACTGGGAAACACCACCTACAGGCAAAGGCAGGGATGCCATGACGAAAAGAGGAGGGTGAAGGAAACACATGCAAACCAGATGCTTAGACCCCAGACTTCTTCTCCCCCTGCTTTCAAGAATGATGCCAGCCAGGCTTTCACTAAAGACTGGAAGCCTCTTGTCTGGTGAACATGATCTGCCCCAAAAGAAAGACTTAAACATATTCACATCAGAGGTCCCCCAATTAAACAGCCCTGACATCTCACTCCAGTGAGGCTCAAGGCAACAAGACCTATGCTCAGAAATTCCCACCAGCTGTTTAGCATCCTGCTCTTAACTGTTGGCAGACAGGTAAAAATGACCACACAGCCCATGGAAAATAACATCCAACAAAACAACACAACTTGGAGAAGCAACTTTTAAAGTTATTATCTTCAAAAGATAAGAAAAGATGGGCCGACCAAATGACACGTTGGTTAAGATCTGGCTTGGGATGTCAGCGGCCCCGGTTCAGATCCCATATATGAGGGTGAGGGCCAGTGACACTGCCCTCTACAGCTAAGATGGTGAACAACAGTTCCACCTGGAGCTAGGCTGCTGTGAGTCCCCGGGGATGGCATAGCTGCAGCCCCTGCTGCAGTGGGCTGCCATAGGCCACAGTGAGTGGCCTGCAGCCAGCGTGAGCAGCCAGCAGCTGGTGTGAGCTGCTGTGAGCCACTGTGAGTGGCTGTCCAGAGGCCGGCGACCGATCTGCCTCACCCAAGAAGAGTGCAATGATGATACCAACATGGGCCAGTGAAGCAATGTCCTCCACAACTAGACCGAAGAACTAAAGGACGGCAGCTTCTCTGTTTCCCTTCCCTGGGTCCCCAACACTGTTCCCTTCTCCCAATTCCCCAATTTAAAAAATCTAAAAAAAAAAAGATAAGAAAAGATATTGCAGCATAGAATACAAATAGGGTGTTATAGCAAAGGAAAAATTTAGAGAACAAAAAAGACTGTTGGAGTATTAAAAATGCAGAGTAAAAACAAAAAGGTCACCAGCAAGGTAAAAGACAACATGTATAAAATCTCCCAGAAAGTAAAATAAAAAGAGAGAGAAATAGAAATAGGAGGGGGTGGGGAAGCTAAAAGAATTGGAGATCAGCCCAGGAGGCCCAACCTAATAGCAATTCCAGAGAGAGAGAGAGAGAGAGAGAGAGAGAGAGAGAGACAGAGAGAGACAGAGAGACAGAGAGATCAGGAGGGAGGAGTCAATAAGTGAGTAACTCAAGACTGCTTCTTGAACTAAAGAGCATGAGTTTCCACATGAAATAGGCAGGGCAATGTTCACAGTCCAGATTGCTGCTTTTTGTAATAAATAAATAAATTGCTGTTTAAACTATGTGCACATATAACTTTGACTAAAAATTATGACTAAAATTAAATGGAGAGAAAGAGAATGGAAATGAGAAGGTGGGAATAGTGAATATAAACCTCATTAGCTGCAAAATGATTTTGGTTTCTATTTAATACTATTTGCCTTCTCCAATTTCATGTGGAAAATACAGAGAGAGAAAAAAAATCAATGCATCTGTAAGCCTGAATGCTTATCAACTGATTGTTTTTATACTGGCTTAGAAGTGAGGATAACTTTAGTTCAATTACTTACAAGTCATTTCTGACCTGACTGTCATCACTGGTTGAAATGGAAAGACGTAGAGTTACCAGCTGTGGTAGTCATTAGTGCTGTTCGCTAAAGACTTCTGGCTCTCCACCTTCTGGGATCCTTACAGAATTGCATTTCTGGGCCTCTTTCTGAGGGGTGGGAGCATTGGAAGCGCTGGCCAATGAGCTGCCATCACACATGATAAAAGTCACTTCTTGGCCAGGTCTTTTCATTGCAGAGGTGAGAATCCCGCCCCCACCACCACCACCACCTCCCAAGCTCTTTTCCCCCAGTCACAGGTAATTCAAGACAGCAGCTGCTTCGTCAGCTTAGGTCCCTGGGTCATGAGTAAGTCCCTTGTTAATAATACTCAATCAACATATACTGTGAGCAAGAAATAAATCTTTGGTTTTTAAGCTGCTACGGTTGGAGGTTATTCATGTCTTACAGAATAATTGAGCCTTTCCTGACAGATGAGCCAATAGGATGTTAAAAGTGTACATTACACTTACACGCATATCCAGCTGTCGTCAACAGAATTCCACTAACATCATTCTCCCTAATATCTACCATATCTGACAGAGGAGCAAAAATCCCTCTCACCTGGAATAGTATGAGGAATAAGGATTCCAGGTGCCACATCACTCGTAGTATCAGGACTGAATTTGTCTGCAATGACTGTGATGGAGCATCGTGGGACCATCTTGGAAATGCACAGAGCAGTGGAGAGCCCCATCACACCTGCCCCCACAACGGCAATCCGGACTGTGTCCATGGTCCTGTGAGGAAAGAAGAGTCGAGCAGTCAGCCCTCTTTTAGGGATTCTTCTAGCCAGTGCAAAGTCTGGCCCTGAAGTCAGCAGCCTCTCAAACTAAGATCTTTGCTGTCAGCATTTCTTTTAGAAAAAAAGAGAGGTCTCTGTAAGCTATCTTTCCATTAAGTTTCAGGGTACGGGCAACAAAGTTTCGAGGGAATCTCAGACATCAACGTAAAGCCGGCTTACATGACAGGTAAGCAGGTTTGCATTTGGGGGGAGATTTCTACTCACTCTGCCCCCTTTCCTAAACCACTTCCTCTGTGGGCACAATGTAGAGGGAGGTTGGTGAGGTGAGCAAGGTAGATGTGAGCAGCAAAAACCTCCTGAGGAACAGCCACTGAGAGGGCAAGATGCACAAGCAATTTAGAATTCAGCTTTCCTATCTACACACTGGTTTCTAATTCTAACAACGTGACAGAAAGTAGCAGCAACTGAGCTTACCATCTCCTCTCCGGCTCCTTACTCTAACTGGGAACTAACTCTGCCCACCCCCTCCCCTGCCTCTGTCACTGCTTTCCCCACCTGCGCATTCTCATGCTCACCCCTACCCTACGCCTGAAACTTCACTCTCTGAAAGCAGGCTTTTCAGGTAAGGAAACTGGGTTTCTTGGTGGACCCAGGTGCTGATTCTATAACTTAGGGAGTGACCCATGGTCTCCTAGCCTCCATTCCATCATCTGTAAACCAGACCAGATGAATTTTTTTATTAGCTCCTATGGGTGGTAAATAAGAGAGACCCACTGAGGTTGTCTCATAAAGAGAGCTCTTTCTAAGAATTTGTATGGAATGCAGCAGGCAGATGTTCAAGAACCTGGGCTGGGCAGCCTGAGACTGGCACCCAGTGTGAGAACTGGACGGTTGATGAGGGCTCAGCACTGTCCCATCCCCTCGCCACTGAGCCCTGCTCCACGGTCAGCTTCTCTGTCCACCGCTCCTTCCTTGCTGTCTTTCTAGTTCTGTTCCCACTCTGTCTAACTCTGTCTGTAGGTCTCAGGTTGAAACTCCAAAGAGAGAAAATGCAATTAGTCCAGTTGATCATTCCCATCCCTATCAGTCAAGGTTCTGGCACCAGGCCAGCTTATCAGGCTACAGCAACCTGTAAATTGACCCTTGACATCAGCAATAGCCAAGTCATGTGATACAAATCATGGCCACGTGCACGTAAAATTCCCCTTTCCTCAGGAGAAGTGGGCAGTCCTCTGTTGCTGTGAGAAGGGCAGATCTGGAAGGGCGTGGCTGGCAGTGGTCTCTTCAAGCTCTGAAGGTCTGTGGCACTGTAATATTTTAGTCCTCCAATGAGGTTTACTGGGTTTAGTTCTATTTCTTAAGTAGTTCATGCATTTTCTCAGCCATTAGTTAATCTGATTCTCCCCAATGGGCTGGCTAGCTAAAAAGGAGCAGGATTGCCAGAGCAGAGGAGAGAGAAGGGAAGAGTCCAAAGCAAGAGGCAGACTGACGGAGGGGGCAAGCCCGGCACATGTCTCCTGGAGGCAGAAAGCAGCCACCGAATCCCTCACTGACTTGCCTGTTTCACACTAGCCTCCCTGCCCAGCAACTTTCTCAAAATAGCTCTGATAAATTAAGTTGAAAGGGAAAGTAATCCATGGCTAACAGTAACCAGCTGCTGGGAAGAAGAAACGTGAGCAGCAAGGTGGGTACATCCTGGCCCAGGGACCAGTGAATCACTGTCACCTGATCCCATTAAGACACACCCCCAAACTCCCGAACTATGGGTAGAATGACCCGCAAGCCACAAGCAAGAGAATTCAAGTACCTGTCTCTGCAAATGCAGCCTGGAACCCACAGAAGGCTCTGGCACCAATACTTGTTTTCCCAGTGAGTGGTTGGTCTAGTGCCCAGAGAGACAGAGGGAAAGCAAAACTGCTTCCCATTGGGGAAATGACGAGGGCACTCCCTCTAATCTTACTCTCCATTGGCCCATATGCCTGTGTCTCTGTCACTTATTCTCCTGGGGAAAGGAAACATTGACCTCATCTTGTAAGCTTCATGGAGCTGTGGGTCTGCCAAGTCCTGGGAGCAGGTCCATTCTTGGCAGCCCTTCTCTTTCTAGTTTACAAACCCTCCATCTTGCCACCAGCCTGGGATTTCTCCAGTTGATTTGTAGGCATGGTAAATAACGGGTGAACCTGTCCAACTCCCAGCAAGTTCTGAGCAGAAGCCAACCCTGATTTCCTCATTTGGCTGCCCAGTAACCTGCCCATCTCCCATTGATGCCTGGCTCTGCTGGGTCAGCTGGTGGGAGGGGATGGGGGGTGGGGGAGGGCAGAATAATGTTGTTGATCACTAAGATGATGGCCTGATTGCAGATGGAAAAATTAGTTAGGAAATAATCTAGGATAAAAAAATGAAGAAACAAAAACCAAATGATTCTTTAGCCCATATAGTCAAGTGTTTGCTGAGTGTCCACTGTGTGGCAAACACTTTACAATCAACAAATTTGTTTATAGGGAAGCAGTTTGGTGTAACAAAATAATGATGATAATATTGTAACTAATATGTATTTAGCCTTAACCATATGCAAGACACATGCATGACACACTATAACACAACCACCAAAATGAAGTAGGTACTATTATTATCACCATTCTATAGATGAGTAAATTGAGGCTCCAACAGAATAAGGAATGGCCCAAGGGTTCTTAAGTGGCAAAGTCCCATCTGAATGTCAGTTTCCAAGGCTCAAGGTCTCCCCCAAAGCACACACTTCTGTGCGAGGAGATCGTCTATTTTACCTTGAGCAAATCACCTAACTTCTAAGTTTCAATTTCCCCATTTGGAAACTAAGTGATTGAACTAAGGTTTCTCTTACAAGGTGTTGTGAACATCTACTGAGTTAAGATAGGTAAAATTATCTGTAAGGTGGTCTATATATTTTATTGAGCACCTACTATAAAGTCAATCAACAAACATTTGCAGAGCTGTCACTCTGTCCAGGGCATGTTGCAAGGACTACAAGAGATTTAAGAATTTCTAAAATGATGTTATTTTCCTTGAGAAAGGAAACAAGGCAGAATAAGATAGTCCTCTAATAAGCAGCACTAACTGTAGGTGGATGGTGGATCCAAGTGGCCAATCCAGGGGTGGCGACATGAGGAGGTATGTGTGAGAGCAGAGTGTGGACAGTGCCAGAAATCCGGCTAGGATGGAGGACTGTATCTGAAAAGTAAGGGGAGCTATGGAAGACATTCTTCCTGCCCAGGTCAGGACTCTACTTGCCTCTGACAGGAGGATGAGAAGGAAACATTTAGAAATGGAAGCCAAGAAAGAAAGCTGTGTGTGTATACAGCTACTGGATGTTTTATTTTCTGCTGGACAGAACTGCAGTGATATGACTTGAATGAGGGATCGTTCAGAAACCTCATGGGAAAGCTGATTTAGGCGGCACTGAGGGTGAGAGTTAAAAGAAGCCTCCAGGACCATCTAGCGGGCCCTCATGTTATCATTTTACAGGCAAGTGGCTGAGGTCCAAAGAGGTGAAGTGATCTCCCTGAGACCGCAGGCGAGCTCAGCTTCAGACCCTCCCCCAGCAATTTTTCAGAAGCGTTTCCCTCCAGAGCCTCGCCTGTGCAGAGCACTGGGGGGCCCCTGCCCACCCAGCCCCTCCTGCTCTGTTCTGTATGGCTGTCAATGGCTCAGGATTTGTTAGCCTTGCTGGTGTCTTAGTCGGCTAGGAAATAAAGAGCCTCAAGCCAATGGAACCTGAATTCTTTAGGTTACTGAGGAAGCCAGGCCCTGGGGGCCAGGGACTCAGCGGTGTATGGCTCCAGGTTGGTGCAGGGAAGCAGAGGAGGAGTTCGAGGCGCTCAAAGTCTCTGACACATGGCGACCCCTGTCGGTGTGCAGCAGTAGGGCAGGTCTGTAACTGAACCCTTTCCTCATAACATAAAACTTTCAGGACTTACTGGAACACCTCTGAAAATCTCTCAAGTTTGGGCTCTGACAGGGTAGGTAAGCCCAAGGAGAGGCAGGGAATGAATGAGGAAAATGAATTTACTTAGGGAACTAGCAGTTGTCAGTAAATACTGGTAGCACGTGGACTTTAGAGATAAAACCAAGAGCTATTACTGACTTCTGGTAAATTCGGATAAGACATGAACATCCACAACTCCCAGACACTGTTGGAGGCAGTTACCATAGACTTTGGCTTCTGTAGTCAGCTTCACAATCTTAAATGAGAAAACAGTCCTCTTCGCCACCTACAAGAATATAAGCACCCCTTTGCATATGCCATTGATAGGGATGAGTAAAGGGGACAGGTAAGCCCCACAGAACTGATCATTTAATTGAATACATTCAAAGTATATTTTTAATACAAACTTTCCTAACAACATACCTCTTAACAGAGATTCAGCGGAGGGGAGGTACAGATTCAGCTTTTGTGAGGTCTGAAGTTTATACAGTTTTAAAAGTCAGAAAACATCAAATATTAACTAACATGGAAAATCTAAATGACAGTAGGAAAACAGGCTAAGGATGAAGAAAAAGACAAAATAAGAGATGAGAAGAATAAAGAAATGTCTTCCTCTTCTCATATCCTCTTATTTGTTTTGTTTTGTTTTACAAAAGGAAAAAGATTTTTGGTTTTACATTTTATTTAAAAATGGGAAGACCAAGTAAAGAACTGAGTAAGTACCCAGGGATCTTAATTAATATAAAAAAGTCTAAATAATTCAGGTCAAATTACCCTTTTTTTTCCCTTAGCAATGATTTTAAATAACAGCATCTATATAATTGTCTTAATCCTTATTTTACTTACCTCTGCAGATAACACTAATATTTCATCAATTCTAGTATACTGGGCATAAGACATATCCAACAGCTAAGCTTCAAAAGCAAAGAAAAAATAAGGAACTTTTGATGAAACCATAGTAAAGAAAATCCCAAAACTGATGGGAAATTTATCTGAAATGCACTCCTTTAACAGAGAAGATGTATGCTGTAATTTTGCAGTTGAAATATTCAGGATATTAAACTGTTTTTGCAAACTATGGTTTTAAGTGAGATTGAGGAAACAAAATTTAGTCCTCAAAAAAAAAAGTAAAATCTTCCTGTACATTATTTTCTTTAAAAGGCAAGAATGTTTAAGTTTCTTTTTACACTGGCAAAAGATCCTCATAATACTTAAAGTCAATTTCCTGGATGATTTGCAAACTTTACAAGTTTATAATGCACTAAAATGCCACAGCTTCTTTGTACTTTGAAGGAGACTTGTGGAAAGAATTTGGTAAATTTAGGAAAAGTAAAAATGTCAGACTAGAAAACTCACTCTGCCCCTAGCAGATGTGTTTCCCTTGACGGGACCAAACATGAGGACCTGTGTCTACACATTCAAGCCCTCTTCACTCAGAGTGCTGGAAAGCAAGATATCTTTTTTTATAGCTATAATTTTTGTGGCTAAATTATGAAGACAAACATTTTTTTGCCAGGGAATTACTAAATAAGACTTGAATTTAGATCTATGGCTCTCATAAGCGGGGAAGGAATATCAGCAACAGAATCTTCAAGGGCTTTGTCAAAAGAAACACTCTCGGGCCAGCTGAGTGGTGTGTTGGTTAAGAGCAGGCTTGGGACACCAGCACTGAGCAGCAGGGCCCCAGTTCGGATCCCACATGAGGGCCAGTGATATGCCCTCTACAGCTAAGATGGTGAACAACAGCTTGACCTGGAACTGGGCTGCCGTGAGTCGCCCTGGTGATGGTGTAGGCTGCAGTGACTGCTGCAGTGGGCTGCTGTGAGCTACAATGAGCAGCTGGCAGCCCTCGTGAGCTGCCAAGAGCCGCTGTGAGTGGCCATCCACTGGATGGCAACAGATCTGCCTCACCTGGGAAGAGCCCAACGATAATACCAACATGGGCCAGCGAAGTGAAGTCCTCCACAATTAGAGTGAAGAACAAAAGGACAGCAACTTGTCTTTTCCCTTCCCCCAATTCCCCAATAAAATCTTTTTTGAAAAAAAGAAAAGAAACACTCTCACATGCCCCCTCTTTCCAGTTGACAGTCCAGGGTCAAAGGTGGAGGGGGACCTGGTACTGACTGAAATATGTGGTATTCCCTCAGGTAGTGAGAGGGGAAAGGTGACAATGACACAGAAGAACAAACACAGAAAATGGGTTTTGTGGCAATAAGAAAGCAGTCTGAAAAAGACGAGCATTCTCATCTTGGTTTTTATTTTACAAAACAATTGTTTTAAAGCTTTCTTACAAAATTTTTTTTTTAAACATAAATGACACGTTGGAGATGAGAATAGCATTTCACTAATACAAAGGCATTGAAGTAAACAACATTTCAGGTGTCCGACACGTGCGCACACAAAGGCCAGAATCCCCTGAATTAATCACTTCCATTCTCTCCCACGTCACTCTGACTGGTTGTGGGAAACAATTTGCTTGAACTGCTGTCCTTTTCCACATCCAGTTCGGTGGCCTCCTTCCAGGTGGTTGCCAGAGGCTTCCCAAGGGTTTCTGGAAGCTTTAGTGTCAGCAATCCACTCACAAAGGCCAAAGTCCCAGTAAACAACTAGAAGGGATTTAAAAAGGAATAATAATAAGTGACACGTGAAGAAAGAAATGTACCCTTCAGAGAATAATTCAGAACTTTTTTCAGAGGGCAATAACAAAATTGAGTTTTATGAAATAGTTGTCATTTTTATTCCCCAGTGAGACCTTTGGTTATATAGGCTGGGCTGGGAGTTCTTAAACTCATCAACTAGGCTTAACCTGAGCATGCATTCATGTATTCATTCAACGCTGTGGAGTACCCACTCAATAAATCCCAGTTACTGCCGACATTATCACTCTTGCAGGCACTGTACCAGTGAGAAAAATGTTCCTGTGCCCTCTTCCCAGACTCCAGAGTCTTGGGAAGAAACCCGGCAACTAAGCCTTTGGTTGGGACTTGATGGTCAGGGATCGTCTTGGTCAACCCTGTCCCTGCCCCCCAAATCGGCATGCTGTCAGCATTCACTAAATGACGGGGAATTAATGAATGCACACCTGTGTGCACAAATGAATGTTTCAATGAACCAAAACCTACAGAATTTAAGGGAAACAAAACAAGTGTAATGGAGACTAATTGCTACTGGGGGAGGGGGTTGGGCAGAGGGGGAGTCCATCTGATTTCCCATAAAAAGCAGTATATTTCTTTACTTTCTAGATTTTGACCCATAAAAGGCAACCCTGTACAGGAGCCCCAAGGTGTTTGCCTTTAAAAATTCAAATCACATTAAAAATTAAAGTCTACATATCTATTCTCTATTCATCGTTATGAAGATGTTGGGTGGATTTTAGAACTAAATCTCTGTACAGTCCTTAGAAAATGTATTCGTCCTTACATAATTTAAATTCCTCTAGCAAAAAACACTGCCTGGGAAGAGTTCATAAAAATAACCGAAGGCATGGTTTTTCTTTTTTTTAACTTCTTTTTTATTTTTGAGGGCAGTATCACTGGCCCTCCTATGTGGGACCGAACCGCGGCCGCTGGCTTCCCAAGCCAGCGCTTAACCACAGCGCCAACTCGGCCGGCCCAACATGGTTTTTCTGATGTACATACCTGGTGCTTTTACAGCCTCTGAGAATGAGAAACATGAAACACATAGCACCACTGTGATGTGACGTGAGGACACATCTGTAACGGATGTGAGCTGGAAAGTCGGCTTTTTATTTTGTTTTGCACAATGCTGGGAACGTAACTCTTAGAAAAATCATGAGTAAGCCTGAAAGCAGTAGTAGAATTTCAAGTGACAAATCAAAGGATGTTTAAAGACATTATCTGGTGTCTTGGGGTATAGCAGGAATAGCCACTGAAGTACAAACCCCAGACAAGCCCATGGCAGGGCCTGGCAAACACTGAATAAGTCTAAACACGAAATAAGATCAAGGCATGGCTGGATTTTTCTTTTTAGTTTGGTGGTAAGAATAGTCAGGAAACAAACCCATAACCCTCCATTCTCCCCTCACTTCAAATAGAAGACCTGGTCTCCTGCCACCCTGGCCAGCTCCCTCCACCCCACAAACATCCCAACAATGCCTCCTCCCCCACCTGTCCTCCCCCTGGCCAGGAGGAGCCTTTCATCCAGACCCCATTGCCTCTCATCTCCTCCTCCTCCTCAGGTCTCCTTCCATCAGCCTGCCTCTCTTCCTCTCACATATTTTTGAACTTTTCCTTTCCCCTGGTTAGTTTCCCTCAGTAAAAATAAAAGTTCTTAAGCCTCTTATAATCTCCAAGACCACTCTGCCCAGGTAACTTGCTATCTGTGTGGCCTTGGGCAAGTCACTTAGCTTTTCTGCTCCTCAGTCTCCTTATCTGTAAAATGGGAAGAATACTAGTACCTGCCCCCAAAGGCTATTGAAAGGATTAAATTAGGGCCAGCTGAGGGGCGCATTGGGTAAGAGCTGGCTTGGGACGCCAGCGGCCCCGGTTCGGATCCCACATATGAGGACCAGTGACACTGCCCTCTACAGCTAAGATGGTGAACAACAGCTCCACCTGGAGCCGGGCTGCGCGAGCCCTGGCGACAGTGTAGGCTGCAGCCCCTGCTGCAGTGGGCTGCCATAGGCTACAGTGAGTGGCCGGCGGTGAGCGACCATCCAGAGGCCGGCGACTGATCTGCCTCATCCAGGAAGAGCGCAATGATGATACCAACATGGGCCAGTGAAGCAACGTCCTCCACAACTAGACTGAAGAACAAAAAGACAGCAACTTGTCTGTTCCCCTTCCCGAGTTCCCCAACACTATTCCCGTCCCCCAATTCCCCAATAAAAATCTTAAATAAAAAAAAATTAAATAATACATGTAAGGCACTTAGTAGTGCCCAGCCCCTGGTAAGCAGTCAATAAATGCTATCTTTTTTTGTTTGTTTTTTAGCTGAGCCATCCTGTCACCTGTTGGCAGCTCAGCTCAGACTGGGCATCAAACTGCTGTTGCTCAGAGCTCAGCTCACAGCTCAGCTCACAGTCTTGAGCGAGCTCTTAACCAACTGAGCCACCCGGCCGGCCCCAGTAAATGCTATCTTTTAAAACAAGCACAAGAGGCCCCTGCCTCGGCCCACACCTACTCCAGCTTCTGGCCCACCCTCTCCACAGCTGTCACCACCTCCCTCTCTCAGTTCTCCTTCCATCCTGCCCTCTGCAGCCCGGCCCACTCCCAGCACCCACAGAAGCTGCTCTTTCAGGCCACAGAGTCCTGGCTGCCAACTCGAGCAGATGTGTCCCTGTCCTGCTTTTTCTTAGCCGCTGTCCTCTCCTGCCTTCCTCACCTCCTCTCCTCCTCTGGGGTCCTGGGTACCTCCCCACCTCCCGGCTGCTGCGCCTGTCTCTGCCCTGGACCCTTCTTCCATCAGTCTCCCTCACTCTTTCCTCACCTCCGTATAAGCTGACTCCCAAATCTGTACCTCCGGCGCGGCTGTCCCCTAAGCTCCAGACCTGTAAAGGCATCTGCCTCCTGGACGCATCCCCCAGTACCCATCTTCAGGGCTTCACACTCTTCGCGTACTGTCCTGCCCCACCTCAACCCGCTTCTTCCTCCTGGGCTCCCTCCAGCCCCAAGAACCACTCTCGCATCCCTCCAGCTCCCAACTCCACCATATCCAACTCCTCACCAGGTTCTATGGCTACAACTTTTCCATCCTGTCCTCTCAAACCCACCTTTAGTCCAAATGCTCTTCCTGTCTGACCTCCCCTGAGACCACTGCCCATTTTTCCAGACTAATTTCCTGACTAAACAACCCACCCTGGATGTCAGCAATAACGTTTGCTCCCAAACCCAAACTGGCCATGTTCCTTTCCCCCTAAGCCTTTGCCTTTCTGTTCCCTCTGCCTGGAATTCCCATCTCCCTTCTCCACCAGGCCCTTACTGGCCCCTCCAGATACAGATTAAAGAACCCCTCTTCCAGAAAGCCTCCCCTCTGGCTCTGGGTTGGAAGGCCTCTCCCATAACCACATAACCCTGGCACTTCCCCACTATAGCCCTCATCTCGGGGGGCTTGTCGTGGCTTGCCCTTCCGCCTTCCCCACCACACTGGTTGTCTCTCAGGACAGAGGCTGTTTCTTTCATCTCTGCTCCTCAGCACCTAGCAGAGAGGTTAGCTCAAAAGCAACACTCACTAAACTTTTGCCAAGTGCATTAATGAATATAAACATGACATAAATTAGGTGTCCGCTTTTATTTAGATTACTAGAAAATAATGGTTGATAATAAAAGCAGCAGAACCAGCGATTTTCAATGTGCATCTTTTCAAAAGAAAAAATATAAGCTTATCTTCTAGATGAAAGTTTCCTTTCCTCCAAATGAAAACACTGCCTTCCTAGGCAGTTTAACCTCCATAAATAAGCTTAATGAGAAATTGAATAATCTATTTTTTTTACTCATTAAAAACAACAAGCAACATCTGTTGCCTCCAAAGGAAACATATTCACAGTATATTTCTGCAAATAGACCCTGCTAACACGGGTGTCTAGGGGAAGGGGAACTGGGGTGGAGGAGGAGCTTGTTTCTCTGCACTCGCTTTTGTACTGTTTGTACTATGCAAAAGGCATGCCACTGGGGTTTGAATCCAAGCTCTGTCACCTTGAAGTGTGACCTTAAGCTAATTATGATTTTCTGTAGCATCTCTATATCTATAAAATAGGGATAGCAATAAACAATATCTACATTCTATGAAGACTAATTTTTGTGAAGCACTTAAAACAGAGCTTGTCACGTAGGAAGCACGATTTAAGTACCTGTTAAATAAAATGAAAAATCTTTTTTAACTCTTTAACACAGTCCTTACGGGTGGTCCTTAAAAACAAGTCTTTTAAAATTTATAAATTTTAGTAAATTTATAGCAGTTTGCTTTTATATAGGTTTACCTAACTTCTTCTGTGTGTTTCAGCTTATTGTTTAAAAAACAACCTTTCCTACTTTTATCTTTTATTTAATGAGGAGCATCAAATGCTAGCACAAAGGAGAGGCTTCTAGAAAAGTCCATACCCTAAAATGGGTGGCGGACTTTCCAAAAACACCTCCCTGCAAGCCAGACAGCCCGTGTCATTTCCCAACCTCAGGGTCAGCGCATGCAAGAGGCTGCAACCCAACTCCCCAATCGAGCGAGCCTGGCTGAGAGTCTGGGACGTAAGAGAGATGTCCATGCCAGGCCAGTGACTATACACCACCTATGTGTATAAGGTGATTTTAGATCGTATCAAACACTTGGTTTTATTACTTGTGAGATTCTGTTAGTGTATTTTACAAAAAGATATAACTAGTATAACACCCATGGTTTCACTGTTTAGGGCAAAGCTAAATTTAAAAAGCCAGCCTATTTGATTTGAAGTATTAAGCAAATTATAACATGAGTGGCACATAAAGTGAAGGAATGCTTTGCTGGATCCAGTGGTGGGGATATAAAATGTCCTCTCCTGCAAGAGTTCAACAGTTGAAACTAGGGGGACACAACATACATGCACATAATAAAGCCAGACTGTGACTGTGAGCTGTGAAAAAGACACACCCAAAATGTTGCACAGACATGGGAAAGGAAGTCGTTGGCTCTGAGTGGCCTTCTTGGAGAAGTGGGGTTTGCTCTGCGTCTTTAAAGATACATGGGGAGCACCTCATCTAAACTCTTACCGTGTTTGGCCTCCCACCAGTCATCCGGCACAGGCAATGCGGGAGGGCAAACTGGGAATGAGGCAGGTGGTTCCAGTTGGGATCTGGTTTTCCCAGCTGTGGAGTCACAGCCACTAAAGCACCCGGATAGCCTCATCCAGAAAGATCCTGGAGAGACAGCTGGTCTCCACCAAGCCTGGGAAGACCCCATAAGAGCAACCGTGTTGTGTCAACGGCCCTGGGCTTCCTGGGAGTACTGGGAAGAAATCATTGCCTTAAGTGATCTTCCAGTTTCAGGAGCCCTTCAAGGCTCAGTCCCAGATGGAGCTCAAGTTTCTGAAATGTTTGAGTCCTAACAATTCTTGGATTTACCACCCAAAAAGAAAAGAAAAAAGAAAAAAAAGTCTGTGTCTGTCTATCTATCTATCATAAAATATGATTTAAGTATAAAAAAGGCATAAAGTAAATGCACAGTTTAAGAAATAATTATAAAGTAAAAATGTCACACTCTTGATCACCCACAATGCCGTGCTGCTTCATCCCAGAAGCCTCTTCCTCCCTCCTCCACAGTGTCCTGATTTAGGAGATGGGTGAGAAGCACCCTCTACAAAGGGGACATTCAGGTGCAGCGTAGGACAGTGAGAACAGAGTGAGTGTGGAGAGGAGGGGCAGGTGTGTGAAAAACCCAAACAAACTAGGGAAGGTGGGCAGAGGCTTGATCTGGAAAAGACTTGAATTAAATCAGGCAGAGTTTGGATTTTAATCTGAAGGTGAGAGGGCAGTTGGAGCAGAGCTGTGGTTCAGCAAACTATTCTGATGGGGTAGGGGGTGGAGTTCAGGACAAAGACCTAGAAGGTGGAAGCTGATGAGGAACTGAACTGGAAGCAGGCAGCCTGGGGTGGTTTTGAGAGAGAAGGTGAGAATATAGAGTCCTGGATTGGGAGGAGAGGGGGAAAGAAGAACAGGGCAAATAAAAAGTTGATGCAGAAGGGTCATGCTGGACGCCACCGACTCCTCACCCAAAGTGGGAGACAGAGGAGGAGGAAATTTAAGACACCAACTAGTTTGGTTTGGGAAACAGTGAATTTATTACAAGACATTCAGGGAGAATAATCCATGAGGCTGGTGGAAACATGGGTTTGCAACTTGGAAGGGAAGTCAGAATTTAGGAGAGGCTGTCTATGCAGGGGATGGGAAAGATAGCCAGGACGGCTCTTGGAGAATGAGTCTATTTAAGGGACAATCAGAAAAAGAATGAGGAGCACCGAAGGAGACCAAAAGGGAACAGCCTAGAGAAAGCTGCGGCAAAGAAGTTTGAGAGAGGCGGCTTGGAGGAGGAGGAAGAAGGCCAGCAGACCCAGGGCTCTCGGCTAAGCCACTGTAGCATCTGGGGCCGCCCCCAACCCCCACACCTTCCACCTTCCCCAGTCCCTACTGCCCGCCCCTCCCTGTCTCCCACCTTCCTCCTGACCCCTGGGTCTTGCTAAACCCGAGTGTACCAGTGCTCCATGTGACTTCCCAACCACTCAGCCCTGACATGAGGAAGTCTGCAAACTGAACATAACTGCTCTCACTCTTCATAACCAGGCCAACAGCCCACACCACCAGGGCCAGAAGGAAGAGATTTTTTTTTATGTCTGAAAACCACAGGTCCCCCAACCTCTCTGTGAGGCACCACAGAATCCTTTAAGGAACAGGCAGCCTCTAGAATTCTTCTTGACCCGCAGGCACACAGTGGGAAGGCAGAGGCAAGGGGCTGGAGGTGGGCGGCAGCCTGCTGACCCAGGTGGAGGAGCACAGGCTATGCTGGGCCAGGAGATGGAGGCAGAGGCACTGAGAGAATACAGAGACCACGGCTCGGCTCTCCCGTGTGAACCCAGCTTCATGATATGGGAGACGACAGGCGGTCCCTGGCAGGCAGAGGTGTAGTGTACAGTTCACCGGTGGTCGGAAGGCCATCAACCACCAAGAAAACAGCGGCCACCACCCCACTCATCAACTGGTGAGCTGTTAATAAGATTTCTACAAACCCTCATCATTGAATTATACATTTGTTTCCCATAAATAAAAACGTAGAAGGCAATTAACTGATGTGCCTCTCTGCTATCTCAGTAAGTTCTATAAATGGATTAATCACCTGGGGCATGAAGATCCACACGCTGGAGAGGTAAATGCAGAAAGGAGCTATGATGCTTCCCACACGGCACACCATGCTGCCGCTTCCCACGGCCTGCGTCCTGAAAAGACGAGGAGTGGTAAGACAGACAGCAACAGGAAAGGAAGACAAGCAGAACACAGATGACGCAGGGGGTGATGGAATGACTTTTTGTAGCTCCTGTTCTCCCAGATGAGAATAAACAATCAAACTTAAGCTTGGCTTAATATACTTGGAAATAATTTTACTCTAACTTTTCAAGAATCACTCGTGATTTAGATCCATATTCTGTGAAATGAGTATATACAAGCATGCAGATAATTCAAGACAATTCAAGACAATAAAAAAGGGTAAACCATTCTTTATCTGGTATGCAGATGAGGTCCTCATGTATATTCATTCAGCCTAATACTGAGAGTAACATCAATTTTCTGGAGTAGGAATTTGTTTGGGGTAGGAAGTGGGAATTTTGGAGACAAAGGATTTCTATCTATGAAACATTTTATCTTATTTTTTTAAATCAAGCAGTATCCCAATGTGCTTTTCTTTAAAAGTTATTTAAAGAAATCTTATAGAATGTCTAGCAGGAAGGAAAGAGTGTGCTTTTAATGTGAATAAATATGTTTTCATGAGCCAAGCAGTGAGGCCCCAGGAGAAAGCAAATCTGCCAAACACCTTGATTTTGGATTTCTAGCCTCCAAAACTGTGAGAAAATAAATGTCTGTTGTTTGAGCCACCCAGTGTGGTGTTTTGTTATGGCAGACCCAGCAAATTAATACAACTGACATCCGAACATTAAGAGATACATCCTGGGCTGGCCGAGTGGCGCATTGGTTAAGCACTGGTTTTGGGATGCCAGCGGCCCCGGTTCGGATCCCACATGAGGGCCAGTGACACTGCCCTCTACAGCTAACAACAGCTCCACCTGGAGCTGGGCTGTGCGAGCCCCGGTGATGGTGTGGGCTGCAGCCCCTGATGCAGTGGGCTGCCATAGGCTACAGTGAGTGGCCCGCAGCCAGCGTGAGTGGCTGGCAGCCACGCGTGAGCTGCCAATAGCCGCGGTGAGCGACATCCAGAGGCCACCGACCGATCTGCCTCATCCGGGAAGAGTGCAATGACGATACCAACAGTGAAGCAACATCCTCCACAACTAAAAACTGAAGAACAAAAAGACAGCAACTTGTCTGTTCCCCTTCCCCGATTCCCCAATGCTGTTCCCCTCCGCCAATTCCCCAATAAAATCTTAAAAAAAAAAAAAAAAAAAAAAAAGAGATACATCCTGAGAAAATTAAGTCAGCATAAGTCAATTATATTCAAGATTTAAAATGGTTTTAGGATAATAGAGTGCTATTCCAAAACAATTAATTTTTTTCTTTTTTTTTTAAATTGGGAAATAGCCATGGTCATTGGTTACACATTGCTTTCATGCTACAATGGCATAGTTGACTCTTTTGGGAGGGCACAGCTCACAGTGGCCCATTCGGAGATCGAACCGGCAACATTGATATTATCAGCACTATGCTCTAACCAACTGAGTTAACCAGTCACCCCCAAAACAATTTATTTAATATCCTTGCTAATGAGGTATAGACAACACCTCAGATTCAGAATTAACAACATCATGTAACTTTCCCTTATCTTGGAGCTCTAGGAATGTCTATGAAAATAAAGCATGTATACTCAAAAGTCAAATAAAATGAAATGACACATAAGAGTAAGATAATGGGGAACCACAGAAAAATAAGTAACTGTTACCTTATCATGGTTGGATACAGCTCAGCTGTATAAAGGTAAATGAGGCCAAATGCTGACCCTATGGCAAATTTTCCAGCCATAGTTGCCACCACACTCCAAATGTAGTAATTCTGCAAAAAAATATGAGCAGAATAGACCATCATAAGTAATATTTTTTTAGAGACAAATAGAAAATCTTTAAAATTATTACTTAAAAGTTTCTAACTCTCCAGTACTTTTCAGGGCTCAATGAAGAGTTTTATTTTTCTTTCTTTAAGGACAGTGTCACTGGCCCTCATATGTGGGACCCAAACTGGGGCCGCTGGCTTCCCAAGCCAGCACTTAACCACTGCACCACTCGGCCAGTCCGAGTTTTATTTTTCTGTTTGAATTTTTTTGTAAACTCTAATCAAGGTATGCAACAGCTTTCAATCTTCATGAAATGTAGAGGAAAGTTTTACTGTGCCTCCCCCGGCCTTGGAGATTTCAAATTACCAAATAAGTAAAGAATAACTCTTGAGGAGACTGCTTTGCATTGAGATATCCCCAGACATGCCAGTTCCACGAATAATTGACTGACTCCTTCTGGAACTGACCAGGCAGAATAAATCAAAGAGCAATAGAAGTAAACTGTGTTCTTTGCAGCAGTAATCCCATGGCTTATAAATTATCTTCAGAAAGTAATTTGAAAGTAATAACCAAACTATGCATCCAGACTTCCCCCAACCCCCTTTGGCCGATGCATTCCTCAACAGCAGAACCTCTCCATGCTTCCAACTGAGTTCCTACTTTCCCTATTGTGTCTCACTTTCAGCAGCGGTTCACAAAGACCTCCCATATTCCACCTCTTCTCTCCCCCTCATCTGGCGGCTGGATGTTGAGACCCAGGTGACCTTGGAGTTCAGGTGTTGAGGACAGCAGCACCTCTAACAACCTGGGTCCCTGAATAGACTCCATGGAGCCCAACACTCCCTCACCACTCCCACTGCGACCAGCCAGGCACACCCACATCGGACTTTCTAGGAGCAAGAAATAAATGTCTAGTATGTGAAGTCACTGAGATGTGGGGATGCCTCTATTGAAGCAGCCAGTGTCATCTTGTCACCGTAATTACCATAGTAGATAATATTTGTTGAATGAATTTAATGTGACTTGAAAACTTTTTTGGATGGTTGCACCAACCCTGATAATGAAGTGCAGTGTCACGATAAAAGAAAGTAACTGGTTCGCTTAAATTTCAAACAATATGTGAAAGTTAAAACACTTTGCTCTAAATGCTGAGATACTATTGCTTAATAATTATATAATTTCTGGAGAAAATTATATAAAATATTTATATATAATAATATAAAATTTACATATATAATACAAAATAAATGTTGTTATTGTGACATATTTTCCAAATAAAGAATGAAAATATAGGTTATAACAACATTTTTGGGGGAAGAAAGAGAAGAAGCACCTCTGGATGCAAGAGGTATTCTAGGGGATCGGATTTGCCAAAACATAGGAATGTGAAAGTCATTTCCATAGTTTATGACAGTGCTTCTCAATAAAAAACTGCATTTTTACAAACAAGCTCCTTGGGGGATTTATGCGTACTAGAAATTGGCAACTACTAATCTACCACAGTGAAAAACAGACTATTTAAAAAGGAACAATCCTGAATATGGGTTTCATTTTATCCTTCAGATGATTGCCTCCCTCCTTCAGGTTTCTGATCAAACGTCACCTTGTCTGAGAGGCACACCCTCCTTGATCACCCTAGATAAAATAAAGTAGTATACACATGTGCCCCCCACAGACACAGTCATTCTCTATTCCTCATTCTGTTTTTCCTTCGTTATACCCACAGGAACTTGATTCACAGTGTGTCTTCAGCACCTAGAACAGCATCTGGCACATAATAGATGCTGGATAGATTTTTTTTTTTTCTGGATAGATTTTTGATGAGTAAATAAATGAATGAATGAATGTTTGGAAGGCATGACCTATTTTCCTCACTCAAGATTATTGTGTTTACAAAATACAACACTGGCCATCTCTGGGAGTGGGATTATGGGCATTATTTTTTAATATATTTTTTTCCTTAAATTTTCTATAATGCACATGTACTACTTATATAATAGAGGAAGAATGATTTTTTCAAAAAGAAAATCTATTGGACTGGCCAAGTGGCTCAGTTGGTTAAGAGTTACCTTAAGAGTGCGAGCTCTAAGCAGCAGGGCCCCCAGTTCGATTCTCACATGAGCCAGTGACACTGAGCCCAAACTGAGCTGCCACTGAGCTGCCAACAGGTGGCAGGATGGCTGAGCTGCCAACAGGGGGCAGGGTGGCTCAGCTGGTGAGAGCACATGCTCCTAACAACAAGACTGCCTGTTCGATAGTGAGCTATGCCCGCCTGCAACTAAGAGTCAACTTGGCACGTTGAGCTGAGCTGCCGCCCAGATGGCTCAGTGGATAAAGCATGCACTCTTTATCAACAAGGCTGCTGGTTCAACTCCCACATGGGATGGTGGCTACGCCCACCCACAACTAAGATTGTAACACAGCACCTTGAGCTTAGAGGCCACGAGCTTCCAATGGGCAGCCAGATGGTGACTGGCGCCCTCCACAACAAAGATTGAAGAACAACTTGGCTGGTCCCCCTCCCCAATTCCCAACACTGTTCCCTTCCCCTGATTCCCTAATTTAAAAAAATAATTTTTAAAAGAAAAAGAAAACATACTTTTAAATATTATGTATATACTCTGTCCACATGTCTGAATTGATCTTCATACTTACTGTAATAAGCTAAAAATTCTCCCATCAAACTGTCATAGTATAAATAACCATTCCCTAAATAAACATAAAATAACTCACCTTGGGGATCAGCATAATCACACCACAGCAAAGTGCACCTGAGATAAGGGAGAGCACCAGAATATTTCTTCTCCCCACAATGTCCATCCCCAAGCATATGAAGATGTAGGCAGGAATTTCTACTGCACCTGTTGTTGAACAAAAGGGTCCTCTGTAAACCATGGTGTCCAGCTGTATGAGGGCACCTCGCCTTCCTACCTATCCCCAAAAAGGAATGGTCAGCCACACCCCTGCTTTCAGGGTCCTCTAACAACTATCCAACAACTGCCTGAGAGGCAACAGGCCCTACCCGCCTTTTCAGCTCTCTGGAGGAGGTTTCCTGGGAAACTCACTAATGCTAACATAATCCGCCCAGCACTTATCACCTGTCCTAGAAATCTTATCCCCTACTAAGGTGTAAACTCCTCAGGACACAGAATGGTGCCTGGAGGACAGGCCTGTTGAATGAATAAATAAGTAAATTAATAGACAATGATAATATCTGATCTTTGGTTTCTTATGCTTGACGGAACTAGGGGGAAATTTTTGTTATCAGTTACTCCCAACTTAGAAACTAAAGTGGAAAATTCAGTATCAACTAAGTGCATAAACTAATAACTGTTTGATGGATTTTAAACCTATAAGTAAATATTTTAAAATCCAATGTGAATCATCTACAGGACAGGGTTTGACCTTGCTTTGCTCGGGATCTCTTTTTACACCCCCACAACAAAAACTAAAGAGCTGAATCCCTAAATGATGTAAAAGTCCTTTCTTTCACAAACCAAAGTTTGAATCTTAGCTCCAGAACAAAAAAACTTTATTATCCATCAGCCAGAACAAAACAGGGAGCAAACAAAATCTCTCAGCAAAACTGAGCGAACCCAATAATCTCCTTTGGTTAACAGTCACTGTTTACCAGCCCAGATTGTCCATGTAATTCACTGTTCCTTCCTCCCTTGTGGCTTGTCTAATCTCAGGACACTACCCATCACTGCCTTTTAGGAGTGATGTGCATTTGTCCACTCATCTATGGAAGGTTACGAACACCAAGAGAGGCAGGTCTGGGTCTATATGCCTTCTACAGCTTCTGGAACCCATCATAAGGGATGGATATATTGTTTCTGAATGAACATTCTTAGTAGTACATCAGAAATTAAACTCAGTTGCAGCTGCTCAAAAAAAAAAAAAAAGACTGGCTCAAAGGCAAATAATAATAACAACTTCTTGAAAGCCCCATTTGAGAGATAGTCAGTGTCTCTCTCTCTCTCTCTCTCTCTCTCTCTCTCTCTCTCTCTCTCTCTCTCTCTCTCTCTCTCTCTCTTTTCTCTCTCTCTCTTTTCATTAATGTAAGAAATAAACAGCTCTGGAGGAAGCACCTCCCTTTCACAGACCCTGCTGTAAAGTCCATGCTTCCAGGCCAGGTCAGTAGGCATACTTATTACTCTCTACATTTTTGGGGGTTTTTTAGAGTTTATCAAGCATGATCTTCAAAAGGGCCTCCTGGGGGTAGGTGTAGATTATTATCCCCACTTGACAACTGAGAGTAAAGGATTTGAGCCAAATGAGAAAGTGACAGCTCAGGGACTAGAAGTGAGGACTTGGTGAGCCAAGGCCCCTGCTTGCAGCCTCCTTCCCCCACTGCCTCCCTCCACATCCGACTCAGAGCTCTCCTCTGTACAGGACTGTGTCCGAAGCCGCCAACCAATCTCCTGGAATCTAGTAAAGCTGGGCAGCAACTGTGAAACAGCTGAAGAGGCAGTGAAAGTAGACTACACTGATTTCTCCTGAATTGTTGCTTCAGGATACTGACTTTACATCTAATTTTTGGCTTGACTACATCTGGGATAGACCTGGGGTAAGCAATGAGGCCCAACCCTTTGGGAATTAGGACAATGGACCATTACTTTCTTCACTTTATAATATATAATCTCTCTAATCACTCAGGCCCCATTCCACTCCTATCTCCACATTACCCCAAAGGTATGTCTTGAAGCTGCTGAAGCATTTATCACCTGCAGGTGGCACAAAACCAGAGCTGAAATTCCCACCAGCCCTAAACCATCTCAGAAGATGAAAACCTGTTCAAAATTTTCACAGCATCGAAGTATGGACCAGAAACACCTGTCGGCAAGAGGACTACTGGGAATGGTAATGACATGAAAAACCCAAGACAGTAGAGAATAAAAAACCATGTATATTTGTCTTGGAAACACTTTTATAGTTACGAAGTTGACCAGTTTCTTGAGGATTTTTATCTCCATCACAATTAAGAAGCCATATCATGAAGATCTAAAACTCCAGCTTTCCTAAAGTTTCCCCAGGCCACACCCCATCCCCACTTTATTCTCCTACCATTTGCTGCTCTGTTCTAGGGATACTGCATCATTTCTCAAATTGACACATAGAATGGGTTTGAAGTCAAGATAAGCTCTTTCTACAAACTAATTGGTTTGCCCAAACAGAGAGTAAAGTTTTTCTTCTTAAAATCACTTCTCTCTTAATTCCTGCTGAGCTATAACAAACAAAAATAGATGTGTCATCAGAGCACTTAAATGAGAAGGGATGTTATCTATGTATAAAAATTTTAAAGCAAGATTTTCTGAGGATACTATCACAGGTAGCCTACATGAAAATAACCAGAAATAAAGACTAGATGAACAAATTTAGACTTCTACTATTTCTCTCATGTTTGATACGAATTTGGTCTACCTTAGGAGCACCTCAAGCTACCACAGCAATATCTGAAGCCAATTTTAACCTGCCACTAAAATGAAAGAAGGATGACTACATAAATTATAGTCACATGGGTTTAAGCTATTTTACTGACTAAAATTTCTAAAGTAAGGACATTTAAAGAAAGAAAGCGACCAGAAGATCTCCAAGACATATTACATTTTAAAAGGAAAATAACTTGCAAAAAGCGATATGTAGTAAATGATCTCATTTATGTTAAAATAGAAAACATTTATCCGCACGAATATATGGAAATGCATAGAAAGAGATCTGAAAGGGCACAAAGCCAAATGTTATAGAAGTTACCCCTGAAAGAAGGCTCTGGGATGAGGAGGGGCTTATAGAAAGGAGGCAAGCAAGGAGAAGAGGAGAAAAGGAAGTAGAGACTAAATTCTTCTGACTGTTCACATTTTTTAAAAGAAAATATATACATGTGTTACAGTCTAAAAGCACTAAAAGACACCATAATAATACAGTTGATAGTACTGTTCCTGGTAGAAAAAAAAAAGAGACAATAAAAACACAGTAGAAATTTCACTTCATTGTTACACTGAAATATAATTGAACTACTTACCCATGAGAAAGAGGTTTAAATATTCATTGCCTCCTAAATTAACAGAATTCAAAGAGAAGCAATAGAATCCCAAACACCCCGTGAACCAAACCAGCCAAACAATAAGTGTCCTTGTTCCAATATTCCAGTCGTAAAACAGATCTACCAGATTGTACTTCTTAACTTCAGAAGGCTTATCACCACCAGCACCATACAGATCCAGTGACAAAAGCTCTGACAGATTACAGGGGCTAGCCCTATTCCACTTGGCCATCTGATCAACTACTACTTGTGCTTCTTCATATCTTCCCTCCGAGAGAAGCCAAAAAGGTGTCTCTGGTACCATCCAACAGCACAAGGCAAAGGGGAGAGTCACTGTGGAGAGGATTATCTGATAGATCCTCCAGGTCCTGACCAGGTAGCCCGTCAAAGCCACCACCATTGTTCCAATGGCAAAAAAGGAATGTATTTGGATGGATGCCCACGTCCGAGCCTTCATGCCGATAAATTCTGTCACATAGACAAACACCACCACAAGATAGCCACTTGCAACCTGAAAAATAAAGAGGGGAGGGTGGCCCAGATTTAAGGTCACGTTTGTAACTACTGAGGGGTCTGATCTCTGTAAATCACACATAGGCAAGAAATAAAATGACAAAGAATTGTTTTCTGAAGCCCATATCACATTTATAAAGGGGCATTTAATCCAATCCATCCTTCTGTAAATGGGTCCTTTCATCTCCCCCCAACTTCTCCACTCCCAATGGCAAAACTTGAGAGGTTATGTATGAATAAATGTTAGACACTGCCTTTTCATTTAAATAGTTAAATATTCCCTTATAGTGTGAATTTATTTCTCAGTTCTTTGTGTGTGTATCAAGTTATCTGTATGCAGGAGGTCTTTATTATTAAATCCTAAATTTTAAACAAAAAATTATGGTAACTAGTAGGAAGAAGAAAGACTTGACTAAAGCTTTGACAGTCAACAATGAAAAAATAGACAAATTGGACTTCACGAAAATTTAAAACTTCTGTGCATCGAGGGACACTCACTATCACCAGAGTGAAAAAGCAATCTACGGAACAAGATATTTGCAAACCACGTATCTGATAAGAGACTATCCAGAACATATAGAGATCTCTTAAAAGTCACCAAACAATCCAATTCAGAAATGAGCACAAACTTGGATTTCTCCAAAGAAGATATATAATGGCCAATAAGCACATAAAAAGATGCTCGACATCACTGATCCTTAGGGAAATGCAAATCAAAATCACAATGTGATACCATCTCATAGCCATTAGGATGGCCACAATCAAAAAGACAGAAAATAAGTGTTGGCAAGAATGTGGAGAAATTGGAACCCTTGAGCACTGTTCATGGGAATGTAAAATGGTGCAGCCACTAAGGAAAACAATATAAGAATTCCTCAAGAAACTAAAAATGGAATTAGCATATGATCCAGCAATCTCACTTTGGGTATATACCCGAAAAAATAGAAAGCAAGGTCTCAAAGAAATATTTGTACATCCATGTTCATAACAGCATTATTCACAGCAGCTAAAATGTGGAAACAAACCAAGCACCCACTGACAGATGAATGGGAAAGCAAAATGTGGATATTTATTATTGGAATATTATTCAGCCTTAAAAAGGAAGGAGGAAGGATATTCTGACATATGCTACATGAGTGAACTTTGAGAACATCATGCTAAGTGAAATAAGCCAATCACAAAAAGATAAATACTGTATGACTGCATTTATATGAGGTATCTAGAGTAGCCACATTCATAGACACAGAAAGTAGAACAGTGGTTGCTAGAGAGAGAATGGGGAGCTATTGTTTAATGGGTACAGAGCTTCAGTTTTACAAGATGAAAGAGTTCTGGAGCTGAATGGTGGTGATGGTTGCACAACAATATGAATGTACCTAACATCACTGAACACTACACTTAAAAATAGTTAAGATGGTAAATTTTACATTGTGTGTATTTTACCACAAAAAAAAATAGGGGGAAAAAACTTCTATTTTGAAAATAGGCCTATCTTTAATTGAAAAAATTTAGATTGTAATAGCAATATGTGATCGCTCGTGGAATAAACAAAGAATGAATCAAATGAAGGATTCTTTTATGGGTGAGTTGGAGGGAAGAAGGGGTGGTGAAAGGCTTAGAATTTTTCCTGCAAAATTATTATTTCACACTTGACTTTTATAACACAAATCATGTTAATTTTTGTAAAATTATTCTAGAGTACCACTGATTTCCCCAAAGGCCTTAATCCTTTGATATTTGAATTATACCCTTTTTAAGGCTCATCATGTCATTATCATTGAGAATTAATTTCTGCAAAAGTTCAATGGTGTATCTCCGCCAGATCACAATTGGCCAAGGGATTTAGGGAGGATTCAGGCAGTTTTCCCCCACAGCTTTCAAAGATATTTTGTAATCAAGCATCTCTTGTAAGAGCTGCAATTTCACCTTGCATCAGAGTCACAAAGACACTAGTCCACAAGTTTTAGTGATGAGAGGACATTTGTGGTGAGCAGGGAGGTGTAATTGCAAGACTTAGATAATAAACCTTGATAATGAGTACTCCTCTGTCCAAGAATCTAGTTGTTTGGTAAATGTTTGCTGCTGTTACAGCAAACACAGATGTGATAGCCTTCACATACTACAAATTTCCCCGTTAAACTGTAGTATCAGTCCCCAACCCGTTTTTTCCAATGCTAATTCCGAGTCCACTCCCATTTCCTACTGGTTACTTTTGTCACTGAGGTCAGACAATCCATACCACTACCTAAATAATTCCAAAAGACTCCTTGATCCCTTCATGACTCTCACCACTGATACACTCTGTTCCTGATCCCACCCCCACATAGCACCATCAGTGTATTTCACCTTCTCTCCATTCTCCAGACATCCGGGCCTTTGATTCCTTCTCATCTCAGGGCCTTCTCACTTGCTGCTCCCTCTGTCCTTCTATCACCCATCCCTCAGGACAAAAAATACCCTGGTGCACCAGATGCCCCACCCACCCACACCTCCCGGGGGGACCCAGCCACTGTTATGCTTCCATTGTTCAACACTGTGTATATTTCTTCTGAAGATGGCCCATCAATGTCCTGCCTTCACCACTACATGGTAGGGTTATTGGAACAGCCTGGTCTGGTTCACTTAGCATTTCAGTTTGTAGGGAAATAAATAAATGTGTGGAGAACATGAATCTGCCTGCATCTTCTCTACTCAGAATTCTACCCCAAGTACATTTCCCATGAAAATCAAAGGAAGGAGCCACAGAAAATTAAGGCCACATTTTGTGTTCTGCGGTTGGCTGTCTCATTTTCTTGGCTCTGGAAACCAACACGTGGTATTTTGCAAGACTGAAACAGGTATTTTCAGAATTATCCTCTGAAGTCTTCCAAAAGCCATCCTCCACATTCTCCTGATACCTGTGCCTCTGTTGAGCTGTCATTCCCACCAGAAGATCTCTCTTCAAATCTCACTCTGCAGTTACAGAGCCATTTCCCCTTATTCTGTCCTCAGTGGAGACAAACTGCGGGTTATTATCTTTTGTATTAAAAATTCTTCACATTTCTCAATAAATATACACATATTATATATACATACAGTAAAACCTTGGTTTGTGAGTAATGTGGTTTGTAAGTGTTCCGCAAGACAAGCAAACATTTCTAATATGTTTTAAAGTAGTAATCGAACGGTGTCTTGCAATACGAGTAGTTTGTTTCCAGAATGACTTATGATCACAAACCAAGGTATTACTGTGTGTGTATATATATATATATATATATATATATTTTTTTTTTTTTTTTTACAGTACAACATTTTCAATTCTCCTAATTTTTTTTTATCCTTGGTCATCTGTGTGGCTTCCTAGGAGCCTTTCCAGCACCAGTGAAGACTCCAAACATGAACATACCACCTTGCTCTCTGAGGAGTGCAGTTACCTCTCCCCTGAGGTTGCAGTCCTTGGCTCCTCTCTGGACCCTTTGATCACCCATCCTGGTGAGAGGGGATGCATGCCCTTCTCTGTGCTCAGCAAGACCACAAGCTCTTTCCGCAGATAAACACTTCACTCCATTACCCTTGATCAGGGACCTTCAAACAGAATCGCTGCTGCTGCTGTCTGGTAGTTTGGAAGCTGTGTGACAGCCTCACCAAGTGTGGAAGCCACGTCCTCACTCACTGGACCACTTCCAGTAACAATCACCATTATTCGAAGTGCCTAACTCTGTGCCAGTTGCTGTACCACAGATGTTTACTTAACTTTCACTGAATCCTGGTAACAACCCCACAATGCAGGTATTATTTTCTACAGTTTACGGTGTAGAAACTAAGGCTCAAAGAGGATGACATGTTTTACCAAGGCCACACAGCTAAGGAGCCGATATACAACCTAGCTGTATTCAAACTCATGCCCTTTCCACTACACTCCCCTGTTCCTCATAACAGAAAGGCCTATACCTTCTTGTTTTAATGCTTACTGCACATTATACAAATGACTTTCTTAACAATACACCTTAACCATCTGTTTGGCTCATATTCGAGTACAGGGCCTAACTAGACGAAGATGATTAATTGCTCAGAAATAAAATAAAGTAATTGTGCAATGTGGATCATGTGCAAGGCACAGAGTCAAACAAAAAGTTTCTCCCTAATAAGCACCAATTTTTCATTTTAATGAGTTCCATTCTAAACAGACGGTATTAATAGTCTATGGAAAAACTTCTGCAGAGGAGTGAACAAAGGTTAATCCTTCATCTCTCTCCCTAGATTCTAAATGAGCAAATCTAAGAGAGTTAAGATTTAATGTGAAACTACTGCTGTAGATGTAAAGAGGTTATAAAAAAAAACAAACAAACCCATAACTCACAACAGCAAGAAGAAAACGTGCAAGCATGAAGCTGTAATAATCAAATGTGAATGCCGTTGCTATGCCAAACAAGTCCATGCCAATGCTTGTGGACCACAAGACCGGTCGTCTTCCTACCCTGAAAAAGAAGAATTAACAGTGGAAGAAGTAAGGTATAGCTGTAACAGCCTAAATATCCACCCCAATTCGTGAAAGATGAGTATTACCTCTATTTTTAATAGATTGTGTATTTGATTGCTGTGATTCATTCATTTTGGGCAAATCATGGGTGCACACATGATTTCTTCAAAAGGCCAGCCTCACAGTGGAAAGGCCTCTACCTAAGCTGCTGATATACATATAGGATCACTCTGGGTGATCCCCAGAAGACCTCCTAACCTGGGATTTCGGGGAGGAGGAGGGAGAATTTGTCCTTTCCCTCCCAGGACTTCCATTCTCTGACCTGTTGGATCATCTTCCCTGCAGGGCTGGCTCTGCCCACCGAGGGTGAGGCGCCTTTGCTAAGCCCCTCTAAAAACAGAGGTCTTGCTACTCTCTGCTCCTAGAATAAGTTGCTTACTTGCCCTATATTTTTATTACTGGAAGGGATATTTCTTTGTCTAAAAAACAAATAAATTATATCCCTGACAGATTCCTAAAAACTGAGGTATGATTCACATGGCAATAAAATTCAACTTTTTAAAGTATACAATTCAGTGGCTTTTAATGTGTTCACAGAGTTGTGCAACTTTCATCACTATTTAATTCCAGGACATTTTCATCACTCCAAAAAGAAACACTCTGCACCCAGGAGCCATCATTCCTCATTCTCTGTTCCCTCCAGCCCTTGACAACCATTAATCTACTTTCTGTCTCTATAGAGTTGCCTATTCTGGACATTTTTATATAAATGGAGTCACAAAATATATGACCTTTTGTGTCTGGCTTCTTTCATTTAGCATTATGTTTTCAAGGCTCATCCATGTTGTAGCCTTTGTCAGTACTTCATTCCTTTTTATGACTGACTTACATTCCATTGCATGAATATACCACATTTTGTTTATCTATTAATCCATTGATGGACATTTGGATTGTTTCCCCTTTTTGATTATTATGAATAATGCTGCCATGAACATTCCTGAGCAAGATTTTGTGTGAACTGATGTTTTCGTAAGTAGGGTGGAATTGCTGGTTCATATGATAACTCTATGTTTTAACTTTTTGAGGAACTGCCAAACTGTTTTCCAAGGTGGCTGCCCTGTTTTTACAATCCCACCAGCAGGGTATGAGGGTACCATTTCCCCACGTCCTCCACAACACTTGTTATTATCTGTCTTTTTTATTATAGCCATCCTCGTCAGTATGCAGGGATATCTCATTGTGGTTTTGATTTATATTTCTCTAATGACTAATGATGTCGAGCATTTTTATATGTGCTTATTGAACACATATATATTTTTTAGAAAAATATCTATCTAAATCTTTTGCCCATTTTTACACTGGATTGTCTTTTTATTGTTGAGTTGTAAGAGTTCTTTACAGGTTCTGGATCTGAGACCCTTATTAGATGTATGACTTGCAAATATTTTCTCCCTGTGATTTGTCTCTAACAGATAGTTTTAAAGCAAAAGAATATAGTCCTGAGGTTCCAACTAACAGGTTTGCCTGGCATAGCAGAGAATATAGGAAGCAAATAGAAAACTGTCATCTTCACGCCTTCAGCCTTCTCTGCTCCCACACACACTAGGGGGATTGTTGGTCCTACACTCATTTGAGCCTTGTTCCCCAATCTCATTTGAGCCTTGAATGCCATTTAAAACTATTTTCTTACCCATCCCTCATCAACACCCTCTACCACCCCCAATGTTTTCACTCTCAGCAGATGAGCACACATCTCCTGCAGGGAACAGAGACCATCAAAGATGGAACCCCACAGCTTCCTGCTCTGCCCACTTGGCAACACAACCTGCATCTGCATTCAGCCTCCTCTTCCGTCCACCTCTCTGAAGACACACAACCTTTGCTCTCCAAACTCCATTTTGCAATCTTTGGATTTCATGCCTCTTCCCACCTCCTTTGAGATGTTATTCTACCAATCACTTCTCTCCCTCTCCTGCCCCCCGTCCCTCGCAATTCCTGGAAATAAAACAATCCTGATCATGGTTTAATTTCTTATCATTTCCTTTATCCATCTTACATGTCGACCAAACTCATCTTCCCACAATTCCCAAATATGCCAGGCTCTCTCATGACAAAGTTGTCGCTTCCCCTTAGAAAGCGTTCTCCATTGAGCTTTTAAACCCCAGTCAAATGTGAAGCCTTTTCTGACCATCCTCTGGGTCTCATGGCAGAAATTAATAGACACCTGATGTTGTAGTTAGGTATAGAGACTTGGGTTCAAATCCTATCTCCACCAATCACTTTCCAAATGGACATTCTATGCTTCCTCATGGTCAATTAAATAGTTAATTGACCATGAATGTGAATTGTTATTAGTTTAAAAGCATTTACCACATCTCATTCAAATTATTTGTTTCAAAGTCTGTCTCCACTGTTAACTCCATAAGGATGGGATCAGATATTATTTCTTAGCTTTTTTATTACAATACAAGTATGTCATATATACATAAGTACAGAAAAATGTATATGTACAATTTAGGGAATAATGAAGAGTCAAACACCTATGAAATCACAACCCAAAGTAAGAAAAAGATAATTGCCAGCCTCCTAGTGGCTTCTCACACCTCCTTTTGTGATTCCAAACCACGTGCCACCTTCTAGGAGGGGCCATTATCCTAATTTTGGCAATAATCAATTCCTTGCTTTTCATTCCATTTTACTAATTTTATAAGTAACCCTAAACAATATAGGTTACTCTTGCTAGTTATTCAACTTTCTGTAATAGGACAGTGCCATAGGTATTATTTTATTACTTGCTTCTTTCACTTAACATTGTTTTTGCAGATTCATCTCTGTTCTTTTGTGTTGCTGTGGTTCATTCGTTTCATGCCACATAGCCCTCTGCAAGAAAATACATGTGTCTATTGTGTGGTTGAGGGACATTTGGGTTGTTTGTAGTGCCCAGCTGTTAGGAACGGTGCCGTAGAACCATTCTTATACATGTACCCATGTAGATACGTGCAAGAGCATTGACAGGGTACGTGCCCTAGAACCTCTGGTCTGTCCACATCACCAACTTCCACTTCTCTATATAATGCTAAACTATTCTTCAATGTTTTCCTGATTTGCACTCTCAATTTCCATTCACCAGCAGGGTGAGAGATCCTATGACTCCATATCCTCACCAACACCTGGTATTACAAGACTTTTTACTTTGGACAACTTGTCAAAAATAAATAGCATGATATTGTGTCACTGACACCCTTTTCATGTTTTCATTAACCACTGGATTTTCTCTTTTATTTTTATTTTTATTTTTTAGAGGGCAGTGTCACTGGCCCTCATAAGTGGGATCTGAACCTGGGCTGCTGGCGTCCCAAGCCAGCTCTTAACCACCACGCCACTCGGCCGGCAGATTTTCTCTTTTATGAAGTGAATTCAAATCTTTTTCCCATTTTTCTATCTGTGTCCTATTGATATAAAAGTTCTTTGGGGGCGGCGGTGGGCATTAAAAAAAAAGAAAAAGAAAAAGAAAAGTCCTTTGACTATTATGGCTCCTAATCCTTTAGCTTTATGTAAAGCAAATGTTTCTCTCTCTCACGCTTGCTCTCTATCCCTCCCCTCCCTCCCGGGCATGTGTCTTTTTTCTCTTAATGGTGTCATAACAGGCATAAATTCTTCCAATGAAATCAAATTTATCCATCTTTTCTTTTATGATTAGTTCTTCCTGTGTCTTAAAAAAATGTCTTTACACACACACACACACACATTGTTTTCTAATTAAATTTTTAAAAAAATGTCTTCCCTTCCTTACATTAGGTTCTGAAAATATTCTCCTATATTTTCTTCCTAAAGTTATATAGTTATGTCTCTCACATATGTGCCTTCAATGCTTCTGGAACTGATTTGTGTAATGTAAGTTAGGAGAAAGGGACTCCAATTGTATTTTCTTCTATATGGCTAGACAGTTGTCCTAGCACCGCTTATTCTTTTACTGCTGATATGCAATGCCTTATTGTTTCCACAGTTATGTCTATGAATGTGCTAGTCTGTTTCAGGTCCTCTAAGAGCCCATCAATCTCTTTGTCTAATGATATATCTATTTCCCTTAATGATTTAATTCTCGAAGTTTATCATTTCTCCAAGAGTATTTACAAATTTTTCATTAGATTTATCCATATAGAGTTCACAGTTTCAAACTATTATAGTGGAATCTTAAAATTTTTATATTTGTTACTGGTATACAGAAATATAATTAATTTATATATATTGATAATATATCCCGCAACATTATTAAATGCTCATTAATTCTAAACACTTTTTTTTTTTTTTGAGGGCAGCATCACTGGCCCTCATATGTGGGACCCGAACCGGGGCCGCTGGCTTCCCAAGCCAGCGCTTAACCATCGCGCCACTCGGCCGGCCCTAAATGCTCATTAATTCTAATACTTCACCTGCAGGATTTTCTTTATACAGAATTGTAATGGCTACAAAATGACTTTTTACCTTTCTTTCTCTCTCCCTCCCTCACTACTTCTCCCTCCTTCCCTCCCTCCGTCTTTCTCTCTTTCTTCCCCCACCCTCCCCACCCCACCCCCATGACTTTCTCCCTTCCTTTCTTTCTCCCTCTCTCTTTTGCTTTATACTACTGGCTAGACTCTCCAATACAATACTCGTGTGGAAGTAGGATTTCACACATCCTTGTCTGTTCCTGATCTCAGAGGAAAAGTTTTTACCTTTCACAGTTAATATGTTCATGGTAGATCTTTTTAGAGATACCTGTTATTAGATTAAGGATATTCTTCTATTTTTAGTTTTTATAATAAATGGATTTTGAAATTTATCAAATGCTTTTCCTGTATTTATTGTGTTGGTAACATCACATTAGAATTTTGTCTTCTAATCTGTTAACATGGTAACTTCCATTAATTAGTTTTTAATATTAAATGTGTTCCAGACCTTATCCCTCTGCCTCCATGAATTTCAGTCTCTCATATTTTCCAACTCTTTGTCTCTGAGTTTTATTACTGATCATTTTTCTGAGCTATCATCCATTTCACTAATTCTTTCTTTAATTCTATAAAATATGTTGTTAAAAATACCCAGGAAGTTTGTTAGTCACTTTTTTTTTTAATTTCTAGATGTACTAAGTAGTTCTTCTTCAATCTTACAACATTTTAAAATACAATTTCCAGATTTTTATCAATGTTTTAAAACTTGTCTTCTATTTCTTTAAGAGTAGTAACCATAGTTACTTCATTATCTGTGCCTGGTAATTCCAGTATTTAAGTCTTTGTGCAAAAGTCTGCTTCTGCTGCCTATTGCTACCAAGCTATACCTCTTAAAAGCAAATCTATTTAACAAAGAAAAAAGAAAAATTCAAAATAATAACCAGTATTTGTTGAGGTACTTCCTCTGTATTAATTTTACAATAACTCTTTGAGGTGAGTGCTATTGTTGTAATCCCCAGCTTACAAACAAGATTCCAAAACACAGGTTAGGCAACTTGCCCAGGGTCCATAGCTAATAAGTAGAACCAGGATTTCAACACAGGTAGACTATCTTCAGAACCCATCTTCTTACCACTATGTTATTTTGTGTCTGTTATTTAATAGATCAGCAAAGAGGTAAGTATTTAGTCATGAAAATGACTTCAGCTTTGAACATAAGTCCTGTCCCTGAAGAAAACCAGATAGGAAAATGAACCCTACACTGATGCAACAATCCTAAATATTTCATTTTACCTGTCAGAAAGGTAGCCAAAAGCCAGCGCGCCCAGCAGTACTCCAACCATAAATGTGGGCTGGATCAGCTTTGCAAACCATTCTCGGTTACAGACCAGATTCCACTGAGTCACCACGGTGTTATCCCATTTGCTCTTGTCATAGATGAAGCCATCCAAGCAAGGAAAGCCACTCTTATGGCCAATATAATCATAGTCCAAACTTGAGTTGTTATCCCTCCGGAACCTGTAACATCCTGTGAGCTCCCAGACCTCACCGTCCTGTAGCTGCACTACAACGTAATCATCACGGCCAGTGGGAAACAGTGTCCAGACGTCATCCAGCCTCCACAAAGAGATATTATGGAACAGAATCCGACTCACGTTGCCTGGGGGTCTGCAGGTATGCTTAGGGAACACTGTCATAAACACAGAAGCCAAGTAGTGGATACCACAGGAGATGTTCTGGAAGGCACATGTAAAATAGATAAATATCTGGTATCTGAAAAGAGAAGAAAAGCAAGTTATTGTATCTGGCCTATGGGCTAAAAAACAACATAAACAAATATGAAGTGTCTCTGTCAGTTTAGCTTAATATATATACAGATGGTAAATACAGAAATAATTATAGATATGTTTGTATGCACAGGTTACTATATATACACATATATGTTATATAATATATAATATACATTACATAGCTCTATCTTTTGAGAGAGATTAGAAGCAATAACATACCAATAGCAGCAAGCACACCCAGTGCCCAGATATTGATTTCTAAATACCACTCCTATTAAAAGGAACCAGAAAAAAATGACTGATTCTAAGACCAGGAGAGGGAGAATACAAAATATGCCTGGAGCATCTTGTAATTTCAGAAAGTAAGGAAGTGCTCAAAATACAAAAAGATGGAGGCATGTTAAAGGAACACAGGAACCAATCTGAAAGAGCTTCAGGTGGTAAAGATGAAACAATCTGAGCAACAAAATAAATAGCATAGTATACCCCAAAGTATAAAATAGCTATATGAGTCCACATTGTGACAATTAAATTTATTGTCGACTGGGCTAAAGGATGCCAAGGTATCTGGTTAAATATTATTTCTGTGTGTGGGGGGTGTCTCTGGAGGAGATGCGCATTGGAACCAGTAGACTAAGGAAAGCAGATCGCTCTCACCGATGGGCATCATCCAATTGTTGAGAGCCTGACTACAATGAAAAGGAGGGGGAAGGACAAATTCACTCTCTCTGCTTGGGCTGTGACATCCATCTTCTCCTGTCCTCAGGCATCGGTGCTCCCGGTTCTTAGATTTTCAGACTAGGACTTCCACCATCAGCCCTTTGATTCTCAGGCCTTTGGACTCAGACTAAATTACACCACTGGCTTTCCTGGGTCTCCTGCTTGCAGATCGCACTTTGTGGGACTTCCCATCTCGATCATCATGTGAATCAATTCCTATAATAAATCTCCTCTTATTTATATCTATATACATATGTGCATCTATAATCTATAAAATATACACATATATTTATATATCTTATTGCTTCTGTTTCTCTGGAAAATCCTGACAAACATACCATGCTGATATAAATAGATGACTGAACAAATAAATAAAAAAGGAAGGAAGAGGCAAACTTTCTTACAGTAAAATTCCAACTAATATCTGTAGATATTCCCCTTCTACAGGAGATGGAGCTTAATTCCCACTCTTTACTCCTTGAAGGTGGGCTAGATTTAGTGACTCGTTTTCCAAGAATATAGTAGGAAAAGGGAAAAAAACATGCCTTCATTCCAAAAACCAGAATCCCGGTCTAATCATGAGAAAAACAACAGATAATCCCAATTTAGGGGACATTCTACAGGCTTCCTGGTCAATATGCCTAAACACTGTCAAGCTTATTAAAAAAAAACAAACAAACAAACAAACAAACAAACAAGGAAAGACTGAGACAGTGTCACAGACCAGAGAAGACTGGGAGACATAACAACAAAGGCAGTGTGGTGTCCTGGATGGGATCCTGGAACAGGAAGATGACACTCATGGAAAAATTAGTGAAATCTATATAAAAGTCTAGAGTTTAGTTAATAGCAATATACTAACGTCAGTTTCTTGGTTTTGGCAAATATACCATAGTCATTTAAGATCTTAACAATGGATGGCTCAGCTGAAAAAAAAAAAGAAAAGAGAGAGATCTTAACAACGGGGAAACTGGGTGAGGTGCAATATAGGAACTCTGTACTATCTTTGCAACTTTTCTGTAAACCTAAAATTATTCAACACTTAAAAAGTTTATTCAAAAATTTAAAAATAAATGTAGGGTCTCCAAATTTACAGACTCAAACCAACATATTTTCTGAAATAAAAACTGCCTCACAAGGACAATTGTGCAGACGGGACAACAGGGTAGAATATATAAAATTTGGACTGCCGGGCCGGCCAAGTGGCGCATTGGTTAAGCGCTGGCTTGGGACGCCAGCGGCCCCAGTTCGGATCCCACATATGAGGGCCAGTGACACTGCCCTCAAAAAAAAAAAAAAAAATTTGGACTGTCCACAAATTTCAAACCCCTGGAATTGTAAGAACAGCCCCTGTGGGCAGGTGATTTCATGATTTAGATTTATAATAAAACAGAATCAGTTCAGACAGTGAAGAACATTACTATACAACCATTATCACAGAAGTGGGAAATAGGTCCTGTCAGATTACGCTGAGGCAAAATTACATTATTGACACGTGTGATCTTTGTCTTCCTTCTTGTTCTCAGACCTGCCCACCCACCTTCTCCTAATGCTCCCTCTCGCTGGAAGGTGCTTCTGACCATCCCTTGGCACAGCAGTTGTCAGACTTTTTGATCTCAGGAGCCTTTATTTTACATTATTAAAAATTTTGAGGGCCCCAAGGGGTTTATCTTTATGTGAGTTGTATCTACCAATTTAATCCATTTAAACATAACAATAGTAACATATAGCTATAGAGAAAAGTGGCACTGTTTCACATTTAAAACTTGGATTAATACATTGTCACTAATATTTCAGGAATATAATATCTCAGGAATTTATATGGATTAATATTGGTTCCATAAGATGTCCAATAGACAATGCTGGCTCATTTTTCAAACAGATAATAACTACAGCCTACAAGTGAATAAGCATGTGATTTATTCATAGCAAACATTTAGGACACGTGATAAAGAACATTGTTTAACATCTTAGAAATTATATAGTAAACACTAGATTTCCTGTATTTGATAAACATATCATGCCAAATAAACTAATGTCTCTTTAAAAAATAAAAAATGTACTAAGAGTTCATGAGAATCTTATTGATCCTTGGAGGAACGTTTCTTAATAAACTTCTGGATGACAAAAAGAAAACTTGGATTAATAGAAGACAGCTAGTTTCTCATATCTGCGTCTGCCTTCAATCTGATGACTGTTATTGCGCGTCATATAGTCCCTGGAAAACTCCACTGTACTTTCATGAGAGAATGAGGATAAAGAAGGCAACTAACGTGTTAGTATTACTATGAAAACAGTTTTGCAGACCTCAGAGATCTGCAGATCACACCTGTAACTGCTGGTCTAGCCTGTTCCTTCTCTTCTCTCCACTCCTGCCATTTTCCCTCCACACTAAATGCCTCCTTTACCCGTCACTGCCTGCGTCTCTCAGGTCCACCTTTTCTATTTGCTTCCCTCTTCTCCACTCTCAGTCATTTTCTTTCCCTATTACTTTCTCTTCTCTGACCACAATATGCAACTGAAGTACTGCTCTGTTATTTATGTTCACTTTTTTAAAGGGCACAGGGTGCATGCTTTCTATTTCTTTATCAAATCAACAAAAAAAGCCCCATAAAAGGTTGAATGAAGCCCCATAAGGGTAGCAACTGTGGTTCAGTCACTTTAGTATCTCCTGTGGCACCTAGCATGGTGTATGGTGCAATGTACATAGAATGCCATGGAATACTGTTCCTTGGGCTGAAAATGAACAGTGCTGAAGTTAATGCATACTCCATACCTCTGGTAAGAAGAGGTGTTCAAGAAGCCAGAGTATATAAAAACATTTTGGCTGGCTTCCCCGTTGTAAAAAAAAATGAATGTATGTAAGCTAATAAATAAATAAATAAATAAATAAATAAATAAATAAATAAATAAAATGAGTGTGTATGTGTGTGTAGACATATAAAAGGAGAATATATACATGCACATATTTATATAATACTGAAGAATATATTATGTATGTTGGAATATAAATTCACACATATACATTTACTTATATACATAGATTCATATGTAAAATGGGTGTTTATATGACACTCCAAGGCATCCTCTTTGCCCAGCGTTAGGTGACAAAGTGCCCCACTTTGGAGACTATTGTAAGGGACAATGCTAGGCAAAGTCACAGAAGTGGTGCTGTGATGTATCCAGTTGGCGACCTCCCCAAAGCCCCAGGGAGGACTGCCAAGCTGGTACGCGCCACCACTCCTCACTTCTCATAGAACATGTAGATAAACAGTGAGTAAAATGGAATCCATTTAAAATGCTGCAGCTATCAGCACACCGCAGGCTCGCAGTGCTGGCCACAATTTCAAAGTTGAACTCTGTCTGTGGCACTGGCTCCCGCAGTCAGTTTAGAGAAGAAAAACACAAAACAAAAAGCAGGCAAGAATTAAGTGTCTTTTTTCTAGCAGTGAAGAGGAGGGAAGACACACAAATTGCTATTCTCATGGTCTCTTTGGGATGAGCAGCCTAAAGAGCGTGAAGCCCCAAAACTTGCACCTTTGGGGCTAATGGGAACCAGCTCTGTTTTTCCAGAAAAGGTGCCCCTGTCAGAAGAAAAATGATCAGAAATCAGCCTCAGTCTATTCCATACAGAGGAGCTGAGCAGGAACAGCATTCTGAAAAGACAAGCCTGAGAAGCTGTGGCTCAACAGACCCCAAAAGACTAGGGTCATGGTTTCAAAGAGAGGTGCTTGAACCCTCACTCCTGCAGGTAACCAGCCCTCATGCACTGGCTGCGGGATGTCACCACAGACCCTCAGAGTCAGGCTCTGCCCTCGGCCTGCACACACTATGCTACGTGGGAGCACCTGGCATGGATGGTAGATCACTTGCCCTCAGGTAACAGGCTCCCACATTCAGGAGGTATTTCTTCCTTCTCTGGCACTTTGTCAGGAAGCATTTTTCCCAGCCTGCAGTAATAATCACTAGCTAGAAGGGTTCTGTTAGAGAATTCCATCCAAGTGGTTCTGTTCTATCAAGCACGTTCTAGATGGGCCTATTCTGAACACAGCAGGGGTCCTCATTTCCCCCACTTCTGCCACCCAGGTTACACCAGTTGCAGTGCTGGACATAACACCTTATTGGCATTGTCTTGGTCACTGTGCATATTCTGCTAACGCCTTATGTTGGACCATGCTTTATAGTTTAAGCACTTTTACGTTCATTTTCTCATCTACTCATTTCAACATACTTCAAAGTTTATGGGCTACCTGAAATTTATTGATCAAAACATCTTTGCTTAGCAAAGTATTCATGTAAATAAAATGGAAAGCTAATCTTACTTAGGAAAGCAGTTTGGGGCTGGCCAAGTGGCACATTGGTTAAGAGCTGGCTTGGAACGCCAGCAGCCCCAGTTCGGATCCCACATATAAGGGCCAGTGACACTGCCGTCTACAGCTAACAACAGCTCCACCTGGAGCTGGGCTGCTGTGAGTCCCCTGGATGGCATAGCTGCAGCCCCTGCTGCAGTGGGCTGCCATAGGCTACAGTGAGTGGCCGGCAGCCAGCGTGAGCAGCTGGCAGCCAGTGTGAGCTGCCAAGAGCTGCTGTGAGCGGCCATCCAGAGGCCAGCAACCGATCTGCCTCACCTGAGAAGAGCTCAATGATGATACCAACACGGGCCAGTGAAGCAATGTCCTCCACAACTAGACTGAAGAACAAAAGGACAGCAACTTGTCTGTTCCCCTTCCCCGCATTCCCTAATATTAATTCTTTTTTTTTTTTTAATCAAGCACCTAAGTGTCTCTACTTTGCTATAAGATATTAGACTAATGGGTATTACCATATGCCCTTGAAAGTAATAAAACTCTACCTCCCTAAAAGTAACCAGTGTTCAATTTCATAAAGATATCAATTCTCCCAAAGTTCATTTATAAATGTAGTGTGTAATGCTGTATATAACTGCAAACTATTGGACACTTAAATGTCCCCTAGCAGGAGACTGGTTACATAAATTACGATAAAAGTGTAAACACTGCCTAGGAAATGCCAGAGGGAAAGGGCAGTGTGGAGTTTCTCACTAACGGCAAGCTCCTGGGGTCTGATACAGACTGAGCATCACCCTCTCCTGCTCATGACAGTGTGGAGCTTCTGGTGGGCCAGCCTCTCGCTGCCAGGCACCATGGCAATAACGACTTTGGCATCAGGTCCTCTTGAAACCAAATCCTGTTTGGCATCCTATAATAATACCACTCCTTAGGAATATGGCTGAGAATGTAACATAAATCATATATAATACACATATTTAGAATTCTTTTACTCCCTCCCACCCCCCTAAGTTTCAACTCAGAAAACTCCAACACACCCCCTGCAAACAGCAAACAGGTTTTATCTGTCTGGAGTTTACCTACCTGCCCCTGAAGGAATCTGGGTTTGGTACCTAAGCAGCCTCACCACCTGGAGTGACCCCACCACACACATTCTGCTCTCTGACCATGACCTCCCGCCGTCTCAGTTCACCCCATCTCTCCCACTGGCCCCATTTCCAGGAGCATCCAGGTGTCCGTCTTTGGATCCCACCAGCTTCTCTAGCTCACTGCCAACTTCCTGGCCTCAGTTCCTTCCCCAGCCAGCCTGAATCCCACAGTCAGCACTAGAACTATTCTCTAGTTCTCTATTCACATTGTCTGTTCACACACACACTTCCCAGACGAGCACCCCCTCTGGCAGGCCTCTGATGCTAGGATTTGTCTTCTCTGCCCCACCCCTAGTGATTGTGGTTCAGGAGGTGTGAGGTGAGGTCCAGGACTCCACATGAGCCTCTAGGATTCTGATATGGATGAGAAACTGCCTCAGGAAATCAAATTCTCTGGTTTAACTACGCTGCTACAAGGTTTGACATTCAAAATATTTAACAACTGTCATGGAGCACCTGGAACTCTCATAAACTGCTTGTGAGGGTGTAATTTGTTACAACCACGTGGCAAAACTGCTTGGCAGCTGACCACACACACACTCAGTGACACAGCAATTCCTCTCCTAGGTATACAACCAACCAAATATGCACATAAGCACCCCAAAAGACATACACGAGAGCCTATTCATAATAAGCCCAACATGAAGACAACAAATGAGTAAATTATGGAATATTCATGTCATAACATACTATACAGCAATGAAAATCAACAAACTACTGTGACATACAATATGGGTGAATCTTACAATGTTGAACAAAAGAAGCCAGAGAGAGAGAGAATACGTGACTTTTTTTTTACTCCATTTATATAAAGTTTAGAATGAGGCAAAACTAACCAGTAGTGTTAGATGCGAGGCAAGTAGTGAGTTTGGGGGGAGAAGGAGGGAGAGTGCTTGGGAGAGGGCATGAGAAGGGGTGATCTGGATGGTAACACGGGTGTGCTCACTTTATGATGATTCACCGGGTTGTAGATTATGGTTCGTACTTTTCTGAATATGTGTAAGATATCAATTTAAAAGTTTTATATCTGCAAAACCCAGGGAGAGGGAAAAATATTTGCCGACGCTCCTACTGAGGCACGATTGGAATGGGTGCCAAGGCACACCCAGTCTGTCCACATGGATTTCAGCTGGATTTCAGCCTTCAATGGCCACCCAATCAACACTGACAAGGAGGTGTCTTGCCTGAATGCTACATTATTTACCCAGATGCCTACTGGAGGTCTCCTCCTGAAACTCCCGCAAGGAACTCAAGAGTCTCAAACTGATCTCAATATCCAAGCCTCCAGCCTGCCCCACCAGGAGGATAACTGTTTCTGAGTTTAGGGCACCATCATCCACACAAACCAGAAATATGGGGCATGGGACATGGTGTGGGGTGCTCCCATGGTCCCTCTCACTTCTTCACGCCTTAGAGCAAGAGGTCCCATGTATGCCACCTGTTAAAACTGTCCTGTCGTCCCTGCTCCCACTCCCACCGCCTCTGACCAGACCCTCGTTGTCTCCCACCTGGGCTCTTCCCCATCTCCTCTGGTCTCCTTGGCCCACCTGCTGCCCCTCCTTGCATTCTGCACTACAGACCTGCCAGAGGGAGGTAAGGCAGGTATTATTATGATTCCCATTTTGTGGCTAGGAAACTGAGACATGGCATTCCCAGAATTACGTTGGAGGTAAGCGGCAGACCACGATTCAGACTTAGCTCCAAACCTCTGACCAGCATGCTGTATGGCATCTCACCCAGCTTCCTCCCCTCCCAAAACAGCCAGGGTGAGACAGAGAAGCCTTTCTCAATGAATGAATGAATGAATGAATGAATGAATGAATGAATGAATACATTTTTTAAATTTTGTTATTAATTTAACAAATGAAAAAAGGGTGCCTAGTGTACAATGGATAAACCTAGGTCCCACCATGAGGTAGCTGGTAGCTGTGAGTCTTTGGCCTTACCAGCCTCTTTCACAATCATCAAAATAAAGATTCGAACACCTTTGCAAGAGCCCACTGGGCATCAAATGAAGCACGGTGTGTAACCAACCATCTGGGACAGTGTACCTGGCACAAACTAAGTTTCTATAAATGGCAATAAACTCTAAAGGTTGTTCCTGGGGCAATACCTGCCAGGCTCTGAGAGAGACCCCAGGGCGTGGCGTGGCGGGGCAGCAGTCATCTGGGAAAGTAAAAAGAGGTGGTTTGGCGAATTAGAGAAATGCGCAGCCAGTAACAGGCCCTCCTCTATTCCTGTGACCTGGCCTCTCCCGCGGGGCCTCCCAGACGGTCTCCCACCGAAGGCGTGGCGCAGATCCCACCCGCCCCGCAGCAGGCGCGCCAGGCGGGCCCCACACCCACCATTCCCGAGTGAGCTCCACTGCCCCTCTGCTGCCTATGGGGAGGTCCTGCTGCCCGAGTTCGAGAGGACTAGTCCAGCTCAGAGTCAGGAGTCTGAACACGGGTCTCCCAACTTCTCTGGGACACAAGGAGTGGAGGTGTTTTTCAGATTGCGAGCGCAGCGCGAGAACCTCATTGCAACGGAAAGAAACAGACCCCACCGGCGCCTCCACCCACGTGGCTCCCACTCCCCCGAGGCTCCCTCCCCACCTCCAGCTCCAACTCCCTACCTGCCAAAGTGCCCCACACGGTCAAAAATCAGCTCCAAATTACGTGACCCCATGGTGCTGTCATGCACTGCGCTCAAAAGCCGGCAGCTGAAGGAGCCAAACTCGCCCAGTGCCGGGGGGCTGCGGGCACCTCGCCCCACCCAGAGCCGAGGGCGCGGCAGCCTCCTCCGTAAACCACCCTTCCCACGCCAGCCGCGCCCCCGGGAGCCGACCCAGCCCTCTGCTGTCAGAAACGTCAAAGTGCTCTGGATGCACGAGGCGCCACTTTGTTCCTCTCTCTGTTATTCAGTCCCTCCCCCCCACCCCACCCCAAACCCCCATTATCACCCCCCACCCCCAGCTGAGCAGCCTCTGGCCTCTTCCCCCAGTGCACTGTGTGGTCGGGGAGCCCACCATCTGACCCTTGACACTCCGTGTCCGCGTGGTGGCCACTCTGGAGGGAAGTCCCCTGCGCCTCTGGAAAGGTTCACCCGACAGCCCAAGGCGAGAATGCAGAGAGGCTCGGGTTCATCTAGGGGCAACAAGAACCTAGGATCTTCAGAATGGCACACCTTTTAACCATGGCTCTCAAACTTTCGTGCTTTAGTCTACCGCAGCACATACTTGGCTTTATATGTACATTTCTAGACCCCAATCTTGAGCACAAATAATCACTTTCTCAGAGAAGTCCAACAGTTTGATGGCCAGGACACTGGGTCTACAAGACAGGATAGAGAATGGATTCTGCTGACCCTGAGAAGTGGCAGCATTTTGCAGAGCTGTGTTAAAAATTTTACATTTACCAAAGGGCAAAGGGAACTCCCTGCGTGGAGAATTAAGCAGAATAGTGAAAACAAACTTGAATAGGATTTGAAAAGGAGAGGAAAGCCCATCTCCCAAAGTACTTCCCTCAACTACTGTCACAGAGCCTGAAAATACACCACTAAAGATTTGCTTATTTTGGGGCCAGCCGAGTGGCTCAGTTGGTTAAGAGTTAACTTAAGAGCACTAGCCCTGAGCAGCAGGGCCTCCCGTTGGATTCCTCTATGGGCCAGTGACACTTCTCCAGAGCTACTGCAGCTGAGCTCACAACAGGTGGCAGGATGTCTCAGCTAACAACAAGACTGCCTGTTGGATGGTGGGCTACAACTGCCCACAACCAAGACTGAACTGGGCACCTTGAGCTGAGCTGCCGCCCAGATGGCTCAGTGGATACAGCGTTTGCACCTAACAACAAGGCGGCTGGTTCGACTCCCCCGTGGAATGGTGGCTACGCCCACCCACTACTAAAATTGTAACACAGCACTTTGAGCTTAGAGGCCACAAGCAGCCAGATGGCAACTGGCACCCTTCACAACTAAGATTGAAGAACTTGGCTGGTCCTCCTCCCCAATTCCCCAACACTGTTCTCCTCCCACAATTCCCCAATTAAAAAAAAAAAATTTGCTTATTTTTGCACTGAATAATCCTCTCTAGACCTTTTCTTTTGAAATGCAAATACTCCTAGACTAATTAATCCATAAGTAATAATTTGGAGTGGATTTTTTTTATTAAGTAGATTCCTGCTAACTAGAAACTTAAGGTGGGAAATGCTGAATAGGTACAAATAGTAGGGGGAGCAGGAAGGAGTAGTTTTGCCAAGGGCTGGCCATAGAAGGCAAGGTGGGAGCCACAGGGACCAGTCAAGACCCTGTGTTGCTTCAAAGCTCCAAAGGGAGAGTTACCCGGAAAAGACAGGGAGAAAACTGAACTTTCATCTGCTATTCTAATTACACCAGATAGAAATGCCACAACATAGATAAAATGGACAAATTCCTTGAAAGATACAAACTAACAATACCACTAAAGAAAAAAATAGATAACCAGAATAGCTCTATATTAAAGAAATTGAAAGTGTAGTTAAAAACCTTCCCACAAAAAAAAAAAACCTTCTTTAAGGAAGAAATAATACTGATTTTGCGCAAACACTTTAGGAAAATTGAAGAGTAGGGAACACCTCTCAACTCATTCTATGGGCCAGCAGTACATTGAAACCAAAATCAGGCAGACTTAAGACAACTACAGACCAATATACTTCATGAACACAGATGCAAAAATTCTTAAAATGTTAGCAAATTGAATGCATCTTTATATAAAAAAGGACAGTACGTCATGACCAAGTGAGGTTTATCTCAAAAAAGCAAAAGTGGTTTAACATCTGAAAATCAATCAATATAATTCACCATATCAACAAACTAAAAAAGATTATATGATCATCTCAATAGATGCAGAAAAAGCATTTGACAAAAATCCAACATGCTTTTGTAATAAAAATACTCAACAAATGAGGGATAGAAGATATTAGGACCTGTTTCTTCCCATAGAAAACTTCTGACACCAAATGTGTGGGGTTTTTCCTCACACCAACAACCAATTTTCCAACTTTCCAAACACCAGATGGACGACCTAGAAATTAACTCAATTCTGACACTAACTACCTGGAGTTGCATCAGATCCCACAAGGGCTTAGTCTCACAGTGGGTGCCCCACTTCAGGTACCAATCACAGGTTCCTGGCCTCCCTTACTTCTGATCAACTTGCTAACATCAGGAGTTCCTACAATCCCCTCCTCAGTTTCCATAATTTACCAAAACAGCTCACAGAACTAAGGAAAACACTTCATTTACATTTACCAGTTTATTATAAAGGATATAGATGAACAGCAAGATGAAGGGGTACATAGGGCAAGGTATCGGGGGAAGGAGCATGGACCTTCCCAGCACAATGATGTTCACCAACCCAGAAGCTCTCCCAACCTCATAGTTTAGGGGTTTTTATGAAAGTTCTATTACGTAGACATGGTTGATCAAATCGCTGGCCATTGGCAATTAACTCAATCTCTAGACTCTCTCCCATCCCCATCAGAGAGTAGGGCTGAAACTTCTAAACCTCTAATCATGCCTTGATCTTTCTGGAAACCAGCCCCATTCTGAAGCTATCTAGGGACCCCCACCTACCAGTCTTCTCATTAGCATACCAAAAAGTCACTCTTATCATTCCAGAGATTCCAAGGGTCTTAGAAGCTCTTATGTCAGGAACCTAGGACTAAGACCTAATATGATAATAAAAGATTCTTCAATCACCCCTATTGCTCAGAAATTATGTACATGCCTATGATGAAGTTCAATTTCTAAATTAGGCACCATAAGAGATTAACAACAATAACTAATAATAAAATAGAACAATTATAACAACATACTGTAATAAAAGTTCTGTGAATGGCTTTGGGACCATTATTAAGTAAAATAGGGGTTATGTGAACACAAACACTGCAATATTGCCACAGTTGATCTGATAACCAAGATGGCTACTAAATGATGAATGGGCAGATAGCAAACATAGCATGGATATGCTGAACAAAGAGATGATTCATGTCCCAGCGGGATGGCACACGATTTCATCATGCTACTCAGAACTGCAGGCAATTTAAAACTTATGAATTGTTCATTTAATATTTTCAGACCATGGTTGACCACAGGTAACTGAAACCCAGATAACAAAACTGACCATCAGGGGAGATTATGGTACATTAATGACTTCTGGATTTATATGTCCAAGCTGACCTTGCCCCAGCACTTCAGACTTGTTAATATCACTACCTTCTCCATGCTGTCTAAAAGCCACTTTAAACTTACCATGGCCACCTTTAATCCCACTCCTCTCCATCACTTCCCATTTCAGTACATGGCACCAATTTTGCCCAGCTGCTTAGGCCAAAATCTTTGATGTCTTTTTTAACTCCTCTCCTGTTCTCACACTCCACATCCTTTTCCATCAGAAAATTCTGGTTGCTCTTTATAAGAGAGCCTGATTCTGAATACTTCTCTCCACCCCTCCCACCTACCCTCCCCCTCCCCACTGCTAAACTTCTTGTCCAAACCATCATCTCTTGCCTGGATTATGCAACATCCTCCTAACTGGTCTCCTTGCTTCCTCCCTTGTCCCACACAGCAGGCAAGTGCTCCTTAAGAATATAATTCAGATCAAGGCACTCCCTTGCTCAGCAGCTTCCTGTTGCCTTACAGTAAATTACAAAGTCCTTACATGGCCCTGGCAGCTTCTCTGACGCCTCCCTCTTTCTCAACCACTATTCCACTCTAGCTTCCTTGCTCATCCTCTAACACGGCAACCAGACCCCAGTCCGTGCACTTTACATGTGCTATTTCCTCTACCTGAAACTTTTCTTTCTTTTCACTTTGACTTCCTGTTTAATTCTCTTTTCTTTTTTTTTTTTTTTTAGCTGAGCCATCCTGCCACCTGTTGGCAGCTCAGTGGCAGCTCAGCTTGGGCTGGGCTTCCAATTGCTGTTGCTCAGAGCTCAGCTCACACTCTTGAGCAAGCTCTTAATCAACTGAGCCACTCAGCTAGCCCTTCTGTTTATTTTCCAATTTAAGAATATGTTCCCCAACTATACCACAGGTATAGTTGGTTTTCGGGGAGTTTTTTTGATTTGTTTTTAAAGGGAATGTGTCCTCCCCCACCACCGCCACCACCAATAAAACAGCCACAGCAAAAAAACAAATCACCCCAGGCTGAAACTTTTCTTATACCTCTTATTTTACTGCTTTACTAAGACATAATTGACATATAACATTGTGTAAGTTTAAGGTATTCAAAGTTATGATTTGATATATGTGTATATTGCAAAATTATTGCCACAATAAGGTTAGTTAATAGTAATGCTCAGAGAGGTGAGAGCAAAGATGGGGAGGCCTCGGTGCCTGGCATTAAGCAGGCCTTCTCATGGAGAGCTTGATTGGGGTGGGAAAAGGATCCTGATATGAGTTTAGGATTGGAGAGCATAGAAAGGTGAGGATTTTGAAGCTTTCTACTGAAGCTGAAGAGTTTGATGTTCATTTGAATGCACTTGGGAAGTTCCTGAAATGAACAACAGGGTATTTGCAATTTTTCTCTTCCTTGACAAGAGTTTCCTGAAATACTAAAATTATGTCAATGTGGGGAGTTAACCACGTTGGTTTTGGTTCTCATCACCCACCCACAGGCTCTTCCAGCCCACCCCTCTCTCATGGGCTCTGGGTCCTTATTCTCAACTCTTGCCCCACAATTTCATCTGCTGATGCCTCAGATTACCAGAGCAACCTCTTTAAAATTCCCATGTAAATAGGTCACACCTTCAGAGAAATCTTTCCATGGCTCCCTGGATTTCAGAATTAAGTGCACAGAAATGTGCAGTGTTTTGCAGAGTTACCATTGAAATGACTGGAGCAGAAACCTGGTAACTTCAAACCACCAATACCCCCAACCTCCCTAAGAAATGCCTGTAAGTTATTGTGCCACTGCCCCCAAAGACACCCATCTGGCCCGGTGTTCCAGTCACAAAGTCCTTAAAACTCAAAGGAGGAAGTAATTGCTTTGGTGGGGGGAGGAGGGTGTAACCTTGTAGGCTTCCAGAGGGATTTGACATTTGATCCAAGATTTGAAGGATAAATAAATATTGTGAGACAGAGGTGGGGTAGGGAGTGTAGTCAAGTACAGAAAATGCCTGAGTAAAGATGTAGATCTGGATTTATTTCTGGGCTCTCTGTTCTGTTCTACTGATCTATGTGCCTGTTTTTATGCCAATACCATACTGTCTTGATTACTGTAGCCTTGTAGTAGGTTTTGATGTCTGGTAGCATGATCCCCCCGACTTTGTTCGTCACTTTGAGGGGTAAAAAGTGTAACTATTGCACTGTGTTGTACACCTGAAACTAATTAAAAATAAATAAAAATAATAATAATAAAAAAAGATGTAGATCTGGGGAAATTCAGGACTTGTGTGAGGCCAAGGTGTAGAGCACATGGGCAGAAATGGGAGGAGAGTAGACGTGGGCTATGTCCAGCATCGTGCCTGGCATACCAGAAATATTGGGTACATTTTCCTACCGGCCTTGGAATCCACCGTTAAGAACGGACACTCTACAGTCAGACCACCTGATTGTAAATTCTGTCTGCCACTTAAACACTGCGAGACCCCCGGCAAGTCACATCTCTCTGGTTGTCACTTTCCATCAAAATGGTTGAAAGAAACAGCTCTGCCTCACAGGCCAGCAGTGGTGAGGATCAAATGAGCTAAGCCATGTAAAGTGCTTTTAGTCATCATTTTGGCTGCAAATAACAGCAAATCTAACGCAAAAAGCTGAGAAAGAGAATTTTTTTGACTCGCTATGGGAAAAGTCCAGAGGTAGAGCTATCATGTGTGGTGGAATCCAGAGGGACAAGGTCATCAGGTTTATCTTTCTCTCTCATTCTCCAGCTCTTCTCTCTGCCCTTCTTTGCTTCTTTGTATAGGTTTCAACCGCAGTAAAAGAGAGAAACCTTCTCTCTCCCACACCTACCAGTCAAATTTGATAAAACTGTAAATGAAGGTGGGGGAGCATAGAATGCTCTGGTTGGCTGGCCTGTGGCCAGAGCTGGAAAAAAAATGCTCTGATTGGCTGGTCTGCATCACACGTTCAGCTCTCATCAAGGGCAGTTCAACAGGAAGCCGGGGACACACACTTTTCCTGGAAAGGATTTCCCACAAACAAATAACATTTATAAGCTTTTAACTGGCCCATGGTAAGTGCTTAATAAAAGCCAATGCTGTGAAGATAGGCAGGCCAAGAAGGATAAGTTAGTGTCACAATGGATGGAGCCTTGAATTCTAGGCTAAGACTGTTGAGTTGTAGATATGGGCAGTGGGGATCATGGACAACTTTGTCATATATGGCCAACAAAGTATGTTTTAGGAAGATGGGTCTGCTAATGGGGATGTGACAGAAGGTGGAGGAGCCGGGAGAAGTTTGTAGTAGGAAGGTCAGCTGGGAGGCTGATATATTTGGAGACCAGTGTTCAAATTCCAGATTAAAGAGGTGATAGTAGAAACAGATTGAAGGGGATTTCCACTCAAATGGCAAAGAAGGAAGAATGGCAGCCTTGGGCAACTGGCTGCCTGGGGAGGGTATGTAAATGTGAGGAAGTGAGGAGTTCCTGAGGTTACAAGCCTGAGTGACTCAGAGGATGATGGCCTGGCCACTGGGGTCCCCTTTTTCCTCACCCTCTTCATCTTCTCCTTCTCTCCCCACTCTCTTTCAGGAACAATACAAGTTTCTCTCATCCTAGACAGCACAGTCTTTCTTTGGTGCGTCTCCCATGCACACCCACCCAGGGCTCTACCTGGAGCAGCTCTAAAAGAATTGCTTCATAAACAAATGCAATATGTTAAGATTCTAGTGAAGCAAATGTTTTCTCTCTTACCATGAAAGAAAAACAAACAAACAGGGGGTTTGCAGCATATACAAAAGATCTGAAATAACTGCTATAGGTCTCTTTTAAGAGCATGAAATGAATAAACATTTTGGCTAGGAACTTTGAGTGTTACAACAGATCTGTTTTAGAAGTGCAAAGAGTGTAGCAGAAGACAGATTTCCTCCCACTTTGAGGGAGAGGTGCAAGGCAGATGTGTGTGCGTGCGTGTGTGTGTGTGTGTGTGTGTGTGTGTGGTGTGTGTGTATTTACAGGTCTCTGAGTGAGGTGAGGTCTCCCTCTGACACCTCAGAAGCAGCTGCATGTCACAGTGATACTGACCACAGTAATCAAAAATTGAGGAGCAAGTCTGAAAAAGGAAAGAGAAATTTTCTAGTTCTGCTTCCAAAGAGTGTTTCTTATGGGGTTAGGATGCTAAGGGAAGGGTTGCAGAATGAGATGCACCGAAACCACATGGCAGGAGCCTGTCCCTGTTCCAGGGAGCCCTCGCTCACAGCAACAACTGGCCCAGGCAGTAGCCAGGATGGGAGGTTTTTAAGCAATGATTAAAGTTTGCCTTGTCTTTCATTTCTGTGACTTGGGTGTCTTACTGAGTCTTGTGAAAACTTCCAAGAGGGATTCCAGCCCCCTACTCCGTAATATGGGAAGTAAAACTAAGAATAAAACAACTGAAGAAGTTATGGAATAGCCTGTTACTTCTCTGCCACTTTCCACCTCCTTTCATAATATAACCCCTTGAATAAAGACTACATAGGTTGACAGAGCCACCTATGACCCCCAAAAGTCTCGTGCAGACCTGACTGAATAAGGCAGACAAATAATGTTATCCAAAAGATCCCTATGCCCAGAAGTCTCTGCCCATCTGTTGCAGACAACTGTCATAGCACCCTAAGGATGAGGTCTTAGGGTGCTACATCCACTTTTAGGATGAAGTCTTTTCTCTTGAGAGCACTGGCTTCCCTTTCATTATAACAAACACCTACTCATCCTCCCTAGTTCAGCCTCAATTATGCATCTCTCCCGTGAAGCTTGCCCTGATTCCCACTCCCAAACTGTTTTCTTGCCTCCATCTCTCTCCAATAAGTAGCTGACCATACAGTTCTCTAAGTACTCATCTTCTTCCATGGTTGCCAGCCCCAAGAGGGCAGGAGCTTCATTTTGATTTTGCATCCCCAGCAATACCCTGCAGTAAGTGTTCAACAGATGAAGGATGAGAATGCTGTAGTAGAATGGCCATTGAACTTGGAGTTAAGTAATCATGCTAAACAGCTCCTTGGCTGGTGATCTTGGGCAAGAGCCTCAACTCTTTGAGCCTCAGTTTCCTCATCTGACAAGTACGAAAAACAATAATGTCCCTGCCCCTCCCACCAACCCCAGGTTTGCCAAGTGAGCTAAGGTATTTGAAAAAACTTTTAGCCAGAGTAGAGCTCTGAAAGAAGGAAATGTGTGGACACATTGGCCCGGCCCACTAATTTTACAGATAATAAAACTGAATCTCAGATGTTTCCTTGTTATCAAAATTCGTCATCCTTAGTCCCAGTCCTGTAGGAGTTTGTTCCTGGAGTCTGGCCTGGAAGTAGGAATCTAATAATAAATTCATTTTTTCAGGAGTTAATAATGGTTGTTGAGAGTGTGGGAGTAGCTTTCCTCGAAATATTTGCATTTTACTTAAGAATGGGATTTCTTTCAGATCTTTGAGCAAACTGGCAGAGAGGTATTTTGGATGGGACAGTTTCCAAGTCTTTCCTAATTTGCCTGATGTAAACGGCTGTCTCTCTCTAGATACTATGTCTTGCATCGATTACTGGAGAAAAAGTACATTAATGTTGATCTCCCACAAGTGCCCTATGCCCAAAAATCTGGAAGATTCACCTCTTTTTAAATATGAAAACTAGAGTGCTCAGCCCCTCCTGAAGTCACAAAAGCAGTAACATCGTCAAAGAGATGAAAAGTAATCAACACATTGGAAAGAATCTTCAAATAGAAGTAAAGGAATCAGAGATTACCCTAGCTAGTTATGTGAACTTGAATAATTCAGGCTTTCTGAGCATTCCCCTCACTCAAGTATTGTAATACTTTTGTGTGTGTGTGTGTGTGTGTGTGTGTGTGTGTGTGTGTGTACAGATCAAAATTCAAAAGGTACTGTGGTGTTATAGGAAAAATATATTTGGTCTTTGTGTCCCTTTAGTTAAAGTTCTAATTCAATAAATACCAGGGACATAGCCAATAGATAATTTTTTGAAATAAGTGGATCAGTAGCCAAGGCTTAGGTCATTGTTTTGTTATATAAACATGTTTTACTGTTGTTGTAATGGTATTTCTATATAGGTCCTTTGAGTTTATGATTTAACTCCTCAGTGCAACTTGGACTTTTCCATGAAACTTTTGTGTATGGTCATATAAAAAGAGAGTATAATCATTTTGGAATCATTGTACTGGAAAGAAGCATTAGAAAAAATCAATATATTTTTACATACAAATTACTTTGTTGGTCTCTGGGGGCACAACCAGAGAAGTTTAACATATAGTCCCCATCTTCAAATAGCTTCATTACCAATAAAAACATTTATCAGACTAATCTAGGCAGAAGTGAAAGCTAAGAAAGTTTAAAACAGATTTAAAACTTCAGTGGTCCTGTCTTGTTTTTGTCATTAGATGTCTCTTTACCTTCATTTTCATAAAATATTTTCTTCTGGGAGCAACTGTCTCACCCTGTCTTCAGCAGGAACACATCCAGGTTTTGTGAAGCTTGAAGTTTATATAATTTGCAGAAAACACTTTAGAGGATAAAAAAATTATAAATACATTATTTAGAGTAAGAAAAAAATCATAATGCATTACAAATTTCAAAAAGCTGACAAATGCAAAAAAAAAAATCACAAAATCTCAAAAACTAACCTAATAGTTTTATTACTGAATGCTCTGACACTCGCTATAATTTTTTTCTCCTCCATGACATTGTTTGCTGGATCAAACCATACCGAAGCCAACTACCTCTGGACTTTTCTGTTAGAAAGTCCAGTATTTCTCTTTGTTGGTTAAGCAGCTTTGAGTTTGCAACATAGGATACTAATTCATACAAAGATATATAGAAAACTGATAATAAGCTTTAAGAATAGATGTACCTCAGCTCATGAAGAAAAACACGTAAGGATTTATTCCAACTTGCAAAATATAGAATGATTCATGTAATCATACTGTAGTTCCTTCCAATAGCAGAAGGAACTTAGAATCACTAATGTCTTCACAGTGTGATAAATATAATTAAACCAGACAGGATATGGGAGAGAATAAAAACACTTGTAAGGTCAGAACAATAAAACAAAAAGATTATTAAGGCCTTTACCAAGTATTTAGTAACTAACCCTTAATGGGAAATGCTGCATGGCTGCTTTGATGTGGTTCCTTAGAATTAATCATTGCCTAATACTGTTTTGTTTCTGGTAAAATAAAGTAATAGTCAATCTGTGTAAAGATGAAAAAAAAGGTGGAGAGAAATTTAATTGACTAAAAACTGCATTTACTTCACATCCATTAAGGAAAAGGCGTTGAAAGAAGCAAACAGAAATCATAACGTGCAACAAGCATTAGGTAATATAGCTTTGAAACATAAATGTGCCATGGGAAAACAACAAGAGTCTGAGATAGAAAATCCTGTACAGCTTTTTGCAGGATGGGGAAATGAATGGTCATTTTGAAAGTGTGTGAGTTTGATGTGGTTCTCCTTGGAATAATGAAAGAAAGGAGCCAAAACAATAATTGCAGAATATGATTTGAAATGGAATCCTGCTAGGGTTCATGCTTTGATTCCTGCCAGCAAAAGAGCAGAGGAGTCAAAGCATACTATGTTTTAGCATCTTTTACAATTGTGATTTATTCCATGATGACCTTTTTGGATTTACCTGGAACCAAAAAGATGAAAGGGGCAGGATGATTTCAGAGGCTTACAAAAACAGTTAATATTTGGAGTAGATTTTCTTTACAACAATTTAACAAAACAGCTTCTCCAGTTACTGTTCATAACGGAAAAATAGGTTCTGTGACAGAATTATGGTGCCATGTGGTGAGGCCTTGGAAACACTGCATCCAGGAAGCACTTTGCACAAAAATTGAGAGACTTATTGAAGACCACAAAGTCAGTTGGTAACAGGGTGGGTAGGAATTAACTCTGCATAACTTAGGTAAAAAGGAGAGTTAAGCTTAAGGAGGAATGTTTGTGTCTGTTCCAAGTTGTATAATTTATACCTCCCATCATCCCTCTGCAAATTCATTCATCAGTTCTCGCAAACTTCCTTGCCTCCACCGTCTCCCACCAATCCCCAAAAATATCCCTTTCCCCCACAATTGTGTCAATTACAAGATTGAGACTTACTCTTACAGAGAAGTACCTGCACAGGTTACATGATCCATAAAGGATCTCATCCACCATCCCATCTTGACCTCCTAGCCTGGTGCTGGCTCTCAACCAGTATCTGTTCAATGAATGCAGTGCCACAAAAGGTGACTGAATTGCTCAGTAAAGGCTCCACACCACCCCATCCCCCTTGCTCAGCTAGCCTTAAACTTCGTTGCTTTTCTAAGACAGCTTACCAGCCTGCCTGCCGGTAGGCATGATGGTCTTTACTTGCAAATTCACTTTTCTCTTATGGCACAACCTTGACCAACTGTCCTCCATTCTAGGCAAACCTTCTCACTCACCCCTTGCATGACTGCCTTCAACCAACTAGACAGTTTCAGCCTACCCTTACTTCTTATTGCACCTAGAACACTGTAGAGAAAAATTAGTGAGAATTTTCACACACTCCCAGCACCACATCTAACCACTCCTTTATCCCACGTTCATTCTCTGCCTTTCCACTGCTATGAAGGACAAACTAACTCATGCCAGCCCTGCCACTTGTGTGCTGGGTCCCCATCTTCTCTGCCAACTCAAGGACATCAATCATGCAGTTACCTCCTCTCCCTTCCACCCCCACCCCCAACCCCACCCCCATATTCCCCTCTCTACTTGGGATTCCTCATTGGCATACAAGAATGTCATGATATCTTTTATTTTTTTTAAAGATTTTATTGGGGAATTGGGGGAGGGGAACAGCGTTGGGGAATCGGGGAAGGGGAACAGACAAGTTGCTGTCCTTTTGTTCTTCAGTCTAGTTGTGGAAGACGTCACTTCATTGGCCTATGTTGGTCTTGTGATCATTGCACTCTTCCCTGCTGAGGCAGATCAGTCACCGGCCATTGGATGGCCACGGCAGCTCATACCGGCTCCCGGCCGTGCACGCTGGCTGCCAGCCATTCACAGTAGCTTATGGCAGCCCATTGCAGTCCCACTGCAGTCCCCCTAAGCTGTCACCTGTGACTCATGGCAGCTCAGCTCAAGGTCGAGCTGTTGTTCACCATATTAGCTATAGAGGGCAGTGTCACTGGCCCTAATGTGGGATCTAAACCAGAGCCCTGCTGCTCAGAGCTGGAGCTCCCAAGCCAACTCTTAACCAACGTGCCACTCGGCCAGCCCTGTCATGATATCTTGATCTTAGCATCCTTACTTGATTGCACATCCCTTCAAGTTACTGTCCCTTTTTTTCCTGCTCCCTTTTAAAACAAAACTCCTTAAAAGACTTATAATCAGTCTCCAATTCCTCTTCTCCCATTCTCTCGTGAGCCCACTCCAGTCAGGCTTTTGCCTACATCAGTGAGCTCCACATTGTCAATTCCTACATCAATTATAAGTCAGCAGCATTTATCAAACTGGAAGCCAGGCCTCTACACTTCCCTGGATTCCTCCTGTCTCAATGGCAGTTCCTTCTCAGGTGTCCTTTACTGGGTCTATTTCCTCTTTGCAATTTCTAAAGTTACTTGGTGGGTCTGTGTCTTTGTTTTACATATAGAACTTCATCTGGACTTTTTATTTGTGTGAAGAGTAGGTAAGGATACATTCTTCCAAATGACTGGCAATTGTCCCAGCCCCATGTACTTACTAATCCATTTTTTCTCCACTAATTGAAATGCCACCTGTATCATAACTACATTTCTATGGCTACTATTTTAATCATTATCTTCATCACCTTTTTTTTTATTCTGAAAATGTTTAACCATTGAAGATAAATTTGTCCAGAGAGACCACCAGAATGCTAAAGCAGGGAACCCCAGACTTCAGCCCGAGCAGCCTACACAGAGTGCTGGGATAGTCCAGCAGAAGACAGGAGTGTGATGGACACCAATATCAGCCTTTGTGTTTCCTGGGGTCTCCCCTGCCATATCCAAACTTTCATACAAGGGTGGATGCCTTTATAACTGCAGTACCTAGACTTATGTTGTGTGCCTGTCGTCAGCCATGAAAAGGCCACTAGCCTCTCACAGATATCCCAAGATGGGCTGAGGTCCATGGCCTTTATAGGTGACTTTGCCCTAGTGCTCTGATGTGTGTACAGTGGAATGACAGGATTTGGCGTCAAGTCTCCTTATGGCCATTTAACCAGCTAAGTGACCTTGAGCAAGGTCCTGTGGCTTATATGAGAACAGAAATTCTACTGCTCTCCTTGATATTTGGCCATTATTATATAATAACACATGCACATAAATAAAAGTTCACACAGCATGAAAGGCTATTTAATGAAGTGAGCTTCCAGTGACCCCACACACACTCCTCAAAGGTAGCCAGTGCTAACGGTTTCTTTTGTTTCCTTGCAGAAACGTTTCCTGTGTGGATGCACATATGCATCTTGCTCTTTCCACACATGAGAGCAGCCCATACATACTCCTCTTGCTTTTTTTAAACTTCAGATTCCATCAACATTGAGTAATACAAAGCTAGATTATTTGGAAGTCTTAGACAAAAATAAGAGGACAAAGTGGTGGTTCAAGGCCCACGAGCAGGTGTTTTTAAACTCAAGTAAGTTACTAGTTCAAAAAATATTCTCTTGTGTTTGTGCTACATGCTTATATATATATTTTAAAAAGTACTGACCAAGACCAAAGTACATAATATATATACATTGCATCATTTATGTATTAGTTTGTTTAAAAATAAAAAAATGTGTCCCAAGCTGTAAAGACATTTGAGCATAATATCAGCATTGGCCTTAAAAAAAAAAAAAGGGAGATCCTTTATTCCCTTTATAGCCATATTATTAATCCTGAGAAACTGTGCCCACCATGCTTATTGCCTGCCTAAATGCTTTCAGTCCAGCTCTGTGGGTATATAATTGTGTGCTTAACAAGTACTCGCCTAGGGTGTTTTTGTAGTTATTTTGTAGGAAACTGCTTCCAAAGCAGCATGTGATTAGGTTTGTTCAGCTCCCACTTCAATACTGTTGCATAACACGCCCCAGCTGGGAGGTGGGCGTAGTGCTTGCAAGAGCCGGTTTCAGTGTTGAAAAGGGCTTGGAAAATTTCAGGTTCTGAGCACTTCTCTTCTTCCCAGTATATTCAAAAGCAAAGTCTTGCTCTATTTCTCCTGATTCTCCAAATAGCGAAGTTCTATCTGTGTTCCAGGGTGCAATTGCACTGCACAGAAACAATTTGTATATTCCATTCTATAATGGTGACTGGAAGAGAATAGTAGCGTGATGGGGTAGAAAATAATTGTAGATGTCTGTTTCTGGTAGTATTGAAGATTTGATCATCTGGACAACCCACCCCTTACAAAACAACTAAACATGTGAGATGAAGTTATTTAAATGTTTTAATTTATCTAAATTTAAATATATATCAAAATGAAAGTTTTGAGTGAGATGCCAAGAGGTGGTAAATATTAGACACAAAACAAGTTATAAAATGAACTAAGATACTAAGATGAAGATGTTCAACCAGGTAGCCAAGAATACAACCCACCCTAAAGACACAAAATAGTCCAGTGACGTTCTACCTGGAACCCACTCGAGTGGGCTTCTGGAAAGAGTTCCTTGGTGAGAGCTGCTTATGCTCTGTGAGGAGCGATGGCACCGTTTCACAAGTCTAGAAAGAGGAGCTTTCAGGAAACCTCTCAGAGAGCTCCATATGCATCCCCTGTAATTGTGAGACAAAGGGGACAAGTGACTCAGGGCTAAGGAAGCTAAAGGCAGAGGCTATGGGTTTTGACCTGGGACAACAAGGGAAAAAAGGAGGCTGCTCTTGCATTGTGACCTGCATTCTAAAATGTATATAGAAATGCAAGGCACCTAAAATAGCCAAAAATCTTTGGGGAGAAAAACACAAAGTTGGAGGACTTGTACTATCTGGTTCCCAGAATATTATAAAGCTCCAGTAATTAAGACAGTGTGCTTTGGCATAAAGTAGACATATAGAGCAATTGAACATAAAGTTCAGAAATAGATTCATATGAATATTAAATTGTCTTTTGTCTTTACACAAAGATCTTAAGACAACAGTCTTTTAACAAAGTCAAATCGTCTTTTGACAAAGGTCCTAAGGCAATTCAATGGGAAAAGGATAATATTTTCAAAAATTGGTGCTGAAATAGTTGGATAGTCAATATGTAAAGAAGAAGATGGAGAAGGAAAGAGGGGAATAGGAGGGGCAGGGGGAGAAGAGGAGGAGGGATGGGGGAGGAAAAAGAGAGGGAGAGAGAGAGGAAGGAAGGAGGGAAGGAAGGAGAGAAGGGAGGGTGGGAGGCAAGGAGGGAGGAAGGGAAGATAAAGAAAGACAATCAACCCTTACTTCACACTGTCTATAAAATTGATATGGATGAAAGACGTAAATGTAAGAGTTAAAATTTAAAACTTCTAAAGGATAACTATACTAGTTATCTACTGCTGAGTAACAATATTTCCACCAACTTAGTGGCTGAAACCAACTTACATTTGTTATCTTGAAATTTCCGTGGGTCAGGAGTCCAGGCGTGGGTAGGTGAATCCTTTGCTTAGCGTCTCACAAGATTGCAGTCAAGATGTCAGCCAGGCTGTGGTCTCATTCAAGGCTTGACCGGGGAAAGTTATTGGCAGAATTCAGTTTCTTTCAGTTGTAGGACTGACAGCTATCTTGCTGGCTGTTGACCAGAGGCTACCCTCAGGTCCTAGATGCCACCCACAGTTCCTTACCATGTGGGGTTCCCCAGCATGACCACTTGCTACTCAAAACCAGAGAGAAAGAAACCCTCAGCAAAGTGGATGCTAAAATCTTAAGTCATACAATCACATAATCACACATAACCATGTACATCCCACCATTTTTGCCATATTCTATTGGTTACAAGCAAGCCACAGGTCTTGCCCACACTCAAGGCCAAACTTATAGAATAATTGAAGAAAGTATATAGCTTTTCTGCATTGATGGGGGGAAAAATGTACACAACCATGCAGATTCTACTTTGTGCATTTAAAAAATAGTTGTACAATAGCTAAGACTTGGAAACAACCAAAATGCCCGTCAGTAGATGACTGGATTAAGAAACTGTGGTATATTTATACAATGGAGTATTACTCCGCTATAAAGAAGAATGAAATCGTGCCATTTGCAATGATATGGATGGACCTAGAGACTATAATGTTGAGTGAAGTAAGTCAGTCAGAGAAGGACAAATACCATATGATCTCACTTATATGTGGAATATGAAAAACTGTATGAATGAGCAAAGTAAACAGAAACTGTCTCATAGATATAGAGGAAAAATCAGGGTTGCTAATTTGGAGAGGAATGGGAATGAGGGAGAAGGGGAAGGGATTAGACAGCAAAAATAGGCAACTACAATATTGCTACTGGGATAGGAAAAACAGTTTGGGGAATATAATTAATAATGTTGTAAATATTCTGTGGAATGTCAGATGATCATAGGTCTTGTTAGGGAGACCATTTCATGGATGGAGTAGAGGTTTGATCACTGCACTGTATTACTAAAGTGGAGGTGGTATACCTACTGTAATTGAATATATATAGTTACAGAATTTTTTTTCCTGTGATGAGAACTTTTAAGATACATTCTCTCAGGAACTTTCAAATATGAAATACAATATTATTAACTATAGTTGCAATGGTGTACATTACATCCTCATGACTTATTTATTTTATAACTAGAAGCTTGTACCATTTGACCCTCTTCACTCATTTCACCCACCCCTCAACCCCTGCCTCTGGCAACCACCAATCTGTTCTCTGTATCTATGAACTTGTTTTTTCTTTTTTAGATTACACATATATGAGATGTGATTAGAAAATATGGTGAATGTTTAAATTTTTTTTTAAATTATTACAGTAAAAGACATATTGCCATCAATCCCCCTCAAAATACTCCTCCTCACTTTGAACTCACTTATCCCATTGTTCTTGCCACTTTCTGAAGCAGTTCTGGAAGTCCTCTTTCATGAGTGTCTTTAGTTGTGCTGTCCTGGCTGCCTCGATGTCCTGCGTCGATTCAAAACGTTTCCTTTTCATGGTCATTTTGACTTTGGGGAAGAGCCAGAAGTCACATGGTGCAAGATCTGGTGAATAAGGTGGATAAGAACACACCATAATGTTTTATTTGACAGAAATTGCTATACCAGAAAGAATGTGTGACATGAAGCACTGTCATGATGGAGGATGAAACCATTTGCCCATTTCATGTTAATGCATTGTTTGTGATCCATGATACAGCACACTTTAAAATACACCTTCTCTCAACCATAGCTCACACCTGACTGACTGGACAGAACAAATTGAAACTTGCCACACACTGTTACTAAGGTTCTATGCGCAGCTTCCTGTATTGAAGATCCCTGCCTTTCCTTTAGATGGCACTCAGCAGCAGCATTCACCATATTTTGTAATCACAATGGAAAGGCTCCATCTCATACATCGTTTCTGATACGGCAATTTCTGTCAAATAAAAACATTACACTGTATCCTCATGCACCTGATTCACTGGATCTGGCACCAAACAACTTCTGGCTTTTCCCCAAAGTCAAAATGACCATGAACAGAAAACATTTTGAATTGATTCAGGACATAGAGGCAGCCACAACAGTGCAACTAAAGACACATGAAAGAGGACTTCCAGAACTGCTTCAGAAAGTGGCAAGAACAATGTGTTCAAAGTGTTCAAAGTATTTTGAGGGGGACTAATGGCAATGTGTCTTTTACTGTAATATTTTTTTAAATTTAAACATTCACTGTATTGTGAATATATATTGTGCTCATGGATAGGAAGAATTAACATAGTTATTTTAAAATATCCATACTACCCAAAGCAATCAATGTATTCAATGCAATCCCTATCAAAACACCAATGGCATTTTTTTATAGAACTAGAACAAATAAACCTAAAATTCATATGGAACCATAAAGACCCAGAATAGCCACAGCAGTCCTAAGAAAGAAGAACAAAGCTGGAGGTATCATGCTATATTAAGTTATACTACGAGCCCATAGTAATCAAAATAATATGGTATTGGCATAAAAACAAACACATAGATCAATGGAACAGAATAGAGCCCAGAAATAAATCCATGTCTATATGGTCATTTAATCTATGATAAAGGAATCAAATATATACTGGGGTAAAGACATTCTATTCAATAAATGGTACTGGGGAAAACTGTACAGATGCATGCAAAAAAAAAAAAAGAAAGAAAGAAACTGAACCACCTTCTTACACCATATACAAGAATAAACTCAAAATGGATTAAAAACTTAAATGTAAGACCCGAAACCATAAAATTCCTAGAAGAAAATATAGGAAGCCACTCTTGGATATCCAGAGAAACCCAAGATGCTAATTCGAAAAAATATATGCACCCCTATGTGTATCGCAGCGGTATTTACAATAGCCAAAACTTGGAAACAACCGAAATGCCCATCGGTAGATGACTGGATTAAGAAACTGTGGTACATTTATACAATGGAGTATTACTCAGCTTTAAAGAAGAATGAAATCTTATCATTTGCAATGACATGGATGGACCTAGAGAACATTATGCTAAGTGAAATAAATCAGTCAGAAAAAGGCAAATACTATACGATCTCACTTATATTCGGAATCTAAAAAACTGAATGAACAAGCAGAATAAAGAGAAATAGTCTCAGAGATATAGAGGAAAAACTGATGGTTGCTAGTTGGGAGTGGGGTGGGGATGAGGGAGAAGGGGAAGAGATTAGACAACATAAATTGGTAACTACAATATTGCCAAAGGGATATGAAAGACAGTTTGGGGAATATAATTAATAATGTAAATATTTTGTAGGGTGTCAGATGGTCACATGTCTTGTTAGGGAGACCACTTCATGGATGGTGTAGAGGCTTAATCACTGCACTGTACACCTGAAGCTGATGTTGATACCAACTATAATTGAATATATATATATAGTCATGGAATGTGGAGTATAGCGTGGGAGTGGAGTCAATGGAATTGTAATAGATAGTATGATATGTGGGGGAGTGGGGCGGCGGATTGGGAGAAGGGTGTTGGCACTTTGAGGGGTAAAACGTATAATTATTGTGCTGTGCTGTACACCTGACACTAATTTTAAAAAATAAAAAAAAGAATACATAAAAAAAGAAAATATAGGAAGTATACTCTTAGACATACCCTTATTAATATTTTTACTGATATATCTCCTCAGGCAAGGGAAACAAAAGAAAAAGTAAACAAATGGGATTACATCAAACTAAAAAGTTTTTGCACAGCAAGGAAACCATCAACAAAACAAAAAGACATGCTAATGAATGGAAGAAGATATATGCCAATGAAATACCTGATAGGGGGTTAATGTCCAAAATTTATTTTTTGAAAAAACCTCATACAATATTCTCAGGTGTGAATGGATCTAGGGTGGGCTTCGGTGGTTCAAATCCCAGTGCGAGAATGAGCCTCTTTGATCTCTTTTGAGGCTTTTTCACCTTGCCTGGACTTCGGAGCCTCAGAGATCCCTTTTTTGGAGGGACGACTCGAGATGAAGATGAGAATAATGAGGAAGACGAGAAGGAGCCCCGTGGCACTGTGGGAGCTTGAGGTTTGCGGGTCTCCAGCTCCCTGAGAAATTTGCCTTCAGCTTCAGCTTCAGCCCAGGAGGAGGAATGTGTTTCCATGAGAACGTCGGCTTTGATAACCATGTTCAGGGTTTCGGTAACATCTTCAGTGAGATGGAACCTGGACCTTGCCTACCTGTCCTCCTGAACTCCCAGGTCCTGAGTCAGAGACACCTGATGAAAGATGGCAGGAGGGCCAGATGCTTCAGGACTCAGATAGTCATCAGCCCAGGATCTTTGGGGGGTGGAGGGGGAGGAGTGGGTGAGGAAGGGGGTTGGAGAATGATGAAAGAACTGACGCCCCCAAACTAGCACCAAACTGAGGCTTCCAGAGACCTTTTCATAGGTTTGATGATAGGTGGCCCATGATCCCCTCCAGTCCAGAGCCAGAGAGGACAGGGATCTTGATTCCAAGGTTTCCCAGGAGGGCCTTGGCCCAGTTCTGCAGTGCCAGCCCAAATACTATTTCAAGAGCATCTCTGTGACCAAAACCACTAGGCCAGATGGACAATAGAGGAATGCCGGACTGTGGCAGACAGTGAGGGCCAGACAGAGACCACAGTAACCCATAGAGAAGCAGACGGCAGCCCTAGAGCACCACCACAAACACAAATGGAGCCTGGGATTACCAGACATCTGTGGAAGCCTCCAACATGAAGGATGGAGACATATACAAATAAAAGAAGCAACTAGGAAGAAACAGAGACTATGCAAAAAGATGAAAATTCAGCAAGGACACAAATCTTTAATGTCCTTAGAAATATGAAATGATATATCCATAAAACCAGAGCAGAATGCTACAAAAAAGAAATATACAAACTTTCAGGAGTTAAAAAAAAACACGTTATGGCAGAATTGAAAAACTATAAAAAGGCTTGGATGACAAAGTTGAGGAGATCTCCAACAACATAGTCCAAATAACAGAGCTAGAAAATAGGGGGTGGGGGAAATAAGAAAACTAGAATGATATAAATTATCCAAACCAGAATGATATAAATCAGCCATAAAATAAGTCAAACTATCTCAGAAGTGAAGGATATTGCTTTCTAACCCTAAAGGACCGACTACATGCTAGATACCAGGAATGAAAATAAACCCATTCCAAGGCTCATCATATGAAATTTCAGAACACTACCAACAAAGGAGAATCCAAATGTTGAGAGAGAGAAGAAAGAGAGATCACAACAGAGAATCAGGAATCAGAATGTTCTCAAACTTTAGCAGCAATATAAATTAGACAACTGAGCACTACTTTTAAAATACTAAAGGAAAATCTTTTCCAATCTATAATTGTATACCAAAGTAAACTATGAATTTAATGTGGGAGTATAATAGACATCTTTAGACATGAAAGGGGTATCAACAAAAATCTGTACCAAACATCATATTTAATGGTGAAAGATTGATGCTTTTCCAACTAATATTAGGACAAAAACCAGTATATCTGCTCTTAACCACCTTTGTTCAGCATTGTACTGGAGGTTCTAGCTAGTACAATAAAGCCAGAACACTAAGTGAAAGATGTGGAGTGGAAAGGAAGAAGTAAAACTAGTTACAGATGATGTGACCATATGTGTGGAAAAAAATTCTAAGGAATCAACAAAAACAAAAATTAATGGCAGTAATAACTGAGTATAGAGAGTTTTCAGGATACAAGATCATTATACAAATTTTTTTGTATTTCTTTATATTGGCAACAAACAATCTGAATGTGAATTTAAAGGAACAATTCCATTCATAATAGCATAATAAAGAATAAAATACTTAAGAATAATTTTGACAAAAGTGCAAAAGCTGACATTGAAAACTATAAAAATTGCTGAGATAAAATCTAAATAAAAGAGATATACCATTAAAAAAAAAAACCTCATACAACTCAACACCAAAAAAACAAACAATTCAATTAAAAAATGGGCAGAGGACCTGAATATTTCTCCAAAGAGGACATACAGATTAGACATATGAAAAGATGCTCAACATCACTAATCATCAGAGAAATGTAAATTAAAACCACCAGGGCATATCACCTCACACTTGTTAAAATTTTGGCTATCATCAATAAATCAAAAAATAAGTGTTGGGGAAGATGTGGAGAAAAGGGAACTCTTTTATGCTGTTGGTGGGATTGAAATTTGGTGCAGTCACTATGGAAAATGGTTTGAAGGCTCCTCAAAATATTAAAAATAGAACTACCTATGACCCAGCAATTCCACTTCTGGGCATTTGTCTGAAGAAATCCAAAACACTAATTCAAAAGATATAGGCACCCCTATATTCACTACAGCATTATTTACAATAGCCAAGATATATAAGCAACCTAGGTACCCATCAATAGATGACTGGATAAAGAAATGTGGTACATACACACAATGGAATATTACTTGGCCATAAACAAAAAAATCTTAACATTTGTGACAACATGGATGGACCTAGAGGGTATTATGCTAAGTGAAATAGATCAGACACAGAGAGATAAATACCACACGATCTCACTTATATGTAGAATCTAAAGAATAAACAAACAAACAAAAAAAAAAAAACAGAAAAAAAAAGATTGCTATGGCTATGCAGGGTCTTCTGTGGTTCCATGCAAATTTTAGGATTGTGTGTTCTATTTCTGTGAAAAATGTCATTGGGATTTTAATAGGGATATCACTGAATTGGTAGGTTGCTTTGGATAGTTCAGACATTTTAACTATATTAATTCTTCCAATCCATGGATAGGGAATATCTTTCCATTTATTTGTGTCTTCTTCAATTTCTTTCATCAATTTCTTATAATTTTCAGCGTACCGGTCTTTCACCTCCTTGTTTAAATTTATTCCTAGGTATTTTATTCTTTTTGATGGAATTATAGAAGGAACCGTGTTTTAATTTCTCTTTCTGATAGTTTGTTATTAGTGTATAGAAAAGCAACAGATTTCTGCATATTGATATTGTATCTGTGAACAAAAAAGGGGCCATATACTAAAGCTGACAAGCTCAGGAGGGGGTGGATGGCAGGCCTTACAAACTCAGTGACCCAAAGTAATGACATAGGATGGTCTGAACATTAAAATTCCTAACTGAGCAGGCCATGGCGGGTAGTCACGTCCCAGGCCTATAGCTTTCTTAATAGAGGTCATTCATTACCTTAAGCGAGTGCTGTCCACTGTTCTTACGCATCTAGGATAACATACCTTTGAAATGTCAGAGTCATTTGGTTTTCCAGACTCCTCAAAGGCATAAACACAGGCATCAGAGCACAAGACCAAAGAACCCCTCGTTGTTATCTTGTTCTCTGCATACCATCTCTATGTGCTGTAAATGTTAATTATTGACTATCTTGTACCCATCAATGTAAAAGACGTGTGTGTTTCTCCATTTTGCTTTTTACCCAATCCTAGAGATTTACCCGCTTTGCCTTCTGCCACCTCCTTAGTCTACCACTAATGGATTTCATGTAACCCACCTTATATCTCCTCCTTTGATTCTAATGTATAAAATAAGCAAAACTGCCACTCTCCAGAGCTCTTTCTCAATCCATTGAAATCTTGTTTCCAGGTTATGTCTTCAAAATTTGGGCTCAAATAAATTTTCATAAAACTTTTCTATATGCTAGGCATTCTTTCATCAACAATCCTACAACTTTTAGTGAATTTATTTATTCGTTCTAACAGTTTTGGGGTGGAGTCTTTAGGGTTTTCTATATATAATATGTCGTCTGCAAATAATGACAGTTCTACTTCTTCCTTTCCCATTTGGATGTCTTTTATTTCTTTTTCTTGACTAATTGCCTGGTTAGGACTTCCAATACTATGTGGAATAAAAGTGGCAAGAGTGGGCATCCTTATCTTGTTCCTGATCTTAGAGGAAAAGTTTTCAGCTTTTCACTGTTGAGTATCCATGCATGTTTTTATTTCCATATTTAGGCAATAAGTTCCTGAAGAATATCTTACATTTTAGAAGTCCCAGGGTGACAAGCAGCAGTGCCTCACGTGTATTAAATATTCAAGCTTGGCACAATGGAAATTGCACAGGCTTATGGCATCAGGGGAAGATTAATTCAAATCCCAGCTCTGCCATTTACTAGTTGAGCAAACTCAAATAGTTGATTAATATCTTTGAGCCTTGGTTTCCCTATATAACCTCATAGTTTTGAGTCATGCATATAAACTGCCTGACACATTCCCTAAATGATAGCAATTACTGTTATTTATAGATGTGGATAAGAGAAATGCTAAAAATGAGAAAATTTTAACATTAAACAGAAAATTAAATTGCCAGCTTTCTATCATGGATATTTCTTTGCATCTGTAAAAACACCTAGATTCCTTTCAACTGCTCCTCCCCTTGTGTGAGGGTAGCTCCACCCTTATGTGCATGCACTAAACAACCCTTTTTGCCAAGCCCCATCTGCAAACCATCTTTTCCCTTGAACAAACTTTCCCAAAAAGAATCTGATCAATTACTGTATAACATAACTCCAGGGTGTCTTCTAAATTTTTGTACTATTTCTGCCACAAGAGGGCACAACGTGACTGTGTATGTATACTGTGCAAAACAACTGACAATCCTAAAGGTTAATATTACACGACAGAATACATTGTGCTCCAGTAATTGTTTTCATTAAACAATTGTTTTTATATACTTGAATTAATTTTATTCTTTTTTTATTTTGTCTGTTTATCAAAGGTCATTTATTTATATAAAGAACAAGGATCAATCAATGATATATGCCCGTTTTGTTCAATAACTTTTTGCCATCTTTCTATGAGCTTCATAATTCCTCTTTCATAGAAGGGCCTGTCTTTATTTGCAAAAAACTGAACAAGGTGCTGATTTACAGCCTCATCTGAACTGAACGTTATACCACCCAAGGAGTTTTGAAAAGAGCGAGACAAGAGGAAGTCTGAGGGCACAAGGTCAGGCAAGTATGGTGAGTGTGGCAACACATCCCATCCAAGCTCCAGTAATTTTTGACAGGTGATCAAACTTGTGTGTGGCCTCACGTTGTCACAATGGAACACAACTCCTTTACAATTACCAAGCTCTGGACATTTCTGGATGATGGAGTCATTCAAACTGCCCAATTGCCAATAGTACACATTCTAATTGATTGTTTGGTTCCTTGGTAGGAGCTTGAAAAACAGGACACCTTTAAAATCCCACCACTCTGAGAGCATTACTTTCCTCAGTTGAATGTCTGCTTTCGATGTTTGAGGCGAATCATCACATCGGCACTAAAACAGTTTGCACACCACATTGTTGTAAACAATCCACTTCTCATCACCAGTTATCAGTCACTTCAAAAAAGGATCCTTTTCCTCACATTTAATAAGAATATTGCAGATGTTTATATGCACCATCAAATGAACTTCTTTGAGTTCATGCGGAACCCAAATATCGAGCTTGCTTATGTATCCCAGCTTCTTCAAGTGGTCGTGAATGCTTGAATGATGGATGTTCAATGTTTCTGCAATCTCTCATGTCATGTAACGTGGGTTTGACTCGATCAATGCCTTTATTTTGTTGTTATCAACCTCGGTGGGTCTCCTGACCCAGGAGCGTTGTTGAGATCAAAATCACCAGCATGGAATTTCGTGAACCATTGTTGGCACTGACATTCTGTTTTAAAAAACTTTTTATTATTATTATTAGTTACAGATGTACAAAACAACGCAATAGTTATCTTTTTCACCCCTTACAAAGTGACTCCCCCTCCCCCTCCACTGCCCCCCCACCCCCGATATCATACATATCTATTTCAATTCCATTGACTCCATCCCCACACTACACTACACATCCCATGACTATATATGTGTTAAATTAGAGTCAACATCTAATATTAATCAGCGTCAGCTTCAGATGTACAGTGCAGTGATCAGGCCTCTACACCGTCCATGAAGTGGTCTCCCCGACATGAGTCCTTCTGATCCCCTAAAAAAAATATTTACAACCTTATTGATTATATTCCCTAAACTGTCTCTTCTGTCTCTGCAGTAGTATAGTTATCAGTTTGTGTTGCCTCGTCCCTTCCTCTTCTCCCTCATGCCCACCCCCATCCCATCTAGCCCTCATCAGTTTTTCCTTTGTGTCTCTAAAACTATTTGCTCATTTATTCAGTTCTTTAGATTCCACATATAAATCAGATCATATGGTATTTGTCTTTCTCTGACTGACTTATTTCACTTAATATAATGTTCTCTAGGTCCATCCATATCGTTGTAATTTTATTCTTTAAAGCAAGAATAATTGAAAGCAGGAGATTTCCATCATTTCCTTCTGAAACATCTTTTCTCAGGCTCTAACTGGTTAAGTACAAACTTAGCATCATTCTTCTCTGTTTAAAATGCTGTGATTCGTCTCTTTTCTGAGGGTCATTTCCTGGAGGGCTTAAGAGGACTTTTTGTTCCAAATTACTACACATTCCTAGTTCTTGTTATGTTTCCTGTAGGCCATCAAGTTCATGGATTTTATTATAGCCTTGCAAATTAGTAGAAAAATGTACTATCTCATAAACATTTTATCAGCCTCATCTTGCTCCTGGGGCAAATTGGTAGCAAAATAGCTGAAAGCACTACTCTGCATAACTTACTCACCTATGAAAGTAATGATTGTTATGCAACCAGTTTCTAGCTTTTAATTTCTCCTTGCAAAGAGTGTGCAAGTACAGTGAGTGTGGGCATGAATGTAACCAAATAAACCTGTTGCCCAATACTGCATGAAATCTCTGTGATTATTGGCAAAAGTGATACATTCCCAGACAGATTTCATTGACAAATCGAAATCACCCTCCTTTGAGAAGTCCCACCCACCTCTGCTCAAAAGAATAATTGGCCAGAATGTGCTTATTTCATCCACCTCTTCCTTGTCTCTCTGCTCCCCTTCCCTGGCACCTACCCAGATACCAGAAAGAGTGGGCAGAACTTGGGCACACTATTTTACCAAAGTTTCTGATCTCTGGACTGAGATGGATGCTTCCACACTCAGGAAGCAGATGCCTCTGTGGTGTGGTACAGTCAGTGGTCCAAGTCACTGTCTACTTTTCCCCCTTTGCAAAGTCACATGTGTTTCTTTGTGGTTGTCATGCCCATTTCAACTTAGACTTTACATTCTGTGCCAGCCTTCATGTGGCTGAGGGTAGATGCTCTTGCCCCTAAATTTGGGGAATGCCTACCCATTTCTGTAAGAGGAGCTATGGTTCTGCATTCTTTTTCTTCATACTAGTTATGGCTCTGCCCACCCACGCTGGGCCACTTCTTACAATGGGGTGGCAGATGAGCACACAGTTACTCATAATGGAAGCAGATATACAAAAAAGAGAAGCAGCTCCCTGTAGGCAAGAGGGCAGGAGAGGACAACCACGGAGAAGAGGCCAATTCATTTTCATTTTCAACCATCAGCACTTCTCCCCTCTTAGTTCAAGGCTCTGAGGAAGCAAATGAGAGTCTGACTGGCCCTATTATTGGGCACTGGCGGCTGATTTAAGCCCTGCCCATACACAAAGGAAGTTGGGGAGGACAGTGGAAAGCTGGCAACAGTAGGATAGGGTGGCTGAGACCAGGATCCCAAGTAGTTCCTAGTCCTGGGCTACCCAGCAGAATGTGTGAAGATCCTGAAAATATGAACTTTAAGACAGATTTCAGGGCCATTTTTTCCCAGTGGATGCACTGAGAGGTTAAGAAATGTCCCGTGAAAAATAAGAATGCCACAAAGTTTACTACAGGACTTCTCAGAACCTGTAATATTTGTATGCCAAAACTTGATCTCCCAAAGGGAGATATTATTTTACTACAAAACCTGTTTTTGAAATACAAACCTAATATTTTGAGTTACACACATGGAAACTGTTTTTCTAATCTTTGAATTTGTGCCAATTATTTTAAAAGGAAAAAATCATAATGTGAAAAAAAATAGTAATGTGTTGTACCTTATTAAATAAAAACAAAATTTGTTTAATCATGTGTGATTAAAAAAATAGATAGAGGAGTACCTCTGGAGGTTATTAGGGGATTGGAGGTGTCATTGCAAATACCTAGGGTCCCAGCGAGTGGTACAAAGATTGTCTTTCATCCAGGTGCATCTTCATTTCAACAAGTCGGCAGTGCTTCTTTGATATCACCTTGTAAGAATTCCCAAGTTCTAGAAATGGGTTAGCGATAGCTTGGCCCATGGTGTGATGAATGAATAAATGAATGGGGCTCAGTGTTCATTATGCAAGATTCAAATGTCTTATATCTCAGGGAGATATACCCAGCAACGGCCTATTCTTAGTGAAGTACAAAACGCTATCTTTTCTAGAAGTCATAGGCTAGACTATTCCCCCACATATAAGTCAATACAGTTGATGACCTGGAAAAAGCTAAATTGATTAAAAGGAAGCAGGTTGTGGGCAATAAACTCCCAGGAACACCTAAAATAACATGTAACTTAGTGTTGTTACCATTGTCTTATTTAAGAAGAATTGCTATGGCAACACATGAGATGAGGATGCAAGAAAATATTTTAGCCGGGTCCTTTTGCAGATTAGGGAGTGTTTTTTACTCATCTATGAGTCTTGCATGAGTCCTGCTGATCTTGCTTTGCTCTGGACCATGACGGTGATGATGAAGGATGGTGTCCTTAGAGCATGTCCAAGAAAACAGGGATTGGCAAGAATTATCTTCTGAATTCCAAATACAGGAAACCAACCATCAATGTTCAGGGCTCAAGAATAGATGACAAATAACTAAGTGCATATCTAAGTCTGACCATGTGATCTAGCCACAAACCTATGGCTATTTTGCATCCAGGTAAAATTCCTCTAGAGTGTCTCGTGTGAGTACCTGTGTTGAGTTGGCCCAACTTCCGACCTGGTACCACACTCAGCCATCTATTCTGGGAAACCAAAGTCTGACTTCAAGACAGAAAAACAGGAACTGAATAAAAAGAGAAAGAAAGAAAAAGAAAGAAAAAAAAAACCCACCATAATCTTCTCCAGAAACCTAGGAAGAGGGAGGAGGTGCATACCAATACTTCAGGCCACACGGAGAGAGGATTTAAATGGCCTGAGAAAAAAAATGTGCCATTCTAAGTGGAGAAGAAAACAGCTATTGTCTAACACTTAAATAAAAAATACTGTATAAACAGCTAACAGCTGTTTTTCAGCCTTGGCTTTTTAGAGCAAAAGCCAATAAAAGAAAAGACATACTCTTTCAAATGTGGTTTTTGTTCTGAGCCCAGATTTTCTACAACTAATTTCCAACCCAGAAGCAGGCCCTGTTTCGGATCGTTCTGTTTTGAAGACTAGAGAAAACTACAAGTTCAGTGCACCGCCACAGATCCCTATGGAGGCCAAGCAAGGCAGACTTTGCTGTACCAAGAAGATATATACACACCAGAGAAGATTTTAGGGTTAAAAAACAGAAACAAGTGCTCTCAAAACCCCCCTCATTGAGTGGATCTGGAAAGGAGAAAAACATTAATTTTGCATGAAGAAGTAGGAATCATGATGCATTTCTTTGAGATATTGTTGTCTGATTTCAGCACCTTTAACTACAAAATCCTTAAGGAGACTAACTGTCCTGGTCCATTTACCCATTGTCCACATAGAAAAGCCCCCCAATAAGACCAGGAGGACTCTAATGAGCACCCATTTTATAAATAAGGAAATTATAGGGGACTTTCAAAGGTATATTCATATGAAAAATTACTAGCTAAGTCTTATAATTATGAAGTCAGAGGCATAAAATAACAGTGAGGCGAGGTCTGTTTTATAAACAGAGACTCAAAGATAAGACCTTACTTATTCCCCCTTGGTGCCTTTGTTAATGCTGTTTACTCCACCCTGAATACCAGCTTCAGTCCCTTAAAGAAAATGTTATACTTACTTTCCAGTATATGTTCTTCGCCCATCTCTAGCTTTTTTACTATACATAAAGACATGTGTACGTGTATGTATGTATACATATATATATGAAGAGAGATGTATACATATATAGAGAGAGATTTTTCTCTAATTATTTCTTATATCTTTATTGTAGTCTTAAAATTTTGAAGCACAGTCTATGTCTCCTTCTGCATGTGTCTATCTATCTGGCTGCTGTGTCCATACGGCCTGAATATTATGAACATGTGACCTCTATTCCCAGTATTATGGCAGAACCGATCCTCAGAAGGCCCTCCTGCCACAATTCCATTAGATCCTGAATGCAGCGTGGTTTTTCATGTGTACTGCTGGGCTTGCAGACAGCAAAGGAACCCTCCAGAGTTCAAAGAAATGAGCAGTGAACTGAAATCCAAGCAGGAGGTGGCAAGCACAGGACAAAAGCAAACACTAAATCTGGGGTCCATTGCTAGGTGCAAAAGCCAAACTAAGTCTCCCACTCGCTGTAAACCCTGACCCTTAAATGGGACTAAAGTGGCCCTCTGGGTCCTGGAGGAAGCAAATGAAAACCTCTTTGAGTAAACAACTCCAGTTTAGGTCCTTAGGACTCCCACAGATTGAGCAAAATGAGTTCAGAATCAAAGATCACCCCAAACAGCATGAAAATAAGCCACCATATGGAAGAGAAAGCAAAAACAATAAACGATACATTTATATTCCCACGACATCAGTACTGGCATTATAAAATGCAAAATTTTAAGTGTTGTACATGAAATAATTAAAGAAATCCAAGATGGAATCATCCATGTGTGCAAGTACCAAGAGACTATGAAATATGACCATGCAGATTTGAAAAAGAGACAAGCAAAATGTTTATAAATGAAAATTGTAACTGTTGAAAATAAAAACTCAATGGCCAGATTAAACAGTACATTAAGACACAGTTGAAAAGAGAATCAGTTAACTTGTGTGTCTGAAGAAATTACCCAGAATACAGCACAGAGAGACAGGAAGATAGAAAACATGAAAAAGGAGTTAAGACATGGAGGAAAGAATGGAAAGGTTTAATAGGCTGATGATCGGAGTCCTGGAAAAGACTAGACAGCATGGGTGAGAAGGCAATATTCAAAGAGATAATGAATGAGAATGTCCAGATACAGGAAGCATAATATATACCGTGCAGGGCAAAGTTTTTAAAATCCACTCAGACACATTGTTGTAAAACTGCCACATGCTAAACTCAAAAAGAACTTAAAGGGAACAAGCAGAAAAAAAGGCAGATCACCTACAAAGGACCAATTACGTTGTCAGCAGACGCCTTTTACAGCACCAGAAACCAGAAAACTGCAGAAGTGATAAGAGAAAATAACTGAGAATTGCATATGCAACAAAACTACTTTTAAGAAGGAGCGTGAAATAAAGAATCTTCAGATAAACATTAGATATGAACAAAAAATGAACAGTATGAAGGGTGCTATGCTTAAGCTCCTTTCTGGGCATCATACCAGGAACACTTTATTTGTGAAAAACATGTTTAAGTATGATGTTAACATTCACTTAGTTGAGTGACAAAGAGGGTTTTTCACGTTTCTGATTCTCTGGGAATTCAGGCAACAATTGAGTTATTGGTGGTTTAAAATGTCAGAGAGCAGTAATCACAACGTGCTTCCCACTCTCAATTACTTCAAGCATTGCCTGATTTGGGGGGTTGTTCTTGAGTACTAAAATGTTTTCCTAGGATATATTTTGTGCAGTTTCCATGTGCTCAGTATGACTAATGCATTAGTCACAAGTTACAATATGAGAGACTCAAGAAAAGACAGCTTGGTCTTGAATGACTTCCTTCCCAACTCTTAGATCTCCTACTCCAACCAATTCTTGCCCCCACCGCTGAAACTGGTTCTGTTCCTGGCAGGAGGCCTTCCCAAGTAGGATCCCTGAAACCACTCAAAAGCTACCTCCTCCATCTTGGGCAGACATAATCTCTTTCTGTAGGAAAGATGCATGAGCCCAGCTGTTAAGGGAAGTGAGAAAGGGAGAGACCGAGAAAAAATTAGGTGAGGTTGATGCAACTTGAGCAAAGACATTTGAAGCTGTGCTTTTTTGTAATATGGAAAAGCAGGAGCCAACCCAAGTATCCAATAATTAGGAACTAGCTAAGCAAAGTTTAGCATGTGAAAAAAAAAAAGGAATATTATATTGCCATGACTGATGATAAATGAAAGATGTGTGGATAGCGGCCATATGTAGATCACGGGACTACATCGAACTGTTTAATGTCATACTGATAAACGTGGGGCCCAGACTCAATTATGCACAAGGGTTACAACTAAATAAGAGTCATGCAGATATACAGCTCAGATCTGAAAGAGGATATAGAGCTTTCTAATTTATTAGCAAATTGATTATTTAAGTATTAGTATTTATTCATAAGTTAATGTGAAAGTCTTTTTATGCTTTTGTTTTTGTTTCTTCTGTGATTATGTTTTTCATAGAAAAGAGGCTACATTTTTATTTTAAATGATGAACTAAAAAACATGGTGAATTATTAGTTAGAGTTTTAACATGAGGCAGAAGTCACACAGTAATTTCTACAAGGAAAGTTAAAGAAGTATTAACAGGGAATTGGAGTAACAAGAAACGATTACTATGGAAAGAGCCAAGCTCATGCAGGAAGCCTGAGCTGCTGATCAGACAGCTGAGCCAGCTGGTTGTTAGCCTCCTTGGGTGCAATATCTTTTAGGAAAGTCCCCTGGCTTTCAATAGTAGTCATTTCTTGTCTGCCCCAAGGCAGGCTGGACCAAATGGGTCTCCCGAGTCTCATGGTGTAAAACACATACTCATATATAACTACAAATATGTCTTTCAGGCATGTTAAGGAAAATAATGAATTAAGAATACTGTAAATACGTTTAGTGGCTAAATAAATGTCAATCATGGTTTGGTTTGGTTTTGTTTTGAATTTTTTTTTTGAGGGCACAGTGTCGCCAGCCCTCATATGTGGGACCCAAACCAGGGCTGCTGGCGTCCCAAGCCAGCGCTTAACCACCGCGCCACTCGGCCGGCCCTCAATCATGGTTTTAAAGTTGCTGCAACACACTCTTTGACAAAGTAGTGACCAAGCGCCTGGGCTCCGAGCCACCTACTGTGTGACCTTGGGAAAATTACGCCACCTCTCTGTGCCTCCATCCCCACTGTAAATTGGGGATAATGATAATACCTACTTCAGAGGATAGTTGGGAGGATGAAGTGAGTTCATATATGTAAAGCTCTTAGGACAGGGTAGCACATAGCACAGAATAAGCACTCTGTACTTATTCTGTTAAGTATTGTTAATGTTAAGTATTGTTAATAATATGTGAGAACAGTGACACCCAAACCCATTTATGCTGGGACCCTGTCAAGTTGCCTACAATCTCTCCCACATTCCCTCCTTAGAAGGAGTTGACCTTCCTCACCACCCTAAGGGGCACCCAGGCGCAGGGCAACCACTAAGTCATGCTTTGTAGCCCATTGTGTCCACTGATCATGCAGGACACCAGCTTGCTCTTCTATCATCAATGCTGGATGAAGCGGCCAAACGCCAAAACAAGTAAACTAGACCCCATAGAACTGATCCAAACAGCTTGGGGCCTGGCAGTGCCAGTGGAAGAGCTTGAAAAGCAAAACAACCAAAAACAACGCACAGGCTTGTCTTTGTCATGGCTGACCCAGCTCGCAGCCAGGCACGGAAACAGAGCGGCTTTATGAGAAAATGCCTTTCTTTCCACACAGTAATTGAATCCAGTTGTGGACTGGGGTTGTACATTAGTGAAGTTTCAGAAAGCCTCGCCTCTTAGATACATCTACTCCAGCTGAACCACCTTTTATGTCTGTTAAATTCTTGTCAAGCAGAGTGCTAAAGCATCCAGGGCAATATAATCCTTTGGAATCCGGCTCTCACACTCACCCTACAGATATGCTGGGAATCCTTTAGCCTTCTGGAAAAGTCAAGTTCTTGGGTGGAGTCCAAGATGGCTTTTCTGGATACTGAATTCTGCTTTGTAGCAGACGGTATTTGGGGCAGTTTTAGAGCAGCTGAGTGTTCAGAAGATTTTTAGCTTGACTGCAACTTAATTCCTCTTCAAGAGGGCTCTCCTGGTCTGATTACTGTCTTTCTTCTGGAGAACCCCTGAAGTGGGGAGAGGTTGCTTGTGGCGAGGACAGGATGTTTCCGAGTTAGGTTTAGTTGTGTCTTGTCCCATGGCTATTGCTGCCTGCTGACAGCATGCTTCACTCTGTCAGTGAATCGAAACAGTCCCTGTTCTAGCAACTGCCACCCACGTCAGGACAGCAAGTCTTACACCACCCAGCTGGAGTCCTGCCCTGGAGGCCTCAGGGGCACAGAGTCAAAGACCTTCGCTAGAAGCTCTTCAGTAAAGCATGCTTTTAAAAATGTTTTAATTACTTTGTAGTTTTACTATGATGAAATGTTCCATCTGGGAAGCAGAGTGCGATATGGGTTAAGTTAAAAAGAGTAAAGTTTCTTTTATAGATATAAAAGCAAAAGAGGTTACTGGGCATCCACTGTGTGTGCAGAACTCCGGAGTGTGGACGCTACAGCGTGTGGCACACTCTCTGCTGTCCTCAAGCACTTTAGGAGCTCCCCCCACCCATCTTCTAGATTCTCCATGGGAAATTATTTTACACCTGCATTGGTCATTGTGCTGGATAGCAAATAAATAGCTCACTCAAACGCAAGGAAGAGAGAGTTGACTAAAGGAACAGTCACCTCTCACTGGTTGTTGAGCACCCATCCCTCCTTGAGGTCCTCTTTGCCACTGGAATTCGAAAGGATTAGGATGGTCTAAATCAGAACTGATAGGCATAGCAGTTGAGGGGAAGACCTATCTCCAGACCTCCCCAGAGCTCTACCCTTTGCCACCTGCTGCCCAGCTCAGTCACAGGGCCCTTTGTCACTTGGCCTGTGTGGATGAGCACAAGGTGTAACCTCCCAGGGACGATTTCCCCTAGAAACCTCTGGGGACCATGTGGCTGCACTGGCACAGTTTCAGAGATGGAAGGCGAAAGAGAAAGACATCAACACTGAAATCTTTGTTGATTTTCTAAAACTGTGTGGAAAAGAGAAAGGAAGGTAAAGGGAAATTATTTCTGTGAGTCAAATCCTGTTCTGTTTATTTGATCCTGGAGTTTCTAAACTAACAACTGAGTACCTGGCTATGCTAGCCGTGGGCTGGGCATCAAACACTGAGATGCCCGAGACACAGTCCCAGGTCTGTTTCAGGACCTCAAACTATGGCCAAATACCCTGTCCCCCTCCCCAAGACCCCACCTTGACATTAATTTCCTAGGCTGTTATAACAAATGAACATGGTGGCTTAAAACAACAGAAATGTATACTGTCATAGTTCTGGAGGGCAGAAGTCTGAAATCAAAGTGTGGGGAGGATCACGCTCTCTCCAGGGGCTTTAGAGAAGAGTCCTTTCTTACCCCTTCCAGCTTCTGGTGACATCAGGCATTCCTTGATGTGGGGCTACATCACCCCTATGTCTGCCTTTGTCTCTTCACATGGCCTTCTCTGTTCTCTGTGTCTTTTCTTCTGTTTTGTCATTGGAATTAGGGCCCGCAGGATAATCCGAATGATCTCATCTCAAGATCCTTTAATTACATATGAAAAGATCCCTTTTCCAAATAAGGCCACATTCACAGTTCCCCAGGTTAGGACATGGACGTATCTTTTTGGGGACCACCATTCAACCCAGTGCACATGCCCCACCTTCATTCCCTCCCTCCCTCTGGATCCTCACACTCAATTTAGAAACATGTTCAAGTTGCCTCATGAAAAGGAAAATCAATTCTACTCTTATCATGATACCCTTTCACGCTGTGCCATCCATCCTTTTGTTCCTTCTCTTAGCTATCAAACGTCTCCAGAGAGTAATCTCTATTTGCTACTTCCATTTCTGACTCACCACTTAATTTTTTCTCCACTTACTTTTTAAGACAATGTGTTATGTATTTCAAGCATAGAGAAAAGTGTAGAGAACACTATGACCTTCTAAATGTTTACATTTTTCTCTCACTTTTTGTGGTAAAATATGACAAAATCTACCATTTTAACCATTTTTAAATGTATGGTTCAGTGGCATTCATTATGCTCTCTTACTTTCCAATGCTTTGTAATCTGGCTTTGACCCTCATGACTGCCCTATAATGGTTCTCTCAAAGATCAGCAGCTTCCATCCTCAACCTTCTCAACTCCTTTACCGAAATAGACACCTCCTTCTTAAAACTCTTCTTTCAGCTTCCCAGACTCCTGTTCTCTTTCAGTTAGACTGTTTCTCTAGCTCCTTCTCTCCCTGTTCTCTAAGTTAGAATCCTCCAACGACCTTCCCAGTTCCCCTTAGCTTTGATTGCTCCCTGGAAAACCTCCCATGTTCTCATCCTGTGTTATGGCTTCAACAAACTCTTCAATGCAGACAACTCGTTTAAGCTAAAGCCCTGCCTAAACGTTTAGCTAAAAGCTTAAGCTTCTGCATCCTTGGCACACATTTCCAGTTTTCTTCTGATCTCCACCTACATGTCAAACTCAGTATGTCCAAAAGGGGACACATGGTCTCTTCCTTCAAACTCACATTTCTCCCCATGTTTTTCCCCATATCTCTACATAGCACCATTACCCTCCCACTCACCCAGTGAGGCAATCTTGGCACCATCTTTGCCTTCCATATCCATTCTGATCCAGTAACTTTTATCTCTACAGTAGCTTCAATACCCCGCCCCACCCCTGTGCCCCCTTTTCCATTCTGATACTCTCTTGCCTCCCTTCTTCAACCTGGAAGATTACAGTGGACCTCTTTCAGGTTGCCCTGTCTCTACTCTCTCTATTTTCCATTCCACTTCACACATTGTTAATAGATTATTCACCCTAAAACACAGTTCTGATCCACCTCATCACACACCCTCAGTATCTCCCACTACTTTGAGAATAAAACCTAAATTCCTTGGCTGAGCCTTCACAGCTTTCCCTGAACTGGCACTGACCTTTCCCTGACCGCCACATACACTTTGCTCCAGCTCAAAAGTTGAACTGTCTGTCCTCTAGACACATCCCATGCTTCCTTCTTTACCTTTCGCCATTCAAAAATATGGGTTTTATCATTTTCTGAAAGACCTCTTTTCTTTCCGCTAAAATATGAGTAACAAAATAAGAGATACTGACAAAAGATTGCCAAATGCCACAAAGTGGAATCACCCACCTCTTATTTCCTGTACCAAACAGAAAACACACCCCAGATTATTTTTATCTGACAGGATTACAAACAGAGCTTTGTTTGCTCATGGAATTCACCAGCTTCGAGTAGAACCATCACCTTTTCAGAATCCAGATATTTTGTTGGTGACTCACCTGCCAGGGGAAGCATCAATTTTCCTGCTCTGAATTTCTGTAAGAGAAAAGGGGCTCTAGTGGCAGATAAGATAACAAATACTCTCACTTCAAACTTGAAATCTTGTGAGTGAGAGTTCCAGGAAGTCCAACCATGTTAAAGACGTGATGCAAAAATTTACAGGAGACTTCAGCCTGCAGAGAGGATAGACCATACAGTGCTCCACTGGGTATTTATTTCTTGTGCGTTTCACTTCCAAGCCCTTGATCTTACCAGGAGATGGTATCAGAATGCTTTTAAGAAACCCCCCACCCAACCCTCACTGATCCAGCCACACCAAAAGGAAATAATTCTTTTGTGAAACCTAGGTGCGGCATCTTTAATTCATTTAAAAAGACCCAAGTAGTATATCTTTCTGTCTATACAATATCTGAAATTGTAGATTTTTCTTTTGGATCCCTTTTCCATTTGGTACAATTTCCATCCCTGTGGTCATTGAGATGTTCAAACGCAGCCTGAAGCTGCAGCTTCTGCGGGTGTGAACATACTCTGTGTACCAAAAGCCCTCAGAAATTCAACAAAACACAAGCTTAGGGAGCTTAATTTTTCTTAGCAAAGAAAGATATTCTGGTATATACAACCTGGGCTTGCATTACTTGGTGGGAGCTACTAGTTGTGTCACTCTGGGAAAGTTATTTAACCTCCCTTAGCCTCAGTTTCCTCATTTGTAAAATGGGGTTATTAAATTACTTTACAGAGTTGTCATAAGGGTTTAAAATAATAATATGTAAAGAGCGTAGCTCAGGATCTGGCACTGAAAATATTTTTATTCATAGTGAAATTATTTTTAACACTGGAAATTTAGGTGAAAAAGAAGACTAGGTTGTCCTTCATTTAGAATTGTTTTTTGTGTTTACAAGATATGTGAGGGATTTTATTTTAAGAAAAAAGAAAACTATAGTATTAGGTAAGTTAATATATGCCCTTCAGATTTGTGTCCACCTAATATTTTTTTATGTTTAATATTTTTTTCAGTCACTCCTTAGGTGTGACTGACACTTATTACATTTAAAAGCAAAATCTTCCGGCCGGCCGAGTGGCGCATTGGTTAAGCGCTGGTTTTGGGATGCCAGCGGCCCCGGTTCGGATCCCACATGAGGGCCAGTGACACTGCCCTCTACAGCTAACAACAGCTCCACCTGGAGCTGGGCTGTGCGAGCCCCGGTGATGGTGTGGGCTGCAGCCCCTGCTGCAGTGGGCTGCCATAGGCTACAGTGAGTGGCCCGCAGCCAGCGTGAGTGGCTGGCAGCCAAGAGTGAGCTGCCAATAGCCGCGGTGAGCGACATCCAGAGGCCAGCGACCGATCTGCCTCATCCGGGAAGAGCGCAATGACGATAACCAACAGTGAAGCAACATCCTCCGCAACTAAACTGAAGAACAAAAAGACAGCAACTTGTCTGTTCCCTTTCCCCGATTCCCCAACGCTGTTCCCCTCCGCCAATTCCCCAATAAAATCTTTAAAAATAATAATAATAAAAAATAAAAGCAAAATCTTCACAGATTTTGTAATATTTTCCCCTGCTATATACAGGAACATTTCACTGTTTTCATGAGATAGATGTTTCCAGGATATTCCCACTGTGCCTAGAACAGGGCTTGATTCTTCTGTAAGGTTCCTGCTCTCCCCCACTTTTAGTTCCTATGGGCGAGGTGAGGCTTAACCCCCAACTCCAGGACTCCAGCAAGTGACCTAGGTGTCGCCAATGAAAACATCGTATTCTCTGGCCACACTCATTGGTTCAGAGATGAGCATGTGACCTAAATCAATCCAATGAGAGAGTTATTAGGGAATTGTGGGAGCCACTAGAAAAGACACCCCCTCTTCCCTGTGGTAGACAAATCTGAGGGGTGTGAAGCCGAGGCCCCTGCAGCCATGTTGTTACCACATGGCACATGGTCAGGAAGCCAGCACAAAGGAAGACAGGCAATGCAATGGAGAGAAAGTTAAGAAGAGAATGGGATTTGAGCACAGGAAGTCCAGAGTTAAAATGGCAGAAAGGGCAAAAGATGAAGGAATTAATGGGGGAATGAGGAAAAAGAGAGAATGGGAGCCTGGAGTGGAAGGGGTGGATTAAACAGGTAAGCAGAAGGAGGAAAGGACAGAAATAGCTTCTTTAGCCTTCCCTGAGGCCCAGCTCCTACTATCTTCCCAAGGTCCTTCTCCGTCATAGAAGTTCAATCAATATTCATTAAAAATACAGCCTTTCTTTTTGGAACCTATTCAAAGGAAGTTATAAAGAATATACACAAAGATTTATGTGCAAGGGTGTTCATTGCATCTTACTTAAGAGAACAGAAAGTTGTGACCAATATAAACACCCCACAATATCTGTGCACAATATTAAATGTGGGTAATATTTCATACACTCACCCAATCTGAGAGGAAATACACAAATATGTTATTTATGGTGGCTGTTTGGTGGTGAGATTATGGGAGGTATTTATGTATCCATTTGCTTACCTGTGCATTCTAATTTATTCTATTAAGAACATGTATAAGTTGTAGAGTAAAAAGGAAATAATCAAGTGTAAAGGCTTCAACCGGGATGAAACTCAGCTGTTGCTGACTTGTAGCCAAGGGGTTTTCTCAGGAGAGCCAGGCCGGGTGCCAACCCTCACCCCATCCTCCCGCAGAGGCACCACCTATGGCCCTCCTATGGGACTAACTTGGACCACAGCTATCAGGGCCCCAAAGCTGAGCTTAGACCCAGAAACCACCCCTCTGCTGAAAAGGGACACAAGGTACTGAAGGCCTTTACTCAAAGCTGGACCAGGTCACTCGTTCCTGTTTTCCTTCTTGGCAAACAGGCCACACACTAAAGAACAGCTGCAGAGAAAGGCATCAGTCCAAGAACTAGGTGTGCTGGGAGTTCACCATTCTATTTTCACTTCTTCCCCTCTCCCACCCTATGCAATGCCAACTTGGACCTGGACCCTGACTAATTCAAGATCTATTTCCAGGACATCCCCTGCCCTTCCGTTCCCATTCCAGGCTTGGTTCCTCCAGAATGTTGGGCTAAGAGGTAGGACAGAGAGGGGCAAAGGGTCTCATACCAGTAGACCACTGCTGTGGCCTGATGATGGCTGCTGTTTCTCTGGAAAACATGAACTGACTTCTGATGCCCTCTGGGAGGCAGGCATCCAAATGTTGGCTTCCTCTGGGGGGATATCTGTGAGTTCTTTAGAAGGACTTGCAGGGCAGGGATACACAAATCCAGGTTCAACCCTTCCATGCCCCTCAGCTCCCATCACTAGTTGTAGACTCTCCAGCCTCTTTGAGCTCAAGCTCCCTGGAAGGTAGGGGAGAACTGTCTTGGGATGGGGATGGAACAACCCCAACTACATTCTAAGTAACATGCACTTGAACCACAGGGAACCCATTCCCTGGCCTTGACAAACTGGATGCATTCAGGCTGCCTCTTGAAACCCTTCCTTCTGCCTTCTCTTCTTTCTCCAAGAGTGTTCTCTCTGCTTGTAATGATGTAGTGGAAAATCAGCACATCTTCTTTGTAATCAAATGTCCAACTGGAGAACTAATTTACACCTCAATCTTTGTGGATGATTTTCTTATAACCTACTCACTAGAGAGAAAGTACAGCTATCCCCATTTCCTATCCCCACAGGATGGGAAGGAATCACCTCTCCTCATACCTACTATACTCCAGTGACTCTTAGATTGACTTCTCTCTCTCATTCCTGTCTTTTTAGGTAGAAGATGGTGGTTGGTGGTAACTCCTGGTCTTTTTAGGTAGAAGATGGTGGGTCATCTCTCTCTCCTCTTAGGAATCCTTGGTTCTCTGACTTCTATAAATGTTGGCTCAGGTATTAAGAACTTCTCTGTCCTTATTCTTGGGTACTAGTAGCCAAGTCCAGGGCAACAGTAGGAGTCTACTAAATAGCTTGTTACATGTGTAAAGTAAATAAAGATCCAGCGCTCTTCATTCATTTGTGTAGAGCCAGAATTTTATCTGGTATCATTTCCTTCTGCTTGAAGTACTTTCTTTAACATTTCTTATAGTACAGGGCTACTGGGAATCAATTCTTTCAGTTTTTGTATGTCTGTAATAGTCTTTTGCATTGATTTTTGAAAGATCATTTTGCTGGGTATAGAATTCTAAGTTGACAATATTTTTCTTTCAGAACTGCAAAGATTATTGTTCCTCTGTCTTGTCACTTGCTTTGTTTCTGATAAGAACTCTGCTGTCATCCTTATATTTGTTCCTCTCTTCATACCATAACTATTTTTCTCTGACTACTTTTAAGATTCCCACTTTATCACTCGTTTTGAGCAATTTGATTATGATGTGCCTTGGTATAATTTGCTTCATGTTTCTCTTGCTTGAATTTCACCTTGTTGAATGCTAGATATTCTTTTATTTTCCCCATATTCTTGAGTATTGTTCTGGGACACAGTTAAGTTACTCGGAAATAGTTTAATCTTTTCAAGGCTTGCTTTTAAACTTTATTAGAAAGGATCACAGCAATAGTTAGTCTAAGGCTAATTAGGTCTCATCGCTGAAACAAAACCCTTCTGAGTAGTCTACTCAATGCTCCATGAATTATAAGGTTTTCAACTCTGGCTGGTGGAAATGGAGACTATTCCCTATCCTGTGTGAACTCTACGGATTGTTCCCTCTAACCTTTTGGATGGTTCTTTCCTTATATGCACGTACTGATCAGTTCTCAGTTGAAGACTCCAAAGGGACTCTCTGTAGGACTCCCGAGTTTTCTCTCTGAGCTGCTTTCTCCTCTCCAGTGTTCTGCTCACTGAACTCTAGCTTCATTGGTCTCCATGGGATCCCAGCTCCACCTTCTCTACTCAGGGATACTGCTGGGCTCTACCCGTATTCCTCTCCCCAGTGATTTGGCCTGGAAATTCTCTCCAGGCATTAATTAGGCTGGAGACAATCACAGGACTCGCCTCATGTTTCCACTCTCTCAGGAATCACTGTCATGCACTGAGTATGATCTGAAAATCGTTGGTTCAGATATTTGGTCTGGTCTTTTACTTGATTCAGAACCCTGGTGTATTTTCTGTAATTCCTGGAATCATGAATGTTAGCTCTTAGATGGGCTTCAGAAATCATCTAAGTCCATACCTCCCATTCGCCAATGAAGAAACTGAGGTGGGAGAGGGATGAGTTTGTGACAGAGTCTGCACTGGGCCAGGTCTCCTGACTTCAGATGGAAGTTGTTTCGAAAGAAGTGAGCTCCCTAGAGAAAAGAAGGAATCTGGGGAACTTCAAATTAAGACTCATGTGTCAAAGAGTAAGTAGAGTCAGTTGTTTTTTGGGTCTTACTGCCTTCCTTATTTCCACATTTACCATGTTTTACGTCTTCAGTGATGTTGGGCCTTTACCTCAATCTCTGACTTGTCCTCTACCAAGCCAGTCTCCTAGAATAATTGGAGGATATTATGGAATTTCAGAACCAGGAAGAGGCCGAGAGCAGAACAGGGATTGTGCTCACACCCCCAAAAACTTCCCAAGGGGTACTGAAGATTGTCTGAGCCAACGTATCATTTTATAGACAAGGAAATGTGGACCAAGACAGGTTTACTGGTGCACTGAGGCAGGACTGAAATCTCGATTTTACACTCAGCTGTCCACCTGTGAAAGACGATGTGCTTGAGTGTTAACCAGCCAGCTCTTAATGAAGAAACTGAGGCAAGAGAGGGATGAGTTTGTGGCAGACCCTGAACTGGGCCAGGTCTCCTGACTTCAGATGGAAGTTATTTTGAAAGAAGTGAGCTGTATTATTAATATATATTCAGCTCACTACATCGTATACCCACAAGAACCACTCCAATTGCAGCTGGCATTCTGTATCAGAAACTTTTCCAAGTCTTTTTATTCATGTTTTCAGAGAACTTGTAATATAGTCTGTTTTGTTTGTTTGTCTACACAGCGGGGTGAGACTTCCCAAAAGAAACCTGGGGTCACTATGAGAGGAAGTTTTTGGAGAAGAGGACAAGTGTCAAAGAGGAGGAGGAGGAAGAAGGAAGGAAACAATGAAAGCAATAAGCCCATTTCTCAGGTCATTTAAAAAGCCTCTAATTTGGATCACTGAGCAGATAGTATCTATTTTTCTTTGTTTGAGGTACTTGTAAAGGAACTGCCACCGCCCCAGTTACTTTAACACAATGCTAAGCACACACTTCTCAGCACGTAAAACCCGGGTTGTGATGCACAGGGAACCTTTGCTTTGCCTTGTTGACTGGTCATCACAATGGGGCCTTTCATTGCAGGATCACACGGTTCCGGGCAACGTGACCTAAGAGCTGGCAACGGCTCTGGGCAGCACAAAGGAACGGAACTTGTCTTTGTGCTGCGAGTGCAGTGTTCGTGTTTGGAGTTACTTGCAATTGCTCCTCAGTTCAGAGCTCGGGCAGCGGTCTGAGCCACTCAGGTGCACTGCTGCACCCCTTTGTTGCACCTGTGCAGCTCGTTGGTGGCCAAAGCTGAGCCAGGCTCCCAGAGCAAAGGAGGTGATAGGGCTGAGTCCACCTGGGGAAACAAACACCCCTCTGAACATACTGTGGTAATTATTTTAACTTCTTTAATGAACTTGTACATTTTCAGAAAGAGCTGAACTAAGCAGAGTGGAGAATTTTCACACAGATAAGAGTGGGAAAATGAAAGTGGGTCACCAGGAAAAGCCTCCTGGCAAAATTGACAGAAGAACTATTACAAACATTGTTTTTAAGGCAACTTTACAGGGTATTACTTAACCCCCATTGGTCCTATAGGGTGAGGTGGGGCTTTTATCTCAATCCACAGGAAAAGGCCTCAATCCACAGGAAAAGGCCTCGAGACAGCTGGGCTGTAATGTAATTCTCTCCATTGATTAGTCTTCACCTCTTCATTATTAAGGCAGTAAAATGCAACCAGCTTGCCTTAAAACAGCCACCTTAAAACAAAGTATGTGGAGGTCCTGATGTGCTTTCCAAACCATCAACAATTCATTATATTCAGCACAGTTTTGGTGGGGGGCTAACTGAAAATGGTACTCATATGGGGTTGAACATCTACTATGTGTACCCTGGACATGCTGCTATCCTCCATGATCACAGTTTCACTGAAGACCAGTCGCCAAGAACATCTAGAAAGCCATGAGAATGTTGACAAGATATATGTAGTGAATTAACTGCTTGCGCTGCCCTAGGCTCTTCACATGCAATATCTCATTTAATGCTGAAAACAGTACCACGAGGAGGGGCCAGCATGTCCCCCAGTTTGCAAAAAAGGAAACAGGCTCAGAGAGGTTAAGGAGCCGACCCTAGATCACACAACTAGAGCCAAGATTCAAACCCAGACAACGTGGATCCACAGACCATGCACTTGTCCACCAGCTACTGTGGTTAGACAGGGACAGGAGCAGGGGGCAGAAGAAAGGAGAGGTGCAGGGAGGGGGTGGTACCGAAAATGAGACTCCGATGACATCCCCTACGAATCTCCCAAGGCCAGGAGAGAGAATTCCCCTCCACTGCAACAAACTGAGACTGTAGAGAAGAAAGACAGACAAACCTGCACCAAATGAGAGAGAGCAGAGTGCTGATGGCAAAATATCAGTGAGACGCTGTGGTTTATGCTCTTTTGTCTTTTCTCTCTGGCTCCCCTAGCAACGGTGAAGCAACATCAAGGTTAACGCACGAAAGGCGCTGACTTGACTGTTCCTCCAAGGCAGCATCGCTGCTAAACAGAAATGCGTGTTGATTTCTGCTCTGTTAAGCAAGGGCAACAAACATCCTCTGGGCCTGCCCAGTGGAAAAGGACAAAAAGCAGACGGAAAGATGTGTACATTTCAAGGTTAGGTGAGAAAAGAAAAGCAGGCTGTAAATGAATTTTTGAAATATTAAGCTACTAGCAAAACACTAACAGTTCACCAAGAGGACAGCAGAGGAAGTAAATAAAATGCAAGGGGGCGTAAGGGGTGGGGGGAGAGACTCTTATTTTAGGCTGTTTTGCCACAGCATATTGCTGCTGCCACGTTTTTCTAGAGTGTCTGAAAATATCAGTCTTTGAAATACATATGCATTATTTTTTGAGACGTGTGTGTCTATAGCCTGAGGGTTGAAAAACAAACAACTCAATTGCCATGAGCTCATGCTGGAGTCTGTGTAAATTGTTTCCCCTCCTTATGTATAATGTTTCTAATTAGGACTATTATGGAGGATGAGCTTTGTGGGCTGGTGAATTGGCTCTTTGTGCTAATTGCAAACAGAGGGCTCAGTGCCGGCAGCGCACTGGCTGACCTGCTTCTTAGATACATCAGTAGACAGGGAGGGTGCCTCCAACCCCACTCCCTCCTGTCCCATAGCAGAGGAATCATCTGAGGGGATGTGCTCTTGCCCCATCATCTCACCTGTCATTAAAAACAAGTCATCTTTCCAAGGGTGAACAATATACTCTGGCTCCTCCCTCTGCATCAAGCATTTTAGAAATGTCCCCCTTTCACTTTTGTGAAGTGAAAGTGGAGGACACCGCCTCGGATGTACTGAGGCCTTGAAGACAGGAGGCCAAGAGGGCATGAGTCTCCCTGGCTTGGACTCTTCCGGCTCCCACCCCTGACATGCTTCTCTGTGTAGGTCAGAGACACTTGAGAAATGAGTCCTCAACCACCTGAGTAGCTGATGGCAAGCATGTAATTCTCTTCTACAGGTCAACCTCGATCATTCTTTTAAGAACTGTCTCACTGGTGCCAGGCCCTATGCCCTTCCCAGGTTTGGTTGTGGTGGGCAGGGCTTAGAAACATGGCATTAGCTTGGCTTTGGGGTCTCCTCATCCTTGGTCTCAGAGGACCAAATAAAGGTCCCTTGTTGTTCTAACAAAACGTTTCCATCATGGGGCCTGGAGGATCCACAGTACCTACCTAAGAGGTGCCCAAATTTCAAGAAAGGTGGGGGCTGGCCCTGAAAATCCTTCCCCAGGGATTCTGGTAAGCTCAGATGGGGTAGTAGCAGTGGACTTGGACGAGCTTCCCATTGCCTCTGGCCAGTTGTATCACTGCCTTGTCTGGACCTGCAGAGTCAAAACAGTCCAGCCCACAGAACAAAAGCCACGTTTGGAAGAAGACCAAGTTGGGGCCTGAGACCCTGACACTGCCAGAAAAAAAAAAAAAAAGCCACATCATGGCCACCCCACGGCAAACCCCAGACATCATCAGGCAGATCCTTCTGCCTATGAACCCATTGGCAGTTCCCTGGGGAGTGGGAATTGAGCAGGGCAGTAAGTCTCCAGAGCCAGCAGGACATGGAGCTCGTGGGCAGTCTAGCTGCAAACCAGGCTGAGGGGGCGGCATGAACTGCTGCTCTGAACCCCAGGGGCACGCATGCCTTCTGCCTGGCAGTTTTCCAAAGCCCTTCCGGATGCCCTTTCCATGACCTAGTTTTCTACCTGGGCTGAAATGAGAAAGACAAGTATAGCACAGTGAGTTTTTCAAGCTAAATTTGTTCCATTTAACGAACTGCCATTTGTTCTGCGACTATGTTCTTTTTACTTTTTTGGTAGGAAAAAAGGGACTTACTTTTAAGAAACAGATGGGATAATGTAATAGATGACAATATTTTGGGGCTTGCTTTTTTAAATTCCTATTTAGCAAAATAAAATAAAGCAACACTATGTTAGTCCTCCATTTTGTTTGTTAGTGAGTTTGTTTTGTTTGTATGTATAGTAGATTAAAGATGGACACAAATCCTTTGGCACTTCTGCCATTGAGAGTTACATCTAATTTGACTCCTCTTTGATCTGGGCTGGCCTTAGAGACTTACTTGGCTAAGTCACTAAAATGTGGAGGACATGACAGTCTAAAACTTCTGAAAGTAGGTCACAGAAAGTCTTGCATCTTCCTCCTAGGTCTCTTGGGACCCAAGTGCCATGCTGTTAGGAAGCCCAAGCAGCCATAAGGAGAGGCCCTTACAGAGAGGAAGGTCCCTGGGCCAACAGCACTGGATGAAGAGTTCCTAACTGACCACCAGCACCAACTTGCCAGGCACTGAGTGTGCCCTCTTGGAAGTGGACCCTAACGCCTCAGGGGAGCTGCCACTGTTTATTTTTCTTTAATCTTTTTCCTCTCTGTTTTTCAGATTGAATAATTTCTAATTATTCAAATTCACTGATTCTTTCTTCTGTGACCTCCTCTAGATTTTTAAATTTCTGTTATTATATATTGCAACTCAAATTTTTCATTGTTGTTTTTTTAATAATGTCTGTTTCTTTTTTGAGATTCTTTATTTATCAAATCATTATCATTATGCTGTCCTTTGATTCTTAAGCATGGTTTCCTTTAGTTCTTTGAACATATTTATAACACCTGCTTTAAAACCTTTGTCTGATAAATCTAATTGCTGGGCTCACTCAGGATCAGTTTCTATTGTTTGCTTTTTTTCCTGAGTATGGGTTGCTCTCTTTTTGGGAGTATGATTCAGATTTCATGTTCTTTGCATGTCTTATAATTTTTGTTGGAAACTTGACATTTTAGATAATATACTGTAGTCACTCTGGACTCTGATGTCTTTTCCTGAAGTGGTTATTATTGGTTTTCCTTAACTTGCCTGAACTTAATCTGCAGAATCTGTGTCTCTGGCAGTGTGTGCTTAGTTTTTGTTTTTAATTCTAATGTTTAATTTTTAGCCTGGCACCTTAACAGTTGTCCCTGTGTCTGCATACTGTAGTGTTTAGTCAGTGATTGGGCAGAGATTGTGCTCAAACACCTTAAGTTTATAAAATCCATCCTCTGCTGATGGGTCTGTGTGTGGGTTGAGGAATGCATTCAAAGTTCAGTCAGTTGTCAAGTCTGCCTGACTTTTACTTCCTTCTAGGCTTTCTTGGCTTTCCTCTGTACATATGCATAGTTTCCTGTCAATCAGGGATATGTGGAGAGCTTATATAGGTTTTCTATGGCTCTGTCATTTCTAGGATTTCCCCATTAAAGTTCTGGCTGGTCAGCTGCTCACTCCAACCAGGACTGCAATCTTCAGGCAAGCAGAGCTGTGAGTTTTCAATTTCCACTGAGTTTGCTGCTTTTACTGACAACACTGCTGGGTGTGGGTCCTCATCTTCCATTCCAAATCAAATCCACCCTCCTCTGACAGTGAGGCTACTGGTTTTCAAAGCCAGCATTACTCTGGTAAAATTACCAGCTAAATGTGCTGGGGGCACAGGAGAGGGAGCAGGTCCAGACGTGAAGGCCTCAAACTCTCATCATCTTTACATAAAATTTTAGCAGCTTTTCGTGACTAAATGCTTCTCAATTTGTTGTTTCCTTTTGGTTGATTTCCAAACTCCTAAAATTGTTGTTTTTTACACTATTTCCCAGTTTTATATTTTATTTTGGGGGGTGAGAATTTGCTAACCTCTTCACTCTGCCAATCCCAGAAGTCTCACCCAATATATATTTGTAAAATGCAGTCACACTGCACATGCTGTTTTCTACACTGAAAAATCCATTCTAGATTTCCAGTTTGATTCATGCATTTGATGATGTGCTTTCCTTCTGATGGTTTTCTAAATTCCCAAATTGAACTTTTGGGTTCATCACCTACTTTGACCTGGAATTCCTTTAAAAACTCAAAGAAACCTAAACTGATCATGTAGTCAGGAGACTCCTCACTTGGGCCCTTTAAACCTAAGGGTGAGAGAAAGTAATAACAGAGATAGGGAGGGGCAATTAATATATTATTTTCAATATTTCAAAAGCATCACATGGAAATTGTACAATTACCAGAGATAAGGCTAAGCTAACCACAATGTCTCACTACTAAGTTTTGGGCTGGAATTACTTTGACTCATAATAAGAATTCTGGTAATCTTATGCTATCAGAGAGTTTTGTTGGTAGCTATAAATAGCATTGGTTAACAAAAGTGGGAGGGTAAGCCAATTATTACCTAATAAAGCAGCTTATTTTAAACATGGGTGTAGGTCCAAGGGAACAAAGGAACAATGAAAGGGACCCTTGGTGATAAAACAGATGGAAACCTCTGTGGTTCAGATGAGGGAACCTGAAGCCAGGCCAGTAGGCTACATGGCAATTTAATAGCAGGACCCAAACCTACATCGATAGACAACTCAACTTATCCCTTAAGCCTAGAAATATATTACACAGAGTACATAGCCACTGTCAATTAAGTCCTATGATTTAACTAATAAAAAATATAGACCAGTGCTATCTTATAGAACTTTCTGCAATGATAGAAATGTTCATATCTGTATTGTCCAAAATGGTAGCCACTAGTTACATGTAGCTGTTGAGTACTTGAAATATAGCTAGTGAAACTGAGGAACTGAATTGAATTTTTATTTAATTATAGTGGCTAATATTTGGGAGACTGAAGATATAGACATTTGTGCCATTCATAAAATTAAATTCCTCCTCTAAGCTATTCAAAGTGTAAGGCAGTTATTTTCAAATTTTAAATCACAGAATCCTTTCCTACTGGAACCCAAATGCTCTCTCCTCTACTTTCTACCCTTATCAACTCTTATCTGTCCTGACCCACTTGGGCCCTTGGGCACCTCCTCAGAACTCTAAGACTGCACGGAGCATGGTGTGAAAATCACCACCAACCACAACAACAAAAAGGCAGGAGAATAGAGCAGCAGCATGTAATTCCCCTAACAAATATTTACTGAGCAGCAACTTGGAACCAGGCACTGATCCAGACATTCTATGCGTTACACAGGAAATATGGCCACTGCATGAAGAGACAGGAAAAGACAATAACGTTTCTCAATAACATCTTAGCCAGATGCTGTCCATACCTTATCTCATTTTGTCATCGTATTAGCTCTATGAAGTAAACATTATGATCCACATTTCAAAGTTTAGTATACTAGGCTTTGAGAGAGAAATAGCTCACCCAAAAGCACACACACAACTGGTCAGGAGTTGCTGGGACCCAGGTCCGCCTCACTCAAAGCTATGTTATGCCCCTCCAGGGTTCACCATGCAGAAAGAAAGGTTGTCATGTCCCTGGAGGCTCAAATGAGCTCCTTTGGGGACTGGAAATGTGAGAAATAATATTATTCTATGCAGGTTAAACTGCCACTTTCTGAAGCAGTTCTGGAAGTCCTCTTTTGTGAGTGTCTTTAGTTGCACCATTGTGCCTGCCTCAATGTCCTGAACCATTTTGACTTTGGAAAAGAGCCAGAAGTCACACGGTGCCAGATCCAGTGAATAAGATGGATGAGGACACACTGTAATGTTTTTACTGGACAGAAATTGCGGTACCAGAAGCGATGTGTGACAAGGAGCATTGTCATGATGGAAGACGATTTACGGCACACTTTAAAGCTCACCTTCTCTCAACCGTAGCTCACACCTGACTGATTGCACTGAACAAATTGAAACTTGTCACACACTGTTATTAAAGTTTGATGCACCACTTCTGTATTGAAGATCCCTGCTTTTCTGTTGAATGGCACTCAGCAGCAACATTTACTGTATCTATTGATCACAATGGAAAGGCTCTGTGTCACACATGGCTTCTGGTACAGCAATTTCTGTCAAATAAAAACATTACGGTGTGTTCTCATTCACCTTATTCACCGGATCTGGCACTGTGCGACTTCTGGCTCTTTCCCAAAGTCAAAATGAATCAGGTCATTGAGGCAGCCACGACAGCATAACTAAAGACACTCAGGAAAGAGGACTTCCAGAACCGCTTCAGAAAGTGGCAAGGATGATGGGATAAGTGTGTTTGCAGCTAGTGGGAGTTTTTTGAGGGGGACTAATGGCAATGTGTCTTTTACTGTAATAAATTTTTAAAATTGAAACATTCACCATATTTTTTTTTATCTCACCTTGTACCTTGTCCTATTCACCTTTTTCATTTGGCTATTCCTGACTTGTATCCTTTAAATAAACTGGTAATAATAAGTAAACTGTTTTCTTGAGTTCTGTGAGCTGTTCTAGCAAATTATCAAACCTGAGGAGGGGTCATAGGAATTCCTGATTAATAACCAGTCAGTCAGAAGAGGCCTGGACATATGATTGACTCTAAAGTGGGGGCAGTCTTGTGGAACTAAGCCCTTAAATGGGGATCTAATTCCAGGTTGTTAGAATCAGAATTGAATTAAAATGTAAGACACTTGGTTGGTGTCTGCAGTGAATTGGAGAATTGTTTGGTATGGAAAACTTACACGTTTGGTATCAGAAGTGTTAGATAGAAATGGATCCTAGTAATCAGCTTCTTGAGCTTAAAGCCAGAGACTCTTCTGATCTTCCTGCTTCCCAGGTTCTGTGTCCGCTCACTATGCCCTCTCTCATGTGTCACCTGCAAGAGAAGAACACGCCAGCTGTTGGACACTTTCTCTCTTCCTTGGTGATACCTGTCATTGCAATTCTTCCAGAAGACCCTGACCACTGAGCCAGGTTACCCAACCATGGTTCATACTTTTACCTAGAGCAGGCGTCGGCAAACTGCGGCTCACAAGCCCCATGAGACTCTTTGGGTACGTACATGTGGCTCTGAAGTATAACTGAAAATGAAACTATCATAGTTTCATTTATAAAATTTTTAAAGGATATTGTTCACATAATGGTGATTTCATTTGTTTTATAGGTCTCACAAAACTTTGAGGGACAGGATTGGCTCTTCTATCTCAAAAGTTTGCCGACTCCTGCCCTAAGGCCCTCTCTCCTTAGCTGATCCAACCCCAGAAGTGAGTGGGAGCTGGTGAACAAGTCTGTAGCCTGAGAAGTTTCATCCTTGGGCAGCAACTTCGAATGGTGAATTTTAAAAGTAGCTACTTACAATGACACCGTTTTTCATAAGTTTTGACCACAGGGAGTAAATGTACTAATCGAACACTCAGATGTGAGGTTCAGGATTGAGTGACAGCTGAGCTCATTGACTTCATGGGCTCAGAAGTTAGATTCAGCAGACTTCAAAGCAGCTGTTATAACTATGTTGAAAGAATTAAGGGAAACTACAATGACAATGACTCAATATATGAAGTCTCAATAGAGAGGTAGAAACTATAAAAAGGAACCAAATGGTACATTCACTTCTGGCATGATGGAGTGAGGAAGTCAACAAGTCCTCTCTCAGAAATTATAAATCTGGTCAAAATAGTCAAAACATATATAACATTTACTTCTTAAAACTGAAGAACGCTTTGTTCAAACAGAAGTATAAATGGGAACTCACCTGGTAAATAGAAAAAGTGGAAAACCCTGAGGATGCAGCAGATCACCCTCCACGCCTAGCCTGACTTGCTGCCTCCTTTGATTGGTCTGCAGAATCCCCCTGAGAACTATGGCATTGAACCAATAAATTGGCATTTGGGGTTCACCTCAGGCTCTCAGGCCTTTAAAGCTAAGTGTTGGCTTCTGGATTATCTGGTAATAATCCCATCCCCAGTTGGCCTTGATTTAGCTCAGTGGATCTCACTAGAACCAATACCCCCAGAGAACTTTTTAGAAATTTGCAGGGACTCTTGGGGTTGTCTAATGATTTAGAGGTATTGCTGGCCTGCAGTGGGTAAGGGCCCCAATTGCTGGTCAAGCTAACATGTGCAGGACTATGCCCCACAATGAAGAACTGTCCTTCATCCCTTGCAAATTTTGAATAACCTTCCAGTCATTCATTAGGTGATAAAACCTCTTTATAGTTATATGAACCTAGAACCAAATTCTATATACCATAAGCCAACTTTACATATAAACAAAAGGTATTTTTTGCATCATTTTACTATACACTGGATGGCTAGGAATGAGACTACTATATAAAGTAAATCATACTTTGACTTTTTTTTTTTTTTTTTAACTTCACCAAAACTTGTTCATCATTTCAGAAAGTCGGGTCACTAACAGCACCATGGCTGTGGTATCTGAGTTTTCTCCCTAATTCACTGGCTTCTAATGCAATCACATCAAACATTTACACATTGAAATACATATTACTTTAAGTTACTTTCCTTTTCTTCTCTAGGGCATTGTATTGATATATTTTCAAATGACATATATAGGTCAGTTACTTTATCTATGAATTTCATGATAAGGACATTACAAAAATACTTCTTATAAAAAGGGGGTGTTGGGTCTGACAGAGTTGAGAACCACCAACTTAGACAATATGCTTATCCCTTCCATTCAACAGGGGGCCCAGATAAAACATTAACTAATAAGAAAAAATACGGGGTGAGTGCAACTAAATGCCAGTCAGGTGGACATCTAGGAAGAATTCTTTGAAAAGGTTGCTTAGTGGAGGCTGGAGTAATTCAGAAGGTTTCATGGAAATGGGACTTATGCAGACTCTCATGGGGGAGCAGGCTTTGGAGGACTGAGGAGGGGAAGCTCTCCCAGAGTTTGGTACACTGGGAGGACTCTATGCAAATCTATGCAAAGAGGAGAGCGTGTGAGCCCAGACACCGTGCAGCACTCGCCAGGCGACCACGGAGAGACATGGGGCCGTTGGCGCATGTTCCATTTCCTAAGGGGCTTTGAGGGGTTTCATCAGTTATAGATTTCGTTGTTACAGCGCTTTGATGATTTATGTGTATCATCATAACCTGTCACCGCTGCTAAGGAATAAATGTTTAATTTTCTAATCTACAGACACTAAAAATAATAATATGGGAGTCATTCCTTTAAATATGAAGATGGCAGATCCTGGTAATAATGGTAGAAGACACTCGATTTGTAATAAGCCCCTACTCTTTACCAATTAACATTTCCAAACACAGTGCTTTGAATGTTCTGTACTCGTTCCAATGGTTCTGACTAGTTAAACCTCCTTATCTGAATGATTCTGACTGCAAATTCCAAAAAACAAACAAACAAAAAATGAAACCGATTTTTTAAATAAGGACATTTATAATGTCCCAGAAGAGAATTCCAGAGATGGGCAGTCCCACGGCTGGTAAAATCAGTGATTTGATGCAGTTGCCAAGGTCCCCAAGATGGCTGCCACAGTTGCCATGTTATATACAGAAGTCCAGAAAGAAAAGATGGAATGTTTCTGTCTTGGTTATCTTTGTAAACTTGAAACTAATCCTCCTAGAAAATCCCCGAGAAGGCTTTCCCTCAAATGTTATTGGCCAGAATTGCATTACACATCCATGCTTGAACCAATGGCTTGTCAAGGGAATGACCTACGTGTTGGGTTTGGTCCCATCAGTATTCATCCTGTGGAGAGGAGGAGAGGCCCATCCTCCATGGAAGGAGATGGCGGCTCTGGACACAGTAAAGAAATCAGGCTTCTGACAGCAACAACAGCGCCTACCGCAACCAGGGGCTTGCAAATTGTTTTCTCCAGAGCCTTCTCCAGAAGTGCAGGGAAAGGGAATTCTTTGGTCAAATAAGCTTAGACAAGGGGGCACTAGATCACCTTCCTGAAAATTCAAGGTGTCATCAGCATAGTAAAGGCTGAGAAAGTCTATACTTTGTGTGTAACCCAGCCATTTCCAGATATACTTGACCATGCAAGCTGTTGTTTGTGAAAGCCTCTAAACAAGCCAGCAGAAGTGGTGCTCCATGAAACGTCTGTTTGTGAAACGCTGGGTTGGGTGCTGACTATTCACTCAGCTTTCATAGCAGCATTTTAAGTTGGATTTAGGTGTTCCTAAGTTTTATGTGCAAACGCTTTTAGAAGAATTTTAGGCAGTTTTATTTTTTGCATGTTTTGCTACTTTTTTAAAACAGAGCATAAAAACGTTGCAGGATTCATTTGCTCCCTTCTGTGCATTAGAAAGGGTGTGGTGGCTGTGGTCGGCTGGAGACCCACTCGTTTGCTGAAACTAGAGCTGGTGAAAAGATCTAGATTCTAGATCTATTATTGTTTTCATTACTTAGCCTTTGGAGCAAACAAAAGTGAATTCTGTTGCCCAGGGTGAGTTCCAGATAAGATGTCCAGCCTTTCTATTATTTTTGTTTTCCCAGAAAACACAGGGACAAGAAAAATCCAAAGAGACTATCCAAGTCACATGACACTTAAACCACTCCAAGGGCAACATAATGGTTGCTAGTTTCCAACAGGGAGGGAATGTGGCCTCACTTAGGTCACTAACCAATTAGAAAATTTTCAATTTAGGAAGTTGTTCTATATGCCCAACCTGAATCTTCTATAGCTCACTTAGCAAACGTATTGAACTTTCATTATATGTACCAGGCCCTGGGCATTTCAAAGGTGAACAAAACCAGAAACACGATCCTTGCTTTAACAAGTACACTATCTAGTTGGTGTCAAGATACAAGTCCAAGTATTAAAAAGATAACAGGAGAGCTAAATGATACAGGGGAACTTCAGAAGAAAAGTCACCGGACAATATTAAGACTACATGAGATACACCCTGAATTTCTGCTTAAAAACTTATTTTCCTTCCTTTTGTGCACGGTTTGCCTCCAGAACCCAGGTATACTGAAAACCACTAAATCTAAGCCTAATGGGAAAAGAAAAGACTCATATCAGCATCATCATAATTGGACAAATAGATTCTGACAAGTCTAGCACTACTGGTCATCTGATCTACAAATGTGGTGGAATTGACAAAAGAACTATCAAAAAACTTGAGAAGGAGGCTGCTGAGATGGGAAAAGGCTCCTTCAAGCGCGCCTGGGTCTTTGAGAAACTGAAAGCTGACCGCGAGCGTGGGATCATCATTGATATCTCCCCGTGGAAATTTGAGACCAGCAAGTATTATGTGACCATCATTGATGCCCCAGGACACAGAGACTTCAAAAAACGGGATTACAGGCACATCTCAGGCTGACTGCGCTGTCCTGATTGTCATTGCTGGTGTTGGTGAATTTGAAGCAGGTGTCTCCAGGAATGGGCAGACCCGTGAGCATACCCTTCTGGCTTACACACTGGGTGTGAAACAACTAAATGTTGGTGTTAACAAAATGGATTCCACTGAGCTGCCTTACAGCCAGAAGAGGTATGAGGAAATCGTTAAGGACGTCAGCACCCACATTAAGAAAATTGGCTACAACCCTGACACAATAGCATTTACGCCAGTTTCTGGTTGGAATGGTGACATGCTGGAGCCAAGTGCTAACAGGCCTTGGTTCAAAGGATGGAAAGTCACCCGTAAAGATGGCAGTGCCAGTGGAACCATGCTGCTTCAAGCTCTGGATTGAATCTTGCCACTAACTCATCCAACTGAGAATCTGCCCCTACAGGATGTCTACAAAATTGGTGGCATTGGTCCTGTCCCTGTGGGCAGAGTGGAGACTCATGTTCTCAGGCCTGGCATGGTGGTCACCTTTGCTCCAGTGAACATTACAACTGAAGTCTGTTGAAATGCACCGTGAAGCTTTGAGGGGAGCCCTTTCTGGGCTTTGTGTCAATGTGGGCTTTGATGTCAAGAATGTATCTGTCAAAAAAAAAAAAAAAAAAAAGAATGTATCTGTCAAAGATGTCTGTCATGGCAAAGTGGTTGATGGCAGCAAAAATGGCCCACCAATGGAAGCAGGTGGCTTCACGGCTCAGGTGATTATCCTGAACCATCCAGGCCACATCAGTGCTGGATACGCACCTGTGCTGGACTGTCACACAGCTCACGTTGCTTGCAGATTTGCTGAGCTAAAGAAGATTGTCCTTCTGGGAGAAAGCTGAAAGATGGCCCAAAGGTTTTGAAACCTGGTGATGCTGCCATCATTGATACAGTTCCTGGCAAGCCCATATGTGTGGAGAGCGTCTCTGACTCCCCTCCTCTCGGCCATTTTGCTGTTTATGACATGAGACACACAGTTGCTCTGGGTGTCATCAAAGCAGTGGACAGGAAGGCAGCTGGAGCTGGCGAGGCCACCAAGTCTGCCCAGAAAGCTCAGAAGGCTAAAGGAATGTTATCCCCAATACCTGCCACCCCAGTCTTAATCAGTGGTGGAAGAATGGTCTCAGAACTGTATATCTCAATTGGCCATTTAAGTTTAATAATAAAAGACCGGTTAATGATTACAAAGCCTCGTAAAATTTTCAGAAGAAAAGGGGAATGTTTTGTTGACCATTTGGGTTTTTTTGTGTGTGGCAGTTTTTATTAGTTTTTAAAATCAGTACTTTTTAATGTGAAAAAACTTGACCAAAAATCTGTCACAAAATTTTGAGACCCATTAAAACAAAGTTTAATAATAAAAAAAAAAAATCTTATTTTCTTTTGTCCAGCCCTCACTAGAGATAAAGAACATGCTACAATTGTACAAGAACTTTTCACATAATTTAGTTGGCAACAGCCCCCACTTATCCCAGAGTTCCCTTTTGTATCATCTTCATATGAAAATTCCCATGCATTGCAAAAGGTAATTATATATGAAAACTATGTACACACATTTATTATGATCAATGCTAAGCAGCTTGTTCATGCCCAAAGACCTTTTATATACATAGTGTGGGTGGAGAAGGAAATAGAAATCTATTCCTTGTTTTATATGAAAAAATGTGTAGAATTATTTAAGCCGTTGGAAAAATCAAGTAAGTGTTTTTTGTTTTTGTTTTTTAAAGATTTTTAAATACATGGGTAGAATGGAAATGCTCATGATTTTTAAAAGCTTAAATTTCTACAAATACCTTAGGGAAAAAATGCCTTTGGGTTTTGTGGACCCACCTCTTCGGCTCCCTCCTCTGTTTTTCACTTGGACGTTCTCTTTCCTTTGGCCTTGTGGCCATGCCTTGCTCAATTTGGATGATACTTCCAGCAGTTTCTCCCAAGTGCAGGACTTTCTGGAAGGGAACTTTGTTTATTGAAGTTTGGGCCCAGGCTGCTCTGCTCCAGCTCCATCAGGCCTTCCCGCCATGGCCCGTCCTAGAATCTGCCAGACTCACCCATGAAGGGCTGCTCTGCTCAGGGGGGCACCCTGTGCCTTCCACCCGCAGAGAGGGCATCTCTTACTCTTTCTCTCTTCCCCTCTTCTCCCCTTAGTGGGCCAGACCTTCCAAACCTAACCTATCAGGGCTAAAAGGCAAAATTCAAGAGTTATTTTTGTTCCTGGCAAACTTTCTCATATGAATGGTACAAAATATTGGTAGTTGAGGAGTTCTGCAATTCTCTGGACCGTGCCTTTATGAGATCTGATCACTCAGGGTTGGAAGGACAGATGGTAATTTATGAGAACCGCAGTGGGGAAATGGAGGAATTATGTTCTCTTTGGATCCAAACTAGGTGGGTGGCTTCTGCATCATGCTACAATTGCATGTCCAGAAATGATAGCTGCTCTTACTGGTATAACTACAGCTATAAATGGTATGGACACACAATTTAGTGAACTTCTTGTTGAGGTAGGGAAAAAAAAAGGTGATGGGTGATGCCACCAAAAACACAGTGAAGGAGTCCCTCAGTTTTTGACCATTTCATGAAAGAAACTGAATCCTCGTGTCTCTTACACAGACCCTCTGCTTAGAAGAGTGTAAGAGTACTTACTTCCTGGCATGGGTGGGGCGGGGGGGGGGGAGTCCTTGGCCTTCAAATGGCTGATCTAGTAGCTCACACAGATGTGGATGTCATCTTCTGTCAAAAGAGAGATTGTCAATTGAAAGAGATAAGGTGTTTAACTTCTTGTTTACACTAGAAACACACATTCAAGCTCATAGAAATTGCAGAGGGAGGAGAAAACCAATGGAATTCACATTTATTGAGAGTGTTCTATGAGCCAGGCACTCTGATGGGCACACCACATATCATCTCATTTAATCCTTCAACTCTATAAGGTAGATGCTATTTTTGGCATTTTATAGATATTAAAACAAGATCAGAGAGGTTCAGTAACTTATCCAAGGCCACACAGCTCAGAGGTAGAAGGGCTGTTTTTCAAGCCTAAGTTTGTCCCCAAAATTCATGTTCTTTCTGTCATGACACGTTGATATGGCTGATGTGGAAGTGAATATTCCAACTCAGTAATTATTAGGGACCATAAGTGGGAATGAGCCCTGTGAGATTGAACTAGTTCAATGTGGTGAAAATATAATGGGAAACATCATGAAATCAACTCATGGGGATCCTTGGTCAATCAATCAAGTTTTCCGCCCTTGGACATGAAAAAGGTATCCCCTCCCAAAAAACTGTTGAGACTGGGGATTCAGCTCCCCCAAACCTTTCTTAGGCTGTCACTGGAGGTGACCCCAAGTCCCTGCTCCTATACCCGTCATCCTCCCTGGTGCAGCACACTGCACCATGGTGCCAAGAGGTGCACAGAGGTCCAAGAAAAACATACAATTTGGAAAAGGATTGTGATTAACAAAAGCTGAAAAAGACTTTGTATTTTGTGCTCAATAAACAAAACAAAAATATATTTTTTTGTATTTATATAAGATAAACTATTTGCTTCTCCCTACTCTCAAAGAATAAGGTTAATTTAGCACTCAAGCACATGGTTGCCTTAGCAACAAGTACTAGGATTGAGAACCCCCGAAAAAAGGGAGGTCAGTGGAGCCAGAGGCCATGCAGAAAAGAGGAGGCCCAAATAAGGGCAGGAGAAGGGATAGAACCTGACTCTCTCACTGCAAGGAGGCCCGAAATACATTTTTAAAGAGAAAAAAACACTACTCTTTGTCAAACTGGTCCATAATTCAAAGATGCCGCATGGTAAGATTTTGCAAGACCAAGAAATATGGGCACTCTCCTTGTAGTGTTTGGTGAGGGTAATTTAACAGAGCCTTTTGGAAGATAATTTGGGAGTGTGTATGAGAGAGGGTGGTATAGGTCGGTGGTTCCCAAACCTCAGCCTGCATCAGAACTACGTGGAGGCTCATTAAAACACAAATGTCTCGGCCCCACCCCAGTGTGTCTGATTCAGTGGTACAAGGTGGAGCCTGAGAATCTGCATTTCTAACCAGTTTCCAGATGATGCTGATGCTGCTGGTCCAGGGAGTACACTTGAGAACCACTTGTATAAGTGGTTAGGAGCTTGGCTCTGATGCTTATCCGCTGTGTGACTTACGCAAGTTACTTAACCTGTCTCCGTTTTGTTTTTCCTTTATTAAAAATGGGGACAATAACAGTGCCCACCTTGTGCAGTTGTGAGAATTCAATGAATTAATACATGTGAAATACACATAGGAAGTGCTTGGTAAATGTTTGCTCCATAAATGTTATCTTAATTTAAAATGCTTGTTCCTTTTGACTTGACAATTCCATGTCTAAGTATATATCTTAAGATAAATATTTACATTACAACTTAGATGAAATAAATTCATCAAAAAATACAACTTAACCAAACTGAAGAAGAAACAGAAAATCTGTATAGCTCTATATCCTCTAAAGTAATCAAATTTATAATTAAAACTTTTATCATAAAGAAAATTCCAAGCCTGGAAGGCCTCACTGGTGTTTTCTCCTACATATTTAAGGAAGAAATAATACAGTGGGTCCTCACTTAACATCGTCGATAGGTTCTTAGAAACTGCAACTTTAAGTGACACCACGCATTACGAAACCAATTTTACCAGGGGCTACCTGATATAAATAAAAGTTACATTCCTAAGGCATCCTTCTGGTCACAAAAACATCTCCAAACTTCTCCATAAAAAACCAAAACACTTCTAATATTAAACATTGAAATTAATGTGAGCTATACATGCATTTAAGAAAGATTAATAAAAATAAGTAAGATCATTCTTTTCCAGCCCACTTATTCCAGTTCACAAATGGCCGGGGAACTATCCTGGCAGCTCAAGGCACAAGGCGGGAGCCCACCCTGGACAGGACACCCTTCCATCCTGGAGCACATTCACATGCACACACACACTCACTCAGACTGGGACCATGTAGACACGGCAGTCCACCTCACGTGCACATCGTTGGGATGCAAAAGTAGACTGGAGTCCCTGCAGAAAACCCCCGCAGACATGATAAGAACATGCAAACTCCAGACAGTGGTTCTGGCTGGGAATTGATTTTGTTTTTCCTCATCAACATTATAACAAAATGACATTGAGTGAAACGACATTATTCAAGGACCTGCTGTACAAATATTGCACAAACTCTTTCAGATAATGGGGAGAGAGAACATTTCCCAGATCATTTTATGAGTCCTATATAAGTTTGATATCAAACCTGGCAAGGACATCACAAGACAATTATAGACCGATATTCTTCATAAATATACCAGGGATGCCAAAAAAATGTATACACATGACTTATATTCATCTTTTGTTATCAGTATATATTGAGTATTACAATCTTTTTTTTTTTTTTTTAAAGATTTTATTGGGGAATTGGCGGAGGGGAACAGCGTTGGGGAATCGGGGAAGGGGAACAGACAAGTTGCTGTCTTTTTGTTCTTCAGTTTAGTTGCGGAGGATGTTGTTTCACTGTTGGTATCGTCATTGCGCTCTTCCCGGATGAGGCAGATCGGTCGCTGGCCTCTGGATGTCGCTCACCGCGGCTATTGGCAGCTCACTCTTGGCTGCCAGCCGCTCACGCTGGCTGCGGGCCACTCACTGTAGCCTATGGCAGCCCACTGCAGCAGGGGCTGCAGCCCACACCATCACCGGGGCTCGCACAGCCCAGCTCCAGGTGGAGCTGTTGTTAGCTGTAGAGGGCAGTGTCACTGGCCCTCATGTGGGATCCGAACTGGGGCCGCTGGCATCCCAAAACCAGCGCTTAACCAATGCGCCACTCGGCCGGCCCTAAGTTTGCTTTTTTTTTTTTTTTAGCTGAGCCATCCTGCCACCTGTTGGCAGCTCAACGGCAACTCAGCTCAGGCTGGCTTCGAACCGCTGTTGCTCAGAGCTCAGCTTGCACTCTTGAGCGAGCTCTTAACCAACTGAGCCATTTGGCCGGCCCTGAGTATTACAATCTTAATAGTTTTTTCCTTTCTTAAAACGTGTATACATTTTTGGCACCCTCGGTAGATACAAAAATCCTTAACAAAATATTAGCAAATCAAACCCAGCAAATTAGAAAAATGACAATAATATATCATGACCAAAATCTGTATTAGTTTCCTATTGTCGCTATAACAAATTACCACAAACTTGGTGGCTAAAAACAAAAATTATCTCTCAGTTTCTGTATGACTTGCGGAGTATAAAATGGTACAAATATCAGAAAACTCTTTGGCAATTTCTTTTAAAGATACACACCCATCCTATGACCCAGCAATTCCACTTTTAAGTACGCCCAAGGAAATGAAAATATGTCCACAACAAAACATCTACAAAAATGTTTATAGTAGCTTTATTTATAATAACCCCAGACAGGAAACCCAAATGTCCATCGACAAAATGACTAAACAAATTGTGTTATATTTATACAACAGAATATTATTCAGCAATGAAAGAAATTACTGATGACTCTCTTTTTTTATAATTTTTTCCAAGAAACTTTGTTGGGGAAGAGTGTGTTTTTCCAGGACCCATCAGCTCCAAGTCAAGTCATTGTCTTCAATCCAGTTGTGGAGGGCTCAGCCCCTTGGCCCATGTGGGAATCGAACCGGCAACCTTGATGCTATGAACCTGTGCTCTAACCACCTGAGCTAACGGGCCGCCCAACTGGTGACTCTTAAAACCATTATATTACACCTAAGAATCCAGACACAAAAGACTACAAAACTGTGTAGTTTGTATGATTCCATTTACATGAAATCCTAAAAAGACAAAATGAATATATGATGATAGAAATCAAAACAGTGGCTGCCTCTGTGTGTGTATGGGTGGGGGAAGAGGTGGTCAGGGGTATTGACTAGAAAGGAGAATGAGCGACCTTTCTGGAATGATGGGAAATAAATGTTCTATTTCTTCCTTTGGGTTTTGTTTACATGGATGTGTACAGTTCTCAAAAGCGTTTGAACTGTACCCTTAAGATCTCTGCATTTTACTGCTTATGAATTATGTCAATAAAGAGAAATTTTATCATACATTTACAACCAAACATGGCACCTGCACCTGAATTCAATCAAATCTTTCACTCCTTGTTTATAATTCAAGGTCTACAGGCCTTCAATTAATTTAGGTCAATCTTGCAATCAAAAAGTAAAGCTTGTTACATGATAGCATTTGCTTTGAGGGACCCAGATCTTTCAAAGGGGAGTTTCCAGGACCAACCAATGCATGTAAGAGAAATGAATACAGAGGACAAGACCAGAGGAAGGCAAAAGTATGAAACGTTTAAAGTTTGTCTTCTTAATCCCAAGTCTACCTTCCAATATGCTGTCTCTGAGTTGGACCTATCCAGTCCATCTTCCCCACTACCGTAAGAAATGGTTCTAACAGCAATTTCATCACTCAAAAATTCTACCTTCCACAAAACACTACAACACAATTCAGCCAAGTTCTTTGCCACTTTGTAACAAGGATTGCCTGTTCTTCGGTTTCCAATTACTTGTTCCTCATTTCCATCTGAGATCTCATTGGAATGGTCTTCAATGTCCATTTCTACCAACATTCTGTACACAGTTACTTACACATTCTCTAAGAAGATGAAAGCTATCTCTCCACCTCTCCCTTTTTCTTTCTGAGCCCTCACTAACGTTGTCTTTATAATTACATATTTCTAGCATGCACATCAAAACTCTTCTAGCCTCTACCCCTTACCCAGTTTCAAAGCCCCTTCTATATTTTTAGGTACTTTTACGGCAAGACCTCATTTCTTGGTACCAAAATTTATTAGTCTACTCAGGTTGCTATAACCAAATACTATAGATTGGGTGGCTTAAACAACAGAAATTTATTTTCTCACAGTTCTGGAGGCTGGGAAGTCCAAGTGGAAGGTCTGGCATGATTGTTTTTGGTGAAGGTTATCTTCCTGGTGTATAGATGTCTGGCCACCTTCTTGCTGTGCCCTCACATGGTGGGGAGGCTGGGGGCGGAGGAGGGGGAATAAGGGAGGAGGAGAGAAGAGGGGAGGAAAGGGAGAGAAGTGAGAAGGAAGAAGGGAGAAGGGAGAGAGTTCAATGGTGTCTCTTCTTACAAGGACACAAATCTTATTGGATCAGGGCCCTACCCTGGAGACTTCATTTAACCTTAATTATGTCCATAAAGGCCCCATCTCCAAATACAGCCAAACTGGAGATAAGGGCTTCAACGTAAGAATTTAGGTGTATGTGTGTGTTGGGGGGCACACATTCAGTCCATAATAGCATCTTTGTGTGAAAAATTTAGCAGCAGTTTTTGGAAAAGTCTGAGCAGGAAAAGTCTGGAAAAGCAGAAGGAACATGCTAAATACATTTTAATGCTTTAAGTCAATATTTTCATTTCTTTCCCCTATATTATACTCCCATTTAGATCAAATGAACACATTTTCCTGTTAGGTTTGTGTGTTGCTTGTCCAAGATGGCTTCCTACTGCCTGCTAGATAAAGTGATGCTATGCAAAGCTTTAACATGCCTTCCTCTAGGCAGCCAGGCGAAGAGTTGCTTCTAAAGATTAGCAAGTATGGCACACATGGCTTAATTTTTTTCAAATGTAATTTCTGCTGTTCCTTTGGGGTGTTCATTACGAGTTTGCAGCCAAAAATAAAATGCTAAGAAAGTGATGCCTATTTCTAGCATTTTCACAATTCATGGAACAAAATTACATTTGTTCATCCCTGCCCCTATACAAATATGACACATTAAATGATCAAGAATTCTATGCCCGTGTACAAGGGGTGCCAATGACTTGCCGTATTAACTATCTGCTCTGTGTTGTGCAGCATGCCCACTGCTGGGAGTGCAGGAGCAACCAAACCCAGGCCCTGTCCACAAAGAACGACACCTCAGGGAGGGAGATAGACCCACACTTCCAAGCTGTTCTCCCTCGAGTGGGAAGGGGTTTGGGTGGTCACCCACCTTCTCTTACCCTGGTGGCTTGTTAGAAAGGCAGTTGTGGTCAAAGAACAAGGGAAGCTCTGTCCTACAGACAGTACAGTTTTTGAAAAATCAATCTGTGCCAAGCAGGGAAGCAGTTGGATATGTACAGTATCTATTTTAAATATAAATCAAAGTTTTGTGTTTGCCACTACACATTCTTCAGTTCACTCCATGATGCCTTTGACCATTGGAATAACCACAGAAGATTCATCATGTAAATTATAAGGGGCAGCCAGGTACAACAGAACATTCTTATGAAAGGAGAAACGCCCAGTGCCACTCTACCCACAAAATGCTGCCTATTTGTTTTTTTCTAAAACATTGTAATTTTCATTTTTTTTAAAAACGGATGTTTCCACTAGAGATGTTGAGAAAAACTGTAATTTTTCTTTGGAGGTATTGGCGAGCCCTGCCTCTGCGGTTATGTGACATCATAAACATCCTGAACAAAAAAGCATATGGCAACTCACAGGGGGACTTGCATCTCTGCAGGACAAGTGTAATCTGCAAGGCTTCTAGAATCTGCAAATTTTAACACTAAAACTTCTAACAAGGCTTTTTCTACACTTCAAAAAATCTACACAGAAACAAAGTCAATGAAATTTTATTACAACCAAGAATATAAAATAAATGCAATGTAATTTATTTTAGTTTTAACAGTCATTTCAAGAAGGATGCCAGGACAATGCAAAAGCGGGCAACACTCGGCTCCAAAGCAGCAGCTTGCCCTGCACCCCACGGAGCAGGCCTTGCTGGGGTGCAGACAGCTCCGCAGCAGAGCGTGGAAAGCAGTCATCTCTGTAATCATGGAAAGAGGGATGCGTGCAGGAAATGACTGAAAAGAGAGACAAGGACAGTCCACTTCACAAATAGGAATTATGGGAGATACAAACTAGGCAGTTTAGAAAGGATGTACTACGTAACATATATAAAAAGTACTTTAAATTGTTAAAAAGGACATCTTCAGTCCAGGTTTTGTGTAATACTTTTAGTGTCTACACAGACAAATCTTTAAAAAAATTAAATAGTATTAATTTACTAAATATTTAGGAGATAACAGTGCATTAAGGATTTTTTTTTTCATATAATACATACATATCACTCCTTTGCAGTGATAGCATAGAAGAGTAAATATGGCCTTAGGTACAACATATTTTTCAAAAATTCTAAAACAATGAACTTTGCTTTATGATATTTGTGACTATTCTTGAAGATTATGGGGACCTAAACTATGTTTTATATAAAATATTACTTATACTTGAATCCTTGAAGCCTCCTTTACTCTAACTGCCATTTCACTGCCATCCTACATTCCCTACAAAGGTATCACCATAGTTAGAGTTTAGGGTTTGCAATTTTCATAGAATTCTTCCTTCATTGTATAGTTTCTGCTACATAAATTTATTCAAAGCAGATTAAGTTGCAAGTCTTCTTGTCCAACTATTTTTTTTTCTTTTCTTTCACCTTTAGCAGAGGAAACAGCATCAGTTTGGAGGCATACAACTAGCAGTCATTCCACCAGGAATGAGGCAGTGAACACGCAGGTAAATGTCGTCCTTTCCAATCTTTGATGTAAATTATGTTAACAAGAGCAAAAGAGTAGTGCAGAAGGTCAAAATTCTAAGTACTAAAGTTTTAAAACCACATGGATATAAAAATATACATGTCCTCGGTTTCTGTATGTTACTGCATGATCTATTTGATCACAAGGATTGTTTCGGCCTCATCGTATCTGCCCCGCCGTCAGGCGTCTTTTCCCGGAGCTCAGCTGACCGGAAACTCTAGAGGTCTTTCTTCCAAACACACACCTCACCAGAAAGCTAACTGGAAACTGACTTGCAGTATGGAGAGCGGAAAACCTTCCCTTTTTGATTCTTTCCTTCCTTTCAGTAACCTCTGCTGGCTTGGGTGTTCCCATATGCTGAGGGATGCATTTTCAGGGAACAAAAGCAATCAGTTTTCAAAGAGGAGTGTGGTTATTTGGGGACCACAAAGGTAAATTTTAACCTCAAAAAGCTTCACAGTTCTCCTTTGAGGTCCCATGGTTTTACGGCCCCTAAGTGTGTTCAAGGCTTTCTTCCCCTTTATGGGGAAAAGGAAATTATAAAGTAAAATGATTTCAGAGAGTACTGGGCACCAGTGGGCATCACCAATTCTGAGGCAGGAACAAAGGAGGAGAAAGCCAGTACCAGCGCAGTGACCAGGAACCCAGTCCCGAGTTTAAGGGGGATAACTGGCTATATCCTGGAGAACAATGTACCGGGAACAATGGATGACATCCTCTCACAGTTTCTCTACCAGTTCTGCCAGTAAAATTCACTGCATAAAGGGAACGCAGGGTAGTCCTGCGATCATGTAAGCACATATCACAAGAACTGGATATCAAAGTTCCTTATAAAGTATGTAAGGGCATGGCATTTTGGTTCATGCACAGATTTGGGGTACGTCTTTCATTACACAAATAAAAATTCCCCTTGAGGGCAGGACAAAGTTTCTATTTTCATTCTGATTCCTGCAACCACTCAATAGACTGTGTTCTGCCTACCAAGGGAGAACAAGAGAGCTCAATTGTACAAAGGCTGCTGTGAACGTTTCAAATACACATTAATGCCCGTTGTGATACTTCATCGCTGGCTTTCTGGAAGGTAGACAGACACAGAAACCTCTCCATAACACAGTTTCTTATAGAGCAGAATTTGGAATAGGAACTCTGTCCAAGTGGAACTGGAAGTAAACAAAAGGACCTTCATGGTTCTCAGGTGGTTTCACGTAGAAGCCAGTCACCCCAGGAGAGCGTCCTTTCATGGACTGGATCAGAGGCTCCTTACATGACAGGAAGTATGCTTGTCCTTTGTAACTTCCATCCAGCACGGCGTTGGGCACATGGTGAGGGTGCAGCGAGCATCTGAAATGACTCTGGACAGTGAGGCTTCAGGGCACAGGATAGAACTTTATACATGCAGCTACATTATGCAGAGGGCTATTCATCTTTCATTTTAAAAAATGGAAGGGGTAAATTACCATGGAGACAATCAGAAATTCCTTCCAATGGAGCACGACAACTGCTTCACCTTCAGTATTGGTGAGTGTCACTATACAGTCTTTGTTATTAATAAGCATTATTATGCTGAAATCAGTAAGGTCCTTGCTGGCTACAGTATCACATCAATAGTGCAAAATGTATACTGGCTTCTGTCTGAAATCTTATGTTACTTGCGTATGGACCCAGAGTATCATAACCAGGTAGATAAGTTCACAAAGAATAGTAAAAAGAAAAATCCCTATAACTTGCATATACAACAATCAGCTTTTTCTTCTAGCTCAAGAAAACATTTAAAACAAGGCTGGTGCTGCTAATAGCATTCAGAAGAACACAAATTTCTTGTCCCTTACATTACAATGGGAGCGCTACATCTACATATACTGTGACTCTGGGAAGTGAGGGGATCCTTACACTGGCTGAGAAAGGCCTCCGCCTCTAATTCATAGATCATGGAAATGCAAATATGCACTTTATCTAGTATAGTCATACACCATCTGCCCGTAGTTTTTTAGGCACAATTATTAGTTTTCTCCTAGGGGCAAAAGAAAGCATTCAGTGCAATGAAAAGATCCTTGATAGAATTAAGTTTCAGTTAATGACAGCAAAATGATGCATACACTATACATAGTTTAAAATGAATAAAACCTAAATTTTTAACATGCTTTAAAAACAGTCACTCTATACCTAATGCAAATATGAATGGAGAACACGGCTCTTTATTTTAAAAGCAGATTTGCAGGCTTCTATTTGAGTATCCTTGATTATGTAAGAAAGTTACTCAAGCTGACCCACATGTGAAGAAACCAACAGTTCTTTAGAGAAGCCAACTTTATGTACAATACACACTAAAAGCTTTTCCTTCAAATGGAAGTGATACATCCTTTGATCAACGTTGCTCCTTAAAGAAATCCTAGTGCAGTTAATATTCCCTTCAGCTTTCTGGTTTGGGTCACCAGAGGGACTGTAGTTCATCAAAGCTCTTGAACCCCTTTTTAAGGTAGACTCAGCCACATGAAGGTTAAATTTATAATTCTTAATCATGGAATACTACTCAGAATAAGATGATTCTGGGAACTAGGTTCCATATGAATGATTATACAAAAATTACCACATACTTCAGGTCTTTGTAGCATAAAGCATAGTAACTGCAAAGATCTAGGCTGTTTTTGGTTGTAGTTTCCCTCTGTCCCACCGCTTGTCTTTTTGTTAGACCTTCCCTGAAACTAGATAAATAAAAACATAATGGCAAAGTACTTTGGGACAGTGACAGTTTCTGTTTAAGACTTCCATGAGCAAAACAGTTATATTCTGTGAAGACAACGTAGTGCTTTAAAAGGTGCATTTTTCCTTCCGTTGCCAGGTCAGTTCATGAAGTATAAAACCATACACCACTGAAGTCCTGATTCTAGAACATTAAAATCCTATTAAAAGAGCTTTGAAAAGATAAATCATAGTGATTGCTACAGCATGAGAAAGGTGCACCAGGAAATCCTTCAAAAAAAAAAAAAAGAATGCTGAAGGTTACAGAAGTGAAGTGCTGGGATTAGATCAGATGCTTTATCAGAGCAGTCACAATGGAACACATGCAGGGAGAGGGTGCTGGGGAAACTTCACAAAATCTTTCTTTAAGTCAATAAAGAAGAGACATCAGTCAGTCCTGCAAGATGCTCAGGATCTAGTTTTCCTCCTAAATGGGTGAGTTGTAAACAGCATCACAGTTTGCATTTTTGGTTCTTCTCAATGCAGACGTCACATTGCTGGAGCCTGTGCTCTGAGCTGCGGCGGCCGTTGGGATGGTCAGTACCGGTGGGCCTGGTGAGATGAGTGGTACTGCGCGCTCTGCTGAGACGAGGAGGAGTAGCCGAGCGTGCTCTGGGACTGAGAGGATCCCTGAACGCTGCTTTGGTAATTCAGGCGAGAACTGGAGTGCTGGAGAAGGAAACAGGGAAAGGGAGTTACTGGCGAAAGAAGAGATGCTAATCACAGCGGGATGGAGAAATGAGCCTTTTCATCAAAGGCGCCTGGTTCAGATCATGGTAGCTGACAGCTAACTTGGTTTGCTAATATTTTGCTTATTTGAAATCACAGCCTGCCATCACTGTAACCACATATTCTGGCAGGCATCAAGTCTGGCTGGACTCCTTTGGGAGATAAGCTACATTGGCAAAAAAGAAAAAAGGCAGAGGGGAAACTTATGCTGACCCACATTGCTCTTTATACTAATTCTGGTTATTCTTTACATATATAATTTATGCAATTTATAAACAAAAATAATCAATTTGGCACAGTCAATAATACCTGTTAATTTTCTCATTATAAATAACAAAGCTGTGCTTAAGAAATCATTTTTAGAGGAAAGAGCTTTTGGAGGTAGAGGCTAGAGTGACATCAGCAGGACCACATACATGACAGTATGGCAAGGTCGGGCAGGGCATGGCAGCACTCAATGGGTTTTACAAACTTCAGGTCATATTTAGAATAAAGACGTTTCCATACATGAAAACACCCTCAAGAGAAGGCAGAGACAAATGTATTTCAATTCAGTGTACTTTATTACTTTAAATGAAACATTCATCTTCACAGTACCCAGGGCAAACATTAAAAAAATGTGTAAAAGGAAAATTCATCTATAGAGTAAGGTTGCTGGTTAAACATAAGCACAGCTGGCACCAATGTCTTCGGCTATGCTTAGAAGGCTGGTTCCTTCCTGGGAGCAAAGTGGGAAAGAATATATACAAGTAATGAAGCTATTACTTGCAGTTAAAGTGTAAATGACTTTGAGGTGGCACTTGGGGTTTAAGAAAGGACCTGTCAACAAGGTCCCCACTTCATGTGCAAAGGCTGCCAAACTGGACTTGCAACTTCTGGCCCAAGACAGCAGGGTAATGAGACTGGCTTGGTTAGAAAAAACTCAGCTTTGAGCGCCTTTCTAAGTTACATAACTGACTAGTTGTTTTAAGAAGCCTTTCAAAATTCCAAATTCTAACTACGATTTATTTTGAAGTTTATTATGGAAAAATGTTCTTTCCACTCTCAAGCCCTGGACTGTGGGACTGGCTACGACTGCTTTCACTTCGGCAGAGTAGACCCAGCGCATGAGCTTTCCCATGCCAAGTAAGGAACATATACGATGGGAGAGTTGCTGATAGGTGCAAAGGACTCTCTTCCCCCACCTCTTCTCGTCTTCCCAACGAAATGGCTCAGATAGCTATCCATCTCACAGATACGCTGTTTTATTTGTAAGTAAATAGCATAGGATGGACAAAGAAAAGCATTTTGAAGAACTCTTGGATTTGAAAGGAATAAACGCAGTAGTTATCTGCCCATAATTGACTATAATCAGGTTAATATAATACAATCAGGGACATAAAGATGAACCAGTAGACTAGGGTGAAGGTTTATTGCTCACATAATAGGAATAAACCAATGTTATGGGAAAAAACTGAATTTATAATAAAATTCAAGTAGGTTCATGACCTACTGTTTTTAGTGGATCAAACTGAAACCTTGATTAGTGTAACTGGAACCAAATGGCAGCGCTATCTTATACTCCGCTGCTTGTAGGAGGCTTCCAAGGGAAGTTTTCAGAGAGAAGTTGTACAAAAACACATTAGTGTGTTGAGATATTCAAAATTAAAGCCTCTTTAGGCAGCTATTTATGTATCTTTCTTGTTAATGTTTCTCTTGATTCCAGTTTCTATCAGTGAGTTTATGGCTCCCTTGCCTGTGGTTTTGTTTCCTATTATCTCTATCCTAATTGCTCCCCCTCCACCAGTCCCCCTGAGGGACCACAGTTCTAACCTTTTTCCTTTTTACCTTTCATTTAAGTTTTTCTTCCCCATCTTCTTAGATGTTTTCTTAGCTTGTTGCTACCTTGAAAATGGTTGTTGTTTTCTTCGCAAGATTCCCTGCAGTTTTCACAAGTATTTTCTTTTCTTTTTCTTTACAAGTTTATTTCTCTCCAATTACCAATCCTTACACATTTTTCCTTTAATTACCTGAACTAGTAGTACAATCGTAGTTTTCTTTTCATCAAAATACTTTTAATAAAAAGTACTGTGTAGTCTCAAAAATATTTCTAGTGAGATTTAATGGTTATTTCTGAGAAGTCTCAATCTTAATCCCTTTCTCTTCTATGTTTATATGGCTACTTACTGATAATTTGCACTCACTGACAGCAAATCTTTCTCAAGTACACAGCTTATTTTGTCCAAAATAAGCTACCACTCCTCTCCCTTTTCAATTGCTTATCTAGGTTTCTTTCTTCTGACCCAAAGCTGATAGACACCTGTATGGCAAAATGAGAAATTTTCTTTGAGGAGGGAGGTGCCTGCCTCACCTTCCCTTTCATGGTGTCAGGATAAACAAGTCAATGAAATATGCAATTCCATGAAATATGACAAAAATCTTCATTTTCATATTTGCTCTAGAAACAGAACCATACAGCTTGTGCAGTCTTAACTTCAGAGTTAAATATTACTTCATTCTAAAAGGCTCTATTTCATAAGATGCACGAACATTAAAAAGTACACGCTTGCGGGCAGTACCTGATAATCTGACGGAATGACAGGCCCGCCTGAGTTGGCGCCTGAAGGCCCTAGCCGTGGCTTCTTGTTTGGAGGCACCTGATTTAGGCCGGAGTCCTGACTGTGCTGCAGCCCGGTTCCGGCACCCCCGGCCCCAGCCCCAGCCCCTCCCGCAGTCCCGTTGGTCTGGGTGCTGTTCTGCTGTGGCGGGGGTGCCTGTGGAGGGGCTGCTGCCTGCTGTGGAGGGGCTGTGGCCTGCTGATGTTGGTTCTGTTGCTGTTGCTGATTCTTGTAAGGAAAAGAAAAAAAAGCAAGCTTGGTATGGAACTATATTCATGGGAAATTTCTTTCACTACTTGATATGCACACGTGACTGCTGACCCAACCTGCGGGGTGACCTGTGTGGGACATCGAAGTGACTGGAATGACTGGAGAATGGAGCAGCCAGGGAACCCAACACCCCCAAAGGTCAGAGGACTGAGCCCTGACAGGACTCCTTCTCTGAGGTTCACTTAGACTGTACACAATCCTCCAAATCAGCAACAGACATCCCACTGACGACCACAAGGCACAGAGGAAATGGTTCTGCATGCAGTAACAGCTCTAATTGTCTTTTCCATAGTGATTTCGGAAAAGTCGAGGGGTGTGGGAAAGAGCCTTCTATCTCCAAGTATGATCAAGAACAGAATGATGCTTTGAAAAGCGTAAAGTAATGGTAATGATGCCAAACAAAACAAAAGCAAGAATGAAGAATCGGGAATAACACAGGCTATCAAACAGATCAGGAAGTTTATTTGTCTGTAAGCTCACTCCCATTTCAAATTTCACATTTCATGGTACACCTACTATAAAGTAACTACATATGTCATTAAATAAAAGGTGCTCACATATATAGGGATTAAATTAACTTCTCTTTTTGCCTCGCTTACTCTCTGGAAGTGAAAATGTACTGTGAAGTTCATACCTTATCACCTTTCTCTTCGGGTTCATCTTCATTTAGGAATTCCCGTTTAGGATATGGAATCTGGCAGCCAGCAAACACACTAAAAACCATTAAAAAGAAAGAATACATGTCATGACCTAAAATCTATGATATCACTGACCTTATTAATTTAAAATTCCACTTTATTTATTTATTTTTTAAGATTTTATTGGGGAATTTGGGGAGAACAGCATTGGAGAATTGGGGAAGGGGAACAGACAAGTTGCTGTCTTTTTCTTCTTCAGTCTAGTTGCGGAGGACACTGTTTCACTGGCCCATGTTGGTATCGTCATTGCGCTCTTCCCAGATGAGGCAGATCGGTCGCTGGCCTCTGGATGGTTGCTCACCGCGGCTATTGGCAGCTCACGCTGGCTGCTGGCCCCTCACTGTAGCCTATGGCAGCCCACTGCAGCAGGGGCTCCAGCCTACACCGTCACTGGGGCTCCACAGCCCAGCTTCAGGTGGAGCTGTTGTTAGCTCCAGCTGGAGCTGTAGTGGGCAGTGTCACTGGCCCTCATATATGGGATCCGAACCGGGGCTGCTGGCATCCCAAGTCAGCTCTCAACCAATGTGCCACTCGGCCAGCCCTAAAATTCCACTTTTTTTCCTTAACTTATTTCCTGTTCTTCATCGGTGGCTGGTATTTGCTGAATGTCTCCCAACACAACTGAATTTAGGCATTAAAGAAAAGAACAAGTCGTTGCCTGAAGTTTTCCATTACTGGTCATGTAGAATAACAAATCCTAACCGCTGTTGACATATATGACATGGAAGTTTCACCACAAACTTCGTCGGCAATAAAAATAAGCGAATTTGTATTTGCTTCAACAATGAAAAGAGGTTTTTTTCCCCTCAAGCAAAGCTACACCTCCAATAAATCCAAGCACAATTTATATACATAGGTGTAAGCAAGGCTAGGGAAACAGAGGAGTTTGCTAGGGCGGCAGTTACACTGAATTTTAAATTCTCAGTTTCCTACTGGTTAGTTTTAAACTGTTCTGGCTGACTGATCTATAAAATTCCCATCTGTTCTCAGCTATGTTTTTATCTGTAAAACTGAATAATGATCATTCCTAAACTACTTGCTTTCATTCAAAACTCTCTACAGCTTTGCCTGTTTCAAAATACAGGACCTTGAGTCGTTTTTCTCCGAGGTAGTATTAATGAAGAAAATAAAATACTTCAGTAACAAGTGTTCTCTTGCTTTTAGCCACCACCCAACATCCTCAACCTGGAGCAAAGGACACAGAAAAGGTAGGGTACGTACTCTAATGTCGGCAAGGGGTCCTCCTGAAAATAGGGGTCCTGCAGAGCCTGCTCTGAGGTAATTCTCTTGGTCGGATCCATAGTGAGGAGCTTCTGAAGCTAGAGCAACATGAAAGAAATCGATAGCACATGAAAAGGTTGTTTATAAGTCAGTGTTTTGACTTCTGTATTAATGTCTAACAGGATTAATATCAAATGCCATTTCGTAAAGCTCACTGCACGACTGGTACACTACACACATTTACAAGTATATGAAACTGACAGAAATCATTAGCACTAAAGCCCTTTTAGAATTTAATTCTTTTTTTTGAGGATAAATCATTAGAGAAAAATAAGGCTAGAAGTCAAGTGTGACATCTTAAAAGAGAAATATTTAATTTTGCCTCAACATGCACTGATTTCCCTTCTCTCTAAAGAGAAGAATAGCTGGGAGAATTCATGGGAAAGTGCTAAGGGTCTGACTTCCCAGTCTGGGAGAGATGCACCTACCAAGAGGAATACTTTGCTGTCAGGCTTGACCTTGTGTTTTTCCATGTATTTGATGAGGCTACTGTTGGCGTACCTACAAGGACAGAACAATCACACATCATGGGAACACTCACACCATTTCTATTTTTTAAGGGAAAACTCCAACGTTGGTTTTCCTATAAGGTATGTATTTATGCCATTGTCTTTTCTGATTAAAAAGGAACACATAACCAAATATTGGTAAATGTATGAAGAAACAGGAATTGTTACACACCACATGCAAGAGTTTACACTGTTACAATAACTGGAAATTACGCATTACCCATTAAAGTTGAAAATGTGAATACCTTATGACCCGGCAATTTCTTTTCTAGGCACATACTCTAGTCTAAGAGAGATTTTTGCACATGTACATCAGGATACATGGACAAAAAATGTTCTTGGCAGCATTTTTGTCATAGAAAAAACTGTAAACAACCCAAATGTCTATCTACTAAAGAATGGGTAATTAAATTGTGTATTCACAGAATGGAATGTTAACAATAGTAGAAATGAATACAGAGGTTGAATGGGGAAAAAAGCAAATTGCAGAACAATATGATACTGTTTATATAGAAAGTTCAAAGACAAACTGAACAATAGTTTATTTAGAGATACATACATATGTAGTAAAACCATAATGAAAAACGAGGAATGATAAATACAAATTCAGAATAGTGGCTACCCTTTGGGAGAGATGAGCAGGAAGGGAGGGTACAAAGAGTATGTCACTAATTTTAGTAATATTATATTCCTTTGATTGAGGAGTGAGTAGATGGGTACTCGTTTCATTACTCTCAACACACTACGTATCCTATTTTCATCATGCATTCTTTCCTATATATGAAACATTTGAAATTAAAAAGGTTAAAAATAGATAATATATGTTCATGGTAGAAAATTTAGAAAATATAGAAAAGTATAAAGAAGAAAATTAGAAATCACTCATAATCAAATAATTCAATGACAAAGAACCATTGTCAAGACTTTGATAATTCTCCTTTGGCATTTTTATATATACACACATATATGTATGAATGATACAAACACTGAGGGATATTGGTTTTGTGTTTTGTTTTTATAAAATTGAGATCGTACTCTATAAATTGCTCCAACCTTTTTCACTTAATATTGTTTCATAAACATTTTTCCTTGTCAAATGCTCTTTAAGCTTATTATCTGTACTGGTTGCATATCTCCTACTGTTACCATTATTGTTTGTCTGACAGTAGTTATGAAATGCATGTACCTGGAGGTAACCTGCAGACAATGCTGCAGAGCAGGTGAGATTCTAAGAGGCCTGCCAGACCCTGACTCAGTCATTTACCTGCTGTGTCATCTTGGGCAGTTAGTTAACCTCTAGGAAAGGCTTAGATTCCTCATCTGAAAAATGAGCATTATAATTATACCTACACCTCATAGAGTTGTTATGATGATCCTCTGAAAAAATGTAGGGAAAGGGCTTAGCATCACGCCTGGTTCATTGTAAGTACTCAATTGGCTATATGTGGCTGCCCTGATTGCTTTCAAAGAATAAATTCTTGGAACTATTAGATCAAAGGGTATGTACATTTCAAAGCCTTGTTATGGGCGCTAGAACCTTGCTACACAAACCTGGCCCTCAGATCTGTAGCATGGACATCTGAGTGCTTGCATTAGAAATGCAGATTCTCAGGCCGCAGCCCAAGGTCCCCTGGTGATCTGTAGGTACATTCAAGTTTGAGAAGCCTTCATTCTCACAAGCAGCATACAAGTAAGAGTGCCTGTTTTATTATGCCGTTGCCAACACTGCATATTTTCATTTAAAAAATCTTTGCCATGTCTATAAATTTAAAAAAAAAAAATTTTCCTCCAATACCAGGAACATTTTTATGACAAGGTAGCCACTAAGTTTGGATGGGAATAAACATTAAAGTTTATGTAGAAATGCAATCTGTCTACTTGTTTTTGGTTTCTATGTTGAATCAACTGAGTTAACACCCGACTCCTGGTTATTTGTTTCTATTATAATATAAAACTTCTTAAACCTAAGCAATTCTATTGCTCAGTTCCCATGATGGTTCTTCTTATCTTTCTTAGTATTGAAGCTAAGCTGAATTGTTTGTCATTTTCTGAGTTATCCTCTTCCAGATTTCCAACAGTTTAGGAGCGCAATGGTTTTCAAAGCAATTTAAATTCTTTATATATATTATGAAGCATTTTATCAGACCACATTTATTTGAACATTCAATCTTTAAAGTCAACTTAATGATTTGCTTTTAATTCTATTTTGACTTTGCCTTCTAATGAGCTAAGTGCTAACACTTTAGAAAGGTTATAGAAACTTCTATTTTCCTTCCTGATACACTTTGAGAATAAGTTTTGGAGTTCTTTTTATCTGATATAAGGAAAACAAATTATTCTTTTACTTTTTATGCCATTTGAAATAATATTTTCTGGAATTTTTTTATTATATTTTACTTCGATGACATGTATGTATTATGTTAGATTTTGCTAATTTGTAATAAATCACATTTTGTCTTATGTATCAGTAGTCTGCTTTTGTGTTGGTAGAATTGTTTGCTTAGGAAGCATGGGCTCTTATCTCTAAACTTTTCCTATTCCTTTCTAATTGAATTTCACTTATCTTTTGAAATTTCTCTCCTTTTATTTCTGGTTGTTGTAAACACTATCATATTTTGTAAAAAAAAAAAAAATTCCCTTTGATCTTTGAATACTAAGTTTAATGTTAAATGCCTTCATTAATTTTCTCCATCTTTTATATTATTAGCGTATCTTTAATTACTTGAGCCACTTTCATTGAATACCCACTTGACAAGTAACTAATGAGCATGTATTATGTACCAGACCCTGGGGATGCATATAACGATGTGTAAAATAGACGTGACCCATACTATCTAGAGGGAAAGGCAGACAAGTTTTCAAAAGCTAAGTGTAGTGCTAAGTAATCAGTGCTGAGCGAAGCAGCACAGGATGCTGCAGGAGAGCCGAGAGGGAGCATCCAACTCAGACCTAGAAGGTCCGGGGAGGACTCATCAGGCGAGTGATGCCCAAGCCAAGACCTAAAGGATAAGCAGAAAGGATAAAGAGGAAGAGGAGTTACTCTGATGAAATGGGAGGGAGAAAAGTACATCACAGACTGAGAGAAAAGCATGTGTAAAAATCCAGAGGACAGGGCCAGCGGAGTGGCGCGGTGGTTAAGTGCTGGCTTGGGAAGCCAGAGGCCCCGGTTCGAGTCCCACATATGAGGGCCAGTGACATTACCCTTGGGGAAAAAAAAAAAATCCAGAGGACAAAGAGAGCTCAGGGTGTTTGAGGTTCTTCAAGAAATTTATGATGTCTGGGCTACAGAGTGCAAAATGGAGAGTGGTTTAGGAGATGAATTTGGTGATGTAGAGGCCAAGGCCTTGTTAGCTGTCCTAAAGAATTGAGAGTAATGTGACTTACGAGCAATTAGAAGACTGATACGATCAAATTTACTTACTAGCAATGAGTGGGAATGCAGTAAAGCCAGTGAGTGGGACTACCACTTAGGAGGCCACTGCAGGATTCTAGGTGAGAGACTGGTAGTCTGCACTTTAATAGTAACAGGGTAAATGGAGAGAAATATAAAGGTTCAAAGGATATTTAGAACAAAAAACTAACGAGATATACTAACTGTTTGGACCCCGGGGGGCGGTCAGGGGGTTTAAATCGAAGACTGAGACAGAAGAAGGGTCAGGGATATCGCTCATGTCTTTGGCTTCAACAATTAGGTGAATCATGTACACTGAGTAGTGTCATAAGATAGACATATAAGATAGGAAGGAGAGGTTTAGGAGGATAAATGATGAGTTCAGTTTTGGACATTTAATTTGAAGTAATTAGGGAACATTCAAGTTGGGATTCCATAAGGCAATTAGATAAATGGGTCTGCAACTTGGAAAAGAGAGCTGAGTAGGATATATAAATTGGGAGTTATCAGCATAATTGGTGGTAAATTGTGGCCATCAGAATCATGGAGACTGCCCGGAAAAATGTCTACAGTGAGAAAAGAAAAGCTTGAGCAGTATCAGTGCTATCTTTGAGAGACGGATAGGTGTTGTATGAAAGGAGGGACAGTTAGCATTCCCCTTGACAACCCATGGAAGAGGCCCTTAAGTCTGACAACGAGCATCTAACTATAGTTTTTGTTTTGTTTTGTTTTTTAATAGATGGTTAGAGGCAAAGGACCCTACCAAGGACTGTGTAACAGAGGGGCCAAAAATGACTAGTACCATTCTCTGTTTTTCTTTATGATGACTGCCTTTGTTCCTACAAGCCATCCTATCCTGAAAATTTTCCGTTAAACTTCCCAAAAGAGAACCTCTTCGATTTTTTTCCTCTAGGCATGCATATTTATAACAAACCCTTTTCATGCCATCACCTTTCCTGGCCTCTTGTTTCTACTCAGTGTACATGTCCCCACCAGTGCCTCAGACCTCAAGCCACGTGTCCTACCTTCTGCCATCCTTCTTGGTTACTAGCCCAGCATTTCAGTCACCAGTCATTACTCAGATCAAAATAAAATAGCAGTTATGGCCTTGAACTGAGCTCTTTATCATGCCACAATAGAAGAGACATTTCAACTACCTATTGACCCGTAAATTCTTAGATGTTTTTAAATACTGCAGTCTACTCCTAGCATAAATGTGAACAACATCTGGAATACCTTCTTTAAATCACAGGTATAATTAATATACTAAAATCAAAGTTTCTGCTTTAAATAATAATCTATACCTGGTTTTTAAAAGGATTAACTTTAATCCTTTAAAAGTTACTACTTTTAAACTGAAGTGACTACTTATATTTAATATGGAATTACTTACGTTGTTCTTCTAAAGTCTTTTTGCAGTGTGGGGTATTCTGGCATCTTTCTAATATCTTCCCAGTCTTTATCTTTAAAAAAATTGAATAATGTTATAGGAAATAGTGTGCTACTTTTATCAAAAATCTCCTAGTTATTTTAGCTTAAAATGAAAATACTTAAAATATGATTTTGAAAAGGAATGATTTTGAAATACGACTCAAATATTTTGAAAAGGAAAATAAATTACCTGCAGGAAACCCCATGACACTAAATATCCTATCTAGTTGATCATGATGAAAGGGATTGCTTGTTTTTATATCTTCCTGACGACAGTGAAAAATAGGTTCTGAAGTCAACAATTCAGCAAATATGCAACCTATTGCCCATATATCTATGAAGAAAGAAAAACACATTTTTGTGCACATTTATTATATTTCTTCAATTATAATTCCTGGGTATAATCACAACCTACATATAAAAATACTCTTCAGTAAAGCAACATGCAAAGTACAAGTGCATTAAGTAAACATATACATGAGACATGAATCTGATCATCACACACAACACTAAAAGCCAAATAAAAAAACATTTACTTGTGTATTTCCTGATGAAGATAAGCTTGAGAAACAAAATTTGGTAAGCACTGAATGTACTTTATATTTAGGCAAAAGCCTTTCTAACCACTATTAACAATTCAATTACTAAAGCATTCAGCAAATAAATGCAGGACATATACAGTGTCATCATCAGGTAGAGCAATACATTCCTTTAAAGCAATCAAATGCATAATGAGAGAGCATAATTTCTGAGATATGAGTCTAGACCAAGAGTACAGACCACATAAAATGATCTGGAAGACTGCCAGCTTCAGTTTTTTCCAACAAACTGTAAGGCTGAGAAGCTGATAAATACACCAGTAGACATGGGTAGAGATAAGTATCATCTAAACATATCCACTTAGATGTTTCCCAACCCTCCTTGGGATAAAGTTAGGCATCTTTAAAAAAGGTTAACTAGTTCAAATCACCAGTTATAAGTTATTCTATTTGGATTTTATACATCGAAAAACTAATTTAGATTCTGAGACTATATTATATTCACAACGCTTTGCCAAATATACAAGTGAATTATTTTTTGTGAGATGTACATTCATACTTACCCATTTAAATAAATGCTGTTTAATAAGTATTTTTTCTTAAAGTTAGTAATGCATGGACTATGGTATAGTATAGACAAGTATAGTGTTTAGTAGCCTAATAAATGTGGAAATCACATTCTGTGGACAAGCTAAATAACAAAAAAGTCTAATTATATATATATCCATTAGCTAGAATTAGTGTCTGTATGCTATTTTATAAAACAAATTGCTAAATTGACAAAAGCCCTATAATAATATCTTACAATACATTCAGGAATGGTTCCCTTCCACATAAGTTAGCCTTTTGGATAATGGGAACACATCTCTTCAATAACTATTTTTTTTTTTTGAGGGCAGTGTCACTGGCCCTCATATGTGGGACCTGACCGAACTATTTTTTATTACACCACTACCTACCATCTTAAGAGGCTATAAAATATAATCTTTTTTAATGACATAAGTGGGTCATCATCATCCTGAACGTTCATCACTAAAAAGTAAAGTAGTAACACTGTTCGGGGTCCACTTTTTAATTCTTTCTCTCTCCCGCATCATGTTGGTTGTCACTCTTGCCCCTGATATGGCTGCCTCTGACAGCCACATGTCTTCCTGCTGGCTGCCCTACTGTGCATTCAACTGGGACTACTACTCTAGTGTATGCTGCTGGTCATGCCACGTCCTGGTTTGTCCTCAATTCAATGGACAGGAGCCAGGACCTGTGTTTCCCTGAGAACTGCTAAGAGAAGAAGCCTCAGTGTAGCTGGTAGTGTTACATTCTATGGTTTCCTGCCTCACATTAGCCTCTAGCTGTAAATGGTCATCTGGCTCCTGTACCACAGATACCCACTGCTCAGCTCTCTTTCCTCTATTAATGACTTGTTCTCCTGTCTCTCTCTTACACACACACAAATACATACACATGGCCACAAGCCACTCTGCTCCCCGACTAAATGTCATTCCATAAACCTGTGCTGATATCAATCATCAAACTCTCTTATTTCTATGCTTTTAATAGAAATAATCTTCATTTCTGACATAAATCAGGTATGGAGAAGAGTTAGAATGAGTGAATGTGTGTACATTCATACGTCTGCTGTGAATATATTTCAAGCTTAAAGATAACTGATTTGGAGATATTCTTTTTCTGTGTCTTAACTTTTTTTCCCATAACTTCTATCCAAAACAGATAATTGGGACTTGACTAAAATTAGAAATTAGTGATTATGCTTTTACCTTTGGCTAAGTGGTAAATCTCATTTACTGAGCAAGTAAGTTATAAGCTGGTTAAAATTCAATTTCAGTTCTCCTTACCCTGAGAAAACAAGCAACATAGTTGGTTTCCAATTCATACCCAATTATCTTTATTTCCAAAATAACACATTTATTTTTATTTCAACAAGAGGGCAATTAATCATAAAATATTCATAAAACCGTGCTTCTCAAACTGTGGGCTGCCAAAATGTGTGGACCACATACAAGAGAACCACCTAGTGGTATTCATACATGTTTAAAATGGGCCTTACCGTAGATTTTGTATAAGAATCTCTAAGAGTAGGCTAGGCTGTGGTGGGGAGTCATTTAGTTTAACAAGGTTTTAGATTTTTTTTTTTTTTTTTTTTTTAATTTTGAGGGCAGTGTCACTGGCCCTCATATGTGGAACTGAACTGGGGCAGCTGGCTTCCCAAACCAGAGCTTAACCACCGCGCCACTCGGCCGGCCCGGTTTTAGTTTTTAGAATTTGCGTTTTCTTAATGGAAATCTCCCTTCTAGATATAGACTGTATCAGTGCTTATAAGAGTCCAACACACATGGATTTCTCCTGCTATCATCCTTCCTACCTTATTCCCTGAGTCCTGTTCTAAGACACTACCTGCTGCTTCCAGCTAACTGAAATGTAAGGAGAGTCAGGCTGTGATTTTAACTCCTCATTCTTAGGACGACTCCATTCCTTCCATTTACTTTTGGTAGTTCTCCTTCCTTCACCCTTCACAGACAGCTACCATGTACACTGCTGACAGTGTGGCCTTGGCTGCCTCTGACATGGAGCCACATTACGGGCTCAGCCGCTAGAGGAAGGGTCTAAGGTCCGGCTCACAGTCCTCTCCTGTCAAACACATACTGGTTTTCCTCACCGTGCGGAGGCTACTCATGGGCTTTTCCACTAATTTAACAAAATCCTTCAGCAATATTTATGAAGTATTAAAATATCCCAGCCCTGTGCTAGCATCTCAATCCCAGGACAAAGTATAATGTGTTCTGGGTGCCTGGGTTTTGCAGAAATCAGATCTCCCAATAAATGAGGACATTACTATATTTAAATTTTTATTTCTCTTTTTACTGTAGAATAGGTTAATTATCAGTCTAATCTTTTCAAATGTTAAGAACTTCCTTTGCAGTTCTTTGGGTGTCACCAGGCTTTTCAGGAGCTTAACAGAGCAAGGGCTGTGCTTCCCTGTCTGTAAAAGGGAACTCGAAAGAAATGTACTTAGCAAATTAAGGTACCTTATAAACTAGTCCTTCACATTAACAGTGCTATTTACTCCTTCCCTATCCTCTCTTTGTACCTCCTTTTAAAGAAATCTCTAGGTTTGAGAAAGGCTCTCTCTTCCTGACTGACTCCCTCAGTTAGCAGCTGGTCCCTCTGAGCACAATACAGTGACAAAAATCTCTGATGCTTCTGTTCTGAAGCGGACTTTAAATCCTACAGAGAGAGTGTTTATAACAGATTTTCTTACTCAGTTGTTTTTACTTTGAGAGATGGGAAGATGTGGAACACAGCTAATCTACCCAGACTCTGTCTCTTTTCTACCTTAATGGAGAAACTGCCATTCTGATCACTATAATGGCAAGAGAATTCAGATTAGTCCTATTGTTTCTTGCTTAGAAAAGGCTGACTAACTTTACCCCAGATAGAAGGGGGCTCTTTCAAAACCACAGTTTTTCTTTTTGTGAAAACAATTCTAAACCTTTCTCCAGTTCTTCTGATCAATAGTAGGTAAGTGCAAAATAAAATTTGCATGTTATCATTTCCATAGCAATTCAACAGGATAAGATACCTCTATTCTCTGAAAGAAAATGCTTCCTTCTTTTTTTTTTGAGGGCAGTGTCACTGGCCCTCAGATGTGGGACCCGAACCGGGGCCGCTGGCTTCCCAAGCCAGCACTTAACCACAGTGCCACTCAGCCGGCCTGCTTCCTTCTTTTAAAACAACCATTTCTCCAATACGGTTAAAAATCCAAATGTATTAGGCTATAAAATCTAGGAATATAGAAGACAACAGGGCTTTTACAAAGAGATATAAAGTGGTTTTTACAAAGCAGCTTTATTATTATACCATTCGGTATTTATGATAATTTGACACCCCCATAGTAAATCATTTTAGACTAACTTACCAATGGCCTTTGTGTAATGCCTTGCACCAAGCAAAAGTTCTGGAGCCCGATACCAAAAAGTCACAACTACTGGATCCAAATCTGCTAGTGGCTTGAGAGGAGAATTGAATAATCTGGCAAAACCCATGTCAGCTAAAAAATAAAATAAATGAATATCAAACTCAGTTTGGCATGCTATTGGAACCATGCAAGGTTGATGACGATCGTTACTAACCTTATATAATCCTTTTCCTCCCTTTTCAGCCAGTGGTCTGTACCATGTACCAGGTTTCTCCTTCTAAAGTACATACTATTATTGTGCCTATTTTACTGATGAAGACACTGAATTTTAAAGCTATTCTGACTTGCCCAAAGTCATAGAGCTACTAGGCACAGCGTAAGAATTAGAATCCAGGTCTGACTTCGGATTCTTGTCTGTTAAAGACAGTTACAGTAATATTCTTAGACTCTTTTTAAAAATCAAAAGTAGTCTAAAAGTTTCTATAATTAATTATGACTTCTATATGACCATACATCTAAAAATGGACTATATCTTATAGTTCAGTGTGTGTTGGGGTAGGTTCTTAAGGACTCATGAGAGTCAATCTGTACATATCTCTTCTCAACTCTGAGTTCAGTGGCATCATGTTGATGGTTTGAAATTGGCTACAGTGGGAATATTTACATCACGGAAATGGCAAATGCTACAAATTGGAGCTTTTTCCCTCTAGAGAGCCAGTTATCAGCACATCACACACATGTTTCCAACAACATGTTAAGAATCTATGGGATGCTTTGTTGTAATTCAGCATTTAACAAAGGTCTATACCAAAGCTCACTGATTTAAATATTATTAAAGGAGGACAGAAATAGTAAAAAGAATATTTATTACTAAATAAAGTCCTGGAGACTATCTTATTTTCTTAAGACTTCATAAACAAGAAATATGTTATATCTACAAAGCACTTTAGAATTTACAAACTGTTTTCATATACTGGTACATCACATATCACTTAATATAATCATCATAAGAATGCTGGTTTAATAAGTATTTTTGGTCCCCACTTGTGAGATAAGGAATCTAAGACCCAAAGCAGTTAAAAGACTTGTCCATGGTCACAGGGACTGGCAGTAAAGAGTCCAGGACTCACACAAAAACATGTTATAATACAGCACCTACATCCATAACTACTGACCTGACATCCAATAAGTTATACATATCATAATTGCATGTCACAAAGGCAAAATCACAAGAATTATAAACCTCTGTAATTTGAAACATATAATATACACAGTATATTTTGATTATAAGGGGCCCCATGCACTATAAAAGCACAAATAATACATAAAATTTCAACCAGAGAACCATTTAATCTAAAACTAATATGTTATGATACAGCATATATTAAGATTTTACTTTACAGTGATATTATTTCTTTAAAGTTTAATAATTTATAAGACTTTCTGAAAACGCTTTGGAGAAGCCAGGTCTTAAAAAATAAAGCTACGCAAGGAAGCCTGTGCTAATGCCTACTCTTTCTTAACTAAATTTCCATATAGCAAACAAGTATTCAAAACCATTTTACCAATATTACCCCCACTTCAAAGCACAGCTTTATATATTTAACAGACACTAATGGTTGCTGAAGGCAAAGTTATATGATGGACTGCTGTTTCACCCATTGAAAAGTATTTTGTTTTGAAATAAAGGCCAAAGCCAGTATTTTTCCCCTTATTCTCTACCTCTTTAGTTTTATCTAAGCCACATCTATTCGCTGTCAAATGAAATCAAGGCCAGAGGACACAATAAACATTCTTAAAAACAATTCCTGTTTATTGTATAAACTTCAAAGGAATTTCAAACCATTTTTCAAATAGTTAACAAGTTAGACAAAAGGTAACTAGTCTAAACATTATTAGCAGCGGTTTCCCTAAAATTAAATGAGTGAAATATTCAATTTGTAGCAAAACTCTGGGTGTGGATGCTAATTAGGCAGTATCAAAGGAGAGTAAAACAGCAAAAGATACTGTCTACCACCAAGGAACTTACATGAGAGTGAGTGGCAAGATATATAGAGTAGACAAAAATAAAAAAGGTTAAGTACTGTAAGAATAAAGAAAAACTGCTACTGGTTTCGACTTGACTCTAAGTCCCTTGAGGGAAGAGTCCATGTCTCTTTCATGGTTTCACCTGGAATGATGTTTGACACACCTTTGCAGAAGTGGACTAAATTGAAAGTAGAGCTTGAGCTGGATTCTGAATGATGAATTACTGTGAATAGTAAAGAGGGCAATAAACGTCTTAGACAAGGCCTGGGGAGGCTTTGGGCTGCTGAGGAGGGGAAGGCTAAGACATAGATAGGTAAGGGCATAATGTGTTTCCCATTAGATTATTCTAATCAGCCAAAAAAGAACTGTATTAAAGTGTTAAGCACAGGCACCAGAGGATTACTAATTTTTTTAAAAATAATGTGATATTAAGACAAACTTTAAAGCAAACTAACAACTAGATTGTTTGTTTACTTGACTTTTAATTATTGCTTACTTTTAACCCTGGTTTTATCCCTAATCTTGGCTAGAATTATAATACTAAAACTCTTTAACAGTAAGGCAGTTAACTAGCCTGGCTAGAATATAGGATTTATGTTGAGAAATAGTGGAGATATTTGGGAGTGGCAGGGAGAAGACATTAAGTGTGTGTGACTGGGTTAAATGTGATGACTGGTGCTTAGAAGGGCAAGTATAAGAAGATGATGATGGGGCTGGCCGAGTGGCGCTGTGGTTAAGCGCTGGCTTGGGAAGCCAGTGGCCCCGGTTCAGTTCCACATGTGAGGGCTAGTGGCACTGCCCTCAAAAAAAGAAAAGAAAAGAAAAGAAAAGAAAAGAAAAGAAAAGAAAAGAAAAGAAAAGAAAAGAAAAGAAAAGAAAAGAAGATGATGATGAATTTGGTTTGGAACAATGGAGTAGAGATTGCCACCAGGGCAACTAAATAGAGATGAAGAGTTTACCTAGAGTGAGAAAACAGACTCTGAGATTCAGTTCTTAGAATAATTTTCATAGAACTCAAGATTTTAAGGCCACAACTTATCAGTTCCCAAAAGAAGTAATTATACAGGGAGGCCATGTCCCAAGCCAATGCCTAGGGTGTCTTGAAACAAAAGGTTAATAGGAGTAAGAGGTAATAATGAATAAAATACAGAAATAACAGCAAAAGTAATATATAGAAAAATAGAATTATGTGATGTCATACAGACCAAGAAAAAATACAGTCTTAAGGCCAGACTGGTCAGAAGAACAAATGGCTAAGGGAGTAAAGGAAAACGGTGACTAAATACAGGCTACTAGATTTGGTAAGACAGAGGTCAAAGGTGTCCTTTTAGAGAGAAGTTTCAATTGAGGGATGGAATTAGAGGCCAGATTGTAACAAATTAGGGTGAGTGGAACTCATGGGTGTAAAGCATGTGTTCTAGAAGTAGAGGAACAAAGGGAAAAATAGAACTAATGGTAAAGAAAACAAAATGGATATGAAAAGATTTATTTTAAGATTGGGAATCATGAATGTTTAAAGGTAAAGAGGAGAAACTGGAGAAGGGGCGAATGGAGATCCTGTAATGTGAGGAGCTTACAGACAGGAAGAAGACATTTAGAAGCTAAAAAGGCACTAGATGAGACTCAGGAGGGAAGATTCACTCTTTTCTCTGACAGTTTCAAAGAAAGAGCTGTGCTGACAAAAAGTGGTCAGTGAGGTCACACCAGGTAGCTTTGATATCACTAGACAGTAATGTTTGTAGGAAACAGACTCTGGCCTTGGAATTCCAAGCTCTGGACTTGGAAAGGCTGAACAAGCTATACAACCTCTCTAAATCCAGCTTTCGTTCTGTAACATCTACAGGGAGAGGGTAGCTGTGTGACACAATGAGGTAACATGAAAGCGTCTATCACACCGGGTAGTAAACTGCTTATCTTACTGTATCTCACAGGCAGGACCACCCTTTATCTCCCCTTTACTTTCACCAGAGGCTAGCAAAAAAAGAGTTCCTCAAAAAAACGCCTGTAAGAAGAAGAGGGTAGAGTGAGTGAGAAACAAGCGAGGTGTGGTAGAAAAAGGAGGGAGAGGGAAGAGGAAGAAAAGGAGAAAAAGAAGGAAAACAGTAACCTGGTTCTTAACTAACATCAACAAAATTTTTGAATGACTCTGAATCTCAGTGAACTGAGAACAGAGGTTTAAAGAAAGGGAAGTTGGTTTAGAACAGCTTCTTCAGGAACTGGGACAGCACATTAATTGAAGAATTATTAGACCAATCTGCAGGGCAGGCTCAGTTGAAGTAAACAGAATGAATTTCTGTAACAGGTCAAGTTAGCACAATTTTGCACCACCACCAGCATGATATATTCTAATGACAAAGACAGCAGGTTGATGAAACAAAATTTATTTTAAAATCCTCCTAAAAAGCATTGAAGATTCAATAAATATAATTTCTATAAAAAGAAATTAGAATATGTAATAACTATGTACAGTGTCAGATGGGTAATAGACTTACCGGGGTTATCACTTTGTGAGGTATATAAATATCTAATCACTATGTTGTTTTGTATACCTGAAACTAATATAATATTGTATATCAACGGTAATTGAAAATTAAATTAAAAAAAGAAAAAATCAAGTAAAACAGAGGTATAAAAAAACTTTCAAAAAATTAGAATAAAGAATTTCTTAGCTCATTTTCTCCCAAATATGTCATGGATATAAATGATGCCTATTTCTTTTAGAGTCTTCAGGGCTAAAGGAAATTTTAAGATACAGATTAAGACTCCTGCCAGTGCCTTAATCTAAGACTGGGAAGTAAGTGAGTCTATAAACATATATATTCATTTGGAAAACATATGTTGGTCCTGGCACAGGGCATGTGTGGGGCAGGGAGCAAGATACCCATTAAAATCTATATGCTTTAGGTCAGGGTGGGAGGATGTATGCAGGGAAAGAACACTTGGTAAAGCTGAGACAAAGCAAGAGTTGGGGGATTATGTTCAGGGTGACCATGCAGGACAGTAACAGTGGCATAAACACACACTTGGGATTTTGTGTGCGTGTGAATTTTTTGTGGGCTTGCTTGCCTCAATTTAGAGTTATAAAACCTTATTTTGTGAATTAATCTGAGGCATTTCACAAACTATCTCTCTACATTTCCCAATACCTTTTCTAAAAATATTATGAGGAAATACTTTGAAGTTAACTACTTAAATAAGAGGATTAAAAAGGGAAACCATCTTTGCAGTCACTTCAGTTTCTTAATCAATTATTTTAGAAATAATTACCTACCTATTTTGACTCTCCCCCTCTCAGGACCTTCTCCCATTACTAGGATATTTGCTGGTTTCTAGAAACAAAAATAGAGCATTCAAATTACTATGTTTATTCTTTTGACATGCTCCAAAATGGAAAAAAGTTCTTATAATGTAACAGTATCATTTCTGTATGTTCATGAAAACGCTAATAAAATATTAAGTACTCTACATCATTACGGCATTTGACATCTTTGAAGTTAACACTCATTCTCCATAAATATCTTTGCTATGGAAACACCTTATTTTCAAAATTATATCATATAAATAATTACAAAGGAATTAAAGCTATCATTTCTATTTACCCTGTAGAAGTAATGAGTAATAATTTAAAAATCTGTACAAATTATAAACTGTCTGCTTGCTGTCCACAACAGAGTTTTTGTGGTTGAAAATTATATACAAAATTTCAAACCACAACATAATTACCTTCATTGAAATGAATCAAATGGAATACTCCTTGCTAAATATTTCTAAACTACTGTAGGAAAATATGATCAACACTGAGTACACTCCATTAAAATTCATCTGTGTTTTCAGCTATATTTCATTCAAAAGTGAGAAATTCCAAATATAACTTCAAGATGTAAGAAAATAAAAACCAAGGCTAATACAAAGCTATATAACAAAAAGAGCAGACTGCAAGTGTATCCACCATCTTTCAAGTCACCCAAATTTGTAGACATTTGGAAACAGAGAACCCGTGGAGATGGGCCTTTGGACAAGTAAGTCTCCTCTGTAAACTCTTGTCCAAGGTCTTCTCGGCTGAAATGGAGAGGGAATTATGGAGCTGAGTAACATCTTAAAGGAGAAATTAACAGGACTTTGTGACTAGCTGAAATTAGAAGATTAAGATAAAGGATGATACCGATTTCACCAAGGTTTTGAGTTTATGTGACTAGAAGAATGATGGTGTCTTTATTATGGAAAAGTTATGAGAGGTACTGGTTTGGGAGTGGGAACAACAAAGAAAAGCAGTTGACATTCAGTTTGAGGAAGGTGAGATGCCGACTAGCCAGGGGAGTGGAAACCTGAGGATTGGGATTTGAAAGTTATTGCCAATGGAGTGTGATAACTGAAGATAAAAGACAAAATTAGTTTACCATAGCAGAAAGGGAAAAATAGCATCAGACGAACCCAAAACATTAAAAATTCAAGTTTGACAACTGTTTATCAAAGATCCATTATGCATAAAACATCGTAGGGAAAGACAGACAGACAGCTTTTAGAATACAAGGCATTATGAAAAGTACCAAAATAGCAAAATAAAAGGCCGGGAATGAATGATTCTTCTCAGTGAATGTTAGTCTTTGGGTAGGAGATGGCCTTGGATGAATATAAGGATGACTAAGATTTTGATAAACATAAACAAAAGAGTGACTTTTCAGACTCAAAGAATCCTGTAAGTAAGGACATGGTCACATAAAAACACAGACATGGCATACGAAGAGAGCCTACCAGTGTTTTGATATGACTAAAGCATAGAACGCTCAGTGTAGAAATAAGACTAGAAACTATGTTGGGAATAAATGTCAATTCAAGAAACTGGAGTTTATTCTATAGAATAAACTGAGACAGAACAGTGAGATAATCAGATCTATATTTACGAAAAAATGTCTGGTAGCAATGTGAAGAATGAATTGGAAAGGATGGATAGACCTCAAAGTAGAGACAGAGGCCAGCTGGATGTGGGCTACAATAGCCTAGGAAAAAGTAAGGGCACCTAACTTGTGATGAAGGTCATGGAGGAAAGTATCAGAGTATTTCATGGTAGAAGTACAATACTTGGCATGGCTTTTTTATACCACCTTCTCCACCCTCCATAGTCATTCACTTAACAAATACTGACTGAGCACATACTAAGTATCAGGCAGTAGTTTAGATGCTAGAGATACAGCAATACACAAACCCAGGAAAAATCCTTGCCCTCATGAAGCTTACATTCTAGGGGAAAGAGAAAGGCAATAAACAAATGTACAGTACATCAGCTATTGATAAGTACTGTGAAAGAAGTAAAACAAGGAGAATACAAGAGATTTCCACATCTGGAATTATGGCTGACTCGGTGCTCTAGGGGATCCTGTCATTACAGAAAAAATATACGCTGCATAAGAAACATTCCTTGAAGGATCCCTAATCGCACAAGAGGTCTACAACAACCCCCAGCCTCACCCCAAATAATGAATCCTTGTGGCTGGACAGTGACAGAAAGACAGAATGGGCCTGAAGGTAGATGCCAATAACATACTTCAGTGGGGACACTAAACCTTGGTCCACCAGCAAAGCAAGGAACCTGGGCCTGCTACCCCACAATCAGCCAAGACTCTCAAGGGGACAGTACACCTAGATGCTACCATAGAAGCCAAAGAAAATCCTCTCTGGAGGAGAACCTTCCCACCTTCGGCCTAAGGACTAAAACAATAAATTTTCATGCTAAAAGCCTATTATTCCTATATCGGATTAAAAACAAAATCCATTCGTATACTATTTACAAGAGATCCACTTAAGTGGAAGGACCATAAAAGCTGAAAGTAAAAAAGGCTATGAAAAGATATGTCAGGGGCCGGCCAAGTGGCTCGGTGGTTAAGCAAGCCAATGGCCCCGGTTCGGTCCCACATATCAGGGCCAGTGACACTGCCCTCAAAAAACAATTAAAAAAAAAAAAGATATGTCAGGCAAACTGCTAAAAGAAATCTGGAGCAGCTACAGTAACATCTGACAAAATAGTTTTTTGTTTTGTTTTGTTTTGTTTTTAAAGATTTTATTGGGTAATTGGGGGGAGGGGAACAGCGTTGGGGAATCAGGGAAGGGGAACAGACAAGTTGCTCTCCTTTTGTTCTTCAGTCTAGTTGCGGAGGACGTTGCTTCACTGGCCCATGTTGGTATCGTCATTGCGCTCTTCCCGGATGAGGCAGATAGGTCACCGGCCTCTGGGTGGCGCTCACCGCAGCTATTGGCAGCTCACGCTGGCTGCTGCCACTCTGTGTAGACTATGGCAGCCCACTGCAGCAGGGGCTGCAGCCTATACCATCGCTGGGGCTCACAGCGATGTTGTTAGCTGTGGCGGGCAGTGTTACTGGCCCTCATATGTGGGATCCGAACCGGGGCCGCTGGCATCCCAAAACCAGCTCTTAACCAATGCGCCACTCGGCCGGCCCGACAAAGTAGTTTTTAAGACAAAAGCATTATTGGGAGTAGAGACGGTCAGTGTATAATGATACAAGGTTCAAGTCACAGGAAGAGCAACACTACTAAATTTGTGATGTACTTGAAATACATATAGCAAAAATTAATAAAACTTCAGGGAGGGAGAAAGACCAATTATAACATACTTTTCTCAATTATTGATATGTCAGGCAGACAAAAGATTAGTAAGATATAGACTATCTAAAGGACACAATCAGCAAGGTTGATCCAGCAGTCACATATATAATTCTTTACCCAATAATTAGAGAATACACATTTTTTCTTAAGCACACGTGGAACATTTACAAATACTGATCATGTACTAGCAGGTCTCAAGAAATTACAAGGAATTGTTATCCAACAGGCTATAAACAATAATTAAAGGCATATGAATTGGAGAGGCAAAAACAAAACTATTCTTATTTGCAAATGATATAATTATCTACAAAAAAAACTTCAAAGCACTTACAAACACATTATTAGCAGTAGGAAGAGAGTTTAGTAGGATGCTTGGCTAAATGAACAAAATGAAAAAGTCAACTGTATTTCTATATATCAGCAAAAAAAAAGCTAGGAAATATAAATTTTCAAAGGCAGCATTTCTATAGCAACAACAACAACAACAAAAAAACACTATAAGGTGCCTAGGAATAAATATATAAAGAATGTACAAGACTTTTACATAGAATATCTTGAAACTTTATCTTAAGTAATATTAAGAAGTCCTAAATAATTAAGAACCCATGTTTATAGATAGGAAGACTTACTATAGTAAAGGCCTCAATTCTCCCCATACTTATCTGTAAATTCAATGCAACTTCAATCAAAATCTCATCAGGGTTTTTTATTGTATAACTTGAAAAGCAGGTTTAAAAATATATGTGGAAGAGCAAAGAGCTAAGAATGCCATGATACTGCGAAGTGTTAAGGGTATGGGATGGGGAGAGGAATCTGGCTCAAAACATGATATCAAGGTTTATTTTAAAGCTATAGTAATTAAGACAGTGTGATAATGGTACAGGTATAGACAAACTGATCAATGAGACAGAACAGAGTACCTAGATGGAACCATGATAGTGAGAGAAAGAGGAACCTCAAATTAGTAGAGAAAGAAGGAACCATTCAATACATGGTGCTGGCACAACAGGTTATCCAAATGGTGGGGGAAAAAATCAATAAAATGAATCCTTACCTTACACCACACACACACATCAGTTTCAGGTGGATTAAAGACTTCAATGTGAAAAGCAAAAATTTAAAACATTGTGGGGAGGGGAATGTAGGAGAATATCTTTCAGACCCTCAGGTAGAGAGGAATTTTTTTTTTTAATTAAAGTTTATTGGGGGTAACAATGGTTAGTAAAGCTACATAGGTTTCAAGTGTATAATTCTGTAATACATCATCTATATATCACATTGTGTGTTCACCACCCGGAGTCAGTGCTCAAAGAAGAATTTCTTAAAGAACATACAAGAAATGATCATAAAAGAAAAGACTGATAAATTTGGCTATTAAATTTAACTCCCAATCATCAAAGATGAAGAAAGGAAAAAGACAAAGCGCAAACCAGGAGAAGTACTTGCTACTCACATACGTAAGAAAGATTTAGTATCCAGAATAAATCAATATGAAAAACAACCTAATAGAAAAATGGACAAAATGTCTGAACAGGTATTTAACAAAAGAAGAAACATGTTTAACTGCTAAGCATATGAAAAGATGCTTAATCTCATCAATAGTCAGGGAAATGCAAATCAAAATCACAATGAGATACTATTTTACACCTAGGAGAGAGGTTAAAAATTAAGAACTGCAGTTTAGGAAGTGAATCTGGGGTATAGCAATACTTTGCAGGTGGAAGAATAAATTGGCACAGCTTCTTTGGAAAAGAATTTGGGATCTCCTTGCATTTGAAAAATTGCAGATCTTTTGACTCAGTAATTCCATTTTTAGATACATTAGAGAATGTTCACAGAAGCAGTTTGTAATACAAAAAAATATGGACACAACCCAGATTTCTAGCTAATAGGAAAATGGAAAAATTGTGGTAGACTCACACATGAATTTTAAAACACCAGTGAAAATCAGTGAATTGCAAATAAAAGAAAAAAAAAATGTTGGAATCTTGGAAGCATTATGTCGAGTGAAAAAAAGCATGTTTTAGGAGACTACAGCAGGATGCCATTTTCAGAAAACTTAAAACCAAGTAAAACTAAAGAATATACTGTTTAGGCATAGTATAAATGTGATAAGCTTATTTTTAAAATAATAAATAATAGTAAATAACAGATTAAAAATTCAGGATATTTGTTTACAAAGGCAAGGGGACAGAATAGCAGAAAATATAAATTTAAACACCATTTAAATGCATTTAACTTTTCAAAGCAATTTCACACATATTTCCTTTTTCTTAATGGAAATACTCAAGGGCCTACAGGGCTGGACGCAAGTCTCAGAACAACTCCTCAAGATTTACTCCTCAAGAGTTGTGTTTACAGATACTATGCTTAATTTTCAAAAGGGTAACTTTACCAGCGGTGAACGCATATGCATTTTTTTTTTAAAAAGGAAAGTATAGCTAATGCACATGCACCTACATCCACACACACAAACCTAGAATAAAGAAGGAATACCAAAATTGCTCTGACCTAGTTACATCCCAATTAACACAGACTATGCTTTACTAAAACTCCTCTTCTTACTGTGAACACAAAATGCCAGCTGTGAAAGAAAGTGATAATGCTGGGTTTGCACACTTTAGTTACCATAGAAACAGTAGAGATGGCAGAACTTGGATGCCTCACATTTAAGTTATCAGCAATAAAATCAGATAGACAAATCAAGGCTGCAGGGTTTGTTTTAGTTAAATTGTATTTTAAAGGTAAAAGTCAGGGAAATACTGTAATAAACAATATTCTTGAAATAGCTGTACGTTAGCAAAATTCAGTTAATTCTTGAGTTTACATTTATATGTACTCCACCTGCCTTTTCTTTTTATAGAATCAATTTTTTTTTACCAAGGTTAAACTTAATTCAGTTAATTGGCACATCATAAATAGAACAGCCTAAAGATACACAATTATCCAGCTACATTTCCTTTGCACTTCCTACCCCAGGACACTTGGAAAAAAAATATAAAACCCACAAGATGACTCTTATCATCACCAATAAAGACGGAAAAACACAAACACAATTGTCTACAATCTTGAATGAGAGGAACAAAACCAATCAGAGTATCAGTCAGACTAGTTTCTGAACAATGAACAGTGCTGGCCTAATATGAATGGCTACAACCATTCTTTTATTTAAATATAGAAGTGGCACAACTCTCCTCACATTTGATACAGAAATACATTCCCAGGAGAAAACCTTCAGTTTATGTCCCTTTCTCTACACTGTTCTCTATTGTTCACCCTGAACAAATACCATTCTGTGTTGTAACAGATAGGGCAAAGAACTATCCAACAGTAAGATACATGTTTTTTATTTCCTTAGCAAACAGAACAGTCATTTGCTAATAGCATCAGAACTATTTACTCCTTAAAAGAACCTCATTGATAGTAGAGAATTTAAAAATATAGAGAACCTGAAATTGTGATTACAACTTCCTAAGGGGTTAGGGAAGACATTTCTGTCACCACTTTACGTATCTGCTGAAATCCAGGCACATAGTATCTAATAAATATTTGTTGAATGAACGAACAAATAAATAAATAAACAAAAAATACCAATGGATAGTATTCGTGGTCCTTTGATCGGCAAGTTCTCAATTCTAAAATAAGTTTTAAGAAACCAGAGTAAACACTTACCCCATAATATGCCAAGCTCACCTCTGAATACAGATTTTTTAAGATCTTGATTCAAGTTTATTCCAGGGTTTCAACCATCACCAAGATGCTAATGACCCTGAAAGCTGTACCTCTAGGTGTCTAAACTATGTATCTTAGAGATGTTAACTGTATGCTGCCCATCTCCATAAATCATCTCAAACTCAGGTTGTTCAAACTGAATTTTTATTGCCTCTCTTTCTGGTACTCCCTTCTCAGTTACTCAATCAACAAACACCGAAGACAAACATCCTGTGTTTATCACTCAAATTGAATCAATCCTCAGATCTGATTGTCTTACTTCCTAAATATTTATCTACTATCTCACCTCCTGCTATCTTGATTACCTCTGTTGTAATTCAGGCCTTCTCATTTCTCATCCAGCTGATTGCAAGAGCCTGATAAAGCTCTTATCCCTGCGCCCTCAAACCAATTCTCTATATCCCTGTCTTTCTTCTTCTTTCTTTTCTATTAAAAGTTTATTGGGGTGACAATTGTTAGTAAAGTTACATAGGTTATCCCTGTCTTTCTTAAGCAAAAGCCTGACCAGCTCAGCTCAGACTGACAACAGGAAAAATCCACACTGCTAACCATGGCAGTTAAGGCCCACCATAAGGTGGTCCTGCCTTCTCTCTTCTGCCTCTTCTTTCACTACCCGCTGTTTTGCCCCAGTAATACCAAAGTACTTATAGTTTCTTACCCCATGCCCTCAGTCATACTGTCCCCTCGGCCTGGAATGCTCTCCCCACCCACTTCTCCCCTTCACCTTATAAACTTCTACTCATCCTTTTATTTTATTTCATTTTAATTTTTTGAGGGTAGTGTCACTGGCCCTCACATGTGGGACTGAACCGGGGCCACTGGCTTCCCAAGCCAGCACTTAACCACCGCGCCACTCGGCCGGCCCTCTACTCATCCTTTTAGACTCAGTGTGAGTCTTCCAAGAGCTTCCCCATCCCAACTGGCTAGGGTATTCTCCTTCTGTGCTCTCAGAACCTTATGCTAGCTGATACCTGAATATACCTCATCATTGCTTCTTTAAACCTTATTATCTTAGGATTATCCATTTATGTGTATCTTTCCCACCAGGCACTCAGGACAGGTTGTATTTTATTTATCCTTGTATTCCCAGTGTCCAGTGTAGTGTCTCCCACATTTTAGGTCAAAATATGTTTGTAAAGCATATATTCTAAGTCTGTAAACGAGTCTTCCCCCACAGAAATTCAGTAATAAATAAAATATCTAAATAAAAATGACAGGTTCCACAGATCTGTAAGAGTCATACTTTAGGCATATTGTGGGTTAAATAAGCTTTTGTATTGAGAGAACCTAACTACTGTTTAAAGTGCTGTTTCTAAGTGAATAATACCTTCCCAGTTCGAAATTGCACATCTACAAGTAGATGCAAGCCATCTGTAAATCAGGAGCAGTCTGCAATATTAAGTGCTGTGGTTAATTTCATTTTGCCTTAAAATGGTCTAGGTATATGTAATGAGCAACCATGGTAATCAAACCTTGGTATTCATAGTAAACAATGCCTGCCAACCCAGCACTGCACAACAGTTAACAATACACTTCTTTGTCTCTGCCTCTTAGGAGTGGCTACAGGCCTGAACAGCAGAGATAAGGGTTTCTTTTCTTTAACAAGAAGCAATAAAAAGCAGTCATTATAAAAAGCTTAATGCAAGACAAACACATGTATCTAGAAGAATATTTACCCAACTTCAAGGTCACCGAGAGAGTCTAATCAAGATGTATTCCCCGTTGACAGCAATGCCAGGAACACTACTACAAAGACATTCAGATTCTACCGTGTTCATTAAAGAGTACAATCCATCCGCAGAGAAGCAACACTCATGTAGAAGGCAGTTTTGTATTTACATTTGTGATACTTACACTCAAATCAAATCAGTCTTATTATCAGAGAATGTCAGAGGTAGAAATTATCAAAAAGAGCCCTCTCACTTTACTCAGGAAGAAAACAGAGGCAAAAATAATTACAACCTTAATGAAGTTCACTGTCCATGAACAGTGGCCAACCCAAGATTAGAACCCAAGTCTCTGAGAGATAGACTCAGGCCAGGGTTATGAGAAGCACACTTGGAAAATGCACAATGCTTCATTGATTTATGGCCCTTACCTCTAAAAGACTTCCATACAGATATGTGCTTAGTTGAGACCATGACCACACACAAAAATAACCATCATATACAATCTCCCAGTGAAATGACTCATCAGTCCTTGCATACCAGATCCCCGCTTGATGAAGATACCATCCTTGTTAATAAGAGACCTTGAATCATCCTACAGTGGTAGTCAAACAGAATGCCTGTGGTGGTGATTACCCAGGCCTGACAATTAAGTTCACTAACTCGTCCTAGAAAAAGTGCTACATACCTCATTGCTGAATATCACTGCAGGCACCTTCAAAGCACTCCCCTTGGGAAGCTATGCACCGAAGCCAGTGCCTAATCCACCCTTCAAAGCAATTTTGGAACTCTTTTTCTGAATGGCCATCAGAGCTGTCATCATATTACCCTTGATGTCCTGAATGTCATCAAATGTCTCCCTTTCAATATTTCCTTTATCTTTGGGTAAACAAAGAAGTCACTGGGGGCCAGATTAGGTGAGTAGGGAGGGTGTTCAATACAGTTATTTGTTTCCTGGCTAAAAACTCTCTCACAGACAGTGCCGTGTGAGCTGGTGCATTGTTGTGATGCAATCAAGAGCCATGAATTGTTGGTGAAAAGTTCAGGTCGTCTAACTTTTTCACGCAGCCTTTTCAGGGCTTCCAAATAGTAAGCTTGTTAACTGTTTGTCCAGTTGGTATAGGTTCATAATGAATAACACCTCTGATATAAAAAAAAAGTTAGCAACATCACTGTAAAAAAGTTCTCGAACTTAATTGTCACACCTCATATACATTTGTCCAAATTCATCGATTTGTAATTAAAATGGGAATATCATATTGTATATAAATTCCACCTCAATAAAAGTGATTTACTAAAATAGTATGCCTGAATTGATTCTTCAGTTTTCAATGCCTCAAAGTACTGGGACTCCTTCTGTAGCCCTTGGTTCCTAACCAGTTCCTGCCACTGCTGTCACTGTGGACTATATCTTGACGATACATTCTCTGCTATAAAACAAACAAACAGTCCAAAATGGAGTCACTTATGCTAGCCCCATGTCAACAAACCGAGTTTAATACTTAACCTAACTGGAGTTCCAGATTCCCAGGAATGTAACCTGTAACCTGTCTCTGTGGAATTACCTGGTCAGCACTAATGAGGTAATACGTCAGATAGGCTCCTTCCTTCCCCCTTAGGAGGGTGACCTGGCCTGAAACGATCATTTTTTGCTAAATAATTTCCCTTTCCCCGCCGCTTTCTGCCTTTAAAAACCTTGCCTTTTCTACAGTTCAGCAGAGCTCCTTTTTATTTTTTTAAGAGGGCAGTGTCACTGGCCCTCATGTGGGACATGATCCGGGGCCACTGGCGTCCCAAGCCAGCTCTTAACTACTGTGCCACTCGGCCGGCCCAGCAGAGCTCCTTTTTATTTGCTAGATGGGATGCTGCTCAATTCATGAAAAGGTGAATAAAGCCAATTTAACCTTTAAGTTTACTCAGTTGAATTTTGCTTTTTAACACCTTTTAGTGCCTTTGAAGTTAGTTTGGCAAATAGCCTTCTAGATACACGTGTTTGCCAATACAGGCTACAAAAACATCATGCCAAAACCAGGGCTCATTAAAAGAGCCCTGTACCTGAGCTGAACTTTCAGAGGCCTCATGGGCCACTGTGAGTCCAAACACGTCCCCTTTGAAGTTGGCGCTCTTGGAAGTGTGATTGCTTAGTGTGTATCACCTGCCTATGCAACAGCGGGTTGAGCATCACGTTCTAACTCAAACTGACAGATGTGCAGGACTCTGCTGAAAGCTCCAGTTACTGGATTATGCGTATGGATAATGGAAAAGCTGTCATGCCAAAAAAATCTCAGCCCATATTTAAAGAATGCTTCAATAATACCTTCTTACATGTGGAAGGTGTGTGTCGCAGTACCCAGAGCACTGTAAGAAACATGACCTCATTTCATCTTCACCAGGCCTTGCACAGAGGCAGCAGGACAGGAGTCACTGGCCATGGTTGATGACCTCACCACCATCAAAGGCCTCAGACTTCAGACATGAACAGCTAAGCCACAGACTACCAAGGACACAGCTCTAAGGAACTACCATGTTTCCCCCAAAATAAGAACGGGCCTTCTATTAATTTTTGCTCCAAAAGACGCATTTTATTCATTTATTCATGGACAAAACTCTACATTTACTCAAATACAATCATGTCTGGCTGAAGATCTTAACTGGGGCTTATTTTGGGGTAGGGCTTATACTACAAGCACCCTGAAAATCGTGCTAGGGTTTATTTTCCAGCAGGTCTTATTTTCTGGAAAACACGGTAGTTAGGAATCAGAGGTCATCAGCAGGAACCCTAGTATGATTCTTTATTATGACAAGATCTGTAATTGTCCAAAAATCACCTAAAATTGCAGGTTGGAGATAACCAAGCCATACTTTACTTTTTCAATGCTAGCCTGCATTCTGAAGGGAAGGAGGATGATTAAGTCATATTAAGATAAATACTGCATTTTGTTGTAATTATTTAAGTAGAATGTTAATAAGTCATATGAAAAATAATAAGTAGAAATTCGTTTGATTAGCACGGAACTGTTAGAATGAAAACTAAGGTATGTGAATCACTTGCTAATTTAGATCTCATTTAAGCAAGTTTTTTTTTTTAACATTCATATTTTTCAATATGAAGAGTTGACAAAAATATTAGCAATATTTAAATATAAACAAGATGAAATGCAGTTTACTTTTTTTTTCTTTTTTTAATACCAAGAAGCATATTTCACCTATTTATAGTAGGGTTCTGCTTTGTAAAGCAGAAGGGGCTAGGGAGAGTATCAGGCTAAAAGAATTCTGAGGAAAAAAGTGGTTTTAAAAAAAAGGGCATCTTTGGATTGCTGATGGGATCTAGAAAGAATGTACAGAAGTTTCTACAGAAGGGAAATTAGAAGGAATTCAGCAACTCGAGCTGAGAGTAGGAGGTCAACAATCATATAAAATACCTATCATTATCATTTTACAAATGAGTAAACTAAGGCTTAAGGGTCAAGATTAGCTATCTTAGAAATGTTTTTTTAAAGACTAGCATCTCAAAGCTCCCATATCATAAGAACTAAGCAAGGCTAAAACTTAAAACATTATTAAAATGCTAAATGCTAACATGATGCTATAGTAAGATTTTTAAGGGTTTCTTTAAGGTATAACAACACATTCACCTAATCAGGCCCATTTTAGCACAAACAAAATTAAAAACCTAATATATCTCTCTGTCAGACAAGGTATGAAGAAAAGCTGCGCTGCACACAGATATTTCTAGACAATTTCTAGCTAAGCATTTATTTTAATCAAACTATCACAATTAACAACAGTAAAACGCTTTTTTCTCCAACTGAGTAGAAGCAGAGGGCCATCTTAGACTTTCCTATATTGGACTTTCACACAGTGATGGGAATTCCTAAAGAGGCTTCAGAGTCTCTCTTTAGCTAAAGGACTGCAGTGTTTCATGCTTCCTCATGGTGTCCTTTCACTGCTTCTCAGTGAGCTGTTCAATTCAGCAACCATGGAAAACTGTTTCTGCCATCACTTAAATTTTTGCCTTTGTTTTACACAAATAAATGAAAAATAGAAATAAAAAAGTACTAATAAGGGCCAGCCGAGAGGAGTGTTGGTTAAGAGCTGTTTTGGGACGCCAGCGGCCCCGGTTAGGATCCCACATGAGGGCCAGTGACACTGCCCTCTACAGCTAACAACAGCTCCACCTGGAGCTGGGCTGTGCGAGCCCCGGTGATGGTGTGGGCTGCAGCCCCTGCTGCAGTGGGCTGCCATAGGCTACAGTGAGTGGCTGGCAGCCAGCGTTGTATGGTCGGCAGCTAGAGTGAGCTGCCAATAGCTGCAGTGAGTGGCCATCCAGAGGCTGGCAAGAGATCTGCCTCACCTGGGAAGAGTGCAATGATGATACCAACATGGGCCAGTGAAGCAATGTCCTCCACAACTAGACTGAAGAACAAAAGGACAGCGACTTGTCTGTTCCCCTCCCCCGATTCCCCAATAAAAATCTTAAAAAAAAAAAAATACTAATATTAGTGACAAGCACAGGTCTCAGACTGCATGACAAAGATGGACTCTCTAGGTATGTTCAAAGTGAAAAATCCTTGATCTCAACTGAACGCACCCTCTATATTTAAGTAGATTAAACCTGTGGTTCAATAGCAGGGATGGGAAGGAGTGGAGGGAAGAGGTGGGAGGAGAAAAGTAAGGAATATACACTGATTTCTGGAAATAAATCACTGAAGAATATTTGTAAAAGGGAGGGGTTAATTGGTACATTTATAAAACTTTTAGCTCTCTAGAACCAGAACTACCCCCAAACTCTTACCATCTGAGCAAGTTTTATACCTGGAAAGAATTATATGAAAGGAGACTTCTTGCATTTTCTTTATTATAGTTCTACTAAATGAAAAAGGTTATAATGGGATCCAAATATCATTTAAAAGCCTCTTATATTCTGTGGTAGGCAGCTTTGGACATGGTTTCCAATCACCCCCACCCCTGGCATAGACACTCTTGTGTAACTCCTCCCTTTGAGTATGGGCTGCACCTAGTGACTTCCAATAAACAGAATACAGCAAAAGTAATGGATGTTGCTCCCATGATTAACTTCCAGAACACGGTGACTTCCATCTTGCTAACACAGACTCTCTCTTGCCCTCCTGCTGGCTCACTCTGGTGCAGAAAACCGCCATGCTGTGAGATGCTCCATGGCAAGGACCACGGAACGCCTCCACCTGTCAGCTCATGAGGAAATGAATCCTGCCAACAACCATGTGAGTGAACTAGAAAGTGGATTCTTCCCGGTCATGACTTGTGATGACAGCAACCTTTTAAAGAGACTCTGAAACAGAGGATCCAGATAAGCTACACTTAAATTCCCGACTCATAGAACCTGGCATGATAAATGTTGACTTAAAGCCACTACATTTGGGGGCAATTTGTTACACTGCAAAAGATAACTAATATTTAACAAAGACTTAAAATATACATAACCAACATGTCTTACACAACTTAGAATGCTGTTGAAAATCCTGTAAGAACTCGGCCTGAACAAGTAGGTGTCATAAGGAAGAAAATGTGTAAAAAAACAAAACCATTGGATTGTCGGAAAAGTTATGACTCATTTTTGCAACGAAAAACATAGAAAAAATGACTTTTCCAATAACCCAATATAAGTTCTCTATCAGTTACTATGACAAAATATCCAGAATCAAATGTTATATATATTCCCCTCTGTAGCTAGAATATCTATTGCATCATTTTCTTTTTTTTTAGCTGAGCCATCCTGCCACCTGTTGACAGCTCAGCAGCAGCTCAACTCGGGCTGGGCATCGAACTGCTTTTGCTCAGAGCTCAGCTCACAGTCTTAAGCTATTGCATCATTTTCTTTAATCAACTGAATTATGTCTAAGTATTGGCAAATATTATTATTATTAACCTATAATAAAATAAATAAGTATTTAGGTTTGTGACAGAAGTGACCTTTTGAAAACCCAAAAATGTTTGGTAGACATTAACTAATAACAAAACCCAAAATATTACTAATTTACAAAATTATTTTCGGGCAAGCTGAGTGCATTGGTTGGGAGCTGGCTTGGGATGCCAGCGGCCCGGTTCGGATTCCACATGTGAGGGCCTGTGACACTGCCTTCAAAAAAAAAAAATTTTCTTCTTCAACTGGATCTCACAAAATTTCCATGTACCATATTTACAGACCATATAGTTATTTGTGCCTATAGACTTCAAAGACTACAAATTCACCCACTATTGTGAACAATAATTATCATTTAAAACTTAAGTTAGGGTTTTGGGATAGGACCTCCACAGATATGTTTTAAAGGATAGGGCTAGGGTCAGAGCCCTGCCACATTCATTTGAATCCTTCACTCAATAAAGACCTAGTATTTATCATGTGCTAGGTGCTGAGCTATGAAAGTGAAAAAAGAGACATTTAAACTTACAGTTCAGTTTATGTCACTAATCCAGTAGCAATATTCTGTAACTAAGGAGCCATAAATCCACTTAACAATACTATCACTTAGCCAGCATTTCTCTACCTTTGCTAAAGAAAAAGGAGCAATTGCCAGATGTTTTGCTGAAATTCATTTCAAGTAACTTATGAGCAGAAACAATATGCCAATGCTAAGAATACAAAAATTAGTGAGATATGATCCTTGCTCTCAAGAAGCCCATAATTTTCCAAAAGAGATAAACTATGTCTTGGCATTTTTCCAACCCACCAAAACAGTAGTCCCATAAAAATGAGTCATTCTATATTTCATCTTCTTACTCTTAGCTATATCCTGCTATAAAATTAAAATACATCTTTTTCCCTTGGTGTTTACAAGTTCCAAATATTTATAGACTTATGTCTCTTCTTCACTGTCTCTCGGCCAAGATGAATATGCTTAGCTCCTATTCTCCTTTCCTTTCAAAGCAGTTCCTCAATACAAGTAATCTTTTTGGTGACTTGAAACTGTCTATTTCTGTATTAAATTCTAGGATCCAAATGACACAATTAAAATACTATTCAGATATGAAATCAATCACAATGAAAAACACCAAGCTATTTGAAGATACAATGTTTCTGATTCTATAATGTGTGTGAAGTCTAAAACACTCACTTTTATTTACTTTTTAAATTTGGGGGGGGTTAAACTAGTACATTGAAAATTTATACTTACTCCTTTAACTGTATGGATTTTCCAGGTTTCTCACATGAAATGAAAATTCAGAGATGGTACACACTCTGAAACAGTTGTGACTGACTAACAAATAGCATAAAGCCAGATTTTTAAAATAATACAAAATGAGGCATTTAAAAAAAGTACTCATTGACTAAAATTGCAACTCTACTCAAGCTCACATACAAAAAATAATTTTTCAAATGTCTCTATCGGGCTCCTTTTAACACCGTATTCATATTTGATACAATTTATATTTCTGTATCTACTACAGAATATATCTACAAAGTAAACATAATTTAAATCTTCTCCTGAAAATACTTTGGCGAAACCATGACAATATGGTCCAGACATCAGGACTCAAGGTCAATGAAAAGAACTGAGCAGGCTGTCACAGACTAGATTCTTATTGGTTCCAAGTTTCAAATCTTATTACAGTTACTTACTTAAGAAGTAACAAACACTATACTAGGTCAGAACCATGTCCAGAACATATTTTCAATAATGCATGCTACAGATGAAGTAATAATAATCAGTGGTGGCTTTTTTAGTGAGAAAAACAAAAATTACATCAGGGAGAAAAACTCTATTCTGTTGCTCACAAACATTTAGTACTTACAAACAAACGAACTCCCTCGCCTGATATTTAGGGCCTTCTGCAATCAGGCTCCAACCCATGTCTCTCTAGTCTTACCTCATACTGCTCTAATTCAGCTTATCCATTTTTGAACCAAACAGAACTACACAGCCTTTTTTGGGATAATTCAACTGCTTTCCCACCTCAGAAGTTTTACACCTGACACTCCTAAGGGGTGTAACTTCCTCTCTTAAATTTCTATTTAAATTCTACTCATCCTTCAAAGTCTAGATCAAATGGCACCTTTCCCTTCTCCCCCCCTTAGAACCTCTTCTAATCTTGAATAACATCCAGTCTGTACGTCTCACATAGCCATGATCACATTCTCTCTCATCTATCTTATAGTATAACTGTGTACAGGTCATATTTTTTTCTCTCAGGCTAACTCCAAGAGAAGGTCTCTGATGCAATCGTATTTGTACTGTCCCCCATCCCTCCATGCTTTGCACATACAATAAATGTTTACTCAGGTCAGTATGGTGAAATGCATAATACATATGTTACTTGATCCAAAAGCACGCCATAATAATCAATATTATGACATTCATTCACTAAGGCAATATTTACTCAGTACCTACTGTGTACTAGAGTAGCAGTGTACCAAAATGAATCACAGGCCGTGTTCTCTCAAGAAGTGTATGGTCAATAACATCTTCTAGACATCTATATCTATTACTATAATACTAACAGATAAGTACTCTTAAGAGAAGTCAAGGTGAAGTACAACAACCAACAAGGAGAGATTATTTCTAGGTAGGGATGCATATGAGGATAAGTTTTGTTTGTACGGGTCATGAAAGACAGGTAGTACTTGAATATGTAGAGATGAGGTAAGGAGTTTTAAGACAGAAGAAATAAAGGCCATTGAGGCAGGAAATCTCAAAGGTTACCGGGAACAATCAATTGTTCAACAGAACAGTGTAAGTAAAAGATTATATGGATAAAAAAACTATTGAAAGGCAGTTGGAGCCAAATCTGACAAGACCTTGAAGGCCAAATAAGGAGCTAGGGCTTTAGTCTGTAAGCAATGATGAATTATTTCAAAGTTCTTAATTATAGGAGCTGAGGTTGGAAGGTCTGAAGCGGACAGGAAGGGAAAGAGATTACTGACAAAGAGACAAGAGGCTAGTACCACACTCTAAGAAAGAGATAATAAAGGCCTGAATTAGGAAGGAGGCACTAGGGGTGGAATTAGATGAGTGGAAGAGACATTCTAAAGGTGAAAGTGACAGGATTATGCAAGCTCTGGATTGGAGTGCAAGGGACTGCCAGGGGTAACTGAAGTTTCTAGAGTAGGAGTACACTAAAGCAGCAGCAAGTTTGGATGGCAGAAAACTGAGTCCTGGTCATACTGAGTTTTAGTACCAGTGGACAAGCAGGTGATAACACTGCAAATAACATGCGTTGATATATGTTACCTAGAACAAAATACAGGCATATCTCATTTTACTGCGTTTTGCTTTATTGTGCTTTGCAGATACTGTGTTTTTTTTGTTGTTGTTGTTTTGAGGGCAGTGTCACTGGCCCTCATATGTGGGACCGAACCGGGGCCACTGGATTCCCAGGCCAGCGCTTAACCACCGCACAATACTGGGTTATTTACACACTGAAGGTTTTTGGCTACCCTGGCGTCGGTTTATCAGCGCCATTTTTCCAACGTTTACTCACTTTGTGCCTGTGTTACATTTTGTGGTGGCAAAATAAAACTTACAATTATAAATTCATGGGTGTTACAACTATTCAGTACCATATCTTCTTAAGAACAAATGAACAAAAAATCTCATTAACATAAACTGAAATGACAATAATGCAAAAATGAATAACCTATAATTTGACATTAGTGTTTGTTATATGTGTACTGAATAAAAAAGTAAAATCAAACATTTAAATCGTGGCTAATTTGCCTAATAAGTATATTCCAATGTTACATTTATTCATTTATATATTGTTAATACTGCTTAACAATATTCTGTTTACTGGATGAAATGTCCTTATTTCAGTGTAGCTCTTAAAGAAAAAAACCGAGAACTCAGTCTTTAATTATTGTTTTTGCTAACAATGAGCAGTAACACAAAAAACAAAAGGTAATAGTTTCACATATGACTATCCCATTAAGATTATACCAATCACTTGGTGAAAACCACACTGACATTTTATACCTGTGCATAAATACAATGGAATAACATGCACCAAATGTTAATAATGGTAATCTTTTGATTATAGGTTTATGGGTGATTTTTATTTTCTTCTTTTTTGCTTATGTGTAGTTTCAAAAATTTCTGTAATTAATGTTTACCCTAATTGTACCAAGGAAAAAAGATATATTTTAAAAGAGAGGGGAAATAAAACATATCGATCAATTTACAAGAAACATACTTACCAGATCTCTGTGAAGCACCCAGTTTGCATGGAGGTAATGGATACCATCAAGAATCTGGTAAAGTAATGATTTAACCATAGATCTTGGCAACTGCATGGGCTTTTTATTTGCTTTTGATGCACGGTGAAACTTAATAATATGCTAAAAATAAAAAAATAAAAAATACTATAATAATACATAGTCTTTGTCTATGTCAATCATACATAATCAAGACTGCAATAAATTCTATATTTCAAAATTACTTATTAAAGGCTAATAATGTCACAAGAAAAACAATTTGAATAACAAGGCCAACCAAAACAGAATCTATATTGCATTTGAATCTGACAGTTTTAACATGGGTATGATTACAGATGTACTAAATATCCATTACGATTTTCATTAAATAGGACCAAAAGATATTTAAAAGCCTACCTAAAAATAGTACTAGTTATATTCTCTATTGACAGAATGAAAGATTAAAAAGAGAAAAATTGTAAATCTTTACTGTTCTATAAAAAGTATTTAGTGCATTTGAGTAACATCACTATGTATATATTTGGATTCTTGGAAAGTTCCACCTTCTTTTGGCACAGAATGAAATTAGGATATATTCCTAGTCATTAATATTAAATAGGAAATTGTGAGAAAGGAGGAGGGAGAGAAAAATGGGGAACTCAAATACCATTGAAATAAATAAAACTGGATCACCACATTCAAATTTTTATGTCCACATGTCATATTGTGGGTTATAAAAGTATAGTAATGAAAGGGAAGACATTCTACACTCCCACCTCTACCTCCATCTCCATCCCACCCTTGTCCAAAATATGCCAAAATGGGTACTGACTATCCATGAGAAACATACAGGAGGTTCTTGTCAATATCTGCTGTAATAACATTAACTCTGAAAGTTCCTTCGAGACCTGTAAGTCTGTTAAAATTATTCCTAAACAGATTTATAATTTATAAAGATGACCAACTATACTATATTAAATGAAAATTTAATTATTGCCAAATTTGAACTTACCACCAAATTTGAATTTCTTTCTTTTTAAGTTTGAGATTTTTTACTTTTAGCAACTCCTCAGAAAAAATGTATAAATGCCCTGATTCCTAACTTATAAATTTGGAATTAGAATTTCTGGCTTCTACTAATTGATAAAACATCCCAATATTTATAAAACCATACATATACTTCTATTTGGAGGAGTCGGTTTTAAATTGGAAAATGCTGCAAGAGATTGACCTTAACTTAGAAAAGGAAGCTATTCCCAAGTATGTAACTGGTTACATTTGAACTACTGTGTGTACCACAAAGAAAGTAATTTTCACTACACATATTAGTAAACTGCCATTAATTACTTACATAAAATTGTAAGCTCCCACTCATTCACATTTTACAAAGTGATTATTACAAATACTATCTTCTCAGTAAAATAAGATGATAATGTTTACTGCTCAAATTCTTTTATTTTATTTTTTTATTTATTTATTTATTTTTTTTTAAAGATTTTATTGGGGAATTGGCGGAGGGGAACAGCGTTGGGGAATCGGGGAAGGGGAACAGACAAGTTGCTGTCTTTTTGTTTTTCAGTTTAGTTGCGGAGGATGTTGCTTCACTGTTGGTATCGTCATTGCGCTCTTCCCGGATGAGGCAGATCGGTCGCTGGCCTCTGGATGTCGCTCACCGCAGCTATTGGCAGCTCATGCTGGCTGCCAGCCGCTCACGCTGGCTGCCGGCCACTCACTGTAGCCTATGGCAGCCCACTGCAGCAGGGGCTGCAGCCCACACCATCACCGGGGCTCACACAGCCCAGCTCCAGGTGGAGCTGTTGTTAGCTGTAGAGGGCAGTGTCACTGGCCCTCATGTGGGATCCGAACCGGGGCCGCTGGCATCCCAAAACCAGCGCTTAACCAATGCGCCACTCGGCCGGCCCACTGCTCAAATTCTTTTAAATCCACATTTACATTTATTAATCTTCAACTAAGGTCAACAGCGCAAGTATTCCTTTATATAAATCCGCAATACTCATATGTAGTGTATACATTTCTTTCTCCATTCCTCTATACAATGGTTCTAAAAACAAAGTGAGTTTAGACTTACCCACAAGTCATGTTCTGCATAATCAAACAGCAGCCACACCTTCCTGTCACTGTGCGACAGAAACACCTTCTGCAAGGCGATCACATTAGGGTGCTTCAGTTCCCGCAAAAGCTGAAAATGCAAGAGGAAGAGGGGTCACTATTCTGTAAACAAGGAGGGGAGAATGAGGACATTTTCCTGTAGCTTCAAAATGAAATTCCTGCATATGTAGACAATCCAGATAAGCAAAATAAAAGGAAAACAAAGGTTCCCAAAATACCATCACTCAGCAATAGGCTCTGTCAACATCTGATGTGGATCGTTTCCAATCCTTTTTCTATGTATATGTGTGTTTTTTGTTGTTGTTGTTTTGAGGGCAGTGTCACTGGCCCTCATATGTGGGACCTGAACCGGGGCCGCTGGCTTCCACTGCGCCACTCGGCCGGCCCTATATGTGTGTTTTTTAAATGAGGTCATTTGAAATGGTAAAATATAAAAATGGTAAACAAAAGTAATATATCATTAAATAATTAAATATATTTTGGTATATTTTTTTACAAAAGGAAAAGCTCTTTGACAGGCAGGAATCATGTATTAACACTGTTTATATCCACCCTAGCACAGTATACACTCAATAGATATTTGACAAAAGAAGGGAAGATATTTAACAATCCGTACACTTATCCACGCCTAGAGCGCGTGGTGAGGTTTTATAGTAGAATAGTGAGTATAAGGGAATTACTGTCATACCCAATGATTAAAATTGGTGTGGATAAGAGGTCCTGAAAATAGAGAAAAGGAATAGGCCCTACACAAAGGAGAAGCTTCAAGCTGGACTCTGATAATAAGGAAAACCAGACCGTATCAGCAAGTGAAAACAGCACTGACATATAACAGGCAGTTGCTTGATAAAATGTTGAGCAACAATAACATTAGCTGCTTGAGTGAAAGCCTTATAAAATATGCCTGCCTCAGGCTTAACCAGGGTTCAAATCCAATAGCTAGAGAGAAACATTTTTCAATTTGATAAATATATTAAATGCTTTTTAACTGTAAAGCTCTGAGGAAAACACAAAAAGGGAGAAGGAACAAAACTTGCATTGAATACTTTCTATGTAAGATGATTATATATAAATGTTTTTCTCTCATTTAATCCTTATAACAACACGATGATGCACAAAGAGCCTGAGGTTCAGTGTAATAAGAATAAGTGGATCCAAAATCAAACACCTAGCAAGAAAAGAAGTTTGGATTTAAATAGATATGCCTCATTCCAAAGTCCATGCTTTTTCCACTATTGCTGAAGTCCCTGTCTGCAATTCCCATAGCGTAGTGAAGAAGACACACATAAACAGATCGATGAGGCAGAGAAAAATTAACTGCTCACCCAATCTAGTAACTTTAAATGAGTAAAGCAGCGAGTGCCTGTGCTGGAATCACGTGGAAAAAAATCGTCTCAGCTTCAGCTCAGGGACCTTTTATAGACTATATTCCAGTTTGCCTAATTCTTTACAACTTTCCATATTATCCATTTCCTAGTTCCTCAAGTCTCTCATTTGGGCTGTACCTCAGCTCTCTCTCTTCGCCTACACCTTGACAACTTGGCCGGGAAGTGCTCTGCCCACTATGATATGAGCATGATTCCCAACTATGATTCCCTGAGTTTTCCCTCAAACCCTCAAGCCCTGGAACACAGCAGAGAGGTGAGAGGTAGGATGGCTGGGCTGCCCCTAGCCAGCCTCAGTATTCCATCTATACTTCCCGTGCATCTAGGTGGGAAAGAAGGAGCTGGAAGGGAAATGACCAGGGAAGACATAATAGTCCTACTCCCTTAGTGGGGAGGGAGAGATTGGGGGTGTGTATGGGGGGGTATGATTAGGTGGGTGCTCAGCTGTCAGCTGCTATCTCCGACCCCACTGCCTAAGAAATGTTAAGCAACCTTACCTCTTGCTTCAGATGCAAATGTTAGACATAATATGCTCCTAATTAATGACTGAATCAGAAAAGGCGGCATTTTGGAAGTCTGCAGAGCTATATCCAGACAGTTTCCTGCTTTTGAATGCTTTAGGCTCCCAGACTTAGCAGAGTACTATGTTTAGTGAACCCACTTGACACAATCAACCTTCTAGTGCTTGGACCCTGGTAAGAGGTCCAGGCACAAGGACTTGTCTCCCTCTCTTTCTGACTCCTTGGTATTGATGAACTTGTCCTTTATTAAGGTTCTACCCGAAACATGTTCTCTCTGCTGCCTGCAATGGAAGGGAGAGTGAAACTCACTTCTGCATCTAAACCATGCTACTGAAACACCAAACATTAGCACACACCCCTGAAACCTGGACTCTACCTGCCTGGGAGAGGGGATGTCACATGTAGCAATATGTAATCAATGCCTCTAAAAAATTATGCTTTCTATGACTACACATTGTTGATCCCTCTGCAATAAATCTACGTTAAGTCCCAAGTTTAAATATTATTCTGAATAGGTAATACATTTATATGGTTCAAAAACCAAATGCACATAAAAGGGTCTAGATTGAGATGTTTTATTATCACTCCTGCCCCAGTAACCCCAGTTCTGCTTGCCTCCTAGAGATAACCAATTTTATTAGTTGCTTGTTAATCTTCCTGTGTTTCTTTATGCAATTAAGAGCAAATATGAATATATATTTTTTATCTGGCCTTATTCATACAAAAGATAGCACTGTACCTTTATTCTTACCTTATTTTAAAATTTCTCAGTATCAGTACAATATTAGCACTATGTGGCAATCTTTCTTGTTCTTACAGCTGCGTGGTATTTCTAGGTCGTCTTTTTTTATTGTGGTAAAATATACATAACATAAAATTTACCATTTTAAGCATTTTAAAGTATACGGTTCAGGAGCATCAACTACATTTAAAAAAAGTTTTTTTTAGCATCAAGTACATTAACACTGTTGTGCAACAATCATCACTCTCCTTTCTGCAGAACTCTTTCTTCTTCTCAAACAAAAACTCTGTGCCTTAAACAACTGCTCCTCAGCCCCAGCCCCTGGGAACCACTATTCAACTTTCCGTCTCTACAAATTTGACTATTCCAGGCACCTCATATAAGTGGAACCATACAATATTTGTCCTTTTGTGTCTGGCGTCTTTCACTTAACATGTCTTCAAGGTTCATCCATGATAAACAATGAGTCAGAATTTCCTTTTTAAGACAAAGTAGTATTCCACTGCATGTACATACGACATTTACTTATCAATTCATCCCCTCCATCATCCCATGGACATTTGGGTTGATTCCACCTTTTGACTATTAATGAATAATGCTGCCTTGAACACTGATGTATAAATATGTGTTTGAGTCCTTGCTTTCAATTCTTTTATATACCCAGAAGTGGCAATGCTAGATCCTATTCTATGGTTAATTTTTTTGATTTTTTTGAGGAACCGCCATACAGATTACTTTAAAAAAAAAAAAAATTATTGGGGAATTGGGGAAGAAGAACAGACAAGTTGCTGTTCTTCTTTTGCTCTTCAGTCTAGCTGTGGAGGACGTTGCCTCACTGGCCCATGTTGGTATCATCATTGTGCTCTTCTCAGGTGAGCAAGATCGGTCGCTGCCCTCTGGATGGCTGCTCACATCGGCTCTTGGCAGCTCATGCTGACTGCCGGCCACTCACTGTAGCCTATGGCAGCCCACTGCAGCAAAGGCTGAGCCCCACCATTGCCGACAACTCACAGCAGCCCAGCTCCAAGTGGAGCTGTTGTTCACCATCTTAGCTATAGAGGGCTGTGTCACTGGCCCTCATATGTGGGATTCGAACCGGGCCCCGCTGCTCTGAGCTGGAGTCCCAAGCCAGCTCCTAACCAACGCACCACTCGGCAGGCCCCAGATTATCTTTTAATATAACATACAGGAGGGAAGAATGTGAAGTTTGCAACTGCATGCATTTAGTAGAAACGTTTCCCTAATCCCAAATTAGCACTTGATAATACAGCAATATGCACTTCCATTACTGCATACCTGTTAGGACTTTTCTACTCTAAGGGTCTCTAAAGTCACTAAGTATCAATGTGAGGCAGACTGAGGTTAAAAAAAAAAAAACCCAGCAGAATAATGTTATCTATGTTGATTTCTTTTTTTTTTAAAGATTTTATTGGGGAACTGGGGGAGGGGAACAGCGTTGGAGAATCAGGGAACAGACAAGTTGCTGTCCTTTTGTTCTTCAGTCTAGTTGTGGAGGATGTTGCTTCACTGGCCCATGTTGGTATCATCATTGTGCTCTTCCTGGATGAGGCAGTCATTCGTAGGCCTCTGGACGGTTCTTGGCAGCTCACACCAGCTGCCAGCAGCTCACACTGGCTGCTGGACACTCACTGTAGCCTACGGCAGTCCACTGCAACAGAGGCTGCAGCCCACACGTCACTGGCCATCCTAGCTATAGAGGCAACCAGGTGGACCTGTTGTTCACCATCTTAGCTGTAGAGAACAGTGTCACCTCATATGTGGGATATGAACCGGGGCCCCGCTGCTCAGAGCTGGCATCCCAAGCCAGCTCCTAACCAATACACCACTCGGCCGGCCTTGTATGTAGATTTTATTCCTTCTTCTTATTCATCTTTCATTCTACAGCAAGAGTGGTATTTTAAAAATACAAAACTGATCATGTCCGTCCCTAGGGACAGGGTTGAGGAAGTAAAGCAAGAGATAACGCAAAAGCCAAACAACGAGGAGGACCTTGTAAACCATGCTGAAGTGTCCACAGCAAGGGTCCCTAGTATAACTGGAAGTGTGGTGGGCACAGCGGGTTAGTGGAGAAGCCAGTCGATATAAAAGGTACCACACTTGACTATCTTCTGTGCATGTCTCATGGTCGGGCCACTGATCAAGTGAGTCTGAGGGTAATGGAGTTTGGGATGACTGTCAGAGTAGCTTCACTGAATCACCTGTAGTTTATGTGTATTTATTAGTATATTTTTATAATGTTTTAACTGTTCACAATTGTCTCCCCTATTAGACCATAAGCTTCTTGAGGACAAAGACAATTTTTAATTTATCTCTATATCCCCAGGGACTAACACAATGTCTGGCACATAGAAGGAACTTTTTTGTGATGATCTCATCCAGTTCAGGGGCTTTAAATGTCACCTAAGTCCCAAATGTTTATCTTTAGCCCACAGGTCTTCTCTGAATTCCAACTATGTATATCCAACTGCCTCAACATCTCTACTAGAATGCGTAAAGGCCAAAAATGAGGTCATGAGCTCCACACCCATGCCCTGCCAACCTCTACCCCACTGCTCTTCCCCCACCTCACTTAATAGCACTTCATCATTCCAGCTGCTCAGGCAAAATACCTCATTTACTTTAGCTCTGTTCTCAATTTTATCACCTCTTCACTGAGTCTTCCTGGCCCTTCTATTTGGAATTATAACCTCCTTTCTGCACCTTTATTTTTCTGCAAAGCACTGTCTATCACTATCAAACATCAATATCAAAATCCCTGTAAAAAGGAATAGCTCTTTCCACTGTCACCCATTGTATCCCTTTTCTATAATTCTAAAGAGCCCCAAAACTAAAAGCTTTCTATGTAACTCACGTAGGAAAAAAATTTACACTTCAATGGAAAAAAATGCTCTGTGGCATTTTGATTCTATGAAAGCTACTTTACAGCTCTGTTTATAGGGAAATGATGATAATGCAGAATAACTCTTTTCTGCACACATGCAAATTCTGTCCTGTCTGGTAGTGGTTCATTGATGTCCCTCTCCCATTATGGAAGAAGCTGGTTTTGCCTCGATTTACACATTATTTTAATATTCCTAATCTATAATGTGTCTATTCTAACAATTCTTTGAATGGGTTATGACATCTACTTGGTTCATTTAATAAATTAAATAAAATCTTTAAAATGTGTTCATTTTACACCTGTATCACAGTCATAATTTTACTTTTGAAAATTATCCTTTAATACACATTTTGCAGTATTAATGTTCATACTTTCATACTAAAGAAATATTAATAGGTTTGATTACTGCTTCAGAACCCCCTGGGTATTTGGTAATATATAATATATACACCATATTATCTTTCTAAAATTAAAAAACAAATATGTTAACTCCAAAACACATCAGTTCCCAAGACTTTGTTTCAAGAATTGTGGACTTAGGTATTGTTTATTTGTTTTATTTGTTTATTGTCTGTCTCTATTAACATATGTTTGATGAAGGCAAAGTTTTAAAATGGTACTTAGCACATAGTTAAGCACTCAATAAATATTTGTTAAAATATTAACTCTACTAAACACATCTGGTTCTTACAAAATAAACCAGTAAATAGCCTGGAATATTATAAAATTTTGCTATCCTTTCAAAAAGTATTTTCAATTATTTTGTTTTTAATAAATAGACTATGTCTAAAATAGTTATTCTAAGGTCACTAACTTTCCACAAGTAATGTTTACTTTAGGTTTAAAAAGGAATAGTTCTCTCAATTGACACCCACTCTGCTAGAAGTGTAAGATAGCTGGCTTGATGTAAAGAGCAGAAATATAGCTCTTACTAGATCAGAGTGAGATATTTAACCTGGTGTAGAATCCAAAAAGCAAACGGGTACTATGAGAGTGCTTTCTGAAAGGGCTTTGAATCCAATAAATGCTACAATATCCTAAAGAAAATGATACATAGGAAAAGGGGACAAAGCAGGACATACCTAAGGAACTAAAGCAGAGATTAATCCAATCACTGGTTACTTTCAAGGTATACTTTAAAAATGCTAGGCCCTAACCAAATACCACACAAAAGTATATTCTTTACCCCTAGTCACTAAAACAAACAAAAAAGTAAATTTCTTTACCACTATTTACTGAAGAAACAAACACAGTAAACAATATAAATGTCCAATAATAAGTAAATTATGGTATGTCCACATATTGTAGCCTCAAATATATATGCCAACAGCTTTTAGACACATAAGAAAAGACTTATGCTATAATATCATGATGTAATATAAAAAGGCTACAAAATATAAAACGTTCATAAAACAGGAAAGCTACCAAAACACTAATATAGTTATCTCTCGGTGGTAGGATTATGTGTGACCTTCCTTCCCTCCCCTCCCCTCCCCTCTCCTTTTTATCCGCTTCCCCTTCCCTTTCCTTCCTTCCTTGTTTTTTATTTTACAAGTTTTCTATAATGAGCAATACTCTTATAATTTACACACACACACACACACCCCAAAAGACAGTATGTTCTCTCCAGAAATCCACCTGTTGAGATAAGATACTAGCACACTATCACAGTTCCTAGGTGGTTGATCTGAAAAGGCACACAAAGAAAAAAGATGTAGGTGCTGGTACTTTCCTTAATTCTTGATTTTACAATGGATTTTATGCTCTTGTCACACAAATATTCATTCAGCATCACACAACTACAAATATGTTTTAATCACACTTATACAGGTGTTAAGCATAGCATGATTTTTCTTGGAAAATCCCACACTAAATGATAACATTTCCTGTACAAGATACTCAGAGTACTGATGTGAGCTCAAAGGAGCCTAAGGAAGAATGCAATGGACACGCCAAGATTTTTATCTGAGCCCCTTCAAGGGCATACAAGTGACTATAAAACATGTTCACTTTTCACTGTCCTAAACATACAATCTAAAGTTATAATCCTAAACTTTTTTTCTCTAAAGCACTATTTAGGATCTGACTCAATTTGGGCAGCCTTGTGCTAGATTAACACATACAGAATCCATTTGTATCTATCCACACATCTTTCTTCCCCGTTTATTCCCACTTCCTGTTCTCCAAGTCTCTGATGCCCCTGTGGGTTCCAGAATCCCTTTTCAGGGTATCTGAATGAAAAGGATCCTCTCATACTTCAATAACTCACTTATGTCAAAGTAAATCCAATTTTCTATTTTTATTTGATCTGTTATAAGTAACAGTGTGATCCAGCTGACCATTAACCTTTCCCCTTCGTGAGAATGGCTTTATTTGAGAAAGCACTAAGTGTATCTTTTTTTAAAATGAATGACCCTTTCCCATCCCCTACCCCCAAAAATGAAGATAAATGAAACAGTATATTTATGGCAAATAGAAGATTCACCTAACTCCAAAATGCACCAATATTCCAAAGCTGAAACTTAAGAATTAGCATTTTGAAACCTGACACATTCACATCTGTGACAGTCCTTTAGGACGCTGGTCTTCCAAGCACACAGATACATTATAACCTTCCAGCAGGTGGCACTCATACCCTGAAAAGGGGTCTACAAAACAATAACCCAGTCCTGGTTCAAGGTGGCCCTAAATTTTTTGCTTTATTTTACTTTAGTGACACTGCTTAGGTACCAGTCAGAAGTTTCGGGCAAGTCTATGCTGCCCACTGCCACCCAGTAGGAGGGGCAGGTTTTAGAATTCAGAGACCTGAGTCTGAGTCCTGACTTAATAGCTATATGACACAAGCAAGTTGCTTAACCCCTCTGGGCCTCACAGAAGAATAAAAATATCTACTGCCAAACATACACACAGTTTCTGTAAGGATTAAAAGAATGTAAGTACATTAAGTATATAACACCATGCTTAGCACATATTAAGTACTTAACAAATTATAGTAATTACTCTTACTATAACTACCACTAAATGCAAGAATGTTGTGAGGACTAAATGACAAAATATATGTAGAATGCCTGGCATACTGTAAGCTCTTGATAAACAACTGCTGTTTTTGTGGTTGTATGTAGGTGGAAAAGGCTAACCACTCCAGGCAGTCAGGATATTTGTTAGAGAGACATGCTGTGATAGGCAATAGCCATAGCCTTTCCTCACCCAAGGGCCCGAAACACTCCTTCAGTATACTCTGTAATAATACTATGGCTATATTAAAGTTATTCCTCTTTCCGTTTTGCAACAATCTGGTTTCCTTTTCTCTCTGACTTCAAACACTACTATGTACTTGGTCTGACAGGGAGATTTGAAACTAAGTGAAATCTGTAATAAGTTTATGTGGCCTCAACTATGATAGCATGAACGTTCTTTTTAAAGTATGAATGTTTAATCTTTTACGTGACATAGTCCATATAAGAAAACTGTATATACTTCTTATAAATCAATGGGACTCTGAATATACAAAGTTTAAATATGAAAAATGAAACAGATGCAAATCAAAATAAACAGTTTACAATGTTAAACCTAAATTACCTGGAATTCTCAGGGGCATTCTGATTCATGGAGGGGTAATCAGAAAATCTTTTGTTTCAATGGTTCTCACTGAAAAGCTTTCCTAATTTCACAATTATTGAAACTAAAATTTGTCTTTTACTCTGGGAACTTTTTTTAGTGCTTGGGAGTTTCAATAAATAAACTAACAAATGTTTATTTTCTTCTCATTTATGTTTTTTCTCCTTGAAGTAAAATGAAAGGGGGGGGGGACTAATTTAAGACTCCTTATTAAGATCCTGGCTTAAAAAAAAAAAAAAAGTATTGTCTTACTCTCCAGAAACCTGTCTCCGGTCCTCTTTTCCTTCTCTGTTCCACACTCTCTCTTGCCATCTTACCCATGTGTCTGGGGTTTAGCTACTTCTATGGAGAATCCCAAATCTCAATCTCTAGCCCTAATCTCGCTCCTAAATTGACATCAATTTCCAGCTATGTATGTATACATCCACATGGTCATCTGACTGTACCTCAAAACCCACAAATCTGGGCCGGCAGAGTGGCACGTTGTTTAAGCACTGGCTTGGGACGCCAGTGGCCCTTGTTTGGGTCCCACATATGAGGGCCAGTGATACTGCCCTCAAAAGAAAAAAGAAAAAAAGAAAAAACCCCACAGATCCAAAACTGAACATCAATCACTTACCCATCTCTACATCTTAGTGTATCCATGAATCCTGCAATTACAGCAGTATTTCCAATCATTAAGGCAGGCTCAAAACCTTACAATCAATCAGTCAGTATTCAGTCACTGAACAAAGTGCTACATACTCTGCCTTTTAAAATACCACTCATGGGGGCAGCTGGTTAGTTCAGGCGGTTAGAGTGCGGTGCTCATAACACCAAGGTTGCCAGTTCGATCCCTGCATTGGCCAAAGAGATGCGCCCTCCACAACTAGATTGAAACAACTACTTGACTTGGAGCTGTTGGGTCCTAGAAAAATACACCGTTCCCCAATTTAAAAATCCTTTATAAATTAATAAATAAAATAAAATAAAATAAAATAAAAGACCACTCATGAATTCTCATCTTGATAATCAAAATAAACCCTTAACAGGTATTTGCACATATACTCCTCTCTCTGCCTGGAAGATATGCCCTATCCTCTTTGCCTGATTAATATTTACTTGCTTTTTAGAAAGCACTAATTTATCACTACTTCTAAGAAACCTTCCCTAAACTCCTAGTCAGAAGTGTGTCTCTTCTGTGTTTCCATCCATACTATTTCCCTTAGCATACCACTAACTAAATAAAACTATGACATAGTTTAATTGTCTATCTTCCCTAACAGATTGTAAGGTCCTAGAGTGCAGGGACTATGTCTTCCATCTCCACATTTCCATTGTGCAAGCCAGACAAATGGTAGGTGTCCAACAAACGCTGGCTGAATTAATGAGTGACAGTCTAGCTCCTATCTCTTCCAATACATACTATATTGACATCAAAATAGCTTCCTAAAATAAAAAGTCTGATAATGTTAGCTCTCCCATTCCAAAATCATAAATGACTTCCAAGTTAAAACTCCTAAACAGAACATTCAAAACCATCTACCTCAAAGACTAAATTCATTTTTCCTATAAATAATTTCTTTTGGGGAGCAGGGAGGCTGAGACTCAAGATAAAATGCATAGTAAAGATTTTCCCCAATCCCACATATGAGGGCCAGTGACACTGCTCTCAAAGATTTTCACCAAAAATGAGACAGGTGGATAAGATGCAAGTTAAGGACCAGTGAGCTCTACCCTGATAAAGGCAGCATCATAACTGGCATATGTTGTCACCTTCACCTTCAGGATACTCCCTATGCAATCCTCATGAATAGGTTCCCACGGTCTCCACTGCACAGAATTCTGCCCATTACCCATTATCTCCCACAAGGACTTGCCCTAGGACATGGGAATGAGGCAGAAGCATGATAGAAAATACCAAGCAGGTAAGAATAATTTCTAAAAGGGTCAAAATTAATTAATAAACATTGGAATGTCCAGCATATTCCAGGCGCAGGGAGCCTCAAGGAGTTTATGACCCAATAAAAACCAAACAGACAGATTAAACAAATAATTTTTAAATTATAATTATAATGAAGCTATTAAGAAAAATATAGGACCGGCCAAGTGGCGCGGTGGTTAAGCGCTGGCTTGGGAAGCCAGCGGCCCCGGTTCGGTCCCACATATGACGGCCAGTAACACTGCCCTCAAAAAACAAACAAACAAACAAACAAACAAATATATAGAATATGCACTACAACAGACCTAACCTAGTCTGGAAAATCAGAGAAGGGAATCCTAATGAAGAAAGAGGGAATTGAGAATTACAGAGTCTCAACCAGCAACAAAGTGTACTAGCAGGTACTCTCATCATGTCATGAATACACTGATTCTAAGAACTCCTTCACTACTCATCCTTTAGGAGCAAATATCAAATGAAAGCCCTACTTTATTTTAAATTTGCCAAGGCAGATTTCTATCATTATGTGATAGAGTACATCTCTTTTCTCTCCAGATGAATATTTATAAGACCACCTAGCACAGGACCTGGCACAATGTAGGCACTCAACAAGTTTCGTTGAATGAGAAAATGAAGCAATAGTATGTGAATTGGTTTTCAAACATGTTGGTTAGAAGACATTTCTTTCACATTCAAAGAATATTATTTTCAAAACTGTCTTTACCTTTTATATATAAGAAACATAAGATTAAGAATGATCAAGGAATTTAATAAATCTGAAAAATAATTTGAAGTTGGTATTTGATCAATTAAGCAAAATAAAGTAGTAATTTATCCCAAATGGCCATAATAGACCTTATTTTATTTTATTAAAGATTTTTTAATTGGGGAATTGGGGGAGGGGAACAGCGTTGGGGAACCGGGAAAGGGGAACAGACAAGTTGCTGTCCTTTTGTTCTTCAGTCTAGTTGTGGAGAACATTGCTTCACTGGCCCATGTTGGTATCGTCATTGCACTCTTCTGGGATGAGGCAGATCGGTCGCTAGCCTCTGGACGGCCGCTCACAGTGTCTCTTGGCAGCTCACACCGGCTGCCAGCCACTCACGCTGGCTGCTGGCCACTCACTGTAGCCTATGGCAGCCCACTGCAGCAGGGGCTGCAGCTATGCCATCCAGGGGACTCACAGCAGCCCAGCTCCAGGTGGAGCTGTTGTTCACCATGTTAGCTGTAGAGGGCAGTGCCGCTGGCCCTCATCTGTGGGATCCGAACTGGGGCCGCTGGCATCCCAAGCCAGCTCTTAACCAACGCGTCACTTAGCCGGCCCAATAAACCTTATTTTTAATCTCAGTGCACCCTCAAGTTACCTGGTTTTACACTTAACACATATCTTTATAACTTCTATTTTTAAAATATACAGTTTACATTTTCTTTAGTAAAAACAGACAATCAAGTAGCCATGAAATTCATCTACATACATACACACACACACATACACTCACACTCACACTCACTCTTAGGCCATGCTGGCTGAAGATGTGCAGGAAGAGGGAAGGGTTTTTGCTTTCTGAAGGAACTTGTCTAATATATGTTGGATGTTCCACTTTTCAAAATAACTGGTATTATCAATGGTCAGACACCCTAACCCTGAAACTATAAGAAACTGTACTAACAGTTACAATTTATAACTAAGAGTTTGATTAATTATTAGTAAATTACCAGTACCAATAATTGAGCGTATTTCACATCACTATGCTTCTAGAGAAGATAAACACAGTGAAGTCAAGGCTCAAATAAATTAATCATTTATAGCTCCTGAAGACCTCACAGGAATTTTAACAGTAGTAACAAGGAAAGCTACTAAATGATTTGACCAAAATACAATTCAGGAAATGTCTACTGTATTGTTTCCATTCAGCAGAAAATCCACTTCCTTCCTACTCTGCTAAGAAACCTTTAAATGCATTATAAGAAAACACAGAAGGGGGTGAGTTTCCAGAAATAAATGGTTTCTTTTCTGTTAAACATCTAACTAGATTTAATCAATAAATCCTAAATATTTCCACTAAGAGTGTTAACTTTAAATTTAAACAGAAAAGAGCTCCATTGTGGCATACACATATGTGGATTTCATGTAAATATGTTAAACAATGATTAGGAAAAAAACTAAAAATCACTATCATAATGCAAATTAAATCACAATACTGTAATTCAATAATTCTGTGCTTAGTAGAGCATATATGTAAAAAGAAAAGTCACTTTAAACTTTTTTTAAATGGTCTTAGAACTTTGAAATTTAATGTCTATTCAAGGCAACTTGAAAAATACATATAAAATGTCAAATCTTACTAGACTCTCCTCTTTGAAATGTAATTCTCCAACATGAGTTTGGGCCATACTGTTCAATACATTTAAACAAATACCTGTTATGGGGGAAGCTTCTTTTAAGGAAAATTCACAAGGAAAACATCAATAACTTTGACTACAAAATTATCTTATACAGGGCCGGCCGAGTGGCGCGGTGGTTAAGCGCTGGCTTTGGGAAGCCAGCAGCCCCGGTTAGGTCCCACATATGAGGGCCAGTGACACAGCCCTCAAAAAAAAACACACAAAAAAAAACCCCCCAAAAAACACAAAATTATCTTATACAGAAAATATGTCCTAACCAAAGTCAAAAGACTAACAACAAACTTGGAAAACATCACCAAACAATAAGATATTAAAGGGCTAATTTACTTGATTTATAGAGCTTATAAAAATCATTTTAAAAAAAAATCACTATCATACTTCAATACATACTTCAATAGGACAATGGACAGAAAATATGTTGTAGGTATTTCACAAAAATATAAATTAAAGTAAAAAATTATATGAAAATATGACTATCTCACTTAACTTAAGAATGTAACTTAAAGCAATGGAGGTGTATTTTTCATCTACCAGACTGGGAAAATTTTTAAAGCTTAATAGTATCTCAATGGTATCAATAGGAAACTGATTGCATAAATTAAGGTCTATTCCTATAGTAGAATATTATATAGCCATTAAAAAGAATGCTATAAGAATACGATAGATCTGTATTAGGTTCTTTTGTTTTTATTATTATTAATTTCAGGAGATCTGTATTGTTAATAATGGAAAGATTAGTAAGAAGATATTAAGTGATAAGGATCAAGATGGAACAGAATATATAGCATCTCTTGGTATTTTTTAAAGATCTATATGCACTGGATATGCAGAAAAGACATTGATAAGGTCATAAGAAATCATTTATAGTAGTTACTTTTGTGCAGAAGGACCAGGTTAAGGAAAACAGAGATTTCAAATTTTCCATTTTAAATCTTTCCATATTTTTAAAGTTCTTATGCACATATTTCTTTAATATTTCTGAAATGTCAACAGGACTTACCCAGAGGAACAAATTATGAATAATTTTGATTTGTTACCTTCAACTGTTCTGCATTTTTTAAAATTAGTTTTTTGTAAAAATCTACTCTAAGATATTGTTTTTCAAAAGGCATCTTATAACCCATTAGTAGATTATGAAATCAATTTAGTGAGTTGCAACCAGCATGCCCCACCCCACCAAGTGTCAGCACCTGAATTAGGCTAGAACAGAAAATAAGTTGAAAACACCCATGCACACCTGAGAGAGAGAGAGCCAGGGCAAGAGTAGGTCACAGTCCAAAAAGTTTAAAAACCACTGCTCTAGAATATTATGTTAATAGTATTTTGAACAGCGTGCTCAGGAAAAATCTTAATGGCCTTACACTTTCTATTTCAAAACGAAGAATCATTTTATATTAAACTGAGTTTTTACATGTCAATTCTTAGTATAATCAACCTGAAAAGTAGTTTCTGGAATGAAAAAACAGTTTCTGGAAACTCAGTAAACTCTAAAAAGACGTATTAAGATGACACCTCTACAACATACACTGAGAGGAAAATGAATTCTAAAAAATGAATCAGCATACATATATTTGGAATGGGGCCACACTATAAATTATATACATTAACAGTATGGAATTGACAAGATTGAAATTAAAGAAGTTAAGATTGTTTATAAGAGATCACCAAAATAAAAGACTTTTTTTTTTTTTTTTTTTTTAAACTAGGCTAGGCTATCTGAGAATTTCAGAATATTGATAGGATACCACACAGTTCAAATACACGTACAACAGATAATCATGAGGGCATGTATTTTTTTTTTTTTTGTCAAAGGATCCTCTTGTTCTGGTTACTAATACACTCTACTGCTCAACTGCCTTGTTTGATCAGGAAGGTAACTACAAAATGATTAGCCAGGATTAAGAACATAGTTCAGTCCCCTAAATTAAGCAAAATTAAAGAACTACAGGGGAATGAAATCAAGAGACTGTTCACCAACGTTTTAACCAAACCACGTCTATTATGCAGTCAGAGCATCTGTGGAAAGCTTGTTTGTTTTTTTAACTTCACTAACTTCAATTTCATGTACCTTCACTGCTCACCTTACATTATTTTTTTCTCCCTTTTCACCACCACTCCCCATCCTCCACTATTCCTTGCCTGCTCCTTACTTCCTTTGTTCATTTCCACTCATTAAGGGCTTTACTATTAACGAGCTTACACTCTTCCAAATCCCTATGGTAATTATATATCCCACTTATTTGGATTTTTTTCTTTTTAAGATTTTATTGGGGAATTGGGGGAGGGGAACAGCATTGGGGAATCAGGGAAGGGGAACAGACAAGTTGCTTCACTGGCCCATGTTGGTATCACCATTGCGCTCTTCCCGGGTGAGGCAGATCTCTCGCCGGCCTCTGGACGGCCGCTCACAGCGGCTATTGGCAGCTCACACCGGCTGCCAGCCACTCACTATAGCCTATGGCAGCCCACTGCAGCAGGGGCTGCAGCTATGCCATCCAGGGGACTCACAGCAGCCCAGCTCCAGGTGGAGCTGTTGTTCACCATCTTAGTTGTAGAAGGCAGTGTCACTGGCCCTCATATGTGGGATCCGAACTGGGCCTGCTGCTCAGAGCTGGAGTCCCAAGCCAGCTCCGAATCAACACGCCACTTGGCCGGCCCAAATATGAGCACTTTTTAAAAGATCTGATCAAACAAAATCATGGTACTGTTAGAAGTTTCTGTTAAAAATATCTCTGTAAGTATCAAACACTGAAGCTCCTTGACCTGATTCTCCAGCTCTCTCACTGGCTGCCCTCCGGCTGCATCCTACTTCAAGCCACACCAAACCACCGCCAGGCTGCCCAGTGATCAGGCTGCCTCATCCCACAGCTGCTTCGCTGCCAGAAAGGCCTTTACCCCAAAGTGCAAATACACAGGCACTCATCTTCAAGATTCTGCTCAAGCACCCTGTCTTTTGTAAAACCTTTTCCTGATAGCCCCTGTTCACCTTTCTCTGCCTACCACCCACCCTCTCTCAAAACACATGATTCTAAGAAAGGGGAAATACAAAGGACTGCTGCAAAAATTATGGAAATACAAAATTTAAGACTATCCACCAAAGCAATACTCTAACTAGATTTCTATAGCTTTACCAACAATTCACATCACCATTAGAGCTACTGAATTTGAACCCTAGAAATCAACAATCACAAAACACAATCATTTCCAAACAGATATAAATGTACTGTTTTTGCCCCGATTACAAAGGATACAAGTTAAAACACAACTCAGTGTATACTATGTTGACTTCCCAGATATAAATGTGATTAAAACTATACATGTAGGAATGTGTTTCAATTATACTACTATATTTCCATTGGCCTTAATTTTACAGATTTTCTGTAACTACAAAAATGGTGTGCAGTTCTAAAGAGGGTTATGAAATCTATATTAGAAGTCATAAATCTTTCATCCACTTATCATGAGTCATTTTTGCTTAAGTGGTATGTCTTATGTTAATGACTTAGGCACATAGGAAGTTTTAAACATAGAAAAGCACAAAGAGTATATAGATCACTTGTAATTCTACCAACCAAAGACAACTTGTTAATAATTTTACATGTATCTCCTAAACTTTCTCCTATGAACATTACACCTGTGGTAATTAATAATAACAATCACCATGGCCATGAAAAAGCTGCGATTTAATATGATCCTATCAGAGGATAAGATCACAGGTGCCAAGCTAAACAATTCATCCACATTATTTCATTTCATCTTCAAAACAATCCAACGAGATAGGTACTATTTTTTAATCCTCTTTTACAGTAGAAAAACTGGGGAGGCTGAGAGGTTAAGTAACTTGCACAAAGTCACACAGCTAATAAATGGCAGAACAAGGGTTAAATCTTTTCATGCCTGAATTCCAGATCCTATTTACTATGTACACGGAGACGGACACACGGACACACACACACACACACACACACACACACACACCATATTCAAATATTTACACCAAAATATGGGAACCACAAAACCATGTGGTTAGTGTTTTTCACTTAACATATTGGAAACGACTTTCCTGTGAATAAACATCTACCCACATCAGCACTTTTGATGGATGCATACCATTCCACTGTCTGGGCATGAAACAGGCTGCTTTAAACAGTGCATTTATGTTACTACAATTTTACACATGCTTTTTAATATTGTAAACCATGCTGTATGAATGCCTTTTGACTGATTAACTCCTTAACATAAAAACAACCTAAAGAAGAAAGCCTTTCTAAAAAGGTTTTGGTATTTATTCAGTTCCCAGTTATGTTTCGAGTGCTCACACACCCTGTGACCAGAGTATACTGTACTGGACAGCACAGGTATTTCCCTAATTGCACAGAGTCCTATTGGACAGCACTGGTCTAGACTGTTCTAGATCATGCAGCTCACTTTTGCATTCTTGGATAGGGCAGAGCCTCCCTTTTCAGCCTGAGCTGGCTGGGGTGGGCCGCCCCTCTATACCCACTTACTCCTGAGGACCACTCTCATGGTGACTTCTGCTCTGCCCCTACAGCTGCAGCGCCCAGGATAAGTGCTGTAGAGTGGATTTCCTCCTCCAAAGCTCTTCAATAGGATGACACTGGGAATGAGACCATTCTTTAAGTTTCCAAAGACAATATAAATTATTCTGCATTCTACCATTTGAGTTGTTTCAACAGAAAATTGGGAAGAGAGTGAAAGGTGAATCACCACCTTGGACTCAGAAGCTTAAGCTTTTAAAGTTTATGGATATTGAAACAGTTTTAAATAACAACTTCGTGTCTCAACTGGCTTTCTTTACCTTTCTACTTAAGATCTGCTTAAGAACAAGAAATAAAGCTAGAAAATGTTTGCTTTAGTCAAGCGTCAGAATATTACAAGCAAGAAACAGCAGTTTGTCACAAATTTATTAGTATGTAAGCAGCAACTAGACTTTACATAGGATCCTCATTCATGGAAATGCAATTTCTTTAAAGGATAAAGGTAAGAAATATTTTCCAATTTTCTACATAAGAAAATAAATATCAGCCCACATGTAATTACAGAAGGAAAAAGACTAAGAAACAAGAATTAATTCACAATTCTAACTGTAATTCATAATCATGCTAGAAAGCCCATTTTAAGAAGCTATATTATTCTTGAAATTTTTACAAACCATAAAAATATATGTATAGGAGTAGAATCTGACCAAAAATATTAAAGATAAAACTTCTTATGAACAAATCACTTATTTGCTAGTGATACACACCTGTATGTCATTATGTGTTACTATTTTCCGAAACAGATAAATAGGATTTTGACTTTAGGAATTCATCATCACAAAAAAGGTTACAGTATCAATTCTAATGTAACGTACAAACTCACTCTAATTCAGTCAACAAAATATGTACAGAGTTGAAAATATTATGATATACAACTAGTGGGTCACATGTAACAATGAGAAGTACTAGACACGATTTAAGAAGAAAGGATGCTTGTTTAACTAGAAAAAGCAAAAACAATAGAAAAACATTACTTTCTAAACAAACAAACAAATTTAGTCTTAGAGCCAACTCAAACATAAATAGTTTTGCTATATACGCCGTCACTTCTGCCTAAGAGCCAAGACTGTGTTGTGAGAGAAGACCTGTACTGGTTCTTCAGCAACTCAGCTGGGAGTCATCTTAATCTCATCTGGAAGAAATGCTGACACCACCATGTACTATCACTGCCAGATCTGGCTGACTTGTCATTAGGATCAGGAACCAACCACACTGAAACCACCCTGGGTTGTCAGTCAAAAGATCGAGGAGGTCTAAATGGAAATATGAAACACCCCTAACACACAGCAGAGGAATCTAATCACAATGCTACAGACTTCATTTCTCTATTTGATTCAAGAACTATAATTAAAATAACAACAATAAAGGGACAAGCCACAGCTGATCTAATCTTATGCCGTCTATAGTAAGAGAGCTTCCAAATTATTTAGGGGTATAAGAGCTGTCCTTCATAAACTGTAAAGTTCTCAAAAAGCAAAAAAGGCAATGTAATAAATGAAAGGTGTTTTATAGGGAAAAGAAATTCAAGTACATGAAAAAGCTAACATTTTTTAAAGCTAAAATCCTACACTAATTAAAAAGCAGATATAATACCTATTATAGGTTTCTTAGAAATATATTGTGATACACGATATCGGAGTCTACATATTTATAGTTACTAATGTAGAAACACTGAATGCGATCTATTTTCTGTAGAGAATTAAAGAAGTAATGAATTGTGACGCTATTTATTAATTACACCTCCTACATCCAAGGCTAATTACTTTTTTAAGGAAGGCCTTGTCAAGACAAAAATCCATTGTAAATGAAAATATAATTTGGGTTTCAAAAGGGTGCTTGAATCATACAAGTCTTACATTTTATACCAGGCTTAATGAATATACTTACACATACTACAGCTTTAACAGATGTGGGCCAAGTTATTAATCAATTAAAACTGGGAGTGTCCTAGTGCTTCACTCATCTTTCAAAAAAAATATTTTGGTATGAGTAAGTAAGAGGGAGCAAAAAAAATCACTGAAAGACAACAATCTGACACTTGTTAAGTAAAAGGAAAAAAATGAGGTGTATCTTGATAGAAACTTTATAGGCTAACTAAATATAGATCATGTACATTAAATAGATCGTATGAATCTCAGATAGTTTTTGGTACCGGCTGGTAAAAGTAACTACTTTTCTACTTTATACTGCAGTTGTACAAATACAGTGCTCTAAGACAATGTCTGTTCCCTCCTCCCCAAAAGGTTTGGGCTCAAATAAATCTGGAAATGTTGAGTCATACAGGTTTCTTGACTATGTCTCTGAGCCCTGAACAGGCTAAGGTGCACCATGGAACTCCAAGAGGGCGTAAGCAGTCTTTCATAAATGTGTTTGACCATGGAACCCTCCCCATTCCAAAGCAGAGGTTCTACTAGTATTTCCAAGCACTAGTATTCTGTGGGACATAGTTTGGGAAAGAAATACTACTCTTTCCCTACATGTTCTACATTGAATAGAAGAAACATACATTTACTAGATAAGCTAGATAATAAACATTAAATAATGTTTGATCTTTGGAAACAGCAGGCCTAGATGGAGCCATAGTGCTAACATCTGTGGACAATTTATCTTCTTACAGATTTCACGAAGAACACAGGGCCTTTGCTTTATTAGCTCTCATTCCCCACTCCCCCTATTCTTGTTTGGGGTCCTTGCTATGCAGGTTTCCTTGGTAAAGCAGAAGCAAGGATGCTGAAACATAAAAGGATCTAGGTAAGTGAACAGAACAGCGGGGTGACAGGATAAACATGGGGTTTAACCACAGTGGCTGAAACGGCGCCATTAAGGAAGTTAGTTAGTTAGTTAGTTAAAAAAGGAAGTCAGAGACCGGCCCAGTGGCACATTGGTTAAGAGCTGGCTTGGGACGCCAGCAGCCCCGGTTCGGATCCCACATATGAGGGCCAGTGACACTGCCCTCTACAACTAACATGGTGAACAACAGCTCCACTTGGAGCTGGGCTGCTGTGAGTTGCCAGCGATGGCATAGGCTGCAGTGGGGCTGGCCGACAGCTGGTGTGAGCTTTCATGAGCTACCAAGAGCAGCTGTCCAGTAGCCAGTGAGTGACTGCTTCAGGCAGGAAGAGCGCATTGATGGTACCAACATGAGTCAGTGAGGCTATGTCCTCCACAACTAGACTGAAGAACAAAAGGACAGCAATTTGTCTGTTCCCCTTCCCTGATTCCCCAGTGTTGTTCCCCTCCCCGAATTCCCCAATAAAATCTTTAAAAAAAAAAAAGTTGCAATAAAGTTTACGTTGATTTTAAAATGTTTACTTTGGTAATTGTTTACTAAGAAAAGGATTACAATTATACTAATTATTCTTATTTTTACTGAGCTAAAATTCGTGTAACAGAAACAACCATTTTAAAGTATACAATTCAGTGACTTCCAGTACCTTGAAAATGTTGTACAACCATCATCACTGTCTAATTTTCATCATCCCCAAAGAAACCCCATACCAGCTAAACAGTTACTCCCCCATTTCTCCCTCACCCCAACCCCTGGCAAACATTAATCTGCTTTCTGTCTCTATGGATTTGCCTATTCTGGACATTCCATATAAATGGAATCATACAATATGTCACTTTTTACATCTGGCTTCTTTCATTTAATGTTAAGGTTCATCAATCTTGTAACAAGTATCAGTACTTCACTTCTTTTTATGGCTGAATAATATTCAACCGTATAGATATGCCACATTTTATTTATCTATTCATCAGCTGATGGACATGTAAGTTGTTTCCATTTTTGGCTATTATGAATAATGCTGCTAAACACATTTGTGTACCCGTTGTTGTTTGAACACCTGTTTTCAGTTCTTTTGGGTATACACCTAGAAGTGGAATTGCTGGGTCATATGGTAATTCTATGGTTAACTTTTGAAGAACCACCAAAATGTCTTCCACTATTTTACATTCCCACCAACAATGAATGAGGGCTCCAACTCAACACATCCTCACCAACAGCTGTTATTTTCCTTTTATTATTTTTATTATTATTATTATTATTATTATTATTATTATTATTACCATTCTAGTGGATGTGAAGTGGTATCTCATTGTGGCTTTGATTTCCTTAGTAACTAATGATGCTGAGCATCTATCTATTCATGTGCTAATGGCCATATATTCTTGGAAGAAATGTCTATTCCAGTGCTTTGTCCATTTTTAAATTGGGTTGTCTTTTTTGTGAATAATCATTTTAAAAATCCATTAGGCAACCATCTTTTCTTGAATTCTTCAGGTCTATAGATGGATTTTACCAATATTCTGGTAGGATGTTTCCTATTTTCCTTTAATATTTTCTTCATTCTCCTCCAAGTTTATATCTTACAATGCATTCTGGGGCACTGAGGCCAGTTCACAATATCTAACATATCTAATAGTAGTTTACTTACTAAGCGAAAAAGATAACATTATATTAGTAGGTTAACAGGGTCAAGATTAGCTTGATCATTTAAACTCAGCCAACATTTTTCTGAACACTCCTATAAGGCACTGTGTGGACTTTAAGTACTTAATTAATTAAAAATATAATGAGTCTTTAATGCCTTTACAACGGTGCTATCATTCATTTCATGTTCAGTACCTTTGCAAAAACTTTATTTAAATGATCACCACGTCTCTAAACCTTGAAATGTCATGCAGTTTGCTTTTCACAGCAGCATTTTTATATGATGAAGTAATAGACCAAAAACAATGGAACATCTTTCTTTTACAAGAACAATTTCAAAGTATTCTTGGATTGTAAATATTTTTATTTTATCATGCTAAAATAGTTGGCACTACTAAGTGACATTCTTCATGAACAAAAGCATATTACATTTATTAGGAAAGCATACATTGTCTGTATGGAAGGAAGTATAACAATATTAATTGTGTTTTAAATCCATGGGGACCATTCAAAGGCATTACATAAATAACATTGAAACTGCTCTCCTGAGCTTGAGGTAGGTGGATTATGAAAAAAAAAAAAAGTAATTAATTTACGGATGTAAAATATTCCCTTCATTCCCATCTAACACTTAACAACTTTTAAGAACTTTTTTTAAATAAAGGATGCTCACGTGTAAGGAAATCAAAAACATACCAGACATATGTATCACTTTTATAGTATTTAACGTATTACATCTTAGAATTAATATGCACACTCTCTGTATGTAAAAAAATAAACAAAGCCATAAAACTCATACTTCATACTCATACTCATACTATTTATAGAAAGTACCTATCAGTGGACCAATCATGGATTCAAACATTTTATCAAACGTTAATCTGAAAATCATGACAAGGAAGAATATCTAAGGAATGATCAGGGAATAGTGTGCACTGTATGATCCGAAGGAACTGTTTGTGCTGAGGATTCAGGAACTACACTTTGGGAACCACTACCTTAGGCCATGGCAAAGTCTTTCTATAGAAAGATTAGTTTAAAGAAGTATTACATACTCTTTCTAGAATAGTCAGACATAATCTGGACATACTTAAGATGGTCACAAGCTTTGACAGACTCTTCAAGTTAAACAGGAAACGAGTTCAAGTGTGTCACTCTACAAGGGTTACGTATGTATCAAAAGGGCACTTTAAATTTTTTGGTGAAATAAAGCAGATAATCAATAAGAATTTAGAGCTCTGGACATATTATGCACTTCAACTAACATTTATATAGCACTCTGGAAATCTTCTAAGATGGAGAAATAAATCTCCTAGTTTCAGAGGTCTGGGATTCTATTAGAAAATAACTCTTATTGTCAAGGACTCATTTACTTCTTTCCTCCTCCTGTTAAGCACATTTTAAATGGTGAATCTGAAAAGACAAAAAGGAAGATTCCCAGGTACCAGAAACAAAGAGAGAAATCAAATCAGAGCCAAAAGAATGAGCTGATGAGTAAAGCCTATGGGGATTTCAGACAGGATACAGGCCCTAGGAGCTGGGGTTCTAAATTCCCACTTAAAAATAGAAGTTGATGTCTTAGGTGTATACAGTTGAGGTACTGGAAAGAGGCCCCTCCAAGTGCCCAGGGCACTAGGAAGAGCGACAGTGAGAAGTCAGTGAAAAGAGGACTAGAGAAAACTCTACCCACTTGCCTGGCAAACCAATAAGGAAGTTTGCTGTGTGTCCTGGGTCTTGTGTTGTGCAGCGTGCAGAGAGAAAACCTTAAAGTCAAACAGAGAGAAAAGAGTTTACCTGGAAAGGCAAGACATCACTGACAGCAGGTGTCACCTCAGCAATAACCAAGGCCAGAGGACCATGGAGAAATCTTTGAAGTGTTGAAAAAACTAACTTTTAATTCTATATCCAGCTAAATTATATTTCAAAAGTGAGGGCAGGGCCGGCCGAGTGGCGCGTTGGTTAAGAGCTGGCTTGGGATGCCAGCAGCCCCGGTTCGGATCCCACATATGAGGGCCAGTGACACTGCCCTCTACAGCTAACAACAGCTCCACCTGGAGCTGGGCTGAGAGCCCCGGCGACGGTGTAGGCTGCAGCCCCTGCTGCAGTGGGCTGCCATAGGCTACAGTGAGTGGCTGGCAGCCGGTGTGAGCTGCCAATAGTCACAGTGAGTGACCATTCAGAGGCCAGTGACTGATCTGCCTCATCCGGGAAGAGCGCAATGACGATACCAACATGGGCCAGTGAAGCAACGTCCTCCGCAACTAGACTGAAGAATAAAAAGACAGCAACTTGTCTGTTCCCCTTGCCGATTCCCCAACGCTGTTCCCCTCCCCCAATTCTCCAATAAAATCTTTTTTTAAAAAAGTGAGGGCAAAATAGCATTTTTGGTGGAAGTCCAAAAAAAATCTGTCATTAAACAAGCCTCTACTGAAAGAAACGCTAAAGATGTATCTCAATAAGGACTTGCCGGGAGCAGACATCTGACAAGGCCACATTGCCCTGCTCAGCACTGGATGTTTGGAGTGCTGCCTTATGGTTGGTCATGTAATATCTCCTGCCTCTATGAACCCATGTGCCTCTCCTATAGGAGACAATATATTCACTGCATTTGTGGCAAGTTCCTGTGATACCCCAATGAGCTAACTATGCAGCCAAAGACAGGTAAGATCTCCTAAAAGAGGGGAGACAACCCAAGCCAGGCGGTAGTTCCATGGGGGACCCCTGAACTAAGACACTGGGGACTCAAACCCCTTGGAAACTGAGGCACAGACCTCTGACAATATAGGCCAAGAAGCCTGCCTGTGGCCTAAGGGCCCTGCTGTGAATGGTCTCCTTGAAGATTAAAGGTCTTCAGGCCATGAGAGTTCTGATAGGAGGGGACCTGCTGACCAAAGGGTATGTTAATTAACAACTTTGTTTAAATTCTTTAACAGATACTGAAGCTTTGACTGAGAAACAGATGTAGCCCTCCTAGGACAAAAGATGTTAAGTATTATATTTACATAGGAATAGATTTTAGATGGTTTTACCCTAAGCACAGCCACTCCTAGTCCTTTTAGTATAGCCCTGTGAGTCTAGCTGCTGGAATTTGGGATAATGGCTAGGTAGTCATGGCAACCACTCTTTAGGCGATGTGTAGAGATAAGTAAAGACTGAGTAAATCCTGGGAACTAGAAACCACCAAACTCATGTGATTGAGACAATGGTCAAGTATCCCCATAAAATGAACATGCTCTGGCAATAAAGTGACACTTTTTTCCTTTTCTCTTTAACTTCCCGGTGTTTCCACTGTCTCCCTTATTTTCCTCCCTCGCCGACACCGTCTCCACCTGAGGGAAACCCTGGTCAGCGGAGGCTGGTCCCCCGCAAGGACTGTGTGCAAAAAAGAATTGTGTAAGTAAATCTAAACAAGCCCTGACTGTAAAGAAAACAAAAATATACAAAGTTGGGGGGTAGGAGGTTGGGAAAGAGGCAATGTAAAAACAAGGTAGAACTAAAATAATAAAGAGTAATAAAGAGAAATAACATAAGGAGAGAGCTGAGTTAAGAGTTCTAAAGTCCTTCCTGTACTACTTAGAGGAAGCTGAATAAACTTGAAGATTTAAGTCAAATATGTATGTAAAAATGTAAGAATAATTATTACATTAGAAGGAGTATAAGTTATTTCCAAACCAGAAGTTGAGGAGAAAAGGAAATAGGAAACAATACTTCAGAGGTCAGGAAAGAAGGAGGGGGAAAAAAAATCATAGCATAAACATAGAAAACTTGAGAATAACAGAAATAACTCTGTATATATGAATAAATACATTAATGTAAACAGATTAAACTCTTCCAACTTAAAAAGGATGCTTTTTAGAAAGGATATTAAAACAAAACTGGAGTTAATTCCACAAAAATCAACTTCAATTATTGGTTGGTCGGAAAAGTCATGGCGTATTTTTTCTATGTTTTTCGTTGCAAAAATGCGTCATGACTTTTCCGACAACCCAATAGAGGGCTGCTACTATTTCTCCTGAATAAAAAAGAGCTAGAACAGTAAGCAGAATGCTCTTTAACAGGCCAGTGGCTTTAACAATCCAATAGACAAGTGTTCTGAAAACCCTGATTCACAAAGTTATGTAGCAGCAAATGGAATCAGAATTCCCCAGTGCGTTACGGCTTGTCCTTTGGAGAATCAATGAACTTCTCTGCAATGGAAAACAACCTTATATTCTACTATTTCTCAAGAGAGGCTCTCAACAAGGCAGTGATTCAAAGGACAACGTGTGACTTAAGACATTGGACAAGACTTCTTTCATGATCTTTGGCTCAGGCTTTGATGCTAATGTAAAAGCAATGATTCATAGAGACCTATGGAGCTTTCTTCCTTCACCAGCGCAGCAAAACCAGATGTGTTACTAGGTACTACATCAGTTTTAATGGCAAGCCGCTTTTCACTGTTTTAACTCTCAATGGTCTTTCCAACTTCAAAAATGGGTTCACAAAACAAGAATTCTTGATGGCATCAGCATGCTATTAAAGAACAAAAGAGAAACTAGCTTCTCTAAGAGACATCAGCATTTCATTCGGTTACATGTTGAAAGAAAATGGCGTAACTTCCAGTTCCTTTAAACCATTGATTTGAAAGATTAAAGGAAAAAATGTCAATAATTCTGGAAGAATAATGTCATCCGAAAGAGGCCTTTACTGTTGTGCTCCTGAAACCATCCAGAGTTCAGAGTTTCATCAAGGCCTCTCCAATCATATCATTACTTCTGCTTACAAGGTTTATAAGGTAAGGCTTTTATGTCAGGGCAAAACCAAATTTAGGGAAGGTTACAGTCTTTTCAAATTAAGCCACCTTCTTGTCAAAACAGTTCGCACTGTCCAATATGTTTTCTGGCTAAGCAGACACAGAGGGCTCTTCAGCTGTGTTGGCTTCTGGCTTCCATTAGCAAGGACTTGCCAGCCAAGAAAAAGCATGACTTTGTATCCCTGCACACTCAATCTTCAGAATAAGATCAATGACACACATTTTGTCCTACTTTCCTTTTTTCTTTTCGTTTCTTGCCTTTATTGTATTTTAAAAATATTTTTCCATTTAAATTAGAATGCATAAATACAGATGGCATGGTCAATTTTCCTTGATTCTTATCAGTGGGAAACTGATATAACTCCACACGTAGCAACAATGAAAACTGTACATAATCTAACTGGATACACTAATGATCCACGACACCCTATACTTGTTTAAAGTAAGGGAAAAGGAAAAGAAATTCCTTAGCAATTTTGACTTTCAGGGGGGAAAAGTTTTAAAAAGGCTATTTTCAAAGTAACAGAAAATTTATTTTTTAGAAACCTTTTTTTTTCTTCATGTTTTCGACCCTTAGTTGACAGACTCCTAAAGCCCTAAACTCCATTCATGGATATAGGTAAAGAATTCCTGGCCTTGCATCTCTAAAGTCATTATAAAATATGAATTTAAAATGAAAAATACTGGCAAGAATGGGAGCTGACTATTGTGGCAGAATGTGTTTTCCAAAGATAGCCACAACAGTATGTCTGATGCCACATGCTCTTCTGGCACATGCCACTCTCCCAGAAAGAGGTGAGATCTGTCTGGGTGTGTATTTGACTCACTTTTAACCAACAGAATGCAGTTGAAGTGACAATGCACAGTTTGTGAGGCTTTGTCCAAAACAAAACAATGCAGCTTTTTCATTGTTCACATTAACACTTAAATTTGGGCTGACTATGCTGAGGCCACCATGTTACACAGAAGAAAGGCCATATGTAGGCACTCTGGTCAACAGTCCTGGTCTCTGAGTGCTCCCAGCACAGGCGCCAGACATGGTGGTGAACAAGCCCTCAAATTATCAAACAATCATTCCAATTATTCCAAGTGCCCTGCAGTTGATCCCAACCTTCAACTCTTCCCAACTGACACCCCAGTCATCATAGAGCTGAGAAAACCATTTCCGCTGTGCCCCTTTGAGTTCCCAACTCTCAGAATCCAAGTGTATAATAAAAAAAGGTGTTTTACGCCACTAAATTTGGGACTAGTGGTATTAAGGAACAATACTAACTGGAATAACTATCTCAGGACCCAATTATGCATACAAATAAGCTCAAAATAAGCTCTCATACATGTAAATAGTCAGGATAGTAGGAGAGAAATCTTTAAAATTAACAAAAAAACACTACTGAGTAAACTCAATAGATTGGAATTTCCCCTAGATTAGTGCCAACTGCTATTTAACAATTCATTTACATTTACAGTTAAATTTCTTCTGATTCTGAGATATCTTTGAGCGTTGCTACTCCAAGTGACATCCTTGGGCCAGCAGTACTGGCATTACTTGAGAGTTTGTTAGAAATTCAGAATATCAGGGGTCACCTTCAGACCTACTACAAGACTTGCATTTTAGCAAGATCTCCAGGTGCTATGTAGGCCCATGAAATTTGATAATCTCTAGATTATGGAATGACCAGCTGTCATGATGTCGGAGACAGGCTAATATAAAAAGAATATAGGCAAATCCATAAAGACAGAAGGCAGATTAGTTACTACTGGCAGGGGCTGAGGGAAAGGGGAAAAGGGAAATTACTACTGAGTACAATGTTTCTTTCTGGGGTGATAAATAATGTTCCGGAATTAGAGAGTAGTGATGATTGCACAACTGTATGAATACACTTAAAATCAAGAAGTTATATACTTTAAAAGGATGAACTTTATGGTATGTGAATTATATCTCAATTTTTAGCAAAGAAGAATATTAACAGCACCGGGCCCTTTGCAGTCTCCCCTATGAAGGTATCTAACTGGTTATCTCAGTACTATATGATTGGCTGGTTTCAATACTAATGGTTGGCTATCAAAATTAAAGACACTAAAAATCATTGTCTTTAATAAAGCCACCCAACTTTCTCTTTCCTATTTGTATAAACTATCCAATGTTCAGTAGTTGTATTTTGTATAGACTATGAATGGAAACCATGTCTTCATAAAGAGAAAAGAGAAGAAGGAATAATTAATAGCTTGAGCAGAAAGGAACATATAACAATCTAGATTGTAATAATTCCTTGAAATTTTATAGTATTGCTGTATTTCTATTGGGTTGTCAGAAAAGTCATGACGCATTTTTGCAACGAAAAGCACAGAAAAAATACGTCATGACTTTTCCAACAACCCAATAATTGCAATGATTACTATTATAGATCTTCAATATGTTTCCCCCACAATAAGCAATCAAATCTGTGAAATTCAGGTCATCATCTTCACCTAACCTCTCACTCATGCCCACCTCTGCCCTTTAACTCAGTAAATTGTGCCATCAGCCACCTAGTTGATCAAGAGAAACAATGTGCATTGTGGTCAACTTTGTCTTCTCTCTTTCTCCATCACTGAATGTTTGCTTCCTCCAACCTCTCTGTTATGCTCTAATACCAAACACTATCATCTCATTTGGGTGTCAGCAAAAGCTTCTTAACAGGTCTTCCTTCATCCATTTTTACCCCTCCTCAATCTACTCAGAAGGCAAAGATGGTTTTAAAATTCAAACTTAGTATTCTCTCTCTTAAAGACCTTCAATTATCCTGATGATCTTAGGATAATCCTTAGTAATTTACAAAATCATTCAAGATGGCCCCAGCCTAACACTGCAACATTTCTACCAACTCTTCCTCTCAACCCAACCATATTAGACTCCTTGCATTCCTTTAATGCACCAATCTCTCTAGTCTTTATTTTGTATCTTTTATACTACTAGTACTTTATTGAGGTATAATTTACAAACAGTAAAATGCACAAGTCTTAAGTGATCAGCTTGAATTTTGACAAATATATCCACCTATGTAACTACCAACCAGATCAAGATATAGAACATTTCTATCACCCAATAAAGTTCCCATGTGCGCCTTTCCACTCAACCCTTCCCCAACTCCAGGTAACCACTATTCTGATTTCTACCACAATAGATATTTCTGTCATTCTTGAATTTCATATAAATGAGAACATACCCATATGTATGGTTCTGAGTCTGGCTTCTTTTATTTATCATTTCTGAGATTCATCCATTTTACTGTGTGTATCAAGTTTTCTTTTTTAGAGTTGGGTAGTAACCTTTCCTACAGATACACCATAAATTGTTTACCCATTCTCCTATTGGGGGATATTTGGATTGTTTCCTGTTTAGGGCTACTATGAATAAACTTGTTATGAATATTCTTCACAAGTTTTCTGTGGTCATATGCAGTGATTTTTCTTGGTATATATACCTAGAAACGGAATTTCTGGGTCATACAATAGGTATATGTATAAATTCATTAGAAACTGTCCAAATTTTTTACCAAAGTGGCTATACAATTTTATGCTTGCATGCCCTCCATATCCTCACCAACAATGGTATGATCAGTCTTAATTTAAACATTCTAGTGATGTACAGTATTTTTTCATGTAGTTTAATTTTTAGTCAAAATAATATATTATTTAAAAAACAAAATAATGTAACAGGGATTATAATCAAACAAACCTCTAATCCATCCCTCTCTTTCCCTATATACAACTATTTATAACTTTTTGTGGTTTTGGTTCTTTGGTTTGATTATTTCCTATCTCTAAGTGTTTATATCCTTATTCTTCACTTCCAACTTTAAACATTATTGATTTTGTTATAATAGATGAAACTGTAGCTCTTTTATACCCCTATCTCCATCTTCTTTACTCAGATGGTCATTTTTACTTCATGCATTGTTTACTTTTGAAATTATCCTTAACACCAATTTTTTGTTTCAACTCTGGACAATACCTTTACAATTCACACATTAATGAGGTTAACACCAGCTGCTGCAGTAAATAAACCCCAAAACTTCAGTTGCTTAACACAATAGAAATTTACATGTTGCTGTTGTAATAACTCATTAATTTGGTAGGCTTGAAGGGAATTAAAACAGTGCACTCTTCCACAGTTATTCATAAAACTTCTGGGCCTTCCCACACGTTGTTTTCTCAGGCCAAATGCCCTTTCCTACTTCCTTCACTTTCACTCAGCCAGCTCCTATCTGTCTTTCAGACTTACACTACCACAAAACCTCCAAGGAGCCCTCCCAGTCTCCCAAGTATAGATTATCTTCCAGAATTCTGCTTAGCTCTGTGATGGCATTGATTATATGTGTTGAAATTGGTGTTTTGTTATTTGTCTCCTCCAAAACAATATATTTCTTAAGGGAAATGGAAACATTTTGCTCACTACTGTAGCCTCAGCAGTTAGCACAATGCCTGGATTATAATAGATATTCAAATATTTCATGAAAAATCAACTTATTATTATTTCTACCATTTATTCATTAAATCATACATGGTTATGGGAAGGAGAACCAAACTCAACCCACAATTTTAAATATTGAAAACAAATAGTCCACAAAGTTTAATTTTTTTATTTCAAATAATAATTTACCTAAAGTACTACTGAGAAAACTTGATCAGAACAAACACCAAAGGCTTTAGTTGTTAATATTGTTAAAATAACAATTCAAATAAACTGCCACATTTATTAAGAGCCCACTTTTGTTCCAAGCATTATACTAGACAGATTCCAAGGATTCAAGAATGAATATATCAGCACAATCCCTGACCTAAATTTTAAGAAGGCAAAGTGAACCTATACTAAAAATATTTTTAAAATGCTAATATATGAACAACAAAAATATCCCCACAATGGGAATCTCAATATAAAGCCTACTAACTGGACTGTTAATTTTTGTGCTAGAGGAAAACAAGAAAGTTATAAATTATTAATTAATAACAATTGAGCAATTGTTTATGTGATAAATCATTTCTGTATGCTTCTGGGGAAATTCTGAGTATGAATCTACATGCCATACATAACTAAACAGGAAAACAGTTCCAGATAAGAAGAAAAACAGATAAAATAAGTACAAACAGTTTTTTGTGGAATCACGAAGTTACAATCATTGAACAGACCTATTTTGGGCAAATGGTGGGAAAAAACACAGCAAACATGTAAGACACAAGTAGAAAATAAGGAGAGAAACAAAAATTGAACATTAGCAGAAAAAGAAGTGAAATGAAAAATCAAATGATGGGATAAAAATATTACTTAGCATACTAATAAGCTTCACACATGTTTTGAATTCAAGGTAAGAATCTGAGGAACAATTAGAATTTCTTTTCAGAATCTCCTAATGAGATGTGAAGCTCACAAGTTAATCAATTCACATATAGCACAGTATAGATATAGCTGAACAGAAAAACAATGGTAATTCAACACTGCCCAAAATACAACAGCACACTGAGTGCCAACTCAATTACATGCTCCACAATTAGATATGCATCTATGATATTATAATTAAAAATGCCTGATTCTTACGTATTTAAATATACCAGTTCATTATAAATTAGTTTCTATTTTTTATAATAAAGGATGGGAGTAACATGATTTTTAAATTATGCATGTAAATAGCTTACATCATCTATGAATTTCAGTTCAGGATAGTAAAGGGGACAATAAAATAACTGTTATAAAAGGAGAAATTAGGTCAACTGAGGTTGAGAATAAACGGCATGTATATATAAGAGTAAACTTATTGAGTATTAAGGTCTGTAATTCTTAACTTTACTAAATAAACTATTTCCCTCAGTGTTGTAATATAATTTATAATTCCTCTAGCACTAGATGACAGTTCCAATATTTTATATCCTTGCAAATACCTGATACTGTGGTTGTATTTTATATTTCTCTGATCATTAATATAAATAAGCATCTTTTTTATTTATTGACCATTACTGTTTCACTTTTTTAATAAAGTTCTTATTTAACGCTCTGGCCTGTTTCTCTATTGGATTAAAAATACCTGACTTTAAGAATTCTCTCTGAGAAAGAATAAACTGCACACCACACCAGCAACATCCAAAGTCCAAAACCACAAATTAAGTTAGGCTTATTAATCAGACTACTTTAAAATATAAAGTGGTATGGCAAACTTATCAGAAAGGTAGACAATCCAAAAGAAAAAAAAAAAAAACCAAGCTTTTCTAAAGTGGAACTTACTTATAGAGAAAAAAGGTGACAAAACAGGTTGTGCCCAAATTTCAGTTACTTATAACTCTGCAAATAAGATTTTCAAATATGTTTTTCTTTTCTGATATTATTTTAGTGTCAAGAATACTTAGCATTACCTTGGGAAAATTTAATCCTTTGGCAGTCATTTTCTTTCTAATGCTAATTTACTTTCAACTATTTGAATACTTTATTATCTAATCACATCACTAAAATCTACAAACTATAGAATTTCCAATTAATTAAAACATTTTTCTAAGAAAAATTGTCTGTTGAAACTTTGAAAATTACTGAGCTGCTGAGTATGCTAAGAAGCTTATAAACCAATATTTGTCTCATCCGTTTATATCATTCATTCTTATTATATACTGTCTCTTATAAAATAGAATTATGTTTTGAACAATAATTTCATTCTTTCAAAATGCAAGTCTATTAACTCTAGTTTGTATCTGTTAAAGTTCTGCTTCATTTTGGCTTTCCACTGTTTTGATTGGTTTTTTCCTTAATTAAGTCAAAGATCTATATTAAAAATGTACACAGTATGTGTTGCTGATACAAGAAAAAGATAAAAGGCCAAAGTAACAGAAAAATAATAATAATAATAATAATATGTATGACTATGTCAATATGATAATCCACTGGTATTTGAAGTAACTAAAATCCTTAGCAAATTCTTTGCTTTAACATGTTATTGCACCAAAGCCCTAATTGTGTCCTTTCCCTATTTCGGATCCCAGTCACTTTATATTACCCTATCCACTAGGCTCTTTCTGCTGACTTGAGCCAGCCATTACCTAGCCAAGAGCCTCCATTTCTCATTTACCTGGTTACTCTTGAAACGCTACCAGCTGCCTCCCAGATCCCAGCCTGCCTTACCTCCTTCATTATCCCCTCCCTCCTTTTTTCCTCCCAGGCAAAGACCTAGCTCGCAATCCTCACTGCTTAGACAATACAATTTCTACTCCTGCCTCTGGTCTCCACAAAACCCTCCGACACTAACCTTCAACACTATAGCTAATCTCCCCATCCCTACTCTAGTTTCTGATGCCTCAGACCCCTGGCCAATGACCTGAACCTAAAGAGCCCGTTGCCATTTAGAAAACTATGAAAAGATAAGATGGATCCTGGCATGTAAGATTTTAATTCTGAAACAGAAACAATGTTATAAGTAGTCTTCAGGTTTTTGAGTATTAGAGTATCCTAACTCAGTTACCTATAGACTAATAGGTGTGGGTAGGGTAGGCTGGTGGTAACCTGGGCACCATCTACATCAATGTTTCAAATAACTGACTTAAAAAGACTTCCACCTTCCTGAAATTGCTGCTCTGTATTCTCTCAGCAAGCAACACTGTGTTACAAAGAGTAGTGATCAATATTTGTTAAATGACTGATACATTGGGGGTGAGAGGGCACAACTGTATCTGCTACTATAGTACATTTTAAATATAATTTAGCATTCAAAGACCACAACAAATTAACTGAATTTTTTAAAAGAGATTTTACTGGGCCAGTCTTGCTTGGGATGCCAGTGGCCCCGGTTTGGATCCCCCATGTGAGGGCCAGTCACACTGCCCTCTAAAAATAAAGAAATAAATAAAAATAAAAGAGAATTTACTGGCCCTCTTGTTTATTATTATTGATCTAAGCTATGGCCACCCACAACTTACCCTCCATCACATTAATGAATTCTACTTAAGAGAAATGAGGAAAGTTAACCTTAATTGAGAGCTGATTATGAGAAAAGGCTTAAATATTTTAATTTATCGTTGCTGCAATTCTGTGAGATTTGGTACTATTAATCCCACTTTAGACATGAAGAAACTAAGGTCCACAGAAATCAGATGTATTGATAGTTGGTTTATATGATAAATAACTTTATTAGTCCAAAAAGGAAAAAAAGAGTATGCAATCTGAGAAAGATGTTTAATTACAAATCCAAGTAAATCAAAATAAGTAGTTTGGGAGCATTTTTTGCAATCCACTGAGATTTTGCTTCCCAGCAATGTCCTCAGTTTGGCTCAAATAAACTCTTATAAGCTTTTAAAATAGTGGTCTGAAGGATGAACAAGAAATAAAAGTAGAAATTAGTGATATTTTAACCTAAGAGCTTGGATGCAGTATGTGCCACTCAAATATATGCAAGGGTCAGACTTTCTGCCCTCATGGGCAATTCCTTCCTCCTAAGAACTTGAAGATATTTTTAAAAAAGTGCTTTATCAAAACATTTCATGAAGGTATCTCAAAAAACTGGAAATGGAACTACCGTATGACGCAGCAATTCCACTCTTGGGTATCTACCCAGAGGAATCCATGATGCTAATTCAAAAAAAAAATGCACACCTATGTTTATTGCAGCACTATTTACAATAGCAAGACTTGGAAACAACCGAAATGTCCACCGGTAGACGAGTGGATTAAGAAACTGGGCCAGCAGAGTGGCGCATTGGTTAAGAGCTGGCTTGGGATGCCAACTCTGAGCAGCAGGATCCCAGTTCGGATCCCACATACAAGGAAGGGCCACTTGCACTGCCCTCTACAGCTAAGATGGTGAACAACAGCTCCACCAGGAGCTGGGCCTCCATGAGTCGCTGGGCCTCCATGAGTCGCTGGCATCTATGTAGGCTGCAGCCCCTGCTGTAGTGTGCTGCCATAAGCTACCATGAGTGGCCAGCAGTCAGCATGAGTAGCCGGCAGCCAGCGTGAGCTGCCAAGAGCCGCAGTGAGTGGCCGTCCAGAGGCCGGAGACAAAAGAAAGTAAAACATTAAAAAAAAAATGTTATTGGGGAATCGGGGGAGGGAACAGCGTTGGGGAATTGGGGAAGGGGAACAGACAAGTTGCTGTCCTTTTATTCTTCAGTCTAGTTGTGGAGGACCGGCAAGAGCACAATGATAATGCCAACATGGGCCAGTGAAGCAACATCCTCCACAACTAGACTGAAGAACAAAAGGACAGCAACTTGTCTGATCCCCTTCCCCAATTCTCCAACGCTGTTCCCTCCCCCGATTCCCCAATAACATCTTTTTTTTTAAATGTTTTACTTTCTTTTGTTTCTTTTCTCTTTCCGTCTTTCTTTCCTTTTTTCTCTCTCTGTCTCTCTATCTCTTTCTTTCTTTCTTTTTTTAGAGGGCAGTGTCACTGGCCTTCATATGTGGGATCCAAACCAGGGCCACTGGCGTCCCAAGCCAGCTCTTAACCACTGCGCCACTTGGCCGGCCCCCCAATAAAATCTTTTAAAAAAGAAACTCTGGTACATTTACACAATGGAGTATTACTCCGCTATAAAGAAGAATGAAATCATACGATTTGCAACGATATAGATGGACCTAGAAACTATTATGTTAAGTGAAATAAGACAGTTGGAGAAAGACAAATACAATATGATCTCACTTATATGTGGAATCTGAAAAACTAAATGAATGAGCAAAGTAAACAGAAACGGTCTTATAGAGGAGAAACTGATGGTTGCTAGTTGGGAGGGCAGTAGGGATGAGGGAGAAGGGGAAGGGATTAGACAGCATAGATGGGTAACTGTAATATTGCCACAGGGATATGAAAGACAGTTCGGGGAATATAATAATGTTGTAAATATTTTGTGGGGTGTCAGATGGTCACATGTCATGTTAGGTAGACCACTTCATGGATGGAGTGGAGGCTTGATCACTGCACTGTACACCTGGGGCTGAGGTTGTATAATATTGTATGTCAACTGTGGTTGAATGTGTATATGGTCATGGGATGTGGAGTATAATGTGGGATGGAGTCAAGGGAATTGTAATAGATATGTATGATTCAGGGAAGGGGGAGGTAGCGAATTGGGGGAGAAGGGTTGTCACTTTGAGGGGTAAAAAGTATAACTATTGCACTGCGTTGTACACCTGAAACTAATTTTTTTAAATGTTTATTTCACAATAAAAGAATTTGAAAAAAAAAAGAAAACCAAAAAATACACATTTCATGAGATTCAGTTGACTGATAAACTGGTTATAGGGTAGGGCTGAGAATGATCTGAAACATTAGCTAGTTAAGAAGCTCAGGGATTCTGAGAATCTGGGCAACCTGTGGACTGCTGTATGGCCTGCTTCCTTGGGAATGCCAGCCCTAGAAGCAAATCAAGATATGGCCTGATACCCCTTTACAACAGCTTCATTTCTACAGCTATCTAGAAAATGGATCCTGTTACTGACAGCAACTTGCCCAAGATATGTAGAAATAATGGGGAAGTCCAGGTATAACCCCAAGTCCATCTGAATCCAAAGTCCATATTCTCTCTCATTTTACAATCTGAAACCAAATGCAAATTTTTTAAATAAAGTATTTAAATAAATACTTTGTTTATCCTCATCAATATCTTATTTTGAATCTACAATAAGACTGACCAGATTATGTACCTTCTATGATAAGATACTTTAAAAATTATTTATTTAATTAAAATTTATTGGGGTGACAATGGTTAGTAAAGTTACATAGGTTTCAGATGTGCAATTCTGTAATACATCATCTGTATATCACATTGTGTGCTCACCACCCAGACTCAGTTCTCCTTCCATCACCATAGATTTGATACTGTTTACTCTCATCTACCTTACTCTTAAATTAAATCTATAGGTTCTTATAGGAAAAAGTTATTATCAATTAGAATACAAACAAGCATTTACTATGCATTATATCAGACACTGAGGTAAGCCCTTGGGATGCCATTATCAGATTTATTTTTAGTCCTTATTCTGAATTGTCACTATAGTGTAATTTTGCTTCCATATTATTCAAGAGAAAAATAAACAGCACTAAAAATAATTAATAGCCAATTAAATCGAATTAGAACAGGAATAGGAAATCGATCATTTTTATATTTTTAGGAGAACTAACTTCACTGATTTACTTAGTAGGGAGGAATACTGACATAGCAGAAAGCCAACTCTTCACCAATTCACTAACCCACCAATTCTTCGCAGAGAGAAAGGAGTTGCAACACCCACAGGTGCCTAAAGGCACTACTTTCAATCAACTAGTCTATTTCCCTAGAGTGGGCAAAGAAGTGTGTTGGGGGGGAGGGGTTGTCAGTTATATCTATAACTTGTATTACCACATCCATCCATCTTCCCTCATCATAACATACACACATCCAGATACAAACACACAAGAAACTGGTGTGCAAAACCACTATTACCTCTTCTCAAACTGTTCTTTCTTAATTTTGTCACATTTCTACAAACCCAGAAACCCATTTTGCCAACTTCTTTTTGTACCACAGGCAACAAGAGATATCTAAATCAGCTTCTGAGAATACAAAGAATCGCCACTTAGTCTTCTCAGAGGACACATAAAGTAGCTTGAAATATACTCCAAAAGGTGTATGCATGAGAGTGTCCACATGAGTGATACAATTAAATGATCTTTGAGAATAAACAGATACTTCTCAACTTCCAATACTTGAAATTTAACAAAATTATTTTAAGGTTTATAAAAATGAATAAATTAGTAACACTTAGAGCCTTGCTCATAGACATTTTAAAGTTCTTCAAAGGCAATCTACAGCTAACATACATTCTATTGATTCCATTTCACGAATTTAAAAAAGCAAAAGCTTATTCTTGATGACAAAGAAAAGTTCCGAGCATTCCACTGAAAAAAGTTCCAAGCATTCCACTGAAGTTTACATAGTGACCTCCTGCACCACCATGGTGGCAAGAGAGGACAAGAAAGAGCGTCTTTTACCTGCCACTCCATCCTGCCTGCTCCGTGCTATGCAGAAAAACTGCAAATAACGCTTCACTACAGCTGATTCCACCTGTCACCACGGGCGCATCAAAGCTGGGATTCTGGTGGATACATATACACTCTGGACAAAACTAAGCAGCAGTGAATTAGGACGTGGCCTCTCAGCAATGAAAGCCAGAACTGAGGAAGACAGCACACAATGTGATATACAGATGATGTACTACAGAACTGTACATCTGAAACCTATGTAACTTTACTAACCATTTCGTCTGACGAGAAATCAAGTTACTCTATTTCTCTTCCCTCCTCAACCTATGCCCTCTGCCCTACTTCCCTTGACTAATTTTCCTCCTAGTCTTTCACTTTCTTCCGGAACGTCTCAATTTTTTGAGGAGTACTCAGAATTATATTTTATAGTCTTTCTTATATCCTACCAAAGCTAGCACAATTAATAAGTGTTCCACCTATTTACTTTGATACTTGAAATTTACCTTTGTATTATTCCAGATCAAATTATATTTTATAAAAAAAATTAATGGAGGGGCGGGCCGAGTGGCTCAGTTAGTTAAGAGCACAAGCTCTGAGCAACAGGGTCGCCAGTTTGGTTCCCACGTGGGCCAGCGAGCTGTGCCCAAGCTGAGTTGCCACTGAGCTGCCAACAGGTGGCAGGATGGCTCAGCTGGTGGTGAGAGCATGTGTTCTTAACAACAAGGTTGCAGGTTCTACTCCTACATAGGATGGTGGGCTATGTCCACTCGCAACTAAGATTAAACACGGCACCTTGAGCTAAGCAGCCACGAGCTTTTGTCTGGCGGCCAAATGGCGACTGGACTTGGAGCTGAGCTAGCTGTACCCTCCACAACTAAGACTGAAGGACAACAATTTGGCTGTTCCCTTCCCCAATTCCCCAATAAAATGTTTAAAAAAAAAAAAAGAAATTTAATAGAATCTCCACTCTTATGGGGGAAAAAAATCCTATTTTTTTGGAAAGAAAAGTCCGTAAAACTATACACAAAATATTAATACTGATTATTTTTCAAAATGTTAGTATAACAGGTGCTTTCAACATTCTTTTTCCATAATGTCTGAGAATTTTATAATGAACATATTTGAATTTCATAACAAGTTCTTTGACTTTTTTTCTCATCATTGAATCCAGCTCTCGTAAGTTCTAAGTTATAGTCCCACCATTTTGGAGTAACGAGTGAAATGTTCCAAATTTTGTCCACATCCCATGAACTAGAAAATACTAGGAGTTCGGTAATATCGTGGGATATCACAGGATGAAAGGAAAAACAAGCTCTACCTGCTCTTTATTATCTCCATTCTACCCAATCTATCAGTCCCTCTTAACCTTGCTGACTTTCAACCACCAGACATTACATGCTCTGTCCCTCTGTACAGAAAAACTCCAATTCTCCCTTCTTACACTGGGCTGCTAATGAAGAAAAATATACAATCATGCAGACTGTTTCCATGACTGGTATCCTACTTTAGGTAGACTACAATACTTCTATAATCTCATCTTTGATCAGCAAATTTTCATATATCCTTCAACTACTTCAAATGCTCACCCCTTAACATTCACACACATCCAAAAGAGGCACACAAGAATGTAACTACTCCTTACCAAACTGACATATGTTGACACTATGCTTTCTTCTTTTACTGCAATCTCAGAAGATAAACTACCTGTTCCATTTCCTGTTCAAAGCCAATCCCTCCAGCTGTGCTTGTGACCCATTAAGTCTTACAAATTTCTTTCACAAACCCTTAACTCACTAATAACCCCATATGCCTATATTGATTTTCCCCCTAAAATTTATTAATAATTACTGTGCAATAAACTGCACAAATTTAAAGCATACCATTGGTGTGCTCTGGTGTAGGTACCCCAGAAACCGTCTTGACACACAATATGATGATTATCTCATCTCCAAAGACTCCTTATGCTCCTTTGTAATTATATCCCGGCCTCTAATCCCATCACCAGGCAATCATTGATCTATCTGCCACTATGGATTGGTTTGCATTTTCTAGAATTTTCTGAAAATAGAACTGGGTAGTAAAGAATGTAACCAGAAAAAAAAATAAAACAATGTAGCCATGCCAATGTGCCGAGCTGTTTCCATGTCCAGGAAATATCTAAAAAGGCTCTAATCTCTCAACTCTTAAGTCCATGTAAGCAGAACTTGAAGGCTAAAGCAGAGTTTCAAAGTAAACAATGAGATACAACCATTAGAATTAGAATTACACCTATTAGAATGACTAAAATACACAACACTGACAACAATAAATGCTAGAAAGGATGTGGAGCAATAGGAACTCTTACTCATTACTAATGAAAATGCAAAATGGTACAGCCAGCCACTTTGGAAACCAGTTTGGCAGTTTCTTTAAAAAGTAAACATACTCTTGGGCTGGCCGAGTGGCGCGGTGGTTAAGCGCTGGCCCAGGTTTGGGTCCCGCATATGAGGGCCAGTGACACTGCCCTCAAAAAAAAAAAAAAAAGTAAACATACTCTTACCATATGATCCAGCAACTGTACTACTTTTTATTTACCCAAAGGAGTTCAAAAGTTATGTCCACAAAAGCCTGCACACAATGTTTACAGTGGCTTTACTCATAATTTCGAAAACTTGGAAGCAACCAAGATGTACTTCAGTAGATGAATGGATAAACAAAGTGTAGTACATCTAGACAATGGAATATTACTGAGTGCTAAAAAGAAATGAGTTATCAAGCCATGAAAGACATGGAGGAATCTTAAATGCACATTACTACATGAAAGAAACCAACCTGAAAACATGCTGTATGATTCCAACTATGAGACATTCTGGAAAAGACAAAACTACAAAAACAATAAAAGGATCAAGGACTGCCAGGAGTTGGTGGGGAAGGGAGTATATGATGACTGGCAGAACACAGCAGATTTTTAGGGCAGTGGAACTACTCTTTATGATGCCATAATGCTGGATACATGTCCTTATACATATGTCCAAATCCACAGAATATACACCAAGAGCGACTCAAATGTAAATTATGGACTCTGAGTGTCAACCTAAGTTCATCAATTGAAACAAATGTACCGTTCTGATGAAGGATGCTCACAATAGAGTAAGTTATGCATATGTGGGGGTGGGGAGTACATGGGAAATCTTTAGACCTTCCACTCAATTTTGCTGTAAACTTAAAAGAGCTCTACAAAAAACAAGTCTATTTTAAAAACACACACAGTAACTTTGGAGTTGAAAAGTACAGTAACCAAAATAAAAATTTCATTAGAGGACACTCAGCAGCATAGCAGAGCTGGAAAAAAAAAAATCAGCCAACTTGAAAATAGGCAATTAAAAGTATATAACTTAGGAGAGGAGAGAAAGAAAAGGGCAGAAAGAATATCTGAAAAAAAGATGACCTAAAACTTCCCAACTTTGATGAAAAACATTACACATTAACCAACAAACTCCAAGAAAGGATCCACTACTATAAACATCAAAATTAAACTGTTAAAAGACAAAAACAAAAAGGAAGTTTTGAAAGTAGCAATAAAAATAACTCCTCATGTACAAGGGATTCTCATAAGAGTAACAGCTGGCTTCTCATTAGACACCATGGAGGCCAAAAGGCAGTGGGATAATAGCAAAATAATGAAGGCAGAAGACCATTGATCAAGAGTTCTATATCCAGGCCCGCCAAGTGGCGCGTCGGTTAAGAGTTGGCTTGGGATGTCAGCTCTGAGCAGAAGGGATCCAGTTGGGATCCCATGTGAAGGCCAGTGACGCTGCGCCCTCTACAGCTAAGATGGTGAACAACAGCTCAACATGGAGTTGGGCTGCTGCTGTGAGTAGCCGGGGACGGTGTAGGCTGCAGCCCTGCTGTAGTGGGCTGTTGTGAACTACTGTAAGTGCCTGGCAGCCAGCTTAAGAGACAGGCAGCCGGTGTGAGCCTTCATGAGCTGCCATGAGTGGCCATCCAATGGCCGGTGAAACAACTGCCTCACCCAGGAAGAGCACAATGATAATACTAACATGAACCAGTGAAACGACATCCTCCACAACTAGACTGAAGACCAAAAGGACAGCAATTTGTTCCCCTCCCCCAATTCCAAAATTTAAAAAATGATTCTTTTAGATAGAAAGAAACTCCTGGGCCAGCTGAGTGGTGTGTTGGTTAAGAGCTGGCTTGGGATGCCAGCGGCCCCGGTTCGGATCCCACATATGAGGGCCAGTGACACTGCTCTCTACAGCTAACAACAGCTCCACCTGGAGCTAGGCTGCGAGCCCTGGCAACAGTGTAGGCTGCAGCCCCTGCTGCAGTGGGCTGCCATAGGCTACAGTGAGTGGCCAGCAGCCAGCATGAGTGGCTGGCAGCCAGCATGAACTGCCAATAGCCACGGTAAGCGACCATCCAGAGGCCAGCGACTGATCTGCCTCATCCGGGAAGAGCGCAATGACGATACCAACATGGGCCAGTGAAGCAATGTCCTCCGCAACTAGACTGAAGAACAAAAGGACAGCAACTTATCTGTTCCCCTTCCCCGATTCCCCAACGCTGTTCCCTCTCCCAATTCCCCAATAAAATCTTAAAAAAAAAAAAAAAAGATGTCCCCAAATAGAAAACCTGAGAGAATTTGCCACTAGGTGGATCTGCTCTACAAAAAACAATAAATAGAGATCTTCAGTTAAAATGAAAGGACTATAGGGCCGGCCAAATGGCACATTGGTTAAGATTTGGCTTGGAATGCCAGCTCTGAGCAGCAGGGCCCTGGTTCGGATCCCACATATGAGGGCCAGAGACGCTGCGCCCTCTACAGCTAAGATGGTGATCAACAGCTCCACCTGGAGCTGGGCTCCAATGAGTCAACAGCGACAGTGTAGGCTGCAGCCCTGCTGCAGTGGGCTGCCATGAGTTACAGTGAGTGGCTGGCAGCCAGTGTAAGCGGCGGGCAGTCGGTGTGAGCTGCCATGAGCTGCTGTGAGCAGCCATCCAATGACTGGCAACTGACTGAGTCAGCCGGGAAGAGCGCAATGATCACAATACCAACATAGGTCAGTGAAGTGATGTCCTCCACAACTAAAGAACAAAAAGGACAGCAATTTGTCTGTTCCCCTTCACCAATTCCTCAACGCTGTCCCCCTCCCCCAATCAATTCCCCAATAAAAATCTTAAATAAACAAAACTGAAGAGTAATTTAATACATATTTTCAAAGGCATACAAATAGCCAATAGATACATGAAAAGGTGCTCAACATCACTAATCATCAAGGAAATGTAAAACAAAACCACAGTGCGATATCATCTCGTATCCTTTAGAACGACTATCATCAAAAAGATAAGAGATAAATGCTGGCAAGGATGTGGAAAAAGGAAACCCATAGATTCCTCAGCATATAGAAGTCTCTATTTCAATAATGAAGCCTACAGTAGGGTTTTTCATTTCCTAATACTCATATACTTAAATAACACCTAATTACCCAATTAACTCATGGATGGTGAATTAATGCTATACTAAATTGTGGTACTCTAAAATAGCAAAATTGCACACTAGCGATACCCATGTCGATTGAGATAGTAATGTTTAAGAATTTTAGGGAATAAAAATCACATACTAAATGCTTATTCTGGTAGAATATTTGTAACACCACTTTATAATTAATAGAAAACTGCCAAATTGAACATTTCAAAGCAATATATTTATATTCTAAAGTAAACTTAGGCTCAGAGACTCCTAACAGAATTTTTGTTGTTGTTCTGTTTCTTTGCCTATTCAACAAACATTTATGGGGCACGTTATGTGCCAGGCACCATGCCAGAAATGAAGGATAAAAGATAAGGTCTCTGCCCCTCAAAGTGGGCGCAGTCTAGTGAGAAGCTCCCATTCTGGAATCAAAAAATTTATGATGAGAAAGGACCTTATAGTTCCCTTATTTCAACAATAAGGAAACTAGGAATCATGGTTAATTTAGCTACTAAGACAAACAGACACTAAGGTCTACAGATTTCCTGTCTCATGTTTTCTTTGCACCACACTTTTTCTTATTACTAACAGTGATGATGAAGTGCTTCCATGTGCGTGACACAGAAACATGGAATTGTAGGCAATGTATGCAATAGTTGCCAAATTAAAGACAGAATTCCCTATTACATGTGATATTACGATAAAGCCCCTGTAAGAAACTGAAGACTTAAATAAGAAACTGAAAAACAAAATAAGGCAATATAATAGTAAGCCTTCTAATCCATAATTATGGTTTTGCCTCTGTTTACTGACCTATAAAACGGGAATATTAAAAGTAGTTATTTCATATGATTATTGTGAAAATTAAATTAATACCTGAAAGTACTTAGTAAGCCTGCTACCTAGTAAATACTCAGTAAATGTTAGATATTCTTATGGAAAATCATTACGTAAATGCCTGTGTGTCCTATAAAGACAAAAAAAAAAAGAAATAATTTTTCTTTAAGGAATTATCTGACTATTAAGGTGGTTTTATTTTTCTAGCAACTTGTAAAATCTAGTACTAAAACATGTATTTCTGAAAAAAATTTTAATATGCATAATATGTAACAGTATCATCCCTTTCTCTATAAAGACATATCAGTCCCAAAATTACAGAAAAACATATTAATGAAATTATTAATAACACTGAATCATAATTTAAATTATCATTTAGTTCAGTGTTCCTAGGATTATAAATCCTAAATATTATTAGAGAATGTTCAAAGATGACTTTCAAATAATTAACAAGTTTATGCAGCTTTTCTCATTTTATGTAAACTATCATTAACATCTTTGAAATAACCATGCCTTGTATACATTAATGACACTATTTTATATTAATATCAATCATCATCCAATATCAATAACAAAATAATTATTTATATCCACTTACTGCAATCTCTCTACAAGCCGACATGGATATTCCTGTTCCTTCGATTTGCTTCAATGCATATTCCTTTTCATCTTTTCTGCACATGAACAAAAAAAAAAATTATTTTTTTGTACACATTTTCAGATTGAAAATTATAACTACAAAAATAATGAAAATGCACTAGTCTTCCAGTGATATGTAAATACTCTCACTATGCATGCGTCGCTTATTATTACTTATATTTCAACTACAGAAATATGAAATACCAAACAAAATTCATGTCACAATGAGAATACCAGACAGAGCCAAAAGAAAAACTTCAAAATTGAAACAGAACAGAATACTAAACACAGCACTAGTTTCAAAAAGTAAACAAACAGAAACTCAAGCATATTGCAAGATAATTCTACATCTGTCTTAATTATCTGGAGTCTACGAAAGCACTGTTATAAACATTAACTACAAAAATAAATGACAGATGTAAACTCCTATATTCACTTAAAGTCATTTCATAGTGTAAGAACCACTAAGTAGGAGGGGGCAACTATAGAAAAATGTTGACCCACTATGACATTCTATTTGTCACCTAGGATAAAGGACAGACATTCAAAAGCCCTGAGACCTCAAGCAAAAGATCTGGAAAGACTTCAAAACTTCAGCCAACATCTCATTCTCAAACTCCTAAGAAAAACCCAGTAGTTATGATGAATTGTCCAAATAACGGAGGTAGGATTAAGAATTCTGGGAATTTACAGTAATTACCAGGGTGCTTAACCAAGGGAAGACAGCATTTCAATAATGGTGATGCAGTCCATAAAAATATTAATAGCATCAGATGAGTGGCCAGTGCCACACAGTATCCTCAGGGTACTGACTCAAGAAGCAGCCACACTAACGTCCCAGCTGAATGTCACAAATGCAGTTCATACCATGGGTTGTTATGATAAGAGGAGTATAATCCATGCCCTCCAAATTTTGTCTTTTGGTTACTGTATTTTGCCATGTATGATGCACACTTTTTTGCCCAAATTTGTGAGGGAAAAATAAGGATGCACATTATTTATGGGTAGTACTAATATATAATTTTTTTTTAAGATTTTTATTGGGGAATTGGGGGAGGGGAACAGCGTTGGGGAACCAGGAAAGGGGAACAGACAAGTTGCTGTCCTTTTGTTCTTCAGTCTAGTTGTGGAGGACATTGCTTCACTGGTCTGTGTTGGTAGCATTGTGCTCTTCCCGGGTGAGGCAGATCTGTCGCTGGCCTCTGGATGGTCGCTCATAGCAGTTCTTGGCAGCTCACACTGGCTGCCAACCGCTCATGCTGGTTGCCGGCCACTCACTGCAGCCTATGGCAGTCAACTGCCTCAGGGGCTGCAGCTATGCCATCCCCAGGGACTCACAGCAGCCCAGCTCCAGGTCGAGCTGTTGTTCACCATGTTAGCTGTAGAGGGCAGTGTCACTGGCCCTCATATGTGGGATCCGGACCAGGGCCACTGGCGTCCCAAGCCAGCTCTTAAGCAACACGCCACTCAGCCAGCCCTATATAAATGTTTTTAATTCTTTTATTTATGCTTATGAGTTAAAAGTGTAACTCTAGAAATCAATAACAATATCCGTATGCAAAATAATACCCTGGAATGCGATAATTGGTTTTGTTGAACTCATAAAGAAGACGAACTTGCAACAAGTTCTTGGCCTTCTGTGATGTGTAAACATCGTAAATTTGGTACCGGTATATAAAATTCCTTGTACCTTGTTATCTATTCTTTTGTTTTGTAATTATTTATTACATACAATTTCTTGTACCATAATACGTTAAAAAATAAATGCTAAAATTGTTTTATAATACAAAAAACAAGTACCTAAATATAACCAAAAAATTGAATTAAAAAATTAACATGAAAGATTTTTTCCCCTGAAAGTTTGGGCCAAAAATGTGGGTGCGCATTATATGTGGGAATGCATTATACACAGCAAAATACGGTACATTAGGGGAAGCCGAGTGGCTCAGTTGGTTAAGGGCATAAGCTCTAAGCAACAGGGCCACTGGTTTGATTCCCACATGGACCAGTGAGCTGCACCCGAGCTGAGCTGCCACTGATCTGCAACAGATGGCAGGATGGCTCAGCTGGTGAGAGCACATTCTCCTAACAAGGTTGCCTGTTCGAGATGGTGGGCTACACCCACCTGTAACTAAGACTGAACTCAGCACCTTGAGCTGAGCTGCCACCCGGATGGATCAGTGGATAAGAACGTACACTCTTAACAATGCTGCCAGTTCGACTCCCCCATGGGATGGTGGCTTTGCCCACCTGCAACTAAGATTGAACACGGCACCTTGAGCTGAGTGGCCACAAGCTGCCGACACGCAGCCAGATGATGACTGGACTTGAAGCTGAGCTAGCTGTGCCCTCCACAACTAAGACTGAAGGACAACAACTTGGTTGTTCCCCTTCCCCAATTCCCCAATAAAAAATCTTTACAAAAAAAAAAAAATATGGTATATTAGCACCTCAGCAAGGTATCACCATGTCATGATGGTTCTGTCAAATGATAGTTCCTAAGTAGTGCCACATCTGTCCTACTTACCTATTGCTCATTTTCCCCATTCTGTGTTTACTAGCAGATAAAGCAGTTTAATAGGCTATTAGGTTATTCACAGTATGTGTTTTAAATTTTTTAAATTTTAAAATACATTTTAAGTGCCATAATCTCCTATGTTTTGGGCAAATAACTGAGTTAGGGTTACTTTCCTCCACAATCAATTTGAAAATTACATCCATTTCTCTTCCAATACATGGCATTCAAGGTAATGAAGAAGCATTTTGGTAAAGAGAAAATACACCAGATATATAAACAAGGTGGTCTGTGATGCAGTTAATAAAACGATAATCATGAAGGTCATTAGAAACATGGAAAATATTTGCCGTATACTACTGAGAAAACACACAAATTATACCACATAAAATATACATATAACTAGACATATATTGAAGGTAATATAAAAAATAAAAAACAGTTGTGTTAACATATATAGTCATGGGATGTGGAATATAGTATGGGGATGGAGTCAATGGAATTGTAATAGATATGTATGATATCGGGGATAGAGGGGGTAAGGAAGGGGGAGGGAGGAGGAACTTTGTAAAGGGTGAAAAAGATAACTACTACATTGTTTTGTACATCTGTAACTAATAATAATAATAATAATAATAATAATGTTAAAAAAAACAGTTGAGTTAAAATGTAGGAAGTTACGTTAACTAGCTTTAGTGATAATATTATGTTGTTTTCTAAATTAGAATTAGAGGAAAAAAGAAAAAAAGCCAAAATAATTTGACACTATGAAAATAGTTAATGACTATAATAAAACAATTTTTAGTATTTTCAAAGTGGTGTCTTAGACCTGTTTTCAAGAGCAAAGTCAAAAACAGGGAAAGCTTAAGTGACCATTTTTTTTCCTTTTTCTGTCTGTTTCCTCCAAACATAAAACTAGATTCTTTTCAGACTACCCAGAAGCTACTAAGAAGTACAAACAGCAGGTGACTGAATGTAATTGAAGCCAAATGCCCCCCAACCTTAAATATATGTGTGAGAGCACTTGTGCCTGAAATGCTTAACACAGTGTTTACAATGTAAATTTCATAATTTAATAATTAAACTACCAAGTATCTACTGCAGAATGTTTAATTTAATAAATTATTAAAATTAAATTATATTAGCTTTCTGAAAAATTTTCATATGAAATCATAATTTTAAAACAGAAATATTTCAAGCTCCAGTTCCCCTAAATGAACTGCTCCAGAAGCTCATGTAATTGCATAGTTTTATTTTTAATACTGTAAAGAATATTACACAATCTGGATAGGTTATCGTTGCTATGGAAACTATAAGATATTCGCAGTAAGTCAAAAAGTACAAAATTAACACATCGCATTAATGACTTTTGAATTTCACATCCAGGCTGTCAAAGGAATTGAAAGCTTGAACAGAATAGACTGAAGCCGAGACTTCTTATCCTGAATTATATGGGTAGGATCTAGGAACAAGCCCAGTAATTATTTCACTTAATAGGTTTAAATAGAACTTCCATCTGCTAAATTAATAAAATGCTCAAAGATATACAAACTTAAGATTTATATGCAGCTTTTAGATTGAGAATGAAAGTACATACATCATTACCGTTTCTCTTATATATTAACTGTCAGATGTAAGTGATGATGTGGCACCTCTGAGGTTTACCATCTGAAGATGTGGCAGAATCCCAGTAGGAATATGGGGCTCACTTTCACCACGGTACTATGTCAATGCAAATCTTTGGTCAGATGCCAATACCTTATTTATGAAACTAAAGATGGTCCTTTTCCACAATACCCACAAATATGTCAATGACTAGCACATGGGGCAGGGAATCTTTATTGCTCTCAACCCATTTGAGTGCCTCTCTCTAAGAGTTCCTCCAAATAGTGGTGACAATTCATGCCCCACAGTTTATATGTCTCAGGTATGTATAATATTAAGTATCATAAAAGTATAATCTGCTCTTTGAACATAACAAGGCTGAAAAGCCAGTGAACCTGGCCTACAGTGCTCTGGTAGCCTACCTTTTACAGGCACCTTGGTTCTTTCTCAAAACTATTTTATTTCTAAATTACTCTTATTTCTAAATAAAAGTAGCGTATTATTTATTATAATAAAGACATTGCAATTTCAAAGCCTTCAGGTAAGTTGCTCTCTAAATTTTAGTGCATATTAGATACTATGGTTAGAGCAACTGCATACTGAAAATAATCAGAGGAGGGCCGGCCGAGTAGCGCATTGGTTAAGAGCTGGCTTGGGACGCCAGCAGCCCCGGTTCGGATCCCACATATGAGGGCCAGCGACACTGTCCTCTACAGCTAAGATGGTGAACAACAGCTCCACCTGGGGCCAGGCTGCTGTAAGTCCCCGGGGACGGCGTAGCTGCGGCTCCTGCTGCAGTGGGCTGCCATAGGCTACACTTAGTGGCCGTATGCCAGCGTGAGGGGCTGGCAGCCGGTGTGACCTGCCAATAGCTGCTGTGAGCAGCCGTCCAGAGGCCGGCGACCTATCTGCCTCACCCAAGACGAGTGCAATGATGATACTAACGTGGGCCAGTGAAGCAATGTCCTCCACAACTAGACTAAAGAACAAAAGGACAGCAACTTGTCTGTTCCCCTTCCCCAGTTCCCCAATGCTGTTTCCCTCCCCCAATTCCCCAATAAAATCTTTAAAAAAAAAAAAAAAAAAAAAAAAGAAAAGAAAAGAAAATAATCAAAGGAGTTTACTAAATAAATCCAGGAGAATTAATATATAAATGTATAATATAAACATGGATATATTTAATATAGAATTTGTTTTATTTCATGATATTTCTCCTATATGTTAGCAATGTGTTTCAAAACCATGCAGGCTTCATTTTCAGCAGTCACAAAGAGAGCAATTGTTCTACAGGAACATTATGTAACAACAAAATAGAAAAATTAATTTGGCAGCGACTATGATCCCATTACTTTTTCCATCTGAGACACTATGTTCTAGAAAACTCCTGATGCAGCAATTCTATAGATAGTAGAAAAAATAAGAAGCACATAGTTGTGTAAACTATAGAGATCATTGCCTTAAGATAAAAGCTTTAACCAGACTCAGTGGTAGAATTTAAATGTATTTCATGGAAGACTTGCTCATCCTAAAGAAACAGGGTCAGTAAGAACGAACATCTCTTGAATGGAATATTAGGGGCTGGCTTAACGAAAAACACAGTCTTATGCCTCTCAATACCCTTTCAACGTCAGTCACTTTTAGCAAGGTGAAGCATAATTCAGCAGCCTGTATGCACAATTATAGTTACTGTCCGGCCAAAACCCCATTTCTTATCATCATAACTAAATAGGCCCAAGGCTTTTGGGCTCCTATCAATAATACTACCAGGTATCCAGATCATCCCTGGGCCATCTTTGGTCCCAAGGACCTACGACAGACAAAAATTTAGAAACATCTTTTAAGAAAAAAATGTGGGAATTCAAGCCAAAGCCGGGCTGAGGGAAAATTTTTAAATTAGTAAGGTTAAAAGCCATTTATGTGTCTAAGGAAAATAAAAGAAACTTACTATTTTATTTTACATCAACCAACAAACAACTACTGAATAAATATTATATGCTCAACACCATGCCAAACTCTGAGGATGAACAAAATTAGAAACTGACCCTAGATATCCTAGATATCTGTGATACCCTAGATAGCACGGAGTTGACAATTCAGCCAGGAAGGTTCTGGGTGAGCAGGAAATTTAAACGAATAACTCTGATATGACTCCTTCTGCATCCAAGAAGTATGCATAACAGGCACAGAGAGCATGTGACTATTTCTTTTAGAGCTTTAAGAGAGGTAACTACATGAATAATGCCTTTAAGAGAGGAGCTTCTCAGGCACAGAAGAGATGAAGGGGATAGAGAATTCCAGACAGAAGCATCTTCAGGAAACTGCTGGTCTGTTCAGTGTAGCTGGAAACTGGGGGCATGATGACAAGGGACAAGAAATGAGGTTAGAAAAGTAAAGGAAACGGACTGTGTGAGCTCAGTACAGAAGCTAGTATTTCATTATGTAAACAGTGTGGAGCGAAAGGTTTTTAGAACAGAGAAGGTACATAACAGATCTTTGCTCAGAAAGATAACTGTGGTGGCAGAGCAAACATTTTGTAGGTTGTGTCAAATGCCCAGATAAAAAGATGAAGGACTAAATTAGAATAATGGCACAGAACAGATATGGATTCAAAAGACATTTCTGAGTCAGAATTGACAAAATTTTCTAACCAATTTGATTCTGTAAGTCAAGAAAAGGAGGACTCTGAAGATGGATGAAGTTTCCGCTTTGTCTAATTATGTGAATGACAACACCATTAACCAAAGAAATGATGTTGTAAATAAATGGAGACCAGGAAATACAGATTTTATTCTAAAGGCAATTAAAGTTATGTATGAAGATTAATCTTATTAGGAAGGACTGATATTAGAAGTATGAAAAACAATTAGGTGGTTACTGTAAGTGTGAGAAGGTGAGAATCTGGATTAGTATAATAGCATGTAAGCTCCAAAAGGTGTTTAAGACATCCGTGTTACAACCTCTTCATTTTAAAGATGAAGAAACTAGGCCAGCAGCTAGAAAGAGAGCTGAGACGAAATCTTCTAATTCCAAGTCTAACATTCTCCATAACAGTGTTGTAATAGTAAGACTGGAGAAAAGAAGGAACACATGTGACAAACATTTTAAAAGAGGAATTTGGCAGAACCAAATGAATAAATCATGAAGATTAAGACGACTGAACCAAGGATAAGTCTAAGCTTAGTTGATGTGAAAAATAATATTAACAAGACTTGGGTCAAGGTATCAGAAGGTACTTAAGCTCATAAATAATTCTTTTAGATAGAAAGAAACTCCTGGGCCAGCTGAGTGGTGTGTTGGTTAAGAGCTGGCTTGGGATGCCAGCAGCCCAGGTTCGGATCCCACATATGAGGACCAGTGACACTGCCCTCTACAGCTAACATGGTGAACAACAGCTCCACCTGGAGCTGGGCTGCCGTGGGTCACCGGCGATGGTGTAGGCTGCAGCCCCTGCTGCAGTGGGCTGCCATAGGCTACAGTGAGTGGCCGGCAGCCAGCATGAGTGGCTGGCAGCAGGTGTGAGCTGCCAATAGCAGCTGTGAGCGGCCGTCCAGAGGCCAGAGACCAATCTGCCTCACCTGAGAAGAGCACAATGATGATACCAACATGGGCCAGTGAAGCGATGTCCTCCATAACTAGACTGAAGAACAAAAAGGACAGCAACTTGTCTGTTCCCCTCCCCCGGTTCCCCAGTGCTGTTCCCCTCCCCCAATTCCCCAATTTAAAAAATCTTAAAAAAAAAAAAAAAAAAGAATTAATTTTCTTTTAAAAGTTTCCACATAGGTTGGCCTGAAGTAATCTGATAAAAATTCAGGTAAACCTAATATCAAATGAACCATTTCATAAGAATTTCAACCTAAAATCAAATTATAGTCACTAAAAAGTTGAAAAACAACAGTTTAGGAAAATAAAGTTGCTTCCCATCCAAGAAGAAAGATAAATACCCATAATAACGAAAGATAAATACCCATAATCAACTCACAACTTACAAAGAAAAAATAGTATTTTTTATCACTGAAACATCTTTAAACATAAAAAATAATACTATCCAAGGCCAGCTGAATGGCATGTTGGTTAGAAATTGGTTTGGGATGCCAGCTCTGAGCAGCAGGGCCCCGGTTCGGATCCCACATGAGGGCCAGTGATGCTGCGCCCTCTACAGCTAAGATTGTGAACAATAGTTCGACCTGGAGCTCGGCTGCCGTGAGTCGCCAGTGACTGTGTAGGCTGCAGTGGGGCTGGCCGGCAGCTAGCGTGCGCTTTTGTGAGCTGCCATGAGCGGCCATCCAATGGCCGGCGAGCGACTGCCTCACCCAGGAAGAGCGCAATGACGATACCAACATGGGCCAGTAAAGCGACGTCCTCCACAACTAAATTGAAGAACAAAAGGACAACAACTTGTCTGTTGCCCTTCCCCGGTTCCCCAACGCTGTTCCCCTCCCCCAATTCCCCAATAAAATCTTTAAAAATAATAATAATAAAATTAAATTTAAAAAATAATACTATCCAGTATTACATTTATAATGAGAATTAGAAGAGCTACATTTATAGAGTACTTGGTGCTAGGCAGGCACTGTTCTAAAAGCCTCGACTCTAAACTCTGTTAATCCTCACAAAATGCTGGGAAGCAGGTGCTTTTAACAATACCATTGTACAGATGAGGCTACTGAAAGAGTTTAAGTAACTCACTCAAGATCACACAGCTAGTGTAAGATGAGCTTTGGCAATTGGTAATGTCAGAGTTCGGTAATGATTCTGTGATGATCTGCTCTCTCATACTCAACATCTAATAAGCAAATACGTACAGTTAAAATTATTTTAAGGCAAAAATGGAGTTCTTGTTTAAAATAAAAGAGAAAATTTGTTCTATTGCATTTTACTACTATAGTGGAAATTTTTATTACCATTTTATATTATACTGTCAAATCACAAAATCTTGCTGTTATTGGCCCTCAGTCTTTTCCAAACTGACTGACCTCCCTGATCTCTTTCCCCTTATTCCTACCCATCATTGCCTTCTTTCTCATCTATCAGACAAGGTCAAGCTTTCCAGAAATGTTGTGAAAACTCTAGCCTGAGGTCAAAGATTTCTTCTCTGGATTCACCAAGCACATCTCTGTTCTATACACATGACATCATACAATATACTACTTTGTATGGTAAATTTTCTGTAGTGTGTAATTTTCTGTAGTATGGAATCATATACCTATTAAACTAAGTCACACAGTAGCAAATTACTTATACCCTCACATTACTAGTTTTTACATCTGTAAATTGGGAATAATAATACCAACACAGCATGATCGTTTTGATGATAAATGAGATCACATACAAAAAATACCTAATATAGTATCCAACACCCTATTTAAGCTCAATAAATGTCAGTTTCTACATCAAAACTGCAAACTTTTCTTAAGAAACTATGATAAAAGTCTGCGAATAGGCATTCCTATTAGAACACTTGGGAAAGGACACAAGAATATAAGTTTTTGGCAAATACGTATCAGCAAAAATGGAACATGAGACTTGAAATTAACATTTCCTATATGGATAGTAAATTTCCTGAGAGGAGATGTCATCATGTATGTCTTTGCAGCCATCACAATACCTTGCAGCTAACAATCAGACATTTAGTGAATTGATTAATTGATTAGAGGACTGATATTATTGGTTATCTGCCTTTTTAAGACAGAGGTTGATAAGAGTCTATAATTAAGTTCTTCATTCAACAAATAGTTATGCCTATTGTAATACATATTGGACACTACAAGGATTGCAATAATATATTGAGGTATATAGTCTTTACCCTATACCTCACAAGTTCACAAGAGATTAGAGGAATTAAGTAATGTGCACAGTTACTAAATATAAGGTATTATATGAAAAACTGTCTGAATCCTATCTTTTGATATATTTTTATAACCATCAATTTAATCCTATCTCTCTCATAGTTTAGGTGAGGAGAGGGACTGTCAGGAGGGAGAAGGCGTCCTCCTCTGACCTGATATGGGCAGTAGTTTACATCTTTTATACTACTGATTAGGATAATCTATTGAGATTATCATACTTCATGAAGAGAAACTATATGGTTTCCCGCCAGGATCAGGAACAAGGCAAGAATGTCTGCTGTTACCATTCCTATTCAATATCATACTGGAAGTCCTAGATAATACAATAAAATAAGAAAAGGATATTAAAAGTATACAGATTGAGACGGAAGAAATAAAACTGTTCACAGATGATAGGGTTGTCTTTGGAGAAAATTCCAAATAATCAACAACAAAAAAACCTCCTGGAACAAAAACGATTATAACAAGGCTTCAGAATATAAGGTTAACATACAAAACTCAACTGTTTTCTTATATCTCTGCAACGTTGGAATAGGAAATTTAAAACACAATAATAATATTTACATTGGCACCAAAAAGTAAAATAAAATACCTAGGTATAACTCTAATAAAACATGTACAAAATCTCTAAAAGGAAAGCTATAAAACTGAGGAAAGAAATGAAAAATGATCTAAATAAAAGAAGCGATATTCCATGTACATGGCTAAGGAGACCCAATATTGTCAAGATGTCAGTTCTTCCCAATTTGACCTATAGATTCAGTACAATCGCAATCAAAATCCCAACCAGTTATTTTTGTGGACACTGACAAGTTGGCTCTCACGTTCATATGAAAAAGCAAAAGATCCAGAAAAGCAATATTACAGAAGAAAAAAGCAGAAGATTGACATTACCCTACTTCAAGACTTACTATGAAGTTACAGTAATCAAAACACAGTAGTATTGTAGAAAGTATAGGCAAATAGATCAATGGAACAGAATAGAGAACCCAGAAATAGACCCATGTCAATATAATCAACTGCTCTTTGACAAAGAATAGCATTGGAGAAAAAATAGTGTTTCAGGGCGGCCAGTTAGCTCAGTTGGTTAGAGTGTGGTGCTCATAATACCAAGGTTGCCGGTTTGATTCCCCACATGGGGCACTGAGCTGTGCCCTCCACAACTAGATTGAAAACAACTACCTAACTTGGAACTGATGGATCCTGGGAAAAACACACTGTTCCCCTCCCAAAGACAAAAAATACTGTTTCAACAAATGATGCGGGAACAAATGGACAACCACATGCCAAAAAAAAAAAAAAAAAAAAAAACAGTAAGCTTAACAAAGACCTTATACCTTTCACAAAAATTAACTAAAACTAGAACACAGATCTAATGTAAAATATAAAACTATAAAAATCCTGAAAGATAACATAGGAGAAAATCTACATGGCCTTGAGTTTAGAGATGACTTTTAGATATAATATTAAAAGACAAACCATTAAAAAAATTGGGAAGTTGGCCGGCCGAGTGGCGCGGTGGTTAAGCGCAGGCTTGGGACGCCATTGGCCCCGGTTCAGGTCCCACATATGAGGGCCAGTGCCACTGCCCTCCAAAAAAAAAAAAACCCAAAAAACCTTATGTTCTGCAAAAGATACTTTTTTTTTTTTTTTTAGAGGGCAGTGTTACCAGCTCTCACATGTGGGATCCGAACCGGGGCCATTGGCATCCCAAGCCAGCTCTTAACCACCACACCACTCGGCTGGCCCAAAAGATACCTTTTAAGAGAATAAAAAGACAAGCCAGTGGGTGGGCCGAGTGGCTCCTTGGTTAAGAGTTGGCTTGGGAGAGCAAGTTCTGAACAGCAGGGCTGCTGGTTCAGATCCCACATGGGCCACTGATGCTATGCCCTCTACAGCTAAGATGATGAACACCAGCTCGACCTGGAGCGGAGCTGCCGTGAGTCGCCGGTGATGGCCTAGGCTGCAGTGGACTGCCATAAGCTACAGTGAGTAGCTGGCATCCGCGTGAGCTGCTGTGAGCCACCGTGAGCCACCGTGAGCAGCCATCCAATGGCCAGCAATTGATCTGCTTCAGCCGGAAAGAGCGCAATGATAATACCAACAGGGGCCAATGAAGTGACATCCTCCACAACTAGACTGAAGAACAAAAGGACAGCAACTTGTCTGTTCCCCTCCAAATTCCCCAATTTTAAAAATCTTAAAAAACAAAACAAAAAACAATAAGCTATAGACTGGGAGAAAATATTTGTAAAACATGACTATTAAAGGACTGGTATCCAAAACACACAATCTAATATTGTTAAAACTCAACAATTGGGCCGGCCGAGTGGTGCAGTGGTTAAGCGCTGGCTTAGGAAGCCAGCGGTCCCGGTTCGGGTCCCACATATGAAGGCCAGTAACACTGCCCTCAAAAAAAAAAAAAAAACACTCAACAATAAGAAAACAAATGACCCAACTTAAAAATGGGCAAAAGATATGAACAGACATTTCACCAAAGAAGATGAAAAAATATTCAACATCATACGTCATTAGAGGGTTGCAAAATAAACACTGAGATACCACTACACACCTACTGGAACAGCTAAAATTCAGAACACTGACAGCACCAAATGCTGGTGAGACTGTGGAGCAGTCCACAAGCTCATTCACTGCTGGTGGGAATGCAAAATGGTACAGTCACTTTGGAAGACAGTTTGACAGTTTCTTACAAAACTGAACATATTCTTATCGTTCGATTACTGAATTGAACCCCTTGGTATTTACCCAAATGAACTGAATACATGCCCACACAAAAATGTGAAAATGAATGTTTATTGCAGCTTTATTCATAATTGCCAAAACTTGGAAGCAATCAAGATGTACTTTAGTAGGTGAATGGATAAATAAACTGTGGTACCTCCAGACAATGGAATGCCATTCAGTGCTAAAAAGAAATGAGTTATCAAGCCTTAAAAAGGCATGGAAGAGCCTTAAATGCTTATTATTAAGTGAAAGCAGCTAATCTGAAAAGGCCGCATACTATATGAGTACAACTACGACATTTTGGAAAAGGTAAAATTATAGAGACAGAAAAAGATTTGGGGTTGCCAGGGGCTCAGAAGGAGAGACCCAGGGATGATCGGATGGAGCCCAGGGTGTGTTTAGGGCAATAACACTATTCCTGTATGATATTGTAATGGTGGATTCATGTCACTGTACATTTGTCAAACCCACAGACTACACAACATAAAGACAGAGCCTCAAGGTAAACTATAAATCTTAGTTAATAATAATGTAACAATATTACTTCATCAGGGGGTAGGGGAAGGCAGTAAAGGGGTATATGGGAACTCTCTGTAATTTCCAATCAATTTTTCTATAAACCTAAAACTGCTCTAAAAAATAAAATCAATTATTTTTTTAACAATATTTTTATAACCATCCATTTCATCACATCCTTCTCATAGAAGTTGGGAGATGAGGACCTGGGAAGAAGAGTTTTCCTATGCCTTGGTATGAACAGCAGTTTACATCTCATACTAGTGATTAAGATTCTCTATTGAGATTCTCAATTGATAACAAAATATACCAGTCACATTAGCTAAACAAATATAAGACTACATAATTCAACAGTGGTGAAATATCCAACTAGCCTGAATATGAAGTATGAAAGGCCTTCAAGAAATTACTTCCAACCTATTGTTGGTAAATATCCTCAAAATGGCCACTGAAAAGAGTAAAAGAAAGGAGAAAGGGTTTAAGAGGTAAAATGGTAGCTAACTTCAACCACCAGCCTGCAACTCATCTGTTTCCTCTAGTTAAGAAAAGCAGCTTCTATGAATACAAAGGGGAAAGAAATAGTGAAACTAGGTTGATTGTAAAATGGAGTGAACCTGTGTTGAGCAAGCAGTAGAAATTTAATAAATACGTACTTCCCTAACTTCACATAAGGTTTACATCTTGAATATAAATTGTACTGTGCAGCCACTTACTTGATATCAAAACAAATATAATTTCCAGAAGACTTAAGAAAACATCTCTCTAATTCCCACTCAGAATCTATCTAAAAACTAACTACATTATTAATTTTATGGACAACGTTGTTAGCTGCTACAGATCTTTAAAATAAAAACTCTATTCAAGTATCAGCTGAAGAAAGTTTATAAATGGTTTCATAAATTCACAGAAAGTGATATTTATAATATTTACAAAATAAATAGCAAAATATTTCTATTGTTTAAAAAAAAGAAACAAAGAAACATTACCCAGGAAAGGTATGTCACATCGTTTTCTTAAGAAGTAACTCACTAATGTTTCTACAAAAACGTATTTTACAAGTATGTGGGATGTGTTTGTTTCTCCAGTGAAACAAGAACTAACTTGAGAGAAGAGCATATTAACAAGTTCTGAAGAGAGAGGTAATTAGCATACTGGAAACTAACACTTTTGGAACGTGGGACCTATAGCAAGAATGTCTATCCTCCAGTCATGAGCACGCACTAAGCTGTCTCTCTATTGTGAAGCAATCTTGCAGTAAAAGGAGCAGCAGGGAGAAATACAACATGAATAATCACTTGGACAACTTCCCAGGAGGAGAGCACAATGAAGCCACTTCTGAGGAAGTCAGATAGCACAGACTACCCATTTCACTAATACCCTCTTTTCTGAGTCACTCTTACTCTTTAGTTAGCGGCAGAAAGTGAAATTTAGAGTCTTTAGTTTTATCCAAAGTTTTCTTTTTTTAATAGCATTTAGTAATATTGAATAAAAATCACACAAGTATTAACTTGGTTTTAAATTTTGTGAGAGTGAACTTGATGCATCATTTTAAATTATGTTACGATGACATTTGTGTAAAGTTCTCACCTTTCGCATACCCACCCCAGCACACACACACAATGAATGACACCAGAAGGCAACACTCTGCTTTACCTTCTGCTGAAAAGTCTGCTACCTCCAACGCTTGAGGTCCATACACGAGCCCTCCTGGAATCTATGAACACAGCAGAGGCAAAAGGCAGAGAAGTTTATGTAGATTTAAAGTTACACTGCCCAAAACATAAATTGCCAAATGCCTAGCACAAGTCTACACATCTGCCAAGGAAATCAGATTTTAGATTTGACAATGAGCAAATCAGTAACATACGAATAACATTCAGAGTTCATTATATTTTATTCAGCTAATTATATGAAAAAAAAACCAAAAGTTGAGCCTTAACTAATTTATATTCTCACCAATAGAAGTGATTCATACTGAGAAATACTAAAAGAGCAACAAAGTATGAATTCATATATGCTGAAAGTAGTTTAATTTTTTAAATTATGTGACAGAACCAATACATATATAAGGAATATAAAAGAAACTAAGTAAAGAAACATAGGTCATAAAATGAAAGTACCAGGCCGGCCGAGTGGCGCCGTGGTTAAGCGCTGGCTTGGGAAGCCAGCGGCCAGGGTTCAGGTACACCGGCCAGTGACACTGCCCTCAAAAAAACAAAAAAGAAAAGTACCTACATCTTTCTTAGGACCAGAGTGTGTGGGAATGTAAGAGAATAACAATTAGAAACAGACCTGGAAGAGGGCAAAGGCAGAGGAAAAAAGGGAAAAAGTAGAACTGTAAAGGTATTCTAATGCCAAGATTTAATTTAAGTCTGACAGTAATTTGAAATGAGCAAGGTACTACATATGCTAGGCAGTATGGGGGAAATCTACCTTGCTCTGATATTATTAAATATAAGCATGAAACATGAAAAGCTTTTCAGAAAACATTCATGTAAAAAATATAAGGGTTTAGCCAGGTAAAATATTTAGATCTCAGATTTCATCTCGTTCTTTTCTGATGACAGGAATAAAAAAGTACAAAATGCATCTGGTATGTAAGAAAAGAAATCAGATAAATTTTACTATTAAATTTAAAAGAGGACATGTTATCTTTATGTAATATTTAGAAATTGTTAAAAACATCATCAAATACTTAAGAAAGAAGGAATAAAGCATTGTCTTAAAACATGATGCAATGTCAAGAAAGAAACAGTATTACAAAATATTGGCCCTGAAATCAGGTGGCTTGATTCAAGTTCCAGCAAAATCATTTAATTGCTTTATGACATCAGGCAGGTCTCTTAATCTCTCAGTACAACCAGAGTTGTTCAATGAGGACTCATTCACCATCTCTCAGATTTATGCTGAATATCAAAAATAAGGTATTAAAAATCACAGAACATTTAATTTTGTAAAAATTTAAATCAGTATATTTGACTTAAATTAACAAGTTAAAAAAAGTTGTTACCAAAAAATGGAGGGAATATGGAGTGCCATGCTAAGGAATGTGGGGAGCTGTTGGGGGTAGGGAGACAAAAGAAGCAAAGCAAAAAGAAGGCAGAGCTAACCAAAAGGCCTACAGTAGTCGGCAGGGCTAAATGACAGCCAAAGGTCACAATCCCCAAGAGATTCTTTTATCATATTATTAATTGAGTGATTTGCCCAGCACTATCTGCCTCAGATGTACCGTTTCTTAATTCCCAAAACAACCTTACAGATTGCACCCTCCTCTAAGGTGGTGCTTGTGATATTCTAAGATCTGAGAGACAGTAACTACTTGTATATTGCATGTACTTGTAAAAACCAAAGAGATAAGATCCCGCCTAATAGGGCCGGCCGAGTGGCACATTGGTTAAGCGCTGGTTTTGGGATGCCAGCGGCCCCGGTTCGGATCCCACATGAGGGCCAGTGACACTGCCCTCTACAGCTAACAACAGCTCCACCTGGAGCTGGGCTGTGCGAGCCCCGGTGATGGTGTGGGCTGCAGCCCCTGCTGCAGTGGGCTGCCATAGGCTACAGTGAGTGGCCCGCAGCCAGCGTGAGCGGCTGGCAGCCAAGCGTGAGCTGCCAATAGCCGCTGTGAGCGACATCCAGAGGCCAGCGACCGATCTGCCTCATCCGGGAAGAGCGCAATGACGATACCAACAGTGAAGCAACATCCTCCGCAACTAAACTGAAGAACAAAAAGACAGCAACTTGTCTGTTCCCCTTCCCCGATTCCCCAATGCTGTTCCTCTCCGCCAATTCCCCAATAAAATCTTTAAAAAAAAAAAGATCCTGCCTAATAAAACAATAATGCCAGCAAAGTCTTATATAGGATATATGAGGTACCAGGCACAACTCTAACAGCTCTACAGGTATTAACTCATTTGGTCTTCACAACTCTGAGACAGTTTTTATTGTTATCCTCATTTTACAAATGAAGGAAGTAGGACACAGGGAGCTTAAGAAACTCGCTTCAATGCACATAGTCAGAAGTGGCAGATTTGCAATTTAAACCCAGACTGTCTACTTCTAAAGCCACACTCTTAGTCACTGTATTATGGAATTAAAATCACACAAAGCATGTACTCTTTTATATGTAAGAAGCCAAATAATTACAAATGTAATGTTCTTAAGTATTCAATAATGCTATATATACATATATGAGTGTATGTATGTGTCTATACATACATAGGATGCCAAATATATGTATACACATTGTAAGAAAGGAAAAAACTATTAAAATTAAGCTGATGGTGGCCGGCCGAGTGGCGCATTGGTTGGGCGCTGGTTTTGGGATGCCAGCGGCCCCGGTTCGGATCCCACATGAGGGCCAGTGACGCTGCCCTCTGCAACTAACAACAGCTCCACCTGGAGCTGGGCTGTGCGAGCCCCGGTGATGGTGTGGGCTGTAGCCCCTGCTGCGGTGGGCTGCCGTGGGCTGCCGTGGGCTACAGCGAGTGGCCCGCAGCCAGCGTGAGCGGCCCGCAGCCAGCGTGAGCGGCTGGCAGCCAAGCGTGAGCTGCCAATAGCCGCGGTGAGCGACATCCAGAGGCCGGGGACCGATCTGCCTCATCCGGGAAGAGCGCAATGACGATACCAACAGTGAAGCAACATCCTCCGCAACTAAACTGAAGATCAAAAAGACAGCAACTTGTCTGTTCCCCTTCCCCGATTCCCCAATGCTGTTCCCCTCCGCCAATTCCCCAATAAAATCTTTAAAAAAAAAAAAAAAAATTAAGCTGATGGTAGCCACTTTTAGCACCTCTTGTAATTGAAGAAGTCAAATGTGACTTGTATTCATCTTTTGTTATTATATATTGAGTATTACAATTTTAATACAGTCTTTGCCTTTCTTAAAATGTGTATACATTTTGTTGGCACCCTCTGTATATACTTTACACCTTCTTGGAAAATTCAAATTCAAATGATTGCTGTACAAAATGTTTTGAAAATGGAAAATACTTACAATATAAAACTGAAAGAAAAAATTGAAATTTTTAAAAGCAAAAAAGGCCTTAAAAAAGACTAAAGAACATATAACCAAATAACATTCAAATAATATTGGTGTCAGAATAGCAAGGTTGTGTGATTTTGTTTCCATTTTTAAAACTTGCTGCCATGTGATTATAGAACTCACTCTTAAACATTTTATAAATTTTGAAAAATCCACACTGAGATACTACCACATATTAAGATAGCTATTATCAATTATTTAATTAAATTCATTGGGGTGACACTGGTTAGTAAAATTACATAGGTTTCAATTGTACATTTCTATATACATCATCTATATATCACACTGTGTGTCCACCACCCAGAGTCAGTTCTCCTTCCATCACCATATATTTGACCTCTTGGTCCCTTTCCTCCTAACCTCCCTCCCCACTTACCCTCTGGTAACCACTAAACTGTTGTCTGTGTCTATGAATTTTTGTTTGTTTGTCTTGTTCGTTTGTTCTTTGTTTTTGTTTTGTTTTGTTTTTAGCTGAGCCATCCTGCTACCTGTTGGCAGCTCAGCAGCAGCTCAGCTCGGGCTGGGCATTGAACTGCTGTTGCTCAGAGCTCAGCTCGCACTCTTGAGTGAGCTCTTAACCAACTGAGCCACTTTGCCAGCCCTCTGTCTTGTTCGTTTGTTGCTTTCACTGCTAGTGAAAGTGTTGCTTTCACTGAAAATTGGTACAGCCACTATGGAAAACAGTATGGAGGTTCCTCGAAAAATTAAGAAAAGAATTACCATATGATCCAGCAATCCCTCTTCTGGGTATCTACCCCAAAAAATCTGAAAACATTTATCACTAAAGCTATATGTACTACTATCAGTTTTGTTTTTTTTAATTAAAGAAAATAGTAAGTGTTGGTAAGGATACAGAGAAAATGGAACCCCTGTGTCCTGTTGGTAAGAATGTAAAATAATGCAGTCAATATAGAAAACAGTACGGCAGTTCCTTGAAAAATTAAAAATACAATTACCTCAAAAAGTTAAAAATAGAATTACCGTATTATCCAGCAATTCCACTTGTGGGTATATAGACAAAAGAGTTGAAAGCAGGATTCTCAGAGATATTTATTCATAGCAGCATTATTTATAACAGCCAAAAGGTGAAAGCCACCAAGTGTTAACCAATGGATAAACAGAAAAACAAAATGTGGAATATTATTCAGCCTCAAAAACAAAGGACATTCTGACACATACTACAACATGGGTTAACCTTGAGCACATTATGCTAAATGAAATAAAGACAGTCACAAAAGGACAAATACTGTATGATCCTACTTAGATGAGGTCCCTCAAGTAGTTGAATTCATAGAAAGTAGGATGGTGGTTGACAGGCTGGGGGAAGGGGAGAAATGGGGAGTTTCATTCTTTAATAGGTATAGGGTTTCAACTGTACACGATGAAAAGAGTTTTGAGGATAGATGGTGGTGATGGTAGCACAAAAAAATACGTTCTTAATGCCACTGAACTGTAAACTTAAAATTATTAGGATGGTAAATTTTGTTATGTATATTTTATCATAAATTTTTAAAAAGTAGTATGCACTAAGTATATAAAATATAAAAAGGTAACTATAAAGAAGAAAAATAAAATCATCCATTATTTCAACTTCCAGAAAAGCCACAGTAAATCCCTTTTTAATGTATATTATTAATGGTTGGAAAAAAATCATGGTATATACTTCTTTTAAAAGTAAGTCCTACTAGTATCATTTTTACTAATGTTAAGCATCTTTAGTAGTGAAATATTTAATTTTACTAAAAGTTTAATTGGAGAGTTGTTGTTTTTTTCTCTAAGGTTAAAATACAGCATAATTTTTGCTCCAAGAACTTAGTGTGATATGAAAATACCATCAAAATAGTATCAGTCCTCTAGGTTTTCCAGCAGCACAGCTTCTCTACTCAGTTACCAGAGTTACATCCTTGCATTTCAATACTATAAACCAAATCTCTTTTGTAGGAAATTACATGTGTTATTTCTTAGGTGTTGTACTAAATTGGTCTCCCTGCCTCCATTCTCAATCTTCTTTGTGGAAGACAATACTGGCTGCCTGCCATATATCCATTCTCCCTTCCTTTAGTAACAGACCCTGGTTTTATTCTAGGCAGCACACACCCAGGTAAAAGTACTTTCCAGCCTCCCTTGCTGCTAAGACTGGTGAATAAGTTAAAAATGGAAATCACTGGATGGGACTTCCAGGAAAGCTACTTAAAGGGGAGCAGACTTAGCTGGGAGTGTGTCTGTAACTTGGAAATGATGGATGGCAGTCCAGCACTCATTTTGGACTATGGGATAACAGAAGCCATGCCAAAGGGCCAGAAAGCAGACAGAAGAAACTCTAGTCCTTGATAATCCTAGATTCATCAAACAAAGTCCAGACTTAGGTGTGAGAAATATACAGTTGACCTTGGACAACATGGGTCTGAACTGCACAGGTCTACTTATACATGGATTTTTTTGAACAAATACTGTAAATGTATTTTCTCTTATGATTTTCTTAGTAACATTTTCTTTTCTCTTGCTTACTTTATTGTAAGACTACAGTATGCAATACATGTAACATACAAAATAAGTGTTAATCAACTGTTTATGTTATCAGTAAGGCTTCCAGTTAACAATAAGCTATTAGTAGTTAAGTTTCGGGGCAGCCAAAGCCATATGTGGATTTTTGACTGTACAGGGGTCTGTACCCCTAAGCACCATGCTGTTCAAAGGTTAACTGTACCTCTATCTTGTTTTGTATTCTAGGTAAACCTAAATTTAACTAACGATTCCCCTTCATGTTGCTATCAGTGGTATTTCTAAAATGCACATCTCATTTACTTGTCAAAATCCTTATCTTGGCACACAGGCCCTTTCATAATTTCTTTGGCCTCTGCTTACTTCTGCAGCCTTACTTTATTCCTAAGCTCCAACCATCACATAAACACTGGTAGGATGGTGACTACAGTTCATAATACTGTATTGCATATTTGAAAGCTGCTAAAAGAGTAGATGTTAAAAGTTCTCACCACAAGAAAAAATATTTTTGTGACTAAGCATGGTGACAGATGTTTTTAAAAGGAGAGATATGTATTCTACACTCAGGACATGGTGGTCTATCTAGGCCTGGGGTCGGCAAACTGCGGCTCGCAAGCCACGTGCGGCTCTTTGGGTACGTACATGTGGCTCTGAAGTAAAACTGAAAATGAATATAAAACTATCATAGTTTCATTTAGAAAACTTTTAAAGGATATTACTCACATAATGATTTCATTTGTTTTATGGCTCTCGAATAATTTTTCAATTGTTGTGAGGGACAGGATTGGCTCTTCTGTCTCAAAAGTTTGCCAACCCCTGATCTATGCCATTTGGTCAATTTTATTAACAGTGTCTTCCAATTGGCAAAATCCCCAAAACCTATGAATGTACTTTTATGTCATTTACCATGAAAGGCTATGTTAAAACTGTTCTCTTACTGTGGGGAAAAAAAGATACAAAGAACCACTTGTAGGCTTCTCAGGCCACGCTGCCTTTGACCAAACAGATGCTGCTTGGGATACCCTTCTCCTGAACCTTCAAATCTCAGCTCCTCCAAAAAGCTCTCCTGCAGCACCCACCATATACACAGGAGCAGACAACACATTCATGCGCCAAATATAAATATACAATCTTTCTGTGTGCCTACCTTTTCTAGCCAGGTACTGTAGCACTTTGCAGTTATAATGTAATTTTGCTTTTCTTGTCTGCCTTTGCTACTAAAGTAAAAGGATAGAGACCTGGGTAATTCTTTGGCTCTCCAAAGCCCTTAGCACAGGGTCTAGAGTACATAGAACTCAATAAATGTTGGGGGTGAATTAACGAAGTTCAGAGAAAGTTATTCTTAAGCCATTCAAAACTTTCACATTCTCAAACATTTAAAAGCACACTATTGCCTTCATTTCAAATCACAAAAACTCTAATATCAAGGAATATATCAGGAGACATCAGGATTTCCAGTCAGTTGGCAATACTTAATTTCCTTAACTATAAAAATTTCTCTTCCAAAACAAATCAAGTATCCTGAGTGGATTTAAAAAGCTATTTTTTTAGGGCCGGCCGAGTGGCGCACTGGTAAAGAGCTGGTTTTGGGATGCCAGCGGCCCTGGTTCGGATACCACATATGAGGGCCAGTGACACTGCCCTCCACAGCTAACAGCGGCTCCACCTGGAGCTGGGCTGTGCGAGCCCCGGCGACAGTGTAGGCTGCAGCCCCTGCTGCAGTGGGCTGCCATAGGCTACAGGGAGTGGCCGGCAGCCAGCGTGAGCGGCCAGCAGCAAGCGTGAGCTGCCAATAGCTGCGGTGAGTGACATCCAGAGGCCGGCGACCGATCCGCCTCATCCGGGAAGAGCACAATGACGATACCAACATGGGCCAGTGAAGCAACGTCCTTCTCAACTAGACTGAAGAACAAAAAGACAGCAACTTGTCTGTTCCCCTCCCCCAATTCCCCAATTTACCAAAAAAAAAAAAAAAAAAAAAAAAAGCTATTTTTAATACAACTTTTGAGGTGTTTAAGAAGGCAATAAAGAACATTTCTCTCTTTGTAAGACATCCCTACAACAAATATTTATTGAGGATCATTTATGTGCCATTTTAGTAGGCAGTTAAAATAAAGAATAATGAGCTCTTTGAAAGAGAAAAAGCCCCAAGGTACTATGAGTATATCTAGCCACTTCCCCATAAAATGAGAAAGCTTAGAGGAGATGGCATTTAGATTACTTTTTTAATTTTTAAAGGAAAAATGAAACTTTTAAGAAAAAGGTAGATTTTAATTTTCTATTTTTTATGAGCTCAACTTTGTTGTTAGGTAAGACAGAAGGAGCCAGTGTCTTTTACTGCCCACTATATAGCACTGAACCAGATTCTTTATATACACAATCTCAATTAGGCCTCATAAAAGTTATGTGAGATAGCTCTTAATATCTTTTAAAGGCTAAGTACACAATTTGTGAAAGTTAAACAGCTAGGGTCTGAATTCAGAAATGTCTGCCTCTAGCAACTATTGTCCATTACACGTTAGTTCTTAAATTCTTAGCTATAAACATAAAATATAGGGATCAAGAGAAAGTTATTAATAAATAACTCACCAGTTAACTAAGCTTCCAGATGCTTCATCACTATTTACAACATTTTGGCTGAGCACAAGGAGCCACTTTTTAAATGATGAGAAAAAAGCTGACTTTAAAGAACACAAACTGATAGAACCAAAACTCAAGCTTTCTGAAATAAGCTATAAAGCATAAATGAAAAGCAGCAATAAAATTTCAGAATATATATTTTTCATTAAAATCTTCTGTAATTCCCTGCAGTATAAGTAGGAGGAAAAAAATGCAGGGGACAATGTCTCTCCTAAATTCTATGTAACTGTTATACAATCCCAATCAGTGTCCCCAAGGAAAGCCTATTTCCCACCACATATAATTTAGAATACCTCAGATGAGTAACTATATCCATTAAAAGGTTAGTGAAAACAGTAATAATAATAATAGAGTCTAAACAAGAAAGTAACTCTAGGGGAAAAAATTAATTTAATGCTATGACTACTGTGATTTGAATAATCCTTATTTAGATCTTGTCAAACCTCAAAAGAAATGTATTACTATGCAGTATACATATATTCAGGAGACTCTTTATAAGAGGTTCATTAAAGGATAGAACATAAAACTAAACAAGAAGTGTCCTGAACTGGGGCACAAGGCATTTCAGTTAACTAGAATAAAAAAATGTCTCAACAGTGAGACCTACCTATTCAATGCAAAGAACAACCAAAAGAGACTGTGAAATTTTCTTCAATGGGATTATTTTAAAATATGGAAATGTGTGTCTATATGTTTAACCCTATTTGAAAGCAAGAGAGCTGGGCATAAGTTACCTAAGTCTTTCTCACCCAGGAATGAATGTCTTAGTCCTATAACCGTGAGCCCTTGACCAACCAATCATCTTTTAGTTACCTGGATACTGAAGATCCTTCACTGTGTCCCAGAGCTCAGAGTCAATGCCAACACGACTGCATTATTGTGAAGATAACATAGAGCAGAGGTTTCACACTGTGAATTCTATAGCCCTGCTCCCAATGGTGAGAAACAGCAGAACCTGGTGAAAGCAGGGCCCGTCTCAGAGACCCCATCAGCCCTTAAATCAAAGAGCCTCAGCCAATAATTTGCCCAAGTACGTCCCTCACCCCACACCAATCCCAGTTCTTCAGAATAAAAATTTTACGATTCCAACAAAAACTCTGTGAAATGTAAAAGCTAATGCTACAGTTACATACCAAAACAAAAGCAACTTCTCAAAGGAAGCTGCTATACTTAACTAATTCAAGGGAGAAACATAATGTGTAAGAAAAAAGGGCATGATATAATAGCTTTTATCTGTCAAAACAGAATAAAACTAGTTTCACTCTCCCCTTCTAAATAAGCCTGGAAAAAAAACAGAAAGAAAACAAGAATAAAGGATACTCCTTCCACTCTTGAATTACGCAGTTGGTAAACTGCTATTTTTTCTTTTTATGCCACATCCAATGACCCCACAATTTGGTCCCAGGTTCCACAAAATCAGCCCAACTACCCTCCTGAGCACTTCTCTGGAGTGTCCTTCACCTCACTCATCCAACTGATCATTGAATCCTATGTTATCTCCTAAATATCCTTTGACCTTTCCCCCAGCATGCCTCCTTTTTCTACCCCCACAGCTGTCTCTAGAAAACTGGTCTTCAGGCAGGCCATGTGGCGCAGTTTGGTTAAGAGAGCGAGCACTGAGCAACAGGGTCGCCGGATCAATTCCCACATGGGCCAGTAAGCTGCCAAAGGGCGGCAGGATAGTTCAGCTGGTGAGAGCACATGCTTTTTTTTTTTTAATTTTAACTTTATTTATTTTTTTATAACAGTGCAATAGTTATACTTTTTACCTCTCAAAGTGACAACCCTTCCTCCCTCAATCCACTGCCCCACTCCCCCCATATCATATCTATTACAACTCCCCTGACCCCACTCCCACACTGTACTCCTCATTCCATGACTATATGTATACATTCAATCACAGTTAACATTTCATATTATACAACATCAGCTTCAGGTGTACAGTGCAGTGATCAAGTTTCTACCCCATCCCTGAAGCGGTCTCCCCAAGACACGTGACCATCTGACACCCCACAAAGCATTCGCAACATTATCAATTACATTCCCAGAACTGCCCCCCATATCCCTGCGGCAACTCTGTAGTCACCCACCTACTCTGTTCAAAACCTTCCCCCTCTCCCTCATCCCCACCTCCTCCCAGCCAGCAACCATCAGTTTTTCCTTTATATCTGCTTGATATGATTTCAATCTTATTAAATTTACTGAGACTTGTTTTGTAGCCTAACATGTGGTCTATCTTGGAAAATGTCCCATGTACACTTGAGAAGAATGTATATTCTGTTGTTTCAGGGTGAAATGCTCTAAAAATCTCGACGAAATCCAGCCGGTCTAAAGTATCATTTAAGTCCAATCTTTCCATGTTGATTTTCTGTCTAGAGGGTCAGTCCATTGGTGACAACGGGGTGTTGAAGTTCCCTACTACGATAGTGTTACTGTTGATCTCTATCTTTATGTCTGTCAAAATCTGTTACATATAATTAGGAGCTCCAATGTTGAGTGCATAGATGTTTATTAGGGTTATAGTGCCCTTCTTTGTCTTTTATTGTAGTCATTTTAAAGTCTATTTTGTCTAAAATAAGTACTGCTACTCCACCTTTTTTTTTCTCATTTCCAATTGCATGAAACATTTTATTCCATCTGTAAACAGCATATACATGGATCCTATTGTCTTATCCACTCAGCCACTCTCTGTCTTTTGATTGGAGCATTTAGCCCATTCCCATTTAAAATGGTTATTGATAGGTGCATAGGTATTGCCATTTTGTTATTTGTACTCCTGGTTTTCCTAGGTTAGCTTGTTTACCCCTTTCTTTTGTTTAAAAAAGCCCTTTTAACATTTCTTGCAATGTTGGCTTGGTGGTAATGAACTCCTTAAGCTTATTCTTTTCTGAAAAGCGATTTCTCCTTCAATTTTAAGTGATAGCCGTGATGGATAGAGCAATCTTGGTTGTAGGCTTTTATTTTGTGTCACTTTGACCATCTCCTGCCACTCCCTTCTGGCCTTCAGAGTTTCTGTAGACAAGTCAGGTATTAGTCTAATAGGAGTTCCTTTGTATGTAACCTGCTGTCTTTCTCTTGCTGCTTTTAGGATTCTGTCTCTGTCTTTAACCTTTGCCATTTTAACTATGATGTGTCTTGGTGTGGACCTGTTTGGGTTCAGCTTGTTTGGAACCCTCTGCACTTCCTGGGCATGCATGTCGATTTCCTTCACCAGGGTAGGGAAGTTTTCAGTCATTATTTTTTTCATATACATTCTCGACCTCTTGCTTCTCTTCTCCTTCTGGTATTCCTATGATGCGATTTGTTGTTGTGTGTCATCTTGTCCCATAGGGCTCTTAAACTATTTTCATTGTTTTTTATTCTTTGGTCTTTTTGCTGTGCCAACTGGGTGAGTTCTCCTATTTTATCTTCCAAATCGCTGATCTGCTCCTCTGCTTCATCTACTCTACTGGTGATTCCTTCGAGTGTTCTTCATTTCAGTTATTGTATTCTTTAGTTCTAACTGATTGTTTTGTATGATTTCTCTATCCTTCCTTATGTCCTCACTAAGTTTGTTAAACATTCTTATCATCAGTGCTCTAAACTCTGTCTCTGAAAGGTTGGATCCCTCTGTTTCATTTAGTTCCATTTCTGGAGGTTTCTTCTGATCTCTTACTGGTGACATGTTTCTTTGTTTCCTCATTCTGGCTGTTGTTCTGGGATTGCTTTGATGAATTAGACAGATCACGGGAAGAGCCCTGGCTGGATCACTCAGGAAACACTCCCCAACACTCCCAGGAAAACTCCCGGTCTCAGCCTGTCCCAATGAGCCACTCGCAGATCAGGCCGAGCAGCCTGACAGCCAATCACCAGCCTGGCAAGTCTGCAAGCGGAGTGCGGAAAGCAGGGACCCGAGGCAGCATGTGCACTCCCACATCTCAGTGAGTAGTCTGTTGGAACCGTAGGGCACCCGCTCAATGTTTCCCTGGCAGTGCAGTATAAGCTGGGTGGAGGGTGGGGATCCAAGGCTGCATGTGCGTGCACTTCTGCACCAATTCCTCCAGATCAGTGAGGTCCAGGAACTGACACTCTGTGGGAGGGCTCAACCCTGACAAAATGGCGCCCTCCTGTATACCACTCAGGTGCAGGCTCCGCACCAGGGAAACAATAGTCCCAAAACCTCCAGCTTCTGCAACAAAGGTGCTCAGTTCAGTCCGTCCCCGCAGTCTCCCGGGTCCGGCTCACACAGCCACTCCCTCCACCAGGAACCAGGTAAGTGCTCACTGGCGAGCAAGCCCGGGCGCCAGCCTCACTGATTCTCCAGCCGCTCTTAGCCTCACTGAGCTGAGCAAAGAGAGTCCTCACTAATTTCTACTGCCAGCTATCATGGAACTCCTCTTCCCAGCAGAGGAACTCTGGGCGGGTGAGCTTGGTGTGCGGCCAGAGAGTCTCTCCCACAGGCGGAGAAGCCTCCCCACATCTGAGGCGTCCCTCATGGGGTTTGCCATCTCTCTTCTCCGCCCCTCCTACCAGACTTGACGTGACCTCCTCTTTAAGTTCTTCATTTAGAGGTTCTGTTCATCTGGTGTTCCAGGGACTTCCGGGGTTGACTGTTGTATAAATTATTTGCAATTTTGGTGTGATCCTGGGAGGCAGTTAGCACAGTGTCTGTCTATTCCGCCATTTTACTGGAAGTCCCAAGAGCACATGCTCTTAACAACAAGGTTGCCAGTTGACTCCAACATGGAATGGTGGGCTATGCCCACCCGCAACGAAGACTGAACACAGCACCTTAAGCTGCCACGAGCTGCCAACGGGCAGCTGGGTGGGGACTGGACTTGGAGCTGAGCTAGCTGCGCCCTCCACAACTAAGACTGAAGGACAACAACTTGGCTGTTCCCCTTCCCCAATTCCTCAACACTGTTCTCTTCCCCAATTCCCCAACACCGTTCCCTTCCCCAATTCCCCAATTAAAAAAAAATAAAAATGAAACAGGACCTCTCTATCAGCCTCCCTGCTTCCACTCAGACAGACTCCTTTTGTCCTCTCTATCATCCACACTGCTTGCTGCAAAACTGATCATGCAATTCTCCTCTATAAGGCCACACACCAAACTGTCAAAGTGGTTATTTCTAGTGAATGCCAACATTTTTCTATTAGTTGTTTGCATTTTACAAGCATGTGTTCACTTTATAATCAGAAAAAAAATTTTACTATTTCCATTTTGCCAACTATTAGAATCTACTCCATTTGGAATCTATTACTCCACTTCTCCATTAGGTTAAAGGCCAAATTACTTAGCCAAGCACACAATGATCAAGCTCTGCCTTTCTCAAATGTATTTCAAACCTCCATGCCAAATACTTATTCTAGCCATCCTGAGCTGTTTGCTGTTGTATTGCTTTATATCATACTTTTATACAGTTTGCTTCCCCTGTGGAGAATACAGAGATGTAACAATAATCTTGAGTCTGTTCTAATAATCAACCTGACTCCCACTAATAGTTGTAGTGAGTCATTAATCTAAGAAAAATAAAGAATAAATATACCTCACCTTGCAGCACACTATTCCTAGCAGTGGCCTACAATCCCACAGTTATATGAACACACCAAATTTTTAACTTCTGATCAAGGAAACTGATGTTTAAAAGGATAAGATAGGCTATGGATGCAAATTTAAGAGATGATATGGGAGAAGGAACAATGCAGAGTTTTAAATTTGGGCAGGAGATGGGAGTACAGAAAAATAGGACAAGGACCATGGATAAATTTGCAGCACAATTTTTCACAGAGTGGAACAGCTTTATCTGAAGTGTTATAAATTTTCATATCAAGTAAAAGCATAATAAAGTTAACTTTGAAAATAGTAGGAGTATCTATATTACCATCCCTCCTTTCAGCATGAAAATTCAGAAGCTGGCCTTTTTAATAGCACGTAGTTGGCCTTATCTTTCTTTAGTTTGTTCTACTATGTAACAAGAACAAACAATTGAATGTAAATTACAGAGACTATCTGTAACTTCATGAGATTTCTCCTTTGATTATAATTTATATATAATTCTCTTTCATATCATATAAAATACAAAAATACAACCCAGATTGTTAAAAATACAAATTAAACACAAGAAAAAAAGATAAAAACTTCCCCTTTATGTTACTGTGTAATTAGGTCAAATGAAATCAACAAACAGTGTTACCCAATACAAATTTCTACCTAAAGATATAAATCACGAAAAAGATAGGGGGCCAGCCTAGTGGCAAGTTGGTTAAGAGTTGGCTTGGGACACCAACTCTGAGCAGCAGGGCCCCGGTTCGGATCCCACATTACGGACAGTGACGCTGTGCCCTCTACAGCTAAGATGGTGAACAACACCTCCACCTGGAGTTGGGCTGCCATGAGTCACTGGGGACGGAGTAGGCTGCAATGGGGCTGCAGTGGGCTGCTGTAAGCTACTGTGAGTGAGTGGCTGGCAGCCGGCGTGAGGAGTGGCCATCTAGTGGCCGGCGACCAATCTGCCTCACCCAGGAAGAGCGCAATGATAACACCAACATGGGCCAGTGAAGCGACGTCCTCCACAACTAAACTGAAGAAAAGGACAGCAACTTGTCTGTTCCCCTTCCCGGATTTCCCAATGCTGTTCCCTTCCCCCAATTCCCCATTAAAAAAAAAAAAAAAAAGAGGGCCGGCCCAATGGCACGATGGTTAAGAGCTGACTTGGGACGCCAGCAGCCTGGGTTCGGGATCCCACATATGAGAGCCAGTAACACTGACCTCTAAAAAAGAGAAAAAAGATAGGAAAAGAGGGATGGAGAGAAACAGTTCAATGGGTTACAATGGTTCAGAAGCAAATCTAAGAACTTTCATACTTTTTGTTCTACATTACATAATCTTGGTTCTATTAAAAAGAACAAAATTATAATGATCTTAGCTGTAATACTGGTATAATGGTTATACAAGGGAATGTGTTTATTTTTAGGAGATGTATGCTGAAATATTAAAGGGTATAATGCCATGATGAATGCAACTTACTTTCAAGTGGTTCAGAAAAATATATATGTATATACAAACACATTTACAGAAAAAGCAAATATAGTAATCTGTTAACTGTTTAATCTGGATCCAGGAATCCATGTCACAAGGAAATGACACCATCCTTATTTTTGGACCCTCCCAAAGAATATAAAAAACTTTATACACATATAGAACTAATACGGCCTAAACAAGAATAGAAATCTCTTCCAGATCTAAGTTTAGTATTTCTTTCACTTCGGTGCTATGTATTTACCACTCATTTTACAAAACTAAAACCACTTCTCTGTCTGGCTCACTCTTCAGCCTTCAAAACTCAGCTATCGGGCCACCCGACCTGAGTGACGCATTGGGTAAGAGCTGGTTTTGGGATGCCAGCAGCCCCGGTTCGGATCCCACATATGAGGGCCAGTGACACTGCCCTCTATAGCTAACAACAGCTCCACCTGGAGCTGGGTTGCGTGAGCCCCAACAATGGTGTAGGCTGCAACCCCTGCTGCAGTGGGGCTGCCATAAGTAAGCTACAGTGAGTGGCCGGCAGCCAGCGTGAGCAGCTGGCAGCCAGCAAGAGCTGCCAATAGCCGAGATGAGCAACCATCCAGAGGCCGGCGACCGATCTGCCTCATCCAGGAAGAGCGCAATGACGATACCAACATGGGCCAGTGAAGCAAAGTCCTCCGCAACTAGACTGAAGAACAAAAAGACAGCAACTTGTCTGTTCCCCTCGCCCAATTCCCCAATAAAATCTTAAAAAAATAAAAATAAAAAATAAAAAAAACCTCAGCTATCATAGGCTTTCATTCTTCTTAGACGCTCTCCAATCACCCACATACCGTTGGGTCAGTTCAGTTTCCCTCCTAATTGACTTCACAGTATTCTGTGTATACCCATGTAACAGAAATTAGAGCCCTGTATTGAAATCTATTAGATTCTCTCTATATACTGAGTTATAGGAAAAGTCATGACGCACTTTTGCAACAACAACAAAAAAACACGTCATGACTTTTCGGACAAGCCATTATTATAAGGAAAGGAACTGTGTATTTTATCCTTACATTCTTAATTCCACATAGGGTTATTCAATAAGTGTCAAATAAATGAGTGAATGGTATTGCTAGTTATCTTTTCACTGTATATATTTAATTTAGCCAAATGCACTATAAATCCTTAAATGTCACATGTTCCTTCACTTAAAAAAGAAAAAAAAGAAAGAAGTAAAAAATACTACCAGACCTAAATATGAGTTAAAACTATGAAACTCGTAGAAGAAAACAAAGGGGTGAAATGTACTCTTAGATAAAACAGTGGTTTCCTAGTGCAAGCAACAAAGGAAAAAAACATAGGGTCAAGATAGCGGAGGGCTGGCCGAGTGCTCAGTTGGTTAAGAGCTCACTCAAGAGTGCGAGCTGAGCTCTGAGCAACAGCAGTTCAATGCCCAGCCCAAGCTGAGCAGCCGCTCTGCTGCCAAAAGGTGGCAGGATGGCTCAGCTAAAAAAAAAAAAGAAGATGGCAGAGTAAGCACATGTAAATGCTATGCTTGCCTCCTCTCATAACTACATCAAAATTACAACTAAACTACAGAAAAACCATCATTGACAATCACCTGAAGTCCAGGTGAACCGAAGTACTACAACTGAAGACATACAGAAGAAGCCACTTAAAGACTGGTAAGAGGGTTGGAGAATGGAATGGACTGAACCCACACCTGCATGTGACCCGTTAAAAATTGGAAGGGATATCTCGGCTGTGGAGGTCCTCCCACTTTTTGAAGAAAGAGGGGTCCCAGCCCCACACCAGACTCCCCAGCCCAGGGTTCTAATGCCGAGAAGAGAAGTCCCCACAACTTCTGGCTGTGAAAACCGGTGGAGATTGTGGCTGAGTAAGACAGAGGGCGACTGCAGTCCCAGGAGTTCCTCTTAAAGGACCCAAGCACGGACTTACTCACTGACAGACTCATTCATTCTGAGTTCCAGCATTACAGCAGCAGTTCATAAGGTGCCAGGGACATACAGGGAGGAACTGAGTTCTGGCTGCAGAGCAAGGGCTAGCAGGGCAGCATTCTCCCAGACCAGAATGGAGGCAGAATCCATTATTTCTTTGTTGAGCCGTCCCCCTTCCTGCATGAAAATACAGGCAGCCACCATATCTGAATCTCCATCAATCTACCTAATACTGTTCCTCTCTGCCACCATGGTGATTCCCTGAGACCTTGTCCCACCCAACTTTCAGGAACACCAAGGCTGATTCCAGTGGGCTTTCCATAAAAAGCATGTCTTGGTTCATGCAGCGGACTTTCCAAAAATCTCTCAAAGGTTCACAAAACCCAAACAAGTAGCATCTGGCTTCAGCATGTCCCATACCTCTTGCTGAGTGGCCCCAAGCCCAGCACTAGTAGGAGAGCCGACATTGGTTCACAGCTTGGCCTCTACAGGCACTTCCAAGTCCAGCATGGGTGGCGGCTATCTGTGGATTGCTTTGTGGCTCATGCCAGGTGACCCTGGGCAGGACACACACTGCAGCTGAACTTGGCCTGTGGCAGGACCTCTCCCAGGAGGCCTGGGGGCTGGCAGGCCCAGTGGCCAGCTTTGGACTAAGCTAGAGCATCATTCAGCCACTTCCAAGGATGACACACCCAAACAGCACACTGAGCAGATACTACAGCCCTGCTAAAGAGAATCCAGCTCAGTTCCTCCACTGTAGTCACAGCCAGTCCTCAAAACCAATCAGCCTGAGGGTCAATCCCTCCTACTGATGTACAAACAGCAACCAGGTCTCAACTAAAATAGGAGGGACACACATCTCATACAAGGGACACATCTGGAGCACCTAGCTCAGGTGACCAGGGAGACTGTGCCACTGAGCCCCACAGACACCAATGCATAAGGCCACGCTATTAAGACTGGGAGACATAGCGGACATACCTAATACATAGAAACAAACATGGGGGTGGAGGGCAGACAAAATGGGGACACAAAGAAATATATTCTAAATAAAGAACAAAGATCAAGGAACAGAACTAAACAAAGTGAAGACAAGCAATTTACCAGATGTAGATTTCAAAACACTGGTTAGAGGGCCGGCCGAGTGGTGCATTGGTTAAGAGCTGGCTTGGGATGCCAGCGGCCCCGGTTCAGATCCCACATATGAGGACCAGTGACACTGCTCTCTACAGCTAAGATGGTGAACAACAGCTCCACCTGGAGCTGGGCTGTTGTGAGTTCCCGGGATGGCATAGCTGCAGCCCCTGCTGCAGTGGGCTGCCATAGGCTACAGTGAGTGGCTGGCAGCCAGCGTGAGTGGATGGCAGCCAGCATGAGCTACCAATAGCCATTGTGAGCAGCCATCCAGAGGCTGGTGACCGATCTGCCTCACCCGAGAAGAGCGCAATGATGATACCAATATGGGCCAGTGAAGCAACGTCCTCCGCAACTAGACTGAAGAACAAAAAGATAGCAACTTGTCTGTTAATCTTCCCCGGTCCCCCAATGCTGTTCTCCTCCTCCAATTCCCCAATAAAATCTTTTAAAAAAAAACCAGGGCTGGCCAAGTGGCGTGGTGGTTAAGAGCTGGCTTGGATCGCCAATAGCCCTGGTTCAGATCCCACATATGATGGCCAGTGACACTGCCCTATAAAAAAACAAAAAAACAAAAAAACACTGGTTAGAAGGATACTCAATGATCTCACAGAGAACTTCAACAAAGAGAAAGGAAACATAAAAATGAAGATAGAAAACATAAAAAAGAACTAGACAGAAATGAAGGATACAATAACTGAAATGAAGGAGACATTAGAGGTAATCAACAGATTAGATGAAACAGGATCGAGTCAGTGATTTAGAAGATAAGGTAACAGAAAATACCCAATCAGAACAGCAAAAAGAAAAAAGAATGCAAAAAAATGAGGAGAGTTAAAGGGGCCACTGGGACAACATCAAGTGTACCAACATTCACATCAAGAATACCAGAAAAAGGGTCAGCCGAATGGCGCTTTGGTTAAGCGCTGGTTTGGGATGCCAGCAGCCCCGGTTTGGGTCCCACATATGAGGACCAGTGACACTGCCCTCAAAAAAAAAAAGAGCACCAGAAAAAGAAGAGAGAAGGAACTGAAAATCTATTTGAAGTAATAATGACGGAAAATTTCCCTAATCTGGCGAAGGAAATAGACATACAAGCCCAGGAAACACAAAGTCTCAAACAAGATGAACCCAAAAAGGCCCACACCAAGTCACATCATAATTAAAATGACAAAGGTTAAAGACAAAGAAGCTTAAAAGCAGCAAGATAAAACAGGTAGTTACCTACAAGGGAGCTCACATAAGACTGTCAAGCTGATTTCTCAACAGAAACTTTAAAGGCCAGAAGGGATTGGCACAAAATATTCAAAGTGATGAAAAGCAAGGACCTACAACCAAGATTACTCTACCCAGCAAAGCTATCATTTAGAATTGAAGGACAGATAAAGAGCTTCCCAGACAGGAAAAAGCTAAAGCAGTTTATCACCGCCAAACCAGTATTACAAGAAATGTTAGAGGGGCTTCTTTGAGACCAAAGAAAATCAAAACTATGAATAATAAAATGGAAATAACTACATATATATTAACAATTACTTGAAATGTAAACGGATCAAATGCTCCAATCAAAAAACATAGGGTGGGGCCAGCCAAGTGGCCGGTGGTTAACAGCTGGCTTAGGAAGCCAGCGGCCCCGGTTTGGTCCCACATATTAGGGCCAGTAACACTGCCCTCAAAAACAAAACAAAACAACAACAAAAAAAAATAGGGTGGCTGAATGGATACGAAAATAAGACCCTTACATACCCTGCCTTCAAGAGACTCACTTCAGATCAAAAGACACACATAGACTGAAAGTGGATGGGAAGATGGTATTTCATGAAAATGGAAACAAACAAAGGTGGGGTAGCAATACTTACACCAGGCAAAACAGACTTTAAAACAAAGGCTATAACAAAAGATAAGGAAGAAGCCAGTAATCCCACTTTTGGGTAATTATCCAAAGAAACCCAAAACATTACTTTGAAGGGACATGTGCATCCTTATGTTCATTGCAACATTGTTTACAAGAGCCAAGATGTGCAGGCAGCCTGGGTGTCCATCAATGGATGTATGGATAAAGGGGTAGTACATATGTACAATGGAATATTGCTCGGACATGAAAGGAAATGGGTTTCTCACAATCTGTGGAGGCATAGATGGACCTGGAGGATACTGTGCTGAGTGCAGTATGTCAGACAGAGAAAGACAGATGCAGTGTGATTTTGCCTATATGTGGAATCTAAAGAACAAAATAAATAAAGTCATAGATACAGAGAACATTTTGATGGTCTCTAGGAGGGGGGTTGGAGGGGTGAAAAAGGGTGAAGGGATTAATAAGTACAAATTGGTAGTTACAAACTAGTCATGGGGATGTAAAGCAAAGTATAGGGAATATGTCAATAATACGTTAATATGTATAGTGCCAGGTGGGTACAAGGGATAAATTATACATCTAACCACAATGATGTACACTTGAAATTAATACAAAATAATATTGAGGGCCGGCCAAGAGGCAAAGTGGTTAAGTGCTGGCTTAGGAAGCCAGTGGCCCCGGTTCAGGTCCCACATATTAGGGCCAGTGACAATGCCCTCAAAAAAAAAAAAAAAAGAAGAACAATAATATTGAATGCCAACTGTAGTAGAAAAATTAAAAAGGGGAGGGAAAGGTGAAGAGGAATAAGAGGTTCAAATTTCCAGGTATAAAACAAGTCATGGGGATGGAATATACAGAATAAGGATTATAGTCAATAATACTGATAGCACGGTACAGTGTCAGATGGTTGCTGAACTTATTATGGTGATCACTTCTTCAGGTACATAAATGAATAAATATGGTGTACACCTGAAACTAGTATAACTAGTATAGCTATATTTTTTAAAAATCTTTTTAAAAAAGACATAAATTTGACATCAAAATTAAAAAATTTTGAACTTCAAAGGACACCATCAAGAAAGCGAAAAGGCAACCCACAAAATGAGAGAAAATGTTTGCAGAACATACATCAGGTAAGGACATACTATACAGAACATATAAAGAACTCTTAGAAAAAAAAAGAACTTTTACAACTCAACAACAAACAAAAGACAACCCAATGAAAAAATGTGCAAAGGAGTTGAATAGACATTTCCCCAAAGAATATACACAAATGGCCAAAAGGCACATGAAAAGATGCTCAACATCAATTGTCATTACAGAAATAAATCAAAACAACAATGAAAGAGCACTTCACACCTTCTAGGATGGGCATAATCAAAAAGACAATACCAAATGTTAGCAAGGATGTAAAGAAACTGGAACCCTCACACACTGTACATGGGAATGTAAAATAGTGCAGCTGCTTTGGAAAACTGTCTGGTAGTTGTTCAAAAGATTAAATATAAGGGCCAGCCGAGTGGCGCGGTGGTTGGGCGCTGGCTTGGGAGGCCAGCGGCCCCAGTTCAGGTTCCACATGAGGGCCAGTGACACTGCCCTCAAAAAAAAAAAAACAAGATTAAATATATAGAGCTAACATATAACCTAGCAATTCTACCCTTAGGTGTGTGTGTATGTATATATCTCCAAGACAATTTAAAACATGGCCTAACAAAACTTCTACACAAATGTTCATAGCAGCATTACTCACAAAAAGTGGAAACCCAGGACCGGCCGTGTGGCGCAGTGGTTAAGCGCTGGCTTGGGAAGCCAGCGGCCCCGGTTCGGTCCCACATATGAGGGCCAGTGACACTGCCCTCAAAAAAAAAGGGAAAAAGTGGAAACCCAAATGTCCCTTAAATGATGAATGGGTAAACAAAATGTGGTATATCCATGTAATTATTTATCCATGCAATTATTTATCCTTCAGGCATTTAAAAGAATGATGTACTCACACATTCTACAACATGGATGAACTTTGAAAACATTATGCTAAGTGAAAGAAGCCAGACACAAACCACATATGATATCATTTATATGAAATGTCCAGAAAAGACAAATACATAATCTACAGAAAGCAGAAGTGGTTGCCAAGGCCTAGGAAAATGGGGAAATAGGGAGTGACTGCTAATAGTACAGGGTTTCTTTTGGGGGTGATGAAATATTCTAAAATTAGATAGTGGTAATGATTACACAACTCTGTAAATAGACTAAATAGACTAAAACCACTGAATTGTACCCTACCGAAAAAGCCTCCGCCAAGATGGACCTAAATAAATATTTCACTGATGGAAATGCAGAAACTTATCCATCATATTTTTAAATGTTTACACAAAAGTACATCCTGACAATTGATAATTTGCCTTGATCAGTCTCTTCCTTAAAAATCATCACCGATGCTCCATATGCAAATAGCTTTCATTACTTTTATACTAGACATTCCAGATAAGAATGTTGGGGTAGGGGTTAGAAAACCATACCAGGTGTTAGAAAACCATACCAATATATCAGATACTGAAACACACTATGTTGCCTTAAAGGAGGTATTCAATATTTCTGAACTTCTTTTAAGGCAAGGGATTTAACAAGATATTAGACTGCATGAGGGGCCGGCCGAGTGGCATGGTGGTTAAGTGCTGGCTTGGGAAGCCAGAGGCCCCGGTTCAGGTCCCACATATGAGGGCCAGTGACACTGCCCTCAAAAAAAAATAAATATATAAAAATAATTTCATTTAAAAAAAAAAAAGACTGCATGAGGGCCAGATAAGTGGCGAGTTGCTTAAGAGTTGGTTGGCTTGAGAAGCTAGCTGTGAGCAACAGGGCCCTGGTTAGGATCCCATATGAGGGCCAGTGATGCTACACCCTCTACAGCTAAGATGGTGAACAACAGCTCCATCTGGAGCTGGGCTGTAAGAGTGGTAGGCTGCAGTGGGGTTGGCCGGCAGCTGGCGTGAGCTTCCATGAGCCACCGTGAGCGGCTGTCCAATGGCCAGCGAGCGACTGCCTCACCCGAGAAGAGCGCAATGATGATACCAACATAGGCCAGTAAAGCGACGTCCTCCACAACGAGACTGAAGAACAAAAGGACAGCAACTTGTCTGTTCCCCTCCCCCAATTCCCCAATAAAATCTTAAAAAAACAATAAAAAATATATATATATGACAGTGACTTTCTGGGGAAAGGTCAGACAGCAGACTTCTACTCACACTATCAAGAATAACTGCATTATAATTAATATTATTGATGGGAGGGTTATATATATAAATGAAAAGATTTTCTTTAAAAGAAAACCACTGCTGAATAAGAACATTTAGTGAAATGGGAAAATATCCATGATATGTTGTTAAATAGGAAATGCAGGTTACCAAAAATCATAGAATGTGATCATATTCTTGAGAAAATAAAAGTATAACTTGCTCAGAAAAACATATAGAAAATATATACCATGCCATCCAGTGTTCATCTATGAATCATTGTACTTCTTTTTGCTTAACTTTATGTTTTCCAGTTTTGACATATAACATTGTATAAGATGTACAATGTGATGATTTATATATGTATTGTAAAATAATGACCACAATAAGGCTAGTTAACATATCCATCATCTTTGTTACCATTTTTATGTGTGTGCTTATCTTTATTTTCTAATTTTTCTTAAACAATTTATATTCTATTTATAATAAGAAAATTTCTTTTTAATTTAAGAAAAAATAAGGTTCTCTTTCATCTGTTTTATTTTGAAGTTTAAAGTACAATAGCCCATCACGGAACCCCTTTTTCCTTCCTAATAAAGGTTTTTACAAAATTATAGATGGGGGAAACATCTTTTTCTTCCTACTGAACCTAACAATGTTAATCCTCATTCTCAAGACTAATGTGTTGTAATTTTTATTTAATACATATCTTTTTTACTTGCTAATTTAATCTTCAGGGAAATTTATCGGAAATCCCCTTATGTATTTGGAGAATACATGAACCAATATTTTGCTGGGACTTCTATATGCTATTTAATTCCTCTTCACAGCATCCACATTAGATACTAATTTATCATCATACAAATTTTACAAGTGGAGAAATTGACGTTCAGAGATATTACTTAACCAAAATCCCTTAACTAGAGAGTATTCGCCCACATGAGAAATAAGGGTTTCCAATCACACGGTTTCCTTACACTACAGCTGTGCTTTTCATGTACAGAGGGTGCCAAAAAAAAATTTATACACATTTTAAGAAAGAAAAAAATTGTATTACACTTGTAATATTCAATATATACTGCTAACAAAGGATGAATACAAGTCACATTTGACTTCTACAATTACAAGAGGTGCTCAAAGTGGTACCATCAGCTTAATTTTAATATTTTCCTTTCTTAAAATGTGTATACATTTTACTGGCACCGTCTGTGTGTGTGTGTGTGTGTCACACATTTATTGAGAATCAAAAGTAAAAACCTCTCGCTGAGAAAGTGTTTAAGAAGGAATAAGATTTGTTTAAATCATTTGGTCCCAAAGTACTTTGTTTATTCAAATGCCTTTATGACGGAAAACGTTTTTTTGATAAAAGTACTGAATTTACAACCTCAATAAACTAAACAAAGAAGCTTAGCTGGTCTAGAGTAGAAGTCACATGTGAAATTTAATATGACTAAACTCTGTTCTTTTATAAATACCGAATTACTGTTGTGTTTTCCTACGTTTTGTATAAAAAAAATGACTTCCATGTCATGGGACTTTACTTAAAGCCTGTATTTATCTATCTAAATTTTAAACTTTTATATTTATATGGACTTGAAGGTCTACAAATTTGTTTGGGTTAATTATGGAAAGTCTTTACACAGTATGGGAGACAGTGATACTTCATAAATCATATTTATCATTAAGCACTTGGATGATGGCTAAGCTAAGCTTTGTTAAAAACAAGACAACAGAGTCACTTATACTAAGCCCCATCTCACCTGAGACACAGTTTCAGCTCTCCCAGAAATGGAATCGTAAACCAGTCAATCAGGACTTGCCTGATCACCGTGAGTTAGGTAATCTGCCTAATAGACCCCTGCCATCCCCTAAACGAAAGTGACCTTGCCATAACCAATCTGCTTTTTGGTCTAGCATAACCTCCTTGTTCCCGCTTCCTTCTGCTTATAAGTCTTTGATTTTGTACAACTCCTCGGAGACCTGTCTACTAGGTTGGATGATGCCTGATTCATCAATCGTTGAATAAAGCCAATAAGATCGTTAAAATTTACTCAGTTTAATTTTGTCTAAATAGCTTAAAATCAACTCAAAGGCTTCTTTCTTTCTCCTTCACCACCTCAAACCGAACTCTTTGTTCCAGAGTGTGGCACAGATTATTATTATCTGGCCTCCCAAAGCCATTTGCTATCTGCTTTCCTTTGCTTTCCTCTGCTCAAAGAAGTCTCCTGCTTATCTTTTGGTTGGCACAGCCCCTTTTGCCTTTCAGCCATTGCCTCTTGCCCTGCTTCCTGCCTGGAATGTGGAAGCTATGCCTGGACATGCAACAATCATTTGGGACCATGTGTACAAAGACCACAGAACAGATGGAAGGAGGTGCATCTTTGGTTGTACCCCTGAACAGTTACACCAGCCCAGTGTGTACCATCTCTGGAACTTTTCATACAAGAGGAAAATAAACCCCTTATTTGTTTAAGCCATATTGATTTCTCTGTTGCATAAAGCCAAAATGACACAGAAACACCTTAGCATGTGTTCTTTCTAGGGTTTAAAAAATAACTAGATCGCCTCTCTCCCCTCTACGGTAGTTTCATTTTGTTTTCAAATGCTTTAACAATTTCTACATCTTAAACACAAAATGAAACCACTTTTTACCACTCATTACAATGATATATATATCTTTGGAAAAAAATCACACTATTGTAATAAAAATTAGAGTATAAAATTAAGATGACTAGAAAACTTCCTGGCAAATTATATACTAACAAATTATATTTCTGAACCTATCTTCTGCATGAAAGTAGGAAAAATGTGGATGCCAGGGTTATATAAACATATAGTTTTAGATGGAAAAAAGTGCTGCTTTTTTAATAAGCCAACAATATTTACCAACCCAAAATTGGCTAAACATTGATGAGAGGTGCAAGAGGTATCTTGGCCATGAACTACACAATCCCTAAGGAGCTAAAGAGAAATGTAAATTGTAAAGCTGGCCAGATTTAGCTTCAGGAAAAGTATAGAGAAAACAGCTCTAATTCCTACCTGGCTAGGACAGAAACCACTGCACCTATCAAATTGTGATAAAGAACATTCAAAGCTACTGAGATTGAGATAAGAGAGGCACTGATTTTTATTGGTGGTGAGTGAAAGTATATATGAAAAGCAATTAGAAAAAAATATATTGAGAGCCTTAAAACAACTGATGTGCTTTGACACAGTAAATTTATTTATAAGACTACTATAAGTAAAGAATCAGAGACATATGGACCAAGATTTACACACAAGAACATCTATTAGTGTTATTTATATTACCAAAATACCAAAAAGAACATAAATTTTCAATAATTAGAAAGGGTTAACTAAAGTATTATATATACATGATAAAAAAATATAGACATCCATTAAAAACCAAGTTTTGGAAAGAAATTTAATACTATGCATTTGGGGATCAGAGGATTCCCCAAATCATTTATTTACAGTGATCTTAGTACCTTGGTAATTTGCTCATGGCACCTCTGGACCAAAAGAGATAACTAACAGGCTAGCCAAATGGCACATTAAAGAGCTGGTTTGGGAGGCCAGTGGCCTCAGTTCGGATCCCACATATGAGGGCCAGTGACACTGCCCTCTACAGCTAACAACAGCTCCACCTGGAGCTGGGCTGTGCGAGCCCCTGCTGCAGTGGGCTGCCATAGGCTACAGTGAGTGGCCAGCAGCCAGTGTGAGCTGCCAATAGCCGCGGTGAGCAACCATCCAGAGGCTGGCGACCGATCTGCCTCACCTGGGAAGAGCGCAATGATGATACCATGGGCCAATGAAGCAACGTCTTCCACAACTAGACTGAAGAACAAAAAAAAGACAGCAACTTGTCTGTTCCCCTCCCCCAATTCCCCAATAAAAATCTTAAAAGAAAACAGACAATAACAAGTGCTGGTGAGGATGGGAAGAAATTGGTACCCTCATACACTGTAGGTGGGAATGTAAACCTGGAAAGTATTCGGCAGTTCCTCAAAAAGTTAAAACATAAAATTACCATATGACCCAGCAATTCTACTCCAAGAAAACTGAAAACATATGCTCAAACAAAAACTTATACACAAATGTTTATAGCAGCATTATTTACAATACCCAAAAAAGTGGAAACAACTCAAATTTTCATCAATGGATGGATAAACAAAATGGTAAAACCATATTGTAGATACACACTACAACATGGATGAATCTTAAAAACATTATGCTAAGTGAAAAGAAACCAGCCACAGAAGTCCACATAGGATATGATTCCACTTATACGAAATATCCACAATCAGGCAAATCCATACCAGAAAGTAGACACTGGTTGCCAGAATCTGGGGGGAGGGAAAAATGGGAGTGACTGCTTAACAGCTATGGAGTTTCCTTTTGGGGAGGTGAAAATGTCCTGGAAAGATGGCTGCACAATGCTATAAGTGTAATAAAAACTCACTGAATTATACACTTTAAAATGGTGAACATTATGTCAATTTTACATTATTTACATTACATTTACATTGTAATGCATAAATGGTCCATAGAAAACATGAAGGGGTGAGGAAATTGGAGAAAGATGGTCAAAAGGTAAAACGCTCCAGTTACAAGGCAAATAAGTACTAGGGAAGTAACGTACAATATTATGACTATAGTTAACACTGCGATATATGATATGATATACAGGAAAGTTAAGAGAGTAGATCCTAAGAGTTCTCATCACAAGAATTTTTTCTGTTTCTTTTCATTGTATCAATGAGATGATATCTGTTAAACCTACTGTGATCATTTCATGATATACGAGGTCTGACAATTACGTTTGTGACTTGTTGCAACGCTGTTGCCAAACTTTTTTGATATCAGAGGGATTATTCATTATGAATTTCTACCAACTGGACAGTTAAACAGGTTTACTATCTGGAAGTGCTGAAAAGGCTGCATGAAAAAGTTAGACCTGAATTTTTGCCAAGAATTCATGGCTCTGGCACCATGACAATGCACCAGCTCTCACGGTACTGTCTGTGAGGGAGTTTTTAGCCAGTAAACAAATAACATAAATAGAATGCTGTTTTATTTTAAAAGGACATTTGCCTTTTTGCAATAAAACATATTCTATTTTGTTAATGTTTTATCATTCTTTAAAAGATAATAATATAGTAAAATAGAGATATTTTTCAAATAATACATAAGAATAGTTTTTTTTATTTTTTTTGTTTAAAGATTTTATTGGGGATCTGGGGGAGGGGAACAGTGTTGGGGATTTGGGGGAGGGGATCATTCAAGTTGTTGTTCTTCAATCTTCATTGTGGAGAGCGCCAATCACCATCTGGCTTCCCATTGGCAGCTCGTGGCCTCTAAGCTCAAGTTGCTGTGTTCAGTCTTAGTTGTGGGTGGGCGTAGCCACCATCCCAAGTGGGAGTCAAACCAGCAACACTATTGTTAAGAGTGCATGCTCGGGCCGGCCGAGTGGCGCATTGGTTAAGCGCTGGTTTTGGGATGCCAGCGGCCCTGGTTCGGATCCCACATGAAGGCCAGTGACACTGCCCTCTACAGCTAACAACGGCTCCACCTGGAGCTGGGCTGTGAGAGCCCCGGTGATGGTGTGGGCTGCAGCCCCTGCTGCAGTGGGCTGCCATAGGCTACAGTGAGTGGCCTGCAGCCAGCGTGAGCGGCTGGCAGCCAAGCGTGAGCTGCCAATAGCCGCGGTGAGCGACATCCAGAGGCCAGCGACGGATCTGCCTCATCCGGGAAGAGCGCAATGACGATACCAACAGTGAAGCAACATCCTCCACAACTAAACTGAAGAACAAAAAGACAGCAACTTGTCTGTTCCCCTTCCCCGATTCCCCAACGCTGTTCCCCTCCACCAATTCCCCAATAAACAAACAAAAAAAAAAAGAGTGCATGCTCTATCCACTGAGCAATCCGGATGGCAGCTCAGCTCAAGGTGCCGAGTTCAGTCTTAGTTGCAGGTGGGCATAGCCCACCATCAAACAGGCAATCTTGTTGTTACACCAGCTGAGCCAACCTGCCACCTGTTGGCAGTTCAGTGACAGTTCAGCTAGGGCGCAGCGTTCACTGGCCCATGTGGGAATTGAACTCGAGGCCCTGTTGCTCAGTGCTCACACTCTAAGCCAACTCTTAACCAACTGAGCCACTCAGCCGGCCCCGGCCCTGTTTTTTTTAAGGTCTTCCTCGCAACTCAAATTTCTTTCCCATAGACAATCACTATCAGCAATTTGTCATGAATTTTCTCAGTCTCAGCTTTTGCAATCAGAGATTAAATCTCATTTATCCTTGTTTTCTCATTACCTACACACAATACTTAGCTCATGGAAAGGAATCAAATGATAAATAGTAAAGGATGGATAAATGAATAGACAGCCAGAGAAATGGAGGACAGATAAAATAGATAATGCACAAATGGATAGAAAATGGACAGATGGAGGACAGATGGATGAATGGAAATTTGAACAGAGAATAATAGATTGATGGATGAATATGTGAATAGATGGATCTTATTGAAAAATTAGTATTATATGACTTAAAGTGATAGTCTTTGCTAATTGACCTTTCTAGTGGTCACTTGCAGCTACTGCACTCTTTATACCATTGTATCTTCCTATCATGGCTGACCTCTGTTGTGCCTACCCTTCTTAATAGCAGTTTGGTAAGAAAATGTTTAAAAAATATATAATTAGACAAATGAACCAGTTTTTACTTATTTGAAGAAAATGTGAACCAGAGATTTTGTTTTAATCCTTTCAACTAAGCTGACTTTAAACAACATGGGGTTTAAAGACACTAACCACCGTGCAGTCAGAAATCCCCATACAACTTGAATCCCCAAAACACAAACAATTGACTAGCATGTATTTTGTTTGTTATATGCATTATATGTTGTATTCTTGCAATAAAGTAAGCTAGAGAAAAGAAAATGTTATTAAGAAAATCATAAGACAAAATACACCTATTTATTCAAAAAAATCTGTATATAAAGTGGACCCATGCAGTTCAAACCCATGTTGTTCAAGGGGCAACTGTTTATTATAAACACAAATTTGAAGATACCACAGTGCCAGGCACAAAACAGAATTCAATAAGTTATTATATTGATTATAATTCCTTGCACACTGATAAGTAAAACAAATATAAGTGAGAAGAGAAAAATGTTTCCATTATCTTCGTCTAGCACTCAGATTATAAGAAAAATATTAAGAATGAAAAGTTAATAACAGCACATGGTCATACAAAAAAAATACTGAAGAACTGTTTATAATGGTGAAACACTACAAGAAACCTAAATATCAATAAGGAATTTATTTTATTAGACCAATGTCTTGTTAAACTCAGGCAGTCAGACTCCTGAATTCAGATCATGCTAAATAAAAAATCAGTGGCTCCCACCAAAGACCAAATGAGTAATCTAGAAGATTAAACATAGGAAATCTGACAGAATGTAGAGGGGGAAAAAATTAATTGAAAATTCTGAGAATGAAATTTAAGAGACATGGGAGAGTGTAAAGGATCAACATTTCTTAATAAGCATATCTGAAAAAGAGAACAAGATCGGCAAGAGAAGACGAGGAAATAATCAAATAAATAACAGAAAATCAAAACTGCCCTAATCCAAAGACAAAAGAAAGGACCTACTAAAAGATCTATAGGCTCCATAAGAAACTGGCAGGATTGGAAAAGAGGCTTGAAGAAGTGGAGGATGAAGTAGGAGGAGAATAACTAAAGGTACTAAATACCACTTTTTAAACTTTCAAGTTCAAATTATGTGCATAGGTTATCTATACAAAAAATAAATGATTTATAAAAGACTTACATTTTCTGGACTAGTGAAATTTTAGAATGCATAAATAAAACAAAAAGTCCTAAGAGATTCCAGAGAGGAAAACAAGTTTCCAATAAAAAAAAAAACTTCCCATGAGCAACAACAGAATACCACAGACATGAAGCAATAGCTTCAGGTTCTGAAGGAAAAAAATAAATATATATATATATACACACACACACACACACACACACACGCGTGCGCACACACACACACTTAATATAAATTTCTATATTCAGCCAAATTATCAATCAAGAATGAGGACAAAATATATTATCAGACATGCAAGAACTCAGAAAATTGACCTGTCCATTCAAAAAGATGCCCTCAACTAAACAGACAAACAAACAAAAAAGAATCCAACGAAACCACACAAGGGATATAAAGAAAACCCATTAGCTGAGTATGACCCAGAAGACTTGAAGAAAGGGCAAAATAAACAAGATCCATTAGGCCTTAATATCTAGAAGATTATTTCAAGCAGTACTTATTTAATAAGCAAGATTACACTTCCTTCTCCATGGGTCTCATTACACTAATTCCTTCAGCAACAAATAAACTTAATAATCATAATATTTTAAGGCTGTTGGTTTCCAATGTTCACTTTTTATAATCAACCCATAGACAAAAAGCAATGTATAAACCAGGACACCATAAATATTATACTTTAAAAATAGGGAGATAGAGAAAGAGGAGAAATGTGTTACTTTCCTTCTTAACATACACATCAGAAAAATCACAGACAAAATCTACTGGGTTGTCAGAAAAGTGATGACATATTTTTTCTATGTTTTTCGTTGCAAAAGTGTCATGACTTTTCCGACAACCCAATAAGTTGATAAATCAAACAACAGAAATTTAAGTTTATAATTTAAAGTCATAAAAGTCATCATAGAAATTTAAAATAACAAAGTTAAAAAATTTAAAGGTTGACATGGGCAAAGAGAAAATAGGAAGTAATGAGATGTCACAAAATTGCTCAGTTTTTCCAATGGAAAGTCAACTGAAACTGCCTAAAGTGGATAAGTCAAGAAACAGAATTACATATATATTATTTAAAGTTCTAATGGTAAGCACCAGCAACACTTAAAACAGAAACAGTTATCGTTGGTTTCCTCTGAAAAGTTAAGGGTGGTTTAAGAGTGGACAGTAAGAAGGAAGGCTTTTACTTTTCATTTTGTATACAACTGTACTGTTGGAGTTTTTTAGTCATGTGCAACTATTATTTGATGAATTTAATAGCATAAAAATAAAAATATTTCCACTTTGATACAAACATACTATAAAGATCAAATTATTGCTGAGTTAGTTAATAGAACTCTGGCTAAGGTACACAAACTCAAATTACATGTAATTTTTTTCAAAAGGAAGGTCACAATTTTTTTTTAACTTGCACCTAAATCCAAAACAACAGGATTCACTCAGTGTTTAAAGCAGTCTTAAAATGCATTTATAATAATTACACTGCAGAAGGGAAAGGAGAAGAGGAAACTATCTTTTGTATAAAAAGCAACATATTTTGTGCCTTAGACAGGCTTGGTATTTCCACAGGTGAGTTTTAACAATTGTAACGAAAATAACTTTTCTACGGAAAGAGGCAACTACCCTACTAGGCAAAAATTCTGCTTTGTTTTTTCAGGAGCCATTGACTTACCTTTCTGTCCAAATGTAAGAATCTACAAATATCAGCAAATCAGTTTGCATGCAGGGTTTTGGTCTGTGGTTACAGACCAAAAGTTAGCTGGCCTACTTGGTAATTAAATCCATTTCCTAATTACATTCAGCTTGGTAACTGAGATCAACTATAAAATCTCATTGAAATAATAATTTTATATAGAAAATACACAACAGGTTTAAAGCCTCTCTAAGGAGGGTGTGTTTTCCTTTAGAAAGACTTAATACATTAGAAATTTAAAAAGACATTTTAAGGGCACCAACTATTTGAGGACTCTACAGGTTTTTATTTCTCTTTGATCCATTACTGACTTCTGGATAAGAACTCAAACCCTCAATAAAAACTGCTGCTGCACACTTGTATCATGAATTACATCCTGTCGTCTCTCTTGAGACTCTCTTTTATCCTGTACAATGCAAGCTTAAAACAGCTATTACAGGAAGCATTGGACTATCAGCTATTTATAAATGGACAAAAATCTTTAAATAGCTTAGTCAGCTACCTCTTTACGATTCTAGGCCTGAAAAACTACCTGTTTTTAAAGACATAGTCTTTAAAGACATGCTAGTATCGTACTTCAAAATACTATTTAAACGCTATCTGAAAAAAAATGTCTTCTTTGTTTTTTAATTCAAAAGCAGCACTATTATTACACAGGCATAACATGACAAGATAAGGAACAAGCTGATCTTTAAAATAACATTTGCCAGGGCCGGCCGAGTGGCACGGTGGTTAAGAGCTGGCTTGGGATGCCAGCGGCCCCGGTTCGCATCCCACATATGAGTGCCAGTGACACTGCCCTCTACAGCTAACAACAGCTCCACTTGGAGCTGGGCTATGCAAGCCCCGGGTGATGGTGTAGGCTGCAGGCCCTGCTGCAGTGGGCTGCCATAGGCTGCAGTGAGTGGCCAACCGCCAGATGGAGAAGCTGGCAGCCAGCGTGAGCAGCTGGCAGCCAGTGTGAGCTGCCAATAGCCGCAGTGAGTGACCATCCAGAGGCCAGCGACCGAGTGCAATGAGGATACCAACATGGGCCAGTGAAGCAACCTCCTTCGCAACTAGACTGAAGAACAAGAAGACAGCAACTTGTCTGTTCTGCTTCCCCGATTCCCCAACACAGTTCCCCTCCCCCAATTCCCCAATAAAATCTTAAAAAAAAAAAAAAAACCTTTCCATAGGTCTACTATTTTCCTATCTAAAACTCAGAAATGCCTTTCCCACACTGCTAAAACAGTAACTTGCACTTCCTATATAGCAAACTAATGATTTAGAACTCATTTTTATGTATTAACAATTATTTTTAAGGCCTTAACATTTCTCTTTCTTATTCTCAGATCCCTGTCTCCAGTCTCTAGAGATTTATATTTCATACACCATATTAGAAAATCATTTCAAGCCATTACTTCCAAAGATAAGCAGCTTCTAGGAATTCAGTTATACTAATATGCACAAAATACTGTACCTACTAGGATATTCATTGCAGTGTTAGTACTAGGAAAAGACTGGAGAGAGCCTAAACGTCCATCAAGAGGGATCATTAAATTATGTTATGTCAATACAATAGAATACAATGAAACTATTAAGAACAAGGCATTTCTGTACGTAAGATATGTATTAATCTTCAAGTTATATTTAAGGTTTAAAAATATTGAGAAGAAAGTGTACTACCATTTATCATCAAACACACAGCCCCCAAGAAAATCTCTTTATATAGGAAAACCAAGAATGGTTGCTTCTAGAAAGGAAAAAGGGTGACTGGCAAAGGGAAGGCTGACATTGTATATCTTTTTTTTTTTTTTTTTTGAAGGCAGTGTCACTGGCCCTCACATGTGGGACCAAACCAGGGCCGCTGGCTTCCCAAGCCAGCGCTTAACCACGTAACATTGTATATCTTTAATGCACATGCAATTATTACTTAATAAACACACTTTTTTTGTTTGCTTTTTCAAAATGTGTTTTTGAAAATGTAATCAAATATCCTTGATTCCATTCATAGATATTTTTCAGTTCAAATACTGGTTTGTTTCATCAAACTATTTCACCCTCAAAATTTCTACTATAACTTGGAAGACATGAGCATCTTTCCCATTTTATTTGTCCACACCATCACGTATACATTTTTATTAAAAGCTCACTTCATGATTTTGAGAAATATGTGTTGCTAAGCCACTCGTTCCAAAAATTCTGAACTTTCAGTTCAATATCGTAGCTACCAGCCAGTTTCTCAGTCACACTACTCACGTTTCTTGAGCCATACATAAGTAGTGGCTACCATACTGGCCACATTTTCATCAATGCATTAAAGTTCTACTGGACATCACTACTCCAGTCGAAGGGTTGGTAAACTACAGCCTGCAGACCAAATCAGTCCACCACCTTTTTGTAAATAAAGTTCTACTGGAACACAGCCATTCTAATTTGGCTAGATAGGGTACTGTTGATACTTTTGTCACTTACAACAGCAGATTCAAATAATGGCCACATCAACGGTATGGATCACAAAGCCTAAAATATGTAGCATCTGCCTCTTTACGGAAAAAGTTTATCAACCACTGCTCTAGACAATCAGGTTTCACTGAACATGTATTTCCCTTGGGCCTCAAAAATAACGTTTTGAAGGCCCGCATTACGTAAACGAAGAACCAATTAAGCACAAACCAATGTCTACTTGATTTTACTAAGTGATACTTTTTAACATATATCTGTATCAAAAAATGTCCTAAAACGTTTGAATGTTGATATTTTCTAAGCATCTTTATAAAACGTAGTAAAACCACAGAAGACAATTATAGTCTAGAAATTTTGAGCTGGCATAAGAGGGGAAAAAAATGCTTAATAATTCAAAAAAATTACTTATATTCCTTATCAATATACTAAGAGAAATGTATCAACTGTCTTGAAAAGCTCCATATAATTTCTTAGGAAAAAATTACACTAGACCTAGTTAGTGCTACTAGTTAGAAATATTTACATTTTGAGTGAAGTCAGTCAGTCAGAGAAGGACAAATACCATATGATCTCACTTATATGTGGAATATGAAAAACTGTATGAATGAGCAAAGTAAACAGAAACTGTCTCATAGATATAGAGGAAAAATCAGGGTTGCTAATTTGGAGAGGAATGGGAATGAGGGAGAAGGGGAAGGGATTAGACAGCAAAAATAGGCAACTACAATATTGCTACTGGGATAGGAAAAACAGTTTGGGGAATATAATTAATAATGTTGTAAATATTCTGCGGAATGTCAGATGATCATAGGTCTTGTTAGGTAGACCATTTCATGGATGGAGTAGAGGTTTGATCACTGCACTGTATTACTAAAGTGGAGGTGGTATACCTACTGTAATTGAATATATATAGATAGTCACGGGATGTGGATTATACTGTGGAAGAGAGTCAGAGGAAGAGTAATAGATATGTATGATATGGAGGGGTGTGGGGGGGTGTATTGGGGGTGGGGGGTTTGTCACTTTGGGGGGTAAAATGTATAACTATTGCACTGTGTTGTACACCTGAAACTATTGGGGGTGGGGGGGTTGTCACTTTGAGGGGTAAAATGTATAACTATTGCACTGTGTTGTACACCTGAAACTAATTAAAAATAAAATAAAATTAAAAGAAATATTTACATTTAACCACTTATCTCACACAACATCACTATATATTTCAGGCTTTCAAAAGTTACTAATAAGTATCAGTGAACCATGTTTACCCATTTAGCACATTTTAAAATTTTTAATAAAAACTTTGAGATATTATATGCCCAACCCTGTACAAGGCACTGGTTTGGGGTTTTTTTGTTTTTTTGAGGGCAGTGTCACTGGCCCTCATATGTAGGACCGAACTGGGGCCGCTGGCTTCCCAGGCTAGCGCTTAACCACCGCGCCATTCGGCCGGCCAAAGCACTGGTAATAGCATGATGATGATCACCCATCTCTGGCTAATAGTTTATAGGGCAGATTATATCACTTATAATACACACTTAAGAACAAAGAGGGGCAGAAGCACAGCTAATGAGTATACTGGGTAAGGGAAGGCTTCTAGAAGAAAAGCTATTTAAGTATAAGCAGGAGTTTGCCATGTTTGTGGAGGTAAGGAAGAGGGAGAAATGGCAGAGCAACACCATTCTAATTTGGATGCAGAAATAAACAAAATGAGACATGGAAAGGACTTAGCAAGTCCTAGAAAATATGAACTGTTCAATGCTACAGAAGCATGTGGTTTGAACACACTGGGGGGAAAAGAGGAAGTTGGTGACCAGTGTAAAGACTGTAAAGATTAGACTTGAGGATCTGAATGCCAGTTTACATGCTAAACTGAGGAATTAAGATCAGATGTGACTGTATGAGCCTTAGAGAAGGTAGTTTTCCAGTAAGAGACATGACATGATTGATTTTATTTTGTAGGAAAATGACACTGACAGCAACTAGGATCTTAGCCAACAGTGAGGAAAGACTAATGGCAGAAACCAATCAGCTACTGTGCAAATCAGACATGATGCCCAAAATGACAGTGAGGATGAAAACAAATAAGATGCAGCTACGCTTGGTAGAATCTATAGGCCAAAACGCCTACTTTTAAAAAATGTCCCTCATGTGTAGTTTTCCCTTTTCCATATTTTTTTGTATAGATGTATCCTCTGCATGGAAAAAGTTTATACAATAAGACTTGTCAAAACTGAAGGCAAAATGGCCTTTTTTGTTTTTCCTCCCACAGTTATTAGGAAGGAAAACATACTAGAAAATGCAGTAACTCTAGTGTTAAGAGATCTGGATTACAGGCTTGTCTTTGCTGTGAGACTATGGGCATGACAATTAACCTCCAAAAGCTCTGGTTTTCTCATTTGTAAAAAGAGGAAATTAGGGCCGGCCGAGTGGCACATTGGTTAAGCGCTGGTTTTGGGATGCCAGTGGCCCCGGTTCGGATCCCACATGAGGGCCAGTGACACTGCCCTCTACAGCTAACAACAGCTCCACCTGGAGCTGGGCTGCGAGCCCCGGCGACGGTGTAAGCTGCAGCCCCTGCTGCAGTGGGCTGCCATGGGCTACAGTGAGTGGCAGGCAGCCAGCGTGAGCGGCTGGCAGTCAAGCGTGAGCTGCCAGTAGCCGCGGTGAGCGACCATCCAGAGGCCGGCAACCTATCTGCCTCATCCGGGAAGAGCGCAATGACGATATCAACAGTGAGGCAACATCCTCCGCAACTGGACTGAGGAACAAGAAGACAGCGGCTTGTCTGTTCCCCTTCCCCGATTCCCCAACGCTGTTCCCCTCCGCCAATTCCCCAATAAAATCTTTAAAAAAAAAAAAAAGAGGAAATTAGACTGGATGATATAAAACTCTTTAGAGTTCTAAAATGCTATGATCATACTTATACATCTTTAATCTGTAAGTCTCAAAAAAATGCAAATACTATCATCTGTTAACAGCCAACCAAATATGAAAAAATCCATCAGAAACAAGCAAACCCTACTGTGCCTATTATTTACCTACTACATTTGTAAAAGATTTCATGACATACATTAAGACATGCAGTCACCAACTACTCATCTGAAACCCTAAGGCAAAACTGAAACTCAATAAGATGTCTGTCAGCCATTTCACTTTCAATTACTAAGTATCTTTCAAAAACATCTCCAAAAAGAAGCATTCTTTTACTGGGGTGGTTCAAAAGACTGAATGTCTGCAAAGTTGAATAGTAGTATTGTTTGGTACAAGTTTTCAGACAGAACACTATCCTATTGAATCATGTTTGACTGAACCTCTTATTGACAAAGAACTTTTTAACAATATTCCTTTATCAATCAAAAACTGTCTCAAACTTGAGAAATAACAGTCTTGAGTTTGTAACCATAAACTGTTGTGTGTTACTTCTCTCTAATGTTGAAAGAAAAACTGTATTACAAATTCATCTCATACTAAGAAGTCTAGAAATATTCTGAACTTATTTCTCTTCAAGAACAACTTTTTAAAAGAAAGAAACGATAGTTGGGTCAGAAGACCCTCTTCCTTCAAAACAAAAAGATGGAATAAAGAACATCAAAGGTGAAAATCCCAGATGTAAATCTTGCATTTTCCAGTCTGTTCTACATTTATTTAGCATAACTAATATAGCCTAAGTTAAAGTTAACATTCTAAGGTTTTGTAAACTGTAATATTAAACTATAAGCAGAGGCTTTTTTAATGATGATATGTTACATTACTTCTTTCAGTGTTTCTTCTAAAGACCTGAACAATTTTTATAGGTATACTACACTATACATACTAGAATAATTTCTTTAAGGTACCCATGTGATTTTTCTTGCTTCTTAAAATAGCATTATACATTTTTGAGTTAACCAAAATAAATTTTGAAAAGAGCTAAACTGTAATTTCCCACGATCAGAGTGTAAAATCCTTTACTATGCAAATCCATATTACAGTTTAGAACCACCACTAAACACTTCTGTTCTATTCAAAACGCTGGTATCAATGAACATGAAACTAATCCTGCTACCAACCCACAAGAGATGTGTTTACTGTAAAGCTTCAAATCTCAACTACACCTTGGTCCAAGAAAAAAACTTTTACATTGATTTTTCTTACATGTAACATAGTGATTTAAATGAATGCTTTCAGATCCTAAAAGTATTTTTAAAGTATAATATTTTGAAGATACACAAACTGATCTTTACTAAAGGAGCTTTATTAATTCTAGTCAAACAAATTTCACTCAAGAAGGAAGTGCTCGAATCAAGAACTTTATTAGAGGAGAAAATGTTTTAAAAAGAATAGAAGCAGGGATTAAATTATCTGTTTTTGTCGTAGCCCGTGCTATTCAAATACATTTCAGAAACAGAATTTTTAACTTCTCAAAAGTTGCCCGCTAAAAGGAAGCTATTTTAATTTTTAAAACATCAAAATACATTTTTAAAATTCCTAGTCAAATATATTACAAAGTTAGTACAAAGAGTATGAAAAACAGCACATCTGATTTGTTTTGTAATGCCGATGTCCAGTTAGGAAAACTAGATGTGCTTTCCCCAAATGTATCTGATTAACACTCCCACAGGAACACTAGTATAACAAGTAGAGTGGATATTCCAAAAACAAAATGCAAGTTATAATACCTCACATTCCAAGACGTTCATTCAAGGACACCTGGCAATTATCTAAAAGAATTATGAGAAAAGTTTAGAAACAACCTAATACTATGGGGCCCGTTCAGTTATAACAAAAGAAAAAAATGATTTGCAATAACAATCCTTCCACTTGTATAGTATCTTGTAATTTTCACGTTTTGTCATAAAACGATTTATAAAGTTGTGCTTTTCCTTTCCCTGTATGAAATCAGCACACACACCCCTACCCACTTTGGTCCTAGAGTTCATAAATCAACCGTATCCATCACAACAGGGTGCGCAGAAAGACAAGCATCACTTCAAACTTACTAATGTCACTGTGGCTGATGCTCAGTCTATTAAGAAATGTTCCACTAAGATCCTAAACACTCTCTCCCATATAGTTGCACCGTCTTTACAGTCCAGGCGGGACGGGCAGATGTTCCTAGGCGCCCTCACCCTGGGGGAGGGGGAATTCCTGCCAGGATGTGCAACGAGGCGAAGGCTGGTTTACACCTACCCTTCCCAGGCAGGGAGCTGGCTCCACCTGTCCTGCAGTGCAAGCCCGTCTGCCCTCCGGGAGGAAGGAGAGGTGTTCTTAATACATTGCCCGGCTCACCTTTTCCTAGAACTATCAGTAAGGGCTTCCTAAGGGGTTTCTACGGTTCTTCTCCTCAACTCCCAGGAAAACAAAGGTTCGTGCCCAGCTCTGTGACCACGCTGCCTTCCGTTTTGGATCATCTAGGTGGCTCGACAAACCCCAGCACGTAGTCACAGAGCAAAGAATGGAGTGGAGGACATAAGAATATACCCAAGGTTGGAGGATATCAATTACCAGAGAACTAGACGAACTCTGAAGTTCTCCGGGCAAACCGCGGTTAGTCCTTCAGGAGGTCCTACACGCGAAGGTAGGTGAGGAATTAGGAAACGGGAGACAGCGAACGCAGAGGCGGGCGAAGCGGAGGGGTCGCAAAGTAGCCGAGTGCACGGGGACGGAAGGGGCTGTGCTGCAGGGCAATGGGCTGGCTGGCCCCCAAGTCTCGGAGGCGCCCAGTGGGGTCAGACCCGTGAGGCTGGCTGGGACCCCGAGGCTCGGCCCGCCCGACGGGCTCCTCGGCGAGGTTTCAAACCGCCGCCCCCGGGAGGCGCTCAGCCCATTGGAAGTTCCGTAACGACCGTCAGCAGCCCAGGGCCGGAGCGGCAACTCCTCGGCGGAGCGCTCCCCCTCCGTGTCTCCCCCAGGAACCAGACCCCACCAACTCCACCTCCAGCCCAGGTCCCAACTCGAGACCAGCCGCCAGCTCCAGGTACTCGGAGCGCGCCCTCGGGAAGGGGACCGACGCTCCCCGACGGACGAAGCTGCGCCGCGGGAGTTCCAGGGGCGCGACGGGGCCACGCAGGGGACGGACGGAAGCCGCGTCCCTCCAAGTCCGACCCGGGACGCGGCCCCGCAGCCACCTACGCCTCGCCCCTCGGGCCCGGCCCGGCCGGGCTCCGACCCACCCATCCCGCGCGGTGGCGGGCAGGGCGAGGACCGAAGCGAGCCTACTACCCCGCCCCTGCTCTTACCCATCTTTCCGCCTCGCCTTGTAGACGTGCCCGTAGGTGCCGCGTCCCACTTTGCACCCTTCGTACTCAAACAAATCCTCCACCCGCTCCCGTTCCGCCGCCAGCTTCGCCTTGAAATCATAATCCATTGTCTGCTTCCCCCATAGAGGCACCGGAACGCGGGGGCCGCTGCCGCTCAGTCCCTCCTCCTCCTCCTCCCCCCGCGACCGCCGCTCCACTTCTCCAACAGCCGCCTCTCGGGCGCGCGCGCGCCGCCCGCCGCCCCGCGGTCCGCCTTCAGCAAGGGACTCCTCGGCGGCCGCAGTAGCCACCTCCTCCACCACCACCTCCTCCTCCTCCGCGGCGGCGGCGGCGGCGGCTCCCGCAGACACCCCCAGTCCCGCCTCCCCCCTTCATTTCCTTGTTTTGGAACCTGGTGGGCCGCACCGCGGCTTCCTCGAGCTCATTAACGAACCAACCCTCCCGCCCCGAGGTCGCGGAGGCTCCTGGGACGTGTAGTTCCGAAGGCACGAGGAGCAGTTGAGTTACATCCATGAAAGAAATACAACTCCCAGGATGCCTTGGGTCACTATAGCCTCGCCCCTACAAAGCATGCACGCCTGCGCACTGGGGCCGCCCCTCCCCCCCGCCAGGTATCGCTGGAGTGGCCAGTTCCTGTGGAGGTAGAAAGTGCAAAGTTGCAGTGTGGTTTTTGCGAGTTTGTGGGAGCTGGTGGAAAGAAGGCCCTTGTTCTGATGTAAGGAAAGTACTTCATTATAACTGTCCCCGTGGGAGAAAAGTGTAAAGTATTTAACAAGCGCTTTGCTCAAGAGTTTGTTCCAGTGGTTTGCGAGGCGAGGACTGTGGTTAAGACAGTTGTACTGCAGATTGTTTTTTGTGGCAATTGGTCTTCATGTTGCCCCGCCCCTCGTCCAACCGTTCATTGGCGGAGACTAGAGAATGACGTCCTCGCTGGTGCGTGGGTATCCCAAGGCTTTGGCTTCTGTCCCGCTTTTGATTGGTATTGAGTGTGCTCGGCTCTTTCTGATAGGTTAATCTTTTTCCTTGACGAAGCAAAAACCGTATTTCAAAAGCTGGACATTCAGCGGTTTCCTAGTTTTGGCATCGCTCTGTGAACTTGTAACTTCTGATCCCTAACAGCCAATCATCGTTTTCGTAGCCCTCTAGTCATGATCTCCTCCTAGCATATGCGATTCCCCCTAGCAAGCTTTGCCCATCTGTCTAAGCACAATTCAAGTGCTAGAAGGATGCAGCGTTTTAAAAACAATGATTAGGGTTGGACTGTAAGTTATTTTACGGTGTATACATAACGGTGATGTTCACCTAGAAACTTAAGAAAGTCCCCTTAATCACGGTGAACATTAATTCATTATTGCGGACATAAAGTGTCTGATGCTTGGGATGAAATCTTAAACTTGATTGGTGCTAGGATAGGACTTACAGACCACATTCAGTGGGAACACAAAGGAGGGAATAGTCAATTCTACCTGAAGTGGTAAGGAAAATGAATAATAAGTTACTTGTCTGAAAGGTTTGGGAAAACAACCTGGAAAGCTAGAGGGAAGAGGCGGAAGGCTCATTTATTTACTACAACAGTTAAGTTTCCTGGGAAACTTTCTCAGACCTTGAGGTCAATTAAAAAGAATATGGGGCAGGCCGAGTGGCGCGGTGGTTGAGCGCTGGCTTGGGAGGCCAGCGGCATAGGTTCGGGTCCCACATATGAGGGCCAGTGACACTGCCCTCAAAAAAAAAAAAAAAGTATATGAATTTCTGAACTTGTGGGGGGGCGGGGGGACAGATCGGGGGAGGGGGATTGTCACTTTCAGGGGTAAAAAGTATAACTATTATACTGTGTTGTACACCTGAAACTAACTGGAAAAAAAAAAATATATATATATATATATATATATATATATATATATATATATATGAGTTTCTCTTATTGCCAGGCACTATAAGTGCTGGAGATACCCGATGAAAATTGGTCTTATTCCATCAGGGAACGAAAACCTATCGAGGAAATAAACATGCCAACAAAAGTAAATTATAAGTACAATGAGCAAGGGTAGAATACGAGGACTACTAGAGGACTGAGGTTAGGCATCACAAAGGAAGTAGGTTTGAGCCAAAATTTAAAGAACCTTATTTGGAAGACAAGTGGGGCAGTAGGAAGAAGGGAATTATTTCAGGCATAACCAGCATGTACATATCCATGAGAGAATATGATATATTCTGAAATGCAATTAATTTGAATGTTACAGAATAAGGCAGGGGGACAGGATGGTAAAGAAGAGACTGGACAGATAACCAGAGGATAAATTATGAAGAGCAATATATGTCAAGCAGAAGTTTTAGATTTCATCATACTTTAGGCAATAGGAAGCCATTAAAGACTTCTAAGCTAAGGAGTAATGCAATCAGTTCAGTGTATTCAAAAAAAAATCCTTGGGGGCCCGCCGAGTGGTGCAGTGGTTAAGCGCTGGCATGGGAAGCCAGCGGCCCCAGTTTGGGTCCCACATATGAGGACAAAAAAAGAAAAAAAATCCTTCAGGCAACAGTGTTTGGGATAGATTGGAGGCAGGTAAGTCCAGTAAAAAAAACAACAACAACAAGCCATTGCATTAATTAATACTTGTAAAATACAAACGTCTGAACCATGGAGTGGCAGTGCTGATTATGAGAAAAGGGCAGATACCAGAATTATTTATGAATCAAACTCAACAGGACCTGGTGATTAATTGAATATGGGGTTAAGGGAGAGAGAATAATCCAAAATGACTTTGAGGTTTTTTTACTGTAATGCAAAAAAAGGAAATAAAGGAATAGAAGCAATTTTTAAGAGAGAGATCATGAGTTTGGCTGAAACTTGTTGAATTTGAAGTGCCTCTGGGCATCAAGATAGAAATAACAAGCAGATAAATATTTTTATGTGTCAATAAGAAGTCTTGCCTAAATGTATAGATTTGGAAATCATCAATCTATGATGGTGGGGTGTAGAGATATTTTTTGGTTGGTTGCTATTTTAAAATAGGAGGTTTCACATTTATTATATCCTCAAAATATCCCTAGAAAACCTGCTGTGTTATTATTCCTATTTTACATATGAACAAACTGAGACAGCTAGTAAATTGCAAGAGCCAGGTCTTAATAAGTATGTACTTGGGAGTAAATGGAAATGAACAAATGTGTTAGTAAAAAATCAAATATAGGGCTGGCCAAGTGGCGCGTTGGTTGGGAGCTGGCTTGGGGCGCCAGCGATCCGGTTCAGATCCCACATGTAAGGGCCGGTTACGCTGCCCTCTGCAGCTGAGATGGTGAACTGAAGCTCCACCTGGAGCTGGGCTGCTGCGGGTCCCCAGGACGGCGTGGCTGCAGCCCCTGCTGCAGTGGGCTGCAGTGAGTGGCTGGCAGTCAGCATGAGCTGCCAAGAGCCGCCGTGAGCGGCCATCCAAAGGCCGGCGACCGACCTGCCTCGTCCAAGAAGACCGCGATGATGATACCAACATGGGCCGGTGGGGCGATGTCCTCCATGGCTGGACTGAGGAGCAGGGGGACAGCAACTTGTCTGTTCCTCTTCCCCAATTCCCTAATTTAAAAAAAAAATCAAATATAGACTATGAAAAGCTTAACTAAAAAAAATCAAAACATTTGACTGCATTCTGTATTATTAAGGAAATGGGAAAACATTTCCCCATTCTGTATTATCAACATTTCCTGTGGAAGTATATTCACAAAATATATACCAATGTATACAAGGTCTGACAATTCAGTTCACGAACTTGTTGCAATGATATTGCTAACCTTTTTTGACATCAGAGGGATTATTATTCATCATGAATTTGTCCAACTGGACAAACAGTTAATCAAGTTTACTATTTGGAAGTGCTAGAAAGGCTACATGAAAAAGTTAGATGAAAACAACCTGAACTTTTCACCAACAATTCATGGCTCTTACATCATGACAACGTACCAGCTCACATGGCACTGTCTGTGAGGGAGTTTTTAGCCAGTAAACAAATAACTGCATTGGAACACGCTCCATACTTTCTTGATCTGACCCCCAATGACTTCTTTCTTTACCTGAAGATAAAGGAAATATTGAAAGTTAGACATTTTGGTGACATTCAGGACATCAAGGGTAATACGACGACAGCTCTGATGCCCATTCCAGAAAAAGAGTTCCAAAACTGCTTTGAAGGATGGACTAGGCGCTGCATAGCTTCCCAAAGGTGCACTTTGAAGGTGACTGAAGTGATATTAAGCAGACAGGTATGTAGCACTTTTTCTAGGATGAGTTCATGAGGTTAATTGTCAGACCTCATACATTAGATTTTGATGTTGGCAACATCCATCAAAATTACATAACAGTGTCCTATGATTATACTCCTGTGGTAGATACTATGATGTGCCTTCCAGATCCCACTTCAGAATTAAAGGATGTATCCCCCACTCCCTTACCGGCCTCCCAAGCTGCTGGGAATGCTGCTACAGATAGTCGTCAGCTATCAGCCCTTTTCAGGAATTGTCTTGGCTGAAGAACCTCACCTAGGTCATGCCATTTTCCTAGAGCAACCTATATCCAATAGCTGATCAATGCAGAGATATAAAGGCTCAGACTGCTCACTGCACTTCAGGACAAATGTGATGGATCATCCTATTTTCAGAACTCCCTGCAAGGTTGACTGAGGTCAGCACTGGGAATACATTGCAGACAAATTTCTCAATCTCCCCCACCCTGATTTCTTCCTTTCCCTTCCAAAGATATTGTTCGCAGTTTATTAGCACTCTGTAATAAACTGGTTACATGTTAATCTCCATATCAGGGTCTGCTTCCCCGGAACTCAATCTGTGGCATTCCCCACATGTGCAAGATGATGTAATTCAAGGTTACTCACTGAGGATTGTTTCTGATAGGAAAGGACTGGAAACAACAGAAATGTTCATTGAAGGAGGACTGGGAAAATAAATTATTGGGCCGGCTGAGTGGCATGTTGGTTAAGAGCTGGCTTGGGATGCCAGCAACCCCAGTTTGGATCCCACATATGAGGGCCAGTAACACTACCCTCTACAGCTAAGATGGTGAGCAACAGCTCTACCTGGAACTGGGCTGCTATGAGTCCCTGGGGCGGCATAGCTGCAGCCCCTGCTGCAGTGGGCTGCCATAGGCTTCAGTGAATGGCCAGCAGCCAGTGTGAGCTGCCAAGAGCCACTGTGAGAGGCAGTCCAGAGGCCGGCGACCCATCTGCCTCATCCAGGAAGAGCACAATGATGATACCAACATGGGCCAGTGAAGCGACCTCCTCCACAACTAGACTGAAGAACAAAAGGACAGCAACTTGTCTGTTCCCCTTCCCCAGTTCCCCAACGCTGTTCCCTTCCCTCTGTTCCCCAATAAAAAAAATTAAAATTGGGCCGGTTGAGTGGCACGATGGTTAAGAGCTGGCTTGGGACACCAGTGTTCCTGGTTCAGATCCCACATATGATGGCCAGTGACACTGCCCTTAAAAAAAAAAAAGAAATAAAAAATTAAAATTAAAAAATAAATAAATTATGGCACCCATCAATGGATCATTATGCAGCTCTAAAAATATGTGAAGGCCATAAAATATGCCTCTCAGATCTCCTCCCTGCAGGGAGGTCCCAGCTGCTAAGCTCTGAATCTCCCTTGGCTGCTCCCAGCCTATGACTGAGCAAAGCAGGATACTAAGGCAGGTCTATTCCTGCCAGATGTAGGAGTACTCTGATGGGCATGACTTTGGTTTAAGGACTCCTCAGGCTTAAACCCGTCTAAATATTCCTTAGAACTGTGTTGCAGTCTGAGTCACTGCCTACCCAACCCTCTTCCTTCCTTCACTCCACAGGGATCACTCAGATCAGTACCATAATATGACAGCTCCACCAGCTCCCTCCTTTTTCCCCCCTCACAGGCATTTCCTTTAGTAAGTCTCTTTCCTGTCTAATTCCATCTTAGCATCTGCTTTTCAGAAGACCCTAACAATGAGGAAATTGTTTAGTTACTGATCTGAAAAGACATCCAAGGGCCAGCCGAGTGGCTTAATTAGTTAAGAGCTCGCTCAAGCGTGCAAGCTGAGCTCTGAGCAACAGCAGTTCAATGCCCAGCCTGAGCTGAGCTGCTGCTGAGCTGCCAACAGGTGGCAGGATGGCTCAGTTAAAAAAAAAAAAGACATCCAAAATATATATTTTAAGTAAGAAAAAGCAAGAATCAGAAGAGTGTCTATAATATGCTGACTTTTTTTTACAAAAACAAAATAATATTTGTTTGTCTATGCATATACTTACCTCTAAAAACAGCACAAGAAACTGCTCAGGGAAGAGAACCAGTGCTTGCAAATCAGGGATAGGAGAGACAATTTATATTGTGTACATTTTTGAATTTTGATCTGTGAAATGTTTCCTTTTCAAAAGGTAAATAAATGAAATTTAAATGGAAAAATATAAAAAGAGCTTGGATAAGAAAGGAAGGAGACGGATAGGATTGTGGCTACCACGATCAAGACAGGTCCAGAGTTTTGCTTCATTGTTTTGTTTTGTTTGTTTGTTTTTTGTTTTGTTTTTTTAATTGGGGAATTGGGGGAATGTAACAGCATTGGGCAATCAGGGAAGGGGAACAGACAAGTTGCTGTCTTTTTGTTCTTCAGTCTAGTTGTGGAGGACATTGCTTCACTGGCCCATGTTGGTATCATCATTGCGCTCTTCCTGGATGAGGCAGATTGGTTGCCGGCCTCTGGATGGTCGCTCACCACTGCTATTGGCAGCTCACGCTGGCTGCCAGCCGCTCATGCTGGCTGCCGCCCCTCACTGTAGCCTACACCATTGCCCGGGTTCACAGCCCATCTCCAGGTGGAGCTGTTGTTAGCTGTAGAGGGCAGTGTCACTGGCTCTCATATGTGGGATCCGAACCCGGGCCGCTGGCATCCCAAGCCAGCGCTTAACCAATGTGCCACTCAGCCAGTCCTTGTTGGTTTTTTTAATAGGAGGAAGGAGCTTTTCAAATATTGAGAGAAAAGAGCTGGTGGAGAAAGAAAAGGTGAAATCATAGGAAATATTGGAACTAAACTATGGAGCTCCAAGAAGACATGATTCAAATATAGGAGCTTCATACAGAAAGAGGGGAAGAGACTTTTCAGAGGGTGGGTAGGGAGAGTAAGATCGGGTCTACATGAAGAAAAGAAAATTGAAAAGCTGAGATTCCTAACCTCGTTATAATAAGAATAACTTCACTATATGACATGGGAAGCATATTCAAATGCAGAGAATAGAAGCAATGGAAGTAAGGGTAGGGGCAGTTAAGGAAGGAATGATGGTTTGGGGTGGTTTTTGTTTTGTGTTCTTTTTGTTTGTTTGTTTGTTTCTTTTGAAAGGAGTGAGAGTAAGAGCTAACATTTATTGAATTCTAGGCATTTTATGTAAGTTAGCTAATACGATCCTTTCAACTACCCTATGAAGAAAGTGTGTATTATCTCCATTTCACAGATGAGAAAACTGAGGCTCCAGGAGGATGTCTGTAGAGTTACAGTTAGTCAGTGAAAGGATTTAACCCTAGGTCTCTAGAGGACAAAGATTGCACTGCCAAGTATGGATAGTGGTATTTTTCAAGATCAAATTATCCCAGTGAGACATTCTATCCTCTTTGTCTTAAAATCTACTTTGCATGCTTTGAAAGTACTGCCTATACTCTCTTTTCCTTCCTATTTGGTTGATATCAGTCATTAGTTCCCCCTTTCAGAATCACAGGGTTTACGAAATACAGAGAAAGCACAGTGGTCACTGCCACTGAGATGTTCGTTGTCTCAGCGTATGTACAAAGGCCTTCGTTCCTTTGCTCTTTCCACGTAGCCAGTAGCAGTTCTCTGGCCAATGAAATTTCAGAGCATTAACAGCCATGTAAATTCCTGTTACTCTTTGGGGAGGCATATTCAGACTGTTTAAACATGATTAAAAGTCTGAGAATAAAGCCCCTTTTAATAAGTATGGTCTCAGCTCAAAGGCTGTTAGGGAAACATTTTCTGGTCTCTTCAGTACAGAGTCAATGTCGCTGATGCTGAAGAAGAAGAATGGGATTAAGAATCAGACGTCTTCCTGACTGAGTCCAGACTAAGGGAGGTATGCCCACCTGCTGTTGATAGGGTGTAAAAAGATCTTGATGGCTGGGTCAGTTTCCTAGAGCTGTTGTAGGAAATTACCACAAATTGGGTGCTTAAAACAACAGAAATTTATTCTCTCACAGTTCTGGAGGCCAGATGTCTGAAATCAAGAGTAGGTAAGGTTGGTTCCTTTTGGGGACTCAGAATGAGAATCTGTTCCATGCCTCTCTCCTAGCTTTTGGTGGTTTCTAGTAATCCTTGGCATTCCTTGACATGAGATAGCATAATTCCAATCTCTGCCTCTGTCTTCACATGGCCCTCTTCCATCTGTGTCTATGAAGTCTCACAATTAAGTTTGCAAACTCATCCTAGAAAAAGTGCTACATACCTCATTGCTGAATATCACTATGGTCACCTTTGAAGTGCTCCCCTTGGGAAGCGATCCACTGACGCCAGCACCTAGTCCACCCTTCAAAGCAATTTTGGAACTCTTTTTCTGGAATGGCCATCAGAGCTGTTGTATTACCCTTGATGTTCTGAATGTCACCAAAATGTCTTCCTTTCAATATTTCCTTTATCTTCAGGTAAAGAAAGAAGTCACTGGGGGGCCAGATCAGGAGAGTATGGAGGGTGTTCCAATACAGTTATTTGTTTACTAGTTAATAACTCCCTCACAGACAGTGACGTGTGAGCTGGTACATTGTCGTGATGCAGGAGCCATGAATTGGTGAAAAGTTCAGGTTGTTTTCATCTAACTTTTTCATGCAGGCTTTTCAGCACTTCCAAATAGTAAAAACTTGGTTAATTGTCCAATTGGTACAAATTCACAATGAATAATCTCTCTGATATCAAAAAAGGTTAGCAACATTGTTTTGACTCTTGATTTGGACTGATGGAGCTTTTTTGGTCATGGAGAATTGGCTGACTTCCATTGTGTACTTTGATACTTTGTTTCAGGGTTGTATTGGCACATCCACGTTTCATCACCAGTGATAACATGGCCCAAAACCTCATCTTGCCTCTTTAAAAGGTCTTGGCAAACTTCAACTCTCCCTTGCTTTTGTTCATCAGTGAGCTCCTTGGGGACCATTTTTGCACACACCTTTCTCATGACAAGGTTTTCAGTTAGGTTTTCCTAACTGTTTCTCTATCGATGTTTACTTGGTCTGCTATACTTCTCACAGTCAGCCGACAATTTTGATGCACAATTCGATGAATTTTTGCAATGTTTTCATCAATTCTGTTCATACTGGCCACCCTGACCTCTCTGCATCAGTGATGCATTCTCTCCCCTTAGAAAAACGTTTAATCCATTTGTACACTGCCGTTTTCTTCTTGGCGTTCTCCCCATAAAATTGGATTAACGTGTCCCTTATTTCACTTCCACTCTTGCCAAGTTTAACAAAAAATTTAATGGTTGTTTGTTGCTCTAATTCCAGGTCAGACATTCTCATGACAGCACACAAAAACATGCAACAACAATAATGAATGCCACTCAGGAAGACACCGCCACAGGTCAACACGAACACAGCTGTGAGACACTGACATACCAAGGTAATGAAACATTACTGAGCTTTTTTTTTTTTTTCTCATTTTTTTAAAAAATTAGTTTCAGGTGTACAACACAATGCAATAGTTATACTCTTTACTTCCTAAAGTGACAACCCCCCTCCCCCAGTTCGCCACCCACTCCCCCCCATATCATACATATCTATTAAAATTTCTTTGACTCCCTTCCACAGTATACTCCACATCCCGTGACTATCTATATATTCAATGACAGTTGGCATACAATATTATACAATATCAGCTTCAGGTGTACAGTGCAGTGATCAAGCCTCTACTCCATCCATGAAGTTGTCCCCCTAACAAGACATGTGACTATCTGACATGCCACAAAATTTTTACATTATTATATTCCCCGAACTGTGTTTCATATCCCTGTGGCAATATTGTAGTTGTCTATTTATGCTGTCTAATCCCTTCCCTTTCCCCCTTATTCCCACCCTCCTCCCAACTAGCAACCCTCAGTTTTTCCTCTATATCTATGAGTCTGTTTACTTTGATCCTTCATTCAGTTTTTCAGATTCCACATATAAGTGAGATCATATGGTACTTGTCTTTCTCCGACTGACTTATTTCACTTAACATAATAGTCTCTTCACAACATTATCAATTACATTCCCAGAACTGCCCCCATATCCCTGCAGCAACATTGTAGCCATTACTGAGCATTTTGTACAGCACTGCCAATGTAAGTACACAGTGGCAAGTTCATGAACATGATTGTCAGACCTTGTATAATATATCCAAATTCCCTTCTTCTTTAATTTTTTTTTTTTTTGAGGGCAGTGTCACTGGCCCTCATATGTGGGATCCAAACCAGGGCTGCTGGCATCCCAAGCCAGCTCTTAACCACCGCGCCACTCGGCCGGCCCCCCTTCTTCTTTAAAGGATTTCAGTCATATTCGATTTAGGACCCACCCTAATTCATTATAACATAGTCATAACTTGTGTACATCTACAAGGCCTGATGTCCAAATAAGATCACACTCTCAGGTTCCAGGTCGACATGAATTTTGGGGGTCACTGTTCAACCCAGGACAGTGCCCAAACCTCGATTCTGTCACTGCATGATGGGCCATCCTGGGAAAGGAAAGAAAATGGTCCTAACCCTTATCCCACTCCACATTCAAATGGGAATGAGATGGAATCTTTGGCATCCCCCTACTGGACTTCCTTATTTATATTTTTCTGAAAGGAGCGTCTACCTACAAGAATGTTATTAAAACACTTCATCTTTTAGCCATATTTCTTTAATGACAAAAATATATTATGGTGAAAGAATCTCATTCTTAAAAATTAACCTAATATTCTCTGTAGACAGGTTACAAGATCTTTTTGGTTTTTTATTGTCACTTTTTATTTTATTTTATTTTTTTAAAGAAAGGGATTTGGGGGAGGGGAACAGCTTTGGGAACCGGGGAACGGGAACAGAAAAGTTGCTGTCCTTTTTGTTCTTCATTCTAGTTGTGGAGGACATTGCTTCACTGGCCCATATTGGTATCATCATTGCATTCTTCCCAATGAGGGAGATCGGTCGCCAGCCTGTGGACAGCCACTCACAGCACCCCTTGGCAGCTCATGCCAGATGCCAACCACTCATACTGGCTGCCGGCCACTCACTGTAGCCTATGGCAGCCCACTGCAGCAGGGGCTGCAGCTATGCCGTCCCTGGGGACTCACAGCAGCCCAGCTCCAGGTGAAGCTGTTGTTCACCATCTTAGCTGTAGAGTGCAGTGTTACTGGCCCTCATATGTGGGATCTGAACTAAGGCCCTGCTGCTCAGAGCTGGCATCCCAAGTCAGCTCTTAACCAACGTGCCACTCGGCCGGCCCTTATTGTCACTTTTTAGATCATGTATAAGAACATATAGGATGTCCTCAAATATGCAAAATACAATGCACTACAAAACAACAACAAAGCAGGTTGATCAGTCCCACTACCAAACAAATGCTTATTTCAAAGAGAGCTGAGGGACGTTTTTTTTTTCATTCAGAGAAGAAAAATACAAATTCCTTCCATGGAGGAGCAAAACTATATAGGAACCTTATTTGTCTCTTTTGCTTACTTACTATCTCTTCAAAAAAACATCGTGAAAACAATTAGAAGTCCACAAATCAAATAGGACTTTGTCAGTCATCCTTTCATTCTTTAAACTTCTTAGCCCCAATAGAGCACAAACTGTTCCCTGACACCAGAGTGTAGCCTGCCCTAGATTTTAAGTAAAAATCAAATAAATGATACCATACAGAAACAAATAAGGCCTAATTACAAACCAGTTGGGAGTTTGAAAAGTGTGAACTAAACATTAAAAAATTGAGTTCAGGGCCAGTTGAGTGTTGCGGTGGTTAAGCGCTGGCTTAGGAAGCCAGCAGCCCCAGTTCGGGTCCCACATATGAGGGCTGGGGACACTGCCCTCAAACAAAACAAAACAAAAAAAGAGTTCATTTGACACAGGTAGAGAACCACAATGAAATAATCAACAGTTCGTTCATGTCAAAAGGAAAGGTGGGTGTGCCCAGTTTCCAATGGATTAGTCATGAAGAGAACTAAGCTGCAAATCTTGCAAATCAGGTTCAGTGCATAGAAGTAGTAAGCGAAATCGTGACTATTTTTAATGCTTATGCCTTTAGTCATAACCACTTTATAAGCTATGTGGAAGTTAGATTTGAATATTGAGATAAAATTTCTCTTATCACAGTTTAATCTAAGTCAGGGAGATTTGTTGAAAATATTTACCAAGTTGTTTTCTCATGGTTTAAGGCTCAGCTCAGGATCATCACCTTTATAGGAAGTCTTCTCTTGCATCCCCCAGACTAAGTTGTGTGTCTTTCATCCTGCTAACATATTTATATCAAAAAATAACTATTTGCCAAAACAACAATATAATTAGTGAAAAGAATGTTATTGTTTCACGTTTGTAAATTTTATTATCTGGATTAATAGAATACAGGTAGATTTGCATATCTACTTCTGTATTCTGTTACAATATATTCTTTTGGTTGTTTTATTTGGTTGATTGTGTTTTGTTTTGAAGAAAATCTAGTATCACATAGGTATCTGTATAGTTAAAAAGGGGAGGGATATTTTAATAGCCTTTTCAGATCATTAAAACTCAAGAAACGATAGTTTATTAAAGGATAGTTACAACGTAGACTCTGAAACCAACAGCAATAAAGTTTCATACTGTTACCTAAAAATCCATTGATCTATCATGAACTTTGAATGCATCCTTTTCTCACACATTTGTAGGTTGATCAGTCCCACTGTCCCACTGTGGAGTTACACATTTGTAATATCATATATTAGTCATTTGGAAAATATTTCACTAAATTATTCAGATCTTCCAAATGTTGACACATTCCATTATCCAAAAAAAAAAAAAAATCATATCTGTTAACATCACCACAGATATCATCAGGAAAGACATAAGCATTGGGAAGATACCAAGCTCATGGTGTCAGGTAAATTTTTCAAAATCTTAATTTTTGCTTGAAAGCCTAACTGTTACCATAGGCAACAAATATACTATGAACTCTTTTCCTTGAAGTAACAGTGTCACTTGATTCATATCTAAGAAAATGCCAGGGCCGACTAAGTGGTGTATTGGTTAAGAGTTGGCTTGGGGGCCAGCCGAGTGGCGCAGTGGTTGAGTGCTGGCTTGGGAAGCCCGTGGCCCTGGTTCGGGTCCTATATATGAGGGCCCATGACACTGCCCTCAAAAAAAAAAAAAAAAAAAAGGTTGGCTTGGGATGCCAGCTCTGAGCAGCAGAGCCCCAGTTCGGATCCCACATGAGGGCCAGTGATGCTGCGCCCTCTACAGCTAAAATGGTGAACAACAGCTCAACCTGGAGCTGGGCTGCCATGAGTTGCGGGCGACAGCGTAGGCTGCAGCACCTGCTGCATTGAGCTGCGGTGAGCTACTGTGAGTGGCCAGCAGCCAGCCTGAGCGGCTGGCAGCCACCATGAGCCGCAGTGAGCATCCGTGAGCCGCTGTGAGCGGCTGTCCAATGGCCAGCAAGCAACTGCCTCACCTGGGAAGAGCGCAATGATGATACCAACATGGGCCAGTGAAGCAACATCCTCCACAACTAGACTGAAGAACAAAGGGACAGCGACTTGTCTATCCTCCTTCCCCAATTCTCCAATGCTGTTCCCCACCCCCAATTCTCAATAAAACCTTGTAAAAAAAGAAAATGCCAAATATTCGGTCTGTATAAATATTTTTCATTCTTTCTAGTAAAAATGAATGGTCTATGGAAAAAAAGTGGCCATTCCAGGTCAAAATTCCAAAGATTATGTAACTGCTTTTCCTTAAGAGATCCATCAGTATGCGGAAGAAGTGCTTTATACTTACTTCCCATCTTCTTCCACAGAATACTAAAAAGATATGTCCTCTAGGGTCAAGATTTAATAAAGCTAGTAGAGGGTGAAGGGGGTCAAATATTTGGTGATGGAAGGATAACTTGACACTGAGAGGTGAACACACAATGCAATATATAGATGATGTATTATAGAAATGTACTTGAAGCCTGTATAATTTTACTAACCAATGTCACACCAATAAATTTAATGAAGATAAAAAAGCTAGGGCTGGCCGAGTGGCTCAGTTGGTTAAGAGCTTGCTCAAGAGTACGAGCTAAGCTCTGAGCAACAGCAGTTCGATGCCCAGCCCAAGCTGAGCTGCCACTGAGCTGCCAACAGGTGGCAGCATGGCTCAGCTAAAAAAAAAAAAAAAAGGTAATAATTTTTCTGCTTCATTGAGGACATTCCTATGTGTAACTGGCATTTCCTTTATTGCGAGTGTGTGGCGGTGAAGAATACAATGACTGCTAGTACAGTTTGGTGCCATTGTATCATACATGCTGAGATGCCAGCAATTTTACCCACCTTTAATTTCTTTTGCACCAGTAGTGCAAATGTCAATGCAGCAAAAAAAAAAAAAGGTGGGGGGTGGGGGGGAATAATGTCTTAATATTATTATGAAAATAGTTTTAACCTTTTAGAAAGGGTGTTTGCAATGTCCAGGAGTCCATGGAACATACTTTAAGAACTGCTGTGGTAAAAAAAACTAGTGCCCCACTTTAAAAATTCCCTATAGCTGTGTAACAAAATACCACATACTGGGTGGCTTAAAACAACAGAAATATATTCTCTCACAGTTCTGGAGGCTAGAAGTCTAAAATCATGGTTATCAGTAGGGCCATGTTCTTGCAGATGGTTCTGGTTCTTCCATCTTCTGCTGCCTGCAGGCATTCCTTAGCTTTTGGCAGCATAATTCCAATCTCTGCCTCCATCTTCACATGGCCTTCTTGTCTGTGAGTATCTTTGTCAGCTCTCCTCTTATAAGGACACTAGTTATTGGACTTCGGGCCTACCCTAATCTAGTATAACCTTGGAGGGGAGGGAAAAGTTTTCCTTGACCCTCTGAGGGTCCCTAGGTAATTCTGAAAACAACTGTCACATGACTCAGGAGAACTCCCTAAGGAAATGACCCCTAGAAACAGTTAGACCTGAACATTTTTATGCTAGCCTTGATGAATAGTGGACAGTTGTGGATGAATATGATAAGTTAAAGAGTAAGAGGTCAGTGTAGTAAACTGGGGAAAACTTAGCAAGGCCTGTTTGTTCATGTTCTTCTTGACATCCTTTGTTTACAGAGATAAACATGCTCCTTCCCTCCAGGTATAGGGAGAGCACCTTTCACATAACTTGTTTCAGGGGAGGAGGGGGAGTGCATGTCAGAGTGACCTTCCTGCTTCTGCTTTTTTCTCAAAGTCCTTCCGCCTAAAATATTCAGTACGCCAAGGTGTCATATTTTGGAGTGGTATGTCCTGAACCCCATGAACCTCATCTTAGCTAATTACATCTACAAAGACCCTAATTTCCAGGTCAAATCTTAGGTTCTGGGTAAACATGAATTTGGGGGACACCACTCAAGTCACTATACCCAGCGATATTCCCTAAGGTACACATAGCCATCCCGGAGCTGCTGTGAATGATGGTGGCTAAATGTTCACAGCTGTCCTTTCTCTAGAGTCTAGAGAATTGCCCTTGACAAAGGGAATTGTTCCATCAAAGAAGATACTTAACCCCTCCCAGAGGCAGCTCATAGCGAAATACCAACTGATATTGTGGTATAAAAAGTCAGTACCCTTGCCTCAAGGCAGTAAGTACTTTTGTGGTGCAAGTTTTAGCCCAGAGCTCCCCTTGGGATCAGGTTGAAGCTAGTCTCTAGCTGAGAGCATAACCTGCCATATCCCACCCTGCTTCCCTTACTCCCTTCATTTTGAGAGCACAACCCAAAATAAGTCCTGAATAACTTTTCGTCTCTTTGATTGACAAATATGTAATGATTGCTGCTTGATTTTCATTAAAGACATGGTAGGGAGTCTAATACATCCTCACACATATACCCGCCCCCCCGGACACACACACACACACACACACTAGCACACACACACACACACACACACACACACACACACTAGCACACAAAAGTATACACCCTCATCAAAGAAAGAAACAAAGTACCTGCCCTACACCAGAGGACAGCAAGAAAACTACTCTATCAGGCCGGCCGAGTGGCGCGGTGGTTAAGCTCTGGCTTGGAAAGCCAGCGGCCCTGGTTTGGGTCCCACATATGAGGGCCAGTGACACTGCCCTAAAAAGAAAACTACTCATCTTTACCTTGGCTCTAGATAAGCTACTATAATAATTTGCAAACACGAACATGGGTTCATGACCATTTCAAACTACCTATTGTTAGGAGACAATTCATGAGTTTCAAGTTCCTGCACATCTTGTGAGCAGGGGCACTGTCTGTATTCCAGACTATCTTTTCAATGGTTTATATAGTAAGCAGTCTTAGAAGAGAACGATAATGTCTCCCTCTGGACCAGAGGGCAGATTTGCTGATAACCTTGGAAGGTAGTCATAGTTTTCTACCTCTGTAGAAAAAGACAGGCTTGCTTACTGCCCATTATAAAATACCTGTGTTCCGTAAGGTCAGCCTTCCTTTCCTATAATGCAACCCGCTGCATATATAGATGTCAGCTGGATCACTCTGTGGGGCTTGGGGAGCCAACACAAATGCTGATGCTCTAGCTGCTGCTATTACTTTGAGTAATATAACCTGTCCTTGGTCCCTGGCCCCAGGGTAGCGTGTGTCTTCTGCCAAAGTCCATGAAATTATGGTAGGCTAACTGTGGCAAGGTGAAATCTCATACCGTTCACAGTTCTTCATGCCTAGGTGGTCCAAACACGTTATACCGGAAATTTATTTTAAATTAGCCCTAGGTTGATGGTACCCCTAGATAGCTAGTATAAACAAAAGAAAATCCTCTCTGGAAGAACACCCTTCAACTCAGACCTCAAACAATGGTACAGATAATATTCCAAGAAACCATGAGCTTTTATTTTTTTATTTTTTTTTAAGATTTTATTGGGGAATTGGGGGAGGGGAGCAGCACTGGGGAATCGGGGAAGGGGAACAGACAAGTTGCTGTTCCTCTGTTCTTCAGTCTAGCTGCGGAGGACGTTGCTTCACTGGCCCATGTTGCTATCATCATTGTGCTCTTCCCGGATGAGGCAGATCGGTCGCCAGCCTCTGGATGTCGCTCACTGCGGCTATTGGCAGCTCACGCTGGCTGCCGGCCACTCACTGTAGCCTATGGCAGCCCACTGCAGCAGGGGCTGCAGCCTACACCGTCGCTGGGGCTCGCACAGCCCAGCTCCAGGTGGAGCTGTTGTTAGCTGTAGAGGGCAGTGTCACTGGCCCTCATATGTGGGATCCCAACCGGGGCCGCCGGCATCCCAAAACCAGCTCCCAACCAATGCACCACTCGGCTGGCCCTGTGCTTTTATTTTTATTTATTTATTTATTTATTTATTTATTTATTTGAGGGCAGTGTCACTGGCCCTCATATGTGAAAACCGAACCGGGGCCACTGGCTTCCCAAGCCAGCGCTTAACCACTGCGGCACTAGGCCGGCCCAAGAAACCATGAGCTTTTAGTCAAAAAAAAAAACAATATTGGGCCGGCCGAGTGGCGCATTGGTTAAGAGCTGGTTTGGGGATGCCAGTGGCCCCGGTTCGGATCCCATATATGAGGGCCAGTGATACTGCCCTCTACAGCTAACAACAGCTCCACCTGGAGCTGGGCTGTGCGAGCCCCAGCGACAGTGTAGGCTGCAGCTCCTGCTACAGTGGACTGCCATAGGCTACAGTGAGTAGACAGCAGCCAGCGTGAGCTGCCAATAGGTGCAGTGAGCGACCATCCAGAGGCCGGCAACCGATCTGCCTCATCTGGGAAGAGTGCAATGACAATACCAACATGGGCCAGTGAAGCAACATCCTCCGCAACTAGACTGAAGAACAAAAAGACAGCAACTTGTCTGTTCCCCTTCCCCAATTCCCCAACACTGTTCTCCTCCCACAATTCCCCAATAAAAAAATCTTAAAAAAAAAAAATCATGAATTAGAGTCAGTCTCACAAAACTTCAGCTATTAGAATTATTAGATACAGAATATAAAATACATATGTTTAATACCTTTAAAGAAATAAAAGATGAGATTGAAAATTTGAGCAAGAAACAAGAGTCTGTTAAAAAATGATCAGTCAAGTTTGCAAAGGACCCAAATAAGACTGTTAGAAAAGAGATAAAAGAGGTATAACTTGGAGAATTTTTTTTTTTTTTGAGGGCAGTGTCACTGGCCCTCATATGTGGGACCCGAACCTGGGCCGCTGGCTTCCCAAGCCAGCGCTTAACCACCACGCCACTCAGCCAGCCCTATAACTTGGAGATTTTGAAGGCTTGGTTCCAGAGCACCACAAAAAAGCAAATATCACAATGAAATGAGTCACATGAACTTTTTGTTTCCTAGTGCATACAAAAGTTATATTTACATTATACTGTAGGCTATTTGGTGTGTAACGTCATATGTCTAAAAAAAGTACTTACCTTGATTAAAAATGCTTTATTGCCCAAAAATGCCAACCGTCACCTAAGCCTTCAGTGAGTTGTAATCTTTTTGCTGATGGAGGGTCTTACCTTCAATTTATAAAACGCACAATATCTGTGAATTGCAATAAAATAAAGCACAAGACAGGTATGCCTGTGATTGTCGAAGTGAAAATTTTAGTGGATGGGTTAAACATCAGTATATATTCAGCTGAAAAAAGAATGAGTGTGTTGGAAAATAGATCTGAAGAAATTACCCAGAATATAATACAGAGCAAACGTGAAAAGAAGATGATGAGCTATGGAAGACAGAGTAAAAGGGTCTACATATGTTGAATCAGTTCCAGAGGAAGAGAAGAGAAAGACTAAAGAAGAGGTAATATTAAAAATTATTATTTTGGCAGGGCTGCATTCATATATTTTTAGGCATTTTAAGTTTTCCAGAAAAAAAAATTAAAAAATGAAAGCTATCCTAGACATAGAATAAGGGATGAATATGCAAAAGTAAATAATAGATACAGCTAATTTTAAGCAACAATTGGCTTCTAAGAATGTGTGTAAAGTGTAAATTTAATTAAAGTCAAACTGAGAGCTTCTTGTTTAAAAGGGAACTGATAAATTTTTCTGTAACATAATAAAGTTTCTTTTTTTTTTTTTTTTTTGAGGGCAGGGTCACCCTCATATGTGGGACCTGAACCAGAGCTGCTGGCTTCCCAAGCCAGCGCTTAACCACCATGCCACTTGGCCGGCCCTCTTTTTTCTTTTTATTTGGGGAATTGGGGAGGGGGACCAGCCAAGTTGTTGTTCTTCAATTTTAGTTTTGTTGTGGGAATTGGGGAAGGGGACCAGCCAAGTTGTTCTTCAGTTTTACTTGTGGAGGGCGCCAGTCACCATGTGGCTGCCCATCAGCAGCTTGTGGCCTCTACGCTCAAGGTTTCTGTGTTACAATTTTAGTTGCTGGTGGGCATAGCTACCATCCCATGTGGGAGTAGAACCAGCAGCCTTGTTGTTAAGAGCACACGCTCTGTCCACTGAGCCATCCAGGCGACAGCTCAGCTCAAGGTGCTGGTTCAGTCTTAGTTGCGGGCTGGCGTAGCCTACCATTGAACAGGCAACCTTGTTCTTAGGAGCATATGCTCTCACCAGCTGAGCCATCCTGCCACCTGTTGTCCGCTGACCTGCAGCTCAGCTCAGGCACAGCATCACTGGCTCATGTGGGAATCGAACCGGCAGCCCCGTTGCTCAGAGCTCAGACTCTTTTTTTTTTTTTTTTTTTTTTTATTTAAAGATTTTATTGGGGAATTGGCGGAGGGGAACAGCGTTGGGAAATCGGGGAAGTTGGGAAATCGGGGAAGGGGAACAGACAAGTTGCTGTCTTTTTGTTCTTCAGTTTAGTTGCGGAGGATGTTGCTTCACTGTTGGTATCGTCATTGCGCTCTTCCCGGATGAGGCAGATCGGTCGCTGGCCTCTGGATGTCGCTCACTGCGGCTATTGGCAGCTCACTCTTGGCTGCCAGCCGCTCACGCTGGCTGCGGGCCACTCACTATAGCCTATGGCAGCCCACACCATCACCGGGGCTCGCACAGCCCAGCTCCAGGGGGAGCTGTTGTTAGCTGTAGAGGGCAGTGTCACTGGCCCTCATGTGGGATCCGAACCTGGGCCGCTGGCATCCCAAAACCAGCGCTTAACCAATGCGCCACTCGGCCGGCCCAGAGCTCACACTCTTAAGCTAACTCTTAACCAACTGAGCCACTTCGCTGGCCCCATAATGTAGTTTCTAATACGTGTTATGAAGCCAGCTATACATGGTTAGGCTTCTTCCCACCTTCCCTAACAATTGGGAAATATGTTTTGTAACTCATAACCGTACCAAGTAAAAGCTCACATACTAGCCTCATCTTAAAAATGAAATGCAAGAATAACAAATAACTGAAGGAATTGCTGATTTTAATCTCTATCCTTTTTTTTTTTTTTTTGGCTGAGCCATCCTGCCACCTGTTGGCAGCTCAGCGGCAGCTCAGCTCGGGCTGGGCATTGAACTGCTGTTGCTCAGAGCTCAGCTCGCACTATTGAGTGAGCTCTTAACTAACTGAGCCACTCGGCCGGCCCTTGTACTTTGTTTTTTTTAACGATTTTATTGAGGAATTTGAGGAGGAACAGCATTGGGGAATCGGGAAAGGGGAACAGACAAGTTCTTTGTGTCTTCAATCTAGTTGTGGAGGACGTCGCTTCACTGGTCCATATTGGTATTACCATTGTGCTCTTCCCAGCTGAGGCAGATCAGTCGCTTGTCATTGGATGGCCGCTCACAGCAGCTCATGGTAGCTCTCACCAGCTGCCAGCTGCTCACTCTGGCTGCCAGCCACACACAGCAGCTCATGGCAGCCCACTGCAACAGGGGCTGCAGGCTATGCAGTCGCCAGCAACTCACAGCAGCCCAGCTCCAGATTGAGCTGTTCTTCACCATCTTAGCTGTAAAGGGCACAGAGTCACTGGCCCTCATGTGGGATCCAAACCTGGGCCCTGCCACTCAGAGCTGGCATCCCAAACCAACACCTAATCAACGCACCACTCGGCTGGCCCATGCTTTTTCATTTTTGTAACAAATTTCTTATGGAAATCTTACAATATCAATATGAGTCTCAATTTTAGTACTTAAGACCCAACACAGTGCCAAAACAGGTACTCAATGAATAGCTGTTGAATGAATGAATGATTGAATTCATTAATTCATAAATACATAAAGATGATACCTAAATCTGAAAGGTTCTGAGAGGGCCAGCCGAGTGGCTCAGTTGGTTAAGAGCTCGCTCAAGAGTGCAAGCTGAGGGCTGGCCGAGTGGCACGGTGGTTAAGAGCTGGCTTGGGATGCCAGCGGCATCCCACATATGAGGGCCAGTGACACTGCCCTCTAAAAAAATAAAATAAGTAAGATAAAATGAAGGTATTAATATTAAAAAAATTAAAAAATTTTTTAGAAAAGAGTGTGAGCTGAGCTCAGAGCAACAGCAGTTTGATGCCCCGCTGGAGCTGAGCTGCTGCTGAGCTGCCAACAGGTGGCAGGATGGCTCAGCTAAAAAAAAAAAAAAAAAAAGAAAAGCATTCTGGGAAAAAGATAGGACTAACAAGAAAAATTCATAAATATAAGTGACTATATCATTGTTAAACAACCTGATGTTTTTGAAACTAACAATTGGGGTTTAGGAATTCTCTACTTTGCCTCTCTATATCTATATAATATTGCAGCTCTTTGTTATATTGTGGAATGATTGTGAACCAGCACAGGGTTCAAGGTTGTATCATCTAACAGGCCCACCACACAACTCTACCCATGTGTTACTTAGCAACATTTCCCTGTCCCCTCTCTTACCTCCTGTTGGGAAACCCTCTCAGAGGTTGTGGAACTTGACAGGGGTGAGGGAAAATCCAGTGAGTGATACTTTATGTCCAGGAATTTTCAGAATCTATAGATGACTTTTGGTTTTTGTTTTTCTTTCTAGCTTTTTCTTTATTTAAAGGTCTAATATATAATACAGAGGGTGCGAAAAAAAAAAAGTATATGCAGTTTAAGAAAGGAAAAAACTGTTAAAATTGTAATAATACATACCGATAATAAAAGATGAGGGCCGGCCGAGTGGCGCGGTGGTTAAGCGCTGGCTTCCCCGGTTCGATCCCATATATGAGGGCCAGTGACACTGCCCTCAAAAAAATAAAAAATAAAAAAATAAAATAAAATAAAAGATGAATACAAGTTGGATGTATACATTTTTTTGGCACCCCTGGTATACTTGTATATGTATATATATTAGAATTTACTGCACAGTGGAAGATGCAGAACAGAAACATGTTTGACTGGAATAGGGTCCTTTAGCACTGGCTCTTCCACATCTTAATTGCTAAAGATATTGCTGTTAGGAAATGCTGATACTCCCCATCTTGCACTTGGGTTTACAGTCCTGTCCAGTTAAGCAATACACTGCTTCACACTGGAGACCTGAATTCAAATGAGTTTCAACGGACTTTTATGTGGGTCAGCAGGGGCATGAAAAGGAAAATAAATGAGTACAAAGGAGGAAAGAATCACTCTATATAACTCCTTGGGTATAAGTATTAATCTGAATTGGTAACGTAAACACTACTAGAGTATAATTATAATTCCTAGTAGATAAAGTATAGACATCAATAGAAATTGGACAAAGCTAAGCTAAAATTACTACAACATTTTGTTCATATAACTGCTTTCTTAGAAAAAAAAAACTTAAGTTTTAAAATATCCATTGGAAAATTAATTAAAGTAATAAATAAATTGAAGTGATTAATTACCTCCTCGAATATTGTATTTCTTAGGAAAAGATTATATTATTGTTAAGGCTAAGTGAAAGTAATGCTAGATACGAAATAGGTTGTAGAAATAGTAAAGTGAATGGAAAAGTTTCACATTTCATTTAGGTATGAAACTAAATAAACAGTATTGGGACTTCACTCTTCAGGTAGGTAAGAGTTAGATTGTCATATATAAACTCATAAAATATTCTAATTTTTAATTATGGAAGGATAGAAATAATTTAGTTCCTTTCACCTAAAATGATGATGATTTTCATTTTTAGCCTACCTCACTTTCATAAGGATTTAATGATTGTAAACTGTGATTGACATAAATAAATATATGGTTTTTATTATCTCAGAATTTGAAAGTCATTCAAAGAGGAAGCTACTTAAAAACTACATGCTTTATGATATAACCAGATACCAAAGTATTCATAATTATCTGATATTTGCACATGTAAATAGTTATCTACTATTTTTAATGGGATTTCCCCTGCTTCACATTTTTGTTATTCTTACATTCTGTGGGATAAAATTCATTACTTGAGTTTATCCTGAAATGTATAAATTCCTAGTTTCGTGCATTGTATGTATGGTCCTCTGAAGAGTCCCGATCTTATGCTAAGTACAAAGTAGACACAGTAAACTTTTGCTCAGTTGAAAAGTACAGTGGTGGATTTTTAATAAGTAATACTGAACTGGCTCTGTAAAAATATGCGGTTAGGTATGTTTATGAATCTACCTGGGGAGATTCTCTCCACATTCTGAGGGCATGCTGAAAATTCTTTATTTTGATAATTTCTGAGCAGCGGCTCTCTCAGAGATCTCTATACCATATAGTGTGTTAAAATAAGGTTTCAACAAGGAACCAAGAATAACATTCCATTCCCCCCAAAAAAGTAATCTTACATTTAAAAAAAAAAACAAAATAATTGAAAGGAAATACCTTGCATGTGATATGAAGCAGTGTTTTCAATATCTGATGGTAAGGAGCTGAGAGCATTGTCCAGCAAAGCATTATCAGTCCCATTAATTATGTCAATGTATGAAGGAGAATTTTATCTTGTTTTCAGACTTTAATTTACTGAATAGATTAAGGTTATAATTTATTTATTTTTTTTTTTGATGGCAGGGTCACTGGCCCTCACATGTGGGACCCGAAAGCCAGCTCTTAACCACCGCGCCACTCGGCCGGCCCTAAGGTTATAATTTTAAACAATAACTTTCTTCATTGCAAATTCTCCATTATTGTTTTAGAATCTGGTCTCTCTAGTAGATAAAATCTGTCTAGGTTGATATTTTACTTCATTTTGGTTCTTGCAAAATTCCTTTTTCTCCCAGATTGTTAAGAATTCTGAGATCAAGAAAATAAATGAGGGCTGGCCGAGTGGCACGGTGGTTAAGAGCTGGCTTGGGACACCAGCAGCCCCAGTTCGGGTCCCACATATGAGGACCAGTGACACTGCCCTCAAAAAAAAAAAAAAGTAAATGGAAAATGTCTAAAAATGTCAATGTATACTTAAAACACTGTAACTACATGTATTAAATACATTGCAGGTTAGAAACCTGCAAGATGTAATAGATTTTACAAAACAGTACTGAAACAACAAATCATAATAGATGTAATAACTTTATTACATTTACTCACAATACAGTTTAAATAATTATAAATTAATAAATGTCATCAAATTATATAGATTATTCATCAGGTAGACTTATCATCTGTTTCTTCCAACATCTACCAGAACTGAAGAACAGGCTGAATCTTGAGGGGTGATCCTTTGTGCATCTCTTAATAAGCACCCTGTAACTATAATAGAAGGATCCAGGTGTCTCTTTTTTTTTTTTTTTTTTTTTTTCATATGTGGGAACCGAACCGGGGCCACTGGCTTCCCAGGCCAGCGCTTAACCACCGCGCCACTCGGCCGGCTCATCAGGTGTCTCTTTTGTATGATAATGCAAAGACATGTCCTCCCCTCTCTGATACGTCCCTGTTCACAACCAACTTAAAACAGATTACAGGGGATCTGTAGGATCCAGGTAGTTACACATAGGTATGAAAAGGTAGAAGCATGATGTGCCCAAAATGAGCTTTTTAAAACAGTTGAGTCAGGGATTCTTGGTTACATGCAAAAGGAAGCTATCCAAATTAAAAAGGGGATGATTAGAAGTTCAGAGGAAAATCTCACGGATTTCAGACACAAGTACAGAGATGGTCAAAGTTGTCAAACCAGTACTCTCTCCATCTTTCTCAAGGGCTGTATGATTTCTGCTTCCTTTGGAATATATCCATCCAGGTTATGGCTTATCTTTGAAGATCGGATTTCACAGTTTATTTGCATGCACACAGCAACAAATGGCTGCCAATCCGGAGTCTACCTAACGTTATAGCTCTAGTGTCCCCCACGGAGTTACTGACTCAATATCTAGGTATCTAATCAAGCAAAAGAATCTGATTGGGTTAGGTGTTCTTCCCTGGTCCCCCAGCCATGGCTGGGAGACAAGGTCTAATGCAAATAGGGCTGCCCCACCAGAAAATGTGGGTAGGGCAGATTCTCTCAGAAGGGAATGTGGGTGGGGATGAAATAATTATTATACTATCACAAGTTCCCAGGCTGAAGTTGGACTTTCTCAGTTGTTTTTTTTTTTTAAGTCTCTTTCAAGTTGGGAGTTGGCAATGGATGGCAGAAGAGACAAATTACATCAGCATATTCTCCTATTTCAAAACAAGGCAGGATATTGATGTATGGCAGGTATATCTTGGTCTATTAAAAATGGAAGGAAGGGGCCGGCCAAGTGGGGCAGTGGTTAAGCACTGGCTTCGGAAGCCAGCGGCCCTGGTTCAGGTCCCACATATAAAGGCCAGTGACACTGCCCTCAAAAAGAAAAAAAAAAATAAGGAAGGAGAGGTGTACTAGGTGTTCTTGGTTCCCAATTATCTCTCTAGCTTCTAGAATGAGTGGAAGCTTTAAGTGACCAACTGAAGCCTGTTTACAGATGCCAGGACACCTTTTGTTGTTCAGCTCCACATAAGGTATCCTAAGAGAGATAACATATTGATAATAATAGTTTATTGCTCCATTATTCCAGTGTCTTTCTCAAGCAAGAAGAGTATAAGAGAATAAGCCATGAACAGAACTTAGCCAATTCTTTAATACTTTGGTTCCGTTGCTCTAATAATACCATGTTATGTATAATAAAAACAGAACAATCACATTTCATTTCTCAGTTTAATAGTTTATAGAGATCACTTGCTTTTATTAATTGTTATAGGTTTTAATAAGTTATAGTGACAATTTGCTTTTACTAACTCTCTGCATAAAACATGGTATATTCAGTTTAGCACAGTGCTTATCAAGAAACATAGTTACTAAGGTACAGCATGGTGATTATAGTTAACAATACTGTATTGTATATTTGAAAATTGTAAGAGAATAAATCTTAAAAGTCCTCATCACAAGAAAAAAAATGAAAAAGAAATTGGATTGTGATGGATGGTAGCTAGATGATTATGGTAATCATTTCACAGTGTATACAAATATTGAATCATTATGTTGTACACCAAAAACTAATATAATGTTATATGTCACGTATATCTCAATTTCTAAACAAACAAACAAACAAACAAATAATTGAGTTTAAAAAGAAAGGAAAGAAAGAAACCTAGGTACTACCTGAGACTGGATAGAGTCTTCAGTTAAGAATACTTTTTTCTCAAAATTTTGAAGATATTGCTCCTTTGCCTTTAAGCTTCCAATGTTGTTTCATAAGATGTATAAATGTCTAATCATTATGTTGTTTGTTATGTGCCTTGGTTTGGGTCTTTTTTCCCCACATTCATTGTGTGGCGCAATTGGTGAGCCCTTTCAGTCAATGTCCTCTTTTTCTGAAATATTTTTTTAATTAATAAATTAATTTATAATTACCTTGCCTCTTTTCTTTCTTTCTAGAACTCTTATTATTTGGTAATGGGGACTCTTGGACTAATCAACTCTTGGACAAATCAACTAATCTTTTCTCTTCTATCTTTAATCTCTGGCTTGTCCTACTTTATCATAGACTTCTTCAAATTTATCTACCACACTTTTTTAAAAACTAAGCTATCCTATTTTTAATTTCTAAGCACTCTTATATGTTCTTTGAACATTTCTTATTTAATAATATTCTGTTTTTTCTTGTGTTTTGTTTTTATGAATAGAGTATCTTTTCTTATCCCTATGGAGTATAATTATGGTCTTTTTTCTTAGAAATTTACTCCTACTTCCTACATTATTTGTTTCTTCTGGTTTCCTTTCTGCTTTTTTACTTTGATCTCTCTATCATTAAATGTTGAAGGCTTTCTTCAAATATCTAATATTTGGCTATTAATATTTAAGCATGAAGGACTTTATGTTTTGTTTTGTTTTTTTTAGCTGAGCCACCCTGCCACCTGTTGGCAGCTCAGCTCGAGCTGGACATCGAACTGCTGTTGCTCAGAGCTCAGCTCGCACTCTTTTTTTTTTTTTTTATTCTTTTTTTTTTTTATTATTCTTTTTTTTTTTTTAATAAGAGGGCAGTGTCACTGGCCCTCACATGTGGGATTCGAACCCAGCCGCTGGCTTCCCAAGCCAGCTCCTAACCACCGCGCTACTCGGCCAGCCCTCAGCTCGCACTCTTGAGCGAGCTCTTCACCAACTGAGCCACTATGCTGGCCCATAAGCATGAAGGACTTTAAAACAGATGGTAAGTACTTGGCTTCTGGATTTGTGGGCCTATCCATAGGAAGACCAAGTTGAGTTTTGTTTTGTCTTTTTTTTGAAACGAGGCTCAATGTCAGAATGTAAATGGAGGTTTTTCAGTAAAGCTACACAGTTTCTACAGAATAGAAGCCCCAAACTCTAGGAGATATAAGCTTGATTCTGCCTGTGCAATTAGACATTAAACCTGGGTGAAGGGGGAGAATAGGGCTAATTTTCCCTAAGAATTTGTAAATTAAATATTCAATAAAATTTACTTTCCATAATACTTCACTTGAAAGTTTACCATAAGCAACAGATGCAATAACTGCATTTCTGTAAATATTTGTCCTCGGAAAATGTGGGCTTTTTAATTTCATTCTGACAAGTTTTTTGAGGTAGAGTGGCTGGTGGGACCCAAAAGATTAAAAATCTCTACTCTAAGAAAACTTTATGTCTACCAGTGGAACAGGAAGACTAGGGAAGAGTTGGGGCTTTTGGTCTTTAAACCACAGCTGTAAAAGGTTGTTAGAAGCTATATTCCTGAAATAACAAATCTGTGAACTCCGGCATCAGTACCTTAGACCCCAGAAGGGCCCTGCCCTGGACCCTGCATGTCACAAACATACCCCACATTGCAGCATTTATTAAATAACACATGGGCACTTCTGTCACTTGAAATCCAGGGCACATTGCTGGCACGGTGTGACTCATAAACCTCCACATCCAGAAATAACACCAATTAGACCCCAGGGAAATACTTCTCCACATCCCTTGCCTTATGTCCACAATACAAAAGGCAACTGAATGCAAATGCCATAAAAATTTGTGGTTTAGAGTGCTGTTAACATAGAAGGAAGACCTTCCTTTGGAATGTGGGGAGGATTTGGATAGTAGAAGCTGTTAAATGAAAGGGAAAAAAATAATTAACTTGTCAAATTCTTTTTCTCATTGCAAATGGAATAGCTTTTGGCCTAATGTAGTATCTTTTCCCAGTGTCAGGTATCCGTTTTCTTGTTTTTCTCAGGACACCAGAGATACTCACAAATTAAGATGAAATTTCAAACAGTTGAGCATGGTGGCTGAGAAACTTTTGCAATACTGAAACTTTTATATTATTCTTAAATTTGTGTATATCTAGGTATAGACATGACAATACATGAAGATACAGACTCTTTACATGAGTAGTAAAATGGACATGTACTAGAATTGCAGATAGTTTAATTTTCACAAAGATATTTAATAGGTTTCATTAAATTTTCAAAAATTAAACTTAAAAACTATTTTTGTAATTGTAAACTTAAGAGTTGTGATTATTGGGCCGGCCCAGTGGCTCAGTTGGTTAAGAGCTTGCTCAAGAGTGCGAGCTGAGCTCTGAGCAACAGCAGTTCAATGCCCAGCCCAAGCTGAGCTGCCACTGAGCTGCCAACAGGGAGCAGGATGGCTCAGCTAAAAAAAAAAAAAAGAGTTGTGATTATTAATTATAATTCATATATTTATTGTCTTTAATTTTAACAGATTATACATTTTGGAAGAAAAATAGCTTTTTGAAGTATCTGGAAAGAATTTTAAGTTGTGATTTTTTTTTTTTACATTTACTTTATATTTTTATACACATCAAAAACAATTATCACTCATAATCTCAGTGAAGCCTCACAACAACCTTGGTGGCAGAACTCACATTTACACTAGAGAAAACCATGTTTTCAACATCACAAAGTGACAGATTTGTGACAACCAGTGGTATACTAGTAAATGTTTAACATCTATCTCTTGGAGGATATGGAGAGCGCTGATTGTACAGTTTAACAATTTCCTTGAAGTAAATACTCCCACTGGAGCCAATTTCAAGCTACCAATGTGATATTAACTGGCTCCTAAAAGTTCTGAAAATTTAACAAATGGCTCTTGCAAACAAGAAGGCAGCTCCAGCACACCACCCAACAACTTTAAATTTAATCCAGAAATATATGAAAACTTTATATATGTGCTTTGTTTTGAGATTGGGATATCAAAATAAAACATATAGATGTTCCAATTTAGTTGGCAGATTAAACCAACAATGAAGCCATTAAATGGTAATGTGGTCTTAATTACAAATGCTTTTGGAGTTTCCAGAGGGTAGTCAGTGTCACCAAGAAGTTCTAAACAAGGCCTCAATGATCCCCATGCCCTTGTGGAATGCACCCTTCTTTAGTGTGGGCAGAACTTGTGACTATTTCCTTGTAACTGTCTTAAGCAATAGAATATGGCAAAGATGTAAAGGTATTGGGATGCCACTTCCATGATAGATTGTAACTTGTGTCTTACTAGCAGACTGTCTGTTTCTGGCTTTGACAAAACAAGCTGTTATGTTATGAGCTGACCTATGGAGCGGCCCATGTGGCAAGGAACTGAAGCCCTCAGTTCAGAAGCTTGTAAGGAACTGAATTCTGCCAGCAACCATGTGGGCCTGGAAGCAGATCCTTTCACAGCCAAACCTTGAGATGAGACTGCAATACAGACCAATAATAACTTGACTGCAGTTTTGTGACAGACCCTCAAACAGAGGACCCAGCTAAGTAAGCCGTTTGCAAACTCCCGAGCCACCACAAATAATGAGATAATAAATGTGTGTATTTTTTAAGCCACTAAGTTTGTGTGATTTGTTATGTAGCAGTAGACAGCTAATACAGTCAATATGTGCTGGAGAATTGCCCTAGAGAATATTATGTGGAATTGTAGCTAGTACTGGAAATTCAATGAAATTTTGATAGTGCAGGGAATGGAGGTTACTTTGAAGGAATGTTGACTCAGTTAATTTGAAAGAGTAGTATCTATTAGGAGTGAACTGAAAGACTCATTTACGCAACTAATACTGATTGAATCTAACCTCATGTTAAATACTTTTTTGGGCAATGCTGTATAAACAGTATTGAGCAAAGACAAACAAGTTTTTATGTAGCTTAAAGTCTAATTGAGTATAAGAGGAAGCTGACAATCAACAAGTAAATGCAAGAGAACAATAAGAATTATGCAGAAAATTAAAGCAGAATGGTGTGTTATGGAGTGACTAGTGGCTACTGTGGATTAGGTGGTAAGGAAAGGTGTGGCAGGCCTGTAGATTGTCTCCCACACCCATACTCTCCCTCTTTCTTTTTAGTAATAGAATCACCCAGTTTTTGACCAGGCAACTAGCTACCCAGGTAGCAACCATATTTTCCAGCCTCCCTGGTAGCTAGGTGTGAACATGTGACTAAGTGAGCAGAACCGATGTTACTATTTCCAGGTCATGTTTTCATAAGGAAATTATGTTTTTTCCACTTTATCCATTTTCCATACTGGAATATAGACAGATGTGGGCCAGCTTCAATCATGTGAATGAAGATTGCATTCAATGATAACAGGCTAGAAGGAAACTGAGTCCCTGAATGATCTCATGGAGCAGAATTGCCCAATCACCCTTTACCACCTGCCTACCTCTGGACTGTTATGTGAGAGAGAAACACACTTTTATCTTTTTTTGGTTATTATATTTGGGGATCTCTTTGTTTTAGTAGCTTAGCCTGTGCCCTACTACCACAGGTGACCTCTCAGAAGAGGTAACATTTAAGCTACGACCTAAGTGACATGAATGAACAAGTCATACAAAGAGGAGGAGAAACAGCATTTCAGAGAAATGAAAAGGGACCTAAAAGGAGAAAGATAAGTATGGCTGGGGCACAGGGAGTGAATGGTAGAGATGAGCTTGGAGAAGAATAAGTATGGGACCAGATCCCATAGGGGTTTAAAGACTAAGATAAGGAATTTTGATTTTAAGTGTGATGGGAAATCGTTGGAAAATTTTAAAATATTAAAATAGAGGAAGTGTCATAATTATATTTATATTTTAAAAACATCAGTCTGGCTGCTCTGTGGTAAATCATCTGAGGGGGCCAAAATGAAAGCAGGGAAAATAGTTAGAAAACTACTGCAGTAGCCCAAGAGAACTAATTTTAGTACTCTGAACTAGGGTAGTGATAGCAGCGAAGTTACAAGATAAATTCTTGAAATGTTTTAGAAGTATCATCATAAAGGCTAATGATAGACTGGATTGGTAGTCGGAGTGCAGGAAAGAGTGGAATCAAAGATGACCCTGGGCTTGAGCACCTGCTAATTAATGAGATGGTTGCTGCATGAAGGGGAGAACATAAGGAGGCAGGGGTAGATGAGAAAGGTCAGCCAGGGAGTTTGAGTTGAGAACAGCTAGGGTTTTGTTTTTGTTTTGGGGGGGAGGGGACAGGTTTTGCTATGAAAAGGAACATCTCTTTTAGTCATGTTAGCTTTGATGTACTTAGTAGACATTCAAGTGGAAATGTCAGGTAGGCAAGTGTCCCAAAGGTCTGGAATTCAAAGGTGTCTGAGCTGGAGGTAGAGATTTGAAAGTCATTAGTATATGGATGTGTCTTAAAGCCATGAAATGGATGAAGTAGGTGACTTTGGGAGAGAGTGCACAAAGGAAAGAGGACAGAGGAGAAGCCAACGGCATTTTAGCATTGGGAAGGATATCCAGATATAGAAAGAAAACCACACACACACACACACACACACAAAGAGGCATCACAAAAACCTAGAGAATTGTTTTAAGGAGGAAGATGTAGTTAATTGTATCACAAACCATTGAAAGACTGAGTAAAAAGGATTGACACTGTTCTTTGAACCATTGGCTTTGACAAGATGTGGGCCTTGAGAAGTGCCATTCCAGTCAAGTGGTAGGGATAAATACCCACTTGGAGGGTTTGAAGAAGAGATGAAGAGGTGAAGACCGATGTCTTGATGTCTTTCAGTCATTTTTGCTATGAAGGAGAACAGGAAAATTAGGAGATAGCGGAAGGGAGAAATAGGGTCAAGTAAGGATTTTTTAAATGTAGGTAAGATCTCAATAGGAAGGATTACTAGAGATTAAGAGGGGGAGAGGTAAAATGCCATATGAAGGCCTAGGGGATGGGAGTCCTTTAAGTCTTTATATATATATATTTTTTAAGACTTTATTGGGGAATTGGGGGAGGGGAACAGTGTTGAGGAATTGGGGGAGGGAACCAGCCAAGTTGTTGTTCTTCAGTCTTCATTGTGAAGGGCACCAGTTGCCATTTGACTTCCCGTGGGCAACTTGTGGCCTCTAAGCTCAAGGTGCTGTGTTCAATCTTAGTTGCATGTGGGCATAGCCACCATCCCATGCGAGAGTCGAACCAGCAGCCTTGTTATTAAAAGCTCATGCTCTATCCTCTGAGCCATCTGGGCGGCAGCTCAGCTCAAGGTGCTGAGTTCAGTCTTAGTTGTGGGTGGGCATAGCCACCATCCCATGTGGGAGTCGAACGCGGCAGCCTTGTCGTTAAGAGCGCACGCCCTATTCACTGAGCCCCCTGGGTGGCAGCTCAGCTCAAAGTGCCAAGTTCAATCTTTAGTTGTGGGTGGGCGTAGCCCACCATTGAACAGGCAATCTTGTTGTTACACCAGCTGAGCCATCCTGCCACCTGTTGGCAGCTCAGCGACAGTTCAGCCAGGGCACAGCGTTCACTGGCCCAAACTGGCGGCCCCGTTGCTCAGAGCACGCACTGTAAGCCAACTCAACCAACTGAGCCACTCAGCCGGCCCCTAAGTCTTTAAATAATCCTTTCTGTGCAAAGTGCAAAAATGTTCAATAAGCATTTTTTTAAAACTGATAAAGTGGGAAAAATGGTCACTCTGATGGAAATGGGGCTGATGATAAAGGGATGATGTTTTAAGTACATGTTTTTAAGTATATGTTTTAAGTACAGTGAAATATTTAAATAAGATTAGCTGACTAACTTATTGATTTGTACAAGGGGCTTTGAGCTTCAAGATAGTAATGATGGTTAAGAAAAATATATTTTACAAAGAACCAGTCTAGTTGGTAGGCACTTTTAAAATGATCCTATGTCAAATTAACAAGGACTTATCTTGCCAAGATTTTTGGCCCTATTTTTTTCAAGATTTTTGGCACTTTTATATTAAATTAAATTGCACTGGGAAAAAACATAATAGTAATTGAAAAGCAACTAATTATAAGCAATTATAAGCCAAATTATGTTTATACCACAATTAGTGTTTGAGGTGGTTTAGTAGGCTGATGCTTCATTTCAATAAGCAACATCAAATAACTGAATAGCTTGTAAAACACATAAATACTTCTTTTATCTTTATTCCAAGTATAACACCACACTCTTTGAATTATCATAATAAAATAAGCAACATTTATATTCTTTTGTCCTAATCCCATTTGAGTTGGATGCTTTTAAAAACATAGCAGTAGTGGCCCGGCTGAGTGACCCATTGGTTAAGAGTTGGCTTGGGACGCCAGCTCTGAGCAGCAGGACCCTGGTTTGGAGCCCACATGAGAGCCAGTGACACTGCACCCTCTACAGCTAAGATCGTGAACAACAGCTCCACCTGGAGCTGTGGGTGATGATGGTGTGGGCTGCAGTGGGGCTGCAGTGGGCTGCAATGAGCTACCGTTAGAGGCCAGCCGCTGGTGTGAGCAGCCATCCAATGGCCAAGGAATGACTGCCTTACCCGGGAAGAGTGCAATGACAATACCAACATGGGCCAGTGAAGTGACATCCTCCACAACTAGACTGAAGAACAAAAAGACAGCAACTTGCCTGTTTCCCTTCCCCGATTTCCCAATAAGATCTTTATAAATAAATACATGGCAATAGTAGTATACATACCTACCACACAACATAGCTTCTTTCAACAGCTTTTATGGAGAAATGTGAACAAATACATTTTTTTTTCTTTTTTTCTGAGGGCAGTGTCACTGGCCCTTACATGTGGGACCCGAACCCTGGCCGCTGGCTTCCAAAGCCAGCGTTTAACCACCACGCCACTCGTCCGGCCCTTAAATATTTTTTATGACAAGTTACACCCTGCAGGGAATCTAGAGTGCAAACTCAAACTATGTCTTTTTCATTAGGGTTTTCATGCTTACAACATTTTCTTGTTTCACTTTTAGTTGAGTTTTTCTCTGGGGATGATAGGGAGAAATCTTTTGTCTTGTGACAATGGTAATTTTAACTCACATGTCAGGTTGGCATTTTTCTCCCAGATTTCCAAGTACATAACTTTGTTACCACAATTTTGTCAATTCAGGTTAAAACTGTTTGACTACGACTTGACAACTGTTTTACACTTTATGTTGATTACTGAAATATTAGATTCATGGTTCTTTAAAACCACCATTTGTGATAGCTTTGAATACTTTATGTTAATTTCCATGTAAATTCTGATGCCCTGAGATGACAGCACTTATAACTTTTGGTGGTTGGTCAGGGGACCCCTTTCAATTAGTTCAACTTGAGACAATTCAAAGAAAAATTTTATCAAACAATTTCAGATTATACTCAACAAATAAGCTATTTATTTATTATTCTAGAAATAGTTTTGCAGAATAAATACCCACCAGTTGACCTAATGGAGCAGAGAGTTGCCAGGGCTTCATTTCATGGCAGCTGCAGCGCTCGGCCAGCTCTGAGGCTTAGCGAGGCACACGGTGGGAAGTAGGTAGAGCTGGAGTCCTCAAGGGCTGGGCGTCACGTTGCTTTTCCTTTTTCAAACAGGGAGAGGACGCTTCTGGCTATTGTGTAAACGAGTCGAGAACTGCGTTCATTTGCACATCAACTAAGGAGTGGGGAGAATTAAAGCGCCTTCTAATCCAACCTTGAGCAACATGTGCGTCATAGACAAATGCTGAATTTTAATGCCTGGCTTCGTTCGCCTCAGGGAAACACACTTCGGAGAATAGCCAGGTAGCTCAGCAATCGCGGCAGACTGCTCAGGATCAAAACCACCACACCAGCCTAGCAGCAGCCACCGCCACCGCCACCCCCAGGCAACCCTTCTAAGGACCCACCCATGTTCTCAGCTACCCAGTTGTGTTACGCAGCTCTGCACAGCCTTTCCTCACTCCGTTCCCGCTTTCCCCAAGCGTTCTGCATTCGACCCCAGGTTCTCAGCCAGCCAACACAGCGCCATCTCCCGCCCAGGGGACAGCGCTCACCCCAACCGCAGCGCGGCGGGCAGCTCCCCGCGCTCTTCGCAGGCCGGCGGCCAGCCAGCTGTAACTCGGCGCCCGGTGATTGACAGGCGGCTGTAGCTATGAGCCGCAGGGGCGGGGCTTTGCGTCACGTCCGGGCCTTTCGAGGGAGACGGGATCTATAAATTCGCTGTTCACGCAGCACCCTCGCTTCCACAGTATGGCCGGCGACATTAGCTAGCGCTCGCTCTGCTCTCTGTAACGGGGAAACAGCGGACTACAAGAGACTGAACTGTATCTGCCTCTATTTCCAACAGACTCACGTTCAACTTTCGCTCACAAAAAAAGAAAAAAAAGCCGGGAAAATTTTATTAATCCTTTTTTAAAAAAAAAAATTAATATAAAATTATAGCAAAAAAAAAAAAGGAACCTGAACTTTAGTAACACAGCTGGAACAATCCGCGGCAGCGGCGGGAGAAGAGATTTAATTTAGTTGATTTTCTGTGGTTGTTGGTTGTTCGCTAGTCTCACGGTGATGGAAGCTGCACATTTCTTCGAAGGGACGGAGAAACTGCTGGAGGTTTGGTTCTCCAGGCAGCAGCCCGACGCAAACCAAGGCTCCGGGGATCTCCGCACCATCCCAAGGTGGGTGCTTTGCGCTCTCGCCCACACTCGGGCTGAGTTAGGGGCTGCTGCCGCCTGGAAGGGGGCAGCCACGGGAGGGGTTCGGAGGCCGGGGCCGGCTTCTCCCGCCGCCGCCGTTGCCCGGGGGGCCGCCCGGGGGGAGGGGACGAGGCCCGCGCCGCCGCGTGCTCAGGTAACGTTCCCCGCGCGGCGGGCGGGGCGGCGGCCCCGCGCCTGCCGACTTCCCCTCCGGGATGGACGGTCGGAGGCCCCGGGCGAGGGCGTGTGGGGGTGCGGCGCGGGCTCCCTCCCGGCAGGTGTGGCTCGGCGGGCTTAGTCAGGCGCTAATTCGGGCGTGCCCGCCTCGGGGCGCGGCGGAGGGAGGGGACGGGTCTGAACCGGACTCGCTCCTGCAGCGCGCGCCGGGGAGGAGGGGGGCCCCGCTGGTCCCAGGCCTCCCGCCCGGGCGGCGGGGATTGGGCGGGAGCGGCGGTGTCGCAGTGGCTGGGCCCCGCCGCCGCCCCAACGTGCTCTGCACCAAAACCTTTTCGGGGCGGCCCCGCGGAGACGGCCTCGGCGCTCGCGGAGGTTTTTCTCCCGAGTCTCTTGACCTTGGGTTGTGGAGAACCTGTTACTGAGTCGGTGGGATCCTGACGAGGGTGGAGGGTGGGCTGAGGTGTGCCTACGTTTATGGGCTAGAGGCCCGCCCGGCCCCGGACATACCACCTTGACTGCCTAAGGCAGCAAAGGAATCTTGGGGCCCCGCAGCCTCCCACCCCGGCAGTCACCGCGAGAGAGCTGGAGAAGGAGAGGTCTTGTAGCGTTGCTGGGCAACCCAAGGCCAAGTCAAAGCGCAGGCGATGCCGACGGTGCCCGGGCCTGGCCCCGGCGGCTCTCAGACCGCTAGCCACCCCTGGCCTTGCTCGGCTGCGAGCACGAGTGCGGCGACTGGGGCGGTGCGGCGCAGGAACCGGCGTGGCCGCTTCATTGAGAGGCGACGGCCAATGAGCTGCCGGGCCCGCCCGAGAGCCTGGCCCGGGGGTGTGGGCCAATGGGCGTCTCAGGAATGCTGGCTGCGCTCGCGGCCGTCCCGGACAAAAAGCAGCTGGAGAAAGGGAGTCCAGGAGGACACGTGCTGCCGGGACGAGGCATTATGTCCCGAAGGATTCGCGTGTAGAGAAGCATCCGTGATAGAAGAAAAATGTCACAGGTCTCATTTTTAAAAGCTTTGGGCGACACCTACCATGTTCGCTGTGTGCCAGGCTCAGGGCTGAGCATGCTATCTGTATGGCTGTAGAAAGCAGTTATTTTTCTTACAAGTATGGGGAAGCTTCGTATTTCCTCCAGATCACAGATGGGGAAACTTCCCCTGGAGTTGGTGATACGCGGTAGGTAAACCCATTGTAATCAGATTATCCAGAAAATCGAATAAAAGGAATACATGGGTTTTGCTCAGACTCATTAAATGTTTTGAAGCTTTTGTTTGTTTGTTTGTAAGGACTCTTTTATAAAGGGAAGAGGGCTTTTCCTCCCCAAGTTCTGGGACAAATCCCAGGGCAGCTTGCTTTTTGAGACTCTTCCAGCAGCACATTTCAGCTGTTGTAGATGGAGCAACTAAGAACTGAAAAAGATTGGATTTATTCCATTGGTGACCTTTCTGGAAACATTTTTCAGTGACCTATCAAGCAAGGGTGCACTGGTTAGGTTATTTACTAGGAGTTTAAGTTTAAAAAGTACCGGAAAAAATATTAGATGCTAGATAAATCACCTAAAGCCAATGACCTTGGAAGAGGCAATCATTGGAGCCTAGTCATTGGCAAGGTGGAGTGGGGCCCCCAGAGACCTAGGAAGAAGAATGGCTCGTCTAAAAGAGTTTGGGTAATGCAATGATTGGTGCATGGCCTCTGGAATGTCTCGATTTGAATTCAAACATACTGGCTGTATGACGTTTCCTTGTCTCTAAAATGGAGACAATAATGATGCCTACTTCATGGGATAACTGAGGATTAAGTGGGTTAGTACTTTAAAACTGACACATAGTACAGTGTAGGAGTGTTACTATACTTATCTTTGATTCTTTGCTCTTTAGGACAAAATTTCCTTTTTTTCCCTCTCAGCAACCAAGGCTAGAGAAGGAAGTCTTATCAGGTTGTAGTCTAAAAGGCTACACATTAGAAGGTGCTCTAACAATTTGATGTAGTTATTTTATTCAAGTAGAGGAGGTAGTGTCACTGGGGAGTTTTATTATAGACTGCCTCATTATATTAATCTTTCTATTAGAATAAATCAATCTTTAGTAACTTTGTTTTTATTTAATGATTTAAAAAAATTGGAAGCCAGAAAGTCTTTGCTTGTCCTTGCCTCATTCCCGCTCTCAGTAATTCCATTAAAATGTAAATAGATGGAAGGTCACAGTTAAAAGATATTCACAGACTGTATTAAAATAAATAAATCTAGCTACATTGTACATCAAACATAAAACCTAAGGACATTGAGAGTGAGACGGCACAAACGTCATAACGACATCACTACACATGCTATAGACATTGAAAAGATAACATGGATATTAGGGAAAATTGTGCAGAAAAATACCTTTCCAACACACAAGAAGAAATAGAACATCTAAATAGTCCTATAACCGTTATAGGAATTGAATGAGGCACTAATCATCCCATAAAGAAAACTTGAGGCCCAAATGGCTTCACTGGAGTGTTCTCTCTAACGTCCAAGGAAGAAATATTGGGTTGTCAGAAATGTCATGACAAAAGTCTATATATTCGTTGCAAAAATGTGTCATAACTTCTCTCACAACCCAATAGTTCCACCCTTTGTCACACATTGTTGTAAATAGAGAGGAAACACACTGGGGCAGCATAATTTATCAAACTCGGACAAGCTGTAAAGGAACCAGAACTTTCATACACTGTTGGTGGGAATGGAAATCACACTGATGCAACCAGCACTCTAAGGAGTATGACGAGCCAGAAGTCCCCCTTGGACCCCTCACAATTACTATCCTGACTATACATATACCATAGATGTGGAATCATTTAATTGGTATTATGTAAGGCCTCCTTTAGTCAACATTTTGTTTGAAGTTTTGTAATTACTGTTATGTATAATTTGTGTCAGTATACCATAATTTACCCACTCTACTGTTAATGAGTATTTAAATAGTTTCCAGTTTGCTAATACAAATATATTGCTGTGAATACTATTATGTGTGTCTTTTAGTGAACAATATATGTGTTTCCGTTACACATACATACATCTAGGAGTGGAATTGTCAGGCCATGGGGTGTGTATATATCTAGTTTGAGGGTTCCAGTTGCTCCATGTCTTCATTCAACACTTGGTCTTGGGCCGGCCGAGTGGCTCGGTGGTTGAGCGCTGGCTTGGGAAGCCAGTGGCCCCGGTTCGGGTCCCACATATGAGGGCCAGTAACACTGCCCTCCAAAAAAACAACAACAACAACAAAAAAACACTTGGTCTTGTCTTTTTAATTTTAGCAATTGTGTGTGTATTTCCATTACACTAATGGATTTGAGTCTCCATTTATATCTTTTTTTTTTTTTTTAAGATTTTATTGGGGAATTGGCGGAGGGGAACAGCGTTGGGGAATCGGGGAAGGGGAACAGACAAGTTGCTGTCTTTTTGTTCTTCAGTTTAGTTGCGGAGGATGTTGCTTCACTGTTGGTATCGTCATTGCGCTCTTCCCGGATGAGGCAGATCGGTCTCTGGCCTCTGGATGTCGCTCACCGCGGCTATTGGCAGCTCACGCTTGGCTGCCAGCCGCTCACGCTGGCTGTGGGCCACTCACTGTAGCCTGTGGCAGCCCACTGCCCACACTATCACCGGGGCTCGCACAGCCCAGCTCCAGGTGGAGCTGTTGTTAGCTGTAGAGGGCAGTGTCACTGGCCCTCATGTGGGATCCGAACCGGGGCCGCTGGCATCCCAAAACCAGCGCTTAAGCAATGCGCCACTCGGCCGGCCCCTCCATTTATATCTTTATTGGTCATTTGGATATCTTTTGTGAAATGCTTGTTCAAGTCTATTTCCCTGTTTTTCTTTTGGGGTGACTTTTCTATTTGTAGGAATTCTGAATATGCAATATTACGGATGAATTCTCTACCCAATATGTGTATTACGAATGTATTATATCCTCTATGATTTTCCTTATACTATTAATGATATCTTTAAAAGTAGAAGTTGCTTAAGTTTAACGTAGTTCAATTTATGAATATTTCCCCTTTAATGGTTAGCAGTTTTGGTGTACTATTTAAGATATCTTTGCTCATCCCGCGGTAATGAAGATGTTTTTCTCCCCTAAGCATTGTTTTGCCTTTTATATTTAGATACGCAGTCCATCCTGAATTTTATGTGTGGCATGAGGGACTAGAACACACTTTAAGTAACACTGGCTCGTCTTTCAAAGTTGTAATTCCCAAGTCAAACTGGAACCCTCTTCCTGAATGTTCACCTTTCCTGTTAAACATTTCCCACCCTCCTATAGGCTGTTTAATAGAATTTACCTTGAGTGTCATCTAAACAAGCTACATAATACTGAGAATCTTTTTTTATTAGTTTCAGGTGTACAAAACATGATTAGACATTTACCCACCTTACAAGTCTACTACCCATCTGACATTACACATAGGTATTACAATACTATGAAATGTATTCTCTATGCTATACTTTATATCCCATGATTATATGTATTTTTAATTATAGTTGACGGTCAATATTTTTTATTAGTTTCAGGTGTACAGAGCAGTGGCTAGGCATTTATATAATTTAAGAAGTGATCTCCTGGGGCCGGCCGAGTGGTTCAGGTGGTTAAGAGTGCAAGCTCTGAGCAACAGGGTCGCCGGTTCGATTCCCACATGGGCCATTGAGCTGCGCCCCAGCTGAGTTGCTGCTGAGCTGCCAACGGGTGGCAGGATGGCTTAGTGATTAGTGTGTGCTCTTAGCAACAAGGTTTCCAGTTCGATTCCGCATGGGATGGTGGGCTACGCCACCCGCAACTAAGATTGAACACAGCACCTTGAGCTAAACTGCCACGAGCTGTTGATGGGCGGCCAGATGGTGCCTGGACTTAGAGCTGAGCTAGCTGTGCCTTCCACAACTAAGATTGAAGGACAACAACTTGGCTGTTCTTCTTCCCCAATTCCCCAGTAAAATCTTTAAGAAATAAAATAAAAAAGAAGTGATTCCCCGCGATAAGACGAGTACCCATCTGACAATCATAGCTTTTACCTGAGAATCTTTTCTTTATTATTAATTTCTCAAGAGAGACAAAGGGACACATACGTAATTTTGTTTTGTTTTTAGTAGGAAAACTTTGGTATGGCTTGGGTTAAAGAATACTGGTTAACTATGTTTGAGAAAAGCAGTAGTCCAGGCATAGCCAACTAAATAAAGGAATGGATATGCTCTAAAATTGTTTCATGTGGTATTTAAAGTTGAAATGTAAAAAGAGGGAGTAGTGTCTTAGGTTTAACCTGCAATTTGTCTACTAATTTTTCATATTTCAAAAGGATGTTAAATAGAAATCAGTGGCCATATATAAAAATGTCTTAAAATTGCACTAAAATTCTAGACCAAACTAAAGTCTTTTATAAGAAATGGCATCTTTGGGGAGAGTGGGAGTAATGAAAGGAAATCTGTTAGAAAATAAAAAATTTTGGTGAGAAGAAAAGATGGTTTAATTTGATCTTACTGGACAGTAAAATAGGCTTTCCTTTTTTGTTTTTTTTTTTTTTTGTTTTTGAGGGCAGTGTTACTGGCCCTCATATGTGGGACCGAACCGGGGCCGCTGGCTTCCAAGGCCAGCGCTTAACCACCGCGCCACTCAGCCGGCCCTCCTTTTTTGTTTTGAATTCATCACAGACCTGAGCTATTCTTAATGAGGTGGGTTCAGATAAGAAATTCTGGTGGAGGTGAAGAGGATAAACATTAATGATGAGAAAGTTTAAGGTGTTTTAATTTTACTATAACGTGGAAATATGAAAAATTAGAACCTCTAATGTTAACGTTGGAAAAGACATTTAGGACTAGTGGGGTGTTCTAGTCTTTGCCGCCTTCACTGAAGTTTTATAAGCTAAAATATAATTTGAGGTAAAGGATTGGGGGGCGTTGAAAAGATATAATAGTAAGTCACATCCTGGCATTAGCTTTCCCAGAACTCATGCCTTACTTAATTGACTACAGCATTGCAGTATTGGTGCTTTACATTGAAGGAATTTACAGCCCATTGCCAAAAAACCTCTTTGGGTAAATGTTTTGGAGTAGAAAAGCTTCCTATTGAATTAAACACCTCATTACATTCCTAACTAGTTTCAAAGAAGTTTGCAGTGCTGTTTCCAGACCACCTTTCTTTAAGAAGTACACATTGAAAGTAACAATAAACTGAATATAGCAGTAATTATACTGATAGTGATTTAAATTTGGAGTAGAAGTTTAAAGTAGAGAATGCTATAATTATAATTAGCAAGTGCATTGTTTGAATAAAAGGGGAGTGCTTATTTCTCTGGATATCTGCATTAACTGCTCTAAGAAAGCATCCTCAGAATTTAACTTTTGGTCAGCCTAGGCTTTGTTGAAGAATAATCTTATGTTTTAGGGTACTTTTGATCCAAAGACTACTATTACCTTGGTCAAGTGTAGAGGCCTGAATTCAAAGAGTCTCTGACATTGACAAGTCAGGCTGTTGGCTAAGGTCACAGTTCAGGGAAGTTTCAGGTAGGCTTTTTGAGTACATTGTTTGATAACTCTGAAATCAGCTATTTTTACATTAAGGAAGTAATCTATTAGGAGACTCTAATTACATGGAGACCTAAATTTAAATGCAGATTTTCAGCACCTTCTGTGGCGTGTCTGACCTACTGGATCTGAGTAGGATCCAACTAACCTTCAGATGGTAAGAGTGAAATCCTTCTCCAAAGGGTTTTCTTCTACCTGTCAACAGTATTCTGTTCCCTCCGTTATTTACAATTGTAACAACTTTTTAAGTGTGCAGTTCAGTATTGTAAGTATATTCGCATTGTTGAACAGCAAATCTCCAGAACCTTTTTCATCTTGCGAAATAAACTATGCCCATGAAATACTAATTTCCCCCATCCCTCGACAGCCACCTTTCTACATTCTCTGATTTTCACTACTTCAGATACTTTTTATGAGTGTTTGAGTACCTCATGTAAGTAGAATAATGCAGTATTTGTCCTTTTGTGACTGGTTTATTTCATTTATCATAATATCCTCAAGATACTGTGTTGTATCATGTGATAAGATTTACTTTAAGGCTGAAGATCCATTCATCATACATATATACTACATTTTCATTATCCTTTAATCCCTTGATGGACATTTGGGCTGCTTTTACCTTTCTACACTAGTGAATACAATGAACATGGGTGTGCAAATATCTCTTCCAGATCGTGTTTTGAATTCTTTTGGATATATACCCAGAAGTGGGATTGCTGGATCATATGGTAATTTTTACCAAAGGTGCACTATTACAATTTCTCCGCATCCTTGTCAACACCTGTTATTTCTTTCCTGCCTTCCTTTTTCTTTTCTTTTTCTTTTTACATCTTAATGAACATAAAGCATCTCGTGGTTTTGATTAGCATTTCTTTTATGATTAGTAACATAGAGCATCTTTTCATTTGCTTGTTGGACATTTGTATACCTTTTTTAGAGAATTGTTCAATCAGGTCCTTTGCCCATTTTTTAATTGGGTTTTTCTTGGAATTCCTTATGTATTCTAGATATTAACCTATTATCAGATATATGATTTGCAGATATTTTCTCCCATTTTGCAGGTTGTGTTTTCACTCAGTCGAATGTTTTCCCATGATGCACAGAAGTTACTAAGTTTGATGTCTTGTTTCTATTTTTACTTTTGTTCCTTGTGCTTTTTGTGTCGTACCCAAGAAAATATTGCTAAATCCAGCATCCTTGTCCCTATTTTTCTTTCCTATGAGTTTTATAGTTTTAGGTCCTTCTTTTTTTTTTTCCTTTTTTTTAAAGATTTTATTGGGGGAGGTGAACAGACAAGTTGCTGTCCTTTTGTTCTTCAATGTAGTTGTGCAGGACATCGCTTCACTGGCCCATGTTGGTATTGCGATCATTGCATTCTTCCCAGCTGAGGCAGATAGGTCGTCAGCCCTTGGATGGCTGCTCACACTGGCTGTGGGCCACTTACGGTAGCTTACTGCAGCCAACACCATCGCCAGCGACTCATGGCAGCCCAGCTCCAGGTGGAGCTGTTGTTTGCCATCTTAGCTGGAGAGGGCACAGTGTCACTGGCCCTCTTGTGAGATCCGAATTGGCTGTCCTGCTGCTCAGAGGTCGAGCTTCCAAGCCAACTCTTAACCAGTGATCCACTTGGCCGGCCCTATAGTTTTAGGTCTTAATGTAAGTCTTTCATCCATTTTGAGTTAATTTTTTGTATATGGTATAACAAGGGTCCAACCTCATTTTTTTGTGCGGATATCCAATTTTCCCAACATCAGTTGAACATCAGTTGATGAAGAGACTATCCTTTCCCAATGTAGTCTTGGGACCTTTGTCAAAGGTCATTTGACCTCAGGCATTTACTTCTCCTTTTTCTTTTTTTTTTTTTTAAGACTTTATTGGGGAATTGGGGGAGGGTAACAGCGTTGGGGAATCGGGGAAGAGGAACAGACAAATTGCGGTCCGTTTTTGTTCTTCAGTCTAGTTGAGGAGGATGTTGCTTCACTGGGCCGTGTTGGTATCATCATTACGCTCTTCCCTGGTGAGGCAGATCAGTCACCAGCCTCTGGACGGCTGCTCACACTGGCTGCTGGCCACTCATTGTAACCTATGGCAGCCCACTGCAGCAGGGGCTGCAGCCCACACCGTTGCCAGCCATCTTAGCTATAGAAGCGACCAGGTGGAGCTGTTGTTCACCACCTTAGCTATAGAGGGCAGAGTCACTGGCCCTCATATGTGAGATCCAAACCAGGGGCCCCGCTGCTCAGAGCTGGTGTCCCAAGCCAGCTCCTAACCAGTGCGCCACTAGGCCGGCCTGGCATTTACTTCTTATATTAAAAAATATAGTCTGTTGTCCATTCCAAGCCTTATGGAATCAGATGATTTGGAAGTCTTTCTGTCATTTTAATTGTATGTTTACCTTGTAAACGCCCCAACTTTTTCTGTTTTTCTTAGACCACAGACTCTTTAAGAAAGCTTTAAATGTAAAATATGGCTTGCCATTAATGTTTTGCTTTTCAGGCATAGCGATTAAGATCTTCAGTCCACCCATATACTATCATTAGTAAAGAGTATACTATTTCTGTGGGATCATTTAATCATGATCGGATGTAATTTTTTAGTACTTTAGGTTTAAGTTAGGGTTTCTCAAACTCAGTAGTGTTGGCATATTGGGCTAGATAATTTTTATTGTGGACGACAGTCCTATTTACAGATGTAGTAGCATCTCTCAGGTCTCTATCCACTGCATGCCAACAACACCACCACCATCCCAGTGTGACAACCAAATATGTCTCTAAATATTGCCCAACGTTTTCTGGGTGGCCAAGTCATCCCCAGTTGAGAACTGAGTTAGACCAATGAAGAAGTGGCAGCATTTAAGAAAAGAAAATGTAATTTGATGGCTGCCGAGTGCCGCACCGGTTAAGAGTAAGAGCTGGCTTGGGACACCAGCGGCCCCGGTTCGGATCCCACATATGAGGGCCAGTGACACTGCCCTCTACTGCTAACAACAGCTCTACCTGGAGCTGGGCTGTGCGAGCCCCGGCGACAGTGTAGGCTGCAGCCCCTGCTGCAGTGGGCTGCCATAGGCTACAGGGAGTGGCCGGCAGCCAGCGTGAGGTGCCAATAGCCGTGGTGAGTGACCATCCAGAGGCCGGCGACCAATCTGCCTCATCCGGGAAGAGCGCAATGACGATACCAACACAGCCCAGTGAAGCAACATCCTCCTCAACCAGACTGAAGAACAAAAGGACAGCAACTTGTCTAATCCCCTTCCCCGATTCCCCAATAAAATCTTCTTTAAAAAAAGAAAAGAAAATGTAATTCAAATTGGATATATTTTGGTTTTTCTATATGAATTTCCTCTGTTTACACAATCCCTAGCAATTGTGTAACATTTTAAAACATTTTTGCAATATTTTCTTCTTACTAAATCAGTGTTAATGTAGTACATTCCCAAATTGTCTTGTTAATTCTGCCTTATCAGTTTGATTTATTGAACTCATCTGTATTTAAACCTTAAGTAAAGTAGCAATGATTGACAAAAAGACCAATTTTGTAAAATAGTTTATAGTTATGGACTAGTCATTTTCACTCTAGGTGTTAGTGTGTTTAGGAACAAAGCACAGACACCTTCCACCGTGCTGAGCCTGCTGTGACATTCAAACTTGATACTATCTCAGTTTGAAAATACAGATAAGTAATTTAGAAAAGGTCTCAGTCAACTGTATAGAACACTTTCTTTTTTCATCATTAAATTTGGACACAAAGCAGGGCACTGAAAACCTTTCCTCTAAAACAGGAGTCAGCAAATACTCTGTAAAGGGCCAGAAAGTAAATTCTAAAATTTGCAAGGCAGACAGTCTGTCTTGCATCTACTCAACTTTGCCCTTATAGGGAGAAAGCAACCATAGACAATATATAAATGAATGGGTGTGGCTGGGATCCAATAAAGCATTATTTACAAAAGGAGGCTTATTCCCCCACACAGAAATATGATAAAAACAATTTGCTGGAATTCTTAGCTGGTTTTGGTATTGGTTTTTCACTTCCCTTTATGCACATGTATAACATTGTATTAGCTTCTTCAGTTTTATTTCTGTCATATTTTCTTGCCCCTTGATTTATTATATTTTTGAGCCTAGCAGCTCTCCTAAGAGTATGTCTTTATAAAAATCACTTGGTTGATAGGCCATTCAACTCTTTGAGGGTGTTTTAATGCAATTAGCTTGTTTCCTACTGTGACTTTGGAAGAATACTAACTGTTCAATGGTTTCTATTAGGTGAGGAAAAGTTTGGTTGCAGATTTTATTAACTAATGATCAATGACAGGAACATGGTGGTTTCTGTTAAGGTAGAATAAGCACACTTTGCACTGTCTCTTGCTAATTGCAACTAAAAGCTCTGGACATTATGCATGGAGCAGCTAGCTGAGGTAAATGTTAGCAGGTAAATGGGAGAAGGAAACCAGGACTCAAAATACCACTGAAACAGCCATGATTTCCTGTTCCTTTTTATCCTCTGGCATCTCCTGGGGTGGTCTCAAAGACTCCCAGAAACCCAGAGCTACATACCAGGTGCAAACAAAAAGAGGTCAGAAATAGCTCAGGCAAATCCCTTTTTGGTTTTGTAGTGCTTTGCTTTTTTTTTTTCCCCCCCCCTCTGCCACAACTCAGAGATTCCTGCAGTAGTTCTGATGAGGCAGATGCCTAAACTCCCAAGTGAGCAGGGGACCCTTTCTTGACCAGAGGAACTGTGATCCTAAGAGAGACGAGGAATAGCATCAGGGTTATCCCTGTGGCTCTCTTCCCTCTTTGTCATCACCTCATCTGGCCCAAGAGAGACAGTCACGGGCAGCCTGCAGCAGAGTGGAGAGACTAAAGCCTTGCTTGGCTTTCTAGCCAGAGGACCAAGAGGCTACGCAACTCCTGCCCCTAAGCCAGAAGTTGTCAGGACGATTATGGAGCAGAGAGAGATGAAGAGAGTGATCTCATAAAGATTTATATAAGAACACCTTTGAGGGCCGGCCGAGTGGCGTGGTGGTTAAGCGCTGGCCTTGGAAGCCAGCGGCCCCGGTTCGGGTCCCACATATGAGGGCCAGTAACACTGCCCTCAAAAAAAAAAAAAAAAAAAAAAAGGAACACCTTTGAGCTGCTCATGTATGGACCTGACCCAAAACAGCATGTCAAAGGCATATCAGTAGCACATAAGTAGTACAGATCTGAATACCATGGCATGCATAGTCTTTCCTAACTAAAACGAAAACATTACATAACCCATAGAAGTTGTTTAAGAACTTGAAGACTTGGGCCGGCTGAGTGGCGCGGTGGTTTAAGTGCTGGCTTGGGAAGCCAGTGGCCCCGGTTCGGTCCCACATATGAGGGCCAGTGACACTGCCCTCAAAAAAAAAAAATTAAATTAAATTAACATGGTCAAAATGTTCAGAGTACCATCATAAATTATTCAATTATATGAATGACTGGGAAATTCTCAGCTTTTCTCAAAGGAAAAGACAGTTGACAAGCACCAGCCTTGAGGTGATACAGATCAAGATTTAATGGCAACTATTATAACTGTAAGAAATAAGAGTGAATACTGTTTTCTTTTTTTGAGGGCAGTGTCATTGGCCCTCATATGTGGGACCGAACCGGGACTGCTGGCTTCCTAACCACCGCGCCACTCGGCCAGCCCAAGAGTGGAATTTAGGAATACTCCTAAAAAGGAAAGATACAGTCTTAGCAAAGAACTAGAAGGTGAAACTTAAGTATATAACAGAAAAAATATATTGGAATAAAGTTAATTGGATGGCCTTTAGTAGAATGGAGATGACAGAAGAGTGAAGGAGCTTAAAGATAGATCAGTAGGAATTAGCTGGACAGAACAGCAGAAAAAAAGACTGAAGGTGGGAAGCTGGGAATGAACAAAAACTGAGGGACCTGTGGTTATCAATAAACCAGAAGGTTAACATTTTGTGTCAGCAGATTCTGACAAAGGGGTGTGTGTGTTGCATAAAAAACATTTGAGAAAATAAATCTACGTCTAGGTTCATTATAATGAGTGGGTTTTATAGCAACTAAGTTATTTAGCAGTAAAATGAGTAAACTTTGTTTATGTAGATTAAAATAAAATAGCATTCAAGTTGAATATGTATTGGGTTGTCGGTAAAGTCATGACTTAATATTGCAATGAAAAAACAGAAAAAATACGTCATGACTTTTCCAACAAGCCAATAGTATCTGTAGTTGGTTGACAGGATAATAATTTTGCATCTGTCTTATTCGCAAAAAGAATCTAAGTATTTTTGCAACAGTGTGCTCTGTAAATACCTGAACTATTATGGTGACCAATTTACAGTATAGGATCATGTAACAGTTTTATTTTTTTTTAAAGATTTTACTGGGGAATTGGGGAAGGGGAACATTGTGTTTTTCCAGGACCCATCAGCTCCAAGTCCAGTCGCCGCTTTCAATCTAGTTGCAGGGGCTGGCAGGGGGCACAGCCCACCATCCTATACAGGTGTTGAACCTGGCAGCCTTGTTGTAAAGAACGTGCACCCTATCCACTGAGCCATCCAGGTGGCAGCTCAGCTCAAGGTGCCGAGTTCAGTCTTAGTTATAGGTGGGCAGAGCCCACCACTGAACAGGCAATCTCTTTGTTACACCAGATAAGCCATCTTGCCACCTGTTGGCAGCTAATCAGCAGCTCAGCTCTGGCTCAGGGTCACTGGCCCTTGTGGGAATCGAACCAGCTGCCCTGTTGCTCAGAGCTTGCGCTCTTAAGCTAACTCGTAACCAATTGAGCCACTCGGCCAGCCCGTAGATTTTTTTTTAATTTTAGGGTGTTTATGATTTTCTAGCAAGTCCATAAGATCTACAAAAAAGCTACACAAATAAAATACTTTGGTAAGTCTTCTGAGCTTTAAAACCTTTTAATGACAGATTTGATCTGGTAGAAATAGTGGGATGGTTTGAGCTAGAAGAAGGGACGGGGACAAGGGTGAAATCATTCCAGCAGTACCCAGAACAGTCTTTACATTTGTTGTCGTGGCATAATTTTTAATGTTCCCTTTCACTATCAAGCGGCTTGATTTGGGTGAAAAGTTATGGTACCCATTTCTAGGAAGAGAGAATAGTTTGTGGGAAAGCCTAGCATGACTTTTGAGGATAGATTTGTTATCTATATGTCTGTCAATGTAGGTTTTATTTTATTTTGATTGTTCTTTTAATTCATTGTCTTTATAAAATTTGTCAAGTCATGAAAAAGGGAATGCTTTTGGGTTGTTAGAAAAGTCATGATGGGGCCGGCCCAGTGGCATGGCACAGTGGTTAAGCGCTGGCTTGGGATGCCAGCGGCCTTGGTTCAGGTCCCACATATGCGGGCCAGTGACACTGCCCTCAAAAAAAAAGTCATGACGCATTTTTGCAACGAAAAACATAGAAAAAATATGTCATGACTTTTCAGACAACCCAATAGGAGCTCTGAAGATTAGATCATAGTTTATTCTCTGGAGAGAGTAAACAGCATCCTTCTGAAATGAGGGATCCTGGTACTGACAAAGAAAAGAGTCACTATGCCAAAAACAAGATAAAAACTACAGAGTGTGAGATCCCTAGCCCTTTATCCTCTTTTGCCTGTCCCACAAATCTTAATGCTCTCCAGGCAAGAGAATATAATTATTTGGGTAATCTGGCCTGCCCAGGAAGGAACTAAAAAATATTGATATAAGGAAGTTCCCTAGTGATACAGCTCAGTCAGAGTACCCTGTATAGAGGTCCACATCCATGTGCATAGACCTGATGAGCTAAGTCTTAGTATCCTATTCTTGGCCTAGACTCACTGATATGTTGAAATAAAAAGGAGACAGGAGGGCCGGCCGAGTGGCCCAGTTGGTTAAGAGGCTCGCTCAAGAGTGCGAGCTGAGCTCTGAACAACGGCAGTTTGATGCCCAGCCCAAGCTGAGTTGCCACTGAGCTGCCAACAGGTGGCAGGATGGCTCAGCTAAAAAAAAAAGAGAGAGAGAGAGAGAGAGAGAGACAGGAACATCTGGGGATAAATTCAGGAAAGTGCTTAGAAAACAGAAGCAAATGAAAAGGCAAGACAGCTTTATTTAAGTCCGGAGTAAACAGTTATATAAGAAAAAATGTTTGTTATACTATTGAGTTGTCAAAAAAGTCATGACATACTTTATCTTTTTTTATTGCAAAAATGCATCATGACATTTCTGACAATCCAGTATATAGCTCAGCCGTGGGGCATGTTTAAAAGTGTTAACATACAATAATTAATACTGCTGTATAACATATGAAAGTTAAGAGTAAATCCTGAGTTCTCATGACAATGTGGAAAATATTTTTTTTGCTTTCTCATATCTATATGAGATGATGGATGTTAACTTATTGTGATAATCATTTCACAATATATGTAAGTCAAACCATTATGCTGTATACCTTAAACTTACATAGTGATATAAATTATATCTCAAAACTGAGAGGGTCTTAAAAATAGTGAATATAACTAAGAAGGGGTTATAGGAAAGGATTAATTAGTATGTTCAGTGGGTGGAAGAAAGTATTTGCAAGAGTGCTGAATTCTAGTGGGAAATCAGTACATGACATTAGCAGGTACCATTATTGGAAGAAAGATCTTCAGTATTCGAATTCTTATTGCCTACTAGGTAAATTTGGTGTGCATTATGTAATTTAATCGTGTCAGTCATGTGAAGTAGGTTTTATTACCCCCAGAAAAAGAAACCAAGCACTGGAGTAATTGCAAGGAATGTCACAAAGCAGAAAAGTAATAGCTTCTATAAAAGCCCCATGTTTTCCTTTAGGTTTGAATATCCCTTTTTGCATTAAAGCTTGTTTGTGGAGTTGAAATAATGTGGGTTCTGTAATGTTGTTTGCACATTAGTGAACTTTGAGTCTTAGAAACCTGAAACTCAAAGCTACTGATTCTACCTAAAACAATCTTTAAATTTGTGTTACTCAGAACTGGTTCTTAATTGTAACTTTTTTTTCTTCCTTAAACAACAAATTATCGTTTTAAAAATTCAAAACAAACTATAAAAATATAGCCCAGTCTAATATGTATTTTTCTTTATATAAGCTATCGTTAGCATCTTTTAAAAGGGTAACTAGTTATTAGCTCTTTTTAAAAATTGTTTGGTCAAGTTATGTGCAAATAGGCTCTATAATCAAGTAGGAAGCCTAACTCATTTTAAGTTTTTTCAGATGGGTCTCACTTAGCTGTTCAGTTTAACGAATTTACCCATTTTAGGAATTACTGCCTTCTGTGATTGGTCATACAGTTGCCCATTGGGCCAATAATAATTCCTTTTAGCAAAGTGATGCAACAAGCACAAAATTCGAGCAGGGTTGATTGGTACTCTGCTTGCTTTTTAATATATAAGAATAAATACCACATACCTGTTTTTATGCTAGCTGTGCTGTTGAGGATTTCTCTTTCAAAGGTCTTTGGGGGGGGGGGCTTGAGCCATAATATGTCATTTTCTTGGTGGTAGAAGAATGACCTACCAAATATTGAGAGCTTTAAAACATTTTTAGCCTTAAATCTGATAACTTTAAACTGTCCCGTGGAACTATTTTATGTTGTCTTTCTATTTATAGTGGGCACACTAAAGAGGAAGCACTTCCTTAGGTCTCAAGCAGGTATATTTAGACTAATTTACTTAGTTATGCCCATATGACTGCTATTTTGTTATCTATTACATGTACTTCAGACTTTTTACTTTGTTGAAATAAGTATTTCTCCCATTATTAAAGAGCTTCATTGTATTCCTAAGATCTTATGTGTATGCTTGTACTGTGGAATTGCCAACCAATTTTTTTGACCATGCTTCTCGACTTGTAGATACCTCTTGGTATTGTGCTTAGCTGCCAGCTTGATAGCAGAAAATAGTATCTAAACAGTGTGAGTACCAGATTACACTGTCAGGCTTTAAACCTCATTGCCAGTCTAATTGGCAAAAGAAATGAAGGTTTTCTTTTTCGTTTGTTTTTGTTTGTTGGGGTTTGGTTTTTTTTTTTTTTTTTTTTTTTTTTTTTTTTAAAGGTTTTATTGGGGATTTGGTGGAGGGGAACAGCGTTGGGGAATCGGGGAAGGGGAACAGACAAGTTGCTGTCTTCTTGTTCTTCAGTTTAGTTGCGGAGGATGCTGCTTCACTGTTGGTATCGTCATTGCGCTCTTCCTGGATGAGGCAGATCGGTCGCTGGCCTCTGGATGTCGCTCATCGCGGCTATTGGCAGCTCACGCTTGGCTGCCAGCCGCTCACGCTGGCTGCGGGCCACTTACTGTAGCCTATGGCAGCCCACTGCAGCAGGAGCTGCAGCCCACACCATCACCAGGGCTCGCACAGCCCAGCTCCAGGTGGAGCTGTTGTTAGCTGTAGAGGGCAGTGTCACTGGCCCTCATGTGGGATCCGAACCGGGGCCGCTGGCATCCCAAAACCAGCGCTTAACCAATGCGCCACTCGGCCGGCCCGGGGTTTGGTTTTTTTAAGATTTTATTGGGGAATTGGGGGAGGGGAACAGACAAGTTGCTGTCTTTTCTTCAGTCTAGTTGCGGAGAACGTTGCCTCACTGGCCCATGTTGGTATCATCATTGTGCTCTTCCCGGATGAGGCAGATCGGTCGCCGGCCTCTGGATGGTCGCTCACCGTGGCTATTGGCAGCTCATGCTGGCTGCCGGCCCCTCACGCTGGCTGCCGGCCACTCATGGTAGCCTATGGCAGCCCAGCATCAGGTGGAGCTGTTGTTAGCTGTAGAGGGCAGTGTCACTGCTGGTCCTCATATGTGGGATCCGAACCGGTGCCGCTGGCGTCCCAAGCCAGCTCTTAACCAATGCGCCACTCGGCCGGCCCAGAAATGAAGCTTTTTGAATTGTAATTCATATAGTAAGATTAAAATGTCAAAATTTGATAGCAAGAAAAAAATCTCATTTTAACTTGCCTTTCTTTAATCACTTAACTAGTTGAGAGATAATGATCTTTCTTGGTTTGTAAGCCTGTTGAATTTCCTCTTGTACATGGTTTTATTCACATTATTTTGTCTGCTTGTCTTTTTCTTAGTAAATTGCAAGTAGTATAATTTCTAGTTTTCTAGTTTGCTTCTTTAAGTGTGGGAACTTTGTGATTTTTATGAGAGTGGGCAAGTACTGTTATGAATTAATCATCCTGTTTTGTTAAATAATAGATCCGAGTGGGATATACTTTTGAAGGATGTGCAATGTTCAATCATAAGTGTGACAAAAACTGACAAGCAGGAAGCTTATGTACTCAGGTAAGTCCTGTAAAATAAAGTGTTAGCTAACGATTTCAGCCTGAATCATACCATATATAGAACAGCAAATTGTTCCTCTATACCTTAGTTCTATAATCATTTCTACCATCTTTCCGCCCCTCTCCCCCCCCCATCTTTTTAAATATGGTGTAAAATAAATTGTTTACTTTCAGGTGTCTCCAGGCAGTAGGTTTTAAAGTCTTACCTAAAAGCTCTTCAGGATGGTTGCCATTTTTACCACCTTGAGTTAGCAGGAAACATCTGTAAAAAAGGATAGAATAGCATTGTACCTTTACCTTCAACTGCAGGTCTTCCTTTTTAATAAATGCCTCTTAATATCAGAACTTACGGCAAAGTGAAAATTAGCTCCACCATACAAATAGGATTGCCATATACAACAGAAAAAAAGCCATTCAACCTTTTTATAGGTACAAAGTTAATTTATTGAATAAATACATTGAATTCTTATAATATAATAGGCCTTGTATTGAACAGGGTCCCTAAGGTACCTGCTTCTTTCTAAGCTTGGGTTTGCCCTATACAGATGTGTATCACATGCTTATGTGCCAGGCCCTACGGGTATAATGGTGAGTAAAAACAAACATTTCTCCCTCATGGAGCTTAATGTCTAGTGTAAGAGGTAATGAGGTGGCTACAGAAATACATGTGAGAATGGGTGGTGCAAGATGAGGTAAAGTATGAATTTAATAAATAATGTCCTAGGATGGGTGAGGTGAGGAGTACACATTATTAAAAGGGTTTACATAGTGAGCTAATGTGCTTAATGCCTAATTCAAGGCCTGTTTCTGTGGGTTCTAGAACTGAATTTGTATACTAGAAGAGGAAAAACACTGTAATGAATTGTTTCCTTGAGATCTTAGCATTTAAAATTAGCCAGAAGTTTACATTGTAAATGATACTCCATTAATAGATTAATTGCATCTCAGTAGTACATAAACAGAATTATAATATTGTGTCTTTTTTAAACTGCAGTGAGAGTAGCATGTTTGTCTCCAAGAGACGTTTCATTTTGAAGACATGTGGTACCACCCTCTTGCTGAAAGCACTGGTTCCCCTGTTGAAACTTGCTAGGGACTACAGTGGGTTTGACTCAATTCAAGTAAGTAATCAAAAAATGTTATTTAATCCTTTTTTATAAGGCATAAACATTAGCATTTGAATAAATTATAAATTGTATACTCACTGCTTCGGTTTAATGGCTAAGAACAGGCACACCATAGGAGAAAGAATGTTCTACCTGATGTTCAAGAACAGCAGAATGTGGAGGGAGCAAGAATGAGTTTGGATAAAACCCAAATGGGAAAAAGAAATGAAGAAACCAGATGTGTTCAGTAGCTAACTCATCGATATGTTAATATGAATGATAGAGAAACTAAGAAGGGAAAGCAGAAAAAATAATCAGTCTTCATAATGAATAGTTGATTATGTTAAAAGAGCAACAATCAGCATTGAAGTGAATTCTGATAACATTCAAGAATTAAGGTGTTGGGCCCGCCGAGTGGTGCGGTGGTTAAGCGCTGGCTTGGGAAGCCAGTGGCCCCGGTTCGGGTCCCACATATGAGGGCCAGTGACACTGCCCTCAAAAAAAAAAAGGTGTTTATACTTAGGGCATAACTGTTCTGATGAGTAGATGTTGGATTTTAATACAGTTGATTAAGGTAAAGGATATCTTGTTATTAAGACCTAAAGCATAAAACAATTTTTGTTAATTCTTGAGGGCAGTGTCACTGGCCCTCATATTGGGACCCGAACCAGGGCCTCTGGCTTCCCAAACCAGCACTCAACTACTGCGCCACTTGGCCGGCCCTTGTTAATTCTTGATCCTTGTAAGGAATCTAAAGAAATACGTTCTTAATTTTTGAATCACTGACTTGAAATTTAATGGACACATGTTCTCCCCCAGAATTTTCCTTGCACGCCTACCTAAAAGATCAGGTTGGAAACCACTGGGCCTTGTCTCCACAGTTATTGTGACCATCATCAGTCGGTTGGGCACTTCTTAGTTTCTGAATCTCAATTGACTCGCTTTACATTATTAATGCTCTGTTGAGATTCTTCTCCACAGCCTAAAAAACAAAGTTGCTTTATATGACACTGACTCATGGACATTGGTCTGAAACCTTGCTTCTCCCTGACAGTGGCATTCATTGTTGTTTGTCAGCCAGCAAAAGACTGCATATCCATCAAGCATATTAAAGGAAAAACATCATGTTAAATGTCATTGAGGGAAATAATTGTAGAGATAAAGCTTTGATTTTGATGTGTATGTGTAGAAAATAACTGATTAGTAGAAAATGATTAAATAGTTTAGGAATTCTATATATGAAGTTATCTATCTTTTTTTTAGAGCTTCTTTTATTCTCGTAAGAATTTCATGAAGCCTTCTCACCAAGGGTACCCACACCGGAATTTCCAGGAAGAAATAGAGTTTCTTAATGCAATTTTCCCAAGTAAGTTTAAATAAATAAAATTGAAACCTGTTTTATTAAAGTTAGTATATATGTTCAAAGGTCTTTTTTACATATATGAAAGCGTGTATGCAAATGTAGCAAACACATTATATAATTAAGATAATTGTGTCAGTATAGCTGATGGTAAATTTCAAAGTATGTATGTATACCTCGGAGCAGTATTGAAATGATGAAAAAGGAAGGTCAAGGAATTGGTCACGTGCTAGAGGGAGAGTTCATCTTCATGTAGCCACTTGCTCTGATTTATATCTAACTTGGTGGTTATGAAAATTGCGATCACCTTCATCCAGAAAAATGCCCAGTGACTTTATAATCCTGTGTTGAGACACTGGTTCCGCATTCTATACAGGTATTGAGCTGACTTATAAATGACCGACCTACACAGTGAAGTCATAGTGTGACTTCAACAAAATTGGCAAGATTTTCTTCCACTTACTAAGCTTTTATTTATAGACCTTCCTTTTTGAGCTCCACGGTCAGAGAACTAAAGGTTTTCTAATCTAACATCCTTATATCCTAAAAGAGGCTGAAAATTTAGGATGATTTTAATAACTTTACAAAGTCACAGGCATGATTTAAAAATAAAATTCGATTTCTGTTCTATTCTTATCTAGTATGAAACGATACTGGGCTATATCAGAGAGTTCTGAGTATAATTTAGTGTAAATATCTACCAGTTGTTAATTTACTGTGTTGAGTGAGGCTTTGAAACAATATGGAAAGGAAGTATTGTGTAAAATGACTTACATTTACTTGGGAGAGGAAATAAATGGGTGACCAAATTCCATATCATAATGGATGGAGTTTTATCAGAGAATGAGCCACAGTTAGACTGACTCACTGGCTGATTTTTAAGGATGATGGGCGGTGGGGGGAGAAGGGGATCCTGCCTACTTGTGAATTCACCCACTCACTTAAATTTCCCTTCACTGATATTTCTGATAGGAGGCAAGTAGTATCATCCTAGCTATTGGAAGGGTGAGAAAAAGCCATCCTAATCAAATGGATCTGTTGCATTTATTTTACATTCTCCTCCCTCAACAGATGGAGCAGCATATTGTATGGGACGTATGAATTCTGACTGTTGGTATGTTGGACACAATTTCATGGATTTTTTTTCTTCTATATAAAAATTATCTTAAACTGCCAGTTACCATTTTTAGAAATGATTTTTTTTTACTTAATTTATGTAGGTACTTGTATACTTTGGATTTCCCAGAGAGTAGAGTAATCAGTCAGCCAGATCAAACCCTGGAAATTCTGATGAGTGAGCTTGACCCAGCAGTTATGGACCAGTTCTACATGAAAGATGGTGTTACTGCAAAGGATGTCACTCGTGTAAGCATTTTCAATAATTCTGGATTCTAGTTAGGGACTGAAATACAGAGTGTGCCAAAAAAAAAAAATGTATACACATTTTAAGAAAGAAAAAACCTGTATTAAAATTGTAATACTCAATATATACTGATAACAAAGGATAACTATACGTCACGTTTGATTTTTGCTATTACAAGACGTGCTCAAAGTGGTGGTTACCATCAGCGTAATTTTAATACAGTTTTTTCCTTACTTAAAATGTGTATACATTTTTTGACACCCTCTATATATTGTTTAACTCATTCTCAGTTTTTTGTGTGGTTTTTTTTTTTTTTTTTTTTTTTTAATTGTTTCCATTTTGTATTTAATTCCGTCTTTTTCCCTTTTTTCCAGGAGAGTGGAATTCGTGACCTGATACCAGGTTCTGTCATTGATGCCACAATGTTCAATCCTTGTGGGTATTCGATGAATGGCATGAAATCGGATGTAAGTAATATTTTGCTTAATACTTACTTAAATATTTTTGTGTACCCTTTCCATTATTAACACAAAACTATTTCTCTAAGGGAACTTATTGGACTATTCACATCACTCCAGAACCAGAATTTTCTTATGTTAGCTTTGAAACAAACTTAAGTCAGACCTCCTATGATGACCTGATCAGGAAAGTTGTGGAAGTCTTCAAGCCAGGAAAATTTGTGACCACCTTGTTTGTAAATCAGGTAATTTCTTTTACTGACAATATAATCTTCCGGGAAATAAAGATAGTGAGGCATGTCATAAAATGTCTTATAAGCACATATCAGTCAGATATCCAGCAGCATGACTAGTTGATGTTATTGGGATGAGAAGCTTTATGTGTTTCATTAGACTTCTATTGGTCTTGTTTTATATGTAGCCTGATGGATGGGCTTCTCCTATCCTGCTTATTTTCCCTGTGGACAGACCTGTGGTTGGGTGGCTGGGAGGCATAAGATGTCACACTCCATCCAGCCCATTAGAAAGTAGCTCGAATATTCAAATGCCACAGTTTATAAGATAGTCTTAAATATTTATGGCATGACTATTTTGCTTGCAAAAACTTCTGCAGATTGGAAGCACTAACAGTTTATATAATTTTTTTGTCTAGAGTTCTAAATGTCGCACAGTGCTTTCTTCACCCCAGAAGATTGAAGGTTTTAAACGTCTTGATTGCCAGAGTGCTATGTTCAATGATTACAACTTTGTTTTTACCAGTTTTGCTAAGAAGCAGCAACAGCAGCAGAGTTGATTAAGAAAAATGAAGAAAAAACGCAAAAAGAGAACACACATAGAAGAAGGTGGTGGCTGCTTTTTAGATATTGATACCGAGGGCCGTGCTTTCCATAACCATCACCTTGTAGTTGCAGAAAGCCCTAGATGTAATGATAGTGTAATCATTTTGAATTGTATGCATTATTATATCAAGGAGTTAGATATCTTGCATGAATGCTCTCTTCTGTGTTTAGGTATCCTATGCCACTCTTGCTATGAAATTGAAATGCATGTAGAAAAAAACTTTTACTATATGAAACTTTACAACACTTGTGACAATTCAATTTGGTTTATGCACAATGTAATATTTCTTCAGGTATCATCCAAAATTCCCCACAGACAAGGCTTTCGTCCTCCTTAGGTGTTGGCCTCAGCCTAACCATTGGGACTGTTCTATTATTAAATTGCTGCCAGGATATTACATCAGTTACCTCCAATGTTTTTAACATATTCTCTACTAATGTTATTGAAACCAATTTCTACTTCATACAGATGTTTTTTGCAACAGCAATTAAAAGTTTTTCTTCCATGAGTCAAGTCATCTTAAAGATTGCAATTATCTGTTTTATGTATTACTATTTTAACATTGCTTCCTGTACTTGTATTCCTTTAATTGTTTCGTTCCTCACCTTGGTGTCTCCCCTCCCAACTCACCCCCCTCACCCCCAATAAAGCAATACATTGTTACACTGTGGGTTTATACTAATCTTATACCCCAGAGGTGGGAGAGGGGTGGACCCTAGTCTTAATTTTAAAGTCAAGGGAGTTTTGCTTTTTTATTGGCATTGGCTCTTGGAAGATATTGACAAAAATAAACATCTAGTGTTGATTAGCAAGAAAGACACAGATTCATATTAGGATATGCTGGCAGAACTGTATGGGAACTGTGTGCTCCTCCGTAAATAAAATTAGCTTCTCACAAGTACCTTGTCTTTACTAACTTGCTAAGTAGTAGTAACTTTATTAGCAAGGAGATTGGAGGTAATGGTTGTACTAGAGTCAGTAAGTCAGCTTAGATCATTCACCTTAATTTTTACTTTAGCAGCCATTTCCACTAATTTCCATTAATACACCATAAACTAGTTCAAAGTGGAATCAGTGTCTTTCCCATCTTGTGATGGTGTTCTGACTTTATTCCTCTTAGTGGTGGTATTTCTTTCACTTTGATTTCACTGAATCAAGTGAATGTCCAGAACGAGAACTGTACGGGTTACCCAGACACAGTACAGCCAAATGCTATCCATAAAACATAACATACAGAACTCTAAAATGGTCAGTGGGAAATGTAGGCTTTCAAGAGTTGGTATCTTTTAGCTATATTTGCAAATACTGCGAGATTTGAACAGCCTAGAAAACAGCAAAGTTGACTAAATTTTGTATTCTTGTCCTCAAAATATTTTTGATTCTTTCTGGATTGATGCAATGATGTTTTCGTTCCTTCCGTATTTATAAATGAAACACTTTTTTTTAAAATGTGTTTCTAAACAATATCTACTTGGTTTGAAATCAAGTGGTTGGAACACTTGACTTTTTATTTTAAGCATGTTCTTGATTCAAAGTTTCATTGAAGAAGCTTTCAATCAGTGGATCAGTTTGATTCTGTAATTAACACACAGTACCTAATTTTCGGTGCTGTTTTGAGGACCAATGCTGAAAGTGGATTTTGTTCTTGAACAGTGTCCCAGTAGATTTGATGACATTTGTTGGCTTGAGGTCTGATTTTTTTTTTTTTTTTCCTAATAGATTTGAGATTTCTATCTAACGTTGAAAATTTGCAAAAATTTGTATGGAACAAAGCCTAGGAAATGTAGATTGAATAGTAATTTAAATTAATCCTAGTGTGTGTTATAGAGGAGGGAAAATTTTGGTGCCATAATTTCTCTCTTCGTGGTGTTGGACTTGAATCGATTGAAATGTATTTCTGTACCACAAGTTAAGCTTCAATAAAAGTTTCTTAATTGATTGTCTTAGTGACATTCAGAAAGTTTTTTGTTGATGTATTTATTAAATAGTATACATGACCAAATACTGGACATCTAGTTTTTATAATTAAAGAAATTACATTTAATGATTACTTTCTAAGATTTGTGAATTATGAAGACAAAAGATCTTTAAACTACTGGCAAAGTAATTTGTATTCACATTTAAACATTTTTGTTAGTGGCTTTATAACTGAAGCTCAAAAGAAATATCTGGGCCATATACCAGGATATCAAACAGTAGAAGGGGTAAGTAGTAAGAATAAGAATGTGTACTTGTGGGGGCCGGCCGAATGGCTCAGTGGTTAAGAGCTCGCTCAAGAGTGCAAGCTGAGCTGTGAGCAACAGCAGTTCGATGCCAGCCCGAGCTGAGTTGCCGCTGAGCTGCCAACAGGTAGCAGGATGGCTCAGCTAGAAAAAAAAAAGAAAAAAAGAATGTTCTTGTGAGTTTGTTATTAGAGGAAGTGTAAGATTTAAAGGTGAAATGTTCCAATCTTTATTTTATGAAACAGGCTCAAATGGTGGAGAGGAACAACCTATCAAACTTCCTTTATTTCGTTCATGGTTATTTCTGTTTAACTAGAACATAATTATAAGCTTGATCATTTTGCCATGCAAGTACATCTCATGGTCATTTTGGCAACCTTTCAGTTCTACAGTCTCATATCTACAATAAGCTAAAAATCAGAATCTTATAAAAATGTATATTTCAATCTTAGAGTAAGCTTATTAGAGAATCTTTTCCAAAATTTGAGAAAAGACAGAAAAGGGTTGGTTTTGGAAAAGCAAGAGGTTATATAAATGTGCAATACCTACCTTATAAGGTTCTTTTATGGAAACAGGTAAGCGAGTTTTAAGGAAACTAGTGAGCGGTCATTATGTTAATTGATCAGATTCAGGCACATAAGTGGTTAATGTGGTAATTGCAGTATGAAAAATAAAAGAACTTTTATTATCCTAGCCAGATCACTGTCACCAATTGCTGGCTCCCCACCTTTAAACTTGACATTCTCATCCACCCTTCTCTTCCTGTCAGAGACTTTGTAACTGAATTCTCTGCAGGAATTCCTACTATTGATTACTTCTTCCTTAAAACTTTTCCATTAGTTTGTTTTTTCGTTTTCTTCCCACTTCCCCTTGTTCCTTCTTAGGGTCTGCGTTGTTAGTCCTTTACAAGATGACAAGTGTCCAGATTCTTATCCCAAAACTGAACTCTTCAACAACTTCCCGCAATGCATTTTCCTGGATGCTCAAACCAGAAGTCTAAGGTGAAATTGAGGCGGGGTTATAGGTCTGATGGGGCTAGGATGGAAAGAAAACTATTGGCAAGTGTCAGGTGCTGGCCAATAGGCTGTCGAATATATGAGCTAAAAGTCCAGAAAATAGATGGAGATTCGTGATTAAATATTTAACTGGAGAATTTTCAAGCATACAAAGTAAAATAGTACATTGAACCTTCATATCCTGGCTTTAACGATTCTCAATTCTGTTCTAGTATATCCATCTATTCACGACACATCTTTTAAGATTTATATAAATTGAAATACACAAATCTTAACTACAATTTTGGAAAATGGACATACTTTAGCCCAGAGACATCAGGGCAAAAGAAGGTTTATACATATTCCTACCTAGGTAACTAAGCACTCCACCCAATCCCCTAAGTTAACCACTCTCAATTTTCATCACAGTCTAGGGTTTTATTCCCCTCCCCCCTCCCCCCCGGAGCTTTATATAAATTTAATCACATAGTATACATTGGTTTCACTTAGTATAACGTTTTCGAGAGGTTGAACCATGTGTTATTGCTGAGTAGTAGTCCATTGTATGAATGTACCATAAGTTGTTTATCCATTCTATTAATGAACATTTTATTGGTTTCCAAATTTTGGAAAACAATGAATAAAGCTGCTATGAACATTTGCATATAAGTATTTTTTGTGGCTTCTGAGTGTGCAGTGTTAATCTTCAGTTCTCTGATATGTAGTTTTTTCTCAGCTGTTTTGTGTGATGCTTTGTCTTGCATGATTTTTAATTATTTTAGGTTTCTCGATGCTAGTGTCAGTGAAATTTCTTCCAGTTGCTAGTTCATAGATCATATTTTTTCATTTTGTATTACGGGACCTTGCTAAACTCATTTTTTTTCCCCCTTATTACACTGACCAGCACCTCTAATACATGTTGTGTAGTGAAATGAACAGGCTGTGACCAAGGTGAAGGAAGCAAAATTTAAGGACTCAGGTGGGTGATGTAAGCCATCCTTGCATTTTGCTCCCAGGGGGCTTTGCTTGCCTCAGTCTTGTCTTCGTCCTGTATTAAGGCCATACTCTTTGTTCCAATTTTAGGAAGAAAACATTCAGTTTTCCATCAGGAGTGTTTGCTCTTGGTTGTATGCAGATACCTAGATAGATGCTTTTTACATTGTTTCATTCTGTCATTCTATTTATAGTTTATTCTTTTTCTCATGAATGGGTGTTGGATTTTGTCAGATGCATTGAGGTAGTCATATAGTTTGTCTCCTTTATCCTGTCTTTGGCGAGTTTAGTAATAGAACCTTAGGACTGAAAAGAGGCCCCCAAACAGACAGAAATGTCTAAAGTAACTGCCCATGGTTGCACAAGTAGCAGAAGAGAGCACAGATTTCAAAGCCTGCTTATTGTCTTAATAACTATGCTGTCTCAGCTAAACCTTGTGTTCTAAAGAAGTCTCCCCTTGGGCCGGCCGAGTGGCGCATTGGTTGAGAGCTGGTTTTGGGATGCCAGCGGCCCCGGTTTGGATCTCACATGTGAGGGCCAGTGACACTGCCCTCTGCAGCTAACAACAGCTCCACCTGGAGCTGGGCTGTGAGCCCCGGCGATGGTGTAGGCTGCAGCCCAGAGGCTGGCGACTGATCTGCCTCATCCAGGAGGAGCACGGTGACAATGCCAACATGGGCCAGTGGGGCGGCGTCCTCCGCAACTAGACTGAGGAACAAAAGGACAGCAACTTGTCTGTTCCCCTCCCCCGATTCCCCAATAAAAAAAATCCTAGAAAAGAAAAAGGATATAGTCACAAAGGCAAATTAAAAAAAAAAAAAAAAAGTCTCCCCTTTATACCTATCTAAACCTTGGAGATTTCAGTTATTTCACCACCCACTTTGTTTACAACTCAAGAATTATTTCCCCATCCTAAAGCATGTTTGCTTCCTTTGGCTTCAGCATTAGCATTTTAGTAGCAAGGGAGGAAGAATTGAACCCTGGAAGTTAGAAAAGCCTCCATTACCCCGTGATGTCCCTTGACCCTGGTACTCCAAGCAGATTCATGGTATCTCTCACTCAAGCATTTTTCCCAAGTAGCCCTGATGGGATTCAAAGCCAACAAAATGAGGAATAATGAAACCAGTGCTGGTGGGGCTTTCTGGAATTAAGCACACCAATTCAATACTGGTCACCTTGAAAATAGTTCCTAGGGAGGATATAATCTGTCAATGTATTTTTAGCTTGAGATTTTTCTTTTTTTGCTGTTTTTTGTTTGTTTGTTTGGTTTTTTTTTTTTGAGGGCAGTGTCACTGCCCCTTATATGTGGGCCCGAACCGGGGCTGCTGGCTTCCCAATCCAGCGCTTAACCACCGTGCCACTCAGCCAGCCCTAGCTTGAGATTTTTCAAAATGTAGCCATGTACAAAGTTTGTATGTAATAACCTAGCTGTCAGAAATTACGGTCTGTTTAGTTAATATGGTCATAATGTCTGCAATTAAATATTTAAAGGAAATATGTTCACTATAATAACTAGGTAAAACTAAGAATGTTCAGTGAGTTAAAAATGCTGAGTGAATTCCTAAGAATATAAAAATGAATGAGCTTTAATCACAACCCCTTCAAGGAACTCATCCTAGGAGAGGAAGGAGATACAGTGATCGAGACGGGTGCTGTAAGCACAGGGGAGAGCCTGCCTCTTGCCTAAGGAGACTGGGACATGTTTACTGTTGTAGAAGGGGTCATCTGAGCTGACCGCTGTAGGAACTAAATAACGAACAAGGATGTGGCATTATAAGGCAGATCTTTTTTCAAAGATCAATGTGACTTGCTCTAGAAATTTAAAGAATCTCTATTTAGGTGGAGGGAGATGGTAGTGGTTAAGATGGTGATGGATGCTAAACTTAGATTTCATTCCTCCTCAACTGTTGTCCCCAGGACCAACACTTTAATTCCTCTACCAGTATTGGCGACTGGCAGTTCACTGCTCAGTTCCTCCCTAGAAATTGTTCTCAGCTAAAGATTTCCATGCAGTGAGAAAAATTCTTGAAACTTAGTTTGGCAGGCAATTTAAAGGGGCAAAAAAGATAATCCTGGAGGGAGCTTCAAAATGGATTTCAAAAAGATAGACTGAATGCCAAGAAACCACTACTCCAAGAAGAGACGTAAGAAAATGTTAGGACTAACATGAAGTTGCAGGAACAAAATGATAAACACGAGGGTAAAAAGACTACCTCCAGTTTTCTGACTTGGTTCTACTGACTACTCAGGAGAGGGAGGAGGATATGGAGAAATCATAGGTTTGCTTTTGGTCATGTTGAGTTTAATGACCCAAACTTGCTGTCCTAGGATTGTGAGATTATGGGCACTTCTCATAAAGAATGTTTAACCTTTTCTGCAAACTTCTTAAACTTATTTACTTGTAATTTAAAAGAATTGCTTAATACAAACAAGTGAAATAAACCTCTGCACCAGTAAGGGACTGGTTAAATCATGTTGAAGCTGTCAAAATTTAGATCTATGTTGGCATAACAATTTTATAATAAGTAAGAAAAGCAAGTTCTAGGGCCGGCCGAGTGGTGTGGTGGTTAAGCGCTGGCTTGGGAAGCCAGCGGCCCCAGTTCAGGTCCCACATGTGAGGACCAGTGACACTGCCCTCAGAAAAAAAAGAAGTTCTGGAACAACAAAATAGTCACCGTTTTTGTTTTAAATACAAATGCAATAAGCACTTACAGATGGTACAGAAATGTGGAATAATACAAGTTCAGCAGTGTCATCTTGGGATGGATTTATAGCTGTTCTTTTAACTCACGCATATTTCTACAATGTACACGAACTGAATATCTAACAAAAAAGTGTTCCTGCTGTTGATTCCTGATTTCCTTGAGCCACTTTCCATAATCTATAGCATGTAGGGATAGTGTGTGAATTAGAGCTCCCAATCTGTCACAGACTGATGACTTAATACTAACTGCAGTAAGTCAATAACTATGACAATGAATTCTTAAAAAGATGCAGCCTGGTTTTTAAAATTCAGCAGACAAAATTACTCTGCCAAATAGTTCTAAAAGCTTGCCCTCAGTTTCTGTGCTAACCTGGTTGCAAACTGGTAACAGACTTTATATTTCAGAATGTACACTGGGGTATGGGAATGGGGAGACATGACCTGAGAGTCATTTACCTGTCTTGGTGGAAGTTGTGCCATCCTGATAAAAGGCAGCAATCCAAATGGCATTTGGGACCAGATGCTACCTTACCATACAGCTCACTTGTTCATTAGGTTGTTTGTTCAAAAAACATGAGTGCTGGCGGTCAGGAAAATGAACTCTGCTAAAGTAGAAGTCGTTTTTAGAACCTTTTTGGCACATTTATTGTACAAAGTACATATGAAGTAAGGAGTGCTGCAACACACATCCTAGAAGAACAAGTTCTTAGGGCTGAAAAGTAGATCATCTCATTTAAAATAGTCATTGTTACTATTCTGGGACAAGACTGCTGAAGGACATTGTAGAATGGATTAAAGTAGTCTTAACAACCTAACCTTGCACCCAACAATTAGGATCAATAATTCCCTAATCTTGTAACCAACTTCTGTGTCCTGTAAGGAAATTTGATCAAATTTTTTCTTATCAAGTTACCAGGTCTTTGTGAACTTCTTTTTTTGTTTGTTTATTTTTTAAGATTTTATTGGGTAATTGGGGGAGGAAACAGACAAGTTGCTGTCCTTTTGTTCTTCAGTCTAGTGGAGGACGTCGCTTCACTGGCCCATGTTGGTATCGTCATTGCACTCTTCCCAGCTGAGGCAGATAGGTCACCGGCCATTGGATGGCCACTCACACTGGCTGCTGGCCACTCAGTAGCTTACTGCAGCCTACGCCATTGCCATCACCTCTCAGGCAGCCCAGCTCCAGGTCAAGCTATTGTTCACCATCTTAGCTGTAAAGGGCACAGCGTCACTGACCCTCATGTGGGATCCGAACTGGCTGTCCTGCTCAGAGCTCGTGCTCCCAAGCCAATTCTTCACCAACAAGCCACTCAGCTGACCCAATGAATTCTTTTTAAATATACTGTCACTAAGTGTCACTATATTTGTGAAGTACTAGCTATTACATGGTCATAATATAAAAAGCTATCAAGTGTTAGAGTAAATGAAAGCCTCCTTTGTTTCTATTCAAAAGCATGAGTGAGACAGTGAAACTAAGGGCATCTTGTGAAGAGAATTGTGCTGCAAAAAGTTAATTAAATCACTATTACATATTTTTTGAAAGTATATTTTGTGAATTGTCTTAGTGATATTTCTAAGTTGTTTTTAGCTAGGGTGTAGTCTGAAAGGTTCCACTATGGTTTGCCTCAAAACATCTTGAGCTGCACTGGAGCTACCCAATAGTCACTATTAGTATATAACTTTGTAAGTCAGCATATTCACATATGGCTCCCATTGAAATCAGTCTGCAAATATTTGCTCAAGTGCAAGACAGAATGAAAAGCATAAAATCCTGTGCTCAAATCTTCTGATAGTTCTCCATTTTACTCAATTTCAAGCCAAAAGCCTTGTAAGATGGGTCTCCTCCCTCCCCGCTAACATCTTTGCCCTTGCTCACCTTCTCCAGGAACACAGGCTGTTCCTAGAACACAGCAGGACCTTTGAACTAACTGTGCCCTGGAATGCTCATTAGTTATGTACAGAGCTCACTCCCTCACCAACCTAAGTCTTTGTTTAAATATTTCAATAAGAGCTATCCTGAACATCCGTTTAAATTGCAACCTGACCCCAAAGCAACCCTTAAGTGTCCCTTAATATTTACTTTTTATTAGATACTAAGTTTAACTTGTTGATTGTCTAGCGTTTAGAATGTAAACTTGGAGGGCAGGGATTTATGTCTGTCTGCTCAGGTTTGGAGGCCAGCTTCTAACATGATCCCATGATTCCCACGGTGATAGGCTGACTTATGTAGCCAATTGGATACTACAGAAATTACAGAGTGTGACTTGGCAAAGAGAGGCCATAAAAGGCACCTTGGAAGTGACTCCTCTCGGCCCAGTCAAGCCTTTCCATGACTACAGTCCTGGCCACCGTCTCGCCTGCCCCCTCATGACACCCTGGCCCAGAACCACCCTTTTCAGCTGCTACATTTTGGAGTGGTTACAGAGGAAGAGTTACCGTACCAAGTATCTAGCACTATATACCTGGCACATAGTAGGCATTTAGTATTAGAGAAAGGAAGGAACAAAAACAGGCTTTCATGAGAGTATGAAGTACTTGGTGAGAGGAAATTTATTGTGGTCCCTCAGAATTACCTCCCATCTTTTATTGCCATGCATGTCAAACACAAGAGTTCATTGTGGGGGGGCGTGAACATGAAGTATAGGCACGCTATTTCTTGAAAAGCTGGAAATAAACGTATGTTTCTGGCCAAGATGGAATGACAGGAAAAGGATTTACCCTCCCACCTGAAACAACTGAAAACAGTAATATATATATTAGACAGTTTTTAAGGTAAACTCCAAGAGAAGGAAAATAAACAACTATCCCAATATACTGCATGAAAAGACTTGAGGCTGAGACAGGGTGGGGGAAGTCGGGCCGTTCAGCAGTGCCCTGAGTTGAGAATATCACAGAGGAAGGCTACGAAAAGAGCCTGAAGATCTATAGAGGGTTCTTGAATAGCAATACATTGATCACTTTGTGATGAAACTATCGGAGGCTCAGGGAAACATCACCTGAAATGATTAAAGGGAACAATCCTTAGAGCTTACCTAGGGCTCATAGTCATCGTTCTTGTTCCTAGAAGCCAGATGAAACCCCTCAAAATTCACAGGACATTGGGTGGAGTAGTCTAAAGGCTTTTGTCTCAACAATGAAGTACAATTAGCCCTACACCAAATGCTTTCCTGCTCCTGCAGAGCAAGACCCAAAAGGATCAAATTGTTTTTTAGTAATCTAATTGCATCCCAGAACAAAGCTCAAGAAATTAAGGTACAATTTACACTGTCATCCAGTACAAAATAATCTGACATGCAAAGAAGCAGGAATATATAGCCCATACTGAGAAGAGACGTCAAAATGGAGCTAGATATAATTCAGGTGATAGAATTTTGAAGACAGCAATAGAAGTTATCCAAAATGAAACAAAAATCCTGGGGGAAAAACCAGCATCAGTGAGCCATGGAACAGCTTCAAGAAGCTAATAATGGACATGTAATTGGAGTTTCTGAAGCACAGGAAAAAAAAAAAATTAAAGGGAGAATGGCTGGAAGTTTCCCAAATTTCATATAAACTAAAAATTCAGTTCCAAGAATTTCAATAAATCCCAAGCACAGGAAACATGAAGAAACATCAAATTGCTTAAAACCAGTGATAAAACGAAAAATTAGCCAGGGGCAAAAGAAAAACAGACAGTAGCAGATGCAAGCCAGAAGAGAGGGGAACAATATTTTTAAAGGACAGAAAATACTCTAAACCTGGAATTCTCTACCCGGTGAAAGTATCTTTCAAAAATTTAGGGCTGGCGGAGTGGCTCAGTTGGTTAAGAGCTCGCTCAAGAGTGCAAGCTGAGCTCTGAGCAACAGCGGTTCGAGGCCAGCCCGAGTGAGTTGCCGTTGAGCTGCCAACAGGTGGCAGGACGGCTCAGCTGAAAAAAAAAAAATCAGGTGAGGGCTGGCAGAGTGGCAAGGCGCAGTGGTTAAGCGCTGGCTTCAGCGGCCCCGGTTCGGTCCCACATATGAAGGCCAGTAACACTGCCCTCAAAAAAAAAAAAAAAAAAGGTGAAATAAAGACTTTCAGACATATAGCATTATTGCATTATTACTAACCATTAGGAAAATGCAAATTAAAAGTACGATGAGATTATTATATACCTATAAGAATGGCTACCATTTAAAAGGCTGGAGGGTGGAATCAACCCAATGTCCATCAATTGAACAGATATGTGGTCCATACAATGGAATATTCAGCCATAAATGAAATACTGATACATGTTAGAACATGGGTCAAACATTGAAGACATGCTATGTGTAAGAAGCCAGTCACAAAACCTCACATATTGTATGATTCCACTTATGTAAAGTGTCTAGAATAGACAAATCTATGATAGATTAATCCAGAAAGATTAGTGGTTGCATAGAACTGGGGCTGAGGGTTGAGGGGAGAATGAGGAACAATCGCTAATGGATACAGGGGTTTCTTTTGGAGATGATTAAAATGTTAATGAAATTGATTGTGGTGATAGATGTACATCGCTGTGACTACACTAAAAACAATGTAATTGTATACTTCAAATTGTAAGGTATACCAAGGTCAAAGGTTGGCAATTAAGTTCACGAACTCATCCTAGAAAAAGTGCTACATACCTCATTGCTGAATATCACTACGGTCACCTTCGAAGTAATCTCCTTGGGAAGCTATGCACCGATGCCAGTGCCTAGTCCACCCTTCAAAGCAGTTTTGGAACTCTTTTTCTGCAATGGCCATCAGAGCTGTCATCATATTACACTTGATGTCCTGAATGTAATCAAAATGTCATCCTTTCAATATTTCCTTTATCTTTAGGTAAAGAAAGAAGCCATTGGGGCCAGATCAGGTGAGTAGGGAGGATGTTCCAGTATAGTTATTTGTTTACTGGCCAAAACTCCCTCGCAAACAGAGTTGTGTGAGCTGATGCGTTATCATGATGCAAGAGCCATGAATTATTGGCGAAAGTTCAGGTTGTTTTTTTGTCTAACCTTTTCACACAGCCTTTTCAGCACTCCAAATAGTAAACTTGGTTAACTGTTTGTCGGGACGGCCGAGTGGCACGGTGGTTAAGCCCTGGCTTGGGAAGCCAGCGGCCCCAGTTCGGGTCCCACATGTGAGGGCCAGTGACACTGCTCTCAAAAAAAAAAAAATGGTTGAAGAGTTGGCGAGAATGTGTGTAACTCCCATACACTGCTGGTGGGCACAACCACATTGGAAAAGAGTTAGTCATGTTAAGAATATATCTACTGGGCCGGCCGAGTGGCGCATTGGTTAAGCGCTGGTTTTGGGATGCCAGCGGCCCCGGTTCGGATCCCACATGAGGGCCAGTGACACTGCCCTCTACAGCTAACAACAGCTCCACCTGGAGCTGGGCTGTGCGAGCCCCGGTGATGATGTGGGCTGCAGCCCCTGCTGCAGTGGGCTGCCATAGGCTACAGTGAGTGGCCCGCAGTCAGCGTGAGTGGCTGGCAGCCAAGCGTGAGCTGCCAATAGCCACGGTGAGCGACATCCAGAGGCCAGCGACCGATCTGCCTCATCCGGGAAGAGCGCAATGACGATACCAACAGTGAAGCAACGTCCTCCGCAACTAAACCGAAGAACAAAAAGACAGCAACTTGTCTGTTCCCCTTCCCCGATTCCCCAACGCTGTTCCCCTCCGCCAATTCCCCAATAAAAAAAAAATCTAAAAAAAAAAAAAGAAAAAAAAAAAATATCTACTAGGTCAGCCTAGTGGCGCGGAGGTTAAGCGCTGGCTTGGGAAGCCAGTTGCCCCAGTTCGGATCCCACATATGAGGGTCAGTGACACTATCCTAAAAAAACAAAAAATATATTTACTACATGAATCATCCATTCCACTCATAGATATTCACAAAAGAGAAGTGAAAAGCACATGTTCACACAAAGACTTCTACATGAATATTTATAAAGTAGCCTTATTTATAATAGCCCAAATCTAGAAACAACCCATATGTCCATTAGTAGGTACATGAATAAAATAAAATGTGATACCTTCATACAGTGGAATACCTACCACTCAGCAATGAAAAGGAATAAATGTGAGGTTTTGTGTTGGGAGGTTGGTGAGGTTATAGGAGGGCAACAGGAGAACCTTGCAGTGACAAAATTTCTGTATCTTGAAGGTGGTGGTGAATGCATGAACCTAAATGTGAAAAAATTGTGCAGAAGGAAATGCACACACAAAAGACTAAGATTAGTAGATTGTATTAATGTCAATTTCTTGGTTGTGATAGTGTACTATAGTTTTATAAGATGTTACCATTGGGAGAAAATAGCAATGGGTACATCAAATCTTTGTATTCTCACAATTACAGGTAAACCTATAATATCAAATTTTAATGAAAAATATTCTTGGTACATCTAACAGGTGAATCTGTAAATAATTATGCTGAGTGTAAGCAGACAAAAATGGGTACATACTGTATTGGAATCATATAAAATTCTAGAAAATGCAAACTATTCTATAATGATAGGAAGCAGATCAGTAGTTGCCTAGGGAAGGGAGGTCTGAAGGGGTAGGAGGAAGGGACTACACAAGGGCACCAGGAAATTTTTTTTTTTTTGAGGGCAGTGTCATTGGCCCTCATATGTGGGACCCGAACCAGGGCTGCTGGGAAGCTCTTAACCACCACGCCACTCGGCCAGCCCGAGGAAATTTTTAGTAGCATGGATATGTTCATTACCTTGAAAGTGGTCATAGCTGTACACATACCAAAATTTATCAAGTTGTTCACTTTTTTAATATATGCAATTTATTGTATGTCAATTATACCTCAATAAATCTGTTTTAAAACCCTGAATGTTAAAATATATGCAACGAAACTCAGTTTTAAAATCATGGTTTCATCAAATGGGCCATCCTACTTCTGTGGAAGAAGGAGTCTTATGATCCAAATTTTGTTTGGGGCTGATTGGATCATTTCAGGTTTGAAACACAGTACAAGCTGTCATGTCAGGGGTGGTTAGTTCTACGAGAAAGCACAGAAACCCTGAAGCCTATGGGTGGAGGTTGGCCACCACCTGAACCTGTTTCAACACAGTGTCTATTGTATGAAGTGAAACCGCCTTAGGTGATTTTTGAAATCTTATCTAGAGAATTTTGATAGCTGAGGAGTTTTTCCCACATTAGCCCAAAGCCAAAATATTTCAATTACCTTATTTTTACAAACACCAACATTTTTGTTCATTCCCCTACACTGTATATATGTGCGCGCGCGCGCGCACGCACACACAGACACACACTTTCTTTGAATGTTAAGTTTGGTACAAGTTACAACCTGGAGAAAGCACACTAGTATATAAAACATTTTAAAAACTTGTGGGATTTTTCTTTCAGTATAAAACTTCTATTCATGTGTTTCTGCTTACTATTTTCAAAACTCAGTTAATTTTTAAACAAATCCTGCATGATAAGTAACCGAATTCATAAAATGCCAATGGTACAAACAGGTATATATAGGGTGAAAAGTCACTCTCCTGCCTCGGTTCCCCACCCACCCAATTCCCCTCTTTGGAGGCATCCAGTTTTGCCAGTTTCTTGTATGAACTGCCAAACAGTCTGTACATGTGTTTGCATATACAGGTAAATACATGCATATAATATGTCTTAGTATACAGCTCAGTCTTATTACTCAGGCTTTTAAAAAAATAGTTGTAACTTTTAAATAGATAACACATCTATGTGTTAAAATCCAATAGGCACGATACTTGGTTTTCCTTCTATCCATGCTCCTGCTTCCATCTTGTTTCCCTGCTGAACAACCAGTGTTGCCAGTTTGTGGTGTTTCCTTCTAGACATAGCTTATGCATATGTAACCAGTTTTTTACTATAACACAATCTTGCTCGATAAGGGCAGGGACTTTGCCTATTTGGTTCACTGTGTCTTCCCTAGCACCTAACAGCTCCAGCCACATAGTAAGTGTTCAATAAATATTTGGGAGGTGAAATAATATAAACAGGTATCATCCTTACTTCCCTCTCTGTCTCATCTCCATTTTCGAATATATCTGGCAAGACTGATTAGTTCTCCAACGGGAATTTTTCTCGGTTTCATCCCTTCCTTACTGCTTCTGTGATCACAGTCCAAGCTTGGTGTCTAATCATTATATGCTTCAGACTACGACAACCTCCTAAGGAATCTTCTAATTGTCTCTCACATAGGTAAATAGCTTTAGGGAAAGAGAGGCTATGTCACGTAATGGGAACACCAGGTTTAGAATCAGGCCACTCGAATTGGTATTACAGATCTGCTATTTAGAAGTAACGGGGGCCAGCCAAGTGGCGCGGTGGTTAAGTGCTGGCTTGGGAAGCCAGTGACCCCGATTCGGGTCCCACATATGAGGGCCAGTGACACTGCCCTCAAAAAAAAAAAAAAAATAGAAGGAATGGTACCTTGGGAAAATATGTTTGTTTAGCAGATCTTTGCCTCAGTTTTGTTGCCTGTACAACAGAGACAACTCACCTTCATAGGGTCATTTGAAGATTATGTAAAGCAAAGCACTTAGAAATATTTGTACCTGGCATATAGAAAGTGTTCAACAAATATTAGCTGCTAGTATAGCACAATTCATCTTCCTTGAGCATTGTTTTGACTACATCCTAAGTTTTTTTTTTTTATTACTTTATTTGTTTTAATTTTTTTTTTTTTTTTGAGGGCTGTGTCACTGACTCTCATATGTAGGACCCAAACCAGGGCCGCTGGCTTTCCAAGCCAGCGCTTAACCACCGCGCCACTCGGCCTGCCCCATCCTTAGTCTTTTTCCATAAATCTTTAAAGCAGCTCCTCATAGAAACTACATTATTTACACTGAGTCTTACTTAAAAGCACCTTATCACTTTACCTCTTCCTCCTTCCCAAACCATTTTGGAGTGTGAGTTCCGCTCCAGTAATTCATTCGGCTAAATATACTTCTCAAAGGTCATCCACACTCGCCCCAAAGCTCCACTTAGCACCATCTCTCCTCTCTAGCACCCATTTTCGTCTTGCTTTTTCTTTCTTCCTCTCTCTTTTCGCCTCTTTCCTTCCCTCAGGCCTTCTTTGACTGGTTCTGGCTCTGAGTATAGAGATACTAATTTTTATATATGATATTACCTTTGTATTTCTATATTATACATATTTTCAATTGTGTGTATCCAGATTATTCCATTAGATATAATGTCCTCAAAATCTACTTGTCTATTCTTTGTTTACCCTTTGTACAATATGTTCACAATTAACTCAAGGAGAAACCTTTTCTTCTTTCCTTCTTGCCTGCCTTCTTTCCTTTCCTACCTTCCTTCCCCCTTCCTTTCCATTTGATCTTCCTCCAAATCTCCTGACTTCCAGGAAAAGTAAGACAGTAAAATATAGAGAAGTCCATACCTGGATATAAGCTGAGACAGGCTGCAAGAGCCTGGAAGGTAGGCCTGTACCAAGGTTCCAGGAGCAAAGTTGCAAAAGCACTTTCCTCATAGAAAACCTGCAGTTAAAATATTCTTGGGTCTGTGATAAGCAACTGATCTTCACAGTAAATCATCACGTATTATTGATCATTATTATCATCTGATCATCACATATATTTATTATATTTAATATTTAGCACCTTTGTTGTGAAGACACTATGCTTACAGGATACAAGGAGACGTTGAACTCTTCTTCCCTGTAGTAAACTAAAAATCTAATGGGATAGACCCCATATGTCACTCAATATGCTAAGCTACTTAAATGGTACAAAAAATAAGAAGACATCGTCAAGGGCTGTAACAACCAGATGAAACTGATCTGACCCCCTAAAGAAAGGGTCAAAAGTTTAATGAGTATAAGGAAAATCAAACTTTTAGGTGATAAATACTATATGAATATTATATTCTTTAATGTGAAATGCCATTTAAAAACTTAAGTTTCGGGCCAGCCGAGTGGCGCTGTGGTTGAGCGCTGGCTTGGGAAGCCAGCAGCCCCGGTTCGGGTCCCACATATGCGGGCCAGTGACACTGCCCTCAAAAAAAATAAATAAATAAAAATAAAAACTAACTTTCATGTTTACTTTATAGACAAAAAGATCATTCAAATGACATTATTGAGTACCTACTCTCTGCAAAGCACTATGCAAGGTAGGAATGGGATATAGAATGTGAATGGGGTGTGATCCCTGCCCTGCATAAGATTACAATATTTCTTTTTTTTGAGGGCAGTGTCACTGGCCCTCACATGTGGGACCTGAACCGGGGCCGTTGGCTTCCCAAGCCAGCTCTTAACCACCGCAACACTCAGCCGGCCCAAGATTACAACATAATGGAGAACACCGACATGTAAATACCCAACTCACAACTTGCAGAATGAAGGAAGTTCAGAGAGCTGGAACCCCAAGACTGGAACAAAGATTTCCTGACTGCCACACTGTTGTGTAGTCCCTCTCTAGAACATAGAAAGTCCATTTAATAGCAAATTTGGGCAAAATGTTATAATTGTATGACATCGGGTGAATAACAGAGTGTCTGGTACAGTGCTACAGAAATCAACCGATTTGCATTACCAAATGGTGATACTGTATATTATTCTATCATCATCCTCATTATTATTCTCACAGTCACTAGTTTTTGTTGGTTCCTTATTTCTGTCGTGAGACGTTTTTATTCCTGAAAAATCTTTAAGCAGGGACCTAGTATCATTCAATCCTACTTTCTCATTTTATAAGTGTGGCAGCTGGGGCCTGTTAAAGAACTTGCTTAAAGATCATGAGGCTTTGTCTTTCATTCACTTCTTTCATGAGAAACGTACTTATCTTTAAGTTTTATATTATAATTTGTCATTTGGGGACATTTCTTAAACTTTCTATTTCATGACTAACCCAGGATGTGACCGAAAGCTAACACTGATATAAGTCAAGTACTCTAGAAACTTCTGCTGCCCATCTCCACATCCCCATTAGGAGTGCAACAGCTTCTTCCCATGCCAGTTAAAAAGGAACCTTTATTATTTTTCCAAAGAGAACATCAATACTATCAAATGCAAAAATACATAAGAAATCCAAGAAATTATTTCTTATTATATTTTATCTTTCTTTCCAAGCTTCAAACTTTAAATGACACCCAATAGGATTTGGTAATCTACTTTTAAATAGAAATATAAGAGGTTTTAGTGTTAGGATCATTAGAAGAACTGAGGTTTCTTTGTTCCCCCAAGTCAATCGTTTTTGTCCTTATGTACTAAATTTTGCAATGAATTGTTTCAATTCATCAAATACATATCAATCTCCTCCAATGCGTATGGTCTTATGCTTAACATCAAAGGACACAATAATAAGTCACACATGGTCCTGCACTCTCAAATTGTTTATCAGATACTGGGCAGTGGTTCATGGAACACAAGTTCATGAAAGAGGAATAAATGCTGTTAATTTAGCACAATGTGAATAAAATATTTTCTCTTCCTCCTATAGTGTATCTAAAGTTATCAGGGGCTTATGAAAAGCCACTAGTGATGCCCATTTATTTGTATTCCTCACCTACCAGAGGAACTTCCTCATAGAACATTGTGATGAATCATTATAGGAATTCTGTGCTGCTGAAGCAAGCACCTCCCTCCTTAAAACAAACAAACAAAAAACAAAGATTAAAAAATTCGAACCCGGGCCGGCCGAGTGGCGCATTGGTTAAGCGCTGGTTTTGGGATGCCAGCGGCCCCGGTTCGGATCCCACATGAGGGCCAGTGACACTGCCCTCTACAGCTAACAACAGCTCCACCTGGAGCTGGGCTGTGCGAGCCCCGGTGATGGTGTGGGCTGCAGCCCCTGCTGCAGTGGGCTGCCATAGGCTACAGTGAGTGGCCGGCAGCCAGTGTGAGTGGCTGGCAGCCAAGCATGAGCTGCCAATAGCCGTGGTGAGGGACATCCAGAGGCCAGCGACTGATCTGCCTCATCCGGGAAGAGCGCAATGACGATACCAACAGTGAAGCAACATCCTCCGCAACTAAACTGAAAAACAAAAAGACAGCAACTTGTCTGTTCCCCTTCCCCGATTCCCCAACGCTGTTCCCCTCCGCCAATTCCCCAATAAAATCTTTAAAAAAAAAAAAAATGAAAAGAAACATTATCTTGTGGGAAAAAAACACAGCCTCATAAATCAGAGCACAATCTAATCAAATTGCATAATCAACTTTAAATTTATTTCCACATTCATGAATACATAAGAGAGTATCATGTGCCAGAGGAGCTTGATATTCAATTACTACGTTTCTACAGCAGGCAATAGGTTAGTTGGGATTTTTTTTTTTAAACCTTTTTTATGTTTTGACTCTCAGTACAACAAAAATAAAGTGCATTTTACTTGTGTTCATACAATAAAATATTTTTCTTTAAACCTTATTTAACCAAAGCCACACTGGCACCAGAAAAATGGCAGTGCCCTCGCAATATTAGAAATTACTAAATCAGCAAGCTCTTTCACACCGGGGAGCACAGAATGGTGAGGTTATAGCTAAAGTTTAGATATGTTTCACAAATTTGTCCTCTTAATATGAGAAATAAGTATGTTCCAAATGCTTGTGCATTAAAACCAGGAATAAAGTTCTGATTGTTGCTTTAAAATTTTTGCTATAAAACTCTCTTGCTCATAGAGCATGAGCTTGGCTTATGGCAGGCCATTTTGCCCTCTGATTATTTATGCTGATCTCTATAGTGAGGATAACTAACTTCCTACACAAGTGTGCATTGTTCACAAAGGACATCACTGGAAATCCAAAGTACTTAACTAAATGACAAGTATTATTATTGACGGTCTGTCTGCCTTCCCTTTTGTTAGTATTTGCCCACTGTACCCTTAATATGATCTCACAATACCTATGGTTATTGATGTCAGGATAATCAGGATTTGTGTGGAGATCTAGATAGAATGTATATTCAAGGTGACAAATGAAAGGGTTTCTTTAATACTGCAAGCATCCACCACATGTTAACATTATATGGAGGACAATGAACTAGAAGCAAGAAAGAAACTTCTTAGTTAAAGACCTACTTGATGACATCCAGTTTCATTTCAACTTCCACAAAAACGGAAACAGCTAATGCAATAAAGAAAGTGCAAAAAACAAAACTGAATCCTTGGAGAGTTCAGAACTGGTCATTTTACATCTCTGATTAGAGTCTGTGATCCTTCATCTAGGAGCAAATGCAATTTTATTTTAAATCCTCTTCTCACTCTGAAAGAAAATGAATACTTCAATGTATAAGGGAAAAGTAGGGCAAAAAAAAAAAGAGAAAAAATGAATTTGTTGAGCTCAGGAACTCTCAAATGAGCAAAAAAATATGGACGTGTTTTATTCTTCCATCCACTAGGACACCAACTTACTCTTTAGCAAATATCTGTTTAATGAAAACAGTGTATTAGTTGTTCTTACAGCTAGATTTTTATCTACCACAGAAGATGCTACAATTTTAAAATGATGCTATCGGGCTGGCTGAGTGGCGCGGTGGTTAAGCGCTGGCTTGGGAAGCCAGCGACCCCGGTTCAGGTCCCACATTTCAGGGCCAGTGACACTGTCCTCAAAAAAAAATAATAATAATAGTAATAGGGCCGGCCGAGTGGCGCATTGGTTAAGAGCTGGTTTTGGGATGCCAGCGGCCCCGGTTTGGATCCCACAAATGAGGGCCAGTGACACTGCCCTCTACAGCTAACAACAGCTCCACCTGGAGCTGGGCTGTGCGAGCCCTGGCGATGGTGTGGGCTGCAGCCCCTGCTGCAGTGGGCTGCCACAGGCTACAGTGAGTGGCCGGCAGCCAGCGTGAGCTGCCAAGAGCCGCGGTGAGCGATATCCAGAGGCTGGTAACTGATCTGCCTCATCTGGGAAGAGCACAATGACGATACCAACATGGGCCAGTGAAGCAACGTCCTCCGCAACTAGACTGAAGAACAAAAAGACAGCAACATGTCTGTTCCCCTTCCCCGATTCCCCAACGCTGTTCCCCTCCCCCAATTCCCCAATAAAATCTTTTAAAAAAATAAATAAAATAAAATAAAATTAAATAAAATGATGCTATCAACCATGATTATTATCTGTCTGAGTGGGTGTTGCTGAAAAGACGGATACTGGATTACTCTTCAGTTACTGGGCATGGTATTATTTTCCAGTTGAGAATTAAGGTTAGAAGGGCATCATGTCTGCAACTTACTCTAAATGTCTCAGGAAAAAGAAATATGTGTAGCAATATATATATAATGTTATAACATGAAGACTGGGGATTCTTTGTACTATTCTTACAACTTTAAAAGAATCAATTCAGGGGCTGGCCAAGTGGCGCAGGTGGTTAAGCGCTGGTTTGGGAAGCCAGCGGCCCCGGTTCGGGTCCCACATATGAGGGCCAGTAACACTGCCCTCAAAAAAAAAGGAAGAATCAATTCATGGGCTGGCCAAGCGGCTCAGTTCGTTAAGAGCTCGCTCAATGAGTGTGAGCTGAGCTCTGAGCAACAGCAGTTCGATGCCCAGCCCGAGCTGAGTTGCCTTTGAGCTGCCAACAGGTAGCAGGATGGCTCAGCTAAAAAATAAATAAATAAAAGAATCAATTCAGTAAATATATCAATTACAATTATGATCCCAACTTATTGTAAAAATACGTATTCAAAGAAATTCTAAAATTCGATAGCTTATGTTTAACAGCAAAACTTCTATTCTCTTTAGATGAAGTACCAGAAAATAACTCTTTATGTTTTTATTCAATAGGTAGTCAGAAATAATTACAACCAAAAAGTAAAATACCAGTGGTATTAAAAGTTTTGATCTTGAAGCAAAATTCCCCAATTATAGCTCTTTGTTAAGAGCAAAATTAACTAAATTCCACAAGTTTTATTCCTGACCCAACTCTTTGACCTTAAGTAAGTTCCCCGATCTCTCTGGATCTAGCCTCTTTCTAAAAATGTAAGGAGTTATATTAAATTGTCTTAGAAGTTCCTTCTAGCACTAACATTTTTTGTAAGTTCCTTTTTACAAATAGGGAACTAGAAATTCTAATCTTAAATAACATTTCAGAAGTCACATGGTAAGAAGAAATTTTCAGAGCCAATTAATCATATCCAGTCTGGAGACATATACCAATAAGGAGCCCATTGTATTAATAGAAAAACTGTCCTTAAACTTCCCAGGCACATTTGCTGACAAGAATCTGTCCTCAGGGATCAGTTTCCAAAGCTCCTCTCACTCGAGAATGGGAGGGGGATGAGGGAGCTCTAAACTCTCTGGTTTGGTCTTGGGAACGTTTTCCACCTATCAGAGGCTAGCAAACCTCCTGGAGCAAGAGTAGGAAGGAAGAAGAGGCCTGGGAGTCAACATGATCCCCACAGAGACCTGGGACAGGAGATGACTTGGCCTTAGCATTGTTGCTACAACAGGCTTTGGGTTTTGTTACCCTTTGTAGCTACACAAACACTTTCTGGTAAGAAAACACGTTAAACTCATTTGAATCCCTGCCCTTGTTATATGATTTTAACTATGGGGAAGCAGTACAAGAGATTGAGTCCTGATCTCTGGCTCATCCATGTGTGATAAAAGATCCAGGCTTCCTTTGTGCAGGTTTACCCTGCAATAAGGCAGTCTCCTGGTTTGAAGTGTTGGCATCTCTAAAACAGAAGAGGGGAAAGGAAGAGAGGACAACCTCTGTGGGTTAGGTTTTCTATAATAAGACAGGATTTAAACAGAAAAGCACTATTTTTGTTGGAAAGTAGATGCTTCTAACTCTGATCGTGGCAAACACCTTCTGTTTCAAGCACTTCACGTGTACTGACTCATTTATTCCTCACAACAATCTTATGAGATAATTATACTGTTCTTCCCATTGTGTAGATGAGGAAACTGAGGCACAGGGAGGTTGAGTAGCATGCCCAGAATATACATTTAGTAAGTGGTAGAGTTTGATAAATCCTGGCAGCCTGGCTCCAAGGTCCGAGCTCTTCCTTTATGAGCCTTGCTTATTAGTCCTACCTTCTACTTAGGGCAATGGTGCTCCAACTAACAGGAGCATCAGAATCATCTGAGGCCCTCATTAAAAGTGCATATTTCTGGCCCTTTTACCCACCTGCCCAATCTAACCCCCACTAGATTCTGATTCCAGTTAGGTCTGTGGGATGGCTAAATAATCTATATGTATATATATTTTTTAAAAGATTTTATTGGGGGAATTGGGAGAGGGGAACAGCGTTGGGGAACCAGGGAAGGGGAACAGACAAGTTGCTGTCCTTTTGTTCGTTAGTCTAGTTGTGGAGGACATTGTTTCACTGGCCCATGTTGGTATCGTCATTGTGCTCTTCTCAGGTGAGGCAGATGGGTCGCCGGCCTCTGGACGGCCGTTTACAGCGGTTCTTGGCAGCTCACACCAGCTGCCAGCCATTTGCGCTGGCTGCCGGCCACTCACTGTAGCCTATGGCAGCCCACTGCAGCAGGGGCTGCAGTCTACACCATCGCCGAGGCTCACAGCCCAGCTCCAGGTGGAGCTGTTGTTAGCTGTAGAGGGCAGTGTCACTGGCCCTCATATGTGGGATCTGAACCAGAGCTGCAGGCGTCCCAAGCCAGCTAGCTCTTAGCCAACGTGCCACTCGGCCGGTCTAAGAATGAAAAAAAAAAAAAAAAAATATATATATATATATATATATATATATTTAAGATTTTATAGGGGAATTGGGGGAAGGAACAGCGTTGGGGAATTGGGGAAGGGGAACAGACAAGTTGCTGTCTTTTTGTTCTTCAGTCTAGTTGTGGAGGACGTTGCTTCACTGGCATGTTGATATTATCATTGTGCTCTTCCAGGGTAAGGCAGTTGCTCACAGGCCATTGGATGGCCGCTCACTGTGGCTCTTGGCAGCTAGTGGCTGTCTGCCAGCCACTCATGGTAGCTCACAGCAGGCCACTGCTGCCCCACTGCAGCCCCAGCCCCACTGCAGCCTATGCCCTTGCAGGCAACTTCTGGAAGCCCAGCTCCAGGTCAAGCTGTTGTTCACCATCTTAGCTGTAGAGGGCACAGCATCACTGGCCCTCATATGTGGGATCTGAACTGGGGCCCTGCTGCTCAGAGCTGGCGCTCCAAGCCAACTCCTAAACAATGTGCCGCTCGGCCAGCTCAAGAATATATATATATATATATATATATATATATATATATATATATTGTTTATTTTTGTTTTTGTTTTTTAATAGCTGAGCCATCCTGCCACCTGTTGGTGGCTTAGCGGCAACTCAGTTCAGGCTGGGCATCGAACTGCTGTTGCTCAGAGCTCAGCTCGCACTCTTGAGCAACGAGCTCTTAACCAGCTGAGCCACTCGGCCGGCCCTAAGCATCTATATTTTTATTTTTTTTATTTTATTTTTTTAAAGATTTTATTGGGGAATCGGGGAAGGGGAACAGACAAGTTACTGTCTTTTTGTTCTTCAGTCTAGTTGCGGAGGATGTTGCTTCACTGTTGGTATCGTCATTGCGCTCTTCCCGGATAAGGCAGATGGGTCGCCCGCCTTTGGATGGTCACTCACCGCGGCTATTGGCAGCTCACGCTGGCTGCGGGCCACTCACTGTAGCCTTGGCAGCTCACTGCAGCAGGGGCTGCAGCCTTCTCCATCATCGGGGCTTGCACAGCCCAGCTCCAGGTGGAGCTGTTGTTAGCTGTAGAGGGCAGTGTCACTGGCCCGCATATGTGGGATCGGAACCGGGGCCGCTGGCAACCCAAAACCAGCGCTTAACCAATGCGCCACTCGCCAGCCCAGCATCTATATTTTTAATAAGCATCCGAAGTGATTCTAAAATAGGGGGTCCAGTATCATACTGAGAAACACTGACTCCTAAGAAAGATTCTTCTGAGAAAAAAGCATTTCTCTTTGCAAATTTGTTCATCTTACTCAAGGAGCAATTATGAAGCACCTACTGGAAACTCAGAATTGTACTAATTCTACAGTATGTGTGTGTAAGACTACTTCAAATATTGGGTCCTTGACATGAAGGAACTCCTATTCTTATTGCAAAGGCGAAACATAATGTACATTAATTCATTTTAATAATTCGACAAGCATTTTCTGAACACTTAACTTGTGTCAGTCATTGGGTCAGCTCTGATCTATAAATAAGAAATAATGTAAACAGTCTAAGAGTAAGGGTCAAAAAAGAGTGATCCCAATCAAAATACTTAGGGAGGAGTACACAGTGCAAGGAGAAGCCACTCAATTGAATCACCTACAACATAATCTCCAACCTTAAAGCTGTTTGGGATTAGAATGACTTTTAAATTCTAGCTAAGTGTTTCCCCCAAATTCTTCTGAGTCAAACCAGTTTCACATTATTTAATTCATCCATCCATAACTTTAATGAACCCACAACACTGTACAAAGAAGCCCAAAACATTAACTCAAGGCACTTAAAGTCAAGGTGAGAAAAAAAATACACGTATGCAAACCAACAAATACAAAGCAGAATATAAACAATAGGATTTAACATTGCATACAGAAATTCATAGAAAAAGTAGAGGGAGGGCTTGGCAATATTAAGTGTTCAATAAATGTGGGTTTGATGAGTGAATATAAGATTAGAGTAAGTTACTCAGGACAAATTTGTTGGAGTAAGAGAAGTAATGGGCATGGACTAAGAAGCAAAGGTCAGCCTTGGGGAGCAAATGACATTAGCAAAGGCCCAGGGGCAAAAGAAAAAAGAAAGAAAAAGGCAGGATGTAGATTTTCAGCAGATTGCCTTGGTTAGAACAAAAGGGTTAGTTGGTGAGTGAAAAGGAAGAGTGTGAGGTTTGATAAGTTATGGTACGTTCTGATACAAGCCAAACTGTCATAACAAATGAAAACATTTATAACACCCCAAGTACAACAGTTTGTTCTTAGAATTTCGACTTCCTTTCTTGAAATGTATCAGTAATAAAATGTTAATTCAACAAGACCAAGCTATATAAATTAGTACTATTTTGTAAATAAAGAGAAATGCTGTGAAGATGATAAAGCAAAATATAATGGTATAAGCAATGTCAGGGAAGGAAAAAAACTTAGACATTACCTGTTCTAATTCAACCCCTCTTTTACAGATGAGAGGTCAAGAACCCAGGCAGGGTAGGGTAGAGTCCTGTCTAAGGTATTGACGAGACCAGGAGAGACTGCTGCCTCACTTACCAACAGTTGATGGAACTTTAATGTTTACAATCTACCTGACTTGCATGATTGTAATTATTTGATGATCGATACGAAAAAATGTGAAACATATAAAAATTACAGAAAGAAAACAACATCATATATAGAAGATGTTGGGCCTGCTGAGTGGTGTGTTGGTTAAGAGTTGGCTTGGGATGCCAGCTCTGAGCATCAGGGCACTGGTTCAAACCCAACATGAGGGCCAGTGATGCTGCGCCTTCTACAGCTAAGGTGGTGAACAACAGCTTGACCTGGAGCTGGGCTCCTGTGAGTCACAGGCGTAGGCTGCAGCTCCTGCTGCAGTGGGCTGCGGTAAGCTACTGTGAGTGGCTGGCAGCAGGCGTGAGCTGCCGGCAGCCGGCGTGAGCTGCCGTGAGCCACTGTGAGCGGCCGTCCAATGCCCTGGTGACCAATCTGCCTCAGCCAGGAAGAGCACAATGATCACAATACCAACATGGGCCAGTGAAGTGACGTCCTCCACAACTAGACTGAAGAACAAAAAGGACAGCAACTTGTCTGTTCTCCTTCCCTGATTCACCAACGCTGTTCTTCTCCCTCAATTCCCCAGTTAAAAAAAAAAAAAGATGTTGAAATCTAAGGGTGGGACATTTAGACCTGCACTAGGGCAGTAGCTGAGGGAAATGAGAGGAAAGGTCAAGAGACAGTCCAATGGAAAAAGTAACAGTACATTTTCAGAGTGACTGCCTGCATCAGGAAGCCAAGTAAACAAAACAAAATGAAACAAATAAACAAACCAAAAAAACCAAACTCTGAATATGAACCTGACATAAGACCTGATGGTTAAGTTTGCAAGTTGTTCACTTGTACAGAGGAAAGGTGATAGCATTAAAATACATTTCATCTAAAAGTAATTCTTTACAAGATGAAAGTGTTCTGAAGATTGGTTGCACAACAATGTGAATATATGTACTTAACTACTGAACTGTAGTATACTTTAAAATTGTTAAGATGGTAAATTTTATTTAAAAAAATTTTTGTGTGTCCATAATTTTTTTTTTGAAAAAAGAATCCTTTGTATTAATTTAAATGTTTGCTCCATTTACATTGGAGTTTTATGTTTTAGAGATGCAGATTCACCCAGGTCACCTCAGTTAATGAGGATCCTATTTTAAGGATACACGTGACAATAAAACAGATAAGAATATCATAGGAACCTAAGAATAGCAATATGATTGGGCTTCAGTTGGAAACTAAAATGAACATGGACTGGACAAATTCCATTCCCACCGAAAGATTGGGTTAGCTTGTCACTCTTGGCTACAGCAGCAATGCAGGTGTCATCATTCCTCTGTTTCCGTGACTACTAGCCAACGACTTCACTTAGTTATAGTTTCTGCTTACTCATAATTCCAGCTTACTCATAGTCACTCTATAACCAACTACAATAGTTAGCTTCTCTCCCCACAGCCAACAGGCTGATTCTCTCTGTGTATCCCACTTCAAATTCTTGAAAGGAAAAAAAGAAATCTAGCTGGCCTAGCTCAATTTTCAACTTAATTGTGCGTCAGAATCACCTGGAGAGTTTGTTAAACTACAAATTGCTAGGCCCCATTCCCAGCGTTTCTGATTTAGTACTCTAGGTAGGGCCTGAGAATTGGCATTGTAACAGAATCCCAAGCAATGCTGACTACACAGGTCTGGGGATCACACTAGGAAACCGCTGGCCTGCTTACTCACCCTTTTATCAGTGTGGACAGAGCAGCTGGGGCTCTACCACATGTCACCAATAACAAACTGACTCTCAGGCTCATAACTGGGAGATTTTAAAAAAACTTCCTTCCTTTTTGGCTTCCTCATTTATGCAATCACCCAAGTCCTATTGCCTTTTCAACTGAATATCTCTGACCTCTTTTATTTTTCTCAGTCACTGACCTAATCCAGGGTCTCATCTCCATATACCCAAACATCTGTAGGGAAGCTGAGAAGCTTCCTGTCCCAAGCCACCCTCCCTACACACACACACACACACACACACACACACACACACACACACACCACTCAAGCCAAATTACCTTTTGTACTGATAGACCTCAATGCTTTGTGCATTGCCTCCCTTTGCCCATCTTATTAAACTAAACACTGTAGCACCTCTAAACTTTTTGCTTTAAAGTCAATAATATTTAAATGCTATTGTTCCACACTGATATTTCCTTTCTATCATGACCTCCTATTCTTTCCCTTAAGGAACCTACCCATCTGAAACATCTTAGGACCAGATTTTAAGGAATAGCTTCAATTTTTAAAATAAAGATGCCTCTAGAATTTAACTTCTAAGCCTTCTCAAATTTCATGACTACATTCAACTATTAGCCAGTAGCTCCACCTAACTGTACTCCAAGGAGCTCAAACTCAGTGTTCAAAGCCAACCTCAACATTTATCCCCCTCATACTATTCCCCTCCAAGTGGTTCTTATTCCTTTCAACAATAACACTCCTCCTTCCCCCCAAAAAAGAAAAAAGAAAAACCCCAACTTATCCATTTAACCAGCCATTCAGGCTTTTAATTGTAGTAATTTGGAATTTTCTCTTATCTGCTTCTCTTCTCTCTCTTCCCCTCATTCTACTCCATCTAATTAGAAGCTGAGTTTTACAGATTCTATCACATTATCATAGGGGCTGCTGAAAGCTTCTCTAACTACAAATGTCATCATGATATTCCAAGTTGTCATTTACATTTGACATACACTGGGCCGGCTGAGTGGCATGACGGTTAAGCGCTGGCTTGGGAAGCCAGCGGTCCCGGTTTGGGTCCCACATATGAGGGCCAGTGATACTGCCCTCAAAAAATAAAAAATTAAAAGTTATGCAAATTTTGCATCCCCCTCCATCTATTTTTGTCTAAGCGTTAAAGAAATGCTTTCAGTTATTTGTCAGTGAGCTAAAATAAGCTTTGGGAACATTTCCTATGTTTATCAGGGGCTTCATATAGGGTACTTGTGCCCTGGGCTGAGAAGGACCCTATAGACTGGACTTGGTCTCTCTGCCCTCAGCCTCTTTCTATTCGATTTGGCTTCACTCCTGCCTAAAACATACCCTATTACCTTCCAATGGTGCCATGCTGCTACAAAAGTACATGTAAACTGCTTTCTTTTGGATTCAAGCCCTCCAAAAATGATCATTCCAATCCTATTTCCAGTAAAAAGTAAACACTAATTTACTTTCTAACAAACTGAAATACTTTAGTTAGTATGTTATCAATACTGAATTGAAGATTGTTGGTGAATGGTTTACTTCTACAATCATCTGGCACAGTGGTTCTCAAAGTGTGTTTCCCAGACCAGAAGCATCAATCTGGGAACTTGTTAGAAATGCTGGTTGGGCTGGCCAAGTAGCGCGGTGGTTAAGCACTGGCTTGGAAAGCCAGTTGGGTCCCACATATGAGGGCCAGTGACACTCCCCTCAAAAAAAAAAAAAAGAAAAGAAAAGAAATGCTGGTTTTCTGTCCTGTCCTATAACAGGCCCACTGAATTAGAAACCCTGGGTTTGGGGCTGAGCAATCTGCCCTCCCAGGTGATTCTGGTGTGTCTGAAGTTTGAGGGCCACTGTCTATTATTTAGGTTTCGGATCTGAAATAGAGCATGATATGGATTAAAAAAAAGATCTTCATGGATATATCGGGTAAACTATTACTTAAGGGCAAAATGTTAATTTTTAGAACAAAATGTTAGTACTCACTAAAGGCTCTTTACTAGAATTCTGCTGCTACTAAATACATTTTTCATGAGGCTCTTCTTTATTTAGAAAATGTGTTCTAAAGGAAGATCAGATTAATCAATTTTTAAGTCATTTGTCTCCTCCTAGTGGCAGGCTTTTAAATACAAACGCCGTTTGTGTTTCTCAGAAACTGCATTTCTGAATTTTTTTCCTAAGATTTCACTTATTAACTACAATTAAAATCAATTGCCCCTCCCCACCAAATTAAATAGATTTTTCTCTGTTAGCTCCAACTGTGGCTAACATGAAATTTGTCTCTTATGTGGTTCTTTTTAATCAGACTTGTGAATTTTCCTTCCTTTTGTTACCCATATCTTTGAAGCAATAGAACTTCACTACTTAGAACACTTTGAGGTGAGTTTTCTTCCTTTACAGGTTCACAACAACACCCTTTACCCTTCTCAAACCACTCTTTCTTGCAAGGCCTCAGGAACCACACAAGATCTCCAGGGCACTGTGATAGTCACTGCCACCAAATCTCTTCAATGAGCACTTAGAGCTCTCAGCTTCCAGGCTTTGACCTAGAGTGATTCAATTTCTCTGAATCTTGAAACTATTGTCGGAGAGTGGGCCTTTCTCGGCGTGAAGTCCAGGTCCTTGGCAACTCGAGCAAAGAATTGAACGACATACCAGAGTAAAGCAGTAAAATAAGTAGTTTATTAGAAGAGATAGCACATTTAGAAGTAAAACTAGACCTGAGCACTTAGAGGATGGCTCAAGGGCCCATTACTAGAAGTTACATTCCAAAGAGTGTGGAGTGGGCCACGCGCAAAGGCGAGGCTCAAAGGGAAGTAGCGGTCAGAAGGAGCAGGGAAGCAGCAGCAGCAGAAGCAGTGCAGGCTTCCCAGGACTTGGGGGTTTTATCCCTTTTTCTCTAGAATGGGCTGTTCTCCTCTGGGCTTGGGACCACTTGATTGGCACCTGTGATTGATAAGAGGTACTGTGCAGGTGCGAGTGACTGGTTTGATCTAGTTGGGTATTTTGTGCCCATTTGTTTTTCCCCCGCAGGGGTAGGTAATTACAATACAAAGGGGAGTTTTGGGTGGAGAGGGGATTTCACCCAGGAGGTTGCTATCTGTGGGACGTGTAGGAATGCAGAGACCCAATGCCTGCCCCTACCTGCCTGCCTAGTTTTCCCCTTGAGAGACGTGATCCCCATAAAATCTCTGTGGGAAGCTGAGGGACAGGAGGTCTCTTCTTCTGTATCTGCTCCTGCTGGGCAGGGGCATAGAGCCGTCCCTGCCTATTGGGGTTCACGGAACTCTCACCCTGGCTGATTTCAGATGAGAGGAAGGGGTCTCGAGCTCTGCCTGGAAGACTATGCTGGCTTCTTTGGTTGTGACTGGCAATCTTGCTAGGGTGTCCCCTGTATCCCCAAGTCCCCTGAATGAGGAAAAATGGATTTTAATTAATAAACCTATTAGTTCTTATGAAACTTGTGGCTATTCAGTCTGGACACAGAATGGATTTGACATTTAGCTTACTGGCCTGGGGATATTAGGAAGTCACAGGCTTTCAAATAGTTATCTGAAGCAGGGGTAGGAGACTTCTATTGTTTAGGATTCAGAAACTGATTTACAAAGCAATTAAGAAGCAAGGGGCATCTTCAGTCCAAGATTCACAAACTTGTGGGCCGGCAGAGTGCCGTGGTGTTTGGGTGCTGGCTTAGGAAGCCAGCTGCCTGGGTTCGGGTCCCACATGTGAGGGCCAGTGACACGGCCCTTAAAAAAAAAAAAAAAGATTCACAAACTGGTTAGAAGAGCAAGTAAGAGCTAAGAAACTAAAGAACTAGGGAGGAGACTTAACATTTTTATACTTAACATTTCTATAGGAAAGGAAACTTAAAAGTTTTTCAATGGTGGGGGTTGGTGCTGCTCAGTTGGCCGGTAACAAAACCACCAAAACAAGGTTTATTTTTTTTCAAAAGAGTTTATTGATTTGGCAAGATAGTTTATGGAGACACTAATTCCCTATATTTTCCCCTTTATTCCTTCCAAGCAGGGAGCCAGGCCATTTGTATTTCTTTGTCCAGGGTGTCTAAAGAATGGAAAGTTGAAGCTACTTGAAGATCGGGCCTTCTCCTGTCTATGTGTGAGCTCACTGAAGAAATTATGCTAGATATTTGAGAGGGAAAAAGGGACAGCCGCCTTTATTTAAAACAGGAGGGGGTCGGCTAAGTGGCGCGTTGATTGGGAGCTGGTTTTGGGATGCCAGTGACCCCGGTTCGGATCCCACATATGAGGGCCAGTGACACTGCCCTCTACAGCTAAGATGCTGAACAACAGCTCCACCTGAAACTGGGCTGTGCGAGCCCCAGAGGCTGCAGCCTCTGGTGCAGTGGGCTGCCATAGGCTACAATGAGTGGCTGGCAGCCAGTGTGAGCTGCCAATAGCCACAGTGAGCGACCCTCCAGAGGCCGGCGAACGATCTGCCTCATCCGAGAAGAGCGCCATGACGATACCAACATGGGCCAGTGAAGCAATGTTCTCCGCAACTAGACAGAAGAACAAACAGACAGCAACTTGTCTGTTCCCCTTCCCCGATTCCCCAATGCTGTTCCCCTCCCCCAATTCCCCAATAAAATCTTTAAAAATATATATATATGAATAAAAAATAAATAAAACAGGAGGAAAAAAAATGGAGATTTGTTTAGGTTGGGAAGGAGTGTAAACTGGGGTGTCCTCATTTGCAAACCAGCACCCTGTAGAGGTGCCAAGACCTATGGTTTGCTTAGAAAGACTAGACCTCTAAACACCAAGGTTCCCAAACATAGCAGGGATTCCTGTGCTCTGTGGAAACAGAGTCCCTGCATTTCAAGGATCTGTGTGGCTTCAACCCCCAGAATCTCAGCAGTAACCAATGTGGGCTGAAGACTGGAGCGGTCTCTCCAAATACAGTGTATGATCTGGGAGTATCAAGGGGAGGAAATAAACAGAGTAAATTTTCCTGCCATTCTGAGGTGACAGGGGCTCAGTCAAGTTTAAGTTCATTTAAAGAAAATAAAGAAACACCCAAGTTTGTGGTTGCAATTCCCATACTAGGAAATACAACAAAGAGGAAAGCAAAAAGAAATGGAAAATCAATTGACAAGTAAGTTCACAGAACAGGGGGCACTGATCCTAATATCACTCAAGTCTTGCAATACTGAATGATGTGGCTGCCTAGTTTTATTAGGTGTGTAGCTCCCTAGTTCTCCCTAATCTCCCCATTCAACTCTGTTAAGGTTGGCTGCTCCATCTCATTCCTCTAACCCTAACTAGCCTGATGCAGAGGTTGGCATCTCTGCTAGATCTGGTAATGTCACCCTACTTTCCCAGAAAAGATAACAGAGTATAAAGGAGTAAGTCAAACAAGCAAGTTTACTAATTTTCTGTTGCAGTTTCCTAATGTAAAATAGAAGTTAGACTAATGATGGCTGATATTCGGCTTTGTTTGCGCTGGTAAAACCATACCAGCTGTTAAATTATGGTAACTTCCCTATCAGTCAGTAAAAAAGAAACTTCCCCAAGCCTCTAGCTCTCTCTAGGCCTTATCCAGCTTTCCCATGACCTTATGCCAGCATGGCTGAATACTGCGTGCCAACTGTCATTAAATAGTTTGAACATCACTCTCCATAGTTATTACCTCTTCAGACTGCCATGAAGTCTGAACGTGGTTTCAGTTAAAACAAGCTAATGACATTTGACCCATACCAACTGCCCTGCCCCAGACATGGGTCCTCAAGCAATTTTATTTTATTTTATATATATATATATTTTTTTGAGAGCAGTGTCAGTGGCCCTCATATGTGGGACCCGAACCGGGGCCGCCAGTTCCTGAAGCCAGCACTTAACCACTGCACCACTCGGCCGGCCCAAGCAATTTTATTTCGGATCCAGGACCAAGTTATACTTCTGCTATACAGCTGCCCTGGTATCTGACCCTGATTTGGTCTTCCAAGATTTTTTCTTAATCAGCCAAGCAATTTTCTTTGTGTTGTTCAGTTTAAAACTAGTTGCTTTTAAGGACCGGCTGAGTGGTTCAGCTGGTTAAGAGCTCACTCAAGAGTGTGAGCTGAGCTCTGAGCAACAGCAGTTCAATGCACAGCCTGAGCTGAGTTGCTTGCTAAGCCATCAACAGGTGGCAGAATGGCTCAGCTATTAAAAAATAAATAAAATTAGCTGCTTCTACTATTTTAAAAAAATTAACAGTATTATTAAGATATATTTTCACAGACCATATAATGTACTCTTGGTACATAATTCAGTGGCTTTTAATATATTTAGAGTTGTGCAACCATCACCACTAATACTGAACATTTTCATCACCCCAAAAGAAACCCCACACCCAGTAGCAGTCATTCCCCATGCCCTTTTCCCTCCCCAAGCCCTGGAAACCCCTAATCTAACTTTCTCTTTATATAGGCTTGCCTATTCTGGACATCTCATATAAATGGAATCATTCAATATGTGACCTTTTGTGTCTGGCTTTTTTGAGTAATGTTTTGAAGTTCATCCATGCTGTAGTATGTATCTGTACTTCATTCCTTTTTATTGCTGAATAAGATTCCATTATATAGATGTACCAGATTTTGTTTTTTGCTTCTATTTTTAAGTGAACATAATGAAGATAATTTATTTATTTATTTATTTATTTTTTTGAGGGCATTGTCACCAGCCCTCATATGTGGGACTCAAACCTGGGCCGCTGGCTTCCCAAGCCAGCGCTTAACCACCGCACCACTTGGCCGGCCCTAATTTAGTCTTTTCAAGCAGGAATCTGGGCCGTATCATTTTGAGAGTAAAAGGTATTAAAAATGGACTCCAATTGTAGACCATGAAAATTCCTGTAATTACCAAAAGGCTTCTTTTTCTCCTTCTTTCAAAGATGATGGTGATGGGTTATTCTGCCCAATAAGTTCTTATTTTCTGAGAGCTGTTACAACCTTTAAGCTAATGGTCAAAAGGCATGAGCTCTAAGCCATGGAGCCACTACTATAATATTTTCTTTCCTACCAAGGGAATGGGTTTCTAGTCTGTGTGCTGTGTTATAATATAAAATTACTTTACAGGGCCGGCCAAGTGGTGCATTGGTTAAGAGCTGGTTTGGGGATGCCAGTGGCCCTGGTTTGGATCCCACATATGAAGGCCAGTGACACTGCCTTCTACAGCTAACAACAGATCCACCTGGAGCTGGGCTGCGAGCCCCGGCGAAGGTGTAGGCTGCAGCCTCTGCTGCAGTGGGCTGCCATAGGCTACAGTGAGTGGCCAGCAGCCAGCGTGAGTGGCTGGCAGCCAGTGTCAGCTGCCAATAGCTGCAGTAAGAGACCATCTAGAGGCCGGTGATCAATCTGTCTCATCCAGGAAGAGTGCAGTGATGATGCCAGCATGGGCCAGTGAAGCGACATCCTCCGCAACTAGACTGAAGAACAAAAAGACAGCAACTTATCTGTTCCCTTTCCCCCCGATTCCCCAACGCTGTTCTCCTCCCCCAATTTCCCAATAAAATCTTCTTTAAAAAAAGGAAGATTGTCATATTTAAAAAAAAATTACTTTACAGATTTTGTACACACACATTTTTGTGTATACAAAATACATAGAATATTTCTGAAAAGATACCTAAGAAATGGTAAAAATGGCTGCCTAAAAAAACGGGAACAAAATAACCGCGGTGAGCGACCATCCAGAGGCCGGCAACCGATCTGCCTCATCCGGGAAGAGCGCAATGACGATACCAACATGGGCCAGTGAAGCAACGTCCTCCGCAACTAGACTGAAGAACAAAAAGACAGCAACTTGTCTGTTCCCCTTCCCCGATTCCCCAACGCTGTTCCCCTCCCCCAATTCCCCAATAAAATCTTTAAAAAAAAAAAAAGGGGGAACAAGAAGGTAGGGATGGAAGGCTTGCTTTACATCCTTTTGAATATCATTCAAAATAAATAAAAATAATTACTTCATAAATAGTAAACAATAATAACCTTGAGTACAAGTATGAGGTGTATTTATTTGAAAGGGAAATCTTGAGTTATTGCCCTAAACTTGCAAAACACGTTTTCATTCCTCAAACCTTTGTGGTTTTTTTTTGTTTGTTTGTTTTTTGAGGGCAGTGTTACTGGCCCTCATATGTGGGACCCAAATGGGGCCGCCGGCTTCCCAAGCCAGCGCTTAACCACCACTCGGCTGGCTCAGAAGTTTGTGATTTTTCTTTTCTTTATTTTTTTAGAGGGCAGTCACTGGCCCTCACATGTGGCATCCAAACCAGGGCTGCTGGAATCCCAGGACAGCTCTTAACCAACGCGCCACTTGGCTAGCCCTCCTCAAACCTTTGTGACTCCTGTTCCTTCAGCTTGGATTGTTCTTCTCTTTATCCTTCCTTTACCCCAATAAAATCTGACAGTTTAAGGAATTTTTCAGTTTACAAAGTACTTTTGGTTACCTGATCTAATTTTCAAATAGACAGTAAGTATAAATACTTTTATTCTCAATTAATAAGAACACTGAGGTTGAGAAAGTGTAGTATCTTGTCCTAGATCATAATTATTATGCTTGTCGATGTAAGAAATGTCCAAACCTGTAGAGAATTTTTAATGAGTTTATTTGAACCAAACTGACAACAATTGCCGGGAAGCAAAATCTCAACAGATATAGAAAATGCTCCGGAGAATGGCAGTTTTGCAGTTTATTTTATACGTTAGAATCAAAGGAGGGGACGTAGGAGAGTTACATGAAATCCACTGGTGGTAGATTAAGGGGGTGGGAGAAAGCAAAGTGGGGAAATCCTGGGATTGGATAAAAAGTAAAATGGAGACACTCATACTTCTTTTACATTGGTGAGTACAGGATAGTTAATAATTAACATTTACAGCACATATTGATGGTATTCAGGGAACATGACAATAATGTGGGATTCTGTAGTCTCATGTTCTAGTGCTGTGGGTGTGCCCTGGGAGGTCCAGAAAAAGGGGATTATTCTGACATTTCAAGAGTATGTTATCTTAGATGCAAAAAGACAATAGACAGGCTCATTTAAGGGAAAGATTGATCTTTGTTAAGGAAGCCATAGGCCTAGGATGTGACTACCTGCCATGACCTGCTTTTAGTTAGGAATTTTTATGTTCAGACCATCCTATGTGGTTACTTTCGGTCTCTGAGTTAGTAAGGCCGGCCATGCTGGCCTCCTCTGAGCTAGCTAGTCAGGTTTAATATATGGCCACCTTTTTGTCCACATGCTTCAGAGCTAGAATTCAACTCTGTGACTTCTAACAGGTCCAGGGCTCTTTCTACTTTTTAAAAATTTTTTATTTATTATTATTATTATTTTTGAGGGCAGTGTCACTGGCCCTCATATATGAGAACCGAACCTGGGCCGCTGGCTTCCCAAGCCAGCGCTTAACCACTGCGCCACTTGGCTGGCCCAGAAAAAAAACAAAAACTTTTTTTTTAAAGCTATGAAATCCTAGGGCAGGCCAAGTGGTGTGGTGGTTAAGCGCTGGATTGGGAAGCCAGCAGACCCGGTTTGGGTCCCACATGTTAGGGCCAGTGACACTGCCCTCAAAAAATAAAAAAAAATTAAAAAAATAAAAAATATAAAGAAAATTTTTTAAAAAAGCTATGAAATCCTATTCATTTAATGGGGTAACTGGGTAAAAATGTTTACTGAAGTATTGTGTAATATCAATATTATACAATAAGTACTATGTATGCAGTTACTACAAATTATGAAGTAGATCTATATTTATTGTGGAAACCAAGTAAGACCATCCATGATATTGTATATCGTGAGAAAAGCAATTTAAAAACAGATGTACAATTTGAACATACAGTAATATCTTGGTGTGCGGGGATAATTGGTTTCAGAAACAAACCACTCATATTGCAAGACATTGCTCATTTACCACGTTAAAATGTATTAGAAATGTTTGCTTGTCTTGCAGAACACTCGCAAAACAAGTTACTTGTAATCCAAGGTTTCACTGTATTTTTGTATAAAAAACTGTGTATATAGAAAGAGCTTGAGGGCCTGCCAAGTGGCTCAGTTGGTTAAGAGCTCACTCAAGAGTGCGAGCTGAGCTCTGAGCACCAGCAGTTCAATGCCCAGCCCGAGCTGAGCTGCCACTGAGCTGCCAACAGGTGGCAGGATGGCTCAGCTGAAAAAAAAAAAGATAAAAAAAGGTATGTTTTCTTGAAGTCATAATGTTCTCAAATTTTGTATATTACTACTAATAAAGGCACACTAAATATGCTTACTATGTGCCAAATATTGGTCTCTTTTATATGCATTATCTCATTAAATCCTTACAAAACCCAACTTGCCTCAGACCTTGCTGCTAATAATGCAGCAGAACCCAACAAGTATTAGATCCCCCCCCAAAGCTCATGTTCTTTGGAGGCTGATCATCCTGTCTCATCTACAAAGACCATTTACTTTATAACCAGAAAAATCCATGTGGCTACTTTAGTCAAATTCAGTCCAAAACTGCAGTTCCCCAAGTCTCTTTGTAATCCCATAACACTTGCATCTCTTACAGCACCTAGGGCAATCGGAATAGCTCCTAATCAGCTGGCATCTCTTTATTTTCTTCTCCTGGATCTACGCTCCCCGCAGGCCTGAAACACAAGCCCACTTTCTAGCACGGTTGTGGGCGCTAGTTAATCTGAAATGTGCCCTTAATTTGGCTCCGAGAAAATGTGAGTCGAGGATTAGTGCACACACGGGATTAAGAATTTTTCCCGAGAAACAACAGCTCGGGCTGCCACAAGGCCTCTCCGTTTCCTTCGCATATGGTGGTTTCCTTGCTTGTACCTTTTTTACCTCTTCTCCCTCTCCAGTCTTCTGCTCCCATAGGGTACGGAGCCTGAGGGACCTCGAGCTCACAGCACCTTGCAAGCCGACGCCAGGGGGCTGGCTCCTGCTCGCAGGACAGGAACACACAGCGCACCTGCACGTGTTCCCGGGGGCGGCCATCTCGCATCCTGGCAGGAGCGGTTTGCGCATCCTGAGCTGCCCGTACCCAAGATGGCGGCCGTGGGAGGGCGTGGCTAGCGGTCCTGGGGCCCGAGGAGGAGGAGCGAGATCATGGCGGCGGCCGAGGAGCGGGGGCCTGGGGGCCAGGAAGAGGAGGAAGAGGAGGCAGTAAGTGCTACGGCGGAATCCTGCTCAGCAGGCGGTGGCGGTGCTGGCTGCGGCAGCGGTGTGTGGGGAAAGGAGTCTGGAAGCTGCCGGGCGGACAGAAGCGTCAGGGGCGCGGGGCCCGCTTCTTGCCCCGGGATGCGCGAAGGCAGGGAGAGGCTGGCCTCAGCCCTGTGTGTCACACGGTGGTCAGAATGGAGGGAGTTGGGGTAGTTGCCTTAGGTAATGTCGCTTGCTCCCTCTCGTTGAAAGCAGGACCTGGTTTTCACAGAGGTGGGATGGTTTTTGTTTGTTTGTTTGTTTTTTGAGGGCGGTGTGGGACTCGAACCGGGGCCGCTGGCTTCCGAAACCAGCGCTTAACCACTCGGCCAGCCCAGAGGTGGCACGGTTTTAATGGGGATTTTGGGCTTCTCTTGATTACCTCTTCCTGCACACTTGCGTGCTAGCATGTTTACCCTTCTCTCTTCCACCAGGAGCAGTTGGTCTTGGTGGAATTGTCAGGAATTATTGATTCAGACTTTCTCTCAAAATGTGAGAATAAATGCAAGATTTTGGTGAGTCTTCTAGAATTGTGGGATGGTTGTAGATTTTCTTAAATTTAGAACAAGAATGAATGGTGAAATACCTGTCCGCAAAGATTGACATATTAATTCCACGTTATGAAGCTGTGGACTCTGACTCAAGGACAACCACTTGAAGTACAGAGGGGCTATGGAAGCAGAGGGGAGGAAATGCCTCATGAATGTGTGGCTGGAGAGAGTTAAAGATTTGGAGGAGGCAGCGTTTTGATATGGAACAATATATTTTGAAAAAATACATTTAGATTGTGAGGTGGGAGAAGGAAACATGGAGTGAAGGGAAGATATGCACACACTGAAGTGTGCAGAAGGGAGAGAGGATATCGAAGAAAAGACTTAAAAGACCTCACACTCTGCTCTTGAGTTGAGCTATGGATCCTAAGTTACCATCTGTTTTACCACTTTTCTTTAAAATCTGAGCTATCTTTGACAAAACTTCCTTAGATCTTAACTTGAGGAGGATGTTGACTGAAATAGATGTTGCTACCTGAGATAGTCTTCAGGTTGTAGCTGCAGTGATCAGGGCAGTTTTAGCTTATCTTGTATTTGCCAGGACTAGAGAAGCTCTCGAGGTTCCCCAGTTTTGGAGATCTGTCACCTTGGTAGCAAGGTTACATGCGGACGGCTTTTTCTTTCTTTTTTGAATTGAGGTATAATTGACATATTAGTTTCAGGTGTACGACATAGTGATTCAATATTTGTGCATAATTGTGAGATGATCACCCCAATAAGTCTAGTTACCATCTGTCACCACACATAGTTATAAATTTTATTTTTCTTGTGATGAGAACTTCTAAAATTTATTTTCTTAGCAAATTTCAAATATATAATGCAGTATTACTAACTATAGTCATCATGCTGTACATTACAACTGCAGGACTTATTTATTTTGTAACTGGAAGTTTGTATCTTTTAACCACCTTCACCCATTTCACCTACCCTTCACCCCCAGGGCTTTTTCTAATAATGATTTTTTATGATCCTATATTCTGTGATGTAGGGAATTGACACTGAGAGGCCCATTATGCAAGTGGACAGCTATGTCTTTGCTGGAGAGTATGAAGGTAGGAGAATGTCAGATGAGACTGCTTTTTTTTTTTTTTATATGCTTTTCAGAGAAAGGAGCTCTGTTATTTCTTAACAAATTGTTTAATTTTTTCTGCAGACACTTTTGGGACCTGTGTTATATTTGAAGAAAATGTCGAACATGGTAAGTGATTGCGATGCTAACTCTTTTTACCTTGAAATATTTCAACCATACTTAAGTACAGTGAATATTAAAATTAAACATTTCATATACCCATTGTTTAGCTGTATCAAATCCTACCATTTTGCCAGATAGTTTAAAAAACATTCCAGAGAGGCCAGCCAAGTGGCTCAGTTGGTTAAGAGCTCGCTCAAGAGTGCGAGCTGAGCTCTGAGCAACAGAAGTTCAATGCCCAGCCTGAGCTGAGCTGCGGAGCCACCAACAGGTGGCAGGATGGCTCAACTAAAAATAATAAAAAAAATAAACATTCCAGAAACATTTGAACCCCCTTGTAAACCTATCTCCAAACTTATTCCCTCCCTTCCTTCTATCCTTAGAGGTAATCATTCACCTGAATTTGGTGTTTGTCTTTTCTGTAACTGATTTTATATTACATATGTATATGTGCACAAAAAAATAGCATTTTTTTGGTATATTTTCAAATTTGATATAAAATATAGTATATTTTACATATTCTATAACCTTTTGTCAATTAGGGTTATGTTTTGAGATATGTTGACATATATAACTATTTTCCCTGTTTCTTGGTATTTCATTTGTGATTCCACCACAATTCTCCAGTTAATGGACATGTTGGTGCTTCCATTTTTTATTTTTTTTATTTTTTACCAGTAATTATAACTACTAAAACTTATTGAATGCCTTCTATATGTCAGGCAGTATTTTAGATTCTATATGTATTAACTCATTTAATCCTCGCCACAAGTCTACGAGATAGATACCATTGTCATCTTCATTTTATATTTGAAGAAACTGAAGGCACAGAGAGGTAAATAACATTCCCAAGGTTATACATGAAGTAAGAAGTAGAGTCAGGATTTAAACCCAGGTGGCCTGCTCCAGAACCCATATTCTTAATTATTCTTGCTTGCTTGCTTGCTTATTTATTTATTTATTTATTTATTATTTATTAATTAATTAATTAATTAATTAATTTTTTTGAGGGCAGTATCACTGGCCCTCATATGTGGGACCGAACCGGGGCCGCTGGCTTCCTAGGCCAGCGCTTAACCAACACGCCACTCGGCCGGCCCTTATTATTTATTTATTTATTATTGGAGAAGGGGAACAGCCAAGTTGTTGTCCTTCAGTCTTAGTTGTGGAGGGCTCAGCTAGCTCAGCTCCCAGTCTAGTCGCCATAAGGTTGCCTGTTGGCAGATCAGCAGCAACTCAGCTTGGGCACAGCTCACTGGCCCATGTGGGAATTGAACTGGCGACACTGTTGCTCAGATCTCGCACTCTTAACCAACTGAGCCACTCGGCAGGCCCTTAATCATGCTTATTAACGCATCACAAAAATACTGCCATGAATAATTTTGTCTCCTTCTGCATATATGTAAAAATGTCTAAGGTAGACCCTTAGAAATGGAATTGAGTGTGTGTGTTAGGTTCAACAATATGAAATGACGTATTTGGGCCAAATATTGACAATTTCATATAGTTAGACTTACGATGTTTTCTAACGTGTATCATTGGTTACACTCACAGTAGCAACGTACAGAAGTTTTCAGTGTGCTTCATATTCTTAGCTCAGAGCCTCATCCTTCCCTCCTACCTTTGCCCAGTTTTCTATAAAGCTGTAATCCCAGGCAGTGGCTTGGCAGCAGTTTTTTTCTCAACCTTTTTTCATGATCAGGAATGTCTTTACTCCAGTCTCTGGCTTCAAGTAGTAAGTCTGACTTTGGTCCTTCATTTTTTGTGGTAGAATTTTAGACCTCATTACTCTGTAAGGCCAAATCTCTGGCCCCTCTTTCCTATTTCAGGGCTGGAGCCTAACAGGCCCATAGCTTTAATCTTACTCATAGCTTTGTGTCGCTGCCCCCTGGAGATGTTTATCATTTTTGAGTCCCGTTGTGCCTTCATTTGTTATGCATTTTTTTTTTTTTAAAGATTTTATTGGGGAATTGGGTAAGGGGAACAGCGTGGGGAATTGGGGAAGGGGAACAGACAAGTTGCTGTCTTTTTGTTCTTCAATCTAGTTGTGGAGGACGTTGCTTCACTGGCCCATGCTGGTACCGTCATTGCACTCTTCCCGGATGAGGCAGATGGATCGCTGGCCTCTGGGTGGTCGCTCACCATGGCTATTGGCAGCTCACACTGGCTGCCAGCCGCTCACACTGGCTGCCGGCTACTCACTGTAGCCTATGGCAGCCCACTGCAGCAGGGGCTGCAGCCTACACCATCGCCAGTGCTCACAGCCCAGCTCCAGGTGGAGCTATTATTAGCTGTAGAGGGCAGTGTCACTGGCCCTCATATGTGGGAGCTTAACTGGGGCCGCTGGCGTCCCAAGCCAGCTCTTAACCAATGCGCCACTCTGCCGGCCCTTGTTATGCATTTTATCTGTCATTTCTCTGTGCTTGGAGCAGGAGTTACGTCGTGAACTTACTCCACTATCGGACAGGAAGTAGTTCAGTCTAATTCCCTAAACTGGCATTGTTGAGGCTTAACATTATTTTATTTGCATTATATTTTATTATATCGCATCAAGCAATGTAATAATTGAGTTCATTTTATGTTCTAGTGGATGCAGAAGGCAACAATAAAACAGTGCTAAAATATAAATGCCATACAATGAAGAAGCTCAGTATGACAAGAACTCTTCTAACAGAAAAGAAGGAAGGAGAAGAAAACATAGGTTGGTTCACTAAATTCTCTGAAAATAGGCGACTTAATATTGGCTTTGACAGTGACACATTGCTTCCAGGACATTTTTTGTACTTCGTAGTAATAACTATATGTAATATGTTAATTATATTATTGAGGGTGCTCCATGAAAGGCACCAGGCATAGATTTAAAGTTCAGTTGAACTCTAATATAGCAGAGGGCACTGGGGACATATAAGAAATCTCTATCTGCTTTGCACTGGGAACAATTGTGAGGAGTTTGTCAAGTAACTTGACGTGATTTCCAACCCTTAAGGATTTCAGCAGTTTCTCTCTCCCTCTTTTTAAAAATTAAAATTCTTTGTAAACGGAGAAGATACGATGATAGCAGGGTGTAACCCCAGGGTTCTGGATTCCAAGGGTGTAACCCCAGAGGATTTCCTGGAAACTTTTGGCAGCTGCAGCACTCTTCCCCAAGAAGCTCACAGCTGGAAGAAGCTGGCCTTATCTGTGAGGGAGTGCCTCTAGGACCACGTTGTTAGTCCTGAGTCCAGTTCTTCATTAGCATTCATTTAGCTTTCTCTAATTGCTGATTGTCCCAGACCAGAGACTTGCACCCATAGCAGGGCACATATTTGTGGAGATGAACAAATAATCACTTGATGGTTTAAAAGATCATTATTCAAAGACATATTTGAAACTCTTATAAGTATGACTCGAGTATGAATATTCATGGCTTGATAGATTTATTGTATTTTAAGAAATAAACATTTGAAGGTATATTAATTATGTAGAAATTAATTACATTAACTACACGTAAGTACATAACAAATCTTTGTTCTTATATGTATATCCCCTAATTATCCCCCCTTTTAGGCACTCTGTGAGAATAACAGGAACAAGGAGATACTTGAAGTTTTAGAGTGAACTTGAAAGGCAGATGCATATACGATACGCTTAGCTATCATATAGATACTCTTATTAAAGGAAATTATAAAATTTTCTCTCTTATAATCTTTAATAATCTGATAGATCTTTGGGAACATTTGGGAGTTTTGATTAATCAAATAAATTAGTAACCAATTATTCAAGCCTATATTAGGTTAACTATTTCTGCATTAAAAAATTACCCCTAAAGCTAATGGCTTAAAACAAAAACCAAAAAAACACCATCTTACGCTGTTTCTGTGAATACAGAATTTGGGAGCAACTTAGGTGGTTCTGGCTTGGGGTCTCAGGAAGTTGCACTCAATTTGTTGGCTGGGCTGCAATCATCTGAAGTCTTGAGTAAGGCTGGAAGATGTAATTGTAAGGTGGGCCACTCGTGTGGTTGGCCAGTTTGTGCTGGCTGTTAGCATGAGGCCTCAGTTCCTTGCCTCCCCATAGTACTGTGTGAGTGCCCTCCTGACATGGCAGCTGGCTTTTTCCAGATCATATGATCCATGAGAACAAGGTAGAAGCTATGATGTCTTTTATGAACTAGCCTTAGAAGTCATCCTGTCATTTCTACAATATCCTATTCAGTGTGGGAGGGGACTACCCAGGGGCTTGAATACCAGGAAGGTGGGGATCTTGGGGGACCACCTGGAGGCTGGCTGGCAAGTAGGGCAATATGCTGGAGGCAGAACAGAATAGAAAGGAATTGTGGCCCTTACCTTCTAGGAACTTGTATTGAAACACATGACTGAATATCACAACACCCATTTCATTCAATTTATTTTAAGTATCTGTTGTGTGGCAAATATTGTGCTACATAACAGTAAAGGATGGCTTCAAGGTTTTGAACTGGGTGATTAGGAGGACAAGTGCTATTGTAAGAAAAAATATGAAAGAACTGGAGAGAAAAGAACTAATCAATTTTTGATGGAGACTTTATAGGAATAACATGAAAAGACATGGAATCAGCAGTTAGACATTTTAACAAACAGCTGCATAGAAGAATTAGTTTGTGGTGAGGAAAGGAGCAGATGGATGTGTGAACAGGGCAGTAGGGTTGGGGTATCTTAAAATCTGATGGAGACTAAACAGCTTGGGCTTGCTGTAGAAATTAATGAGCATCCATTGAAAATATTTGGCTGAAAGGATAATAAGAATAAAAGAAAAAGTCTCTAGCATTATTGGATTAATTCTTGTTTTTTTTTTAAAGATTTTATTGGGTAATTGGGGGAGGGGAACAGCGTTAGGGAATCGGAGAAGGGGAACAGACAAGCTGCTGTCTTTTTATTCTTCAGTCTAGTTGCGGAGGACGTTGCTTCACTGGCCCATGTTGGTATCATTGCGTTCTTCCCGGATGAGGCAGATCGGTCGCTGGCCTCTGGATGGTCGCTCACCGCGGCTATTGGCAGCTCATGCTGGCTGTCAGCCGCTCACACTGGCTGCTGGCCACTCACTGTAGCTTATGGCAGCCCACTGCAGCAGGGGCTCGCTCGCACAGCCCAGCTCCAGGTGGAGCTGTTAGCTGTAGAGGGCAGTGTCACTGGCTCTCATATGTGGAATCCGAACCAGGGCCACTGGCATCCCCGAACCAGCTCTTAACCAATGCGCCACTCAGGTGGCCCAGGATTAATTTTAAATTATAGGGGTTCATTGACGGGTTAGGGCTTTGACTATGAGTATGAAATGGAACAAGCATTTTTGTCCAAGTTTTTTTTTTTTTAGAGGCGTTTTATTTCACAATTAGATATTCCAGCTCAAAATGTCGTATAAGTGTTGATTTGAGATGATAGAATAGTACTACTGTCTGTGGCATTATGAAAATTAAATGGGTAAAGGAGAAAATTGTAGAGAAGTGACAAAAATTTCTTTAAGGCATAAGATGGCAGTGAGAGCTCAGATTATCTCAGGATGAGTTGGCAATTGAACTGTAGGAAAAGCGTTTGGAATAATAACTGAAGTTGATTACTTTTAGTGATTTTGATGAGGCATAACAAGGACTCCATGTAAGATGGACATTATATGATTATTTATCAGGAGTTACAGCACTATGTTCCTTGGTTTATGTTGGAGTTTTACTTTGACATATATTCATAGGATGAAAATTTAAAGACAATGTGCTTAAATAACTAAAATTCTTTTTCATGTTTCTTTCTTGGTTTGTCCTCCCACTCCTTACTACCATTCTCCGTGCCCCCCGCCCCCACCTCCCTGCCATTAGGTGGTGTGGAGTGGCTGCAAATCAAGGATAATGATTTCTCCTGTAGAACCAACATGATGTGTAGCTTTCTACATGAAAATGAAGATGAAGCAGCTGTAGCTCCAGCTCCTGATAAACCTTTGGAGTTAGAAGAGCAAGAGATTCAAATGAAAGATGATTCAAACCTGAGTTATGAACAAGGGAAACCACCACACGTAGAAATAGAGGATTCTGGTCCTCTTATTGATGTGCCTTCTTCTGAAACAGAAACTTCTGTTTTTATGGAAACTCAAGATGCTGCCTTAGAAACCACTCCTAGATGAAATCTTTTCTGTAATAGTCGTGAACTTTTAAGAGTTTTTATATAGAATAATTGTGTAGCTTTCAGTTCACTCTTTTATTTTTATTGGCTATACACACATTTCCAATTATCGCTGCAACTTAATATACAAGAAGCATTAAGGGACCAGATATAAACTGAATTTCTAAAAATATTGTTAAAATGACTATAGGGACCCTTCTCTGATGAGTCCTTTAAATTGGAGGTTTTACTAAGGTAAGTGTATAAGTTTTCTATTGCAGCCATCACAAATTACCACAAACTTAGTGGCTTAAAACACCACAAATGTATTACAGTTTTATAGGTCAGCAGTTTGGCATGGGTCTCACCTGGGTTAAAATCAAGATGTTGGCAGGACTTCATTCTTTTCTGGATAGGGGTGACTGGGGAGTAGCGATTACATTTCCTTGCTAAGTCAGTTGTTGGCAGAATTCAATTCCTCGAAATTGAAGAATCACGGTCCCATTTCCTTTATGTCAGCTAAGGGCCATTCCCAGGTTAGAGGCTGTCTGCCTTCCTTGGCTCATGGTCCCCTTCTTTTCAAGGCCAGCAAGGGTGGGTCAAATTCCTCTCCCACTTAAAATCTACTCTGCTTCTTCCATCGTCCTATCTCTGACCAACCTTCCTTGCCTTCCACCTTTAAAGGTCCATTTGATTACATTGGGCCCACCTGAGTGATCTCACTATTTTAAGGTCTATAACCTTAATTCCATCTGCAAAGTCCCTTTTGCCATGTAACTGAAATAGGTATAAAACAGGAGTAGGGCATGAGAACCTTCGGGAGGCCATTGTCCAGTGTACCACTGTGTTACATAGTTCGGAACAGAAAAATAGTTCAGGACAAAGGTACAATTGCTGATGTTCCAGCTGTAATTCCATTCCTTTCCCACTTGAGAAGGAGTATTGGAATTCAGCTGTGAGTTGCAGTCATTCTATTATGGCGATAACCTAGATTTGCTCTACTTTGCTATTTTTAAATGTAAACTATTCACAAACTTTGATACCTTGTTATAGGTTGAACTATATGAAATTGCCAATATTTGATTGGCTCTGACTACAAAAAAAACCCAGGCAATTTTATATGATTTAACCTGGTAGAAATAAGTTAAAACACACCTCACATTAATCACATATCATAACTTGGGGGTATAACTATGTTGTGACAGATTAGAGAACTAATGCTAAGTTGAGGGCTTTTTTCTCTTCAATAAGTTTTTGTAACTTTTTACAAAAAAAAAATTTACCTTGATTAAAAACATTTTCAAATCATAAGCATGTATATCTTCCCAATTTTTATATGATTTGTTTAATCTCAGCTTTCGTTTAATAAAAAGCTTATTTTTCCCACCATGTGTATGTGTAGGAGAGACTGCTAATTACCTGACCCAGTATCTGTTCTTCCTTTTTTTTCTTTGTAATAGAACCCCAGAATTTATTCAGGTTATCAGTGTGCCCAGCTTTCCTTGAGTATACCAGTACGTGTCCATATGAGTAAGTTTTTGCCAATGACATGGAATTAGAGGTGTTGAGTGATGGATCATTCTAGGAAGTTTCCTTAAAATTTTAAGATGTAAAAGGAAATGGTGGGCCGGCCAAGTGGCGCGGTGGTTAAGCGCTGGCCTAGGAAGCCAGCGGCCCCGGTTCAGTCCCACATATGAGGGCCAGTGATACTGCCCTCAAAAAAAAAAAAAAAAAAAAAATTAGGGGTGGCTGGATGGCTCAGTTGGTTAGAGCATGTGCTCTTAACAACAAGGTTGCCGGTTCGATTCCCACATGGGCCAGTGAGCTGTGCCCTCCACAACTAGATTGAAAAAAAAACAACAACTTGACTTGAGGCTGATGGGTCCCAGGAAAGAAACACTGTTACCCAATAAAAAATTTTAAAAAAAAGGAAATGGGCCAGCTCATTTTCCCTTTCTTCCTGATGGAACATGGGTATGGTAGCTAGAGCCCAGCAGGCTTCTTGGACTATAAGGTAACCCTGGGCATAGAAGCCATGAGTGGCAGAGCAACAAGACAGAAGATTAGGTTCTGAGTTTATGATGCTGTCCTGGCCTGCTACGAATATAGGAATAAAAACCCTTTTTCTCCCTAGTAAAATGACCTCGAGTTTACCTTTTGACACTGTTTTCTCTGGAAACCTATTAGACAAGATAATAGAATATCAACTGTGATGCCAGGCAATATTGTTTATGATTAAAAATGACCGCATTGGGCCAGCCGAGTGGTGTGGTGGTTCAGTGCTGGCTTGGGAAGCCAGCAGCCCCGGTTCGGGTCCCACATATGAGGGCCAGTGACACTGCCCTCAAAAAAAAAAAAAAATGACCGCATACTGTAAACTACCTGGACCAGGGAGACTGTGACAAGCACTATAAATGGCCATTGGAAAACATGGGCTTTGGACTTTGTTAAGTGCTATGTTTCTCATTACAAAGATCCCTGAAAGCTACACTGATGGGCTATTTCAAGAGATACTGATCCTTAGGCAGTATGAAGCTTCTAAGCCAGCATGGCTTCTGCACCCACCCAGATGATCTTGTTCCCTTACACCTGAGCGGGCAGCTGGAGTAGATTCCTGCTGAATCAAGCCTCATGGCGTTGTGTCATTTCCTATAAAGTTAAATGAGCCTAGTGCCAGGCTTGGGTCCCACAAGGCTTACTGGGTCCTGTGAGTATGCATTCTATCCCAAATCTGTAACCACTGGTACTGTTTATTGCAACTACCCACCCCTGGCCTTTACCTGAGAGAAATAACTTGCCTTGTTTAAGTCACTCTGTAATAACCATACTTAATCCTAATTGATACATTATGCATTTCAGCAAAATTGAAAAATTTAGAAAACTATCAAAGTTGAGTGGAAGATTCTTGAGATTTGTAACCTTGCAAAAGAAACTGATCTAGACTATGAGGTAAGTAATACTTTAAATTCAAGAGGAAAATAAAGTCATAAATTCTGAAGAGAACATGTATTTTAGTTCCTTGTTAAATAAGATTAAGTGTTTGAAATTTAGTAAAATAAAATCTAATTTTCCAACTATGAAATATTTTGTAAAACTAGAATTTCTCCACCATTGATCTGCCGTATCAACTTACTAGGATTACTTACAAGGTAATCTCGGAACCAGTCTCTATGTAGCTGTCACACTAAATACTAATTTTGATACTGAATGCAATGGATGGATTTTGCTTACAAATAATGATATTCTACTCAAAAGGATCATATTGCTGAGAATTATCCCTTAAGGCCATTATAGAAATGCTTGAAAATCCACCCATTTGTTTATTATGTAATACATAGCAGATCATAACAAATTTATTGACAGATACAGCAGTTTAGTGAAATTTGATATCATGTGCTTTTCAATTCCTGTAGCAGCAGCTTATAATTTTTTACAATCTACTGTTTTCATTTCCTTTTGTTCCAACAGCTCATGTGAAACTGAACAAGCTTCTTAATATGTCAGGCTTGTATAGAATAATCTTCCAGAAATCTTTTCATTGATTCTGAAAATGGATTTGCTGTGTCTCTTTTGTGGCTTCTACCATTATTTCCTTGTGGAATTAGGAAATCCTGTTTCTAAAATTGTCTAAAAGTATTATTATTTTTTTGAGATAGCAGTCTATAAAATACTACATTCTTTTCTTTTTTTTTGAGGGCAGTGTCACTGGCCCTCATATGTGGGACCCGAACCGGGGCCGCTGGCTTCCCAAGCCAGTGCTTAACCACCGCACCACTTGGCCGGCCTGCATTACATATTGATAAAGGTTAATTCTCCAAGGAGACAAACTGGTTCTTAATGTGTGTGTGTGTCTAACAACAGAATGTCAAAACACATGAGTCAAAGCCTGATAGAACTGCAAGGAGAAATAGATAAATCCACCATTATATTAGTTTCAGGTGTATGACACAATCATTCAATATTTGTGCATAAAATCCATTATATCCAAGAAGCCAGCACTACCCTAATACCAAAACTATATAAAGAAAACGACAGACCAATATCTTGTGAACATAGATGCAAAAATCCCCATAAAAATATTAGCATATCAAATTTAACAATGTGTAAAAAGAATTATACCCCACGACTAAGTGGGATTTATCCCAGATATGCAAAGTTGGTTCAGTATTAAAAAATTAATGTGATGTAATTTGTCACATCAACAAGCTAAAGAAGAAAAATCACATCATATCAACAGAAGCAGAAAAAGCATTTGACAAAATCCAACACCCATTCATGTTAAAAACTCTTAGCAAACTAGGAATAGTGGAGACCTTTCTCAACTTGATAAAGATTATCTACAAAAAAAATACAGCTAGCATGACTTTTTTTTTTTTTTTTTTGGAGGGCAGTGTCACTGGCCCTCATATGTGGGACCAAACTGGGGCCTCCGGCGCTAGCATCATACTTAATAGTAAGAAACTTGAAGTTTTCTTGCTAACATCAGAAACAAGGCAAGGATATCCCTTATTACCACTTTTTTCCAACATCACACTGGAAGTTTTAGCTAAGTCAACAAGACAAGAAAAGTAAATAAAAAGTATATACACTGGGAAGGAAGAAATAAAACTCATTGTTCTCAGATGACTTGATTGCCTATGTGGAAAATTGGAAAGCACCAACAAAAAAATCTGGAACTAAAAAGCAATTATAGCAGGGCTGCAGGATACAGTTTTGTTTTGTTTTTTAAAGATTTATTGGGGAATTGGAGGAGGGGAACAGGCAAGTTGCTGTCCTTTTGTTCTTCAGTCTAGTTGTGGAGGATGTTGCTTCACTGGCCCATATTGGTATTATGATCATTGCACTCTTCTTGGTTGAGGCAGGTAGGTCCCCCGCCACTGGACGGTTGCTTGCAGTGGCTCTTGGCAGCTCACGTTGCCTACCAGCAGCTCACACTGGCTGCCGCCCACTCTCAGTAGCTTACGGCAGCCTATATGGCCTCTGGTGACTCTTGGCAGCCCAACTCCAGGTCGAGCTGTTGTTCACTATCTTAGCTGTAGAGGGCAGTGCCACTGGCCCTCATATGTGGGATCCGAACCGGGGCCCTGTTGCTCAGAGCTGGCATCCCAAGCCAACTCTTAACCAATGCGCCACTCGGCTGGCCTTGTAGGTTACAGTTAATAGACAAAAGTCAGTTGCTTTTCTATATACCAGCAATGAACAAATAAAATGTGCAACCTAAAACAATACCATTTACATTAGCACACCGAAAATAAAATAGTTAATATATAATGTAACAATATGTACAAGATCTGTGTGAGGAAAACTATAGAACTGATGAAAGAAATCAAAGAAAAACTAACGAAATGGAAACTATTCCATATTCATGGATTGGAAGACTCAATATTATCTATTATAGATGGCAGTTCTTCCCAGCTTGATTTATAGATTCAGTGCAATCCTAATTCAAATTCTAGCAAGTTATTTTGTGGATATCGATAAACTGATTCTAAAGTTTAAATGGAGTGGCAAAAGACTTAGAATAGCCAACACAATGTTGAATAAGAATAAAGTAGGAGGATTGACACTATCCAACTTTAAGACTTATAAAGCTACTGTAATAGAGACTGCGAAATTGGTGAAAGAATAGATAAACAGGTCAGTGGAACAGAACAGAGAGCCCAGAAATAGACATACATAAATATAGTCAATTGATCTTAGACCAAGGAACAAAGGCAATACAATGGAGCAAATGTAATCTTTTCAACAAGTGGTGCTGGGACAAGTGGATATTCATATGCAAGAGGATGAAGTGAACCCCAATCTCACACCGTATACAGAGATTAATTCCAAATGGACCACAGGCCTAAATGTAAGAGCTAAAATTGTATAACTCTGAAGGAAATATAAGTCTTTATCATCTTGGATTAGGAAGTGGCCTCTTAGATATGACATCAAAAGTAAAAGCAACAATAGAAAAAATGGATAAATTTGACTTTATCAAAATCAAAAACTTTTGCTTCGAAGAACACTAGAAAATGAAAAGACACCTACCTACTCAGTGGGAAAAAATATTTGCAAATTATATACTAGGGACATGTACCTAAAATGTATAGGAACTATTACAACTCACCAATAAAAATATAACCCAATTAAAAATTGGCAAAGAGTGCCGGCTGAATAGCGCGGTGGTTAAGCGCTGGCTTCAGAAGCCAGCGGCCCCGGTTCGGGTCTCACATATGAGGACCAGTGACACTGCCCTCAAAAACAAAACAAAACAAAATAAAAAAAAACAATGTATATAAAAATGGGCAAAAATTTGAATAAACATTTTCCCAAAGGTACACAAAAATTGTCCAGTCAGTTCTGAAACGATGGTCAACATTTGCCATTAGGGAAATGCAAATGAAAACCACAATGATATACTTCTTCACACTTGACTAGAGTGGCTTAATAAGAAAAAAAAAAAAAGATGGACAATAGCAAGTTTTGGTGAGGCATAGAGAAATCAGAATCTGGTTGATGGACTAAAGCTCCCCGCAAAAGAAGACCAGCCCCTAAACTCAGCAATCTATAAATATGTTACCATACACAGCCAAAGAAAATTTGCTATATAATTAAGGATTATTCAGGTGGGCCTCATATAATCACAATGGTCTTATAAGAGGGAGTCAGTAGTGTCCGAGTCAGAAAAAGATGTGACAATGGAAACAGTTTCAATTGATGCCCTTTGAAGATGGAAGACCACCAAGGAATGCAGACAGCTTCTGGAATATGGAAAAGGCAAAGAAATGGATTATATCCTGGAGCTTCCAGGGGGAATGCAGCCCTAATGACATCTTAATTTTTGATCTGTAAAACTAATTTCAGATTTTTGACTTCCAGAACTGTAACATGTTAAGTTTGTCTTTTTAAGCCAGTAAATTTATGGTAATTTGTTACAGCAGCAACAGAAAAATCAATACCAAACATTCTTACAATTGCTAATGGAAATATAAAGTGGTATAAGTGAAAAATAGTTGGACAATACCTCAGAATGTTAAGCATCGAGTTACCATATGATCCAGCAATTCAACTCTTAGAGAACTGAAAATAACAGTCTACACAAAAACCGTACATGAATGTTCAAAACAGCGTAATTCATAATAGTCAAAAAGTGGAAACAACCCAAATGTCCATACATTTTTTAATGGGTGAACAAATGTGATAGGTCCATAGAATGGAATATTATTCAGTCCTCAAAAAAGAAATAAATTATTGATACATACTACATCATATATAAACCTTAAACATGAACACATATGGCCAAAGCAAGTAAAACAAGCCAGACACAAAAGGCCACATATTGTATGAGTCCCTGTATAGATAACGTTCAGAATAGGCCAATCCATGCAGACATAGATTAATGGTTGCCAGGGCCGGCTGAGTGGCACGGTGGTTAAGCGCTGGCTTCTGAAGCCAGCGGCCCCAGTTCAAGTCCCACATATGAGGGCCAGTGACACTGCCCTCAAAAAAAAAAAAAAAGATTAATGGTTGCTAGAGGATGGCAGGAGGGGAAAATGTAGCATGACTGCTACTGGGTTGGAAAGTGGGTATTTCCTTTTGCAGAGATAAAATCTGGAATTAGTGGTGATGGTCGCATATCCTTGTGAATTTACTAAAAACCACTGAATTGCACACTTTACAGGAGCAAATTTAATGGTATGTTAAGCATATGGCAATTTAAAAATTGGGATAAAAATCACAATCAGCAGTGTGGTTTTCTGCACACCTTTTATGTGCTAGGCACTGGGGTAGTTATAAACTGTCTCACTGATCTCACAGTTCAGTGATGCACATTTCACATTGATAATTTTAGCGACTTCATGAGTACCTATCAACTTTTCTAGCATCCTGGAGATTCCCGGAAGAATAACACCTGGTCCCTGAATCCCTACCTCAGTGCACACAGCAGGGCTAGAGGCGATGTTAATCAGCGTGTCCATTTCCGGTACCGAGCTGTGGCACAAACCCGTAACCAAGGGAACAGAACGCGATCCTACCCAAGATGGCCGCTGGCGCCTCCAGGCGGCCCCAGGAAGTGGCGTCACCCGCAACTTCCGGCTCCTCCTGCTCCGGGGCCACGGGCCTGTCTCGCGGTAACCGCGCGGTGCACGTGTGTGCTCTCGGTTCAGGCTGCAGTAGCGATGGACGCTTTGGATCGGGTCGTGTAAGTTCGCTTGTTTTCTGCCCCGGAAAACGTTAGGAGAGGGGCCCTTGTGGAGGAATAGAGTGACGTATCCTCTGCCTTCCGCTCCCCCTGGTTGCCCTTCTCCTTCCTACCCTTTGCCCGTTGCACGCGGCTGGGAGCCAGTAGGTCCGCTAGCCTAGGTCTCCGTGTGTTGGTGCCGCCTGCCCGGAGACGGCTAGCGGGGAAGCTTACAGTGTTAGCCGCGGGGTGGAGGTGGCACGGAGGTTTTGGTCACTTTTTGTCCTAGCCACTTAGAAACGTCCTGGTTTCCGAAGAAGGGTGGGGGAGGTGGGGGAGGGAGCCTAGGAGCCTGACAGATCTAGCTCACCATCCGGGCGCGTCCACTTAAACCTTTGTGACATTGGGCCATTTAATTTCTCCAAGTCTCACCTTACTCTGTACAATAGCCTTCGTCATTGTCCCTCGTGAAACTGTGCGGATTATTGGCGAGACGGTCTGTAAAGCCTTCGCTCCAGTTTTTCTTTCCCTCCCAATCTTGTACACTTCTCTGAGTTATCCTTGAGTTGATGGCTGTTTTAAATATTTCGAAAAATATTTGTTGGTCTCCTGAATATTCCTGCAGTTCTCTGTTGTGGTTTTCTCATGGTTTAGCTGTTTTAATGGGTGAACAACAAATGCTTGCAGTCATTGATTCAGAGATTTTTGCGCATTTGTTATATATTCCTCTAGATATGGGGACCGCAAAGATGAAGGCGTTTACTGTTTCATTGGGGGACAAATAGCTAATGACACATATAAGGTGTTACTTGTATTCATTGCTGATTAGCGCGAAGTAACAAACCACAAGGAATACAGAGCATATAGCATTTCTATTGCGGTATAGACACAGTAAGTATGATTTGATTTAGCAAATAACGTGTGTATATCTTTATCAACCAGTAAATGAGTAGAAGCTCTGTGTGTGCTTGACATTTTATCAGGAGGAAAATTCTAAAATGCATGGTAAACTAAAGTGTGTGTGTGTGTATTTTTTTTTTCTTCTACCCCTTCTGGAAGTGTCCATAGGATTGGAAGAAGGAGGGAGGGTTATAGTTACTTAAGTGAGGAGGAATTCTTTCAGTAGATGGCAGAGAACTGCTGGGAAAATCCCATGCTCACTGTAGTGGAAGCAGAGGTGAAGCCCCCCCCCCTTTTTTTTTTTTTTTGAAATTTATTAAAACATTCTACTGCACTCACATCATAAAATCAAAATAATGGATTTGTTTTCCCTTTATATTTTGTAGGGCGATTGGTCTATATGAATTTTTAAATCTAGCTCATTTTGAAGAGTTGCCTACTTACAAGCTATGTAACCTTGGGCAAACTACCTCTCTCACCTCAGTTGCCTCATCAATGAAATGAAGATAATAATTGTACTTGTCTCAGAGTGTCTTGGTGACAGTTAACTGTTTAAATACAGTGACTATTAAAGTGTCAATCATTATTATTCCCTTTGGTGGCAATATTGTTTGACTTTCTCAGCAGTGGTGTTGGAGTGGGATAGTGTATACCTCCTGGCAGGCATTACAGTCTTAAACCTAGAGGAAAGATAAGCAGTAATTAGCCTCCCTATGTTTAGTAACTGCCCATAGGTTCATCAGCAGTTGGTGTGCAATTCTTTGCATTAGGCTACAGAGTACAGTTTGACTGCTTTAAGGTTGAAGAAAAAACAGTGGAGTAAAAATAGCAACAGTATTCACTTGAGTCCTTTTGTTTGTATGTTTAATAAAAAGGTTTAGAAAGAAGCAGTAATAAAACAATGAGAATATTAAAATGAAAGCCTTTTCAAAAATCCAACAACTAATAAAACTAACACTTATTTAACAGTAATAATTGAATATCTTGCCAATTATCTCCCTAAAAAATGAGATATTGTTTAATGGTGGAATCCTAACTGATAAATGTTATGTAATGTTTCTGTTGATGATTTTATTTATTTATTTATTTTCTAGCTGAGCCATCCTGCCACCTCTTGGCAGCTCAACGGCAACTCAGCTCGGGCTGGCATCAAACCGCTGTTACTCAGAGCTCAGCTCACACTCTGTTTCTGTTGATTTTTAAGATTTTGCACATTAGTCAAGTTATGGTTTTGTAATATTAGGAAAATGTCTTAAGTTGTTATAAATTATGGTTTTTTTTAACAGAAAGCCCAAAACGAAAAGGGCCAAGAGATTCCTTGAGAAGAGAGAACCAAAACTCAGTGAAAATATTAAAAATGCCATGCTTATTAAAGGGGGAAATGCTAATTTAACAGTGACACAAGTTCTTAGAGATGTGGTATGTATATATACTTGTTTTTAAAATGGTATTGAAATCATTTGAGGAAATTTTCAACATATGAGTTTGGGCTGCTAGAGAAGTAAATACATAGATAAGTTTTCCTCGCCTTAAGAATTGCTATCCTTAGAAAGAGCTAAAGTTCGCGGTTATTTGCTTTTCCTTAAAGGAACTGCTTTTCTTAGTAGATTTCAACAGGTTTCAATGACTAGAATTTGGTCTACTCACATTTAAGGAACATACCTAATTTGTAAAGTGAAATAACTTCATATTACTATATTTATTCCTTCACCAACACCAATTAGTGTGCTTGGTGCTGAGGATTAACAGTTAGATGAGACACAGTCTCTCCCCTCAGTGAGCTTAGAGAGGGAGACAGACAAGTGAAAAATTATAGCATTGTGAATTAAGTGCTGTGCTGGAGGCATGCGCAGGGTGGGATGGGAGGCAGAGTTGGAGTAAAATCCAGGAGAGGAAGAGAAAGGTTTTCAGGTTGAGGAAGAAGCTTGCTCTAAAGGAAGTGTGAAGGAGCATGATGCATTCGGGGAACTACAAATAACTGGGGGTGGTTAAAGGAGAGTGGGCTAAAATGAAGCCAGAAGAATAGGCAGGGATCAGACAGTAACATGGAGTTTGAGCTTTATTCTGATAGTAACATGGAGTTGGAGCTGTGTTCTGAAAGCTTGGTGAAACCATTGAAAGATTTTAAGTGAGAGGTGTGATTCTTGTAATCAGCTTGACTAGAGAGAGTTGAAGCATATGTAGGAAACTATTTAAGCCTTTCTGTCAGCCAGGTTAAGGAGCATCTGGAGTCCAGTGGTGGCAGTGAAAGTGAGAAGTAATCAGAATAGATGTTGAGGGTAGAAGAATTTGGGCATGAGTAAGAAGTATGACTTACCAGGTTACTGGCTTGGATGTCTGATGAGCAGTAATGCCCTTTAAAGTAGTGGTTGAGAGCTGGCTTGGGATGCCAGCGGCCCTGGTTCGGATCCCTCATGTGAGGGCCAGTGACACTGCCCTCAAAAAAAAAAAAAATTATTCAAGAATGTATCATGTGGAGCACATTTGGAGAGAAAAGTGATATGTTCAGTTTAGGACATATAATTTAAGTGATGAAGATAAAAGCTTTATGTTCTCTTTATCTCTATAGCCTGATGTCTAGCTCAGTATCTGGCACATAGGACATGATTTAATCATAAACATGATTAAATGTTTAATCAGTGAATGAAAGGCATAGTCTGTAGGGATATCTATAGGTAGTTGACTATTTAGGCCTTGAGTACAGCAGATAGATTCTTTGAGTTAAATCAACTAAGTAATTGAATAAATTTTTTTAATTTTTTATTAGAGGGCAGTGTCACTGGCCCTCATATGTGGGATCCGAACCGGGGCCTTTGTCATCCCAAGCCAGCTGTTAACCAATGCGCCACTTGGCTGGCCCATTGAATAGATTTTTATTTTATTTTATTTATTTATTTTTTTTGAATAGATTTTTAAAGTTGACTAAACTCCCTTTGTTAAGAACAACAATCACTTCAGATGTCTGAATGTCTAATATATATTCATCTTTTTTGTTTGAGTGTCATTGTGTTGATGGGATACTGCCCCTGTCCGCCAAAACAATGACTCGACATATTTAAGTAAGCTCTAAGAGCAGCACAATATTACAGATTATTGTAATAGTTAACACTCACATTGATGACTCTTGAATTGTCAAGAAAAGGTGGTTATGTCCATTCCACTGAGGTAGGGAAACATTTGAAGTCAAGAATCATCATGAGCTTTTGTACTTAAATTTTTTTTTAGCTGAGCCATCCTGCCACCTGTTGGCAGCTTAGCAGCAGCTCAGCTCAGGTTGGGCATTGAACTGCTGCTGTTCAGAGCTCAGCTCACACTCTTTAGCGAGCTCTTTTTTTTTTTTTTTTGAGGGCAGTGTCACTGGCCCTCATATGTGGGACCCGAACCGGGGCTGCTGGCTTCCCAAGCCAGCACTTAACCACCGCACCACTCGGCGGCCCAGGAAGTTTTTTAAAGGAAAGTATTTAAATTGCCTAGTATTATGATTGTCATCATTGGGACTTTCTCAATTTTCTTATCTCCAGACAACATTATTTCAATTCTGTCAGCCTTCCCTAGTAGGATTTTTCTGTTTTCTTCTGCTCTTTTTTCTACTCTCAAACTGTTTGACTGGAAAGAATGAAATAGGTAGAATTTAAAGTAATGAAGGGAAGCATTTAAGTTGGATACACTATTGAAATGGCATAGAAAATTTTTAGGAAAGTCCAGTCTAAGTTAGAATATTAAGCTTATGTTGCAAATCGTTATAAGTGATCAAAAGGGAGCCAAGCAGAAGACATCAGAATAGGATTCAGAGACCAGAGTAATTTTGTATACTGACTGTTATAATCCTTTGTTTTTACTTCTGCATTTCACAATGTGTTGTATTTTGAAAGCTGTAATTTATGTTTTACAGTATGCACTGAAAAAACCATATGGCGTTCTGTATAAAAAGTAAGTAATGATTTTTTTTTTTAAAGATTTTATTGGGGAATTGTGTCACGTCCAGCGTGGCAAGGGCAAGTGGGACACGAGAGGGGCGACGCAGATTAAGGAAAAACAAGAGACAGAATTAAGATAAGAGCGAGACCAAGGGACTCAGCCAAGGATGACTGAGCCCAAGGGACTCAGCCAAGGAAGACTGAGCCCTGAATCGGGTCAGCGCATAGCTTTTATTGAGAAATTTCAACCTGTTCAAGGATTTTACTTATCATCTAAAGAGTGGTTACCATGGCTACCTTACAGGGCATATACTTGAACTATTGCCAAGAGTTTAGGCAAGAAACTATTTCTATGTGATTATAATACTTAGTAGCAAAAGGAGTTTCAAACTTTCCCTATCTTACAAAGAGCTGCATATTTTTGTAATAGAGGGTAACGTCTGTTTCTCAAAGCTTCAGTATCTGTTGCTTCAACAAGGCACTAAACCAAGGCCGTTAATTAAAATAACTTATGGTCAGTAAGTTGTCTCTTATCAGAACTTTCATGGCCGAGAGACCTTGGTCTCCTGGTCTCCAAGGAAACCTTTCACAGCTGCCCAGGCAAGGACGAACGATAGCACCAGTTTCTCACAGAGGCTGTCTGTTTCTCACAGACTGGCTTTTTTAGGCCTATGTGGCCAAAGGCCTATGCCTCAGTTTCCAAAGGGGCTTGAGTCCCCAATATCTCAATTTAGGGGTTCCCCACGGAACTGCCGCCTGGCTTAGGTTGTCTCCCCTCGTTTAGGAGATCTTACCCGTCTTTGGCTGCGTAGTTAGCTCATTGGGGTATACAGGAACTTGCCATAAATGCCGTGAGTGTATTGTCTCCTATAGGAGGAAAGGCACATGGGTTCTTAGAGGCAGGAGATATTACCTGACCAACCATAAGGCAGCACCCCTAATATCCAGTGCTGAGCAGGGCAATGTGGCCTTGTCAGACACTGGGGGGCTGTCTGTTTCCCACAGAATTGGGGGAGGGGAACAGCATTGGGGAACTGGGGAAGGGGAACAGACAAGTTGCTGTCCTTTTGTTCTTCAGTCTAGTTGTGGAGGACGTTGCTTCACTGGCCCATGTTGGTATCATCATTGCGCTCTTCCTGGGTGAGGTAGATTGGTCGCTGGCCACTGAACTGCTGCTCACAGTGGCTCTTGGCAGCTCACACTGGCTGCCAGCCACTCACTGTAACCTATGGCAGCCCACTGCAGCAGGGGCTGCAGCTATGCCATTCCCCGGGACTCACAGCAGCCCAGCTCCAGGTGGAGCTGTTGTTCAGCCTCTTAGCTGTAGAGGGCAGTGTCACTGTCCCTTTTACGTGGTATCTGAACCGGGGCCTCTGGCTTAACCACCACGCCACTCGGCCGGCCCTCCAGTAATAATTTATTTTACTTTAAATTATATTGTTCCATTATAAAAGTAACAAACAACCACTTTATGAAAGATTTAGAAAAATATATTTTTTAAGAAAACACTACAGTTCCTTACATACAATTACTTGTATTCTTAAATTTATTTCTAGTCTGTTTTCATTTGTGTTGAATATTTTTACCTAGTTGTAATCGTAGCATATATGTTATTTTGAAATAATTATAGGCTTACAGAAAAGTTGCAAAAATAGTGGCGTTCCCATGTATCTTTCACGTAGCGTCTTCCTTTTTTTTTTTTAATTGGGGAGGGGGAACAGCCAAGTTGTCCTTTAATCTTAGTTGCAGGAGGGCGTAGTCCACCATCCCATACGGGAGTCAAACCGGAAACCTTGTTGCTAATAAATAAAAGGGCACGCTCTAACCACTGAGCAATCCTGCCACCTGTTGGCAGCTCAGCTCGGGCGCAGCTCACTGGCCCATGTGGGAATCGAACCAGCGACCCCGTTGCTCAGAGTTCACGCTCTTAACCAACTGAGCCACTCGGCCAGCCTTACCTAGCTTCTCTTAATGTTACATCTGTTTTTTTTTGTTTGTTTGTTTGTTTTTAAAGATTTTATTGGGGAATTGGTGGAGGGGAACAGCGTTGGGGAATCGGGGAAGGGGATCAGACAAGTTGCTGTCTTTTTGTTCTTCAGTTTAGTTGCGGAGGATGTTGCTTCACTGTTGGTATCGTCATTGCACTCTTCCCGGATGAGGCAGATCGGTCGCTGGCCTCTGGATGTCGCTCATCGCGGCTATTGGCAGCTCACTCTTGGCTGCCAGCCGCTCACGCTGGCTGCGGGCCACTCACTGTAGCCTATGGCAGCCCACTGCAGCAGGGGCTGCAGCCCACACCATCACCGGGGCTCGCACAGCCCAGCTCCAGGTGGAGCTGTTGTTAGCTGTAGAGGGCAGTGTCACTGGCCCTCATGTGGGATCTGAACCGGGACCGCTGGCATCCCAAAACCAGCGCTTAACCAATGCGCCACTCGGCCGGCCCTTAATGTTACATCTTGCATAACCATAATACAATTATCAAAAGTAAGAAATTGGTACAATACTGTTAACTAAATTACAGATTTGATTTGATTTTGACAGATTTTTCCATTAATATCCTTTTTCTGTTCCAGGATCCCACATTGCATTTAGTTATCATGTCTCCTTAGTTTGCTGCAATTTGTGACAGTTCCTCAGTCTTTCCTGGTCTTTCATGACCTTGATACTTTTTTTTTTTTTTTTTTAGCTGAGCCATCCTGCCACCTGTTGGCAGCTCAACAGCAGCTCAGCTCGCACTCTTGAGTGAGCTCTTAACCAACTGAGCCACTCGGCCAGCCCTCTTGACCTTGATACTTTTGATGAGCACTTGTCAGTTATTTTGTAAAATATCCCTCATGTGGGATTTGTCTTAAATTTCTCATGAATAGACTGAACAATCTATTTTTCGCAAGAATACTACAAAAGTGATGTGCTTCTCTCAGTAAATCATACCAGGGAGTATATGCTGTCATATACTGGTGGCATTGACCTTGGTTAAAGTGGTGTCGGCTGGGTTTCTCCACTGTAAAGTTAGTATTTTTCAATCAAGCCCTTCTCCATGGAGTCTCGGAGAAACAAAGATCTGGGCACTGCTCCTGGAGTAGTGATTGTCTCTAGTCTGCTCAGCAGACAGAACTCGAGAATACATATTATATATGTTAATCTATGCATACATGCACATCTATTTGTTTATATTGATATCTTTTAAAACTGAGTTATTTGTCTAATTCTAGTACATACATAGTTTCAGAATTTCTAACCCTATAAGAAACAAATGTACTAACTAGAGCATGGAATTTGTGTACAGTACTTTTTGTCTTTAGCCTTACATGACCTAGTCAAAATACTGTTTTCCAGTGTAACTTACGTTAGGTTTGTTTTGCCCCTTCAATATGATTGATTGTTATTTATTTATACTATAGTCAGGGTTACTTATTATAGTTTGTATTCCATTTTGGGTTTTCCACTGAATCCTAGTTGTTGTTTTAATTTATATATTTAAGCTTTACTCTCTCTGGTATACAATTTTGTGGGTTTTGACAAAGGCCTTGAGTTGTGTCTGCAACTACAATCATGATGTAAAAACAGTTCTGTTATCCTGAAAATTCCTGCTTGCAGTGCTCTTTCACAGTCCTCCCCCTTGTAACCAATGATTTGTTTTCATCCTATATTTTTTCCTTTTTCAGAATGTCACGTAAATGAAATCCAACATGTAGCCTCTGGAGTCTGTTTTCTTTCATTAGAAAAATGCATTTAAAATTCATCTGTTGTTCCATACATGCATTTTTTGATCATTTGAATTATATTTACTTAATATGTTACTTAATTGTTACAGGTAAATTACTTATTAAGATTATTAAAATTAGGCTTACATTTTTCAATATTTTTCTTTTTCTCCTTGTTTTTATACATTTTTCAATATCCTTAGAAAAAATATTACAAGACCATTTGAGGATCAGACATCATTGGTAAGTATGAAAATCTTTCTGATTTAAGAGTGCCTGTAAGTGATTATTCAGACTAATTTATTTAGTACTCGTAATTTATTTAAATCGATTTTATAAGAAGAATCAGCATGTGATTCTTGATAGTAACACCATTGCTTGCTTTTTACTTTTAGTTTGTGAATTGAAAAGAAAGTGCTTTTGAATAGAATCTCAATAATTAATTAGAAGACTAAAATTGAACACCGTATCCTAATCTGGCAACTAACTACAATAAAGATTATATTAAGAAAAATACTGGCAAAATAAATATTCAGGCTTTTTTTACAAAATTGCTTTCATTGTAGGTTTTTTTTTTTTTTATAGTAATTTGTTGATGGGATCATGAAAATAAAATAGGGTCTAACCCAAAATTCTATCTCTTCCATGCCCTACTTAACAAGGGCTGGTATTATTTTGTGGCACCATGATGCTTTTAGGTGAGTGATCACTTTGTAGCAATGTTATATTATAGAATCTGTAACATTCTGTAGTTTTTCAATCCAGTGATGATATGACAGCTTTTCTTATACAGTAATACCTTGGTTTGCAAGCATAATTCATTCCAGAAACAAATTACTCGTATTGCAAGATATAGCTCATTTACCAAGTTAAAATATATTAGAAATGTTTGCTCATCTTGCGAATACTGGCAAGCCAAGTTACTCACAATCCAAGGTTTTACTGTACTTGAAATTGTGACATTTACCCTCTTTGATCGGGAGAGATACTTCCCGATCTCTGGAGGTGATATTTCATTGGCCATAATAAATCTCAGACCTCTAAAGCTCAAAATGGCTATGGAAACAGTGGTCATGTTGCAAATGTGGTTAAATTCCTCCTGTTGACTGCCCCTCCATTCTTACACTATAATCTTGGAACTGTGCTTTAGAATTAGAATAAGAGTTGGCAAATATACCTTCTGTGGGCCAAATCCGTGCGAGTTTGAGGCCTGTGAGCTAAGAATGGTTTATATATATATATATATATATATATATTTATTTATTTTTTCCCCAAGCTGAGCCATCCTGCTACCTGTTGGTAGCTCAGTGGCTGCTCAGCTCGGGCTGGGCATCGAACTGCTGTTGCTCAGAGCTCAGCTTGCACTCTTGAGTGAGCTCTTAACCAACTGAGCCACTCGGCTGGCCCCTTTTTTTTTTTTTTTTTCCTGAGGGCAGTGTCACTGACTCTCATATGTGGGACCCGAACCTGCGCCCACTGGCATCCCAAGCCAGCGCTTAATCACTGCGCCACTCGGCCAGCCTGGTTTTTATATTTTTAAAACTTCTTTTTTCTTTTTAAGAAAGCATATAAAAAGCCTAAAATATTTACTATCTGGCCTTTTGCAGATAATTTGACAACCTTTGCTCTAGAATTTTAACAAATAAAAATTGGATTTTATGGAGAAGAATAGAGATGAGTACTATATATATGTGAAAGGTAGTTTATGGAAAGCTTTGGTGTTAATCATAACAGGACACTGTAAAAAAAAATTTCAGAAAGCATTTTCATTTATTGAGACATTTAAAAAACATTTTCAAATACCAACTTTTTGCCAGACATAGTAAAAGGTATTTTCACATATGACAAATCATGTGGCCCTTGAGATTTTTGCAGGATGTGTTATTGTCCCTGATTTACAATGATAAAACATTCTCAGAAAGGTTGGCCAGGTCCCATAGCTCTGCCAGAATCCCTGCACTTTCTGACTTTGCGTCCTCCACGTGGGGAGTGGATAGGCAAGTGGGTTGTTGTTTCCCTGCTTGCTTCTATTTGAACACTGGAATGAATGATAACCAAACCATGGCCTATACCTCAGGGACTCTTAAAACCATTAAAGACAAGTTGAGGATTATAGTTGTTTGATCTATTCTTTAATGTTTATCATTAACTTAAGAAACTTTTCCAACTAGACTAGAACATCTAATTTTTGAGCTGAGATTGGGAATCTCAGTAAACTGAATCAAACTGGGAAGTAGCGAGCATGCACATCAATATAAAAGGAGCTGTCTAGGATAACTGTTGCCACTCCTTTCAAGTCTGTAATGGGAGTCTACTTTGGAGAGCCAAATGGAGGAGATATTTCTTATTGGTAGGAACACAGAGGTCTGTCAGTCAGCCCTTGCTGGCTGTACAAAATGGAACTAGTCACAGCTGGGTGTCATGGAGATTCTAGGGCAAGATTCCTGTGTGGAGGAAGTTTATAATGAAAAGTCGATATATGCATTGTAACTCATGAGTCCAATTTAAACATCTAAAAACACCATATTGATTAATTCATGTAGGTTCCTATATATATTCATGTGTGTATTAAATGTATCCTAAGATGTACTATTGATGATAATAATACTTCGTGAGTAAAGGCATTTGTTTAGCAAATGAAATACTTGCCATGCTATTCCAGAATAACTGCATAGCTGAAAATAAATGGTCTCACTTTATTATCCTGATAGTTTTCACATATTTTTAGTCTTTTTTTTTTTTTTTTTTTTAAACAAGTTGTGCTCATATGGTGGGACCCTAACTGGGGCCACTGGCTTCCCAAGCCAGCGCTTAACCACCGTGCCACTCGGCCGGCCCACGTATTTTTAGTCTTGAACTTAACATCTTTTCCCTATGAACCCCCAATCAGAAAATTTGAAGTAAAAATGTAGAAATAAATTTCTTTTCCTGTTTATTCCTACATAGTCATTAAGTCTTCGTTAACTTCCACTGGGGGGAAAAAAAAGAAACTTTTTTAGTTCAGAGGTACAGGTCTTAAGTTTCTTACATTCTTTGAATCGGATTTTTTTGGTTTTACAGGAATTCTTTTCAAAGAAGTCAGATTGTTCTTTATTCATGTTTGGCTCCCATAATAAGAAGAGGCCAAATAATCTGGTAATAGGTAAGTATCATTTACTTTGTAATATTTTTACTTATAGAGTCACTTCTGTGACTCAGATTAATTGATGGTGTTGAGGATTCAGGAGTAACTAGTTAAGCTCTAAATTAGTATTTTTATTTTCCTTGTGAGTTTGAATAAAATTTTTTATCTATCAGTCTTCAGGTGAAGAATGAGCATGTAACTATTACCTCAAGTTGTAGATATTTTTCTAATATAAATCAGTGTCAGAGTTAGAAAATAACAAAGTATCATTTCTACTTGCATAAATTAACTCTTCTCTAATCAATACCTGTTTAATGAACACATTTGACAGTCCTTACCTGGGTGTATTGTGACTTGGTCTGGCATGCTCACTGACTTAGATAAGAAGCCCTTTACCCTCTGTAGGCCTTTATTTACTTTGCTTTAAAATAAGGGAGTTTGCCTAAACGATCTCTAAATTTCCAGGACCAAGATCACAACAATTTATTCTAGGTAGAGTTGAAAATTTGAGAAAGAGGGCACGTGTTTGAGTGGTGTAAGGAAAAAGAAAAGAGGCAGATATTAGGACATTTTTTTATTTTTGAGGACAGTGTCACTGGCCCTCGTATGTGGGACCCGAACCGGGGCCGCAGGCTTCCCAAGCCAGCGCTTAACCACTGCGCCACTCGGCCGGCTCAAGATATTAGGACATTTTGAACATGCAAATAAGTGGGTACATATAAGGTGGCTGTTTGGGAAAAATAAATGCTTAAAAGAAAATGTATTTTTCTTCTAGGTCGTATGTATGACTACCATGTGCTGGATATGATTGAACTAGGTATTGAGAAGTTCGTCTCTCTAAAAGATATTAAGGTAAGAAGACACTGATCTTAAAAATAAAAAGCAGGGGCCGGCCGAGTGGCGTGGTGGTTAAGCGCTGGCTTTGGGAAGTCAGTGGCCCCGGTTTGGTCCCACATGTGAGGGCCAGTGACGCTGCCCTCAGAAAAAATAAATAAATAAATAAATAAATAAAAAGCATTTTGTAGTGTACTCTTGGGCTAGAGTGACATCTTGTGGTAATGAGTGGTGATACAGGTTTGTAGTTACAATAATTATAGCAAATACATGATTACTCCTTTTCCCAGCCTCCTCTGAAAAAAGGGACATAACTTCAGGTTTCCTGTGGGTTTGAAAAAAGGCTCTTACCAGATCCCCACTTAGCTATACCAATTTCCTCAGGTACAGTATAGAAAAGCAGCCTGATATTGGATTTAGAGACAAAACATTTGGTTTTGAGGCCTGTATTAGCCGTTCAGATGAGATTTATGAACTGATAAGTCAGTTACTTCCCTGACCCTCAATTGCAGTCAAATATTAAATAGGTATAACATCAAATGAGATAATATATGTGAAAATGCTTATCAGTGAATAAAGTATTGGAAGGTGTTTTGTAAAGTGTATAAACTGTGATGCTTTATTATGATGGAAGCCATCATTTTATTACGGTTTCTCTTGGGCTGTGTGCACATCTCTAGAGATGAGCAGCATATCCCTGTTTCACCTTTACCACTGCTGCTAGCTGGGTCACCAGTTAGTGGATAGGAGCACTAGCTGATAACTACTTCACTTCCAAAGCAAAGAAATACTGTACTCCCGTCACTGTGCAGCTTGTAAGCTGGACTACAAAACCGTTATTGTTTGTCAGATTTCATTCTTACCAAGAACGATTTAAACTGAATACTAAATTATCACTCATGGAGCATATCCATAAGTTGTTGGAAAAGTTATGACGTATTTTTTCTATGTTTTTCATTACAAAAATGCATCATTACTTTTGTGACAACCTAATATAGAATTCATTAATTGATGGAAATATGCTTACATTGGCAATCCCTTCACTTTTTTTTTTTTTTTTAACCCCTTCACTTTTAATGCGGCAATTCGCATTAGTCAGCCCTTCACTTTTTACCCCATTATTTGGTTATGAGCTTGTATTTTTAGTTTGTTTTGGAGTTACATGTTTTGTTACAGTTTTTCTTCGCATTTCCTCTTTAATCTGCCTCCTCATTTATTTATTTATTTATTTATTTATTTTGAGGGCAGTGTCACTGGCCCCCATATGTGGGACCTGAACCGGGGCCGCTTAACCACCGCGCCACTCAGCCGGCCCAAACAAAGTTACTTTTTTTTTTTTCAGAGGGCAGTGTTGATTTTTTAGATAGTATAAAATATATTGCAGGGCCGGCCGAGTGGCACGGTTAAGAGCTGGCTTGGGAAGCCAGTGCCCTCAAAAAATAATAAATAAATAAAATAAAATATATTTCAACTGCCTGGGATTTTTGTTTTTTGTTTTTTTAGCTGAGCCATCCTGCTACCTGTTGGCAGCTCAGTGGCTGCTCAGCTCGGTCTGGACTTTGAACTGCTGTTGCTCAGAGCTCAGCTCGCACTCTTGAGCAAGCTCTTAACCAACTGAGCCACTCGGCCGGCCCTGCCTGGAATATTTTATTTGAAAAGTTTGTATGTAATTTATAAGAATTCCTGTCCTTTTTTTTCTTTATTCAAAAGGTTAGTTTAAGGACTTCATAATTATAACATTTTTAGTATACTATAATATAGTATTTGTATGTTATTTTATACTTTCAGACTATTGGAATAAAGCTCATCTGCTGTAGCTTCTTCTAGTTCAGGGTTTTCACATTGTAAAAAATATCAATGATCTACATGTTAAGTATTGTTTCACATAACTTGTTTAATTATATTTTTATGATATTTTTGCTGGGCCATGACCTAAATAATATTTTTTATTACCATACATTGTGGTTAGGATAGTTTAAAAGCCAAAGTTAGGGGCTGGCCGAGTAGCTCAGTTGGTTAAGAGCTTGCTCAAGAGTGCGAGCTGAGCTCTGAGCAACAGCAGTTCGAAGTCCAGACCGAGCTGAGCAGCCACTGAGCTGCCAACAGGTAGCAGGATGGCTCAGCTAAAAAAAAAAAAATTAAAAAAAAAATTAAAAGCCAAAGTTATAGTTTATATTACCTTACTTTATCTTACCTACTGTATATACTTAAAATAACCCCCACAGACCTACGGGTAGCAGTAGGAGGGTCGCGTGGGACAGATGGAACACATTGGGTCTGGCAAGTCCATTTAGGCCCTTGATCAGACAGATCTTTGGCACATCTTCTAAGTATAGACAGTTAAGGTTCAGGGTTTGGAAGCAGAGAATGTCAGCAAGAGAGTGATTGTGGTCAATAGGGAAGCAACAGGTGACCTCTCTCGTCCTAGGGCAGAGGGTTTCCATTTTTCTGTCCTGTTTTTCCCTTTTCTTTCTTTCTTTGCTACATTTGGACAATCCTTGATTGATGTCAGAGCAGAGGTAGGATTAATGGGAAGCTCAGACTAACAAGTTCATTCACCTTTCTCCATACATTAATCCTTCAGTTAAAGAATTTTTTTTCTATTTGATTTTCTTTCATTTTGGTGGCTTTTGAATTTAAATCCTCTTATTACTCACATCACATTCTTCTTGGTATAGAAAATCTAGAACTGGACAAAATACTTTTTATAGTAAGAGCTTCAGCCCTGCTGAGTGAGGATTAGCCCATACTTTTATAGTTTGTATAAGGTTATATTGCTTCTCATATGAATGTTTAGTTGGTAGCTTAATTTAGCTTTCATTTAAAAATACTGTTTTGGGCAGGCCGAGTGGCTCAGTTGGTTAATAGCTCGCTCAAGTGTGCGAGCTGAGCTCTGAGCAACAGCAGTTTGATGCCCAGCCCGAGCTGAGCTGCCGTTGAGCTGCCAACAGGTGGCAGGATGGTTCAGCTAAAAAAAAAATAAAAATACTGTTTATGTGATACAGTAGGAAAGGCACTGTGGTATAAATAATTCAAAGAAATTAAATTTGTTTCAACTCTAGGATGCTGGATATTGAAGGGCTATGTTTGTATAATAGCAAGGTTAGCTTTTAATTTTTATTCTTTGCATAGAATAATGTTAAAAAGTATTCTGTCATTCTTTAACTGCCTATTAATTTGGCAATATGAGGGAATGAAACAGAATATTATTTTTAGTATAAAAATCTGTAAATTTAAAAAACCCAACTCTTGTTTTAAGTCTAAAATCAGTATTTGTAGTCATAGATTTAGGATGCTTAAGAAAATCTTAAAATGAATCATTACATATAAATATTGACTACTTTAAAATCAGCATGTAGGGCTGGCCGAGTGACACGGCGGTTAAGCGCTGGCTTGGGAAGCCAGCGGCCCGGTTTGGGTCCCACATATGAAGGCCAGTGACACTGCCCTCTAAAAAAAATTAATAAATAAAATAAAATCAGCATGCTAACAGTTTAGACTTGATAATTATATTATTGTGTATATTTTTCATTTCATAGAATAGTAAATGTCCTGAGGGAACAAAACCCATGTTAATATTTGCTGGTGATGATTTTGATGTAACAGAAGACTACAGAAGGCTAAAAAGTCTTCTTATTGGTAAGTATTTTAATGCTTATCTGCAGGGTAGCTCAGGTAGGTAATCTAAGACTGTCATTAGTGGCACATGGCTCCTTCACTTTATGTATACAGCTTTTTATTTTTGATCTCTTTTTTTTCCTTTTCATTGTTCCCCACTAGCAAGGGAGAGTTAAAAGGATGTTATACTCTATAGATAATTGTTATTTGTTGATGCGACAATAACTTCGGTATCAACCTATTTATATAGCATTTTACACTTTATACAATGCTTGCTCCCATCCTGCCATTATTGACATCATTAAATTAAATTTAGAAAATTGCAAAATTAAAATTTTAAGATTGTTATACATCATGCACTTCCAACTCAAAAACCCTAGCCTTAACACTATCCCTAGGCCTAGCCCTAACACTATCCCTAGACCTAGCCCTAACCATAGCCCTAGCCCTAGCCCTAACCATAGCCCTAGTTTTTCTTAGTCTGATTCACAAGGTTTTTCACACTATAAGTTGCTTTTTTGATCTCCCCCAATTCTTTCCTTCCTCCCTTTTTTTTTTTTCCTTTTTTTTTTTTCCCTTCTTTTCTTTTTTTTTTTAGCTGAGCCATCCTGCCACCTTTTGGCAGCTCAGCAGCAGATCAGCTCGGGCTGGGCATTGAACTGCTGTTGCTCAGAGCTCAGCTCGCACTCTTGAGCGAGCTCTTAACCAACTGAGCCACTCAGCCGGCCCTCTTTCCTCCCTTTTTCATTAGAAGTTGTTTGTTGAAAATATATTATGCATACTCACTCCTATTTTCTGATTTCATTCTTATTTTTTTTTTTTCTTATAAATTTTGTTTCTTTCCCAGGAAACCCTCAGTGACCTCCCCAGCAATTTTTTTTTTTTTTTTTTTTTGAGGCAGTGTCACTGGCCCTCATGTAGGACCCCAACTGGGGCTGCTGGCTTCCCAAGCCAGCGCTTAACCACACGCCACTCGGCCGGCCCCTCCCCAGCTTTTTATATTTTATTTGGTTATCATCCTAAGTGCCAAGCATGTACTAGGTACTTTATATACATCACTTCATTCTCACAATCACCTTGTAAGGTTGATTTATAGATGACTTATTCTTAGTAAACTACACTAGTTCCTAATTTATGTAATGACTACATCCTTTCCTATGTATTCATAAGTCACCTTAAAATCCAGTATACAGTTGTCATCGTCTGGGATTGACATTAATTTTATCAGTTTTAAATCATTTTTCCCCCTTTTTTGAAAAGCTGGCATTATTCTCCATGATTTCTTAAATGTTATTAATACTTAATATTCTGTAATCACATCTGCCAGCTCTTTTCTAACTCTGAATAGAAATTTAGTTAGTCCCTAGAGATAGAATCACTTATGATACTCAGCAGCATTAGCTCAAGTTTAAATAATTTATTCCATTTGAGCTTTTCATGCACCATTCTTACAAGCTAGGCCACACACTTTTTTGGTTGTCCTCCTTTTGGATTTTTATATACTTTGCTCTAGATCACTTTTTTTTTTTTTTTTTTTAGCTGAGCCATCCTGCCACCTGTTGGCAGCTCAACGGAAACTCAGCTCGGGCTGGGCATCGAACCGCTGTTGCTCAGAGCTCAGCTCGCATTCTTGAGCGAGCTCTTAACCAACTGAGCCACTCAGCTGGCCCTAGATCACTTTTAAAAAGTTGGTGGGGTATATGTTATAAATAAATTGTATACATGGTCTTTAGAAATCTGAGGCGACCAAAAAAGGTTTGTAGACAGACACATTGCTTTCATTTTTCCTTTTTAGGATTATTTATGGTCTTATTGTTGGGATTATAATTTTCAAAACTTCTCATTTCTCTTATTAGTAATGGCTGTTTTAAAAAAAAAAACAATGAAAAACACAACTGAGTACCACCAATAACTGTTTAATCCTTTCTAAAGCTCTTGAATTTGGTGAGCTACAATCGAAACCCAGAGCTTGAGCTTTTCTGCCTCTACTGTCCATCTTGGACAGTAGAACTATTCCCTTGCAGAGTCTTTGCTGTGCGTTCTTACATGTATTTTTCATGAATTAAAAAAAAAAAGTCATATATGAAAGACAATGACCAACATTTCTTTCTTTCAATATTGAACACTCCAAAATATCAAAAGTGGGCCGGCCGAGTGGCGTGGTGGTTAAGCGCTGGCTTGGGAAGCCAGCGGCCCCGGTTCAGTCCCACATATGAGGGCCAGTGACACTGCCCTCAAACAAACAAACACCCCAAACAAAAGATCAAAGGTGTTTTTTCCTATTTATTATTTATACTCCACTGGCCTAGATTTCCTGCCTTCTATTCCCTAGTTCTTCCAATTTATTAGTTGTCCCTGAGGGTAGTATTTTAATTTATTATAACAGAGAGGGCTTTTGTTTGTTTTTGTATAAATGGTTTTTATAAAACTATCTTATTATTTTGTGCTTCCACTAGATGGCAGGAACAACCACATAATGCAGTGATGATGGGGAGGGAGTGAAAACCAAAAAGGAGTCTGGGGAAAGAAGAAAGAAACCAGTAAATATCTATTTTTAGATTTAGTCCACCCTAATTTTTATGGTTACTTTTTTATATGATTATTATTTGTATATAAAGATGAAAGTAAATCAAGCAATAGGTCAGTTTTATTAAATGTTCCTTGAAGGCCTACCATTAAATTTAACTACCTAACTGGGTTACTACTACTTTGCCTTTGTCTACATCAGTGGTCATTGTTTTAATGTGTCAACCTTTCTCATTTTCTGGTTCTTATTTTACATGAAAAAGATATAATAATGGAAATCACTCATAGATTAGGTCAGGTAGTTTATTAAATTTAATCCTTTAACCCTTTATTAAAGGTTGCTGTACTAGTCTGCTGAGGCTTCTGTAACAAAATATCTTAGATTGGGAGGCTTAAACAACAGACAATTTATTTTCTCACAGTTTTGGTGGCTAGAAGTTCAAGATCAAAGTTTCTTGTGTGGACTCTCTTGCTGGCTTCTTCCTATGTGCTCACGTAGCTTTTCCTTTGTGTGTGCAGCTTTTCCTTTGTGTGTGCGGGGGAGGGAAAGGGAGGGAGACAGGAAAGAGTGTGCCAGCTTTCTGGTGTCTCTTCTTATAAGCACACCAATCCTATGGGATCAGGGCCCCACCCTTATGACAGACTTCATTTAATCTGAATACTTCTTAGAGGCCGCATATCCAAATATAGCCACACTGGAGGTTAGGACTTTAACCTATGAATTTTGGAGGGACAGAAACATTCATCATTATAGTAATACTATTCCCATGTTGTGGATGAAGAAATTCAGACCAGTTAACTTATTGTCCAGTGTGAAGAACTAATAAGTGGTAGAATCAAGATCTGATCTAGTCTCTGACTACAGACCCCCTGGTCTTTCCCATCAACACCTGGTCAACCTTCTGTGTCTTTCTCAATGGATGTACTCATGGGCACAGCCACATATGAGCTCTCAGTTTTGCTTGAAATTGATCCATTGCAAAAATGTGCAAACTGGGGCTTTCCTTCTGACTATCACCAATTTATCCTCTACCTCTTCCACCTCTTTAGTTCTATATAACCAGGTTTTTATCCTTATTCCCATACTCATACCCCATTTTACCTCTGCCTATATTAGAGTCAGCGTTCTAAGGTTCGATACACTTTGATTCATCACCCCTTTGATATTTCAGATTCCTCTTGTACTATTATTGTCCCAATCCTTGAATCAGCTGTTTCTCTAAAGAACCCTGGGTGGGTTTTTTTTGTTTTTAAAGATTTTATTGGGTAATTGGGGGAGGGGAACAGCATTGGGGAACTACTCAGTTGATTAGAGCTCACTCTTAAGCTCTGAGCAACAGCAGTTCGATGCCTGGCTCGAGCTGAGATGCCAACAGGTAGCAGGATGGCTCAGCTAAAAAAAAAAAGAAACTGCCAGCCTGTTCTTCAATGTGGTTGTCCCATTTTACATTCCCATCAACAGTGTATGAGAGCACCAGTTGTTCCACCCCCTTGCCAATACTCGATAGACCATTCCTTTTAATTTTAGTTATTCTAATGGGTATTGTATACTAATAGTAATGTGTTCCTAAAGTCAGAGTTACAAAATAAAGTAGTTATAGCACTGTAGTTTTAATTTGCGTTTTCTGATGACTAATGATGTTGAACATCTTTTCGTGTGCTTCTTGACCATTCATACATCTTTGGGGAAATATCTATTCAAATCTTTGCCTGATTTTTTTATTTGGTTATTTGTCTTCTTACTATTGAGGAATAAGGTAGGGTGTGTGTGTGCGTGTTAAATCCTTGTTCGTTGTCTGATACATAGTCTTTGAATATTTCCTCCCAGTCTGTGGCTTGCCTTTTTTTTCTTTTTTTTTTAAAGATTTTTATTGGGGAATTGGGGGATGGGAACAGCATTGGGGAACTGGAGAAGGGGAACAGACAAGTTGCTATCCTTTTGTTCTTCAGTCTAGTTGTGGAGGACATTGCTTCATTGGCCCATGTTGGTATCATCATTGTGCTCTTCTCAGGTGAGGCAGATTGGTCGCCGCCCTCTGGACGGCTGCTCATGGCGGCTCTTGGCAGCTTACACCAGCTGCCGGCCACTCACTGTAGCCTATGGCAGCCCACTGCAGCAGGTGTTGCAGCTATGCCATCCCGGGGACTCACAGCAGCCCAGCTCCAAGTGGAGCTGTTGTTCACCATCTTAGCTGTAGAGGGCAGTGTCACTGGCCCTCATATGTGGGATCTGAACTGGGGCTGCTGGCTTCCCAAGCCAGAGCTTAACCACCGCGCCACTCGGCCGGCCCAGCCCTTGCCTTTTTGTTTTAATGATATCTTTCAAAGAACAGAAGTATTTAATTTTTGTGAAGCCTCTTTCATCCATTTTTTTCTCTAATGGTGTGTTCTAATTGTATTTTGTTTAAGAAACCTTTGCTTATCCCAAGATCACAAAGATTCTTTTTTTTTTTTAAAAGATTTTATTGGGGAATTGGGGAAGGGGAATAGACAAGTTGCTGTCTTTTTGTTCTTCAGTCTAGTGGCGGAGGACGTTGCTTCACTGGCCGATGTTTGCTTCACTGGCCTACGTTGGTATCGTCATTGCGCTCTTCCCGGCTGAGGCAAATCGGTCGCTGGCCTCTGGATGGTTGCTCACCGTGGCTGTTGGCGGCCCACGGTGGCTGCTGGCCGCTCACGCTGGCTGCCGGCCACTCACTGTAGCCTATGGCAGCCCACTGCAGCAGGTGCTGCAGCCTACACCGTCGCCAGGGCTCGTACAGCCCAGCTCCAGGTCTAGCTGTTGTTAGCTGTAGATGGCAGTGTCACTGGCCCTCATATGTGGGATCTGAACCTGGGCTGCTGGCATCCCAAACGAGCTCTTAACCAATGCGCTATTCCCCACAAACATTCTTATATTTTCTTCTTGAGGTCTTAATAGTTTTCTGTTTTACATTTATATTTATGATCCCTTTTCAATTTTTGTGTGTGGTGTGTAAAGATAAGTGTTCTTAAAACTTTCTACCTTTGTTTTTTCCTTTTCATTCTTAAAAGCTCATGGAGAAAGCACATATGCCTGAAGGCTTGCATTACAGAAGCTATTTCAGGGGAGACTGGAATGTATATATCTTGTTCCCTAGAACTACCCTGACTTAAGTAATGCCCCCACAACAATTAGTGGGGCTTTATTAACTTGGCCACTGAAAGAGAGTCAGATTTTAGCAGTATCATAGGAAAGCTCATCATTAATTATGATCAAAATTTAAATCAGAATGCCTTGAAAAAGTACATATTTGGTTTATAAAAATATCCCTGAGGCATTTTTATTTGGTGGAGTAGGGAAGGGTGGTGTATACATGTGCGTGCACACTTGTGTCTGTTTTATGTGTATTAGTGCTGTGATTTTCTTTTGGTTAATCACAAGACAAAAAAAGCAAACAACAAAAGATGTATATGTCCGTGCACATGGAGATAATTCCCATCTTTTGAGCTCATGGGAAGAGGGAAGAAAAATGCTGGGTGGCTACAGATCGAGACAGAATGAAATTTCTTTTTTACTACATCACCTGCCTTGGGGTAGATCTTTTTAAGTATTTAAGTTGGATAAACTTATGTGTAACTTTTTCTTGGCTAAGTGTTACTTGAGTTTTTATTTATCCTTCTTGGAGTTTAGTCCTCTTAGCTGTAAAATGAAGGGACACTCTTGATTGCTATTTTCTAAGCTTTCTTCATTCATGTGCTACCTTCATAACTGTAGTCAAGTCTGTGTAATATTCAGTGTTGTAACTGGGGATTTTTCTTTAAACTAACTTCCCTTGTAAAAAGACAACTTTTGGGCCGGCTGAGTGGCGCGGTGGTTGGGCACTGGCTTGGGAAGCCAGCGGCCCCGGTTCGGATCCCACATATGAGGGCCAGTGACACTGCCCTCAAAAAAATAAAATAAAATAAAAAGGCAACTTTACTATATAGGGTGTCAGATGGGTACTGGACTTATGTGTGGGGAGGTCACTTCATAGATATATGTAAATGCCCAACCCCTACTGTACACCTGAAACTAATATAATATTGAATGTCAGCTATAAATATGTGTGTGTGTGTGTGTGTATATACACACACACACACACATATTTTCATGGGATGTAAAGTACAGCTTAGGGAATATAGTCAGTGGTATTGTAATAGCTGTGATGTTAGAGGGGTAGTAGACTTGTTCGGGTTATCACTTTGTGGCGGGGGTGTAAATGTCTAATCATTATGTTGTTGTGTATACCTGAAAGTAATAATTAAATTAAATTAAAAAACAGAAAAAAGTAAAAGGAAACTTTATGTTTCTACCTTGAGTGAAAAATGGTATATAGTAAAATAAATAATACATGGTAAATTATATCAGCCTGTATATAATCTAAAATCATCTCATGTGCCATTAGTGGTATGATTATTACACTGTGGGAAAACAGCCTACTTACTGATCTTGATGGTTATCTTCTGGTTTTAACAATGTAGTTTGTTATCCTTTACACATGTAATTGAGATTTCCTATTAGGAATTTCTTGTTTGTTGGCCTTTGCCATAAAAAAAAGGCTAGTTTGATTTAATAGTGAAAGTTTGAACAGCCGCTGTTATAGAAATTTGCCATCTTAACCTATCTGTCTTAATAGATTAAAATTTTATGCGTTGATTTACGTTTTTGAAAAAGTTAACATCCGTGGTAAATATGGTCCAGTTCTCTGCTGAGCATTGGCTTAGAGGGAGAATTTCAAAACTGAAAAATGTCGCAGTGAACAAAACACAGAAAATAAAGTCATGAGATTAGTAGAGGATCAGATGGGACAGTCAGACATTTTTCAGAGATTAATTTGGTGCTACCTACCTTTTTAGATAAGTATTGGTTCAAAAGGGAAAATTTAGAATGTAGCTCTTTGTAACTAAATTTAAAAAGCATGCTAGTAGTGTTTTTTTGTTGTTTTTTTTTTTAACAATCTAACATGTGCTTTTAGATTTCTTCAGAGGCCCCACAGTATCAAATATCCGCCTGGCTGGTTTAGAGTATGTTCTGCACTTCACTGCACTGAACGGGAAGATTTACTTTCGAAGCTATAAGTAAGTGCATTTCTTAGCATGTTTTTGTTAATCCCTATGGTTGGCGTTTTAGTGTGACTGTTTTATAGAGCTCAAACTTAGAATTGCTGTCTGGCCAGAAGTTTGTATGGAGTTTGCAGAATAGCAATGGTACAGCAGCTCTGTGCTCATCCCAAGTCTGTCATTCCCCCGCTAAGATCTGCATATGAGAAACTACTTTTCCAGGGTTCCGGAGCATCTTATGTGCACTCCCTCTGAACTTAGAGCACTAATTCAGTCTTGACTCCCCTCCCACATTATGCAGTATCTTCCTATTTTTCTTGACTGGATTTAGAGCACCAAGCCACAAGACTTAGGCTAGCCAAAGCAAATTTCAAAATCCTGAGTGTAAAAAATAGAGTCTGAAAGGAATAAGAAGATTTCAATGGTTAGATTCATTTTACCATTTTCAGCCTATGCTTTCTACCTCTACCTCCACCACAATATAAATTCTAATAAGCTGTTGTTTTTATTAAAAACCTTAATGACATGCTACAGTTGTGTCTTTGAGGTAAGACTTTTATTTTCTTACCTAAAATAAAGTGTTGGTGCTGGTTGATACCGCCCACACTTTCCTAGAGAATACATTGACTTGGACAAACTGCCTTCCTTTGAACCTGGAATTCAGACTGATGTTTATTTTGAGCTATGGCACCACCTGAGAGCCAACAGCTCAGTGTTGAAAGTGCCTTCTGTGTAATAATCCTGCTTCTGCAACCATTTGTGAACTTCAGCATTTCCTCCATGGTTTTTAATTTTTTTCCTTTACAATAGAATACTTGGTTGACCAGCTTATGTCCAGTGAGCGTCCAAATGAAACTAAATATTCATTTCCTTTGTGAATAATTTGCATCTTTGTCTCAAGTGTATTGAGTCAGAGACACTCAGTTCTTTTTACGCTATGCTAATATCACCACTTAAGTTTTTCTATTTTTCCTGTTGTTTAAATAATAATAATAATAATAGAAGGCAAAATGTTGTTTAAATAATAATAATAATAGAAGGCAAAGTGCAATAAAATAGTCACATGACTGCGAGATGTAATTATGGATTTTATAATCATTTTTAGCTCATTGAGATTTAAACTCCCTTAAGTCTGTTGTTTTAATTTCCCAACTTGATTTTGGGCTTTTAAAAACATATTTTAGGGCCCGGCCGAGTGACGCGGTGGTTAAATGCTGGTTTGGGAAGCCAGCGGCCCCGGTTCGGGTCCCACATATGAGGGCCAGTGACACTGCCCTCAAAAAACAAGAGCAACAAAAAACAACAAACATATTTTATTATAAAGTTGGTGACTCCTGTTTAGAGAACAAGGAACAAAAGATGAATAATCACGAACATAGTTTTTTTTTGTTTTGTTTTGTTTTTTTAAACTTGTGTTGAACAGGGAGACTCTGGGGCAAATGAAATGAATAATAACAATAACCTAAAACTCTTATGGGGAGCAATTTCAAAAAAAGTATCAGAACTTGTATTTAGTGAAAAGAAAGACTGATTTGTACAAAAAGAAAGAAGCACAGAGAAAATAAAACAAAATGGACAGAAAATTATCAAATCAGACTTCAGAACAAAGATAAATTAGCAGTATAACTTGACACATCCACCCATCCACTTAAAAAATACAAGGTGTGATAAGAAAATGCGGTGGATGTTTAAAATTTTAAAATATTACAGTAAAAAACACATTGCCATTAATCCCCCTCAAAATATTCCCCCTCGCTTTGAACACACTTATCTCATCATTCTTACCACCTGCTGAAGCAGTTCTGGAAGTCCTGTTTCATGAGTGTGTATTTCATCCTCCATCTTGACAATGCTCCATGTCACACATTTCTTCTGGTATACGGCAATTTCTGTCAAATAAAAACATTACAGTGTGTACTCATCCACCTTATTCATATCTGGCACTGTGTGACTTCTGGCTCTTCCCCAAAGTCAAAAGGACCATGAAAGGTAAATGTTTTGAATCGTTTCAGAACATTGAGGCAGCCATGACAGCACAACTAAAGACACGAAAGAGGACTTCCAGAACTGCTTCAGAAAGTGGCAAGAATGATGGGATAAGTGTGTTCAAAGCGAGGGGAGAGTATTTTAAGAGGCATTAATGGCAGTGTGTCTTTCACTGTAATATTTTTTTTTTTTCTTTAAACATTTACCATATTTCTGCCAGCCGAGTGGCGCTGTGGTTAAGCATTGGCTTGGGAAGCCAGTGGTCCCGGTTCGGGTCCCACATATGAGGGCCAGTGACACCACCCTCAAAACAAACAAACAAAAAACCATTCACCATATTTCTTGATCATATTTCGTATAATTGCTGGAGTCACCATTAAGTTAGCTTGGCAGCTCCTATAATGAACAAAAACAAGTTTGAATTTTTAAAATCAGAGACCTTAGTGTAGAATTTTAAAGATGTTTCATATATGCCCTATAATGCCTGTGAAATATTGAAAGCAAACTGCTCCTAGGAAAAATCACTCAGAATGTGGATCAACTTCGCCTCCAGGGACTTTGCCATTCTTGGAAGGGGAGGAAAGAGGTGGTCCCTCTGAGCCTAGTGACCTGTCTCTGGCTCGGCCACAGGGTATGGACAGTTCACTGAGGACCTCCGTTTTTCATTTGCAAAGTGTAAATATCATTTAGGTAATTCTGAGGTCCCTCTGATATTGATCCTTTATAAAAGGGAGAAGTGTGCCGATAGAGGTGGGAATATGACATACTTAGAATTGGTTTTTTTTGCCTTGTTCACCTGGGTATAAATTACAGTGTTTGACTTAGTGCAGTTCCTCAGACATTTGTGCAGGCTGCAGTATCATGTCTTGCCCTCTCTCTTTTACTGTGAATCAGCCCTTAAGCAGTTGGTAAAAGGTAATAGGTAATATTCACGCACATTATTTATGAAGGTTAGTAAGGCTTATAAAATGGTTTTGAGCTTGGGGCCTGCTGAGTGTCATGTTTGTTAAGAACTGGCTTGAGACACCAGCGGCCCTGGTTCGGATCCCACATATGAGGGCCAGTGACACTGCCCTCTACAGCTAAGATGCTTTAAGGTTATGTTAATGTAATTTCATGACAGAATTCCTTTCATCCAAACTCGAAACTTTGTTTTTTTAATTAAAGATTTTATTGGGAAATTGGGGGAGGGGAACAGTATTGGGGAACCGGGAAAGGGGAACAGACAAGTTGTCCTTATTGTTCTTCAGTCTGGTTGTGGAGGACATTGCTTCACTGGCCCATGTTGGTATTATCATTGTGCTCTTCCCGGGTGAGGCAGTGAGTCGCCATCCATTGGATGGCTGCTCACGGCAGCTCATGAAAGCTCACGCCAGCTGTCAGCCAGCCCCACTGCAGCCTACGCCGTCGCCGGCGACTCAAGGCAGCCTGGCTCCAGGTTGAGCTGTTGTTCACCATCTTAGCTTTAGAGGGCGCAGCATCACTGGCCCTCATATGGGATTCGAACCAGGGCCCTGCTGCTCAGAGCTGGCATCCCAAGCCAAATCTTAACCAACGCGCCACTTGGCCGGCCCTGAATGTTACTTTTTTTTTTTAAAGATTTTATTGGGGAATTGGGAGAGGGGACCAGCCAAGTTGTTGTTCTTCAATCTTTGTTGTGGAGGGTGCCAGTCGCCATCTGGCTGCCCGTCGGCAGCTCGTGGCCTCTCAGCTCAAGGTGCTGCGTTCAGTCTTAGTTGCGGGTGGGCATATCCACCATCCCATGCGGGAGTTGAACCAGCAGCTTTGTTGGTAAGAGCACACACCCTATCCACTGAGCCATCCAGGCAGTAGCTCAGCTCAAGGTGCTGAGTTCAATCTTTAGTTGCAGGTGGGCATAGCCCACAGTTGAACAATCTTGTTACACCAGCTGAGCCATCCTGCCACCTGGTGGCAGCTCAGCGATAGCTCAGCTATAGCACAGCATTCACTAGCCCATGTGGGAATCAAACAGGCACTCTAAGCCAACTCTTAACCAATTGAGCCACTCAGCCGGCCCCACCTGAATGTTACTCTTTTTTTTTTTTTAGCTGAGCCATCCTGCTACCTGTTGGCAGCTCAGCTCAGGCTGGGCATTGAACTGCTGTTACTCAGAGCTTAGCTCGCACTCCTTTTGTTTTTGTTTTTGAGGACAGTGTCACTGGCCCTCATATGTGGAACCGAACTGGTGCCGCTGGCTTCCCAAGCCAGCGCTTAACCACCGCGCCACTCGGCCGGCCCAAGGTTGTTTTTCTTTTTTTTTCCAGCTCACACTCTTGAGCGAGCTCTTAACCAACTGAGCCTCCACTTGGCTGGCCCCTGAATGTTACTTTTGATACAGAGCTTATAGGGGAAACAAGACAAGCAAAACAAATTTGAGGTTAGGATCTGAGATGGAGATTAGGCAAAAGTAGATATTTGGTTGGAGCTAGGAAAGCCTAGAATTGAACTGTGTGCAGTAGTCCCCCCTTTTCTGTGGGGCATATGTTCCAAGGCCTGTTGCAACGCCCCCAGTGGATGTCTAAAACCGAGAATAGTACCAAACCCTAGTCAACTTCTTCGACTTGTCAGTTTCTTCATGGGCAGATGTATCCTCTCCAGTAATTTTTGTATTTTCAGCCCAAGCCCTTTATTCATTCTTGAATCTATAATCATCCCTTACTTGCAGTAAATGGCTTGGTGTCACTTGTTTTAGGGGCTCTCTTGCTGAAGTCTTCATTATAGGCTCAATGCTTTCTGGTGTAACACCTTGCTGTCAATCAGAACACATTTTCTGTTCATGTCTTCCATTCACAAATTTAATGTCTTTTTCCTTCTTAACTAAGCACTTAGCATGCACTGTGGCTGTAAATGTGCAGTTTTAGGTATGACAGCAAAACTAGCGCAGATCTTTTTCCTGCTTCATAATTTCACAATAGAAGATTCGTTCTTACCATAGACCTTAGCAACCTCAGCATAGGGTGTTTTTCTTTCTTTATTAAGTTGAGAACTTTCACCTTTTCACTTAAAGGAAGCTTTTTATGGTTTCTCTTTGGCAATCTGAGTTGCCAACATCATTACTCTTGTACTGTGAGGCCATTATTAAGTAAAATAAGGGTCACTTGAACACACACACTGTAGTACCTTGACAGTCGACCTGATAACTGAGACAGTTACTGTGTGCGTAATGGGTGGGGAGCGTGTACAGCATGGAGGTGCAGGGAAAAGGGCTCCTTCATGTCGTGGGCAGGACAGAGTGGGACGAAGTGAGCTTTCTTCATGCTACTCAGAACAACATGCAATTTAAAACTTAGGAATTGTTTATTTCTGGAATTTTAGACCCCTTTGGACCACAGGTAACTGAAACCATGGAAAGCAATTGTATCTTTAAAAAGTTGCAGTGTGGTTAAGTGTTGGCTTAGGAGGCCAGCGGCTCCGGTTCGGGTCCCACATATGAGACCCAGTGACATTGCCCTCAAAAAATAAAAAAATAAAAAAATAAATAAATTACATAAATAAATAAAAAGTTGCAGTGTGTATAATGGCATAAAGGTGAAGGGAGGGCCAGCCGAGTGGCACGGTGGTTAAGAGCTGGTTTGGGAAGCCAGCAGCCCTGGTTCGGTTCCCACATATGAGGGCCAGTAACACTGCCCTCAAAAAAAAAAAAAAGGTGAAGGGAATGGTTTAAATTTTTTTTTTGTTTTCTTTTTTTTGAGGGCAGTGTTACTGGCCCTCATATGTGGGACTGAACCGGGGCAGCAGTTAACCACCGCGCCACTCGGCTGGCCCTTAATTTTGTTTTTAATGAGTTCAGTGTCTCTTCCTTTTGCTTAGTGTGATCATAAATATCATTGATAAATTCTCTATTAATATATTTCCTCTGAGAAAGAGTAAAGAAGTTGGTATTTAAAGGATGAACAATTGATAATTTTATATCTAAATATCACTATTAAAAGCTTAATAAAGAGGATGATGGGTCCATCACCAGAAATCATATACAGAGAACTGAAAACTAGAGAACGTTTCCTTCTATTTCTATCAATTTGATGTCAGTAAACATAACTCAGTGAAGTGATTAAGATTAGGCCATTTACATAGTATGACACCGTAACTTAGTTCTTCGATAAATAACAACCTATGTTGTAATTCGGAAATATCTTAATTATATATACTACTAAAAATTACTTTGTTATAAGGGCACTTCTATAAATAAAAAGGTGCTTTAGAGGAGTTTTGCCACATACAGTGGTGTTGGGTCATCTGAATCCATCTGGCATGCCAAGATCTGTTCTGGATTGACAAGTTTTCCATGTAGTTGAAAACGAATATTTTAAGCAGTAGAAAATTTTTTAATTGAAATTTTATATATAATTTCCCTGATTTCTTAAGTAATCAGCTGAACACACTTTTTATTGATGTGATCATTAAGATAATCTTGCTATGAGCCAGTGTTATAAATATCATTTATTTGGAGGCACTGAAAATGTGGATGCAAATGCAGAAGTATGTGCGATATGACATAGTCAAATGGTCATTGCCCCTCTATGTTTTCAATTAGCTCTTCAGGAAATGCCCTGAACCAGCCAACTTGAGCTTCTAAAATATTTTCCCCCTCAGTGAGCCAGAGGCAGGCATTCTCTCAGGTCTCTTCTCCCAGAACCGTGTGAAGAGAGTGGCCTTCGGACTCTCTTTTAGGCTCCTTTTCCCTGTGCTTGCTCCCGTCAAATATACTAATAAATCTTTTAATAGTTTTTTGTTTGTTTGTTTAACTCTTCAGCTCTTTACATATGCTAGACTAATGTTTTTTCTTTTTCTTTTGCCTTGTTCAATTGGGTATAAATTACTGTGTGTGATACAGCATATTTATCACTGTGAGTCTTCCTGAAGCCAGTAAATGAATGCACCTCCCGTGGAAGGTCTGTATTGGTTGGCCATCTGCATGTGATGCAGTGATGCACTCCACATAGGGACCAAAGGGCTGGTCATGAGCTTTTGCACACACATTTCTTCCTGGTGTTTGCTGCTCTCCTGGGTAGTCCTTCATGTGCTTTCCTTTTCTTATTCTTCTCTCATGTCACCTCTTGCTTCTCACTCCAGCATTTGTGTGGAAAGGCTGATCTTTTATAAGCATTGTTATTCAGTCAGTTATTTTTTGTCCATGTGGAGATCTGGCCACTGTCACAAATTTAGTCACCTTAGACAGTCTTCAGACCATTCAGCTGTTTTTGTGGTATCACTCACAAAAACAATTTGCCGGTTTCCCCTCCTCCCCACTCTGTCCCTCATATATTCCCAGACCCAGTGCTATTGGTTTATGTGGTATCCAGACAGTTGTGGTTTTGTTACATTAAGATTTTAAATTTCATTCCAGTCTGTAGAGATTAGTACATGTCTGTGCTGTGGAGAAAAGTTGATTCTGAATGGGTCTTAGAGAAACAAGAATTTGTTAATCATGTAAACATAATGCCTCAAAGACCCAATTAAAATTGTTTTTATGCTTATATAAATCTTATATAAGATGAGGAAGTTAGATCAAAAGATTCCATTGCTTAGAAAAATTGTGTCTCACTTGCTGTTTCTCAACAATACTGTATACTTTGATTTTTAAAACTAAGCAAACCAGAACCGGCCGAGTGGCGCGGTGGTTAAGCGCTGCCTTGGGACATCAGCAGCCCCGGTTCGGGTCCCACATATGAGGGGCAGTGACACTGCCCTCAAAAAAAAAAAAAAAGAAAAGAAAACTAAGCAAACCAAAAAATATACTTGGCCTAAATGTATAAAATATTTAAGAAGCTTAGCCTTTCTTAAGATTTTTGCCGTTTTATGGAACTGTAATTCTGTTGTGTTTTTTTTTGTGAGGGCAGTGTCACTGGCCCTGACATGTGGGACCGGGGCCGCTGGCTTCCCAAGCCAGTGCTTAACCACCACGCCACTCGCCCGGTCCAGTAATTCTCTTGAATATACATTTTTGGTGGGGATAGGATTTTTACCAAAGTCAGAGCAACGTTTCTTTTTTCCTGTTTCATGAAGGTTGCTGTTGAAGAAATCTGGTTGCCGAACCCCACGGATTGAATTGGAAGAGATGGGACCCTCATTGGATCTGGTTCTGAGGAGGACGCATCTGGCCTCAGATGACCTTTATAAGTTATCCATGAAAATGCCAAAAGCCCTCAAGGTACATGACTTGTAGATTGGTGCCATACTTACTTGTGTATTCCACTCTTTCCAAAGAGGATTTGCAGCATACATATAAAGGATGTAAAGCGATCAATAAAATAGATAAAATTTGTCTCTCTGAGTCAAGAAAAGGAAGAAGAAGCAAATTAGCTAACCATAAAGGATAATAAAAGAGTTGCAGAGGGGTGGCTGGTCAGCTCAGTTGGTTAGAGCGCAGTGCTTATAACACCAAGGTTGCTGGTTTGATTCCCACATGGGCCACTGAGATGCACCCTCCACAACTAGATTGGAAACAACTACTTGACTTGGAGCTGATGGGTCAAAAAAAAAGAATTGTAGAAACCAGGCATCAAATGTGGCTGAGAGCTTTCTGGTAGCCACGACTGCCAGTTTTCAGCGAAAAGGAGAATTGTTTTGGGCATTGTGAAGACTGGGAATTTAGAACACAGGATATGTAACTCATACTTGCATAAAATGTATTTTGACTTCTGAATGGTTTTAAAAAACAAGTAGAGATGGCATCTCTGGAATGCCAATAAAGATTGAAATGGCAGTCACAATTCCTTAATCTAAACACAGGAAATTCTCTCAGTGCATGTCAAAGGTCAGTGTCATCTATAGTGTCGTGTCTTAAAGTGTGGTCTGACAGTTTACCTGCGAATTGTTAGAATGCTGGGTCTCAGGTCCCACCCTAGACCTACTGAATTAGAACCTGCATTTTAACAAGATCCACAAGGGACTTGTATGTACACTTGAGTTTGAGAAGAAAGGTCTGTAAGGTCTATATACTCTATCATTGAAGGGGCGCTTACTAATGGAAATTGATAGTAAGGTAGTTGTGCACTAGATGTTTACCAGTTCATGATAGTAGAAACCATTAAATATATATATTCTTGTTTCATAGCCAAAGAAGAAGAAAAATATCTCCCATGATACTTTTGGTACAACTTATGGAAGGATTCATATGCAGAAGCAAGACCTAAGCAAACTACAAACCAGGAAAATGAAGGGGTTGAAGAAACGACCTGCAGAAAGGACAACAGAGGATCAGGAAAAGAAATCAAAGAGAATTAAAAAAAATTGATGCAACTTAGCCAGTAACTACAGTTTTGTTTTTTTAAAGATTTTATTGGGGAATTGGGGGAGGGGAGCAGCGTTGGGGAACCAGGAAAGGGGGACAGACAAGTTGCTGTCCTTTTGTTCTTCAGTCTAGTTGTGGAGGACATTGCTTCACTGGCCCATGTAGGTATTGTCATTGTGCTCTTCCCGGATGAGGCAGATCGGTGGTCGGCCTCTGGATGGTCGCTCACCGCGGCTATTGGCAGCTCACGCTGGCTACCAGCCGCTCACACTGGCTGACGGCCACTCACTGTAGCCTATGGCAGCCCACTGCAGCAAGGGCTGCAGCCCACACCATCGCCAGGACTCGCACAGCCCAGCTCCAGGTGGAGCTGTTGTTAGCTGTAGAGGGCAGTGTCACTGGCCCTCATATGTGGGATCCGAACCTGGTCCGCTGGCGTGCCAAAACCAGCTCTTAACCAATGCGCCACTCGGCTGGCCTGAGTAACTACAGTTTTGTGGTCTGTTTACTGAAGAGAATTATCAAAGCAGCAGTCGTATCAGAGTTTTTTTTACAAGATTTTATTGTATATTTTTGTAACATGATAATTTACCTAAACTATATGTTATATAATGAACAGTAAATATACTATTGTTAGGTTGAAAGTAAGCCTCTTACTTGAGACATTACACCCTGGTGTGCAATTTTTTCTTCATGATAAATTTCCCTCTGTCCACCCCCTTGCAAAGTCCCCTGTCTCCCTGGATGGATGAGTGAGGAGGGATGTCCAGAGACCATTGGTATCTCAGAATCTCTGGGTTAAACTTTAGATAAAGTGAGGATGCCACAAAAAGTAGAAATGGCCTAAAGGAACTGTATGTACATACACTCAGTATGACCTTCCTGGAAAGTTAACCCTATCTCCCAACATAGACCTACAAATCTGGATTTATTTTTTACTTTTCAGTTATTTTGCCTGAAATTCTACCAGTTGGAGATTCATTTGAGATTTTAAGCTTTGAGTCATAAAACCTAGGTCTCTAAGAGAGATGTTCACTACTTGATCATTGACATATTACCTTACTATTGATTATTTTAAGGGATTCTCCTAGTAAATGGAGCTCTATCCCCCTTCTCTGAGAGAAGGAAATTTTGATAGGGGTAGAAATGAGAAAGGAGAGAATGGGTAGATTTTAAGACAGGGCACTTTAGGGTACTAGGAGGTAAACACACACGAAGGCCCTGGGCATTTGCATACCTAGTAGGAGTAAGCAAAAGCCAAACAACTTGTTTTGAAATTTTCTTGAATCCTGGCCTTGTGCCTGGAAAATGGGAAGAAGCTTTCTAGTTCCTCCTCCTGGTGTGGCATACTTGTTTTCCTTAAATGTAAAATGTAGGTTCCTGATTGAGTCCCTGACAAAGAAGCTCCTTTATATAAGTGCAAGCCAATTATTTTGTAAAAGCATAAACACACACAAACCACAATTTGTTACATGAAGTAGAAATGCTTTGTTTTCAATTCCATGCCAAGGATCTCCTCCATGCCTAGATGTGCATGCATTTATGTGAGTTTGCTGGCACTAAGCAAAAGTCGAGCCCCAATTTTACCTTCTATATCCTATTCTTTCTCTTGTAAACCCATTCTTTAGTCTTCCCTCTCCTCATCCCTTTCCAGATGGCTAATATTCTCTATAAAAATGAGGGAGCTGGTATCACTCATTTACGCTTGTTGCTTGATTATACATTTAACGAAAACCACAGTTTCAGATCTGAAGCAGGCCATTTACATTTTATGTCTAAATGAAAAGAAAGCTAAAATGATTCATATTGTGCTATCTGCAAGTAGATGGAAAATAGCTGGGGAGAAGGGGAGCTATAAAAGGGGCATTAAAAATGATGGATGCTGCATGGTCCTTTCCCAATGCCTGACCCCTGGCTTGTCCAGCTGAAGCTAATGGAGATGGTGATTTAGAAGGCAAAGCAATGAGCCTCACCAGCCACTTGAAGGACCCTGCTACACCTTGACCCTTCACCAGGAAGACCCCCCCAGCAATTCAACCGTAATGTAAAGACAACCACATTTTCTATATGGGTGTTTTTTGTTGTAATCACTAACTCTCTTGTTTGAGATTTGATAATGGATCCTTTGCTTCCTATATAATTGTTATATCTGATGATACAGTGTCTAGTAAGTATTGGGTTGTCAGAAAAGTCATGTATTTTTTCTGTTTTTTGTTGCAAAAATGCATCATGACTTTTCCTACAACCCAATATTTGAATCCTCTTCACTAAGAGAAGTATTACATAATGTTACTGGAATCTAATTCAGTGACATTGTTGAAAAGTCTTTTGTAGTTGTCAAACCATCTGGAACCATTGATCCACCAACTGAATTCTTGAACTTTGGAATGCAACATATATAAATTGGAGATTATGTATTATTCATTTCAATAAAGGTGGTAAATTGCCTATCTTCAGTTTTATTTAACTTTGGATTTTGGTAGATGCGGAAAGCAGGTTAGGGTTTCTTTATACCAAGCTCCTTGTATTGTTTCTAGGATGTTAGTATTAATACCCAGCTGTATATGATTTCATGAAATTTGGTTCCTTCTTATAACTGAAGTGCTGATATTTCTTTTCTTGGTATTGAACAGAATCCAAAATAGAGATGTTATTACCCAAGTCAAGAAAGGAAGGGAGAAAAAAAAGAACTGACCCAAGTCAGTTTTCAATCACCTGATTATCTAGCTGTTTCTGATCTCTCTTTTATATTTTTAGCCATTTTGGTTCCCTCCCCCTAGAGGGTGTGGCCAGGAAGGATTCAAAGAAGCTTAAAAATGGAAGAAGTTAAAACCACTGCTAAAATTTGACCAAGGGAAGGTTGGTTTATTTTTTAATAGTGAAATTTCAGTTATCGATGCTTTTGTCCATCATAAAATTAAGAGCTTGCAAAAATACAGGGTCTTAAAAAAAAAATACAGGGTCTTCATTATGTCCTAATGCACTTTTTTTTTTTTTTTTTTGAGAGCAGGAGGTCACTGGCCCTCATATGTGGGACTTGAACCGGGGTTGCTGGCTTCCGAAGCCAGTGCTTAACCACCATGCCACTCAGCCAGCCCATGCACTTTTTTTTTTAAATTGAGGAATTTGGGGAGGGGAACAGCGTTAGGGAATCAGAGAAGGGGAACAGACAAGTTGCTGTCTTTTTGTTCTTCAGTCTAGTTGCGGAGGACATTGCTTCACTGGCCCATGTTGGTATCATCATTGCACTCTTCCTGGATGAGGCAGATCAGTCGCCGGCCTCTGGATGGTCACTCACCGCGGCTATTGACAGCTCACGCTGGCTGCTGACCATTCACGCTGGCAGCCTACACCGTCTCCGGGGCTCTCACAGCCCAGCTCCAGGTGGAGCTGTTAGCTGTAGAGGGCAGTGTCACTGGCCCTCATATGTGGGATCCGAACCGGGGCCGCTGGCATCCCAAGCCAGCTCTTAACCGATGCGCCACTCGGCTGGCCCCCTAATGCACTTTTAATAGATCATAGAAATGGTCAAAACATCCCATAACTGCAAATACATCCTAGCATATATACATTATAAAATTGTATAGAATATTATTCATATCCATTGAAATAAGCTACTGTGAACAAGATTAAATGGGCTTGCTGGCTTGAGGTTTATGCTAGCTGTGAGAAGAAAGTAGACCTTTTAAATGTATGTTGTTTCCCTCTCATACCAACAATTGGATTTCAAGTTCAAAAGCAGCAAAGATGTCACTGTGTTTCCTGTACCACCCAGAGTGGGCCATGTTAGGAATTTTAACTGCCTTGGTTGAATTGGAGCCATTTAGCACTTGTTCCATTTCAAAGCCCTTTGGGAAAAAGTTTTAGAATGTGGCATACATGTAAGGTAGGCCTTTCTTTGTAGATAACCAACATGCATTTAATTGTTTTTGTTCTGCTTCTTCCTTTAAACAACTTCCCTCCTCCCTTCCCCAACCCATCTCACCCCCACCCCACCCTTCACATACTCTCTGGTTGTGTTCCAAACACTGGGAGGAAGGTCTAAGTAGGGGCTAGGGCCAACGTGAAAGAAGGCAGATCAAGAGGAAATGGCAAAGCTGCTAGTATTTAGCAGTTAGGGCTTTTGCCAAGCAAAGATCAAAGCCCCTGAGCTTTAAGGACTTTACTGGATTGAGATTGATCCTCTAGCTCAAAACTGGGTATCTGAGGGCTCAGCTAGAAGCAGAGTGGCAGATGTTGGCTCTGTGAGGCATCCCCTCCCAATCAGCTGGAACCTGGGGCTGCAGAGGCATTTCCTCAACGTCACATTGGGAAGGGACCAGCAACCAGAGTTAAAGTTGAGGCAGTGTTCATATCATGGCTCTGTTTCTCAAACACTGCAAATGAGCTCAGGAAGAGGTGCCTGGAGGGCAAAGCACAACCTATTTAGCTGGTGCATTTGAAACAGACTTGGAAGAGGCACATTCATCAACTTGAGAGGTTTATTTTCCCAATCCATCTAGTTCCTCAGAGTCAAAAAACAGGCAAGATGACCTGACTGAGACATCACTTTAGATGACAACCTGCAACAGCACCTCTGGCTCAGGCTCTCATAGGCAGTTTGGGGTTTATGGCACTGGGGGAAAGCATGAGAATTCTTTACTGTCCCCATTGGACCCCATTTCCATTCATTTGGCTCATCACGTAAAGCTACTCTATGTCGCAAATGTGTCTGAGTGTTACTGCCAGCACTTTCCTCCATACAGAGAGACCTTGGAGAAGGATTAGACAGAATCTTGAGCAATCAATAAAATAACCTCAAGTGGCATGGGAGCTTCTCACCAGTGGAATATGTGGGGGGGAGGGACAGCAGGCAGTGCAGTGTTCAGTTGGGCAGGGACTTGTGGCATTAAACTGACATCTCCCAGTGCTCTCTTGAGAGCTCAACTAAAATTTAAAAGGACAAGGACCCAATTAAAGATGACACAAAGCCATGGGCAAGACCAGTTAGTGGTATGGTTCTCTAAGAATAGTGTTTGAAGTGGTGGTTTCCAGCGTTTTTTCCAGAAATGCAAAGGAAAAAAAGGAAGCTTTGTTTTGTTTGGTGGTGATGGTAGTATGACAAAGATTTTTTTTTTTTTAATTGGGGAATTGGAGGGGAATAGACAGGTTGCTGTCCTTCTGTTCTTCAGTCTACTTGTAGAGGACGTTGCTTCACTGGCCCATGTTGGTATCCTCATTGTGCTCTTCTCGGATGAGGCAGATGGGTTGCTGGCCTCTGGACGGTCGCTCACAGCAGGTCTTGGCAGCTCACGCTGGCTGCCAGCTGCTCACGCTGGCTGCCGGCCACTCACTGTAGCCTATGGCAGCCCACTGCAGCTGGGGCGGCAGCTATGCCGTCCCAGGGACTCACAGCAGCCCAGCTCCAGGTGGAGCTGTTGTTCACCATCTTAGCTGTAGAGAGCAGTGTCACTGGCCCTCATATGTAGGATCCGAACCGGGGCTGCTGGCGTCCCAAGCCAGCTCTTAACCACCGCGCCACTCAGCCAGCCCAAAACTTGGCTTTCTTTAAAAAAAACAAAAAACGATTATTGGTAGTTACATATTTCATTATATGGGTGTGTTAGATTTTATTTAGTCATTCTATTGGGCATTAATGTCATTTCCTTTTGGCATTATTATAAATGATGTGATATATAAAAGAAATATTTTAGGAAGCATTTTCACATGCTTATTTTATTTGATATTTAAAATACCCTGTAGGAAGTATAGTACAGGTATATATAATTTCTGGTTGATGAAACAGAGGCTCAGAGAGAATAAATAACTTGTCAGAAGTTACACAGCTAAAAGAAGTAAAGCTGGGCCTAGAACCCATCTTCTGATTCCTAGACTAGTGAATTCTCAAGACATCTAAGTCTCTCAAGGTATTCTTGTGAATCAAATGGAGAAATGTGATATAACTAAAAGAACACTTAGGCAAATTCAAAGCAATTTGAAGAACTACTGCACCCAAAGAGCTTTGATGAATAGTGAATAAATCTATGACACCTACAAAAGAAACACTTATTGGCCGTCCTCAGTACTCTGTCTTTGACCTTTGTCTCCTTAAATAATTTGATTTTCCACTTAATACAAAGAGGGCATTAAATTTGTGTATTACACAAAGCAGTAAGAATATTAGATGTCATAAATATAAAATAACTTGGTTTATAAAGTATCTTGGCAAGCTGGAAAGTGAACTGAAGTCAAAAGGAGAAATTTAATAAAAATAAATGAAAATTTCAGAACCTAGAAGGGATATTAGGGTAAGGGAGGTGTGGTTCTCCAGTTGGGAAACAAATCCAGTGTCAGTCATCAGTGTGAGCAGACTTCCAGAAAGGTCTACAGAAATTTAAGCAGCACTGACAGAATACTCAGGTTGACTGATACAGTATACATGAGATAGACAAGAAAGTCTGAAAATAGCAAAGCCTGATATGACTGTATAGTAACAAAAAAGTGGAGGTAACAGAGCCCCAGTGTACTCAAATGTGCTCAAACCATATCTGAAGTATTTGTTCCAGTTCTGGGAACCATTTGGAGGAACTTGAGCTACCTTGGGGGTGTTCAGAAGATGGTGATGAGGGTGAAGCTCTCCAAACCTTGCCAGACGAGGCTGTGGGTGGGGGAAAGAAACTTTACCCTCTTGGGTTCTTCTGGCTAGTCTAATGATCAAATCGACATGAGACAGATTAACAAGAGGAAATGACCAAATTTAATGATGTATGTACGTACTAGAAACCATGTACATGTACTGGAGAGAGTCAGAGACCCCACATGCATGAAAGGTCAGAGACAGAAAGGGAAAATGGGGTAATGACATTTGGAGCGAAGGATAAGGTAGAATATCATGGGGCTTGAGAGGGAAGGAAGGTCTTTTGCAGGATAAAAGCAGATATTCAGTAAGTTAGAAGTTTGCCCTGCCCTATAGATAGGTCATAAAAAGTTACTTATGGTGATAACTTTTTTTTTTTTTTTGAGGGCAGTGTCACTGGCCCTCATACATGGGACCCGAACCGGGGCTGCTGGCTTCCCAAACCAGCACTTAACCACTGCGCCACTCGGCCAGCCCATGGTGATAACTCTTATTATGGATGAGTCCCCTAATTTAAATTCTTTAAGAAAGAGCTAAAAGTTTCTTGTGAGCCCGCGGGGTTCTCGATTGCCATCAGCTCAAAATAAGTCACACACCCAAGTGGCACATCTTGGAGAGGTCTGTTCTAAACCCCTTCAAGGCAGAAATAATTTACTGGGGGGCGGGAGGGAAGAGGGAAAGGCATAAAAATTGGTTTTTACCAGCTTAATTGGAATATAATTTATGTACAAGGAAGTACATCCATGTAAAATATATGATTTGGTGAGTTTTGACATTTATATATGCCCATGAAAATACTGGCACAATAAAAATGGGAACATTTTAGGACCGGCCGAGTGGCTCAGTTGGTTAAGAGCTCACTCAAGAGTGCGAGCTGAGCTCTGAGCAACAGCAGTTTGATGCCCAGCCTGAGCTGAGCAGCTGCTGAGCTGCCAACAGGTGGCAGGATTGCTCAGCTAAAAAAATAAAATAAAAAAAGGAAACATTTTAATTACCCCAAAAAGATTCCTCATGCCTCTTTGTGGTGCATTCTTCCTCTACCCCAAACCCCAGGCAACCACTGATCTGCATTCTGTCACTATAAATTAATTGATATTTTCTAGAATTTTATATAAATGGACTAGAAGAAGAAGACTCTTGTGACTGGAGTCTTTCACTCAGCACGAAGATTTTGAGGTTCATACATCTTGCTGCATCTATGTTTATTGCTGAGTAATATTCCATCATGGATGTACCACATTTTGTTTAGTCATCTGTTTATGGACATTGGGGTTGTTTCCAGATTTGGGCTATTATGAAAAAAAAGCTGTTATGAATATTCATGTTACAAGGTTTTGTATGGACAAATATTTTTATTTCTTTTGGGGAGTGTAATGGCTGGGTCATATTGAACATGCAGTTCTCCTAGGAACCGAATGAACATGAGAGATAGGGTTCTGGGTGTCAGGAGGCTCTAATTCTACCGGAGGGAAAGAGGCAGTAAAACATGCAAACAAATAGGATAAGTCTACAAAGTGATGAATGATAAAAGGACAATAAAACAATAGATGGAGAGTGACTAAGAAGGTCTATTTGACTAGAGTGACAAGGGAAGATCTTTCTGTAAAGGTGACATGATGGAGCTGAGTCCTGAATTTTGAGGAGGCAGTGTGTGAAGATTTGGGGGTGCACATTCCAGGAACTGGAAACTTCCAATGCAGTTTTTGAGAACGAGTTTGACTTAAGAAGGACCTAACAGTTGTCTCCAGATATTTGGAAAACAATCAGGAAGAAAAGAGATTACATTTATTCTGTGAAATTTCAGAGGCATAAATATGACCAATGAGAAATATAACCAATGAGTGGAAGTTAGATGGAGAAAAGTTTTGGTTCTAACATTTTAGTACTGGACAATTAGGGATCAGAAAAATGACCAAGTTTTAAGTTCTTTTCTGTTGAGGTTTTGTTTTCTTTGTCCCCCGGCCCTTTTGTTTATTTGTTTGTTAAGGTATTTCCTACTAATATGGATAACAACTACAACTACATGGACCTGGAACCCAACTTGTGACCAACTGCGGTAATTTGCACTCATTTGTAAGGCAATTGATAGAAAAATATTTCCTTCTGCTACTAAGTCTAGGTTTAATCATAAGCACTTAGAAAACACTCAAGTATTCTTGGAAAGGCTGGGAAAGGAAGGATGTGTTATCTTTCATTCAAATAATACCTTCTATAGTTAGTGTACAAGGAAGTGTGAGAATATAATAGCAATGGGGATGATCCTTCAGAATTTATGTACATCTGTCCATTTAAAAATAATAGTGATTTGAAATTAAATAATACCAAAGTATTAGCCCAGATAAAAGATGCAATTACGCAATTGGAAAATGTATTAGAAGACTAAATTATATAATTACTTATAATTAATGTGCAAATTTATGAACAATAAAGGAGCAAAAGAAGGCGGAGGAAGAGGAATGGGCAGAGAAGAGAAAGAGGAAGCCATCCCACTGTTGTAAGAAATCTGCTGCTTTCATCCTTCCATGATCTTTAGTTCTTGCCTATATGCTTCTGTAATCATGAGGTAAGAGTGCAGGTGTATTGCTAGCAATATGACTTAGCATGCATATTAATTCAATAAAGTATATTATTAACTCTCAATTTCTTTTTTTTTTTTTTTTTGAGGGCACTGTCACTGGCCCTCATATGTGGGACCGAACCGGGGCCGCTGGCTTCCCAAGCCAGTGCTTAACCACCGTGCCACTCGGCCTGCCCTAACTCTCAATTTCTTATGTAAGAGCAGTAGACTTAGATTCATCAGCAGGAGAGACTTCCTGGCAGCTTTGCCATGGGAAGAGTGCATAGTAGGTAGAAGTAAGATACAACCCCCAGCAGGGCCCCACGCAGGTCCCAGTTGCCTCCAGGGAATGTGGTATGGCCTACTTTTGCAGCCCTTGATCCTCAGGGTCCTCAATTGGCACAAGAAGACCACTCATTTACCAGTGGCAACAAATAGCTGTTCTCCACTAAGTTATCAAGGAGTGAAATCTTGTTTTTGATCTTTACTGAGATAGAATTCATATGTCAAAACACACCCTTTAAAAGTGTACCATTCGGGGGCCGGCCGAGTGGCACGGTGGTTAAGCGCTGGCCTGGGAAGCCAGCGGCCCCGGTTCGGTCCCACATATGAGGGCCAGTGACACTGCCCTCAAAAAAAAAAAAAAAGTGTACCATTCGGTGGTTTTAGTATTTTCACAGGGTTGTGCAACCATCACCATTATCTAATTTTAGAACATTTTTATCATCCCTCCTCTGACTAATTCATTTCTGTCTCTAGCATTAACCTATTCTGGAAATTTCATACAGTGGAATGATACAATATGTGGTCTTTTTTTTTTTTTGTTTGTTTGTTTGTTTGTTTTTAAAGATTTTATTGGGGAATTGGTGGAGGGGAGCAGCGTTGGGGAATCGGGGAAGGGGAACAGACAAGTTGCTGTCTTCTTGTTCTTCAGTTTAGTTGCGGAGGATGTTGCTTCACTGTTGGTATCGTCATTGCGCTCTTCCCGGATGAGGCAGATCGGTCGCTGGCCTCTGGATGTCACTCACTGCAGCTATTGGCAGCTCACGCTTGGCTGCCAGCCGCTCACGCTGGCTGCGGGCCACTCACTGTAGCCTATGGCAGCCCACTGCAGCAGGGGCTGCAGCCCACACCATCACCGGGGCTCGCACAGCCCAGATCCAGGTGGAGCTGTTGTTAGCTGTAGAGGGCAGTGTCACTGGCCCTCATGTGGGATCCGAACCGGGGCCGCTGGCATCCCAAAACCAGTGCTTAACCAATGCGCCACTCGGCCGGCCCAATATGTGGTCTTTTGATTGACCTCTTTCACGTAGTATAATGTTCTCAAGGTTCATCTGTATTGCAGCATGCATCAGTATTTTACTCCTTTTTATTTATTTTTTAGCTGCGCCATCCTGCCACCTGTTGGCAGCTCAACGGTGAACTGCTCTTGCTCAGAGCTCAGCTCACACTCTTGAGCGAGATTTTACTCCTTTTTATAGCTGAATAATATTCCATCGTATAGATAGGCCATCTTTTATCCATTCATCTATTGATGGACATTTGGATTGTTTTCACTATTTGGCTATTATGAATAGTGCTGCTATGAACATTCATGTACACATGTTTGTTTGAATACTTGCTTTTAATTCTTTTTTGTCATAGACCTATAAGCAGGATAAATGAATGCTATATCATACAGTAATTCTATGTTAAACTTTTTGAGGAATCTCCAAAGTACTTTCCACAGCAACTGTACTATTTTACATTCCCACCAGCAGTGTATGAGGGTTGTAATTTCTCTCACCAACACTTTTTATTGTAGACATCATAATGGATGTGAAATGGTATCTATTGTGTGGTGTTTTGTTTTGTTGTTTTTTTTTTTTTTTAGAGGGCAGTGCCACTGGCCCTCACATGTGGGATCCGAACCAGGGCCGCTGGTGTCCCAAGCCAGCTCCCAACTATCGCGCCAGTTGGCCGGCCCTCTATTGTGTTTTTTTTTTGTTTGTTTTTTTGGGGGGTTTTTTTTATGCTTTTTAATTTATTTCTCCTGTCAAAAAATAGATACTTTGGGCCATCCGAGTGGTGTGTTGGTTAAGAGCTGGCATGGGATGCCAGCGTCCTCGGTTCAGATCCCACATATGAGGGCCAGTGACACTGCTCTCTACAGCTAAGATGGTGAACAACAGCTCCACCTGGAGCTGGGCTGCTGTGAGTCCCCAGGTTGGCATAGCTGCAGCCCCTGCTGCAGTGAGCTGCCATAGGCTACAGTGAGTGGCCGCCAGCCAGTGTGAGCGGCTGGCAGCCAGTGTGCGCTGCCAAGAGCCTCTGTGAGCAGCCATCCAGAAGCCGGCGAGCAACTGCCTCAACATGGGCCAGTGAAACAATGTCCTCCACAACTAGACTGAAGAACAAAAGGACAGCAACTTGTCTGTCTGTTCCTCTTCCCCGGTTCCCCAACGCTGTTCCCCTCCCCCAATTCACGAATAAAATCTTTTTTAAAAAAGAAAGATACTTCTTTGTCAGCAAATAACAGGAAGTCATAAGCTGTTTTCAGTCAGATTTGTTTTTCACTGTTGTTTTGATTTGCATTTCTACGATGACCAGTTATGTTAAACATCTTTCATGTGTTTATTACTATTTGTATTGTCTTCCTTGGAGAAATATCTACTTAGCTCATTTCTTCATTTTTTTTTTTCCCTAAAGATTTTATTGGGCAAATAGGCAAGGGAACACTGTTGGGGAATTGGGGAAAGGCAACATTGTGTTTTTCCAAGACTCATCATCTCCAAGTCAAATTATTGTCCTTCAGTCTTGGTTGTGGAGGGCGCAGCGCAGCTCCAAGTCCAGTTGCTGCTTTCAATCTAGTTGTGGGGGTGAGGTAGGGGGTGCAGGCCACCATCCCATGTGCTCCTTGTTAGGAGCACGCGCTCTCACCAGCTGAGCCATCCGGCCACCCGTTGGCAGCTCAGCAGCAGCCCAGCTCGGGCGCAGCTCACTGGCATATGCGGGAATCAAACCGGTGCCGTTGGTGCTCAGAGCTTAACCAACTGAGTCGCTCGGCTGGTCCATCTTTGAAGATTTTTAGAGTTTTAGCTCTTACAGTTAGGTCTTTGATCCATTTTAAGTTAATTTTTGTATCTAGGGTGTGAGGTAGAGGGTCTAACTTTATTCTTTTACATATAGATATCCAGTATCTCAGCAAGATTTATTGAAAAACTGTTCTTTTACAATGGTCAAAAATGAATTCACAGTAAATATGAGGGTTTACTTCTATATTCTTAATTCTATTCCATTGATCTGTATGTCTATGTTTATGCCAGTATCACACTGTCTTGGTTACTGTAGATTCGTAGTGAGTTCTGAAATGGAGAAATGTGAGTCCTCCAATATTGTTCTTTTTTGAGATTGTTCTGTTTATTCTAGGGCTCTTGAATTGCCACATGAATTTTTTGGAACAACTCGCCAATTTCTGCAAAGAAGTCAGCTTCTTTGTGTTGAATCTGTAGATCAGCTTGAGGAGTATTTCCATCTTAACAATTTTAAGTTTTCCAATCCATGAACATGGGATGTCTCTCCATTTATATAGGTCTTCCTTATTTTCTGTCAGTGATATTTTGTAGTTTTTAGTGCACAAGTTTCACACTTCTTTTGTTAAAGTTAGTCCTAAGTATTTTATTCTTTTTGATGCTATTGTAAACAGAATTATTCATTTCATTATTAGTTGCTCGTTGTAACTCTTGTGTAGAAATATAATTTATATTTGTATGTTGCTCTTGTATTCTGCATCCTTGCTGAACTTGTTTATCAGTTCTAATAGTTTTTTAGTGGATTCCTGAGCATTTTCTATATGCAAGATCACATCATCAGCTAATAGGGTAGTTTTACTTCTTCTTTTACAATCTGGATGCCTTCTGTATCTTATTCTTGCTTAATTGCCCTGGCTAGAATGTCCTGCCCAACGTTGAATTAAAATGGAGTTAGCGGACATCCTGGTCTTGTTTCTCATCTTAGGGAGTAAGCACCCAATATTAAGTATGGTGTTAACTATGAGGTTTGTTTTTTTTTAAAAGATTTTTATTGGGGAATTGGGGGAGGGGAACAGTGTTGGGGAATCAGGAAAGGGGAACAGACAAGTTGCTGTCCTTTTGTTCTTCAGTCTAGTTGCAAAGGACGTTGCTTCACTGGCCCATGTTGGTATTGTCATTGCGCTCTTCCCGTATGAGGCAGATTGGTCGCCAGCCTCTGGATGGTCGCTCACCATGGCTATTGGCAGCTCACGCTGGCTGCAGGCCACTCACTGTAGCCTATGGCAGCCCACTGCAGCAGGGGCTGCAGCCTACACGGTTACCAGGGCTCACACAGCCCAGCTCCAGGTGGAGCTGTTGTTAGCTGTAGAGGGTAGTGTCACTGGCCCTCATACGTGAGATCTGAACCGGGGCCGCTGGCGTCCCATGCCAGCTCTTAACCAATGCACCACTCAGCTGGCCCTATGAGGTTTTTAATAAATGGAAATTCCTTTCTATTTCTAGGTTTTTTTTAGTGTTTTTATCATGAAGGGGCCTTGAATTATTGTCAAATGCATTTTCCACAGCTACTGAGATGACCCTGTGGGGTCTGACCTTAATTCTACTGGTGTGAGGGCTGGCCGAGTGGCGCGGTGGTTAAGCGCTGGCTTGGGAAGCCAGCGGCCCCGGTTCGGGTCCCACATATGAGGGCCAGTGACACTGCCCTCAAAAAAAAAAAAAAATTATACTGGTGTGATGTATTACATTAATTGACTTTCAGATGTTAAGCCAATCTTGGGGATAAATCCTTCTTGGTCATAGTGTATAATCCTTTTTAAACTCTATAGATAGACAAACAGTTTTGAGGCTCAAAAATCTATTTTTATGAAGAGGGAAGCATTAAGTGAATATTTTCATTACAAACATATTTATTAATATTGCAAATAAAATTCAGTATAAGAATCTCTAAGATAGTTGGCATTTTTAGATATTAGATAATTCTATTTCCAAAAATATTATTTGCACACAACCTTTAAGAAACACAATAGCGTTTTACAATAAGGCACACTTATGTTTATAAAATGAGAAAAATTGGAAAGTTAATATCTAGATTTCTTTTGGAGGTAAAGCCCTAATTATTAGAATGATTAGTCAATTCTGCCCATATTTTATTCATTAAGCAGAAACATACAAACAAAATTTTGCTCCCATTAAGCATGTTCAGAATCCCAGAAACCTTTGGGATAGAAACTACAAATACCTTTTGAAGTAGATTTTATTAATGGAACTCCTATAATTCACTCTATCCTTATTTTTGATTAGTTGGTCTCTGCTTTTGCATGAACTTAGATGTTTCGAAATACTGTTGCGTCATTCCAGCAATCTGGCAGGCATGGATTTTTTAGACTAATTGACATTTAGGGCTGGCTGTGCTAGGGGAATCAGGGACTTGAATCTCAGCCTCACCTTAGACGTAGAGATTATAATGGACTCTTTCTCTCCTGGCTCTGGGATAGAGGCTTAGAGCAGATTCCAGTTTCCATTTGGTAGTCCTTTGTTGAACACTTTGGCCTTTGTCATATGTGAAGGCTGGAATAATTTTCCCCTATACAAAGCTTTTTAAATAGTTTGGGTTTTGAATTTTGTTGTTGGATTGTTACAAAGGAAACTGGGGTTTTAATATATTTGGATGTCTTCATTTAATGAACTAGGTTGGGTTTGGAGCAGAATTAGAAAAGAACGCACTGACCAATTTTAAGTCACAGGATTACTTCCAACCTCTTTCCTCACCCAGTTGTTACTAGAACCACTAACAAGCAAATTGGTTGGAAGAGTATCATTTACTCAGTGCCAATGAGGTCAGTAAAAGGCGTTAAGTGACTTAAAGGAAGCAGGAGAGTGTCACCCCCCAAACCCTAGGGGCATAGTTGTGCATGGTGATTGTATCCAACAGTTATCCATCTACCATCCAGAAAGGTCAGGCTTGGTCTTCCTCCTCTTATTCAACATATAGTTAAAAATAAATTGAACCAACAGAAAATACCAGGCACTATACATCCCATTCACTCTTTCAGAAATTATTTATTGAAAGTACAGGATGTGGTAGGCCATAGGGATACAAATATGAACTAGATAATGTTTCTGTCTTCGTGGAGGTTGAGGTCTTCTACTGGAAAAGATAAACAAAAAACATGTGACAGAAGTAAACAAAATTACTACAATTCATAATAATCTTTCATAAGATTTATGAAAGAAACTTACCAAGGACTGGGATAGCAAATATCTGGGAGCCACTCCGTTCTATGGAGTGGTCAGGAGGCATCTGTGGAAGGATGTTGGGTATTTCAAAAGCATAGGGGAACAGAGCTCTAGGGAGAAGGAATAGCACATGCAAATGCCCAGAGCCTGAAACAGGGCTGTTACTCTGTGAAGCCCAGCCTGGCTAGAAGGCACTGAGCAAAGGAGAGTGGCATCAGAGGGGCCTAAGGTTGGTGGGGATCCAGGTCATGCTCAGCTCTTTTAAGCAACTATATTAGTTAGCAAGGACTTTGAGAAATGTGGTTTTTTAACCCCAACACTGCCAAACTAGTAACTCAATTCTGACATTATCTACCTGGAGATAGCGTCAGATCCCACAGGTTCAGTCTTACAAGACTCCTCCCACCCACCTTCAGATGCCAATCACAAGTCCACGTCATCACCTGTGCTGCTGACCAACCCAGCTATAGACTGGAAGTTCCGAGAACCTCTTCCTTGATTAATTTGCTAGAGTGGCTCACAGAACTCAGAAACATTTTAATTACTAGATCACTGATTTATTATAAATGACATAATTTAGGAATAGCCAGATGGAAGAGATGCATAGGGCAATGTATGTGGGAAGGGGGTGCAGAGCTTCCATGCCCTTTAGGCACACCATTTCCCCCCAAATCTCCAGGTGCTCAGCAATTTGGAAACTCTCAGAACTCTGTCCAAAACTTTTGAGTTTTTATGGAGGCTTCATGCTATAGGCATAAATGATTAAATCATTGGCCATCAGTGAATTAACTCAAGCTGTGGCCCCTCACCCCTCCCCAGAGATGGAGGTTGGCAGGTAGGACTGAAATTTCCAACCCTTTAATCACGTTGTTGGTTTCCCTGGCAACTACTTCCCACCCTTAGGTTACCTAGGGACTTTCCAACAGTCTCCTCATTAACATAACAAAAGACACCTTTCTCAGCTCTCATCACTGTGAAAATTGTGCTAGGTATGGAAGACCAAATTTTCTTCTTATAAATCACAATATCACAAGCTACCATAACAAAATAACACAGACTAGGTGGCTTAAATAACGGAAATTTATTTTCCCACCGTGGAGAAGTGGAGTCTGGAAGACCGAGATTGAGGTATCAGCAGGTTTGGTTTCTCCGGAGGCCTCTCTCCTTGGTTTGCAGATGGCTGCCTTTTTGCTGATGGGCATTCCCTCTGTGCCCATGGATTGCTTGTATCTATAGTCCTAATCTTCCCTTCTTATAAGGACAGTAGTCAGATTTGAATAGGACTCATCTTAAAGGCATCCTTTTAACTTAATTACTTCTTTAAAGGCCTTATCTCCAAATGTAGTTACATTCTGAAGTAACTGGGATATTGAAAAACAAGACAACAAGCCCAAAGTGGGGTCACTTATGCTAAATTCCAAGTCACTAAACTGTAGTTTCAGCTCTCTCAGAAATGAAATCTTAAACCAGTCAATCAGGAATCGCCTGGTAGCACTAGTTAAGTAACCTGCCTAATAGGACAGTACCATCCCCTAAAGAAAGTAACCATCCAATAACCAACCTGCTTCTTTGCCTAATATAACTTCCTTGTTCCTGCTCCCTTAAGCCTATAAAAGCTTTTCATTTTGTACAGCTTCTTGGAGCTCCTTTCTGTCTGCTTGATTGGATGATGCCCAATTTGAATAAATTTTTGCATAAACTCTTAAAATTTTTAATATGCTTCAGTTTATCTTCTAATGGGGTTAAGGCTTCAGCATGTGAACTTGGTGGGGGTAACACAATTCAGTTCATAACAGTAACTTTTTAGGATTTTAGATTTGCTGTTAAGAGTACTAGAAAACCATTGAATGGTATGAAACAGGCTATGTTGAAGGGGATGTAGCAGATGCTTCTAGATATCAATTCTTTACTAACAAAACCCTGTTTTTTGTTAAGTCATCAATGTGTTCAGCCAAAAATGCAAATTGACCAGTTTCCTCGGCATGGGGGATGGCCATGTGACAATATAATTAGCTGATGAGATATATTTTGGAAGTCTACCAAGTGGACTTCAGTAAGCTCAGGGAAGGTTATAGTTTAACTGATAAAAAGGTATGTCCCTTTGCCTTATATTTCTTCTTTTTCTTATCTGGGGGAAGGATATAATACTTGGAGGTGCAGCAGCCATCTTACAACCAAGAGGGGGAAGGTTTCATGCCAAGGATATAGAGTGGGCAGATAGAAGGAAACTGGTTTTCAGATGACACCCATGAGTAAACTTGGATCAGCCCACACCCAGATTTTTTGTTACGTGAAAATAGTAAATCCCTGCTTGTTTAAACTACTGAGGTAGGAAATTCTTGTTATAGCTGAACATACTGCTGACTGACACACACAGGGCTGGAACAGAAGGAGGAATACTAGTTTGGAAGCGTTTTCCAGAGTCCAGATCAGAGATGACAAGGACCTGGATTAGAATGGCAGCAATGGACTTGGAGCAAAGACACAAGATCCATTGCCTGAGCAGCACCCATATGGATACCAAGAATTTCTCTTCACTTATTCAGGGCCATTGAACCCATCTGCATGTTAGCATTGGAGAGATTAAAGCCTGGGGAGGTTTCCTGGAGTATGTGAATTTGCCTAAGTCAGTGAATGTGATATGGAAAACAACCTTATTTCTGGAGCAAAGTCCACTCTTCCAGTCTTGTTTTCTTTGTATTTGCTGCCTCCCATTTATTAACAAGAGAGATTCCTGCCTCCTGGGCTTCTAAGTGCTCCCATCCTGTGGGCAGGATATGGAAATCTCAGACTTCACACTCTGGTTCACATGGACAGCCCTGGCCACTTGCTTTCTGTCTCTTTGGCTTAAGGGAGGGCTCAACTGTCCCTGGGAGTGCCACTGTTTGTGGCCTCCTAAAAAATTGCTTTTCCAATAAATAGAACAAGGCAGCTTTAATTTGGCAATCTGGAACAAGCTCCAAGAAACACTGATAAGTGAGAAACAGGAAGTGCATGCTACCATTAGGGGAGAGGAGGGAAGAAAATTTATTTGTAAATGCATGTATGTTTGCATATATGTAGACCATCTCTGGAAGAGCACACAACAGACTGGAACTGGTATTATGTTTGAGGTGAACTGGGGGGCTGTGAGATAGGGATGGGAGAGACTTATTTTTCATTTATACCCTTTTTGCATTTTGAATTTTTGATCAGTACATGTTATAACCTATTCAAACAAATTATTATTTCCAATCAAAGCAATTAATGCAGCCCCTAAAAGTGATATTTATAAAACATGTATAATAACATAGCTTATAAGATCACTTTAAATGAACCATTATAGGTATGTATAAAACAAACAAATGTAACCCTAAGCAAAACCCCAGTGTATATAGAAGACTGGAAGGAGATACACTACAAATTTAATGGTGGTTTCTGAAACTATAGGCATTCTCTCCTTTTTTCATTATTTCAATTTTTTTTTTTTAAGATTTTATTGGGGAATTGGGGGAGGGGAACAGCGTTGGAGAACCGTGGAAGGGGAACAGACAAGTTGCTGTCCTTTTGTTCTTCAGTCTAGTTGTGGAGGATGTTGCTTCACTGGCCCATGTTGGTATTATCATTGTGCTCTTCCTGGGTGAGACAGACGCTCGCCGGCCACTGGATGGCTGCTCATGGCGGCTCTTGGCAGCTCACACAGGCTGCCACCTGCTCACACTGGCTGCTGGCCACTCACCGTATCCTATGGCAGCCCACTGCAGCAGGGGCTGCAGCTATGCCGTCCCGGACTCACAGCAGCCCAGCTCCAGGTTGTTCACCATCTTAGCTGTAGAGGGCAGTGTCACTGACCCTCATATGTGGGACTCGAACCGGGGCTATTGGCTTCCCAAGCTAGCGCTTAACCACCACGCCACTCGGTTAGCCCCATTATTTCAATTTTTAAAAATTATATCTTTTATTTCAGAATGGTGAAAAATAAACCTTATATCCAAGAAAATACGAGTAAATTGCTTTTCCTTCCTAGGTTGCAGCAACTGAGCTGTCCAGAGGAGGACTCTTCTGTCCACATGGTCTTGACTCCCTGAGGCTTAAAGGGTTAGATTTGAAGTAGAGATGAGACCAAAAGGCAGTGGACAGAGTCAAATAAACACAGAAAGGATTTCAAATGCCTTCCACCTGAGGGATTTTCTTCACTTTCACCATGGATATTTGTCCAGTATGGGAATCAGGTGTTCCTGGTTGGATATACCTTAAAGCTTTCTTCATCTACTATGTTCCCACCTCTGGGATCACCAACACTTCTAAGTTTTTTTTAGTTTATAGTTCCTAATTTCATACTTAACTCCTGTACTGTCAGGTAGTGTCCATTTGATTCTCCACCTGTGGGTGCATCTCCACCTGTGGGTTTGTCCCTGTCTGCCCTAAAAGTCCCTACCTCCTGCTCTACACTCTCGTATTGTCAACTGCCTCCTGGGTATCTTTTCCTCGAGAGCACCTGGGTGCATTCAGCAGGCTTGGGATAATGTGCAGCCCCCCTGCCAGACCTGCTGCCTATGTTGTATGCCTCATCTCTGTTAACGGCAGTACCCCTCACCCAGGTGCCCAGCCAGGGATCTCCGAGTTCCCCTTGACCCTCTCCTTCTCTCTTCTGTCAGTTCTTATATTCTCTTTTTTTTTTTTTTTAGCTGAGCCATCCTGCCACCTGTTGGCATCTCAACGGCAACTCAGCTTGGGCTGGCCTCGAACCGCTGTTGCTCAGAGCTCAGCTTGCACTCTTGAGCGGAGCTCTTAACCAACTGAGCCATTCGGCCGGCCCTTTCTATTCTCTTCATACCCTTGCCTGTCACCATTCATCCTTAATCTCCCAGCCTTTAGTCCAATCTATCTATTTTAAAATTAAGATCTCACCAAGCAACTCTCCTACTTAAATACTCCCAGCAGAACTCCATTCACATGATAAAAATCTAAATGTCTCGTGCAGTAGAAAAAATTTTTCATAGTATATTCCCAGCCTACCTCTCTGGCCGCATTCCGTACTACTACCTGAAGTACACCAACCTTCAGTTTCTTAATGTTCCTTAAAGAGAATATGTTCTTCACAACTCTGTACATTAAAACTTGCTATTTCTAATACTTAGTTATCGCCTACTTTCCTTGTAGAATTACCTGAATTGTCACCTCCTCCCTGAAGCTTTCCCAACTTTACCCCCCCACCCCATACTTTGTACCAGGCCTTAATTGCTTGTGCCACTGTGCAAGAACAGGGAATACCCAGCACACAGTAGGTGCTCAAGCACTGAATTAATGATTTTGTACTCCCACTGTTACATTGGCCCTTAAACATTGTCAAAGAACTGGGTGACACAGAGCTGTGAACCAGAAGAGTCTTTAGTAAAGAAAACTTCCCTTTCACCTATTTCCCTGGTTCTTCCCCTTGAGCCCTTTCCCCCTTATCTCTCCATCAGTAGACCTGGGCTATGTGGGTGGTGCTTTGTATAATAAAATACCTAAGCCCTTGATTTGATTCTGTCCTTAATTTTCACTCTGCTCAACTCTGTTCTTTCCAAAGGTTTAGTAAATAAGCATACATTCTCACTTGGTGTTAGGCTACAAGTAGAGCAAGAAGATTCTATTATAGCTAAGAATCACCTGAGTAAACAGAGGAATGGGGAGCATCAAAATCGTGCTGGAAGGAAAATGGCTTTCAGGCTCTTGGAAGAGAGTTGCCCACTCTGATCCTTTGGCTTTGATCTCCAGGGCTCCATTAGAACAAGGTGTTATCTTTAACCAGCTCTTTGTTTCTATGCCAGGAATGTAGACTGAGGGGTTTTACTTAGAAACAAAAAAGAGTAACACCAACAAAATGCTGTCACAATCAGACACAACATGAGCAGATGGGTCCTTTCGAACATACTCAAAAAGAATCAAGTGGTTTAGTCTAGAAAAAAATGACAAAGATTTATTAAAGGGCATTAGGGTCCTGCATTCTTAGCCTCTGAATTGGTCTAGGATGGTAATTGTCAGCTGTCTGGTGTTCTAAACGATGGAACAATTTCTTCTTGAGGTCATTCAGATGGTCATCTGAGGGTCTGATATATATTCAGGCATTGACTCAGGATTGGAAAGTTCAGATGGGTAAGTTCACGTTAGTTAAGGCAAGAATAGAATTGTTTCCCCATGCCTCAGCGTACTTTATTTTAATAATTTAGCAGCTTGACCATGGTGACTCCATTTTATTTCTTCACTCTGTTCTTCAGTCCTATCAAGCAGAAACAAGAAGCAGGAGCAGCCTTGGCTATGATAGAAACGAGAGGAGGTAATTCCTGATGCAGTTAACCAGCTTCCTCTGGAGCTGCAACCACTGCTGACCAGAGGAAACTCAGGCCCAGGACTTCCTGAAGGCAGCTGCTCTCGCCACTCATCCATAGAGATCATCACATGGGCAGAGTGGACATAAAGAAGACACCAAGACTCAGACAGCATCCTCTTCTTTTCTGGGAGAATGGTAGTTCCATTCATGGAACAAGGAGATCAGAGGGTAGGTGGTCACTTTTGCCCCTCCACCCCGTTTTTTTGTTTGTTTGTTTGTTTTAGCTGAGCCATCCTGCAACAGCTCAGCAGCAGCTCAGCTCGGGCTGGGCACCAAACTGCTGTTGCTCAGAGCTCAGCTTGCAATCTTGAGCGAGCTCTTAACCAACTGAGCCACTCGGCCAGCCCACTTTTGCCCCTTTCATGCACATTCCTTCTCCCTCACCGCGTATCATCTAACGAGTTGCTAAGTCTTGCCAAGTTCACCTCACAGGGTCTCTCTAGCATTTACCAATCTTCTTCATCCTAGCTGCCGTGGCAGACCACGAAAATGGGAGAGGGGACACTGCCACTGTCAACCCCAACTCCCTAACCATGACCTTCTTCCTGTCTGCATTAGTTTTCTAGGGTTGTTGTAACAAGTTTCACAAATAAAGTGCCTTAAAAAAGCCAGAAATTTATTCTCTCACAGTTCTGGAGGCTAGAAGTCCAAAATCACAGTGTTGGCAGGGTGGGTTCCTTCCATAGGCCTTAAGGAGAACCTGTTTCATGCCTCTCTCTGAGCTTCTGGTAGTTGCCAGCAATCCTTTGTATTGGTTGGTTCTTAGATGCATCACTCCAGTCTTTGTCTCTCTAGGATTCTCCTCTCTGTGTTTATCCCTGTCTCTATTTTCTTATAAGGACACCAGTCATTGGATTTAGGGCTCTGTCCGTCCCTCCTTCCCTTCCTTCATCCCTCCCACCTTCCCTCTCTCTATCCTTCCCTCCCTCTCTCTTTCTATCTCTCATTAACTGAGCCACTTGAAAAGTGATCTCTGTGGTTTATATATTCTCCCTTCCCATTCATTCAGAAGCCACCTGCTTCATGGAGCATCTCCAGGCTCCTCAGTGAGTTGTGGTCACTCTTTCCTCCCGCCTTCCTCTAAACCCTAGTGCTACAGAATTGCCCTGTTGGTGTCCTTGTATCTTCCAGCTTCAGAGCAGGATGACCTTTCATATGTGTAAAGACTATAAAGTCAACTAGTCTGGCCCCCCCGTATTCTGCTCCGCCCAGTTAGAATGTCCATTTTCCTTGATGTGGCTGTGGAATGGAGTGAGCCTCATAGGCCGGGAGAGATGGCAACCTAACAGAACAAGGAAATAGACCCTGTCTCCGAGGGTCTCCTCCTTGTAGATGCCTCCACTGCCACTGCTTTCAAGGAGCAGTAGCTAATGGCAATTTGGGCAGGGGAATGGGGGAAGGGCACTGAGAGGGTGGCTCTCCCAATGGTGCCACCCTTCTGACCTGCTTACCTCCCTTCTGACCTGAAGCCTACAGGTGCACAAGATGGCATAGGAAACATGAATTCACTTCACGTGTGGTTTTGTGGGCCCAGCCTTGGCCAGCTCATCCCCTCTCCTCCACTTCCACCATAGAGCCGTGGGAGAACCTCTCCTCCCCTCCATGCACAGGTCTTCTCTGTGATTCTCCGAGGCAATAATAGCCACCAGTTATTAAGTACTTACAATATGTCAGCCTCTGAACTCGATGCTTTATATACCACTTCCTCTTATAGCAACCTAGTGAGGCAGGTACTATTTTTTCGCATATTGGAGGTGAAAAATAAGATCTAAAGAGGTTAAAGAACTTGCCCAGGGCTGGCCGAGTGGCGCGGTGGTTAAGAGCTGGCTTGGGGTGCCAGCGGCTCAGGTTCGGATCCCACTTATGAGGGCCAGTGACACTGCCCTCTTAAATAAATAATAATAATAAAAATTAAAATAAATTAAAAAAACAAAACAAAACAAAAAACTTGCCCAGAGTCATGCTTCTAGTCAGTAGCAGACACATCCCCAAGCCCTGGTTTGGGTGATGACAAAGCTTGTGGCCACTACCCCAGCTTGCCTTCTCTTCTCAAAAGGTCAACCTTGATCTCAAGTTCCTCCTGATCTCATGGATAATGGTCTGGGGTGTGTTTATAAGATGTGATCTGCCCGAGTGACACAATACTCCCTCTTCCTCTGTGGCTTGCCCACTAACTTTCTCTTCCATTCTCTATCACAGAAATCCATGAGGGGTATAGGTAGAGAGGGAGTGACTTGAACGAGGAGCAACAGATTGGAGCTCTTACTAGATAGATTCCATCCTACTCTACTAAGGACCAGGATTGGGGTTGCATTCTATCCATTTTCATATCTCTAGTGCCCTAAAATGTGTGCTGAGTGAACAAAAATACTTTTACTCCTGATAAAACTCTACAAGCACATTTATTTGCCTTAGTGTGAAAATGTTGCAGAAGCAGATTCTCCTCTTTTTTTTTTTTTTTTAAGATTTTATTGGGGAATTGGGGCAGGGGAACAGCCAAGTTATTGTCCTTCAGTCTTAGTTGTGGAGGGTGCAGGTAGCTCAGTTCCAAGTCCAGTGTTCAGCTCAAGGTGTCGTGTTCAATCTTAGTTGCGGGTGAGCGTAGCCACCATCTCATGCGGGAGTCTAACCACCAACCATGTTGTTAGGAGCACGTGCTCTCACCAGCTGAGCCTTCTTGCCACTTGTTGGCAACTCAGCAGCAGCTCAGCTGGGGTGCAGCTCACTGGTCCATGTGGGAATGGAACTGGCGACCCTGTTGCTCAGAGCTCGTGCTCTTAATCAACTGAGCCACTCGGCTGGTCACCAGATTCTCATCTTGACTGTCTTCCCACTGAATTATCAGAATGTCATCTCAACAGATGACCTGGCATAGGGAGGCCTTCGACATCTGTTGTCAGAAACTTGCAGATGGTTTGGACATAAAGTTTTCACAAAGATTTAATGTGATAATTTAGGTAAAACCTGGCACAATCATTATTAAAAGGGAAGTGTGTATAGAAAAATACAAAACATAAATCGCTATAGCTAATCCTCTGAAGTAGTACCCAAATGAATGAAACAAAGGGGGTAGTCACTTTTGTGGCACTCGAGGGGCCATTTTACTTCCCTGTAGTTCTTGCCACTGTGTCTGGTATAGATAAAAACACATCAGAACCTGTTTCTCTTACGGTTCTACTTACCTTAGGGTTCTCTCTCTCATACTCAGAATAAAACCCAACTGCCTCCTCTAACATCAGGCCCTCCTTCATCTGGCTCCTGCCTTTATTTCGGATTTTATCTCATACATTCTCTCTCTCTGGTCTCTTGGCTGAAGGGGCTGTCCAGGATCTTCTGCTTTAGGAATTCTGCACGTGCTGTTCCCTCTCGTCCTTCAGGAGGGCTGAGTGGAAGTGCTATCTCTTTCACTAACCATCCAACAGTGTCCTTGTCTGTTCTTTTTTTTTTTTTTTTTAACCACTGTATCACCAAGAATACTTGACAAATGGGTGTTGAATAAATAGTTGTTCACTGAGTTGCATGAAGGAACAGGACCACTTTAGGTGGGTCTTGTTTACTTGGATTCTTATCTGTCCTCGGGGCTCTTTCAAGGTGATGCTTTGAAAGGTTTTAAAATTTTGGGTTGATGTGAAGATATTTTTAAAAATAGGGGAAAAAAAAACACCCCAAACCCTTTCTGTTTGTGAGACTAGCAAATGATTGCTTGAAGTATTTTTAGCAGTTCCTGGACACCATCCATTTCCTGATTCTGCCTGTTGCCCTTACCCTGAGCACTAACTGCACGTCAGTGTAGTTTATTGTTTCCACCTCTGTTTTCTAGATTTATTTATTTTTTTTAAAGATTTTATTGGGGAATTGGGGGAGGGGAACAGCATTGGGGAATTGGGGAAGGGGAATAGACAAGTTGCTGTTTTTTCGTTGTTCAGTCTAGTTGTGGAGGACATTGCTTCACTGGCCCATGTTGGTATCATCATTGCACTCCTTCCGGGTGAGGCAGTCGCTCACCAGCCATTGGACAGAGGCTCATGGCGGCCCATAGCAGCCCAGCTCCAGGTTGAGCTGTTGTTCACCATCTTAGCTGAAGAGGGCACAGCATCACTGGCCCTCATATGGGATCTGAACGAGGGCCCTGCTGCTCAGAGCTGGTGTCCCAAGACAACTCTTAACCAACGTGCCACTAGGCCAGCCCTGTTTTCTAGATTTCTTGACGTGGCTTTCTTGATTTCTAATCTAACAAGGAAAACCTAGATGCACAGTTTTTTATCCCAATTAAAATTATTCTACAACAGTAGTAAGAGGAGTGACAAAATTTGTATCATTACCAATTGCCCAATTCTTCATTAAGAGTTGGTTAGTTTCAAAAAGAGGCCAGAGTGTCCCCTCACCCAGACTTTTAGCAGGGTCCCAGCCAAGGAACAGAGGCAGCAGGTCTATGACTTCTGAGGAGTCAAGGTGTTGCCCCTGAGCATCATTAGGAGGTGCTCTCCAGAGGAGAAAGAATTAAGTAAGGACCAGAAAACTTTTCCAAGGGAAACAAAAGTTAAGAAGAAAAGCGAATGCTTGACAGTCCTATAAAAACAGAAACTAGCATAGATCAGGGATACAAGGTGTGATTGGAAAATACAGTGAATGTTTAAATAAAAAATTTTATTACAGTAAAAGACACACTGCCATTAATCCCCTCAAAATACTCTCCATCACTTCCAACGCACTTATCCCATCGTTCTTGCCACTTTCTGAAGCAGTTCTGGAAGTCCTCTTTCTTTTCTTTTTTTTTTTTGACGGCAGTGTCACTGGCCCTCATATGTGGGACCTGAACCGGGGCCACTGGAGTCCCAAGCGCTTAACCACTGTGCCACTCGGCCGGCCCAAGGAAGTCCTCTTTATTGAGTGTCTTTACTTCATCCTCCATCATGACAACATTCTGTGTCACACATTGCTTCTGGTATGCCAATTTCTGTCAAATAAAAACATTACAGCATGTCCTCATCCACCATTCACCAGATCTAGCACTGTGTGACTTCTGGCCCTTCCCCAAAGCCAAAATGGTCATGAAAGGAAAACATTTGGAATCGATTCAGGACATGGAGGCAGCCACAACAGTGCAATTAAAGACACTCACAGGGGCCGGCCGAGTGGCGCGTTGGTTAAGCGCTGGTTTTGGGATGCCAGTGGCCCCGGTTCGGATCCCACATGAGGGCCAGTGACACTGCCCTCTACAGCTAACAACAGCTCCACCTGGAGCTGGGCTGTGCGAGCCCCGGTGATGGTGTGGGCTGCAGCCCCTGCTGCAGTGGGCTGCCATAGGCTACAGTGAGTGGCCCGCAGCCAGCGTGAGCGGCTGGCAGCCAAGCGTGAGCTGCCAATAGCCGCGGTGAGCGACCATCCAGAGGCCAGCGACCGATCTGCCTCATCCGGGAAGAGCGCAATGACGATACCAACAGTGAAGCAACATCCTCCGCAACTAGACTGAAGAACAAAAAGACAGCAGCTTGTCTGTTCCCCTTCCCCGATTCCCCAACGCTGTTCCCCTCCACCAATTCCCCAATAAAATCTTAAAAAAAAAAAAAAAAAAAAAAAGACACTCACAAAAGAGGACTTCCAGAACTGCTTCAGAAAGTGGCCAGAACGATGGGATAAGTGTGTTCGAAGTGTGGGGCAGTATTTTGAGGGGGATTAATGGCAGTGTGTCTTTTACTGTAAAAAATTTTTTTTTTAATTTAAGCATTCACTCTATTTTCTTATCAGACCTTATATGAGGCTTTATATATTCACTCACTCCTTCATTCTCTCCTGCATTTATGCATCTATTCAACAAACATTCGGTGTACCAAACTAATTCCCAGATGACAACACAAGGATGAATGAGTCTTGGTTCTTGAGTTTAAATTGCTCACATGACCTGGCCAAATGTTACAGTATTTGTAAAAGTGGTTTGTGAATGACACCACACAACAATGTGTCCGTTGTTCTTCCAACATTTAATACAGTGACTGGCATGGAGCTGGTGCTGAAAAGTTGCTTGTTGAATGAATGAATAAGAAGCGAGACTGAAACAAGCCAACATATGTGAGAACTGGAGATTGTCGGGGCTGAAAACTAAAAAGGAGATCTGTGTGATTCACTAAAACACCAAACGAGGCTTCTTGATTATTTCAGAGTCTGGGAACTCAATTTTTTAAACCCTCCTCTTCTTATAAACATGTGACCTTGGGTGACTTAATCTCTCTGAGGTTGACTAAAGGAATACAACCATGCCATCAGAATATCACCTTTGAAGTTCTGGTTTTGTGAATTGGGCTCCATCCTGAAGTTTGTTAAAGTAGCTGGAGTTAGAATAATACATTATTGCTTCTCAATTGTAAACTCCTTCAAATCCCATGAAAGAAAACAGATAAAACAGTTGAACAAACATTTCCTGTTTTGTGTAGGAATGGGATCATCTCCAATGGGAACCACTGGTTAAATTATAACCTTACACTGGTGCTTACATTAGCTTCTGTCTTTCTCCTGTTGACCTTCAGGAAGCTGCAATGAAGATTTGGTATCTAATTTGGAAATTAACTAGCTTGTCAAGTTTTGAGACTTACTAGTTTTGAGAGATTTGCAATAATTGTGCCAAAGTAACTCCCAATTTTTTTTTTTTTTTTTTGAGGGCAGTATCACTAGCCCTCATATGTGGGACCCGAACCGGGACCACTGGCTTCCCAAGCAAGCACTTAACCACTGCGCCACTCGGCCGGCCCTTAACTCCAAATTTTTTATATCATAAAGTGACCATTAAGGGGTATAAATATAATAAATAGAAAATTTTCAAAGGCTATTTGACCATCAAAGCCCACATCACTCTTAATTTGTGCCAAGTCAGGGAAAAAAAATCCCATAGTAAAATGTGGCCAGAAACCACACTACAGAGAAGTTTAACAGTTCCCCAAGTTCCAGAATGAGTTGGAGAAGAGTCAAAATTTAATCTTACAGTCTCATAAATGCTTTATGACTATAATTATTACTCAGAAGCTATCAGGTGGTAGAGACATGCACTACTATTGTGGAAATTGAATAATATGTCTAGTTTTCCAACAAAGAGATTACTTTAAAGGTAAATTCATCGTTAAGTATCTATTGTTCATTAAAACATTTTGATATATTTCATTGTATGATAAATAAGTGTTCATTATAGAAAAATTAGAAAAAGAGGAAAAAAACACTCAAAATTCCATCCTTTCGGAAAAATCACACACATTTAAAAATTTAAAAATGGAGTCTGGCCGAGTGGCGCATTGGTTAGGAGCTGGCTTGGGACGCCAGTGACCCCGGTTCGGATCCCACATATGAGGCCAGTGACACTGCCCTTTACAGATAACAACAGCTCCACCTGGAGCTGGGCTGCCCCAGCCCCGGCGACGGTATAGGCTGCAGCCCCTGCTGCAGTGGGCTGCCATAGGCTACAGTGAGTGGCCGACAGCCAGCGTGAGCTGCCAATAGCCGCGGCAACCGATCTGTCTCATCCGGGAAGAGCTCAATGATGATACCAACATGGGCCAGAGAAGCAACGTCCTCCGCAACTAGACTGAAGAACAAAAGGACAGCAACTTGTCTGTTCCCCTTCCCTGATTCCCAACGCTGTTCTCCTCCCCAATTTCCCAATAAAATCTTTTTAAAAACAATTTAAAAATGGAATTATACTATTTGTTAGAAGAAAAATACTCAAAACTTAAGATCAAAATGTCTGCTTTCATATTTGTGTACTAGAAAGCAGTAGAGATGGAAGCTGACACTTACTTAATAAATTATAAACATGAAGGAAAATGAAAACTTTTAAAAAAATATGATGTTGAAATAATTTTCATATGTTGCCTTATGTTATATATTTGTAAGGTATTATTATGCTTTAGTTTCGAGAACTTCAGTTTCTTATTTTCTCTGCTTATTCCTCATAAATATGTGGGTTGTTTTTTTTTTTTAAATTGAGCTCTTGTAAACTGGCCAGTTTTTTTTTTTGTTTGTTTGTTTTCTGGCCAGTTTTATTAAAGAAAAATTTTGCATGATTTACTTTTCACCGGTCTGTTCTGGCATGCTTCTGATGATATGAGAATCACCTGGATCAGTGGTACCCATGTGCATCCCCTGCAGTATTTCCACACTCTGTGTCCAATTCAATATCCTTGCCACTGTAGCAATGGACACCAGTCTTGACCAACATGGCATAGTACTCTGTTTCAGATTTCCAAGGCTCGGCATTTGTTGGCAAGGACGACCAGTTTCATTTTGCCTTGTCTAATCATTTTCAGAGTCTGCTTGTACCCCAGCATGTACTTCCCACTCTTCATAACAAGTTGGAGCTTAGAGTTGATCAACTCCAGCGACTTTTTCATCTCCTTTGTGGCCACCATCTTCCTGCCTTAAGTGTGGGGCTGCCCCCAACTAAGAGCAGCTGCCAAGATGGCCGGGGAGTGAGAAAGCTCATAAATGTTTATTGAATTATTTGCTGACTGGTAATGTTCAAGTGTTCCACTTAATCTATTAAGTATTGTAGTGTTTATTACACTGAAGTACTAAGCTTGTTAGGAAATCAGCCTGACACAGTGCTATGCATTATACCTAGTAGGTACTCAATGAGTGTTTGCTGAATGAGTGAATATACAGAGGGTGCCAAAAACATGTATACACGTTTTTTTTTTGTTTGTTTGTTTTTTTATTTTTATTTAATTTAATTTTTTTTTTTTTTTTTTTTTTTTTGAGGGCAGTGTGACTGGCCCTCATATGTGGGATCCGAACTGGGGCCACTGGCTTCCCCAGCCAGTGCTTAACCACCACGCCACTCGGCCGGCTCAGTATACATGTTTTAAGAAAGGAAAATTGTATTAAAATTGTAATACTCAATATATACTGATAACAAAAGATGAATACAAGTCACATTTGACTTTTGCAATTACAAGAGGTGCTCAAAGTGGTTGCCATCAGTTTCCAGACACTTCTGATTACTGCAAACTACTGCTTGAGGAATGTTGACCAAAGTGTCCACTTCTTTACATTTTTTTGGCATGTACAGTATTTAAACCATAGAGAACAAGCCTAGGATGTTGTACTCACACGAGTTCGCAGGTCTTAATCTTCAGAACATTGTTTTCTTAAGAGACTTGATTGACATGCACAAAGTGCAGACTGACATCATTACAGAGACTAAATGACATGCTTCATAAAGTGTCCCAGAGTTTGCCTGTAAGCCTGGACCATTTGGGTACTAAGAGAAAATTTTGCTTCATAACAACAATGAATGAACTGCAAACATTTTTGATGCCCTTTATCATGAGGAAGAAAGAATAGGCCAAGAGATCTGGTTTAACAATTCCCAATCAGAAAATGAGAGAGCTTATTTCATAGGCAAGAATTCCATAGAAGAGGGAATGACTTGCTCAAGGTCATACAGCTAGCTAATGGCAGTGATAGGTCTGGAACCCAAGTTCTCTGAATCCTGATTCGTTGCTTTTCTACCACCATGCTCCCTAATAGTGTATGTCCTACAAATGCTGGGTCAGTGGCCTCAATTTTGAATACTTTCATATCATATTTCTAACTATGAAAAGCAAATGCTTAGCATCCTTATGGTAGAATATTGGCCTCCCAAAGAAGTCCACATCCTAGTAATCCTCAGAACCTGTGAATCTTCTACCTTACATGGTAAAACTTGATTACGTTAAACATTCTAAGATAAAGAGATTATCCTGGGTTATCTGGATGGGCCAAAAGTAATCACAAGGGTCCTTATAAGAAGAGTGAGGAGTGTCAGTCAGAAGGACTATAGTCACATTCAAATTCATCAAATACAGTCACATTGTAAGATCCTGGGGATTAGGGCTTCAATGTAGGAATTTTCTTGGGGTGGGGGGTACACAGTTTAGCTCATAACACTATGATTCTGATTTTATTTTAAAATGCACATTAAAAAAAAAGATGTGCATGTAAGAAAATGTAGGTTTGTGGCTTTGTGAGCAATTCTAAAGATTCATAATATGTAGTTATTGGTAAAAAAAAAACTGCTGATGTACAAATCTGAATCATACGGCCCATTGAAGGTGGCCTGTGGCAATAACCACTGGATACCCTCATCTCATCAGGTTTCTTTATGTTTTACTCATCACCTTGGATGCAACAATTTTCATTAAGGGTTAAAAGAGTCACATAATTTGTATGGTGATAGCATATCATACTGTATAGGGAAAATATGTTACAAAAGTATTTACAAAACTGATGCTCTTTCTCCCATAAATACATAAATAATAAAAAATATTACAGGTTAGGAGAGGTCATTTGAGTGGTGTGATAAGTTTTAATTTTATTTATTTTGTATGACACTTGCTATAATGAGCATGTATTACTTTTTTTGTTTTTGAATTTTTAAGTTTTATTTTTTTTTAGCTGAGCCATCTGTTGGCAGCTCGACAGCTCAGCTCAGGCTGGGCATCGAACTGCTGTTTCTCACAATCTTGAGCGAGCTCTTAACCATCTGAGCCACTCGGCCGGCCCTACAGCATGTATTACTTTTATAACTGGGAAACAAATTTTTGTTGTTTGAAAAATTTCCACTTGAAAATATAGGCCCAAAATCAATGTGTTCAATTTCATGGTTTGTGATTCTTTAAATTTTTTTTGAGTCCTATTCAGTTTGGTTCAACAAATATTCATTGTGCCGCTACACTGTGCTCAGTGCTATGGTTCAAAGCTTCATGAGCATCATCTGACTTGTCTGAAAATTCTCTAGTTAAGGAGACTGAAAACTACTCTGCTGACTATGAAAACTGCTCTTAGTAAAATATGGAAGCCTAGAGGAAGAATCAATAAAGACTTCACAGAGGCAACTTCCATTTTAGAGTTAAACCTTGAAGATAGAATAAGATTTCAACCATTCAGAAAAAGGGAAAGGATGTCATTTCAAAAGTGGGGTCTGCAGGGAAGCAGGCATGGAGGTGTTGATATCTGTTACTGAAATGAGGAGCTGGCCTAAAGCCTGGAGACTAGCATTTGGGCAGGAATACAGTGGAGGGTGAATTGGTGGAAGCAGAGTTTTGGCCAGTGAGGTTAGGACTGTCATTATGCTGATCCATGAGAACTGATAAGGAATCATTAGGGAACTAGCAGCTGGGAAGAGTAGGAGGGCTTAGAAGACCATCCGGAGCTAGAGTTGGCAGCTTTGTATTTGTGGGAACTAGCAAAGAGGTATATCAAAGAGAATCCACAGTTTACTAGCCTGGACTTGGAAGGATTAGGGAGAATACCAGGGAAGGAGTAGGTTGAGAGGATTTCTGAAAGCAGTGAGGAAGTGAAAGTTAAAGAGTTAATTCAGTCTCATTTCTACAGAGCAGATTTTTGCAACAAATTCTTCATTTATCATTTGTACAAAATCTTGAAGAACCTCTCTGCATGTACTTTCTTTGGTTTCCTGCTTTATTTTTCTTTTTTATTTTCAATTACAATTGACATTCAGTATTATTTTATATTAGTTTCAGGTGTATAGCATAGAAGTTTAGACATTTATATAATTTATGAAATGATCCCCCTTATTAGTCTGGTACCCACCTGGCACTATACATAGTCATTACAGTATTATTGACTATATTCCCAATACTGGACTTTTCAACCCCATGACTATTTTGTAACTACCAATTCGTATTTCTTAATCTCTTTACCTTTTTCACTCATCCCCTCAACCCCACTCCTATCCAGTAACCATCAGTTTGTTTCCCGTATCTAGGAGTCTGTTTCTGTTTTGTTTTTGTATTTTGTGTTTTATATTCCACATGTAATTAAGATCACATGGTATTTGCCTTTCTCTGTTTCACTTATTTCACTCAACATAATACCTTCCCTATTCATCCATGTTGTCACAAATGGTAACATCTCATTCTTTTTTATGGCTCAGTAATATTCCATTATATATATGTGCCACATCTTCTTCATCTAATTGTCTATTGATGGGCATTTAGGTTGTTTCCATATCTTGGTTATTGTAAATAATGCTGCAGTAAACATAGGGATGCATCTTTTCGAATTAGTGCCAGATAAATACCCAGAAGTGAAATTGCTGGATTATAAGGTAGTTCTGTTTTTAATTTTTTGAGGAACCTCCATACTGCTTTCCATAATGGCTGCACCAATTTGCAATCCAACCGATGATACCTGCTTTGGGTAATATCTATTTTTTTTTTTTTTTTTTTTGAGGGCAGTGTCACTGGCCCTCATATGTGGGACCCAAACTGGGGCCGCTGGCTTCCCAAGCCAGTGCTCAACCACCACGTCACTCGGCCAGCCCTGCTTTTGGTAATATCTAAGAGCTTGGGCCCATCTTAAATTGTGAGTGTTGTATATGTGTGGGTGTGTGTTTCAGTTTTATTTCTGTTGTAGCAATTTAGTACTACTCCAGCTTTCTACCAAATAATCACCATTATTGCACTATTCCTATTTTATTATTTGGAGAATAGAGACACAGAAATATTATACTTTAGAATTTTTCCAGAGCCACTAAATAAAAATAAAAAGCTATTTTTGGCTACTCGATTTAAAATATTAATTAAAATGATAGCATAGCCAGTATCATATATTGTATTATATATTAGCATAACTGGAATCCAGACCACATAATTTATCACTTTACTATTTGGTATATTCAATTTAGTTCAGATGTTTAATGAGCATCTATACTGAATTGGACTAGATGGAGAAAATTTCTTAGAGAATAAAAAGTGTTAATATTTAGCTAAAAGATGAGATGTCCTAGGTAGGAAAGACTGGCCTTTCTGAATAGTGTAAGGAGTCACATAGAATATTTTAGTTAATAAATAATACATTTAAATAATATAAACTACAGATGAAAAGGCCTATATACATGTGAAGTTACTGTTGACATTTACTTAAATTTTTATAGTTTTACATTTTATAAATCCTTTTTATCTCATGATCTCAAAGTGCTTAATTTTTATATTTTATAAATCCTTTTTATCTCGGGATCTCAAAGTGCTTAATAAATAAGGGACTCATTAAGGAACATACCATGACTATAAAGTAGTTATATATAAACAGTTTTATATTTTCAGGTGGAGAAGATGGGGCAAGAGGTCAAGCCAGTATCACAATGTAAGTTAGTTGCAGGTGTAGACATAAAAATAAAATGTAGTTTCTCTTGACACCCAAAACTTTGCTTTATTTACTAATTTTATGGCACTTGGAAGTAAAAACTTTCTTTCATTAAACATTCAAAGAAGAAACCTGATTTAAGTTTTTCCCTTTGATATTTGCAAAATAAAAATGCTAAGCACAAGTTTAATACCCTACATACATCAATGGATAGATCATCCAGACAGAAAATCAATAAGGAAACAGTGGCCTTAAATGTCATATTAAACCAGATTGACTTAATAGGTATTTACAGAACATTTTGTCCAGTAACTGTAGAACACACATTTTTTTCAAGTGCACATGGAACATTCTCTAAGATTGAGCATATATTAGGCCACAAAACAAGTCTCAATAATTTCAGGAATATTGAAATCATATCAATCATTTCTCCCACTGAAATTAGAAATGAACTACACGAACACATGGAGACTAAACAGCATGCTACTAAACAACCAATGGATCAAGGAGGAAATTAAACAGGAAATAAAAAAATCCTTTGAGACAAATGAAAATAAAAACACCTCTTTCTGAAATTTATGGGATGTAGAAAACTGTTCTAAGAGGGAAGTTCATAGCTGTACAGGCCTAACTCAAGAAAAAAAGAAAAATCCCCAGTAAAGAGCTTAGTTTTACACCTACAGGAACTAGAAAAAGAAGCATAAACAAAATCCAAAGTAAGTAGAAGCAAGGAAAAAATAAAGATCAGAGTGGAAATAAACAAAATAGAGACTAAAGAAAAACAATAGAAAAGATCAATGAAACTAAGAGCTGGTTCTTTCACAGGATAAACAAAATTGGCAAACCTTTAGCCAGGCTCATCAAAAAAAAAAAAAAAAAAAAAAAAAAAGGAGCCCAAATAAAAATCAGAAATGAATGAGGAGAGGTTACAACTGACACCACAGAAATACAAAGGATCATTAAAGAATCCTATGAACAATTATATACCAATAAATTGGAAAACCTAAGAAAAAAATGGATAAATTTATAGAAACATACAACCTTTCAAGACTGAACCAGGAAGAAACAGATAATTTGAACAGCGTGGTTACTAGCAGTGAAATTAAAGTAGTAATCAAAAAACTCCTAAGAAACAAAAGTCCAGGAATAGATGGCTTCACAAGTGAATTCTATCAAACATTTAAAGAAGAATTAATACCTATCCTTCTCAAATTATTCCAAAAAATTGAAGAGGAAGGAATGCTTCCAAACTCATTCTAGGAGGCCAGCATTACCTTGATGCCAAAACCAAAGACATTACAAAAAAAAGAAAAAGAAAATCACAGGCCAATATTCCTGATCAACAAAGATGCAAAAATTCTCAACAAAATATTAGCAAACTGAATTCAACAATAGATTAAAAGAATTATACACCAATATCAAGTGGGATTTATTCTAGGGGATGCAAGGTTTGTTCAACTTCTGTAAATCAACATGACACATCCATGTTGATTTAAGAATAAAAATCTTAAAGAATAAACATCATATAATCATCTAAATAGATGAAGAAAAAGCATTTGACAAAATTATCTTTAACCCATTTATGATAAAAATTCTCAACAAAGTTGGGTATAGAAGGAACTTGCCTCAACATAATGAAGGCTATATATGGCAAACCCCCAGCTAACTTCATACTCAATGGTGAAAAGCTGAAAGCTTTTCTTCTAAGATCAGAAATAAGGCATGGATGCCTACTATTTATTATTCAATATAGCATTAGATGGCCTAGCCACAGAAATCAGACAAGAAAAAGAAATAAAAGGTATCTAAATTGGAAAGGAAAAAGTACAACTGTCACTATTTGCAGATGACATGATACTATATATAGAAAACCCTAAAGACTCCACCAAAAAACTATTAGAACTAATAAATTAATTCAGTAAAGTTGCAGGATATGAAATTAATATATAGAAATCTGTTGTACACCTGAAATTACATAATATTGTATGCCCACTTTAATAATTTTTTTTCTTCAAAACGCTAAACACAAACTTGCCTGACTTAATAAGATTTCAGCCCAGAACCCAATTTGGGATCCAGAATATCTTTTTCATGGAGCATGGGAACCTAAAGTAACAGTAACTAATGGAAAATAAATATTTTGTCTTTAAGGAATAGATAGCATAACGGTTAAGGAGAAGGATGTCTAAAATCCTAAATTTAAATGTTTTTATAGTTTAATTCCCTGACCTGATAATTTGTGATTAAAGGATGTATTTATAAAAGTGTAAACACCCATTTGAATTACTCTAATTTCAATAAAACTGGTTATGAGATGTCATTAGAAAGAAACATTGATGTCATCAGTAGCAATAATAATGGTAATAACTGCTAACATTTCCTAAGAACTTGCTGTGTGTAAGTGCTTTTTGGGTGATAACTCATTCCTTAAGTCAGAGCTGCTCCTGAACCAGTCTTCCCTGAAGTGTCAAACTTTAATCTGAAATTAGGGTACACTAAATAATGTTTAATAATAATGTTGACACACAAAAGGAAAGAACTTTGAGAATGAGTTATATATTCCAAAATAACATTTCATAGTCTCTGTGTATAAATATGTATAACACTTATATAAAATGAAAGTTTAAAAATAAAGTATATTGTGCCGGCCGAGTGGCGCATTGGTTAAGAGCTTAGGCCGCCAGCGGCCCCGGTTCAGATTCCACATATGAGGGCCAGTGACACTGCCCTCTACAGAAAAATAAATAAATAAATAAATAAATAAATAAAAATAAAAATAAACTATCATGTTTAATACATTGTTTGCACACACACACACATATATACGTTTTTACAACAGTGGGATCATGATACATATACCCTTTTAACACATAAACTTTAGAACAGTTTTAGATTTATAGAAAAATTGCAAAGATAGCACAGAGAAATTTCATACCCATTCAATCCAGTGTCTCCTGTTATTAACATCTTAATTAGTATGTCACATCTGTTGCAATTTATCAACCAATGTTAATAGTGAACTGACGTTCATATTTTACTTAGATTTCCTTAGTATTTACCTAATGTCTTTATTCTGTTTCAGGATCCCATCACAACATTATATTTAGTCCTATCTCTGGTCCCTCTTGGCTGTGACTTTGCTTGTTTTGGATGTCCTTGACAGTTTTGAGGAGTGCTCGTCAGTTATTTTGTGGAATGTCCCTCAGTTGGAATTTGTCTGATTTTTTTTTTTTCATTATTAAACTGGGGTTATGGATTTTTGGGAGGAGACCACAGAGGTAAATTGCCATTTTCATCGCATCATATTAGGGATACATACTTGATCACCTGGCTGAAATAGTATTTGTCTGTTTGTGCACTATAAAGGCCTACATGCCCCTCTCCCCGCCCCTTTTCCATGCTGCTCTCTTTGAAAGGAAGTATGTACAACCTACACTTAAAGAATGAGGTGATGTACTTCCTTCCTTGAGTTGGAATCTTTACATAAATTATTGGAAATTTTCCTGCAGGAGGGATATGCCTACTCCTCATGCCTTTATGTACTTGATCATTTGCTTGTAACAGTATTGACTCCTGGATATTTATTTTATATTTTGGATTATAATCCATACTCTTTTTTTGATGTATTTTATTTGCCCAGTAAAATGTTGTGGAGACCTTTTAAAGTCTAGGGGTGAACATTGTAACTTTTAGAAATTATATAGTATGTATTTAACCAATCTTCTGCTGATGCACATTTTTGCTTCCACTTTTTCCTTACTTCCAACAATGATGGAATAACATCCTTGTACATTCATTTTTTGTGTACTCGTGTGATTATTCTTAGTTTATTATTCTAATCCCATCCCTAAGACACATTATACTTATGTTATATTACCTGTTCCTCAAGCACACCCTACTTTTCTTAAGCCTACACTATTTTATCTGCCTAGAATGCTCTTCCCCAGTCTCTGCCCACTATAATTTCCCGTTTGATTCAGGGCTCAGCTCAAAGGCTACTTGCTATAGAAGCTCTTCTCTACTGTTTCAAAATTAATTTAATGGGTCCATCCCACTTTTCTTTGTTGAACATGCAAGGTAACACTTATCATCTGAGCCTTCTATTCATCCCAGGACTTTTTCCTACTAGTTTATGAACTGGCAGAAATATGAACAAGCACACTCACCTGCGTACTCCATTACAGCGGTCGGCACATAAAATAAGTAGCATATTTTGACTTTCAAGTGATGAATCTGAGTAATTGAGAAATTAAGTGTGCTCCATATTACATAGCTAGTTAACTCTTCCTTTCTTTTACATACACTGTTGTTCCATGCTTCAGGGAGACATTTGCATATAGGTGTTAGTTTTTGTTTTAAGTGCAAACAACTGTGCTGTAGTTTAAAAGTAATGTTTTCTAGATGTCTGTCAGAAAGGTTTATTTGAAGACTTTGGTATTACAGTCTGTCTTCCAAAATGAGCATCATCAGTGTGCTAAATACTCATAGAAAATTATATACGAATGCAGGAGAAATGAAGTAATTAAATAAGGCCTCTGATCCTTCCGACTTCCTTTTTAAGTAAGCAGGTGGCATAATGTTTCTTACATGTTATAATTAGTAATTAGAGGTGGATGCCAAAAAACAAAAACAGAAGAGACGATGTTTATTTGGTGGTGAGGTTGTTAGTGAGCTGAGACTAAAGATCCCATGCTGTTGTCCTGCTGAGCCCCCCAGCCTGCACCTAGGAGGCGACACCCCCCTTCCGTTAACACTTTGGGCGGGGTGACCTATACATCTGTGACCCCCCAAGTGGGGAGCAGGAGGGCCCGCAGTAGGCGCGCGCGCAGCTACAGCCAGCTAGCTACTCGCGGGCACCTGGGTCCCCTCGCCTCTGGGGGTGGGGAGGTGGGCCCCGCCTCCGTTCCCGAAGCCCAATCGTCGGGAGACTCCGGGCACGTCCCGCTGCCGGCCCCGCCCCTAGCCGGTGGGGCGGGGGGCGTCTTTAGGAGCCGGCCGCGGGCCCCGGGTCCATAGGGGTGCGGGGCTGTGGCCTGGGAGGCCCGGGTGCTGAGCCCTGAGACTCCTGCGCGCCGCCGCTCTCCTCGCGGCAGCCTCGGCGCCCTGCGCCGCCCGCCCACCCGGGGCTCCACAGCTCTCGCCTCGGCCTCCCCAGCCCGCCCGCAGGGCTCTGGGCAGCTCCTCCGGGAGCCCTCTGAGAACTCGCGCCCCTCGCGCTCCCCCGGGGCTCCCCGGGGCCGCCTAGGGCGATGGTGCCCTCCCCGGCTAAGCTAACCGCTGCCGAGCGGGAGACGAGCGAGACCGAGTCGCTGGACCCCGCGCCCCTGGGGACCGCTCCGCTGTCTGGCCTGGGACCCTCCGATGGCTCCGAGGCGGCCGCCGAGAAGGTGGAGATCGAGTTGGTGGGGCCAGCGGGCGCCGAGCCCCCTCAGCCTCCCGAGGGTGGCTGGGGCTGGCTGGTGATGCTGGCGGCCATGTGGTGCAACGGGTCGGTGTTCGGCATCCAGAACGCCTGCGGGGTGCTCTTCGTGTCGATGCTGAACACCTTCGGGTCCGAGGACGATGACCAGATGGTCTTCAAGACAGGTGAGGCGAAGCGCCCGCCGCGGCCGGACCAGGGGGGACAGGCGCGGGCCCCCTGAGAGCATCCCGCGTGCGGAGCGTGTGTCCGCGCCCGCGTGTGCTCCTAGGAGGGCCCCTGTGTGCGGGAGGGTGTGAGATGGGGGGGGGGGTCTGTCCAAATGCAAACGCATCCTGCCACTCCCGGGGCCTCGTGAGTCTGTCTTTGTATTGAATCCAGATGTGTGTTTGGAAACAAGTCGCAGAACTTATTTGCCCAGATCTTCCTGCTTTCCTCTTAGCAGAGCCGTCTGCGGTAGACTGTCCTCTTAATTATTCAAAACAAACCTTCTAAACCTAACACCGCACTGTCATTTTCACGATCTATTTTCATGACCATGACAAGTTGCGTTTTTGTTCAATTGCCTCTGGCGCTGCAGAGGGTGTGTGTGTGTGTGTGTGTGTGTGTGTGTGTGTGTGTGTGTGTGTGTGTGTGTGTGTGTGTTGGGGGAAGGCAGGGTTGGCGAGACGGAACAGATTTATTCCAAGGTAAAGGGGAGTTCCTAAGGGAGCCCTCCAAGAGCAACGGTTTCGTGTTTTTTTTTTTGTTTGGTTTTTTTTTGGGGGGGGAGCATTCTGTGCTAAATATAGAAAACATAGGAGGCAGCCAGATTAAGGGCTGGGAAGAGGAAGGTGAAGGGGTTGCCCTTTCCTGTTGTGTTCTTTGTCGTATTTAACGATTTGCCAAACTAGATGAAAAAGATGCAGACTCAACGTTTTTCCCCCCCTATAGAGCGTTATTACGTGATCCCTTGACTGATTAGGCAAAAAACAAGTCCAAGATCTTCTGTATAGCTCTTTTACATACATTATTTCACTTCATCCTGCAAGCAGGCATTGCCAACCCCCTTTAGGTGGGCAAACTGAAGCTTGGTGAAATAGTGTCTTCATGAGTAGCAGAATGGAGATAGAACACACATGACTTAAAGGGCTAAGTGCTTTCTGTTACTAAATCAGACTCCCTCCCTGCCATTTGGGGAACTTTGCGTGATTAACAGTCTTTTTTTAACCTTAATTTTCTGTTATTTTTAGAGTGAATATTCCTTAGGTCTTTATACAATGAATATGCAAGACTGTTATAACAAATTCTAAGGCAGCAGTAATGTTGAGAGTTTTAAAACCTTATATAAATAGTATTATACTATATGTATCGTTCTGCAGTTTACTTTTACTGTGTGTTATGTCAGATCCGTATAATGCCTGAATTTGAGCTGGTAGCTTAAATTCTTTTTGTTTTAACTCATGGCTTTCCATTGTATGACTATATTATACTGTACGCATTCTCCCTTTAGTAGACATTTAGATTACCTCCAAACTTATATAAACTACGTTGTAATGAATCTTCTTGTACATTGTCTCTTTATGCATGTATTAAATAAGGTACCATATTTACCCTGGAATTTCTGTTCCATAAATAGCTCTTGAAGCTGCCTGTTATTACAGGTCATAGGGCTAGATACAAAATATTAAAAATGTAATATTATATATTTACTTCTTAAGAAAGGCAACTTTTATAAAGTTTAGCAGGATAGATATGCATATGTAACAGTACACGAAAGTAATTTTGTGTATATTCTATATGAGTATCAGGTATCTGGGAGGGAAAAGCTCAAAGAGGCTGAATGGACCGAGTTACCATTTCAAGACTAGTTCCTTCAGCATTTAGGAATGCTGCTTGGGATTACAGATTTTTAATGCAGTCAAAACAGTAAGACAACAGTCTTACATTTACCACTGTTTTTGCAAACTCAGGTAAGTAGATCCATTGTTGTGTGTTTTTTGTGGTTTTTTTTTCTCCTCCTTCCTTCCTTCTTTTGAGATAGTGAGCAAGTGCTGGAGAAAGATTACAGCTTTGCCACGGACCAGAGTTTTGCAGTGTCAAGGCCTCTACCTACCAAGTTCCTATTGGCTACAATATCCTAATACTATGTAGCAGCAGATGAAGGAGGGGCAGGAACATGCTCTCTTTTTGAGACTCCATATTTTCAGTTTTGATGAATATCTTTCTCCATTTACTCAAATCCTTGACAACTTTCAGTCATGTTTGAGTGTTTGTGTGTGTGTGTGTGTGTGTGTGTGTGTGTGTGTGTGTGTGTGTTATAAACAGTTATACAGGTGTGCCAGTTAAATGCTAAAGATCTTTGTGCTTATCTGCATATGCTTGACTGGTGTGTCTTTGCACACAGGTGCCCAAATCAGGGTAAGTGGAGCCTGAAAACCTGTGTACCCAGCCTGGGCTCTGGGTGCCCTTTATCTAATTCCTACAAAGGGGCCCTGTATACTTGTAATGACCATGCATAACACAGCAGCTTGATTGAACATTGGCCTTTACGATACTACGTAATTAGTACATATACAGTAAATCAGTTTTAAAGAAGAAAACAGCTTTAACCTCATCTGTGAAAAAAAGGTGACAGGAGAGTTACTGGGCCAGTTAATGTTGAGATATCTTCTCCCCCCTCCCAAGCAGATGTTTCATAGAGTTAGTCCATCATCTGCGATAGGCACTGAAGTATTTGAGAATGCCTGTTTTGAAGTTTGACTGTTCAGGCTTTTCCACTAGTGCTGAGTCATCTGTGGTCAAATATATGCAAGCTTCAAATACAACACAAAAAATATCTGGAATTGTTTAAGTCTTTAATTTTTCAAAGTTTTGGTTCATTTTCTATTAGCTTATTTATGATTGATAGTCCCAGCATTCAAGAGCAGTTAATGGTCTCATTAACTTTTCATTAGCTTTTTCATAGTGATCAGCCCAAGGATACACAGGGAGGTGGTGGTGAAATGGGAACTGAGGTTTCCAAGTGATGGTTCCCATTTTTTGGAAACTCCCTATGTGCCAGCCCAGTGCTAAGCACCTTACGTGCTAAGCATTTTTTTTTTTTTTTTGAGGGCCGTGTCACTGGCCCTCATATGTGGGACCCGAACCGGGGCCGCTGGCTTCCCAAGCCAGCGCTTAACCACCGCACCACTCGGCCGGCCCCGTGCATTTCTGTTTAACCTTGGGAACCCCATGGGATAGACTTTATTTACTGTGATTCTTTTCAGATGTGGAAACTCAGGTTTATAGAGTTCAAGTAAGCAGTGGAGCCAGGTTCAACCTCAGGTTTATCTGATTCCAGAAGCTGGGTTTTAAACGATTAATCATATTGCATTGGTTAGATAACATTCTGCTAATCCACTGTTCTTTATATTGATTAATTCAAACATTAGCAATTGATTGAGTACTAGACTAGGAATTCTGGGGTTAGGAAAGAAGTTGGAAAAATCAGGAAAAATCAGGGTCCCTATTTCTTGATCTTACTTTGCTGTCAGTAAACAGTTGCCAATTGTTAATGTCTCCTGGAAAGGGATTTTTGAAGTGCAGAGAGACTTCCATGGAGAAACAAGATAATTTCATATGGCGTTCAAGCAAAAGTCTGTGTTTCCTTTGAAGAACCATGCTCCTTCAGTCTCATCCATAGCAGGACAATGTTTCCAGGCCAAACTGAAGAAGAGCCTTTTCCAGGCTCACTTCTCCTTTTTAGGGCTCTCTTAACTCTTTGGCCTGAAGAAATTCATTCACATTAGTATGTAAATAAATTTATACATCTTAATGTTACTCCTTTACAAATGTTTACCAAGTATCTGGGCACTGGAGATGGTAACTGAGAGATAGCTGTTCCCAAGGAGCTTTTGATCTGCTGTGGGATGCAAATAAGTAAAAAGACAGATAACATACTTCCCTGAGGCATTTGCAGTGTATCAGGACTCAATCTTATTTTAAAAGGCTGAAATTCTAAAGAAATTCCAGTGAATGGTGGGGGCTGGGAAAGGCATTTGATGGCCTCTGTCTCTGGTAGTAAATCTCACTTTGTGAAATCATGGCTTTGGAAAGGGAAGCAAGCTGAACTCCAAGTTAGGCAGTAGAACTAATGAAAAAGGTTGAGTGTATAGCAGTCCCATTATGTATGGTGGCTGCTGATCACATGGCTGGCACTCAGAGATAATGCCTTGTACATACTGCTCTGTCAGTTACGTCCTGCAGAGGAAGCAAGCTGGACTTGAGTTGTCGCTTTTCAGTTGTTTTTACCTGTTCACATATGCGTGTTTCTTGCCTGGGTGGAGAGAAATCAGACTCTTTTGGGAAAACTAAAACATACTACAATTAACTGGAATGTTATTTTCCCTTAGAAACTGCAACTTTGCTTTATCTTTGCTGGATATTGGAAAAACCCATTTTTAGTTCCTTCATGGAAGTAATAAAGAGTCTAGGGTTCTTTTATTTTCCTAATGCTGCGCCATGGCATCTGGCATCTAACTAGGGTATTAATCTAATTTACTTTCTGCTTTCTTTCTGGAGAAAGAAAAATATTTTAATGGTATATGGACTTTTAAAACGATTTAAAACAAGTGTATACTCAGAATCAGTATTTAGGGTAGTTAACTATGTCCTTTTGAAGAACTTATGTCTTTGTGGGCCGGAGGCTTGTTCAAGAAGACCACCTACTATCAATACTTTTAGTAATTCCCCAAATGTGTTATTTAATAGCCTCTCTTTAAAGTAAAGGTCTGTGGTTAAATAAGTTTGGGAAACAGGCACATTCTCTTCCTCTCTTGGATATTTAAATCAAGGTTTTAAAAATGCAATAGTTGTTTGTTTTTTTTTAAAGCTTTTATTGGGGAATTGGGGGAGGGGAACAGATAAATTGCTGTCCTTTCGTTCTTCAGTCTAGTTGTGGAGGTCCCTTCACTGGCCTATGTTGGTATTATCATTGGGCTCTTCCCGGCTGAGACAGTCTCTTGCAGGCCACTGGACGGTTGCTTATGGCGGCTCATGAAAGTGCACACCAGCTGCCTGCCAGCCCCACTGCAGCCTACGCCTTTGCCAGCAACTCACGGCAGCCCAGCTCCAGGTCAAGCTGTTGTTCACCATCTTAGCTGTAGAGGGCAGTGTCACTAGCCCTCATGTGGGATCTGAACTGGGGCCCTGCTGCTCAGAGCTGGCATCCCAAGCCAGCTCTTAACCAATGCGCCACTTGGCCGGCCCAAAAATTCAGTAGTTTTAAAGAAAAGTGGACTATCAGAAAGAACCCCCAGGGCCGGCCGAGTGGTGCGGTGGTTAAGCACTGGCCTGGGCAGCCAGCGGCCCCGGTTCGGTTCCACATATGAGGGCCAGTAACACTGCCCTCAAAAAACCACACACAAAAAAAGAGCCCCAAAGGAAGCTCTTCGGCTACAATCTTTAATGGAACTCTCTCTTCCCTGTGTGGAGGTATATTGCCCTTTTTAGATGGTTCTAATCACAAAGAAGGATTTTTCAATAGCACTTAGGGATGAATGCATCTTGCAACACCTCAGTATAAGTCTTACTAGCACCTTTGAAACTTCAAGTCAGTTAGTGTTCCTAAAGGTTTAAAAACGTTGTTTTCATATTTACAGTTATGCAGATATCTACACACTGCTGCTGTATGCTACACCTACATTTATTATAGCAGCTTTTGGCTATAGTTCAGAACTGAACTGCTCTGTGTGGCCTTTATGCTAAGAGCTTTTTTTGGTGGGGAAAGCTGCCTGTATAATTCACCATTTCTATACCTTAGGTAAGTTTTTGGTGATGGCGTTTTGTTGAGCTGGTTACAGTGAACGAATGATCTGCTTCTTGGTCCTATACATCTTTCATTATAAGTAAAATACCTGACTGTTATTTGCACTGGAAGAGAGGTTGGAAAGCAAAGAGAACTCATGGCAGCTGTTTCGGATTGCCTTCATTCTCCCCAATCTTATATTCCATGTAAGTTCATCTAAACTGTCTGCTAAAATAAGTCATCAGACCACAAAAATGGTTCCAGGATTTTGGAATAATAAGGAAATGAGTATGGTGTGAGCATTTCACACTCCATTTCCAGATTCTGAATTCAGGGCAAGACTGAATAGTGTGAATAGTGTATAGTGAATTCTAACTAAATACAATAATATGGGTATTGCTGGGGTATTTTTATCATGGGAATTTTATCAATAAAATTAACCACCAAAAGAACCAATCAAGCAAAAAATAAAAGCATAAAAGAATAATTTCAGGAGTGTTTTTGTGGTGTCTTGTAGAATAAATGGTACTCTGTGATGTACTTGCTTCCTGCCTCCCTGGGGTGTCTCATAGTCCATATAGCTCTAGCCACTATCTTGGGGTTATTTCCAAATCTTAACTCTATGTTCAAGACCCATATTTAGAATCTCTGGACAGTTCCATTTGGAATGCACAAGTACATCATATTCAACTAAAATGAACTCATTTTTTAGCTACGCCATATAATCTTTACCTACCACCAAAACATCAGCCTACCTGCAAATAGACAAAACACTTCTTCTGAATTCTCTCAGTGCATGACATCTCTGGTTGCTTAAGTCAGAAACCTGGAATTCATCTTAATTTCTTGTTTCTCCCCTTTCCTTACCTATTTTGTTAAATCAGACCAAGTGCTTTTGTGCCTATTTCCTTAATGCCTCATAAATCAATCTCTTTACCTTTAGTGCCGTGCCTTTCTTAACTCACGCCTTCATTATTTTTGGCCTCAATTATTGTCATAATCCTTTAACTGGTTTACCTGCCCTTAGTTATACACCTGAGTGATTTTTCTAAAACACTGGACCATATAATTTTTCTGCTTATCTTCAGTGATACCCATTAGCTCTAGGAAAACGTCGAACTCCGTACACCAGAGGCCTTCAAGCTCTTCCCTGGTCTGACCCTTAACCTTGACTTTCACCCCTCTCCCTTCTTGCTCATGATGTGCCAGCCAAGCTGAGGGTCTTGTACTTTCCCAAGTTTGTCCTGCCACCTTTTGCCTCTGTGCCTTTATCTATGTCTCTCCTCTCTTCAGTGTGGTTGTCAATCCTTGTAAGATTCTTATGAAATAATTGGGCATTTTATTCCTTTTGTGACACCAGTGGGACACAATGATGATTTTATGCAACTTGGGGTGTTTTCTTACATTTTTGATCCACCTGGAATGTTTTGGGGTAGTATTCATTCAAATGAGTTATAAATTAAGCTTAAAGTGAAAGACAGAGAACCTAATTTCAAGCTATTCTAATCTAGTGTTCTGTAAAAGGCATTTTTAAGAGAATACAATATGTTTAAGTGATAATTTACATAGCATTTACCATAAAGAAAGGGCTTTCATATACATTGTTTTTTTAGAGTAGTCTTGTAGTGTGTCATTACCTCCATTTATATAGATAAGAAAGTTGCAACTTGCAGTTTAGTGTTGGACCGCATGATATCTGTGTTTACATACATTAAATTGAATTTAAGAACGTCTTTTTGGCTGGGTAAAAATGTGTACTTATGTTCAAGTCCTGGAATGTAGAACCGTGTCTTTTTTTCCCCCTTGAAACTATTTTTCTGCATGTTAACCTGTGTGTTCTCTAGGACCTTAATAGTATTTCCTATACAAGTTACTAGAAATCCTGTGAAGTTGCTTTTGCCACAGAATACTGGTTAGGGTTATCACAACCTGACTAAATCTGATCTCACATCCAAATAAAACAAACAAACCTTAACAAAACAAACTAAATCCCAACCACTACTGAACTGTCAGCTCACCAGAGCTCTGAGCACACAGGAACTGTAGGTGTTTTTATTGGCATTGATTCAAAAGGAGCAGCTTCAGCATTCCCAGAGGACTCACAGACCCACCACCAGAGCCAGTCCTCCTGCGACTGGAGTGATAGAGGAAAGCAGTGCTTTCAGACTTACATGCGCTGTGTGCATCCACCACGCTTTCTTTGCTAAACTGTCTTCATTAACAACAGAATTCTTGCGTCTAGGTACTATTGTGTTGTCGGAAAAGTCATGACATGACGTATTTTTTCTATGGTTTTTGTTGCAAAAATGTGTCATGACTTTCCCGACAACCCAATGGAACTACAGAGCTGAGAGACTGACTGACTTATTCTCAAGTTGCCTTTTTTCATTTCCCTAATTTTTAATTATGGAATACATACAAAATACAGGTTTGAAGTAATGTATATGGATCAAAGCAGTGTTTCTAACCTCCTTGGTTCCCTCTTGATAATCTTAAAAACCTCATGGGCCTTGAAATGGATACACATCTGGAAAGGTAGTTTTTTTACCTTTTGAATAAGCAGCTGTAATGTTCATTAGATAAAGCCAAGTATTTATCCACCAACCAAGATTTTGTCACTTTTATAGTTTTATTTTGCAGATAACTAGGATTGTATTTTTGTTTTTTAAATACAAAATTATAACATTGAATATATTTTTAAACTAAATGTGCCTCTGGAGCTTCTGATATGCCCCTCTTAGTGAGGGGGAACTGCTGCCTTCCTGCTCTAGTCCCCCTGCTTGAGAATCACTGACTAGAGTTTTAAATTCAACTCGAAGTAGGTTTTTCTATCAGTAGATAGTTAAATCTCAATGAAAAATCAGTGGTTCAATTAATGGATAAAAGTCAGGGAAAGGTGCATGGCTCTGCATTTCAACTATTACCCACTTTTTGCTAGAAAGTAGATTGTTTCAACAGTGCGTTGTGTGTGTTCAGAAAGTGAAGATTTTTTTCTTGTGACAAACTTATACTGGATCCAAAAACCAATCTTGAGATGCGTTTTTTTTTTTTTTTTTTTTTTTTTTTTTTTAAAGATTTTATTGGGGAATTGGTGGAGGGGAACAGCGTTTGGGAATCGGGGAAGGGGAACAGACAAGTTGCGTCTTCTTGTTCTTCAGTTTAGTTGCGGAGGATGTTGCTTCACTGTTGGTATCGTCATTGCACTCTTCCCGGATGAGGCAGATCGGTCGCTGGCCTCTGGATGTCGCTCATCGCGGCTATTGGCAGCTCACGCTTGGCTGCCAGCCGCTCACGCTGGCTGCGGGCCACTCACTGCAGCCTTTGGCAGCCCACTGCAGCAGGGGCTGCAGCCCACACCATCACCGGGGCTCGCACAGCCCAGCTCCAGGTGGAGCTGTTGTTAGCTGTAGAGGGCAGTGTCACTGGCCCTCATGTGGGATCCGAACCGGGGCCGCTGGCATCCCAAAACCAGCGCTTAACCGATGCGCCACTCGGCCGGCCCTTGAGATGCGTTTTATAAAAAGTAGAAAAACTACTCATTAAATGGAGATGCTTATTGACTTTTCTGGGTAGATGGGTATTAATGCTGAGTTGAGTGGGTTAGTCTGGTGACTTTTTTTTTTTTTTTTTTTGAGGTCAGTGTCACTGGCCCTCATATGTGGGACCTGAACCGGGGCTGCTGGCGTGCCAAGCCAGTTCTTAACCACCGCGCCACTCGGCCAGCCCTGGTGACTATTTTTAATAGTAAAAATCTTTTCATCTTGCTCAATTATCCTTTTTATTAGTTTTGACTTTATGTTGCAATTTCAAATGGTAGCATCTCAAAGGATTCCCATTTGTCAATACTTGTTTAAACAATGACATTCCACCAAGTTAATTGATGTCTTAGTGCAAATGGGGGCAGAAAGTTGTTGTCATAATAACGTAACACTCAACTTGGGCAGCGGTGCCCCCAATTTTGAATGCCAGGTTTTTGGGTTTCTTACTTTTTGTTTATTTGTAGCTTTTAATTTTTCTACATTGAACAAGTGTTGCTTTTCATAATAGTAAAAACAGTGATATTCAAAAAATCCATTAGCATTAGAAATATTAACTTTCATGACTGTATAGCAAACGTGCCCTAAGAGAAGCTGTTTTGTAGGAATAAATGATAGATTTATGGAGTTTTAGTTGTGGGTATTATGTTTTGTCACCTAATCAGAGAAAAAAAATGTTAATTATGGAATAGGCAGGAACTGGTAAAGTAACTGGATTTTAAAAGAATCAGATTATTTGGCCACATTTTGTTTGGGGATCAAAATGGAAATATTTAATATCAGATGGAAAATCCCTAAGAGCTATATCATAGAGCACTAATCACACCTGAGTCCCAGCCTCTGCACATGGAATTGTTATTTTTCTTTTCTTTTTTGGTGGTGGTGGTGGTGTTGGGGCGGGGGGGGGGGTTAAGGAGGATAGAGAAGGGTCAGAAGAGACAATAGATTCAAATTTGTGTTTGTATGCATAATTATACAGGAAACACTAAACCCAGAATGGATAAATACTCTCTCTAGTCTCAAAAATATCTTTTGGTGGTTCTTAATGTGTTTCTGGCACACAGGCTACTTATATGGGGGCCATTTCTCCCACATTTTGTTGCTGGCCACCAGAAAAAAAAACCCCAGAGTCTTTGCCAGGATAAAAAAAGAAAAAAAGATTTTTTTTTTTGAGGGCAGTGTCAGTGGCCCTCATATGTGGGACCCGAACAGGGGCCGCTGGCTTCCCAAGCCAGCGCTTAACCACCACGCCACTCAGCCGGCCCAAAATGGTTATGTTTTAAATATTCCTTCAAATGAAAAGATTTAAAGTAACGCTTTTAAATGATTTAAATTTTAGATCAGTGTATTTAAAGGCCACCTGGAAGATTCTTTGTAACTGGAGTGTTTCTCATTTCTTTCAATAAGTTTGTATCTGTAAAGGATGCTCAGTAGGACAGATGAATGAATGACCCTTTTCCAGAAATGCTGTGAAACCTTTAATAGAAATCTATTTGAATCCTAGTAAAAAGAAATTGTAACAAGTTCAGTTTTATTGATTTGGAGAGGGATTATTTGGAGAGGGATTTGGTTTATCTTCAGTTAGTTGTCTTTTTAACACACTCCTGCAGATGTAGCCATTAAGGAGCCTTCCTGAAAGAATACACTCCTTTCAAGCACTTTTTTCTACAGCACCTAGGAATACCAAACTTTAACTCTTGTATTTGAAAGTTACATCTGATGCACATATATTCATATGGTGTTACATATACATAGATTTCATCACCACAGAGCCACAATCGATTATCTGAAACTCTTGGGACCATATATGTTTTGGGGTTCAGATATTTTTTGGGGATTTGAAAAAAGCAATCTGGTACATACACCTATAGCTTCAACATCCCCCAGGGGAATCTGAAGCAGCACCCTGTAATCAAATACATTGACATTGTTGCACCAAAACGTATGGATATTCAGAGTAAGTGAGACAAATAGAGATCATAAATAGCCTTGTGTAAGTTCACATCATGTTTGGCTTCCAAGTAAGCATTGATACCATCTTAAAAACCTCTGGGTTAGGGATTTCAGAATTGTAAATACGGAATTATAGATTTAAATGTAAATATTACTTTTGTTTTCTGTTTCTCAGAGAACATTGTTTTTAAGGGACAGTTTTCTTATTTCTATTTATTTATTTATTTATTTAAGCTGAGTCATCCTACCACCTGTTAGCAGCTCGCTGGCAGCTCAGCTCAGGCCAGGAATCGAACCAGCAACCCTGTTGCTTAGAGCTCGCACTCTTGAGCGAGCTCTTAACCAACTGAGCCACTTGGCCGACCCAAGGGACATTTTTCTATATCACGTAGTGTACTTAATGTTTTCAGTGAGTGTGGTGTTCTACCACACTGGTCTGCCCTACGTTCCTCAACCAGGCTCCTTGTCTGGGTGTTTGAATCGCTGGCCGTGTTATGCAGCGTAAGTACCATATCTGTATATATCTTTGAACAAATTGTTTTTCCCCCTTTTGGATTGCTTCCTTTGGGTGTATGTCTAAAAGTGAGATTACCGGTTCAAAGGGTATGAATGACTTTATAACACTTGTTACACATTGCCAGATTGTTCTCTAGAAAACGTGACCCAGTTTACTGTGCACCAGCAACATACTGGCTTCCTGAAAACCCTACCAATGTTAGGTTTTGTTTTTATCAATATTTGCTGATTTGGTAATTGCCAATGGTATTTTTAAAAATTAGTATTAAGTCTTATTTCATGCCTTCAGGGCTGTGTGTTTTCCCAGTTTCTGAGCCCTTTAGAAGCAGCAAATGCCTTGGCAGTTGTATGTAATATATAGAAGTATAAGAGGACACATACTATTCAATATATTAGAGTAAATCTTTGTTACCACAAGTGGGAATACTAGGAAGGCCTGAGATTATCTCTTAGTCCTTCGATTCTCACCTGACATACCTTGGCAGGTGGAGCACACCCTTGTTCCTTTTCCTCTGCTGTCTCAGCCCAGGTGCTGATCAAGGCCTTTCTTAGGGTTGGGAGTGGGGACGGAAATTAACCATCTAGAGACTTAGGCATGAGGACTTGGTGAGTCTTCCAAGTGACACCTCATCTATCAGAGGCTCAAGTCCGCAAGAGCAGCCCTGTTGCATTCTCTTTCTGTGGTCTCACCTTGTATCACCCTCCTCTGGACCTGGCTAATTCAGTTAAAAATAGCTTTAATTAACTAATCTGTGTGTGTTTAAAATTAATTTTTGCTTTTATTGATTTTTAAAAGAGATATATAGATCATTTAATTTATTGAGTACAAACTATGTACTAGGGGCCATGCAAGAAACATAAACAAATTTGATTTATTCTGTACTCTTGAGAGGCTATGAAGGGAGACAAAATGCTATGTACATATACAACTCTAAGGCAATATGCAACACATATTAAATGCAGCGTAATCAAGATACTGGATTTTAGAGGAAGGCAAAGTGACTTCTGACTGAGCTGACCAGGGACGGCTTCATGGAGGTAGCTTTTGAGTTAGATTTTAAAGGATTGGTTGATTTTCCTCAGATTTAGCAGCAAAAGGTGAGGGTCCAAGTCCTGAGCAAGGACTAGGGGGCAGTCTAATAATGAATGTTTTAGTGTGCATTGCTGTTTATTTTATTTTTTTTAAAAAGATTTTATTAGGGAATTGGGGGAGGGGAATAGTGTTGGGGAATTGGGGAATCAGAAACAGACAAGTTGCTGTCTTTTTGTTCTTCAGTTTACTTGTGGAGGACGTTGCTTCACTGGTCCATATTGGTCATCATTGCGCTCTTCCTGGAAGAGGCAGATCGGTCGCCGGCCTCTGGATGGTCGCTCACTGCGGCTATTGGCAGCTCACGCTGGCTGCCGGCCCCTCACGCTGGCTGCCGGCCACTCACTGTAGCCTGTGGCAGCCCTCTGCAGCAGGGGCTGCAGCCTACACTGTTGCTGGGGCTCGCAGCCCAGCTCCAGGTAGAGCTGTTGTTAGCTGTAGAGGGCAGTGTCACTGGCTCTCATATGTGGGATCCGAACCGGGGTCGCTGGCATCCCAAAACTAGCTCTTAACCAATGCGCCACTCGGCCGGCCTGTTACTGTTTATTTTATATTATCTTGTTTTATCTCTTCAAAGCTCTTATGACATAACTGGTATGATCCTCATGCTAATTAGATGGGCAACTGAGTCCAGTAAGTTTTAGGGCTGGATTTGAACTTAAGTCTCTGGCATCAGGACCCAGGTTCTCTCTACATGACTGTACAGTGGGCTGATTAAGTGAATGACAAGGAGCTTGGTTTGTCTCGAGTGTAGGATCCGTAGAAGAAAGTCGCAGAAGAGAAGTCTGGAAGAGGATGGTGGAGCTGGGGAATGGGAAGCTTTGAATGCTGAGTTAAGCAGTTTGGACATGAATTAATAGACGGCCACTAGGGAGATAATGAGGGTTTCTGAAGTGTGCCTTAGAAAGATGGGAGTGGGTTGCAAAAGGAAAGAAATAGGAGAAACACCAATTATGAAGTCCTTGGCTGAGAGCCAGGTGAGATTTGAGGTGCAGCAGTAGAATGGGGAGGAAGGGACAAATGTGAAATGTTTCCAAGGAGAGACTGAGTGAATTTTGGCAAATGACGGTTGTGGACAATGATACAGAAACAGAGATGATGCCTACACCTGGAGACTGCAGCTAAATAGTTTTGGAACTGGGAGGCCCCACATTTTCATTTTGTACTGGACCCTACAGCTTATGTAGACAGACCTGGATGGTGCCATTGGTAGGACCCAGAGTCATGAGGAGGAGGAGTTGACTGGGAAAGGCTGACTCAGATATTAGACAGGTGTGTTAAATGCCAGCAGAACATCAGGGGATGATGTCAGCTAGCTCACGAACCGGACCCTAAACCTGGAGCCTCAGAGGGTGGCAGAGGCCAGAGCAGGGGTGGGGGGATGGGGGTGGGGGCTTTGTAAAGAGCATATACGTCCCTGAGGGGAACATGACGTGATAAAAGAAACCCAGATATTCTGTCTCAAGCAGACCTGTGAGTTTAGTTCCCATTGCAGTCATCTTATTTAAAAGTAAAAAAACTTCATTCCTTAAGAAGTCTTTCCAGCATTTAGATTTTTCTAATTCAGATTTGCAACTTCCCAAAGGTGGGATTGTATTTTTACTCTCACTGTCTTAAGTATTTCCAACACTTAGTCCTAAGACTTAGTCATTTTTTCCCCTTTAATTTAACACAACCTCTGAGACTATTGGCATTTACCGTTTCTTTCATTCATGATGTAACTGACCCAGTCCATAAATCTTATTTTCAAAGTGTTCTGGCCTGAGAGACTGTGAGAAGAGCTTAGAATCATTTCAATTAATTGACGATATTCTGGTTTAAATGTAAAGTAGTGGCAATGGTAGAAAACTTGTTGGGCAGGCAGGGGATGTTATCTTGTAGACCCGCCTTCAGAGTTGAGTCAGCTATGTCATTCACAGTTCATAATGAAAACAGGTAAGTTCTAGGTGTAGGCTCTTAAAAAATTGTCTAGGAAAACTACTAGAAAATGAAATTAAATGCAATTAAGTTCTCTCTGGACGAGGACCAGGGTGGAATATGCACGGCACACTTCGTTAAGAAACATGACTTGCTGTTGCCTACTCACACTAGATATCTGAGGTTGGTCGGAGGAGAGGAGATTTTCTTGTGGGACTTGCTGGCCGGGAATGGAGTCATTTCTAACTCAGATAGTAACTGACCGCCTGGCCACACTCCAGGTGTATTTTGCCTTAGGTTTCTGTCACACCGTGTAGAAAGGAGACTTGAGGAACATAACAGAATGTTCTAGTGCTTTGGATGCATAAAGCACAACATTTGTATCAACCACTATTGTTTTGGAGCAGGTTGGCAGCGTCTATGTGGGCGTGTGTGTTGACTCACGTGCCCATGTGGTTTATCTCTCAGAACTCAGGTCCCAGATTGCTTGCTCTCCTGTGATTGAAGCCCAGCTGAAAGTGCTAGAAGTGCAGTGACCCTGGTGGAAGAACCAGTCAAAGCAGGGGGTGGATGAAAGGGAATTGATAGTTGTGCAAGAGGGTGTCTGCCTTGTTTTGTAAGTGACGACTCCCTTACCCTTCCAGTAACTGTTTCAGCTGTTAATATCATTTGGCTTCATTTACAAGGTCTGTGTTGAAGCAGATGTCAAGGTTTAAGGCAGTATTTCAACCATGCTTGTCTGTTGTCCTGCTGGCTGGGATAACGGAAGGACTGGCTCACTAAAAAGAAAATTTGATATCTAATAATTTATAGGAAGAGGAGGAAAAGGGCAGTTTAACTCAAGCGTTTTTCCTCAGAGTTTGAGAAACAGAAGCCATGTAGTTTTTTGTGTTTTTTTTTTTTTTTAATCCTATGCCAACACACTGGACAGAAGGAGACTTGCTAATACCAGAGGTCAGGAATCACAAAAGAGCAATGTGTGTTTTGGTATTCATTTCAAAACATACTGTTTTCCATAAGTTAGTGTTCATTTGTTATGTGTAGGCTGTGGTAATTAGTTTTGTATTGGTGGTGCTTGTTTTATTTGTTTATCTTTTTAACTTTGATTAGGAAATAAATACTGAGCCACTTAAAAGGCAGACTATTATTCTCTTTGGAAAAAAAAATGGGTAAGAGTTATGCTTAATCCAATTAATCTGTCTTCTTCCTGTAATTCATTATGATGACTTTGGGTGTCTGGTAGCAATTGAGAATGGGTTTGGAAAAATGTCAGGGCAGGTCCGGCCGAGTGGCTCAGTTGGTTAAGAGTTGGCTTAGAGCACAAGCTCTGAGCAACAGGGCAGCTGGTTTGATTCCCTCATGGGCCAGTGAACACTGCATCCTAGCTGAGCTGTCGAAGAGCTGCCAACAGGTGGCAGGATGGCTCAGCTGGTGTAACAAGATTGCCTTTTCAAAAGTGGGCTATGCCCGCCTGCAACTAAGAACTTGGCACCTTCAGCTGAGCTGCAGCCCGGATGGCTGAGTGGATAGGGCATATGTTTTTAACAACAAGGCTGCTGGTTCAACTCCTGCATGGGATGGTGGCTACGCCCACCCACAACTAAGATTGAACACAGCACCTTGAGTTTAGAGGCCACCAGCTGCCAACAGGAAGCCAGATGGCGGATGGCGCCCTCCGCAACGAAGATTGAAGAACAACAACTTAGCTGGTTCCCTTCCCCAATTCCCCAATTTAAAAAAAAAAGACTTAAAAAAAAAGAAAAATGTCAGTACAATGTAATCCCTATTATTTATGATCACTTAAGAGGATACATTAATCATTGGTCATTAGTCTTTGGATAATTACTCTATTTAGCTGGAAATATCCTGAGTTTTTTGGAAAGTAAGTCAGTGAATTAATAGAACTGTCAAAATTGATCAGCTTTTCTAAGTCTAATAATAAGTGAATGGAAACTAGTTGCCTTCAGCCTTTTCTCCCCTGTACTATAGCATGATCATTCTATAACTCTGCAAACTGTCAATGGAACAATAGGGAAAATACGACATTAATACACTACCTTATGGTTTTCAGGTAGGAGTTCTCAGCCTTACCCCAGCTGAGGATTAACAAAGATGCTGTCACAGGTAAAGGCTTGTGACCTATATATGTGTTTTGGGTTATTAAAATTAGGCAAGTTAGTAACACTATAAAATTGGTTTGAATATAGATTGTTTAAGATGTGAGTATTTTTTTATTTTTATTTTTGAGGGCAATGTCACTGGCCCTCATGTGGGACCCGAACCGGGGCCGCTGGCCTCCCAAGCCAGTCCTTAACCACTGCACCACTTGGCCGGCCCTGGTTGTGAATCTTTTGGTGACAGCAGTTCCATTTATTTATGCATTAAATAAATATTTGGAAGGAGTCAACGTTATTTAAGTACTCTGTTTATTGGAGTGGGTGTGGTACTAAAGAAAAACATACATTTTAATCCCGAAGAAATAAAAAAAGGAGGAAGTCCTTGCCTTGTATTGTCCTCACAGGTACAATGTTGCAAAGGCAGACCAATGTTCATCTTTTGGAGTTTGAGGTCTTCATTCAGGAGGCCCCCAAAGAATCTTTATATTCGAGAGTAAATGAGATTGCTATGCAGTGGAATCAGAGACATACCACTTATTTATCGTAATCAGAATACTGCCATTTTTAGCATAGGGAATATAATCAATAATGTGCTAATAACTGTGTAGTGCCAGGTAGATTCTGTTGAATAACTAGGATATACACCTGAAACTAATATAATATTGTATATTAGCTATATTTTCATGAAAATCTCAAAAAAAAATACTGCCATTTTGATAATAACAATTCACATGTTTATGTTGTAAACTGTTTCCTTGATAAGGTTTCTGGAAATAAAACTATAGAACTAAAATATAAATTAGGACTTTAGAAAATAAATGCAGATTTAGAAATCTTAAGTAGGGCATATTTTAAAAGGCTTTAATTTTTAAAAGTCAGCTTTATGAGGGATAATTACATATAAAATTCACCAATTTTAAGTCTACAATTTGATGGGTTCTGACAAATGTACACAGTCATGTAAGCACCGTCACAGGCATGATACAGAGCCTTTCTGTCCACCACCAAGATGGTCCCATTTGGCCCTTTGCAGTTAGCCTCCTATACCTCAGCCCCTGGTGACCATTGATCTGCTTTCTGTCACTATAGTTTTGCTTTTTCTAAAATATTTTTGTAAAGGGAATCATACAGTATGTTTTCTTTTTTGTCTAGTTTTCACTCAGCATGATACTTTTGAGATTCAACCATGTTTTTGCATGTATTGGTAGTTCATTCCTTTTTATTGCTGAGTAATATTCCATCGTGTGACTGTAGCACAATTTTTTATCCTTTCACATGTTGGTGGATATTGCTTGTTTCCAGTTTTTGTCTTGTGTTTATAGTTCTGCTGTGGACATTTGTGTACAAGTCTTTGTTTGCACATACGTTTTCATTTCTCTAGTGTACTTTATTATTATTTTAGTTCTGTGCGCTCATCTGTATTTTTACATTTCACAAGAGAATAATACTGTATATTTAGTTAAAAGAAATTGTGACTGAATTAGGAGGTGAAATAGTGAGGGGACTCTGGAAAGACAGGTTTTTCACTTGGGTGACTGGGCGAATGGTGGCACTGCCAATCTATAGTCGGATACAGCTGAGATTTCCTGTTTATAAAAAAAGACTGAAGAGGGTCCATTGAAATGAGTCAGTGGGAAATCACTGATGACTTTGGCCAGTGTACACTTAATTGGCCTGGGTGTGCAGGGGGTGGGGCATTCACTGTGGAGCAGTGGATGGCAGGTAGAGATGGAGGTGCAGGCTAAGAAGTGAGGCAGTGACGTCAAGGGGACAAATAGAGTGGGAGCTAGAGGAGGACTAGGGTCAAAGGAGGGTAATAATTTAATTTGTTAAAGATGGGAGTAGTTTGAGGAGGAGCCCATGGAGAGGGAGAAGGTGAAGTTACGAAGTGGCTGAATGATGGACTAAGGTGGGTGAGCAAGTCAGAGGTGAGGGAGTCCTGGAGCACTGGGCAGGGGTGTGGGGGGGGGTGTTTTGCCAGAGGCACCGCCTATTCGGTGCCTGCCCAGAGAGAAGAAAGAACTAGAGCAGATGGGGTAGGGAGGGGGAGGATCCGGGCGCTGAGGGGGCCTCTGTTTTCTCGGAGAATTTCTTTAAATGTGGTGTGTGGGGTTGAGTAGCAGATTTGGAGTGGCAAAGATTTGGGAGCTGATGAGTGAAAAGGAAACAGATTGATAACAATTCTGAGAACTCAACCAGATTGGAAACCATGCATTTGTATGAAACCAGTTTCTAAGGTTGTGGCCCTCACCGCCCACCCCCAACTGTGTTCTACAGCCGGATATGTGAGCAGGAAAGGGGGAAGGTGAACAGAACAATTGTCACAAGGCTAGAAGAGAATAGAAGCAAACTAATGTCATGGTTTCTGTCTGTTTTTCAGCCCTGTGCTTTTTGGTTTCCACTTCTCTCCACCTTTTGTACACCATTCTGAGAGTTGGAAGTGTTCATGTTTTAAGTCTTTGGGGAAGTTCATTAAACATTTAACAATTGAATGCAATTTTTTACGCTATTTAAAAAAATCGTGGTAAAATATGGATAGCATCAATATTTTACCCTATTTACTACAATTTTACCCATTTTAAGTGTCCATTTCAGTGGCATTAAGTATCTTCACAGTGTTGTGTGCCCATCACCACTGTGCTACAATTTTAACTTGAGGCATGATTTTGTCATCTCTTTTCCTCCCTTTGTATCACTTGTGATCTATAAATTCGACATAGTCCTTTGCAGTCTACAGTATTTCTATTTTTGAAATTGAGGTATTGATAACAGTATGTACTGAGCTTAACTTTGGCAGATGCTGTGCAAGGCACAAGTTGTGGCATTAGCTTTCTTACTATTTAGTTGTAATTATTTGTTAATGTCTCTTTTCCTTACTAGACATTTAAGCCATAGCTGCAAGGCTTGTCTGTCTGGTTTACAGTTATATCTGTACCGTTCCGCACAGTGGTTGGCACAGAGTGGGCATTCAGTGAAGCTTTTGAACAAATGAAAGTCCTTCACTGAAGAAATGTATTTGTTGTTTAGTAAGTTCTTTCTGAATGCTTCGTATGAGGCAGGCCAAACCTGTATTTACACATTACTACAGATTGTAGGGCATGGCACATTCCGATGTCTAGTTCATTAGTAGAAATCAAAAAGGGTTTATATTTGCAATTTCATCGGGGAGGGTATTAGGGCAGACTGTGCATTAAACAAATGGTTGTACAGAATTGGCAGCAGTAATCCCGAAGATTGAAGGCTGTAGGTTAATTAGGATAACTTGACAGAAAGCGAGTTAATCAAAATTGAGAGCTGAAAGAATGTTCCAATAATTTATATTCAAACACACTTCAAATATATCAGCAGTTAACAGGAACATTAGTTGCAGAATGCTCCGAAGCGCCAGCATGCCAGCGGACTTCATGGTTTACAGAATGTCCTGGAGAAGGAAAACCAATAAAATGGTTTGGGGCTGTTTGGTGGCATTACCCTACAGTAAATAAAATACCCAAAAGTTTAAAATATTACCTTTGTGAAAGATAAAAAGGTACAATTTATTAGTAAATTAATTTAGGAATTTTTCTTTTATAGTAACATTTATGAATGAATTCAATAGTATTGTTTTTATTTAAAAATATGCTTAAATGTGAACATTTCTCTGTTAACTGGTATTAGATGTATAAGAATAATTGCAATATGTCCTCTAATTCTGGTGTGTATATTTGTAGAAAAACCTATTGAGGCCCTTTAAAGAAAAATAAAATCTGCCTCCAGCAAGGTATTTTCAGATCATATGGAAAGAGAAAAGAAAATGCTATCAGGAGCTGTATAGTTCTATCATTTTTCTTGCTCTTTCTAACTCTCCTTAATCTAAAACTGGAGTTTGGTTTTAGGTACCAGTAATGGAAATTTTCTTATGTTCCATTAGCAAAATCTAATAGTGCCGGGGCTATTATAGCCTCTGTGTGTGTGTAGGAGAGTGGACAGACAGTGGACATAGGTCTTTGAAATGACTTTCTCAACTAAAGTAATAGAAAGAGGAATAGAAATGAGCAAGGAGAGAGGGGAGTGAAGATGAGGTGAGGGGGAGGGCAGGGAGAAGCTGAATCAGAGGAAACAAAGACTGAGGCTGCAGTCTTGGTTATGTAAATGCAATTTCTTTGTGTCTGCATCAGTGTGGTCTGCCCCACCATGATGCTGCTGTTTCACCCACTTTGAGTGAGTGAGAGGAGTTGGCTGTGTAAAGGCAGGATCTGGGTTTGGTCCCTGTTTGGCTGACATGAGCAGGTTGCAGTTCAAACGGGGCCCTGGAGTAGCAATAGCACTGATTTCCAGGAAACACTTCCCCTGTCATTTTTATTCCTGAGTTACCATGTCTAATTATTCACATGTCTGCTGCCCCCAGCTACTCACAAATTAAGCAAGCAGCATCTTCTGTTTCTTAACTTCTTTTTTCTTCTTCTTATTTCCATCTTGCTTGTTACTCCTTCTCTTCATTTTAGTCCGTGTACACACATTTGACCATAATGGTTACCATTTTCACTAGTAAGCATAGTGACTTCCTCCTTACTTACATGACTCCTAATCCTATGGTGTGTGATGGTGAATTAAGACATTTAAAGATGTTTCATACATATTATATGTCACAATATCAGTAAATCTCAAGACCGTGGTATTGAGTAAAAATTCAAAGTTGTAGAATGTCTAATATGATACTGTTTACATTTCGTTGGGAAAACTGTATAAAACAGTACTACCACATTTCATGGAATCTAAAACACTACGATGCTGAGATGCACATTAATTTAACATACACTGCGAAAGGGGGAAAACCTGCAGATTAAATTGTGATGTCATGCTTTATTATGGATTATAAGGGGCATCCCAATTTTAGAGATGTTACAATGTGAACAAAATATGATCTAGAATTGCAGACATAAGGTAAATATACAGTAAAACCTTGGATTGTGAGTTTTCCGCAAGACAAGCAAACATTTCTAATACATTTTTTCTGTTTTTCTTTTTTTTTTTTGAGGATAGTGTCACTGGCCCTCATATGTGGGATCCGAACCAGCGCCGCTGGCATCCCAAGCCAGCTCTTAACCAATGCGCCACTCGGCCAGCCCCATTTCCAATACATTTTAACATGGTAAACGAGCGATGTCTTGCAATATGAGTAGTTTGTTTCTGAAACGAATTATGCTTGCAAACCAAGCTGTATTTTATTGAAACATACTTACATAATAAAAATATAAAAACATTTATGGAAATGTGGTTCATCTCTGCAAAAAGAGGGAACAGAGGACAGGGCCGTGGAGGGGCCTCAACTCTATAACTCATTTTAAAAAATTTGAAGCAACTGTTGCTTAAGTAAGATTAGACAGAGCTGGTTGGTGAGTTCCTATAATTTTTTATATGCTTTAAATATTTCCTAATGAAAAGTATATATTTAAGAGCTACATAAAAAGCAAATTGCAAAAGTCTATATAGTGGATTCTCTTTTATTTTCTAATAGTACTTGATTTCATGTTCTTTCAGGCTTTTTCTTATGTCCATTATACCATAGCAGTAGGTTTTTGTTGTTGTGCGAGGGCAGGGGGTTTCTACATCTCAATTTTTGTGTATGAATTAAAAGATGTATCATCTATTTGCAATGATAAAAAGGGGAAAGTAATGAACAAGATATCACAGAGTGAATAGGATTGACCGGCATTATTTCTTGCTATTAATAGTAAGAAGTAAGTTAGTAAATAGTTAGGAAATATTTCTATTATGTTTCTTTGAAACCATTTTTCTGGCTGTTCCCTTATTCATTCTTGACATCATTTATTTATTCATGATTAAGAGTCATGGTGTCTAGAGAGGAATCAGGTCTTGAGAAAAAGAATTATTGTACAAGTTGAACAAAAATCATTACTATCATGCCTAGAAAGCTGATAGATACTTTTATTTTATTTTATTTTATTTTTTTTTGAGGGCAGTGTCACTGGCCCTCGTATGTGGGACCGAACCGGGGCCGCTGGCTTCCCAAGCCAGCGCTTAACCACCGCGCCACTCGGCCGGCCAGATAGATACTTTTAAAGTAAGGTCATGAAACTTACAAACTCTTTTTTTAATTGGGGAATTGGGGGATTAGGGGAGGGGAACAGCTTTGGGGAATCGGAGGAGGGGGACAGAAAAGTTGCTGTCTTTTTCAGTCTAGTTGCGGAGGACATTGCTTCACTGGCCCATGTTGGTATCGTCATTGCGCTCTTCCCGGATGAGGCAGATCGGTCGCTGGCCTCTGGATGGTCGCTCACCGCGGCTATTGTCAGCTCACGCTAGCTGCCGGCCATTCAACTGTAGCCTATGGCAGCCCACTGCAGAAGGGGTTGCAGCCTATACCATCACTGGGGCTCGCAGCCCAGCTCCAGGTGGAGCTGTTGTTAGCTGTAGTGTCACTGGCCCTCATATGTGGAACCCAAACCGGGGCCGCCGGCTTCCCAAGCCAGCGCTTAACCACCGCACCACTTGGCCAGACCCTACAAACTCTTTTTTTACCCTTTCACTGAAAGCTCAAAAGAGTGCTTGGCCCTCGTACCACCAGATAATAAGACCATGGTAGAATATTTGCTTAGTATGCCTCAAGCAGCGAGGAATCTAAGGACTGAAAGGAGTATTTGTTTTATCGCACTGCCTTTAGAGACCCTTCACCTTCTACATCCATGAAAAGGAAACATTTTTCATATCCCATAATATTATTTTAGTATCACACTTTGGTGTTTTATAGTATTTAATGTTAGATTACAAAAGAAGTTGGTATTTAAAAATGCCAAATATAGGGCCGGCCGAGTGGTGCGGTGGTTAAGTGCTGGCTTAGGAAGCCAGCGGCCCCGGTTCAGGTCCCACATATGAGGGCCAGTGACACTGCCCTCAAAAAAAAAAAAAGCCAAATATAGACACACCATTTGACCTAGAATGTCATGCCTTAGGATCTTGCCAAATGACTCATAAGAAGAAAAAGCGATATGCATGAAGATCCTCATTGTACTATTACTGTAAGAAAGTGAAGCGTTGGAGGGAATTTAAATGCCCTCCAATACACAATGGAGAAATAAATAATAAATCTCTCCTTTATGAATTTTGTTGCAACTGTAAGTGACAACTATTCCTGTGTACCACCATGGAAAATGTTTGATAGTGAAAATAGCAGGATATACCACATGACTATGAGTAAAAAGTCATGAATTTGAATAAAGATGACGGGAATATGGAAAAACAACAGAAAAAGTTGTATCGGAATGGTACAATTTTGAGTAAATTTCTTCCCTCACCATTTGTAAAAAAATTTGTATGTATTTGTTTATTTATGTATTTATTTTTAGCTGAGCCATCCTGCCACCTGTTGGCAGCTCAGCAGCAGCTCAGCTCAGGCTGGGCATCGAACTGCTGTTGCTCAGAGTTCAGTTCACACTCTTGAGCGTGTATTTATTTTTTGAGGAGAGCCAGATCCTTTAAAGAAAAACTTGTATTCCTCTTTAAGAAAATGTCAGATGGTATAGGATAGGGAATATTAGAAAACTGCAAGTAGTGGCCCTTTTGAAGATAAAACAAACGTTTTAAAAGATGATTGCTTTAGGGCTGGCCGAGTGGTGCAGTGGTTAAGCGCTGGCTTGGGAAGCCAGCGGCCCCGGTTCGGTCCCACATATGAGGGTCAATGATACTGCCCTCGGAAAAAAAAAAAAAAAAGATGATTGCTTTAGCAATGCACATATTGATTATGTAATTTTATATGTTAGAAGAAAGTTGGTCTCACGCAGTTGTGTGGAAATCAGAATATTGAAGAGGATTGGTAAAAGGAAGTGGGAGGATCAAAGCCAGTGTGACTGGCTTATTCTTTTGTACTACCAAATAAACCAAATTTTTGGACTGTGTCTGCTTTACTCAATATTTGGTTATTTGCTTTGAAGCTATTTGTTTGCAATAATGTCATTAACATCCTCAACAGAGCCAAAGTCTGACCCTGAGACAGTAGAATCTTAACTAATTTTATTATTTCAGATATTCCCCCTTAGCCTTGGTTTCTTTCTCTACAGTTTTAGTTACCCCCAGTCAACCACAGTCCAAAAATATTAAAGAAAATCTCCAGAAATAAACAACAAAGTTTTAAATTGCGCACTGTTTTGAGTAGCAGGATGAAATCTCGCGCCACCTCGTTCTGTCCCGCCAGGGACATGAATCATCCCTTTGTCCAGCATGTCTGTGTTGGATATGCTACCCACCCCTTAGTCACTTAACCATTTTAGTTATCAGATGACTGTCAGGGTATTGCAGTCCTGTGTTCAAGGAAGCCTTAGAGTAGCTTAACACTACATTACAATGCCCAAGTCATTCACTCCCTTCATCTCATCCCATAGGCATTGTATCATCTCATGTCATCATAAGAAGGGTGAGTATATAAGGGTGATTAAGATATTTTGAGAGAGCCCACGTCGATATAACTTATTACAACATTGTTATAATTATTCTGTTGTATTAGTTATTGTTAATTTCTTACTGTGCCTAATGTATAAATTAAACTTCCTTAAGTGTGTATACATTGGAAAAATATAGTATATGTAAGGTTCAGTATTATCAGTCATTTCAGGCATATGCTAGGGGTCTTGGAACGTATCCCCTGCGGATAAGGGGAACCACTCTATATAGAAATCAAATCTTTTGAGGACATGGGATCAGTCATTTCTCTATACGTATTTCTTTTTGATTTTCACGTTACCGCTGATTCATAGCTACCAAATAAAAAGTCCCATAATTAACTCATAGTTAAATCATCTTGCCATTATAGGTAGAATGAGCCTGGTGATGATGGGGGAGAAAATAGAAAAAGACTTAGTAGACTGGAAATTTTAGATCTCTAGGGCCTTGCTCACCAATTAATCCAGCTCCTTCACTTTACGGGTAAGTGAATAAGTCCTAGAGACTCAGGTAATGAATCTGTGTCTTGGTACTCCAAATCTAGTGCCCTTTCTATTGTACTGCAAGGAGAGAAGGAAGGAAAGGGAGGGCAGAGCCAAATTATTGACATTTTAGGGGCTACTTTTTCAGGAAGGACAGAATGTTGGACTTGATGTCATTATCATCCTAAGTTATAGTTTTTGTAAAGACTATCTTCCCACAATAGAATTAGGTAAAAGACATGAACAAACAATTCAAAGAAAAAATATAATAAACATGAAAAATATGCAATGTAATTGAAGAAATGTAAATAATAAAATAAATGCATACTGCTACCTGAAAGTAAAACGTTTACATACACACTTTGTTATTATATTTACATTGGCCTTATAGGGCTTCTTATTGACAATCAACTTTAATTTTAGAAAATGTACTTACAATGGAAAAAAAACTGATGCAAATAGTAGAAGACAAAGTACAACCTGGTCAATACATTTCATGAAAGTTGTGGTGACTTTAAACGTGTTTCTGCTCATTCATTCAGTCCTATCTAGCACCCACTGATGAATGATGGATCTCAGATGGTGTTTACTGACAATGAACCAGTAAGAAGGAAGGTATGAAGGGCTCAAAGCAATTGAGAATAGGTATCAGCACCCAATTTTACTTTCCACTCCTCACCACACAACCAGAGCAGCTGGCTTAGAGCTGAGGAAATGTCCTCATCCCTGTTCAGAAGCTACTGCAGGGTCCCAGGAAGACAAAGTCAAGGAATGAGAATAATCCAAACAGGATGGGACCAAAGGCAGCAGTTACTGAAGGGCATCATGCTAAAAAGACAGGGGTGGGACTTTGCTTTGACTTGAAGCCAAGTATGGTTCAGTGAAGCCATGATAAAGGGGACTGAGCGGGTCACTGGTCCTTGGCAAACATCTTTTTTTTTTTTTAAAGATTTTATTGGAGAATTGGGAGAGGGGAATAGGGAAAGGGGAACAGACTCATTGCTGTCCTTTTGTTCTTCAGTCTAGTTGTGAAGGACATTGCTTCACTGGCCCATGTTGGTATCGTCATTGTGCTCTTCCCAGATGAGGCAGATCGGTCGCTGGCCTCTGGATGGTCGCTCACCGCGGCTATTGTCAGCTCACGCTAGCTGCCGGCAACTCATTGTAGCCTATGGCAGCCCATTGCAGAAGGGGCTACAGCCTATACCATTGCTGGGGCTCACAGCCCAGCTCCAGGTGGAGCTGTTGTTAGCTGTAGAGGGCAGTGTCACTGGCCCTCATATGTGGGATCTGAACTGGGGCCACTGGCGTCCCAAGCCAGCTCTTAACCAATGTGCCACTTGGCTGGCCCCTACAAGCTCTCTTTTTTTTTGACGGCTGTGTCACTGGCCCTCATATGTGGAACCCAAACCGGGGCCACCGGCTTCCCAAGGCAGCGCTTAACCACCGCACCACTCGGCCAGCCCCTACAAACTCTTTTTTTACCCTTTCACTGAAGCTCAAAAGAGTGCTTGACCCTTGTACCACCAGGTAATAAGCCCATGGTAGAATATTTGCTTATTATCCCTCAAGCAGTGAGGAATCCAGGGACTGAAAGGAGTATTTCTTTTATCGCACTGCCTTTAGAGACCCTTCACCTTCTACATCCATGAAAAGGGAACATTTTTCATATCCCATAATATTATTTTAGAATCACACTTTGGTGTTTTATAGTATTTAATGTTAGATTACAAAATAAGTTGGCAAAGTGTATTTAAAAATGCCAAATATAGGGCTGGCCGAATGGTGCGGTGGTTAAGCACTGGCTTAGGAAGCCAGCGGCCCCGGTTAGGATCCCACATATGAGGGCCAGTGACTCTGCTCTCAAAAAAAAAAACCCAAATATAGACACACCATTTGACCTAGAATGCCATGCCTTAGGATCTTGCCAAATGACTCATAAGAAGAAAAAGCGATATGCATGAAGATCCTCATTGTACTATTACTGTAAGAAAGTAAAGCGTTGGAAGGAATTTAAATGCACTCCGATACAAAATGGGGAAATAAATAATAAATCTCTCCTTTATGGATTATGTTGCAACTGTAAATGATAACTATTCCTATGTACCACCATGGAAAATGTTTGATAGTGAAAATAGGATGTACCACATGACTATGAGTAAAAAGTCATGAATTTGAATAAAGATGACGGGAATATGGAAAAACAACAGAAAAAGTTGTATCGAAATGGTAGAATTTTGAGTAAATTTCTTTCCTCATCATTTGTAAAAAAAATTTGTATGTATTTGTTTATTTATGTATTTATTTTTAGCTGAGCCATCCTGCCACCTGTTGGCAGCTCAGCAGCAGCTCAGCTCAGGCTGGACATCGAACTGCTGTTGCTCAGAGTCCAGTTCACACTCTTGAGCATGTATTTATTTTTTGAGGAGAGCCAGATCCTTTAAAGAAAAACTTGTATTCCTCTTTAAGAAAATGTCAGATGGTATAGGATAGGGAATATTAGAAAACTGCAAGTAGTGGCCCTTTTGAAGATAAAACAAACGTTTTAAAAGATGATTGCTTTAGGGCTGGCCAAGTGGCGCGGTGGTTAAGTGCTGGCTTGGGAAGCCAGCAGCCCTGGTTCGGTCCCACATATGAGGGTCAATGATACTGCCCTCAAAAAAAAAAAAAAAGATGATTGCTTTAGCAATGCACATATTGATTATGTAATTTTATATGTTAGAAGAAAGTTGGTCTCACGCAGTTGTGTGGAAATCAGAATATTGAAGAGGATTGGTAAAAGAAAGTGGGAGGATCAAAGCCAGTGTGACTGGCTTATTCTTTTGTACTACCAAATAAACCAAATTTTTGGACTGTGTCTGCTTTACTCAATATTTGGTTATTTGCTTTGAAGCTATTTGTTTGCAATAATGTCATTAACATCCTCAACAGAGCCAAAGTCTGACCCTGAGACAGTAGAATCTTAACTAATTTTATTATTTCAGATATTCCCCCTTAGCCTTGGTTTCTTTCTCTACAGTTTTAGTTACCCCCAGTCAACCACAGTCCAAAAATATTAAAGAAAATCTCCAGAAATAAACAACAAAGTTTTAAATTGCGCACTGTTTTGAGTAGCAGGATGAAATCTCACGCCACCTCGTTCTGTCCCGCCAGGGACATGAATCATCCCTTTGTCCAGCATGTCTGTGTTGGATATGCTACCCACCCCTTAGTCACTTAACCATTTTAGTTATCAGATGACTGTCAGCGTATTGCAGTCCTGTGTTCAAGGAAGCCTTAGAGTAGCTTAACACTACATTACAATGCCCAAGTCATTCACTCCCTTCATCTCATCCCATAGGCATTGTATCATCTCATGTCATCATAAGAAGGGTGAGTATATAAGGGTGATTAAGATATTTTGAGAGAGCCCACGTCGATATAACTTATTACAACATTGTTATAATTATTCTGTTGTATTAGTTATTGTTAATTTCTTACTGTGCCTAATTTATAAATTAAACTTCCTTAAGTGTGTATATATTGGAAAAATATAGTATATGTAAGGTTCAGTATTATCAGTCATTTCAGGCATATGCTAGGGGTCTTGGAACGTATCCCCTGCGGATAAGGGGGACCACTCTATATAGAAACCAAATCTTTTGAGGACATGAGATCAGTCATTTCTCTATACGTATTTCTTTTTGATTTTCACGTAACCACTGATTCATAGCTACCAAATAAAAAGTCCCATAATTAACTCATAGTTAAATCATCTTGCCATTATAGGTAGAATGAGCCTGGTGATGATGGGGGAGAAAATAGAAAAAGACTTAGTAGACTGGAAATTTTAGATCTCTAGGGCCTTGCTCACCAATTAATCCAGCTCCTTCACTTTACGGGTAAGTGAATAAGTCCTAGAGACTCAGGTAATGAATCTGTGTCTTGGTACTCCAAATCTAGTGCCCTTTCTATTGTACTGCAAGGAGAGAAGGAAGGAAAGGGAGGGCAGAGCCAAATTATTGACATTTTAGGGGCTACTTTTTCAGGAAGGACAGAATGTTGGACTTGATGTCATTATCATCCTAAGTTATAGTTTTTGTAAAGACTATCTTCCCACAATAGAATTAGGTAAAAGACATGAACAAACAATTCAAAGAAAAAATATAATAAACATGAAAAATATGCAATGTAATTGAAGAAATGTAAATAATAAAATAAATGCATACTGCTACCTGAAAGTAAAACGTTTACATACACACTTTGTTATTATATTTACATTGGCCTTATAGGGCTTCTTATTGACAATCAACTTTAATTTTAGAAAATGTACTTACAATGGAAAAAAAACTGATGCAAATAGTAGAAGGTAAAGTACAACCTGGTCAATACATTTCAGGAAAGTTGTGGTGGCTTTAAACGTGTTTCTGCTCATTCATTCAGTCCTATCTGGCACCCACTGATGAATGATGGATCTCAGATTGGTGTTTGCTGACGATGAACCAGTAAGAAGGAAGGTATGAAGGGCTCAAAGCAATTGAGAATAGGTATCAGCACCCAATTTTACTTTCCACTCCTCACCACACAACCAGAGCAGCTGGCTTAGAGCTGAGGAAATGTCCTCATCCCTGTTCAGAAGCTACTGCAGGGTCCCAGGAAGACGAAGTCAAGGAATGAGAATAATCCAAACAGGATGGGACCAAAGGCAGCAGTTACTGGAGGGCATCATGCTAAAAAGACACGGGTGGGACTTTGCTTTGACTTGAAGCCAAGTATGGTTCAGTGAAGCCATGATAAAGGGGACTGAGCGGGTTATTGGTCCTTGGCAAACATCTTTTTTTTTTTTTTAAAGATTTTATTGGAGAATTGGGAGAGGGGAATAGGGAAAGGGGAACAGACTCATTGCTGTCCTTTTGTTCTTCAGTCTAGTTGTGGAGGACATTGCTTCACTGGCCCATGTTGGTATCATCATTGCGCTCTTCCCGGGTGAGGCAGATCGGTTGCCGGCCTCTGGACAGCCACTCACAGTGGCTCTTGGCAGCTCACCCTGGCTGCCAGCCGCTCACACTGGCTGCCGGCCACTCACTGTAGCCTATGGCAGCCCACTGCAGTAGGGGATACAGCTATGCTGTCCCGGGGACTCGCAGCAGCCTAGCCCCAGGTTGAGCTGTTGTTCACCATGTTAGCTATAAAGGGCAGTTTCACTGGCCCTCATAAGTGGGCTCTGAACTGGGGCCGCTGGCATCCCAAGCCAGCTGTTAACCAATGCGCCACTTGGCCGGCCAAACATCTTTTGTTTTTACAAACAATGTTATAATGAATTTTTGTGCATATAAATGATTATTATGAGTTGGTAAATTTGTAGCTACATTCCCTAACAGTGGAAATTCTTAGTCAAAGGGCATGTGCAATTTTTCACTGTCAAAAACTTTATTTAGAAATAAAGTTGCAAGAATAATAGGACGAAGAATACCTATAACCCTTATCACCTCTTGTTAACCTTTTATCCTATTTACTTTGTCACCCATGCTTGCTCTCTTGTGTGTGTTTGTATGTATGCATATACACACATGTATTTGAGAAAAGAAAATTTCTGAACCATTTAAGAATAAATTTGAGTATATTATGGCCCTTTCCCCCAAATGCTTAAGTGTGTATTTCTTGAAAATAAGGATATTCTCTTATACAACTGCAGTAAGTTATAAACTTCAATGAATTGAACATGGATACACTTCTCTAATATATATTATCCATATTCCAATTTTGTCATTTGACCCCAAAGTGTCCTTTATGGTCTGTATTTCTAATTTTAATTTAAAATTACTGTATTTTCTCCATAAAGGTGGTTTCACTTTACATTCCAAGAGTAGTACAGGAGAATGCACAATTTACCCTCAACTTCACCAACACAGTATGTTAACACTTTTTGATAATATCTGTTAGAGGAAGAATGACATGTAATTATGACTTGAATTTCTCTTATTATGGGCAAGGTTGAAGAGTTACTTATTTGTATTTTCTTTTTGTGAGCCATCTGTTATATGCTTTATCTATTTTTCTACTGGAATGTTAGCTTTTAAAAAATTGATTTGTAGAAATTACTAATTTATTGAGCACCTCAATCTTTGTCCTGTTTGTCAGTGATATGAGTTGCAAGTATTTTTTCCCAGTTTGTCATTTGCTTTTTGTCCGTGTTTATGGTGTTTGTTTGCATTTGGGGCATTTTGAAACCATGATGTACTGGCAGGATGAATTGTGAATATTTTGTATTATATTTAGATGTCCTAACCAAATCTACAAATGTGCTTAGGATATCAGCAGAGCAGTATAAGAAAGGAAGAGGCGGGTTTTTATCTCTCGGTATAAAGGGGTGAATAAACCAAATCAAACAGGACACATTTATTTTAGACTTCAATAATTGCTACTATCTCCACTGTGCCAGGACTATTATCTCTCGCTCTCAAAGAAAAACAAAACAAAACAAACCAGAACAGTTACAGTGAATATATTTAATGTCTGAAATTTGATCATATCCAGGCCCTACCTAAGGAGAACACTGTAACCTTATTGGTTTGGGAACCATGTATTGGTATGATTTATGGTCTTTATTTGTATTATTTTAGATGGAAAAGGGAATTCCTTTTTTTTTTTTTTTTTTTTTTTTTGAGGGCAGTGTCACTGGCCCTCATATGTGGGATCTGAACCAGGGCCGCTGGCTTCCTAAGCCAGTGCTTAACCACCGCGCCACTCAGCCGGGCCAGGAATTTCTTTTAAAGCTGATCAGGTGCAGTTTTTAAATATGAAGTTGGTTTAAACCATTAAGTAGTATTCATGGGGACAGCCATCATAGAAATTAACTTAAAATATTTAGAAAGATAAAAAATATGCTTATCACTCTAATGCCTGTATCTATTTTAGCAAAAGGCAATTTATACATATCTGCACGTTGCTGAATCATGCTGGTATACTGAAAAGCTTGCTGACATTGTTCTTCCAACATCCTTAATTTGGGTTTCATGAAGCTTTATTTTTGGTTTCCATTTCTCCTTTTTCTGTGTGTAATGCTTTCTCAGAATTTTGGAAAAATAATCAAGTTATTTCCTCTGGGTCTATTTATAATCATAGGCATATACCCAGTGTGAAAAGTGCTCATCAACATAGTTTTAAAATATATTACGTAAGTAACAAAAATGGGTCCCTTCATCAGAGGTTACAGTTGATAAATGGCAGTTTTCCTACATGTCACTGTTTTAAAGATTTAATTTAGTTTATGGACTAATTTAGGGCTAAATAACTTTGGCAGCTTTTGCATTTTCAAAATATGCTTTTCTGTAGTTAAGAATTTCTACATAGTAATATATTTTATACCTTAAATGGAAGTAAAATGTTAGTTGGAATCTATTGTATGCAAATCTTCAGTTCAGACTTACTAAAAAAGAAAAAGCAGACATGATGATTTTGGATTTGTATTACATATTATTAGATTTATCAGACATAAAATTACCCTTTGAAATCGCTATAAACATCTTGAAACACTCAGTTTCTTTAGTTATCTTGTGAACTGGCAATGAATAGTTCACAGACCGACCCTCATCCATGGACCACTTGAAGCATTGGTCTTGATGACTTTAATTTATGCTGTGAGCCAATAGATGCTGTAGATTATTTGACAGCCTTTTAAAAAAGAGGATGAACATCATGCCATAGTGCTGATTATTAGTATTTGAACAAGATATTAGGTTTGTCTCAATCACTATAGAGTGGTCAATGTGAGATTTTTTAAAAAAAGAATTGATTTGATAGTATCTATTTTAGGGTGTCAGGGTTATTTTTCTTCAGAACTTTTGGTATAAACTGAAGTACTCTGAAATAAAGCTTATATTGTGGGGAATATTTTTTTTTTAATGTATGTATGTGGAAATGAGGCAAGTAGGACTTTTATTTCCCTAATGGAAAAAAATACCAAGTGTTTTATCAAATATTTCTGCTGTTTATTCATTCATTCAAAGTATATTTGGCATGTTTATTACCAAGTGATCTTAGAGTATATTATACAACGGGCTTTTTAAAAGTCCAGTTTAAATGAGCCACGGGGTCAAATAATATCTGTAAAATATAATGACACACATTCTTCCCACCCCGTGTTGGGGGAGTTGAGACACCCTATAGGTCTGTATTAGTTAGTTTTATGGCACCAGCGTTATCAAGATTTCACTGTATTTGGAGGAACATAGTTTTTAGAGAAACTCTGTTATTCTTCTATTCCCATTTAAAGCATAGTTTAAAGAAACGTTGTGGAAAGCTACAGACCAACTCCCCCTTTTCCTTGGATTTTTGTGTTGTAGAAGAGGACCAGGTAGAGCCAGCTTCCTGTGCAGTCACGCAGGGCTCTCTCTGTACTCAGAAGCGTCCTGTGCTTGGTTTAATTCCTTGCTTTCAGAATCTTGAAATTCTTTTTTTGTTGTTGTTGTTTTTTTGTTTTTTTAGCTGAGCCATCCTGCTACCTGTTGGCAGCTCAGTGGCTGCTCAGCTCAGGCTGGGCATCGAACTGCTATTGCTCGCACTCTTGAGCAAGCTCTTAACCAACTGAGCCACTCGGCCAGCCCTAGAATCTTGAAATTCTTAATAATTTTGTATTTGACCTTGTTTTGTAAATGAAGTCTGATGGGACAATGGAGCCTGTGCTTGGAGTATGGAGCCATGGCTTACATACACTTCTCTACCTCCTCAGGCCCTGCCTCACGGCCACTGCTGTCCTGAGGTGGCCACTGTGCCATGTTGGGGAGGAGGAAGCCAATGTTGCTGTCACCCTTCACCTCCTGTTGGGACCTAGGTACAGGCTTAGGGAGGGTTGGGGCCAGGTGCCTATGTCTTGCAGTGTTGTGGGGCGTGGCCAACTCTGTTCTAGACTGGCAGCACGCTGCTGGCATGTTTGGTAGGTAAGCCTCTAGCTCACCCTAGTATGTCCATCTGTGGAATTTTAAAGACCCTAGAACATCTCTTGTTTGCCATGGATTGCGATGGCCAGCCAGTGGGTAGGGGAGATGCCTGGCTCTACTTTCCCACAACCCACAAGCTTGGTCTGGTGGGTGATGGGAAGGGTAAACCCAGCAGCCATCAGGCCTGAACATTCACATGCAGAAGGATCCCCACCCCGACCCCTGCTCCTGTGAGCATCTACACAAGTATCCTTGTGTTGGCTACCTGCAGGGGGACACCCTCTGTTCCTCCTCCCAGACTTCTCTCCATCTGGCATGAATTTGTCTCTTCTGGCTGGTGTGAGGCACTTCTGGGGATGAGCTGTGAAATGCAAATTGTGCAATTTAGGTGATTCTCTGTATGAGTTAAATGCTCTTATATTTGCATTTAAAACTAGCATTGCTGGGGCCAGCCATGTGGTGCGGTGGTTAAGCGCTGGTGTGGGAAGCCAGCAGCCCCGGTTCAGGTCCCACATATGAGGGAGGGCCAGTGACACTGCCCTCAAAAAAATAAAATAAAATAAAATAAAACTAGCATTGCACAATATGAAGGGAATGGTCAAATTAATGCCAATAATTAAACTTATTTTTTTAAACTTACATAGTGTCAGTGGCGTCTGTTGATTGATTTCAAATAGAAAGAAAGCTGTCTTCATAAGTGGATCAAACAAACATGCATGAACTCTGACGTGTGATAAAGTGGACCTGTGAAGCATTTTGGTCAGAAGAGTAATCCCACTGAGTGTGCGATATTCCCACTGTATAGGGTACCTTCTGCCAGCACGCTTCTTTATTACACTAAGCATATGATATTTGTGTGAGCATGTAATGCCAGGAAGGATTTCTGCTCCCACCTGAGTTTCTTTCCTGTCCCTGTGTCTGTCAGCTTCCTGGTGTCTGAGCTTTTGACCATGGCTGCCCTTATTGTTGCTTGTTGAGTCCCCCAGCATTGAAAGATAGGGCCATTCATTCATTTATTCATTCCATTCACTGACTGCATGTCCTGCACCTGGAACTGATTCCTCCCCTTGGCTTTGGTCTAGTCCGCTCTCAGCAGTCCCTAGAAACCCTCTTCAGCTGCATTGGCAAAGAAGGTGATACTTTGGGATTGTAAAGATGGAACCCAGAATGCTGGCTGACAGAAAGGAGTGCAGGTTCTGGCTGGACTTTGTCACTGATTTTTCAGGCAAGAGAGAGTTTCATACTTGTTGGACTGCCCAGCAGTGAGAACTGCTGTCTCCACAGTAGGCTGGCTGGAAATGAACCCTGGCCTTTTATCTCACTGTGCCCTTTAAATTAGTTTCCAGGGTACAGTTGAGATTCTTCAGCTGTAGGTCTTCCATGTAGACTTAGCACCTGGCTTAGGGAAGGGCTCTTGTTACCCTGCTCTTATCTAGGTAAGGTCTTATCACACTCAGCAAAGCGCCTGCTTCCTGCTTCCCCAAAGACAACTGGTGCGTTCTGTTTTAGGCTGTTCTGCGTGGTTGGAGACTGTGGCCCATCTCCTGGGAGAGGGGTGCTGAGTGTAATCACTAGGCACCGCTGTTTACTACCAGCTTGTCATTATCGAGACCTATTCCCTTGGGAAAATAAACATTGCCTCACCTGTTCATGGTATAATATTTTTGCGCTTGCCTTTCACTCAACATGTTGTATATTAACTTTCCTTCTGAAAAGATCAGGGTGCCATGGGAGCCGGGTATGACCTGGATCTTATTACCATGTATGTTTTTATCATCAGGTGCTTCTTCGGACTCTAGCCCATTCCTCCCACCTGCCATCATTGAATCAGCCTTGGTTCCACAGTAACTTTGCTTTTGGATATTTATTTCCCCTTATTTGCCCTGTTAAATCTAATTCTCTCATGAGCAACTGTGCCTGATAATCCCCAAAGTAAAGGCCCAGGATGTTTTAATGCTTGCAAGGAAGTCTCTTCAGATTACAGCAGCGTAAAAGAATCCTTTCCCTTTCAGCCTCTCGTTGCTTACTGGATCAATTATTGATTTACTTGTGTAATTCATGTCCACGCTCAGGTATGTGGCAGTGTAGCTCTGAGACTGTGGCTCTCTCTGGAGAAGGATCTGTGTGTCTGATATTAGCCTCCTTCCTCAGTGCCTAATTTAGTGAGGACTAAATTGGGGAGACCTCCTGGCTGAGACTTGCTGCTCCCTCAGTTGTTTCGCTGTTCACTGCTTGAGCCCCAGAGCCAGGACGGGGAGGTGATAGTAACTTTGTCTGATTCTGTTGTGTTCCAACAGACTTATTAATAATCAGGAAAAGTTCCTAAAATTCTTAATTAGGTCTAAGGGGTGAACAGGAGTCTGAGTCAGAGCCTTTTGTCAGAGATCCTTCCCCTGGGGTACTGGATTTGAGTCTTTGTTCTCCTTACTAACTTCTGTGACACTCTGCTCAAGGGGTCCTTTTCTCACCTAAATGCCCTCTTGAAAGAGGTGCCAATATTTATCAGAAAAAGAGCAGTAGAGTTTGCATTATGTTATTATCAGGAAGACACTGACTTGAACCTCCTTCCCCCCGCCAGCCCCTTTTTTTTTCCTTTTAAAATTTCCACGAAGTCCTGGACTCAGAAGAAGCAGGAAAGTTAATCATTTGGAGGTGCGAAAGGGCCTCCGGCTCCAGTCTATCCCAAGCCGTGTTGGGAGGCCCCATTAAAAGCCACACAAACACTCTGGGGTCCTAAGAGAAAACTGCTCTAAATGTAGAATGATTGGGCCGGCCGAGTGGTGCGGTGGTTAAGCGCTGGCTTGGGAAGCCAGCGGCCCCGGTTCGGTCCCACGTATGAGGGCCAGTGACACTGCCCTCAAAAAAATAAAAAATAAAAATAAATAAATAAATGTAAAATGATTTATTTCATCCTACGTCATAAGATGGAGGGGTTCTTGATTGATTAGCAGTGGGCTTTTTAGTTGCCACAAAATAAGTAAACTTCGGGTGACGGGATTGGCCATAGAAATATAAAGGATCCTATGCTTTCAGCTCTTCTTAAATTAGGGACTTTTATCTGCTTATTCCAAACCTAATTATTTGGGGTTGGTTAATGGCTGAGAAATGGACTTTTATACTTATAGTTTGGAAAAAAATTTTTTTTAAAGTTTCTTATTTTCTCCAATAGAGTGCTTTTCCTTCATTGAACCCCTAAAACTTTGTTCTGGCTTAGGTTATTGAGTAGGAATGGTAGAGAGTAATAATTTTTTAGTTTGACCTTTAGTTATGATGTAAAAATAAATCTCTGAAAACATGAAATAGAAAATGTTCTTTAGAGATTTTCTATAGGAAAAACAAATGTTTATAAAGTGTTTATCAACTGTTTGTGTTTCCTACCTCTGCAATTTTATCCATTAATAACTGTCAGAGTTCAAGTTCAGTTCATTGCACAGTATCTGGAAATTTTTCTCACTGTTAATTAGTAGAACTTTGAATCATAAGTGTTGATGATTAAATGGCACAATTCTGCTATACCGGGAAGATAAAAATACAATTAGAAAATATTTTGTTAAAATATTTTAAATTTTATTAATAAAATTAATTTTAACCCTGAATTAATCTTTACTTATGTTTCTGAATTCCTCAGCTAGATCCAGATAGATTGTGAAATTTGTGGAGACTTATTTTACTCTAAGAATCTTCCTGCTTCTAGAACTAACCCCACTAAAGCTCACATTATCAACCTTAAAAGCAGGGTTATTAAATTACAGATAATTTATTAGTTATTTCTACAAAGGTCAACCTTTGTAGAAATGGTAGTGTGTTTTGAGAAAGGATGTGTATGGGCATAGAGAGGTTATCTCTTACTTCCCGTGAAATTTCTGGAAAGCCCTCTTTTGGAAAAGTGGGACACATTTACAGTAACATGTTAAGAGTAACACTGTTGGAAAACTATCTGACTTGATGAGTTCACCAAAAATCTGCTCTCTCCATGTCTCCGTAAATTGCCCTAGGAATCTCCGCAAATTGCTCTTGAAATCTCTTTGCCTCTGTTAAGTTTTTCTAGACGGTTTGAATAAGGGAGTGTAATTTACTGGATAGCTCTATGGTTAAATAGTATTTCTTACAGCTGTCTTCAACCTTGAATATCAATGAAAGTTTGTATTATACTGTATACAGGGTGTGACAATTAAGTTTGCGAACTTGTCACCATGCGCTTATGTTGGCAGCACTGTACAAACAGCTTGGTAAGGTTTCATAACCTTGATATATCAGTGTCTCACAGCTGTGTTCGTGTTGACATGTGGCGGTGTCTTGCTGAGTGGCGTTCATTATTGTTGTTGCGTGTTTTTGTGTGTCATCACGAGAATGTCTGAGCTTGAATTAGAGCAATGAACAAACATTAAATTTCTTGTTAAACTTGGCAAGAGTGGAAGTGAAATCAGGGACATGATAGTCCCAGGTTTTGGGGATAATGCCATGAAGAAAACGGCAGTGTGCAAATGGATTAATCATTTTTCTCATGGGAGAGAACTGCATCACTAATGAAGAGAGTTCAGGGAGGCCAGTAACAAGCAGAACTGATGAAAACATTGCAAAAATTCATCAAATTGTGTGTCAAAATCATCAGCTGACTGTGAGAAGCAAAGGAGACCAAGTAACCATCAATAGAGAAACAGGAAAATCTTAACTGAAAATCTTGGCATGAGAAAGGTGTGTGCATAAAATGGTCCCAAAGGAGCTCTTACATCACAACAATGCACCAGCTCACACGGCACTGTCTGTGAGGGAGTTTTTAACCAGTAAACAAATAACTGTATTGGAACACCCTCCCTACTCACCTGATCTGGCCCCCAATGGCTTCTCTCTTTACCCCAAGATAAAGGAAATATTGAAAGGAAGACATTTTGATGACATTCAAGACATCAAGGGTAATATGATGGCAGCTCTGATGGCCATTCCAGAAAAAGAGTTCCAATTTGCTTTGAAGGGTGGACTAGGCGCTGGCGTTGGCGCATAGCTTCCCAAGGGGAGTACTTTAAAGGTTACTGTAATGATATTCAGCAATGAGGTATGTAGCACTTTTTCTAGGATGAGTTTGCAAACTTAATTGTCAGAACGCGTGTGTGATTAGATTGCCATATGAAAAATATAAAGTTTGTTTACTTCTTTATACTTTCTGGTATATTTTATATAAAAAACACGCTTAATTCTAACTTGACCAACATGTAGGATGGTGTAATTATTGTTATTCTCTTCACCGTACAGTTGAGGAAACAGGCTCAGACTACTAAGAGGTGCCTGGAGAACCTAGGACACAAACCTAGATCTTTGGGCTTCAAACTCCATGTTATTTCTACTGCTCTACACAGAATACTGTTGTATGCTGATTTGCATTATAAATTTATTTATTTATTTTTTTATTTTTTGAGGGCAGTGTTACTGGCCCTCATATGTGGGACCCGAACTGGGGCAGCTGGCTTCCCAAGCCAGCGCTTAACCACCATGCCACTTGGCCGGCACACATTATAAATTCTTAGGGAAGGCAGGCGTGGCAATTGGTAACTTGAATTAGTAGTGGCTTTGTTCAGACACAAACAGATACATATTTTATCATATGTGTTTATATGTATGTAGTAGTTGTCATACATGTCAGCATTATGATCAATAGCGCTTTATTTTTAGATTTATAGTTGAAAACCACTTACTATTTTAGTGGGAATTATCTTAAACCGCTAGAATAAGTGATAGTAATACTATTCAAAACAGTGTTGCAGATTAGTTATTATCTCATTTTTCTCCATGTTGAAGGAGCAGCCAGTGTGTTGGTGTTTAGGTATACAGTTGAAGCTGACTTCACCAAGAGTATTTTCTTGGTATTTGTAGGTCCTCCTTTTGGCACTACTCCTTTGGTTAGCTTCTTCCCATACTGATTATATATGCAGTTGCTACTGAAGAGTAGGTGGGTAAAACATGCGTTGACTTCCACTGAAATATGTGTAGGAGTGTCATATTCACACTAGTACTGACAGCTGTGCCAGGGATGAAGTGTGAGATTAAAGAATTTTATTGCTTACTGCATTTCTTTTTGACCTAGTTAGATTCATGTTAGGCAGTCCACAACTATCTTAGGGTATTATAATAAATCTGCATAGCACTTTATACTTTTCAATCTGTTTTTATATATTTGCTCCTCACAATAAACCTGTCAAGTCAAGTAAAATGACACAGTTAATATCATATTACAAATGAAGAAATCTGACTTGGAGATGGTATATCTCTGTGGTTAAGAATTATGAGTTTTTCTGTCCTTGATAAATCAGACCAGAATCGTGGTTCTACCAGTTACTACCTGAGTGACCGTACAGCAAGTTAATCACTCTAAGCCTTGGTGTTGCAATCTGTATAATGAGGTACCTTGTGAATTTGTTGGATGGTTTAAATGAGATAATGTGTAGAAAGTGTTTAGAACAGTGGGGCATATAGTAGGCAATCAATAAATGCTGTTAGCATTATCATCTCTGGAGGTTACTACTCATTTAACTCAACGAAAATTGAGAGCTCCTTCCATGTGCTAGTCACTGGGGTTGGCATCAGGGACATGATGGTGAACTAGACAGATAGGGTCCTTACTCTAATAGAATTCACATTTTAGTGAGAGAAATGGTAAATGCGTCAATAAGAATTTCATGGAGGGACAAGAACTTTGAAGAAAGTAAAACAGGACAATGCTTGCAAAAGGGATTCTTAGTTTGGGAAATCCTGTTGGAGAAAGTGGCATTTTATCTGAGACATGAGTGGCCCCAGCCAATGTAAACACCTGGGGGAATACCTTTCCAGGAGGTGGAAAACAGATGTACAAAGACTGAGACTGGCAGGATCTAGGTGGCTCAGAACAGGAAGACATGGTCTAGTGTGGAGAGGTGGAGAGACCGGATTGTTTAGGGTCTGTAGGCCAGGGTAAAGAGTTTGGGCTTCTTCCCAGGGTGGGGTGTTGAGCAGGGTGAGGATAGGTCCAACTCTGGGCACGCACTAGATCAGGTGCTGTGAAGGAAACAAAGGTAGCGATGAAACATTCTTTCCTTCCTGTAGTTTAGAGGCTTCAGTGTCATAAAGCGAGTGCATGGCAGATTAGCAGTTCCCGCACTGCAGTGTCCCTGCTGGTGCACTCCTAATCTGATAATGGATGCCAGTTAACACGTATCCTCTCTCAGGTGACATTATGGCTCTTGTGTTCTATTGACAAATCTGTTCCTCTGATAGTCTAAAGGGCAGGGAGGATGGAGGCAGAGTCGGGGAAAAGGAGAAAGAGGCTTATTTCTGAACACTGGATACAAAATAGGGATTAGGAAGTAGGACAGAAGGGAAAAAGCAAGATCCTTTTGTGCAGAGATAAGGGATGCTGCTTAAACTGTGGCTCCTTAAGGTGGCATGGGTGAGCCTGCATGGGCTGGGCCGCTGTGAATCCAGCCCGTGCAACCCCACATGCTGCCACCTTGGCTATCTCACCTAAGACGGCTTATTAGCAGCTTTTCTCATATCCACCGAGGACAAAAGGGGCAGTGAAACCCTTGTGTTTTCAACTCCGAACAGGGTTCCAGTCCCTTGGAAGTCCTATTCTTTGAATCATCCAGCCAGTTTAATGTTAATCAATTACCATTATAGTAATTAATTATATGTAATTATTATAGTAGCTAACATTTATTGAATGCTTACTGAGAGCTAGTTACAAGCTTTTTGACCTCCATTATTGTATTAACCCTTAAACCCTCTGAGGTAGATGCTACTATCCCTCCTATTTTACTGAGGAGGAAAATGAGGCACACAGATGGAATCAATCTGCTTATGGCCCCAGAACAGGTCAGAGAAGCCAGCGCTCAAACCGATGCTTAACCCTAAACTGGAGACTGTGCTCTGAATTGTTCTTCACACTCGAATATGTTTACCAGTTACTTATTGGTTATTTATTGTCTGATAAGAAGGGGGAGTTGTGGCACTCTTTTATTGGGGAAAGTAGACTAGCCGATCTAGACAATACCAGTTGGTTTTAAGAAGAGACATAGAAGTTAATTGCGTAGCACCATGCTCTAAACCTTTCTGTTCTGGAGAGTTCTACCTCTACACCATTAAATGAAATACACTAAGGGAGGAAAGAATGAAGATACATTGTTCCTTATAGAAAGAGACTTACCAGTGAGAGATTGTGATTATCACCTCTTTAGCAGTATTTCATTGTATAGACAATATAATAATAATTATTTACCCACTAATTAATTGTTTTTATTTTTTCACATGCACTTCTAGTTCTTGTGTTCATTTGTCTATAATTTGTACATACTTATAGAATGTTTATTAATTTTTCATTTAGTGTTATGTGATAACAGGTTTCAAAGTTAAGCTGTAAGCCAGTCTCTCCAGTGAAAAGGAAAAGATTGGACTATGAAAAGGTTACAGGGCATTAATAATTGATTGGGGGTGATGTCTACCAGGGCAGCCACATCAGTTTCGGATCTGGCCTTGGAAGGAGCAGCTGTGTGTTTGGACCTTGGAAAGCCTTCATCTTTCCATGCGTTCTGTCAGGCTTCCAAGAAAGTCAGGAGGGAAATGGAAAAATACTGCTATTTGGAACTGATGTGAAACTAACAAGCTACATGAGTTCAGCGTTGCAAAAAAGGAAAAACATTCCCTACCTGATATGGTACTTTCATTGAGGGGAAGCTTTAGTGAATAGGCAGTACATCATTGTCAGAATTATCAATAGTTTGCTTTTTTCAGTGTCTTTAATAGTTACCTACTGGTTATAAAACCAGTTTTATCAGAGTGGAAGAACAAAGTACTTGACAAATACTATTTTAGTGATAAAGCTGGTATTCTGTATTTAAGGTGAGTTTAATTCAAAGTGGTTTTTAAGTTTCAAATTTGTGTAAGGATAGACTAACCACATAACATTGAGAGGCCTCTCTGATCTAATTCCAAACACCCCGGGGATGGAATCACATATTCAGGATCTTGACTGATAGCTTCCCCCATCCAAATTGCTGTATTCCTCTTGTGTCTCTGGATGTGACAAGAGGTAACTTGAGTGAAAGACAATGGGACAAAGTAGAAATCCTGTTAAACCTGTTTGCAGAAGGCCTGAAACAGTTGATAGACAGTTTTTGCTGTCTTTTCTCCTTTATAAAATAAGCAAAGTTCAATGTATTCTTTTTTTTTTGGCTTTAGCTTTGGCACATTGGAACATTGGATTTGATCTGACTGAGGTCATCTTACACAGCAAATCCCTGGGAAAATAATTTACACAAACTAGAATTCCAAAATCAAGGGGCCAGCCGAGTGGCGCGGTGGTTAAGTGCTGGCCTGGGAAGCCAGCGGCCCCGGTTCGGTCCCACATATGAGGGCCAGTGACACTGCCCTCAAAAAAATAAAAAAATAGAATTCCAAAGTCAGATTTTATGTTAAGTTCAGGCCATCACACTTTAAATGAAGGAAGGCTACATTTGCACTATGAACTGGAATATTTAATTATGAGACACATCATTATGTCAAAATATGTAGTTTGCTTTAAAACACTTCTTGGTGTATGCTCTAAGACTTTCCCCCCTTACTTTCATCATAACAAAAATGCGAGACAGCTGTTGGTACTGGAATATATATATATATATATATATATATATATATATAATATAGGTCAGGGGGGATGTGTTCTACGTAAAATGCCACCACACTGGAGTCAGCACAGTGATATTTCTGGGGGAGCAGGCCTTCCTGTTAAATTCACATAAAAGCTTTCTTTTCTACTACGGAAACTTGTTTTTATGACAGTCTTCAGTGAATCTGTTCACTGACACGTGGCCATTTCCTTTGTGTTTACATATAAATAGTACATGGAAGTAAGCATCTTTACCCAAGCTGCTATTTTTTTTTTTTTTGGTGGCCTCTTATCTTTTTTGGGGTGCTCCAGTTGAATGATCATTGACTGTGGGTGCTCCAGTTGAATGACCATTGATTGTGATGCTCTCAGCTCCGGATATCCTGTTGTGTGTGTGTAGAGCTGCCTTGTGGCCTGGTGAACATTACATCTGCCCTCAGGGAGGCTGCAGCCTTACCAGGTGGAAAGGCCACTGCTGTTTGCCAGGTACCTGTTTCTGAGTGCACATCCTCCCTGCTGCCCTCCCTGGGCCCCAGATTTGGATTCCATTCAGCCATCATCCATGCTCCCATCTGCCCACCTCTGCGCTGATGGAATGCACTAGAAGACTAGAGTACCCTTTTCCCACAAGGATAATCTGGGGTTTTTTTTTTGAGGGCAGTGTCACTGGCTCTCATATGTGGGATACGAACCGGGACCGCTGGCTTCCCAAGCCAGCGTTTAACCACCGCACCACTCGACCAGCCCTGTAATCTGTTTTTTAATAGGCAGCAATGTATAGTAGGTAAGAGCATGATTTAAACTGCCCATGTTTGAAACCTGGCCGGATTACTGAATAGCTGTGTCATCTTGGGCAAGTTACTTAATCTCTCTGTGCCTTGGTTTCCTTAGGTAGAAAGTGGACATTAACGATGCCCTCCTCATCGAGTTGTTATGTGGATTAAATGAGATAGTATTTATAAAACACTTAGAACCATGTCTGGCACATGGTAAACATTATACAAGGAAAACTTGGAGAATTCAGAAAAGTTGTATTACTTAGGAAGAGTGGGAAGTAATAAATAAAGGGGACTCTGAGGATGGCAGGGAGGTGTGTGAGGTCAAAGGGCTGAGGCTACAGTCTGGTCTTTGAATCCCTAGCCTGGATGTCTCGGGCATCATGATGGTTCGCTTGTCTTTCCAATTCCTAGGTCTTTCATCCACTGTTGGTAAATCAGTGAATTTCGTATATTTGATGAATGACTCTTCAGCGAGCTGGCCTTGAGCCAGCTCTCTACTAACTAGCTCTGTGGCCTCTTGGAGAGTTACTTAATCTTTGTGAGCCTCAGGTTTCCTCCCAGTGAAATGGCATTAGTATTCCCTCTCTGGCAGCGCTGCAAGGATTAAATGACATCTGTATGTGGAAAGCTCTTGGCCCCGTGTGTACCTGACTGCCGGGGAGCTGTTTGGCTGTTCTTTTCCCTTGGTTCCTTCCCAGCTCTTCTGACAGTGCTGGTATTGATATTTATAGAAGGGCTCTGGGGCCGGCTGAGTGGCACAGTGGTTAAGAGCTGGCTTGGGATGCCAGCAGCCCCGGTTCGGATCCCACATAAGGGGCAGTGACACTGACCTCTTAAAAAATGAAAAAAAAAAAAAAAAGGACCCTGGTTGCCTCATGGGAGGAGCATCCTGGAGAGTTGCTTGGCTTGACTCCAACCCTCCAAAAGCTAAATTCATATATAAACAAAGTGAGTATATTGACTCCGCCTCACCCATACTTTATACCAATTTTAGTTGGAAGATTTATAGTGTCCATTGGGGTTATATATTGTGACCAGAGGTGCTTTTTCATTTTCCTTTTCCTCCTTCTTTTACTGTGAAATGTAACCTATGTACAGAAAAGTGCAAAAACATCCCTGTATAGTTTGAAGGGTAATTATGTACAGGCTTATGAAGATACAGAACACTGCCAGTCCCGCCTGCTTCTAAAGTACAAATGGGGTCCTACATACCTTATGTGATAAAACTGTTAAAATATGCTCCCTACCTGGACAAATAAACCTTTGTCGGGTCCGAGTGTTACAAGCAGGGATGGTTTCGGTGCTGAGGTACCCAAATGAAAGAAAGCCTTGCAGCGTCTTTGACATGAATACAGCAACACTTTATTCAGCAAAGGCAGAACAACAGCAGAACTCAGTTAAACAGCAGCAACAGCAAAGGCAAAGCTCAGAACCCAGCAGCAGAGCAGCACAACACAGAGCCCGCATCCAGTCAAGCAGAGCTGGGTTTTTAATTTTTTTTTTTTTTTTAAAGATTTTATTGGGGAAGGGAACAGTGTTGGGGAATTGGGGAAGGGGAATAGACAAGTTGTTGTCCTTTTGTTCTTCAGTCTAGTTGTGGAGGATGTCGCTTCACTAGCCCATGTTGGTATTGTGATCATTGCACTCTTCCTGGGTGAGGCAGTTGCTCGCCGGCCATTGGACGGCCACTCACAGTGGCTTATGGCAGCTCACGAAAGCCCACGCCAACTGCCGGCCAGCCCCACTGCAGCCTACACCATCGTTGGCGACTCACGGCAGCCCAGCTCCAGATCAAGCTGTTGTTCACCACCTTAGCTGTAGAGGGCACAGTGTCATTGGCCCTCATGTGAGATCCGAACTGGAGCCCTGCTGCTCAGAGCTGGCGTCCCAAGCCCAACCCCTAACCAACGCGCCATTTGGCTGGCCTGAGCTGGGGTTGTTATAACACAATAACAATAGTGTCATGGTGCCAGCACACATGCGCACTAAAAGCAACTCACATAAACAAGTTGTTTTCTTGCAGTCCCACCTGGGCCTGGGGGAGTCAGGGCTGCCGGTCTCCAAAGACTGTAAACATAGCCTGATCCTGGGAGGCCCTAACAGCTGGGCCCCTACAACCTTCATAGCAACAAAATTAGGAAATATGTAAAGATATGATTTTAAATAATTAAAGATTAGCAAAATATAAAAGATGACTAAATTCAATTGTTATTTCACATATCTTAGTATTCTTTTGATAGGCCTGTGATGTTTAGAGGAATAATAAGTAAAAGACATATTCATAAATTTCTGTGTAATTATTCTGTAAAATTATTTACCTTTATTTCAGCAAAATCACTGTTATTATAATCTAGATATTTTGTTGTACTAGCAACATCATCTAGTCACAGTAACGATTTAAGGATTAAAAAATAATGTAATTATATTTGAACTACCATATTTGAATACTTCTCAACAAAAATATAAATTAAATGTAAAAGTAAAAAAATACATATTGTATGATTGCATCTATATAAAGTCTAGAAAATGCACACTAATCTGTAGTGACAGAAAATGAATCATGAGTTGTGTGAGGAGGCACAGGAGGGAGGGATTACAATGAGGCATGAGGAAGGTTTTGGAATGATAGAAATATTCATTATCTTGATTGTGGCAATGGTTGCACAAATGTATACCTTGTCAAAGTGTGTCATTGAGCACTTTACGCATAACAGTTATACTTGTAAAACTGTAAAAAATAAATGAAAATTTTGTTTTTAAATATTATTTTTTCCTAAATATTAAAAATTATTAAGATAGAAAAGCAAGCCAAGACAATTCAGTGAGGGAAATAAGTCTTTTAAACTAATGGTGTTGGGACAACTGGATAGCCACATGAAGAAGAATGAATGAAGTTGGACATTTATTTCACACCATATACAAAAATTAATTCAAAATGGATCAAAGACCTAACTAAAAGAGCTAAAACTGTAAAACTTTCAGAAGAAAACATAGGCATTAATTTTCATGACCTTGGATTAGGCTTCATTTCTTAAATATGACACCAATGCACAAACACAAAAAGCTTCATCAAAATTAAAAATGTTTCTGTTTCAAAGGACACCATCAAAGAAATAAAAAGAGAACCTACAGAATGGGAGGAAATTTTATGCAAATCATATATCGTAAAGGACTAATATTTATAATATATAAAGAAGTCTTACAATTCAACAACAAAAGCACAAGTAACAGAATTTAAAAATGGGCAAAGGATTTGAATAGACACTTCTCCAAAAAAGATAAACAAATGGGCAATGAGCATCTGAAAAGATGCTCTGAAAAGATGCTCAATAATCATTAGTCATTAGGGATATACAAACAGATATCAGAATGACATAACCATTTCACTGCCATTTGACATACCATTACACTGCCACATGATAGCTATAACAAAGGATGAACAATAGCAGATATTGGCAAGGATGTGGAAAAATTAGAACCTTCCTGCATTAGTGGTGGGAATTTTTAAATGGTGCAGCTACTTTGGAAAACAGTCTGGCAGTTCATCAAAAAGTTACCATATGACACAGCAGTTCTACCAAAGAGCATTGAAAAGATATGTGCACGCAGAGCCTTGTGTACAGACATTTATAGTAGCATTATTCATAATAACTGAAAAATGGAAATAACCTAAATGCCTACTAATGAATGAATGGATAAACAAAATATGGTGGTATGTCCATAAAGGGAATATTACTCAGCTACAAAAAGGAAGAATTACTCATACATCCAAGGTACAACTTGGATGAACTTTGAAAACATTATACTAAATGAAAGAACCTAGACACAAAATGGAAACATATAAAATGTCCAAATGACAGAAATAGGTTAGTGGTTGCCAGGGGCTAGGTAGAGGGGAGAGGGCAGGGAAGGAATAAGGGTGACTGCTAATGGGTACAGGGCTTTTTTTTTGGGGGGGTGAAGAAAATGTTCTGTAATTATTTAAATAGATAATGATGATGGTTGCACAACTTTGTGAATATACTAAAAACCCCTGACTTGTATATTATACTTTCTTTTTTTTTCTTTTCTTTTTTTTTTTAAGAGGGCAGTGTCACTGGCCCTCATGTGGGATCTGAACCGGGGCCACTGGCATCCCAAGCCAGCTCTTAACCACTGCACCATTCGGCCGGCCCATGACTTACATATTTTTAAAAGTGAAATTTTATGGTATATGGATTACATCTCATTAAAATAGTTACATGGGAAAAAATCAAAAGGCAAAATACAGAATATAAATCAAGAATTTTAGTTCTTTAAATACAGAGTATTTACAGCTGAATTTATTTTTGAAATTTAACATCTTTCTTAAATAGTTTTATAAAATCAAAACCATTCCAGCATTCAGTGTCTATTAATTTGCAATATAACTAACTAATGTTATGTTTCACTCATATTAGGCCCACCAACATACAAGTATGTATATGTTTTAAGAGTAACGTGAATTGTTTAATGCTGCCAGATGTTTCTCTCCCTGTGCAGTGGCTGGGAATAAAATGCTCATTAGTGAGTGCTGCCAGAATGCCAGAACTGGAACGGAAGAAAAGCGAGAAGATGGATACTCAGGGCTCCTTGGAAATGAAACTCCATTATGCCAGGATCCATTGCAGCCATGCTCTCTTAGAGGAAGGACTTACTGAGTTAATTCGTTTTTCTCTTACCTAAGTGCTTCCGCTGCTCATGTCTGCACACACTCAAGTCCTCTTCGGTGCCAATCTCTGAATTTGGCAGTGGCACAGCCACAATTTCATGGTCTTCAGATGAGATTCCCTTTTGTGTTTAGGATGTAGGACAGCAGATGGGGAGATGGGCTTCTCTGAGGCCTGAACAAGAACAAATGTGCAGAGTTACAAGTCTCACTGTGTCAGTGCTCAGCATCCAGTGCGTTCTTTCATAAGATTTGTACGAGAGTGTGCGTCTGTTATCTGCAGGGGTCCCGCTGTGGGGCTCTAAAGGAGTGCTGCTGATCACATACACTCACCTTTAAGCCTTACTTGATCGTCAGTGTATTTTTTCACTGTTGTACTTTCAATAGATCCCTGTTATTTGAATTTGATTTTGAGATTAAACCGAATGCCAGAGATCATTTTGATTTGGTTAAGATAAATCTTCATGCCATGGCAAGAAGATCAAGATTTCTAGAACACAGTAGAACAGAGCAAAGGGTGGCTGGTTTTTGTATCCTTTCTTTCTTTTAAGCTATTTTTTTTCCCTTCGTCGTCAACTCATCTTAATAAATTCTATTACATAAAAGCTGACCTAGGTCCAGTATCCACTGTTGGGGAGAAATGTGAGAGGCTTGGCTTGCAACCCAGCCTGTAGATGCCGTTGATGATTTATCTTGGCAGTTTAAATGTTATCTCTTAATTTTCTGCTATTCAATAGTAAGTAACTCCCTGGCAGAATTACTGACGGCTCGGAATGCTGTTATGAGAGCATCTTTGTTTAGTTGATAGTTAGGACAGGGCAAAGAGGCATTTGATGCACTGAGATAGAAATCTACCTGTTAGGGTGAAACTCATCTGCGTGAGTTGACGCTTTCTTAGAATATCAAGACTTCTTTGTACATTTGTAGTTTTAGGAGGAGGCGCTCCGGCGTGTCTCCAAAGGTTTGCTCTAGCCGTTTACAGATGCTGGGCTGCGTCTGGTAGTGTGTAGTGGTTCAGGACATGGCCTCCAGACCGCTTGGGTTCCTTTCCCCCACTCCGTATCATTATGGCCTTGGGCATGTTGTTTTACCATTATTTGCCTCAGTTTACCCCTCTGTAGGAAGATAGTAAGAGTACTTCAATCAAAGTTGTTTAAAGATTAAATGAGTAATGCATACAAAGCACCTAAACAGTGCCTGGCACATAGTAAGCACTTAATGTTACTTAGCACAAAACTCTGTAGGAAATGTAACGAAGTTCTGTGTTGGGTTACTGAAGGGGGCAGTTTGAGATTAACTGGAAATTTCACCTTGGAGTTTGTCGGAGACCTAGCTAAATTACTTGTACCTCGATATACACCTCTTTAAATGGAGTAGACAGTTCTTTCTTCCTTCTTGAGGGGAGTGGGGATATTGTAGCCATTTTGAATGATCTTCAGTACTCTGAGCTCTGTGAGGGATAATACTCTATTTTACTTTTTAAAACAACACATGCTACTACTAAGTATTAAATAGCAAGGTAAAGCTTTGTGATGTAAATCACTTTTAAATTCTCCAGATTCTCACCTAGGACTTTTTTTTTTGAGGGCAGTGTCACTGGCCCTCATATGTGGGACTCGAACCGGGGCTGCTGGTGTCCCAAGCCAGTGCTTAACCACCGCGCCCCTCGGCCAGCCCACCTAGGACTTTTTTGAAACACTTGTCTTCCCCTACCTATGCTGGCCTGATATTTACCTCCCTTGGCAGAACTGACATAGCTAGGCAAAACTGCCTCTTCATGGTCGGAACCTTTCTCTAGTTTGCTCTGTAGCAGTTACTTTAGCCCTGCATTTCCCCGTCTTGTTGTCAATATTCTCATTGTTAAAGGGAGAATGGTTGTCTTTATGCTTTTAAGGGTTGAATGTTCTGGCAAGTTAGTAATTGAACTAGGTTTCTAGCTCAGACAAAGCTAGTTACAAGCATGATTGTTTTTTATTACCTGCCCCTTCTTCCTTACTCAAATCAGGAGAGGCTGTATTCTGACTGGGCTTGGGAATCCTACCTCTCTATCTTTGATATCTGACCCACAGATTCAGTATATTCCTAGGAATTTGGATCAGACTTCTCACATCTTGAGCCTGGCTACACCACCATCATGACTCTTCTATTCCCAGCAATGTTATTTTCAGCTTAGGCTGTTTGCTGGGTAGTTTTATTAAGTTATGTTTTCATAATAGGGTCATATGGTTTTTAAAAACAGGAACCTGGCATATGCCCCTGATTCATTTTAACGAAGTTGGTATCAATTGTCTTTCTAAAATTAGTTTTTATGATTATCCAAGTCATGTATGTATCTAGTATAAAAGGTTGGATTTCTGTAGGGCTTATAACAAAACAGAGTCTTCCCTGTCCCACTCTTCTCACCCAGGGTACCCTGCTCCAAAGGCAACTGCTTTCAACTCTTTTAGCCGTTTCTTAGGACTATCTTTATATTTTTAAACAAAATGCTTATATCACCATATTTAGAATTTTTAAACTTACCTGCAGATTTCCTTCAATGGAAGATGAAGATTTAAGTGTTTCATATTATTACCCCTTGTCTTGTCCTTTTACTATAGACTATATTATAATTTTTGATTAAGTCACTTCATAGGCAGTATAGCATAGCTGCTAAGAGAAAGTGCTCTGGGCTCAAATTCCAGCCTCACCATCCATTCACTAGAGTTGTGTGATTTTGAGCAAGTTTTTTTTTTTAAGTCAGTGCCTCAGTTGCCTCAAGAATAACCTACCTCATAGAATTGCAATGGATATCAAATGACTTAATGTATTGTATATGAAGCATCCATAGTTTCTGGCATGTAGTGAGTTTTAATTTTTTTTTTAATTTTTCTTTTTATTTGAGGGCAGTGTCACTGGCCCTCACATGTGGGACCCGAACCGGGACCGCTGGCCTCCCAAGCCAGCGCTTCACCACCGCGCCACTCGGCCGGCCCTGTAGTGAGTTTTAAATTAATTCCAGCTATCATCATCATCAACATCATTATGATCTATGACCATCTAATATCTCCCTCTGTGTTTTAAAGGATGAGCTGGTACAGCAGTTACAGGTGAACTGGTTACTGTATATCTCTCCTGCAGACTTTGCCTGGTGAACATATAGTTGATGTGGATGATCAGAGAATTTGGACCGTCTGAGCGCAGGCCAGTGCTGAGGAGGAGTGACGCCCAGCAGGGGCTGACTGAGCAGGCTCAGTTCCTTCTGTCAGAGGCACCAAGCTGATAGTCATCTTCCCCCAGGAACAATCTCTGACAGGCCTTGAGTTGTCTCCACTGGGAAGTCCCTGAATGGAAACTCGAGGCCCCGGAATGAGGAAGGTTCCCTGTGACAAGTCTCTACTCGCACAGTATTAGCACAGATGTTTTTGTCCTGTGGGTGCATATTTGTGATCTCCACAAAACAACTGCTTACTCACTAGATTGCTTTTTGAAATTTGTAACATCCAACCATGCAAGTGTGAGGCATGCTCCCAGGAAAATTATAAATCTGTGTTAAATTTCTTTGCTACTTTTTAACCAATTTCATGCATCTGGTCACCTCTAGTTGCATCTAAAACCTGCAATAGTCAAGGTAGTTATTTGTCTTCCCCAAATGTAGTTTGTTCAAAATATAGAAATTGAGAAAGTATCTCATGAAATGGAAACTTTTGGAAGAGAAATTAATATAAAACAGCTGCTTCTTCCCTGAGGAATAATTTTGGAAAAATAACCTTGCCTTGCATTCAGGCATATTGAGTAAGTTGCTGGTATTTTCAAACAAACTCATCTTCCCCTTTCTCCACTCCCCAAACCAGTCATTTTTCTGTATTCTTAGAGTCTGCCTCTGTCCCTCCCCCACTTTGTCATCTACCCATATCTCTTATGAGTCAATCTTATTTCCTCTCCCCCATTATCTTTTCATATCTAATGAGTCATGAGTTCTGTTGATTTCATCATTCATATCTCTCTCATCTGTTTCTTGGGCTACCCTGCTACTGCTGAGTTTAGATCATTGTCATTTAGACTTGGAGGTAGGGGTGTGTGTGTGTGTGTGTGTGTGTGTGTGTGTGTGTATCTAAAGACAACACATAGAGTAAAGAACTTTGGGTCGATGACAATGGGTGGCATCAACAGTTAAGTACTGGAGAAGTTCAGAGGAGGACGAGAACCCTGAGGGCCAGTATGGTAGAATATTTTTAGAAGAGCTTGGTTCTGACATATTGCTCCAGAGAAAGGCTTTCTTTCTTTTTTCTTTTTTTCTTTTTTTAAGATTATATTGGGGAATTGGGGGAGAGAACAGTGTTGGGGAATCGAGGAAGGGGAACAGACAAGTTGCTGTCCTTTTGTTCTTAAGTCTAGTTGTGGAGGACTTGCTTCACAGGCCCATATTGGTATTGTGATCTTTGTGCTCTTCCAGGTTGAGGCAGATCGGTCAGTGGCCATTGGACAGCCACACACGGTGGCTCACGGCAGCCTACACTGTCACTGGCAGCTCACGGCAGCCCAGCTCCAGGTCGAGCTGTTGCTCACCATCTTAGCTGTAGAGGGCACAGTGTCACTGGCCCTCATGTGGGATCCAAACCGGGGCCCTGCTGCTCAGAACTGGCATCCCAAGTAAAATCTTAATTTAATTAGCGTGCCACTTGGCTGGCCCGAGAAAGGCATTTTAAGAGCTTTATTGGGTTCTTATCATCTTATTGAAAGGGTTACTAACTTGTCCTCCTAGCTTTAAAAGTTTCTCCAGCTTAGGTGCACTGACATTAGTTATAAAGGCAGAATGGTTGTTTACAAGGGGTGAAGAAATGGACAGAGCAGAACTTTGGACCAGAAAGTACAGGGTATAAATCTAGAGGCTTCCACTTTAATAGCTAGGCATCCATAGGCAAATTACTTAATCTCTGAGCTTTGGCTACTTCCAGTACTATAACATAGGGATATTGTCTTTGTCCTAAGGTTGCTTTGAAGATTGAATGAAGTGGTTTATTGTCTGCCATGTGGTAGGTGCTCAATAAATATTAGTTTTCCTTTCTCCTTACAAAGACAAGATACTTGCTCTGAGTAAATTTGTATGTTCCTGCTTACCATTAATAGTCATGATTTTAATTCTTAGTGTAGCCACCATCCATACAGTTCCTACAGTTAAGCAAAGAGACAAAGGTTCACCGTGAGGGGAGAAAAGGTGCACAGTAAGGGGAGATTTTCAGAGAAAAATGGATGTATGAAGGGGATCTAATTAGGAAAGTATTTTTCTTGATGGCCACAGTTTTTAAAATTATATCATAGAGTCTTGTGAAAAATTGATGTTTAGGTGAAGAACAGTTGTTTATTTCCTTTCTATTTTTGGAGAATATTTTTCAATATATTATATAAGAATTTGGTAAAAACTTTTTCTCTTAACTAAATTTCCCACTTATAGGCCATTCATTAATTTTGCTATCACTGCAAAGTTTATACAACTATAGTAATAATAGGATTGTATGTGTATTTTTTTTTTTTTTTTAAAGGGCAGTGTTAGTAGCCCTCATATGTGGGACCCGAATCAGGGCTGCTGGCTTCCCAAGCCAGTGCTTAACCACCACGCCACTTGGCCGACCCAGATTGTATGTGTATTAATTTATACTACCTCATTATGCAGAGGATTTGAGGTGGTTTTCAGAACCATAAAACAGTACACAAATAAAATGGTAAGTTTGGAACAGAAAATAAGAAATCAGGAACCATTGAAAATATATGGTATGTGGTTAAGAAGAGGGAGGAAATAGTACCTAATACACAAACCATAAGGGCCTATATTGTTATAATGCAGTAACAAATTTGACTCTAAGCTTCCTGGCAACCAAAATGAAAAGGAAGCATGGTGGAGGTGGTCAAAATGGAGAAAATTTACTTACTATTCAGGAAAGCCAAGTGTTTCCTAACCCTTAGCTTCTTGTAGGAAGCACTGAGTGATGAATGAATGTTGGCCTTAACTTTATGGTAGATGTAAAATGGATTCTATCAGGCAGTTTCTCTAAGTGTCTCTTTTTTTATTTATTAAATGTATTGGGGTGACATTGGTTAGTGAAATTATAGGTTTTAAGTGTACAATTCTATAATACATCATCTATATGTGGCATTGTGTATTCATGCAGTTAATTCTCCTTTCGTCAACATGTATTTGACCTCCTTTACCCTCTTCTAAGTGTCTCCTGTTGGAAGTTGAGGCTGTGACATCAAGAGGCAGCTCTGAAAGCCGTTCTACCGGGACCAGTGCACTGGTTCCAGGTCTGGCCTCATCTAAGGATAACGTGGGGGAGTGCACAGCGCCATTTCCCATCTTCTTTAAATATCATTGCGATCGGGGGCTGGCTGAGTGGCACGGTGGTTAAGCGCTGGCTTGGGACACCAGCGGCCCCGGTTTAGGTCCCACATATGAGGGCCAGTGACACTGCCCTCAATAAATAAATAAATAAATAAATAAATAAATTTACACTGCCCTCAATAAATGAATGAATGAATGAATGAATGAATATCATTGCGATCAACAGGAGTTTAGGACCTGTATTGTGGTTATTTTATTGTTGACTTACACTGCATTCATCCCCTTTCAAGATCAAACCAGCAGACTGTCACATTGTCATCCTTTCATGCAAACTGAAAAGCCTAATCAGGACTCACATTGAGCCACAAGACACCACCACCATATGGACATAGGCTGGAGGATTTTATCTTCTGCTTTGAACAGTTGAAAGGTTAGAAAAGGTTAGCGTGAGCTTTAATAAATGAGAGAGGAGCTTTTCATTACAGGCTGGAACTGTGAATCTAAGTGAGGCATTAAAAAAAAAAAAAATCCCCCAAACTCAAGCCCAAATCTATTATATACTGCTTCGACTATCTGAGAGCTGTAAAGGAAAGGTGAACCCTGGAAGCTCAGCAGTTGATGTGGTTAGAATGACTTTTTTAACCTTGGACTTCATGTTACTTGTCATGTTTTAGGTGTAGTATAGGATACACAGCTCCAGAAACCTCTGTAGTTGTTAGAGCCGTGTTCCTTCAGCTCAGCACTTCCCAAGTGAGGCACGTGGTTACAGGTGAGCATTTAGTGTTGATCTCCTGAGCGCTCCGGAGTCTCAAGTCTGAGTCATTGCCTCTGGTCATGAATTGGCCTTTCCAGTGGTAGTATTTTCTATGTTTGCTATGACCTGGAAGATATTAGAGAGTGAAGCTTTAATTCACTTTATACCTGGGTGATCGTAGCATTGCTTTAAAGTTCTTTATAGAGTCTTGACATTATGAACAAAACAGAAAAATATGGTTATTTGGAGAAGTGACTGTCTCTCAAAGCGTAAGTTCATTTCTCCTTTTACTTGTGTAATTTTCTGAGGTGTGAAGTAAGAGATTTTCAGATTTTTCACTGTAGGAATGGAGAAAGCTAGAAGGACTCGTGATAATGGATTAGAGTTGAGACATCAGTATGAATTCATGTTTAGTGTAATATGGATGCTTACATATAGAAACTATTTATAAATATGTGTACTCATATGTATGTGCTTTAGGGTGCATATATGTATTACCTAGCTCTTTCAGCTAAGAGGTACAAACTGTCACAGTCAAGAAGAGCCTAAGGGGACATGATGATTTTATATATAATGTGGTGTCCTGGATGGAATTCTAGAACAGAAAAAGGGCATTAGGTAAAACCTAATGAAATCTGAATCAAGTATGGACTTCAGTACAGATTGAATAATGTATCAATATAGGTTCATTGGTTGTGACAAATCTGCCACACTGATGTAAGATGTTAATAACAGGGAAACTGGATATGAAGCATGTGGGTACTCTCTGAACTGTCTTCACAGTTTTGCTGTAAACCTAACATTATTCTAAAATAAGACAGGTCTCAAGTTTTGTCTTACTGTTGAGCTAAGGCTTGGGTGTTTTTATCTGGGAATGATGTTTCCGAGAACTGTAGATACAAGTTAGCCAGGCAGTCAGCATCCGTGAAACCATAGACTAGAGCCTCAAACTGCCTGTAGTGTAGGGTGGACCTCTGTGTCAGACCAGCAAGCATCAGAGCTGTGATCCCAATCGCCAGCTTCTGGGAACTTGGAGCCAAAAAAGCTGCCTTCTCATCTGTAAGCATCATGGAATACTATCAATAACATAACAAATGCATGTTCTGTGTGCCCACTACTCAGATTCTAGTGTTTTCTCCTTTTTAAAAGCTGTGAAACAGGGCTGGCCGAGTGGCGCGGTAGTTGGGAGCTGGCTTACGCCAGCGGCCCCAGTTCGGGTCCCACATATGAGGGCCGGTGACACTGCCCTCAAAAAAAAAAAAAAAAAAGGTGTAAAACATTACAAACTCAGTTGTAGTCACTGGGTACCCTTCTCCATTCCTAATCTTCATCCATGCCTTCCCAGAGGTGATCACTATCCTGACCGGCTTTTATTATCCCCATCATGTTTTATGCTATTACTACATAGGTGTGCATCTGTATTCCATTGTATGTAATACCAGCGTTTATTTGTTCTAGTGCTGATAGGCATTTATGTTGTTCCCAGTTTTGTACCATTACAAACAATGCTTCAGTGACATTCTTATTCATGTCTCCTGTGCACATGCGTAGAGCTTCTCTGGAGCACATACCTGCACTTGGAAGTGCTAGAATGCGGGTTATGCACATCTTTGGCTTTTCTGGATGTTACCAAATTGCTGTTTACAATGGTTATTTCTATTTATGTGGGTATATGGGTAGGCATAAGAGTACCCATTTCCCCATAGTTTCACTAAAATTTGATATGGTCAGACTTAATTTTTGCCAAATTGTGATGATTTATTCTTTTAATTTGCATTTTTATGATTACTAATGAGCATCTTTATAAATCTCAGTTGGCCATTTGAGTTTTCTCTTCTGTGTGTCTCCCAACTCTTTTTATTTTATTTTATTTTATTTTTTTTTGAGGTCAAGTGACACTGGCCTTCATACGTGGGATCCGAACCGGGGCCGCTGGCATCCCAAGCCAGTTCTTAACCACCACGCCACTCGGCCGGCCCTCTCCCAACTCTTTTGACCATTTTTCTGTTGGGTCATCTTTTTTTTTTTTTTTTCCCTAATCTGCCATCCTGGACCTCTTGGGATTGTCTTTTTCTTATTGATTCTTAGGCTATCTTTATAAATGCTAGGTGATACTTTATAGTTATATGCACTGCAGTGATCTTCCATTCTGTGACTCGTCTCTTTTTGCTTTGATTCTAGGGTCTTCTGTTGCATAGAAGTTATACATTTTAATGAGGTCAAATCTCATCCATATATTCCTTCATGGTTTGTGCTTATGTCTTGAAAAACCTTTCTATCATGAGGTCAAGATATTCTCCTTTGTTTTAAAATCCTGACTTTTTTTTTTCGCATTTAGCTTTTTAATCTGTAATCTAGAATAAAATGTTTTCTTCATCTATTGAATTTCTTTATTTCAGTGACTACTTTTTCATAACCAAGATTTCTAATGAATACTCTTTTTTATGCATTTGCCCTTGTTTTATTTTTGCCTGTTTCAAATTTTTTTTTAAATGAAAATTGTTCTTTATTTCTTCGAAAGCTCTAAACATACTCATTTTGGAGTGGTAGCCAGACTGCTCTGTAGAATTAATCTCATCTGGAGTGACTGTTCACTAATCGGTGATTTTGTTGGTTCTTTCTTAGCATTGGATTGGCTTCAGTTTTTTGGAATTTGACTTTACAGGATGGTTCTGGGTGGGAGGTATATTGCTTTGTGTGAGTCTCTCCTTCCTCACCCTCCCTACCTAAAGGTTTGCACTTTCTCCCACCTGATTCCTTGAATTCTCCGTTTAGAACCAGGCTATTTAAGTTTTGTGCTCTGTAGTAACACTGAAAATCTTAGTCCCAGCCAGAGAGCCAGTGAGGACTTGTTTCAGGGCCTGGCCATGAGGCTGAATCTATAACCCCCTCCTCGCCTAGAGGCTTGTAGGGTTCTAAATCTTTAATCTGTGTAGAAATCATTGAGTTCCCTCCAACTCATCCACTCCTCCAGCCTCCTTTCACAAGGTGTGGGAGCGTTCCACCTCTCGCCTTGGTTAGTGGGTTAATCTCCTTTTCTGGCTCACAGGGAGCACATTTACTCCTCTTTACCGTTGCCAATGCCTGCATCCAGAGTGGACCCTAGAAGGCAGGCCCAGCCTAGCCCATCCCTTTTTGCAGCTAGTCTTAGCTTGTGACCAAGTTCTTTATTGTATTTTTAAAAAATACTTGAACTGTATTGTTACTTTGTATTTGAAACAGTGGATGATGCATGGAAGTGTGAATTCACTGTGTCATCTTGAAGTCTGGATTTTGTCTTAATTTAGCTAGGTTGTGAGCTTCTCCAGGGAGGGATGGCTTTATATCAACATCAACTGTGGTACCTGGCTGTGTGGTTAATGAAGGACTCTCGGGCATGTCTTCTTATCCCTGTTTACACCTGGAATGTTTAGTTGGAATCCCACGAAAGTTGCATAACCTTGGCGAGTTGCTTAACATCTCTAATGTTTATTCCCCATCTTTAAAATAAAGATAGTGTTGGGCCAGCTGAGTGACGCATTGGTTAAGAGCTGGCTTGGGACGCCAGCGGCCCCGGTTCGGATCCCACATATGAGGGCCAGTGACACTGCCCTCTACAGCTAACAACAGCTCCATCTGAAGCTGGGGTGCACGAGCCCCGGCAATGGTGTAGGCCGCAGCCCCTGCTGCAGTGGGCTGCCATAGGCTACAGTGAGTGGCCTGCAGCCAGCGTGAGTGGCCGGCAGCCAGTGTGAGCGGCTGGTAGCCAGCATGAGCTGCCAATAGCCGCGGTGAGCGACCATCCAGAGGCCGGCGACCAATCTGCCTCATCCAGGAAGAGCGCAATGAGAATACCAACATGGGCCAGTGAAGCAACGTCCTCCGCAACTAGACTGAAGAACAAAAGAACAGCAACTTGTCTGTTCCCCTTTTCCTGATTCCCCAACGCTGTTCCCCTCCCCCAATTCCCTAATAAAATCTTTAAAAATAAATAAATAAACTAAACTAAAATAAAATAAAATAAAGATAGTGTACCTCACAGGGTTGCTTGAAGATGTAAGACAATTCTGTGTGGGTCCTTCCTGTGGATAGGAAGCATTTCAGACATATTCTCTCTTCCATCTGTCCCCATCCCACCCTTATCAGTGATTAACAGTTTCCCTGGCAAAGCAAACAGCTTTGGGGAAATTATTGTTAGATATAGAGTTCTCTAATATGTCAGTTAGATTAAAATGGTTGATAGTGCCATCCAGACTTGTATGTTTTACTGATTTTTTTTGGTGTTGGTTCTATTAATTACTGAGAGAGATGTGCTAAATATGCAACTATGATTGTGGATTTGTCTAGTTATCCTTTTAGTTCTTCTTGAGCTTCATTGAGCTTCTTAGATCTATAAGTTAATGCTTTTTACAAAGTTTGTTGCTTGGGGGAGGGATTATTTCTTCATATAGCTTTTTCTGTTCCTTTCTCTTCCTCCCTTCTTCTTGGACTTCAGCTGTACTTATGTTGGGCCTCTTGATTTCTGTTCCACAGATCTCTAAGACTGTTTATTTTTATGTTTCTCTCTGTTTCTTTTTTTGTGTTTTTTTTTTGAGGCCAGTGTCACTGGCCCTCATATATGGGACCTGAACCAGGGGCCGCTGGCCTCCCAAGCCAGCACTTAACCACTGCTCCACTTGCCCGGCCCTGTAGATTATATTTGGAAGTAACTGATTCAGTTTTGTTCTTCTGAGGATTAATAAATTTTTGTTCCCAATAGGCAGCTAGCTTGCCTGGGCTCAAATAGCAAACTCTGTCTCTCTGTGGTGTGCAGCAGCTAATTTTTCCACCCAGTTCTTAAAGCTTCTAACTGTTGCTTTTCTTTCATCTGGCCCCTGACTATTCTACCCAGCACCTGAATGGTTTTTTGATCCTCAAGAAAGTCCACAAATTTGCAGTTCTTATTTCTTCCAGTTTCAGTTTTTCAAAAGTAAACTCTCCTCCAATTTCCGTTTTTTAGACATTTTCTAGTGTGTTTAAATAATTTCTGCCCTGCACACATGCTGTAATTATTATCTGCAGGAGGGCTTGGTTGGCCACTTCACTTTGATATCATTGACTGAAGTTGATAGCAAATAATTTTAAAACCACTCCAAAGTGAAATATTACCAAATAATCTTTAGGGTGGCAATAAAATTGTCAAGTACAATCTACTCATTCCTGAATTTCTGTGTAGTTGCCAGACAGTTCCATGCCGAGTCATTGGGAGTTTGTTAAATAATATTTTGAGTTTTAATCTCAGGTTTTTTTTCTTTGTTTTTTTTTGAGGGCAGTGTCACTGGCCCACATATGGGGGACCGAACCAGGGCCGCTGGCTTCCTAAGCCAGCGCTTAACCACTGCGCCACTCGGCCAGCCCCTAATCTCAGTTTTGTATAGTGTAATTTCATTTCATTTGAGTGTATTAGACCATTGTTAAGATATTACAGAGCAAAGATGTTTTGAAAGAGGCCAAGATCAAGTGGAAATGGAGGTTGGAGCTACCAAAAAAGAGCAAAAGAATGTTTATCAACCTAAACTAACTACAGTAAATTTTCCCTTTGGGTGTTTCAATTGTAAACACTTTGCCCTTCCAATCATTTACATCTACATAATTACATTTGTATTTTATTTAATACTTTATTGGTGCAATTTTTTTTTTTGAGGGCAGTGTCACTGGCCCTCACATGTGGGACCTGAACCGGGGCCAATGGCTTCCCAAGCCAGCGTTTAACCACCACGCCACTTGGCTGGCCCTATTTAATACTTTATTTTACTTAAAAATCTACTTAAATGTTAAATGGAACCACTTCCTTTGAGTGATTTGCATTCTCCTTTGACCACACTCTGAGAGCTGAGGATTTGTTCTCTGTGTGGAGTAGGAAACAAGATCCGGGTGGGGGAATTGGAAAGCTTCCTGGTGTTTTTTCAAAAAAGATTTCCCAACCTGGCTTGATTGCATGTGTCTCTCTATAACATCCAACACAGGCACATATTCAAATAAGGGTATACAAGCATATCCTAAAAGCCTTTTATTTATTTATTTATTTATTTATTTATTTATTTATTTATTTATTTTTTGAGGGCAGTGTCACTGGCCCTCATGTGGGACCTGAACCGGGGCCACTGGCTTCCCAGGCCAGCGCTTAACCACCGCGCCACTCGGCCGGCCCTAAAAGCCTGTCTTTATTGTATGTTTTTTCACATCTGTATCTCTTGAAGCATTTAGCACATTCTATGTGGTGTTCTGGTTGGACCTCTATTTGTATATATGTTACCAGAGTGAAAATTTGGAAGGCAGAGAGTCTTAATAGCCTAGGATGTGCTTAGAACATAATTGGCACTTTTTTTTTTTTTTTTAAGCTGAGCCATCGGGCCACCTGTTGGCAGCTCAGCGGCAGCTCAGCTCAGGCTGGGCATCGAACTGCTGTTGCTCAGAGCTCAGCTCGCACTCTTAGGCGAGTTCTTAACCAACTGAGCCACTCGTCCGGCCCCCATAATTGGGACTTTTAGTAAGAGGGAAGAGAATGTTATTCCATAATTTAAACAGCACCTCTTCTATTGATTGTTTTGTCAACAATTTTAGGAAATCCTGTGTAACTCTATGGTTGAATTACATAGAGGAACTAGGGCTTTGCATTTTTTAAATAAAAATTTTACTCTGCTGGATTTAGTGACCATGTACTTCAATTCCTCAATTGTTAAATGAACTTAATAAAAGTACTACATTGTAGAGTTTTGAGGATTAAATGAGATCATTGGTGTACAAAAATATATTATTTCAACAGCTAACACATTGAACTTTTATTAATAATCACAGTGATAGTTGAAAGAGAACAAGTCTTATTTCATTTTTATGGTGAATAGCATAACCCATAAGACCTTGGTTTCTTTGGGTTGCCAGGTTAAAACTTTATAAAAACTAGAAATTTTATGAATTTACAATGGGAAGTAGTTGTTCATTCAGGAGTTAATTTCTTCTTGAATTTGATCAGAAGATAGACCAACTTCATCTATTGCTAATTATTATTGTAACAGGATGTGTTACTGGGATTTTAGCTAAGGCACTAAGGTACAATACTGTGAAATTCAAAAGTGAGGTATTTCCTTTTTAAGAACCAGTTGGAAGCTCTAAAACCCATAAGATGGATACTTACCGGTTAAAGAACATTTTGTGAGGATTCCTTCAGAAAATTATGCTGTGACTTCCTCACACCCCATGGGAGAAATGGGGGTGAATGCACTTTTCACTTGCTATCTAGTGAGAGGAACTATAAAAGGACCACTTAGAGATTTAAAGACTTCTCTTGATTTAGGAAGCATAGAGGAAGGTGGTGGCTGGCTAACTGCTCCTACAGCAAGAGCTATCCAAGAGGTGGCTATGTTGGAATTTGCCTCCGCTCCAGTGTTTGTCAGAGCAAAGGAAAGATGAGTGTTTCCTGCAGATCCCCAACAGGCCTAGTGGAGGAGAAGGGCAGCCTGGAGCTGTTTGACTCCTGCCCAAATAAACTGTCTAGAAAGGCAATGAGGCTCCAACAGTGAGTCTTTTAAGTGACAGCTGGAAAGCCAGGAGGAGAATGAATTATCCACGTCAGTGGAGCTACAGCTAGAAGGAACTCGGAGGCGAGACTCTGAAGAACCCACAAAAGTGTGTCAGAGAAAAATGAGCCCCAAACATCATCAGGCAGGCTTTTTGGAAGGACCACTTAAGTTGGGATCTCCTTGCCTTTCTCCTCCCAGCGTGCCTCTCTTGTATGCCCACTTAGGAGAGAATGACAGCTAGGGAGGCAGAGAGGGGGTCTTGGGAAAGAGACGAAGCTAATCTTTTCCCCGCTAGGGCTAGGGAAAAAAGATTTGATTACCAAGTGAAGGTTGGTTTGTTACCTGACGTGACTGTAGGTCTGCTGTTGAACACTGACTGGAAGAATCTCGTGGGCCTGCTATGTGGTTGCTCAGTGGCAGGGGAACATTTCCACCCCATGCATAAATTTTAAGAAGATAGCGGAAACAAAAATAAAGTTGTATTTGATTATATCCTGCAGTTTGTGCTTGTTTGATGCACATAGAGATCTATACAAATTTTCATATTTGATATAGCAGTTCAAAATCTATAGGAACTCATAAAGAATTGCTTTTATTCTTCAAAATGCCTTGACTTCTATGAGCATTACATACAATATAGATATATGCTGTTGTTGTGGGGTTTTTTTTGTTTTTGTTTTTTGTTTTTTTTTTGAAGGCAGTGTCACTGGCCCTCATATGTAGAATCCGAACCGGGGCCACTGGTGTCCCAAGCCAGCTCTTAACCACCGCGCCACTCGGCCGGCCCGCTCTTGGATTTCTTAATGTGGTCTCCAATTTAGTGTTGGTGTTTTACTTCATTGTAAATGTGCCTTTATCCAAAAATAGATGTTTGGATGTTATTCTTCTAGTCTGTCTAGTTTGTTTCATAAACATGATAGATGACTAAAGTCACTTTTGAATGAGATTAAATTATTATAAATTGGTGATGTTTTTATAAAGAATAGCAGACTAAAAAGTTCTTCTCAAGCAGACCCACACTGAACAGCTCTGCACATCTGGGGCAGGGGCTGTGCTAACTCGTCTGGGCAGTGCCTCTCTCTACTGTCCACTTCTAAATCCTCCCCACTAACACCTAAGTCAAGATTGCATTGTTTGTACAGTCCCTTCATTATGTTTTCTTTTAAGATCACAGTCTCCCTTCTTTCTGGTAAGGGAAGCAAGGAAATAGAAATATGGCTGATTAAAATATAGTTTAAAAAATAACTCAAAATGTAAGAAGGCAAAGAAATAAATGAAACTGTTAGTGTGGTACAGTTTCATTGAGACCCCGTTATTAACAAATGTTCATTTGCATAGGGTCTGGACTTAGTTCCTTTTGCTGAGGAAATAGAATAATATACTAGACTCTCAGAGTTTGGTGAAGCTCTATAGAACACCTATTTCATTTTATCAGACAATTTCTTGTTGTTAAAATTCTAAATTATTAAGTGTTTCTGTGCTAGATACTGAGGTTTAGATACATTTTCTCTAATCCTTAATGATTCTGGAAAGGTATCTGTTTGATTTTCTTTTGAGATACAAAAACAGGGAAGTGACTTGCCCATGAATGTATTATAGTTAAGAGCTGGGCGATTTTGGGCTGGCCAAGTGGCACATTGGTTAGGAGTTGGCTTGGGATGCCAGCTCTGAGCAGCAGGTTCAGATCCCACATGAGGGCCAGTGACGCTGTGCCCTCTACAGCTAAGATGGTGAACAACAGCTCAACCTGGAGCTGGGTTCCCATGAGTTGCTGGCAATGGCGTAGGCTGCAGCCCCTGCTGCAGTGGGCTGCCATGAGCTACCATGAGTGTGGCTGGCAGCCAGTGTGAATGGCTGGCAGCTGGTGTGAGCTGCCAAGAGCCGCTGTGAGGGGCTGTCCAATGACCGGCGACTGATCTGCCTCACCCAGGAAGAGCACAATTGACGATACCAACATGGGCCAGTGAAGTGATGTCCTCCACAACTAGACTGAAGAACAAAAACAGCAATTTGTGTGTTCCCCTTCCCCGATTCCCCAATGCTGTTCTCCTCCCCCAATTCCCCAATAAAATCTTTAGGGGGAAAAAAAAAAAGAGTTGGGCGGTTTGGACTCAGATCTGTTTTATAGCCCATGTTCCCTTAGGCCCCATTATTTTATTTATTTATTTTCCCTTTTTTTTTTAGAAGGCAGTGTCACTGGCACCCATACATGGGATCCGAACTGGGGCTGCTGGCATCCCAAGCCAGGCCCCAATCACCGTGCCACTTGGCCAGCCCAAGGCCCCATTATTTTATATGTAAATTAAGAAGAATTTAGACTTCATATCCTATGAGATCACTCATTTCTTTGGAGCAAAATTAATGATAAATTGTACTCAGTATTTGTTTCAGTCTCTTTCGGCTTCTTTTGTTTGAATTTTTAATTTTTTTTTTTTTTTTTTAAGATTTTATTGGGGATTTGGGGGAGGGGACCAGCATTGGGGAATTGCGGGAGGGGAACAGACAAGTTGCTGTCTTTTTGTTTTGTTTTGTTTTAGCTGAGCCATCCTGCCACCTGTTGGCAGCTCAACGGCAACTCAGCTCGGGCTGGCCTCGAACCGCTGTTGCTCAGAGCTCAGCTTGCACTCTTGAGCGAGCTCTTAACCAACTGAGCCATTCGGCCGGCTCTAAAATGCATGTTTTTTTTTTTTTTTAGCTGAGCCATCCTGCCACCTGTTGGCAGCTCAACGGCAACTCAGCTCGGGCTGGCCTCGAACAGCTGTTGCTCAGAGCTCACCTCAAGTTGCTGTCTTTTTGTTCTTCAGTCTAGTTGCAGAGGACGTTGCTTCACAGGCCCATGTTAGTATCGTCATTGCGCTCTTCCTGGATGAGGCAGATTGGTCGCCGGCCTCTGGATGGTCGCTCACTGTGGCAGCTCATGCTGGCTGTCAGCTGCTCATGCTGGCTGCAGGCCACTCACTGTAGCCTATGGCAACCCACTGCAGCAGGGGCTGCAGCTTACATCGTTGCCAGGGCTCATGCATCCCAGCTCCAGGTGGAGCTGTTGTTATCTGTAGAGGGCAGTGTCACTGGCCCTCATATGTGGGATCCGAAGCCAGCTCTTAACCAATGTGCCACTCGGCTGGCCCGAGTTTTTAATTTTTTTATTGTCAAAGATAAGATACTTTCAGAAAAGAAGGTAATGTATAAATGGTTTTATAAATAAAGTGAATACTCAGTAACAATTATCCAGGTCAACAAATAGTCTACCTGTGTATAGCTTGATTCCCTTAGCCAAAGAACTAAGCCTGGACTCTAGGCAAATGTTTAGTTCCTAACCACTGGGTCCAAATGGTTATAATTCTCTTTCCTCTCTCCAGTGGTTAACTACTATCCTGACTTCAGTGGTCATATTTTACAGTTTGACCACCTAAGCATGCATTCTTCAATGTGTCTCACTAGTGTTTTTTAAATGAATTTTTCCCCATAGATTAGTAGTTGCTTAAAACCATAGAAATCAGGGTTGATGTTAATAGTGTTTGCATGGAAGAATGTTTGATTTATTTAAAAATACAAACTTTTCAAGAACTCGATTAAACACCAATAATTGCTATGTTAGTTACAATTAGTATTTGCCAATCCTTTGTGTTGTGTTTCAGTTTTGTTACTAATTTATTCCAACTTTCCCCCATTCATCAGTCTGCGTAATACCCTTTCTGCATTAATATCTTCCTAAATAGGTATTATGTCTTGTGGAATAAGTATAAATATAATGTACCATGTCGTAATGTCCCCCTTTTTTTCCCTTTACAGCATGGGTAAGTTCTCTCTCCATTGGGATGATTTTTTTTTGCTGCCCAATAGTCAGCGTCTTCACGGACCTATTTGGTTGTCGGAAAACAGCTACTGTGGGTGCTGCTGTTGGATTCATTGGACTCATGTCCAGTTCTTTTGTGAGGTAAGGACTTGGTTTCTTTATGTTGCTTTTCCAGAACTGTTAGTTTCAGAAATTTTGCTGTTTATAAGGAAAAATCTTGGGAACTCCTTTCTATATGCAAGATGGGATGTCCGATCCATGATTGTTCAGTAAAACCAATTAGACCTTTAAGGAAAAAAAATCTTCCTTTTCATTTCTTGAACTGTAGGCAATAGGATTTATACATTGTTGTTTAGAGCAGCAAATCAGAGCTTGAGAAAATGAGAAATTGAATGCTACAAGTTAGACATCAATCAGGATACATACGTTCCCTGGAGCCAAGAAAAATGTTTCTCCTTTTGTTTTTTTTCTATTCACATAAACATCCTTAAAGAACTCAAGTTATAAGTCAGTTGTGTAAAGCAACGACATGAGTTTAAGTTCAGCTCAGTCTGAGGCCTGAAGAGTACAATAGTGGTTGGAGCAGTTGTTTGTAGGCTCCATGTGAAATATTTTTAATGAGATCAAAACTTTGCTATTTATTTCAACTCAGGTGGACAGTTATTGTGTGCATATTTTTTTTAAAAGAAGAGCACACTAGGGCCGGCCGAGTGGCACATTGGTTAAGAGCTGGTTTTGGGATGCCAGCGGCCCCAGTTCGGATCCCACATATGAGGGCCAGTGACGCTGCCCTCCACAGCTAACAACAGCTCCACGTGGAGCTGGGCTGTGCAAACCCTGGCGATGGTGTAGGCTGCAGCCCCTGCTGCAGTGGGGTGCCATAGGCTACAGTGAGTGGCCGGCAGCCAGCATGAGCGGCTGGCAGCCAGCATGAGCTGCCAATAGCCGCGGTGAGTGACCATCCAAAGGCCGGCAGCGGATCTGCCTCATCCGGGAAGAGCGCAATGATGATACCAACATGGGCCGGTGAGCAATATCCCCCGCAACTAGACTGAAGAACACACACACACACAAAAAAAGGACAGCAACTTGTCTGTTCCCCTCTCCCAATTCCCCAATAAAAAAAATCTTAAAAAAAAAAAATTAAGAGCACACTAAAATTTTGAAAGATTTTGGCAAAATAAAATGGTCAAATGCAGCTTAAAATAAAACTTAGTATCAATACTTTCCCTGTGTCTATTAAAAGATGGAGTGCACTGAAGAGGAACTAACTGCAAAGAGCTGATCAGCACATTACTGTGACAATGCAGTTCTTGCATTGTCAGAATAATCCTGTTAGAGAAACACTGCTTTCTCTGGTTAGCAGGAGGCGATTAACCAGAAAACCTCTTAAGCAATTTCCATCATGTGTCTCTATTTTAGTGGTTTATCTTCATTGTCTGCCTCTTTTTCTTCCCTATCTACATGCAGTAGTTGAAAAGTATTACAGAGGTTATTAGGATAAACAAACAAACTTGCATTTCGTGTCCTGATTACTTTTAAATATTTCGGATTGAATCAACAGAATTCTTGGTTTACTAATTTACCCCCACCCCGTCCCACCTACACCTCTCCTCAACTCTAAAGTGAGCCTCTTTGTAACACCTTAGACATTTTATTTGGATTCTAAACAATTATTTTTGTTTCTTGATAGAAAACAATATATCCCATATTTAAAATGTCTTTATGATTATTTTTCTTTTAAAGTTGTGTTTTTTAAAGAAACTAAAAACAATTTTGTTTGAAATAAGATTCTGCTTAGGTAACTCTGAGATCATTTACTTTTAGTTCTGTTTTAGCAGTAATACAACGTTGTGCTATTACCTCCTCGTAGATACCTGTTTTGGCCTGGGAGCCTCCAGGTCCCCATTGTCAGTACGTGTGGCCCTTAGCACTTGCTGAATGTATTAACACTCAGACTTTGGTGGAGAGAAGACCAAGAGGTAGAAAACCCATGGAATTTATTACCTAGCCTGGTAGACAAAACACATATACAAACAAACCTACTTACAGCAAACAGTGTTTTTCAAACTTCTTTTTTACCATCGAGAAACAAAATGTCTTGAAACCACATTTACCTTACTACATGTAATGTTCTCATATTTTCTATTCAGCTTCACTATTTAACCCACTGATCAAAAGCTACCAAACTTTCAAAGCAATATAAAGGAGGAAGGGGAAATGTAGTTTAAGTTCTAAGTGTTGAATGATGGACCCACTTCTCCTATAGCTGAGTTCTGCCTTTGTAGGAAAGCCTCTAGCAGTCCCAGGTCACATCGCTGTCCTTTCTGCACACATGACTGATATGTTATTGATTTACTTGCTGATTTACACTGCACTTAACTTAGTTGTCAAACTTCCAACAATTTGAACCACCTGTTACTGATGTGGAAATTTAGAAGTGAAAAAGACTCAGCAGCAATGGAAATGTTATCACAAAGCTCATATACTTTTATCTTACCCATCACTTGGTGTTTAAAATGGTGTGCAAAAGAACATTTCCAGTTTGTATCTGTGGCTCCCTGGTTTTCCAAATGACTGCTTTACTGTACTGTGGTATAACTGTATAGAAATTGATGCTCATGATGATACTGTGTTGTCCATACTATTTTATTTTATTTTATTTTATTTTATTTTTTTTAAGATTTTATTGGGGAACTGGGGGAGAGGAGCAGCGTTGGGGAATTGGGGATGGGGAACAGACAAGTTGCTGTCTTTTTGTTCTTCAGTCCAGTTGCGGAGGACGTTGCTTCACTGGCCCATGTTGGTATCGTCATTGCGCTCTTCCCGAATGAGGCAGATCTGCTGCCGGCCTCTGGATGGTCACTCACCGCGGCTATTGGAAGCTCATGCTGGCTGCCAACCGCTCACACTGGCTGCCAGCCACTCACTGTAGCCTATGGCAGCCCACTGCAGCAGGGGCTGCAGCAAACACCATCGCCGGGGCTCACAGCCCAGCTCCAGGTAGAACTGTTGTTAGCTGTAGAGGGCAGTGTCACTGGCCCTCATATGTGGGATCCGAACAGGGTCCGCTGGCATCCCAAGCCAGCTCGTAACCATCGTGCCACTTGGCCAGCCCTGTCCATATTATTTTAAATATACTGCTTTGGGCCGGCGGAGTGGCGCGTTGGTTAAGAGTTGGCTTAGGACGCCAGCTCTGAGCAGCAGGGCCCCGGTTCATATCCCACATGTGGGCCAGTGACACTGCCCTCTACAGCTAAGATGGTGAACAACAGCTCCACCTGGAGCTGGGCTGCTAGAAGTCTCTGGCAATGGCATAGGCTGCAGCCCCTGCTGCAGTGGGCTGCCATTAGCTACCGTGAGTGGCCTGCAGCCAGAGTGAGCTGTTGTGAGCCACTGTGAGCCGCCGTGAGCGGCCATCCAATGGCTGGCGAGCAACTGCCTCACCTGGGAAGAACAGAATGATAAAACCAACATGGGCCAGTGAAGCAATGTCCTCCACAACTAGACTGAAGGAAAAAAGGACAGCAACTTGTCTGTTCCCCTTTTCCAACTCCCTAACGCTGTTCCCCTCCCCTGATTTCCAATAAAATCTTAAAAATAAATAAATAAATAAATAAACGCTTTGAAGGCAGAGAAATATATAGTAGATTTCGATTTTTCCTTTAAAACTGTTAGATACAAATAAATTAGTACCTTAAGTAGTAAGTTGCAATTATCTGGAAAACTACTTATGTGGAAAAACTGATGCAAATAAATGAAGTATTATTTACAGTTTGTTCTATATCATGTGGGGTGATGTCTTGTTTCACTAAGCAGATATGAGAATATTTTTAACATCTTTGTCACCAAGTACCTGGAACACAGTAGCTGCTAAGTATGTTTATTGAATAGAGTGGAGATTCAGTAAAAGGTGATCAGAGTGAGATAAAGTTAATCTGGGAAATCCTAGAAGTGACTTGAGTTTGACAAAGAGGGAGCTACAATAGCTGGATTACTAGAGGGGAAGGGCATCTGAGAGAGGATTGCAAGCATGCACTAATTTTATCAGATTCTGCAGTTCCTTGTGATTTCCAAAGCATATTTCTTCTAGACTAGGGTTATTGTCCAAAATTTAATTATTAACCAACTTTATCTATCTTAGCTTCTAATAAAGAATTTGACTTTGCTCCTTGATAAACAGCCTTTTGAATTGGATGTTTCAAAAGAAAAAACTTTCAGTTTTCTTTTAGTCCTTACCTTGTTTCAAAGAATGTAACAACACAATCCTTTACTTTCATAAGAGATGTGTAATTATTTGGTTAAAGTATAAAATTCTTAATTCTTTGTTATTCATTTGAGACACACATGGCCTTAAAGTGTACAAACTGGGATCACTAGTGAACCTACTGCATTTAGCCATTATGCAATCAGAAATATGATTTCTTGTTATCTTGCCCAACTCTCAGAACAGCGCAGTACAGGGTGAGGGTTGGTCTGCAGCCCTCAAGCCTCCCAAATGAGACACAACTCTTCTGTGAGAATATCCTTGACATAACCTTGGGGAGAAAATATAAAATGCAGACTTTTCTTTGAGTAGATTGTTTAGTACGTGCCTGGGGACACTCCATAAAATAATGAGCTTCTTTAGTTATAATTTTTAAAAACCTTTTATTGAGACTAAGTCTTTTGTTCGTTCGTCTAATCACTGTCCGTTTTACTGAAGCCTTTCGTGGCACTGTCCTTTGTGAGCTGTGGGGCACACACCAGTTCTTATCCAGTGCTGCCTGGCTCACGAAATCCACGGGAAGACGAAGAGGAACAAAATCCCTGATGACCATCACAACCATTTTTCACACAGTTGAGGCTTTTTATTATCCATTCAGATTGCATTAAAATAGTTTTAGTGCTACTTTCTTGGTTTATTGCGTATTTCACCTCTGTTTTTGGTTACATTTTGTTTGTAGAAAATGGACAGATTAACTAAATGCCACTTTTACACCAAAGTTTTATTCTACCAAGCACGTGATAAAAATAATGAAAGTCCTTTCCCTCTTTTTCATCTTTACACAGTTCCATTGAACCTCTGTACCTCACTTATGGAATCATATTTGCCAGTGGCTGCTCCTTTGCATACCAGCCATCGCTGATCATTTTGGGACACTATTTCAAGAAGCGCCTTGGACTGGTGAATGGCATTGTCACCGCCGGCAGCAGCATCTTCACAATTTTGCTGCCTTTCCTTTTACGGGTCCTGACCGACAGCGTGGGCCTCTTCTACACACTGAGGGTCCTCTGTGTCTTCATGTTTGTCCTCTTTCTGGCTGGCTTTACTTACCGACCTCTTGCTTCCAGTGCCAAAGACAAAGAGAGTGGAACCAAAGGAGGCAACAGATTCTCCCTCTTTTCCAAGAGGAAATCCAGCCGTCCAAAAAAAATCTTCAATTTTGCCATCTTCAAAGTGAAAGCTTATGCAGTGTGGGCAGTTGGAATACCACTTGCACTTTTCGGATACTTTGTGCCTTATGTTCACTTGGTGAGTATGCTTTCTTTCCTTTGCTGGTAACAGATAGTATTATTTCATACAGGGAAACTTAGAAGAGCAAGATAGAGCAGGATGAAGTCGGCCTTAAACATGATGCTGGTTGCAATTCAGGACTCTTGAAGTTCAAGGCCTCTTAAGACAAGGTCAGCACATCCATCAGATCATTAATCAGAGGGTATGTTTCACGAGAGCGCTTTTGTATTTTGAAAATCACCACACCTACACAAACAACTTTTAAAAAAAGGAACAAATAGCATCAGCACAGGAGACTTGATAGGTTACTATTGTATTGCCTCAAGGGACTCACAGATCATCAGGGACAATGAGGGGGCAATGATTTTTCCAACATTGGTAAATAACTGTTTTTCAACAAAATGGTGTCCAGAAATTAGTTAAATATTTGAGAAATGTTCGCAAGTTCCAAACAAGGGGAGAGTGTCAGGGTGTTATAGGAAAATAGGATTTCAAGTGCTCAAGCAATTTGTATTGTTTATCTTTACTTCAAAGGCAAATTTCAGCCTCGTTATACTGAACCAAGAATAAGTAGTGCCTGAAGTATTTGCCCCTGGCAAAATTTGCTCAAAAGTGCTTATTATGTTTCTTCTGTTTTCTTACTATCATGGCCAAAAATGTATTTATAGTTCAACATAATTGATAAGCAAAAATGATACTAGGATAAATTTTTCTTTTGTATGTATACTATGTATGTGAACCTGGACCTTTTCTAGCTTTCCATCTATTTTTGGATGTTTGTGTAATTTTTCTTTAATGAAAAGTTTTGGTGAGGCCGGCCGAATGGCGCGGTGGTTGGGAGCTGGCTTGGGACGCCAGTGGCCCCGGTTCAGATCCCACATATGAGGGCCAGTGACACTGCCCTCTAAAAAATAAAAAAATAAAAAGTTTTGGTGAAAGTTCATAACACAGTTCAAAGAATTACTGGACTCAAGGGGTCAGCTAGTAAACTACATGAACACTGTGGGCTCCAAGGCCCGGTTCAGAAAGGGATTAGGTCAAGGAAACAGGAAAAGAGATGGAGGCATGTCCTGGATCTAAGAATAATTTTGATTTCTCAATTCTCCTTATTCTCTTTTTGCCAGAGGTGCTGAGGAAGCATCTGACATGACCAATGGGGAGATAAGGAGAAGGGCTGGTTTTTAGTACTCTGATCCACTTGGCATTATGCAGAGAATGAGGTAATACGTAAAATTACCTCGTGTATGACCCTGTCACATATTCACAATGCAGCTACATCTTGATCTAATAGTCCATTTTCACACTTTGTAGGAAGGCTTCTCTGAACCATCGGAAGCTATTTTTTGTTGGACTATGTAGGAAGGATCAACTTTACCAACTATCTCTTCCATAGCTTCTGTAGTTAAGATAACATTTGTTGTGTTCTTCTCAAAAATGAGTAGATTTTTAAAAAATTCTCTTTGGTACAAGGTGAACACATCCAGGGAAATCAGTATCTCAGCTTTGCTAATACCAGACATTTACCAGAGGACAAGTAGTAGGTGATTATTACCAGCAATTAGTTATTGCTGGTAATATATGTATGAATTGTAAATTCATTTAATGTGTTTCATTTGGCCTTCACAATAAATCTGTGAAGTAGGCAAAATCAGTAATATTAGCGTATGTTTTACAGACTGGAAAACAGATTCATCATAGACAGAGATGTTAAGTCACCTCCAGGAGTCATGTAACAGCAGAGCAGGGATTGGTTCCCTTCCACTGTATTTTCTTGGTAGCAAATCTAGTAGCCTTACTGGGGAGGATATCGGGCCACTTCTCTGGATATACTACCAGATATGTCCATCTTATGTGGGGAAGGGAGATGAGTATGCCAAAAGAAATTTAATAAACATGTTATGGGTCTTAAAGTAAATCAAATTCATAGCAGTGGTGAGCTAATGGTATACTGTTGTCATCGGGAGGCTGTAAATCAGCTGGCACACAGAACAATAAGGTCTGTTACCTCTGATAACAAGCTAGGCCTTTCTCCTGCTCTCCGTCCTTCTAGGAATGTTTTCTTAGAGAAGGTGTTGGTATTTTTCATTTGGGATTTAATCTGTCAAACTGTTATGGCACTGAAAGCCACATCGGAAAGAAAACCCCAGACAATTTAAATCCCATGCAGGCTGTTTAAATCTCGTGTTTGATGGGAGCACTGAATTTTTTCCTGTGTTGTAATTTAGGGTTTGGATTATGGATACTTAATCCAAGTTTCATGGACTGGGACACCACTTTCCTCCTTAGACAGGGTAACAGTATCTCAGATCTTTCAAAAGACGAGTAGATCATGTTCAATTCATATTAAACCCCTTATTGGGTGTTGAAGGGCAAAGACATGGAAGGCATGAGAACCTGCCGTGAAGGGGCAGAAAATCTAATAATATATTAGTAATAAAAGTTGTTATGGTTTATAAAGGGCTTTTACATACATTATCTTCTTTAATCTTCCCAACAATGCAGTACTTGTGATGTATCATCCTCATTTCATGGATGACAAGACTGAAGCACTGAGAGACTTCATAACTTGCCTGGGACCCACCGAGACAGTGACTGGTGGTAGCATAGAACTCCTGTGCCAGAGGCGGTATGGTCTAGTGGGCAGAGGGAAAGGCTCTGAGGTCAGACAGCTCTGGGACTGAATCCTGGTTTTGTCCCTTATGCGTCACACCACCTTGGGTAATCTCTTTAAGCATTCATTTCTTCATCTATAAAATAGGGATAAACTCAGTTTTGCAAAGTAGTAAGGATGAGAGAAAACATATGTAAAGCATCTATCCAGCTCTGGTATAAAAATGTGAGTTCTTGGGCTGGCCGAGTGGCGCACTGTTTAGGAGCTGTCTTGGAATGCCAGCTCTGAGCAGCGGGGCCCCGGTTTGGATCTCACATGAGGGCCAGTGACACTGCCCTCTATAGCTAAGATGGTAAACAACTGCTCCACCTGGAGCTGGGCTGCTGTGGGTACCTGGGATGGTGTGGGCTGCAGCCCCTGCTGCAGTGGGCTGCCATAGGCTACAGTGAATGGCCGGCAGCCAGCGTGAGTGGCCCACAGCCAGTGTGAGCTGCCAAGAGTTGCTGTGAGCGGCTGTCCAGAGGCTGGCAACTGATCTGCCTCACCTGAGAAAAGCACAATGATAATGCCAGCATGGGCCAGTGAAGCAGCGTTCTCCGCAGCTGGACTGAGGAACAAAAAAAGACCACAACTTGTCTGTTCCCCTTCTCCAATTCCCCAACGCTGTTCCCCTCCCCCAGTAATCCAATAAAATCTTTAAAAAAAAATGTGAGTTCTTTTAAGACAATGTGATTGCTGATTGGGCGGTTTTTTTGGGGGTGAAGGTGAGGGTACTATAGAATCAAAGGAGAAAGATGATAGCCATTTGGAAAAGTGGTTAGTAAAAGCTTCACAGGGTTGGAATTGGGCCGTCACATGAGATTTGGTGTTAAAACCAGATCCTTAATCAGCTAGGGAGCTAATTTATCCCTGTAGGTCTTTAAAGATTTGAAGCAATATGAAGTGCTCTTGTGGTTATGTTGAAGATTCTAAGATCTTTACTTGTTTATTAGATTACACAGGATGATAGAAAAAGAATCTGTATGCTTTATGGCTGTCTTGTTCTTGATGCAGGATTGGAGGTGTTATCGTTTAGTAGTTGACTTCTTATAATGAAGAATCATAGTGCCTCTTAGGAGCTGTCAAATTATCTCTTTTTGGCCGACTCAGAATCTCTACTGTAAGGGTACAGACCTTACAGATCAATTTAAGTCAGACCTCACTTTCCAAATAACCATTTCTCGTAGCAGCTGCTTCCGTTTTTTTTTTTTGGTTGCCCCTTTTCCCTGTGAATTTTGTTATGTTTTTTTGGGTTAAAGTTTTTCTTTGTTTTGTTTGGTTTTTTTTTTTTTTAGCTGAGCCATCCTGCCTCCTGTTGGAAGCTCAGCTCGGGCTGGGCATCAAACTGCTGTTGCTCAGAGCTCAGCTCACACTCTTGAGCGAGCTCTTAACCAACTGAGCCACTCGGCCAGCCCTTCGATTAAGTTTTTATGGCTACTCCTTATCCAGTTTTTCTTCATTAGTTTCCAGAAGCATAACATTCTCTTAGTTTCCCTCCTACTTCTCCCTCACTCATTCTCAGTTTCTTTGCTGGTTCCTTCTTTTTCAGCCTGACCTCTGAATATCAGCATGTCTGTCTGTCCCATGGCTTGCCCCTGGATCTTATCTATTCATTTCACTGGTTTCACTTAAGTGATTTATTTTCTCACCATTTTAATCTTTAAAACCCTGTGCTTTGATGCCATGATTTTTCTTTCAGATTTTGTACTTATAGGACATGTTGATATTCAGTCATTAAACACTGAAAAAAATAAGCTCAAACTCAGCAAAGCTCAGAATAACTGAATAATAGTAATGCCGTCTCTTGATGTAGGAAAGAGTTGATATATTTTGCTTTGAACCACAGCTTTGTAGGCATATGTTGAAATTATAACCTGATAAATAGAAGAAATTTGTGTGCCTGTCATTATTGTAAGTATATGGAAGGAGAGAAAAAGAATTCTTGGGGCCCATCCCATTAACAAGGATGGCTAAGCAATTGGTATCTGCCCCACAGTGTAGCAACTGAAAATCTCTAAGAATTTTTGGTGTGCATGTGTAATAAGATGAGGATGAAGTAGCCATAGCATAAGTAGCTTTGGGAGAGCGCTGACCACAGGGCTATGATAATGTGATGATGCCACTTTTCTTAGTGTCATGAAATGCCCCAACCTCAAAGAGGATGACGATTCAGTTTGAATTGCTTCACACCTCCCTACACTAACCTTTGAAAACAGCTATTTAGTACCTGTATTCTTTGACTCTATAATATACGACAGTTGGGCAGTTTTCGTTTTTAAGCTTTAAACCTACGTATTTCTCTATTAAAGAGAAGATGACTGACTCTTGTTGAAATCTGCAGGATAAGTGTTTATTATCTTGTTTTCAGAAATCTTCACGCTAAGATGTAAGTGTGACAGTTTTATAGCCGATAATAATTGACCATTCTCAAAAGAAACTTTGATCTGGTAGGAGGATCTCATTGGCCTGCTGCTATGATTAAAGACAATCATTTGATAGCTGACGGGGCAATTAAGTGTAGTTGTAATTGGGGAACACACCAGTTGTATTTTTAAATTAGAAATGAAATTTTGAGGCAAACAAGACAGTAAGTGGGGCATGTAGGGCCTTGAGATATTTTATAGCTTTGATTAATGTCAAATTGTCTCATGGGTTGATAATGGAATGTAGCTGTTAGACCAGTAGCCTGCGCACCTCTGCTGTGGTCAAAGAAGGAATACTGCTTCAAGTCCAGAGCTCAGGGCACTGAGATGTGCAAATAGGAATAGCATGTGTGCGTTCATCTTTGTGCTTCCTCAGATAACATTTGTCAAGGTGATATTATGGGTCAAGCATTTTCACAAAATCTCACATAACCATCCTAAGGATGAGTGTAGTAAGTACAATAAATAACTACATATTTAGGGCAAACGAGACTCTACTAAGCTACGCTTGTTCAAGGTTGCTCACTGAGTTATGCTCAGAGCTGGAATTTGAACACAGGTCCCTCCCTGTAAGTCTCATGTTCTTTCTATGAAAGAGTCTGCTGTTCTGTCATGGGGTCACTTCAGCGATAGCATGCTGCCTATCATCAGCCACACTCGACCTAGAACAAAGTTTTCATCCCCTTTCGAGTTTCCTTTCTGTTCGCTCAGGGGCCCTCTGGGAAACCTCAAAGTTAGTTTGAGGTCTCAAAAGAATTCTCTTAGAATTTGATTTTGGGAGATTTGTCAAAAATACCAAAAGATTGGGACATTTGACTAAATAAGTAAGGATCACAGATTATTATGAAATAATATTTAATTATGTATTTGACCAAAGGGACTGAAAGATTTCAAAGGCAAATACTGAAGCTTATCTCTTACTATTGAGAAAATTCAGTTTTCTTAAGTAACAAAGAGTTGATTAAGACAATATAAAACACGAAAAATTATTTTGATAAAACACAGAATTTTGCTTTCTTGGCAGATTAATCAAAAAGAAAAACTTTTGGCAGATGAAAGAAAATTAAGTTTTGGTTTTACATAAGTATACCATTGATATTAAAATTTAATTTGAAAAAGCCTTATAACATTTCAATTTTTAGTTAGCTTAATCACATAAAGTAAAATTCTCTTTATCTTTACTTTCTGTAGACATTTAGTTTGTCCTTCATAACCAGAAATTCTAGTTTAGACAAAAACTGATTCTCATTTCCCATCAAAAAAATTCATCTTCATTTCTCATACATTTTTGTAACTAAAAATACCTAATTTCCTTGTGGTCTGAAAGGTTAGGGTAGCTGTGGGTAGCTAGAATCACCTGCCAACTCAGCTGGCTCCAGGCAGAATCCTCCAACAAGCTCAGTTGGCTCCAGGAAGAATAAATAGTCTCCCAGCTCAATCTGACCTACCCTGTAAAGGAAAACCATTTAGATTGGGATCTGCACTCAAGGAGAGCAGAGTGAAAATGAGAGGGACTTCCCAACAGCCTGAGCGGAAAGAGCGAGTAAGACTGAAGTCAAAATGGGGTTTGCGGGTACTGCGCCTGTGTTTCTCATTGTCCCAGAAGGCCGTCAGATGTTCACTTGGCTTCTGACAGCTGCCACCAAACCTGGTAAAGAACAAAATTCAATGAGTAACTTAGAATTTCTAATTGGCTTTATAAAGTGATTCATGAATCGGGCAGCATCCCACTCAGCAGCCAGAAGTTTTCTCCATGAGTTATACAAACTGGAAGGTTTTTATAGGCAGAAAGAAGGTGGGACTAAGAAGTTAAGAGTGATTATTTCAGGCAAGGATGCCCTCCCTTTGGGGAAGGCAGGGGTCTTATCAGGCAGATTACCTCATTAGTGCTCATCAGGAAATTTCAGACAGAGTGGTTTAAAATTCCACTACTGAGAGAGGCATTTAGTTTTGGTTTGGTGACTTGCTTAGCAGAAGTAACTCCATTTTGTCCTGTTGTTTCTTTTTTTCTTTTTTTTAACTGGGTGGTAAGATTACTCACTTGGGGTTGCAAGGCTGGTAACTGGTGGCTGCCTGCGCTTGAGCCCGGGTCTTCTTAAGAGGATGTCTTTTAAATAAAATATTTAAATGCCTGATAAAAGGTGTAACAGTATTTTAGGAGTTGAAAAGGATTGTACAGGTCATTTAATTGCATTTTTTTCCCTTTAAGCGTGGTAAAGATGGGCCAGCCGAGTGGCGCGGTGGTTAAGCACTGGCTTGGGAAGCCAGCCAGCAGCCCCGGTTCGGGTCCCACATATAAGGGCCAGTGACATTGCCCTCAAGGAAAAAAAAAAAAAAAAAGTGGTAAAGGAACTAAGGCACAGAAAGTTTACGTTGCTTGCCAAAAGTCATATAGTTATAAAAGTGGCAGAACCAGGTGTAAAATCCAAGAATATCCATGTGAAGTAAATGGATGCTTGTCATAGCCTAAAATATAAATGTGTACATAGTAGAAACATAATTCTGTATTAGAGGAACAAAATTGTTTTCTCACTTAACATAACCTTAGTCAACTCATGGGTTCATTTTGCAATCAGGAGATTGATTGCTTTGTCATTTTGACAAAGTCCAGTTCTCCGAGGTTGCCAGGAGCAGTTGCACTGGCTTCGTTGTCTTTCTTTTGTGGATATATTTGGAGCTCAGGGTCAAGGTGGTTGTGGGGCAGAGCCCTGAGCATGCAGGGCTCTTAGGGAATCCCTGTAAGCCAGAAGCTATTGTAGATTGGGCCAGGACTGAGGCGCTGAGATGACTGCTCCTGTTACTTTTCTCTCTGTTCACTGGAAGGTTCTGACAAGAGAAAACCATTGAGGCCCATTACATGTCCACAGCCTTAGGAATGATGGGTGCAGAGTTTTGGAAACATTTAAAAATGGATTTACGGTGGAGTTTATAATCTGAAGAGTTGCCCTACCTCAGTCTTCTTTGCATTACAGCCAGATTAAAGAGGTAGAGTTAACAATTTTAACTTCAGTTTTTAGCCTGGAGGCTAACCACTAGAGGCTACATACTAGGGACTAACAGTTTCATTTTCTCTCTCCCATCTTCTTTTTTTTTTAAATTCTTGGGTTTCTCTTATTATCCTAGTTATGTTCATGTTGATTGTTACATTGACATTTATTAGCTATACATAAAGCTTTGGTACAGTAGTCCCCCCATTATAATGTAGGGGTGCATTCCAAGACCCCCAGTGCATGTATGAAACCAGATAAAGTACCAGACCCTATACGTATATATTATGTTTTTACATATGCATACATACCTATGATAAAGTTTAATTTGCAAATTAGGCACAGTAAGAGGCCAATAACAATTAATAATAAAATAGAACAATTATACCAACATACTGTAATAAAAGTTATGTGAATGTAGTCCCTCTCTTTCTCTCTCTCAGCAAGCTAGCATGAATTTCTTTTTTGTCACAATTTCAGAAAAGATTTGGTCTTAGCAAATCTTAGCAACCCTCAGCATATCATCTATGTAAGAAACATCCAGGCCTGTAGAGAATTTTTACAAGAGTTAATTTGAGCCAAAAGTGACAAAAATTGCCAGGAAGCAAGATCTCAAATGGTTCAAGAATGACAGTTTTATAATAATATATATATATATTTTTTTTGAGGGCAGTGTCGCAGTGTCACTGGCCCTCATATGTGGGACCCAAACCAGAGCGGCTGGCTTCCCAAGCCAGCGCTTAACCACCGCGCCACTCAGCTGGCCCGACAGTTTTATAATTTTTTATGCATTTGAAATGAAGGAGGGAACATAAGGAAGATTAAATGAAGGTGGGAGAAAGTAAGGCAATGATTAGACTACAGGATAGTTAGTTGATTATGTGCTTTCTTGAGTGTGGTTAGGGCTTATTTCAAAAACATGTTAACCTAGATGCCCAGAAACAATGGACAGGTCTGGCTTAAGGCAAAGATAAGCTTTTTACTAAAAAGTTATATGCCTGGGGCGGGACTTCCCACCACGACCTTCCCATCTAGGAATTCATGATCAGATCACCTTGGGAGGTTACTTTCTATAGAACTCCCTTTTTTTGTCCACAATATATATTTTTTCTTTCCCTAACTTGAGAATTTTCACTCAAATAGGGAAGCACTTTGTGACTTCTCATGAGCATATTCAAATTGCCAGCATCATTACTCTTGCATTTGGGGGCCATTATTAAATAAAATAATGGTTACTTGAGCACAAGCACGGTGATACCATGACAGTTCATCTGATAACTGAGAGGGCTACTGAGCCACTAACCCAGAGGGCACCATATACATCGTGGATGTGTTATGGGAGTCTGGGTTCTTTTTGCCCACGCAGTGATTCTTAGGGAAGGGAGCTGGCCTAGCTGAGGTGGGAGAGAGAGCTATAGGCCTCTGGTGTTAGTGAACCAATGTGAGAGAGGTGTGGGGGTGAGAGGGGGAGGGAAGGGAGAGAGAGAGAGAGAGAGCGCTAGAGAGAGACAGAGAGAGACCTAGGCCCATTGTCCGAGGACTTATATTATAGTTTGCTGGATGGGGTGAGGGAGTCACATAACAATTTGGTGGGAAAAGGTGGTGCAAGCTCATCCAGGGGAGGGCATGACCTCCTAAGAAGGGTGGAAGTCTGTTGACTCAGATCCTTATCTTGCTCCAGGCCACTTCTTGTCTGTCATCTGTTGTAAAAACAGATAAGGGGCTGGAGGCAGTTCATCAAAGCCAGTTATGAGCTTTTTCTGTGGGCACCATGGACCCCATCCACACCCCTCCTCCTTCTATATTTCCTAACTTCTCCGTAACAGATACATTAGACAAAGGGATGAGCCATGTCCCAGGCAGGACGGTGTGAGGTTTCATCACACTACTGGGAACGACATGCAATTTAAAACTTATGAATTCTTCTTTTCTGGAATTTTCTATTTAATATTTTTGGACCATGGTTTACCACCGTAACTGAAACCACAGAAAGTGAAACCACAGACAACTGGGGTAGGGGACTGCTGTACTTTACACGATAAAAAAAATATATATATATTACTTTTTCACCAAGATTTTCCTATGAAAGTAATTATTTTTTTTCTACTTTTCATTCAAAAGTAGGCTTATAAAATTTCTTTGACATACATGGGTATTTCTATGTATAGTGTATTAACTTAAATATCAGAATTTATCCATTGAGCTTCACTGTGTGCTGATTATATGCCCCCGTACAACTCCTACATCATACCTTTCTTTTTGTTGTTGTTGTTATGTGGTCTGGAAGTGTTTCATTCATTCATTCATTTCATCCATTCATTCCCTTCCCAACTAACTTCCAAAAAGGATATGAAGGCATTTACTTCACATACACATTTTCTGATTCAACTCTCACAGCAGCATTTTCTGAGGAAAGCCATACCGATTGATACTGGCTTTCCCACTAATAGATTAGAACCTTGAGAATCAGAGGGGTTTCATTTTGTTCAGGGTTGCACAGAATAGAATTAGAATGGGTTATTACGTTCTGTCCCTGTTTTTTTCTTGCATGTGTGTGACCTCTTCTAATTACAACTCAGTTGAATATAAAGATTTAAGCATTCATTCAACAAATATTCACTAGCATTTCAGGTGTGGTGACACAGTGGTGAGAACAGATGTAGTCTGTTTTCACAGAGCTCAATAAATAAGTAGACACATAAATGAGTTCTCAAATAGTGATCTTTTCTTTGAAGAAAATAAATGAGATGGAAATGGAAGGTGATGGTGGGAGGTAACTGGTTTGGTAACTCAGGGACAACCTCTTTGAGGGGGTGACAGTTAGTGCATTGTATGGATGAAGAACAGTGTTTTGATATTTGGAAGAGAGGTTCCTATTGCCCTTGGGAAGCCTATGACATAGAATGCCTTCAGTTTCTATCTTTAAGACCAGACAACAGTTGATTAATTTTTCATCCAATTTATTTTTTTTGTCTTAAAATTTGCATGTTGAAAATTAAAAATTCTTCCATAGGACCCCAAGCATTGCTTTTTCTTTAGATACTTTATTCACTACTTAGATCTTCTAATAACACACTACTGTCCCTCTGTTCTCATGTAGTTATTATGTGAATGATCAAATGTCTTCTTTCCTTTGCTTTATCCCCACTTTTTTCAGATTTTTTTTCAGTGGTGCCTATGCTTTTCTTGCTTTTCTAACCTTGCATTTATTTCCCTGCAGATCTCAACATCTGCTGCAATTTGACTACGCAGGTTAGTGACACTTTGCCCATTTATCAGTTTTGTGCAGTAGGCAGTATTCACCAGCATTCTCCTACTTTACATGAATAAGGATCTTAACTTCTCTGGCCACTTGTGACTCATTAATGGTGAAGTTAGATATCTACAGAACACTTTCATCAAATAAAAAAGCTAGGTTGTTTTTTTTTTACCGGGTATTTTTTTTTTTAAATTGTAATATACTATCATAGGAATTGATAGGAGGACAGGACATAATGCATAATTAAGAAATAGAAAACTAATCATTTACAAATAATTAAACTAAAACAGCTGCTGCTTTAATAAGTCAGAGTAAGTTTGTCACGTGTTTCAAATTATACTTAGTTATCCCAAAATAAGTATTTATAGATAATTCAACAGGTTTTTTTTGTTTTTGTTTTTTTAAATGATGCATGGTTTATTCAGGCATGAAAATGATCCCTAGAATGTAAGCCCCAAACCACAAAAAGATTTAAAATTTGCAGGGGAGAAAGAAACCCACAAACATTTAAAAATACCTAATTTTAACTTAAATTGAAAAGTAGCAGTAGTGTATTTTTGGGGGGCCTTTATACTGTATTCAATATAAGTATGGGAAAGGCTGGTGAAAACTGTGGATTTATCTACAAAACACATCGGGGAGTTTTTTGTTGGAAGTGTTTTAACAACTCAGGAAATGGTAAAGAAGAAACAGGTAAGGCAGACTGGATACTTCACAAGGGTAGGGACAGAGCCCGTCTTCATTGCTCCATCCCCAGCCTCTAGCATGTGCCTGGCACTCAAATATTTTTGACCATTTTGAGGCTGAGTTTATAGCTTGGTGAAATTGCTGAAGTATGAGGTCTACTAATTTTGCTGCTGATGACTACTTTCCATTGTACCTTATCGTCTTCTAGTTCTTTCTTTCTTTGATCTTCAGTCTATAACCCCTGAAGGTGAGAACAGCTTTATCTCCATCTTACCTGGAGAAGGTGTTAGTCGGTTTGGAGGTTTAGAAATTTTCTCTGGTCACACACATAGTAGGTGACAGGGTGTGGTTTAAAGCAGCTTAAATAACAGAAATAAAAGTATGCTTATCTACACTGGCTTCGTGGAATAATTTAAAGATATGGAAATGGGTGGTAGGAGGCAGATACTCAGCCCTGCTGAGGTGAAATAACACCTCCTTTGCCTTGTACCTCCTCCCAGCTGCTTCTGGAAAACTGGGATGTGTGAGGGTGCCCACAGCCTGGCAAGTAGCTAACACATGCCCACGCCCCTCTTGACCCATATACACATCTGTGGAATTTAAAATGCTGCCATATATTGGTTATTGAATTTATGAAGCATTATAATAGCCACAACAGAAACCAAGTGTTCCTGTCCCTACTTAACTGTCTCTCTGCTTCTGTGGACACATGATTTTCTTCCACAAGTTTCTGATGCCTCAGGACTTAAGCAGAAACTTGTTGTGACCCTCTGCCAGGTGTTTCCTGGCGCCTCATGCTCTTCGACTCCCAGGGCCGCTCGGAATCCTGGGCTTGGGATGGGTCAGTCCTAGTGTGTCCGTCCCACCTCTTTTCTTGTGAGGTGCTTTCTAAGCTCCGTAGTCCTGTCACGTATCGAGAGCAGCGTGTCAGATCCAGTGCCTCCTTTTCTTTCCTGAAATAAAGATTCCTAGATCATAAAACCTACCTATACACATAATTCTTTAAAACAAAACCAAACAAGAATGCCCCATCTGTAACATGAAGGAGAAATAAAAGAAGTAACTTTTGAATAAAATACGTATTTTAAAAGGTAATGCTTGGGACACATGCTACAATGTGGGTGGACCTTGAAGAGATGCTAAGCGAACTAAGCCAGACACAAGGTCACATACCATCTGATTCCACTTGAGGTACTTAAAGTAGTCAGACTCATGGAGACAAAGCAGGATGGGGGTTGCCAGAGGCTGGGGGAAGGGAGAAAATTGGGAGTTATTGTTTAATGGGTCCCGAGTTTAAGTTTGAGAAAATGAAAAAGCTCTGGAGATAGATGGTGGTGATGGTTGCACAAGAAGGTGAATGTTCTTAATGCCACTGAACTGTGCACTTAAAAATGGTTAAAATGGTAAATGCTATGTGATACAAATTTTATTAAAATAAAAAAATTTGAAGGCCGGCTGAGTGGTGTGTTGGTTAAGAGCTGGCTTGGGACACCAGCGGCCACGGTTCACATCCCACATACGAGGGCCAGTGACACTGCCCTTTACAGCTAAGATGGTGAACAACAGCTCCACCCGGAGCTGAGCTGCTGTGAGTCCCAGGGACGGCATAGCTGCAGCCCCTGCTGCAGTGGGCTGCCATAGGCTACAGTGAGTGGCCGGCAGCCAGCATGAGTGGCAGGCAGCCAGTGTGAGCTGCCAAGAGCCACTGTGAGTGGCTGTCCAGAGGCCGGCGACCTATCTGACTCATCCAAGAAGAGCGCAATGATGATACCAACATGGGCCAGTGAAGCAAAGTCCTCCACAACTAGACTGAAGAACAAAAAAGGACAACAACTTGTCTGTTCCCCTTCCCAGGTTCCCCAACGCTGTTCCCTGCCCCTAATTCCCCAATAAAAATCTTAAAAAAAAAAAAAAAATTTGTAAAGGTAATTCTTGGCCACAACTATATGAGAAAGATAAAAATAGCCTCCACAGATTTCCAAAAATACCCCTAGGGGGTAGTACTACCTATATTATGAGGCAACGTGCATTATCTAAGATCCAGGATTTTATTTATTTATTTATTTATTTATTTATTTATTTATTTATTTATTTAAAGATTTTATTGGGGAATTGGGGGAGGGGACCAGCCAAGTTATTGTTCTTCAATCTTCGTTGTGGAGGGCGTCAGTTGCCATCTGGCTTCCCATCGGCAGCTCGTGGCCTCTAAGCTCAAGGTGGTGTGTTCAGTCTTAGTTGCGGGTGGGCATAGCCCACCATTGAACAGGCAATCTTGTTTTTACACCAGCTGAGCCATCCTGCCACCTGCTGGCAGCTCAGCAACAGCTCAGCTAAGACACAGCGTTCACTGACCCATGTGGGAAACGAACTGGTGGCCTTGTTGCTCGGAGCATGCACTCTAAGCCAACTCTTAACCAACTGAGCCAGTTGGCCGGCCCTAAGATCCAAGATTGTAGAATCAGTGAAGAGTGGAGCTAATAATTTGGCTCCAAAGACATTTTTTCTCCTACTATGTCTAGGCCTTCCAACTCTCAGTCCACAAAAGTGTTTTCTGCTATGGCAGTTGCCTTAATTCAGACCACTCAGAGCTTCCACTTTTTCAAATCTATCCTCCTATAGGGGTATGGTCCCTTTCTTCCTGAACACTTTAAAATCATAAGACAGAACTGAACATGTTTAAAATAATGTGAATCACGTCTCCCTACCTCTGGACTCCAAAATAATCTTATTCTTAAGAAAGGGTAGGGGCCAGCTGAGTGGCATGTTGGTTAAGAGGCGGCTTGGGACACCAGCTCTGAGCACCAGGGCCCCGGTTCAGATCCCACATGAGGGCCAGTGCTGCGCCCTCTACAGCTAAGATGGTGAACAACAGCTCCACCTGCAGCTGGGCTGCTGTGGGTTGCCGGCGACAGCGTAGGCTGCAGTGGGGCTAGCCGGCAGCTGACGTGTGCTTTCATGAGCTGCCGTGAGCGGCTGTCCAGGAAATCATGAGCCACTGCCTCACCCGGGAAGAGCACAATGATAATGCCAACATGGGCCAGTGAAGTGACGTCCTCCACAACTAGACTGAAGAACAAAAGGACAGCAACTTGTCTGTTCCCCTTCCCCGATTCCCCAACGCTGTTACTTTCCCCAATTCCCCAATAAAATCTTTGAAAAAAAAAAAAAAGAAAGGGTAAACTGTAGCCGGTTAGCTCAGTTGGTTAGAGGTTAGCTCAGTTGGTTAGAGCACGAGCTCTGAACAGCCGGACTACCGATTGGATTCCCACATGAGCCACTAAGCTGTCAGTATACTGCGCCCTCTATAGCTAAGATTGTGAACAGCGGCTTGGAAAAAAAAAGAAAAGAAAGGGTAAAAGATTGGGGTAGACAACCTCAGAAGTGTGTGAAAATGACAATAGTGGAAGGAAAACTGATCTAGGCCTAATCCTAACCATTTTTAATCTATCAGATAAAAATATTTTTGAATTTGAAGTGACACTAGAGAGAGAGTCAGCAATTGGATAACTTAAAAGTAATAGAAAAGACTCAACACTGTATGCCTTGCAAAGACTGGAGGAGAAAGAAGGGTAGGAGGCTTCGGTAAAGGAGTTCTCTAGCCAGCATCACTGGTCTGATGGAATCTTGGTGAGGAGAGGTTAGAATATAGAATTTTTACAGAGGGAGCAGTCTTTCTTCACTTTACAATTAAGGGCAAAATTAGAAAGCTGATTAAGAACTAATGCTCCATTTCTCTGCTTCTTTCACAAATCAGATCAACCTTAAAATAAATAAACTATCACTACACAACTTTCATTGTTCAAGAAGAAATGGAATCAATTTTGATAATTTAAAAAAATATCTGGCTTATTGACATTCTTGCCAGAGCCATTAAATGAGTAAAGAAATCAAGTTACCCCAAATCTTAATGATTTAAACAATACTTTCTGAAATTATCCCTTCCTATTTTAAGATGAAGTTTATCTTAAACTCCTAAAATTTCAGCTTAGTTGAACTAGCCTGTTGTTGGTGCATTTATTCATTTTGGACTACTTTTCCAAACTCATGCAATTTATCTATTGATTAGAGACTCTAGAACCCATACCTATCTATTTATTTGCATGCACATTTAGCCAATAGGTGACTTTATCATCAGATAAATCCAGGAGTAAGTTTAAAAGAGCATATCCTTTTTTTAAAAAATGCAAACATGGAAACACATGATGCCTTGTAAGAGCATTAATTATATCTGCAAAAGCCTTGTCAACCACTGTGTATCCTGAAAGTGCTCTACTGAAGAATCAGTCAGTCATGCAGGCAGGCTGAGCCCTCTGGAGCTGTTTTGACCAGAGCAGAGGCAGTCTAACTCCACAGACAGACACTGAACAATTCATGTTCTTGTCAGGAATCAAGGCAGAGAGAGTAGTGAATCTGGTGTGCAAAAATGAGACTCCAAGAAAGAAACTGTTTCGAATCAAATTTAGATTTAGGTATAATAAATACAATTTAAACAAACCAACAGATGAAACACCTTTCATTGTTCAGGAAGAACTAGTTCAGTTTTTGATAATTTGTGAAATATATGGCACAGAAATTATTGTCAGGGCCACTGACAATATATAAAGTTACCTGTAAATCCTAGTGATTTATTTTCTAAATTAAGAAGAAGTGCATCTTAACTTCTAAAATTCAGGATTATTTGAACTGGCACCTATTAATAAATCCAAATTTTTTTTTTTAAAGATTTTATTGGGGAATTGGGGGAGGGGAACAGAAAAGTTGCTGTCCTTTTGTTTTTCAGTCTAGTTGTGGAGGACATTGCTTCACTGGCCCATGTTGGTATTATTGTGCTCTTCTTGGGTGAGGCAGATGGGTTGCCAGCCTCTGGACGGCCGCTCACAGCAGCTCTTGGCAGCTCACACCAGCTGCCAGCTGCTCACGCTGGCTGCCGGCCACTCACTGTAGCCTATGGCAGCCCACTGCAGCAGGGGCTGCAGCTATGCCATCCCCAGGGACTCACAGCAGCCCAGCTCCGGGTGGAACTGTTGTTCACCACCTTAGCTGTAGAGGGCAGTGTCACTGGCCCTCATATGTGGGATCTGAACCGTGGCCGCTGGCATCCCAAGCCAGCTCTTAACCAACCCGCCGCTCGGCCGGCCCCCAAATTGGTTTTGATTGATTATTACTCTAGAATATTTTGCCAAATCTTGACCTGATTTAAATAATGCTACATCAAGGATGGACTATTTTGTTTTGTTTGTTTTAAACTAAGGAAAATTATTTTTTTTTAAAAACGAAAAATAAAGGCTTTATGGAATTTTTACAGTTAGAAAATGTTTTCAAAATTAGAACATTCTTTGAACCATCAACCATCTTTCTTTGTTCTGAATTCTTCTTTTCCTTCCCCTTGTTGGATGTTAAATAATTTTCACTCTGGAAACTTTCCTCTTTTTTCTCAGTCCTGATTTCACACACTGGTGCCATGTGTGATTACAGACTCCATGGAAACCCATCTGCATGAAATGGCTGTTTAAAAAAACAAACAGAACCAACTACCCATACCTCCTAGAGTCCTGTTAGGCCAGAGGTTTGCTTTCCATTTCATCAGCTGCTGAGGAAGCAGTAGGTACCTGTACCACGAGTGTAGTCGCAACAGAAATACCTTATTAGTAAGTAGACAGTGGGCTACCTGAAGATGATAGTCCTTTTTTTTGAGGGCAGTGTCACTGGCCCTCATATGTGGGACCCGAACCGGGGCCGCTGGCGTCCCAAGCCATCGCTTAACCACCACGCCACTCGGCCAGCCCAGAAGATGATTGTCCTTAGAGATGTTGGCAGGCAAAGAAATTTTGTTTGCACTTCAGGCATATCTTAGAGCTGTTTTACTCTCAGAGCACTGTTGATCAGATTTGACAAGTTAAAATGACACTTGAAGGCTGACCCAATGAATATCTTCATGGACATAAAGTCCTATTTCAATATTATTTGATGTAAAGGGCTTAATTTTTTTGTACCCAAATCTATGTATTTTTCTTCTACTTTTAATCACCTCGTGGGGCTTGCTGGTTGCAGTGCTCATGTAAAGCTTCCTAATGGAATTCGTACTTGTTTTAATTTACTTTCTTTTTTTTTTTTTAGCAAACACAGAGATAGAGAAAACACAGTTGTTTAAAAAAGAAAGAAAACAAACCAAACCCTCATTCCATTCACAAGATTTGTTCATCTTACTTTGAAGTCTAAGGGTAGTGTAAAGTTTTGGTTTGCAACAAATTCTGTGATTATTCATTAACCAATCTGGCAGGCTCTCTACTCCCTTTCAGACTTACATCTAATTTTTAAAGGAGCCAGGCCTTTTTCTTTGAGTTTACCTTTAAAACAGAATATTTACACAGAATGCTCTTTTAGAGTTATGGAATAGCATTTTAAATGTTGAATGGATATATTCTTAGAAATTAAACTGCAAGCAAATGAGAGGCAACAAAGCCAAAGCTGCTAATCTCTGAAGTGCTTGGAACCCAGTATCCCTGTGAAAAAGCAGGAAGCTGCAGAAATCATTCTGAATTCGAAAACCACCAAAAATATTGTGTATCGTTCATTACCCTGTTTTGGGATGTACCATGCAAACGTGAAAGATACAGGTCCCCTGCTCTGGCTATAAGAGTTTATTCCCCTAGAGACTGAGTGAGTACACAGGCCTACCTGTTGTCCTCTTTGCAGAGTAATGACACATATCTGAAAAGGAAGAGCAGGGGATCAGGGAATCAAAATCATCATAGACAAGGGCAGCTGATGACTGTTTACCTGGAATTTGTTTTCTCCCAGAGGGCATGGTAACTGCAACAACAGTGGATGGTAAATACTGTTGACTTTTTTTCCCCTCAGCTCTGCAAAGGCAGTTGTAGTTCCATTAGTTTCATAGCCTGCAGAGCCCTGCCTTCCTCGCCTCCCTAAAATACTCCCTCTGTGGGCACTTGATACCTGAATCAGTCAGCTGTTACTTCAAGTACACTGTCAGAAATAAAGTTACCTTTGTTTTAAGTCTCCTGTAGGTCCCCTTGTTTTCTAACTACTGTTACCCAAAGAAATATACAGGCCCAGCTCACGTTATGGCGCTTCACAGTTGCATTTTTTACAAACTGAAGGCAAGACCCTCCACCAGCAAAGATTTCTCCTGGCTTTATTGCGATGCTTGCTTTACTAGGATGATCTGGGGCCAAACCTGCTATAGCTGCAAGGTGTGCCTGTAGTTTAACTTGTATGCACCAAAGTTTTTAAAAAAATCATTTTTAATGTAGTCAATTACATAAACATTATATAAAGGACATTAAGCAAAAAACACCCATCCTCTTAAAAAGGTATGAGGCTAATGACTATCCTGGCATGACCAAATCACATAGTCTTACAATACTCGAGGGAAGGAGTGGACTTTTTGACCAGTGACTTCCTTGCTTTGCAGGTATGTACCACCACTGGGTTTCAAGGACTTCTACAGATAAAGTGATTTGCAGGGTTCCCTTCCACGAGGCATTCTTCTACTGTGAAACCATTTGCTGAGGAGAAAGGCTTGAGTTTCTGATGCACTTAGGTCAGCTCCATTGGAACTGGCTTCATCCTATGGCCGCCTGTGTAACTTTCTTCATGGTTGACTGAGAGCCAGAAGACTCAGCCAGGATTCTCAGTGGAAGAACATTATCTGATATCTCCAGTGACTCGCAGGGAGAGGTGGAGAAGGGAGAAGCCAGGGCTGAGGCTAATTTAGTGAGACGATTGCTTTCACTTCCTTAGGCTGCTACCCTCACATTCTTAAAAAGGGATCTGCCTCTGGGCTCTAGTGAGGAGAGAGGAACCTCTCCCAAATATCAGATTTGCTCAGTATTCATGCTTTTGCGAAACTAAAGTACATGCCAGTCTCCAGAGGATGAGAGACCGTCAGAGATTTGTAAAATAGTTGGCAGCAGCCATTGAAGGCCCAAGCTGTAAGCTGGACACCAGATCTCCCAAGTACTGCTACCTCTCAGGCCCAGAGATCCAGCACTCCCACATTCTGCCCTTCAACACCCCACCCCCACCATTCCCTTGCTTAATGACCAAAGGAACATAGTTTGCAGAGGTTGGGGGTGGAGTATTAGAAGCCGAAGCTTTTGCTTTATTTAAACAATTGACAACAATAACAAAATTCAATGAAATAATGCCCCTTATATTTGACAAACTAAATTTCCACTTAAGCATAATTTGAATTTACCAAATGTTCCTTTTTTTCCAAAAGACCCAAAACATTTCACCTTATTCTTTTCAAGGATTATAAAGTAGAGTGGGTTGTGGGGAATAAAGCACTAATAAAGGGTAACAGCAGTTTGGCAGGCAGCTGTTCTTAGTTTCATCAAAAGAATGACTGGTAAATTCAGTCTTTTTTTGAATACTAAAGATGGTTTCTTTAAAAGTGTTAATAGACCCTTTGGGTCCTTCCTGAAGTGGATTAAATACTTTAGAGCCTGGATTCAAATTCCAAACAAAGCTCATGAGTGCACATCATTATATCCCACCTGCCTTAGATCAGGTCATTCATTTTCTTCAGAATTAAGCTGGAGTCCATCTCCTACTTTGTCTAATCTCACTGACGGGGACCTGGAGTAATAGGCCAGTTTTGAGGTCACTTATCAACAGCTGGCTTACCTTTGAAGCCACAAGTATATTTCTTAGACGAGCACTGTTCAATAACTATAATGCAAGCCATATATGGAATTAAAATTTTTTTTTTAAAAGATTTTATTGGGGAATTGGGGGAGGGGACCAGCCAAGTTATTGTTCTTCAATCTTCATTGTGGAGGGTGCCAGTCGCCATCTGGCTTCCCGTTGGCAGCTCGTGGCCTCTAAGCTCAAGGTGCTGTGTTCAGTCTTAGTTGTAGGTGGGCGTAGCCAACATCCCATATGGGAGTCGAACCAGCAGCCTTGTGTTGTTAAGAGCGCTCGCCCTATCCACTGAGCCATCTGGGCAGCAGCTCAGCTCAAGGTGCCCAGTTCAGTCTTTTTTTAGTTGCAGGTGGGCGCAGCCCACCATCGAACAGGCAATCTTGTTGTTACGCCAGCTGAGCCATCCTGCTACCTGTTGGCAGCTCAGCGACAGCTCAGCTAGGGCGCAGTATTCACTGGCCCATGTGGGAATCTAACCGGCGGGCCTGTTGCTCAGAGCACGCGCTCTAAGCCAACTCTTAACCAATTGAGCCACTTGACTAGCCCAGAATTAAAAAAATTTTTAGTAGCCATATTTTGAAATAAAAAATGAAATTAGCTTCATAATATATTTTATTTAACCAATGTAACCAAAATGTTTCAACATGGCATCAATATTTAAAAATTATTAATGAGATCTTTTGTGGGTTTCTTTTTTTCCAAAGTTTTCTATATTTGCTGTGTGTTTTACACTTATAGCACATCTCAATTCGAACTATGCACATTTTTTTTTTTTTTTTGAGGGCAGTGTCACTGGCCCTCACATGTGGGATCTGAACCAGGACCGCCGGCGTCCCAAGCCAGCGCCTAACCACCACGCCACTCGGCCGGCCCGAACTAGGCACATTTTAAGTGCTCAGTAGCCCACGTGAAGCTAGTAGCTGTCATATTGGACAGCACAGTGTTAACACAGTGAATATAAGGCGGCAGCTGGAGGTGAGGCTGCAGTAACAAGGCAGGAGTTGGAGCTTTATTCAGTTTTATCCTGAAGTCTGTGGGAGCCATAAAAGGATCTTAGGCAGAGAAACATTATTTTTAATTTTGAACTTAATCTGGCGGTCTCAGAGAATATGGGTTAGAGATTTAGGAGTTGGGGCTCAAGCAGGAAGCATGGTGAAAGGCTGTTGTGGTCCAGGTAAGGAGTGGTAAGAACCTGAACTAGAACACTGGAAAAGTGGACCAGCGGAAGTGTGTCTGAGAGAGATCAGGAGGGAAAAACATCAGGACTGGGTGGTGACGTTGGATTGGAAGAGAGGGAAGGGATAATCTAGGGTGGTTATCAGGTTTCTACCTTGGGTAGTTGGGCTAGTAGTAGTGTTAAGTGACATGGAGCGGGGGCAGGGTGTGGAGGGAGATCACATGGGGCATGCTGACTCGGAGGTGCCTTTGGAACAGGCAGGTCGCTATGTCCAGTTTGACAGGGAAGAGTTACTCAAGAGCATGTGTAGAGTTAGAAACTACACAGGCCGGGTAGGGACACTCGGTACTTAAGTTGCCCATGAAAATTTAGGCAGTAACAATGAGGGGGTGTAAGGCTGAAGTAATCAAGGGCAGCTTTGCGGAAAAGGTGGGATTGAAGCAGAGTCTTAAAGAATGCATAGGATTTAGAAAGTCAGAAGGTAGAAGAGGCGGCAGAAGTGTAGAGAGAGGTGAGAATGGTTCAGACACTGGATAAACGCTGCTGGGCCGGATGGGATTAGGGCTGAGCGCAGAGCTAGTCTGCAGTTTGCTGATGCAGTTTGCAGATAGGGATTGTTTGGCTTGCAGGATGGGACTGGATTGTGCAGCGTTCTAAATGAAAGTTAGGTGTCAACATTTCCACACAATCCAGATTTCCGACTTCTCTTTAAAAGGGGGCTGGGAGGTGCGTTTGGCAACACTGGTGGTCCTAGATGGTAGTAATCAACTGAACTGTGTGCTTCTCCCCTAATAGCCTGTTTCTGCTCCTTTAATGCTATTTGCCTGAGTCCTGTAGACACTGGAGTTTTCTACTTCTGAGTCAAGGGTCAGCGGGTAATAAAGATAGACGAGTGACAGATTAAGGAGGGCTTTTAATAGCAAACTAATGAGTATAAATGTAGGCAGTGGGCAATTAATGACTAAGGGATTGATGAGATTAAAGCCATAGTTAGGAGGATTATTCTGGATCAGTGTGAAAATACGGAAGTTAAGGAAAACTGTTAACCAGTTTTGAAATGGAAAAGACAGATGTGATGGTTCCGGCATAACCAAGTGGTCTTTATTTTATTTTATTTTTTTTGAGGGCAGTGTCACTGGCCCTCATATGTGGGACCAAACCCGGGCCGCTGGCTTCCCAAGCCAGCGCTTAACCACCGCACCACCCAAGTGGGCTTTAAAATGCAAAATGGATGTCTCTCAAGGAGGTGTTACCCGGGACACGTGCCACATGGGGATGATTTGGGCCTTTGAGCTCACTGAGAAATATGCTCTGCAGCCTTCCAGAATTCAGGCCAACGTCTGGTGTGAGGGACTGATTGTGAGTGAGGTCTGATTGTTTGAAATAAACCATATATGTTTGTTCTAACATCTCAGTGATTTCAGAGAAAGCAGTAGGAGGCTAGACATGCTATTTCTCCTTGTCATGCGATGATCAGTGATCACAGGTAGGTGATCATTGAGAAAATGGCAGTGTTAAGAAAGGGTGGCGAACTGAAACTCGGGCTGTGGGAACAAAGCTTGTGTTAGACAATGGGTGCTGAGAGGCGTACTGTGTCACCCAGTATATAACACCTGCCTGGTCACACTGCCTTCTTAAACACTGTCGGATTGTTGGTTTGCAGTCATTGTTCTAAGTAGACTGTAAATTACAGGAAAGGGCCTCTAAAAAAATAGGCTAATATTAATATCTGATCATTATTAACTGTCAGGCACTCCTCTAAGCTCTTTATATAGATATTTAATCCTTACAACTACCCTCTCGAAGTACTATTGCTATCTCCATTTACCAGCACTAGAAGTTCAGAACTTACCCAGGGCCATAGGCTGATAAAGGATGCAACCAGGACTGGAACCCAAGCAGTCTCTCTCGAGACTTTTCTGTTAACTCCTCTGTGAAACTGACTTTGTATCTTTATCTGTTCTGACATCATACAAATAGGGAAATTCACAAAATAAACACATAGAGAACCTTTGCGTTTATCCTGGAAGTTCCAGTACAACTTTATTCAGGGTTGTCAGTTTGGTTCAGGCCCTTCTATTTTTTTTTTTTGAGGGCAGTGTCACTGGCCCTCACATGTGGGACCGAACCGGGGCTGCTGGCTTCCCAAGCCAGCGTTCAACCACCGCGCCGCTCGGCCAGCCCCAGGCCCTTCTAGATGAGATGAAACTCCAGAATGGATCCTTAAACTGCCTTCCAGGGGAGGAGGTAATGTGATGGATCCTTGAGTAACCTTGAGAGAGCAAGGTCGTGTGGTGGGTTCAAATTTCTGTTCTCTTCCTTTAGCTAGTGGCTCGATGTCAACTTCTAAAGTGTGTATGGGCAGCCCTTTATTAAAAATAAAGAAAGACCTCATGTAAAAATTCTTCTTTCTTTCACGTAAGCTAACTCCTGTTTTAACTTTTTTTCATATGTTCTCACAGAGCCCATTTTATAAATCGTTGCATTGGGAAGGGAGTCCATAGCATTGTAGAGACTGAAAGGCATTTGTACACAGCCTCGAAACTTGTCAAGTGTTCCTACTATATTCAGTGTGGCTTTTCTCTCTTTGGCCTACAGATGAAATACGTGAATGAGAAGTTTCAAGACGAAAACAATAAAGAGGTGCTTCTCATGTGCATTGGCATCACATCAGGAGTCGGCCGGCTGCTCTTTGGCCGGATTGCAGACTACGTGCCTGGCGTGAAGAAGGTTTATCTTCAGGTACTTGCTTAAGTCGTCCCCCCGCCCCACCCCCAGCAAAGTTATTCTTATTATCTAATGGCTCCTTATACGAGTATGTACGTACATATTTGCTTAAATTCTTCTGTAAAAGTGAGCAATATTTTCTAGAACCTAACTTCTGCAAGCAGTTTTTCAAGGACAAGATCAGTTGTGAGTTTTGGGTTTTCAACCTGAAAAATTGGTCTTCCAATAACAATCTTCTTTGTTTTGTCATGGAACTCCACCAAACCAAAATGTTTTTTGCCTATTACTTTTTCTAAGAAGAATGTTTTGGCTTTGGCATAATTCTCATAGTCACATGCCTTTGTAGTATCTGTGGAACTCAGGATGTGTGTGTGTGTGTCTTTCTGAGCCTCTTTATTGCAAATTGCCTTCTGGATGTGGTGGGGTACACACTAAACAAATGCTTCTTCTGAAATCTTTTGGACCTCATTTGACAAGTATTTAAGTGACTCCTCCATGCCAGACACTGTGTTAAATGCTGCAGATGAAATATGGTCTGTGATCTCAGTCAGTAGTTGATGGTCTCATGGGGAGACAGATAAGTGTTGAAACAGTTGAAATGGTTAGCTAGATGGGTGCCATGGCAACATAGGCACCAAGCATCTGAATCCCTAGTGAGGGTCTGAGCAGGCCTCCTGGGCTGGCAGAGTGGTAAGAGGTAAGTAGTAGTTAGAGTGACTGGAAGACAGAGGAGGGTGTTCCAAGCAGAGGAGACCACATGGGCAGAGGGGTGGAGGTGTGACATAGTATCTTATGTCTGGGAAACGGGATGTTTGAATGAACAAAGAGAGAACAGATTGATTGGCTTGGGGGCATAGGCAGGAGCCATGTTGGGAAAGGCCTTTATAAACACAAAAGAGGATGAACTACCAGGAGCCATTCAAGGATTTTAAGTAAGGGAGTACTATGACATGGGTTGTATTTTATAAAGTTCACCCAGTTACTACGAAAGGTGGAATGAAGTGGAGCGGGGGTAAGAGCTGAGATAGCTCCAAAAGCCCACATCGTGAAGGTTCCATTTCTGTGAGGTGTCCAGGTTAGGGAGCTCCAAGACACAGAAAGTAGGTTAGTGGTTTCCTGGGGTGGAGGGGGGGAGTGACTGCTACTGGGTATGGGGTTTCTTTTTGGGGTGATATAAATATTTCAAAATTATCAGTTGTGATAGTTGAACAACCTTGTTCATGAACTGAAACCCATTGAATTGTCCACTTTCTTCCTTTTTTTTTTTTTTTTTTTTTTTGAGGGCATTGTGTCACTGGCCCTCACATGTGGGACCGAACCGGGGCCGCTGGCTTCCCAAGCCAGCGCTTAAGCACCGCGCCATTTGGCCGGCCCTTGAATTGTCCACTTTCAATGGGTGAATTTTATGGTATGTGAATTTATATTTCAATAAAGCTGTTATTAAAAAAAATAAGCAGTGGAGACAGAGGGACCAGTTGGAGACTATTGGAGTATTCTAGGCAGGAGGAAGCAAGGAAGAGATATTAGAGTCAAACAGGGATACAGGGAATGAGAGGTTGATGGAGCCACCCAAGCTGAGTGTAAGATTTATAGCTTGGATAACAGAGAGGATGGTTTTGCTGTTTTATCATGATCAGTAATTCAGTAAATTGGAGTAAGATGCTGAGCTCATTTTTGCCACGCTAAGTCTGTGGTGCTTGTGGGAAAGCCAGGTTGAGTTTGGAGCTCCTGGGAGACTCTGGAAAAGAGACTTGAGGGACTGGGATTCATGGGCTGTGTGGGGTGAGTGGAGGACCAGGACTGAACCAGTAGAGACCCAAAGAAGTGGCCAGATAAGGAGGGAAAAGGCAGGGCACAGAGCACTCCCAGGGCAGGAATGGTTAGCAGCGCCAGTAGCAGTGGGAGGGCCGGCGTGATAAAGACTAAAAGGTTTTCACTGGGTTTAGCAACAGAGGTCATTTCAATGGAGTGGCAGATGCAAGAGACTGACTGTGATCAGCTGAGTAAATGGAAATATGGGCAGCTTTGCTCAAAAGCTTGGCTGTGGAAGGAAGGTAAAGGAGAGCCAATGGGGGCTGGGGCCTGGGGGCCTGATGTCTCCTCGCTGTGTGGAGGGGAGGCGGTATTTGAGCAGGGCCTTGAAGGAGAGGTGGACTGTGGGCACAAGATGGTTTGGAAAAGGCATTGATTACAAAGTAACTTACTCTGTACGGATATGAAGTTGGACAGTGAAGGAGGCTGACAGGAAAAAAACTGATTCATTGAAATACAGTGTTGGAGGAGAGCTCTACGGAAACCCTGGACCGCCAGAAAGACAAATAAGTGCAAACTAAGCCTGAAACATATGTGGAGGCAAAAATGACAGAACTGAAGCTGTCCTCCTTCGGGCACATCCTGGGAAGGCGGGGTTCTTTGGGAAAGACAATAATGCTGGGAGAAATAGAAGGCAGCAGGAAAAGAGCAAGACCAAATATGAGGGGGACTGACTCCATAAAGGAAGCCACGGGTAGGAGTCTCCAGGAGCTGGGCAGGGCTGTGAGGACAGGACACTGTGGACGTCCCTAGTCACAGGGCGGCCAGGAGTCGGAGCTCACTTAATGGCACATAATACACAAAATAACTCCCATTGGTTGTTGTGAAGTAGTATCCAGCACCATATACTGAGCTCTTCCACATGCCACACAAGGACCAGTGCTCTACGTGCCTATCTGTCTCCTTGACTCCTCGTGCCAGCACTTTGAGGAAGATACTGTTGGTCATTATTCTACTTACAGATGCAAACACCGATGGACAGAGAGCCTACCTCACGTGTGTGTGTTTGTCCAGGTAGACAGCTGCAGGGAGTCTGGGCATACAGCTAGGAGGAAGTGTAGGTAGCTGGAGAGTGCTACTTTGAAGTATTTACTGTACTATCATCATTCCCCCTTTTTTTCATGCCTGTGGACATCCTTGTCAAACATTTAGCAGAGGGGCGGCAGGTTAGCTCAGTTGGTTAGAGCGCAGTGCTAATAACACCAGAGTTGCTGGTTCGATCCCCACATGGGCCACTGAGTTGCGCCCTCCACAACTAGATTGAAACAACTGCTCAGCTTGGAGTTGATGGGTCCTGGAAAAACACCCGTTCCCCAATAAAATATAAAAACAACATTTAGCAGATCATTTGGTCTTGTTCTCAAGTGTCGAGGGAGCCCTCTACTGGACTTTTGTTGCCTTCTAGACTTTTCAGTGTCCTTTCATTCATTCAAAAAATTCTGAGTGCTTACTGGGACCCAAGTATGTGCCTAGACCCTGGTGGGGTGATACAAACCAGACAGACATGGTCCCTGATTCCTGAAGCAAGACTCGAGGCAGGAAAAAGCTGGGCATGTTTGGGAACTCAAGCAGACAGGGAGTGTGGCCTGGTAAGAGCTCAGAAGCTAGGAGGGGCCTTGCAAGTCCAGATGAAAAGATTTTACTTTATATGTGGTAGGTCTTGGTTGGAGAACAGCATGGTCTGGTTTTACATTTTAAAGTCACTGTGGATGCCCTGCACGTGGCCAGTGGATTACTGGGAGGGAAGCAAGTGTGCAAGAGGGGAGGAAGATGCTTTAGGAGATGAGAACAGTGGTCCAGGTGAGACATGATGGGGGTTCAGACGAAGGAGCTACAATGGATGAAGACATATATATGTTATTTATCAGCGTTTTACTCCAAAACAGCTTTTTAAAATTTCCCCACAATATAGGGCAATCAGGTCATTTACAACATTTTGGGGGTTACATTTTAATACATAGTACATATAATTTACAAAAGACAATACAGACTTTCCTACCTTGTCCCATGTTTGGTCTGCAGTTACACAGCAGTGAGTTACAAGTCAGGAATTTCATGTTGGATGTAGGGTTATTCGCAACCTCTTAGGTCTTATTTTAGGTCCGTTTTGTTTTTGTTTTTTTCCTTGTCTTTTTTCCCATCCAAATGTGGTGCAGTGTCTGTAGCACCCTGTAGTACCTGCTGAGTCATAGGTGACGTGACTGCATTTCAGAGAGACCTGTGAGGAGAAGGAAGGCCTTCAGTGTGTCCTATGGCTGTGGGAGCCACCAATGGGCCCCATCTTGTGAACACGCAGTGGCACAGGCCGGTACAGGCCCAACCCACACAGGCCATGGGCTTGCTCCTTTGCATCGCTCTGCGCTCCGTGTCTCGTTTTTCCTGGCCACCCTGCCCCAACCCCAAAATGTCTGGTGTGGTTTTTGATTCTTGGCTCTTCTCTGCTGTGACCAACTCCAGCTTTGCGTGTTCGCTCATTCCTCTTTCTCTCTCCGCCTCTCCCTCCCTGGCTGCCTGCCTCCTGGCCCAGCCTTTAAGGGCTGGAATGCTCCTGCTGCTTACCTCCCTTCCCTGCCCTTCTTTGGTGTGTTTTCCGAGACATACCTGCTCCCTGCTTTCGTCTGTTATATCCCAGCCTTATGGGGCTATGACAGTTCTCTCCCTGCCCTGTCCCCTTGAAGCCAGCTCTTAGTAGCAGCCAGGCACAGAATACACTTCACAGTCTTCCCCACGGTCTGATTCTGGCCATGGGCATCTTGGGTTTGGGAGGCTGCACAGCGGAAAAGCACAGGCTCTGGAGTAAGACATGTGTTCACACCAGTCCTGCCACTGGTCTGTCTGCAGACTTGGCAGAGTGCATGGTGACAGCTTACATCAAGTATTGGCCCAAAGTAGGTGATTAAGAAGTCCTTGCTGGGCCAGCCGAGTAGCACATTGGTTAAGAGCTGGCTTGGGATGCCAGCAGCCCCGGTTCGAATCCCACATATGAGGGCTAGTGACTCTGCCCTCTACAGATAACAACAGCTCCACCTGGAGCTGGGCTGCGAGCCCCGGTGACATTGTAGGCTGCAGCCCTTGCTGCAGTGGGCTGCCATAGGCTACAGTGAGTGGCCCGCAGCCAGCATGAGCAGCTGGCAGCCAGTGTGAGCTGTTAAGAGCTGCTGTGAGCGACCATCCAGAGGCCGGCGACCGATGTGCCTCATCTGGGAAGAGCGCAGTGATGATACCAACATAGGCCAGTGAAGCAATGTCCTCCGCAACTGGACTGAAGAACAAAAAGACAGCAACTTGTCTGTTCCCCTTCCCTGGTTCCCCAACGCTGTTCCCCTCCCCCAATTCCCCAATAATATCTTAAAAAAAAAAAAAAGAAGTCCTTGCTTTATTATGTATTTATTTATTTATTTATTTATTTATTTATTTATTTATTTATTTATTTATTTTTGAGGGCAGTGTCACTGGCCCTCATATGTGGGACCTGAACCAGGGCCGCTGGCCTCCCAAGCCAGCGCTCAACCACCGCGCCACTCGGCTGGCCCGCTTTATTATGTTTTAATATTCTACTAAACACTGAAGCAGACCGTGATTTGGAACTGGTCTCAAGAAAGGAGACCTTAGTGAACTAAAGACTTTGCTCATGGGTAACAAAGAGTTGAGCAGTATCTAAAGAGCTATGAATTTAAACTTCCATAAAGGTCCTGGGTTCCAGGTATTTTCAGCTTAACCATTTTAAATGCTGACTGAAGAGATGACTGAACTTCATTATACAGAATAATAATGTAAAGAAAGTCTTTGCAAAGGTTCCCAGTGTGCATTTTAGTGGGAGAGAAAAGGCTGTATTCTGGTATCTTCTTATTCTCTTTCTTCATAGGCCTGTCTTCCTACTCGCCATTCACTTACAACAGATTGTGTGTTTACTATGTAACTATTTCAGAAGTGTGAGTGTTTAAAAGGTCTGGAAGTTATAACTCCATAATGGAAAGAATCAAAAAGTTTGGCTTTAGATCACTTTACCATGGTGTCCTATTTCTGTGTGACATGGGCACATTGAAGTGTGGGCATCATATCCATCTATGTAAAGCGGACAGCCCCAGACGTGTGTGTGTGTGTGTGTGTGTGTGTGTGTGTGTGTGTGTGTGTGTGTGCGCGCGCCCACAGGAAGGGCCTACGAGGATGCAAACCAAACCATTGAGTGGTTATTCCTGACGAGGAAATTGGATGTGGGTTGAGGGCGGGAGGGGGTTGAAGGAAGATGTCCATATATCACTGGATACATTTTTATAAGGAATTTTGTAAAGAAGGTATTCATGAGTTACTTTTGTAGTTTAGAAAAGTTAATCACTTTCATATCTGTCTTCTGGTGTCAGCTTCCTCTTCTGGCTGAGGTAGAAACCTGATCAGTGTTGCCCAGTTTTTCGTTCCATTTTACATTTTCCTAAAGATACCTTGGGATAAGGGTACATGCTTTACCAATGTAAGCTATTTCCAAAACGGTATCCAAATACTGAGCAGTTCCCTGTCATAAGGATTAAGACCGCGAGGCCTCTATTCTCACCTCTGCTGGGGCACTGGGGCCGTTTCCTCCCTCAGGCAGAAATGGCGGCACTCCTGTGCTGTAGGGAAAGTTGGACAGACTCCCTGTGAAGCACTTTGTAAGGCCTGTGGCCTCTGTGTGCTTCTGAGGAAAGCCAGCCACTGGGCTGTGGCCCAGACACTCCCCTTCAGTTTGTGACAGACGGGCAGATCTCCGCTGCCAAGAGCTTTCTGCCCTGCGTTCCCAGCCAGAGACTTGAAAGTCTGGAAACTTTATATTGAATACATTTATAGGAGGAACACTTGAATCTAACTGTGGCCAATAGTGTGTTTGCCTCTGAAAATGCCTTCTGCTTATTCAGGTGCAGCTCATTTTTCCTTTTGAACTATACTTAGATTCCTGAGCAGAAGTTAAACTGACTTTTCTCCAAGAATGCTCTCTTTGTGATAGAAATGGAAAAGGTAACAGCAAAAAAAATTTTTTTTTTCCTTAGGTACATAAACTAACTCAAGCAGGGGGTTATTCTAGAACCTGTAATATTATGACAGAAGATATTTCCTTGGATGGGTTTAAGAAAACAAAAGTGGGCCGGCCGAGTGGCGCAGTGGTTAAGCGCTGGCTTCAGAAGCCAGCAGCCCCGGTTCGGTCCCACATATGAGGGCCAGGGACACTGCCCTCCAAAAAAAAAAAAAAAGAAAACAAAAGCAAGAAAGACATCTCAACTGTCAATGCCTATTAAATGTCAGTGCCAGACCTTGAAGAGAATTAGAGACCGTGGAATCCTTTATTTAAATCTAACCAGAGCTGCTGTGTTTGAGGAAAGAAAAAAGCATTGCATGTGCTACTAAACTTATTTACTTTTCAAACTTTGGGGCCCAGTATCTACAGATCTATCAATATTTGATATATGGATCAGTATTTGTCTTGGGAAGCGATGAGGAAATACTGAGCTTCCCACATGAGCAATTTGTTAACCCTTGGCATGTGCTCGCTGTGGCTCAGGCCTCCCTGCTTGTGAGGGAAAGGACGTCTTCACCATGGCCTACTTCCCCTGTAACTGAGCCACATTTGGGGGAGTGGCACCTGCTGGGAAAGAGCATCGTTTCTCACTGCTGTAGCGACAAATAAGGCAGAAACAACTATTTTCTGAGAAATGCTAAAGAGTAAATATGTACATTTTTATGAACTCAATTCTTTTTTTTTTTTTAATGATTTTATTGGGGAATTTGGGGAGGGAAAGTATTGGGGAATCGGGGAAGGAGAACAGACAAGTTGATGTCCTTTTGTTCTTTAGTCTAGTTGTGGAGGACGTCGCTTCACCGGCCCATGTTGGTTATTATTATTGCACTCTTCCCGGGTAAGGCAGTTGCTCGACAGCCACTGGACGGCTGTTCACTGCGGTTCACACTGGCTGCCGGTCACTCACGGCAGCCCAGCTCCAGGTGGAGCTGTTGTTCACCATCTTAGCTATAGAGGGCGCAGTGTCACTGGCCCTCATGTGGGATCTGAACCGGCGGCCCTGCTGCTCAGTCCTGGTGCTCCCAAGCCAACTCTTAATCAATGAGCCACTTGGCTGGCCCTGAACTCAATTCTGAAAGAAAACCCAAGAAATTGTACTTGGAAATAACTAACAATTTAAATTTGACAATTGTTATTAAAATTTAATAAATTTAAACAGAAACAATTGTCAAATTATGGGAAAAGAGAGAAAATATAAATATACTAGTTTGAATTGAGAAAAGGAGAACTGGGAGTCAGGTTAAGTATTAAGAAGAAATATGCTCAAAATATGTTGTAATACATTTGAAACTCCTAAGAGGGTAATTTCTTACAAAACTGACCAAAAAACAAAAATCTGAAGGGGCCAAAAGTGGACAGAAAAATGAGGAAAACTCCTTAAAGTGCCTGGTTCTCATGCTACATAAATTAGTCCAAAAAACCATTTGTTTATTGAGCAAAAGTGACTTTGTGCCAAATAGTATGCTAGGCTTTCAAGAGTTCACTCTGGTTCTGTTATCTTGGAAGAGAACAAAATAGTAAAAGAATAAGAAGCACAGTCAAAGAAAAAAGTATATTTCTGAAAGCTAACCTAGTATAATTGCAACGTGTGATTGGGAATGTTTGGTCTGTGGCTTTCCTAACTAAACCCATTGAATTGGGCCCCATAGTGTCCTTCAGATATATTCTGGATTCTCTGGAGTGTGTGATAATAGTTATGTTTCTAAGAGTCAAATTACTTTCCATATTTATCTCCTTTTATGTTTGTAGGTAGAGCTAAAATTGTATCTATAATTGAGAATATTAGGTTTTTGTTTTTTGGGTTTTTTTTGAGGGCAGTGTCACTGGCCCTCACATGTGGGACCGAACTGGGGCCGCTGGCTTCCTAAGCCAGCGCTTAACCACCGCACCACTCGGCCGGCCCTGAGAATATTAGGTTTTTTATGGTTAGTTTTTCAATTAAAAAAAATACCTCCTTAAACTTTACTTGTTAATTTCAAACCACTTTCTACATTTTGATTTATCTTTAGATCTCTTTTGGCATGGATGGATGGCATGCCTCAGGAAGTCTTACTTGCTCAGGGTCATACAGGGCGAGAGCCTGGTCCCTCTGAGTCTTAGTTCTTTCCAACCTACCAGGCTGCAAACCCAATAATTACCCACCACTCAGAAATTAGGCTTGTTGTGCTTCCTTGGAAGTTGGGTTGGGTTGGAGAAAAAGATATTTAAGTAGAAAATTTTTTAAAGTAGGAGAATGGGGAGATTGTGTTCTTTAGAAAATGTGAGGTGTCAGACTTATTTTTCAAATAGCCAACTCAATCTTAATTATAATTTCTACCATAAAGCCGTATGTTAGTAATGAAGAAAAATATATTCAGCTATATGGTCTGATGAAGGGAAAAACAGACCTTACCTGGAGTTTGAAACATTTTTCAAGAGCATTTTAAAAAAAAAATGGTGTTACAGTCACCTGGGAAAATGGCAGTTGTGAACACTGCTCTTCCTGGATCTTCACTCACGCTCTGCATCTTCAGGAGCTCCTCAGGTGACCCTGGTGCACACTAAGGTTGTGACAGGCTGCCCTGAGGCATGCCACCACGCTTGGTGTGCCATAGCTGTGCCTATGGGACATGGGAGAACAGAACAAATGAAGACTGTGATCAGCATGGCTGCTTGACATGGTTTCTCCCTTCCTGCCCAGCCCCCCGGCACTAGAGGTGCCCTCTAGGACAGTCCCATCAACTCCCTGCTACTGCCCACACAGACCCTGGGCTCCAGGCCGGCTCCATCTGTGCTTTGGGCACGTTACCAAACCTTTCCCAGCGTCACTGTCATCCTCTGTAAAATGGGGGTAACGTCAGTACGCGCCTCATAAAGCTGTCATAAAGTTATGAGGATCACCATCTACAGCTTAGAGCAATGCCTGGTACTTAATAAACAGTAAATAAATGAGAGTTGCTATTGTAAGTATACTTTTTTAAAAAACAGATGCTTTTTAAGCCATTCTGCAGATTAATGAATTGTCCAGTTTTTAATTACTTCTTTGCCTAAAGTTATTGAACTGTCTGCTTCTTTTCTTCTTTTGTACGCACCACACTTTGAATATACAACTCTGGTAACATCTGGAACACTTTATGTGTATTTATTATTCACGTGCTCATCTCCCTACAACCCAAGAGTAGGAACCAGGTCTTATTCACACAGCTCAGTAGCACCACATGGCAGGCAAACCAGCTGTTTGATTCTATCAACTACACAACTCTAACACTAAAAGTAAAGTGTTCAGTGTCTCAGAATATTTCTCAGCTTTAACTCTGGGGTATTTAAGTAGGGTATATCTGCAGTATGTCACCAGAAGACACAATGTATGAAAATACTCTTTGATGATAATAATCATATTGATTTACACTATGAATCAAATTGGATTACCTAAATTAGTTCTTAGGGTGTTACTATAGACTATGTTTACTGTTTTCATTATATATTATGCATCCTATATTCCCTATGACAGAGTCAAAACTTAATTGGAATGTGAATAATCAGAATTCAGTACATATTTATATAATACATATCAAATCATAGTTATTTATTTTAATCTCTCCTACTTGGTCTGAATATGCTCATCATGTCTGAAATATTAGCAGACAGTATATTCTAAATTGATGATTTAAATATCTAAAACTTACATCACCATATTCCCCAAACTGGAAACTACGATGTGAAGAGCTGATCTTGTTGGCATATTTTCATTTTGCGAAGGACTCATACCAATGAAGTATATATAATTTCAAAGGTAAAATTTTAAAAATCAGATGTTTGATGAATGAATTTGAGCTCATATTCAAAGAACTAATATTTGTTGAGCACTGACCAGGTAGAAGATCCTCAAACCTTGTTAGTATCTAGTCCAAAGATGACTTGTACAGATCCTGACCTCAAAGCGCTTACAGGCTGAAAGGGAAAGTAAGTATATAAAAGTAGTGACTTTCTTCTTGTCCCTTACTGGAAATATTGAGAAAGTGCTAGGGGAACTCAGGGGAGATGATTATGTAAGTGGATTATCTATACTCGAATAAAATCAAGTTGAACTGGCCAGGGAGGCGACTAAGCAGTCACTACTAGAAAGCCCTAAGCATGCTGCTTGGGAACACAAGGCTCCCTCCTGCTGACGGCAGAGCTGATGTGTGGTGTCTGTCCTAGGTGCTGTCGTTCATCTTCATCGGTGTGATGTCCATGATGATTCCCCTGTGTCGCGTGTTTGGGGCCCTTATAGCCGTCTGTCTCATCATGGGCCTCTTCGATGGATGCTTCATTTCCATTATGGCCCCCATTGCCTTTGAGTTAGTCGGTGCCCAGGATGTCTCCCAAGCAATTGGATTTCTGCTCGGATTGATGTCCATTCCCATGACTGTGGGCCCACCCTTTGCAGGTAAATGTCATGACTCTCTGGGAATTATATTAATTCATAGTATTTTCTACTATAGGTCCTACATCTCACTTATGTGTAAATATAATTTATTGGTTACTGGTCTTTTGTTTTTGTGTGTACCTTATCTGTAATACTTTTTTTTTTTTTGAGGGCAGTCTCACTGGCCCTTATGTGGGACCCGAACCAGGGCCGCTGGCTTCCCAAGCCAGCGCTTAACCACCGCACCACTCGGCCGGCCCATGTAATACTTTTAATAAGACCAGCTGTAGATGGCCATGTTGAAAAAGTGTGCTGAGGAGTCCCTCTTATCCGTATTGATATCTAAAACACCTAATAAAATGTGTAACAGTAAGCTTCTGGGCTTTAAGCTTTCACAATTCCTCTGTTTTACTTAGTATGAGGAATGGGAACATTGTTTCTTTTCAAAAAGAGATGAAGATTCTGGAAGATTTCAAAATATGTATGCTTTGTGTAAGAGAACATATTCCCCTGAGAAATAATTAATGAAAAATTAATATTTAGTGGAAGCAACCCAAATGTCCATTAGCAGATGAATAAACAAAATGTGATCTATCCATACAGTGGAATATCATTCAGCCATAAAAAGGAATGAAGTGCTCTACTGAGACACGCTACCAAGCGGATGAACATTACACTAAGTGGAAGAAGCCAAATACAAAATGTCATTTATGTGAGAGATCCGTAACAGGGAAATCCATAGAAACAGACGCAGATGGGTGGTTGCCAGGGGCTGGAGGGAAAGGTGATTAAGGAGTAACTGCTGAATGGGTATGGAGTTTCCTTCTGGAGTGATGAAAATATTTTGGAACTAGATAGAGGCGGTGGTTATACAACACTGGGAATGTAGTAAATGCCACTAAAATGGTTAATTTTATGTTATGCAAATTTCACCTTTAGAAATCTTCTGACTGATAGTATAAAGATGTCTCATGTTCAATAATAGTTGGGTGCCCATATGACTTATAAGAAGGTTTGATAAAATTATGATAAAATTTAAATGTATATACTGTTATGTGTGTGTGGCACAAAGGGCTCAGTTAAAGTTCAGCTCAGTTCCTTCTCAGACCCAGAGCCGCCCATATCCAGCGGCTTTGGCAGTTGGGAAACCTAGTCATGAATCAAGCAAGCAGAGTCACTGCCGCGCAGACCAAATAACATTTAAGTTCTGGGGTTCACAGTCTCCTTGTAGGAGAACCCTCCCATCCTTCCCCTCTCCCCAACTATTCACACAATTTTTACACTTCACAAGCTTAGTTTTCAAGGGTTTCCAAGTCCACAATAGACTACAAACAGCACTTCAGTAGGAATGGTATTTGCCACTAGAAGGCACTGAAAACAGACCAAGAGTAAAGGAGGAACCAGGAAACTTGCAAAGCAGGCAGAGCCTCGGGCTGCCAAAGGCGCCCCCCCCACCCCCCGGCTTGCCAGCAGGTCTGAGGGCAGGGCAGCCAAACACAGTAATTGGTGCTCATGCCAATGAAAGGTTCAGGTGGATGTGGGCTATTGTGATCCAGCGGAAGGGAAAAACACGCGTTAGGCACACGCTACACTGTAGCTTTCTATCCTAATGAACATGCACTGCTTTGCCACGTTGGTACTTAACTGGACAAACCAACAGTCAGGTAGGGCAGCGTGCCCCCTGGCATTTCAGATAACTGAGCTGTACAGTAAGAGTTACACAACTTTAAAAACTATGATAACTAGGACAATTTGGATTTTGTTAGAGAAATTAGATATAAGGAGAACTCCAAATAACGGTGTCAGAAGCAGAGCCCAAGGATGTTACAGTGCCACACAGATTCTCATATTTTCCTCTCGTGCTGACAGATGTATCTTTCTTTTCTTTTTTCTTTTTTTCTTTTTTTTGAGGGCAGTGTCACTGGCCCTTACATGTGGGACTCGAACTGGGGCCGCTGGCTTCCCAAGCCAGCGCTTAACCACCGCGCCACTCTGCCAGCCCCAGACGTATCTTTCCAAAATGTATTTAACAACCTTTTCCTATCTAACTTAGATTTAAAGTTTTTCATGATTTTGAATTATGATTTTAAATAGTTTCATGTTCTTTCATAAAAAAATATGCCTAAGAAAGCTTTGAAATGTAGATGTTTTGAGGTGTGTACGAGAAGCTTCAGCTGGGTGGTCTGTCCGACTTTATGTGTCGGAATCCCCCAGATGGCCTCTGAAGGGCTGTGAGGAACCCACAGCATGGCTGCAAGTATTTTTTTCCCATGTAATATCTTGGTATGAAAACTCAGGGGCCTGTAGTCTGTAACAAGGTTAAAGATATGAGATCTTTTCCTTCCTCATATTGGAAAAGGTTTATATTTCAGACACATTTCCTAAAACATGACTGATAGTCTGAGATGTTGTTTGAACTAATCCTGCTGAGATGAAGTTATTAGGTTGGGACCAGGCCGTCAGTGCGACTGATCTGAAACCCCTAAGAGCCACGCTTGTTCTCTCTTGGTGACAGCTCTTTCTCTTCCCAGGGTTACTTCGTGACAAGCTGGGCTTCTACGATGTGTCATTCTACCTCGCTGGAGTCCCTCCCCTTATTGGAGGCGCTGTCCTTTGTTTTGTCCCATGGATCCATAGTAAGAAGCAAAGAGAGATCAATGAAACCACCACAGGAGAAAAGACAGAGAAAATGCTGGAGAACCAGAACTCGCTGCTGTCAAACTCACCTGAAAGTTTTAAGAAAGAATCTGACAGCTTTTAATGTCTTACATACCTCCACCAAACTGGACTTGCTTTCAGAAGTTTAAGCAAGCTTTCCTTTTATATGAATTGCAAATTTCTTATTTTTTTAATCACATCCAAAAACAATAGCACAATCATTGGGAAATAGAACCCTTATCACACAAGAACCATTTTCTGCCACTTAACAGCTATCTGATACTTCCATGAGTCTGAGGGCAGAGACTGGCACATGAAAACATGTCTGAAAGTCACATGTTATGAGAATTTGAAACTATCTCAGTAAAAAGCAACTCTGGAAACTGTGAATGCTATTCAGCTTCTTCTACAAATATTTAAAAATACCTCAAGCTACAATGAAAGGTTTGCAGTTGGGTTAAGACTGAAAATATTGTTTGTTGACTCACATGCTTGTTTTTAATTCTGGTATCTCTATTTTAATTTCTTCTGCTATTAGGACACTTATTCCAAAATTGAAGTCTGGATTCTAGATAATGTGAGATCTACTTAAACCTCAAGTCTGTGTTCAAGTTGCTTGCTTACTATTTAATAAGTAATGAAATTAAGTTCTGACTTGCTCTAGCGTCAGGGACCTTGTTGGAGCAGAAACTAACAGTGCATTCAGGATGAAATGGAAAGGATCCTGTTCATAAGGGCAGAGCAGTTAAAAAATCAGGCCTTGCCTCCATTTACGTGTGTTCCCTTTGGGTTTGCAGTGTGTTTTGCTCAAGTAGCCAAATTCTAACAATAAAGTAAAATAGAATGAATGAAAGGTATTCTATCTAGCAAGGTTAACATAAAATTTTTCTAACTATTGAATTTGCTAGTACTAGGACCTGGTATTTAAACTAAGTCTTATTGAGCATATTATCAAGTTGTAGTTTCAGGCATAAATGGTGGGGGGGAATCTTTGTGATACAAATATCTATTTCTGATAGAAATAGTTGCTCAAATTAGTTTAGGAAATTACTGGATCTTGAAAGGTTAAAAACATAAAGAGAAACAACTCCTACATTTCCAAAACTTTCTGGCAGAAAATTGCATTCGTATGTTTTTATCCTAGTGTGCCCCCCAAAACATTCCCAGTACTTTTTCTGCGCATATATAGACAATTGTAAGAAAGCTATTAGAGTTTTAAGGACCTAAAACTAAAACCAAAGTCATGTCATGACCCATACTCATCTACAAAGAATAGGGACACTTTCCTCATCCCTGAAATTATGCTTTAGGACATTTTTGTTTCTTATTTAGGTCTTAAATAGTTAAAAATATGCGAAGTATATTTAAATCATATATATATATATGATTTCACCTGGGGAAAACATCCTTTTTTAAAGCACCTGCAAGATCTATCTGTTTCTAAATTCTCTATAAGGAAGGAAAGTTAGTCTGTTATCTCCCTACTTTACTTTTCAGCTTCTGTTGTTTCTGAAAGGCAAAGTCCTTCCATTCCTTTTCTCTAGCTAAGGATGAAGATACTTGGAAAGCATATGGATTTATAATTGGTAGGGGGTAAGGGGTGGCACGCAGGGGACTGGCGGCAAGTGAGGCTGTTAGTTAACAGCCTGGAAAACCCAGTAACTTTTCCTTTCAGTATCAGCTTTCGTATCTGCAACCTTGAAAGCTCTAAAAGTGGAAACACTAAATGTGGAATCTATTTTTAATAGGATTTAAATAATTTTGATTGTGAAGTCATTCAGCAACTTACTATGTCATACACATAGTTGCAATTTATTACTCCCAATAATTCCATATTTCATCTTGAGGAGACTTAAGTAATTTGTTTTTTGGAAGGGTCAATAAACAAAACAAACCACCCCTACATTTGACCACACTGCCCTTTCATGTTCTTATTTTAAACTTTTAGAAAGTGACTTAGATATGATAAAGTAGTACACTATCAGCTTCTTCATTTATTCTTGCCCATTTATTTATTTTTATTTTTTTAAAGGTTTTATTGGGGAATTGGGGGATGGGAACAGCGTTGGGGAACCGGGGAAGGGGAACAGACAAGTTGCTGTCCTTTTGTTCTTCAGGCTATTTGTGGAGGACGTTGCTTTACTGGCCCATGTTGGTATTATCATTGCGCTCTTCTTGGGTGAGGCAGATCGGTCACTGGCCATTGGACGGCTGCTCACGGCGGCTCTTGGCAGCTCATGCTGGCTGCCGGCCGCTCACGCTGGCTACCGGCCACTGACAGTAGCTTACGGCAGCCCCACTGCAGCCTACTCCTGTCGCTGGTGACCCACAGCAGCCCAGCTCCAGGTGGAGCTGTTGTTCACCATCTTAGCTGTAGAGGGTGCAGCGTCCCTTGCCCTCTATGTGGGATCCGAACCAGAGCCCTGCTGCTCAGAGTTGGCGTCCCAAGCCAACTCTTAACCAACATGCTACTTGGCTGGCCCTATTCTTGCCCATTTATAAAAACATTATTTCCTGTTTTTATCAGTGCTTTTGAGAACAGCAAAAACATACAACTAAGACCAATCATCAAACCTGCCATTATAATTTTTTCTTTTTTTTACATTTTAGCAGACTCCTGAGATTCTCCCACCCCCAATTTTACAGAAAGAATAATTCTGAAATAGAATACTTACTCTGTAAAGACCTTCAAAGTGTTTTCTCTTTCAAAATTTGGTTGATTTTAGGGGAAAAAAGGTAATAATCTGAAACTCAAAGACTTGATCTTGCTTTGTTAGTTTCCATAATAAAAGAGTAACGTGACTTAAGTATGTATAAGAAAATGTAGATCTCAGAATATTACACATATATTACACATATGTAGTTTTCAGTCCAATGGAATGAATCAAACAGGATCTATAACACCAAAAAAGCTCCCCTGTAATAGACTCTTATGGAGAATACTGTGCTGTAATAAGATAAAGTTAAAAAGAAAAAGTATAAAAGGTACAATGCTAAGTTCCATAAAATGCATATTTAGTAGTATGTTGTTTGGTACAAAAGCTCTATAAGTCTCAAGTTCTAAAAGTTTTACAAACTTAAGGAAATGAAAAATACTAATGTCCATAAAGATGTATTGCAGACTTGAAACATTATAGACCAATAAAATATTTTCTTTTCATCAAAGTAAATCCTTTTTAATTTCTGCACAGAGTGGTACTGCTGCAATAAAGTGATCTGATGGGACTAAATTTTTTTTGTTGAATCCAGACACATTTTTGAGAGGAAAAGAAGCGTCAGAACCCTTCTTTCTATCTCATCATCCTACTTCTGATAGGATTCAGCAAATTATCACATTCAAAAGGTTGTGGCGGGCCGGCCGAGTGGCGCAGTGGTTAAGCGCTGGCTTGGGAAGCCAGCGGCCCCGGTTCGGTCCCACATGTGAGGGCCAGTGACACTGCCCTCAAATAAACAAAACAAAAGGTTGTGGCATCTGAGGCCAACAATAACATAAGGGCAGCGATCAGTATTCCTCCTTACCGAAACTCTGGATCAGATACACTTGTAAGTGATGCACAGTGGTCTCTCAGAAACATTTTGGCTAAATTGTATTGCAGTGGTTATTATTGGGATCCATCCATTTCAGTAATAAACCACCCAGGTTATTGACACTTTATTCAAAATTTATAAATCTCTTTGAGCACAGTTAGAATGCTTAGTATGTAGCCCTATTACAGGACTTGTGATTTCCACTGGAAGTTGTATATTGATTGCATTGTTTCTAGTTCTATTCATAAATAGAAACAAGCCCTCATTTACATTTCATGATCCCTTTATTATCTGTTTATACATATTTGCAGGTGAATCACATGTGCTCTGCCCAAGTATGGAGAAACCTTTAACGCTATTAGCTTCAACTTCTTACACTTTGAAAGTAAATGTACATGTAGTTGGAAAGTAAACATATATATTTACTCTTCCATATTATCTTTATCCTTATCATTCTTTTCCCCTTTATTTCCCCCTATCCTTCAAAAATCTGCTGGAGAGTCCATTAACATCCTTGCTTAGGTCTAATGGCTGTTCATCTGTGATACTTACTGGTCGCTATGGTGTCAGAGGATGGAACCCCATTCAGTTTTGTGTAACTTAGAGAATGGCTTGCTTTCAGCCTTCAACTTAAGAGTTCTAATGGTCTATATTGAAAAAACTTTTTTTAATTATATGATGAAAATTTGGAGGGGAGGTCCTAAGTTTCACATATAATTGGCATCTTTTGTGCTAACATATTTATTTAAATGTTTAAGGTAAATGCTTTAAGAGAAAAGACTGTCAGATTCTTAGCATAAATATTTTTGAAGCATAATCTTTTTACTTTAATTTTCCTATTCCTTTCAAGTTGTGCCAAATCTTAGTCCTGAGGGCACATCATGGAGGATGCCCTGGTATGTAGTGGCCTCTCAGATGCAGCTCCTAGCGGACCTGCCTTAGGCTGGGTCACACTTCATGGTGAATCTAGAGGCACAAGTGGAAAGGATAAGCTAATTAGCTCCAATTTTTAAGTATGGAAACAATTTAAATAAATATATCAAACTTACTTAAACTCTTTGGGAAACTTTGAACACTGAAAAAAAACTTCATTGTTGCTAGCACAAACAAACATTAAGGAGCAATTTCTGTATTAGGTTAGATTGTTGCTTTTTTCCAATGTGTCAAAAGTAGGAGGAAGTGAAACTATTACTTTCTTATTACATCTATATTATTTTTTAATTTGAAAGACAAGTGGTGTCTTAGCTAATAGAAAAATGCATCATGGATAATAGTTTAACTCTTAAAAACACAAACTTTTTGCCTTGTAATCAAAACAAAAACCAGTTTGCCATTCATCATGGTGATGTGGAATGAGCACACACCACAGAAGGAAGGCTTGCTGCTTGACTGACAACCATGAATTCTGCTTATAGTACTCATTGGCTTTTGCTGATGGTTTAGTGTAAGGGAAATAAAAAGCCATCCAGAAAGAAGTCAGAATGGTTCAGGGAATCACAAGGCCTGGGGGGACATCTGGCAGCTCCTGGGCTCACTATCATTTCAGAGCCACAGCCTTGTTTATCGTTATTTGTTGGTAAGGCTAATGCTTTGTTTTATAAACACACTATAGAGTGATAGGTTACAATTCTCAAGAATAAAGGGCCAAATGCCTGTAGCTAAATATAAAACCTGCATATGACCTAGAATCACAATTGCTGAACTATCCTAAATGTGGACTTTATCAGATGATTCCTGAGACAGTAAAGACTCAAGAAAAAATTCATTCCCACATCTTGAATCACTCAAAGAAACCTTGAAATTTAGGGCATATATTACTTAGTTTGTCTTTTTTTAAATGATCAATTTTTAAATAGTGAACATTGATAATCTTGACCAAAGTACATTCACAGAAATCCCCCATGGAACTATTTTCTTGACGAATATAGGAGGCTACCTCATTTAGGACACAGAAGACATCAATATTTTATTAGTATGTTGGAAAGACATTGGGAGTGAAATGAAACCTTTCTAAGTACTTGACCATGACACTCACTTGATCATGGCAGCCCACCTACCTCAGCTTTCAGTGTCCACTAAAAGCCTTGCTTAGTCAACTCCTGCCTGATCAGAAGGAAGCTAATGGCACTCCAGGGATGAAAAGGCTGGGGAGTGCAAGTTGTTAAGGGGTCAAAATATCAGTACAAGTGCTTAAGTGCTTTGTTCTGCTAAGTGGCTATAAAAACAAAAAAGAAATATTAATGTGGCCTGAGGATAATCTAAAAAAACGGAAAAAAAAACCTGAAGAAATTTATAATCTATGCAGAATAGATTGCATATGAATACTTAACTAAAATGCTTTACCAGTGGCTTTTCAAATTATACTGGCAGCTTAACGATGAGGTCTTGTTTTCATTTATTTGTGTTTTCTTTGGCAAGAAGATGGATGACCACCGACGAGATGGAATGTTTGTGCCTTAACCTTACAGCTTACATGTGAAGCTCCTTTGGCTCCCCTTTCTTAGAGGTAATGATTTTTCTGTCTCACTGGAGTTTTTGAAAATGCTGTTGTTGATTGTGGCAATAGCGTAGGAGTTAACCCACAAGTTCCCAATCTATAAAGATATTTTTTAGCCTTTCAATATGAGTGCTGTTGTAAGAAGAGTGTTTTGGAGTTGAATGTCACTAAGCATGTAAGGGATAGGAACTATCTATATAAAATAACATTTAGAAGTCAAATTTCATATGTGGTAACTATATTGGAGACTCTGATATATATGACTTATTCTTTACTGGATAATACTTTTAAGTATCTGTCAGTTATTAGAAGAGTGGACTTTAAAAATATTTTAAATGTGTGTAAACATAAACCTTTTCTACTGTGATCTTCCCTAAATTAGTCTTCTATAGTATGTTCTAATATGCTAGAAAGTAATGGGTAAATGTGTCTTTTATAATTCAGCCTCTATAGGAATTTTAATTCAGGGATGGAGGGCTTGTTATCAAGAGTGCTGTATTTTGACCCCAGGCTCTGAATGAATTGTGTATTTGGTGCCTTTTTTTCCTACCAAAGAAAGATTAGATCAAGATTGGTGCTAAATTTCAGTTCCCTTAAAAATTATTTTTTCTTTTAAATATATGTAACACAATAGGAAATGTATGGACCCAGCAGTATTAATGTATGTTGCATTTTGTATATATATCTGAGGGGGAAAAAAACCTCACATATAAAGCAATTATTGAGTTCAAGTATTTACTTAGAGGTATGTAATTTTTGTTAACATGTACGGCTTTAAAGTATGAAACTCACAGGGCCGGCCGAGTGGCGCGGTGGTTAAGCGCTTGGGAAGCCAGAGGCCCCGGTTCGGGTCCCACATATGAGGGCCAGTGACACTGTCCTCAAAAAAAAATAAAAAAAATAAAAAAAATAAAGAAGTATGAAACTCACAAGAAAATGATCACCAAATGAAAACTTAATGATAAACGTAGGCCCCAAGATACCCTTTAAAGAAAAAGTCAGTGTTTCTAGCATGAAGTCAGCTATTCAAAGTATTCTGTAACTCTGAAGGTATGTGACAAAAAATTATGTGTATTTTATTATATATTATAGTTATACATGCACAAATAACTTTCTATTTAAGCAAATATTTTAGGCTATTTTTTTCAGGCTGAAATCAGAGTTGTGGGAGTCATCAATCTTAAAACCTGGATAATGAGTTACTTTAAAAAAAAAATTCACACTGAAAGTATCATTGTTCGTCTTTCAGATTTAACAGAAAGGTTTAAATTAGTAAGGACTCCGGGTCAGTGTCGGCAAATCTTAGACCTATGGTTTCTCGAGGGCTCCCAGCATTATCGTTATGGCTAATTGTGGACACTCACCTGAAATTCCCCCCAAAATTCCATGTGGGTTCCTGAGTCCTCATGTACCTGTAAGTACAATTCAGATGAAGTGGGGACCACAGGCTTTTATTTAACCCTGCTGTCTATATAGATTTTGCCTTAACTCTATCTTCTGATGGTCTTATAAATATGTATTAGGAAAATGATATTCTTTTCCTAATTAGGAAGACCATACATTTAGAATCTACTCCTGGGGCCGGCCGAGTGGCTCAGTTGGTTAAGAGCTCGCTCAAGAGTGTGAGCTGAGCTCTGAGCAACAGCTGTTCGAGGCCAGCCCGAGCTGAGTTGCCGATGAGCTACCAACAGGTGGCAGGATGGCTCAGCTAAAAAAAAAAAAAAAAAAAAAAAAAAAAAAGAATCTACTCCTGGATTAACTAATTGATAATTCCTTTCTACTGTTAACATGGTTACATGTGGAAGGAAGAATGGGTGGTTCATCAGAAGTTACAGTAGGGTGAGATTGAATATCCCTTTAAATATTAACTTCTGATGTAACTTAATATACTGTGGTTTGAGAAATGTAAGTTTGGACAGGCATTGCAAAATGCTTGATACGTTTGCATTTTGTCAGTTTGTCCTGCTACGGTTTATTTTGGTCTGAAAGTTACAGCTACAACAGATTGAACCCTGCAGTATTATTAAGAGAGAGCCTCTATATTTTAAGTATCTCCTAATATAATATGACCTTCTTCATGCCAACTTATTTTAATGTTTATCTGAAAAGTAATATTTAAATTATTTTGCATATTTTCAAAGTTGGAAAAACATGCTTTTATCTTGGGTATCAAAACCAAATTATTCCAAGAGCATGCTGCACACCGCAGTGCAGTTTTGCTTCTCTTTCTGCCTACACAGGATGCCGTTCTTGGCACCATAGTTGTTTAAATATAGATCTTCATGTGAAATGATTAAGCTGGATTTGATCAGCATGCAGTATTTTAGTATGTGCCTTTAAAAAACTCTATGTTTCTTTTTAAGGAGTATAATTTATAATTGATTTTTATAATGTGAAATTTAATATAGATACCCAAAAGAGCTTTGTAATCATTGGGAGGATAAGATCATTTTATGTTCAACAATGTGATGTTCTTGGTAAATACAATAAAAAAATTTTAGCAAATTTCTATATGGCTTTGTGATATATTTATAGAATTCCTGGGGAGAGGGGGGAAGAAAAAAATTACTAAAGTTAAGGAAAACAGTCTGTGTTGAGTAAAAGGAAAATAAGCTGTGTGCTTTTTAAGCTGATATGTACTCCACGTGTGTTTGGGTCTTGTTATTTCTCTGAAACAAAGAACAGGGATAGAAATGATCCAAAAGGCAAGTCCAAAATCTATTTCTATTTGACATTCTCTTTTTTTTGGTAGTTGACTTATATTACTTTTTTTTTTTTTTTTTTAACGTACACTGGTTATACTTATTAAACTCAGCGGGTACTAGGTGACCTCCTACTCATTGACAATTTCAGGCGCTGATCAAGAACCAGGCTGGAACTGTAAAAAACAAAAAAAACAGAGGATGCTTATTATTTGATGAGCCCTGACTACAGAGCAAATCCTTATTTATGTTTAATGGTGCTAAAGAGATTTTCTTTTATATTAAACTCAAGAATTTGTAATCCAGTAATTATTTACATGCCTGCACATAGGTTAGAATATGCAGGCCACTGGAGGGCTTTTGAAAAAACCAGGAGAGAATGGATATGACAAATTGTTACTGATCATGAGCAAGATAAAATTCATTGTCCTGTAAAAGTAATTTTTATGGAAAAAGTTAGAATTCTAATGTATTCAGAAAACCAAATTTTTCTAGAGGCATAACTCAGAATTATCATAGTATCAGACTTTTAGGATTTAAAGGTCTCTTCTCACAGTCTCCTACAGATGAACCTAAAACTTTAAATTCAAGAGTTCTCTTTTCTTAGAGGGCAGTGTCACTGGCCCTCATATGTGGGATCCAAACCGGGGCCACTGGCTTCCGAAGCCAGCGCTTAACCAACGTGCCACTAGGCCGGCCCAAGAATTCTTTTTTTTTTAAAAAGATTTTATTGGGGAATTGGGGGAGGGGAACAGACAAGTTGCTGTCTTTTTGTTCTTCAGTTTAGTTGCGGAGGACGTTGCTTCACTGGCCCATGTTGGTATCGTCACTGCGCTCTTCCCGGATGAGGCAGATAGGTCGCCGGCCTCTGGATGGCCACTCACAGCAGCTCTTAACAGCTCACACTGGCTGCCAGCTGCTCATGCTGGCTGCGGGCCACTCACTGTAGCCTATGGCAGCCCACTGCAGCAGGGGCTGCAGCCTACACCGTCGCCGGGGCTCACACAGCCCAGCTCCAGGTGGAGCTGTTGTTAGCTATAGATGGTGCAGTGTCACTGGCCCTCATATGTGGGATCCGAACCGGGGCTGCTGGCATCCCAAAACCAGCTCTTAACCAATGCGCCACTCCGCCTGCCCAAGAGTTCTCTCTTTTTTTTTTCCCCAGGGCAGTGTCACTGGCCCTCATATGTGGGAACCGAACCGGGGCTGCTGATTTCCCAAGCCAGCGCTTAACCAACTCGCCACCACTCGGCCGGCCCCGAGTTCTGTTTTTAAATCCTCAACTCAGGCATTCCCTGTGTCCTCTTGACTCCTCCCAGAAATACGGGGCTCACTGCTTCTATAGCTGGTGGTCTCCACAGCTGGGCCCTCTGCCTCCCACTCTCACCCCACAGCTCTACCACCTTCTACCTGTCTATGTCCCACATCTGTGGACCTCCCTGGTCACTCCCACATATCGATCAGTTACTCCAGCAAATGGCTATTGGTCCATGTGGAGCAACTTGTCTTTCCACTTATACTGAACAGCGACACTTGGAACCTTGTCATGTGTGGAAATGGTTTCATCTTTCAAATCTTAGATAGCAACATCCCTGTCTCTTATCACAGCTCCCTATCGCTTTATTCCCTGTTCCTCACTTCCATTGGGGCTGCTCCTCAGCTTTGAGCTCACCTGCCACTGACTCCTCCATTCCCTCCCAATCCCCAGGTCTGTCTTAATCTATCAGATCTCTTCAGCCTTTACTTGTTCGCTAACCCTTAACGCTGTGATCTGCAAAACTCTAATCAGCTCTCTGAATATTCAGTTCACTAGTTGCCCCTACATCGCTGCCTCCCAATTAAACACTTCCAGCTTCCTCAGCTGTTTCTTCTCTCTCTTGTATTTTCAATTTTCCCCTCTCTATTGGAGCGTTTCTATCAGCATCTATACATGCTATTACTTCTCCCATCTTGAGAGTGTGTGGGGGGGAGCTCTTTTAACCCCACATGTCCCTTGCAGCTACTGCCTCATTTCCTCACATCCATTGGAAAAAGGAAAAAAAATTCTTGAAGAAATTCATACTTACTTTCTCCAATGTTATCTCCCCATTGTCTCTTGAATCCAGTCTACTGAAACTGCCCTTCTCAAGGTTACCACTGACCTCCACATCGCTAATTCCAATAGTCATTTTTCAGTCTTCATTGTATGTGAATGATCAGCAGCACTTGGTACAGTGAATCAATTCCTGATCTCCGAATCAGGCTTCTGACACGCCTACCTGACTTTCCTCCAATCTTTCTAGCCATCCCGCTCTCAGTCGGCTTTGCTGGGTCTGCTGATCACCTAAACTTTCAATACTGGGAGTACATCATGGCTTAGCTTTTGAACCCCTTCTCCAGTCTATCTATCACTAGCATATGATATATTTTATTTATCCTGTTTACTGTCTGGCTTCCTCACTAGACAGTAAGCTCCACAAGAGCAGGCTTTTTTGTCTATCATTTTATCTCCAACACTTAGAAAAGCGCCTGACATAAAGTAGGTGCTCAATAATTATTTGTTGACTAAATGAGTGGTTTCCTAAGTGGTCAACATTAGCAATATGGACTTTATCTGGGGAACATTTCTCTAGAGAAGTTAACTAGTGCAGCTGGAGAGAGTCCTGTAGCAAGATCAGGACTGGGGTGGGTTGGCCAGTTGGCTCAGTTGGTTAGAGTGCAGTGCTCATAACATCAAGGTTGCTGGTTCAATCCCCACATGGGCCACTGAGCTGTGCCCTCCACAACTAGAATGAAACAACTACTCATCTTGGAGCTGATGGGTACTGGAAAAACACACTGTTCCCCAATAAAATAAATATAAATTTTTTTAAAAAGATCAGGACTGGGGTGAACTTGGCTCACATAGCTGCTCTAGGGCCGAGGAGAAGGTCCACATAGGCGGGAGACTGATTGTATATATGGCTTTTGAACAGGTAACTAGACTGAGGATAATGGGAAACAACTTTCCACTATTAGATTAGGAAGGTACATATATGGAAAGCGTAAGGCTAAAATAAACACTATGTGATGGACTGAATTGGAAAATGTGCGAATATACATATATATATATATGTAGGTGTGTGTGTTCATGCATGTATTTCCTAGCTCTCTCCACTAAGAAGGCCTAGAAGCATTAACATTCCAGTAGCAATGAGTATGCCTACATATTCAATCTTGTAACAGCAGGGGCTCAAACGACAGATATTTGGCTAAAGAGAAGCCCCTGTATATATTCTGAATCTAAAATATATTTTAAATCTAACATATACTGCTAGCATAATGGAGCTAAAGGGGACTACTGGAAATCCTACAGCATCTTCTAATTTTACAAAAAGAGAAAAGCTTGTCTTGAGACATTAACCACAAGGAAATAAAAAACAACCATAATCCCATCATCCAGAGATAATTGCCTTTATGATTACAAAATGTATCCCTTAAGACTATACTTTCATAAAAGTGAGGATATACTACACATACTATTTTGCAACATGCTTTTTCACTTAACACTTGTAAATACTGTTACATGTTGTATTCATCATGATTTTTATTGTTGTTAGTGGTACAAAGCTTTCAAGCTTAAGAACAAAGGGAATACCTCTGAATTACTTGTCCTATATGAACTTTATTATGAAGCAAATTGGAAAAGAAGACTTTTATCTGGAATCCATATAACAAACAACTGAAATACCACTCTCTTCTATTGCCCCTGGCCATGTGAGAGAATACTATTTGCCAAGCTTTGGAGTACTTCGCTCAACTGAAATCTTATTGCCTCCAGGAGACACTTTGGAAATTTGTGAGGGTGTCATAATAACTGGGGGTTGCTACTAGCATGCAGTGGGCAGGGGCCAGAGATGCTAGCATCCTACAATGTGTGGAATAGTCCCAATACTCTCCAATTTTTGAATGTCCTGCTAAACAATCATTGAGTGAAAAAAACTTGTTTTAAATTATCTGAGCCTAGATTTTCTTGTACATACAAGGTGTGACAATTAAGTTCACGAGCTTGCCACCATGCACTTACAGTGGCAGCACTGTACAAACAGCTCGGTAAGGTTTCATAACCTTGGTATATCAGTGTCTCACGGCTCTGTTCATGTCGATGTGTGGTAGTGTCTTGCTAAGTGGAGTTCATCGTTGTGTATTTTTGTATGCCATCACGAGACTATCTGAGCTTGAATTAGAGCAATAAAGAAACATTAAATTTCTTGTTAAACTTGGCAAAAGTGGAAGTGAAATCAGGGACATGAAGAAAGTGGCAGTGTACAAATGGATTAAAGGTTTTTTGAGGGGAGAGAAGGGTTCACTGATGAAAAGAGGTCAGGACGGCCAGTAATGAGCAGAACTGATGAAAACATTGCAAAAAATTTGCCGAATTGTGTGTCAAAATCATTGGCTGACTGTGAGAAGTATAGAAGACAAAGTAAACATTGACAGAGAAACAGCAAAATCTTAACTGAAAAGCTTGCCATGAGAAAGGCGTGTGCAAAATGGTCCTAAAGAAGCCCACCAATGAACAAAAGCAAATGGGAGTCGAAATTTGCCAACACCTTTTGGAGAGGCAAGGCGATATTTTGGGCCATGTTATCACTGATGATGAAACATGGGTGGACCAATACGACCCTGAAACAAAGTGTCAAAATACACAATGGAAGTCAGCCAATTCTCCAGGACCAAAAAATTTCTGTCAGTACAAATCAAGAGTCAAAATGATGTTGTTAACCTTTTTTGATATCAGAGAGATTAGTCATTATGGATTTGTACCAACTGGACAGTTAACCAAGTTTACTATTTGGAAGTGCTGAAAAGGCTGAGTGAAAAAGTTAGATGAAAATGACCTCAACTTTCCCCAACAATTCATGGCTCTTGCATCACGACAATGCACCAGCTCACATGGCACTGTCTGTGAGGGAGTTTTAGCCAGTAAACAAATAACTGTACTGGAACACCCTCCCTACTCACCTGATCTGGCTCCCAATGACTTCTTTCTTTACCCGAAGATAAAGGAAATATTGAAAGGAAGACATTTTGATTACATTCAGGACATTAAGGGTAATCAGATGACATCTCTGATGGCCATTCCAGAAAAAGAGTTCCAAAATTGCTTTGAAGGGTGGACTAGGCGTTGGTGTCGGTGCATAGCTTCCCAAGGGGAGTACTTCGAAGGTGACCATAGTGATATTCAGCAGTGAGGTATGTAGCACTTTTTCTAGGATGAGTTCGCAAACTTAATTATTAGACCTCGTATGGTCAATAATGTTGTAATGATTATGTGTGGTGCCAGGTGGATACTAGACTTATTGGAGAATCACTTCATAAGTTATATAAATATCTAACCACTATTCTATATACCTGAAACTAATATAATATTGAATGTGAACTGTAACTGAAAAAATTAAAAAGAATTAAAAATATCATAATCTTAACACATTAAACTTGAATTCTTGACTTTCTTCTATTTCCCAGGAGAATTCTTGTTTGTTCCTTTTCCATCTAAATAAATAGGACCACTATTCACCAGTTGTTTAGGAAACAAAAAATGTCTCCCTGACCAACCTTTAGTCAGGCTCTTCTGAATCCTCTTCCCATCAAGGCCTTGACTTTTGGACTTCCATGTCCCTCTTTGTATAGCCCAATTTTAGCAAGAATCTCAGTAAGTTGATTTAGCCAGAATCCCCCACCCTTGATATCTGATCACCCCTGATATCTGATTGGTTTCCTCATCCTCCACTATCCCTCTGGTAAATGGCTGATCACCCTGGTTTGCCTTCAGGAGGAATCCTGTTAGGTTGGTTTAGCTAGAATCACCCCTTATTCCTGATATCTCCTCTTAATAATTTTCTGTCCACTCCCTGCCCCTACCCAATCCTGCTGCTTGGCTATAAATTCCCACTTTTCCTTGTTGTACTCAAAATTGAGCCTTGTTCTATGCTGAGGTCTCTTTTCCTCTATTGATATAGTTCCTGAGTAAAATCTGTTTACGGCCTTAAGTACTGTCCAGCTTTGGTTTTTCTTTGACATAGGTCAAAATCCTTGAAGTAATTTTTTCTTTTTGAGGGAAGTGTCACTGGCCCTCATATGTGGGATGTGGGACCGAACCAAGGCCGCTGGCTTCCCAAGCCAGAGCTTAACCACCGCGCCACTCGGCCGGCCCCTTGAAGTCATTTTCTATATTCTTTCTCTTATACAGTCAAGTCCATTAACAAATATTGTTTTTATTTTCAACGAATTTCCCAAATCATTCTCACCACCTGTACAAATCTGACCTAATCAAATAACCTCCTAATTAGATAGTTCTCTCTACCCTCTAATCCTGCCCCGTCTAGTGTATTATTCTGACATATCCAAAAAGTCCTTAACATAAGGCCTCCACAATCAGGGACCCTGTTTGTTCACTGTCCTCATTTTCTACCAGCCTTCCTTTCATTCATGCTGCTCAAGCCGTTCTGGTCTTTTTAATTTCTCTAACACACCAAGCTAACTCCCGCTATAGGATTCTTACACCTGCTGTTATCTCTGGAATGCTTACTTCAATTAGGGTCCTGTTCAGATGTCAGTGACAGGAGCTTTCCCCAACACTACCTTACCTTAACCCCCTTCCATCACTCCATCCCCTTTATTCTGCTTTATATTTCTTTACATTTCACTATCTGACATACTACAGATGCATTTGTTCTTTGTCTATCTTGTTCATGAGAGAAGGACTTTTTTTCAGTGCTAGAACAATGCCTGGCACATACTAGGTATTTCATAACTAATGACTAAATCAAGATAGGCTTACTTAAAAAGAAATACTGTCACTGGTGTTTGTTCCTAGTTTAGCAACACAACAGTCCTTATCATTATGGGGATTTCTGCAAAGGTTTTGGACATTTTCCAAGCAGATAATATCAAGTGCAGTAATGGATGGCAGTGATCAAAGAAAAATGGCTGAAAGCCATTTGTAATTTCCAGCTTTTCCTTAGTACCAGGGCAAACCAGTCTCCAGCTCTGGATAAGTGGCTCTCTGTACAATTGGAGGAAGATCATATTGCTTACAGAGTTCCTAAAGTGGTTTTCTTTTCTATGCAGATGACTCTAATTGCTTCTAAAGCACTTAGTACTTTAAGAAATGCCAGTCTATTTTTGTTCTCTGCAGAGCCTACACTAGCTATGCTCTCACTTTTGGTTGCTTTGTTTTTATGCTCTTGATAAACTGATTTTGGCTAATAATAGCACAGCACAGCAAAGATTTTATTGAGCAGTACAGCAACAGGAGACCAGTATGATGGTGGATTCTAAGAGTCCTGTAGCCTTAAATGTTACAGTGAATCCAGTTAAAGGATAATTCTAAGTTTAATTTTTTTAAAAAAAGTAAATCTATTTTGGGCCGGCCGAGTGGCGCATTGGTTAAGAGCTGGTTTTGAGGGCCGGCCGAATGACGCAGTGGTTAAGCGCTGGCTTGGGAAGCCAGCAGCCCCGGTTCGGTCCCACATATGAGGGCCAGTGACACTGCCCTCAAAAAAACAAAACAAACAAAACAAACCAACCAACCAACAAAAGAGCTGGTTTTGGGATGCCAGCGGCCCCGGTTCGGATCCCACATATGAGGGCCAGTGACACTGCCCTCTACAGCTAACAACAGCTCCATCTGTAGCTGGGCTGTGGGAGCCCCAGCGACAGTGTAGGCTGCAGCCCCTGCTGCAGTGGGCTGCCATAGGCTACAGTGAGTGGCCTGCAGCCAGCGTGAGTGGCTGGCAGCCGGTGTGAGCTGCCAATAGCCGCAGTGAGCGACCATCCAGAGGCTGGCGACCGATTTGCCTCATCCAGGAAGAGCGCAATGACGATACCAACATGGGCCAGTGAAGCAAAGTCCTCTGCAACTAGACTGAAGAACAAAAGGACAGCAACTTGTCTGTTCCCCTTCCCTAATTCCCCAATAAAATGTTTTAAAAAATAAGTAAATCTATTTTAAAAATCAGTACAATTTTTTTTTTTTTTAATCCTGACTCCCCAGACCAATCAAATCAGGGTAAAACCCTGGCATCAGGCTTTTTATTTATTTTATTTTTTTGAGGGCAGTGTCACTGGCCCTCATATGTGGGACCCGAACTGGGGCTGCTGACTTCCCAAGCCAGCATTTAACCACCGCACCACTAGGCCGGCCCAGTACAATTTTTAATAAGATAAAAAATTAATTCCATCAAACAGACACTGATGTCAGATTCTTTCCATATTATTTCTAACTTTTCAAAGTACATAGCAGAAACATCAATGTTATCTTGCTGAAATTAAATCGTTGTGAGAGTAGGTTTTAACAGACTGGGCTTTTAGAGCAATGAGGTTAAAGAATGATCATTTAATATATTGATAAAAATAGTTATGATACATAGTTTTTCCATGATGTACTTTCAGCACTAGACATTATTTAATAGGTAAAAAGCCATGACCCTTCCAGAGAATGAAGACTAAATAGATCCTAATAGTGACATGCAGTCACCAAGCATGGTCCATCTAACTTCTCACTCTCACCCAAAGTAAAATTCCAAGTTGAAAGATGTAAAAGCTGCCTCCTTGTTGCCATTTCACAAATAGGCCAAGGTAGTACCATTTCAGTAACTAAGCTCCAGAAACTTTCCTTTTAGGTCAATTGTCATATAGGTTGTAAAATATCCATTTTTCAAGGTAATGTAATAGAGTGAAACGCTTGGCCTCTCTGACTCCATCTTGTTCAAGCCTGCTTTGTTCCCGAGGCCTTCAGCTAATTGCTTCTGCTTAGTCCTGCCTGTAGACATGCTAATCATTAGAGGAATTCTGCTTGCTTGAGTTTTACAAAAACAGTCCCTCATCAGAAAGTGCCTCCCCTGAAGAGGTAAGGAAGTACATACTGTTTATCAAAGATCTGCAGGAACCTACCAACTGGATTCACATCAACTAGCACCCACATGTCTGCAGTGGTCAATCACCTCTTGCCCCTCCCACTTCCCTGTCCCTTGACATGAGGCCTGAACTCTGCACTTCCTTAGATGGATTTGAAGTATCACTAGGGCTCCCATCTTCTCGGTTGGTGCCTTCTCGATCAGTGCCTTCTCGATCAATAATCCTTGCCTTACTCCAAGCTGTGATGTTTTGGCCTTTTGAAGCGTTGGGCACATGGACTTTGGGCTGGTAACAGGAATCAATAAAGTTATATTTATTTTCCATTTTAAAAATGGCCCATCAACATTTTTATTTCTCCTAGATTGCCTCAGGAAACAATATGATCCTCACTAATGGCCTAAAGAGAAGCCTGCATGAAATAATGCCCCATTTTAATCATCCCCTCTGCCATGCTTTTTTTTAAAGTGGTGAGTGACCTCTGGAGGCAATTAGAAGAAGTATCCTGCTGCTTTCAGGAGTGAAGTGGGGAGACTTAGAAAGTAGGCCTTTCCATTTAGAGAACATTTTTTTGAAGTTTAGTCAGTATGAATTAAAACAAACATTTAACTTAAAAAATTTATGGAACCTCAAAATTCAGTTAAGTAATCCACTTATGAGGGCCAGTGACACTGCCCTCAAAAAAACAACAACAACAAAAAACAAAACAAAAAGAAATCTTCACATTTATGGGCCGGCCAAGTGGTGCGGCGGTTAAGCGCTGGCTTGGGAAGCCAGCGGCCCCGGTTTGGGTCCCACTTATGAGGGCCAGTGACACTGCCCTAAAAAAAAAAAAAAATTCAGTTAAGTAATATCTATTAGTTTATTAATACAATGCTACAGGGGAGATAGAAACATAAGACCTATCATTTCCATCTCAATGAGATTACAATCTATTAGGGAACTAAATATAAGTCCTAAAATAATTATAATATAAACTAGAATGTGTGAGAAAATTTAGGAGTAGCATAACTACATAGGAATTCAGCTTTTTGGTTAGGATGTTCAGAGAAAGTCTATTACATTCAATAAACATTTACTGAAGACACACTGTGTGCCAGCGACTATGCTGAAGGATAAACAAGACACAGTACCTTCCCATCTGGCACTCTCAGTATGGTAGGAATGATATCATATAAATAAGAAAATTCTATATAAAGTAGCAAGTGGACTATTAGAATTATGCACAAAGGAGGGAAACTAAAACAGCCCCTAGAATGAGAAAAGAGTTGGAATAGGCTTCCTAGAGAAGTAACACTTAAGCTGATTCTCAAAAAATAAGAATAATTCTGGTTCAGCTTTGGCATGGTAAGCCTACACTAGCCCATTTCTCCCACTGGTTACTACTAAAAGCTCATGACAAAATATAATTAGCAACTACCTGAGGCTTCTGAAAAGTAAATAAACGTTGAGAAGGGAGGTCAAAACTTAGAAAAGAAACCTGCAAGGGGATAAGTTTCCTGGCTTTTTTCCTTCTTTTATTCTTACAGTTTTTTTCGGAGGAGAGGACCCCTTTGGGAACAGTTTGGCGGCAAGGTTAGATCTTTCTGGTCCAGGGAACTGAGAAAAGGAGCCTTTGTGAGTTGCAAAATGACTGGGGTGGGGGTGGAGGTGGGATGGGGAGAGGTGAGAGCTAAAGAAGGTGATCCCTAATTTTGTGTATGAACCACACAAGTCTTATGTTCACGCCTGGGTTGCACCTGTGTGCAAGAGACCCAAAGCAGCCTAGCAAAGGTTTTGACAACTGATCTATGAGTCAGCCTATGGCCCAACTCTCAGGTTAACCCCTGAGTGGTGCATGTTCAGGACAGACTCAGAGCAGCATACACAGACTTTGAAAACTGAACTGAGATTGCAACCATCATCCACAGAAGGCGACAGAAAACTTGCAGTGTGAACTTAACCAGGCTGATTGCCTGCTTTAAAAAACATACATTCTCTGGAGGAAGACTTTAACAGGATCCAGAGTTTGCATGTAACTGTCACAATGTTCAGGATACAACAGAAAATTACCTGTCACAAAAAAAACAGGAAAATGTGACCAAATCCCATTGGAAAAGACAACAAATACCAACCCTCAGATAATGCTGATGTTGCACTTTTCAGACAAAGACTTTAGAGCAGTTATTATATATTCCAGGAGGTAAAGATAAACACATTTGAGATAAATGCAAAGGTAGACATTTTCAGCAGAAACAGAAACTGAAAAAGAACCAAGTGGAAATTTCGAACTGACAGGTACAATATCTGAAATAAAAAAATTAACTGGATAGGCACAGTAGCAAAATGAAGATGACAGAAGAAAGAGGCAGTGAACTTGAAGACAGATAAATCAACGAATCTCTAAACTGAAGAACAGAGGGGGAAAAGATTGGAAAAAAATAGAACATATGAGCATCATGGGCCTCTGCAATAATAGCAAAAGATCCAACATACAAGTCACTGGAGTCCTGGAAAGAGGAGAAAAACATTGAGGCAGAAAAATTATTTGAAAAAGTAAAGGCAAAAAACTTCTCAAATTTGGTGAAAGGCATATGTTTACAGATCCCAGAAGCTTGGTGAACTTAAACAGTTAAATTAAAGAATGCCATGCCTAGAAACAGAAACTTTAAAATCGAACTGCTGTAAGCCATAGATAAAGAAAAAACCCCTGAAAGCAGCTAGAGAAAAATGAAACATTACACAGAGAAAAAGAATGACTTGAATGACTGCTGAGTCCAGCGTAGCCAGAAGACATGGAAACATCTTTAAGTGCTGAAATACAAGTACTGTGAACTCAGAAGCCTGTAATGATCCAGTGAAAATATTTTCAGAACTGAAGGTGAAATAAAGACATTCTCAAATGAAGGAAAACTTAGAAAGCTATTGTCAGCAGACCTGTTTGATGAAGGGAAAGGATACCAAAGGGAAACCTAGATGTTCAGGAATGAAGGAAGAGCAACAGAAAATGTGATGAGCTAGGTACATATAAAAGACTATTTTTTTCTTCAATTCTTTAAATTAGGTATGATTTTTGAAAGATAGGCAGGTGATTAAGGGAGACTAAGCTACTGTAACAAAAATTCAGTTATTTAAAAAATACTTTTCCAGGGTCGGCCGAGTGGCGCATTGGTTAAGAGCTGGTTTTGGGATGCCAGTGGCCCCGGTTCGGATCCCACATATGAGGGCCAGTGACACTGCCCTCTACAGCTAACAACAGCTTCACCTGGAGCTGGGCTGTGCAAGCCCCAGTGACGGTGTAGGCTGCAGCCCCTGCTGCAGTGGGCTGCCATAGGCTACAGGGAGTGGCCGGCAGCCAGCGTGAGCGGCTGGCAGCCAGCATGAGCTGCCAATAGTCGTGGTGAGCAACCATCCAGAGGCCGGCGACCAATCTGCCTCATCCAGGAAGAGCGCAATGACGATACCAACATGGGCCAGTGAAGCCACGTCCTCCGCAACTAGACTGAAGAACAAAAAAAAAGACAGCAACTTGTCTGTTCCCCTTCCCCAATTCCCCAACGCTGTTCCCCTCCCCGAATTTCCCAATAAAATCTTTAAAAAAAGAAAAATATTTTTCAGAGGGGTGCATTCCAGGATGATAGGTAGGGCAGCTCTACTCCACACATTATTTAGAGACCCAGGCTCCTTCCATATTATGGGTCCTAGGGCTTTGTCATCATCTATATGGTTGAAATTCTGTCACAGCCATGTCCAGGTTCCAATTGAGGAAGTTGTAAGATGGCAGAGGAAGAACCTCCAGTGTTTTAAGGTCCCAAGCCTTTCTACTCACATTCTATTGACAATCCTAATTGCAAATTCAGCTTGGAGTGGGGCAGTCATGCATTGGGTTATAGCAATCACTTAGGAAGAAAGAATAAATAGATTTTGATGAGTAGCTAGCAGCCTCTGCCACTGCAGGTAAAAGAGAAAGGAGGCATTTTTAACAGAGGACAATATGATCAAAGGTAAAGAAGTGAGAAATAACATGTGGTGTGTACAGAAGTAATAGCAATTTTGGTGTTAGAATGTAACTAATGAGATAGATGAAGCTAGAAAGGTGGGAAGCAACAGATGAAGTTGGATTTTATTTTCAAGGAGTTGAAAGGTTTTATGTAGCAGATTTGCATTTCGGTTAGACACTTAGGGGTGAAAGTTTTAAAAGTAGGTTGCAATAATAGTATAGATTAGAGGCCTGATTTTACAAGTATCTGTGGAAGTAAAATTTGCAGGACTTGGTGATAAACTAAGAGAGAAAGAAGGAAGCATCAAGGCAGGACCTCAGATTCCTTATAGAGATGACTAGGTGGTACCAGCATGGACCAAAAGATGAGTTCAGTTTTAGGTGATAAAGATGAAATATTGTGAAGCTTGAATTCCTACGAAATATTTTTTATTTTATTAAATCTAAGTGTGCCATTAGACGTGTGTTGCTCAAGTCCAAACGCCCTTTACAATTTGGACCTATCCTACTTTTCCCATGTCATCTTCCATTCTCTTTTATTTTAACCACATCAAACTTTTCTCAGACACCTTTTCTGACTCTGAAATCGAAACCAGATTCCCTTAAATCATAGCCTCCTACTTTCTCAGGTAAATTGTGAAAGGATTAAAGACCAAGTGGATGGGGCTGGAGAGATGGGGCAAGGGAAATGATAAGGAGACTCAGGTTTATAATCTGGAAGCCTAACTGGATGAGGGAGAATCAGATGGAAAAGAACGTTTCAGATAGACGGGAAAGAAAAATGTTGTTTATACATTTTGAGGCTGTGATCTGTTGGGTCAAAGAGCAAAAGGAAACAAAAAGCTGGAGTCGGATAAAGAAGGCCTGTCCTCTGCTGGCATAACTTTACTCAGGGAGTCTGCAACTCGATGCCCTCCTCCACCACAATGGAATTATTTGCAGGGATTAGGAAGCGAGTGTGTTTGAAACGGCAGTTTGGGGTCTAGATTTTTTCCTTGAGTTCCTCTTACAGTGTTCATGTACAGCCACTGACCTGCTGCCTGACCTTGGGCAAATTGCTACTTATTCTCTATGACTTAGTCCTCTTATCTGTAAAACGAGGGCGACATAGAATTCACAGTGCTGCTATGACGAATAAATGAGATAGTACACGTGAAAGCGTACATGGGAGGTTCAACACATGTTCAGTGGCAGATGAACGACAGATCAATAGACGACAGATCTCGAAAGAGCGAGGGCAGGAATTTTAGCAAGTTGGATACGGGACTCCCTTTGCTCCCCGCAAAGACCCGGGGAGCGGACGCGAAGCCCTACCTTGCAATGCTCGGTCCGTGTGTTTCCTCCTAACGGTTCGGCCGCAGCTCCCCGAGGGATGCCTCGGCTCCCAGGCTGCAGCTGCAGCTCGCTCCGCCGCGGGGCACCAGCCTGCGGGCCTCTGGGGGCTCAGCAACGTGTGATGCTGAGGTGGGAGCGCGACGTCCAGTCTCCCGGGCAACCACATCAACTTCCGGTGTGTGGCGCGGCCTTGGCGGGCCAGAGACCACATTTCCGCCACGTGACCTGCGCAGGCGCCCTGCAGTCACCTGGCGCGTTCCCAAGTTCGACTTCCCGGCCTTCACTAAGGGGCCGCCCCCGGGGAGGTGGCGCCAGCCGGGACGGCCAGGTCTGGAAGCGGCGCGGAGCCAGCACTCGGCGCCGAGCTCCGGAGGCGCCGCTGAGAAGCTGGGCGGCGACCACGCCGCGTCTCCCGAGCCGGAGCTGCAGTTGGAAATGGAACTCCCCGCGGCCGGGACTCCGGCTCCCGGACAGGGGCTCCTCCAGGCCGCGGCCGCGGCAGCGAATGAGCCGGAGGCGGCGGCGGGCTCCCGGAGGAGCGACGAGGCTGGGAGTCGGCTGCGCTGGTTCATCACCGCCATCCTGTGTGCTTCCTTTCTGGGGCTGGTGAGAGCCGGGGCTGGGCCCCTCCCAGGCCGGGGCGTGAGCAGGTGTCCTATGCAGAACAGCACGAGTCTCGCCTCCCCTGGTTGCAAACTGTGTGTGACCTGGGGCGCGCTCCTCCGCCCGAGCCTCAGTTTCGTAATCTGGGAAATGGTCACCATTCTAACCTTGCAGGGTTCTTGTCACGTGCGAAATGGATTTTCCGAATGCGTGTCCCAGCGCCAGCACACCTTCCTACCTCTCCTCCGTGGGGTGCGGTGATGCAAAAGGTGTTCTCAGGTCTAGAGCTCCCACCCAACCCCCAAGTTATTTACACGCAAAGTTGTTTTTCTGGGATTTCCTCTTCCTTGTCTCACCAAAGTCATCCAACCCCTTATTTTTGCCCATAGGCAAATGGAGTCAGAGAGGGAAAGTGACTTTTCTGGATGACACAGGTAGTTCAGCGGTAGAGCCAGGAATAATATATCTCTTATTCTGTTCTACCCTCAACCCTAACGTAAAACAAACCTTCAGTTCCTTCAGGGTCTTTCCGAGAGCAAACTGGAGGGCGACAAGCTCCTTTTGACAAACCCTTTGGCCTCCCTGCGATTCCCTTATGTCTGGAAACCTCTGCCTCATTCCTTGTCTTGAATATTGAGATCCTGGGGAGTTGGGAGGGTGAGTCCTCCGAGGAGTGTCACTCACATCTGGGCATTTGGCGCATGTCTCTGAGCCACACCTGATTCTTAGAATATTTTTTACTTGAAAAAGAAAAATTATTGCAGATGCTTGGTGAACCCTAACCCTGTCTGTGTATGCCAGGCCCTGTTGTAAGTGCTTTGAAGGCAGCAGCTAATTTGATTATAGCTGGGGCCGGCCGAGTGGCGCGGCGGTTAAGCGCTGGCTTGGGAAGCCAGCGGCCCCGGTTCGGGTCCCACTTATGAGGGCCAGTGACACTGCCCTCAAAAAAGAAAAATTAATTTCCTAATTTGATTATAGCTGGGGCTCAGCCTCGCTTCACGGGGCTTGTTCCGCACCTGTGCCCAGGCCTGCCCTTGGAGGCTGCTCCAGCTTGGGCGGGGGGCGCACCCCAGCGTTTAGAGCAGAGCAGTGCAATTAGAATCAATTATTCTTGAAATGCAGACCAATAGAAACATTTTAAAAGTATCCAACGAATTTCCACTGAAAGCCAGCTGTCACTCTTTAATTCTTGCTAACACTACATTGTCTTGGAGTAAAATTTTATTTTTAGAGCCACTGTATACACGTGTGTGTAATATTTTCTAAGAAAGCCTTACAGACTGTACTCCTGAGGGTTTGGGGTCTTTGAAGAGAAACGCAGATTTAGAAACGTTTACATGGTTGTGTAAGTCAAAGGAAGGACCCCATGTGCATCCGGAAATAACTTTTTTTTTTTTTTTTTGAGGGCAGTGTCACTGGCCCTCATATGTGGAACTGAACCGGGGAAGCCAGCGCTTAACCACCCGCGCCCCGGAAATAACTTTTGATAATTAAAGTGTTTAACATCTAAATTCTTGTGCTATTTGTGAATGTAGTATATTTCAAAATATACAAAACTTTCAAAAATTATTTTAATGTTACATTTAACCAACTGTTGATACAAAATAGTCTTTTTTTTTTTTTAAGATTTTTTTTTAAATTGGGGAATTGGCGGAGGGGAACAGCGTTGGGGAATGGGGAAGGGGAACAGACAAGTTGCTGTCCTTTTGTTCTTCAGTCTAGTTGCGGAGGATGTTGCTTCACTGTTGGTATCGTCATTGTGCTCTTCCCGGATGAGGCAGATCGGTCGCTGGCCTCTGGATGTCGCTCACCGCGGCTATTGGCAGCTCACGCTGGCTGCGGGCCATTCACTGTAGCCTATGGCAGCCCACTGCAGCAGGGGCTGCAGCCCACACCATCACCAGGGCTCGCACAGCCCAGCTCCAGGTGGAGCTGTTGTTAGCTGTAGAGGGCAGTGTCACTGGCCCTCATGTGGGATCCGAACCGGGGCCGCTGGCATCCCAAAACCAGCGCTTAACCAATGCGCCACTCAGCCGGCCCACAAAATAGTCTTTTACGGTATTGTTTATAAAGGAAACAATTGTAGCAAAAAGCCAAAAGAATGAAATAGTATTTTGAACTTCGTCAAAACTAGAACAGTAGGAGGTGGCACACCAGAAATAGAAATCTATGACTCTAGTAGTAGTACTAATTAGTAGTACTAACATTGTCATCGTGAATTTTTCCTGACTGTGGAACTTAAAGTAATCCCCTGCATTACATTGGAGTCCCCTCATCCCTTTTTAATACTGGAAAAAGCTACCACATAGACATTATTTTAATGATTGTAAATAAAACCTTTTGTCTTTTAAAATGTTAGGGATTGAGTGTTGCTATACTGGGACCCACGTTTCAAGATTTGGCAACAAATGTGAACCGCAATATCAGCAGTCTTTCTCTGATTTTTGTGGGCCGTGCCCTTGGATATTTGAGTGGCTCTGTGATTGGTGGAGTTCTTTTTGACAGTATGAACCATTTTCTACTTTTGGGTAAGTAAACACCACTTTTACTTTCTTTATGACTTTTAAAGAATTTATGATTTGTTTTAAAATATGAAACGTACTAGCTTGCAGAATAGTTAACAGCTTAATTGGGTAGTGCTAGGTGTCCTAAATGGAAGTCAGGTTTCCCTAGTGCTTGCTTTCATCTTGGCAGTTCCAGGGACTCTGTTGGGGGGCTCTGGAAATGTAGATGAGCTCTAAAGTGTGCTAGCGATCCTTATCCTTCCGACTGTCACTGTAATTTAGGCACCACCCCTGAATCTCATACTAATTGTCAGAAGAGCTCTGCTTATCAGAGTTTAGGGCAGATCTGGGGTCACATAGGTCAAAATAAAGTCCTTGAACCCGCTTAAGCTTAACCCTGGACTGAAAATGAAGGGTGGGGGAGTTGAAATGACAGAGGCTAAATTTTTGTCTCTGCTGTCCCATGTCAATGATGACCCAGACCTTTGTACCTCACCCTTGAAATAGATGGCAAAGCTTTACTTTTTTAAATATAAATTGACATAGGGCCGGCTGAGTGGCTCAGTTGGTTAAGAACTTGCCCCAGAATGCGAGCACTGAGCAACAGTGTCGTTGGTTCGATTCCCACATGGGCCAGTGATGCTGTGCCTGAGCTGAGCAGCCAACAGGTGGCAGGATGGCTCAGCTGGTAAGAGCACGTGCACCTAACAACAAGGCTGCCAGTTTAAATGGTGGGCTATGCCTGCCCGAAACTAAAGATTGAACTCTGAACTGCCGCCTGAATGGCTCATAGGATAGAGCGTGCGCTCTTAACAACTAGGCTGCTGGTTCGACTCCCACATGGGATGGTGGCTATGCCCACCCACAACTAATTGAACACAGAACCTTGAGCTGAGCTACGTAACTGGACTTGGAGCTGAGCTTGCTGCGCCCTCCACAACTAAGATTGAAGGACAACAACATGGCTATTCTCCTTCCCCAATTCCCCAACACAATTCCCCAACACTGTTCCCCTCCCCCAATTCCCCAATAAAATCTTTAAAAATAAAATAAAATGACATGTTTAAAGAAAATTTGGATGAATGTGATAAAACCACTTTGGAAGTAAGGAGAATAATTTATAATTGTTGGTGAATAAATAAATAATCCTCTGATTTCCAAAGTAGGTTGAAAGAATATATTTCTTTCATTTCTTCCCTATTCCCCAAACTAACTTATTTCATGCATTTGTACTACAAACTACTATAATAATTGCATTTTATTTTTTTGTGTTTATTTTTGGGCTTCATGTCTAAAATCTCTTTAGGTTCTTAAATATGAAACATTTAGATACATAATTTTTATTTATTATTTTATTTTATTTTATTTTATTTTTTTTGAGGGCAGTGTCACTGGCCCTCATATGTGGGACCCAAACTGGGGCCGCTGGCTTCCTAAGCTGGCTTCCTTAGCTGGCTTCCTTAACCACCGTGCCACTCGGCCAGCCCTAAATAAATAATTTTTGAGCCCTCAGTTTTGCTATAAAACTTTGCCTTGTGATATAATTTGTAGTTTGATTCTTAGCAGTGCTATAAATGTATTCCTATTAGAATAAGTTTTATAGTCCATAAAGATTATAAAAGCTTTTAAATGGAATAGCCACTTGTAGAAGCTGACTCTCTTATTTACAGATTATTACTCAGTTTTAATTTGACGTGTTTTGCATTTTTGGGGAGTTTTTATGATGTTGACTTGCTCCATGACTCTGCATTAATACCGTTTCTTACAGCTGACTTTTACCTTTCTTCTCAGGGGTGTCATTGTTGGCTTCTACAATTGGCCTTTATCTTGTTCCATTTTGTAAGAGAGCAGTGCTATTGATTGTCATGACGTCCGTCTTTGGTGTTTCAATTGGCATTATGGATACAGGTTAGTGAGCCTTTCAGTGTCATTTCTGGGAGTTGGGACTTTCTAGTAGAGCAGATGATATTGTCACTTGCAGACACTGACCTACTGCGTTGGTTATGGGGGTCACCTAGTCAGAATCACCCTTCTGGCAACTACTCTTTGTCAAGTAGGGTACCTGTTGTTGAGTAGCCACAGGGTGAATTTAAAGAATTTTGAACTAGGAGAGATTGTTGATTTATAGTATCCAAAACAGAGAAGTGCCCACCCCCCATGTAGGTAATTACAGTGCAGATGAGTGGGCTTTCATTTCAGGATAGAACTTCATCCCCATCATGTGGGAAGAATTGGTGATTGAGTTAGTTAATAGGTTAAACCAAGCTTGGAACTGTTATTTGGCTGAGGAATCATAGAAGCAGCTATTCAACTTAAGATGCACTCTGCCTTTTGAGCTAAGAGAAACCTGTGCTGTAGATTATGTTCCATGTATTCCTTTTCTTTCAAAAGTTCCTGCCCTCCTGCAGAAGATCCTCTCCATGTATCTTGATATCTTTTAAAACCTACTGAGTAACATACATGACATTTATTCACCCCTAAATCCAGTTTTGTCCCCCTCTTCCCTGCTCTCCTATTATTTGATAGGTCATGGAAATAATTTTGTAATTTAGGCTTAGTTTGGTTGTTTACAAGGTAAATTTGTATGTTTATCTGCAAATATGTTAAAAAGGAAGAAAGGAAGCGCCAAACTTGATGCTTCTTGCCCTTCACCTTGTAGGTGTACAGATAGTGTAAGTGCAGAGGCTAGACATGTCCTCATTTCCTATAACAGGCACAGCAGACTCTGGTGGTCAAATTCCTGAATGTGCTGTATACATAAATTTCCATCTGCTGTATACATAAATAATTTTCCTCAAATGGCTACCAATTGCAAGCACAGAAAGATTTGGTAATTTGGCCACTATCTGATGGTAATATATACTTAAAATAGTTATAAATAAATAAATATATGAATATCCCCTTCACCCGCAGCCCAGAAGTAGAACTGTATTATAAAAAGCCTTAGGTGAATGTGCCTGGCTCGAGGAGGTAGTGGCTTACTAGCTTGTAGAATTCCATTTGTGAGTATTTGAGGTTACAGTGCTTGGAGTTCTCTGGTGGTAGTGGTGGGTTCCTTAATCATAGTATTTACTTAATTGTAACAGTTGATAACTTAGAATATTATAATCCGTGTGCCATGTAAAATAGACTCATCTTTATGATAGTAATGAACTTTTTTTCTAAGTTACTGTGATTAAATAATTTCCCCCATCTTTCATTGGTAGGTGGTAACGTCTTAATCTTGGCTATTTGGGGGGACAAAGGAGCCCCACATATGCAGGCCTTACACTTCAGTTTTGCCTTGGGTGCCTTTTTGGCTCCACTGCTGGCTAAATTGGCCTTTGGCACAACTGTGTCTGCTGAAAACCACACAGAGGCTGACTTGAACCATTCTGCCATCAACCAGTCACCTGAAACTGACTCAGAATCTCTGTTTGGAGTACCTGACAATCTGAATTTACTGTGGGCTTATTGTATCATCGGTACTTATATTTTTGTAGTTTCTGTCTTTCTTTTTGCTCTGTTTTTAAAGAAGAGCTCAAGGCGGGGAAAAACAAAAACATCTGCTCAGAGTTCTCGAAGAGCTAAATATCACAACACACTTCTTTGTCTCCTTTTTATGTTCTTCTTTTTTTATGTTGGAGCTGAGGTAACATATGGCTCTTACGTTTTCTCATTTGCAACCACCCATGCCAGCATGACCGAAAGTGAAGCGGCGGGGTTGAACTCCATCTTCTGGGGGACCTTTGCAGCCTTCAGAGGCCTGGCAATCTTTTTTGCTGCATGTTTACGACCTGGAACCATGATTGTGTTGAGCAACATTGGCAGCCTGGCGTCATCTTTATTTCTGGTGATTTTTAACAAGAACAAAATTTGTCTGTGGATAGCAACTTCAGTGTACGGGGCCTCAATGGCAACCACGTTTCCTAGTGGTATTTCTTGGATTGAGCAGTACACGACCATCCATGGGAAAGCTGCAGCATTTTTTGTAGTCGGTGCTGCCCTGGGAGAAATGGCTATTCCTGCAGTAATTGGAATTCTACAAGGAAAATATCCTGATTTACCTGTGGTTTTGTACACCTCTTTGGGGGCAGCAGTAGCGACTGCTGTTATATTTCCTGTGATGTATAAATTAGCCACCTCACCTCTTCATCGTCAGCAAAAACAACACAGAAAAAGTGAGGACCAGAAAGCTTTGCTCTCTAGCTCTGGGCTAAATGACTATGAGGAAGAGAATGAAGAAGAAGATGCAGAAAAATGGAATGAAATGGATTTAGAAGTGATTGAGATGAATGATACAATGAGGAATTCTGTAATAGAGACATCTAGAAATATTTTGATGGAGCCCACAGCAGAAGTCTCCAACCAATTCCACTCAAATGCATTAGTGTTTGAGTCTTCTCTGGTTAATACTGGCAAGTCCCCTGTGAATCACCTTGCGAGCAACAGGACAAAAGGGACTAACAGAGAAGATGGATTATGTACTGACTTCCTTGAAATAACTGCCAACTCTAAAGCGGCCAGTCAGAGGAGAGCATTAGCAGATTTTCAGCATGCTTTGGCGATCAAAATTTCTAGGTCAGAATATAGCCAATGATAAAAAGTTTTGAAATGTTCTGTAATTCCCAGAGTCTTGCATAAAGAACCAGTGGTCTCATACAGCAGGATCTGGTTGTGAGGCTGGTGTTGGGCATGTGGCTGATTGGGTAACATTTTATGGTCTTCGCCTGTCAGCATGCAAAGAATGCGTTTGTTTTTGAGGAGCTGGGTACTATCTTAACAGAATGAAACCATCTAGTTGAATCCATTAGCTGAACAAACAACCAGTCATCAGTATTCTACCAGGGAAGTTGATGAGAGTCATTTCATAAAAGTGCATCTTTGAAAATAGACAGATTTTTATTAATTGCTTTACCCTGTCTATAGCATTGGTTCAAAGAATACCAATGCCTCATTTGATTTCTGATTTCTGTGAAGAGGACACACTAGGGCTCTAGAGACCTGGCTCACGCCCTGACTGATGCCACTAGCCTTCTGGCCCTGCACTCAGTTATGTAATTTACACAGCTCTCATTTGTCTCACCTCCTGACCAGTGATTCCATAAGTGAAAAAGAGATGATTTTCAAACTAGGAATCCATAAGTTTTAAAGTTTGTGTAAGGTGTCTGCTAGAAATCAGTATGTGTCATCCATTCTTCATATCAAATGAGAAATGAGGGCCGGCCGAGTGGCGTGGCGGTTAAGCGCTGGTTTGGGAAGCCAGCGGCCCCGGTTCGGTCCCACATATGAGGGCCAGTGACACTGCCCTCAAAAAATAAATAAATAAATAAATAAAAGAAATGAAACAAAATTGATAACTTTAAGAACGTGCAACTGATTTTGAATACATGTCAATTTAAGAGATTCGATGTTTAATACTTTATTTGAATAATTATCTGAGGAATACATTTTTAGTACTGTATTTTATTGATTCTAAAATGTACCTTTTCTCATATTTTAACATTTCTGAAATCAGAATATGTCTAAAATCATTTAACATTGTGACAAAATATAATTGACAGTTTTTTCCATATACATATATAATGTTGCGTTTTTACAATCAGTATCTTAGATTTAGTGAAATACAGTAATTCATTCAATTATGGAGATTATTTTTACAGACATTTTAAAAAGGAAGAGTTATTTTTATATGCTAATTTTCTCTATGTTCACCTGGGATTTGGAGACTCGATGTCCCGACTTCACTCCTAAGCATGAGAGCTGTGGATGCGTTCTCCTGAGGTCATCTGCTTGCCTCAGTCGCAGAGCCTGGGCCCGAGCCTTGCTCTCCTAGGATTTGCTCCTCGCTGAGTCTGGTGGCTAATCACACTTTAAGCACTGTCAACCAGACTGCTAGTTTCACTTACCAGGAGGCATAGTCTCTTTTTTCCAGTGACTGGAATACTTGTATCACCCATCCGGGTCTCCTTCCTGAGCTTGAAATCCCTGGGAAGCCAAAGTAATGATTAGAAAGTGACTTGGTGGCCTAGGAGTCAGGGATCACAAACAAAGGGCACCTCATCTGAGTATAGCAAAGCTGGTGTGTGCTATCCTCTGATACTGGCACTTAAGACAGACTTTCTCCACTTTTCTTGACCAGATTTTATGCTGAATAACATTTAATTTCTACCTGATAGCATGTCTGCTTTCTCTTATCTAATTTCTAGAAATTTGCCTTAGTTTTCTCTTAAGCAAAATACAATACCTTTCTTGACCACTGGCCATTCACCTTATATACCTGCCACAACATTGGTTCATATTAATAATCTAACAGTTTTGGACAGGGCTGGTGGAGAAATTAACAGTAAAAAGCCTATTCTTCTTGCTCTTTTTATACTGTATTTTTCTCTTAGACAGAATTTGGAGATTACATCTGCTTCATTTATTACTTTTCTCAGGTTTTTGGAATTTAGGCAGTAGCAGTATTTCGCAGAAGGGAGGCTTGCTAGAACAGGGATTCTACTTGCGGCATCTACATGTAAGGGGTAGGAGATGCAGCTAGGGAGAGAAGGATGGTAATAAGAACATGACAGAATTTGGAAATCCACACTGGAAAATCCACTCGCGTTCCGCACACCAAAATGTGAATAGCCATATGTGATTATAGGCATTGTTAAAGTTGGATCATGTATTTCCATATTGGAAGGATAAGACTTAGTACAATTCCAAGAGTCAGCATTCATCCTAATAATCAGTTCTTAAGTAAGTGTCTGCTGCTATACACGTAACTAATACCAAAGTTTTCTTATTACTGTGTAACAAATTACCAAAAATTTAGCAGCTTAAAATAACAGATTTGTATTTCACAGCTTCCTTGGGTCAGGAATTCGGACAAAACTTTGCCAGGTCTCTGCTCAGGGGCTCACAGGGCTGCAGCCAAGCTGTTGGGGAGAGCTGTGGAGCTTGGGGCTCTCTTCCAGCCCCCACACTGTCAGTGGTGGCCCACAGTATTCAGCTCCTTGCTGTGGTAGACCAGGGTCCCCACATTTTGCTGGCTGTCGTCACCTGGCACCGGTCTCAATTCCCAGTCCCTCCCACAGCTCCTTGCCTGTAGCCCTCATGGATCCTCTCACAACCTGGCAGCGTAACTCCTCAAAGCTAGCAGGAAAATCCCCTGCCGGAACCTGCGAGCTGGAGTCTTATATACACAGGAGTGACACATCTTGTTGCCTTTGCCATATCCTGTTGGCTAGAACAAGTCACAGGCTCTGCCCACACTCAAGCGGAGAGGCCAGCACAGAGATGTGATTCATTGGGGTGTCTTATGTTGTCCCCTGTACTCAGGGACCTGCAAAATCAAGGTTCAAGAGAGCTGAAAAGTTTGAGCTCGGCGAAACCCTTCAACAGTCACTGACTGGTTCTAGGTACAGCCCGCTGGGTGTGCTTGTGTGGGGATGGAAGGCTCCCCATAGGCCAGGCCAACAAACCTGAAAGGGGAGAATCTTTTTTATGTGTGGGTTACCTCAGAATTACACTTTTTTTTCCTTGACATTTTATTTTATGTCCTTTACCACTATGCTTTTTTTTTTTTTTGAGGGCAGTGTCACTGGCCCTCATATGTGGGACCCGAACTGGGTCCACTGGCTTCCCCAGCCAGCGCTTAAGCACCGCACCACTCAGCTGACCCTACCACTGTGCTTTTAACCTGTGCAAATGCAGCTGAATATGAAGCAAATAGGTAAATTTCAGTTTAATTGTATTTTCATAGTAAAGTACAAAAACACTTTCAGAACATTTTTCAATTACTCTGTTGTTTTTTAAAGAAAAATCTTTCTTAAAAATCAGCTTTTATTATAATGAAGGTATTAAAAAAAGGTCATGGTAGAGTGGTAGAAGATTAGGGAAGTACATAAAAATATAAGGAGCAAGTATAAGTAATTCATAATCTTAAACACCCTCATTTTAGTTTCCTAAGTAAAGGGTAAAGGGGTAAAAAAATATTTCCTCCTCCCAGATAAAGTATCAGAAACAACTTGAATTTTGTGTCTAGGGTACATTAACACTATAGTGGCTGGACAGGTTATTAGTTTAGTTTGAAGTATTATAGTTTATTTTAAAAAAAACATGATTGGGAGATGTCCAGTGTAGCAACACAGTCCTGAAAAATGTGTGAGACCCAGATTACATGTAAAATGATTTTTTTTTTCCAGGTAGATTCATTGTGTAATCAGGATTGCTTTCTCATAACCAGAACTTTGGGTTTACCATAGCAGTGTTATCACTCAATCTTGCCACTTAATAGTTATTAGTAAAATAGAGCTTAAAATTCCTAATGGAAATAGACATATTCTTCTGGGCTGCCCTCTATCTGTGTTTAATGCCACTTGTTTTGTTCATAGTGTTAATAAGCATGTGTGTGTGAATATGTGAACCCATAGATGTTATGTGTGTTTGATATTTTCTGATACTGCAGGGGTGCAGTGGGGTTGGAGGTTGTAGGGAAGAGATTTTAAAAAGCTTATGGTTTGTTTATGAAAGAAATTGACCTATAATTTCACATTCTTGTAACATCCTCAGGTTTTATAAAATTCAATAAATGAACAAAAAAAAAAAAAAAAGCTTATGGTCTGATTCAAAGTTTGTAAGAAATGTTCCTTTATTGAGATTATTGTAGGTTTACATGCAGGTGTGTAAGATATTTTATTAAGATTTGCTAAGCGAGGGGTACTTGCTCAGTAGAGTAAGAACTAGACTGCTTCTCATACTTCAATGTGCATTAGAACTGCTTGTTACCACACGGGCTCTAACTCAGTAGGACTGGGGTAGAGCCTGAGTTCTGCATTTCTAGAGCTCCTAGGTAATGGGGTGCTGCTGGCCCATGGACTGACCGCACTTTGGGTAGGAAGGTCCACTTTCAGGGAGTGTTGAATTCTTTAGTACTTTTGGGAATTTGGTTTGTTTAATTTTAGCCTTTATTATAAATCTGACCCAAGCCTTTGGGAATCTGCACTCCCTGTGCAGCCCCTCCTCTCACTCACATGCCAGGACTCTATTCTGCGTTCTCTTCAGTCCTCTCATTTACCATGTTGGCCGTTAAATATTTATTTCACGTTTGCTGATTGCTTCCTGTCTGGCAGTTTCAGTGGGTGGTGCTAGGTGTACACTGGTGAAAAGATCAGGAGTGGCCTGCCTTCATGGAACTCACGCTCCAGCATGTTCCAGAACTGTCCAGTGGAACGTCCCATGATAATGGAAATGTTCTCTGTCTGCATTGCCCAGTAGCCACTGGCCACATCTGGGGAAATGAGCCCTTAAAATGGGGCTAATATGACAAAGAAAATGAATATTTAAATGTAAATGTCTATATTGGCTGTTGGCTGCCATATTGAATAGCACAGGTCTAGTGGGAGAAGCAAGATCTTAAACAAGTAATCACACAAGATGTTTCCAGGAAGCCTATATTTCCTGTTGTGCTAGAAATTAATACCTATCTGGAGTCAGACATATTGTGATAGATACCTTGTCAAATAACACAATATAAATTCTCGTGGCACTTAGGAAATGCCTGGTGTTAGGGGTCGTGATGGTAGACTGTGGTGCTTAGTGATCTAAAAATGAAAGTTTTGGCCTGCCTAGTGTGTAAAGGAAGCAAACTGAGGCTGTTGACTTTGGCTGCAGGAGGATTTGAGCTCTTTCCCTTGATGCACTTTGGCCAGTTGGCATTTGAACTAGGTTGAAATTGAATTGGATTTTTATTCAAGTATAAACGGTTTCTTATTTCATGATTAAAAATTTTATAACACAATTTTTATAGTCAAAGAATTGTTCTTTATTTTCCAGCATTTTTCTGTGGTTATTTTGTCTCCTCTGGTCCTCGGTTTCTGCCCTGTTTATTTCTTTCAATTCTTTCAGAGATGATCCCATAGCTTCTTGCTCTGTGGCTGTTAATTCTTGTGTATTGTTTTCATGTCTTTCTTTTGGCCTATTTTTTTTTCTGTTATTAAAGTTTATTGGGGTGACAATTGTTAGTAAAGTTGCATAGGCTTATATTTTAATTGCAGGATGCTGTTAGTGTCTGGTCTCTAAATTTATTGCAGCTTGCCTTTGATGCACTTGGTTATGCAAGTGAATGGATGGCCTGGAGAAATGTTTTGAAGTTGTTCGATAATGTGAGTAGCTTAAGGATTGGGCTTTTTAGTTTCTGAACAACTTGTTGAGTTTATAAGGTGCTTTTTAAAAATTATTTATTTTTAATTGAGATAAATATACAGAACAAAATTTTTTGATTTTGACCATTTTAAGTATATAGTTCAGTGGCATTAAGTACATTCACATGATTGTGCAACCATCACTGACAGAACATTTTTCATCTTACAAAACTGAAACCGTACCCATTAAACAGTAACTGCTCATTCCCTCACCAGCCCCTGACAACCGTCATTGTACAGACTTTCTGTCTGTACAAATTTTTTTTCTTTTTTTTATTAGTTTCAGGTGTACAACACAATGCAATAGTTATACTCTTTATCCCCCAAAGTGACAACCCCTCTCCCGCAGTTCGCCACCCCACTCACCCCCCCATATCATACATATCTATCACAACTCCCCTGACTCCCCTCCACAGTATACTCCATATCCCGTGACCACCCACATATTCAGTTACAGTTGGCATACAATACTATACAACATCAGCTTCAGGTTGTACAAATTTTTTTTATCTGAAAGACAAGTGATACTTATTTTTTAATTTTTTAATTTAAGTATAGTTGGTATACAATCTTATATGCAATATATTAGTTTCAGGTGTGGAATATAGTGCTTTGACATTTTATACCTTACAGTTTGATCACCCACTAATTCTAGTAATCATCTTTACGAATTTGACTACTCTAAGTACCTCATGTAAGTAGAATCATATAGTATTTGTCCTTTTATGAATGGCTTGTTTCCCTTAGCATCATGTCTTCAAGGTTCATCCATGTTGTAGCATGTGTCAGAATTTCCTTTGTAAGGCTGAATAATATTCCATTGTATGTATATTTTGTTTATCCATTTATCTGTTTATGCAACTCGGGTTGCATCCACCTTTTGGCAGTTGTGAATAATGCTGCTATGAACATTGATTATAAATACCTGTTTCAGTCTCTGCTTTCCATTCTTTTGAGTATATTCCCATTAGTGAAATTACCAGATCCTATGTTCATTCTATTTTTAATTTTTTGGGATACTTTCTTTTTATTATTGGATTAGATAGTGCCCTAATCCTGTTTTTCCAGAAGAGACTTGCTATAGGAAAAGGATAGAGAAACAGACTTTTGTTAGTATTGCTTCAAACTCGAGGCAGAGTTTTGGCCCATTATAATCAGCTCAGTATCACTCATGTACTGAGTAATTCAACTCAAAGAGAGGTTATGTCAGGTATCTATCTCAAAGTTTTGTTATGTCTGCTTCTAATTTTTGTTCAGTTGTTGAGCAAGTGTTTGAGAGCTTGCTTTGTGCTAGGTGCTGTACACCAAACATTAATAAACCTCCTCTCCTGTCCTTGGAAGACCAAGTATCATTATCATGTATTTTGGAGTTTTGATATCAGTTTTCTGCTAAACCAATTGTCTTGTGTCATGTGCTCCTTTGTTTATAAACTTCCCATCTTGGAGCCATGTGGTGTGTGGTCCCCGAACCCTGGGCTGGAATGGGCCTGGAGCCCTCGGAGCTGGGGCCAGCTGCTCGATACCTGTTTCTCACAGCAGCTCTGCCCCTCTGTGGGATTTCTTCCTCCACCTTCTACCTTCTGGCCCTTGCTCTGTATATCTGTAGTCCAGAATCCAGAAGGAACCTGTCTGACAACTCGAGTGGCTGCCGTTGTTCTTACTGGGCCTAGCCCAGTCTCAGGATTTGCAGCTCATCTTATGAATGGGCCTCCCTGCCCCCACCCATCTACACTCTTCCCCACACTGCTCCGAGGTGGGAGCTGTTACAACCAAAAGGGAAGTTCCCCTTTCTGTTCTGCATCTAGTGTGGTCTGGGCTTCATGAATGTTTGCTAGTGGATGCCTGAACGGGATGCAAATTGTAAGGCCCTGGCAGCGAGGGTCTGGTTCATGTTTGAATCCAAATTGGAAAAACAAAATCACACCAAATGGCAGACCTTTTTTGAAGAGCTTATTAGACAAGGTTGGTAGTGGACTGTTTGATTTCTACCAAGGAGAAAAGGTCTGTCCTCATAGGGTAGCATTTGTACTTTAGTGAGACATGAGAGGATGCTGTAAGAGCCATTATTACAGCTCTAATCTCTGTGGACGGACTGGAACATCTCCAAGTCCACGCATTTCAGTCATTTAACAAGTGTCTACGAAGCACTTACTACGTTCAGTAATCACCCTGGGAATACAGCAGAGGACAAGACAGATGAGGTCCTTGCCTTCACTGAGCTTATATTTTACTATTGGGTTGTTGGAAAAGTCATGACGCATTTTTGCAATGAAAAACAGGAAAAATACATCATGACTTTTCCGGCAACCCAATATTTCAAGTAAGATTTGCTATGACAGTTTTTCTGTTAGCTGAAAAGCCAGTAAAGCTTATAGGTGTTACCCAGTTCCAGAGCAGTCCTTAAAGTAGCTGAGCTCTTGTTTCCATGGTGTATGTTTTTATCTGTTCATTTCCAATATTTTTACATGTAATCTTCGGGGTTATTCTTTTTTTAAGGGTAGTGTCACTGGCCCTCATATGTGGGATCTGAACCGGGGCCACTGGCATCCCAAGCCAGCTCTTAACCACCGCGCCACTCTGCCGGCCCTCTTCGGGGTTATTCTTGATTTAGAATTTTATAAAGCTTACTTAGCCTGATGGAGTGGGGGCTAATATAGTGGAAGCCTGCTTAAGAAGGCTATAGCACAAGCATCTGACACCAGCCTGGGGAGATATTTGTTCGGTACAGCCAAAGGACACGGTCATGGCTGGACTGCGTCTTAGGTTATGTGTGTGGGCTGAGCAGATCCTCCTTTGTCAGCCCTTTCACTTATCACTTGCAGAGAATGCCCTACCCTCTAGGAGGAGATTACCCAGTTCTAAGTCGGATCATGCTTTGGACCTTTACCCTTTGGGAAGACAAGACTTAGAGACAGAAGCATTTAGGAAAGGAAAAGGTTACTTACAAAGAGAGCAAGAGAAGGATCGGCTTGCCGAATAAAATCACAAGTATTTAAAGGGAAAAAGCAAGACCTACCAAGGTTTCCAAGTGTACATTAGTCTGCTCAAGGCTGAGAAACACCAACTCTCCCACGTAATTATCATAACAAAGGTTGTGACAAGTCGTGTCAGCACAGCAAAACCCAGCGATAAAATGACTTTGCTAGGGAGTCCAAACTTACAGGAAATGTTCCAGGTTTTATTGTTTTTGAGATCAGAACCAGTTAAATGATCCTGTTAATTTGGTTTATCTCAGGGTGTAAAGTGTTTCCCAACTGTGATACGGGAAGTGCCGAGTCAGACTGAAGCAGGGCAAAGTGACATTTTGCTCCTACATTCTCCAGAATCCATAAGCTGCAGGATGGAAGAGGGCCCAAGGGGACAACGTGATTACAGCCCATATTGTCCCCTGGTCAAGTGGCAGGCCTTTGGTCTGGTGGTTTGTTTTCTTTATATATTTATATGTAAAATCAATCACAAAATGCCAGGAGACAGGACACTAGCTCTTAGTGCTGCTGCTATATTACATAGTCACAAAAACTATACTGCTTGTTGCTTTCAAAAATTTAAATCTTAAAAAATATTTCATCTATGTGCCTTGACGTTAGATTTTCAAAGTAGTTATTTTCATCTTTTTACCTGTATTCAGGCTGACCACCTGCAGAATGATTGTCTCTTATCCATTTATAGCTAGATTTACCTCTGTCAGGTGGACCCCTTCTTCCATCACTAGAAAACCCGTCTCAGGCGTCCACGTGACTGGCATCTAGAGTGTCTTCCTTCACTAGTCTGCCTAGCGTGTTTTCTTTGGCACAGCATTAACTACTCTGTGGAAGCCATCACTGGGTGACTTGCAGGTACTCCTTCCTTCTCCTGGAAACCTTTCATAGTCATACCGTCCTTCACACCACGTTTCATGCCATCCGTAAGCCTGTCTGGGCCATGACCAAGGATAACAGGGATGGGAAGATGGTCGTTTCGGCCCCAAGTCTGCCAGAAGTGAGTCCCAGAGGCCCCCTGGGGGACGCGGAGGCATTCAGGCCTCAACATCCAGTCGCACCCTGGTTGGATTGCACTTCCCATCTCTAGAAGACGTCGGCTTCAGTCTGACTGGATTGTGCGGGCTCCAGGGCGGGTTCCTGGTGCTGGCACGCAGCTCCCATGGAGCGGTTAGCGGCCTGGCCTGTGTGCCCCTAAGGGCTGCGCGGGGACCCTGCTAATGTGATGGCCGCTCGTCACCAGTCTCCAGCTCTCCAGGCAGGCCAGAGCTCCGCTCTGCTAGTTTTTAACCCTGGCTGCTGTTAGAATCACCCGGGAGTGTTCCAAAACTGATGACCAGCATTTTTACTTAATAAGAATGTAATTGGTCTGGAGTGGAACCTGAGTATTGCTTTTTTTTTTTTTAAGGGCAGTGTCACTGGCCCTCATATGTGGGATCTGAACTGGGGCCGCTGGCTTAGCGCTTAACCTCCGTGCCACTCAGCTGGCCCTGAGTATTGCTATTTTTAAAAGCATCCCCAGTGGGCCTGCCCAGTGGCTCAGTTGGTTAATCACGTTGCGTGCGGATCAGGAGAATCTTGCAACTGGAGGTATGAGGGATTTAAACCCCGCCGTACGCAACGTGTTAAGAGCTCGCTCAAGAGTGTGAGCTGCGCTCTGAGCAACAGCAGTTCGATGCCCAGACCGAGCTGAACTGCTGAGCTGGCAACAGGTGGCAGGATGACTCAGCTAAAAAAAATAAAAATAAAAGCATCCCCAGTAATTGTAATATGCAGTTGAGGTTGAGAACTGCTTTGATCAATGCAGACAACTGGAGCCTCTGCTAGTTAGCGTGGTTTTTTAGAGGCTAATTTGCAGGTTGGTTAAGTCATTCTGCCTTTGTAGATACTTGAAATTCTGTGCACTTTCTCTGAAGGAAAACAGGAGAGGAAGAGCTTTGTATTTCCTGTTCCCTTTGCTGCTGCTCAGTCAGTTAAAGGGGTAATCGATACTGTTGTTTGACATCCCCAAATGAAAACCAACCTGGACATTTTGGAGGTTGCCCTTCTAGACAGGTTTTCTTATCAATTTTGATTTTGGGGACGTGGTAGGGGTAGGGGTCATCTCATAGTTTTATTACATCTGCATTTAAGACTGCTCACTGTTTACATGGCTTTGTACAGTGTAAAAGCTTGTTTGAATAAAATATTGATATAAACACTGATGTGGTTTATTGTAAGATTCCTGTCTCATTTCATGGATGTTTAAAAATTAATTTTGCATCTCTCCAGAAATTCATCAAGAATATTTCCAGATTTTAGATTTTGAGTACTCCAAAATGTGTTAGTTGTATTAGGTTCCTAACATGTGGATAGTATTTTATTTTCACTTCACAGATATTTTAGAAAAGACATCTAACATCTTTGATGTGACAGCTAATATTTTTGTCTCTTTAGCCTCTCTTAAATTTGTGATCTAATTTCTAAACTCACAAGTGCACCAAAGAAGCTGTTATTAGCTGGATATCTTAGTGTTTTATTGAATAATCCCGAATTAAGATGATTATGGATATGTCTGTTTCAGAATGGAGAAGAGGGTTTCAGAATTGCAGAAGCCAGGAGCTTCTCCTTGCTTCCTCGTGTGGGGCCCAGCAGCTGAAAGAGTGCGGCTGGTGACCACAGCTCTATTTTTCAACTTGTTCAAAACAACTGTAGTGATAATCTGGTTAAATGCTTCTAACTTGGAGTAAGATTCAGGTGGACAGCAATCTCCCCCACTCCCTTCACACTTTACTGGAGTCTTGGGAAGATGTTTTGAAAAGTAGGAAAGTTTAAGCTGAGAGAAACTGAGACCACACTTTCCTTCATCTTATCTGAATGGTTATAAATGACACTCCAGAGCTCCTTATTTGACAGCTACCATCTGTGCATTCAATGACCCGAGTTCACAGCTATGCACTCCCTGTGGGCAGGGAGCCTCTGTTCCTTTGCCTGATACCAGGCACTTTGGGCACAGTTTGGCCTTTAATGGCTCCTGTATGTAAAACTCTAGAAGCCTTGGCATTGGCCAGATACAGGGTTCAAGTATAACTGAGTGTGATATCCTAGGGTCCCCAACACTTTGCATGAGGAAGCAGGGACTGCTTATCGTTCCACTCCCACTTCATTTTTCATGGATTAGGCTAGGCATAAGAGTGGATGAGTGACCACACCACCTGGCCCTGAGGGCTCCCTGGGCCAGAGGGGTGGGCTAAGAGGCTGTGGTTCCCGAGGACAGACTTGAGAATTGGCTGGGGTCCCTCTGCTGCCTCCCACCAGAAAAGATGATGGTTTGCTCAGTATAACAGCCGTTTCATTTTCTCTTCTTTGGGAAACTGTAATGGATCTAGTAGAACACACGAGAAGAGCTCCTGTGTGGTGTAGAGGTTTACACTGGGATTTGGAGTCTGTCAGCCTGAATTTGAATTCCCACTCTTTTGCCTACAACCATCTTGACCACGTTTCTTAATTTCTCTGTGCCTCAGTTTCCTTTCATGAGGTAGGCAGACTTCAATGAGATAGTGTTTGCAAAGCACTTAGCATACAGCCTCATACATATTGTTATGTGCTGAATTGTGTTCTCCCCACCCCCCCACCCCCCCCAATTCATATACTGAAGTCCTAAGCACCACTATCCCAGTCTGTGATCCTTTGGACATAGGGTATTTTGTTTTGTTTTTTAGCTGAGCCATCCTGCCCCCTGTTGGCAGCTCAGCGGTAGCTCAGCTCGGGCTGGGCATCAAACTGCTGTTGCTCAGAGCTCAGCTCGCACTCTTGAGCGAGCGAGCTCCTAAACAACTGAGCCACTCTGCCAGCCCGGACATAGGGTTTTTAAAGAGGCCATTAAGCTAATCCAATAAGACTAGTGTCATTATAAGAAGGGAATTTGGACACAGGCAGAGAGGGAAGACCATGTGAAGGCACAGGCAGGAGACAGCCATCTGCAAACCAAGGAGTGAAGCCAGCCCTTTGAGGCCCGATCTCAGACTTCCAGCCTTCAGAACTGAGGGAAGGATTTCTGTTGTTCAAGTCACCCAGCCTGTGGTAGTTTTTCAGGGCAGCCCTAGCAAACTAATCCATATTCTGTGTGCAATAAACGTTAGCCATTGTTGCTGTTATTATTCCAAAACCACTCAACCGAAGAAAAAATAAACAGCCATAAATGGGGAACTTTAATCAGAAAATAGTGCTTATGCATTTAGTAGAAGAGACCATCTACATAAGAGTTTTTTTTATTTAACTGTGGTGGCTGGGACACCCAGGTGGGGCACCTCACTGATGAGGTTATGTGTCACAAGATACTTAGCTGTCCTAGCAAGTCAGTAAGAAGACGGCGTGTGGCCAGGAGCTCACACACCTGGTCTGGGAGCTCCCTGCTCAGGCGCCACACAAAGGATGGACTCCCTTGGACCTAAGTAGCTAAGATAAGAGAATACGAGTACACAGTTGTTTTTAATGGATAATATATACATGTAATACATAATAAACTCAAACAGTACAAAGGTAAATTAAAAAGTAAACCTTATTCACCCTTGACCCTTAACACCAACACCTATTAAGGCAACCAACCACTCTTATTATTTTTGTGCATCTTCTAGAGATACAAAAATGTGTTTGTGTGTGTATATACATATATAAATGAATATAAATAAATATCCTCTGCATGCTTTGTTTTTTTATTGAGATAGAATTGATATATAACATTGTATTACTTTTAGGTGTATAACATAATATGTTGTATATGTGTACTGTAAAGCGATCACAGTAGGTTTAGTGAACGTTCATCATCACGCATAGTTATAAAATTTTTGTCTTTTGATGAAAACTTTTAAGATTTACTGCCTTGGGCTGGCTGAGTGGCTCATTGGTTAAGAGTTGCTTGGCCTGCTGGTGACGGCCCAGACCGAGAAGAAAGGAAAGGCCTGTGCAAAATGGGGAGGGCACAGGGCATGAACTGCACAGTATGTACAGAAGTGCAGTGTGTAAAAAAAAAGTTTATTTATTTATGTTTTTTAGGGCAGTGTCACTGGCCCTCATATGTGGGACCTGAACCGGGGCCGTTAGCATCCCAAGCCAGCTCTTAACCACTGTGCCACTCTGCTGGCCCCAAAATTTTTTTTTAAATATTTTAAAAGTGCATGTACAACAGCAGCCAGCTAGTGCTTGGTGCAGAATGAATATTTGTCAAACAAATGAATTTGTTCTTCCTAAACATGGCCCCAGATGTATTTTTGGTTACCTGGTGTATCTGACTCAGGCAAGCCCTACACTTCAATGGTCCCAAAGGGAAAACTGAATCGTCATGAGCAGGCGTACACAGGATTTAAAACTGAATTCATGGGGTATGTGCAGTTTTATATACTTTTTATTTTTCTTTTATGTCATATTCTGAACATTTCCCATGTTAATAAAAGTCTGAAATATGACAGAGGGCTAATTGCCATCATATGCAAAGAGCTCTTACAAAGCAATAAGAAATCAATACACAAATAGGAAAATGGACAAAAGGACAAGAACAGAGATTCACAAAAAAGTTAAATGAAAAAATACTTGACTTCATTCATAAGGAAAGGAGTGATCACTGATCTACCAGTGGTCATTCTTTGCCTTTCATAAGTGTCGTGTTCCACTACTGGGCTAGGTGGGAGTGGAGAAGGGACAGCGAAAGGTTAAGGAAAAGAGAGAGACACAAAATAGGAGAGAAAACAGTGTGGGGCCAGGGGACCCCAGCCTTGTGGACTGAAGCCCTGAATCGGGCCTGACTGCTCCTTTTATTATCTTACACATAAGCAAGGGTCAATGTAGGGTCAATGTAACTAACGCATCTGTGTGTCCCTCACCCAGAAACACAGCTCAAGGCTAAATCACCCACACCTGCAAGCTGCCATTACCGGAGGTCATTGTCATGCACCTCTTAAGAGACTCTGCCAAGGCTTACTGATAAGAATGCACGGAGGACAGATATGATCATATCAATAGGTCATTTCACAGGCAGGCAGCTAGACCCTGAAGCAAGGGATCCATGCCCTATTTCTGTCAACTCGTGATTCCTACTGTTGGTACCCACTGGTACCCACGGGCACCCACAGGCACCCACAGTCTAGCTTGGGTTGTTTCTACCCTGGGAAATCTTACCCATCATTGACTAACTGGCCATCCTTTGGCGCCAAGTGGAGACACATACAGTAAGCGTAATATTGAAGTTATGATCTGTCTTCATGGAAAGGTGCATGGAGGCAGACAGGCAAGCTATAATGTGACACATAGTTTAAAATGTTTAATAATAGTCTTGTGGGGAGCTGGGGTGCAGTCAGGAATAGACACAGCTACATACTTTTGGTGGGAACATAGATTAGTCCAACCTCTTTGTAGGCCTAACTGGTAAATCTACCAAAATTTTAGTTGTGTATAAGTTTTGACCCAGTGATTCAACTTTTTGAATTATATATGAATGAATATATATATATATATATATATATATATATATATATATATATTTCTTCAGTCTAGTTGTACAAAAAAAATGATGTGATATATATATATAATATATATATTATATATATATTCATTCACGCAAATTTTTTTTTTTTTTTAAAGATTTCATTGGGGAATTGGCGGAGGGGAACAGCGTTGGGGAATTGGGGAAGGGGAACAGACAAGTTGCTGTCTTTTTGTTCTTCAGTTTTAGTTGCGGAGGATGTTGCTTCACTGTTGGTATAGTCATTGCGCTCTTCCCGGATGAGGCAGATCGGTCGCTGGCCTCTGGATGTCGCTCACCGCGGCTATTGGCAGCTCACGCTTGGCTGCCAGCCGCTCACGCTGGCGGCGGGCCACTCACTGTAGCCTATGGCAGCCCACTGCAGCAGGGGCTGCAGCCCACACCATCACTGGGGCTCGCACAGCCCAGCTCCAGGTGGAGCTGTTGTTAGCTGTAGAGGGCAGTGTCACTGGCCCTCATGTGGGATCCGAACCGGGGCCGCTGGCATCCCAAAACCAGCGCTTAACCAATGCGCCACTCGGCCGGCCCCACGCAAATTTTTAAAAAAATTTAAGTACAAAGATATACCACATCATTTTTTTAAAAAAAGATTTTATTGGGGAACTGCGGGAGGGGAACAGTGTTGGGGAACCGGGAAAGGGGAACAGACAAGTTGCTGTCCTTTTTGTTCTTCAGTCTAGGTGTGGAGGATATTGCTTCTCTGGCCTATGTTGGTATCAACATTACGCTCTTCTTGGGTGAGGCAGATCAGACACTAGCCTCTGGATGGCCACTCACGGAGGCTCTTGGCAGCTCACACCGGCTGCCAGCTGCTCACGCTGGCTGCCAGCCACTCACTGTAGCCTATGGCAGCTCACTGCAGCAGGGGCTGCAGCTATGCTGTCCCTGGCGAATCACAGCAGCCCAGCTCCAGGTAGAGTTGTTGTTCACCATCTTAGCTGTAGAGGGCAGTGTCACTGGCCCTCATATGTGGCATCTGAACCAGGGCCACTGGCATCCCAAACCAGCTGTTAAGCAGCATGCCACTGGGCCAGCCCATCATTTGTATTTTTTAAAAATAGAAATAACGAGGGCTGGCCAAATGGCGTAGTGGTTAAGTGCTGGCTTGGGAGGCCAGCGGCCCTGGTTCGGGTCCCACATATGAGGGCCAGTGATGCTGCACTCAGAAAAAAAGAAAAAAATAGAAATAACCAGGGCCCGTGTGGCATGTTGGTTAAGAGTTGGCTTGGGAGCATGGCTCTGAGCAGCAGGGCCCTGGTTTGGATCCCACATAGAGGGCCAGTGATGCTGCGCCCTCTACAGCTAAGATGGTGAACAACAGCTCAATCTGAAGCTGGGCTGCTGTGAGTTGCCCAGTGACAGCGTAGGCTGCAGTGGGCTGCAGTGAGCTGCCCTAAGCTACCTGCCAGTGGGCAGCAACCGATTGCCTCATCCAGCAAGAGTGCAATGATAATGCCAACATGGGCCAGTGAAGCAACGTCCTCCACAACTAGACTGAAGAACAAAAGGACAGCAACTTGTCTGTTCCCCAACGTTGTTCCCCTCCCCCAATTCCCCAATAAAAATCTTAAAAAAAAATAAAAAATAGAAATGACCTAAATGTCTGTCAATAGGGCACTAGCTAAATATGTTAATTAAAAATAAATAATAGGGCTGGCCAAGTGGTGCGTTGGTTAAGAGCTGGCTTGGGACGCCAGCAGCCCCAGTTTGGATCCCACATATGAGGGCCAGTGACACTGCCCTCTATAGCCAAGATGGTGAACAACAGCTCCACCTGAAGCTGGACTACTGTGAGTCACCAGCGATGGTATAAGCTGCAGCCCCTGCTGCAGTGGGCTGCCATTAGCTACAGTGAGTGGCCGGCAGCCAACGTGAGCAGCAGCAGCCAGTATGAGCTGCCAAGAGCCGCAGCGAGCGGCCATCCAGAGGTAGTGACCGATCTGCCTCATCCGGGAAGAGCGCAATGATGATACCAACATGGACCAGTGAAGCAACGTGCTCCACAACTAGACTGAAGAACAGAAGGACAGCAACTTGTCTGTTCCCCTTCCCCGATTCCCCAATAAAAGTCTTAAAAAAACAACAACAAAAAAACAAAAACAAAAAACATACAAACAAAATTAAATAATAAATGTTTATTACTAAATTATGGTACAACCGCACCATGAAATGCTGCAAAGTACTAAGACACATGCACTGATACAGAAAGCTATTCGAGCAACATATCAAATAGAATGTATAATATGCTTTTATATGTTCATAGGTTATACATGTATGTATGTGTGTATAACCAACCATATGTGTGTACATACATATTACGTATGTATATATTCCTAGGTAGTTTCAGCATATATAAACACAAAACTATTGTTGCCTCCAGGGAGAGAAAGGAGTCTTCATACCTGATGTCTTCTGAGCAATTTGAATTTTTTTTTCCTACCGTGGTCATGCATTACTCATATAATTAAAAATAGTAATAAAATCAGAGAAAAGGGCAGCCCTAAGGCATCAGATCGGGTCAATTCCTGATCTATAATAGAAATAAACTAGTTCTGGTTCTTCAGCCTGAAGGGAGAGAGAGTAAAGTAGCTGGGAGAGGGAGGAGTCTGAGTCATTCCAGGACCCAGATCTGTCCCCAAGGGGTCCCGTGGCAGTTCTTCCCCACAAGGGAGTGGGCAAACCCACTGCAGCCTTCCTAGAACTTTGGGCCTTGACTACGGTGACCTACCATCGGTACTGACAGAAGCGGGATCCTGGGAGCTGCTGGGCCTGTCGATGTCTGAGGAGCCGGGATCCCCCAGCCCAGCCTGGGAGCCAGCATCTTCCTCTAGGACCTGAGCAGGCGTCCACCGGGGAATGTGGGAGGTGCCTTGGGAGATCAGCTTGTTCAGGTAATGTCTGATCACCTCCTTGCCCTGGAAGCCAGAGAGAGCCGAGACACATCAGCACCAGGGCAGGACCTTGCCGGCCTGGGAGTCACCCCACCAGGCTCCAGTCCCAGCCCTGACCCGTGGCTATTGAGCAGCTGGAAATCAGCCAGACTCAATGGAGATGTGCTGTGTTAAATATGCACCGGATTTCCAAGACTGGGTACAATACGAAGAATGTAAAATAGCTCCGAGTAAGTTTTATATTGATAACACACTGGATAAAATAGGGAAAAACAAAAAAGTTGGCTTGGGAGCACGAGCTCTGAACAGCAGGGCCACCGGTTCGGATCCCACATGACGGCCAGTGTCGCTGCGCCCTCTACAGCTAAGATGGTGAACAACAGCTCCACATGGAGCTGGGCTGCTCTGAGTGGCCGGCGACCAGTGAAGTGGGGCGCAGTGGGGCTGCAGTGGGGCTTCCATGAGTGGCTGGCAGCTGGTGTGTGCTTTCTTGACCTGCCATGAGCGGCCGTCCAATGGCCGGGAGCAACTGCCTCACCCAAGAAGCGCGCAATGATGAGACCAACATGGGCCAGTGAAGTGACGTCCTCCGCAACTAGACTGAAGAACAAAAAGGACAGCAACTTGTCTGTTCCCCTTCCCCGATTCCCCAATAAAATATTAAAAAAAGAAAAAAGATTTAACAACTTTCAAGTTTGCAATACAGTATTGTTAACTTATAGTCACCATGCTATACTTTACATCCTCAGGACTTATTTATTTTATAACTGGAAGTTTGTACCTTTTGACCCTTTCATCAGTTTCACCCAACACGCACCTCTGGGAACCACCGATCTATTTTCTGTATCTATGAGTTCAGTTTTTTTTTTAATTTAATTTTTTTATTTTTTAGTATCCACATATCAGTGGTATCATACTGTCTTTCTCTGTCTGATTTATTTCATTCCACATAATGTCCTCAAGGTCCATCCATATAGTCACACATGGCAGGATTTCCTTCTTTTTTATGGCAAATATTCCATTGTGTGTGTATATAATGTATACCACATTTTCTTTATCCATTCATCAGTCGATGGCCACCTAGGTTGTTTCCATGGCTATTTATTGTAAGTAATGCTGCAGTGAACATAGGGATATCTTTTTTTTTGGGGGGGGGTGAAATTGCAAAAGGGGAACAGTCAAGTTGTCCTCCAATCTTGTTGTGGAGGGCACAGCTAGCTCAGCTCCAAGTCAAGTCGCCATCTGGCTGCCTGTCAGCAGCTTGCGGCCACTCAGCTCAAGGTGCTGTATTCAATCTTAGTTATGGAGGGTAGGGGGTCACAGCCCCCCATCCCCTGTGGGAGTCGAACCGGCAACCTTGTTGTTAGGAGCACATGCTCTACCCAGCTGAGCCATTTTGCCGTACGTTGGCAGCTCAGCGCAGCTCAGCTTGGGTGCATCTCACTGGCCCATGTGGGAACTGAACCAACTACTCTGTAGCTCAGAACTCGCGCCCTTAGCCACTTGGCGCCCTTAGTCTTTTTCTTGATCTTAGAGAAAGAGCTTTCAGTTTTCACCACTGAGTATGATGAGTTTGTCATATATCATATTGAGGTATGTTCCTTCCGTACTCACTTTATTAAGAATTTTATCATGAATGGGTGTTTAATTTTGTCAAATGCTTTCAACATCTATTGATATGATCATATGATTTTTTTTAAAAAAAGATTTCTATTGGGGATTTGGGAGAGGGGAACAGACAAGTTGCTGTCCTTTTGTTCTTCAGTCTAGTTGTGGAGGACGTTGCTTCACTGGCCCATGTTGGTATCGTCATTCCATTCTTCCCGGATGAGGCAGATGGGTCCCCGGCCTCTGGATATCGCTCACCGCGGCTATTGGCAGCTCACACTGGCTGCCGGCCGCTCACGCTGGCTGCCGGCCGCTCACTGTAGCCTATGGCAGCCCACTGCATCAGAGGCTGCAGCCTACACCGTTGCCGGGACTCACACAGCCCAGCTCCAGGTGGAGCTGTTGTTCACCATCTTAGCTGTAGAGGGCAGTGTCACTGGCCCTCATATGTGGGATCTGAACTGGGGCCACTGGCGTCCCAAGCCAGCTCTTAACCAATGCGCCACTTGGCCGGTCCCGTATGATTTCTTTTTTTTTGACTTTCATTGTGTTAATGTGGTGTATCATTGATTTGGAAATGTTGAACCATCATCCTTGAATCCCATTAGATAAATCCCACTTGATCATGGTGTATAATCCTTTTAATGTATTGTTGAATTTGGTTTGCTAAGATTTTATTAAGGATTTTTACATCTACATTCATTGGGGGTATTGGCCTGTGATTTTCTTTTCTTACAGTACCCTTGTCTGGTTTTGGTCGGTAATAGTGGCCTTCTAAAATGAGTTTGGAAGTTTTCACTCGTTTTCTATTTTTTGGAAGAGTTTTCACTCCTTTTCTATTTTTTGAGTATTAATATAAATTCTTTTGTAAATGTTTGGTACAATATACCAGTGAAGCCATCTGGTCCTGGACTTTATTTGTTGGAAGATTTTTGATTAGTGATTCCATCTCTTTATAAGTATTGGTTTGTTCAAATTCGGCCTTGGTAGGTTGTATGTTTCTAGGAATTTACCCATTTTTTTTCTAGATTGTCTGATTTTGGACATATAATTATTCATAGTAGTCTCTTATGATCCTTTATATTTCTGTATCAGTTGCAATGTCTCCTCTTTCATTTCTGATTTATTTATTTGAGTCCTCTTTGCTTTCTGGTGAGTTTAGCTCAAAGTTCGTCAATTTTGTTTAATCTTAAGAAAAAACAAACACAAAAAACAAAAACTAGCTCTTTTTCTGGTTCCTTAAAGTGTAAAGTTAGGTTAGTTGAGATCTCTTTTGTTTTTTTAATGTGTTTATTGCTATGAACTTCCCTAATAGAACTGCTTTTGCTGCATTACGTAAGTTTCAGTATGTTGATTTCCATTTTCATTTGTCTCAGGATATGTTTACTTTCTCTTTTGATTTCTTCTTTGACCCATTTGTTGTTCAATAGCATATGTTTAATTTCCACATATTTGTGAATTTTCCAGTTTTCTTCTTGTAATTGATTTCTAGCTTAATACCACTGTGGTAAAAAAAGATACTTGATATGATTTTAGTCTTAAATTCATAAAGACTTGTTTTGTGGCTCAATATATTACCTATCCTGGAAAATGTTCCATGTGCATTTGAGAAGAATGTGTATTCTGCTGCTTTTGAATGGAATGTTCTATAAATTTCTGTAAAGTCTATCTGATCTAATAATGTGTCATTTTCAGATAATTAGAACAAACAATTCTAAAATTTATATGGAACCACAAAAGATCTTGAATAACCAAAGCAATCTTGAGAAAGAACATTCTGGAGGCATCATGCTTCCTGACTTTAAACTATATTACAAAGCTGTAGTAATCAAAACTGTATGGTATTGGCATAAAAACAGACACATAGATCAATGGAACAGAATAGAGCACCCAGGAATAAACCTATGCATATCAATGGATATATCATGCAGACAGTAATGTGAATATTGGTCTCTTTGATGTTGTTGTATAAATCCCTTAAGCTACCTTCACTCTTTTTCATCTTTTTTCTTTTTGCTCCTCTGATTGGATGAATTCAACTACCCTGTCTTTGATTTTGCTTATCTTCCTTCTGCTTCATCTAGTCTGCTCCTGAATGCTTCTATTATATTTTTCAGTTCAGTTATTGTATTTTTCAGCTCTGATTTCTGTTTGGTACTTTCTTATATTTTCTCTCTTCGTTGAAATTCTCCCTGTGTTCATCTACTGTTCTCCTGGCTTCAGTGAATATCTTTATAACCATTATTTTGAACTCTTTATCAGATAAATCACTTATTTCTGTTTTATTAAAGTCTGTTTTTCTGAGATTTTATCTTGCTCTTTTGCTTGGAACACATTCCTCCTTTCATTTTCCTTGACTCTTTGTGTTGGTTTCTGTGCATTAGATAAAACAGCCACTGCTTCCAGTCTTGAGGGAGAGCCGTCTTCTGTGGGAAATAAACCTTAGCGTTCGGCCCTGCCTGATTCTGGGTTGTCTCTCACACCTTTGTTTGTCCAAGCCACCTTCTTTGTTGTTAGTGGCTCCTGCTAGTTGAGGGTGTGCCAAGACCTGTCAATGTCTCTGAGGAAAGGATCTCAGTCAGCACCTAGATGCCTGCTGATTGGAAGCCAGACTCTCAGCGGCTTTTAAGGTAAGCCACTCTACCTGTCTCTGAGGAAGGCTGGGAGGTGGCTGTTTCTGTCTGATTTCTCTGCACTGAGCCCTGGGGTGACAGCCAGTTAAAACTGTTTGCTAAAATCCTATTGAACCTGTGAACACAAGCCTCTGACCACGAGAGCCAGGTGGTCAGGGGTGTCCTCTGGGTGGCAGCTGCAAAAACCAAGGTGCCAAATGTGTGTACAAGCTCCTTCGGGAGAGATACAGCGACTGGGAGCGAGTCAGAGGGGGAGTGAACGTGGCACCCACTGCCTTCCCAGTCTCTGGGAGTACTGCAGTCAGCGCCTTGATGTGTGTTAAATTAGAAGCCCGCCCCTCAGCTGTGTCTATTTTTTTTTTTAACTGAGCTATCCTGCCACCTGTTGGCAGCTCAGCGGCAGCTGTGTCTATTAAGAGAAACTAAAAGGCCTCTTTCACAGAAAGACTGGTTTTATTCTGCTGCCTCTCATGGGCCCGAGGGGCTTCGCCCTGGTGAGAGCATGGGAGCCCTGTAAGAACCGTATGTTCACTATAACCTTGTGGCTCTCATGGACGCAAACCCAGTTGGCTTTCCAAGGTAGGTGTTTGTGGGGGGACTCCTCTCTCAGGTGCAGATGTGGAGATGGGGTGCCAGATGTGGAGTCCAAAGCCTTCGCTCCTCAGGGGGAAACTGGGAGTTGTGAATTCCCTCCCAGTTGTGTGTCACTGTGCTGGGGTTGGGGTTTATGGCGAGACTGTCTCAGCCCTCTTTGCTCTGGGTTATTTTTTGCTTTCCAGGGTGTAGGAGTCACTCGGTTTGTTGGGGGTTTCTTTCAGAGAGAATTGATCTGTACATATTGTAATAGCTGTAGACTCGTTGCTCCATGGCAATCGGTAAATTTATCTTGCACTGCGACCTATTTTTAAATACAGATTATTAGTAGTACATATAAGAGCATATTTGGAAAAAAACCAAAACAAACTAATATGCTCTCCAGCCCTCCTTTCCACTGAATATTTTGACCTACCGAGGTGCCCAGGTGTCTCACTTTATATATTACATGCCAGCTATCTGCGGGGCCTGAAATCAGGAACTGCTGTGTTCAGGAGAAGAGGCTATAAAAATACATCAGCCAGCAAACAGCTTCTTTATAATAGTAGGTCTTTCTGCATACACTTATAACATCATCCTAGTGTCTTTCATCATCTCCTTGAACCTTCAACAACCTTAGGAGGTAGGTGGTTATTAGTCCTGTTTTAGATAGGAGCCTATGGGCTTAGATGCTTTTTTCTTCCTTAAGGCCTACAGCTGCCCCAAACACCCCACCGTCCCCAAAACGGAGCTAGAGTTCAAATTCAGGACTTCAAAGCCTGAGTCCTTTTCACTAAGCTGTTACCTCTTTCTTGAAGGCCCCCACATGTAAACTGACTTCTTGACTAAGGTGGGTCATTTAACCCCCTCGTTTCACTTTTGGTCCATTGTTAATCTGGCTTCAAACCCCACCTGTCCACAGAACTGCTCTAGCTCCAGTGATAACACTGGCTGCTACACCCTTTACTTGATTCCATTATTTTTTAAAATCAGTAATCTGAGTGACCACCACATGCCAGGCATTGTGCTGGTGCTGGGATATGTTGGGGGACACATCAGACATGATCTCTGACTTCGTATGTAGAATTTAGTGGAAAGATTGATATCGAATGGTGTAGACTCAACTGCAACTGTTGAGTCAAAGAACACACAACGATATGGGAGCAGACCCGGCTCCCGGCAGGGTGTGGGGCCACTACTGATACAGACTCCCACTTAATCTGAGTGGCATAGCTCGGTGCCCAGGCTCTCCAAGTTCAGTGCTTCTATGGTTCTCATCTCTATAGAATAAGCCTAAATCAACTGTGTGAGGTGGGGGCAGGGTATAGTTACCTGAATATGCAGGGTCAAGCTGGCCTGTGAGACTAACTACTCCTTTAAGCAATCAGTTCCCACCTGGATCTTTTGCTCCTAGGCCTTTATGGAGTTCTCTAACTATGATCAATTTTGGCTTTCTCTTTCTTATTTTTGCGTTCTTCCAACAGAGAAGGAGGTGGCAAAACCATCTTTACTTATCTGTTTCTCCCAATGGACTATGACGTACTTGAGGACAGGATTATCTTGGTATTCCTAGATGAGCAAAATGATATCTTATTGTAGATGCCCAGTAAATATTTATTGAGTGACTACATTTGTCTAGCTATTTTGCACTCACCCGTATTCCCATTCATAAAGCCTCTATCAGATGATCAGAGCAAGTGGTATTCTGTTTTCAAAGGATCGATTTTTAAACTTAGTATCTATGACCAAATTAGTTGCTTTTCCAAAGGGTTGCATTCTCATTAGTTAGCATGAGAAAACCCTGCACTTGCGCTCTCCTTATTCCTATCCATTAGTATTTCCAGAAGCCTCCCTGCCCTTCCCTCCAATGAAAGGCACCTGTGGTGGCATCAGTAGCAAGTCGGGTAAAGACTCACAGGCAATAAGATGGTATTTTGACTTAAAAATGCCTTTATCTGCCTTCCTGGTCATATTCTCTTCTCCCCAAATATACACAGAACCTGATTTATACATCGGAGGTTCCTCTACAAAATACTTGGCTTTGTATGCCACTCTTGGGGGGTTGGCCAAAGAGACTAAACAGCTTTGAGTGAGGGTGTGGCAATGTGACAGACACAATGGATCCAAGCTGTGTCTTATGACTTACTCCTTGGATCCCAAAAGCTAGAAACAATCCACGACTACTTTCCTACTTAGAACTATTCATTAAACAGCACGCTGGGGCATTAATGGTATCAGATTTCATTCACTTTTATAAAACCCCAAATGGTTAGAGGTAACAAGTCTCATTACATCAGGGGAAAATGGTGAAAGGTAACGTGTCTCCCTACATCAGGGGAAAGCAGCTCTTATGGGGTACCCATGAGCGTGCTTGGCAGACTGCCCTGGAAGAGGCGGTCTGAGAGGTGAGGGCGGAGCCAGCCTGGAAATAGCTACCTGGGCAGAACGGCCTTCCTCCTCTTCCCTCTGTTTATGGCAGAGCCCTGAACAATGTGGGTTATGGCCAGGCTTATTTTGACTTTATAAAATCAAATCTGTGAATATTTTGAGAAATACTATTTTGAAATTGATATCAACTTAAAACTTTATTTGCTAGGCCCTAAAGGTTCAGCTACTATAAACATGAAAACAACAGACTAGACAGAAAGGTTAAGGTTATACAGCTACCAGACTTCACTAGTATAAAGTACAGCTCTGGAAGGGAATTTTAGGTCATCAGGGCAACGTGCTTGATGGCAGGGAATGCCTCTTTCAGGACCAATGAGGATCTGGGCCTACAATTGAAAGGGCTGAAAAAGAGTACACGAACTTTCCGGGTGGCCTGTGCCAGCCCTGCCAAGACTTCAAGAATTCTTTATAGCTGCTCCATTCAGATTTTTATCTGCTTTTCCCAATATACTGGCCTTTCCCACAGACGCTATTAGAAAATTGAATTTCATAAAGAATTGACTATTACGTAGTCAGCATTTGTTTCCCACGATTTACTGAAAACTCTGTGGGTGGGCAGGGTGGGGAGGTAGAATTGCGTCGCTTTTGTTCATGCTTCACATCTAGGGAAAGGCATTGGTGGGAAGTGGGCAGAATGAGAAAATGTTTTAACGAACTTATGGCAATGTTTAATGAAATTATAATTCAGGATTACTCAGAAAATGGAGTTTGTTATTGTTTGTGGTCTGCGTGAAAAGACAAAATTTTACTAATAGCTAATTTAAAAGGGAAGAAAAATAATTTTGAAAGTACACTGACTGAAAGCTTCTTACAAAATATTCTTTTGGTAAAATAGGTCCAAGTTTCACTACCCTCACAAGTGACAATTACTGAAAAAGCAAATGAAGCTCACTGAAAGGCAGTAGGGCTACAGACTCCAAGAATAGTTCCAAGGGAGGCCCCTCCCTGCAGAAGAGGGAACCAGAGATATGCTAAGTGCCTAAAACTGAGCTAGTTTTGGTCACTTGTGTTGAATAACCGTTTGTTAGTTTAGTTGTGCCCAATGATAAAGAATAATGGTTCTTCTGTTGAGAAAACTGTGTCCAGTTACTATGATGAGAAAGCTAAGTGGAAGTCCTGATAGCACAGAACTTAGGAGAGTAACAGAAAACTTTATCCAGGGCTACCCCTGCAAGGGTAAGAAAATACCGCATTTTGAGGACTAGCCCCAGCCTCCCAAACCAAAAAAGATCCCCAGATGTGGGTATTTATATGTCTGTGGGACTTAGGAGAAACAGGTGCAGAGACATGATTTATATCTTTTTTTTTTTGAGGGCAGTGTCACTGGCCCTCATATGTGGGACCGAACTGGGGATGCTGGCTTCCCAAGCCAGCGCTTAACCACCGCGCCACTCAGCCGGCCTGATTTATATCTTTTTGATTGTATCTTGTAATTGGCATTTAAGTTTTTAAAAATAATGGAATTTTTGCTTTCCTTCTAGAAAGTCCTGGTTTCAAGATTAATTATATATAAATGAGAATGAACACGGAAGATCTACTGTTAACAACTAGATTCTTAGAATTCTGAAAAAAATGAGAGCTAAATTTTTCCTAGACTACTTTTGCAGCCATGTTATTTTTAATCCTGAAGTTTTGGTAAGAGAATAGTAATCAGTTAGGATATAACAATGAGTTGAATTTACCTCATTAAAATTCAGAAAATGGTAGAGTAAGATGTACCCAATGTAGGCCTATAAAACAGATGAAGATAATACCAGTTATAGCAAAATAAAATAACACTGACATATTTCATATTTTATTCAATTTTAATATGGTTTCCATTATTAACTTTTAAAACAAAATGATTTCCAGTTTAGAAAACAATGCACTGACCACATAATTCCTTTTTCATTTTATACAGTTATACAAATATTCTAAATACACATTTTGTGTTCAACATGATGGCAAATAAGATTAACTGTACAGTACATAAGGAAAGAAAATATTTAAGCATATTTAGAAGCAATAGAAATGTCTATACAAAACAAGCAAAAATGGAATAAAACTTTTTATTTTTAAAGTATTGCAACAGGCCCACAGGTTTGTAACAAAAATGTCTTTGCACAGTTCCTCACAATGCCCCATTAATAGCTAAAGCAAGACAGCGGTTTTAGAAAATAATGTTTCAAAATGCTACACATGGTACTATTGTTTGCACAGTTTGATCAGAATAACAACTCTACTCTGAGTCAAGCAAAACCTAGAGGAAATATACCAAACAACTTGAAAATCATTTGTATAAAATTCATTGCACATTTTACTCAGTTGTTTGAAAAGTAAAAAAGTGTATTTACAAAATATTTTGCAGTCAAACTTATAAAGTGAATGGATATCTCTAAGTAACACGTCCTGATACAGACAGTTCAAGGAAAACACACGAATGGTTTTTTTAAAAGAGGTTTTCAGTGCTCCTTCCATAGGGAAGTAAATATGATCTACTCAAATGGATTTACAAGATGTTACACATACTGGAGCAAATTCAACACCGGCATTATAAAACAATGTTAAAAAGGTGAAAGAATGAGGAATTTGTACATTGTAAGAAGTGAGCTTCAGAGATCAACAAGTACAATTTTTAATTCAGTTAGCATAAAAGTCCTCATAGTCTTCAGATAACAGACAATGAACACACTTGACTCGATGAAAGTTGAAACAGCACCATGCATGACAGTTGAGTGGTAAACACTGAAAAAAAAATAGCACCTGGAATTCTGTGATATTGAGAATTTAAAACTGGTCTAGTAATTGCCGGAGATATGGTGCCTTGGATAATTCTCTATTTACTCGGGAGAGTTTGAAAAGTACTGGGCAGTTCAGAGAAACACATGGGATATGTCGATCAAAGCAACCTGTACAGTTCTTGCATATCTGAAAGTAGAAGAGGAATACATAAAACAATAGGAAAATCCCTATGTGTATGGGTAAACAGCACACTTTTATAATCCATTCTGACCCACCACAGATTATATGACACCTAATACGTTACAGAAGTTTCATTAATTATCATCTCTTTGAGGTCTAGGCTACCCTATGTTAAGACATTTCTAAAGGATATTAGAAATATCCACAAAACACAGAGCACAAAATTCCCTAAGGATTCATTTCATTGCCGAAATCAACCTTCATTTACAGTAGAATACTGTTATATTAAGATCCATGTAATAAGCTACCCGATTACCATTCAAAGACTGTCTCTTAAATGAGCTATACTTTTTCAAGTTACTCAGATTTATCTTTTTATATGACAATCATAAAAAAAGTTATTCTCTCATTTCAGAAGAGAAAATGTCAGTAAAAAAACCCCCAAAACCAAATGATGTGATTTTGAAAGTGGTTCTCAACCTTGGCTACACATGAGCTTAGAAATATACTAATGCCTGAGCCCCATCTGGAGCCATGAATCAGAATCTGGGCACGAGAGCCTAAAAATATATACTTTTTTGGACTCCCAGACGGTTCTGCGGTATACGATCTGACCTGAAGGAAAATAATAAACCACAAGGTAATTTTTAAAGAAGAGAAGTGTTACTTGTTACACAATGATCAGGTTTTCAACAATACGTAAAATCTCAAGTCACACATAGTTTAAAAAAGATTATAAAACATGAGAAACATCAAAAAATTAAAAAGAGTAATACTGAGGACCCCAAAGGTCAAGAAAGTACAGGCTGACTTTTTTTTTTTTTTTTTTTTTAGGACTGTGTCACTGGCCCTCATATGTGGGGCCCGAACCGGGGCCGCTGGCTTGCTAAGCCAGTGCTTAACCACTGCACCACTTGGCTGGCCCCAGGCTGACTTTTTTACTTGAATATTGTATCCAAGTGATTTAAAAAAGGAATAGCAAACAGTAGCTACTACTCTAGACTGTTTTTAAGAGAAATCAAATCTGCTCTGGTTTATTCTCTGACCCCATATCAAAGAGCTTTTACTTTAGAGATGTCTCCCAGGGTGGTACATTTTTGTTGTTTGCTCTAGTATCTTCCAACGAATGGAAGGGCATGTTTTCCTGAGCCAATATTATGATACTGCCACGCAGACTGCTGAGAAACGTGTGCTTCGGGTTGCTCTGAAGACTAAGTATGCTGTTCTACTGTGTTGCCTTTCACTAATTAGATCTCTGCCAAGAGACTCCAATCTATTCCCAAATATAGAATTTCTGTATTACAGCTCTCTGTACTGCAGGTGCCAGGACACACTGATAAATATTTATGCCCTCTCTGTGCCCGTCTGGCAGATAAGGCAGGGTGGAATTACTTGGCTCACTAAATTTAACGCAATGTTTAGTTTCCAGGTCCTTTACTGGTGATTTAAACCCTGAGCATTCTAGCTCAATTCTGCTTACATTTAAAAATTTAACCACCACAACCTGGACATTTAGTTTGTAGCTCAGGAGGAGGCAGACATTTTAAAAAATATATCTGCTTTAATCTTTATTGATTCTTTCTTTTTGCTATCTTTTGGCTGGCTTTCTCATTTTTTCCAGTCAGATGCTTAATTCATTTATTTTCATTCTTTCATGTCCACTATTAAAAGTGTTTGAGGTGGTGAATCTTTCTGAGATCTGCCATGTCTGCAATCTTATAGGTGATATTTGTTTAACAGGCAGTGTTAAGGTTTCCATGTGGAAGGATTCTTTTGTTTTCTGAGTTTATAATTATTACTAGTTTTATAGGATTGTATTAATAAAATGTTAGTAATATTTCTACTTTTTGAAGTTTATTAAAGTTTTCTTTATAGAATAAGATATGGTCAATTTTTTAACATCTCATAAACACTTGAACAGAAAGTGTAGTCTCTAATATTGGGTTACAGAGTTTGATATATAATCATAAGGTCTACCTTGGAATGGCTAGATCTTCCATAACTGTTCTTTTTTCTGATCACCTGGTTGGTCTTAGGCTGAGAGAAGTATAGCAAATCTCCTATTACTAATGTTTCTGACCATTTCTCATTACATCTGTAATTTCTGCTTTACAAAAATCTTACAGATTACTGTACAAGAGACACACTTTTTAATTCTTTTTAAAAAAAACACCTCTCAAGTTAAAAATATCTCTTGAAAGATGATGAACCATCCTTATTTATAACCAGCACTACTTCTTTTGAGCTGCATTTTTATAAGAAGTAAGACCTAATATCTAAGGAGTTCTGGTTAAATTCATGGCACTGACTTGTGCAGTGTATGTCCCTGAGGGCGGAAGATAGGAAGGTCTGGGAAGACAGCTCTCAGCCTCCGACTTCAGTGGAGCTCTGAGGTCCTGCTCACATCTGCTCCTCATACTAGAAGCCAACAAGGGAGTTTTCTATGACGGCTCATTGCTGCTACTGGGACAGCAACCTGCCCCCTATAACACAGAAGCTGGGAATGCCCAGTGACTTCAGTGGTTGTACTGGCTAGAACCACAAAACTAGTACGAAGTGGCTGAAAGCTGGTTGGTAATCACTCCAGTGACATATTGTTGCTTTAACTGTGCATTTCGCGGAAGTTTTCCATTCATTCAGTACACATGTACAGACCACCAGCACAAGCTGGGCTCGGTTAGGCAAAGCCGCCTCAGCTGCTCGCAGGGGCCCATAGGCTGTCTAATGGGGAAGACAGGCACTCACGCAATCACATCAATAAAGCAGGAGAGGCTATGGCAGGAGCCCCCGCAGGGAGGCTTCACCTGCTCTGGGGTCTGGGCTGACTCCTCTCAGATGATGGCCAGTGGGGCGGAGGACCTACCAGCACTTAGTGCTATATGGGTTATAAATAAGGATGGTTCATCATCTTTCAAGAGATATTTTTAACTTTAGAGGATTTTTTTAAAAGAATTAAAATGTGTGTATCTTATACACTAAATAATCTGTAGGAATTTTCAGAAAGCAGGGAGAAGGGGAGAAATGGTGAGATAGCAGGGAGGGGCCAGAATGCTAAGGAGTTTGAATTTTACCAGAGGGAGGAGAGGTACTCGGATGGTAACAGAAAGGAGGGAGAAAAATGAGAACATTTAAGAACTGTTTAGGAGATGGAAGAGCAGAGGGAAAAGTCAACTTATTTCAGCAAGCCAGGCTTCTGTGGTTGCATCAAAATACTTGTACCTTTTAGATCCTGCCATCCTTAATGAGAGCTGTTTAAATGCGTTCTAAATGACTGGCTATATTCTCTAACACGTAAGAACTTTCTGCCAGTACAAACGGTGCTAGCTAGCATGCTGTGGTTGAAATCGTGTATACCTACCAATCCTTAATCATCTTTCTATAATCATTAGAATTCTCACAAGCCTGGTCTCCTAGAGATGGTTCTCTCCCTGCTCACCGACGTGGCAGCTAAGTTCTCCTCCTGAGAGGCTGTGGGGCTGCTACTGTCTGGCCCAGGGCTTCCTTACTTTGAGGACTTGCGCCAGAGCCCGGCCTCCACACTGGTAGCTGGGTTACATCAGGCCTGGGGGCAGGTGAGCTGCTAGGGATGGAGTGCGTGAGGCTGTGCCACGTCAGAGCCTGATGGGACCTATGAGAGGGCACTGGGTCAGCCTCCGCGTTCCGAGAAAGCTGTGACCGAGGGGTGTGGCCTGTGATAAAGTCCAGACCAGAGTCCTTACTGCCAGCAGAATTCACTCTCCAATAAATCACACTGCCTCTCGATTATTTGGTTGGCTTTAAAATATTTCAATAACTTGATGCATTGCTCTTCTAAAACAAGACAAAACAAAACAAAACTCGATCCCAAAACTGTGAAAATGTAACTTGATATATGATGGTATAAGATATAATCATTCTTTTAAGGAATATACTACTTTATTAAAAAAAAAGTGCTCTGAAAATTTAAATTTAATTTTCCAACTTATTTCAAGGATTTCTGTTGTTTATTTCTGCTGGAATTCCTGCATCTGAAAAATGATCTGTGCATTTTATGTTAATATCTCAGTTCAGCCTCTTAGCAGTGTAACATGGGGCAAATTACTTAACTCCTTTGTGTCAGTTTATTAATCTGTAAGAGGGTCTAGAATAGTCTCTGGCATATAGTAAGACTCAATCATATTAACTATTAATTTTCTATCTGGTCTCTTAGAATTGCAAACCTTCCACGTATACTAGCAATTCTCTAGGACAACCAATTTTTATGAGAATAAGTAGATATGGTAGACAGAGCAAATGGTCCTTTTCTTTGTTTCTTTTTTAATACTATTATAAACGATACTGTAGTTCTAGGTTTTAATAAATACAATATATACTACTCCATAAAAGCAAAAAATGAGTTATAGGACAGAATTCTTACTCGGCTTTTTACACCAGTGTCATATTATACCTCAAGAGTTGACCACAACTAAGGTTGGGGCTGGCCAAGTGGCGCGGTGGTTAAGCGCTGGCTTGGGATGCCAGCGGCCCCGGTTCGGGTCCCACATATGAGGGCCAGTGACACTGCCCTCAAAAAAAAAAAAAAAGAGTTGACAACATTTCCCTGAAGAATTTAGATTGCTTGGGATTCTGGGTCTATTGAACACGGCTGTACCTTTCCAAGTTGCTCCTGCTTCCGTTCCATCTCTCGAATTTCTTGGTTGAGGATGACTGCAACATGCTGAGGCTGGCTCCGACACTTACTACAGACGCCATGCTGAGTCAGGTCGTCACACACAGGACAATGCAAGGTAGTGAAATACTGTGAAATAGTGCCTTTCCGCCCTTCAGCTTCACTGCGAGAGGAACTGGTGACTCTCTGGATCTATAAAAATATCAATTCAGAAATAAGTCTGAGCCAGCTTCAGAGCAGAGCTATTCTTATGGCAATTAGAGATTTACTAAGGAATTTTTTCATTCATTCAACAAATACTGAGCAGCTACTATGTGTCAGGCACTGGTCTAGAGAATGGAGATGTACAAATGAACAGAGTCCTTCCTTGCCCAGAGCTTATATCTTAATATTCTCAGCTATACTGTTTCTTTTCTTTTTGAAAAAAAATTGTCTGCTGCTACTGATACATAGATAGATGTATGAGATCATACAGAGCAATGGAGGTCAGAGAGGATGATGGAAGAAATCCAGTTTGAGAGTGGATACTGTTTAAGGCTGCACAATTTGGGCCATGGAAACGAGTCAAGTGGAAGGTTAAAAATAACTTGTTAGGCAGTAGGGTACAAAATTCAAGCAAAGGTAAACTTGGAGCATTTTAAATATAATTGGATACATGTCACCTAAGTATTCTTCATTTGAAGTTAATACTGGTTTCACAGATCTATCTTTTGATACTCTTTTTACATTGAAATAACATTATCATATTATTATTCTAGCCTTGGTGTATTCTCCTGGTGTCTTATCATTTTGCATAAAAGTTACTAGGTCAGCTTCTTACAAATGCCAGTGGTTTAACCTTCTTGCTAGTGAAGAAATGGAAACCAGTCATAGCTTTCCGGCAAAGATGCTGCCAGCACGGGCTGTCTGAAGCACAGCTTCAACCTCAGCTTACTAGTTTGCTCTTTTCCTTGAGGCCAGAAGTGCTTACTGAGAGAGTACAAATAAATTAAGTATCAACTTTTATCAGTTTGCCTGAATACCATTAGCTTTTCATAGTCCGAGATAACAGCAAATTACCTAGCAGATCTAATTCTGTACAGCAGAAAAAAAACTATGTATCCGAGATTCTTGCAGAATCCAGGATCAGTCCTTTAGGCTTCTTTTTTTTTTTTTTTTTTAAAGATTTTATTGGGGAATTGGTGGAGGGGAACAGCGTTGGGGAATCGGGGAAGGGGAACAGACAAGTTGCTGTCTTTTTGTTCTTCAGTCTAGTTGCGGAGGATGTTGCTTCACTGTTGGTATCGTCATTGCGCTCTTCCCGGATGAGGCAGATCGGTCGCTGGCTCACCGCGGCTATTGGCAGCTCACACTGGCTGCCAGCAGCTCACGCTGGCTGCGGGCCACTCACTGTAGCCTATGGCAGCCCACTGCAGCAGGAGCTGCAGCCCACACCATCACCGGGGCTCGCACAGCCCAGCTCCAGGTGGAGCTGCTGTTAGCTGTAGAGGGCAGTGTCACTGGCCCTCATGTGGGATCCGAACCGGGGCCGCTGGCATTCCAAAACCAGCGCTTAACCAATGCGCCACTCGGCCGGCCCAGTCCTTTAGGCTTCTAATGAGTAAACCAGTCGCTAAGATTCCACACTGTGGGTTTACTTTAGTATAATGCTAGTTTAACATTATTGCCTTAGTCTGGTTTCTTCAGGATTATGTCTAGATACTATATCCTATACATTTCTTTCTTTTTTTTTAAAAAAAGATTTTATTGGGGAATTGGGAGAGAGGAACAGCATTGGGGAATCGGGAAAGGGGAACAGACAAGTTGCTATTTTTTTGTTCTTCAGTCTAGTTGCGGAGGACGTTGCTTCACTGGCCCATGTTGGTATCATCATTGCACTCTTCCCGGATGAGGCAGATAAGTTGCCTGCCTCTGGATGGTCGCTCACCGCGGCTATTGACAGCTCACGCTGGCTGCCAGCCACTCACTGTAGCTTATGGCAGCCCACTGCAGCAGGGGCTGCAGCCTACACCGTTGCTGGGGCTCGCAGCCCAGCTCCAGGTGGAGCTGCTGTTAGCTGTAGAGGGCAGTGTCACTGGCCCTCATATGTGGGATCTGAACCAGGGCCACTGACATCCCAAAACCAGCTCTTAACCAATACGCCACTCGGCCGGCCCTACATTTCTTAAAACATCTATTTTGAAGGAATTTTTGCTCTTCATTTATTTTCTATTAGCTGTTTTATTCTGAGTTATTTTGTAGTTAAGTGTTTACCATTGATGTAGTTGTGGGATTGATTTTAATATTCTATAATTTGGCCAATCTGACAGGTGTTGGGAAGATGTCTGTAGATAACTCTCTTTTATGGAACCAGAAGAGTGTGGCACCTTTGCCAGTTGAGGCATGTGCTTTGCCTCTTACAGCACATAAATAAAAAATTTAGTTCTAGGAAATTTTAAGTGAGTTCTCTCAATAGTCACACCACAGGTACTATTTAGTAGGCTTACCCTTGGTAATTCGTGATACCAGTTGAAGACATCGATACCAATAAGTGAGAAGATTCGGGCCAGGGGTGGAAGGATCTGTTTGGTGATATAGTACACGGCATTCAATCTCAGCGTCGGGTCCTGCAGGACTTCTACAGGGCGCCTTACCAGCTGGATAAGTGGTATTCCAGGGGTCCCGTAAATGATGACATAAGGCACTCGTTCCCCAACTCGAGGCTCAGAGCGCCGGTCATAAGTAAGCATTTTCCTATTTAAATGCAAATAAAATACACACTCAAAGACTGTCATGGAAGGTATCTTTCCAGAAAATTAAATGAGAACAATAACAAAACCATGAGAAATCTTCAAGTTAGTTATAGCTTTTTTGAGAACTATATATACTTCATTTAGTTGGCACCAAGTGGATATGCTGTAAGTATTTAAAACATATTCTGCAAATCACTGCTACCTGACAAACAATATGAATTGGCAGATATCAACTAGCTAAAAATGTTTTCTATCCTCTAAGAGTAAGAACTAAAGATCATAAATCTAACAATGAAATATAAGAAAATTCCGTTGGTTAGATGATCTGATTCCAGAATGATACTGTCTGAGGGCTTTCATGGATGAACACTAAGGACTACCTAGTGATTCTGATGGGAGAGAAACAAACGATTCGAGCTCTGTACCAGATTACAATTGCACTGAATTTAGTTACCCAGAGTAAACCCAGAAGAGAAGTTCCTTTTTCCTCTTCAGATCTCACAAAGTACGGGGAGCATCCACACACCATCAGTGAGGCTGCATGCGGGCAGTGAAGAAGTAAGTGTGTGTCTGTGCCTATGGACCAGGCATCTTTTCATCTACAAACTGCTGAGAACCCCAGGACTCCAGTTTGCTAGGTAGAGAGTTGTGCAGTTGCGCGCATCATTACCTTGTAAGTTCAAGGGCTGGCACACAAGCTCCTGGTTTATAAGAGGAACTTCCTCTGTATTCCTTGGCAAAGATAAAATCTTGTATGCTGGCCTTTCCTTCCAGAAGCTTCATACATTGTCGCTGAACATACTGTTTAATTAAACTTATATCTCTTGTTTCAAATAGCAGTTTTAGAGAACGCTCAAGTATCTTAAAAAAAAAAAGGATATGGTTATAAAGATAAAATATCCCCTACATTATCATCATTGTTGTTTTATTTAACTACTGGGTAACTTGCTGATCTACCTAAACAATCTGCTGTTTATGATGATTGGATAATAAAAATTACTAGAAGTTGGAAAATATGTTGGAGGCTTTATATAGCTTGCTATTTCTAAAAACAGAATATCATGTAATTTGAGGAAAATGATATCAGAATGACAAGCAGATGAAACATTTGCTATGTGATAAGCAACATGAAACATTTACATTTTCTTAAAACAGGCAAAAGCACTCTAGGCACAGTGAGCCAGACGTGATTTCATGATTTGTTTTTTATTTATCCTGTTATTGAAAAGGCTGATTCAGGTGGGCAGAGAGAAGTTTAAATATCACCAAGCAGTAAAATCAAAATCAGTCTTTTTAAAGTGTCAATACACTAACTGGAAATATTTCTACTAGGAAGTGACCTACAAACAGTGGATTTATGGAGTAGATCTGAGTACTGGAACCCATACATATTTACACAGGAAGTTTGCTAATTTAGCCTACGTACCATTCGGCCCTCAGAGAAAGAGAAAGAATGCACTGGATGTTTATCTCTTTCAGAAACTACTATTAAATAACATCTCAAATTCATATAACATTACATATGACATGATATACTGACATACTGATATAATCTATTGTGCTTCTAATGATCTCATAAAACTCAGTGTGCAGTTTTTTCTATTTATACCATCTATTTTTGATTTGTTATAGAAGGCCTGAGTAAGGAAAAATTAAATGTATAAAATACTATCGTTAAAATTACTATGGTTGAGAAATTTAGGTCATTTGTAGTACCACTATTCAGAAATCTTCCTAACTTGTATTTGATAACCTAAGTAAACAAACTTTTAGTTACTTTAGGATGGATTATACTGCTAATGAAATATCTCTGTTTCTAGTTTCTCTTCTTTATCCGGCTCCCTAGCTTTTGGGTATTGTCAGATGATAGCGTATCATCATATCATCTCCAGATGATAGGCAGGAAATTTTCAAAAATCATTTAGTTCCTATTATATAGAGTCCTATAGGCTATATATATAGTTCCTCCACCTAGAGGTGTGCTTAAGGATTTTCACCAGATTCTTTAGCCACTTATTACTTAAAGATGCAAACAAGACAGGTAAAACTTACCTTAGAAACAGCAGGGCAGGAATCTCTTCTGACTGTTTCTATTCCTTTTGCATCAAATACCGGGTCCTTTTGATCCAGTGTTTCATACATATAACCCACATACCTCTTTTTTGTTTGTAAAACACAGGGCAAATATACCTGTGATGAAATTAACAAAATGCCTCTCAATAACCATTTTTTGTCTACCACGAATATCTTATTTTTATGTCTTTTTCTCTCTTTAACTAAATGTCAATTATAGAAAAATTCTAAATGTGGCTGAGGGCCCAACAAATACATGATACAAAGCTTAGAAGTGAAAGCATACAAAGTGAGTTGCCTTTACTTCTTTATCATTCACTCCTTTACTTGTACTACCAATTTTGCTCCCTCCTCATCTGATACTGCTCTCAAAAGTCATCAATCATATCTTTTCAAACAATTAAAAAATTACATTAAGCAACACCTACACAATGTACAAAATTAAAAAGTTATAAGAGAATATACAATGAAAAGTCAGGTAACCCAAACTTTATTTTCCCCTCCCTGGAGGCATCCTCTGTGTATCCTTCCAGAGATGTCCTATCCACATACATGTACTTAAACACATAATGGTAGCTTACCACATACATCATTCTGCGCTTTGCTTATTTCATTAAATAAATTATCTTGGACAGAATAGTCCCTTTAGGTGAGGGTATCATAATTTATGTAACCGGTAACCTACTATGGATCATTCAGGATGTTTAAAATCTTGTAGAATTACAACTAGTGTTTCAGAGAACAACTGTGCATGGATTAATCTACAGAAAAATTCCTTGAAGTGGAATTCCTAGATCACTGGGTATGTGCCCTCTCCCTTTTTTGTGTTGCCAAATTGATCCTTTCCTTTGCCCCCAAGCTTTATCAACACTCACACTAAATATAAATGGTCTAACCATCCCAATTAAAAGGCAGAAATGATCAGATTGGATCTGATCAAAAAGTGAGGCTCAGGGGCCGGCCAAGTGGCACGGTGGTTAAGCGCTGGCTTGGGAAGCCAGAGGCCCAGGTTCGGTCCCACATATCAGGGCCAGTGACACTGCCCTCAAAAAAAAAAAAAAAAAAAAAAAAGTGAGGCTCAACTCTAAGCTCTCTACTAGAAAGCCAATTTAAATATAAGGACATTGAAAGGTTAAAAATAAAACAGTGGTGGGTGTGGGGGGGGGGCGGCCGAATGGCTCAGTTGGTTAAGAGCTCACTCAAGAGTGCGAGCTGAGCTTTTGGCTCTGTGAGCTGCACCATGGCAGTCAGCAAGAATAAGTGCCATACGAAAGGTGGCAAGAACGGAGCCTAGAAAAAAGTGGTTGACCCATTTTCTAAGGAAGATTGGTATGATGTCAAAGCACCAGCTATGTTCAATATAAGAAATATTGGGAAAACACTAGTCATAAGAACTCAAGGAACCAAAATTGCATCTGATGGTCTCAAGCGTCGTGTTTTTGAAGTGAGCCTAGCTGATCTGCAGAATGATGAAGTTGCATTTAGAAAATTCAAGTTAATTACTGAGGATGTTCAAGGCAAAAACTGCCTGACTAATTTCCATGGCATGGATCTTACCCGTAACAAAATGTGCTCCATGGTCAAAAAATGGCAGACCATGATTGAAGCTCATGTGGATATCAAGACTACCAATGGTTATTTGCTTCATCTATTCTATGTTGGTTTCACTAAAAAATGCAACAATCAGATTCGGAAGACCTCTTATGCTCAGCATCAATGGGTCCGCCAAATCCGGAAGATGATGGAAATCATGACCCGCGAGGTGCAGACAAACGACTTGAAAGAAGTGGTCAAAAAACTGATTCCAGATAGCATTGGAAAAGACATAGAAAAGGCTTGCCAATCTATTTATCCGCTCCATGATGTCTTTGTTAGAAAAGTCAAAATACTGAAGAAGCCCAAGTTTGAATTGGGAAAACTCAAGGAGCTTCATGGTGAAGGTAGAAGTTCTGGAAAAGCTACAGGGGATAAGACAGGTGCTAAAGTTGAGCGAGCTGATGGATATGAACCCCCAGTCCAAGAATCTGTTTAAAATTCAGACTTTTCATGGTGACCAATAAAATCCATTGATGTTAAAAAAAAAAAAAAAAAGTAGTGCGAGCTGAGCTCTGAGCAACAGCAGTCTGATACCCAGCCCAAGCTGAGCAGCCACTATGCTGCCAACAGGTGGCAGGATGGCTCAGCTAAAAAATATATATATATATATATATATATATATATAAAACTATGGGAAAGATACACATGCTAACACTAATTAAAACAATGCTGCAGTGTCTATTATTTATATCAGAAAAGTAGATTTCAAGACCAGGAATATTATCAAAGATAAAAGTATCAGTTCATCAAGAAGATACACAATTCTAAATGTGTATGCACCTAGTAAGAAAACTTCAAAATGTTAGACACTGACAGAACTAAAAGGAAGGAAAAAGCAAATGCATGATTACACTTGGAGATTTTAACACCTTTCTTAGAAAACCAGGGAGAACATAGAAGGCTCCAACATTATCAATTAACTTAAGTGACATTTGTAAAGCAGTCCACCTAATAACCAGAACACACATGCTTTTCGAGGTCACATGGGAGCATTCACTAAGACAGACCAGATGCTGCACTAAAGTCACATAGAGCATGTTCTTTGACCATAATGGAATTAAATTTGGAGTAATAACAAAAAGATTTCTGGAATATCCTTAAATATTTGGAACTTAACACACTTCTAAATAACCTCTGGGTTATTATCATTGAAGCAAATGATTAATAATGAAAACAAAGACATCAAAATTTGAAGCTAAAGTAGTATTTAGAAGGAATGTTGTATCTTTAAACCATTATATTACAAAATATGTTTGTTTTAAATTAATGACTCAAGCTTCTTAATTAAGAAGGCAGGAAAAGAAAAGCAAACTAAACCCAAAGTAAGTATAAGAAAGGAAATAAACACTGGAAATTAATTAAATGGTTTTTCAGATGGTTCAATAAGTGGATAAATCTCTAGCTAGAATGATCAAGGAAAGGGAAAAATTATTAATATCAAAAGTGGAAGGATGGATATCACTAAAAATGTACCGATATCAAAAGCACAATAAAGTATACATAATTCATGCCAGTAAACTTGACAACTTGGGAGAAATGGACAAATTACTTGACAACCACAAGTTATCAAAACTGACATAAGAAGAAAACCTGAATAATTCAATGTGTATTAAAGATGTTTAATTTGTAACCCCTCCCCCCATAAAATTTCAGGGGAGCAGATGGCTTCACTGGTAAACTCTATCAACTATTTAAGAAATAATTGTACTAATCTTATACACTTTTTCTTTCAGAAAATAGAAGAGGGAACACTTCCAACTCATTTTATGAGGCCAGCCTTTTTTTTTTTTTTTTGGTCTCAAGAGCAGACAAAGACAACACAAGGAAAAAAAAACAACTATAGACCAATAGTCATCATGAACATAGCACCACAAATCTTAACAAATGTTTGTTTTCTTTGAGAAGTTTTACACTTTTTACTTTTTACGTTTTACTTTTTATGTCTGTGACCTCTTTTTCAGGTAAATTTTCAGGTCTGGTGTTATTTTCTAAGCGCACCAGCTCTTTACTTTGCCAGGCGGGCTGAATGTCCCCAGCACCACACACATCCTTCTAGGCCGGCACTCATTATCACTCTGTTTTCTAATTTTTCTCTCCTCCCTCCCCAGTTGGAATGCTCTCTTCAGGACAGATACCATACCCAAGGCCTGTGTGAATCTCTTCTAGCATAATTCTTGCTTCAGAGTAGGTACACGCTAAACATTTGGGAGTCATCTTTGATTCTTTTCTCCTTCCTTTATCCTTCCCATACCAACTCTCCTAAACCAACCACTTCTAACTCCTGCCTATCCTTCTCTCTCAGTGTCTCTTGAATTGTCCTTCCTTTATTTTCATTAGTTCAACTCACTAGTTCAGGCTCTACAGGTTGCAAAAGCCATCCTGTCTTGAGGTTCTCCTCTTCCCAACCCATCTCCTACACCACTGAGGCCGGTCCCCCCAAACAGCTCTGCTCAAGTCATGCTCTTGTTTGATAAACTTTCCTGAATAAAATTTAAACACTTTAGCTGGGAATTCAAGATACTTTACAACCTGGTTTTAACTTTATTTTTCTAGAAATCTCTCCTGCGTCTCGTATTCCCACACTGTTCTTTTCCAACGCCATACCGTTTCTCTTTGGGATGTTCATTCCTAGAACTCAACCATCATGCTGTGAAGAAGAACAAGCAGTCCCGGGAACGGCCATGTGTAGGTGTTCCAGCTGACAGCCCCAACTGATGTCCCAAACAGCAGCCAGCATCAACCCCCAGACACGAGAGTGAGCGAGCTGCAGGTGATTTCAGCCCTTACCGGCCAGTTGGGTCACCTCTCCCCTAAATTTTCTCCGCTGAGGATCTAGACATTATGGAGCAGAGACATGCCATCTCTGCTGCAATCTTTCTGAATTCCTGACCCATAAAATCTGTAAGCCTAATAAAGTGGTGGTTGTTTGACACCACTACATTTGGGTGGTCTGTTACATAGCAACGGCTAACTGGAACCACCTTTCCTTTACATAAAGACATTACTAAAAAAATCTGAGAAAATTACATAACACTAATGGAAAACATTTTAAATATAACAATTACTAGACCCATATACTGTTAATGATTCTGAAAATATACTGAACAAGTCAGAAATGTCTAGAAGGTATGTGAATTTTATATGTGGTCATTAGTATTACATTTTTCTTACCTTTTCAAATTTCAATTTCACTGGTTTTGGATTGGTAGCAGTTACAGCTTCAGCAATTTCCTGACCAATTTTAAAAGATTGCTCCTTAGTAGCTCCTTTCAGTAGCACAAACATACTAGAGGGTAAAAATAAAGTAAGGTAATAAGGAAGTCATTGTAAGAAAAACACTTCATCAGGAGTAACTTTCCTGGCTAACACTCTAATACCAAAGAAACCTTTCCCCCACTTACTCTTCCTTATTAAGTTGCTTCCTATCTAAGCTTTCTTGTTTTATCACGCTTTCCTTGTGTACTCATGCTATATCTTATTATAGCTCTTTAAGACATCTACGATTTCTAGTTTAGCTATGCACAGACTAGCTCAGTTATCACAGCTGCCAATCAGGTCCTCCTCAGTCATTCCTAGACATTTACGGATTTGTGTGAAACACAATTAGATCAATTATAAAATAAGACAAAATGTGAGTATAAAGAAAGGAAAATTTACTTGGATGTGGGAGGAAATTTCCTTCCAGAACCACCCAACTTAAAAAAGACACACATATATTTTGTAATATACGTTTACTGAAGAACAGTTAGGAAACTCAAGAAAGCACAAAAAAGAAAACAGCCATTTATATAACCTTACCATTCAGAAAAAAGACACAGCAAACCTTTTGTATATATCTGTAAACCTTTTCTCACTTGGGATCACAGATCATACTATATGGTAATTTTCTCCTTTCATCTGGTAACTTTCTTCTTTCATTTAATGGTATATTGTAAATATTTTCTGTGTCACTTAGTTCTTTTACATTATTTTTACAGTTGTACTGTATTTCAGTGTATAGATATAATTTAACAAAGCTATCATCGAAAATTTAGGTTATTAAAATTCTTTTGCTAACATTTCACATATAATAACTTGGCATATACCTCTAATTGTGACCTCAGAATAAATTCCTAGAAGTGAAATTTCTTGATAAATGATGTACACTAAAAATATTTTTTGAAAGCTACTGTAAAACTGAATTTCAGAAAGGTATTTCTGATGTACAATCTCACCAGCAATATATACAGGTCAATAGGGAATAGTTTCTAATATGGATAAAATATTCCCATACAAAAAATACTCAAAAGTAACCATAAAACAAAAGTACTGGGTATGTTTTCCTAATATCATCCAGTTAACTTTATAATAGCACCTTACATTTCAATATATACCACAATCTGAGACCAACAGAAATAATGGCTAATAAATATATTTAAGTGAGATTATAAAGTTGATATTCACTTATAATTTTAGTAGAAAGACATTAAATAATGGAAATGGACAATACTTGAAACATGATTTTAAGATTTTTTGTTTCTAGTCTTGGAGCCACAAACTAATCTCATATTCCTTAAGTGTTTTTATATTGGGTTTTAAATCTCATTTGGTTTCTTTGGAAAAGCTCTTTGCTCTGCCAATACTAGAGATAGTACTTGTCTTAGAGTCTGATATGAAAAACTTACGAAAAGGAATAGTCAATATCACTTAAGGTCTTTAAAATAAAAATGGTCTCAATCTGAATTAATTTTAAAATCATTCACTAAGGCAAAACAAACAGGCCTGAGATAGTTATTTATACTTTTAAGCTAGTCTATATTTTGAACCACTTGAAGCTTTTTATAATGTATTTTTTAGGCCCAACTGATACATATTACACCAACATAGCCTTATTTTTTAAAAATAGATTATAAAATTTCCTTTTGAAAGGTTATTATTTTTTTTTAGCTGAGCCATCCTGCCACCTGTTAGCAGCTCAACGCCAACTCAGCTCGGGCTGGCATCAAACCGCCGTTGCTCAGAGCTCAGCTCGCACTCTTGAGCAAGCTCTTAACCAACTGAGCCACCTGGCCGGCCCTGAAAGGTTATTTATTTATTTTTTTGAGGGCAGTGTCACCGGCCCTCATATGTGGGACCCAAACCGGGGCTGCTGGCGTCCCAAGCCAGCGCTTAACCACCGCATCACTTGGCCGGCCCCTGAAAGGTTATTTTTAAGAGCAGGTTTTGGGACCTAGTAAAAAGGTAACCACTTACAGCTTTGGCAACTGTCTTTCAAAAATAGCTTTAATTATTTTAACTTTTTTGCTGCAATGTTCCGATATGTTTTCCTATGGCTTGCACATCAGCAAAAAAGATGTTTTATATGCCATATTGTGTAACATTTTGTAATAAATTTTTTATGTCATCAATGCCATTAGATTCTGATTTATCTATACTTAAATATAATTGGTGCCAGTTGGTATGTTTTGAGTATTTTTTTGCTAAAACTCAATATATAATGATAAACTTATTACCATATAACAAAGGTTTAAAATAATGTCATTTATGTACAAAGCTGCTCAAAATGTTATTAAATAGTCAAAATATCAACTTTTTATTTTTTGTGGATTTTTGACACATTTTGAAAAAAACTTGAAATCAACACATTGAAAGTGTTAAGATATATATTTAAATTTGAGAGCTGCAACTACAGGAGGACTTCTTTACATTAAAACTGTTTCTTTACACAGACTGGACTTCTGTATATACAGTTTTTACAGATCACTATCTACTTGTCTAACTGGAGGGGTGCTATGGGAATCTTCACAGTCTGTGGCTCAGGACACTTACATTTTCTCTTAAGATCATATCTGGTAAGTCAGGACCTGTGCTAACTCTGATCATGAGATAATAAGAACTAGAAAGACGTAGGTAGAACTTTGGTTTTAGGTAGGATTACCCTTAAGCTACTCCAAACATTGAAATGAGTATCTGAAGAGATGCAAAAAGACAACTACAAAATAGAAAGTTCATTACCTGTCAGTATCACCATATACAACCCTTGCACCCCATTTCTTGGTATCATTCACTAGTTTAATAGCTCGTTCCAAGGTCTCTCTTGCTTTGTGAACAATACTATCACCAACCTGTCGGTAAAAACACATTGGAAATAATTTTTTAACACAGCTTAGTAAGTCAATAGACTAACATATAATAATTTTAATTAATGAATATCTCTTGCTGTGAGTCCCTGGGACGGCACAGCTGTAGCCGGCTGCCATAGGCTACAGTGAGTGGCTGGCAGGCAGTGTGAGTGGCTGGCAGCTGGTGTGAGCTGCCAAGGGCCACTGTGAGTGGCCATCCAGAGGCCGGCGACCGATCTGCCTCATCTGAGAAGAGCGCAATGATTATACCAACATGGGCCAGTGAAACAATGTCCTCCACAACTAGACTGAAGAACAAAAGGACAACATCTTGTCTGTTCCGCTTTCCCGGTTCCCCAACGCTGTTCCCTGCCCCCAACTCCCCAATAAAATAAAAAAAAAGGCTGTTTAAAGTTGCTTTACAAGGGAAATATTAAGTGTATGAACAAAGGAATAAATTTAAAAATCTTGTAGCAGGAACTTAATTTGGGTTTTAAATTAAGATCATGAATTCTGTTGAGACCTTTAGAGGATCAGAAATTCAACTATTAATAAAATGTTTAATCTATCATTTGTTGCCACCTTCAAACAAGGTAAACTTTAAAATATGTGAGGCCAGTAAGCTGTATAGGTAAGCCATCCAGTTCAGAATCAAATGTTCTTTTGAGATACATGCACACATTGATCCTAAATGCCTGCCTCCTGCTGCCCACTCTGACTCATTGGGACACCTGGGAGACAGAACCCCTGCAGCGACCCCCGAAGACCATGCAGTGTGAAGGATTCAGTGGCATGAGGGTGAAGGGGAGGAGGGAAAGAGTGGCAATAAAATTAAAATTGATTCTGATACTTTGTGCCACGGTTTCCAATTTGAAAAACATTACTTCATTAAATGGATACAAGACTGGATATAAAAAGAGGAAAATAATGGCTGGGATCCTGAAAAGTCATAAGAAAAATATTTAAAGTAAAAATTCTGTGAAAAGAAAGAGTGTGGGCAAGGATGTGGAGAAAAGGAAACCCTTGTGGCTATTCTGGATCAAAGACTCTTCATGTAAACTTTAAAATCAGTTTGTTAATATCCACAAAACAACTTGCTGATATTTTGACTGGATTTGCATTGAATCTATAGTAGATCAACTGACATCTTGACAACACTGACTCTTTCTGTCCATGGACATGGAATACCTTTCCATTTATTTGGTAGTTCTTTGATTTCTTCATTCAGAGCTTTGCAGTTTTCCTCATATAGATCTTGTACATATTTTGTAGATGTACACCAAAGCATTTCATTTTGAATAAATGGTATTGTTTTTTATTTCAAATTCTACTTGTTCACTGCTGGTATATGGGAAAGTGATTGACCTTTGTGTACAGCAGTCCCCCTTCTCAGCGAGGATATGCTCCAAGACCCCCAGTGGAAGCCTGAAATCTTGATAGTACTGAATCCTATATGTTTTTGCATACATACATACCTATGATAAAGTTTAATTTATAAGTTAGGCAAAGTAAGAAATTACAAACAATAACTAGTAATAAAACAGAACAATTATAATATACTGTAATAAAAGTTACAGTAAAAGTGAATGTGGTCTTGCTCAAAATCTTATTGTACTGTACTCACCCTTCTTATGATGACATGAGATGATACAATGCCTGTGTGATGAGATGAAGTGAGGTGAATGACAGGGACACTGCGACGTAGTGCTAATGACCCTGCCGATGATAGGGGTTACTTGAACACAAGCACTGTGATACCGTGACAGTTCTTCTGATAACTGAGAGGGCTGCTGAGTGAGTAGTCGAAGGGCATCATACACAGAGTGGACACACTGGATGACGGGATGATTCACGTCCCAGTCGGGGTGAGGGGAGTGGGACAGCATGCTGCTACTCAGAATGGCATGCAATTTAAAACTTCTTGATTGTTTATTTCTGGAATTTTCCACTTAATATTTTTGGACTGTGGCTGATGGTGGGTAACTGAAACCCCAGAAAATGAAACTGTGGATAGGGGGGAAACACTGTGTTAATCTTGTACCCTGAAACCTTTGATTACTAATGAGTTTCAGGAGGTTTTCTTGTTAATCCTTTTGGATTTCCTACACAATTATTTCATCTGTAAACAAAGACAGTTTTATCTCTTCCCTCCCAATCTGTATATCTTTTATTTCCATTACTTCTCTTACTGTATTAGCTAGGACTTCCAGTATGATGTTGAAAAGCAGTGGTGAGAGGGGACATCCTTGCCTTGTTCCTGATCTTATTGGGAAAGCTTCAAGTTTTTCAAGAAGTGAGATGTTGTTAGCTGTAGGTTTTTCTTGTAAATGTTCTTTATCAAGCTGAGGAAGCTCCCTTCTGTTTTTAGTTTACTGAAAGTTTTTTTTTTTTATCATGAATAGGTATTGAGTTGTTGGAAAGTCATGATATATTTTGTTTATGTTTTTCAAAGGTCACTTATTTATATAAAGAACAAAGATAAATCAATGATATACTGCCCGTTTTGTTTGATAACCTTTTGCCATTTTACAGCGAGCTTCATAATTCCTCATTCATAGAAGGACCTGTCTTTATTTGTGAAAAACTGAACAAGGTGCTGATTTATAGCCTCATCTGAATTGAACGTTATACCTTCATTTGAATTGAATGTTATACCAAGGAGTTTTGAAGAGAGCGAAACAAGTGGAAGTCTGATGGCGCAAGGTCAGGCGAGTATGGGGGTGTGGCAAAAAGCTCCAATAATTTTTGACGGGTGATCAAACTTGTGTGTAGTCTCGCATTGTCACGATGGAAAACAACTCCTTTACAATTAACAAGCTCTGGACATTTCTGGATGATGGATTCGTTCAAACTGTCCAATTGCTGACAGTGCACATTTGAATTGATTGTTTGGTTCCTTGGTAGGAGCTTGAAAAACACGACACCTTTAAAATCCCACCACACTGAGAGCATAACTTTCCTCTGATAAATGTCTGCTTTCGATGTCGTTTGAGGCGAATCATCATGTCGGGACCAACACAGCTTGTGCACCACATTGTTGTAAACAATCCACTTCTCATCACCAGTTATCAGTTGCTTCAAAAAAGGATCATTTTCCTCACGTTTAATCAGCATACTGCAGATGTTTATATGCGCCATCAAATGAACTCCTTTGAGTTCATGCGGAACCCAAATATCGAGCTTGCTTACGTATCCCAGCTTCTTCAGGTGGTCATGAACGCTTGAATGATGGATGTTCAATGTTCCTGCAATCTCTCATGTTGTGTAACATGGGTTTGACTCAATCAATGCCTTTATTTTGTCATCATCAACCTTGTTGGCCTCCCTGACCAAGGGGCGTCACTGAGATCAAAATCACCAGCAAGGAATTTCATGAAACACATCGTTGGCCCTGACGTTCTTGTAGAACACTGTCACCATAAACTTTATGCACCTTTTCACAAGCTTGATGTGCATTCTTCCCTTTATGGAAGTAAAACAGTAAAATACGGCGAAAATGCAGTTTGGTCTTCCATCTTCAACTTGTTGTAAAATCTCCAAATCTCAACCAAATTGCTCAATTTTTTTTAAGAATGAAGCTAGAACTGTCAGCTGTCAAGTGACATAGCAATAACATAGATGCGAATGACTCTAGTACTTCCAAAAATGGACTAGTGCCATGTGTTTGAAATATGTGTCATGACTTTTCTGACAACTCAATATTAGATTTTATCAACTGCTTTTTCTGCATCTATTGATATGATCATGTGAATTTTTCTTATTTAGCCTGTATCTGATGTGATGGATCTGATTAACTGATTTTCAAATACTGAACCAGCCTTGCATACCTGGGATAAATCCCACTTAGTTATAGTGTATAACTATTTTTATACACTGTTGGATTAAATTTGCTAATATTTGTTGAGGATTTTTGCATCTATGTGAGAGATCTTGGTCTAGAGTTTTTCCCCCCACTTTCTTGCAATGTCTGTCTGGTTTCTGGTGTTAGGGTAATGCTGGCCTCATTGAAAGAGTTAGCGAGTATTCCCTCTGCTTTGTATCTTCTGAAAGAGATTGTAGAGAATTGGTATAATTTCTTCCAAAAATGTTTGGTAGAATTCACCAGAGAATCCATTTGGGTCAGGTACTTTCTGTTTGGAAGATTATTAATTATTCATTCAATTTAATAGATATAGGTCTATTCAGATGGTCTATTTCTTCTTGTATGAGTTTGGGTGATTATGTCTTTCAAATAATTCGTTCATTTCATCTAGGTTATCAAATCTGTGTTAATAGTACTCTTTGTTATTGTGTTAATGTCCATTAAAATGTCCAAGGAACTGAAGTGATGTTACCACTTTCATTTCTGATATTAGCAATTTGTGTTCTCTTTTTTCTTGGTGAAGCTAGCTACAGGTTTAACAATTTTATTGATCTTATCAAAGAACTGGCTTTTGGGTTGATTTCCTCAATTGATTTCTTGTTTTCAGTTACATTGGTTTCTGCTGTCATTTTTATTATTTCTTTTCTTCTACCTACTTTGGATTTAATTTGCTCTTCTTTTTCTAGTTTCGTAAGTTGGAAGCTTAGATGACTACTTTTAGATCTTTCTTTTTTTTTCTGATATAGGCATTCAATACTATAAATTTTCTTCTAAGCATTGTTTTCACTGATTGCCACAAATTGTGATAAGCTGCATTTTCATTTAGTTCAGAATGTTTCTAAATTTATCTTCAGGTTTCTTCTTTAACCCATGTGTTATTTAGAAGTGTGTTGTTTAATCTCCAAACATTTTGCTTTTTTTCCAGCTCTTTCTGTTATTGATTTCTAGTGTAATTCCACTGTTACCCGAAAATACACACCATAGGATTTACAGTCTTTTAAATTTGTCAGGGTGTGTTTTATGGCCCAGAATGTTGTCCATCTTGGTGTACATTCCACGCAAGCTTGAGAAGAATGTGTATTCTGCAGGTGTTGAGTGAAGCAGTCTATAAATGTCCCTTACATCCAGGTGACCTGACTGTTGAGTTCAACTATACCCTTAACTGATTTCTTTATTGTTTTTCATTTGTTGCCCTTGTTTTTTGTTCCATTTTTGTTTTCTACTCTTTTTCTGCCTTGCATGTGGTTTTGACTATTTTATATGATTCTATTTCTCTCCTGTCAGTTGTGTTTCTTTTTTTACTTTTTATAGTGGTTGCCCTAGATTTTACAATACATACTTACTTCCAATATACCACTTTTAAATACCACTATACCACTTTAGAGGTAATGTAGGTACTTTATAAATGAAATAATCCTAGTTCCTCCATCCCACCCCTTGTATCATTTCTGTCATTCATTTTACTTTTACATAAGCATACATATATTCATAACAATACATAATCAAATACATTATTGCTATATTATTTTGAATAAAATGTTGTTAGATTAAGAATAAGAAAAATAAGTGTTTTATTTTACCTTCACTTATTCCTTCTCTGATGCTCTTCCGTTCTTTTTTTTTTTTTTTTTGAAGTTTACAGCAGAAGACAGTTTGTTAGAGTAGAAAGTAACAGCTCTCAAAATGAGAGGGGGGTCCCAACTGCGGTGCTTCCATTCTTTATGTAGATCTCAGTTTCCTTTTCTTTAAAGAACTTCTTAGTATTTCTTTCTTTTTTTTTTTTTTAAGATTGTATTGGGGAGGGAGAGAGGAATAGTGTTGGGAAACCGAGGAAGGAGAACAGACAAGTTGCTGTCCTTTTGTTCTTCAGTCTAGTTGCGGAGGACGTTGCTTTACTGGCCCATGTTGGTTTCATCATTGTGGTCTTCTCGGGTGAGGCAGATTGGTCACCGGCCTCTGGACGGCCACTCACAGCGGCTCTTGGCAGCTCACACCGGCTGCCAGCTGCTCACGCTGTCTGCCGGCCACTCACTGTAGCCTATGGCAGCCCATTACAGCAGAGGCTGCAGCTATGCCATCCCGGGGATTCACGGCAGCCCAGCTCCAGGTGGAGCTGTTGTTCACCATCTTAGCTGTAGAGGGCAGTGTCACTGGCCCTCATATATGGGATCCGAACTGTAGCCACTAGCGTCCCAAGACAGCTCTTATCCAATGCGCCACTCCGCCGGCCCAAGAACTTCTTAGTATTTCTTGCAAGGCAGGTCTACTGCCAACAGACTCCCTCAACTTTTGTGTGTCTGAAAAAGTCTTCCTTTATCCTTCCCTTTTGAACAATAATTTTGCCGGGTACAGAATCTAGGTTGGGGAATTTTTTTCTCTCAACACTAAATATTTAACTCCATTTTCTTCTTGCTTACATGGTTTCCAAGGAAAAGTTGAATGTAATTCTTCCTTTTGCTTCTCTATAGGTAAGGTGTTTTTGTCCTCTGACTTCTTCCAGGATTTTAAATTAATTTTAATAATTATAATTTAGGATTATATTTATTGTTGATTTTCTGTAGTATAAAAATGATATCCTTGGGCCGGCTGAGTGGTGCATTGGTTAAGAACTGGTTTGGGACGCCAGCAGCCCTGGTTCGGATCCCACATATGAGGGCCAGTGACATTGTCCTCTACAGATAACAACAGCTCCACCTGGAGCTGGGCTGTGAGAGCCCCAGTGACAGTGTTGGCTGCAGCCCCTGCTGCAATGGGCTGCCACAGGCTACAGTGAGTGGCTGACAGACAGCGTGAGTGGCTGGCTGAGCGACCATCCAGAGGCCGGAGACCGATCTGCCTCATCCGGGAAGATCGCAATGACGATACCAACATGGGCCAGTGAAGCAACATCCTCTGCAACTAGACTGAAGAACAAAAAGACAGCAACTTGTCTGTTCTCCTTCCCTGATTCTCCAACACTGTTCCCCTCCCCCAATTCCCCAATAAAATCTTTAAAAAAAAAAATGATATCCTTTATACTGTTTGGTATTCTCTGAAGTTCCTGGATCTGTGTTCTGGTGTCTAACATTAATTTGAGGACATTTTGAGTCAATCGTTTCAAATTTATTTCTTCTGTTCCTTTCTCTCTCTCTTCTCAGTCTAGAATTCCTATTACATGTATGTTACACTTTTTTTAGTTATCCCACAGCTTTATGATATTGTTTTTTTTAAAAGATTTTTATTGGGAATTGGGGGAGGGGAACAGCATTGAGGAATTGGGGAAGGGGAACAGACAAGTTGCTGTCCTTTAGTTCTTCAGTCTAGTTGTGGAGGACATTGCTTCACTGGTCCATGTTAGTATCATCATTGCGCTCTTACCGGGTGAGGCAGATTGGTCGCCAGTCTCTGGATGGCTGCTCACGGTGGCTCTTGGCAGCTCACTGTAGCTTACAGCAGCCCACTGTAGCAGGGGCTGCGGCTATGCCGTCACCTCACAGTAGCCCAGCTCCAGGTGGAGCTGTAGTTCACCATCTTAGCTGTAGAGGGCAGTGTCACTGGCCTTCTTATGTGGGATCCAAACCAGGGCCCTGGTGCTTAGAGCCGGTGTCCCAAGCCAGCTCTTAACCAATGCACCACTCGGCCGGCCCAGGATATTGTTTTTTTATATTGTCTTTTTTTTCTATTTATTAATTTAATTTAATTTTATTATTTTTTTAGGGCAGTGTCACTGGTCCTCATATGTGGGACCTGAACCGGGGCCGCTGGCTTCCGAAGCCAGCGCTTATCCACTGTGCCACTCGGCCGGCCCTTTTCTCTTTATTTTTCAGTTTTTGCAGTTTCTATTGAGATTTCTCAGCCATGTCCTGTGTAAGTAAGCCCATCAAAGAAAGTCTTCATTTCTGTTAAATGTTTTTGATCTCTAGCATTTCTTTTTGGTTTCTCAGCGTTTCCATCTTTCTGCTTACTTTGCCCATCTGTTCTTGCATGCTGTCTACTTTATCCATTAGCTTTCTTAGCATACTAATCACAGTTGTTTTAAATTCATAGTCTGATAATTTCAACATCCCTGATATATCCAAGTCTGGTTCTGATGCTTGTTTTGTCTTCTCAAACTGTGCCTTTTGGCTTTCAGTAAGTCTTGTAATTTTTTTAAATATCTGGGCATGATGTGTTGGGTAAAAGGAACTGCTATAAACAAGGCCGTTGGTAATGTGGTGGTGAGGTGTGGAGAGGGGAAGTGTTCTGTAGTTCCCATGAGTAGGTCTCAGTCTTTCGGTGAGCCTGTACCTCTCTGGACTGTGGACTTCATGTGCTTCTCAGTTATCTTGCCCCTTTGGTAGGACAGGATGGCTGGAGTGGAGTGGAGTATTTCCCTTCCTCTAAATGGAAGGCTAGAGCAGTTGGAGTTGGGTATTTCCTTTCTCCAGGTTAATTAGGCTCGGATACAACTCCACCAGGTTAGGCTCTGGTTAAACAGTTTCTCCTAAGGGCAGACATTGTTAAGAAGAGTACACCCTGGCATATTTCAAAATGTCCCCCCACCACACACACCGACCCAGTGTCAGAAGCACAAGGGAATTTTTCTCCAATTCTAGTTCTCACTGCGAGAACCTGGCTGAGCTCTTAAGAGGCAAATTTTACTAAGGTGTGGGAGCCTTGATGAGTGGATCCTCTGGGGTTTTTCTCTTTCAGACTTGTCCACAGTGAGCCTCCAGCAACTCATCATTTATAGTGCAGGTTTCCCTACCTTGACACTGGTTCCTGGGGTGGTTTGTGCTCTGGTACACTGTGATTTCTTTATCATTAACTTGTCGGGTCTCTTCAATTCTGGGGCAGCATTTTGCCCTGTTGACATCACTTCTCTGATGGAGCTAAGAAGAGTTGTTGACTTTTGGGTTGTTCAGCTTTTTGCTTGTGAGAATAGAGTGGTGACTTCAAGCTTCTTACATGCTGGACTGGACCTGCAACTGGAATCCCTTGTGCAGGGTTTTGGAGTTCACTTTGCCTACTGTGAGCTGGTGGGGGCTTTATTCTTCCACTGCTTTTTTTTTTTTTTTTAAAGATTTTATTGGGGAATTGGCGGAGGGGAACAGCGTTGGGGAATCGGGGAAGGGGAACAGACAAGTTGCTGTCTTTTTGTTCTTCAGTCTAGTTGCGGAGGATGTTGCTTCACTGTTGGTATCGTCATTGCGCTCTTCCCGGATGAGGCAGATCGGTCGCTGGCTCACCGCGGCTATTGGCAGCTCACACTGGCTGCCAGCCGCTCACGCTGACTGTGGGCCACTCACTGTAGCCTATGGCAGCCCACTGCAGCAGGGGCTGCAGCCCACATCATCACCGGGGCTCGCACAGCCCAGCTCCAGGTGGAGCTGTTGTTAGCTGTAGAGGGCAGTGTCACTGGCCCTTCATGTGGGATCCGAACCGGGGCCGCTGGCATCCCAAAACCAGCGCTTAACCAATGTGCCACAAGGCCGGCCCTTCCACTGCTTTTTTCCTTATTGAACTATTACAACTGTGGTATAATACAATGTTCTGGCCTCCACTTGACATGAAAAGATCACCAACAAAACAAATGAACTTTGTTCTTTTCTCAAACACTAGTAAATTATTATATCATTCTATTACATTATATTCATGTCAAATTAACACGCTAATATAGTAAATAACAAGAAGTTAGTCTTATTCTATGAAAAGTGTCTTTCAATTGCAACTATCATTATAAAAGAAAGGTTTTGCTTTATATCTACTGGTATACTAGTAAATATGAAATGATTGTTCATTCTGACATTTGGAGAAGCAACCTAACTATCATCAGATCTCTATGAATACATTAAAAAGAATTATTTAGCACCAAGGTTGTTGTAAACATTGCTATTAATGTGGCACTGAAATTTCATGCTTATAGTTGGTTACAATATGGTCATCTAGATTACACAGAAATATGTATATGCTAATTTTTCAAGTTATCATTGAAATAAAGACGCAAAGAGTCTTCATAGAGAAAACCCACAAATCCCTAAGAGTATGCATATAAAGAAGCCCTGGTTTGAGAAAAACTGATCATATATCATGGACATGAAACCCTTTAAAGTTTTACAACAAAACAAACTGCTTTAATGAAAAGGTGTTCATTTAATGCTGGCTTTAGTCTCTTGAAAAAATTACAGAACTGTATCCCTTACCTCAATGCATGGCATTCTCCCAGAAAAATTAGCAGCTGTGTAGCCAAATGTGACATTTGCTATAAGCTTAAGTCCTAGCTGACGTGCATCGAGCATTCGTGAAAGGGCTCTGTCTTGCTTGTAAGCCTTCATTGACTGCTTCACCATGAGTCTAGTCTTCAAAATTTCTTCCAGCATTCTTGGTAGCACACCCTTTCTGACTGACGGCTATCATAAAGGAAAAAAAAAATGTTTAAAATCCCTCAGACATTACAGATTTAAATAATTAAGAAGGAAGCACAAAGTATAACAATAGCCAACTGTCATGAATTGAAACATACTAACAATAGAGTGGCCACAGGACCAGTGGCCGTCAATACAAAATCATCACATTTTCTTTCTTTTGAAGAGGACTTTTCTCCTAAAAGGTTCCTGTGATGTTTATTATCTAATGAAGCACTATTATGTGAGTTCAAAGACCTCCAAGGAGGAGATCAACTAGTGCATAACAAACCATACAATAAGTTCAGAGGGAAATTTTGTTTAAAACTTTGATCCAAACCCCCACTCTTTCAGAAAGACACATGGGATTTGTATCACTCGTAACAAACCTCAGTTTTTAAAGATCTCATCCTAATGACCCCGTAATCTGCATGGAACTCCATTTATCTACCTTGGAAGAATGATGAGCTGGGTTGACTCTGCTGACATTCAAACCTGCAGTTCCAGGAACTCTAGGTATTTCAAATCTGATGCTTAGACCACTAAGCCATCCCCTCCGGCCTATATTTATTAGCAATCTGGAAGAGGGGATGAATAGTGAGGTGATAAAATTTGTTGATGCCAAAAAAAAAATCATTTGTATTAATCAAGACTAGGGAGAATTTATGAGAACTCCAGTAGGAATGAAAACCACAAAACAGTATTAACTTTGAAGATGATTCACAGACACGTGCAAGGCAACAGTGCATGTCAGGTTGAACAATTAAAACTTCGGGTACAGGATAATCACACTCCTGAATATTAAAAAAAAAAAAATCTTATTTTCATTAAACTTAAACATTGGATCAAAATGTAGATGGTAAGTTTTAAAAATGCTGTTAAAAGGGAGATAATAATAAGCCACTAGATATGTTATAATGAAAACGTATTTTAACCTCTAATTCATTCTGTGTACATTCTGAAGAAGCATAATGTTTATGTTAGGATATAATTCATAATGTGAAGACATACTATTTCTCCAAAAGGAATATATCATCAACTCTCTGGTAAAAATTTTCCTCATATCTATATGGCTAATTTTAAGGTATTCTTCAAACATAGCATCCTCTTACTGGTGAAGAATGATGCCACTTTTGCTAAGTACGCCAGAATGAATTTGACGGCTAGTGAGGTCCATGCTATCATCAACCACCATACTGTCCCATAATTCTAGTACCGACTCACTGCTAAACTAGAGAAGAAAGGAATGAAGTTGGCATATGAGAGGCAATGTAATCTTCTCCTAGACCTCTATTTGTCTTTAATTTATTCATTTATGAGGATTTCCTCAGTCTCTTTTGAGGGGAGATAAGGTAGAGAAAAAAAGAGATCCTATTATTAGTTTGGGTATCTTCTTTAAAATGCAATCAATAAATAAGAGTATTATTATTTCTGATAGTCTTAATTTAATTTAAAATAATGTAGAATAATTAGAGTGTACACATTAAAGCAATTTACATCTTTATAAGTTAACATCATATTATCATCAAACAGCTATTTAAGTCTGCCAGATTTAATAGAGAGCAGAGGTATATGTGTACATCATTTCTTTCAATATTTCATTAAAAACTACACTCTAACAATTAAAAGATTTTAAACCTAAATTCATGTGGAACAAGATGACTTGATTTTTTTGATTGATTTCTTAAAAGATTCCTATATCCTGGACTTTCTGAGATAAGATATTCAAGCAAACTTAATTTTTTTTTTTCTTAGTATAGGCCAACAACATCTAAACCATTAGTTCACCATAAGCCACAGTTGATAACTTTCATTTACGAGAGAGTATTACCTTGACAAAAGCTATTCCATTGGGGGACACTGTGATATCATGCCTAATTTGGTAAAGTAAATCTGGAGGTACTCTTAGAGAGGTACAGCCAAATTTGAACTCATCATACCTGTAAAGAAAGAAAACATTAAGTAAGTACTTTCTCAAATCATAGAAAAGAGATTCTAAGCAATTTCAGGAATCTAATTCCATTAGAAATTCATTTTCAAACATCAAAACATGAATTTGTATACTTAGTAATGTTTATTTGTCTCATTACTGAAAAGCAGTTCTTTAAATATCCACAATTGATTAAAATAAATATTTCTTAAATGTCACTATCCTAAAATTTATGGGTAAAACATCTGTGCTGAAATACCAAATTTCAGCTCAACGTGATTACCTTAAACTAAGTTCCTTAAAGAAAAAGTTAAGCCTTAAATAAAAAGATTGTAAGTAACTTTCCAAATTTCTGTTCTTCATAGAAAGACAGGATTACCAATACAATTTCTACAAATGCTTTCTATGAAGGAGTGAGCATACTCTAGATAAAATTATAACACTTGATTTAAATACACAAAAATTATTATTAAAGATTGTATTTCTTATGAGAAAAATATCTACTTTGAGTATTTAAAATGCTACTGTCATTTAGCTTATAAAATTCATTGATATGAATAACATATCTAACATTTTAACAATATAACTTTTTAGAAAAATCATAAACTATTTCTAAAAAAAGTCAAGAGCTGGAATTATAAGAATAGTTGGAGTTATAAGATCATAATCCTGATACTATTCCACCAAAAGGTGATTTATATCAACAAATTAAATATAACTCATTTAAAAAGAGACCACAGATATATACAGGAAGAGTAAAACATAGTTGCAAGGCTGATCTACTGACAATCTTCCTCATATGCGTCATCCATCCATGATGCTGAATTAGTCATATGGTGATTCATGTCAATTAGTAAGGTAACTAAAAATAACGAATTAGCTGTGCTACAGACTATCCATCTTGCTTATTAGGACTGTCTCAAGTGCAGACACTCAAAGAAAGTCTAATTTTAATTAAGAGGTACAAAGCACAACAACATAATTATAAATATGAAAAAGCTTACTTTCCCAAGTTCTCCACATGGCCAAGGCAGGTGGAAAAACAGTAGTTGTATGCAATCACAATAGAAGGATATAGTGACTGAAAATCCAAAACAAGAACAGAGTTGCTATAGAAGCGAGACTCAGGCTCCATAATTAGGGGAACACACTGCGGGGCTCTCATTTGGGACCTCTGCTGTACACTAGGTGTCACAGGAATATAGTTCATTGGTTTAGCAATACGCAACATCATTGATTCCACACGGTACTGTGGGCAGAGAGAGGAAGAAGAGAAGAAGAAACAGTTTAATGTAAATATACTGGTCTTGTGAATATGTGATAATCATTTGGGGGATGTTTTGCTCTTCAGAATAAAGCTGCATGACACCTGTACAATACAGTTACATAGTATTGGTTATTTAGTCAGCTTTTAGGTGTCTGAAGGGGGCATTTGTAAATCCTTTTCCTATTCCTGTAACTTTTATAAAAACTGCAAGAATGTCAAAATGCTTACACCATAAGTCAATATCGAAAAGACAGATACAATCAGATTTCTTTTTATATTTAAGTACAGCTATATCACAACAGATGTAGGAGAGGCAGCTGTACAGTTTGTCAATTTAAACAGTTGGCCAATAATCTTTGAGAAAGTGATTTGAGAAAATTAGGGAATGAAAGTCAGGGGACTTGAGATGGACAAATATTATCTTAATATTTCAAGAAGAGAACCCAAGGATTCCAGAATTGAAAGGAAGTCAGCTTAATACTTGCAAAACTGAATCACGCAATTACTAATTGTTTACAATAATGCTAATCAGCAGATGACTTGGAATATTAGAAAAAAAAGCACTCGATGATTCAGCATGGGTTCCCTGAAATGTTCTCATGTAGTTTTCAGGTATCCAATTTTTCTTTTAATTATAAGCCAGTTCAAATTTTTTTTTTTTTTTAAATTGGGGAATTGGGGGAGGGGAACAGCGTTGGGGAATCTGGGAAGGGGAACAGACAAGTTGCTGTCTTTTTGTTCCTCAGTCTAGTTGTGGAGGACGTTGCTTCACTGGCCCATGTTGGTATCGTCATTGCGCTCTTCCCAGATGAGGCAGATCAGTCGCCGGCCTCTGGATTGTCGCTCACCGCGGCTATTGGCAGCTCACGCTGGCTGCTGGCCACTCACTGTAGCCTATGGCAGCCCACTGCAGCAGGGGCTGCAGCCTACACCGTTGCCGGGGTTCACACAGCCCAGCTCTAGGTGGAGCTGTTGTTAGCTGTAGAGGGCAGTGTCACTGGCCCTCATATGTGGGATCTGAACTGAGGCCACTGGCATCCCCAAACCAGCTCTTAACCAACGTGCCACTCGGCGGCCCCCTTTTTTTTTTTTTGAGGGCAGTGTCACTGGCCGCCAGCTTCCCAAGCCAGCGCTTAACCACTGCACCACTTGGCCAGCCCTCAAATAATTTTTAAAACATGTGGGGTACAAATAAATAAAATAAATAGCTTATAAACAATAAAATTAAATAAACAGGTAATGCCAAAGTAGTCAAAACTCTATTTTTGCTATAATTACTGAATTCATAAATTAGGGAGTATTATAGACATTAAGTGATTAAAATAATTAAAATAATTTTCAGCAAGGCATTTGATGAAATCTCATTATATCCTTGGGAAATTAGAAAGATATTAATTAAATGGCTTCTAAGATCTCATTTTTCTTTAACATTAAAAAGAAATGATAGAGTCCACTTATATTGATTTCCAAATCCTTCAATTTTTTATTTTATTTTTGAATTTTAAAGTTATCTCTTGGGAGTTGGATCAAGCCAAAATTAGGAATGTAAAACCAAAGAGGCTTTGCTGCTTCCCCGTTCTAAGGGGCCTTTGAAGGCTTCCTTAATCATACTGACAATATTCAGGAAGATAATATTACCATCAAGGGCATAGTCATTTCTTTTTTTGTGTGTGTGTGAAAATTTTATTGGGGAATTGGGGGAGGGGAACAGTGTTGGGGAATTAGGGAAGGAGAACAGACAAGTTGCTGTCCTTTTGTTCTTCAGTCTAATTGTGGAGGTTGTCGCTTCACTGGCCCATGTTGGTATTATCATTGCGCTCTTCCTGGCTGAGGCAATTGGTCGTCGGCTGATGGATGTCTGCTCAAGGCGGCTCTTGGCAGCTTACGCTGGCTGCCAGCCACTCACGATAGCCCACTGCAGCAGGAACTGCAGCCTATGCCATTGCCGGTGACTCACAGAAGCCCAGCTCCAGGTGGAGCTGTTGTTCAGTATCTTAGCTGTAGAGGGCAGTGTCACTGGCTCTCATGTGGGATCTGAACCAGGGCCCTGCTGCTCAGAACTCGAGCTCCAAAGCCAACTCTTTTTTTTTTTTTTTAAAGATTTTATTGGGGAATTGGCGGAGGGGAACAGCGTTGGGGAATCGGGGAAGGGGAACAGACAAGTTGCTGTCTTTTAGTTCTTCAGTTTAGTTGCGGAGGATGTTGCTTCACTGTTGGTATCGTCATTGCGCTCTTCCCGGATGAGGCAGATCGGTCGCTGGCCTCTGGATGTCGCTCACCGCGGCTATTGGCAGCTCACGCTTGGCTGCCAGCCGCTCACGCTGGCTGCGGGCCACCCACTGTAGCCTATGGCAGCCCACTGCAGCAGGGGCTGCAGCCCACACCATCACCGGGGCTCGCACAGCCCAGCTCCAGGTGGAGCTGTTGTTAGCTGTAGAGGGCAGTATCACTGGCCCTCATGTGGGATCCGAACTGGGGCCGCTGGCATCCCAAAACCAGCGCTTAACCAATGCTCCACTTGGCCGGCCCTCCAAAGCCAACTCTTAACCAATACGCCACACGGCCGACCCTTGTTTATTTTCTTAATACCATAAGAAACTTAGCAGTGGCCAGAAAGTTGGTATGAAGAAAAAAATAAGAAGTGAAGCTGTTAAAGTAAAATTAAAGCTTTTCCAGAAGAAATGACAAGATTTGATCAACCAGCTATATGTATTAGTTGGTACTATATAGAAAGTTGAAAAAAATCAAATCATCTCAAACATCTCAAAAATAAGTATATCATTCACATAGAACTTTCAAGTGTGCAAAGAAAAAAAGGATTTCCTACCTGTGAACCCCTTGTCAGTACATGTAAAAACTGAATGCCAAAAAGTCTAGCCATTTCACTGGTTTTCCCAATCAGATCCAGCTGTTCTAACATTTGGAGATTTCCACGGACACGACTGATGTAATGATCCACCATTTTCCATCTGTTAAAAGAGAATCCATGCTATGAATATTAGGGAAAAATCTGGACACTTGAGAGTAGTACTGTTTTCATTCTGCCAAAGCATACATATTAAAAGTGAGGTTATTTAAGGAAGGTGGTAACACCAAGAATAATTATTTTCACAAATTTTCTTGATTTACTTTTTGTTATAAAAATTAACACTCTCTCTTAAGACACCGCTGCTGATGATGCAGTAATTATACAATTATAATTTATCTATCATATCTATAGGTGTTTTTTTTTTTAAAGAATATGGAGGCTTTGGGTTATCACTGTAAATGCCAGTCTAAAATAAATGTATGTACAGTCTTCTTATGGGAAGAAACAAAGTAATTTGAAGAAGATTTAGAAAAATCAGGAAAATAATTTTAATGAGACCATGCATGTTACGGGTAAATGTCAAATTAGTATTTCCTGTGAGAACACATTCTGTTCTTTGATTTACAATTAAAAAAAATTAACCTCTTTACCCTACCTATTTTGTTAAGAAAACAAGCAAACAACCCTCACCAGAACCATGAAACAAATTTTCATTTAATATTAGTTATTAAAATATAAAAATGACCCAAAGGTATACTATAAAGAATAATATTTATTCATTAAAAGAATATTAAGGTTCAAATATATTGCAACCTTTATATGGCTTTTAGAATACAATCATATAACTTAAAATGGTTAAAAAAACTGTTCCTATGATACATAAGTAATGCATATAGAAAAACCAGAAAATAAACATGAAAAGGAAAAAAAAAATCACCTCATAATTGAAAAGACAGATAATAAACAGTGTTAGTGAGGATGTGGAGAAATTATAACCCTCAAACATTGCTGGTGGGAATGTAAAATAGTGCAGGTGCACTGAGAAACAGTATGGCAATTCCTCAAATTACTAAATACAGAGTTACTACATAATCCACTAATTCACTCATAGGTATATACCCAAGGGGAATGAAAACATGCCTACACAAAAACTTGTACAAGAATGTTCCTAACGGCATTAATCATTAATAGCCAAAAAGTGGAAATAACCCCAAATAATCCACCAAATGATGAATGGATAAACAAAATGTGGTATATACCTATATAATGGAATATTATTTGGCAACAAAAGGAAATGAAGTAATGCTAAAAAAAGCCAGTCACAAAAGGCAACATATATTTCATTTACATGAAATGTCCAGAACAGGCAAATCTATGGAAACAGAAAGATTAGTGGTTGCCTAAGGTGGGAGGCAGGGAGGTAGAGAAGGGAAGCTTGGACAGTGATTGTTTAGAGATGCAGGGTTTCTTTCTTGGGTAATAGTTGCACAACTCTGAATACATTAAAAACCATTAATTGTACAGTTTAAATGGGTGAGTTGTATGCCCTGTGAATTATATTTGAATAAAGCTGTTAAAAAGAATTAGGTGGGCCGGCCCACCTAATTGTGGCGCGGTGGTTAAGTGCTGGCTTTGGAAGCCAGAGGCTCTGCTTCGGGTCCCACACGTGAGGGCCAGTGACACTGCCCTCAAAAAAAATAAAAAAAAAAAAAAGAAAAAAAGAAAAAAGGAAAAAGAATTAGGCAAACATAGAAAACCATCCTAAACTTTATACTTAATTTTTAAACCAAATAGACAAATACTGTTGTATAACATGCATTTTTTTACTTAATATAGTGTGACTATTTCCTCCTATGTGTAAATTTTTTTGGTATCAAGTACACTACTGCATGATTATAACATAATTTATTTAATGGATCCACTACTGAGTATCTTTTATTAGAGACCTATCTCAGAGATATTGCAGGTTTGGTTCCAGACAACCACAATAAAGTGAGTATCGCACTAAAGTGAGTAGTAATCTTTTTGCTAGTAGAGGGTCTTGCCTTCAATTTGTAAAAAAACCCAAAATATGTGTGAAGCATAATAAAGTGAAGTGCAATAAAATGAGGTATGCCTGTACTATAAACAACACTGTGATGAACATCTTTATAGCTAAGTCTATGTACAGTTGCTTAATTATTTCCTTAAGATAAATTCCTAGATTTGATCAAAGCGTATGATTTAGTTTTAATACATAATACACACTGCTTTCCAGAATGTTTTAATAATTTACATCCATACTAATGACAATAAAATGCTTTTTTGCTTACATCATTGTCAACTCTGGGGATTATAATTTTTTTTAAAAAAAGATTTTACTGGGGAATTGGGGGAGGGGAACAGCACTGGGGAACCAGGGAAGGGGAACAGACAAGTTGCTGTCATTTTGTTCTTCAGTCTAGTTGTAGAGGATGTTGCTTCATGTTGGTATTATCATTGTACTCTTCTCGGGTGAGGCAGATCAGTCGCTGGCCTCTGGACAGCCGCTCACAGCGGCTCTTGGCAGCCTACACCAGCTGCCAGCCACTCACGCTGGCTACCGGCCACTCACTGTAGCCTATGGCAGCCGGCTGCAGCAGGTACTGCAGCTATGCCGTCCCAGGGACTCACAGCAGCCCAGCTCCAGGTGGAGCTATTGTTCACCATCTTAGATGTAGAAGGCAGTGTCACTGGCCCTCATATGTGGGATCTGAACTGTGGCCACTGGCATCCCAAGCCAGCTCTTACCCAATGCACCATTTGGCCAGCCCGGGATTATAATTTTTTAAGTATTACTAGTTTCAGAGGCAAAAAATTATATCACATTTTAATATATATCTTTGTCATAGATTATTAATGTAATCCTTCAATAATACAGATTCGCAAATGTAAATCATACAAATGTAAATCATACAAATATAAATAATACAAATGTAAATCTGAGACAATGCATCATGTGTGTACTCAATCAGTCCCTTCAAAAATAAAACAAAATGGGGCCGGCTGAGTGGCGCATTGGTTAAACGCTGGTTTTGGGATGCCAGCGGCCCCGGTTCGGATTCCACATGAGGGCCAGTGACACTGCCCTCTACAGCTAACAACAGCTCCACCTGGAGCTGGGCTGTGCGAGCCCCGGTGATGGTGTGGGCTGCAGCCCCTGCTGCAGTGGGCTGCCATAGGCTACAGTGAGTGGCCCGCAGCCAGCGTGAGCGGCTGGCAGCCAAGCGTGAACTGCCAATAGCCGCAGTGAGCGACATCCAGAGGCCAGCGACCGATCTGCCTCATCCGGGAAGAGCGCAATGATGATACCAACAGTGAAGCAACATCCTCCGCAACTAAACTGAAGAACTAAAAGACAGCAACTTGTCTGTTCCCCTTCCCAGATTCCCCAACGCTGTTCCCCTCCGCCAATTCCCCAATAAAATCTTTAAAAAAAATAAAAAATAAAAAATAAAAAAATAAAACAAAATGGATTTAACAGCTCATCCTTTCTGTGGACCCGTCTTGGGAATTTGCTGCTCCTTTCTTCTGCTTGATCTAGTCTACTGCTGAACCTCTAGTGAATTGTTCAGTTCAGTTATTGTGTTTCAGTTTAGCTCCATTTATGTTTAGTATTTTTAAACATTGTCTATCTCTGTTGAAATCCTTCCTTTGTTCATGTATTGTTCTCTTGACCTTGATGAACAGCTTTAAGACAGTTATTTTGAATTTTCTATCAGGTAAATCATATAACTCTGTTTCACTATGGCATACTTCTGGAGATTTATCTTGTTCCTTTATCTGGAATATCTTTGCCTGATTCTTCAGTTTCCTTGACTCTCTGTGTTGGTGTCCTGGATTCGACAAAGCCCACACTTCTCCCAGTCTTCATGGACTGGCTTTGTATAGGAGTTGGGGCAGCCCAGTCAGAGATTCTGGGGGCCTTTACCAACTCCTCCCCTTCCCAAGGAGAAGCAGGCAACGGTGGTTTTTGTTCACTGACTGTGCTGAGCAAGAGCGGGAGTTATGGCCTGCTAGTCTGTTGGTCCAAACCACTGTCCCCGCAGCCCTAGACAGTTAGACTGTGCAGGACCTGTGGGAGCTCTAAGACTGGAAAGACAGATGCCAGTTCTTTGGGTAGCCTGGGAGGAGTCGGTGCACTGGGTGTATGGATCAACTCTTCCTCTCTCCAGGGATAAGCAGAGAGCTTGGATTTTTCATCCCCATGATCTGTGCTGAGCAGCTGGGGAGGATCTATACCATCTACCAGCCCACATCTCCATTTGGCTCCACCAGGTAGACTCTGTCGGAGCTCCGTGGGAAAAGATGGAGCACTAGACACAAACCAACCCTTTCCTCTCCCAGGAGAAGCTAGGATCCTTTTCCTGATCATATGGCTCTGGGTCAGGGGCACGACTCTGGCAAAGGAGTCTCCCTACCAGCTTTGGTGAGTCTGGTTCTGGGTTCCACAAGGAGGCAGGAGCCTTTCAATTACTTTCTGGACTTTTCACAAAGGGAATTCATGTGTAAATTGTTGCTGAATTAGTGTGTTTGGGGAGGAGGGGGGGAAGAATCTAGGATTCCTACTCTTCCTTATTGCTGATATCACTCCATATCTTTCCTAATATATTTTAGTATTTAAAAGGTGGACTGTTTAAATTATAAATGTAATGTTTTTGAAATAAGATCACATTCATTCTTATTTTTTTGTGCTATCTGGCTAGTCATGCAGTATAGAAAAACAATGGGTAATTATGGCCTTTTAAAAAATAAACATGATAAAGCTGAATTTTGTTAGGTTAATTTGTTGTAATAAGCAAACACAAGTTTTGATTTGGGGTGGAAGAAGGGAAATATAAGGCAAAACCTACTTAAGATAGGCCTGGGGTTGCTGAAATGGTTGAATTTAGAGCATCTTGAGTGCTTGGGGTATTTGGGGGGCTAGGGCATCTGGGAGGGGATTGACAAAAAAGGAGACACAAAAATTCCAAGGACAAACTCACTTATTCTGAACTTCTCCTAAGGACTGGCTCTACACCCCGGAAATGAAGGAGAGAATTTCTAAATCTATCTTCCTGAGCCATGGGACACAGTGTTCAATAACTATTCCTTGGACAGCAGATGGAATCAGGATGCTATTGTGAGTTCTATCAGGGATTAGGAAAGGTTTTACAGGATGATTTAGGGATCTAGTCAAGAGACATATAACATTTTATGGAAAAATGTGCTCTAAGTCACAAGCAACAATACTTCGGGAACATAACTCATTCATGTAAATCAAGAGCTTCCTGGAGATCCAAATCTGAGTTTATGAAAACGAAATAATAATAATTGGGGCACTTTTGTGCTTTATAAACAGATTTAATTCAAGAAACCCTGGGCTAGGGCCGGCCGAGTGGCGCAGTGGTTAAGCGCTGGCTTGGGAAGCCAGCGGCCCCAGTTCGGGTCCCACATGTGAGGGCCAGTGACACTGCCCTAAAAAAAAACAAAAACAGGGCCGGCCGAGTGGCGCGGAGGTTAAGCGCTGGCCTGGGAAGCCAGCGGCCCCGGTTCGGTCCCACATATGAGGGCCAGTGACACTGCCCTTAAAAAAAAAAAAAAAAAAAAAAAAAAAAGCCCTGGGCTAGCAAGTTCTTCTCATTTCTGAGTCAATTTACAAATATATGTATTTCCTTAAAACACTGTAGAAAGCAAAAGCAAACAGAAAAGTATGACTTACTTTCTTGTTAAAAATTCACTTAAATTTAAAAATAAAATTGTCTGATTTTCCAAAGTATCTCCAAAGAAAGAGTACATGGTCTCTCCATGTAATATACTTCACTTAGCATAAATGGTGTAATGTACAGTCCAAGTCCCTTATGTAGTATGTTAGGTCCAGTTCTCTATTTCACTTGGCAAAACAGAATTACTTATCATCTTAGATAACAACTAATTAGAAGTAGCAAAAGTATGCATTTAGAGCATTCTAGGGTTTATAAACAAACCACTGAATGTAATTTCTGATGTTAATTTTAATACCAAGTCTAGTTTTATTAATGGGTATACAACTTCTAAGCAGCCCAGAAAAAAAAATGACAGGGTTCTACTTCAGATGTAGAAAGTTCCATTGTCAGACATTATTCGACTCTGACAATGATAAAAATCTGGATAATCTACAAAATTATAACTTTTCTTAAGGTCATCAGAAAGTTGAGGTTACAAGAGAATCAGGTGAACTAAATTTCATTGGGTGTGACAAACCCATCTAAGGACAGATAGGACACATAACCTATTTTACCTTTGGCAAAGCATAAGAAGGAGAGGCAGCAGCCATAAAAGCAGGTAAGAATGAAACAGTTAAAATGTTAATTATTAAAGGTCATATATGGGCTAGCATGACAATTTAGGATGACTGGGAGCCCAGACAGCAAGGGAGTCTTTTTCCATGGGCACCCACGAAGTGCTTGTAAGAAAGACTAGGGGCAGGCAGGGCAGGGCATACAACTTTCTCCGACCCTTGTCTCATATGAAGCGAAGCCTTGAGTTGCTGTGGGACTGGGAGGAAACTCTCCAATCCTTAGGGTTTATGCAAAAATCCACTATCTCTGGGGGAAAGCATAGGTGCAAAAGATGTCTGCTGCTGGGAGAGCAGCAGTAGTAAAAGCTGCACATGAGGGAAGGGCAGGAAACTTGCCCTGTTCCAACCATGGGTCTTGTACTAAGTACCAAGCAAAGGCCATCTACCACTGGGGAAGGGGCAGGAAGCTTTCCTAGAAGCACTGCTGCTGAGAAGGAGCAGAGCAAAAGCCATCTTCCCCTGGCAGAGTTAGGAAACCTGCTTGAGACCAGGACTGGCAGTGGCACAAAGCAGAGGCCCATCACCACTGTGGGAAGAGCAGGAGTGCTAGAAAACCTTATCCCTGAGCTCCAGGAGGACAGAAACTGCCAAAGACTGATTCTGAACCAGAACCGAAAACTCCCTGCCTCCACTGTAAGCCTCACACAGAATAGCAGCAACAGCAGTCAACCGTTCATTAACCCTGACTCTGGAAAAAGATGCATTGCACACACTGGAAAAATGAGAATGGCTGCTGATTTCTCATCAGAAAATGGAGGCTGGGAGAAAAGGGAATGAAATCTTTTTATTAATTTTTTAACTTTTTTTTTTAGCTGAGCCATCCTGCCATCTATTGGCAGCTCAGCGGCAACTCAGCTTGGGCTGGGCATCGAACTGCTGTTGCTCAGAGCTCAGCTCGCACTCTGGAGGGGAATGAAATCTTTAAAGTGGTAAAAGAAAAAAAAAAAATCTCAACCCTGGAATTAGACAGTGAAAATACTCAAAAATAAGGGTAAGATAAAGATATATTCAGATAAATAAAGGCTGAGAGAGAAAGACTGCCAGGAGGAGACTTGCACTAGAAGAATTACTAAAGAAAACAATTTAGCAATTTCTTAAAATGTTAAACAAGTAACCATTTGACCTGGCAATTCCATACCCAGGAAAATGAAAATGTATGTTCACACAAAGACTTGCATACAGTTTTATTCATAACAGCCTCAAAATAGAAACCCAATTGACCATCAATAGGTGACTTGATAAATAAATTGTGGTATATTTATATAATTGAATATTTACCAATAAAAATAAACTATTGGTTTATGCAACAACATGGTTGAATCTCAAAAAATGTTATACTGAATTTCTTGAAGTAAGCCAGACACAAAGGGGTAGGTTGTAAATAATTTCATTTATACAAAGTTGTAGAACTGGCAAAACTAATCTATAGTAATATAAATTCAATTAGTACTTACCTGGGTAGTTTAGGAATAGGTAGGTTGGCTGCAAAGTTTTATAAAGGGAATTTTCTGGGTGTTAGAAATGTTTACCTTGATTGGGGTAATGGTTACGGGGTGTGAACATTTTTCAAAGTCATCAGACAATACACTTTATTTTATATAAATTATACTCCAATAATATTGATTTAAAAAAAATCCTCTTTGGAGTTACAAAACATTACCTGTATAGATCTGTCTTGTTATCAAACCAATCTGATAAGACTCGAAAGGTAAAGAGGGGAAAACGCTGATGAAGAACGTGAAAGCTCACATTTTCAAAGGTATAGTTAGTTAGAGCCACCTTAAAAAAAACAAAACAAGACTCCATTATAATGATGCTTGAATTTATATGCAAATTTGATTCTAAAAGATTTCAAATATTACTTCTAACTTTTCATGGTAGATATGAAAGCTCCTTGCAATAATGATTTGTGTTACAACTGAGTCACAATTAATTTAAAACTATGTATATACAGCCTACTGGACAGAAATATTCATAATAAATTAATATTTAATTGGAACAAAATCAGACCTGATGGGATTCAACTTGGTCATGTAATACTTAAGAGATCCCAGTTCTTACCATTTTTTGCGAGTATACTCTATGCCAATACAAATACTGACAGACAGAAGCATTGGTAATTTTTTGTTCTTTCCATACTTACTTTTTGATCCTAATGACATGCTGATTACCAGCATCCTACAGATTCGAGGCTGAGTTACCTATTAAAGGCAGGCTCATCCTGCTCAAGAATTACAGCAGTACTAAGACCCCATAGATGGAGATTATGGAGTCCTTTAATTTTATTCCAAAAGCAAAAGATTAAAAGGATATAGCAGAAATATTTCCCCATCTTCAAAACACGTAGGTAAAAGCTGTGTTAATGGGAAAAGATTATGGAAAAAGGGTTCCAATTTATAAAACATACATCTAGCTGGATAGTCTTTAAGAAATATCCACAAGACACAAGCAATTTAGACAATGGCAGGCATTTCAATGAAAAATGGAAATTAAGAAAGCAGCAGTCCCCATTCTTTGGTCAAGCTGTGATTCTGCGGAATAGTGCAAGCAGCACTTCACATATATTATACTAGAATTTTAAAATATTCTATTTCCCACATCGACAATCCAGCAAGTACAAAATAGAGATTGAATATTAAGCTCAAGTCAGTGACCCAAACTAATCTTACTTTATGTATAACTTCTACCAATTACAGAATGAGAGCACTGGAATAGTGTTATACTTCAGAGTGTATGTACTTAGGTACTTACACACTTACACACACACATACACACGCACGTTTAAACTTTGGAATTAGCCTATTCTAGAGTCACCAGTATAAAGTAGGTACTAACCCATTATCTTGGAAGTAAATTACCATTTATTTTCCAAAAATCAGTAGTAGTCTAGAGTGCTTCTCTCACAATAAAAGAATAACTCTTTTATTATCTGCTTCCTCTGTATTCTAATACACACCAATTATTTGCTGACAAGTCTATCTCCTTTTGTAGCATGCTTTCTAGAGTGTTTGCGTGTTCTCTGACGTAAGAACACCCTTGTACCCACTCCCACTCTCTCTCACTCTCCACCAAGATTCAACAGTGATCTCCCTTTTCTCTAAAGGCATATACCATTTATATCTCATTTAGCTCTTACACAGTGCCTGCAGTGTCAAAGCTATATGATATATATGGGAACACACACACACACACACACACACACACACACACACACACACACACACCATGCTCTCTGACCTCAAAGAACTTACATTTTATACATATTTTTATTTTATATATACTTAAAATATATAATAAGCTATCTGAGGACAGAGAGCATGCCCACAATGAGCCTAAGTCTTGACCCGTTACTAGCTATGAGGCTTCATAAGTAAGTCACTTAACCCCTGTGACTTCCGTTTCCTCATGTGGAATAATACCTTACGACTTTGTTGTCTTACTTATGCTGCAAGTCTGTGAGTATCAAAATTTAAAAATGACAAGTCTGTAAAAGTGCCTTATAAATGATAAGAAATATGAATGCAAGGGAGTATATTATTTTACTTTTTTACATAATCTTCATTGCCCATTGCATTGTCTTAATCTTTAAAAGCACCTGACACATGCTTATTGACAGGCTGAAATTGTAACAGGGAATGAGAACCAGATTCTAATGTTGCCCAACTGTAGAGACAATGGGAGGCTTACGTGCTTGTGTGGAAGCATATGACCTTCTTAGTGACTGCGGGGAGTGTTCTCTGCTGGTTCTCCACTATCTTAGCTGTCTACTCCTTCTTAGGATCTGATTACTCTGCCTACTCTTCCCAATGTTTTCGTTCACAAAAATGTGCCTTTGGCTCAATCTTGATGACTCACTCCCTTTACCACTTTCATGCTACCACCAAGTCTGTATCTCTAATCCAGACCTCTACCCCATATTTGGGACTTTCCTGTTTAAATGTTTGTGGAGTACCTTCACATGGATCAATATCTGACCAATAACTCATGCTCTACAGTCTTAAAATATCATTTTCCCACCTAAACATGATCTGAAATCATCTATGCCAGAATCATGATAATCATTCTTGACATCTCTTCCTCTTCTTGTTTTTTGTGTATCCAGCTCTTGTGAATTTACCATCCAAGTTGTTTTTCTGAATCGCTATACCACTGCCAACTCTCATTTGAGCTACCTAATAATCTTCTCTCTGGTTTTCTTACCTCTGACCTTGTCATCTTGCACACTGCTAGACAGATAGCTCTCAGAGGTAAATTAATGTCACTGCCTCCTTCCCATCTTAGCCACCCACTCCCACAATCATACTCCAAGATCTATTATTCCAATAATTGTACTCCCTCCAGAACCTCATACATCCCATTTTCCGACCACCATCTCCTATCCTTCCAGTTTACTCCCTCTAGGGCCCAGACCTCTCCCCTTATCTAGCTCAAATTCCAGTCAATCATTATAATCACAACCTTGCACATACCATTCAGTTCTTTGACCCTCTTCTGCTTCATCTGTAATTAGTCAAATTAAATTTTAGCAAAGCCATAACCTTTTGCTTGTGTAGTGTAGTCATATTTAATCCTCTGTTACTCTGCCCTTACATTTGTGAATTTGAACATAGATGGCAGGTATCACTTTAATTTCCTGATACAAATTTGAAATGGGCACTCAATGCTGCCTAGCTCATACTATATTTTCTTTTTTTTAATTGGGGAATTGGGGGAAGGGAACAGACAAGTTGCTGTCCTTTTGTTCTTCAGTCTAGTTGCAGAGGACATCGCTTCACTGGCCCATGTTGGTATATCACTGCACTCTTCCTGGGTGAAGCAGTCTCTCGCCGGCCATTGGATGGCCACTCGTGGCAGCTCAAGGCTGCTCACGCCAGTTGCCAGCCAGCCCCACTACAGCCTACATCGTCACCAGGGACTCACCGCAGCCCAGCTCCAGGTTGAGTTGTTGTTCACCATCTTAGCTGTAGAGGGCAGAGTGTCACAGGCCCTCATGTGGGAACTGAACGGGACCCTGCTGCTTAGAGCTGGCGTCCCAAGCCAACTCTTAACCAGTGCGCCACTCGGCCAGCCCTATATTTTCTTAATTATCTACTCTCAAATGTTCCTAGATAAGTATTTTATGCTTTTCTTTCCTCAAACCCCAGAAGCCTACTTCCCTGAGAAAACTGAAGCAATCAGAAGAGAACTTCCACAGATTCGCACTGCCTATCTACGCACCTTCCACCATCTGTACCCACATAATCTGCCTCCCTGACTGTTAAAATAGAGGAACCCGCTGTAGTCTTACTTGATCTAAACCAGGCCCAAATGTGTGTACTGGAGATGATACTTAATACACATTTATTTAATGAACTGAATCAAGTATTTCCAACATACTTGGCAAATTCTTAAAAGCCTTGGACTAAGTTGATATCTAGAAGGCCTCTAAATACAATTTTCCAGGAAAGAGTAATTGGTTCTTTCATTCAAGCAGTTAACAAATGTATCATGAGCACTATTTAACAGGCACTGTGTTACTGAAGATTCAAAGTCCAGAGGGAGCAGTAGTAATTCTGTGTTAAAGTTAAGCAGGAGAATGAAAGCTAGCATATTAAAAAAGAAACAAATTTTTAAAAACCCAAAAAAGATATCCATTCAACTCTAAACTGTATCTGTGTGTGTGCACAAGCGCAACTGTTGAGTAAATGTCCTAAAGAGAATGAGGGGATTTCACCCTCATTTTATATACTTTTCTGAATTTATTTTTTATAGTGAATATAAATTATTTTTTAAAAAGCATATTGTAAAAACAAACTATAAAGATTAAAAAAAAATAATAGAAGACACTGCTAGCTGTCATGAGGGAGAAACAGATAAAAGAAAAGATAAAAATGAGCCTCTGGAACTGTTGAAATCCAGAAAAACAGCTTGAGGGCCTCTAATATGAAGAAAATTCTCATGGCCAGCTTTTGTCCAGTCATAACCCTTAAAGTTCCAGGACAGCTTGAGACACAAGACAGTCTTTCCCACAGTTTCATTCACGATTTCATGGAAATGTCCAAATTGCCAGGAGAACTTTGAGTTTGAAAAATAAGTGACAATCTAATTTGGCCCATCTGGGAAGTAGGGAGTAAATTATCCAACTCATAATTTTCTCACAGTTGTTCCCCACATTTACAAATAAAGAACAGAGATGCTATATATTCAGCCTAGAATTAGAGAAAGCCATTGACCCTGAATTTTCATTAAGGACTAAAGAAAGCTCTAAACTTTGAAAAATATTTAGTCTCTAATTTGTGATTTTAAACTAATAATAGATAATTACTACAGCTGCCTTTTGGATCCTTCATGGATAAAAAGACCCCTGAAACTAAGATTCAAAAATTGAATTTTATATCATGTACTTAATTTATGTGTTCATCCTCGGCAATACAAAGACAACAGTTTGAAATAATATGGAATATACACACCTAACACACCACAGTCTCTGTACCTTTTATATCCTATGCTGTGGAAATTATTTTGAAGTCACTGGGGGTTCTTTTTGCTCTGATATTTTAAGAAGACAACAGAATAAAATTATTTTCAAGAGGCTACATATATCATACATTTTCAAATGAGATGAAATGTGAGAATAACTTTAGGCTCACGGTGCAGAGAGGAATAATAATGCCTGAAAGAATTACAGAGGGCATGCTTACAAAGTCAAATGTTTTATATAAATCTAGAAGAGCCAGAATCATCATAGTGAATGAGTGTATCATAGAAAGTGCACAATGAGAAAGTAGTTTCAAAGAGGAAAAGCAACTGAAGAATACAGCTTTTTTTAAAAATACAAACATTTTATCTGATATTATCCAAAGTCCAAAATCTGACAATAAACAATTTACAGTAGGGTATCATTTTTACATTTCAATAAGAGAAATCAGGCAACTTCAAGGATATAATATGATCTAGAATCCTATAATCTTACATTTTTGGTGAAAGAATTATTTCTCTGGGTGATTGCAAATTAATGAGATAGTATGTGGAAATTCATACTACAAAAAATCCTTACCTGGTCTCCCAAAGCCTCAACTGGATGCTGCTATTAACTATTTCCAAGTATGTCTTTCCAATATACCTTATTTGTTTGACCCAATTTTTAAATATCCTTAGTTTGAAACTTTCCTTCCTATGTCTAGACTAAATTTTTCTTACTGTAATAAACAAGAAAAGGCCAACTGAATTCATCTGTCCTTAAGTGAAAAAATGGTTTCAGTGCAAAAAAATGATAAAATTCAACACATACAACATAATATGTAGACTTTTCCAGCTACTGATAACTTAGACACAAGCAGAAAAAAATTAAAATTCATCAATAACATTAAAGTTCAATACTTAACTCTGTATTTTAGAAAGTCGTATTTTTCTAACTCTACTTAAGTATAATAAAAATAATTCACAAAGAAGTGTAAGTTACACAGTAAGCTATACTGATCGTCCTTAATGATTAAAATTGTTATTGAGCTAATACCTTATTTCCAAACAAAATTTTAGCTAAAGCACCTTACCTCATTTCTCATGATTCTCCAAAGATTTAGAGTAATTCGGCCAACAATGTTTATCTCACTCATTGTATCTGATCCATAGTCATCTCTTTCAGCTGCAAATCTGTTCTCAATTTTGTCATCTATAGAAATGAATATAGATTGCATCAAGACTCACAGAAACCAAATTTCCAAGAAAATTATGTAAAAGAAATGAGAATAAAAATTTAAGATGAAGATTAAAAATGAAATGTAATTCAGTCTATTTTGTTTAGACTTAGAGAATAATCATTATTTTGACTAATAAAAATAATTTCTCTTTCCTCTTTAAATTATGAAAGCATTTTGTGAAATGTATCCAAAAACTATTTATTTTTTAATAAGTTAACACATATATTTGTTTTCAATAATAAACTTTTCTCTTTTTAAATCTGGTAATTCCTGGTGCTATTTTTATGAATACCTAATGGTACAGCATTTGTTTGGTGCTAGAATGAAAAATGTCTGCTGTTAAACCAGTCGTTTCTTGGAAAAAATGGTAGTTTTCAATCTAAACAATTCAATCTAAAAATGTGTTGACATCAATAAAGGATGTTCATATTCAAGATGAAATTCTTTTTTTTTTTAAAAAAGATTTTATTGGGGAATTGGGGGAGGGGAACAGTGTTGGAGAATTGGGGAAGGGGAACAGACAAGTTGCTGTCTTTTTGTTCTTCAGTCTAGCTTCGGAGGACTTTGCTTCACTGGCCCATGTTGGTATCGTCATTGCGCTCTTCCCGGATGAGGCAGATTGGTCACCGGCCTCTGGATGTCGCTCACCGCGGCTATTGGCAGCTCACGCTGTCTGCCGGCAGCTCACGCTGGCTGCTGGCTCCTCACTGTAGCCTATGGCAGCCCACTGCAGCAGGGGATGCAGCCTGCACCATCACCGAGGCTTGCATAGCCCAGCTCCAGGTGGAGCTGTTGTTATCTGTAGAGGGCAGTGTCACTGGCCCTCATATGTGGGATTCGAACCGGGGCTGCTGGCATCCCAAAACCAGCTCTTAACCAATGCGCCACTTGGCCGGCCCAAGATGAAATTCTTTTAACTGTGTAGGGAGCTGGAGAGTTCTCTTAGAGCAAATAAGAGTTCTGAGTCTAGTTTCTTAAGTGATGATTTTACCTCAGAAATTAAAATGTTTTCTCTTATATAGCATTGTGTATATACAAATGTTGTTCATTAGAGGCTCTGGAATAGTAAGTATATTTACCACATACTGAATATACATCTATTAAAGTCTATAATATACATCTATATAATATATGTCTATAATATGTCTATTATAGTCTAAGAACTGTACTAACACTATTTCTTTAATTTTAATACAACCGCTTTTTATGTTAGTGTACCTTTTACTTTGCACTGTAGTAAATTCAACTTAGAAATCGTATATCTTGCCCCAGGTCATATGGTAATAGAGTTATCTGGTTGCAAAGACACAGCACCCCACTCTTCTTTATTTTAAATAGATAACATTTGAAAGGTTTTTTTTCTTTTAACAAACACTTGTATAATGTTTGCCATGTTCTCATGTTTTAAGTACTTCCCAGTCGCCCTGAGATAAGTTCTATTATCATCCCCATTTTACAGATGAATAAATTGAGGTATGGATAGGTTAAGTACCTTGCTTGGTATCACATAGCTAGTTAACAGTATAGTCAGGATTTGAACCTAGGCAGTCTTTCTCCAGCATCTATGCTTTTATTATACTGCTTCTGTCACTGGGCCCTTTCTATTGCACCATGCATGTTGCCTCATGAAAATGGTTTCAGCAGTGATTTTAAAAGGACAAAGCTTTTATTCACTCTTCTGATCTGACGTCATAGATCTTACCTCTTACAACTAATTAAATTAACAAGTGCACCTGAATACTTCTGCTGCCTCTCCTGAATATTTAGGAACCTATCCCAAATGAGATGTTGCAAAAACTGACACATACCACTATTACTATCACTCAAGGGACACAGGAGCTACAAAAAATTTGTGCAATGAAAAACTAAATGTAAAGTACTCTGCCTTTTTTTTTTTTTTTTTTTTTTTTTTTCAGTGCAGTGTCACTGGCCCTCATATGTGGGACCCGAACTGGGGCAGCTGGCGTCCCAAGCCAGTTCTTAACCACCGTGCCACTCGGCCGGCCCAGTACTCTGCCTTTTTATTAAACGCTTTTGCAAAGCTCAAAATTTTATTGTCCTGAATCTTCTAGGTTGAACTTTTCCCTTTAAATTTACCAACACTTAAAGACATTTGATTAAAGTGAGAACCTCTCCCAGACGGTCTCTTGATTGGTTTTTACCAATTACTATTTGGTCTTCTAGCCTCTCAAAGTATATGCTACTTTGTCCTAGTCAGACTTGTGGGGAGCCTTGAAAACAAAGTTATTAAAAATTCTATGGTTATATAAAAACACAATTTTATAAAGTGTTTTATAAACTGTCATTCTGATATGAATATCATTATTTTCCCTGCTTAAGTCAGAATCAGACTTAGAGAACAACTTAAAATATAAGAAAATAAAATTATAGTATATCAAGTAAAATAAATGTTATGTGCTTCATAATAATTATGTCATAATACAGAAAAATACTTATGGTAAAATGCTGGATGAAGGAAGCATAATAAAAATGCGATACATATATGATTAAAGTTACATAAAAAACAAAGACCAATAAATGTATATAAAAATGACTAAAAAGAAAAAAACAAATATACTAATGGTATATACAGTAGTGAGATTGGGGTACATTTTCTTTTCTTAAAATTTTTAAACTTTTCTATAATGAACTGATTTATCTAGAACTTACACAATTTAGTATTAAAAGTTAGGCTAGAGCAATAGTACTTTTTTTTGTTTTATTTTTGAGGGCAGTGTCACTGGCCCTCATATGTGGGACCGAACCGGGGCCGCTGGCTTCCCAAGCCAGCACTTAACCACCGAGCCACTCGGCCAGCCCAATAGTACTTTTTAACATCTTGTTTTCATTTACTTTGTAATTTGATCTGTAGTTGAACCATAAACATTCACAATGCTACATACCTGGCACCCGGGAGATCATCTGACATAGGTCAATACTTAAAGCAGCAGCCCTTTGTAAGAGGTAACCCCAGGAATGCATCTGAACCTCATATCCTAGCAGAATATCAGGATCATACCTAAAGAATAAATGAAAAAAATTAAACAAGGACCACACAGTTGAACCTTTCACCAGAAGACTTGTTTCTTCATGATATAAAATATAAAAATAAAAATCTATATTCTATGTGTCTCAGATGGGGAAGGGGTAATACAATGGTTACCTACAGAATTTCTATACAGGATGGAAAAGAGCAATTAGAGCTCTTATTTGGAGGTGCTTCTGTAAAGAAAGCATAGTTTTTACTTAGATTGTGTATTTATTTGATACAACTTGGGAAACAGTGGTGGGAGGGAGGCATTACCACTGAAGTATATGAATGAGGGAGAGTGTGACTGAGAATAATGCAAGCAGAGGCAGGGTGAAGAGTGAGGCATGAATGAATACCACATTTTGAAAAGACCTCCTAGGCCATTCTGTTGCCACTTCTCTACCCTTCTAACCTATACTGTGTTTAAATAGTTCCAATGCTGAGAAAGAAAATGAAAATGTTTTCCATTTCCCACTCTATTTTATCAATGACTTGGTTCTGACATGAAGCAAGACCTCAGCAATGACAAGTTTGTCCTCGAAACTTAAGAGGAAGGTGACTTAGTTTAATGGGAGACTGAAATATTAATAGGGGTGAGAACTTAGTTTAATGGGAGGCTGAAATATTAATAGGGGTGAGATTTATGTGGGGAAGGTAGCATCAGAAACCAAGAGAAAAACGTGCTCATTGTGGTCACAGAGTTACACTGGTAAACTGAACTGACAATCTGCATCCAACTCAGGAGCTTCTTTGTGGCTCTTCCTATGACTTCCACGGTGACCACCATGGGAAAATGTGTAGGGAAGAGAGGAACTGATCAGTCATAAATTGAGAGCAAAAAGTACATTACACTATTGAAATAGAAGCTCAAAGTTATTCTGATTATTGTATTGTTTATAAAAGCCAAAAACGCAGAGTGAAAGATCAAAAAAACTTATATAGTTGGGTTTTACATAACTGCTTGTAAAGGAGTTGTAGGATGTGCAGTCTGTCCAAATTATATCATTTAATGACTGAAGTAGAATCCAATGTGTGCAGTATCAAATGACACTAATTTACTGATATAAGTTATGTATGGCTACTCTGCAAGTCTGTGGTATCACAATGAATCATGAGCAGATCACCAGATATATTTTTAGAACCGGTTTGCTAATGTTTGTCATAGTCCCATAGTTACTTCTTAAAATAGGTGTTGACTGACTTTAGTTTTACTTATAAGAATGTCACAAAAATATCTCCTTATTTTTTATCCTGGAGGATTTAAGTGGATGATATCAAAAGAACTAGGTTCAAATTTCTGCAATAACATTCTTTTTATTTATTCTAGTCCTTAAACACCTTATGAAAATACATTCCATATTGTAAATTTAATATCTGGCAAGCCACTGTTGTACCAAAGACTTACAGAGCACACCTCAACTTGTCAGGAGAAAAAGATAAAGTGTATATCATCCATGTGCTTTTTTCTATACAAATAGGACTGAAATTTCTAAGAAAAATGCTTAATTTAATAATAGTTATTAATTTGATATAACAGCATAATGGATCTTTCCACCCACGTATAAAAAAGTGTTTTCTTGGGAAAGTGCCACGTGGCTGGTAATTTTGGAAGAAAGAGCAGGATTACGGCATGACAATGGAGAAGCAAAAGAAAGCAAGGCAATATGCAACAATGAGGCAAATTCTTAGTCTCAGAACTCAAAGGCTAAACAGGAAGATGAACTCTTAAAAAGGAAGTTCAGCAAGGTCCTAGGGCACTGAAGAAAACAGGTCTTCCAATATTAAAGTGAGACTCTTTTCAGAGCAGTCAGAGATGAGCTATCTGTATGACAAGTTATCTCCCTATAAAACAAACTATGTAATGTTTTCATTATCAAGGGGCTCTGAGGATTGTCAGGGATAACAGATTGGAAGGATTCCCATATACACACACAAAGGAACCCATGCAGTTGACTGCTGGCACACAAAACAAAATGGACTGAAACTCTTATGTTTTCCTTTTGCCCACACTTTTATTATTGAAATAAAAGTGTGGGCATGAAAGCATCTGACATGTTGATAACAACCCCTGTGAGAAGATAAAAAGTAGGACTGACAATGGCAAGACTCAAATGGATGAAAATGCATCCATTTATATAGCAGACACCAGTGCTATAAATAGTAAAAATTATTTTTTCCTCCTTAAAGTGGAGGGTAGTAGCATATCATTTCTGATGCTCTGACACTTAATTTTGTTTTGTTGAAAATATTTTCTGGTTTTCTAATATCGAAATGGTTATTGTTAACACATATGGGATTCAATCTGATGTTGAGTGTGTAGAATATCATCCTGATCTTTAATGCAGAGTATCATCTCAGTTTTACAGGCTTTACAAGAATTCAACTCTAGAAAGTTCAACTCAGTTTTACAAGACTTCAACTACAGAAAGCAGAACAGAAAGGGTTGAGTATAACAACATACTCAAGAACAGATTTTATCCATATATCAGGATCTAAAGAGTATTTTCTAGCCTGATTTAAGTATTTTAAAACCTAAACCTAGCAATGGACAGGCATCTTAAGTTTCCAGAAAAGTGATGCATTTAATAAGAAAGTCCATGGCTACCCAGAGTTATACTCTTGAGAAAACGCAAAAGATCCACTTAATGATTTTATTTTTAGGTTTTTTTTTTTTTTTTTTGAGGGCAGTGTCACTGGCCCTCACATGTGGGATCCGAACCGGGACCGCTGGCATCCCAAGCCAGCGCTTAACCACCGCACCACTCGGCCGGCCCAATTATTTTATTTTTAGATTAAATTTAGGAACAGGTTGTATTCCAAAGTTTTTTGGAAATACTGGTTTAGAACTCAGAAAACAAAAAAAGGGATACGGAAATAGTGGCTGGCCTCCAAGGTAGATGCTTATTTAATGAATAACTGTAGTATAGTTCCCCATTATTTTACTACTGCAGAAAAATCATGTTGAAATCCAACTGGGAAAGCTAGGGGCTAAGTTAGTATTTCTCTTTCACTGACCCCTCCATCTTTACAATATTCTTTTTCCTATCCCTAACCTGATGAAGGTGGTAGAAGGTGAGGGCCAAATCTTTTCAAGGATAACTCTATTTTCAAGGAAGGGGTTCTCTTCCTCTTTCCTACCTTCACCTGTATTAATCAGCAGTAGCACGAAAGGATTCTTTAAACAAAAACTGGAAAAAAAAAATCAGAAAATACAAAACAATACCTCTTTATTATATCTGTAATTTCTTGAAAAAGTGCCTTCTCATCAGCAGCATAGGTAACTTCTAGTCTTGTAATTCCAGATCTAATAAGTAATGGGGTCTGATATCTGATATCTAAGAAATAAACAAAATGTTTAGTGTACATAAGTGTATAAGTAATACTATTCCTTACTTTTAACTGATATTATGCTACTGAAATACTTCAAATTAAGAGTGTTCCCCAAAGTAAATACATGATAATCCAATTTCTTGAAAAAGTTCTTAATGGTTTTCTAGTTTAATAATGCAACTGAAAATTCAAATTTCATATTTTCAGTTATTTTCACGAAAGGTCTACATTCACAAAATCCCCCAGATAATTACGTGTCACCTGAAATTTTATTACTTTGTTTCTGTCTTTACTCTTCCTACAGGAAGAATTGTGCTTAGTAGATAATATTTTAATCAGTGTTATGTTGGAAATGTTTACAATCACCTCTGGGGGTGTCGGGGAAGTCCTGATCTGTAGTGCTTGCCTATTTCCATGATGTAGAGACTTCTCACCATGGCTGATATCAAACTGCCAATGTGAAATCAGCTAATTCAAAAAATTCATGAAAATGCCATGAAAAAAGCCGTGAAATATTCATTGGCTTGTTAGATGGTACAAGCAAGCCTCCAGCACACCACTGATTAAACTGCAAGTTCCTGTATGGTTTTGTTCTGTGCTAAGACTTCCTTCACAGTTGACTGAATTCATGTATCACCATTTAAAACTGCAGAGAGACATTTGGTATTTTACAGAATTCCTTATATGGTATACTATATAAAGAATCTCTGAACCAAAAGTGTACGTATTTAGGAAGAGCTATAAACAAATTAGAATGTCTTAAAAGTCTCTTATAAACCATTAACTCAACAGTAGTAACTTAACTTCTTAAAGCAAAGAGAAACTCTGTATTAGCAGCAAAATACCACCACTGCATACATAAGGAAGACTGTCCCCTCAATGTAGAGATGCATATCATTTGACTTCAGTATTAACAATTAGTATTTCATACAATATTTAGAAGAAATTAGATATGCTAATTGGAAATTTTATTAAGATCTTTATAATGTACTGCTTCTGACTTCTCACAATTATTCAAGGAAGAATAATTAATCTAGGACAAAGCTACACACAGTATTTCCTACTGCCCACATCTCAGCACACAATTTGGCAAGGAGTTCCTTAGGCTGCTTGGTTTAGAGATCACTAGCACAGGCATTGCCCCACTTAAAGGTTCGTGCTAGGGTGTGAAGGTATAGAGTTAATATAAATGAACACTACCTTGACTGGAGACTGTCTTGTCTTTGTCAATCACTATTACACCTGTAAGTTCTGTTTTGTCTGTATCTGGTAGTGGAGTATCAGATGAGATGCAGTAGAACAGAGCACAAATTGGGTCAAATTCAGGATCTGGTTCTAAGTCTCGTCTAGTTCGAGCATGTAACTCCACACTAATTAGGGTAAGATTCTGTATCTATAAAAGGAAAAAAAATGCTCTTAAACATTTTTAAGACATGCTGAAAAAAGTGTTTCACTAAGACTCCAAGGAAATAATGTAAAACTGGAAACAGAAAGCATGACCAAAAAAGACAGAGTTTAACACTGTACAGATTAAACTGAAGATTTTTATGTCTAAGATTAGATTGAATCAATTTATTTTTTATTTTAGAAAATCTACTTATATTGTAATTTTTCAATGTCAATACAACTTAAAACTATTTATCTAAAATACATGCAGTGGGCTGGCCAAGTGGCGCGGTGGTTAAGTGCTGGTTTGGGAAGCCAGCGGCCCCGGTTCGGGTCCCACATATGAGGGCCAGTGACACTGCCCTCAAAAAAAAAAAAAAAAAAAAAAAAAAAATGTAGTGTCTCTCACTTTCTGTTTGAGAAAAAGAATGATTAATGGTTGTAAATTCAAACCAGTTTGTTACTTTTTATTTTCTACCCAGTTAATAACCTATAATTTTACCTATAGTTTAAACTGAAAAGAGCTATTTTTTAGTTTGAATCTCCTAGTTATTAATTCTTTACTACTTGAGGGCTACTGCAATTTAAACTTTTGTATGTACTAAGCAGATTTGCATTTATAGTTTTACCTGACAAAAAAAATCATGAGAATTGTATGGTATTAACTACACAAGAGCCAGATTTTTGCCCGACACATTTTCTCTTTGACATATAATGCAAAAAAATGTATTTTTCTTTTTAAACTTATTTTCCTATGCTAATAAAAACTCAACCATAACGCTTAGTTTTCTTTCTAAAATCAAGATACCGAAAACTCTGGGTAAGAAAAATAAAATATAGTTTGGATTGATGATTACACTGGAATTCTAGCCATCATTGTACCAGCAATATACCTATATCTGGCAATGAAAACCAGCAAACTACTGTTACAATATTGGTAATTACTCAGATCATATAAATCTAATAAAGGGTTTGCATTTTGTATTTATCTTGCATACCAACTATTGAAGAAATATAAATGCAAAGCTCTCACTAGTGATGGGGTTAGAATTTGGTAAATCTCTATGGAGGACAACTTAGAAATATACCAAAATTAAAAATGGACATATCCTTTGGTTTAGCAATTCTACTACTGAGAATATATCATGCAGATATACAAATAGCCAAATTACATGCACAAGAATGTTCATGAAAGGTTATATTTCCAGTTTTCATAAACTATTAAAAGACTAAAAATCTAAATGTCTATCAGTTGGGGACTAGTTAATTATGTGGTATTCATAAAGGCTACATACAATGGAATACTCTGTAACCTTTAACATTTTCAAAATGAGCCAGATCTATATGTCCTAATATGGAAAGATCACCATAAAACATTGATAAATGGAACCAGAGAGTGCTTCTATGTATGCAAAAACAGTTAAGCACATGCATAGAAAATTTCTGCGGGACATAAAAAACATAGACCTGCTTATTGCTTGTGGGGAAGGAGGCTGTTAGTCTGGGGTGAAAGGGAAACTTACTTTTCATTGTAAATCTTTTTGTCCTGATTGAATGTTTTACCATGTACAAGTAATACTGCATGCATTCATTAGTAAATTTGTTAATAAGTATTTTTTAAAAACTAAAAAAACATGAATTATGTATGTAAAGGCATAAAGAATAATAAAACCAATATCCACAAATCTACCACTTTCCTTAGGAAATATATGTTGCTATTTCTAGTAAAAATAAAAACACAAAACAAATAACATTTAAAAAAAAAGAAACCATTAGGAGGAGCTCAGGGAAAGAACTTTTATTTTTTATTTTATTTTATTTTATTTTTTGAGCGCAGTGTCACTGACCCTCATATGTGGGACCAAACCGGGGCTGCTGGCTTCCCAAGCCAGCGCTTAACCACCGTGCCACTCGGCCGGTCCTAAGAACTTTTAAATGTATACTCTTTAGGACTGTTTGATCTTTTTTAGAACAATAAGCAGGTGTTAATTTAATAAATACAATAATGTAAAATGGAAAACCTCTCCCTAAACATAAACAAAGCAAAACCAAAAAACCAGTTTAATTAGAAAAAGATGAACATGTAGAAAGACTATGGAAAAGACTGGTCAATTTCAGGTCAAAAGAGTTTAGGAGGTTGAATTATTTATTTACTAGGCAAAATTTCATACTCAAATTTTGCCCTTCTATTCCTTGATATAAAATGCATTACTGATCTTAGGGATATGTTTTTTTTTTTTTGCAGACATGGAATGAAGAGACAGATTTATTGAGTGTGACTAGGTAAGAGGTAGGTAAGGGGGACAAGGATTACAACTTTTTTCTTCTGCATATGAAGTAGAAAGATTGGCCCAGGGTAATGGGAGACAGAAGAAAATTGCTATGGGCACAATTTCGGGAAAAATGGAATAGAGCATAGTGCATATTTCTTTGGTTCATTCCCTATTTGACCACCAGGTGGCTGTTTGGAGTGTGGCTTGAGATTAAGCGAGTCTGTGTTAGGAAGAAGCTCTGAGAAACTTTTAGACAGAACTTGGAAGTGATTTCCACTTCAAGAGGGCCCATGATTCTGAAATGGGGTTACATAAAATAAAGCAACAGTATAAGAATAAATTTATATTTTCAAATAATGTCAGAGTAATCAAAGGTAACAAATCTTTTTGCTAAGGTCTATGAAATTTGCTTTAATAAACACATTTTAAACAAAGTATTTTCTTTAATTTCCTGATTTCAGGTATGTACTTGATAAGAAATGTATTCCTGAGTGTTTTACTTTTTTTTTTTTTTTTAAAGATTTTATTGGGGAATTGGCGGAGGGGAACAGCGTTGGGGAATCTGGGAAGGGGAACAGACAAGTTGCTGTCTTTTTGTTCTTCAGTTTAGTTGCGGAGGATGTTGCTTCACTGTTGGTATCGTCATTGCGCTCTTCCCGGATGAGGCAGATCAGTCGCTGGCCTCTGGATGGTCGCTCACCGCGGCTATTGGCAGCTCGCGCTGGCTGCCAGCCGCTCGCGCTGGCTGCCGGCCACTCACTGTAGCCTATGGCAGCCCACTGCAGCAGGGGCTGCAGCCCACACCATCACCGGGGCTCGTACAGCCCAGCTCCAGGTGGAGCTGTTGTTAGCTGTAGAGGGCAGTGTCACTGGCCCTCATGTGGGATCCGAACCGGGGCCGCTGGCATCCCCAAACCAGCTCTTAACCAATGCGCCACTCGGCCGGCCCCTGAGTTTTTTACTTAATTCACCTGAGATTCAGGGGATCACAGGGCTCAGTATAAAGCAGGAACTAAACGAATGTTGCTGAATAAAAATATGTACAAGTAAATAATTAGGGAGTTAGACTATGTTCCAATGTAACTCTAAAAAAAGTATAATTCTTAGTTCAAATTTAAGGTAAAAGGAAAACATTATTTAAATTTTTATTAGCCTATGCTGGTCCAATCCTTAGAACAGTTTGAGATGGAACTGACTTAAGAGAAAAAAAAAAAAGAAAAATTTAATTCTGTCTTTTAAGTGCAAAAACATAAAATGACTTTATAAACCAGCATTGTCCAATACAAATATAATGAAAGTCACATATGTAATTTTATTTTTATTACTTATTTACTTTTTAAAATTCTTTTATTGTGAAATAAACATTTAAACAAAAATTAGTTTCAGGTGTACAACACAACATATGTAATTTTAAATTTTCTAGTAGTCACATTTAAAGAAAGTAAAAATAGGTTAAATTAATTTAAAAATATTTTCATTAATCCAATATATAACATATTACTCTTTCAACATCTCATCAATATAAAGTTTACTAAATTTTTTATAGAAATACTGTATGTAGATATAAAATTTACAGTTGAGGGCCGGCCGAGTGGCACATTGGTTGGGCGCTGGTTTGGGGATGCCAGCAGCCCCGGTTCGGATCCCACATGAGGGCCAGTGACACTGCCCTCTACAGCTAACAACAGCTCCACCTGGAGCTGGGCTGTGCGAGCCCCGGTGATGGTGTGGGCTGCAGCCCCTGCTGCAGTGGGCTGCCATAGGCTACAGTGAGTGGCCTGCAGCCAGCGTGAGAGGCTGGCAGCCAGCGTGAGCTGCCAATAGCCGCGGTGAGCGACATCCAGAGGCCAGCGACCGATCTGCCTCATCCGGGAAGAGCTCAATGAGGATACCAACAGTGAAGCAACATCCTCCGCAACTAAACTGAAGAACAAAAAAAAGACAGCAACTTGTCTGTTCCCCTTCCCCGATTCCCCAACGCTGTTCCTCTCCGCCAATTCCCCAATAAAAAATCTTGAAAAAAAAAATTAAAAAAATTTACAGTTGAAAAAGTAATTTTATATATCTAAGTTGTTCGAAACATACTTAGTTTTCTAATAAGTCTAATATCACTTTTAAAATTAAATAAAATTTAAAACTTAGTTCCTAGACGTATAAGCCAAATGTAAAGTTCTCAATAGCCACATTGCTAATGGCTACCATACTGATAGTACAGGTATAAACAATGAGAATATACTCCAATTTCTACCTACTGCCAGTCAGATATATGCTCTGAGTTGTGTTTTCTTTAATAGAGATAAATTTACGGTAACCCATTCACACATATTTTCTCGTCTGTCCTGTGACAGATGTAAAATTATTTTATTTTTTTAACTGAGCCATCCTGCCACCTGTTGGCAGCTCAATGGGAACTCAGCTTGGGCTGGCATCGAACCGCTGTTGCTCAGAGCTCAGCTTGCACTCTTGAACGAGCTCTTAACCAACTGAGCCACTGGGCCGGCCCTAGATGTAAATTTTTAAAGACAACTTCCAAGTCTTTTTTATAGTCTGTGCAGTGAAGGTACCTGGGTTATACAGAGAGTATGTGGGTTATATAGAGAATTGTAGCAAGCATTAATCCACTGAGCCAACCAAATAGAAATTACAAGTAAGTATCATAGTTGGGATGTGATATAATATCCTAATACAATACAACAATCCCAAAATAACAGAGAGGTTTTCTAATAGTTAAAAAACATTTTCTAATTTTAACTTCTATAAACTGTGTTTCAGTTTTATAAGATTTGTGGAAATTATGAAATCACAAAGCAGTCTCAGTAACTGATGGTTGTTTCAAAAGTTCCTCTTACTTTATATAAATACATGAATACGTAAAATACTAAGAATAATTAGAACAGAATAAAGATTAGCAGGTATAGAATTCAGTGTATTACTCCCTCAGTACAAACTTTCCACACTTGTTCCACAGAATAAAGACAAGAGTTAAAACAGTGTATGTGTCCTTACTGTTGCAGTTTTACCTCGTGTAAAGCTTTTGCCTCCTGTAAATTTTGTATGCTGACTTTGAAACCGTAGGTATTGTTTAAAGACGGTCCATCAATCTGAGAAGTTTCTTTCTTTGGAGTATTTACTGCTGCAAATCGATTCTATTAAAAAAACAAACAAAAACACATAGCCAGAAAAAGATAAATGAGCAATCATTTTTTTCTTTTGATTACTTATTTTCCTACCTCTTGTTTTAATAATACGTGATAAACTAATATCATCTCTTTAAGTCCAAAGAGAAACCATAAGTATCTTATTAACATTCTTTTCATGCTAGTAATTCAAGGTACCAGAACTAAATACATGTTGAAATATCTGATATAATCTGTAAGCAAACCATATGTTGATCTTTGAGTTTATAAGCCCCAAATACTGAAAATAATAGTCCTGTTGAGACTTGACATTTATACCACATGGACATTTATCTTGACCTTTCTTGGAAGTATGACAAGCAAGCAAGCAATGTATTTGTAACGAGTTTGACTAAAGTTTGTAAAAGATTTGAAATTCTGACTTGTATTTTACCCTAACACAACATGAGTGTGAAAAGATGAATTAAAACAAATAATCTTCAAGGGTTTAGAAAGAATAGAATCCTTCTACTTTAAAAAAAAGATTTTTTTCTGATTTCCAAATCCATTAACCATTTTCCCCAAAATGTTGACAAATACACTAGTATTTGTTTTTAATATAAATGGCTTATAATTCAACAATAGTACTGCTTTAAAAATAAAACTTTTAAAAGTGTATTTACAATCTCAAAGTAGAAATACTAAAAACTATACGTAATTCATAATATTTATGAGAAGTAGGCAATATGGAAGTGATTTCTATTATATATTTCCAAGGATACATGTCTAATGTACACTTTTTTGACATAACCATATATTTGGTCTTACCATATTTTAATGTGAATAAAAACATTTATGATGTTTCAGAATTTCAATAGTAAATAATGCTGTTTTCCTTTGTTACTTAGTAAGATAAACTGAAAAAAAACAATTACGTTATAGTTGAGAAAAAATAAACCAAAGAAAAGGATATATTTTTGGTGGGATCAAAAATCACTTACTTGAGCTCTGCTGTCATTGGACTGTTCTGATTTTGCCAGTTATCAGTTAATGTATTTGTATCCTCATAATCCACATATTGGCTATCATATTCACTTTCTCTGTAATATTTGTATTTACATATAAGAATCTCTTAGATCCCAACACACACACACAAAAAAAAAAAACCTAAAAAAAAATCAGGCAATTTCTTGTTGTCTCAAAGATATGTAAATAAAATGATGCAAAAGTATAATAAAAAGAGTTTTAAATTGAGACAAAGTTATAAATTATCTAACTGAAATCTAAGAATGGATCTTCCACTGATTTTTAAATATGATTAGCATAGTTACCTTTGCTTGTGTTAAGAATACTCTTCTACGAGTACCAATATTACTTCGTTTCTTATGACTCAGTTTCTGGGTTTTTGGTTCTGTAGAAAGAAATTTCATATTTAACATAGACATCAAAATTACCTACTTTTTCTAATTTTTTGTTATTCTAAACTCTTACATACTATTTGTATTATCCTATAAATTCTCCCCAAAGACTTTATTTTTTTAATTTTTTTAGCTGAGCCATCCTGCCACCTGTTGGCAGCTCAACGGCAACTCAGCTTGGGCTGGCCTCGAACAGCTGTTGCTCAGAGCTCAGCTCGCACTCTTGAGCGAGCTCTTAACCAACTGAGCCACTCGGCCGGCCCTCCCCAAAGACTTTATAAATGAAACTAATTCAATTCAAACTTCTGATCCCCACCAAAATAACTTTAAAATTTTTTATTTTTAAATAAAATCATTTAGATTTTAATTGTTTTATTCCTCAGTCAATATCTTAGGGAATTATTTAATTCATTTTATTCAGTTCTTTATCAAGTATTTATGATGAGGAACAGACAGAGTCTACACCCTCATGGGGCCCAGAGAGAATCAGATATTCATCAAATACATATAGAAAAATAAAATTATAACTGGGGTAAATACAACAAAAGGGAATATAATTGGGAATGTTTATAGTCAGCGAGGCTAGAAGGGCTTTTTTGAGCAGAAATAGGAAGAGAGGGTAGTCATTAACTAGGAATCAGTAATTAATCAGATTAGTGAGCAGAAGGCCGAGAAATTGCTACAGATGGATAAGAAGGCTAGAGTAGATGACCAAGTGAACTATGACAATGTGACAGGACTTGGTAATGGACTGAAAACCACAAGATGGGCAGTGAGGGAATCAGGTGGGTGTTACAAATAAATCCCACGTGTCTGACCTGTGTAACTCAGTGACAGGATGGTTGTACTATTCATTGAAGTGAAACGGAAAGAGGGCCAGGTGGGTTTCCGTGTGTGGGCATGTGCGTGTTGGGTGGCAGTGGTGAATGTATGCAGTGAAATCATGAATTGAGTTTAAAAAATATTGCCAAATAGGCAGCTGTATACAGTGTTCTGAAGATTAAAAGAGTTGTGAATAGAAATATAAATTTGTGAGTTATATGTAGAAATCCTGTGGGCAGGAATTAGATCATTTAGGGACAGAATATAGAATAAAGAAGGCTAAGCCTTAATAAATCCCAACATTTAGATAATAACTGAGAATGTGAGATAAAGGAAAGCAAGTAGGAAGAAACAGAGCAGGAGGAGAAAAGGCAAGAAGAAACTCTAAGCAGGAAGGTACAGACAATAGGACAATGGCTGCTTAGAGGGCATTTGATAGAAAGACTGAAAAACATCCACTGGCTTTAGCTGCATGGAGGGGATTGAGAATCTTTGTAAGAGATGTACTGGTGAAATGGTGGGGAGCAGAATCCAGTTCAGAGTAGGCTGAAAAATGATTAGGAGGTAAAGAAATGGAATTGTTAAATTAGAGGAATCTTTCGAGGAATTTGGCTTTGAAGGAGCTGGCAGATATAAGGTCAAAGCAGTTGTTTGGCTTTGTTTCTATTTTAAAAGGCAAACAGCTGGGTGTATATTAGTGGGAGAGTGGGAATGGGAAACATCACAAGTTGAGAAGAAGGTAAGATTCCCTAGAGGGCTCCTATAGTTCACCCAGGAGATGAGATGAAAGCAGATGGCAGTAGATTTCACAGCAGAAAGATAAAAGTTTCCAGGTGATGGATGTCTTTCCAAGACATGATAAAATAACAATACTCTCATTAGCTGAGCTAAAATTTCATTTAGAAAGCTCTTATTTTCATTAACATAGTCTAAATGGTGTTTCCAATTTCTTTTTTTTTTTTGGAGGGCAGTATTACTGGCCCTCATATGTGGGACCCGCACCGGGGCTGCTGGCTTCCCAAGCCAGCTCTTAACCACTGCGCCACTCGGCCGGCCCATTGTTTCCATTTCTAATCTTTGAAGAACAATTATGGAGTCTCTCTACTATTTATTAACTTACCTGTCGATACAGGGCTAAAGCCAGCTGCTTCAGGAAGCCTTTCCAGACGTTTTCTCTGCATGAGTGGTGTACTATGAAGGCAAAGTGATTCACATATCCCAGTTCTTGCCTTCACATTAATTGGAGATACTGCTAGAGGTTCCCGAGGCTCACTGCAGGGGCTTTTCCGTACACTATCTTTCACCGGCTTTAGGAAGTTCTCAACAGTCAGGGAACATAGTTCCTCTACTGGTGATGAGGGTCTGTCATCTCCATTCAATGTTTTGGAATCTGAGGAGGCTACTTGTTGCCAAGGCAAAATTATTGGAGAATCAGGGGAGCTACAACTAAAATAATAGTCTTCATCATCATCATCATCTTCATCTATGTCAGGATCATTTGCAGAAGCAACTGGTGGCAGCGTCTGACTTTCACTTGCAGTTTGACTGCACTCTGTGGTTGGCACTTGTAAAGCAATCTGAGAATTATCAACATCTTCCTTGGTGTGCGCTGCAGTGGGGAGTATCTGTGGAGTTGTATCCATTTTTGGAGGCACTACAGGTTTGTCATCTGGGTTAGCTGAAGAGCTGAAGTTCTCAGCAGATTTTACAACTCCAATTGGCTCAGTTTTAGACAGTTTCTTGGAACGGTCATATTCTTCTTTGGCTTGAAGCCATGCTTGAACCAGTTGTCGACTTGGGGCACATTTGCAAGGCATAATCACAATCTTTTTATCTTCAACCATTTTATGGCTATTACTTAACCCTTTATTGACAAATGCTTGGCCATTGCGAAAGGGTGACCCTGGTCTTGGAGTTTGAGTCATTGCTGAGAATGCTGTTTTCCATAGATGAAGTCCTTCCAAGGAAAAGTCTCCCTCAAACTCAGCTAGATCTTTTGGGAGCCGAGTTTCTACCATGAGAAGCCGTCCGCCAATTTCCCTATAAACAACATATTTTAGAACAACTGTTTTGTTTCAAAATGCAACTACCAAAATATTTAGCTCTGTATCCTAGAAATTTTTAAAGTCCCTTTCGGAGTCTTAAAAATGTCCATCTCTTTCTTCCCTTTCCACACCCCACTACATACACATATTTTATGCAGGTTAACTCTTATCTTTAGACTCAATATGCTTTTTCTCACTACACGGGCTCTAGCGGGAACCCGCAGGGCCCCAACCCAATGCCCTCCAAGGTCCAAGCCTACAGCAACCAAAGAAGCCATTCTATTGCACATCCCCAGGGCCAGCTGCGAGGTATCTACCTACATCCAGTGAATCACCCTTTAAAAGTGAAATAGGGAAACGAAGACCTTCATAGCCACACAAACACTGGGAGAATTCCTTATCAGCAGACCTTCCCTGAAAGAAATGTAATGGAATTCAAGGAAGAGCTGGTTCTACAATACTTGGAATCCTCAATACCCCCAGTCTAAATAATGGACAGAACAGCCAGACAGCAGGTAAGTAAGGAAACAAAGGGCCTGTTTCCTCACTTATCTAAACCAACTACAAAAGAAAAAATTTAGGGCCAGCTGAGTGGTGCATTGGTTAAGAGTTGGCTTGGGATGCCAGCGTCCCGGGTTCGGATCCCACATATGAGGGCCAGTGACACTGCCCTCTACAGCTAAGATGCTAAACAACAGCTCCAACTGGAGCTGGGCTGCTGTGAGTCCCCAGGACGGCATAGCTGCAGCCCCTGCTGCAGTGAGCTGCCATAGGCTACAGTGAGTGACCGGCAGCCAGTGTGAGTGGCTGGCAGCTGGTGTGAAGTGCCAAGAGCTGCTGTGAGTGGCTGTCCAGAGGCCGGCGACCCATCTGCCTCAGCCGGGAAGAGCGCAATGATGATACCAACATGGGCCAGTGAAGCAATGTCCTCCGCAACTAGACTGAAGAACAAAACAACAGCAACTTGTCTGTTCCCTTTCCCCGGTTCCCCAATGCTGTTCCCCTCCCCCAATTCCCCAATAAAATATTTAAAAGAAGAAAAAAAAATTTTAATTTCTTTTGGAAAATCATCAGTATTAGGGAAAGAAGGTTATTTGTTTGTTTTAGGTACTCAGTGAAGCCTTCCTCTTTTCTTCAAAGAGACAGCCCAACTTATCAGCTTCCTTTCCTCAACTCATTTTAAATAACTTCCCACTATTACCAGAAGTGGATAAAAACAATGGAAGAATTTATCATCAGAGACTATATCCCTGAATCTACAACCTCATTTTATACTCCATAGTACTTATAGTAGTTTAGCAAAGCCAGTCAGTTCAAACAAGTCTTTGTGCCCCCACACACACTGCAATTCCCTTAAAGAAGTCACACACAACTGAGATCAATTACCATAATTCTTTCTTCCCATTACACAGCAAGGTTGAACACTAATAGAAGAACGTAGGAACTGGCAGAAGCCACAGAATACATAGCTTAAATGCTAATAATGTGTATGTGGGGAATCACTAATTAAAAGGTGGCTTGGTTTAGTTTCCTGTAGTTATAAATATTAAGCTTAATTTCTTTAAAATATATCCATTGGTACTATTTCCGTCTTCTGCAGCAACATAAAGGAAGACTAGTTTTTCTTCCTTATGGTATGTGTTTTATGGATATGAAGACAGTTTTTAGTTTTTTCAATTACTTTTCTTAGGGCATGGTTCCTCAAATGTCCTGGTCATTCTCTGAATAAAATGCAGGGAATCAGCTTCATGTTTTCTTTTTTTTTTTTTGAGGGCAGTGTCACTGGCCCTCACATGTGGGACCCGAACCGGGGCTGCTGGCTTCCCAAGACAATGTCCAACCACCGCGTCACTTGGCCGGTCCCAGCTTCATGTTTTCTGATCAGGAGCTGAAGGAAGAGCATCAAGGCTCTTACAGTTCCTTTCCCCCTAAAGATTTTGCCCCCTACTAGTTAACTCCATAACCAGGGTCTAGAGCCTTCCCTGCACCTACCTCGCAACTATATTAAAAATTAAAAGCGGAGTTTTTGCTATTAAAGGAAATAAGTACATATGTCATGTGACCATATCCAACTTAACATTTTGATAGAGAAATCATAACCCAAAAATAAAAATTGGTGAGATGTGGTAAATTCAGCTTTCTTGAATATTGTCAGCAGTATAGTAATTGCTACAACTCATGTCATAATATATATCAAGAGCCTTAAATTGTATAGTAATCCTGTCAGGAAAAACTCCAAAATACAAGAAAATGCTTCATGAAGAGGATACTAATCGCCTAATTACCTCTAGTGGCAAAATAAGGAGCAACCTTTCTGTCCAATAATATACATGATAGAATATTATGCAGCCATTAAAATGATGTCTGAAGAAACTCACAAATTTAGAAAATGTTATAAGAATGTTAAGTGAATAATAAAAAATAATAAATCTGGATATAATACGGTGATTACAGTAAGATCAGATTTTATAAAAAACAAAATAAAAACTATATACATTAAAAAACTATATACATTTAAAAAAACTATACATATAAGAAAACACATTAAAATATTATTAGTGTTTCTCGCTAGGTAGAGAAATGGTGTGATTTTTGACCTTTTATACTTTTGGTGAATACACAGATTTATATTTTAAAAAATCACGTTTTGGGCCGGCCAAGTGGCGTGGTGGTTAAGCACTGGCTTGTGACGCCAGCAGCCCCAGTTCGGGTCCCACATATGAGGGCCAGTGGCACTGTCCTCAAAAAAAAAAAAAGTCATGACTATTATCCTACTTCAGCTGCAGAACAAGTGTCAAAATTAGACAACTAACAATAAAGAGTTAATGACTAACACATGATAAGTTAACTAAGTAAGGGTAAGGTAGAAAAAAAAACTTCGATTAAAAAATATACCATAATGACTACTGATAAAGTCAAAGCTCCCAAAATAATGGAAACTAATGTCTAAGGAACAGACATTCATATACGCTCGCAGTGAAATAAAGAGAGTCTCATTCATGTTAAAAGACCACATGTTGGTACTAAGCAAAACAAAAAAAAACTGTAACAGTATCTTAGGAAGTGTGTGTGTGTGGGGTGTGTTTCTGTCCTTCACTTCAAGTCCTTAGAGGAGGGAATGTCTACCTTATACTTATGATCACTTTTTCTTATCTCTTTCTTTAATGAACCCCTGTAGAAATTATTGCTAATCTCCTGGGTAAAAAAGCCTGGCATTCATTATGTGTTTTTCACTAAGGTCAGGAACATGGTGCTGTTAAATGTCAGCGCATACAGGCAGAGTGGCCTTTTCCTTAGTTGGCTCTTCATATCTCTTTCCACCATTTAGATTAACCCTGTTTAGATTAAGCCTGCTTAGATTAAGTCTGCTTTAGCAGTTCTAGCCAACCTCCCTTGCTTCTGACTGGGTGGCTCAAATGAACCACCTCTTTCGCAACTGGTTAGGTAAATGGGGTGCAAGACCTAGGGGGCAGGAGAAAGAAGTTTATCAGTTTAAACCTTCTGGATTAAGGCAGGTGGTATGGAACACCTACTTAACTACTAGCTTATAAATAAACCAGTATTGTGATTCCATTTTGCTATTGGGGAGTGAGAGCGAGAGAGGGGGAGACAGAGGGAGAGAGAGAGAGACTATGTGTGTTTATTTGTCTGTCTCTCTGTTTATCACTTCTCTGAAAAGATTCTTAGAAGAGATAGTGGGAGGCTAAGTCCACCTTGGACCCTCAATAATTATATAAACAAACAATTGTAACAATATGACAGTAGATATTGGCAACATTAATAAAAGTGGTATATAATAGAAACAACTTAAATAATCTTGATTCAGATATATAAGGAGTATTTAATGTAATAAAATACATTTATGCTCATTTTCAAACACTTAAAAAATTATAAAAATTTACCATTTTAGAAATAAATGCCATTTTAAAAGTGATCATTATAATACTTTTAAAGTATTTATTATGACAGCCTTCTTAATTTGGAATCATGTCATAGTGAGTCTGCATCTCTAATCCTTAAGGGAGACACCATGATAGTAGATCCAAGACCAACAGTCATAAACTTAAACAAATTTCTCCATGCGCAATCATCAGCTAGTCTGTGAATTTTCTTAATAAGTCCATAATTATGAATAGTTTTCACATTGCTATACTTACAAATACAGAGTCACAGTCAGGAAAGTGGGGAGCAGTCAGGTAACAAATGTTACACCCATTATAATTATTCAGAGTGACACAAGGGGAAAAGAGAACTCTGATTACCTGGGTTTGTCTGGTACATCAGAAGGATTACTGCAAAATGGTTCCTGGTAAATAGTTTCTGCAAGGTCGTGATCCAACAAAGTTGCCATAATTTCTTCTCTACTTGGTGGGGACATAAGTGGTTTCAGAATGTGAGCAGTTCGAGGGGTGAAACTACCGTTTTTAGATTGTGAGGGAGAGCTGGTAGACCTTGGTGAGCTATCAGGAGTTGGTGTCAATATATCATTATTTCTTGAAACATACAATTCTAAATCTTCAGAGGCTGCATCTACAAGTTCACCATCAGGAGAGGATAGTATTGTAGTAAAAGAGGTATTGGCTGAATCGAGAGACTGTTCCATTTCCTTTCTGGTATGACCTTGAATCCAGTCTGAAGTGCCGGGATGTGAGAGGCTAAAGAACACTTCTTTGCTTACAGAACTCCTACTCAATCTGGATTTTTCATTTAGACAGTCCTCTGCCTGCTGGACACAGAAAGAATCCATTATTGAATTAGACCGAGTTGTTAGAGGATGAAAGCTGTTTTTCCACTGGTTGTGGTGATGACTCTCATTGCTCTCTAGGGATGATTTCTCAAACAGTTCCGGACTCAGTGTACCAGATTTAAGCCATGAAGTTGAGTCTGAGGCCAGATGTTTGTCTTCATCACACTTCTGGTTATCGTGACTTAAAAACTCAGTTTTGTCGATCGTTTGTCCTGGGAAAAGATCCTGGACTGCATCACTTAGAAATTTCTGAGGCAAATTCTGATCAGCAGGGACAAACTGACTTCCAGAATAAAAGCTACAAAATCCAGTTTGACCAATTGTATTAATATCAAAATTGTAACTATGTTCAGGAGACAAGCTATCTTCAAGTGAATAACAACTTTCAAAACCTGGATCTGAAAAAAAGATGGGACTGTCATCCGAATGGGAGTTCTCCAACTGGCCAGAGTTTTGTAAATTTAGGGAGTCTACTTTAAGTTTGGGGATTTTTTCTTTAGGTTTTGTACTTCTGGGGGTTCGAGGTTTTCTTGGAGATGTTACTGATCGTGTTCGTTTAATTGTCTTGTTAGGCTCAAGGGAAACAGAAATATTTTTGTTTGGTTGATGTTTAGTAGATAATGGATCTTGCATAATATTTGCATTTTGTGCTTTCTGCTGTCTTTTCTGTAACAATTCTTTTAGAACTGCCAGTCCAGACTGTCCTTCACCAAATGCTGATGGTGTTGACACACTTTGATTTTTACACTGAGAAAGTGCTTTGGTTTGTGAAATTGCTTCTGCCAATGACCTCTGTCTTACCCTTTCAGGTTTAAAATTTGACATACCTAAAATAAAGCCCCTTTGTTTCTGCTCCCATGCTATTTGTTTGATTGGACTTCTCAAGGAAGTTACAAAGCAATTATTAGGCATCTGGCTTTCCTCTGAAGCTGCATTTCCTGGAGAACAAGTTTCGCTGTGTTTTGGCTGTTCTGCCATGCACACAATCTGCTGTGGACTGTCTTTGCAATGTAAAAAATTAGGGGCATACACCGGGTCAGCCTTTGATTCTAGGGAATTATGAGATTCATTTAACTTTCCAATGGATGACAAATAGTTCTTTTGTACATTTGCATTCTCTTCTGTCTTTGGAGACATTACACCTGAAGATATCTGTGTATTCTGTGCTACCTGAGACAAATGGTTGGAAAGGTCAAATATATTTTTTTGAATCAAGGTTGATTCCTTTAGAGTAAACATAGAACTTTGACTATGAGACCTCTGAACATTAATTTTTGAGATTCCAGGTCCCGAAGAATTACAAACAATGGATGAATGCAAATCATCTCGGGAACTGGGGAATGTCTGCAAATCTACAGGTTTCTTGCTTTCTAAGAAAGAAGAAAAGCAGCCGGATAAATTCTGTTGTGCATGAATTCCAGTGGGCTGGGGAGCAGAAATGGGATGATCCATAGCAGAGCCCATTAGTGACACATCTTTCTGTTTAAAAGGTAGTTGAGAGCCTCCAGAACTATTTGAGGTCTCTGACACAGTCTCATGTTTCAGCACAAACTTAACTTCAGCACCAGACTGAGATTTTATTTTTTCATCTTTAAGTGTTATGTGCTTTCTTGACGCACCTTTCTCATTTGTTTTTTGTTTCTGTTTTGCCCTCGGTTTCTTTTTTCCATCATCGGCTAGTTTATTTGTCTGATTTCGTTTGTTCCTCTTTTTAGTAACTGCAGAGGGATTAACAAGCTTTGTTTTGGATTTCTTTACCTGTGCTCTTGCTCGACTATTTTTTTCTATGCGGGAATTAACAGCCTTGCTATTATATGCATTAGGACCCTTAAAAATCATTGCTTCTTTATTTGCAGCAGCCATAATTTCTTCAGCTCTTGGATCTGTGGGAGACCAGCAGCGAGGTGGAGAGGAATTTATGGGACTTGTGCTTCTCTCAGAAAGAAAACCTAGTTTAGACATTACATCACTATAATTTAAGTCACAGTCTTCGGTTTCAGCATTGTAAGATGGTGAAGGAGGAGAAAGAATAGCATGTGACCGTTTTTTCCTAAAAGACAAAGTTCTTTTAATATTTTCACTATTTGTCCTTTGATGCTTACCAGTTTTTTTCTTAGCAGACTTATGTTTCGTTTTTCTTCTGTGACTTTTCTTTGGTGTTAGTGGATAAATGGGATATTTGGTTGCAGGGGAGTCAGGAACTTTTGGCCAAAAATCCTTCAAAGGTGCAAGCTTTTTATATAGTTCCATTTTTTCTTCTGTTAATATTACTTGTTTTTCTTTAGAATCTATTTTTCCTAGCTTCACAAGCATATTTTTTCTCCCTCTAAATCTATTAATAATAATATACTTTATGATGACAGGGGGCAGCTTTTTAGACATTTTTCTTCGTTTTCGAGATTTGAGAGTTCCATCTAAACTTTCACCAATTTCCATAGGATGAGGTAGGCTAATTTTTGAGTTGTGTGTTACAAAACTAGACTCACTATCTTCAGTCTCGTAATTTACCTTGCGTTTGGCTCTAAGTGTATATTTATTTCCATACAATCCAAAGGACTGCTCAGTTTCTAAGGTTCCATCTCCAAAGTGACAGTCTATAAAACTGTCTGCAGGTGTTTTATTTTCAAAAGTGCCACGGGTGACTTTAATTAAATCACTGGCCAATACATTATTCTTCTCAGAATTACTATTACAAGGATTATTTTGTATACAATTGTCTTTTGTGGATTCACTATCACTAGTTTTGGTAGAAGTCTCTTGATGACCTACAAGTTTCTTTTTATTCATTTTTAACCGGGACTGTTTATTACTGGGTTGTAGTTTGTATGTGACAGGAGAGAGTTTCTGTGGTCTACTGAGACAATTAGAAAGAACAACACTGGGAAAAAACATATAATGTGCTGCTTGCTGGCTGAGGTTTGGCTTTTCTGTTTTATGTTCTTGAAATTCTTCATATCTAATTTTAAGTTTATTTAGTCCGCTTTCATCAGCAATGCTATCAAGAGAATGTACCATATTTCTATTCTCCCCTGAGCATGAGAGCAATTCACAATTTTCTGTTAACGATGAAGGGAATAAACTATTCAGAGCTGTGCTGTTTCCTTTTTCATTTCCTTCACAAGATATTTTATTTTTTGAAAGATTTAAGTCAGAAAAGTTGAAAGAATTTTTGCTCAATGTACTTTCGCTAGTGTGACGGTTCATATGTATAAAAGGGGCATCCTTATCAATTTTTCTTATGTTTGTATACTTTCTACTTGGTGCTTGTCTTGTAACAGATGGAATATCTTCTTCATAATCAAAAACACTACTTGCACAGGAAGATACTGGGAGACTATCTTTCTTAGTACTTTCCTTATGAGAGTTTTCTGAATGGACAGTACTGCTTAAAGATCCAGGGTATTTCATAGAGTAAGTGCTTTCATTTGTAAAAGAAGCAGCTGAATGGTCTAGACCTTTTTCTATGCTGTTTGGCTGTGAAAGGTCTTCAATTATATCTTCCTTGTTCAAAACATGGGAAGAAAGGGCACTTGTGTGTTTACACTGAAAGGTAATCTTAGCAGAAGATGGGGGTTCTAACGTAGCAGCATCTTTGTGAAAGATGGAAGGTTTTACTGATAGCTTGCTTGTTGCAATCACAGAAGAGTGGGTTCTAGAATTTTCATTGTTCAATGGATTGTCTGAAAAGGGAGGGAAAAGAATTTCACTTCCACTCTTAATTTTAAAAATATTTTCCCATACCATGATACTATCACCACCAAAGAAATTATATGAAATTAAGTTTGTATGTTTAATGTGGTTATCTCAAGAAAATGATTATGTCTATCACTGGGTTAATGACTCAATCTAAATAAACAAGAGTTAGTTACATTTGATTATTAGTCATCATTTTAAACACACATTCTTTTGATCAGAAATAGATTATATTAATATTCAATGCCTTTTAGGAGAATAAGGGAAAAGATACTGTCACCTTGAAAAATTTTCACAAAATAATATTCTTTCTATTTTCACTTCAAATAAGATGAGCATATTTCTTAGTTTCTTATGCTAGTTAAATGTTAACGTTATAAACTGATTAAAATTTATGAAGCTTTAAATCAGTGATTAACAAATGTTATCCTCTTAAAAGTGAGAAAGAATCATATATCTATAATCTCTTGAAAGAAAAAATACTGGAGGACAAAAATACTTGAGGACAAAATACTGAAGGACAAGGTATAGCAGCTGATAGCCAATAAAAAATACTGGAGGAAAGACAATCTATTACAGTATTGTTACAGACTCAATCAGCTAACTATATAAGAAATGTAATTATAACTTCAAAATGAAATATATTTTAGCCTATAAATTATGAAATGCTTACAGCAGAAATGCTTACAGATTTGTTTACTTACCACTGTTTTCATCTGCAGTTCCATCTAACTGAGGTATAGAAAGATTGGCTAGAAACAAACTGTTATTACTCCATTCCATTTCTTCTTCTGAAGATGAATCATCTTCTTCGGTTGAGCTTCGATGGGTGTTTCGGCACAGTGATCTAGAGAATATGAAGATTCACTAGTGAGTATGATCATTAGGAAAAAGCATGTCAGTCTCAAATAATTTGCCTAATTTGATGCTATAGTAGTAACATTTAATAAAGAAGATCTGAAAATCACAACTGTAAAAAGAAAAGCAGCTTTAGTTTGCTTTAGTATCATGTTCTACAAAAACTTATTATAAATAGATTTTACAATCCCTTTGATATGAGCTAGAAGACACTATCATTCCCATACTCAAAGCTCTACAAAATCCTGGATCATATCTAATCATGTTCCTTTTTATATTTTCCCCTTCATCCTATCATTAGATATATACATATAACAGCTTAGGTGAGAGAGAACCCAGTAATTTCTAAAAAGGTGGCATCTGACATATTTTAAGAAGTCCCCATAAACACACAATCACTACATTATGAATTGGAAAAACAAAACAAAAAGGTGAGCAAAGCAGTATTCAGGTTAGGGCTGAAGGAAAAAGAGCAGGGATCAGGGAGGGGTCGGAAGCAGTGAAGGTGTGGAGTGAGTCCAGCAGTGGCTATAAAGTAGGGTCCTGAGTAATGCAGATAGACTGTTAAGTCCAGACGGATACTCTCTCTAAGTTTTAACTTACACAAATTAAATTTTTTTTTTACTAGATCCTAGCTTGATACTTCCCCTTTTATCTGGCTAGACAAACTTTCCAATTAATTTATTCTCTTGTTTAGAAAATTTGAAAATATCCCTTTATCATACATGGAACAGTTTCTCCATTAGGCCTTTCCAAAATCACAATTTGTGCTAAAATCATTCTTTTAAGAGCTGAAAGAGTTAGAGGTCATTTGGTCTAACTTCCTATCCAATGCAAAACCTTACTTATAACAGGTTTGACACAATCTCTATTTTTACATTCTCAGCATAAGGGGTTTACTGTCTCATATGGTAATCTTTTCCATTGTTAATGGCTCCAATTGTTAGTAATTTTCTTCCTATATTACACAAAAACCTTTCTTTCCAACTTCCATACAATCTTCCTGCTTTTGTCCTCTGGAGCCATATATAGCAGGTCTATGCCATTTTCCACATGATAACCTTTAAAATATTTGAAGTGATAAAATATTTATCACTTGCCCCATAATGCCTCTCTAATTAGACCAAACATTATCTATTTTTTTCTACTGTTCTTTAAAAGTGACATAATTCACAGATCCTTCAAGTTTTGTTCCTCTTCTTTCCCCTTACTTTCTCAGTATTCTTAAAATATGATACATTCTCAGGGCAGAATATAACATCCAATACACAAGTAAAATTAAATGACTCCTTTTCTAGACACTATATTTCTGTTATTTAATCTAATATACATTTATGAAATGTTTAGGTTTGTTTTCCCAAGGTTAACCTGCGCATAGTTTTCACAGAACTGGTCCAGTCAAAGAACAGACAAGCATTAATTAATCATGGGATAAAGTAAACCATGCCTATTATTTTAAACAGGCTGACACTACTGGTAACAAGTAGGTAGTAACTTTGTAAGAATTTTATACTGCATATTTGAATACATATCAGGTATAAAAGTATAAACTAAACAAGATATAATCTAAGAAAGTGTAGAAGAAATGCTAATGATACGATGAAGGTGAAATCTAGGGGTAATACCAAAATTACACAATGAAAATAAGAAATAAAACACGAAAAAAATGCAAATAAGAAAAAGTAAAATGCCACAAAATCAAATACAAGTATCAAATAGTCAACAAACTTTTCTAAAATATGAAAGAAGTAATCCAATTTATTATAAAAAGACTTACATAATCAAATAAATACTATAATTATTCTATTAATAAAATCCAAAATCTGTTAGGATAACAAAGTTACCCAAGGTATATAGCTGGTAGCCAATAATAAAATTCACCATTTTGGCAATCATACAATACTACAGACTGTGCTTCTAATAAAATAATATCCATGGCTTTCCCACAGAAACTGTTAACGCTCAGAATGAACTAAAGGTCTAGCTAGTCTATAATTGTGAAGCTAACTGATTGACCCTAAACATATCACTCTATACTTTGGCATCACTTATTTATTTTCAAGATATTTCTGAATCTATATTCTGTCATCCAATGAGTTACCAATGTCCAATATTTATGACCATTTCAATCCAATCTAGCATAATACTTGGTACACAGCAAGCATTTAAGTGGTTTTTGAAGGCAAAATCATGTAAATTCTCTGTGAACCCACCTAATCTGTCACTACTGCCATGTTTCCTTATCCACATGAATATTATGTACGACTTTGTTAAATGTCTGCCTGAAATTAAGACTCAATAAGGTTATTACATTCCCCTAAGTAACCATATTTAAAAGGGATATAAAGACAGTAGTGCATGGCTTAAATTCACAAAGCGTCCTAATATTCTCTGCTTCCCATACTAAGAGCCCACAAACTGTTAATTTAATTATCATAATTATTACCCCCTAGCAGAATAGGGCTGAACGCAAGGAGACCAGTTACAAAGTGAATCATAGTATTCTAGGTAAATAGGAAGGAAGGCCTAAACTAGTATAATACCTTGGGAAGAAAGGAATAGGAGTACAGAGCAGAGGCTGTGGAATCAGAACTGAATGATAGGGCTTAAGGAAAAGAGATAAGGATTTAAAGGAAGGCAAACCAAATACGACACTGAAATTGTAAATTTCTAGAAGCTGAGGCAGAAAGTGGCATCATTACAGAAATAAGGAACACAGAAGCAGGAACAAAACCATGTTATAGCATTCATCTAGGCTTGCCCATGCTCCAAAGGAAGTTGATGGGATTGAGGCATTTCCCAATAGGATATTTCATGAAAAGATTTATAAAGTTTATAGAAAAATAAAATGCACAAAACAATTTATAGAACAGCCACAAAGATTATGAAATATTAGCAAAAGACATTTGATGACACTGTTGAGAGTCAAATTGATTCTGTCTGGAGTAGGTAAAATCAGGTATTCAAAGGTCAAGGAACTGATTCTTCAAAGGATTTATCACTGGACATCAAAGGGAACTGAGTATGTGAAACTAGGAAGGAAGTATGAAATATTTTGCACATTTGGAATTTTCTACTCATAGAATGAAAATGGAATCTTTGTTGGAGCATACTTAAAAGAGAGGGTTCTGATTTATCCCAAATAACAGGAAAAGGGATTAGAAATTTTATTTTTTTTATATTAGGTAGTGTTGAGAAACTAGAGAAATATTACATATATACATAATATGTATGTATATATGTGATGTATAAACAGGGGGTGCGAAAAAATGTATACAAGCGGACACTTTGGTCAACATTGCTCAAGCAGTAATTTGCCATCATCAGAAGTGTCTGGACACTGATGGGAACTGCTTTGAGCACCTCTTGTAATTGCAGAAGTCAAATGTGACTTGTATTTATCTTTTGTTATCTGTATATATTGAGTATTACAATGTTAATACAGTTTTCCTTTCTTAAAATGTGAATACATATTTTTGGCACCCTCTGTGTACGTGTGTGTGCGCGTGTGTGTGTGTGTGTGTGTGTGTGTGTGTGTGTGAGAATATAATACATGGATTAACCTCTTTCACTTTTCAACAATGGCTTTGGGGAGGTGAAAATTTAAAGCACAGACTTTAGAAGTTTTAGTATTGCCTACATAAGTTTAAAGGAGAGGCATACTCAGTGTCAGACTCAGAGGCCTAATTTTTTCTACACACAAAGCATACAGCTCAGGGGCAGACTCAAACCAATCAAGCTCACAAAATACTGATTTAGAAAACGACAGTGCCATCTTATTCAATTACCTTGAGAAATGAACCAGAATACCAGTGTCTGCTTCTGAGACTCATTTATTTACTTATTTTTAATATTTAAATCATTCAGTCTAGTCAGAAATAGAAGCCATTCCTTGTTTTTAAGTTGACTCCACAACTGTTGCTCCAACCCATAATAGTTTAACTCTCAGAGGGCATTCTGTTTTTCCAAGTTCCAGGATACTGAGGCACGTCTAATTTTGCCCCATTTATTATCCACACATATTAATACTATATATATAAATAGACGATTTCTAAAAGTTAGGTTTGTGGGGAAGCGGGGACTGGAAGAAGGTGGTCAAAAGGTACAAACTTCCAGCTATAAGGTAAGTCAGTCCTAGGGGTGTAACATACAACATGATGACTACAGTTACCACTGCTATAGGATATATTAAAGTAACGGAAATAACGAAAGTTACCTCTTTTTGGCACAATGCTCTTCAATATTGCTGTCCCATCTCTGAGACATAATCAAACTAAGCTCCATTTCTTCTTTTTCAATCTGTGGTTCATTTTCTTCATCATCACTATTTTGGGGATTTTTAGTGTTTCCAAAGGAACAACATGGTGATGACATCCTATTTCTTTCCCTCTGATATCCATCATTTTCCAAACCAGCAAGAAGATGTACCAGAGCCTCATCAGGACTACTGTCCACTATAAAACAAGTGAAGCATCACCAACGAATATCTTAAGTTTTCTAAATAATTCAACAATTCAGATCAATTATATATAACAACAAAATCATAGCCGCTGGCACATGCTGAAACAATACAGCTGGTACAAAGACTTATATGTGTTAATGTAGCTCTTTCATCAAAGTGTTATCCTTGGACCATTTGCATTACAATGATTTTGTGTCCTTATTAAAAAGAAGATTCCCAGACACCATCCCTTATCTATTGTATCAGAATTTCTGAGGTAGGACCTCATTTGCAAGCTGCCCAAGCTCTTACTGCACAAATAAGCTTGAGGAGCACTAAACCAATATAGCCACAAGTGTTCAACACTACGAGTATATATAAAATATATAATAAATATATGAATCAATGCTAAGAAAATGCCTTCGAAACAATACATGTGAACACCTTATCCCTTACTAAAGCTTTATTTAGCTCACAGGATAGTCAAACAAAACCTGTAGCTAAATAACACAAGAGAGCTTTAAAAGTAGTTAATGGTATTACTTAAAACACCTTGAAGACCACAATGAGATACCACTTCATATGCACTAGGGTTGCTAAAATCAAAGACATAATAACAAGTGCTGGTAAAGATGTGAAGGAATTGGCAAACTCAAACTTTGCTGGTCAGAATGTAAAATGATGCAGCTGCTTTGGAAAAAATTTTGGCAGTTGCTCCAAATGTTAAACATAGAGTGTTACAATATGACCCAGCAATTCCACTCTTAGGTATATACCCAAGAAAACTGAAAACATGTCCTCACAAAAACCTACACATGAATAATCATGGCAGCATTATTCATAATAGACAAAAAAGTAGAAACAACCCCAATATCCATCAACTGAAGAATGGATAAATGAAATATGGCATAATGGAATCATGAATTATTCAGCAGTAAAAAAGGAATAAAGTATGATACATGCTACAACATGGATGAGCCTTAAAAACACTATGCTAAGTAAAAGATGACAGAAAAAAAAGGTTACAAGATGCCTTTTTTTTAGAGGGCAATGTCTCTGGCCCTCATATGTGGGATTCGAACCGGGGCCACTGGCGTCCCAAGCCAGCTCTTAACCACCACGCCACTCGGCTGGCCCCATGATTCCTTTTTATATGAAATGCCCCAAATAGGTTAATCAAGAGAAAATAGGTTAGTGGTTGCTAGGGGCTGAGAGGAGGGAAAAAAAGGGGAGTGAGTGCGTATGCGTAAGGAATTTCTTTTTGAGGTGATGAAAATGTCCTGGAATTAGATGGATGTGATGGTCACATATCTCCATGAATATACTAAAAATCACTGAACTGTACATGTTGGGAGGTGAAATTTATGGCATGAATGATATCTCAATAAAAGATATTAAAATAATTGTGAAGATGATCTGTTCAATCTAGAACACAATCTTTTTCTCTGTAACATGAGATAATGTATTCCCCATTTATTAAAATATCACCTTTCAGGTTTTCTTTGTTGACATTAAAGAAATTGATTCAGTCATGCTACCAGATATAAGACAAAAATGTAGACATTTGCTTATAAGGGCCATTTTGGTCAAAACCCATTTCTTAAACCTAGAATTACAGTACGTTTTATATGTCCTACCTCTTAAAAAAATTAGTATTAGCAAATGATATTGTAGATATCTGACTAGAGCTTTGACTAACATTGAGACTGCATTTTGCAAATCTGGGCAAAGTGAAATTATATCTGCTGATGACACATTATGTTTCTCTAATGTAATGAAATAAGGATATGCCTCTCTCTCTTTTTCAATTCCTTTACTTTCTCTGTTTATTTTTAACTGTTTATTTTTTATAATTTAGGGTCATAGAGACATATGTGTGTGTGTGTGTGTGTGTACATACACACACACACACATATTTTTTTCAGATGGAGAAATAAAACATTTTAGATTTAAACTTCAAATTAATTTTTTTTAAATTCATGTTTATTGGGGTGACTACTGTTACCAAAGTTACATAGATTTCAGGCGTACAATTCTGTAATACATTATCTATATATCACATTGTATGTTCAAATTAATTTTTAATGTGGTCTTTGGATCATTTCTTTATGCATATGCCATTCACTTAAAAAAGAAAAATGTTCCCTACCTACTCCTGTCTAAAATGTTCTTGAAATATGACTGTGCTTTTGTCCTTAATCAGTCAATTTGTGTTCCATTTAAAGATAATGTAGGTAACAGAGAAAGGGCCCTGTAGAGAGCTACGATCACATTTGATGCTATATCTTATGTGATGCAATAAGAATGAATAAATAGAAAACGAGCAAGGAAGAAAACATAAAATCACTATACTAAGCAAAATAAGAGGCATGAAGTTCAACGATACTTCACATTTTGCAATAAAATTTTAAATACATTTTTGAAAAAGATGTCATTTAAATTATTGAAATGAAAACTAGCAAATGACATGTAGAGATGCAAAGACACTCAGAAATAATTGTCATGGTCTACACTAGTCAAAAATTAACTGCTTAAAAGGAATTGTCCAGGGAAATTTCTGATACTCACCAAAAAAAATAAAAAGTCAATTATAGTATTTATTTTATTAATATACTTAAATTTGGAGAATTTTAATTCAAAATAAGCACATTCTCCCCCTAAAGCAATATGGTTTTCCTGCAATCAAAGTGAAGTTTAAAAAAAAAAAAAAAGTCATTATTTTCTTTCACAAAGTTTTTTAGAAAAAGCTGTGCAGAAAATAAAAAACAAAGCTACCTCATTTAATGCAAGGTTTCATTTTAATAGTAAGTAAAGATTTATTGAGCATGCAACATTAACCTCCTCAAATAAAAGGGAAAAAAAAAACCCTCTTCACATATGAACTTCCACTGATTTAAAACACTGAAAATTTATGGGTACAATTGTTACTTACAGAAAACTGGTGACTCACTCAGTCTTTGGGTCAAAGGCTGAAAAGTCTGACTAGATTCCATGAGGTTCAAAATTGCTTCTTCATTAATAAGAGCTTCCTCCACTTTGTGTCTCATTTGACCTTAAGATGATAAAGAATACATAAACATTAAAGCAATGGCCTAAATTTGTTTAGAATTTGTGTAAATTAGGACACATTACAAAGTAAATCTATTTAAAATTTTGAAGTGTTAGTGGTGTATGTTAAATAAAAACATAATAAAACTTAATGAAAGTCACAGGAATATTGAAGCAGTCACATAGGGGTAATTTAAAAACAATATACCTTGAATCTGTGAATCACTAAACATTTACAATCTCTTTAGCCTTTTCACTCCTACCTCGTTTGTACAGTTATATTACTCTGATTAAAAATCACTGCACATTAAAATATACAATGGGAAAAGAAAAGACAGATTGTCTCATTTGAATAATAAAATTCTTCATTCTCTATGGCTTAAAATTACAAATAATTTCATTTTACAATAATTTTATATTTCTCAGAAAGTTTTTATTTCATGATCTAAAACTGTAAGTCTTTCAACATGTGATTTTAATAGAAATTCTAATGTACAGAGGGGATTAAATAGTTTTAGGAACAAAGATAAAATGAGTAGGGAAAAAAAGGCTGAATGGCAAAAAAAATGGCAGGCAGTTATAACAGCTAACTGCGAAACAGTTCTATTTTCTGTTTCTAGTGTTCAGACTTAAAACTAAGTGCTTTCAGTTTTTAAAAGAGTTAAAAGCTACAGAACTTTTTTTTTTTTTAACACATCCTAGGACACAGTGTATAATCAAAGCAAACAAACAAACAAACTGTGAAAAATAACTCATCCCCAAAACAAGACAATTGAGAGGATCAGTAAAAATAAAAGCTGGTTCTCTGCATCTAATAACATAATAGACGAGACTGGCAAGAATGATCAAAATAAAACAGAAGGCATAAATAAAATGTTAGAAATAAAAGGGGAAATACCAAAAAGTAAAACAAATGTTAAATACTATAAATAGTTTTATAAGAAAAACAAGGAAAAGTCAGATCAAGTGGATAATTTCTTAGGAAAATTATGACATAAAACCCAACTCAAACAGAAATAGAAGCTTAAGTACACCTATAATTGTCATCACACTTGCCTGTCTGCCCTCATGCACAGATCATTACTTCAATATTATGCTTACTTTACTTTGTGTTTCCCCACTTGGCGCCAAAAGATGGCTGGTTAGTCAATGATGGGTAAGATTCCTCCCTTAGGGAGGGACAACCTAAGCTAGGCACAGTCACATGGGAGCCATGGGAGGAATCATGGAAAAAGGGGCGTAGTAGACCCCTTGCTTCAGGTTCTGGCAGCCTGCATGTGAAATGACCTATTGATGTGATAATATCTGTCCTCCATGCATTCTTATCAGTAAGCCTCAGCAGAGGAAATATCTGTCTCTTAAGAGGTGCATGACAATACCTTCAGGTAATGGCAGCTTGCAAGCATGGGAGATTAGGCCCAGAGATTAATTCTTGGGTGTGAGACTCACAGACGGTGGAAGCTACATTGACCTTTTCTTATTTGTAAGATAATAAAAGGAGTAGTCAGGCCATACTCGGGGTTCTCAGTCCACGAGGCTGAAGTCCCCTGGCCCTAGCTGTATTTTTCTTTCTTATTTTGTGTCGCTTTCTTTCTTAACTTTGCGCCGTCCCTTCTCCACTCCCACTGCTCTGTCATGCGGGATGTGACATATGATCATGAAAATTGAATTAGTAGTTTAAAATCCATTCTCTTTACCTACCACACCCCACACACAGAAAAACAGAAAAAATCTGGATGGTTTTACAGTGACATCTATCACATCTCCAAGAAATATATTATACCAATCTAATAAAAACTGTTGAAAAAGAAGGAAAGCTCCACAACTTATTTAATGGGGCAAACTGTGAATCTTTCTTGATTATTCAAATTAAGTTAAAATTCTAAACAAAATATTAGCAAAGTAGATATACCAATACTTAAAAAAAATACCACATGTGACAATGAGGGGTTTATTTCAGGAGTGCAAGACTAATTTAAGAGAAAATAAAAATTATTTAAATACCACATTAACAGTAAAAGAGAAAAACTGTGATTATTTCAATAAATTCAGAAAAGAATATTTGGTAAAATTTAATTTAATACACATTCATGACTTGAAAACACCCAAACTTTTTAGGAAACTTTAAGAAATAGAAGTGATATTAACCTAATTACAGTTTATCTACCCATATCCTGCAGTAAATTTCATACTTCATGATGAAACATTAAAAGCATTCTCTTCAAAGCCAAGAAAAAGACTATTGCCATTTCTACTTAACATTATCCTGGAGTTCTTAAGCAGTGCATTAACACATTAAAAAAAATGTATGAGGATGGGAAAAGAATAAAATTGATATTTGCTGATGATAACTCCATACACAGAAAATTCAATGGAAAAGACATATAAATTATAAGCACTTAAGAAAAGTTGCTGAATATAAGACTGATATACAAAGGGTCAGTTAAGTTCCTAAATAAGCAGCAGTTATTAGATGTAATTTTTGAAAGATAAAATTTACTGAAATAATCATAAGACACCTAGAATATATCTAAACAAAAGATACAAAAATTATTTTACAAAGAAAATTGTAAAACTTGACTGACAGATATGAAAGAACACCAAATACAATGAGAACTATCTTCATAGATGAGATGATATGATATAAAGATTTAAAATGCTCTTAAATTGGCCTATAAATTCATTGAATTCCTAATAAAATCTCAACAGGGTTCTTCCCAAGAATGAAACAATGGGATCCTAAAATTAACACAGGAGAGCTCCCTTCCCTTCCCTTCCCTTCCCTTCCCTTCCCTTCCCTTCCCTTCCTTTCCCTTTCTTTCTTTCTTTCTTTCTTTCTTTCTTTCTTTCTTTCTTTCTTTCTTTCTTTCTTTCTTTCTTTCTTTCTTTCTCTCTCTCTCTCTCTCTTTCTTTCTTTCTTTCTTTCTTTCTTTCTTTCTTTCTTTCTTTTTCTTTCTTTCTTTCTTTTTTTTTTTTTGAGCTGAGCCATCCTGCTACCTGTTGGTAGCTCAGTGGCTGCTCAGCTCGGGCTGGGCATCGAACTGCTGTTGCTCAGAGCTCAGCTCGCACTCTTGAGCAAGCTCTTAACCAACTGAGCCACTCGATTGGCCCCTAGGAGAGCTTTCTTAAAAGATCAAGAGCAGATAAGACAATTTTGAAGCCTGATAAGATAAGGGAAGACCCATCCTTGATGTACACCAATACTTATAAAGCAACAATAATTACAACAGTATATTAACATAGGGGAACATGACTGCGGTGGGTGGAATTGAGTGGGAAAAAAAACTTTTCAATAAATATATTAGAACAATTAGGTATGTCTATACAGAAAAAACAGATATAATTAGATCCTAATTGTAAGCACACGTAAGCCTTAAGGATGAAAACTTTCAGTATATCAGGGTAGGGAAGGACTCATAAACCAGGTATGAAAATGAAACCATAAAGGAAAAAAAACCATAAAGGAAAAAAAAAAAGATTGTTAAATTCAACATCAAAACTGAAGACATGCAAAACACCTAAAACTTTCAGTATATCAGGGTAGGGAAGGACTCATAAACCAGGTATGAAACTGAAGACATGCAAAACACCTAAAACTTTCAGTATATCAGGGTAGGGAAGGACTCATAAACCAGGTATGAAAATGAAACCATAAAGGAAAAAAAACCATAAAGGAAAAAAAAAAGATTGTTAAATTCAACATCAAAACTGAAGACATGCAAAACACCTAAAAAAATAAAAAATAAATAAAGAACAAAGAACGATGGAAAAGAAAGCTAAAAAAATATTTTTTGAAGACTTCTAAAGTACAAGTCTAGACGGGGAAACAATATATGTATAATACATATAACTGACAAAGGCTTATTATCAAGAAAATATTAACAACTCCTATGAAAGAAAAGATTAATGACCTAATAGAAAATGAGCAAAGAACATAAATAAGCAATTCTCAGATAAAGAAACCCAAATGCTCAAACTTAATAGTAATTAGGAAATACAGATTAAACTGGAGATACCATTTCAAAGAATCAGAATGGCAACAAGTTTTTACATCTGATACTATCAAATGTTGTAGAGGATGTAGGGAAACATAAGCTCTAATATATTGTGAGAATATAAACTTAGGCACAATCATTTCATAGAACAATTTTGTAATACTGGCATTACTACTATAATGTGATATTTTTATTACTAACATATCTCAAAATCGGAAATTAAGCACTATAAATAACAGGGCTGATAGAAAAATAAAATGGTTAGGGCAAAATTTATGCTACTTTGAAACCAGAGCACTAACAAAATCAATAATTGGTACCTGGGGAGATAATTCTGATCAGTCTTCAGGAAGGCAGCTCAGTGTAGCTGGAGGCTGTCACAGTGGATATTAAAAATGTGCAGAAAATAATAGTATGGAAATGCTGGGTACATTTTGATTAGAGTGCAGCTGGCAGATGCTAAGACAAAGCAAATGGAAGCAGAGCTCTGAGCTAGTAGGCTGCCATAAAGGTGAGCTCAGGAGGTGGTGCAACTTGCCATGAGTCAGAGATGGCTCAATGCTGGGATGCAACTCTTAGGGACGGGGGAAGCCCTGGGTGTGGGTGCTCATTTTCAGTTGCTGCTGTTGTTTAATACAGTTAAAAGAGCCCCTGCTGCCAATGCGGCAGTGAAAAGAGGGCTTCTCCTTTCATGCTGAAGGCTGCAATTCTATTCCTGCTAGTCTGGCTCCCCTTGCCCAGAAAAATTGCATATGAAACAACATGACTTCTGAATAAAACTTTCATTATTCTCTTATTTCTCAATCACGTATAAGCTAATTGCAATACAGAAACCCTGCTAGTACAGATGCTATCTAGGCAGAGTACAATACATATAACTTAAGACCCAGCAAATTACACTTTTATGTACCTTCTGTGGAGAAATTCCTGCACATAGCCACAAGGTAACAGATGTAACATTGTTATTAACAGTGCAAAAGTGAAAACCATCTAATAGTTGCAGAGAAACAGATAAACTTAAACAAATAAACTCCATTTTAGACTTAAAATGGAGTACTAATCAGCAGCTAAAAGCAATGACTTAGAAACATGTGAACAAAGATAGATTTCCAAGTTATAATGTTGACATAAAAATACCCAACATCATTAGTAATGAGGGAAATGATAATTAAATCCATAATGAGATGCCATTTCACACCCACTAGGATACTATATAAAAAAGACAGATAATAAGGGGGCCGGCCTACTGGCTCAGTTGGTTAAGATCTGAGCAACAGGGTTGCCGGTTCGATTCCCACATGGGCCAGTGAGCTGCGCCCGAGCTGAGCTGTCGCTGAGCTGCAGCTAAAACAAACAAAAAACTAAACAACAACAACAACAAAAAGACAGATAATAACAAGCGTTAGTGAGGATGTGGGATACTGGAACCCTCACATATTACTGGTGGGAATATAAAACTATACACTCACTTTGCACAAAAGTTTGGTAGTTTACTAAAATATTAAACACAAATTTACCAAATGACCCAGCAATTCTACTCCTTGGTCTCCACTCAAGAGAAATGAAAATACATATCCACATTAAAAACTTATACACAAATGTTCATAGCATTAAGAGGCAAAAAGTGAAAACAACTTAAATTTCCCAACTGATGAATAAATTGACAAAATACAGTACATCCATACAATGGAATACTATTCAGCCTTAAAAAGGAATGGAATACTGATAGGTACTGATAGATATAATATGGATGAACCTGGAAATATTATGCTAAGTGAAAGAAGCAAGACACAAAAGATCACGTTATATGATTTCATTTATATGATATATCCAGAAAAAGGCAAATCTTGAGAGACAAGAAAAAGTAGATTAGTGGTTAATTGGGGGTGGAGGTGAGAACAGGTATGACTACAAATGGACATAAGGAATCTTTTGAGGTGAAGAAAATGTTCTAAAACTGAATTATGGAGATGTTTGCAGAACTCTGTAAATTTAATATAAATCACTGAATTATACACTTAAAGTGAGTGCATTTTATGTTATGTAAATTATACCTCAAATTGTTAAAAAATATAATGTTGAATGAAAAAAAGCAAGTTGTTTAATCTATGCCAAGTAGGACACCACTTATGTAAAATTTAAAACCTAAAATAACAGTATATGTTGTAGACATACATATATAAGAAAATATAAAATTATATATGGTAACAGTTTGCCCCAATTTCAGAATAGTGCTCACCTCTAGAGATGAAGAACAGGGAAAGCAATGGGAGAGATATTTTTGCTACATCAATGATATTTATTTCTCAGCGGGGAAAAGAAAAAAAAAACTTAGCAAGCTCAACCAATACAAATTACCTTAGTGCTAGACATACAGAAGTCTTATGGTATCAACCTGAAAAGAAAACCTCACCTTTGCTCAACTCTGTGTCTTTGTGGACTTCCACCATATTAGCCGGTGTACACTGAAGAATTTCAGGAGACAAAACCTCTGAGTGCAATGTTAACTCCGCAGAGAACTCCTGGGATCCATCGCTGTAGCCCACAGATCCTGATAACGTTCTGCTTAATTAAAACATATCCTTTATAAACAAACTAGATAACACGGCAGTGAAATAGTTCTGAGATTTATAATAAATAATCACTTACACAGAGAAATCATTCTGTTTCAGAATTTCCTGTAGTCTCTTCTGAAATTTTTTTTCACTTTCTGTTGCTGACACACACCTGCGATCTTTGAATTTTAAAAATGCATTAAAAAGATGTAGATAACAAATGAATGAAATATTTTCTTTTCTCCTAGAGTAGCTTTTAAAATAGTAGCAATTTCCTATCCTTCTCTTGACACATATACCACCACCTAAAAGCAGTTCTAGTGTATAAAATCAAACAAAAGAGAAACTGATTGGTTACTGAAGCTATAAAATTAAGCACTTAAAGTCAGTTCAAGTTACATAACTTAAATCTAATACAGAAAAACATTGTTCTCTACCTATACACTCTGAACATAGATATTATCCCCTTATCAAATACAGTATTTCTACTTTAAAAGGCATTCAAAATTTATCAAAGCATTTTTAATGTGTAAGACACTGTAATAAAAATTTTAAACTTTAATTGGACTTCAATATAGGCTTACTACTGTATTTGAAATACAGTAGTCTTTTGAATTATGTCTTTCATACTTTTACTTTCATGTTCGTATTTTCATTGTGTTCATAACATTTACTTAAGCCCCCTCATATTCCTTTTTAATGTAGCAGGGTTTATAATAAATGAGTGTTTTCTTCAGAGCTGTATAAGATAATCAAAGTGAGAGTTTTTATGACATATCCAGAAAATAATTTGGGGGCAGCTTTTTCAAAGCTTTAGGAATTACACACTGTGTTTCTAAGTTGAGATTTCATGATCTTCTATGAGTAATCTATAGCTCATTTGGAAATACAGAAGGTTAGAGCATACTAGAGAACGAAAAAGGAGCAAAAATGTGGGACAAGAAGATAAAGTATGGTGAAAACCAAAGACAATGAAGATGACAGTTTCTTATCAGAAGACAATGAGTGACACTTAGAGGTAAAGAAATGCTGGTTCAGAGCAGAGTAAAAAAAAAAATATATATATATATATATAAATTAAAGGTAATTTGAAAAGTAAAACCTAAGGTCAAGGTAAAAACTCAATGCCTTAACGTTTCTATTAAAATATCTTGTTTTAAAAAGTCTTTAAAGTGCTATTTGGTTTATACCTTGTGATTCAGGTTGGCTAATCTGGGAAGTTTCATTTCTGTTTCTTCGCCGTTGCTTTTCATCTTCCCATATGGCCTGTAGACCAGGGTTTCCACCAATTTGAGCTGTAATCACAACAATACTTCACTACTACAAGGTCAAAGTGAAAAGTACTTGCTTAAAAAAAGAAATCCACACTTTAAAAAAAATAAATACTACTTCTTAAGAAAAACACTTACCTACTTTGTATAACAAAGCAGACCAACTATCTCAACATACATTCTTCTTTTAGTTTTTATTATTAGTTTCAGATGTACAAAAAAACATAGTGAATAGACATTTACACCCCTCACGAAGTGATCACCCCAAGTCTCCTACCCCTCTGATGATGTACACAGCTATTACAATACCACTGATTATATTCCTCCCTATGCTGTACTTTACATTCTGTGACAACATATTTTTTAAATTGTAGTTGACATTCAATATTATAACCTACATTTCTTAATGCCACTCCTTTTTGAGTTTTCTTCCCAGTGGTTCCCCAAAAACCACCAAATGAATGAGATTCAAACATGTGATGATAGCTAATAGACCTAAGACTCCCCTCCCTGATATATAACCTGAAAATTAAAAAATTAAAAGTCAGAGTATATTAAATTTTTTAATACTAGCTCATTTATTTAGTGTTATACTTACTTTAGGTTCATGACTATGCAAACATACTCATATGAATGAAAATACAAATGAAAAAAATGACTATCTCACCAGAGGTACAGAAGCAATCTTCCTAACATTTTGCATCCTCCTTCTATAATATCTTACTTTCCTAGTAATGTTTTCTTCCCTAGTTTTTCCATTCTACTTTGGTCATTAATTTTTAAAAATAAAAACATGTATTAAGAATAATTGTGTATATACCTTCAATGTCCAGCCGATTTAAGATATCAGCAGCTACAGCATCCACTTCTAATTCACATGTACTCTGTGGTTTAACATCTTCCAGTATTAAAGAGCTGAATTAAAAATATATTAAAAAAAAAACAATAATTATGTAAGAGCAAATTTTCTGAAGATTTTTCTTATACAATTTTTCATGTTTAGGTGGCAAGCAGAAAAGCCAGTGATATATAATCCACAATTATTCATGACATAATTGATTCTGTGTATATACACATAAAAAATGAAAAACAGGAAGAGAAAAATACAAAAATACCTATTATATTGACAACTCTATTGAGATCCTTTCACAGTACATTCTACATATTTTGGCTCATTATATTTTATATATAAGGGATGTACAATGTTTTAGCATGTGGGTCATATCCAGGATAGAATGGAATAAGATAACAGAGGGACAACTGAGACATGGATAAAAAAACCATACACATATGCAATCATTTGCCCAGAGGCATCTTTCTCAGCAATCATAGATAAAATGAGGAGGGAATATGTAACCAGAGCTGAAGGGAGGTGAGCATACTAAATAATAGTGTTCTCCTTGTCCCCAACTGCTGCTGAGCTGGAGAACGCTTTTAAAATTCTCAATAACAACAGAATTGAGAAACCACATGTGTTCAACAGTGGGATCGTAAGTGGTGACAGCACAAGGTCATTAATTTTTATGAGAACTACAGAGGGTTGTTCCCACTAATGCTCTTTGACTCAAACGTATTTTGTTTCTCATCAGAGCCACAAAAAAAGAAAGATTAGGAAACCACATAACTGTTCCTACTTCATACAATGAACATGCATCATCTAGGGTGAATCCCAGTTGACTCATCCCAAAATTTAGATATCTGTCAATATGGACATCAAATGAAAAGGAGAGAACCATGATTTTACCAGAAATTGGGTAATGGCAGATTTCGTTAACACTTTTATTTGAAACACTTTTAATGTTTCAAGAGAAACATATTAGCAAAACCTCCTTTTCCTTTGTCTATCCCCAAGGAAATTTTGATGGAATGTTAGAAATTAATTTGTTAAACCACAGAATTTTTACAATTCAAATAAATATACATGTATACATATATGTATACATGTATTGGGTTGTGGGAAAAGTCATGACGTACTTTTGCAACGAAAGACAGAAAAATACGTCATGACTTTTCCGACAACCCAATAGAAACACACACACACACACACACACACACACACACACACACACACACACTTTTTTACCACTGATAAAGAAGAAACACATTAGTCAACCTCTCACAATATATCCCTTTCACTTCAGAAAAAATAATTCTCAAGGTAATCTGTCTTCTTTATTCATGTAATTTAACAAAATCTGTTTTGCTATGAAATGAATTGCCAAATAAAATAGTTTATGGTCAACAATTTTCTCCTTATACTAAAAAGCTTCATGATTTTTGGGAAGAATTATATTATAAATTTAAAGGGTGTATTTCCTAGGAGTAGCATATTTGTGACAAAGGAGGGAAATGATAACATCAAAAAAATACAATCTTGGGCCAGCTGAGTGGCTCAGCTGGTTAAGAGCGCGAGCTTTGAGCAACAGGGTCGCTGGTTCGATTCCCACATGGGTTAGTGAGCTGCACCCAAGCTGAGCTGCCGCTAAGCTGCCAGCAGGTGGTAGGATGAGTCAACTGGTGAGAGCCCATACTCCTAGCAACAAGGTTGCTGGTTCGACTCCTGCATGGGATGGTGGGCTACGCCCTCCACCACTAAGATTGAACACAGCACCTTGAGATGAGCAGCTATGAGCTGCCGATGGGAGGCTGGATGGTGACTGGACTTGGACGCTGGGCTAGCTGCACCCTCCACAACTAAGATTGAAGGACAACAACTTGGCTGTTCCCTTTCCCCAATAAAATCTTTAAAAACAAAAGAGGATTTCTCAAAAAAAAAAAAAAAATACAATCTCATAGTAGAAATTTATGACTATTTCTTGCCTTTATTACCAAACTACTTCAGATATTCAGGGCTGGTGTTCCTAGGGAAAGGAAGTAGTTTTCAGAACTAAAAATTTGTTTCCAGTAAATAGAAAAAGTGTGAGTGAAAACTTTGAGTCAGCAAGTATATGCAGACCACTCATTTTAGTCATGAAAGGTAGATAAAAGATACGATGGTAGACAATTGTGCCTCTCTGAACATTTCTGTGCAAAGCTTAACAACACAGGATTATTTTGAATCACTGAGGGTGGAGCTCAGATATCTATAATTTAAAAAATGTCTTCAGATCATTCTGATGGGCAGCCAGGGCTGAGATTACACTGCAGTAGACTCACAACTTTTGTGGATTCAACACTACGGCAAATGACCCTGAAGGTCCATGATGTGTGGTAATTTATATGAGCTAGCAAGTAAGGATAGTGGAGCTGCTAACTCAGCAGTCTCATCTTATTACGAATTCGTTGCTCTCTATTTGTTATGGCCCTTGTAATAATGTTTGTGATGGGATGTAAAACATTTTTTTGTTAAAAAAGGTACCCAGAAGAAGGTGCTAGCACTGGGGACAGAAATGAGACCAATAAAATCTGAGAGTATTGATCTACAGCAAAATTTTTTAACATTACATTATTTGTACTTCATTAAAGTATGGATTTTCATGTTGTGTACAATATAAGCATCCCCCAAATACAAAATACAGGATAATCTGAGACAAAGATATATAGCTATCCTATATTTATTTTGAATTCCAATTCTGAACACCTTGTCTAATTTTACTGGTTTGTCTAGTCATATCTTTGTTCATAATTTGTCAATTTTTAAAAGTAATAAAATAGGCTCCTTAACAACATTCTAAAATTCAAACTTTTCATTATAATACATAGTGTTTCCCTAAACTTATTCCTAACTAGTGAAGCTTTACTACAGTCTTATAACCTAACCAGAAAGATGTCTGTTCAAAAAAGGCTTGAAATAGAAATAAACTTTGACTTTAAATGAGCATGCAAAGAACAAGTTACGAAGTGCCAGAACTTTGAAAACCAAGTGATGTAGTTAGTGCACAGGTAAAATCCTTGGGTCAAGTTGATTTGCTCCAACTTTAGAGATAGAGGGACTATATCACAGGTTTAAAACATGAGAAAAGTAGCTTTTGGTCATTTTGCTCTGGACTGTTTAGAACTTGAATTTGATGCAGTAAATACAATTCTCTCTAAATTTAATACCATTTCAACATGATTATAAAAACAATTCTACTGCGACAAAGAAGGAACCAAGGGCCAGCCGAGTGGCGCGGTGGTTAAGCCAGCGGCTCCAGTTTGGTCCCACATATGAGGGCCAGTGACACTGCCCTCAAAAAAAATAAAAAATAAATAAAATAAAAAGAAAAAAAAAGGTATGGCAAATTATTGTCCATACCACTTTGAAGTCTTATAAATCTCATTCTGGCATTACACTTCAATCACAAAACAATGTGTTTCTATCATTAATTAGTGAGATTCTTTCTTAATTTTAGGTATTAAAAAAGCCCACGTAATTCTATAATATGAAAATTCTGTCAAGTACATATCAGGATCCTAAACTACATAAATTAAACTCTAAACAAATATTTTATGAGCTTATCTTCAGCTGATTAATAAATTCACATTTTTTTTTTCATGAAATAGAAAATAAAAGTCATTTAAACTAAGCACTTCTTTCACCTTGCACACCTCATAAAAAATAGCTGCTTAAACAGCATCAGGTAACATATGTATAGTAAAAAGAGAAGAAAACTATCACCACACTGCCAATATCCAACTCATCAATAAAAGGACTGATAAAGCTTAGGCAACACTTTGTGGTATAAAACAGAAATCCTCCTGAGTTCCATGTAGACGAAGCTATATTATTAATAATTTTTATAGGTAGTGATTACATATCTCCTTTATGGTAGGAAAATCTAAATATTTAGAATATGTTAGCTCTCCCAAAATAAATTAATAAAATAGTCTGATAAATAATAAAATAGTCAAAAGAAATCACAAACTGTATTATTCATACTCAGTATGTCAACCCACTTTTTTCCATCAATATTTAATATTCAGAAATTTGAAGCGTTATTTTTACTAAAAATATTTGCTATTTACGTTTTAAGTGATATTTTATTATGTGATTTTTACTTGACGATTGATAGGATACCAATTTGGAATACACAATGAAGACAGATGTTGGAGAGAAGTATAAAAATTTATATCCAGATTCATTTCATTAATTAGGTGGTAGCTAGGTATACTTTTATGGTCTCTTTTTAAAATTTATGATTCCATGTAACATACTAATGTTGAGATTTGCTTTTCTGATAAACTTGTAAAAACACCAAATATAAGGGAAGAAATAAAATATGGTAATCACTGATTTCTGAATACAGTAGGGTATATGTAAATCAATTTTGTTCTCCTTTACAACTTGAACTGACCTTGGTATTTCATTTTCTTCCCACCGGAATAAGGTACCAGTAAGATAATTTCCTGGTAGCCAATTCTTGCAGGAGCCAGTTGCACACAATGAATCACCTAGAAATGGAAAGGTAAAGGGGTAAGTTCTAATTTTAACTTGCCCTTTAAGTAAAATAATGTACAACCTATATGACTGGCTCCAAAAATTGTGTCTTACAAATTCATACACACAGAGGAACGTATAGCTCAGCTGAAAGTAATGGTTCCAAACTAAGAAGGGAAAGAAGTACTTGCAATATATACTTATGAGACAGAAATGGCTACATATGACTTTCATACTACAGAATAAACATATGTTACATTTAAATGTGCTATAGTGATAGGCATGCCTAAAATCCCATTTTATAAATAAAGATGAAACAAGAAGTTTTGTAGACTTTAATCCAAATTCCTAGGGTATTCTGTATGAGCCACAATTAAAATTTTAGTGGAATCAGATTCCAAATAAAATTGAAAACATCCTTTAATATTAATCCCTGAACAAAAAGAAAATACACAATGCATTCCAGAAGAAATGGAGAAGTACTGAGTGGAAACCTAGGGCAAATGTAAATACAAATTTACCAGCTGCTGAAGGGAGGACTATACATGTTTGTTTAGTTGTCCCAGTTTCAGAAGCTGAGTCCTAGGGTCAATGCTTTGGAAGTAGTCTCTAGATTTTAGCAACTTTACTGCAATCTCTTGTGGAAATTTAAATTTTCAGATAAGAGAAAGCTTGTGTGAGTGCCACAGATTGAATCCCAACATTATGAAAGATGTTAAATTTGCAATCCTCTCCAGCTAAATTTAATACTTTTATTTTTTTATTTGGTTAGCTTGATCACAAAATCATGTAATCAGACTAAGATCAGATATTACCATCTTTGCTATTTCAACAAAACACATGCCATAACATGTAGCTGATTCTTACCTATACTTTATGTACTGTTTTAGCATATCTCCCTGAAGAACATGGAAATTACTCTCTAATTTAAATATACATATTATATATTCTGCTCAACTGTGGATGTCAAAAAATGTAATACAAAAATGCCTCTGTGGTCCTCAAAATGTTTACTCTCTATATAAGTACTGTACTTCACCTTACAATTACAGTGTTTAGTAATTTCCATTTCATTTGAAAACTGGTTACGTAACTGAATACTGAGACAAAATTATATATGCATATGTATTAAAATTTCTAAATCTTTTTCACTTTTAAATTTACCCCACTTTCAAAAGACATGACTTATTACATTAACTTGTTTTATAAAATATTAAGTTATGCACATATATGTAATATATATAAATTTACCATAAAGTTTACTGTCAGTTCAACTGTGAAGTATTTGAGATACCACGACAAAAAAATGATTCACCTATTCTTTCCATGATTTCAGTATAACCTTCTATTTTATGCAAAACAAACAAAACAAAAACCTGAGGGGTTTTAGTATAATGAATTTAAGATATAAATTTTATTTCCTCATACTTGCAATTTCCCTGGTTTTAATCTCCCCCAACTAAGTTTCATATATTTGTCTTCAAATTGTAAAAATTTTCCATATTTTGAAAGAAAAATCCCTTCTAATTACCATTCCAACACTCATCTAACTTTTATAACTAAAATAAATGGCTTACAATATATTTGCTAATTCAAATTTCTCTCATGCTTTTCATCTATTGGAAACAAACTTTCGCAGGGTTTCTTTCAGAGGTGTTGAAAATGTTCTATATTTGACTGTGGTGACGGCTGCACAACTCTGTAAATAGGCTAAAAACCACTAAAATGTCCATTTTATTTTATGTTATATTATTTTATTTTATTTTTTGAGGGCAGTGTCACTGGCCCTCATATTTTGGACTTGAACCAGGGCAGCTGGCTTCCCAAGCCAGTGCTTAACCACCGTGCCACTCGGTCGGCCCTAAAATTTCCATTTTAAATGAATGGTGTAGTATGTGAAATATAGTTCAATAAGGCTGCTACAAAAAAATTTCTTGGATATTCTTTTCCTAATAAACTCTAATACCACTCTGTATATTTTATTCTTTATCCACTTTGTGCTTATTTTCTAAATAAATATTGTTTTATGTATCATCAAACACATAACACTTGTTTCAAAGCTTTATAAATTTGAACTTTAGAAATTAACCTTACTTTTCCTTCTTGCTTTTCGGAACTTGACAGCAGCCAGATTTATTAAATTCATTCCATATAGATTATAGTCAATGAAGAGCTGTAGGAGGTAGGGAATATGCGCTTCATGAGGCTGGTAAAATTTATTCATTATGGCACCACTTTGCAAAAGTTCACATATCCTAAATTAGGGAAAAAAACAGTTATTATCAAAATTGTTTCCTAGAACGTTAAGTGAAAACAATGATTATACTAATATAGAGAATAAAACACATAATATTAGCATACAAATGTTTTACTTTGGTTTTACTGGAAATTTGTATTTTGTTAGAAATTAAAAGTTTAAATCAAGTTTTAAAGTAAGCCACATACTCTGATAGAAAATAACAAAAAACTTCTTAGATGAAGGGTATTTTGACTTCTAAAACCATTTTATTTTATTTTATTTATTTATTTTTTTTGAGGGTAGTGTCACTGGCCCTCATATGTGGGCCCCGAACCGGGGCCACTGGCTTCCCAAGCCAGCGCTTAACCACCGCACCACTCAGCCGGCCCTAAAACCATTTTAATACTAAGTATATTGAAAAAGCCAAAATGTGAAAAAGGTTTTAAAATATGAGCTTTTTCTTTTAAAAATTCAGAAAATTGCTTGGATATAAAAATTCAAAAAAAGTAAATATGACCCAATCCACTACTCAAGAGATGTTACCATCTTAATATTTTTCTTCTGAGTTGCTTTTCCTTCATAATGGGGAATACAAACAATAGGCAATTATAAACAGTGTAAGTGCTATGCAGGGGGGAGTATATGAAACAACTAGGAAGGACACTAATCAGACAGAGGTGCAGAGGTAGTTACAGCAAAGCCTTCTTGAAGAGAAGTCTCTAAGCAGGAGACTAAACAATGAACTGGAGATACTTTTTCTCAGAAGAGAGGGAAGAGTGTTTCATTCAAATAAAATTGCACATGCAAAGGGTCATGAGAAAACATGGCTTATGCGGGAACTGAAACCACTGGGTGAGGCCTAGAGACAGAACTGTGGTGAAGGGAGGGCTAGAGGAGGGTACTGAGAAGTCAGATCATGCAGAGCCTATTAAGACATTTGAGGAGGTAGTGGAATTTGTGAACAGCAGGAAAGTGAAACGACCAGGTTGGCTAGAGAATGCACAAGACTAGAGATAGGGAATGAGAAGGGTATTGAGGAAAAATTAAGATGATGGAAACTTTAACAAGGATCATGGAAATGTGTTGATTCAGGAGACACAAAATAGTCATGCCTTGATGGCTAACTAGATGTCGATGGTAAGGTCGAACAGAAGTTGGAGGTAATGCCTAGATTTCTTGTTTAAGCAGCTAGTTGGTGCTGCTGCATATACTGAGGAAATAAAAAAAAGACTGTAAGAAAACAAGTTTGTTTTGAGATTTCTTTTGGAGGGTAAATAAAGATAAACTGAGTTTTAGACATATTGGAGTTTAGGTATAATGAGATATTCAAGTAGATGTCTAAGAAATTCTTATCCTCATCTTCAATGAAGATAAGGATAAGAATAATTTTGTAACACAGCAGAGGCAGCTAACATTATTTTAAGCACTAGGTACTGGATACTGTGTTAGATGCTTTAAATGCTTAATCTCAAGTAATTCTCACTAAAAACCTATGATACTATCATCCCCATTTTATAACTAGAGAAACGAAATCTTAGAGAGATTAAAAAGTTGTCCAAAATCACACAAATAAAAAGAGGGAGAACTGAAATTCAAACCAAATTTTCTCTGACTTACACGAGCCCTCAAAGAGACTCTTAACTATAGTGCTATTCTATTCATCTAGGAGATGGTTTGATATGTTGATCAAGAGCTCTAGAGGGAAATTTAGGCTATTGATACACATTTGAAAGTCAAATACATAAAGATTTAAAAAAAACAAAAACAAAACAAAATCATGAGAGTAACTAAGGCTGTAGAATGAGGAGAAAGTATAGAGAGAAAAGATAAAAGCCTTAGACAGAACCCCAAGGAACAACCAAAGATCTTAGAAGAACCACCAGCAAAATGGCAAAATATGAATAATCAATCAGATAGGTATGAGAAAAACCACAAGAGGTTTATATCAAAGAAACCAACATTTGAAATTATTTTAAGGCACTGTAAGCATTGACATGAGGTCAAAGGCTAAGGACAGAAAGGTATTCATTTAATGTAGCAACGTTAGTGAAAGCAGTTTCCATGGAATGGTTGGGGGTGGAAGCCATATTGGAGTAAGTTAAAGAGTGAATGGGAGATAAGAAATTGGATACACAAGGCACAGGTAAATCCTTTAGGGAGAAGAGCTATGAGTATGACTGTATGTGTCATGAGTATGAATGTGTTACGGGTAAGATTAACAGTCTTACAGATATTTAAATAGTGTGGGGAAAGAAGATGGGGATAACTAATAGATGGAAGAAAAGGTCACAGAGGGTGGGTCTTGAGCTTTGGGTTGGGGTGGGGAATCTCACTGAAATAGGCAGGCAGAGAAAAGGAGAGAATGAATGTGAATAGACTTTAAGGATCATTGATAGAAAATTAAGAGAGCTTTATTTTAATGGTTCTCAAACATTTTGGTCCCCAAACTCCTTTTCACTCTTACAAATTATTTGTAGCTGTTGTGTGTTTAATATCTATTGATATTTATCATATTTAAAGTTAAAACCGAGAAATTTTAAAGAAACTTATTTGCTAATTTTAAAATAACAAACCCATTATGCTAACATAACAGTGTATAAAAAAATAACTATATTTTCCAAAACAAAAATAATTTAGTGAGACAAGAACTGTTTTACATGTTTGCAAATTTCTGTCTGGTTTAACAGAAGACAATTGGATTCTCACATCTGCTTCTGCTCAATCTACTGTGATAAAATTGTTTTTGTTGAAGCATATGAAGAAAATCCAGCTTCATACAGATATGTAGTTGGAAATGGAAGGGTAACTGAATAACCTTTTCACATAAATGTTGATTTTCTTTGATGATGCATGGAAATGAAGTGAAGTGGTGCTTTCTTAAAGGTTAGCAACAATATGAAATTTGAAACCATATCAATAACCTTTTTGTACTGTGTTACATTAAAATCTATTGGTCTGTCTTACACTTTAAATCTTTTACGCATGCATGATTTCCTAAATCACACACTGGTCATCTGGAAAATACTGATGCACTAAGTTAGACAGATCTTCTAAATGTTGACATATTTCATTAAACAATATAAAAAATTATTCGTTAATATCAACATTTATCTCATCAGAAAAATCTTTAACTATGGGAAAGCTATTAAAAGTTCAGTTTCAATAAAGTTTTCCTGAATTTTAATGTTTGCTTGAAAGCTCAAATTTTATCATCGGCAACAAATGTGAGTTTTCTTCTTTGAAGTGACAGGCTCACTTCGTTCATTTTTCAGATGTCTGTCCAATAGGCAAGTCAGTATAACTTGTTTTGTCTGTCAGTTGTTCTTTCAAGTGAAAACGGTCTTCATTAACAAAAACAGTGGTTAGTTCGGCTTGCAACTAAAAACAATCATAAAAGTGCTTTTTTTCCTTGAGACACTCATAGCACTTCAGCAGAAAGAGGATGTGTTTCATGCTTATTTTTATTTTGTCACATAAAATATTAAGATGCATACCCACGGGTCAAGATTTAATAAAATTAACCATTTTTACCATATCCATATAAATAATCTTAGGTAAAATTAGCTTTTATTTTTTTATCTGTAAGTGTTTAGTTGTGGAAATTACAACTAGTAAAGTAGTCTATCCATGTCTACAGTTTTGCTTTCCAAAATTTTAGTTATCCGAGGTCAACTGTGGTCTGAAAATATTAAACGGAACATTCCAGAAATAAACAATGCTTAAGGTTTTAAACTGGGTATCACTCTTAGTAGTATGATGAAATTTCTCAGTGTCCTGTTCCATCCTGCCCAGGATGTAAATCACCCCTCTGTCTAGTGTATCCACGTTGTACATGCTACTTGCCTATTCATCATTTAGTAGCTGTCTCAATGATCAGATTGATTGTCACGGTGTTTCAGTGCTTGTGTTCAAATAACCCTTACTTTACTTAACAATGGCCCCAAAGCACAAGGGTAGTGATGCTAGCAATTCAGCTATGTCAAAGAGAAGCCATAAAGTGTATATATAGCTAGGGTTCAGTCCTATCTGCAGTGTCAGGCATGCACTGGGGGTCTTGGAATGTATCCTCCATGGATAAGAGAGGACTACTATAGTTTGATGCCCTTATCCTGATTTGGGCCAAGGTGCCAGCAGTTTTACCCACCATCACTGAAAAAGGCGAATCACATCTTAGAATTATTATGAAAATAATTTTCACAATGCAGATCCCTTGAAGGGGTTTCAGAAATCCCTAGTCCACACTTTTGACAACCACGTTCTAGACTGATGGGTTCTAGTTTCTATATGAAGTAGGAGGCAAAGCTTCAGGAGGGACTTAACATTTGAGTAAAGAGAATGGAGCATGGTGAGGAGAGATTTAATTAAAAAAGAAAAAGTAGAAGTGGGCTGGCCGAGTGGCTCAGTTGGTTAAGAGTTGGCTTAGGGTGTGTGCTCTGAGCAATAGGGCCAACGGTTTGATTTCCACATGGGCCAGTGAACGCTGCACCCTAGCTGAGCTGTCACTGAGCTGCCAACAGGTGGCAGGATGGCTCAGCTGGTGTCACAACAAGATTGCCTGTTCAATGGTGGGCTATGCCCACCTGCAACTAAAGACTGAACTCAGCACCTTGAGTTGAGCTGCTGCCTGGATGGCTCACCAGATAGGGCATGTGCTCTTAACAACAAGGCTGCTGGGTTCGACTCCCACATGGGATGGTGGTTACGCCCACCCGCAACTAAGATTGAACACAGCACCTTGAGCTTAAAGGTCACGAGCTACCGACGGGAAGCCAGATGGTGACTGGAGCCCTCCACAACGAAGGTTGAAGAACAACTTGGCTGGTCCCCTCCCCCAATTCCCCAATAAAATCTTAAAAAAAAAAAAAAAGTAGAAGTATAGAGCCGGCCAAGTGGTGCTTTAGTTAAGAGTTGGCTTGGGACGCCAGCTCTGAGCAGCAGGGCCCCGGTTCGGATCCCACATGGGCCAGTGACGCTGTGCCCTCTACAGCTAAGATGGTGAACAGCTTGACCTGGACTGGGCTGCTGTGAGTCTCCAGCAACAGTGTAGGCTGCAGGGGTCTGGCTGGCAGCTGGCATGCGCTTTTGTGAGCTGCCCTGAGCCGCCACCCAATGGCCGGGACCGATCTGCCTCAACCGGGAAGAGCACAATGATAATACCAACATGGGCCAGTGAAGCGATGTCCTCCACAACTAGACTGAAGAACAAAAGGCCAGCAACTTGTCTGTTCCCCTTCCCCGGTTCCCCAATTCCCCAATAAAATCTTTAAAAAATAATAATAATAAAATATCAGAGGTAGGACAAGTTCTGGGGTATGGTCAAAAGAGTAGGTCGTTTACGAAGAATGGAAGATCACAGAAGATGAACAAGGAGAGGAATCAAGAGGCCAGTCCCCAAATGATATGTATACTGTTCATTCATCCTACCTTGAGCTACTGAGTAACTACTAAGTGCCAGACGCTATTCTGAAAACTGTGGATTCAGCAGAAAACATATAATAGCAGGAAAAATCTCTGCCTTTGTGGACTTACATTTTAGTATGATACCCATTTTACATGGAAATCTAAAAAAGAGTATGTGTGCATATATGTACATATATATGTATGAAAAATAGAAAGATGTACACCAAACTCTTAAAAGTGATTGCCTCTAGGAAAGAGTTAAGAGTGAGTGTGAAGTCCAGAAGCTGCATGCACTTTCACATTTTACATATATATTATAGCCAATATTTATGCAGCACTTACTTACAATGTGCTGGGCACTGTTCTGAGTAATTTATAGATATTAACATATTTGATCATCAGAACAGTGTATACCAACATCAACGCTATTTACAGATGAGAAAGCTAAGGCACAGAGAGATTAAATAACTTGCCTAACATCACCCAGCTAGTAAGTAGCAGAACCCAATTTTTTGAATGCAGGCAAATTTGGTTTGAGAGTCTGGGCTCTTAACCACTATATTATGTATTAGTCAAATACTATAACAAATATTTCATGTGTAAAGGTATTACAAAAATAAACAACAAAATAAAAGAAACTATTTTCTTTCACAGAACCCTGTTCTTTTCCTTCATAGACAATTAGGTTACTTGTTTATTGTGTGTCTCCCCTGCTAGACTATTATAAGATCTCTAAACGGCAGAAACCATGCAAACTTTGCTCACCAATGTTTACACAGCTAATTCTACAGTGCATAAAATAATGCAGGCGTTCTATAAGTATTTATTAAACATGTGTAAGTGAATGAATCCATCAATGAATCGAAGAATTTCAGACAGGCACTGTGATAAACTGACTACATAACTTAAAACAGACTCTGGAAATAGTAGGAGTGCCAAAAAAATGTATACACAAGACCTGTATTCATCTTTTGTTATTGGAATATATTGAGTATTACAATTTGAATACAGTTTTTCCTTTCTTAAAATGTATATACTTATTTTTTTGGCACCCTCTGTAGTGTAATAAGTATTTCATTGCTATGGTCACAAGAAAAATAGATTATACTTACATGTCAAGTAAAACTACAGTTCGTAAGCTTTTTATAAGTTTTTTCTGTAGATTTTATTCATGGTTCCCTCTTAGCACAATTAAGGATGAAAAAGAGAAAAAATGATTGAGGTTTAACTCTTACCACCGTGAATGCCTGAGGGAGAGTGAGAATCCACAGGGATACTCCATGGATGTGAGAAAATAAGACTAGAGGGAAGTGGTACAGCTGTTTGGGGTAAGGTTGGGGGCAGGTTACAGAGGAAATTAGTTTTCACTAGCTACTCAGAGAAGGGAGTAACCACTGTAACTGAGTGATGTGCTCAATGGCCTAACTTAAGAGGAAACACAGTCTCTTTGGTGGCTGTGCCTCTCTTGGGGTGCCTAAATCCACTCTAAAGAAATATCCAATTTGCATCGTGTCAGGAGTGACCATTTGGAACCTTGTACCTACTGGCAGAGGGGATCTTCTGAAAAACAACACTCAGCACTTTGCAAAGGCTCCTTTTATCCTGGCTTGTCACCAGAAAGAGGGAAAACACTTGTTTTGAACCCTAGAGGATGAGTCAAGTCTTCTATGTTCCCTTCCTGCCTTCAATAACTTGAACTCCAGGATGACTGAGGAGATAAGCTACAAGAAGAGAGACTTCGGAAGAAAAACAAAACAAAAAACAAACAAAAAACTAGGATAAACATTTCTAATAAGGAATCACAGGATTCTGAGATCTCAGAAGCCCTCCCACTCTGGCCTCATTCTCACACATTTCTCTTTGCTTTGAACTTGAAGAGCAAATTTCCCTTGGTATTGAACGTCTGGTCTGGCCAAAAGGGCACTAAGATCATGTCTCCTTATCTACTTTCACAAAGTCTCTAAATCTAAGAAAAAAAAGAGGCAGTTAGGGGCTATAAACCAAGATCCCTTCACCCTTAAAATATCCTTCCTAGAATCTAAGCCATGGGTCTGCTTATGCAGATGTGTACATATTATGGTCTTTCCTTAATAATGCTACAAACTACGTAAGCCTTTCTTCCAGATTTCTTTTTATTATGAAAATACTTAAGTGACAGTTATTCATATTTTATTTCATTTATCTTTGTACCTTTTCACCATTGCAGGGTTGTAAAGATAGATCTTCATAAAGTGTCTTTCCTTCTCATGATAACCATAAAAAGGCCTGAAATAAAAGAAAAAAAAATATTAAATTATTTTCATCATTCAGAGATGAAATAATGTAATTTATTGCCCTAATTTGATTTAGCTGGTCTAATTCAGTTTTACTTATATTAAATATTACCAAAAAACCCCCACAAAAATCAAACAAAACTCACAGACCTTTCCAATTAAACTTACCACAGGTTGACATACAAAATATTGAAATCTGGTTATTTTAAAAAGTTTAAAAATACCACTTTAAGAGAATTAGGGACAAAAAAGGGACAGCAAACTACACGTTAATTTCAATCATCATGACTATTTAAAAAATGGCTTTTTTCTCTTCGACCATGTATGAGAAAGACAGAGACCTTTCAGGTACCTTATCCTATTTTCCATTTCTTTTCTTCTGCCAAAAACTAAAGCTCTTCTTCTTCAAAGTCTTTCAATTAACAGCATTTATATCACTTTCCTTAATTGTCTCTGTTTATTATTAACTTTGCACATTCATTAGGCAGAGATGATTTACCTATTTTATGTATGTATGTATGTACGTATATCACACATCCAAATCAAATGAAGCCTGTGAAAACTGTGCAGAGTGGAACTTAAGAGACTGAAAAAATACGTGAACTTACTTAAGGACCCTAATTATGCTGAAGCTGGGTCTTTCTTTGGGCATCAGCTGGAATGAGGAAAGGGAGAAACGCAGAAACAAAAAAAAATCTACATGATATGGAGAGAAACAAGTCCTCAAATTAAGATGAAATAAGTTGGGCTATCATGTTATATCATTTCAAGAAGATATGAAACTATACCAGTACATCTGATATACACACCACCGTTTTCAAATACGATATAATTAGAAACAATATATGAACAGGTATGAATTTGTAGAATAAATAAAAAGTTTTGTATCTGCTTGGAGTTTGTCTATAAAGAAGTGGTTGACGAAATCTTTAGGTGGATAAACCCAACCACCTTTCATTTCAAAAATACTGTCTCTTTATGGAAGGACACGAGACAGAACTTACTCTCATGAGGACACTGCCTCTCTCTGTCATGTCTGACAGTGTAGTGGACATCACATACAGGAGTAATTTCACAGTGGAGTCATTATTTAGGGTATATTTAAACAACTTTTTTTTTTTCCAGCTGTTTCAAGCCCTTAGGTCAGAGTCAATCTGTCTGGCTGCTATAAAACAATTTCTATTTTCTAAAAATCCAAGTATTTACTGAGTCTAAAAGGTTTTTTATGTCATCCTTGCCACTCGCTCCAATCTTATGTCATACCTCGCTTCCTTTTTCATCCAGCCATTCTAAACATTTCAGCCCCTCTAACTTGATCTACTTTCAAGTAACCTGCCCTTGTCTGCCTGGAAAGCTCTGCCCTGATCCTTTGCATGGCTTGTTTTCAATTGTTATTCAGGTCTTGGCTTAAACTCACCTCTACAGAAAGGCTTTCTCTGACCTCCACTCCCTATCCCTGACCCTTCACCCTTCTTTACTTTATAAAAAAGATAACATTTACCACTTCCTGTTCACCCCATTTTTGTTGCTGTAAAGGAAGGCAAAATTCAACTCTTTATTCCTCCTGCTACTGTATTTTTCATATATATAAATATAGCTCTATGTCTGGAGACATGAGTTATCTTTAGTCAGATAAATGGGGGAAAAAAGGAATTAAACCTGCACTGGTCCATTTTATCTTTGCTTGTTTTGGTTTTGTTAACAATCTTTAGGTTTTTATATATAGAATTTCATAATTTCAAAAACTGAATATAAGACTATCAAACCTTTAAAACTTCTTTGTAAATCTAGGATTCTGTTTTCTTATCTATTACTCCAAAATATAGCTTGAAAACTATAAATTCAGTTTTCTGCTTCTTATGGCCAAGAAGTCTCTATATTACTTACTTCCTGCTGTTGGTGGTAGTTGATTTTGCCAAAAATCTCAACAGACTCTTTTCGGGGGGAGGGAGGGAGTGGGAAGAAAGTAGAATGGAGCAGAGTTTGAGGATAGATGTTTTTATGCTTAAAAATTATATGCAATAATTACAGTTAGTTCTTTAATACTGAGAAGGAAAATACGCACAAAAAGGGAAAAATCTCAGTAATTAATTTAGATTAACTTAGAATCTCTTTATAGGGTATTTTCTAGAATCATGGTAGCTGAGTATTAAAACTGATGTTGTCCTACTTTGAGCACATCATGAAAAGGCAGAGTTATTTAGAAAAGACAATAATGCTGGGAGAAATAGAAGGCAGCAAGAAAAGAAAAAGACCAAATATGGGATGGACTGACTCCATAAAAGAAGCCACGGGTAGGAGTCTACAGGAGCCAATCAGGGCTGTGAGGACAGGACACTGTGGACCTCTATTCACAGGGTTGCCAGGAATCTGAGCTGACTCAAAGGTTCTTAACACCCAAGTGGCAAGGAATCCCAGAAATGACCTAAGGTCATGCCATGGTCTTATCTCTTAACCCAGCCTCAGGATAATACATAGTCTAGGAAGACTGGAATCAAACCTTGTACAAATTATAATTTGGTAGCTAGATGCAACCTTGTCTAGCTTCAAGAAGTAGGGAATACTGAAGAAGTAAAGGAGTCATAGAAGCTAGAATGTATGGTAAGGGAAAGGAGATCTAGGTAAGAAAAAACAAAATTATTGGAATAGGAGAAAAATGAGAATGGGAGCCATAAATTAGATTGAACAGCACATCTTTTGCCCCGGGTATAAAATTCAGATTTATAACTCAAAAATATGGCAATGCCTTTAACAAACAGCCATCAAAAATATAAGAAGATTGGTGGCTAATTATTCATTTCACTAGGCTGTTCGGAGATTCAACTTTGAAATGAGTATATGTATAGCAAAGTTTCTAGAAAACATTAAACATAAAAACATTAAAAAGCTGATGATTCTCTTTAACATTAACTGTTGCTGTCATAGGATGGGTTTGAACTTTCACCTCATTCATTTATTCAACCAAATCTTATTGAGCACTAACTATCTGCTAAGTGCCAACACCATACAAAGTGTTAGACATATAATGACAAACAAGACAAACGTGGTCGTTTGTCTCATAAACCTTACCTGCTGGTGGGAGAAACACATAAAAATTAAGTAAATAAAAAATTAAAATAGTTACAAACTATACTAAGTGCTAAAGGAAACAAAGGATGGGCTGAGATACAGAATAATAACAACCTATTTTAAGTAGAGAAGTCACAGAAAATGCCTGGCGGGGTGAAGGACTGGAGAAAGGTAGACCACTCAAGGAAAGGAAGCTGCAGGTACAAAGGTGGGCAAGTGCGTGGAACATCCGGAAACTGAAAGACCAGCTGGAACATAGTGAGCAAAGGTACAGAGACAGTAAATGTCAGATCACATAGGCTGTGGTTAGAATTTTAGTCTATGAACAATATGAAGTCACTCAAGGCTTTTAAATGATTTTAAAAGGATCCATTGTACATTATATGAAGAGTACTTTTGCAGCTCTGGAGTGAGACCAGAATAGAAGGAATCAATTAAGGATACTATGTTGGTCCAGAGGAAAATCTAGATTAAGGTGGAAAAAGCGTACAGATTTAAGATCTCTACTTGGATTTCATACAGACATCAACTCAGTATGTTCCAGTATGAGCTCCAAATCTTTCTTGCCAGCCTGCTCTACCTGCACCTTCCATCCCTTTAGCACAGACTCAAGCTTCTATAGTCATCCTTGAATCCTCTCACAACCCTCATCCACTGAGACAGTAGATCTTGTTGGCTCAGCCCTCAGCAAAGATCCAGCAGCTGACCACTTCTCACTACTCTCCTGCTATTACCCTAGTACAAGCCACTGTATTTTCTCACCCAGATTAATGAAAGAGTCCTAATGCTTTCTGTGCTTCTGCCCTCATTCCCCTACGATCTATTCTTAACACAGTTGCTAAAGTAATCCTTTTAAACTTATGCTAGATCATGGCTGCTCAAAATCACACACTAGCTCAGAGTAAAACCCACAGTCTTTAGTAAGAGCAGACAACCGCAGTGGTCCTCAAACTTTTGTATGCAACAGAACCATCAGAAAGGCTTATTAAAATACAAATTGCTGGACTCTACTGCCAAAGTTTCTGATTCATTAGGTCTGGGGTGGGACCAAAAGAATGTATTTTGACTAAGTTCCCAGGTGTATCAGTCTAAGTCCTCTGAGAAGTATAACAGATGCCAAAATATGCAAGAAATTTATTAGGGGAGACACTTGTGAGAGAAAATAAAGAGGGACCCAGGAGAGAAACCAGGGGCAGCCACCAGACTTAGATACAGGCCTGACCCCAAGTGAAGGAGGGACAGAGGGGAGAGTGGTGGATGTATCGATTGCAGTATGATGAATGACGCTAATGACAGTTCAGAAAAGCTGTCCGAGTCCTCAGATATCTCCCAGGCCTGCCTTAGTATCCCTGCAGCGCTTAGGCATGGGCTGGGTGGGGCTAGTCTATGGAGAGCAGCTTTAGCAGCTCTGGGATTGATTTTAGTGCAGTAACTGGAATATTGCTCAATTACACTCCCTGTATTTAGAGACCTGAGAGGTGTATTCTCATGGCAGTCAAACTAGATAAAACTGATGCTGGTGATCCTGGAAACCAAGAAAGTATAGAAACCATACTTTAGAACCAATGGCCAACATAATCTCCATCGTCTCGTCTCTTTAACTTCATTTTGTCCTACTCTCCTTTACTCCCTCCACTCTAGCCACCTGCCTCCATGCTGCTCCTAAACTCCCTCGCCTTCGTCTTTGCTCCAATGTCAAATTGCTTGTCAATGGGACCTTCCCAGAGTATCCTGTGTGAAACTGTCATCTGTCTACTTCCCCACCTCACCCCACTGATCCTTCTTATCCTCTTCTACATCTTCAGTTCTATAGCACTAATTATCATGTAATAAATGAATAAATTTATTTCATGTTTTATCTATTGGTTATTTTCTGTGTCCCAGTACTAGACTGTAACCTCCATGGGGGTTATTTTGTTCCCCAATATATCCCAAATGCCTAGAACAATGCCTGGCACACAAAATTTGCTCAATATTTGTAGAATGCATTACATGAAGTTCTAGAGTTCTAGAAAGCAGAGAAATGGAAAGGGTTAAAACAAAAATCACTGCTAATCATCTATCTTTCATTGTAATAAAAATTTACTTTAAAAAGTTCCATCAGACTAGAAGTAAAAGAAAAATGAGAGTATATTTGAACTAAATGTTTTCTTTTAATTAGAATGGCAATAGAAATACAGATAAATAGAAATTTTAAAAGATGATATCATATACTTACATTCCCGATACTAACGACACTTTGAACACGTGCTGAGCAGTGGAAGATGGATTGCCTAAAGCCACATTAAGTGCTCTGTCGATACTGAATGCCATCTGAGAAAGATAGCTTTCTGGCTGCTGTCCATAACCATCGTATGGCACATAGAGGTAAGGAAAGATGCCATGTAGATGAAGACATGTCTTCTGACCTAGAACGTAACACATTATCAAGTTTAGTCTTGAGATGCATTTAAAAATGTTAACATTACAAAGCTCAGAATGTAAGTCATTTAAATGTTCTAATTACAACACAGTTTATCCAAGATAAAGGCAGAAGAAAACTAACCCATAGTTAAAGCCACCTGTATTAACTATATTTTACAACAGACTATTTAGGAACATTTTATAAACATAAGCATTATAGTATTATTTAAATAGCAGTTTTGGTGAAAATATGTGTGAATATTTATTTCCTCCTCACAATCTTACTAGTTTTATGTACTGCACTGAATCATCCCTATTGTACCACTTAGCACAGTGTTAAGAAGCTTACAAAAATTCACTGCAAGTTTACTAAATAAATCAATAAATGTCTGTCTTAGCATATATGTTTTCAAACAAGAGCCTTCCCCATAAAGACAGAGACAGCTCAGGGTGAAAGGAGAGGGTAAAGGCAGTGTCGGTGTGTGGAATTTTGCTATTGGGTGGATGGGGTTGGGAGGGTAAAAATGAAATTTTTCTATTAGGAAAAAAAACAGACAAAAACAAATCAAAAGAAAATCTGTACAAGTCCATTGTCTGTAATGGACTTCTGGATATCTAAATTGCACATTTGGTGGAGCGGGACATGGGGAGACACGTTGAGAGGGGAAAGACAGGCATGCACATTTCCCCGGAAGCCACTGTATCAGGCAAGGTGAGGAAGGGCTAAATCGTGCTGACGCGCCATCAGACAATCCAGCACAGCCGTGATAAAGAAAGCAATATGAGTAAGAACCCACAAAAGAAGGGCCACAGAAATAGTAATGTATCCATGACAAGGCTAAGTGACAAGAGGAACAACAAAACGCAGATGCACCATTACACCCATGAAATCTGGCAGGGCTGTATGGAAGTGGTTCCTGTCCTCTGAGCATTGTCCCCAGTTCCCCTTGGGCCCATGCCATTTGTCTAACTCAGACAGAGAGGAGAGCAGCAGTGATGGAAGAACACATCCATTTTTCTCATGCTGTAACTGTCACTGTACTCTCCTGCCAACACAATCCTTGGGCTTCTTCCCCACCCCTTATCCCATTCTGCCCACTAGGCTTTTTTCTTTTGGTAGGAAAGGAATTATTTGTTTGGTTACTATTTCCTATTTATAATTTAGAATGATTTCTATAAAATGTATAGAAAATAGTTCTAAGTTCTGTGGGTAACTTGTGTTTACAACTTTATAATGAACAACATCAGCCTGTCTTGCTCTGAAGGAACAGTTACAATAGAATTAACAACAAAAAAAAATCCACAACAGTTCTTACATAAACATAGCAACACTGGAAAAATCAGTTACATAATGGAATAAGATCTATACCATACTTCTGAGTGCAGTATTCTGGTTTCAACTACCAACTTCACACTTTGAAGAATTACAAATTGGGTTGCTGTTAAGACAAATTTCAGTTTCTATTTTTGGCAGCAGTTATGCTACTTAGTATCAAAGGAGTGAAAAAATATTTTCAGTTAAAAGCAAACTCCTTAGCTATTTAGTTTCATTTCTAAATACAACACGGTACAATTTTCTAAACACTGTAGTTTTTTAAACTGTTCAAATAGAAAAAGTTCAAACTGTAGTAACGAGTGAGTCTTAAGAAAATATAATCAATTTACTGATGACCTACTTGAATGCTATTTAAACATCTCATACATGGCTATAACCATTACTGTTCTGGACATAAACTACAATTTGGTTAAAAGCAACTGGCATGCTAAAACCACAAGGTGAGGGAGGTAGGGACACAGAGATGTTTTCCCTTTTAAGTTGACAAATAAATCTAAGATCAGTGATTACAGAATTACTAGTATAATAGCATATTTACAAGAAATAGTGTAAGTTCCTAAGATATTAATTTTACAGTCCATATATATTAACAATGGAAATTTGGGTAAATTTATGAGACTAAATTATAAAATCTGAGCTTTACTAATAGTTTCTTTACAGGGAGGGTGTTCACAAAGTTCATAAGTTATTTTAAATATCCATTTTTCACACCTCCTCTGAAGCAGGGGCCAGAGAAATTATCTTTCTATGTACAGGCTTTGAACTATAATAATTTGTGATATATGGTTTAAGCAAAAATGATTTATTCAGCAGGCACTGGACCAAGTCCTTTACATATATTTATTTCTAAAACTTGGAATAACCTTGCAAGTATCACAGAGCTTAACTTCCCCAAAGCTAACTATTATTAACTAGTTGAATCAGGATTTGAAAACAGATCAACAAACTCTACAACCAATGCTCTTTCCATTTAATCATGCTAGTTAAATTTTAAAAAGTTATGTTGGATTCCTTAATTTTTCCTATTTTGTACTTGAACACCTGTTTCCTTATCTGAATATCCCAACTGACTGCAAATTCTTTGGGAGCTGGTGCTGTGTTTGAATGACCATAATATCCCCAGGACCTAGCACACACAGTATGTGTTAAATAAATATTTATTAAATGAATGAACAAACCCTCAGCAAAACAGAATCACTGCTTAAGGCAAATAGTGTGAAAGCTTCTGAATATCTGAAAAAAAAATCTATGAAAACAGAGGGACTCTGATAAAGCTATGGCAATACTATCAGGGTTCCAGAGGGACATGGGTATGCTCAAGTCCCCACCTTATTGCGCTCTCCTGCCCTGAATGACACAAGGTCCCACACAAAGCTGTGGTCACTACATCCACACAGATGCACCTTCCTCTGTTTCTCCAGAGCCTAGCGACGGTTCAGTGTCTTACTCACCACCCTTCCTTCCTCAAGAACAAACTCCTGAAGAACAAGCACAGCACAAAGAATTCTTGGCATAGCACTAAGGGTTCTAATACGGAATAGTATCACAGAAGAAAATGAGAAACAAGACAAAATAAGAAACTCAAAAAGTTAAATAAGGAAATATGTAAAAATGAATGTGGAAGTCAATTTCTTTTTAGCAACAGTATGTCTGTTATTATTGTAAAATGTGTAGTTTTGTAAAAGCATTGCTTTATCTTGACAAGATATAAACCACTTCTATTTATTTCCGTCAGCTCGACTCCACAAAAAACGTGTGGAGCCACACAGCTGTGCAACCCCAGAGATAAAATACCTCGACAACCATCAGTTAGGAGTAGGTTCGGCTGTGAGAAAACGCCCTAAATTTCGTGGGTAAGGTATTACATTGGTGGCTTCTCTCGTATAAAATTAAGTGCACAGGTAAGGAGTTGAAACTTGGGACTCAGTTTTAGTGGCTTAGTTAAGAGGAACTTATGACTTCAGTCTAGAAGGCTTTTCCTTTATGCTCCAAGGGGTGCACATACAGGATATTTTAAAGAATGTTTTTATAAAATTATTTCCAGGTTAACATGTGGGTCCAAAGAAAGAAAATATCCCTACTTTCTGAGTGTCTCCCCTTATTGTCATATCAAACTGAATTAAGGCAACAAGTCCGGTAGGAATAAAGATTGTCTTCGGGAGAAGTTGCAACAAAGCTGTTTTAAGAAAGCTCCATGGAAACTTGTCCCAGTGTGACTGCTGGGTTTCAAAGCTGCCACGGCAAAACTGTGGAGTTGGCTCCTTTCCACTGGGTGTAAGAGGCTTCTAAGCTAAGGCAGGTGGGCTGGACCGGCCAGTACTTGGGTGCTCTGAATCTAATCTTTCACAGAATTTAGAATTATGTTAAACACTAAGTACTGTATTCCAACATTTCTATTTCATTTCCCCACATTTTCTTCTACATTTTAAGTGTCTGGATTTGGTCTCTTAATCAATTGTGCATCTAAAAATCTTGTTAGTTTGTTTGTAGCATATATCTCTGTAGATCCATTTTCGATAAACAGAAAGACTAACACATACCATTACTCTAATTCTGGAATCTGCAAATTTTTTTCTGTAAAGTGGCAGACAGCCAATATTTTAGGCTTTATGGGCCATACTGTCACAACTTTGATACAACTACTTAACTCTGACATTGTAGCCTGAAAGCAGCCATAAGCAGACTTAAGTGAATGGGCATGACTGTGTTCCAATAAAATTTCATTTACCAAAATAGGCAATAGTCCATCAATAATAGTTTGCCAATTTCTACTTTAATTCATCATCCAGAATGGAAAAGTTTAATGTTCTCTTCTTTTTCTTTTTTAAAACAGGCTGATTGGTAGCCATAATCAAAATAATGCTGGCCTAAGAGTATTTTACGAGCTTGAATAAGAAATGCTTATTTTATAATTTGCAAACCCCATCTCCTAAATCTCAAACTCAATCTACATAAGATTTTAAATAAAACTCTACAGAGCTACCAAACAAAAAAGCTTGTGAACAGGAAATTTTGTATTTATGGTATTTTTCATATTTTCTTCTTCCTACAATATCTTTTATTGCTATCATTAACTCAATCTGCTTCCTTCAAGTCTTTCTTTGTTTCTGTCTTTCTAAATTTTCACTCCACCTTCCCCCCGCCCCTCCCCCCAAATAAACCAAACAAAACTCCTCATAGTCACGGTTAGAAAACAAGTACTATATCACCTATTCTCATTTAAAAAGTTTTAAGGATGCACTCTTAGCCCTAGAAAGTACGTTTTCAGAATTTATCCTAAGCAAAAAATTAAGAATGTACATGAAGATTTAGATGGTAAGATTCTAAGATAGTATTACTAACAATGGTGAAAAGAATTGAAGACAATATAAATTTCCAAAAGTAGAAGATTAAGTAATTATGGTATACCGGTATCATAGACTAGATTTATGGCTCTCATACCAAATCCTGCTTGCTGCCTGTGTTTGTAAATAAGATTTTATTGGAATATACCACCCATTTGGAATGGTCTCTGGCTGCTTCTGCTATAGGCAGGTTGAGTAGTTGCAACAGAAGTCTTATAGCCTAAAACATATACCTTTACAGAAGAAGTCTGCAGACCTCAGCAACAGATGGTGATGAAAGTATTATCCTAGCATAAAGCAATGTTTCTGATACATTTACTTCAGGTGACATTCAGGTTTATTTCAGTTATAAAACTATACATAATACAGATAACGGGTGATTATTTCCCCCCTAAATATTATAAAACTTGTGTAAGAGAAAGGCAGGAAGGAAGTTATATACTTCTAAATGAACCAGAAATATGAAGAAGACAAAAACTAAGTATAATCACTAACTTTACAAAGGGCATGTGGCTTTATCTTCCTGTTGAAGAGCTTCTCTTCATTTTCTCCTTTAATTTATAAATAATGCGTTGGGGTGTCACATTTATTCACACCACTTTATTTCTTCAACTAACGTATACAGGACTTTATTTAGAATTATTGGTTTTAAGTTACTAATCCCACATTACTAATACAATTATAGCCAGCAAACACCAGATGTTTCAAAGGCCTATTTTATTCATACATTTGTCTAATATATCTTTGTATTATTTCCAGTGCTAAACATGGTTGGTTCCTTCATTCATAAATGTAGGCAAATGTTCGGTTCATTGAATAATTCGTGGAGCTCAAAGTTAGGGGCTAAACCACAGGCTGCTCATAATCACAGTTCCTGATCTCATGGACTTTACATTCTACCTAGAGATAAAGATGAGTAAATAGGAAATTACAATATGGCAATTCTATATCCAGAAGTATCTATCTAAGATTTGTGAGAATATAGGAAGGCTGCCCAGAGGAAGCAACAAAAGAGCAGTGAGAAAGAATGTTGCTATACATACAGAAACCAGAAAGCAAAAGGAGAACATGGCATGGTGTGGGAATCTGGAAAATGTAGTTAGGAGGGAGCAAGGCCTGCAATGGAGTGAGTGAGGCAAAGTAAGTGAGTGAGTGTATTCTGTGACCTGTGTGGATTTGCATTTTATAAAAATCCCTGTGGACACACTGTGGAGAAGCTGGGGACAGAACTATAACAGAAGACCTGTTTAAAAGGGTGCTGGAGTAATTCAGGTGAAAGATGTCAGCAGAGACAGAGAAAAACATCAAGAAGGATTTAGAGCATAGAATAGAGATATAACTAAGTGGAACTGGGGGAAGGGCAATGGGGAAAGAATCAAAGATGACCCAAATTTTTGGTTAGGCAACTGGATGAATGGGAATGTCAAAGAAAACTGAGAAAGAAGAGTAGGTTGATTTCTGTTTTGAAGTCGTGGAATTTTATGTCTGTGGAATTTCCAAATGGAGATTTACATTAAGTATAATTAGGTACCCAGATGTGGAGCTTAAGAGAAGCTAGAGAAGCTAGGCTAGAGAAGAAAGATTTGAAAATATGAGCAACACTTGGGTAAGACTGTTTAGGAAGAATAGGTAGACAAGAGAAGGGGCCTAGGCTAGAAACTTGAGGAGTACTAATATCTAAGGGAGGAATAGAGGATTGTGATTTATGTGGGATGTGAGAGAATGAGCCTCTGAGAGGGCTGCCAGGCAAGAAAGGGAGGTAACAGCCAGTGAGTAATTGAGCATGTGAGTATGTTAGCCATGGAACCAGAGTTCCAAGGTACCAGTAGAAATGTTTAAGAGAAAGGCAAGCAATGAGAGGCTGGATCAGAGACTGGAAGCAGGGTGTAGATTAAAGCATATGAGAATGGGAAGAGGCACTTCCAGAATGACCGAGGAAGGACCTTTGTAAATCAGATCTTCCATAAAAGCAACAAGAACAATGGCACATACTGTGAAAATCAACTTTTTTTCAGCCCTCTAGGAATTAACGAAAGGATTGCGACAATCCAAGTTGTGTTTATGCAAAAACAAAACAAAACACCCAGATAACTCTTAGCAAGAACAGCAAGCTTTGTAGTGTTTGAACTTGCCCTACCTAATCCAATCCTCCTCCTTCCCAACTCCAGGATAGCCTTGAAAACCAAAGCTTTGTAACTACAGAGCTGTGAAAAACAACAGCCAAGCAGGCACTGCAAGGGCCAGAATAGATTTGGAGTTGTCCAAAAGCTCCATCCTCAGAAAACTGTCTTTGACTTGCCTGGCAGCTTGCCGAAAAGCTCTTCTCAAGGCTTGTCTTTACTTAATCAGGCTCAGAGCTCACTCTATGTATATAGTCCTATCCACAGCATTTTTGTTAAAAACGATCAGCAGCAATTGTTTAATATCACCGTTGCCTGAGAGAGTTTTTCCAGTAGCAGATAACAAGGGGCTAACAAAAAAACTTCAAAGGAAAAAACCGAGAAATGAAACGTCTATAAGGGGCTTTGAAAAGCTCGGCCACAGTCCTGGGAATTTAGAAGGCTCTACACATGTGTGGAGCTGTGTGCATGCGCAGGGAGACCTGAGGCGGTCCTCATACTTCACTTCTGGCTAACCTCCAGCTCAGCTCCATCCCACAAACACAGAGCCCCTCAGCAAAAGCTTGAAGGAGACCTACTGGTTCACAGCTTGTAAAGAAATCTCTGGCCAATCATTAACTGATCAGTAAGCTAGCTGAGCAGAGACATGAAAGAATAGACTGTCTAGAACGAGGCCAGGAAAGTCACTAAAGCAACCAACAGCAACACCAACAACAGAACAAATCCTGGGGGTAGGGAGGAGTATGAGTTCCATAGCTGTCACGCTATTTAAAATATCTAGTGGTCAACAAAAAAATTCTAACACGTTCAAAGAAACAGGAGAAAGTATGGCCCACACATAGAAAAAAAGTAGTCAATAGGAACTGTCCCTGAAGAAGTCCAGACATTTACCTTACTAGACAAAGACTTTAAACAAGTATTATATTTTAAATAACTAATGGAGATCATGTCTAAAGTACTCAAGGTAAGTTTGAGAATGTTTTACCTAATAGAGAATATAAACAAAGAGATAGATTTTGAACCTGAAGAAACAAGAATGTGGTATGAACACGGGGAAGCCAAAAAAAGGATATATGTGACCATGAAGTGAATGCTTAGAGTCAGTATTCAGAGGCTTAAAGAAAAGGATTAAAGCCTAAAAAGAAGAGAAAGATCCCAGTGGACTCAAGGAAAGAGAAGTCCCCCAACACCCTTCCTGCTTATTCTTCCAGTATAACACACCGCTGGGCCCACCTTACCACACCCTGGATGATACTAACTGTATCAACTTTTCCATTAAAGCTAAGCTAGACTTAGCCCAGTCGATGATGGACTATCTGTATGCCAAGTGTATCCCTCGTATAACTGACTGTGTAATGGCTGAAATTGAGAAATTGTGGCAAAAGTATCGAGGGCCTCTAAGGATTGCCAAGGATCCAAGGTTTAAACGATTACCACACACACACAAAGGAACCCATGCAAATGACTGCTTAGTACAGAGAGTTAACTCAGCACTAGTGTTACACTGTGGCCACAGCTGACTAAGACCTTCAACAAAGAATCAGGAAGATCCCTGGAGTTCCCATCATGTGCATTTCAAAACCTACGTACAACACTGAGCGGATGCCAGAAGATTATGGAACCCCTAGATTCTAATTCTTAAAAGACAAAATTCCTGTGCTTTCCTTCAACCAACTTTCTCTGTTGCCAGTTTATGAAACATACTACAGTATGAGTTATCATTCCACTTACCCACTTGCTCTATTATGAGCTAAGTATGGTTAAACTCACTTTTTACCTTATTTTTGTTTTTGTTTTTTTTTGAGGGCAGTGTCACTGGCCCTCATATGTGGGACCCGAACCGGGGCCACTGGCGTCCCAAGCCAGAGCTTAACCACCACGCCACTCGGCCGGCCCTAAAGTGATTTTTTTAAAATTTAATTTGGACATTTTTGTTATTATGTTACAAGATTCTTGTTTTTTTTATTTATTTGTTTATTTGTTTATTTATTTATTTATTTATTTATTTAGAGGGCAGTGTCACTGGCCCTCATATGTGGGACCTGAACCGGGGCCACTGGCTTCCCAAGCCAGCACTTAACCACCACGCCATTCTGCCAGCCCTAAACTCACTTTTTGATGTTGTTTCGAAAATGATATTTTTGTATCATTTTAAAGTTTGTTGCAACTTTTTATAAATCCAATGACTGCTCACACACAAAAATAGATTTTGACAAAAAGGATCAAATAGAAATTTTAATGTTAAAAAGCACAATAACTGAAATTGAAAATGTTATGAGAAGGCGTCAACACCACATTTGAACTGGCAGAAGAAACAATTCGAACTTGATTGACAGGTGAGTTGAGATTCTCCTATCTGAGGAATTAAGTATGAAGAAACATTAACAGAGCCTCAGAGATCTGCGGGAGTCCACCAATCATATGAACATACACAAAATGTCAGTTTTAGAAGGAGAAAAGGGTAAAAGAATTTTTTTTCAATGCCCCAAAACTTCCAAGTCTGATGGAAAAATATTAATCTGCATGTGCAAGTAGTTCAACAAACTCCAAGTAGATGAACAATGGGCAGCTAGTTAGCTCAAGTGGTTAATGCGCAGGCTCATAACACCTGGGTTCCTGGTTCGATTCCCACATGGGCCAAGGAGCTGCACCCTCAACTAGACTGAACACAATGATGTGACTTGGAACTGATGGGTCCTGGAAAAACACACTGTTCCCCAATAAAATTTCTTTAAAAAAGAAAACTTGAACAAAGTTTCCTCAATAAGATAAAATAGCTGACTTCTCATTGTGCCAGAAAAAGCTGTGGAATGATATAGTTAAAGTGATGAAAGAAAAAGACTATCAACCAAGAATGTCATATCTAGCAAATTTGTCCTTCAACAACAGAGAGCTGGGAGAAGTGGGGAAAAAGAAGATATTCAGAGATAAATAAAAATTTAGAATCTGTCACCAGCAGACCTGTCCTAAAAGAAATACTAAATGGTATTTAATTCTAGATTCAAATGAAAGGACAATAAGTAGTAACTCAAATCCACATTAAGCAATAAAGAAGCACCAGTAAAGGTGCATAAAATAATAATTTAAATGTGTCTATGGGCTTATAATGTATAAAGATGTAATTTGTGTGAGAGAGATTATACTGGAACAAAGTTTTTATACTCCATTAAACTAGTATACTGGGGCTGGCTGAATGGCTCAGTTGGTTAAGAGCTCGCTCAAGAGTGTGAGCTGAGCTATGAGCTCTGAGCAACAGCTGTTCGAGGCCAGCCCGAGCTGAGTTGCCGTTGAGCTGCCAACAGGTGGCAGGATGGCTCAGCTAAAAAAAGAAAAAAAAGAGTGTGAGCTGAGCTCTGAGCAATGGCAGTTCAATGCCCAGCCTGAGCTGAGCTGCTGCTGAGCTGCCAACAGGTAGCAGGATGGCTCAGCTAAAAAAAATAATTAAAAAAAAAAATAAAAAATTAAAAAAGTATACTAAAAATATTTAGCATAAAAAGAAGCTGTAATGGAGAATACAGCAACAAAAATGCATACAACAGACAGAAGACAAATAGCGAGTGGCAGGTGTAAAACTACAGAACTATATATGTGGCTGAAGGACACATTGTGTTTTGGCCTATAGCTCTCTACTCAACAGAGAAAATCAATTTTCCCATTTTGACATTCACCAGTACAATTTGGGGCACTACGCAAATGAGAATTTACAGAAGCATCACAAACCGAAGAAACTTTCGGGATTAGAATCCTTCACCTCAGCACATTGCCTCAGATGTGCTCAATACATTTCCTTGAATTAATTAGTATACTCTATAACCAGGAAAATTATCACCAAGAAAATAGGAAAAAGGTTAATTTAGGTATCTTTTTAAAAAAAAAAACCAAACAAATAAAAAAACCAAGAATATGATTAGTATTTAGATGGAAAACACTGTTAACTACATCTCATTGTTTTGTTTTGAAGTTTGTTTGTTTTTTTTAATTGGGGAATTGGGGAAGGGGAACAGCCAAGTTGTTGTCCTTCAATCTTAGTTGTGGAGGGCACAGCTAGCTCAGCTCCAAGTCCAGTCGCCATTCGGCCCCCCGGTTGGCAGCTCTGGCCACTCAGCTCAAGGTGTCGTGTTCAATCTTAGTTGCAGGTGGGCATAGCCCACCCTCCCAAGCGGGAGTCCACCGGCGACATTATTAGGTGCACATGCTCTCACCAATTGAGCCATCCTGCCATCGGTTGGCTGCTCAGGGGCAGCTCAGCTCCGGCGCAGCTCACTGGCCCCTGTGGGAATTGAACCAGTGGCCCTGTTGCTCAGAGCTCGCACTCTTAACCAACTGAACCATTCAGCTGGCCAGCATCTCAATCTTTTCTTTTTTTTTAAAGATTTTATTGGGGAATTGGGGGAGGGGAACAGAGAAGTTGCTGTCCTTTTGTTCTTCAGTCTAGTTGTGGAGGACATTGCCTCACTGGCCCATGTTGGTATCGTCATTGTGCTCTTCCCAGGTGAGGAAGATCAGTCGCTGGCCTCTGGATGGTCGCTCACTGTGGCTATTGGCAGCTCACACTGGCTGCCGGCCACTCACTGCAGCTTCACTTCAGCCTACACCTTTGCTGGCAACTCATGGCAGCCCAGCTCCAGGTGGAGCTGTTGTTCACCATCTTAGCTGTAGAGGGCAGTGTCACTCGCCCTCATATGTGGGATCTGAACTGGGGCCGCTGGAGTCCCAAGCCAGCTCTTAACCAACGCGCCACTCGGCCAGCCCACATCATTATGTACATTTTATTCACTGGGTAGGAGAAGACTGATGGGAATGGGCAGAGACACAGGTACAGAGACAGAGAAAGAGACAGACTAAAGAATATGAAAACACAGTTAAATGGTGCCAATGTGTCCAGTCAATATGGCCCTGACTGTGGGCCAACTATTTCAACTAGAGCTCACCTGAGGAAACAGTGGTTATGTCTATAACTGAGGAGAACTAAGCTGCTGGATTTATTGAAAGAGTGTGGTAGATCTATTGAAAGATAGCGTGGTAGATTTCATGCAATTTAACATACTGTCAAAGGAAACTGGCACATGAGGCTTTAACCTCATACCTTCACTTCAGAGCCTAATACCCACTAAGATGCAACTTCACTGTCTTTGTCTCCACATCTGCCATGTGAGTTCCTTGAACACATGTCTTCTAATTCTTCCTCTTCTCAATGCCTAGCAGAGAGCCTGGAATATAGTGGGTGTTTGCTACATGTTGGATAAGCAAGTATAATAAAAATATATTGGCTTTGTGCCTTCTTCCTTGCACAGAGCTCCTAAAACCCTTAGAATTTCCTTCTTTTGTTATTTATAACAATCCCCTTTTGATCATACCTGAATTTATGCTAATAAGATGACTCTTGGTCAGGCCCTTAGAGAGCTTCAGAATGGGGGCTGGTTGCCAGAGGAATCGACAATATGATTAGAGGGTTGGAACTTTCAACTCTATTCCCCCCAACCTCACCTCCAGGGAGGGAAGATGGTCTTAAGATTTAGTTCACTCACCAATGGCCAGTGATTTAATCAATAATGCCTTTGTAATGAAGCTTCAATAAAAAGTCTTGAACAATGAGGTTTTGGGGAACTTCCTGGTTGGTGAGCAAGAGGATGGTGTACTGTGGCTCCAGAGGCAGCGAGTCATCTGAGCTCAGGACCCTATGTACCTCTTCATTCGACTGTTTACTTGTATCCTTAATAAACAGCTAAGTAGAGCACTTCATTGAGTTCTGTGAGTTGTTTTAGCAATTTGTCAAACCTGGGGTGGAGGGAAGGGGTTGTGGGAATCCCCACATTTGTAGTTGGCCTGCAGAAGTACAGTTAGCCTGGGGACCCCATTTGTGGCTGGCATCTGAAGTGAATGAAGGCAGTCTTGTGGGGCTGAGCCCTTACCCTGTGGGATCTGCACTAACTTTGGGTAGCTAGTGTCACAACTGAATTAAATTGTAGAATACCCATGATTGATGTCAAAGAACTGAGAATTTATTGTTGGAAAACTGACACAACAGGATGTCTTTTTCATACTGAGTAATTACTAAGAAGACTTTCAACGGAGTCTAGTAGAAAATTTGACTGCTTTTACTTTATTTTCTTCTTATAAATAATTTCTTTACAAATGCTAATGATATATTCAGAATGATGCCCTCCTATCGTCCCCTATTTGCAAGGGGACCAGTGGGACTGAATTAAGGACCAACTTTCCATGTTAAATAGTAAAATAAACAGCAAAATGTAACATACAAATTCTTTTATGATTAATATGTCAAGAATCTGATAAAAACGACATGTCCAAAGTTCATATGTAATTTAGTTTGCAATATTATTCTAGAAAGTAAATCAGTAATTACCTTGATTGTCACAGTGACTGTGAAACTCACTCAGTTTGGGTGCTGCTTACAGGTCCAAATACCATGGTATATCATCACGTTTTCTAAAAAGCCTTAACTAATTAAACTGCTGACAGTAGTTTTAAGCCCGGGTCTTGGGGAGGGGGCGAGGAGAAGGGGGAAGTGCACCTTTAAGACTAAATGTCATAAAAATAACTGTTTAACCTTAGGTGGAAAAAATAATATGATTTTAAAACAAATATTGTTTTAGTTACAGACATTTTAGCCAGAATGGTTACACATATTAATCTTTGTGGTATTTCAATTGAAAGGCAAGCAATCCAAGGTTTCAAAGTAAATTGAATAACCTGATTACAATGTGAAAATTCACCTCAGATGATTTAAAGCAATAATATTAATAGTTAATCAAGATAAATTTACTGTCTAGTCAAATTTGTATGTAAAGGCCTGAATTTTCTTTCAAAGACACATATATAAAATGTTATATAGGCAATTATATTATGCAAATCTAGTGAACTGTTCAACTATACTTTCTGGTAGCTGAATACTAAAAGATCTTAAAATTTTACCTATCCATAAGGAAGTAAAAAGACAACCCACAGAAGAAGAGAAACTATTTGGAAATCTTATTTGATAAGGGACTTATATCTAGAATAAACAACTCTTACAACTCAATAATAAAAAGACAAATAACACCATTTTCGGGCCTGCCAAGTGGCTCGGCTGGTTAAGAGTGAGAGATCTGAGCAACAGGATTACTGGTTTGACTCCTGCATGGGATGGTGGGCTAAACCCACCCGCAACTAAGACTGAACATGGCGAGCTGCTAACGAGCGGCCGGATGGCGACTGGACTTGGAGCTGAGCTAGCTGTGCCCTCCACAACTAAGACTGAAGGACAACAACTTGGCTGTTCCCCTTCCCCAATTCCCCAATAAAATCTTAAAAAAAAAAAAAAAAAAAAAAAAAAGACCAATAACCCAATTTTAAAATGGGAAAGGATATGAATAGACATTTCTCCAAGAATATATATAAATGGCCAATAAGTACATGAAAAGGTGCTTAACATCAGTAACTATCAGTTAAATGCAGTTCAAAACTACAATGAAATACCATTTCCCAGCTACTAGGATGGGTATAATAAAAAAAGCCAGAGCCGGCTGAGTGGCATGGTGGTTAAGCGCTGGCTTGGGAAGCCAGCGGCCCCGGTTCGGGTCCCACATGTGAGGGCCAGTGACACTGCCCTCAAAAAAAAAAAAAAAGCCAGACAATAATAAACGTTGTGGAGAAACTGGAAACCTCGTACACTGCTAGTGGGAATATTAAATGGTGTAGCTGCTTTGGAAAATAGCCTGATAGCTTCCCAAAAGATTAAACATAGAGTTATCATATGGCCAACAATTCTACTCCTAGATATATGCCCAAGACAAATGAAAATACACTTCCACACAAAAACTTGTACATGATGGCTCACAGGAGCATTATTCATAATGCAGAAAAGTTGGTATTAACCCAAATGTTTATCATCTGATGAATGGATAACTATAACGTGGAATATCCATACAATGGAATATTTCTTCTGCCATAAAAAGGAATGAAGTACTGGCACCTGCTACAACATGGATGACCCATGGAAACATAATGCTAAGTGAAGGAAGCCAGACACAAAAGGTCACATACTGTTTGATTCCATTTATGTGAAATGTCCAGAATAAGTAATTTCATAGGGACAGAAAGGCTATTAGTGGTTGTAAGGACTAATGGTGTTGGGTGGAATGGGTAGTAACTGCTACTGGTTATGGCATTTGTTTTTAGAGCACTAAAAATGTTCTAAAGTTGTCTGTGGTGATAAGTTGCACAACGATGCCTTTACTAAAAATCACTGAATTGCATACTTTAAATATGTAAATTGTATGGTATGTAAACTACGTCTGAATAAAGCTGTTATATACTTTGCTAACTTGTCTATACTTATTGTTTTCTTTGGAGATCTCTAATGAGAACACCTAATTTTGAATATTCCCGTAGTCAATGTAGTCACTAAAATGAATTACTGGATTTGTATAAAAGAAATAAATTATGAACTAACTGAGGGAAATATAAACATTAGCCACTAAAACCACTGATGTATCTTTAATTCCATTTAATGATGCACTAAGTATAGTATTTTTAAATCTTGAATCACATTATTTTGTCAAATTAGAGGTGTTTCATTTACAGTAAAGTGATCAATACCCCCAAAAAGAAATTAAGAAATTAAGAAATTAAGAAATTAAGAAATTAAGAAATTAAGAAAGAACCGCTATTATAAAATACAGAAAGCTAATGAAAATAAGCATTAATTACTATAATGTATTTGATATTTGCTCTACCAAAATGTAGAAGCAGCACAGGCTCCTTCATCTCTTATGGGGGAACCCTCTCCCCATGACTTTTATATATGAATTAAAGGAAACTTTTCCTAGGACTATGTTTCGTCACTTCGAGTACTAGACTGATATGGCCAGTGGTCCCACTAAGCATTTGATTGGTCACATGGGGGCCTAAACAGGGCAGAGTGATAAACCATGAAAATTAGAAGTACAAAGTTTTGGGCAGAAACATACTGCCAAACCTATTAAAACCAATGTGAACGAGAAGTCAGTGGAGTGACACCTTTAAGTGGGTGCTCTCGAGTTTGCAGTCCACATACGTGTATACATCTAATCTGTGTCCTGTCAGGTAACACTACGCTGCGCAGTACAGGTAGCACAGGTACCCTATGTATTCCAAATTCTTCCCCTCTGTCCCTTACAACACTACTGTTATACATTTCACTTATCCGTAAACTATAAACAGCCAACACCTTGTTCCTATTAAGTTATTGTATCAATAAGAAAACAAAAGGTTTTATTTTACCTTCACTTATTCTTTCTCTAATGCTCTTCCTTTAGATCTGAGTTTCTGACCTATATCTATTTTCCTTTTCTCTGAAGAACTTTTAACATTTCTTACAAGCAACAGATTTCTTCAATTTTTGTCTGAAAAAGTTTTTATTTTTTTCTCCACTTTTGAAAGAAAATTTCAAAGTATACAGACTTTGAGGTTGGTGATTTTTTTTCTATCAAGATGAAACATTTCACTCCACTCTCTCCTTGCTTGCACGGTTTGTGAAGAGAAGTCCAATGCAATCCTTAGCCTCTTTCTGTACAGGTAAGGTGCCTTTAAACCCTCTGGCTTCTTTCAAGATTTTTCTCTATCTGGTTTCCTGTAGTTTGAATATGATATGCCTAGGTGTAGATTTGATATTTATCTTATTTGGTGTCTTCTGAACTTTCTGGACCAGTAGTTTGGTGTCTGTTATTAATTTTGAAAAATTTTCAGCCATTATTACTTCAAATATTTCTTTTGTTCCCTCCTCTCTTCTCCTTCAGATATCCCATCAAAGGCATTCTTCACTTCTGTTACAGGGCTTTTGATTTCTATTTTTTCCTTTTGACTCTTTCTTAAAATTTCAATCTCTCTGCTTATATTACTGATCTGTTCTTGCATGTTGTCTGCTTTTTAAATTAGAGCCCTCAGCATATTAATCATATTTATTTTAAATTCACAGCCTGATGATTCCAAAATCTCTGCCATATCTGATCAAGAGTTAGGCTTATTTACTGTAGCTATAGTAGCAGGGGCTAAAATTTCCTCTAGTATCCTTATTTTTGTCTCTCTTGTTATCTTTGGGTTTCCCTAGAAACTCCTTAAATAGAGGACCAACACCTGCAGTTCTTTCATCTGTGATCCTGTTGTTATTCAGGAGCCCTGTTGATGTGGTGGCAAGGTGTGGGGGACAGGGAAGGTTCCATAACCCTGTGCTTAGGTTTGGGCTTTTTAATACGCCTGCATCCCTGTGCTGTGGCCTTCACCAGTGCCTCTCCACTTCTTTCCCCACACTCACCCACTTAGATGAGACAGAAAGGCTAGGAGCTGGAGCTGGGTATGTCCCTTTCCCACATTGGTTAGGCTCTGAGAGTTCACCTGTGGGCAGGCGGAGGACAGAATGCTCTGAGCATATCTGGTTACCATTCCTTTCCTACTGGAAGCGTGACATTTCCTGAGCCCTGCCCCCCACTGCAATCTTCACTGTGAGAACCTGGTAGGGCTTGTAGAGGAAAAACTCATGAAGGTGTGGGAGCCCCAGGAAGACTGGGCCCCCAGGAATTTTTAACTCTCAAGCTAATCCACACTCAGCTTCTAGAAGTTCATTAGCTAGTTTAAGTTTTACTTCCAGCTCCTGGCTTCATTAGCTTCTGCTCCCAGTATACTGTGATTCTCTGTCTCTCTGGTCTGGGGGCAGTGATTTGCTCGGTGACCTCAATTCTCTGACGGATCCGAGAAGAGTTGTTGATTTTTAGTTTGTTCAACTTTGTTCTTATTGTGAGGGTAAGAGAGAGGACTTCCAATTTCTTTCATGTCTGAGTGCAAACCAGAACCCCTGTGGCCTTTTGATGTGTTCCCATCATTCTTTGAACACTTTCTTATTTTTGGAACAATAAGATATTCCAGGCTCCTCTTGTACTTTCTCTGCCCCAGTCATGGAATCAGTTATCTCTCAGGGAAGTCTTGGTTGTTTTAGTCGAGCACGTTATTTAGAAATCAAGACCTGCACGCAAAGCGTACTCATTGCTACGGGGGTGTCATAACTTCTAGAACCTCTAAACACACAGTGCTATGAAATATATATATTTACACACACACACGCCTATATTCATCCATCCATCCATCCATCCATCCATCCATCCATCCTTCTCTTCACATAATAAAAACTATGAGTTCATATAGATATCTCCAATTCCAACCCGATACCCAAGACACAATGTACTTGTCTCCATTTCTGTGTTTCTCTCTTGTCCAACAGTGAGAAACCTGGCACTCATTATCCTAAATATGTTTACTCATTTACACAAACCTAGAAAACATAAAAAGTAGGTTGAGAATTACTAACCACTAGCACTGAGAAAGACATATCTACTAACTAGAATTCAATATTTGTTTACTGTTCTTTTCTGCGGGTGGTGGGCAAGAGTCATAAAATTTACATATAGTGACATGTATAAATACTAACTATACTGGTTTTTTTTGACAAATTTTTGTTATCTTTATCAAGTTATGGAACATTCCCATTTCTAGTTACCCCCAAAATAACCCTTTAACGGCTTTTCAGTCAATCCTCACCTCCTCTGAGGCAATGACCATTCTAAGTTTTCAGCTTTGTCTAGCACTTCATAAAGATAGAATCATACTGTAGATATTCTTTTGTGCATTAATTCTTTTGTCTGGTACAGTGAAATTGATGTTTATCCATGATGTCACATGTATTGTAGTTCATTGCTTTTTACTGTTTCATAGTAACTCCTTGTATGGATATATTACAGTTTGTTTACCCATTTTACATATGAGAGAGGAAATTAGAGGACCTAAAGTCACGTAATTAAATGATTGAGAAGAATTCTGCAGACCTCAAAATGAGAAGCACTCTAAGCTCTTTATTCTTAAGTCTGGTGTTCTTTTCACTCTATCAAAGTACCACTTCAAACAAGCTAAAACAAAACAAAACAAAACAAAAAACTCCAGGGATACACTTTTTATCAAATACAATTAGTGATTTATAAAAAAGTACCTATTTATAATCACAGATTGAAAAAAAAATCACTACTATGATACTCTCCAATGAATTCTTAATAGGAAAAAAAACACATCCAAAATGAAAAGGTCTTTCTATCAAATATAAACATTTAAAAATCTTTTTAAGAATGTCTGTACTGTTAACAACATTGATATTTCTTACATTATCCATATTCCTTCCTAATCCTTGCTTCTGCCAATGCTGATTCCAAATTCATCGGGGTTTCTCAAATTATATCTCCTAAACATTTACCTTATATTCTGTTTTAAATGAAAATAATTTATATGTTCACCAATTTTTCCTGTTTAATCTTATGAACTGCCAAGAGGAGTACTTTCCTAATTCTAGCAATCTATCACAAACATGATGACCCAACACAAACGAAGTATATGAGACCAACTGACTTATCCTATTTCATTTACAAGTTGCAATCCTTAGGTTCATAATTTATGTGAAATAAAATGCTAATTATAAAAGTAAAAGTTTAAGACGTGACCAAAGCACTGAACAGAATTCTATACAACAAAACTTCCCAACTGTCAGTCATTAACTAGGTCAAGGACAAGTGATAGTTTGATTATTACCAGCTATGGCAAAGACAGCTGTTTAGAATTTGGTTTCACCTTTTGTTTTTAGGTTCTGAAAATTCCTGTGAACTTGTACTTTCACACAAAACAAAATATGAAATTTTGATATAGCCAAGACAACATGCCTAAGGAGCTAACTGCAGGCCTCCTCTACTTTAAGTCTAATGAAATTAGATTTACTTGAAAGAAAAAAATGCCTGGGTTGTTAGGTCACCTGCTCCCTTTTTCTTTTTGCCATTAGAAAAATTTTACAAAGCAGGTTAATGTTTAAGGTATACTTTTCTCAACTGGCAAAGAGAACTTAATACTATTCTTCCTACTTCTTTCCCAAAAACATAGCGGCCAAAATGAGGGAGATTTTTGGAAGGCAAAGGTTAACCCAGAGAACTAACTTAGGTATTCAGACAACAGATCACCTCATCATTTTCAAGAATTAACTGAATAAGATGGCCATGGGAAAAGAACATGGAATATGGCAAACTGCCTTGGAAGGAAAGAAAAATAGAAACTTTTGGTCCTAGTTAAAATGTCAATGAAAATATACTTCTACCTGAAGAAAATAGTGCTAATAAGAACCCACGTAAAACAAAGAAAATTAAAGTTATTAAATAAATTTAAAAATTGATGTATTGAAGTTATCCTCACCAAGCAGGCTTACAAAAAAAAATCTCTTTCAAAAATATTTTCTGGCCTAAGTTGTTCTAAAAAATTTAGGGGAGGACTGGCCGAATGGCTCAGTTGGTTAAGAGCTCGCTCAAGAGTGCGAGCTGAGCTCTGAGCAACAGCGGTTCGATGCTAGCCCGAGCTGAGTTGCCTTTGAGCTGCAAACAGGTGGCAGGACGGCTCAGCTAAAAAAAAAAAAAAAAAAGAATTTAGGGGAATATGATCATACATTTTTACTGAACACTTAGTAAATAAAAGGCTTTGTATTGGTAATATGGATTTTTTTTTTTTTTTTAAGAAGGCAGTGTCACTGGACCTCACATGTGGGATCCGAACTGGGGCCGCTGGCGTCCCAAGCCAGCTCTTAACCACCGCGCCACTTGGCCGGCACACTAATGTACATTTTAAAATGAATTAAATACAGTCTTCTCTTGCCTTTAAAGACCTGGGGATAAGGAAGGGGCACCAAGTTACATTGTAAGACATACCAGAGATGGAAACCAAATGCTTAGGAAACCCAGAGAAAAGAGAATTAGAATGGGAGTGTGGCCAAAAACAAAGGCTTCGTGAAAGTGATATTTGCACTGGACTTTTAAGGGATGGATAGAAATTTAATAGGCACAGATAGGAAAAGGACACTGGAAAAGGCACAGAAGGAAAAAAATGGAGGGAACAATATAAGAAAGGTATGGACGTTAAAAAAAAGTATAGGATATGTTTAGGAAAATCCAAGTACAGAAGTGGGGCTGAAATACAGAGCTCATAATAAAGAGAAAAACGGGAAAAGGAAAGCTTCAAGACTGGAGAGAGATTGAGGAAGTCCCTAAACACTACACAAAAAATTAATTTTTTGCAGTGGAGATTCAGATGATTTTGTGCCATAAAGACACACATAATCTAGGTTCTTAATATCAGATAAGCCTGTGTACGAGTTATGTTTCACTTTAACAACTGCTTGTCTTGCAGCCATTGATCCACCAATTCACCTGTGAGATTTAGAATCAGAATAAATGCTGAGGGGGCCGGCCAAGTGGCACATTGGTTAAGCGCTGGTTTTGGGATGCCAGCGGCCCCGGTTCGGATCCCACATGAGGGCCAGTGACACTGCCCTCTACAGCTAACAACAGCTCCACCTGGAGCTGGGCTGTGTGAGCCCCGGTAATGGTGTGGGCTGCAGCCCCTGCTGCAGTGGGCTGCCATAGGCTACAGTGAGTGGCCGGCAGCCAGCGTGAGCGGCAGGCAGCCAAGCGTGAGCTGCCAATGGCCGCGGTGAGCGACATCCAGAGGCCAGTGACCGATCTGCCTCATCCGGGAAGAGCGCAATGACGATACCAACAGTGAAGCAACATCCTCCGCAACTAAACTGAAGAACAAAAAGACAGCAACTTGTCTGTTCCCCTTCCCCGATTCCCCAACACTGTTCCCCTCCACCAATTCCCCAATAAAATCTTAAAAAAAAAAAAAAGAATAAATGCTGAGGCTGCTTAAATGCTAAATTTTAAAGCAGATCCTGCTGCTCAATGGTCAACATGATTATAGATAAATAGGGTAACCACATAATTTGTCAGCCAAATTAGAAATTTTGAAAATAAAGGGAGACACTATTAATAATTATGCTAGCGTAAATTAGGATCATCCCAGCTACACTGGGATGGTTACCTTAGTTATAAAAAACTCCCCAAATCACAGGAACTCTTTACTTTTTCTTTCTTACCTTCTCTTTAGCAGGTATGTCCTACTGTGGAGCAGGAGAATCTAGCATTTGATATTATGATTGGTCGCTACTGCATTTTAGACACAGGCACATGTTAAAAATGAATAACATCTTTTTATAGTAGCAGAGACATGACGGGTGAATAACTTCATGCAAAACAAATCTATATAAAACTTCTTTGCCATAACTAATGACAATCACAAATACTGATTACTAACCTCATAAGCACTTTTAGACTTAGGTGATATTTCCTGAGCTTTTGTTTAATTTTTATACTTGAAAATAAGTTAATTTTCAACTATACCTACCATTTCAATGCATATTGCTTTTTGTTTTAACATACTACAGGGAAAAACATGGCTTTTATTGCTAAAATTACAGAAAACACTTAATGGTTTGCAAAAGATTGTTCTGTGGGTGATTGCAACACTTGGCCTTTTAGCCTTTTGCAAAATATCACACACCACATGTGTTCTGAATCACCAGTAAACCCAGATGCCCTCATGTGAGATATTTAAAATCCAACCAGAATTAAGACAAATTCTATGGTCTTAATGAATGAATCCAAGAACTTTTAATGTCAGGACTTTAGGAAAGTAATTTAACCTCTTTCTAAATACCAATTTTGGTCAAAGTCTAAGACCTGATTAAAAAGAACTCCAGCTTTGTGTGTGTATGTGTATGAAAAATCACCCTATGCCAGGGGTCAGCAAACTTTTTCCATAATAGGACCAATAGTAACTTTTAGGCTTTATGGGCCATAGGGTCTTTATTACAACTGGTTACATCCTGCTGAAGCATGAAAACAAACATAGATAATATGAAAACAAATAGGTGTTGTGATCCAATAAAAGTTGTGTTACAAAAACAGGGAGTAGAGCTGGATTACGCTCTCAGGACTGTAGTTGCCACACTCTTTTCTAGAGTATAAGCTCCTTTGTCTCATTAGTGCTTTCGGCAGTGTCTGGCACATAATATATGATCTGTAAATTTTTATAGATGAATATTATTCAATAATAAAAATAAACAAAATGTCTGAGCTACTTTTGCATAAACATTGTGTTTACTGAGTATTAGGTGAGCCTTTAACTTCCTACTTAGAATTTATAGGTTGGTATTTCTCACATAAAACACTTATTTAAAAATTTCTTTAAAAAAAAAAAAAAGATTTAATTGGGGAATTGGGGGAGGGGAAGTGTTGGGGGATTGGGGGAGGGGACCAGCCAAGTTGTTGTTCTTCAGTCTTAGTTGTGGAGGGCGCCAGTTGCCATCTGGCTTCCTGTCAGCAGCTCGTGGCCTCTAAGTTCAAGGTGCTGTGTTCAGTCTTAGTTGCGGGTAGGCGTAGCCACCATCCCATACGGGAATGGAACTAGCAGCTTTGTTGTTAAGAGCACACGCTCTATCCACTGAGACATCCGGGTGGCAGCTCAGCTCAAGGTGCCGAGTTCAGTCTTAGTTGCAGGTTGTAGCCATCATCAAATAGGCAATCTTGTTGTTACACCATCTGAGCCATCCTGCCACCTGCTGGCAGCTCAGCAACAGCTCAGCTTGGGCGCAGTGTCACTGGCCCATGTGGGAATTGAACCAGTGTCCCTGTTGCTCAGAGCTAGCGCTCTTAAGCCAACTTTTAACCAACTGAGCCACTCAGCTGACCCCTAAATATTTCTTAATTAAAAGTTTTTACATTAATTATATTATTAATCATGGTCCTGTCACTACTGAACTCTGCTTATCTAAGATTAATATTAATTTTCTGGCTCATTACGGCCATTCACATAAATAGGTAATCTGATGACATGGTATAAAGACTAGAGCTGAAAGGTCATGTTGCATTAAGGCCAGAGTTGATACCCTGGCAAGTGAAAGTCAAAGGCAAGTGGAAAGAGCCCTGCAGATGAAACTGGTGTGCAGGAAAGAATGGAAGAGAAGCCAGACCTGTTTGTACCACACAATGAAGATCTGAGAGATTTCTCTGCATTATAATAATAAATCTCCTTTTTATTAGAGCTACTTTGAAAGGGCTTCTGTTCTCTGCAACTAAGTGATTCCTGACTAGAAAATGGATTATAAAATATTTTGGAGAGGAGTTAATACTTGAGCTGAATCTTTAAAAAACAAACAGGCAGGAATTCCAGTCTAGATGGAGTAACAGAGAACAGATTTACCCTCCAGCCTGAAACTAAGAAAAACAGAGAAACATATAAAGCAATGGTTTTCAGACATTGGACAACAGCTGGTATAGGAGAATAATCCCTAAGAGAAGCAGGGCAAAGTGAGCCGCCTCCAACAGCTCTCTTCTTAGAGACTTTCCAGTGAGCAGAGGGAGAAGGAACCCAGGTAAAACCCAGCAATCTACCTGTGTTGAGGATATTGGGAGGTCCAGCTTGCTAGAATTTGCTTGGTAGACTACCAGAGAGGAGAGAGTTACAGAGAGCGGGGAGCAGATAGGATCCCCCTCAAATCTTTACTGAGTAATAGCAGTTTTACTTTAAATATTTTAGTGAGTAATATGCTTGTAAATAATCTACCTGAAGCAGGAGAAGACAATTAAAAGGAGCAGAGGGAATAATCCAGGGGCTCACACAGTGGCAGGAATAATCTGTGTTTCATTCAGAAAAGAAAAAAAATCTCATACTTCACAGGACATCAGGTAATTATAAGGTATTTAGCCTCAGCAGTGGAGCACAATTATCCCTTGATAAAGTTTGCTCTGGTCCAACCTAACCGAGCATAAAAATAAGCACTGAAAGCATCAAACTATTTCCAAATAACTTAACAATGTCCCAGAATAAAATTCAGGAATATTTCTAGAAATACAAAAACATCCAGAACAGAACAAGGCAAAATTCACAATGTCTGGCATCCAGTAAAAAATTATCAGACATGAAAAGAAATAGGAAAATATGACCCATAGTGAGAGGGAAAAACAGCAATAGAAACAGGCCAAGAAATGATAGAGATTAGAATTAGTTAGCAAAGATATCAGACAAGTTATTGTAACTATAATCTGCAGAAGTACAGAAACACCTAAGCAGAGACACAGGCAACACAAGAATGTAAATCAAAATTTTCATCTCCTAAGAGATGAAAAATAAATGTTTGAGATGAAAAATACAATCAATGATGTTAACAGCACATTAGCAATGCCGGAATTAAAGATTAATAACCTTGAAGGCACAGCAATAGAAACTATCCAAAATGAAGCGCAGAAAGAAATAATCCTGAAAAAAATGAACAAAACATTAGTAACCTACGTGACAACTTCAAACAGACTCATACATGTAATTTGAGTCTCTGCATGGAGCTTAAGTGCTCCAACTACAAAAAAATAAAAAAGGTAGTAAAGTATGGGTTTAAAGTAGCACACAAGAGCAAACAATTATATGACAGATTATGAGAGGAAGAAAGAAATGAGAACTGTACATTTGGACCATTAATCTGATGACAAAGAGCATAGCTAGAAACTGTTGCTTCTAAGAATAAAGTAATAAGGACCCCAACTAGGATGTGACAGTAGGAAGAGAGAGAATTCAAGGTATTTGAAATGAAGAATTAATAGGAACTAGTGATTAACTAATTGTATATTGGAAAGGAGAACCTAAGAGAAAAGGACTAGACCGAGTTTGAATCCCAGCTTCTCTACTTACTAACTATATGAACTTGGAAAGGTTATTTAATCTCTCTCTGCCTCAGTTTCCTCTGGAGATAATAATAGTACCTATGTAATAGAGCTGGTCTGAGAAATGAGTTAAAACCTGTAAAGTACTTTGGCATGTAATAATTGCTCAATAAATGCTGTCTATTGCAACTCTCAAACCTTTTAGCCTCAGGACTGCTTTTCACTCTTGAAAGTTATGGAGGACCCCAAAGAATTTTGTTTATGTGTGTTATATATATCAATATTTACCACATTAGAAATTTAAACTGAGAAATGCATAAAATATTGACATTTTCATTCATTAAAAATAAACTTGGGCTGGCCGAGTGGTGCGGTGGTTAAGCGCTGGCTTGGGAAGCCAGCAGCCTCGGTTCGGTCCCACATGTGAGGACCAGTAACACTGCCCTCAAAAAAATAAATAAATAAATAAATAAATAAATAAACCTATTACATGATGATAACACACTATTACATAACAAAAACATTTTGTTTTCCAAAAGAAAAAAAATTAGTGCGAAGATAGAATTTTTTTTACATTTTTGTAGATGTCTCTAATGCCTGGCTTAATAAAAGAAGGCTATGTGCTTCTGCTCATTTTGTTGCTTATGTTGTTTTGGCTGGAAATACAACCAACCAATCTGTGTTATGCAGACACTAGCACACCCAATAAACCTGAGAGAACATCTCATGGGTAGAACAACTAAGTGTGAAAAGGAGACAAGATAGTATTTGTATGCAGATCTTAAGAATGCTCAAGAGTAGAATGAGGAATCACCTATAAACTATCCTAATCAGCTCATAAGAGGAAGAGCCAAAGAAACTTTAATTTGTTTATTAAATTTATCCCACATGAATTACAAAAACTCCAGAAAGAAGAGGGAGTCATAAAGAGCTCCCATACATATAAAATGTTACAGATTCACATTTCTTCACGAAGAGTAAGGAAATGCCCTGGGACTGAGCTGGGAGTTCGCAAAGTGTCTCCAAAGGACACAGAGGAAAAGAGATGAAGGCCAAGTAGCGGAATCACAGAAGGGGCAAGGGAGAGAACCAGTGTAGAGCTGTGTCTTAACATACTGCAAGTTGAATTAATGAATATTTTAAATGGTTTTATCTCTCATATTTGTACAAATTCATCCAACTTCTAGGTTGTAAATTCCCTAACAAAGGAGGCATTCTATCTCATTCATAATCTCCTTAGGTCTGATTGACACAAGACCTGTGTTCACATTAGTAACACAGAAAATAACTGAGAGAGCACGTAATACACATCTGACAGGCCAGCTTAAATGTGAGAAGTGTGTTACAACAACCGGCAGTTATCCCTGGGCAGATACCAACTATAACCTAGAAATTAAAGTCAAAAATTAAAATCCTAGGGCACAAAATGGTTGAAACTCTAACTATATTTAAACCAAATTTTTGATGAAATTCAAGCTTAAAACTTACAGGAGGGAAGTTTTATAAGGACACCTCCAAGCCAGTGAGATCTTGACCAAAATAATCTCCATTAATACTTTTAAAAAGAGGTACCTAATAATAGTTTAGAATTTTGAATATTTTATACTACAACCTATTAAAAACAAGGCATAAACTTCTATAAGAAAGCACAGAAACTATATAAGACTTTTAGGTTAAAATTTCTTAGGTTACAAAAAGCATGAATTATAAAGGAAAAATATAATCGATTAAACTTTATCGTAAGTAAAAACTCGTCTTCCTCAAAAGATACCATTAGGAAAACAAAATGACAAGCCATAGATTGGGAGAAAATATCTGCCAAATATCTGATAAAGGACGTATGTCCAGAATAAAGAACGCTTTTAATTCAATAAGAAGGAAAAAAGTTTTTTTTTTTAAAGATTTGAACAGACACTTCATCAAACATATGGGACCAGCAAATAAGCACATGAAAAGATGTTCAGATTCTTAGTCTTTAGAAATGAAATTAAAACAATATCATTACATTCCCACTAGAAAGGATACAATTTTTAAAAGACTAAACCTCAACCAAATGTTGCTGAGGGTATGGAGAAACTGGACTGCCCATACCCTGCTGGAGGTAATGCAAAATGGTACAGCTACTTTGAAAAGATTTGGTGGTTTCTTATAAACTTGCCATTTGGCCCAGCAATCCCACTCACACGTATTTATAAGAGAAATGAAAATATATATTCATACAAAGACTTATACATATGAGTGCTCACAACAGCTTTATTCATACAGCCCAAACGAAACAACCCAAATGTCCATCTCCTAGTGACTGGTATATCCATGTAACGGAACAGGACTCTACAATATGAAGGAACACACTACTGATACATGCAACGTGAATGAAGACACAAAGGGCCACATACTGTAGGATTCCATTTATGTGAAATTATAAAAACTCAAAACTATAGTAATTATAGTCAAGCAGATCAGTGGTTGCTTGTGGTGGAGAGGGAGGTCTGACTAAAAGGGGCACAAGGGAGCTTTTTAGGGTGATAGAAATGTTTTGCATGTCATGACTGTGGCAGTAGTGGTTATTTGAGTGTGTACATTTGTTAAAACTCATGTACATATACACTGTTCTATGCCATAAAAGGGACTTGAGCATCTGAGGATTTTGGTATCTGCGGGGGGGGGGGGGTGTCCTGGAACCAATCACCTTTGTACACTGAGGGACAACTTAGGTTTTTTGGGAGTCAAAAGTTATCTACCAATTTTTTATTGCTCATGGGGGCGAGGAGGTTGGTGCTCCTAACCCCTTCATTGTTCAAGGGTCAACTGTGAGTGTATACTTAAAATTAGTCAATTTTGTTGTATGTAAATTATACCCCAATAAAACTAATTTTTAAAAACAGAGGAGTATATTATCTTCCTTTCATCTTACCTGTCACTCACGAGGGTTTATCAACCCGTGACAGAAAAATGGCAGTAGGTGGGAAAGTAGAGATGTGGAGGTCACTGTCAAGAAAGAACTGGGAGCTGGTAGGAATGATGCGGTCATAAGGAGAAATAATAAGCCATTCTTATTACATTTTAACCATTCCAATAATGAGACTATTCTGCTTCTAAAAGAGACCTTGACCAGTACAAAATGTCATGTTTCATCAAATTTTTTTTTTTTAATAACTTTATTGGGGAACAGTGTGTTTTTCCAGGACTCATCAGCTCCAAGTCAAGTCATTATCTTCAATCTAGTTTTGGAGGGCGCAGCTCACAGTGGCCCATGTGGGAATCAAACCTGGCAGCTTTAGTGTCATGAGCCTGCGCTCTAACCACCTGAGCCAACCAGCTGCCCCAACAGTATTTCTTACATTATGTTGTAAGGGCTACCTACACCAGAAGCATCCCAGACCTGCTTTACAAGCACTCTAGATGAAAAGTCCCCAAATCTACCTTTTTAAATTGCTCACAAAGAAATTATTTTGCAAACTGAGAGAACACTGTATTGGAAGGAATGTACACATTTGCATGTATGCACACATACATCAGCTGGGTGTGCAATGGCTCCAGGTCAATATATTCAATAGCACATATGCTTTCCTTCTACTTCATGGAGATGGAAGGGGCTCAAATGAGCTTATCTACAAAAACCTTAGGATAGTCCCAAGGTGCTATTGTTATATCACTTGCCAATCATCCTGGACTTCAGTAAGAAGACAATTCTAAGCAGAGAAAAAAGGACCCCTTGACCTTAAAAAGTTTGAAGTTTCATGATATCACAATGCCTGTGATTCACCACTATGTATTAGTTAGTAGCAGGGGACAAACACTGAAATTTTAATTACTATTTGTAACATCACAATATTTGCTTTAAGTATGTGATTTAAAAGGCATATGCTATGTTTCCCTCTTTACTTTATAAATTTTGTTGGGTTGTTACAGAATTTCCTATGGGCTTTCCCTGTACATTTAACTTAATTTCAAACACCTTTAAAATCAAGTACTTCAATGTCCAAAACCCTACGATTTATCAATGAAACAAAACAATGTTAGAAATTGTACAGAACGAAGCTGAGTGAATAGGTCAAGGCCTTTACCTTCATGAAGTTTTTTGTTTTTTTTAATGTGCTAAAATATACGTAACATAAAATTTACCGTTTAACCCTTTCTGAGTATACAATTCGGTAGCATTACGTACATTCACATTGTTGTGCAACCATTAATTATCACCATCCATCTCTAGAACATTTCCATCATTTGAAGATGAAACTCTATACCCATTAAATAATAAATCCCCATTTTCCCCTTATCCCAACCCCTGGTAACCACAAATCTACTTTCTTTACTCTGACTCTTAGGCACCTCATATAATTGGAATCATACAACAATTGTCCTTTTACTGTGAGTTTTTTCTACTAATTTTTATTGCATGTCTTAGCACCAAGCACTGAAGACACAAAGACTGACAGCAAACTGATTTGCCCTCATGAAACCTACACACTAACAGGGAAGTCAGACAAGTCAGAAACAAAATTTGCAAGTTAATGCGGTAACTGCTTTAACAGAAGTACAAGGTACAATGGAGGCACAGAGGACTGATTCTAAGGAAAGTCAGGACAGTTACACAATGGACGTAATGCCTCAGGACAATTTTGAAAAATGAAGAATTCACCAAGTAGACATGGTCATTCCAAGAGGAATGGCATGCTTACTTACTTTCATTCATCAAACTTTTAATGAGGGACAACACTATGTCAGGGCACTCCACATCAAGAACAGCCAGAACTCCTGCTTTCCTTAAGCTAAAAGAGAAGGCAAGCCATGAGAAATGCATCCAGCAAAAGCAAGCGGCTCAGGCTAACGAGCAAACCGCTTGGGGAGGAAGAAGAGGAAGATGGAAATACATTCAGGTGTCAGATCATGGAAAAGCTTGTGTCATCCAGAGTTTTACTTTATACTAGGCCAGTCTGAGAACTTTAGAATATAGAAGAATTAATTGGTGGCATCTGCTGTAAGTACACATTTCTAGGACAAGCCCAAAGTTTTTATTTCATATGTCAGGGGTGGACTTAAGGAATATATGTATTTTGAGGGCAGTGTTACTGGCCCTCACATGTGGGACCCAAACCGGCGCAGCTGGCTTACCCAAGCCAGTGCTTAACCACCGCGCCACTCGGCCAGCCCCTCTTAGTAAGATTTTTGATGACTACTTTTCAGACTATATGTGCCATATAGATGTAACTAACCCCATTTTTGAACCTTTCGGTTATTAGCACCTATTCTCCTGTACCATTGTCAATATGCCAACATTTGGATAAAACCTGGGTTTCAGAGCAATCATTCTACTGATATTTTAAGGGCTGAATTTGAAGAGATGTAGAGGTAAGGTGAAAGGTTATTATGATGGTACAAGCAAAAACAATGAGATCTCAATTAAAGTAGTAACAGGGGAAACAGAGAATGGATTCAAGTCCACAAACTACATGTAAGGAGTTTTCATCTGTTTAAGATTATATTCAAAGAAATAATTCCTCTTTTTATCTTCAATAAATATTTACCAGAGTCCTACAATGTAGCAAAGAATAATCATTGAGAAAAACATATTTAAAAAACATTCATTTTCACTTTTCTCTCTCTGTATATGTGTACATGTATGTGTAGGATCAGGGTTCCAATTGCATTGAAGTAATTTAGAGTCTTCCTTTTTATCAGAGGAAAAACAATTCCCTAATCTGGTTCTACAATTGCAAAAGTAAAGTCAGGAAGAGTCATAGTTGTCAACAGAAGGTTGACGCTGTTCTCGGGTATATGCTAGGGATGTAGTGGGAATTTTACACACTAAAAAAGAACTGCCCGTGACCAGGTTTACTTCAATTTTTAAAAAGAATCTGTATATACTGGGGCTTTCTGCCATATAATCAAATGCTTCATGCATTTGGCTCCTCTTCCTTTTTCATGGCTAATCTCCAATATCAATTTAGAAGATGTACCCATTTCAAAATCTGCCAGCTACTAAAACATGGGTCACACAAAACACATTTCCTCTATGTGAAAAAGTATAATTATCATGACAAGGAATCTTAACTAGGTAAAGCTGAGGTCACATAAAAATGCTTACAATAAACCAGTTCGACCAAAACAACCTTTTTTAAAGATACCAATACCCATTCCACAATACTAAGTAAGTAAGCTTCAGAGTTCAAATGCAAGGATTTTTCATGATTAAACTTTTAGACACTTTAATCAGACATATCCAAATATTCTTTATTTAGTAAATCTGATATACCTCAACTGATATTAATGAGGAAAATTGGAAGCATATCTTGCTTTCCTTTTGAGATAACATTCCTTTTTATTCATCTGGCACATAATTTAAAAATAAGCTAACTAAATCTCATTTATCATGTTTGGTAATTCTAGGCACCTATACTCAAAAAAAAAAAAAAATCACAGAAGAACACACACATATAAATATCTCCAAAAGGATAAAAGTAAATGACATATTGTTCAGGGATATGCATATAAGATAAAACTGTAAAGAAAAGCAAGTAAATTATTAAACAAAATTAGGAACCAAAATTAGATAGGAGAGAAGGCGGCAATCAGAGACGTCAAAGATATTTGTAATGTTCCATTTCTTATCCTGGGTAGTAGATAGATATTTGTTATATTATTCCTTAATCTATACATATTATGTATATTCTCATATGTATTATATGTTATAGTTTCAAATTATGAAGAACTAATGAATACAGATTCATTCAACAAATATTACACACCAAAATAATAATAATAATAATAATAATAATAATAATATCATGAAATACAGGTACACCACCTGTTAGGCCTAACTAGACATTGAGACTCACAAGACCCAAATAGGCCACACTAGACATTGGTTATACTTAGCAGGATATACCATGAAACAACATGCCAGCAAGGCAGTGTCAGGTAGTTACCCTTCAGCAGGAGTCATCATAGCAAACTCAGGGGATATTCTCTTTGGCACCCCCCAGGTGGCAGGTCAAGTGCAAGAGAATGCGATTACAAGGACTGATAATAGTAGCTACCCTAGCTTGGAAATACCAAATAGCAACCAGTATCGCCACTCCTATAGACACAGCTTTCTGAGCCTCAAAACAGGGCTTGCTCAATTATAAGAGCTATCACACTCAGGGAAGTCCAAAGCTATAGAATCCCACCAGTATTTACGATTCATTCATGGGCCTCCCAGTCCATATTTTGATTTGTTTTTATGGTTGCCTCAAAGTCCATATGTAATTTACTAATCACAAGTGATTTTTATCAAAGGCAATGGTGCTGGGTTACACAACTGACACTCTATCTTCATCAGGTTTCTAGGTGACTAGAATTAGGACGTTAACCCAAGGCCAAAATTGTCCAGAGAAAAGAAAAGCTAGTATTATTAACTCTACTCACAGCAAACAGGGAGATTTAATTTAGAATGGCTTTAGCAAACATCTATTAATATATGTCATTGAATCGAAGATACGAATGATTATGAGACATCATTCATTTCTGCACTAGTAAGAAAGAAAATATGCTGCTAGATTGTAAGATACACCCCCGTTACTGAGATATAAAAATGGGAGGGAAATGTGCTTCTTAGGATCACTGAAAACAGAATAACCCTTCTCCCAATTTTTCAGTAAAGCATTTTTACGATATACAACCCTATTCTCTACTTTAGAGAAAAAGTCTGCTCCAAAATAAACCAGCTGCCTACTAAAAACTTTCTAAGATGTCTAAGGTTGTAGTCTCTCAATACCTCTCTTTCTTCATCTATTCCAAAAAAGCAACTTCTAGTTATGGGGAATAACTCTCTCTCCATCCTGGATGTTAAAATAAGCTTCCATTACTGATGAAATCACCAAAAATCCTAAGGTAAGGGCTTTTACCTGGAGACTTTCCAGTAATGCTCTGGTAGAAACAAACACCACACTGTCTCAGGTTATCCACGAATAAATTCATTCCCAGAAGAAAGATACTGTAGACGTGTAGTGAGAACAGGAGAAAAACTCTCCAACCTTAATCCAGAAGAGGCACAGTAGATGAATGTTTTCATCTAAGTAGGTTGTATACATCTAACTAGCTTTGTATATCTAGGAGGGCAATTCTATCCGTTCATGAGTGGAAAATGAAGACAACTAAATGGACTTTCCATATTGTGTCTACTGGCAAAAACACCAGAGTTGGATAAACAGCCTGTTGTTCACAGATGGACAAGCATAGGACCTATACGACCATTCAGCCTCTTGTTCATAAATGGATAAGCATGGGGCCTATATGAACATTAATACATACAACATCTTCAAATGCCAACAAAAACAATCTGTGATAAGTTACACTGGGAAATAAAAGTAATGTAGAAAGTATCTGCTGTGTGTTCTCACTAAGATACAAGAGAAAGAATCAATATTGCAGAAAAACATATCAGTAATGTGGAAGATGAAAATGAAAATATTCACCAAAAATATGAGAAGACAAAGTTAAAAATGAAAGGGAAGACAGATATAAAAAAATGAATGTGATCCATTCCACAAATAAAAAGTATTTCTTCTTTAAAAAAAAAAACAAATGGGATAGAAGCAATAGTCAAAGGTTGTCAGAAAAGTCATGACGTATTTTTTCTGTTTTTCGTTGCAAAAATGCGTCATATGACTTTTCTGACAACCCAATATAACAGAAGAACAATCCCAAAATAAAAAACGCCAGCATCTTTATATTGAAAGGACTTTCTTGTCTCAGTCACAATTAAAACCAGAATAATGTTTAGAGATTTCAGGAAAAACTCTGGGACACAAGAATACCAGATTGAGCCATGCTGTCATTAACATGTACATGCAACAAAAAGTCATTTTCAGATATTCAAGGGTTCAGAAAACTAACCCACATGTGTATCTCCCAAAAAATAGTAAACATATTTGAGGCAACTGAAAAAATTAAATTGGAACTCAAGAATGGTTATAAACGGTGCTGTATACATTAGTGGTGGTACACCACCCAGATTAATAAGTTGAGTCCAAATTGTTCTACTGAAATTTAATACATAAGCTAAAAAGTTTTTGAAAGAAAAGATACAGTTTAAAACATTCAACATTTATAAGTTAAAGATTAACTTGGGGGCCGGCCCAGTGGCACGGTGGTTAAGCTCTGGCTTGGGAAGCCAGTGGCCCGGGGCTCGGATCCCACATATGAGGGCCAGTGACACTGCCCCCTAAAAAAAAAAAAAAAAAAAAAAGATTAACTTGGGAAACAGTTAAAAATCTAAAATAAGATAAATTCCTTGTATTACATGTAAAAGAAAATAATACTTTGTTCTTGAATTTTATAATTACAACTATTTTCTGTGCTTTTAAAATGATTTTACTTACATACTTTAAAAAATGATTTCTGTGTCTCTGTTTTAAAAAATAAAACACATAAGCAGACTCTATGCTGCAAAAACCAAAACCCAATGGAAAAAGTAAAATAAAATTATTAAAAACTATAAAATTATAGGAGTAAAAACCAAACACATCAATTATAACAAGTTTTTATTATTTAAATCCTCCCTATTGGAAAGATGCTTAGACGGGGTTAAAAAAAAAAATGAAGTTACATAAAAAGGATTAAAAATAGTGACAGCCAATAATGTATAATGGAAACGGTCAAACTAAAAAAAACCCCACAAAAAACAGGAATTGAAGCAACCAACCGAATGGGAAAAGATACTTGCAAACAACACCTCTGATAAGGGGCTAATATCCAAAATATATATGGAACTTATACAACTCAACATCAAAAAAACAAACAATTCAATTAAAAAAATAGAAAGAGGACCTGAACAGACATTTCCTCAAAGAGGACATACAGATGAAAATATGCTCAACATCACCAATCATCACAGAAATGCAAATAAAAACCACAATGAGATATCACCTCACACCCGTTAGAATGATTATCATCAACAAGACAAATAATAAGTGTTGGAGAGGCTGTGGAGAAAAAGGAACCCTCATACACTGTTGGTGGGAATGCAAATTGGTGCAGCCGCCGTGGAAGGCAGTGTGGAGATTCCTCAAAAAATTAAGAATAGGGCCGGCCGAGTGGCGCATTGGTTAAGTGCTGGTTTTGGGATGCCAGCGGCCCCGGTTCGGATCCCACATGAGGGCCAGTGACACTGCCCTCTACAGCTAACAACAGCTCCACCTGGAGCTGGGCTGTGCGAGCCCCGGTGATGGTGTAGGCTGCAGCCCCTGCTGCAGTGGGCTGCCATAGGCTACAGTGAGTGCCCGCAGCCAGCGTGAGCGGCTGGCAGCCAAGAGTGAGCTGCCAATAGCCACGGTGAGCGACATCCAGAGGCCAGCGACCGATCTGCCTCATCCGGGAAGAGCGCAATGACGATACCAACAGTGAAGCAACATCCTCCGCAACTAAACTGAAGAACAAAAAGACAGCAACTTGTCTGTTCCCCTCCCCGATTCCCCAACGCTGTTCCCCTCCGCCAATTCCCCAATAAAATCTTTTAAAAAAAAAAAAAAAATTAAGAATACAATTACCATATGACCCAGCAATCCCTCTTTTGGGTATCTACCCAAAAAATCGGAAAACACTTTTCAATAAAGATATATGTGCGCTGATGTTCACTGCAGCTTTGCTTACTGTGGCCAGGACATGGAAACAACCAGTGTCCTTCGATAGATGACTGGATAAAGATGCGGTATACATACACAATGGAATACTACTCTGCCATAAGATGAAATAGTACCATTTGTGACAACATGGATGGATCTTGAGATTATTATGCTAAGTAAAGTAAGTCAGTCAGAAAAAGTTGAGAACCATATGACTTCAGTGATATGTGGGATATAAAATTGAAAGCAACAAAGGAATAAGACAAAGAAAAAAAACTCATAAATACAGACAATAATTTAGTGGTTACCAGAGGGGAAGTGGGGAGAGGGTGGTAAGAGAGAGTAAATGGGGTCAAATATATGGTGATGGAAGGAGAACTGACTCTGGGTGCTGAATACACAATGTGATATATACATGATGTATTATAGAATAGTACACTTGAAATCTATGTAATTTTACTAACCATTGTCACCCCAATAAATTTTAATTAAAATCAGATTAAAAAAACCAGGAATGATAATTTTGACATGGGACAAGCAGGATTCAAGAAGAAAAATATTAACTGGTCTCTAGATTGATGAAAGATATCTACAGTGATACTCAAATGTAGTCATGAACTAGCTGTTATAGGTCTGCAATTAGACAAGTATAAAACTTTAAAGTATGTAGAAACTCTTACAGCACTTTGACAGGAGAAAGCTATACCTGTTTAACACATTTTTTGCGGGAAACGAGTAAACTCGTCATAATGCTCAAATGCCCGCTTACAAAGTGTTAATATAATAATACAGATTGTATTTTGCTTATTGGTTTTATTTCTTGTTTCCTTTTACTAGTAATTACTTTTAATGTGTGTTAAAGAAGTATCAGAAAAAAAAATTGATTCTTCACCACAAATAGTCTGAAGAACACCTCAATAACTGAAAAATTAAAAACTATGTAAAGTATGGCAAAAACTGTTTTTTCAACCGTTCCCTACTATAAATCAATTAAGGATCCCTGTTTGTTTTTTGATGCTGACAGGTAAAATTACATATGAAGAAACGGTCTGTCAACTTTAAAAACTTCTGAGAAATACATTAAATTACTCAAAACTTTCTAACATGTCCAAGGTCTCACAATTTTCTGATCTCCTTTTTCAGAGAAGTCGAAGTATCTCATGTCAAATGCTGCACAGGTCACAGATGCCTCTGCTACCCTCCTCCTAGCTCACTACAATCTTACTATGTTTTACAGGATATTTTGTGGGTAGTGGGTAGCATTATTGCTTTCTCAAAAATTGCTTTCCTCTTTCTTCTATGGGACCCACTGGGTAAATAAAGGCTAGCCTAATCTAGCCACCCTAATACAGCTACATGGTTGATTAGGTAAAGGCTGGCTGAATAGGTAAAGGGTTATAAGATGAGTTAGAGCACTGTTTGAACCACCGCCACTATATATGTGTTATAAGATGCAAAGCAGCATTATTAACAATTTATTCTAAGTGACAAAGTGTTTTCCACCTATGCTACAGGGATGATGCTACTCCTTGGACCATCTGTCAAAAGGAATGGTTTCGGGGCCTGCCGAGTGGCGCAGTGGTTAAGAGCTGGCTTGGGATGCTAGCAGTCCCAGTTCGGATCCCACATATGAGGGCCAGTGACACTGCCCTCTAAAAAAAAAAAAAAAAAAAGAATGGTTTCATGACAGAACCAACCTAGAAGAGAAAAAAGTAAGTCAAAGATAGGATCTGTTGGAAACTGTTCCTTTTAAGTCACAGAGTTTTAAAAAGGTAAATTCTCTAGGGAGAATATATTTGCCAACGATATATCTGATAAGGGGTTAATATCCAAAATTTATAAAACACTCATGAAACTCAACACCAAAAAAACAAACAACCCAATTAAAAAATGGGCAGAAGATATGAAGAGACATTTCTCTAAAGAGGACATACAGATGGCCAACAGGCATATGAAAAAAAGTTCAACCTCACTGGTCATTAGGGAAATGCAAATAAAAACCACCATGAGATACCACCTCACTCCAGTCAGAATGGCTATCATCAATAAATCAACAAACAACAAGTGCTGGTGGGGCTGTGGGGAAAAGGGGACCCTGCTGCACCGTTGGTGGGATTGCTGATTGGTGCAGCCACTATGGAAGTCAGTATGGAGGTGTCTCAAAGAACTGGAAATAGAGCTACCGTTTGACCCAGCAATTCCACTCCTAGGTATTTATTCTGAAAAAACCAAGACACTTATTCAAAAAAAGTTATGCTCCCCTATGTTCATAGCAGCACAATTTACAATAGCTAAGACTTGGAACCAACCAAAATGCACATCAGTAGATGACTGGATTAAGAAACTGTGGGATATTTATACAATGGAGTATTACTCCGCTATAAAGAAGAATGAAATCGTCCCATTTGCAATGATATGGATGGACCTAGAGACTATTATGTTAAGTGAAATAAGTCAGTCAGGGAAAGACAAATACCATATGATCTCACTCATATGTGGAATCTGAAAAACTGTATGAATGAGCAAAGTAAACAGAAATTGTCTCAAAGATATAGAGGAAAAATCAGGGTTGCTAATTGGGAGGGGGATGGGGATGAGGGAGAAGGGGAAGGGATTAGACAGCAAAAATAGGCAACTACCATATTGCCACTGGGATATGAAAAACAGTTTGGGGAATATAATTAATAATGTTGTAAATATTCTGTGGAATGTCAGATGGTCATAGGTCTTGTTAGGGAGACCATTTCATGGATGGAGTAGAGGTTTGATCACTGCACTGTATAACTAAAGCGGAGGTTGTATACCTACTGTAATGGAATATATATAGATAGTCACGGGATGTGGATTATACTGTGGAAGAGAGTCAGAGAAGAGTAATAGATATATATGATATGGGGGGGAGTGGGGTGGCGAATTGGGGGTGGGGGGTTGTCACTTTGAGGGGTAAAATGTATAACTACTGCACTGTGTTGTACACCTGAAACTAATTAAAAATAAATCAATAAAAAAAAAAAGGTAAATTCTCTAAATAAGATGTGATAAAGTCGGAATCTTTTTCTTACAGTCCCATGCCTAATATTTAAATCTAACATCAACTAAATGTGATCTGAAAGCCTCATTTAAGATATAAAGGCTCTTTATAAAATAAAAAAGTTATTTAAATAAAAGCTATTTACCATAAGAATAAACAAAATGGGAAAAATATTTGCAACTCAAGTCACAGAGAGAGGCCAATTTTTCTAATATATGAAGAGTTCCTTGGAATTAATAAGCAAAAGACCAAGACTGGCAACAGGAAAATGGGTGAAAGATAAGTAGTACAATGAAAAGGAAATACAAATGACTTTCAAGCATATGATAACACTCATTTTCACTTACAATAAAAGAAATGCAAATTAAAACTACACTGAGATCCATGTTTTTATCTGTTAAATTGGAAAAGGTCAAAAGATGTGAGAATATAATCTTGGTGCGGATGTGAAAAAAGTCTCATTGCTCGTGGGAGTACAGATCAAAACAACCTTGTATTAGTTTTTCTCACTTGATGAAATTCTTACAAGACATTTTAAGGGCCGGCCGAGTGGCACAGTGGTTAAGCGCTGGCTTTGGAAGCTAGCGGCCCCGGTTCGGGTCCCACATATGAGGGCCAGTGACACTGCCCTCAAAAAAAAAAAAAAAAAAAAGTAGAACACAAGAGATACTCAACTCTGCATGGGCTGCTGGTCATTTTTTAAAAGAATGGTATAACTGTTTTTATAGAATTATGACCATATAATAAAGCAGACAGGGAGGCAAGTTTAAGAAATTTGGATAATGAACACAGCAGTCTTGCTCCATCTGCTGCTCACTTCATGATCTTACTGTGCACTTAGTGGGTGCTCAGCAGATACTTGTTGTGTTTATGGGGCCAGGAATGATGCTAAGGAATGATGAGAATGGAATAAAACAAATAAGAACAACAAATTAACTAAATTTATCTTAATTGTTGAATAAACTGCTTACATAAACACTATGCTTTTTCAAGATCAGGAGACCATCACAATGACAAATGTTTCCTGAAAAATGAATCAGCCAGCAACAGCAGTACCTTACATTGTTGCAGTAATAACCCCGCAATGAGTCACACACTCAGGAAACCCCTCCCACACTGACTCTGGGAGTGGCCATGTGATTTGCTTTGGCCCATAGTACAACGAAAAATATACGGTGCTTGCTTTCACTTGCTGCTCCTGTAAACCTTGCTACTGCCTCCAGATGAAGGAGAGCCTGCTGGAGACACATGGCCCTCCACCACCCCAGTCAACAGCCAGTACCAGTATCCAAACATGAGTGAAGCTATTATAGACCAAGTAGCTTCCAACTGACTGCAGCCACAAAAGCCAACCGAGCAGACGCAGAGCTTAACTGAGCCAAGCCCATGGCTAACAAATGGTTATTGTTTTACACCACTAAATTTTGGGGAGATTTGTTATGTAAAAACTGATACAAGTGGGGGAGGGGAATAGGATTGGTGGTCAAGGAAAATTTTTGCTTTACCTGTTTGTTTTTCAAATTTCACAATGAAAATATATTCATATACTACTTTTCTATTTAAACTCAACTTATTAAAATATTTTATATCAAATTGATATTACAGTAAAGTCTTACTATCATCTTATAAACACATATACATAAAACAAAATAATTTAGTCCAAATGGGAACATGAATTTGAGAGGAGACATTAATATTGCTCAGAAAACAATGAGTCAGTACAGAGTACCATGGTATATATCATCACCAAAACAAGTAGTAAGAATATATTCATGGTCATTGTCACGTGTCAGTAACGACTATTATCAAACTCTGGAAGTGTTAAGAGACATACACCTCATATTGCTCTTCTGCCGCTTCTGTTTAGGCAGGCAATGGCCTAATACATGTTCCTTCATTTTAATCCTCACATGCTATGAAAAAAACATATGCTGAATGACTTTGGGCAACAGTAAATTAACCTCTCCATGCCTCATTTCCTCAACTGTAAAACAAGGATAATAGTACCTATTTTATAGAGTTGTTATAAAGATTAAATCACTTAGAACAGGGCACATAGTAAGGGCTGAATAAATGGTTTATCACCTCTTGGTAAAATGATGTAAAATTAAGGTCTTTTGACTAACCTGGCTTCTCTTTTAAAAATCACTAAGCATCATCAACCAAGGTGTGATCCATCAAAATTAAGTTGAAAATCTTTCTAACAACTACATGAAAAAAATGAAAAGACAGTTACTAAAAAACAAAACAAAATAAAACCTGGAAATATATGTAGAAAAAACATGGTGAAGAGAACTAAAATTCCAGGCAATATAATGAATTCATTTGGCTCAATCCTAAATAGGTTTAAAAATCACTGAGTTCAGGGCCGGCCTAGTGGCGCGGGGGTTAAGCACTGGCCTCGGAAGCCAGCGGCCCTGGTTCGGGTCCCACATATGAGGGCCAGTGACACTGCCCTCAAAAAAAAACACAAAAAACAAATAGGGTTAATTGTTCTCCATAATCACTGTGATAACCCGAAGTACCAATTTACTGCCATAGTAATAAAAAGCTTAAAAAAAAATCACTGAGTTCAATTTTTATGAGTGTTACAAATTCACAAAAGGCAAAAACAAGAAGAGCACAATAATTCCTATTAGCTTTACTGTGACCTTTAGGGTACACACTTTCAACATGTTCTACTATCATGTAAAAAACAAAACAAAACAAAAAACCGAAATACTGAAGGCTTTGAAAAATAAGGCTCTATAAGACTCTTTCACAAGAAATTACACTTAACCTAATCTGCAGCACTGGAAAACTGTAGTTACTCCTTGATCAACAGTTTAACACTGCCCTTTTTCAAGGCAAAATTGGCTTGGATACTTTTCTGTCTATATATACATACATCAACAGTTAAAAAAGAAAAGTCAGGCCTGGGTGGGGTACTTATAAAAAATCGTTAATTTTTTAAAAAAGTGTTTTAAACAGGTAATTACATAGCCTATATTGGCATGTGTGTCAGTAAAAAGCCTTATATCACAATGTGCAGACATTTTAGTTTGTCCTATTATGAGGAATGAATAAATGCTACAAAAATTCAATTTTTTATTTTAATTTTATAGAGTGCTTAGTATACACAGAAGTAATGTGGCAGATTCTGGCACTGGGTAAAGTAACATGTTACTATAGTATATCGAACATTTACTGGGAATTGTATTCAATCGTTATAAACCAATGAGGTAGAAATTAACTCATTTTACAGAGGAGGAAATTAAGGCTCACAGAAGTAAAACAACTTGCCCAGTGTCACTTAGCAGCAGACAGCAGTGTGGAGAGTATTGGCGGGTACAGGGAGGCACACGAGGGCAGTGCCATGTGCCTTATTCCTACAGAAAAACACAACACTCCGTATATTAAGTCCTTTATACAGCAGTGTGAAAGGGGGCTAGGGGAAACCCAAGGGATAATCTTTTAGGAACGGGCAAAGGAGTCACAGAAGGCTTTCAAGAGGTTGGTATTTGAGTTGTCACTTTAAGGATGAGTAGGATTTATCAACTTCAATGCCAAGGCTCACCCCCACCCCCCTCATCCCCAATATATTAACCAAAATAAATTACTTACTTGAAATTGAGAAAAACAATTTTGAGAGAAATCTTCCTCAGATATATTATTCCATAGTTTTAAAACAAATAATATGATGACAGTTTAATTTTTAGGTTGCTTTTATGTGGCTTGTCTTGGTTTTTATTCTGAAATGAAATTTAGATTAGTCATTTTCTTGTTCTGAGAAACTAGGAGTATGCCAACATGTTTTAACTTCACATTTTTTCACATATCAACATGTATTCTTACAAAGTCTTTCATTTCATCATTTCAAACAAAATCTAATTTAATATATAAATCACTTTGAAGTGTAAATATATATGCAAAATAAGGTATTTCTTTTAATTCCTGTTATACTTCCTTGGTATATGTAATAAATAGAAGAAAAATAGAAAACTCTTGTTATACTGTTATATATTACACAAGCATTTTTGAGGTAACACGCTTTCTTTTATTTTTTGAGTCATTTATATAATAAATGCTCTCCCAACCCAAAGAAAATTAAAAAACTGCCCCAAGGAAAATTGACCTCAAATTCTTAGTATTTCCCACAACTATCATCTAAAAAGAAAATAGAATTGGACAAAAAAGTAAAGTCTTAAATTTTCCAATGACAATTATGACCCTTTTTTCTCAGAATTTCTTCGCTAGGAGTATATTCAATTTCTGCTGCAGAAAACAGTCCAGTTTTCCAGTACTAATTAAACAACAAAATATTTTTCATTAAGAAAATGAAATATTTAAAAATCCAGAGAACTGGAAGAAACACAGATCATCTACAAACTTAAAAGAATGACCTCCCCGCCAAACAAAACAAAATACCACCCACACACCAAAAGGTTAAAGAGCCTGCCATTAAGAGGATTTTTACTTTACTTGTAATTCTTTTTAGTCTCAAAAATGCATCCCTGTTATGTTTGGACAGTAGTGTTTGTTGTTGTTTTAACTGCCTAAGACACCTACTCCTGCCTTATATATATCTTGCTTGGAAACTATAATTTTACCCAAAGTTTACTGTACCTTAACTCCTATTATTTCCTCTCTTATTTGTATCACTGTGGTATTAAAATGACAGCCAGGTACCAAAGTGACATACACCATACCATATCTTATATTTTAATAAGTTTCTAAGTATTTCTTTAAAATATCTGGAGCTAGGGGTAACATACTTTGAAGCTTATTTAATTTCAATCTACTTAAACACGAATAATTTTTCACTCGTATTTTTAATTGAACAAATTCTAATCCAATCAAAAGCAAGACAAGAAAAAATGTAATTATAGCAAGTAGAGGAATTTGAAAGGTCCCTTGATACATTCCCTTTTTGTTTGGAAACATGTATACATACAATTCTAGTATCAATTTTTGTATAGATCTCTCCCAAATTCCTCTTGCTATAATCTAACCTTTATCATTACTTTTTTTTAAAGGAGATAGTTATAATAATCATAAAACAAATCCTACTATAACCTATTCTAAACCAAGATTTTAAGCATTACTAGACACTGTAGGCCCTCAAAAAGATTTCTAAGCTGTGTACATGTGTAATTTAAAAAAATAATTCCTCTAAAGTTCTGCATGTTCGTCTTTCAATTATCAATGCCTTCCTCCAATTTTCCCTCAGATTTGGGGTGCCAGTGTGAGGCAGTGAAAGCTGAAAGCTAAGGTCCTCACAACACCAACTACGGGGCACTGGACTAATCCCTAAGTTTACGTATCTAGATTTCAGTTTTCTTTATAGAAAATGAGAGGATTTGAGTGTTTCTCGACCTTTGTCACATTGTAAATAATATTTGTTCAGCACACTGGCCAGCAGGAGGGCATCTGGCAGCATCGACATAGTGCTTGGTGAAAAAATTTTTAACATTTTCTTTATATAATTATAGAAATTTAAATAAAGTTTGTAATAAAATAAATGAACTTCAAATCCAACCTTTTCCACATCAAGAACAATATCTCAAAATAATTCTTCCTTTTTGCAGAACGCACAGGCATTATTAGGCAGTCACCTTGCAGAAAGTTAAATGGCACAACCAATGCACGTCGCTAGGAGGATCCAATACAGGAGAATACAGAGATTCTGGCCAAGAGCTGTGCCCCCCTCGGCTACATCCCTGCTACCCTGTCCTCTCACCATCAGTGGGCTGCGCCTAGCACTGGGTGACATGCTCCTCAGGCACCAGGATACAAACTCCAACAGTAGCTCCAAAGTAGATTACAAGACGCAAAGCACTTTCTTTAATGCACATAAAATATTAAAATGAGCAGTAACTGCTAGTTGTTGCTCACCATGCTGTGTGCTTACCAAATCCCACAACTGCCTTTCTTCGGGCCCCACTCCTTTAGTCACCCTCCAGTAAGACACCTAACATCAACTGGAAGCTCTGAATTAGAAGACCTCCAGCAAAACCAAAAATTAAACAGTATTGCAGTAGCCATTTAACAACTGTTTACAACTATTGTGGCCTTTCATTTTTGTTCTTCCTTACCAATTCCTGCAAGCACAACAACATAGCTTAAAAAAATTAATTTTGAATAGGTATTACATGCACGTGGTAAAAAAATGTTCAAAAATTACCTAACAGTATACTAAATATAATTTAGTCTCCCACCTTGTCCTCTAGGCCACCAGTTTCCCTCGCTATTACCAAACTCTCATGTAGCCTTCCAGAAAATTATTATTTATATATATAATATATATATTTATATGTAAATATATATACTATATATATTTTTTAAATCACCCAAATAGCATACTATACATGGAGTCTTATGTCTAGTTTTTTTTTCTTTTACTGTATCTTAGACATGGCATCATGGCATTATAGCAGTACACATAGTGTTGCCTCATTATTTTTAAGTAATACTGTCCAGTATCTCATTGAATACATATACCATCTATTACCTACTCACCTACCAAGTTTAGGTTGCTTCCAATCTTTTGCAATAACAAATAATGCTGCTTCATTTGACACATATATAAAATTTTTTAGAGGATAAAATTCTTGAATGAAATTGCTAGTTCAAAATACATATGGATTTTTTATTCTGAAAATGATTTCCAAATTGCTTTCCATAGAAAATGAACATTTTATGAGTACATTCCCACCAGCAATGTATAAGAATGCCCATTTCCCCTTTTTCTCACCCTCCCCAAGTTATACTATGTAACCAATATTTCCTAGGGTGATAAGTAATAAATGGTATGTTGTAGCTTTAATTTACATCTTTATTATAAATAAAATTGCACAACTTTTCATATGAATTCTCTTTGCTCATTTTTTCTACTGGACTATTTTCTAGGAGCTCTTTGTATATGAGGAAATTAGTCCTCTGTGAAAAGTATACAAATAAGATTTACTACTTTCTCTTTTAATTTTGTTTATAATTTTTTTTCTCTATACAGAATTTTATTTGTAGTTGTAAAATTAAGCAATCTGGCTTTGGTTCTGTTTCATACTTTGAAAGGCCTTTACCATTCCTAGACTATTTAGAATAATTATCTTACTTTTTTTGCTTGTTTCCTTATTTAAATCTTTTGACTCATTTGGAAGCCAACTTTTATTTTTCCAGATGACTAAGCTGACTATCTCAACATTGTTTAGTAATTCTTCTTTTCCCTAAGTAAAGGTAGTAGCATCCATTATCAATCATATACTAAATATATATATATATATATATATATATATATATATTTCAATTTCTGGTCTGTGTTCTGTTTCGTTGCTGTCATGTGCCAAAACCACACTTTTCAAAACATTTTAAAATTGAAATCAGTTTACATACAAATGGGTATAATAAAACCAGAAATTACTGGCTTGCTTTAATATAAGAATCATTTTGCAGTTCCCAAGTTGAATATATATAATCAAGTTCAACACTATCACCATGCAACTGTGCATTTTGGTTGATACTTATTTTGGAACTCAAGATGAACCTCAAGTCTTTTTACTGTATTTCTGAACCATATGTAAAAAGCCAGCTTTTCCTTAATTTTGTACCTAGTCAGTGTTTTTTTCTTCAAATTATAAAGTCAATACATGTTCTCTGTAGAAAATCTGAAAAATACGAAACACACCCATAAACAACCTTTATATTTTGGTGAATGTCTCTGTATATTTAATAAGCGACTATTTTATAAACTGATTGTTCTTCACATAATATATTGACAGCATTTTCCCATATTTAATATCCTTCCAAAATATGATTTTAATGACATAAATTCTACTATGTGAATATGCCCAATTTATACAACCATTTCCTAATTGTTGGACATTTGGGGTTGTTCTCTGTGATGACTATTATCTGTCGAATCATTCTTGCAACAAATGCTTATGTTTCAAGCACTACAGTGAGTACTGACTGTATAATGGTGAGCAAAAATGAACACAACCAGCATTTATGAAGGTTATTGGGAAAAACAGATGTTAATCTCCAACATACATAAAAGAACAATGATAGCAAGTGTTATGAAGGAGAGTTTATGGAGTTTTCAGAGTCTAGGATAGGGAAGGCTTCCCTGAGGAAAGATAAATCAAAGTTCCGGTGAAGAAAAAGGAAAAACACTCTAGGCAGAGGGGACAGCAGGTACAAAGGCCTCATTGCGGGAGGGAGCATGGCAAGAATAAGGGGCCGAAACAAGGCCAACATGGCTGGAGCACAGACCACGGCGAGAAGAACATGGTTCAAGCCATGACTAGATAGAAAGGTAGGGGCCAGACTATGCAAGACCTTGTAAGACATGTAGACACCACCACGTAAGACATGTAGCTTTGTCCTTATCCTAAATGCAATGGAAAGCTACTGAAGCATATCAAGTGGTAGGGTGATATAATTAGGTTTGTATTTTGAAAAGATCTCTCTCATTACAGTGTAGAAAATCTAGTGTAGATTAGAAGGGAACAAAGTGGATTGGGGTAGGCCAAGATTAGGAGGCTATTGTTGCAAATGTATCCAAAAATGCTAGTACTTTATAGACTAGGGTGGTGATGGATAATGAAAAGAAGTAGATGGATTCAAACGATACTCAGATTTTGCCAAAAGATTTACATTCATAGATTAAAACCCCTAAAACTGGAATTACTGGGTCAAAAAAGAACATTTTAAGGATTCTGTCATGCATTGCCAAGCTGCCCTGCCAAGTGTTCTTTTCATTTGTGAATTACTTTGTATCTGTTCCTCTATCAGAATTTTAAAATTCCTTTAAAATGACTTAATCCATACTTCCTTCATGAAGCCTTCCCCGACTCCCCTTTTTGCCACCTAGGTGGTCACTGAATGCATCCTTCTTTGAGGCCTAGCTCTTATACACATTTCATTTCTATTATACTCAAATCAAACTATGTTTGACTTCGTTTATATGTCTATCATCTCTACCACATTGTGAGTTTCTGGAGGGTAAAAAATTCTTGATAACGACCACACCTCAAAAGCAGTTCAATATTACATAGTTAGTTCTCATTAAGTGTTCACTGAATGAATGGAATCACATATTACCAGATTCTACTGTGTCCACAGATTTAAAAGGGCTCCTGCTTATGCCTCTGATTTACTATTATTTTAAATCAAATATAATACAGAAAGTTAATAAAATTTTCTACTCAGGACTTCAAATACCTACTAAATAAAGTGATTAATTCTGTTTGTGATATATCATTAAATCTCAGTAGTGCTCCTGAAAAATCTAATAATTATATCAAACAGGTATTACGTAACCTTAAAATATTTTAAAATGGTTTAGCAAAAAAGGTTGTGAACAAACGAGACTTTTATTAGAGAAATTATTTGTAATGAGTTGTTGATAAATGCTGTTTTCAAAATCATACTCATCTCAAACTTACTTAATAATCCACAAATTTACCAAAAAAAGGTTAAGCAGCTACATCAATTTATAAAGCATTTCAGAATTATCAATTTTTTATGTTTAAACACGTGATTTCATGTTTTATAGTTAGCATCTAGTACAGCCTACTAAAATTTTCACTAGCTGGAGAAAGACTTAGAGAGGGGACTGGCAGAGTTCCCTACAGTGATCTGAAAGACAAGCAGCTCCCTCTATAGTCTGTTTGGCCTACTTTGTTTAATTACTCACTTAGTGAACATCTCACTCACACTCTTCTATTTACTCCTACTCGGCTTCTCAGCAGGGGAGCTTTTTGAAAGGGTAATTCTGTTTAACCTGGTGCTGAGGAAACTGAGAGAGCCATCTAAGCTCAGGAAGCCGTGAGCTACATCAAGCAACTAAGCAAGAGTTGGGATGTCGAAACTGGTGAGTTTCCAGGTCCAGCTGAATCAGGTCCTCACAGTGAAGGTTTAAGATTTTATTTGAAGTGAATTCCCAGTCACACCCATTTTCAAGTTTAAGTGAAAAAAAAAACCACTGTCCTGTACTTACTTCCCCTCCATTAAAACAAGTTACCAAATGTTGTTATATCGCTTAACACATTGTTATGTCAAAACAATGTTCAAGACATTTTAAAAAATGAATTAAACAAAAGCAAGAGAGGTTTCTGGTTTTCTTAAAAAATAATTTCATCACGCACATGAAGAAAACTTTACTGATTCTCAGGATTCAATATCCTTAGTCAACAAGGGATTAAATCAGTCAGGATTTACCATTCAAATTGAATATGCCACTTTTTCTTATACCTTTTCAAATTTCACCACCTTAAGATATGAGAGCTTTTAAAACTAAGACAATTTATTTCTTAAATTACTCAAGATATGCCCTCAAAACACAGAACAATCAGAAGTTAACTGGACTGTTTTCTAAAGCAGAAAAATACTTTTCATGCAATAACAGAAAAACAGAACTAGTAAAAATATAATAAACCAATCAGTTCAGAATTTATATTATAAATCTGAAGTGACCACTTTTGGGGGTTGAAAATTTCTTCTGTTATTTTTCAGAATCTCATTTGTAAAACAAACAGTTTTAAAACATCTTTTCTTCAAACCGAGATAAAAAATTAAGAATTTCAAAATTAATTACTATATATGAGAGACTTAAGATTATGGTACTTTATTAACATAGGTTTATCATGTGTTACACTTTTTCATTAATTTATTTTACTAATTAGTAAATCTATAAACATAGTTTGTACTTTCAAACAGTTAAGTCTGTTTTCATTAAAAATTCTAGCATTCGTATTTTTACTAAGCCAGATTAACCTCTACTACACATTAGTTATTTTCAAGTTTTATTTTATTGCATGGACTGAAGTAGTTTTCTTTGATGAGAGAATTCAGAAGCAAATAATTATACAGTTTTTGTTTATGTTTAATTAACACTAATTTTACTGGGAGTTTCTCACATACTAAAAATGCTGGCTTAATTTCTGAAAGCCTAAAATGCTAAAATGTATGCCAATGACTTCAAATTTTTTTACCTGTTGAGGAAACACAATTTTTTTGTTTAAATGTGAACTACACTTACAGCAAACTCAATGTGATAACCCTTAAAAATGTTAAGTTTGGGTTTCTCTGTAGCAAGTTTTATAATCTCAATGTATGTACAAAAAGTCTTACTTTTATATTCATTTACATTATACATTTCAGGTATACTTTTAAAAGTTTGGGCTTGGGGGGGCTGATAATTTATTTTAAGATGTCCGGGAGGGAAGAAATAAACACTTATTATCACAGAATAGTTCATGTGTCTTTTTTTTTTTTTTTAATATTGAGAAACACGAAAGTACATCATATTCTTTATTTTTTTAAAGAATATTTTCTCACATAGTAGAATTCTTGCTAGCTCACAGTGGAATTTATTTATTTCCACAAACAAAACTTTCCTATAAAACAGAGCTTGAAAATCACTCAGGGATACATATTTAATGACTTGTGTAGAGAAAAAAACCTACATGTAGAAAGGTAACCCAAATCATACAAACTGTAATAATACACAGAAATGCCACAGTATATCCTATGAACATGTCGATGTATAATCTGGAAATCTGACTGCACAGAGCTATATCAACGTCACTATCTTATTCTTTCTCTGCACCTGCAGTGAGAACAAACAGTATATTACAGTGAAATTCCAATTAGAAGCAAAGACAGCAGCACTATATTTAAAAGGGCAGAAAAATCTATCTTTCAGAAAACACTTACTGCCTTTTATTTTTCCAGCCTCCAAAGTTTCAAGTGTTAATTATGCTTTCAATAAATTGTTCACAGCACTCAAATTCCCCCATCTTACAAGGTCCATATCACCACAACCTTTTTCTCTATTTTAAAAAAGAAATTATCTACCAGGTCTCACTACCAACATTGAAATGTTTAACACAGAGAACTCACATTAAAAGATAACGGCTTGGAATGAGTGCTTGCGTTTGGGAAAGGAGCAGGGTTAGGGCGGCAGCCCCCAGAAACTGACGGCAGTAACAAGACGAATGGTGATGAGGGCAAGGAGCATCAAGTGGGAAATGCCATCTCAACTCCCCCAGGGCAACACACAGCTGGAGGAGGAGCATACCTTCCTAGAGGCAGCTCCAGGATGTCATGGAGGCAGCTCAAAGCCTGAAGAAAAGCAAAACTAAAAAACACCTTGTCAATGTGGCCGCTATCCTATCCAGAGAATAAATCCCCAAGAGCTTTCGAGAACGTAGCTTCTGTCACTGCTTGTCTCCCCACCTCGCTCTTCACACTAGTTCGTTTTAAACATTACGTGTCTTTAAAACGCAACTCTACAACCCGGCACAGGGGCATTTAAAAATGTGCTGCTCAGTTCAGCTGCACGGGGTTGGCACCACGAGCACGCCTGTCCCCCTTGCATGGGCGCACATGTCCCTGAAAGCGCTGCACCTCAGGGCGCTGCCCAGTCCCCAGACTCTAAGGCGGTAAACTCGGAGGAGTCCCACTGGCACTCGCAGCAAAGCCGAACCCGCACGGTCACTTCCATTTAGAAAGATGATCTGGCCCCAGGCGCCCCTCTTCTCCTGCATCTCCGGAAGGGGCAGCGGAGAGCGCTGGTTAGGCGGCGAGGAGGAGCGGCTGACAACAGAGCTGACACTTCCCCACTCGTCTTAGAGCCGTTTCCAGAAAGGGGCACTGGGGGGGGGAGGCACGCAACGGGGGGGTGCCGTGGTCCTGCGATCGGCCGACCCCCGAGCGAGGCCCTAGGAACCCGTGGACGCGGGACCCGGCGCGGCCACCCGGCCCAGCCTCCGGGCGCTCACGCCGCCTGCCCGCCGCCCAGGAGTGCGGCTCCCGCTCGCCGCCGCCGCACGCGCTGTAAACACACGGCGCCCCGCCGCCTCCCCCGCACCCACGTCTCGGCCCCTCGTCACGCACCGGGAGGAAAGGCGAAGGGGAGGCAGACGCGGCAGCGAGGCGTCGCAAGGGCCCGCGGCGTGCGCGCGGCGGGGAGGGCAGCCCCCGCCGCCCCACCGGCTCCCGCTCGCGCCCGGCGCCCGCTTACCTGCCGGGGTCGCTCCAAACACTCGCACCACCGGCACCTTCTGCACAGGGGCCCGGGTCCGGGGGCACTGGCAGGTATCCAGCCCCGGCAGCGGGCTGGCCATGTAGTAGTCGGCAGTCACTATCCTCACTGAAAACATGTTCGCCGCCGCCGCCGCCGCCACCGCCTCCTCTTCGCGAGCGACCCGGCAGCGGCAGCAGCCGCGGCCCCACAGCGGCGGTGGCGCCCCCTCCCCGCCTCGGCGGGTCCCCCTCGCCTTACACACAGGCACCGTGGGCAGCGGCGGCGGGCGGGGCGGTCGTGGCACTCACGGCCGCCGCCTCCTCAGGAGCAGCCGGCGAGGGGCAACAGGAGACAAGCCCTCGCGCCTCCGCCGCTGCTGGTGGTGCTGTCGCCGCTGCTGCTGCCGCCGCCGCCGCCGGGAATCACACGGGCTCCTCGGTCCCAGGCTGCAGCTCTTGTTGCCATGATGATGATGTCACGGACGCAACCACTGGGGGAGGGGAGAAGGGGGTTGTGTGTGTGTCTGTGTGTGTGTGTGTGTGTGTGTGTGGCGCAGGCAGGGCGGTGAGGAGTGGGGGGAGGGGACGCGGCGGGAAAGGGAAGGCGCGGGGCAGGCGCCCGGGCAGGACACCCAGGCCCGGAAGGTGTTTTCGCCCCCGCCCCCGGGCACGCGGCGAGGGAGCCGGCTGGCCGAATGCCGGGCGCGCGCTCCGCGCGGGGGATCGATAACTCGGCCAGTGGGCACGGTCACCTGGGTGAGGGGCAGCGGAGGGGGCGGCGGAGCGCCGATGTCATAGATGGGCTCGGAGGGGCTTGCGGGGATGGGGGGGGCGCTAGGCGGGATTGGCGCTCGCCGCGCCGACCGCCATTTCACATCCCGCAGCGAAGGCGGGGGCAGCCGCGGAGACGGCTTTCCACCAGGTAAGGAAACCCACCCGCGGGAGGCGGCCGCGGAGGCGCAGATCTCGTGCCGCCGCGGCCTCGCGGTAGGGCGGGCGGCGGAACGGGCGGGGCGGGGTGCGGACGCGGCCGGCCCGTCTCGGAGAACGGCGCGACTCGGCGCGCGGCCCGGGGGCGGGGCGAGGGGCGGCGGCGCGCGGGCGCGGGCTGGGGCCTATAAAAGGGCGGACCCAGCGTCCGTGTCCGAGCGCGCCGCGCGTCTGGCGGCTTGGCCTCCTGGTCTAGCTCCTTGGTTGTGCTTCCCCGGGGTCTGCGCCCGGCCGCTTAGTGAGATTTATGCACGCTGGGCTCCGCTCCGCGTGGTCCAGGGTTGGCCGAGCCCGTGCCAGGATTTCCCACCGCGGTGTTTTTTGCTCCCGCCCCTTTCCTTCCTCTGGCCCCTCGTATAGCCTTCCTTGGCTTCCACCTTCGGCCCCGCAGACCGCGTCCTGAGCGCGCGGGGACTTGTAAGGACTTGTCAGCTCCCTGTGACGTCCCTCCTAGCCTCCCTCCCCCAGAGGAATGTAAGGTTCAGAGCCTTTCAGGGAGATTTTCCGCCAAAGGAAAAGGCCGGAGAGAGGCACCGCGTTAGATGCGGACTCCCAGTGTTATTCATTAACAGGTTGTGCTGGATTTTACCAGCTGGAGGCATTGAAGCAAAAGGGGGTGGGGAAGGACCGTTAGACAAAACAACTTTATTCAAAAAGGGGGGAAGTCGGGGTGCAGTTGTGAAATCGAAAAAAAAAAAAAAAAAAGGTCGTAACAAATGCTGCCGGCCTGGCCATTGTATTGGAACCGATGGGTTTTTGTCTGACTTGGTCCCTAATATTGGGTGTGACCTTGAACAAATAACTTGGTTTTTGTGGGACCTCAGTTTCCTCATCTGTGAAACGAGTTTCACTTAAAAAAATCCATAAGGGTTTTTCCCAACAAGAAGATTTAAGCAGTAGGAGGCAGAAACCGTGGTTTCAAATTCGAAATATGCCAGTGAATTAGTACTTTTGACAATCATGTTCAATCAAATTGGAGACTATTCTTTCACAGTTGTGTGTTGTACAGGTGTGTTTTAATGGTTAGTAGATTGGCATTTGAAGTGGTGTGACAGATTCTCATTTGGAACCGTTGTGGTTCTTCAAATAGAAAAATCAAAAGGCTCAAAGGGACAGATTACTGGTAAGAAGATGTCTATAAATTCTATAACATAATGCTAATAAGAATTTATGCTCCAAGGGGTTTGAGACTGATTACCACAGTAAATTAATCTGCAGTTTTCAACCTCAGAGCACAATTATCAGTATAGGTGGCAAGATTTCTACTAATATACAGGAAATTGCCGAATAATATTTTTAAGAGGCAAAATCTGTTAAATTGATTCAAGTTTTAGACCGCTGTGGACGTGATTTAAAAATAGGACTCCCATGCTAACATGTATTTTCTGTTAAAAATAAATTTTTTGTATGGCTGAATGTCAGATACACAATACCAGACGTTCTCGTTGCATTCTTTGGCACCAGAGTGTTCTTAATATTTTGGCCCTTACTATGGGGCCTAGAAATCTGTATTGTTAGCACCCCCACCCACCATTCATGATTCTTAATATAAAAGTGAGAATCCTTGTACTATAGTATAATCAAGTGCACCCATAATATTTATACTATTCCTAACTAGAAAAAGGCAAAAGCATCAAATTCACAGATCAGCTATTTCTAGACAAGGGTTTCTTTCCTCTTGAATCAATATCATTTACTTCTAAGAAAAGGCAGTTGCAACCACAATTCAAATCCTTCTATAACTAGGAAGAAACTCTTGAAGAAAAACATTTGCAGCATGAAATTGGGAAATAGTGGCCATTGCATGTATTTGAGTTTAAGTCGATGCTCAATTGAAAACCTGACAATACTCTAATTAATCACTATCAAATGCTTTTTTTTTTTTAAAACAAAATTAAGGTTCTTTTTTATGTTTACTTTTTGGAAATTTTATTGGGGAACAGTATGTTTTTCCAGGACCCATCAGCTCCAAGACAAGTAGTTGTTTCAATCCAGTTGTGGAGGGCACTGCTCCTTGGCCCATGTGGGAATCGAACCGGCAACCTTGGTGTTATGAGCCTGTGCTCTAACCACCTGAGCTAACCAGCCGCCCTTCAAATGCTTTTTATAAATAAAGAACTCTGGAATTTTGAGTCAGAGAATGAAAATTTTAAACCATCATTTACTAGCTAGATGAATTTGGACAGAGCACTTTGTTTTTTGGAGTTTCCTCATCTATGAAATGGATAGTAATTCCTGTTTTAACTTCTCAGGAATAAGTCCCAAATAAGGTAATGTATGTGAAAGTATAATAAACTGTTAACATCCAGATGTTTAATTCATCTGAAAACAGTAAAATCACTTGGAATTGGCTTATCTACACATATGAGAAATGCCAAAATTGAACTCTGTACTTAATACCCTTAAAGCATCTCTTTTTTTTGCTGCTGCTGTTGTTGTTGAGTGGCTTCTATTTGCCAGGTGATTTGAGATACAGTGAGAAGCAAAACACATGGTCCCTACCCTTATAGAGTTTATAGTCTAGCATTAGAAATGTATTTTATTCATATCAATTGACATTTTATCATCTCTTTTAGTTCATTGACCTATACTCATCATGTCATGCCTTTAGTATAAGCCTGTCCACCCTTCTGTACCAATACTGTTCAGTGCCTGTTAGCATCTACCTGTTAGCAATTTATAATCTAGAACAGAAGGCAATGGCTACCCTAATTTTTTGGCAGACATTATAAGATGGCTTACTCAACATTCATTCAGCCGCTTTCTAGCTTGCTTTTCTGTACTTTAGAAGCTAGAAAATTAAAAACTACAAGTCTCCAGACTCCCATGCGGCAAGAGTGCTGGCACGAGATGAATGTGCTCTGCTGGTAAATGTTTAACAATGACTGGGGGAGGGGAAAGACCTGGATTTTGTAGCATTGGCCAATTTTCATGGTGCAAATGAATACTTTTGAACTACCAAAGTGACTTCACTGAATGGAGTTAGTTGGAGGAGATGCTAACAATCACAAGCTGGCTTCAGCACGTCACTACGTATAACCTAGTTTCCAGCAACCAGATGCACACTTTCCAGATGTGGATGTGAAAGTGAGTAACAGGATGCCTCATCTGCACTCCGCGAGATGGGATTTTCTGGCAATAACCATGTGGAGGTGTCTGGTTCTGGGTAGCTGGGGAGTTCTGGCATCCATTTTTAGAGTCATAGGTGCTGACTGGGATGGTACTGGGATGGCCTTCCGCTAGAATAGCCAGCCCTGTGATGTGAGATGAGTGTTCCTGAGTTTCCTGGATATTGTTTCTAACAATGTATTATCTAGGCCTGGGTTCTTTGGTCCTCTTAGAGATCTGTGAGTTAAATACTATCCTTTAATTCCTTTCTGCTTAAACTAGCTCAGTCACAGCTACATCATTTGTGGTATTCAGAGCAAAATGAAACATGTAGGGCCTTTTGTTAGAAAAGCAGGAATAAAAGTGCCATTATACGAGTATGTACTAAAATATAAAGCTTTTTCTGTCTTCTGTCATCTCTCCTTCAATTTTTCATGATTTTTTATTTGCTTTTTAACGTCATTCTAAGTAGAGAAAAAGTAAAATTTTTAAATTATTATAATGAATTTTATTCATCTTTGTATTGTACAGTGCCACTTGTAAATGCAAATATAAGAACATTTAATTCATACATGGAATCCCAACATTACACCATTTATATTTCGTAGCTTGTACGTGCACGTGTATTTCATGCTTATCAGAACAGTGTAATGCACAAGACCAGCTGGACTGTTTCTGTTCCCCTTCTTGATATGCACACATTCTACCAACCTAAGTAAAGAATGATGGAAAGGAAAAGGAACTATGGATTGCCCTACCTTCCCCCTTCCTTCTATGTCATCATTTATAGTATAAATTGTAGTACTGGGAAGTAGCACCCACAAGAAAGGATATGATAGGGTTCTGGGGTTGCTTGTATTTCTTAGGATGCCATTGCCTTCTTTCTGCACCTGAAGCAAGTCCTGGTTCAGATGGAAAGCATAGCCCCTTGGAGCTGTCATCACCTCTGCTAAATCAGCCATAGATATAACATGCTTGCTTTGTACTCACCTTGTGACTCCCTGAGTTTCTATGCGTTCTAGGTCCACCAGAATTCTGAGTTTATGAGGCATCATCATGAAGACTGTATGCAAACGGCTGACAAGGAAGAAAGCACACACATTGCCTCCTCTGCTTGTGTGTGTGATGCATTGTACCACTGGACTTCATTTATAAAATGGACATTCAAACCTAAAAGTACTAAGATTTTCAAAATGGTGACTGCAGAGCATTAAACCAGGGCCCTGTATGACTGTGCAGGTGGCATGCCCATGAAGTTGACCCCAGGCTCTGTGTTTCTCAGGGGGCTTCTGGTATTTTGGGTGAAACTGTTCTTCACTGTGCAGGATATTTAACATCCCTGGCCCCTGGGCACCACATGCCACTGTGACTGAAATGCCCCTATGCATTTCTAAATGCCCCCAAAGAGGAGTTACTGCCCTCCACTATACTCCTAGAGTGGACTCCACTGTCTGCTGCTCACCATGAGCATTACAGGCCCAGAAAGGCCATGTGCAGTTTTTGCTAGTGATTCTCAAGAAGAGCAGAATCCATAGTTGAGTTTAAAAGATTTCAAATTTCTCATACCCTAGAGAGTAGAATTATGGTGACTTTTCCCCCATTGTTAGGAAAAATGATACCACCTACCTTGGTGACGAACAGATATTTGGGATGAAGTTTAAAGGTCATCAGTGGGTTTTATGTATCATATGCATGTAAATGGGAGTTGACTCCAGATAAATGGCAATTTCCGGTAGTTGAGTAAAAGAGGAGAGAACCACAGAAAAGCAGAGAGAACGATCTTACATTCACTATCTTCATCAATTGGCTGAAATGGGGAAAAGCCCCAAAGGAAAAACTAAGAAAGTTGTCTTAAGAAACTATGGTACTCTTAATATATTAGATTTTGAGCTTAATTTCATTGTCTCTGTTTTTTAAGTTTCAGTTCATGGTTTAAAATATTAACATCATAGCCTATTAGAGCTGAAACAAGCTATCCTAAATTGTTTCCTTTATCACTATACTAATAGCCATGTAGAGATTAAAAGCTCTATAGACCTGGCCTTGCCTTTGCTAACTCTAAACCTCAGCTTCTACAAACGTCAGTTTTCTCCTCCATAAAATGGGGATAATAGTATATTATCTTGGGTTCTAAGTCATTTCACCAAAAACCAATTCATTAAAAAGTCATTTTTACTGAAGAATACATTTGTTAAATAAACTCAAGATGAATGTTCCCTAAAACAAGTATTTGGTAAAATATAACTGATTCTTTGGCAAATAAGCTTTTAGCAAAATTGACTGTTTTCCATCTTTATCAGGCATATTATGAGGATTAAATGACGTATTACAAAAAAAAAAAGTGCTTAGCAAAATGCTCAATAAATCTTAGTTATAACCCCCTAACATTCCAACTTTAAGTCTTGCCCAGTCTCTCCTGAATATTCCCATCCCTGTCCATATAATTATTGTCCTGTAGGCTTAACAGCCTTACGTGGACATTACAATAGTCACTTGATTGATCTGTTGGCTCATTCCCTTCCAAACTTATTTAACACACTGCTGCAAGGGTGATCTGCTTACCACATAAATTTTAAATTATAGTGTCTCATATCACCTTCTTTTCCATTTACCTTCTAGCACCACTGGAGTACTTACTTGTAGTTTCTTAAATATACCATTCTTTTGAGAAAAGTATCAAATCTCTATGCCTTTGGCTTTCTAACTGGAATATCTTCTCTTTCACATCTTCTGTCAAAATGTTTATTCATCTTTCAAGTGTTGGCCAAAATGCCACTTCCCTTGTAAAGGTTTCCCTGAGTTCCCCAGGCAGATTTCAGTGTCTTTCTAGGCTTTCACTGCTTTTTGCACATGCTTCTGTTCCAACTCTCAGATGGTAGTAATTGTTTTGTTAGTTTGTCTGTCATTCTAATTGTAATCTCCTTGAAGGAGGGTACCATGCCTCTTCATCTTTTATATACTTTCACCAGGTATAGTGCCTAGAATATGTCTTCAACATTTATTGAATTAAAAAATTAAAAGACTTCTTACAATCCCCTCTATAGCCTTCCCACCACACCTCCATTTTGTGGATCAGGATGCTGAGGCCCAAAGAAATGAAGCTCCTTAGTGAGAGTCTGTGCCTTCTAACTCCAGCTCTCTTACTTTTACTCCTGTGATGTAGAGAATCTTCTGAGCAGTGTTTGTACACTAGTCATATTTGTTGTAGGAAACGGCCTGTCTTGTCAGGGTCTTTCTGTTCATCTCTAATCTAGGGAATAGACAAAAGGGCATAGTGATTTGGCAAGATTCATATTTTCTTCCTTATTCAATTGTTTATTTTCTAGTAAATTCAGTGAAATGCAAGGTAAATTTTTCTTTGTGTCATTCCTTTACCTTTATAGATCTCCATTTTCTTAACCACTGCAGGGTTGAATGTCTAATGCATTTAGACCAATGGTCCTCAACCAGGGCAGTTTGGGCCCCCAGGGATCATTTGGTGAAATATCCGGAGACATTTGTGATGATCACATCTGAAGGAGTGCTACTGGTATCTAGTAGATAAGAGCCCAGGGATGCAACTAAACATCTTACAATGCACAGGACGGCCCCCACAGCAGAAAGGAAATTTTTACCCAGTCCTTCATCCAGCGTCTTGTCTCTATGACACTATGATGGAGGAGAAACTTCCCAGAAGGGCCTGGAGGCCCTAAGTAAGTGGCGCAAACTCTGGAGGTAATTGCTCTCAATTCGACCCACTCTCAAAAGATTTCATGGGGGGACCAGATAGCTCAGTTGGGTAGAGCGCATGCTCTTAACAACAAGGTTGCTAGTTCAACTCCCGTATGGGATGGTGGGCTGCGCCCCGCCACCCCCACCCCCACCCCCTGCAACTAGATTGAAAATGGTAACTGGACTTAGAGCTGAGCTGTGCCCTCCACAACTAAGACTGAAGGACAAGAACTTGACTTGGAGCTGATGGGTCCCAGAAAACACACTGTTCCACAATAAATTTAAAAAAAAAAGATTTCATGCAGGTTTCCCCAATTTATTCATAGCACCTGCCTGTGTATAAGATTGGCACATAGGGCTGGCCGAGTGGCATGGTGGTTAAGCGCTGGCTTTGGAAGCCAGCGGCCCTGGTTCGGGTCCCACATATGAGGGCCAGTGACACTGCCCTCAAAAAACAAGATAGGCATATAAATATGTATTGCCTGAATGATTAATAAAATATTTTTTGGCTAAACGAATGGAGTTTTATTTCTTTTTTAAGCTACAGGGAAGTCAAATTAATCATTGTGGTGAGAGCTGAATTCTCTCTGTTCTTATCTTTTTAACCAATTAATCTTCTCAGTTACAGGGAGAAGGAAAACTTCTTAGAAACAATCCTCAACTCTCCCACTTCCATAAATTAGCAGTAATAATTTTAAGGGAGAGAGAGACCAATGAGTCTATAAATTAACGATGATGTTTGAGGAACAAAAAATGAAAGAAGTTTTCAGAACAGGGCAATATTAGAACTGAGGCTTGAGCCCTCCAGGACCCTCATTTCAATTAGTTATTTAGAATTGATATTGGAGCATTTCCCGTGGATTATGGCTAGGAAAGAAGAAACCAAACAGAGAGTAAGGTCAGATTACGTTCCCAATTTAATCAAGGTATAAAATCTCAGAAACAAGGTATCTATATAGAGGAACATATCTCAGGGTAGTTTTCCCTGGCCCCAAAGTCCCCACTGCACTTTTATATTCACAGCTTAAATCACATTTCAGGAAAAGTTCCACTAATAATCTTTGTTATTGACAGTGAACTCGCCTGGGTTTTGATCGTCATTTTACATCCTCATGCCAGGGCCCAGGAAAGACTATTCTCAGATGTGTAGATACAGATCAACACTGATATTTCCTTACTTTCTCAATAAAATGTATTTTTTCAATTTTAAAGGTTTTAAATGCATAGCATAGAAAATATGGAAAACCATAAAGAAAATATGGGACACTCAGTCCCACCCAGAAGCAGTTATGATTAACATTTTAGTCCATTGTTTTTCTAGAAAATTTTTCTAAAAATGTAGTACAGTGAAAATAATGCCCTAACTTTGTTTTGTTTTGTGTATATTATAGCACAAGTATTTCCCGTGAAAATTAAAAGTCTTTGTATATATTATTTTAATGGCTGCAGAATATGCTATGCTGTGGACATGCGCTAGTTTACTGTTTTCCCTGTGGGCCAACAGTAGGATGTTTTGTATTTTAAATCTCACTGAGAAGTTGCTCCATTTTGGATCCTGCCCTTAGTTTCAAAGAACTTATTTTATTTGACAACATCAGTTCCCAGTACATGTCACGTGTCCTCTCTCAAAGAAGAGAGAATTGTATGTGATATTCTTTCTGCCTGGTTTGTTCTTCCTCTATCCACCTCTATTTGCGCAGTTAATTCACCCTTTAGATTTCAGGTCAAAGGTCACTTCCTCAGGGACACCTTCCTAAACTCTGTATTTAATAATGGTTCTCTGTGTCATACCCTAATTTTACTGTGTTCCTTTTTTCCATAGCACTTGCCTCTGGCTGTAGTAATCCATTCATTTCTGTATTATTTGATTAACTTCTGTTTTCCCCCCCTTTGACTTGAATACTAATCATTATCTGGATAAGCAGTGATTATAAGGCTGTTTATAATGCATTTTAAGGCCTATCAATGTAACCTCATTCATATCACTGACAAGATGGGTTAAAACTTAAGACTGAAATACAGTTAGTCACAAAATACTTATGTGCCAGGCATTATGTGAGGTGCTGGGAATATGGAAGTGAAAACAGCAGGCATGATACCAGTCTTCGTGGTGTGTATAGTCTCGTTTGGCAAACTTTTTCTGTAAAGGGACAGATACATATTTTTGGCTTTTCAGGCCATAGGGTCTCTCACAACTACTCAGCTTTGCCGATGACACACAAAAGGAATCATCAACAATCCATAAATGAAAGAGTGTGTCTGGGTTCCAATAAAACTTTATTTAAAAAACAGGCAGGGAGGTTAGATTTGACCCATTGGCTTTTGTTTACTGACCCTGATCTAGTGGACAAGACAGCCATTAAACAGATCATTTGAGATGATGAATACTTCAAAAGAAAAAGACGGGACAATAAGGTCACATGACAGAGCTGTCTAACCTAGTCTAGGGAGAGGAATAAAGACTTTTTTAAAGAACATGACGTTAAACTAAGATTTAAGGAAGAATAGAGTTACCTGGATAAAAGCAAGGGCAACAGGCTCAATGAAGACCTAAAGCATGGAAAGAGCAAGACTAGAGAAAAAGTGAATCCTAAGCTTGGTAATTGATAGCGTGGGAGATTAAATTGTGTAAGGATAAAGAGTGAAAAGAAAGACTCAGAGTATGGAAAACTTTTCAGAACCCAATACTTCCTTAGAGGAAGAGATGCCAGCAGGAAAAGACTGAGAAGGAACACTCGGTGAGGTCTAGCAGCCCCAGGAAGTTGAAATCCTTACAGACACTCTTGCTCCTCTTCCACCTGATGTGTAGGATATGTAGGTTGGGAGATATTATCCTAAAGGCTATGGGAACCTCAGAGAACTGATAGACTTTCTGAAGGATAAGGTGTGTGTGTTTCTGTGGGCAGAGCACAGGGTGAAAGGGAGTCGTACAGTAGAGAATGAAACAGTTGTGAAGGAATCAGAAATAATAGAGATAGAAACACTTTGCTGTTATACAGTATATATGGTATAATTTTTGATAAATAATAGAAGGATAACAATATAAGATCAAAGAATCCAAGAAGGAAAGTTTCAGTAACAAGTTGGTTAGTCGTTTTGCATGCTTAAAAGAGCTATTGATGAAGAATGGTTTCCTGGCTGTCTGGGAAAGGATATAGGTAAGGGCTCAGCCACTCTTGATGCCCTAGCACAGGATAAGCCTGACCCCTAATTCCTACCTCTAGGAAAAGTTGACCTGGTTCTTTTCTTCCCCAAAGATTTCTGTGAGTCGGAATAGAGAACTTTCTGTGTCAGTACATGCTCAAAATAAAAATATAAAATTAGAATAGGAGCAGGATTTTTCATAGATTACAGTAATACCTGCTCAAGTGTGAACCTCTTATCGCAATCATTTATATTAAATGTGTATTTTATTACTTAATTCTAAACTTTTTATGTTAATGTTTTAACTTTGTATTAACTTCTTCTTGATATCTATAAACTCCTATGTTAGATATTGTGGGTGATTCAAAAAATGTATGATAGGGCTCAAGTATTATGTAATTGACCAATAATTTATAAGCTTTTTGACATTAGAATCACATTTGACATTTCCTTTTTTTCTTGCACAGTATCAGATATATGGTTGGTACTGCAGGAATAGTTTTCCCCTGCCCTCTGCATTGCACCATTTGGTGACCAAATGGTGTCCATCTAGACATTCTGTATGACTTGGACAAAACATGCCACTTTCTGAGGCAGACAAGGACATTCTGAAGGTATCAGTCACAGTAATTTCAGCTTGTTGAAGGTGGAATTCTTTGTGTGAGGGTCAGCCTGTCAGTAACTAACATACCACCCAGTTCTTTCAAGATTATAAAAAACCTTTGAATATATATATATATATATAAACTGTACCCAGTGGTCTCACCAGATGTTTTAAAATCAGAACTGAAGTAATGGAGTTGTAATTTATTTTGAAAACATTTATTTTCACAAATTTATGAGAGTGAGGAATGGAGGTTTTTCTTGCCTGAATCAGCAGGTAATTTCATTCTCCAAGTTTAGCAGAGAAGATCTAGCCTTAGGATGAAACTGTGAAGCCTCATCCTTGCCAAGTGTTGCAAGGTGGTGCCATGATTAGTCTTAAGGGCAACGTTACTCATTTTTCTTAAGCTGCTGCTTATTTTTGCAGTACTATGAACTGTTTTTAGACTAACAGCTCATAAGGAAGGGGGAAACATCCCCTTTCTGGAATATCCAGTCCCCTTTACTAAGCACATCCCAAGTCTGTCAAGACTTAATGTATTAAAGACTGTGACACATGCCTTACAGTCTTCCTCTTTACCATAACTCCTGCCCTCATCCTGAGTGAGTTCTCATCACCCAAGTAGACAGCCCACCTAGCACCAGCCTCACAGTTCCTTGATATGCTTGTCCGCGGTGATCTTCAGTCACTTGCATGTATTGTCACACCCTGGAACTTGTCATACACCCCATCTGTTTCACCTCTAACCTTGTAAATGCAGACCTCACCTCCTCGGCCATAACTTCCATTCTAGCTCTCTCACTCAGTACTCACAACCATTCTCAGTTTCCTGACATCTCATATCCAGTGCTCACTCTACTTCCGCCTCTCACCCTTCTCAGAATTCTCTGACTTGGGACCTCCAATCCACAGACTTTTCCCTTTTTCTCCTTATCAGCCTTCTCCTGCCTTCATTTCCTTTGATCTCCCATTCTATTTTAAATTACTTGACCACTCTCTTGTCAGGAACCACATCTCCTTAGTCCTGGTGACTTCCTGTCACTCACCTGGCAAAACACCAGCTCTAACTGGGTGCCCACACCCAGATTTTTGAGTGCACCCAGATAGAAAAAGTAACACTGCTGTGTAGATTGGCATTTAACACTGTACATACAGGACCACCGACTTCAGCTAGATCCCTCTCCACACTGTTGGGAAAGGAAGGTTGTCCTTATAATGAGTTGGTCTCTGCCATCTGAACCTCATACTACATGTGCCAAGGTAGAGTGTTATAAATTCTGCTTTGTATACCCAAAATTAGTAATAGGCTGAATCATTAATTATCATTACCCTCTCTCTGACTCTAACTTAGCTTTTGTGTTTACTTATCTGTTTTACTTTATAGTTTGGGTCTAGTTCATCCAATCAGGTATATTTTTAATGGTTTTTAAATTAATACTTGATACTATTAAAATTTCATTGACTGGATGTAAAAAGTAGACTTTTGGAATTGCAAAAGACCAAAGAAATTATTTAGACCATTGGTTCTATCCAGTAATATGCATCAGAATCACTTATAAAGCTTTATAAAGCTACAGTTACTCAGGCCCTCCCTTTTCACATACACCAAGTCAAAATGGCCACAGGCAATTCCAATGTAGTCTTCAGAATCACTGAAATGTTATGTCTTTAGATTTTATGATGAGGAAATTGAGAGTTAGGATAAATGACTTGCCTAAGACCCCACAGAGTAAGTGTGATCCTGGTCACCTAGCTCCTTGCTAAGTGATCTTCCTGTTTTTCTACGTTGCTTGCCAAATATATTCATTTTTAAACACACTCATATGGTAGTTTATTGTCTCAGTAATATCAGGAAGAATAATATGGGCTTTAAAAGTTACATTATTTGGCATTTAATTTAATTCAAAATAACAAAATTTATTTCACAATTCATGCAGAGGGCTAGTGAGCATTTACAAAAGGATTTAAAGTGAATTTTGCTGTGCTTTTCATGTGGACATTAGTCTTTTGCCACAAAGCTTTTGCTGCTAATTAGTTCAAGGAAACACTGTGTGTGGCAGAGAGCTATTCAACCCGGCCTCACAGATTGAGAGGCAAACAAATGATTTTTAGGGCAGGGTAGCTGTAGGAATTAAACTCTTTAGAGCTGTCAGTAATAAAGTATGCATTTTTTTTTTGTTTTGTTTTGTTTCGTTTGGAGGGCAGTGTCACTGGCCCTATGTGGGAACCGAACCGGGGCCGCTGGCTTCCCAAGCCAGCGCTTAACCACCGCACCACTCGGCTGGCCCTGCATTTTTTATATTTGGGATTTTTTTCTTTTACATTTGTAATTTAAAAAACAAAAAACAAAAACAAAAACCTCTATAAAATATTCTTGGAATTTTTCCAGTCTATGAACAGTTAATTTAGAAAAATCAGTGTTTATTAGGTATAGTGTTCTTATTATAGCTTTACTGATTGGTAGATTAAAAGTCTAGAATATAGAGCAAAATAATGTCTGAGTTTTGGTATTTGGTATTAGGTAATATTATATAGCTCTTAAAATATTTTTTCTTTATGCGTAATATAGAGGAATAAAAAATATATTAGAACTTGAATGTCAGCTTGTGCAAATGTGTGAAACAAATTAAGGTGACAGGGCAGAAGCAAGAAAATGGAGCTCAGATTAAATCTACCTAGGTCTATTTACATTTCAGTATATTTGCTATTATAAATGTATTTCTATGTATGTGTTTCTTTTCCAGAAATGATAAAGGGCTGCCAACACAATTTCTGATTCTTAGACAACTCCTTTCTACCAACAAACTACTCATTTTGATTTGGTAAATGCTATGCATACGCCCTAAAGAAGTCTACCATCCCAGGTCCCCATCGGCCTATTATTAAACCGCTCCTACTGTGTCTTTGCCTGATTCCATCCATACCCTTCACTCCGCACTTCATCTCAGGTTCAACTTTTGGATCTTTTTACTTGATGCTTGTGCTTGGCTTCCTAGCATTTGACTCTGCTCAACCTGATCATCTTTAGTTTAGACTCACCTTTCAGTTCCAAGCTGCCAAGATTTATACTCCTTAATTCCAGCAGTTCAGGAATTTGTGGCACAGCCTCTGGCTGCTACCTCAAGGCAATCAGCCCCCAACACTAGCCCCACCTGATAAACATCCCTTTATTCATCTGTTCGATGGATTTTAGTCATCACTACGCTGTGTAAGGCACTAAACTTCTGGGGAATACAGAAGATTAATTAGTGACAAATCTAAAGGCTCTTAAAATCTGGTAGGACAAATAATACAAGTATATAATAATTTAAGATGGTATGAATTTAATTCTTATGAAGTATGTATACAAACAAGACGTTAATTAACAAAAGCTTCAAATAGAAAGATCCTTAACCAGGGAGCTAAGGGGAATGGGGTACAAAGGAAAAGGACCAGTAAGAACCTGGGATGATGGGTCATGGATTTAAAAAGATTGAGAACATTGACAGGTGTTAACTAGACTTTGAATGTAGGGTAAGATAGACACCATGGAAGAAGACATTGCAAAAAGTGGAACCAAACCAACCAGAGCAGAAAAAGTAAGTTGTGTTAACTTATTCATTTAGGTTGGTTGACAGTATCAGTAGGGTGTCAAAGAAAGCTTAGGAACCAGGTTATGGGAGGCTTTGAATACGAAAGAGTTTAGAGTTGGCAAGCATGTATTGGGGAGTGAGAAGGTTTTGAGCAGGAAATGATTTAGCACTGGTATACAGTAAGGATTTGGCAGTAAGGAGATAGGCAGGCAGAGACTGCAGACCAGGAAATCAGGAGACTAATACAGTACAGGCATTCCTTGTTTCATTGTGCTTCACAGATGTTGTGTTTTTACAAATTGAAGGCAGGACCCTCAACCAGCAACAAGATTGATGCTTGCCTTATTGTGAGACTTTATTGTGGTGGTCTGGAACCAAACCGGCAATATCTGAGGGTATGCCTGTAATCTAAAGCAGGGAGGACCTGGAGATGAAACTTGATGCGTTTTATGAAATGAGCTAGGTGCTGGTGATAAAATGAGCTCTAGGTCCTTGTCATGAAGGAATCCGAGAGGGGTATTTATGCAACATTTTGGGACCACTTCTGACCCTTGCCCGGTTACTAAGGAACTAAACCCTCATTTAATGATGGGATGTATTCCCCCTACCTTCTAAAACTACTTTTCCATTTTATGAGCCTGTTAAGGCAAAAGTATCCCAACTACTTGTACATAGAGAAAAGCAATTTATTACTTAAAACAAGACAGGAACACTGCACCAGACAAGGCAAAGAAGAAAATGACATGTGTTTTAAAGAGATAACTGAAGATGATGTGGAGAATGAATTGGAGGTTAGATTAGGGGCAAGACCACAAGTTAATAGGTTATTGTAGTAATCCACCCGCTTGGTTATGAGGGCCTGAACTAGAAGAGCCTAAAAGAAGAGGCGTCCTTGGTGGCTACTTCCCGCCGTAGTCCTTTCTGTCACTTCTATCTGGCACAACTAAGGGATGGGTAGGGGACTGTCATTTGGAATTGAGTCTTGAACGAGAGACTCAACACAAGAAATGCTGTTGACTTCTTCAGGCTTAGAGGTAAGGCTCCTACTGTCAAATAGTCTCTTTTCTGGTTCCTTTCTTATTTGGAGCATAGTTTGCCAGCCTTCACATTGATTCTGTGAGCTTCTTCATAAATTCTTGTTTTTGCTTTAGTTAGCCCAAATTGGTTCCTAGGGCTTACTATAAAAGAGAGGGCGGGAATCCTAATTGACCCTGTATGCAATGTTTGAGGCACCTGTTGATAACCAAGTAGAGACAGATAGTTGGAAATATGAAACTAGGATCGTGGTTCTTAAAGTGATGCCCCAGCATCACCTGAGAACTCATTAGAAATGAAAATTCTCAGGCCCCTGATTTACTGGGGCCCTAGCAATCTGAATATTAATAAACTCTCTGGGTGATTCTAATGCACGCTATAGTTTGAGAACCAACTAAACTAGAAGCGTAGAAGGGAGGTTGGCAGTGGGATTAAGATGTGTGAGTCAAATGGATGATAGTTACTGTTGGGGAAATGAAGAGTGGAAGAGAGAAGGTGAGCCCCTGAAGTAGATGAAACAAACTGTGATGAGTGCAGTACCATTAAGGAGGGGGAGATTTAACCAAGGTGTCAGGCGACCTACAGTATCAGGTACAGAAGTCAAGGTGAATGAGGACAGAGCCAAAGCTGTATGACTGACCATAAGGAGGTGTTTGGGATCATTTAAGAGAGAAAGTACATTGGACAGATAACAAGAATAGGTCATGAGAGAGCAGAGGCCAAAAAATAAAGGAAATTTGTAGCAGTTTGGGAGTGCAAGAAAGACAGTTGGGATAGTAAGGCAAAGAAGAGTTAGATGTTTCATTTAGCTTTTGGTATAACAAACACTCTAAAATACAGTGGCTTAAAACAGTAATTATTATTATAGTTCACGTGTCTGAGGGTTGGCTCATCTCAGGTGGGCTTGTTCACCTGCAAGCCTACTGGGGACTTTAGGCTGGACTCTGTCTTACTTATCTGTCATCCTCCTCCTGGCTTGCCTGGGCATACCTTTCTCATGGACATGGAAGAAGAGTTTTAAGAGGACAAGCAGAAACGTACAAGGCCTAGATTCCAAACTGACACTGGCACTTCTGCCTCATTCTATGGCCAGAGCCTGTTACATGGCCAGGCCCAGATGAAAGGTTGGGGAAATTGAATTCACCACCTTAGAGAAATTGCAAAGTGACATGACAAAGGGCATGGGTTCATGGAGAGGTGAAGAATTTGGACCATTTAATAGCAGAGCAGGGATGACTTGAGCATGTTGGAAAGTAGAAGGAAAGGAAAACGTAGAATGAAGAAAGTAAAGCAGGGAGAAAGATCAATACCATAGCTCAGAGAATTAACCTTTGGAAAAGGAAGGGCACTTCTAAGAATGGAAAAGGAATTTGAATTAGATTTATCAGATTAAAGTACAGCATGCCCAGTAAAATTTGAATTTCAGGTAAACAATAAGGTTTTAGTATTAATCATGTTCTATACAACATTTGGCAGGCTCTCAGTATATAGTTTGCTATTTTTTTATTTTAAATACCATTTAAATATTTCTATAATGCAATATTTGGGACATTGCACTTAAACTAAAACGTGATTCCTTGTTTATGTGAAATTCAAATTTAACTGGGCATCCTGTATTTTATCTGGCAACCCTACTTTAGATGAACTTTAGATAAATCCATGGTAAGATAACAACGGGATAGATGTGTGGATTTGGGGATTTAATCCTGGAGGAGGTTTGGAACAGCTGCCATGGAGGCTGCGGAATCAATGAAAGGATTGCTGAGCAGTAGTGAAGGCCCACTGAACAACAAGGCAGTGTGAATTTTCCTTGGATTAAATCAGCAGTAACACTTCACTGCTGGGAAGCAGGAGCAGTAACAGATTGCTGGTGCACGCAACACCTTGGTTTGACTTCAGCAAAAGAGGCCTGGACAGGAGTTTGGGGCGTACTTGAAATGACAAGGGGTCCACATTGTGCAGGGAAGCAGGTGAAACCCGACGGTGAATTGGGAGGCAGAAGGTGAATGCGCCCCAGAGGTGGAAGTTCACCGAGAAGCAGCAGAATTGACAATCTTGGAAAAATAGTTGTGTGATAATGGGATTAAAAATCCAATTTCACATTACACAATTGGAGCTAAATTAAAAGCAAGAGCTCTAGAGACAAGGCACCTGGTTTTAAGTGAAATAAACCATATGAAATACCTAGAACAGTATGTTTGGTACACACAGTAAGCCCTCCAGTGTTTGCTATGCTTTATTATTTTAAATACCACTTACATGTATCTATAATCAATAAGTCAGAGTGCTTTAGAGAATACTGTTTGAAAGACAAATGGCAAGTATACTTGTGTGTTTTCCACCCTAGCTAACATGCTATGTTTTGTAAATATATATACAACTAGCTCCCTGTTGAAGTTGGAGCTCACGCAACCAACCTTTACCATTTAAGGCTGTTTTCTTTACTGTTATTACGAGAAAATAATTATCATGCTCAAGTCATATCTTTCTCCTCATTTCCCCTTAGGTGACGATGCTTTGGGATTTTCATAGTTTGAGTAATTCCTCTGGGCTCTGCCACCCAGCAAGCTAAAGAGGACAAGATTCCTCCTGGGGATTGTGGTTCTGGGAATGTGAGCAGCTTGTTTTCATGAGTTCTGCACCCTGACCTGGGCTACAGTTGTATTGTTTTTAGTTATTTCTTCCATCTTACACAACAATTATTTATATATAAAGACTTTTGAAAAGTGAACATTTTATGGGGATGTTTTCCTTAAACAAAGAAAAATTAAAACTGTTTTAAAGTAATTGCTCATGTCTTATATTTTTCTCTTTTGAAATAAATCAAAGTATTAATTGATACTGCCTGGAAAGAAAATAGCCAAGGAAACGGCTGTGCTCTTAATGTTTTAAAATAAGGTAATATTATTCTCTGTTTGAATGGAGCCTTCTAAGGAATTATTACAGCCTCATGCACAATCGACTTAAATGCATTCTTTATCTTTAAAAGGAAGCAGAATAGAATCATTGAGTAAATCACATGTGTTCACAGTCTTGTCTGGTGTAATCATATACTACACAAACACATTATTCTCTAGTCAGGAGGGTAAGGCGACATGTGAAGCAGGATTTGCCCTTGCGGAGACCTTTTTTTGTTTAAAGAACAGTGCAGTGAAAGACCACACAGTAGAAGATAACAGAAAATATCTTTCATGCCTTCCTCCACCTTTACACTTTCTCGGTCTTTGTTCTCTAAGGACATCTGTTGTAATGATTATTCTGTAAAACTCACAGGTACATAGCAGAAGGCATATCATATTTCATTTATTTTGTCTACTACAATTATTGCTCTCTTTTATTTCATGCCATTGTAGGTTTTTAAAACATTCTATTTATGAGTGATATGAAAGGATATTGTAGAAAATTTATTAATTGACTATATATTTAAAGTAAATGATTTAACATTTTAAATAAATGTTAATAAATTTATTAAATTTAATAAAATTATATCTTAGGAATTCTAATAGACTTTCATTAAACTACACCTTAAAGAGGTAAATATACTCAAAAGAAATGCTTAAAAAGATGAATTTCATTTTCCTTTTTATTTTAATTGCAATGGACTTTTTAAAAATGCTACAGGCATTTGAAAGACATTCTTAATTATGAACAATAGTGATGTGAGACTTTGAAGGTTTCAAAATAGGTCCATTATTTCAAATGTTCTGAACATTTTGATAGCTGGTTTGCTGTCTGTATTATAGATGCAATTCAAAATTCAACTTTTTACTTATTAGGGGTTCTTATACTGCCTCCCAGTTTTGCCCTGGATTGATTCTTAAGGGATTTTTTGAAATTTATGTCTGAAGGTTTTTTTATTAAGAAAAATTTCAAATACATACCTAAGTAGAGCAAATAGTATGATGAGCCCCTAGGTTATGTTTGAGCTTTAAGTGATATGTTTGTGCAGGTACTACGTTTGTTAATGCAGCAGATGTTTAGAAACTCAAGAAATGCGTGTGGTTTAATGTACACTTGAAAGTATTTGTGTAAATCAAAATTTAAAAAATACCCAACCATTTCCCAATGTATGACAGATTGTATTTCAAATGTTTGTTGGTGGTCAGCCAATCTGTGGACCTATAAATGTGTTTCTCAAAGTGATAATCTTAAAATGAGCTTTTCAGGCCAACTCTTAGTAACTTATCTAATTTGCAGTTAAGGGAAACCCACACACCATTTTTAACATCGTTTCAATGAAGAAAATGTTTCCTTTGCAATTGGAATACAAGGGAACCATCAGTACCATCTTCCTTTCTAGTAAGTATGAGGCATAAGACAGTGGGGAGTCAAGCTCCCCTGTAAGGGAGACTCATGTCCACGATGGGTCCTTACTTCTTTCAGCAAAACTAGCAGGAACTCAAGACAGTAGGATGGTGTGGCGGGGATGGAAGTGCACTCTGTACATACCATTCTGAAATTTACCAATTCCTCTGCTGCTGGTGGTTTTAAAACAAGGCCTATTTATAAAATAAAAATGAGGAGGAGGAGGAGGAGGAGGAGGAGGAGGAGGAGGAAAGCCTTTATAAAACAAATACTCCATGTTGTATCTAAAGTTCACATTCTACAGACTTTTGAAAAACTACGCTTCTGATTATTTTCTTCTTTGAGTAAGTCATAGAGGGGAAATTATTTTTGTTGGCTGAGATATGCCTAAGACAACAAGACAACATTCCTGACTATTAAAACATAAAATTGGAATATAAACGTAGTTACTAAACTGCCAATCAGCTAAATCAGGTTGTTGGAATAATGTTTATAAGTAGTATTAACTGTTTAGAGTATCTGGGAATGACATGAAAACATGAAGATGAAGACGGGCACCAGTGCTTTTGTCAGGCCAGTCTAGATTCTCACTCTTCCAAATCAACCTTAAATTTCTACTCGTCCAACATCCTTCTCTACACAGTACTTGGAGCCACAGAACTGTGCTAATTAACTTCTCATTTTGTACACAAAAAATATATAAAATAAAAAGGGAAATAAAGCAGGTGCTTTATGGATAGAGCAACAGGGGCAAGATTCAGAAAGGGCGGAATAGGTGAAAACAAGGCCAGCTCCGAGTTAGGAACTCTGTTCCAATGTTCTCTGACCCTGAGATGGTCAGTTAACCTCCTGGGATAATTAGTAAAATGAATGATCGAAATGAACCAGTCCTTATACCTTCTAGTTCTAAAAGTCCCATCTGTGAATAGTCACCCTAGATCCTGGAAAGTCTTCAAGTGCTTATGGCTTGGCCTTTATCCTGTCAGCCTAATACAGGCTCCAATCTTACCCCCACACACCCCTCCCACATACACACGAATGTGTATGCTTGCGAGTGACTTGACAGCAGGCACCCCAATACTAGCTCGCTGCATTTTCCAGAGTACGCTTCTGTAAAAAGAGAACCAGATATGCTTTGTGATGAGTCCACGGAAGGTCCCACAGTGCGGTGCATCAGAGCTTCGCTACTGACCCACACCCCCATAAAGAGAGGTCTGCTGTGTGTTAAGTGCTGCACTGGTGAGGTGCTTTCTATGTGTTACTGTATTAATCCTCAGTCATCCTGAGAAAAGGGAGTATTGTTCTCATTGTACAGTTGAGCATATTTCCCAAGAATGTTAGTGATGGAGCTAGTGAAGGTAAAACAGGATTCAGACCTGTCGTGAGTGGAATGAACCACAGATCACTTATTTGAATCTTCCCACCAAATCAGCTAAGGGAAGAAACGAAAAAGCCCTCTCTGCAGTTAGCTTTATTACACTAGCCGCAAGTCCAGGGTAAGTGTGTCCCTATCAACGCTTCTGAAGTCTCGGGTGAATGCCCTGCAGCTTTCACAAGCCTCCTGCAATTGGAAACCCAGTCAGTCACCTCTAACTCAGATGAGGAAACTCAGAGCTTGTTATTAAGACACAGCTCCAGAAGAACCCTTCAAGTGTGGAGTCCCTCCCTGCCTTCTGGTGGCGCTGAGAGTGCCAAAGGCCAGGTTCCCCTGCCAACCAGTGTAACTCAGGGAAGGACCTGCAACCACTGCCTGGGCTAGATTCTGCCCTCTCTCTATCTCTCCCCTCTCCCCCAACTCTGACTAATGCTGTGGCTGCAGTTAGGTGACTCTCCAACCAAGACAACTGCCTAGTTGCTCATTTTTTCCCTTGAAAACTAGGAAAATTTGGGGCAGATAGCAGATGATCAGTAATGATTGAATTGAAAATTTAAAACTAATTGTTTATGATAAAGAATTGGAAATAATTTAAATGTCTATTAATAGGGATTTGATTAAAACAAATTCTATGAGGATTGGGACCAACATTGACCAACACTATATTCTCATTGCCTGATACAGGGAAGTACTCAATATTTGTTGATTGAATAAATAAATGAATACATATTCATATGCATTCAAGTCCTGAAGTACAATGCAGCCATTAATAGAGCTGCTTTTTAGGGCTGGCCCAGTGGCTCCGTTGGTTAAGAGCTTGCTCAAGAGTGCAAGCTGAGCTCTGAGCAACAGCGGTTCAATGCCCAGCCTGAGCTGAGCTGCCGCTGAGCTGCCAACAAGCGGCAGGATAGCTCAGCTAAAAATAAAAAAAATAATCAAGATGCTTTCTAATAGAATTTGACTCCTAAATATTTACCCAAAAACCTGAAAGTCAGTGTTTATAGCAACTGTATTCTTATTGTCAAAAACTAGAAACCACCCACACATACTTCACCTGGTGAATGGGTCAAGCTAGGACTACATTTGGGAAAGTGATGAAGGGGAACTTATTTTATGTTACTGTTTGAATTATTTATTTATAAGAATTCGTTATGTAATTAAGAAATAGACAACATTGTAGAGACAGAAAGATAAACACCCAAAATGTCCGTAGTAGTTATTTCTGGTTGGTAGGATGACAAGTGGTTTTTATTTCTTTTGTTCTTATTTGTAGTTTCTAATTTTTCTATATAAACAAGTTAGGCTTTTGCAACAAGAAAAAAACAGATTATTAAAAACATGGGGGAAGGGAGAGGCAGGAAGCATACTGACTCGTAAAAAATTTATACAGGGCCAGCCGGCCGAGTGGCTCACTTGGTTAAGAGCTTGCTCAAGAGTGTGAGCTGAGCTCTGAGCAACAGCAGTTCGATGCCCAGCCCAAGCTGAGCAGCTGCTGAGCTGCCAACAGGTGGCAGGATGGCTCAGCTAAAAAAAAAAAAAAATTATACAAATTAGAAATGTAAAAACTATAAAAACCTTAAAAATAAAGTTTCACTGGAAAAAGAATTTGGATACTCCCTCTAGAATAATGCTTTTCAAATTTAATGTCCCTACAATCACCTATTGCTTGTTAGGATGGAGATTCTGATTCCAAGGACTTGTATTTCTAACAAGCTCCTGGTCCACCGAGCACTTCCTGTATCAGGCTCTAAAGCTACACTGTCAAGAGAGCAGCCACTTTCCCAGCCACATATGGCTGTTAAGCTCTTGAAATGTGGCTAGTCCACATGAGATATGCAACTGTGATATACACCCTGAAGTTTGAAGACAACACACAGAAAAAGATTGTAAAATATCTTCACAATTGTATTATATTAATTATATGTTGAAATGATATTTTGGGACATACAGTGTTAAGTAAAATATATTATTAAAATGAATTTCACCTGGTTCCTTTTTACTGTTTTAATGTGGCTACCAGAAAATTTTGGGTTACATTTGTGGTTTGTATTTTTGGCTTGCATTATATTTTTATTGGACAGCACTCATCTAGAATAACTATTAACAGGATTTTACTTCACTCTGGGTCTTAAATGACCAACATAATGCAGGAAAAGGATTAATAGTCTGTTAATGACCAAATTGGCAACTTTTGTGTATTCACAGAAACATCCCTAGTTCTTCAAATCTATAGGTGGTGGTTGAGACAAATAGAAATCATAGAGTTTAAATCAGGAAAGAAACTTTGAGGTTATCAAATTCAAAACCCTTGTCTTCTGGAATTATTTATCAATTTGACAAAGATATATTCAGTGCTTACTATCTGTAAGCAATGATAAGTAAGTGAATAAGGGGAGGTACCTACCCTACAGAAGCCACGAGTGATGGCAGAGGCCTATAACAGCACCCCACAAGGTATGTTGACAGAGGGCTCAAACACAGAAGCAGAGGCCAGCAGAGGCTCTATCTTTCTAAGGGAGAAGCAGACAAGCTCCACACAATGGGCTTCTTTGGGCTGGCTCCAAGTTTCCCCAGGTTTTACAGCTTCTGTTTGATATTAATTATGCAAATAAGGCTTTAGGATTAACTTTATTTAAATAACCAATGTAAGGCATGCTGTCCTTTCTCACACAAAACAGATACACTACTGTCAGTAAGCAAAGAAATTTAAACCTGTGAAATGGAAAGTTGGAACTTGGTTAACAGCAGAGTGAAAGTGGGAGTGTAGCAGCAAGTTAACCCTCAGTTACATGTGCAAATGAGGGGCAAGAATTGCTGAGATGATTAAAGGCTATGAATAAAACACAAAGCTCATTTTAGCGATTATTTTTTAAAAACTTATCAGGAATATCTTATACCAGAGGTATTATGACTGAAATTAGTTTTTATTTGAGTTGCATTTCCTTTCTGTGAGGGAATGAAAAGACAAATTTAGGATAAACAATAAAGCATTTCAGTGAATTACTATCATTTTTGTTACTTCAAGTGGTAGTAGGGACTGAAAATATGAATAGCCCTTTAAAAATTTTTTGTAGTTCAAATCTGGGTCCTCTCCATTGTTCAACCATGTACAATGTAGTATTAAAGGAACCCAGGTGGCTTTGGTATGCATTCTTAACCTGCAGAGAAACAGCTTCAGAGGACAAGCCTCCCTCATCGCCTGCACAGACCCAAAGGCTCTGGTCATCATAAGTTGGATCTAATCTGAACATTTGTATTATTCATTTTCAACCAATATTTTTTAAGTTGCCCATCTGGAAAAAAATCAAACCTACCTGAGAATGGCTGGATGGGCCTTGCCCAAGAGTGAAAAGCTGCCTAAAGCCATTCACAACTAAACTTGAACTAAGCAGAATAAATAATTCTGCCTAAGAATTGTAACTGCTTTCCTCTGTCTTTAGAGTAATTGAAACAACATTTTTAGAACTTTAAGTGTTTGCTAGGACCCAGTGAGTTAGTTTGTTTAATGTGTTTCATTCGTGTCAAAAGGTAGTGGTTGAGTCTCTGGGTGATTTTGAATCTTCCTAATGATTTTTTAACATGTCATTTGCAAACATGAGCATGTTTATAGAGAGTAACTTAATTTTCTTAAATAATGTGCCATCTCTCTCACACACATACACACACATGTACACACATGCACACTTGAAAGGAAAACCATTACCTCATTGTTTAAAATGTGTCAGTTGTAAAGAACCAGCCCTTTGGATCAGCGTGTTGCGAGGTGCAGGAGATTACTTTCTTGGAATACCTGTCCAAAAGATCCCATAATGGGGGGATTTGGGGTGATGAAACATTTACAAAAGGTTTAGATTCTGGAAATATATATAATTACTTGGCTTCAAAATGATGCTGTCTTCACGTACACAGATTCAGGACCAAAATGTTTAGAAGAACTGTTTCGGAAGTACCTTGGGTTGAAAAGACATGGCAACTTTATTCATTCCCTTGCTCTCGTAACCCCGTTTCGTATCTTCTCCTCAAGCCATCAATACTCCTCCCCCATGTTCCTTTCTGCCCTCCTTTTCTGTTTTCCTAAGAAGAGGGAGTAATCAGAATAGAACTTCCACAAACACCATCACCACCCCCACAGTCACCCACTGGTATCTGTGCCCATACCCTCTGCCCTCCTTCCTGTAACTATGAAAGAAATGTCACTAGTGCTGAATCCCTGTGGCTTGTACACTAGATGCCATCCCTTCTCTTGCTCACAGATAGCAGCTGCCTCCTATCTCCAGCATCACCATTCCCACCCTCACTGTTGGAGCATTCCCATTCACAGAAACCACTACCACTGTGGTGGAAGCAACTAACTGGCTGTCTCCTGGATTCTTACGATGGCCTCCTGATTGGTGTCCTTTCAGCCCCTCCTGCCCCCCTTTAATCTGTACTTATCACAACAGCCAGAATGATTCTGTGACAATCCAAAAAGAACGTGTCACCCTTGCTCGGCACCCTACCGAGGCTTCCGATCTCACTAAGTGTAAACGCTGAAGTCCCTACAAAGGTGGCCAAGGCCCTGTTGGTCTTCCTGCCCTCCTCCTCTCCTCACTGCTCTAAATCTGCCTCTCTCCCTGGGCTCTTCCTGCACTGGCCACAGCGACTTGATTTCTTCTTGAACACCCAGGTGCCCTCCTGCCACTTACCCCAGTATTCCCGTGGCTCGTTCCCTTACTTTCTTTTGATCTTTTCTCAAATATCACCTTCTCAGTAAGGCCTTTCCTGCCCACTCTTTAAAATTATAACTCCCCTACTTCCCTTGCTCTATTTTTCTCTGTTACACTTCTCTCCCTGTGGTGAAATACTATATATTTTTACTTATTAATTGTTGTTTATAGTATGTCTCTCCGAGTCCCCTACCCTAAGTGAGATCCATGAATGGCTGGCACTTTTTTTTCCTGTTTACCTCCCTCCTAGTATTACTGGTGTATTCCTGGAATGTAGTAAATGCACAATAAATATTTGTTGAAAGAATGAATCTATCTTTAGCGAGTGTAACTGGAAAACTACATGGGAGGATCAGTTGTGCTGACTAAATTTCTTTAATCTATTTCATTAATTCTATTTTACAGACATAAATATACTTCTAGCTTTACTTGGGTCTCTACAGGCATTTGTCTTCCTGTAGTGGAATTGTGGGGCTGTCTTTTTGTATACTTTAAGAGAAATATACTGTGAAAAAGGTATATATCTTAATTCCTTTTGAACTTTTGTACTTTCAATGCTTGCTATTTAAAAATTTTTAAATTCAATACAGACATTCAGATATTTATACTTATCCCTATTTAAAGGTGATCTGCTACAAATTACCCTCTAAGCACTGCTTTAACAACATTACAGAAATTTTGATACGTTGTATTTTCATTATCATTCATTTCAAAATATTTTCTTGTAGTTTCCCTTGTAATTTGTTCTTTGATCTATGGGCTATTTAAAAATATGTAACTTAGTTTCCTAATACTTGGGAATTTTGCTGATATATTTTTATTGATTTCTAATATAACTCCATTTTGTGGTCAGAAACTATATTTGCATAATATAAATCCTTTTAAATAATTTGAGACTTGCTTTATGGCCCAGCAATCGTCTTTCTTGGCAAATGTTCTTGAAAATAAATAGGTATCTATAGTTTCCAGATAAAGTGTTCTATTAATGTCACTTAAACTAATAAAGTTGTAAATGTCATTTATATCTTTGCTGACTTTCCATATGCTTGTTTTGTCAATTACTTTATCAATCAAAGAGGAATTGAAATCTCTATTATTGTGAATTTGTCCATATCTCCCTTTAGTTGTACTAGGTTTTACTTCTTGTATTTTGAAGCTCTATTATTTTTTTTCTCTGCCTTTTAATTAGTGTGCTTAGTTCATTTATAGTAATATAATTACTGACATGGTTGGATTTAATTCTACTATCTTACTATTTCCATCTATTCTTAGTTCTTTTTTCTTCTTTTCCTGCCATCTTTTGGGGTATTTGAGTATTTTAAATCATTTTATCTTCTCTGTTGTTAGCTGTGCCTCTTTGTTTTACCTTTTTAATGGTTACTCTAGGGTTTACAACATACATCTATAACTTATCACAGTGTACCATCAAATAATGTTATACTGTTCACCTTACAACAGTGTACTTCCATTTCTCCCTCAATTTTTTTGTTACTGTTTTCAGACATTCTACTTCTACATATGTTTTATACACTTACAGTACATTGTAATTATTTTTGTTTTAAGCAGTGAATAATCTTTTAAAATTTGTTTTATATTTATCAACATATACAACATTTCCAATGTTCATTCCTTGGCGTTATTTGATTTTTCCTCTGCTACTATTTTCTTCAGTCCGAAGAATTTTCTTCATAATTTCTTGTAGTCCAGATCTGCTGGCAACAAATACTCTCACTTTTGTTTGTCTACAAAGGTCTTTCTTTTGTTTTCATTTTTTTAAAATTGATTATTTTATTTTATTTTATTTTTTTTGAGGGCAGTGTCACTGGCCCTCATATGTGGGACCCAAACCGGGGCGCAGGCTTCCCAAGCCAGCGCTTAACCACCGCGCCACTCGGCCGGCCCTTGTTTTTATTTTTGAAGGTTATATTTTCTGGATAAAGAATTCTAAGTTGAAAATATTTTTTTGTTGTTGCTTTATTTCAACAATTGTCTTCTGGCTTGCTTTGTTTCTGATGAAAAATCAGCACTCATTCTTATCTCTATTCTCCTTTATGTAATAGGTCTTCCCCATCTCTACCCACTCCCTGCTGCTTTCAAGATTTCCTCTTTATCATTGGTTTTCAGCAACTTATGATATTCCTTGGTGTGGTGGTCCTCTGTATATCCCTCACAGGGTTTAATGAGTTTCTTGGATCTGTGAGTTTAGAGTTCTCATCTAATTTGGGAACATTTCAACCTCTCTTCTGAATTATACTCCTTGATATTGTCCCACTGGTCACTGGGTCCCTGTTCTTTTTCTTCTCCTCTGTACTTTAGATTGTGTAATTCCCATTGCCTAATTTTCAGGATCAGTGATCTTCTGTAGTACCTAATCTGCTGCTGTTAAGCCCATCCAATGAAATTTAAAATTTTTATTTCAGATAATATATTTTTCTACTATAGAAGTTATACGTTATTCTTTTTAAAATGACTGTCTTATTGAAATTCTTTATTTGTTTCCAAATTATTTCATGTTTTCAATTATATCCTTGAACATACTTATAATAGCTATTTAAAAATTTTTTTCTATCAATTCTACTATCTCTGTCAATTTTGAGTCTCTTTGTATTGACTTATTTTATCCTGGCTATGAGTTACATTTCCTTGCTTCCTTATGGGTCTAATAATCTTTTGTTGGTGCTGGACATTGTGATTACCATGCTGTTGATCGTTTAGATTTTCTTGTCTTTCTTTCAAGAGCATTTTGTTCCAGCAGGCAGTAAATTTACTTGCAAATCAGCTTGATCCTTTCAAGTCTTGTTTTTAAGCCATGTTAAAGTGGTCTAGAGCAGAAGTAGACACATTTTTTCTTTAAAGGGCCAGGTAGTAAGTATTTTAGGTTCAATAGGCCACATACGGTCTCTTTTCCATATTATTTTTTTTAATAACCCTTTAAAAATGTAAAAAAAAAAATTACTTGCTTAAAAACCGTATAAAACCAGACAGACTATGTGTCAATTTGACCTGTGGGCCAGATTTGCCAACTAACTCCTGTTCTAAAGAATTCTTTACGCTAGGGCAACTTTAACCACACATTTATAGTATGGCTTTTCTGAGTTCTCTATTAAATGTCTGCTGTCAAGTCAGATAGTGCCTGAGATTTTACCCCACTTGCAAACCAGCAGGTGAGCCTACAACAGCTGCCTCGATGCTTGCAGAAGACATAAGACTCCTAGGTCAGAGACAAAGGACTTTATTACTGACAGCACAGCAGACAACATGAGCTCCATGTTCTTATTGGTTTCCCTTGTCTCCCAAACCCAGGGGCAATTCAGACTGGGTCCAAATAGATGTTATACACACATTGGGTCTGTATCATAGATGGAGAACCCTGAGTTTAGAAAACTTTAGATCTTATAAGATAGTTGCTAGTGAATCTGCCCTTTGTCCTAAGGATGTTGGCTGTACAAAAATCTTTGGAAGGATAGTCCAGAACAAAAATTGTTACAAGACATGTAGCAATGTCACAGAAGATAGTCTGTTAGCACCCACATGTTTAAGAGGTCTCAGGGCTTATTGAGAAGCTGGTTGGAACACAACTGCTTCCCAGCCCTGTGAAAGTGTTGCTCAAATCTTAGATCCCCAGTAGTTCTTTCTCCAAGAGTTGTTCTCCCAGTAGTTGTTTTTTGCCTGGTCTTATGGAGTCCTACCTTATGTATGTGCATCTTAGTAATCAAACGAACACTCAAGTTGACCCTAATGCAAATTTCTGGAGCTCTGTCTCTACATACCCTTTTGATATTATCTTTCTCAAATTGTAGTCACCTTCCTGAGTTCCAGTGTATCTTAAGCTCAGCAAAACTGCTGTGCTCTGCTTGAGTTCTCCCTCTTTGTATGCCAATCCACACAGAGCCTTAGGGCAAAAGGCTGGGGCCCTTGTGGAACTCATCTCATTTGTTTTCTTTCTCTCAGGGATCACAGTCCAAAGCCTGTTGTTTAACTTCTGAAGATGCTTGTTTTGTACACTTTGCCTGTTTTAAAACAATTTTTATAGCAGAAGAGCTAGTCTGGTACAAGTTACTCCATCAATACCCAAATGTCTTTTTAAACATTAAGTTCTTTATATGTTTTGGATTTCGATTTGCATAATCACTTTGAGTGGGAGATATTTTTGTTGACATCCTTTCTTACCCCATCTCCAATTTGATGAATATTTCTATCTTCCCTTATCCTCACCCCACACCCCAGTCCAGAACAAAATCTTAAAATGGCTTATTGATTTGAGGAATATGGCCAGTATAGTAACTGAGCCAGCTGATATATCAATTCCATTGCTGTAGTGATGGTTTTCTTTTCTCCTTTTGCTTTCCTGAGTCCACTGCTTCCCATAAATTCACCACTTTAGGCAGTAAATTGTAACAGTTTCATTCAGCCTCTTTTTATGCGGCTGGGGAAAGTCCCTTGACCAACCATTGTTGTTTGCCCAGAACTAAGGCGTTTCAAGAGACTTGGGGTTTCAGTACTAAAACAGGGAGAAGCTCCTAGGAAAATCAGGATGGTTGGTTTGCCCCAGATCCTGGCTTTCAGATGCTGGCTTTGATATCATCTTGAGTACAGCTATTTAGTCTCAGTATTCCACCAGAGTTGAATTTCCAGTGGGCACTAGCTGCTTCAAGGTCAAGATCCTGATAAGCTGTAGCTTTAGCCTATCTCACTGCTTTGCATTTCTGTCGTGTTTCTGGTTCACAAAAAAATTTATCTTGTTTTTTGAGCTCAGCAATGACCTTTTGGTTTTCTCTTTTATCTGTCATTACCATGTGTTTCGAGCATACAGGATGACTTGAAGCATGAATTCCCTGTGCCTCCTTGACTGGAAATTCCGCTGATTCTTTTTTCAATTCGATATTGTCTTAGTTTCAGAAATAATGTCATTTAATAGCCTGCTTTATTTAGAAACTCTCCAAGCCCTCCCAGTCATTCCCAGGGACCACAATCACAGAAATTCAGGTGAAATATAGTCACTGTCCATATAGTGGTTCAATTCTTTTTTTGAGGACATGATAACTCAGTACTTGAGTTAGACTAGAACAAAGGAGAAATAGCACCCTACCTTTGCTCCCGCCTGTATCTTTAATGTTTTTTGAGAACATGTGGATTTTCAGACTTTGGAGCACTCCCAAAGAGTTACTACCCCTCAAATTGGGCAAAACGAGTGGGAAAAGCCTTTCTACTTCTGGTTTCTTTGCTTTAAACTATGCTCTATTTATAGTCTTTTAGAAGTTAAGATTTTTTTAAAAACTATTTTCAGTATTTGCTCCTCCATTCTGTTGTCAATAACAATCTAATTAATTGTCTTATGGATTTTTATTATGATTTATAGTAATCATCTTAAATATTTCCACTGAATTAAAGAGTTTTTGAACATAAGGTTTTTCACATTTCAAAGCCAAGTATCTAAATATCATGCAAACCAAGCTTCTGTCATAGTACAAACTAGTGAAGTTAGCAAAAACACTTCCTAGAGTAAAGTAGTTCACACCAACTATCTTAGCTTTGCTTAGGAAAATATTCCCACCACTCAGCTTTGGTCTTCTGTTTTTAATTGAAGTGATAGAAATGTGTACGTGGCCATTCTCATTGAGATATTTAAAAACTGCTATTGCATGGTCTCATCTTCAAGAGCCAGTCTATTTTTAACAAAAATAAAATAAGTATGTGAATTAACTGTTCACATGATGGAATTAAACATTTTCTGGGAGGTAATTTAGTAAAAACCAAATGATTCAAGAAATGATTACCTTACTGTTTATTTGTTTTGTTAAAGAAACTAAGAAAAACACCTTGTTGGAATATTGTAAAATAACTTCATAGGTAGCTGGTCTGTGATTCCTGACTTGGGATGTGGAAAAGTTACAAAATGAATTGGAGAGCTACCATTTAGTAATTGAGAACACACTTTGCTTATTTAACTAGGACTAAATACTGCAGGAGCAAGTTTTGTGCTAAAATTAGACATTGGGGTTGGTCCAATAGCAGCACAAGTTATAATCCTTTAGGAATCATAGTCTGTTGGTTCAAATCAGGACACTGCAATGTGAGCATATAAATCACTTATACCATGTTCTTATGAAGCCATCATATCACAGCTGCCTCCATTATAGGACAGTGAAGTTATCAACGTTACTTCTACTTAAAGGTTGGGTTTTGTTTTATTTTGTTTTTTCTTTTTTGCTTTCCTTTCATATATGGGAAGACCTTTTGAAAATGATATTTAATTTCCTAATGCTCTGGCTCCATGACCCCTCATGAATCATTTATATTATATTATATTATATTATATTATATTATATTATATTATATTACATTATATTAGTAATATATATATGGAAGCATGTAATAGGTGAGTACTGTGGACAGTATACTAGAACCTATAGGTTTTAGAAAATTAATGGGAAAGGTAATGTGGTCTAATGGAAAGAGAATGGGTCTTGGAGTCAGATCTGCCTATGAATCCCAGCTCCACCATACTCTCTGTAACTTTGTGAAATTACTTGATTTCTATAGGCCTCAGCTTCCTTAGCTGGTTAAAAATAATAAACAAATAAATAAATAAATAATAAATAAAATAACAAAGCAGAAAACGTCAAGTGCTTGCTGAGAAAATGTCTCCCCCTCCAACTTCACCACCACCATCAAAAGACATTTAAATAGATATCTAGATAGAATTTTATTAACTTAAGATTTATTATGTGCCAGGCATTGTGCTACACATGATCTCATTTAGTCTTGACACACTCATGAAGCACTGGCGCTTAAATGACCTTCATATATGTCTTTAGGTTTTGCTTGTCTACAAGTACATGGGTAGAAAGTGGCGGAACTAAGACTACAGCCCAGTGCTCTTAACCATTTTCAGCCTCACAAAATCAAAACCTCTTAGCAACATCCTACCAATTTAATGCTGTCAGATCTGTAATAAAAAACCGTTAGTTTCTCACTATACTTAATTTTTTTAACCAAATTTAACTTTCATGCATATATTAGTTTGTTAGGGCTGCCATAACAAAATACCACAGACGGGGTGGTTTAAACAACAAATGATTATTTTCTCACAATTCTGGGGCTTTGAAGTCCAAGAGGCTAGAAGTCCAAGATCAAGATGTCATCAGGTTTCGTTTCTCCTGAGGCCTCCCTGCTTGGCTTGCAGATGGCTACCTTCTTTCTGTGTCCTCACATGATCACCCGCTATCTCTGCTGTTGTATCCTTATCTCCTCTTCTTCTAAGGACATCAGTCATTTTGGATGAATGATCCCATTTTAACTTAATTTCCTCCTTAAATACAGTCACATTCTGAGGTCTTGAACGTTAGGGCTTCAATAAATGAATTTGAAGGGACACACCTGAGTCCATAACAATGCATATGGAGCATAAACCATGTGATGCCAAATAAACAACAGTGAAGCCTGCTTAGGAGAACAACCATAAGTGAAGCCTGTATGTCTTAGGTCATCAAATAGTAATACTTCGTTGTAGTTACTATTAAATAACTAACCTCTATAGAGTGTTCACTATGTGTCAACACTGTTCAAAACACTTTACGCGTCTTTATTTAATCCATATGAGTTAGCTATGATTCTTATCCCCATTTGATACTGAGAGGTTCAGTAGTTTGTCCAGAATCACATAACTAATAAGTGGTAGAAGACGAGTAGGATTTGAATCCACACAGTCTGATGCCAGAGTCTGACCTACCCACTGTATTATACTGCCCCTCTCAAAAAAAAAATATCCTGTTTGGACCAAAGAAAAAGAAAACACAGTGATACCTATTTAAGGTAAAATTATGATTAACTTTAAAAATGTATGTTTAATTAGCAATTACTAGGCTGTCATACATAAAAACTTATGAAGCCACTTTCATTCATTTCTTTATTATGGCACAAGTAATACATCAGAGTCACTTAGAAAATGGCAAAGAAAATTCTAAGTAAATTTCTAGCATTCTGCCCTATGTAATAAAAGTTAATACAAAGTATTTTTCTTCTAAATGTTCAAAGGCAAATAGTGCCCACAAAGAAGTATTAATATTGAAGAACTAAGGGCCAGCCGAGTGGCGCATTTGTTAAGAGCTGGTTTTGGGATGCCAGCAGCCCTGGTTTGGATCCCACATATGAGGGCCAGTGACACTGCCCTCTACAGCTAACAGCAGTTCCACCTGGAGCTGGGCTGTGAGCCCCGGCAACGGTGTAGGCCGCAGCCCCTGCTGCAGTGGGCTGCCATAAGCTACAGTGAGTGGCCAGCAGCCAGAGTGAGCTGCAAATAGCCGAAATGAGTGACCATCCAAAGGCTGGCAACTGACCTGCCTCATCCAGGAAGAGCGCAATGATGATACCAACATGGGCCAGTGAAGCAACGTCCTCTGCAACTAGACTGAAGAATAAAAAGACAGCAACTTGTCTGTTCCCCTTCCCCGATTCCCCAACGCTGTTCCCCTCCCCCAACTCCCCAATAAAATCTTTAAAAAAAAAGAGAGATCCCAGCCCCAAAATAATCCTTTCTTTAAAATATATATTGAAGAACTAAGACACACATGCCTCACTCCTGGTTTTTCTCCTAAGCAGACATCGCTCCTGCTTCAGCCCATTTTACTGAAGCAGAAAAAAGAGCCAAGGTCCATGTCTGGAGTCCCTGGGCTCAGGGAGAGCAATTGCTGAATTAGGTCTACAGAAGCAAGAACTAGGAAAAGAAATTGTAAACCACCCCACCCACTTCAAGAACCCCAGTTAGGAAGGAATGTAGGGCTTTCGCTGAACAAAGGAACAAGATTTGAGCCTATTTAGTTCCTCCGCTCATATCTGGTTAAACCCAAATTAAAAAAAAAAAAAAAAAAAAGAATAGATTTAGAGTGCTCTCTCTGCTAGTCATTTTAATATGTCATCAGGGCTTCTGCCTTCAAGATGCTTACAGTTTAGAGAATGGAGTTGTGTGTGTGGGGAAAAGAGAGTGAGGGGGATTTACAAAGATGAGATAATAATGAGGGTTTACAGAGCACTCACAGTTAAGTTCCAAGTTGAACATAATCAAATATGAGAATGAAACTGGAGACACTGTTAACGGCCATTCAGGATTTTAGAGGACATTGCTGACTGGAGTTATTAAGGCAAACTCAGTGGAAAAAAAGGCTGGTTTTGAGATGGGCCTCGAAAGACAGGGTAGGATTTGCTGGATGTGAAGAAATGAAGGCATTTTAGACAGAAGATTCAGTAGCACCTGGGACATGAAGGGAAGAATGAGGGAAGCATGTGAGAACAACGAAGAGACATCCTTTCTGGAACAGACAGATATGGGGGAGCATTGGGATATACTCTAGGATTATATAGAGTGGGGTGAGATTGTGAATAGGCTTCATGCTAGAGGTCAGCATTATTATTCTGTTAGTTGAATTGTTCATTGAAATTATCTCAATTCTCTGAACTTGCTCAGAAGAACATACCTCAACGGAACTAATTGCTTTGCATTTAGTAGCATGTTTGTTACTCTGACGACTGTTTAGACTAGAACAATATACTCCATGAACAGCTGTCCCTTCCAGAATTGTGTCATGTCTAATTGAGCTGGGAGATCATGCAACTGTTAGCCCTAGGTCTCCATAGATTAGCCTGGCTGGAGGCCTTGGAGCAAGCTTATGTGGTTCCAAGGGCCTGGCTGGAGTCGGAGGACAGGACATATGCTCTGTCTGCATTTTATACAGTTTAAGAGGAAAGAGGTCTATAGAATTCTGAGACCTCCATGACGTCTTGTGGTCATAAAATGAAGTTTCAGAGTCTCACAGACCTTTATTTGACTTCTGACCCTCCTGTGTGACTTCAAGCAAATTACTTCATCTTCATGAGCCTGTTTTATTTTTTAGTCTGTAAAACAGCCCAGTAACTATGCAGTTACTGTGAATTCTCTTCCTCCTCTTTCATGACTTCTCTTAGTCCCTGATGTTTTTGAAGAATATCTTTTCCTGATCAGACACGCTTTCTTCTATTAAGGACGTGAAAACTGCTTTTTAGGATGCCTGTAGTCCTGAAGAAAACATGATGGCCTGTTGGCCTGTCCATATCCTCCCTGTCCCCAACCATGTATTAATTTCTTCAGGATAAAATTTCAAGTCAACCAGAGCCAATCCTTAGCAGTTCAATGAGGTCCAGAGTTTTTGAAAATCATCTCAGAGTAGAGGGCTCAACTACCCTTACTTGTACTGAGTTTAAAACAAGAAATAATGACTTAAAGCCATTATGTGGCCTAAAGCATATAAAAATTACGGTTACACATGACAAAGCATTTTATGAGTTCAGAAACATTTGGGCAAGGCCATAAACTATCATATTACTAAATTGCTACCATTTCTAATGTTCCGGGCTCCAAATAACTACAAGTTTGTACTTGGAAATTGCAACATGCTCTCAGTAATCTCGGGGTACCCACTTGTGCTTGCAGCTAAGAAGCACATAGGGTTTGCTGGTTAGTATTTTGCCTATATTTGAATCCTAAAAATAACCATCTCATGAGAACAGGATGAGCTTTGTGAAGATTGTATTTCAGTTGGTTAGACATGGAAGGTACATTTTTCCTATCCCTCCTTGCCTTTCATTTCTAAACACATTTGCCTCTGCTCTGAAGTAGAGGAGACTATTAGAGCAGCTGCAGCGAGCAGCTGTAGAATCTTCTATGTCATCTGCTCCTCTGCTTTGCAGACCTCATCCCATCCTCTCTCCCAGTTGTCCTTTTCTTCCTTTCAAAGTGGCCCATTGCCCTCTTCTGTCAGTGCCCTGCCAGCGTTCTAGCTTTTTCCCTGAAGTGGCTTCAGGGGATTTTGCCTGCTGTCTCCTTGCTTTTGTCATTCTTTGTGATAAAAAGATCATTGGCAAAACGTTTTTATCTTATGAAAAACAACTAGAAGGGCAAAAAACAAAGTCTATCAGCCAAGATATAACTGCTTGCTGCTGCCCCTGCACGGTCTGCTGGTTGTTTTTGGTAGTGCCTTCTTCAATGTGCTGCCATATCAGTACAATATAAAGCTACAATTATACACTTTCATTAAGGACCGATGACTCTTTGAGGAGAAGCCCACCCCAGGATTGATTACCTTGAGAGAAATGTTTATCCATTCTATGTCCAGTAAACAGCAATCGAGAACCCTTTCCCTATAATTTGGAACACAGTGCTTAGGGAGTAACTCAACTTCTAAGCTGGACTGGGAGCTAGTGCAGGACAAGTTTCTTTCTTTCTTTCTTTCTTTCTTTCTTTCTTTCTTTCTTTCTTTCTTTCTTTCTCTTTCTTTTTTTTAAAGATTTTATTGGGGAATTTGGGGAGGGGAACAGCGTTGGGGAACCAGGGAAGGGGAATAGACAAGTTGCTCTCCTTTTATTCTTCAGTCTAGTTGTGGAGGACATTGGCCCATGTTAGTATCATCATTGCTCTCTTCTCGGGTGAGGCAGATCAGTCGCCGGCCTCTGGACGGCCACTCACTGTAGCCTGTGGCAGCCCACTCCAGCAGGGGCTGCAGCTATGCCGTCCTGGGGACCCACAGCAGCCCAACTCCACGTGGAGCTATTGTTCACCATCTTAGCTTAGGCCAGTGTTACTGGCCCTCATATGTGGGATCCTAACCGGGGCCGTTGGTGTCCCAAGCCAGCTCTTAACCAATGCGCCACTCGGCCAGCTGCAGGGCAAGTTTTTAAGCACGATATGTTAATGGAATTTATGTTCCATGGCTTTTAGGGAAGAGCCAACTCCTTTTTTTTTTTTTTTAATTGGGGAACAGCGTGTTTTTCCAGGACCCAACAGCTCCAAGTCAAGTAGTTGTTTCAATCTAGTTGTGGAGGGAGCATCTCAGTGGCCCATGTGGGAATCAAACTGTCAACCTTGGTGTTATAAGCACTGCGCTGTAACCAACTGAGCTGACCAGCAGCCCTGAGCCAGCTCCTTTTGACTGGTCTTTTCAATGTCGTTTGATTTTGAACACTTTGAAAATGGCTTGCCTTCTTTTTTTTTTGAAAAAGCTATTATGTTGTTTTAAAAATTACATATTTTAGACCTCAGGTAATATATTGTCCAAATGCTAATTTAAAACAGGATATTATTTAATATACTTGATTTATAACACATTACATGCACCAAGCATAGAAAGCAGGTAAAAACAAATTATATGTTTTATTTTACTATGTTGGCAACAGAATAGTCTGCCTTAAAAAAACAATATAAATCATCTTTACCACTGTTCTCTGAAAATAATTTGGGGTTAACAAAATCTAAATTGTACTTGTCAGAACTGCCAGTGATATCTTCGGTTTTCACCAGCGCTCCTCTTCCTTCTCTCTCTCCAGATGTTTAGAGTAATAGAATAGCAGCAGTTTCCACAATTAAAAAAAAAAAAAATCAAAGAAAGGAAAGGAAGAATTTATAAAATTTCATTTGGGTGTATAATAATAAGATGGATCCTAGTATGAACAGCATATTAAATACACAGGCAAAATATACCTAAAATAAGGAAATATACATGCACCAGACTAGGTTGTGTGTGTGTTTGTGTGTGTGTGTGTGTGTGTGTGTGTGTGTGCATGTGTCAAACTGCCCATTTGATCACATAAATATGGCAGTTTCAGTACGTAGTGATAAATACTATATAATGCTTTATGTGGGGGAAAAAAACAATAAATTGCTTTTAAAATGATATTGTGATCAACATACATGAAGTATATCTTTACTTAGATATGTAAAAACAGTGTGCTTGTTAAATGCTAATTAACTATAACAGAGTAAATACTTTGTGAAGAATAGATGAGAAACTAGAACAATTAGGCCTCAGTTGGCCCAAGCTAACTGTGGAAATACAGAATCACAGAAGCTCTGAGCTGGAGGGATTTGATTAGGCCTCTATAATCCAAATCTTATTAGAGGCATGAATCCCCTTGGTAACATCCCAGTGAAGTGGTCATTTTGCCCTGGTTTTAAATGCTTTTGGTGTGGGGATACTTGCTATTTACCGATGAAATCAGCCTCAAGTTCTTCTCATCTAGGGAACATATAGTTACCCTTACCTTCCCTAAATTAGGGTCTTATTCTTCCCCTTCAAGCCACATAGAACACATCTAATCCCTCCTACAACCCTTGGAATATTTGAAGACAATCATGTCCTATAACCGAGCTGTCACTAACCAAGACTTGGCTCCTAAACGAGTCAGAGCCAGGATCCTTATCCGTCCACACCACTCAGCAGCTGAAAGATGCTCATCCCTCGAGTAGATTGGTGGTGGTGCGTCTCAGGCGATGGGCCTGTGATGTGGTCGTGCTGTGTCAGTGGGTTACTGCTGGAGACACTGGAGCCAGAGACGGGAGAGCGGAAGCCTGGAGAGCCCCAAGAAATGCCCTGAGTCTTAATTAAGTTGGTGGCAGCAATGTGAGGAACTTGTGGTCTTCATCTGTGCCTAAAAGCAAAACTATTAATTCATGTCACTGACATTCAACCAAGCCCGTAATGTTAGAGCTCCAGTTCCACCAACACCTCTGCCACTGGCCAGTTGCATGCCCTTGGGCAATCCTCTCCTCCATTCCAGGGCTCTCTCTGTGATATTCAAAGGCACATGCTGCTTTTCTACCTAGAAAGGTGGCCCCCTCTCCTGACCTCAGCTTAGGTGTCATTTCTCCAGGCCTGCTTCCCCTGACTCCCAGCCCCACCCGTCCTGAGACTGGCCTTTGTCTCCTCCACGGAGCACTGACTTTACTGTGTTTTAATCACCTGCTCACTTGTCTATCTCTACAATACTGGAAGTTAAAGCTAAAGACTCAGTCTTAGTCCCTAATGCTTAGCTCAGTGCCTCACCTGAACTCAGAAAATATTTGTTGAGAAAAGGAAGAAAGGAAAGAGAAGACAAAGAGGGTGAAGATAAAATGAAGATTTGGAATACTTTATCAAAACAGCTTCTTTTAGCTAAAACTCTACAGTTCCTTGTTCTTAAGTGCCATCTTTAATGTCAACCTCAGGTTTTCAGGCATTCAAATTTTCCCAAATTCAAAATTAAGGGGATGAGTTTCAAGTGGTTATACCAAATTAGAAAAACTATAAATAGATAACATGTATTCATACATAAAACTTTAGGACCGAGATTTAGAGTTCATTTAATAAACTCAAACCTTTTTTTGTATATGAATAAACTGAAGCACACTGAGATTAAGTTATCTGCCCAAACTACCCGGTTAGTGGGAAAACCAGGTTTCAAATTCTTCTGATCTCTTCTCGCCCCTAAACCAGGGTAGCTGGCCTCTAGTCTTCACCCTTTTCGAAAGAGCTGCAAACTTGGCTACAAGTGTAAGTGACAGACATTTTTCCCTTTTATGTGATGGTTGTATCATTCCACAACTTTCTGGTTATAAATTAAACTTTGAGAAACACCCTTCTCTGCTCATACACAAACTGATGAAAATTAATTCTCTTTTCTCCCAGAAATGTCAGAGGGCGCTACAATGCTACGTGAGGTGACTCCTGTGAGTTGTTTGCATCTTGTGAGTTGCAGTCATGTGAACTGCTTTCAGCCAGGTTGGGTGTCCAGGCTCAGAGTCCTGGTGGTAAGCCATCGGGTAGTCTGCCATGAGACCAGCTTCCTGGCGAGTGGCCCCGAGGGGCAGCTGTCAGGTGACCCAGTGCAGGCTTGAGGCCAGTGCCCTGTGCTTGGTGCCAGAAACCTGAGCCAAACATTGGAACAGATTCCCAGGGCACTGAATTAGTCTCAATTAAAATTTTAGATAAAACGATTTTTTTGTTTGCCCCAAAGAACCACTTCAATTATAAGCTCATAGGAAAAAGGAATGTTTTGTCATTATACTAAATACTTTTCAGAGGCCAAACTTAGAAGAAAGAGGAAAAAGAGGAGGGTGGAGGGAGGAGAAGGAGGAGAAGAAGAGGAAGAGGGAGAGGGAGAAGTCCTTAGATTATTTAAGAAGTCATGAAATATTTCTCGAAAGCAACAGTTTTTATAAGATGCTAACTGGAGAGCCTTTCTTTTTCTCTGTCTTAGAATATGCTCTGTAAGTTCCAAAACTACTTCAAATGTAAGGTGGTATTGGAGTGGAAATGGTAGAAGCAGTGGTCAAGGTGATGGTATTGATTGACCCAAACTCTGGACCCACACAGATTTGAATTCAGAACCCAGCTCCACCACTTACTAGCGGCTGACCCTGAGTAGTATACTTGAGCATAGAGCCTGTGTTATGTATCGGAGTTTTCAACCTGGCTGTGGTAGAATCACCTGGATGCTTTTAAAAAGTATCCCTGCCTGCACCCCAATCCAGACCAATTAGACTATTTGGGGGTGGAACCCAAACATGAATATTATTTTAATGCTTCCTGGTGATTCTAATGTGAAGGACCAATGGCATCATGATTAACACTTTGGATCTGAAAGTCAAATTGCTTGGGCTCAATCTACAGATGTGCCATTTTGTGGTGTTTGACTTTGAACAATTTACTCAATCTGTCGGAGCCTCAATGTTCTCATATGTAAAACGGGTTAATGAGCGGCTAGTGTAGGGCTGTCAGAGGATTAAATTAAGTAAGTACCTATGATACAGTGAATGTTCAATTATAGGTGATATATAACTGCCCAGATTGCTGGGCTGCACCTCCGGAGATTCTGGGAGTAGGTCTGGGATGAGGCCTAAGAATTTGCATTTCTAATGAGTTCCCAGGGGATGCTGATTCTGCTGGGCCAGGGACCCTACTTTGAGAATCACTGGTGGCAGGACATGTAACTCTTGGTAATCTGGGTATTGTGGTTGTTCAGGTTGCTTGCCCATCTGCACCTATATAGTGTGGTGGACACCCCCAAAATCTCTCTTTCTTGATGACCAAGATACTGCTATAGGACAGAATATTGGTGTTCTGTTCAGTAGTCTCTTCTTGGCCTTGAGTCTTGCACTGCTCCTTGAAGGCTGCTCATTGTGCAGCCTTAAGGTCCAACAGTAGAGTTTCATGGTTCATTTCAGAGAAATGTTTGGGTATGCATCTTTGCCCGTTGACCAGCCACACACCACCTCATTCCCAGTTCCCCCAGGGTTCTTGCATATCAAGACAGAGCCCAGAGCCAGCAACACAGAATGAGTGTCCTTCCACAGAGGTCCTACCTAGCACACTCCTACCTGGACAGGTCAAACTTACAAATCTGGGATATTTGGTTAAGGTCTCAACTTCTTTATTTAAAGGACATCAGGGCACATTAGCAAATCCAGACCACCGTTCCCCAAGGCAAACATACAGATCAAACTTTGTAACAATCCTGGGTCACATATGTTACTAGAAACTCGGGATGATGAAGGGCTCATTCAACACACCCACACTGGATCTTGCCTCCAGACCATCTTATCCTCACAACGGCACAGTGTCTATTAATATCAGTTTTTGTCATAGTTACCCAGATTCAAAACTTGGGTATAGCAATCCCTAATATTTATTGAGTACTTAATCCTTAAAACAACTGTATGAATGCATACTATTCTATTCATTTTATGCATAAGGAAATTGAGGTTTAGCAAGGTTAAGACATAGCTAGAATATAAACTCCGGAATCTTTCTCAATTTTATTCTCTGATATAGTCCAAGTGCCTAGAATAATGCCTGACCCATACTGGTGTTCAGTAAATACTCATTGAATGAATGAGGAGCCATATAACAAACACGTGGGATGTAGGATTTGAAACCATATCTATCTTAACAACTATACCACACTTGCTTTTTCTTCAGCTTTGGCCTTCCTTTTGTCATCCCATAAACTCACCCTCCAAATCAGTTGAGTCCTAGCAAAGTCCATTATCATGAACTTGCGTTTGGCCCCTTTGTTCCTTTTCTGCTGCCACCAACCTAATTAAAGAGATTGCTATTTATTTCCTGAACTATTGCTATCCTTTCCCCACCTACAGTCTTTGCAGGCCCCTGTGTTGCCTACACAACTTTTACCTCAAAAGCACATCCAACATATATCATACTTCTGCTCAAAAGAAGTAAGAAAACCAGGGTTCTGGTCTCAATGCTGTGGCCTTGGACAAGTCGTGGATCTCTTCTAGATTTCAGTCTCCGCTTTAATAGTATTAGGAAGTTGGACTGTGTGATCTTTTTCCACTCTAACTTTGTCTGATGGTTAGATGCAAGGGCTGTTAACTCTGTCCATGGAATCCTACCTGGAACCAGGGAAAAGGGCAGCTGTGCCTCCAAGGGGTGTAGAATAAGATAGAAATACATGCATTTTTATCAAAGCAAAGCAGTGTAAGTGCCATCAAAGAAGTAAAATGAGGAGCTATGGCCATTAGGGAGGGAGGGACCACATCTGGTTACTGATGGGGTATATGGATGGGGCACAGACACTGTTCTTCCTCTGATGTCAGCCCAGCCCTGGTGTGCATGTCCTCACCTCATTGATGAGAGGAGGAGAAGCCGCTGAGATTCCAATAGCTTTAAGTCAACAGCTTTAAGCTGTTGCAGAAATCCATCGTGAACATCAACTTTCTAATTCAGAAGTTGTTGGCTGAAGACATACAAACAGGTCTAATGCTTAGGAAACTGCTTACAGGGACAAACAGAAAATGAAAATAGTCGTCAGGTTCCTGATAAATGCTCCATGCCTTGCTCTGGCAGTTATTAGTCAGATGGCCTTGGGCCGGTCGCTCTTCCTCTCTGAGCCTTGGTTTTACCTCAGTTCCTCATCTAGAGATTGGGAATAATAATATTAACCCTGTAGGATCCTTGTGAGAAATAAATTAGATGGATTATGTGAAGCCCCTAGTGTAATGCCTGGAGCACAGTAGGCACTCAGGAAATTTTATCTTCCATCTTACCTCCTGCCTTTATAAACATGTCCATGTGTAGAAACTAGAAACACCCTTTTAAAATCCCTGGTGGGGGTGGGGAGGGAAGGCAGAAGGGAGAGTGGGAGAGGGAGAGGGCGAAGGAGAGGAAGAGGGAGAGGGAGAGGGGGAGAGAGAGAGAGAGAGAGAGAGAGAGAGAGAGACAGAGACAGAGACAGAGACAGAGACAGAGACAGAGACAGAGAGAAATTGTTCCACAGTAATAACATATAGCATGTTATATACTCTGCCTTTGCATACATTCAAATTTTGGAAACGATATGCCATGTTTACTCAACAAGCTTTCCCATCCCTTTATGGCTATTAAAAGGGCAGGGTGGAAAGGACAAATCAGAAGTTGTCCGTGGTTTATCTGTGGCTGAAGGAGGAAGTATGGCGGTCCAGAAAGCAGCATCTTTTCTCCCTACTGGTGAATTGAAGACTGAGAGGAAGTGACTGCGTCATGGCCTAACTGTGTCCTTTCAGTTTCATTGTATAGTCATCAGGCCTTTAAGGAGTGGTTGTTGCTGTCTCTATGGCTGACCATCATCATGGTAACCGAGAAAAACGTATGTGGCAAAAAATTACATTTCATTAAACTTTGGAATGAGGAAATCTATGTATAGAATAGAAATTAATGAAAATCATCCATTACTTCAGTCTTTAAATATTTATTGACAGCTACTATTATGACAAACACAGTTCTAAGCACTGCGGATACAACAGTGACTAAAATAAAAACCTCTGCTTTCTTGGAGTTTATATTTTAGTGGGAAATGTAAAAATACACTAAATTAGTTAAGAAACATAGTATATTACAATAGAAAGTAGTTAGTGCTAAGGGGGAAAATAAGGCAGGAAAGGGGACTATAAAATGTCAGAGGGAATGAGCTGTTGACATGTTAGATGATAGTCCAGGGAAAGTCTTATTGATAAGGTGCTTTTGAAGTAAAGACCTGAAGGCAGTGACAGAGCCAGCCGTGAGGATGTCTGAGGGACTATTTCAAGGCAGGGTGAACAGTAACTGTAAAAAGTTTTTGACATGGGAAGGTACCTAGTGTGTCTGAGGATCAGCCAGGTGGCCAGTATGCTGGGCTGAGGGACGGAACGAGGGAGGGAGAGAGGGAGGTCAGAGAGAAAAACAGGCGGTTTTGTGGGGCCTTATAGGACATGGTAAGGACTTGGGTTTTCACTCAGAATGAGAAGAGAAGCCACCAGGACTTGGGGCAGAGGAATGATAAGGTGTTATATAGTCCATTTTAATTGGGTGCTACTCTGTTTCATTCTACTTTAAAATGCTATATTTATAATCCTCACAGCAACATTATGAAAGAGGACTCACTACTTCCCCATTTTACAGCTAAGGATGCTGAAGCCCAAAGAAGTTAAGTAACTTGCCTGAGGTCACACAGCTAGTAGGGACTTGGCTAACAGTTAGACCCGGGTGAACTCTTAATCACCTTGTTGTCTTGACTCCCTAGATGCTTAAGATAGAGTCCAAGTCCCCTTTTTTTCTTCCTTGATTTCTGTATTTCCAGAGCACACTTAGAATGAAATTACTTCATACCCATTCATAAATACAGAACTTTTTCACTTAAACTGATAAATATGCCCAGTATTTTGCTTTATGATTTCATGGGTTGTTTTTTTTAAGCCCTTAGATTAGCATATTAACAAGCATGTGTTGGCATGTCTCCCTTTAATTATGCAGACAGTTATTTTTTTTTTCTCCTAATGTAGAAGTTGATTGGGAAAATTTTTATTTTATTGCTTATAACCTTACCTTAGTGCTACCTAAATCACTACTATATGATTTGGCATCTATAATTTATCATTTTCCTCTACTATTTGATGAAATGCCCTTTAAAGCATTCCACGGCAAGGTGACACAAGTCAAGCTTGCAAAGTTCTAGAAAAAAGAATTGCAGAGTCATTAAAGTATAATGAAAGTTGATTTATATAGCATACAATATCAGGGCTGTCCGGTTTAACAAATATAATTATTCCAAGTCATTTTCAGAAGGCATCTAAATTTCAGCACCTAATTCTCATCATCTTTTAAGGAATAACAATAATAAAATACCTTATTTATGTAAAGATTCTAAAAGCAAAATCTTTAATTCATGCCTCTGGATTTCATGAACGGTAAGGCTGAAACAATAGACATTTTAAAATATAGGAAACCCGGATTCCTTTTACTCTTGTGTGGCTTTAACGTTCTACCACTGTAGCCAAGAGTCCTCTGCTTCTAGGGCCAATTGCCTTTTGCATGCTGATTTTCCAGAGAGAGACTCAGGAATTATTACTTTTGAGTAGCATCTACCATGACTTCAGTACCTGCAGGAAGTGGGGGTAACAGAGTTTGGGAATGAAAACTTTGAGGGTAAAAATCTCTCCCAGTAGAACCATTAACTCATTCTAATTTTAGGTTTCAGGCAGACCACTTAGCTGTTCCTTCAGTTACCTGCAAACATCTACCTGTCAGGTGCCCATCGTTGAAGGACTACAACCAGGACTTAAAGAAAAATAATAAAGTTTTCTATCATAATATTTTTCAGTAAAACAGGTGATGAGAGAGAGAGAGAGAGAGAGAGCGCGCACGCATGCATGCAAACCATGTGTGTGTACACCCACATTCAAGTATTCATGGCATTCAGAATAAGGGAGATAGTCCAAAAGGGTTTCTCTCTATTTTTCATAAACTCTAATTTTCCCTTCCAGCACCTCATAACCAAAAGGACTAACAGCTCCGGACTCAACACCTCAGAAACCATATTACTGAGTTTCGTGAAACAGGAAGAGGAGACATTTTGGGTAATAAATTTTATGTGGTGGCTATTTTGATATTGAAACAACTAAATTGAATCTAGCAAAGGTCTTCTGAGAGGAAATGGTTAAAAGAGCACCCCTCGTTGCCAGGAAAACCACAGCAAAGGATGCCAATTAAAAATAAATAAAAGAGTGCTCCACTTTTCTGGAAGGGTCAGGAAGTCAAACTCTTGGCCTTGAGCTGCCTCTCACCTCCACCCCTGCTGACCCTGAGAACAAGTCCCTCCCATCTCTGTGTGAGCTCAACCCTTGCTGCCAAGTCGTGCCATTCCTCTGCAGAAAAGAGCCAGGGGGGTTCACCAGTGGCTGCCTGCCAGCATCAGAGTCAGAAGGAGGCTGTGCAGCACCTGGGGCTCTCTATAGTGATGCCAATGCCAGCTTTCTGCCCATAAAGGAAAACTCACTACACTACACTCAATAAAGCCAAATCTGACATTGTTTAAAGTCGCCAAAAGAAGTTTTGTAAGCTCTTATGCTGCTAGAAGTTTAAGCTCTCATTTCCCAGATTATATTTTCCATTTCCTGAAGTTCAGCAGCACATTTAATCCATGACGCTCCCTGGGATACAGGAAAAACAACTCTGCTGTCTTCATAATCAGTTTAAAGCTTACAGCTGTGATCTCTTGGTACTTTATGTTGTGATTAGCTGCCTTATACTAACATCTGATTAATATTTTTTAAATGTTCTTTAGAGAACCTGTGCAGCTGACTCGTATTTACTTGGGAAACTGGAGCTATGAAGTGAGGTGTCCCAAAACAGATTAACTTGATGAAAATGTCATACCCTTTTGACCTCTTTAATAGTATTTTCCTCTTTTGACAGCATCTAAAACCTACCTGGCCTTCAAGATTTAACTTAGTTTCTGCCCAAAGCCTTGCTGGCAATTTAAGTTTTCACTGAGATCTTTTCTCTGGGACCACCTAACGCCCTGTTTTCCATGCAGCGACTACGGCATTCGGATATATCATCATATGCCATCATTTATTCACTGACGTTTTTTTCAAGTCAGTCATGTGCTCTGTCTCTTCAACTCCCTGCACAGTGTTGAGCACATCAGGACCCTCTGTGGAATCGGATTGACCTGCAGCCTTTTTCATCATTTCCCCTATTGTCATATCTAGGGCTAGAGTTTTGCATTATTGCCTCTCATTTCTCCACTCACTATCTGTTCCTTAGTGGCTCAGAAGCATCCGGAGTAAGCTGCAAGTTGGACTGCTCCTGGAATAGGTTCGTCACTTGTGTTTTTTGGCTTAGACCTCCCTCTTCTGCACCACCCATGGAAAATCGATGACATTTTATATTCCTTATGCTTGCAGTCCTTTGGGAATTACCAATGAATATAAAGAGAAAAAAAAAATAAGCTAGTGGAACAGAGAAAGAAATATTTAAAACAGTGAAAGGAAAAGAGATAGGGAAAAGGCAAAAACAACAACAACAAAAAAAACAACAACAACCCCCAAACCCAGTTATACTGCTCTCTGATGTAAATATGTTTCCTTTTTCAATGACAAAACATAAAGCCCCCTTGCAAGTGCATTTCATGAGGATTACTTGTGCATCTTAATGTTTACTCTTTAGGGGATTGTATGAGGAAACCACTGTCTTCCCAGTTTGAATTAGGAATAAACTGGAAAGGCGGTGACTGGGGGAAAGTAAGAGGCTAGGAACACTGGCGCATTGTATATGGCGCTAAGAAATGACAACTCAGAATGAGGTAGACTTCTCTGCTATGTGATCAGCTTGTGGTGCCCTCAATGAGTCCATGAGATTTTGCATTTCATAGGTTGAGCTTCCCACTGGCAGCAACTGAACAGTTCATTATGCACACCTGTCACGTGACCCACTTCATCAACCAGATGAAATGGGGAGAATAAGCCTTCAGTGCACTCTTTAAAACTACTTACAGATGTACTCTTCCTCCGAAGAGGTACAATGAGTTTCCTTGTACTGTGCCACATGATACAGGAAATGCATTATCCCCATCCAAATTCAGGCCTACCAGGAGGAAGCACATGAAAAGAAAGCAGCTCACAAAAAGCACACACAGCTTTTGCAAAAGTCCTGAGAGGGGCTCATACACCAATTTATGATAACGGCAGATAAAATCCCAGGCCTCTGAAGCTCAGTTCATTACAAATGCTAATGTCCATACAGGGAAAGGAAACCACATCAGCATTCAGCATTGACACAAATGCTACTAATGCTTCTTATTTATGGTTGTCACTGAGTCCCCTCAGCAGTATGCCAGATCTCCATTTGGGTTATGACTTTAGCTACTTATGTGCTTTCATGACTAGCTATGCTATGTACCCACAGGCGATCGTGCTTTCAAACGCTGTCTGGTGAGATAAGCATCCACACTTCTGATCTTGAATCAGGAACGATTTTGTTCGCATTCTGTTCAGGTACAATAAATGTTTTTGCAGGAGTAGATTCACCTGGCATTGTTAAATCTTTCCATTTCATTTGGTGTGATCCATTTATCATTCATTCAGCCAGCCAACAAATATTTATTGAATACCTACTGTGAGCCAGGCATTGTTTAAGGCCCTGGAGATATAACAGTGAACAGAGTCCTACCATCAGAACGATGACATTCTAGAAGGACCAGGGGAGACAGTGAAGAAATAAGGATGTAATATGTCAGTCAGTATCAGCTGGGTTATTTGTAGCAACAAACACCCCCATATCGCAGTGTCTTGCAATAAAAAACAAAGTTTGTTTCTCACTTCCACTGCATGTTCACTGCAGGTCAGCTGGGGTGACCTGTGCATCTTCCCTCTGGGGCTCACTCTGGGAACCACGCTCTGGAGTATGGCTCCTCTCTGTGGGGGAGGGAGATGATAATGTGGTGAATTGCCACAATGGCTCGCACAGCTTATGCCTGACAGTGACACAGGGCACACACAAGTCACTGCACAAAGCAAGTCACATGGCTGTACTCAACTTCCAAAGGTGAGGAAGTGCAATCATACCATGTGTTTAGGAAAGTCGGATACCCTCGGTAGACAGAACTGTCCTAGATGATGATGACTGCTATGAAGAAAAAGAGCCAGGTAAAGGAGATGGCGTCTGGTTAGTGGTTTCTACTTGAGGATGGCCAGCAAAGGTCTCTCTGATAAGGTGACACGTGAGGAGAGATTCTAACGGTGAAAGAAAGGGCCATTTGGATGGGGGCAGGACAACTTCTTGCAGAGGACAGAGCAAGGGCACATTGTGCCTGGCATGTTTGAGGATAAACAAGGAAGTGGAGCAGGCTAGAGTGGAGTGAGAAAGGGGAAAGCTGTAGAAAATCAGGTCAGAGAAATAACAGCGTTGTGGGATTCAAGGTAGCACCTCTATTAGGGGCTATGGCAAGACCTGAGTTAGGTTTGTAAAGGAACCCTGTGGCTGCCGTGTGGAAAATATACCAAGGGGCCAAGGATTGAAGCAGGGAGTAGCTAAGAGGCTCTTTCAACAATCCATGTGAGAGGTAAGAGAGGGCAGTGGTCAGATTCTAGTTTGAAGGTAGAATCAACAGAATTTGCTAATGTATGAGTATGCATCTGAGAGAGAAGATAATGTATGAGTATGCATCTGAGAGAGAAGAATTGAGGATGATTTCAAAAGTTTGTTTCTTTTAGTAATCCTTGAATATGCCTTCGTGTGATGTTTGAGAACCTCCATATTTGGCAATATTGTTATAGCATAATATAAACGAGTAGAGAGTTAGACAGCCAAGTGGAGATGTGGGTCAGTCAGCTTGATTCATGGACCAGAGAAGGGACTTCTATACTCACATTGGCCTCATATATGGTCCCTCTTAGGGTTTATGATCCAAATTAATTTATAACACCAGAGAAATGAGCTTTATAATTACAAGCAAAATAGGAGCTATGGCTGAATCACCCCAACCTCATCCCACCCCTCCATTCTTCTGTGAACCTCCTATATCACCCTTAAGAAACTCAGCTATTTTAGCATGAAGTCTATCCTCAATGGGTGCAAGGATGATGGTGTGTCAGCCCCAAGTCTCCTGGAAATTGGTTGAGTAAAAGTGTTTTGTTTTGTTTTTTTAAAGATTTTATTGGGGAATTGGTGGAGGGGAACAGCATTGGGGAATCGGGGAAGGGGAACAGACAAGTTGCCGTCTTCTTGTTCTTCAGTTTTAGTTGCGGAGGATGTTGCTTCACTGTTGGTATCGTCATTGCGCTCTTCCCGGATGAGGCAGATCGGTCGCTGGCCTCTGGATGTCGCTCACCGCGGCTATTGGCAGCTCACGCTTGGCTGCCAGCCGCTCACGCTGGCTGCGGGCCACTCACTGTAGCCTATGGCAGCCCACTGCAGCAGGGGCTGCAGCCCACACCATCACGGGGGCTCGCACAGCCCAGCTCCAGATGGAGCTGTTGTTAGCTGTAGAGGGCAGTGTCACTGGCCCTCATGTGGGATCCGAACCGGGGCTGCTGGCGTCCCCAAACCAGCGCTTAACCAATGTGCCACTCGGCCGGCCCTAAAAGTGTTAATAAATACAATGCAAGAACATTGTGACGTCCTTCCAAATAGTGTGTCCCCTCTTTCTGCTCACCCTGTCTTTCTGCAACATTGCTCTCCCCATCACCACCACCCAGTAAATGGCAACTGGAACTCCCTGCTACTCCTCGGCCTTCTCTTAGGTCCTCTCCATCACAGTAGAGCATAGGTTGAATGAAAAGTTAGCCAACTATCATAAGGCAATGAATAAATAAAGGTCAATGCTACTTTTAAAAACTATATTTTTGGGGGTGTTTGTACTTAAAAGCATTCCTTCATTCAACAAATCTTCTTAAACTCCTACCATGTATCACGTACTCTTCTAAGCACTAAAGGCCCTGCCATGAGTAGAATATATAATACATATTGGAAACTGGGAAAGCATAGAAGAATATTAAGAGAAGATAAAATTTGCACTAACTCACCGCTGAAACATAACTGCTGGTACCCTTTTGGTGCCCAGTTTTTTTTTCGAAGCATACATATTCTTCCTTCCTGATTCTTTAAAGTATGATTTACAACTTTGGATTTATACTGCACATTTTTTTATTAAAATTTTTTTTTCTTCTTATAAAAATAAATCATAACAGGTGCTCATAGTAGTATTTGTTGAATGAATGAAAGAATTAATTATAGGAACAAGAAGCAAATAATGATTAATGAAAATCAATAATCACTTCTAAGAAATAATATTACTATCAATAGTTGTTCAGTATGGTTTTGAATCATCAGCATATTTTTACAACATTACTCCACAACAAATGGTTGACTTTTTAAATGAAAACTTTCTTTTTTGTTATTATAAAAGCAATATGCCATGGTGGATATTTTGGAAAATACTAGAAACTCTAAAAGGAAACTCTAAAAGTCATTCATAGTCTCATTGCCCAGAGACAATGGCTATTAACATTTTGGGTATTTTTTTCACTCTTCTCTGAGCCATACAATAGGTTAGTTAAAAACTTGGGCAAGGTACTTATCCTCTCTGAGCCAACTTATCCTCAAGTTCCTCTTCTGTAAAATGAAACTTTGTAAGGCTGGTGTGAAGTTTAAATGAGATACAGTGTACAAACTGTGTAGTCCAGTATCTGACACCTAATAAGTTCTCAGTATGGGAACTCTTACTATTTTGCAAGATATTTCTATGTAGATGGTCATACTTTATATATGAACTTTTATCTCTTTTTTTAAAAAATACTTAACATTATATCATTATATTTTAAATGATGAGACAATCTCAAATTTTCAGAAAAGTTGCAAGTACAGAGACTTTTTCTCCCCAACCATTTGAAAAGCAGTTGCCAATCAGATTCTCACCCCCACCCCCCATCCCGAATATCTTAGTGTGCATTTCCTCAGAGACATTCCCCTATATAACTCCAGTCCAAACAGCAAAATTGGGAAGTTAACATTGATACATTGGGGTCTAATCCTCAGACTCAAGTTTCTCCATGGCCTAGTAATGTGCTTTATAGCAAAAGGATTCCAGTTCACAGCCACACCATGCAATTAATTATTCCTCATGTCTCCTGGGTCTCTTTCAATCTGGAATAATTTTCCATCCTTCCTTGACTTTCCTATCCTTGACACTTTTAAAGAAAATAGGGCAGTCATTATGTAGTCCCTCAATTGGTGTTTGTCTGATGTTTTCTCATGATTAAGTTATGTCTCTTCGTAAGAATATCACATGCGGGCCAGCAGAGTGGCGCAGTGGTTAACAGCTGGCTTGGGATGCCAGCGGCCCCAAGTTCGGATCCCACATATGAGGGCCAGTGACACTGCCCTCTAAAAAAAAAAAAAAAAAAAAAAAAAAGAATATCACATGCTACATTTATCAGAAACATCAGATGCTCTGTTATTAGGTAACACACCTGCTTTGACTATAACATCTTGTGCTGGACCACCTTCCTACATCAATACTCCCTTCACTTCCCCTGGGGCTCTGAAATCCCAGGCCAATCCACCTCTCTACGGGGTAACTCTCTTCAGCGTGTCTGGGCTCTGACACACTCTGCTAGGCTATTCCTTTGCAAGAACACTCCCTTCACCCCATGTGGGTTCTGAAACCCCATGGCAGGCTAACCCCCATCTTCAACTCCCCTGGGACCGAACACAATGCACTAAGCCATTGTCTCAGCTGCGTGGTTCTGACACGCAGCTACACTGACCCTCTGCAGGGATGCCCCTGTCATCCTTTCTGCTTGGCCCTATGCCCTACACCAGGCCTCCCTCATGTGGATGCCCTCACCCCACTTTTCTGATGTTCTAATTCTTTAAAGATTTGTATTATCTGTGTATATAACACCATTTTTTTCTCAAACTAGAGAAGTCTATGTATCAATATATATTATTGATGGTCTATCAGTAATAATATGTTTCCATTTCAACAATGATCTTAAAAAAATGTAATAAAAGCTTATCTGGCTTACCTAGGATGTTCATTTTATAACCACGTATTTTTAGTGTCAGTGCTCTGTGTTTAAAATTGGTTTGGCACCACGTGGTCATTAATGTGGCAAAAGTTTAACTTTTAATATGCTGGTAGTCTCTTTTTCTTTTTGTCTTTTTCTTTTAGATTTACTCTCTTAGCAACTTGCAAATATGTAATACAGTATTATTAACTATCATTAGCATGCTGTACGTTAGAGTGCTGGTACTTTTTAGACTGGCATTCCTGGTATCAAAATGAAAACCATCTTGCTTTTTGTTTGGTAAAAATCAAGTTAAATTATCTTACAAGTTATAAAGCTAAAACTGCCCTTATTCAGTGATATGATAAGATGCAATTAAGTTTAAACTCTTAATTTATTTAATAAATTAATTTTGATTTTCTGGCATAAAAATAACCATGCTATTTGAATTGTCACCATCTAAAGAGAAAAGAACCAGGTGGACCTAATACACAAATGATGCGTTCATGTAAAGTGAGGGCCAAATGAATCATGGCACCAACATAAATGAAGTTTTATACTTCACAGTAGTTTACAGAGAGGAAAATGTTGAGAAAATTGAGCCATTAGAGGCCTCTTGATAGCACAGACTGAACTCAAAAGGAAGTAGGCAAAGCGGTCACTTTATTCAGGTTATAAGCAGATGTATTGGTTTGATTCTGTGTTTATACGAACATACCACCTTGCAAATATTCCCCATGAAGAACTTTTTGTTAGAAGCTTTTAAAAAATTATTTATCAATATTATATTTTGGAGAGCATAATTTTTAAATCAGCTGGTCCAATCAAAATAATCAACTGATCATTTCAAATGAGTAATCTGATAAGAGGAAAAATTATAATAATGATAATTGTGATTCAAATGACTGTCCATCATGCCCCAAATATCTCAGTCAAAAATTGAAACATAAAATGCATAAAAGCATCTTATTATGCTTTTATAAATTATGTGTATAAATTGTAATTAAACCAGCATTGGCTATTTAGTTTCGGCAAAGTATTACCAACTTGACACTAAATTAATGTATTTTATTTGAATTTATCTGGTGGTTTTGTCATTATTTAATTTTTAAATTTGAGTTGTTCTTTTGTTTTTTTAAAATTGTGGTAAAAAACATAAACTTTACCATCATACCCATTTTTAAGTGTGTGGCTTGGTAGTGTTGAGTATATTCACATTGTTGTGCAACAGATCTCTAGAACTTTTTCATTTTATGTTATAGTTTTTAATGAGCTACAAACATAAAGCACTTATGCCTAATTACATAAATTTGTACATATTTAAAGAATATAATGAAAATTATTTAAGTCAACATGGGAGGAGTTTCAAGAAAACTTTTTTCCTTTTGAAAACAAAAAAGAGGTCTGAGAAACACTTAACGAGTATGGTTACTCTCTTTCTTTTTTTTTTTTTTTTTTTTTTTTTTTTTTTAAAGATTTTATTGGGGAATTGGCAGAGGGGAACAGCGTTGGGGAATCGGGGAAGGGGAACAGACAAGTTGCTGTCTTTTTGTTCTTCAGTTTAGTTGCGGAGGATGTTGCTTCACTGTTGGTATCGTCATTGCGCTCTTCCCGGATGAGGCAGATTGGTCGCTGGCCTCTGGAGGTCGCTCACCGCAGCTATTGGCAGCTCATGCTTGGCTGCCAGCCGCTCACGCTGGCTGTGGGCCACTCACTGTAGCCTATGGCAGCCCACTGCAGCCCACACCATCACCAGGGCTCGCACAGCCCAGCTCCAGGTGGAGCTGTTGTTAGCTGTAGAGGGCAGTGTCACTGGCCCTCATGTGGGATCCGAACCGGGGCCACTGGCATCCCAAAACCAGCGCTTAACCAATGTGCCACTCGGCCGGCCCTGGTTACTCTCTTTCAATTGAAATGTTTGCTTAATCAGCCACCACCTTTTCCTCTGTGGCTTGATAGTGCCTAGTGGGCTCTGTTGGAGATGACAGTGATACCTCATTTTTTTTGAAAAGCAGAGCCAGAGGAGAGCATAGCAGTTTCCCAACCTGAAATCAAAATTTCCTTTTCAACAACAGGTATAATATGAACACGATACTGCCTTTAAATTACTTTTCAAAATACTTTCAAATCCATTATCCTATTTTTGAAGCCCCATTGTGAATCGCTCAAGTTAGTTTCCTTTAAAGTCAAACATCATTGCCGGTTTGATATGTTCTAGCTTTAATCATTCCGGCCAGCGCTGCTAGGAGCCTGGCTCCGTAGCAAGATGTTAGAAGAAAGAAGGTTGCCTCCGAATGCTGTGATTGCTCTGTGAATCGGCTAGGGCCTCTCCCAGGCCTCAGTAAGGAAACAAACTATGCTGATTGGCTAAACCTAGATGGATGTTTTCAGCTTAAAAGCTCATGTTGACCTCTTCTAAGGCTTCATTTTTAACATGAAAGATTTTTTTGTTAGGATTTTCTATTTACCTCTTTGGAAATAAGAAAATATTCAAAGTCTCCATAAATAATCATTAATTATCAGGTAGAAAGCAAGACAGAAAGGGCAAGAAAGGAAGGACCGGTTAGTGAGTATTTACTACATGCCAGGCACTGTCCATCCTAGCAGCTTTCTATGGTCATCCATCCTACCTTATCCTGACAGCTCCCCAGGGAGGTGGTCCTGTTGTCCCCATTTTATGGCTGAGACACTGGGAGGTAAAGCAACGTGCCTAAGGCCATGTAACTTTTAAGTAAGAGAACTGGGATTCAAACTCAGGTCTGTCTGATTACAAAGCTACACTGCCTGACCATGTGAGAAACAAGTTAAGGCACATTGCAGACTCAGCCTGGTCAGTGTTTTCTGCCACAGATTTTTGTTTGGGGAAATTGGACAGTGCCATTCCTCATTCATGCAGAGAATCTCTTTGCTCAAGTCAGCAAATGATCATTTTCTGCTTTCTCACTCAGTTATTTGTATATGTAGCCAACAGGCTCAACTTCAAACATTCCCCACACTCTACTTAACGAAATGTAGAAATCCATTTGGTCTCTCCCAGCTGATCCCAGCACTGGCCAGGTTTCTGCCTTCCCAGATGTGGAACCCAGTGTCAAAAGCACATCCTCACCTCCCCACAATGTTGTCTGGCCCTTCTTGAGGCACGGAGCTTGGCTGCTCTTTAGAGAGGGCTGATGTATGCCCTGTGGGCTGCATTGCCATTTATTGGTTTAATATGCATGCTCTGCAGTGCTTTTTCCCATTTCTAACATTCTGTCTCCTAATCTCAGATCTCATTTACATGGTGATTTATAGGTACTTTGAATATTATAATCTAAAAGGTATACGTGGGGGAGGAGTGAGCAGGTCTTCTGTTTATTAGGAAAAATCTCGTCATCTGCTTCCCTGAACATCTGACCTTCAAACTGCATACATGAGAGCACAGTCCTGGCTCTTAGTGAGGGTCAGGGGAAAGGGACCAGCTGGCCCACTTGTTTAGCATTTACTGTATGCTGCTTTGGGTTTGACCTTTTCACACGCTGTGTCCTCTCTCCCCAGCTAGAGTTTAAATAATTGGAGGGTAAGTGGAAGTATTACTCATCTTTGTGCAAAGCTTAGTACCTGACACACAGTAGGCATTTAATAAGTAATTGGTGATGGGTTGCTGATCTGTAGCTGCTGCTTAGCTCCCACTCTGTGACCTCTCTGGGATTAGTTTTTGAATGACAGTTTCCTTAGAGATGGTAGCATGATAGAAGCAGGACTTCCCTGTTCACAGTGGGATGTCAGGGATTTGGGCTTCATGTGTCTTCAAAGAATAACTATATGCTGGTATCCAAAGACCTAGTTTAAAATCTTGAATTTTCAAAACCTGAATGTGGAAGGGCCTCCCTTTACCCAACTTTGGAAGCCCCTCTTAAGGTCACCTCACAGCATGGTTTAGTGCTTGAACTTTGTGATACAATTTTTCCTGGTTGTGTTAGTTCATGGAACCCTTTCTACCAGTGACATAAGAGCTTTGATGAATTCTTCAGGCAGCCTCCCCCCCCCCCTTAAGATCAAAGGTAAGGTGATATGTGAAGGGGCAGCCAGGGCATTGTCTGGGAGGCTAGGGCGCCATGGTAGGGGTAGGAGCCGTGGTGCTGGGTATCTTGATGGAGGAAAGAAGGAGCACAGACAGAAGCAGGGGAGGGGTTTTGCTGAACATTGACTGCCCTTGGCCAGTTTTGCAAGGAGCTGGCCGGCCCTGGCTGCACAAGTTCTCTTCCGTTTGGTTGTTTGGCCACAGCCTCGTTCAGAATTGTCTGCGCTCTAGGAGCCCGGTGTGAATGAGCATATTGTTTTGAAAATCAGTTTGAAGCTAGAGTAGAAGTTTTCTTGTAGCCACAAAGTAAGAACAATGAAAACAGGACTCTCCTGCTTTATCATTATTTTTGGCCACATAACAATAAAAAAACAAACTTTTCTTTTGAACTTGGGAGGATTGTGTAAACTCTCCACATTTTGTGTACATTTCAGATATGAGCATCTACTGCCCCAGAACCTGTTTGAGAGGGATTTAAAGACAGCTCTCTGCAAGTTTCTGAGCGACTGAACTTTGTAGGTAACAACAGATTGGAAGATAGAATCAGTTAATCCCTGAGCTCAAGGACCTTTTTGGCCCATATCCCAGATAACATAGGATGCTCTAAATTGGCCAGGTCCCGGTCTCACCTAAACACGATTCTTCTTTCTTAAAAAGAATGCAGCTTTTGACCACTGTCCACCCCCACCCGCCTCGGGAGAGCTGGGCCTCACCATCACGCCTCGATGATATGTGTGAACAAGAGGCTTTCTGTGGAGGACATCGCCTGGAAGGTGCAAAGGCCAGACAGGTACCTGTGGCCCAGCTGCTGCTCAGTGACGAGGCTGGTCGCCAAGCCAAGCGCCAGCTTTTTGAAAGCAGTCCTTTTGATAACACTGATTACATTTGCCTCACTAGAGCCTCGGGCTGATTGGGCAACAGCCAACTTCTCTGGGTAACAAAGAGGAGGAGAAAGTAATCCAAACACAGGTTTTATTATAAAAACCAGGGAGTGAGAGAAGTATGTTTATTCTGTAAGATAACACACCTGCTCTGTGCCTGGGAGGCTCATTTCCATCAGTTGCCATGGCAAACTCGTTATACTACAAGGCCATGTGGCTTTGTTTCCTTTTGAGATCTGGTCCTTGTCCTACCTTTTCTAACAACTCCAACACAATGACATGGAAGCCTGCGACAGCATAATTGATTTCTCCTTCCCTCTATCAACGGTTTCCATTTGTCTGGCACAGGACCGAGGCTGCCTCCTCCTTTGAACTCCTAGCTAACCATGAAGGCATGCTTCAGAGAGCCGTCCTCATTAACATTCCAGGTCCTCCTTCCCTGTCAGCGATAAACAAGCCCAGCATCAATGGCCTTCTCCCTTCCAGTTTTACAAATGAGTGGCTCAGTTCCACGTTTTGCTGCGGATCCAGGTGCCCAGGCGTACAATGCGGGGCTGAGAAGCATGCGGGAGAGACTAAAAATAGAACAGCAGTTTTGGACTCATCTGAGAGCAGCTCCTTCATTTCAACTTGCTTTGCACACTAAGCCTAATGGGATCCATCAGGCATGAGGTCTCCCTTCCTCCCTCCCTCCTCCCCTCTCCTCTCCTCTCCCCAGCTGCCTGTCTACCATCAGGGCCTGGTGAAGGGAGCAAAGGGAGGTCAGGCAAGGGACAAGAAATGTGTGCCCTCATGGTTTTAGTTTACAAATCCTGGGCGATCTGGGGGCTGCAATTACTCTTTCCACAGGAAAAGAGCAGGTAGGCCCAGGACATGGTCACCTTTGCCCAGGTACACTTTGGTCCAAGATTTTTATTGTTTAGCAAAGGCTCAAATATCACTTCCTAAATCCCAGCGTAGGTGCGCCCTAGACCCATACACATGCGCTCTTTGAAAATTAGAGAACTACAACTACCCTGTGTGTCCCTCTTCCAGCCTGCTTGGCTTGAGGCTGTGAATTTGGGAACAAGTGCGCAGTCACAGATGGAGGGGCTGTGTCACACATGCGTGAGCTGGCAGCAGGTGACTGCCCAGGGTCTGTGAAAGCCTCCCACCTGCCACCAAGTGATTCTATCTAAAAGCTTTTTCCAGTAGGAAATGGGACACATAAGTATGAAGTTAAGAACATGCTATTCTGCCAAGGCACAGGGCCTCCCCTAATGCCAGCGGTATTGATTGAGCTGGGCTCCATTGTGTTGTGGATGTGCCTCATGATGAAGGTACCCTTCCTGCAGCCTCCCCCACCCAAGGAGAGGTCGCATGACCCATACCAGGGCCGGCAAATTTTTGAGATGGAAGAGCCGCCAGGGGGGGTCAGCAAACTGCAGCTCGCGAGCCTCATGCGGCTCTTTGGGTACATACATGTGGCTCTGAAGTAAAATTGAAAATGAAAAAACTATCAGTTTCATTTATAAAAATGTTAAAGGATATTATTCACATAATGGTGATTATGTAAAAATATATTTATGGCTCTCGAATAATTTTTAAATTGTTGTGAGGGACAGGATTGGCTCTTCCAGGGGTCGGCAACATTTTGAGACGGAATGCACCCAGAGAGCCGCATGTGGCTCGCAAGCAGCAGTTTGCTGACCCCTGACCCACTTCTTCCTCTGGAAAGTAAAGCAGGTGTTCCAAACTGCGATGTATTATGCCAACAAGTGCCAATCTTGCCGAATCCGAAGTGGGAGGGAAAGATGAATAGAACATATTTAAAATTAAAAACCTTTTTCATTTTTTTTTTGGAGATCGGCTGGATAAAACTAAAATTGACCTGACTAGTAGCAAGTTTTGTCTATCAGCTTCAGGGAAGTGTCAAAGTCTTTTCATTTGTGTCTTGGTTTCATATAATACTGGTATAAAATAAATATGCCAAACCACTTCAAGTCACACTCCAAATAATCACAGCAATAATTAATTCCCCAAAGAATTTCCCACAGAACAAGTTGCAGCATGATCATTTAATCCTCCAGGCACCAGAGGACAGAGGTGCATCTTCCCTTAGGCCTCCTATGTTCATGAGGCTCAGTGTACCTCTGGGTCAGTTGGTGAACAAACCTGCCTTCAAAAACCAGAAAGCTTTCTAAGTTCACCAAATGAATGTCTGCAGACTGGAAACCAGGATACCTAGGCTCTAGCCAGGGTGAACTTAGACAAGCTACGGTGACTGGGGGCCCCGCTTTTCTCATGCAAAGAAACGGTAGAGGTACAGGATTTCTAGGGTCCTTTCCAGACTGAAAATTTCATGGCAGAAATAAGTGATATGAAAATTAGATTGATTTTGGTGCTTGCTTTCTTCCTGTGTGGTTTCTGTTGTTTTCGGTTGATGGGCTCACGTAGAGCTATTTTATCTTGAAAAATAGTGCATAATTCTTCAGGATGAGTGGCATTTCTACTTTGTGGTATTTTTCCATATTCTAACTTTTCTTCTCTTTTCAGTTGCCACTAGGAGGTGGGTCTCACTGATTCCTCTTGGTTCATTTAAGAAGAAACAGAAAGATCCTGTGTTTGAGACAGTCTTTCTGAATCATTTTCCAATGATCATAAGACTTTGTAATCCATTTGGCAAAGATGATGGTGACAATAGGGTGTGTGGCAAAGTGGATGAGGTAGTTGATGAAATTAAGAAGAATGTGATTGGCGAGACATCATGAAACAAGGCCTGGAATGTTCAAAATAGAGATCTTACCTCCCTTACTGAGATGACTCTGAGAATAATTCAATCAGGGCCGGTCGAGTGGCGCATTGGTTAAGCGCTGGTTTTGGGATGCCAGTGGCCCCGGTTCGGATCCCACATGAGGGCCAGTGACACTGCCCTCTACAGCTAACAACAGCTCCACCTGGAGCTGGGCTGTGCGAGCCCCCGTGATGGTGGGCTGCCATAGGCTACAGTGAGTGGCCCGCAGCCAGCGTGAGCGGCTGGCAGCCAAGCATGAGCTGCCAATAGCCGCGGTTAGCGACATCCAGAGGCCAGCGACCGATCTGCCTCATCCGGGAAGAGCGCAATGACGATACCAACAGTGAAGCAACATCCTCCGCAACTAAACTGAAGAACAAAAAGACAGCAACTTGTCTGTTCCCCTTCCCCGATTCCCCAACGCTGTTCCCCTCCGCCAATTCCCCAATAAAATCTTTAAAACAAAACAAAAAAAAAGGAATAATTCAATCATTGAATAGGTGATTTATTTAATAGGAAAAAAAAGAAAAGGGTATCAACTACAATAATATTTCTGAGCACTGAGCTGAGAAATAGCTAGTCTAATACTTTGATTATAGCCACAAATGGAGCTGTCTGAACAATATAGAAGTTAAATTGAACTAAACAGGTAGATATTTTGAAACCAGTCACTGAAATTCAAAATTGTATTTTAGATTTTGTTAGTCACTAAATATTAGACAAGAATCTAACAAGAATCTAATTCTGTGCACCTCACCCCTAAAATCAGGTTAGGTTCAAATAAAGCTTGAGGCTAATAAGTTATTTTTACTGTTGTCAGTCCTATGCCACCTCCACCCCAAAAATATCTACTGATGAACGCATGAGGACCATGAGAATGTCTAAATAAACCAAGTGTTAATCTTCATGTTGGTGCTCTAAAATTGCTGTGAAAATTCCTGGGATGTGCGTGGTCATCAGATTTCAGAGAAACTTCAGGGGTCAGGCTTTCATCACTCAGCCAGGTGTCACGTGTGCGCTCATGCTTTTTGTTTTTTTGCTACCAGTGCTATCAGCTGTAGCACTTTAATGACTCTTCGTGGAACCCCAGGGACCTTCCCTCATCATTCACCTGGGGTAGGAATCGTGGCTGAACACTCAGGACAGGTCTCTGAGGGGAGGAAGGGCTAATAACATATTATTAAACCTTTGCAAGCTAAAAACATTTCAAAGTAATAATTGCTGAGGTCATTGTATTTACAACTGTGTGTAGACTCCTTAATGATGGTGTCACCTCCAACAAAAGAGAATAGGAAGAAAGAAGACTTGAAGTTTGTGTTTGGGGTGTTTTGCAGGCATTTTGAGTTCATGAAACAAGTCAGTCAGTCCTGCCAGATCGCAAATGCTAAGGAGCTAGAGGGACTTGGCATTGAGTCTTACAAATGAGGATTTCAGGCAACTAGCTTTTTTTTTTCCTTTTTGTTTAAAAAAAAAAAAAAAAAGAAACAAAGACATTCACCTTAACCAGTTGACATCTAGATTACAATGTAAATAAAACTAGTGTTCTTTGTGATTGATTAGCAAAGTTCCTTAGTTATTTATAGTTCTTAAGTATTTGTCTTCCCTATGGTGACATATAAGGGTTGAACTATCTCATAGTACAATTGAGCCTTGTTTAAGAGTTTAGGTAAACATATATAATAGACTATGAATACATCCATATATATATTCATATATATTTGTTTATTCTTTTTTTGGAGACCACATGAACAAGATTTTATATATATATATATATATATTCTAACATATATATATATATATTCTAACATATATATATATATATATATATATATATATATATATTCTAAAATTATTAATGTGAGGGTATTGTTGATAATACTTTAAAAAGAGAGAAGAAAATGTCCCTGTTAAGAAAATGTAACTTCATCACTTCATCCCCTGGGAGATGTAACTATGAAAATAAAAACTCAGGGCCGGCCGAGTGGCGCACTGGTTAAGCGCTGGTTTTGGGATGCCAGTGGCCCCGGTTTGGATCCCACATGAGGGCCAGTGACGCTGCCCTCTACAGCTAACAACAGCTCCACCTGGAGCTGGGCTGTGCGAGCCCCGGTGATGGTGTGGGCTGCAGCCCCTGCTGCAGTGGGCTGCCATAGGCTACAGTGAGTGGCCGGCGGCCAGCGTGAGCGGCAGGCAGCCAAGCGTGAGCTGCCAATAGCCGCGGTGAGCGACATCCAGAGGCCGGCGACCGATCTGCCTCATCCGGGAAGAGCGCAATGACGATACCAACAGTGAAGCAACATCCTCCGCAACTAAACTGAAGAACAAAAAGACAACAACTTGTCTGTTCCCCTTCCCCGATTCCCCAACGCTGTTCCCCTCCACCAATTCCCCAATAAAATCTTTTAAAAAAAAAAAAAAAAGAAAAGAAAAGAAAAACTCAGTCATTCCTGAAAAGAGTATTTAGAATTTCGGTCCTAGACCTTAAACCTTTCAGGGGTCATTAGAGATACGTTTTTGTCCATGTCATTCATGTTATAAATGAGTCCTCAAGTTTCAGAAAAGTGACAGGACTTGCTTCAAGTCGCACAGCAGTTAGTAGTAGAACCAAGACTAGAACACAGGCCTCCCAAAACACAACTCTAGCCTGCGTGATACATCCTGTCCCTTCCTACAATAAACAAATATTTTTACATATACAGCCAGACTGAAAGAACTATGACTCTATTTAGAACCATAGTCATGTGTTGTACAAAGATGTCTCGTTAAAACGTTCTACTGCGGGAATAAAGCTTTCAAGATTATGCCAAAAGGGATTGTTTAACTATTTGGCTTTAATCCTTTAATACAAAGTGGTCTGTTACATTTATCTAATATTATATCTAAGGAGATTTATTGATGTCCCTGGAAGCAACTGCCCATAAATTAATATATATCTGTCTCCTTTGAGATAAGTGAAACACCATCTTACAAAAGAGTACACATTTTATTATTTGTCCATGAATCCTTTGGGTCTGAGGCCACACAAGCATCTGCCGAACTCAGAAAAGTAGCCTTTAGCAGCAGGAGGGTGTTTATGGCCATTTCCATTTATTGCAACATCACTTCTAAGATCTACCTGCTAAGCAGTGAGAGGTCCAGATGGAGGCGTCAGACTGTCTGGAGGAACAGGCAGTGGGTGTAAGAAGAAGGGAATATACAGAGCAGCCATGGCCGTTTCAAAGATTGGGTATGTGGAGGTCTCAGGAGGTACTCTGCAGAACAGGTCTTCTGGGGTTGGAGAGCCCCTCAGGGAGAGACTGAAACAGCCACGAATGCTGCTACCCAGCCTCAGCTAGAAGTGTGCCTGTCAGAGGTGGGCCCCAGCCATGGCATGGCCCCAGCGATCTGGGGGCAAAGGGTGTCACAAGGGTACCACCTGCAGGGTGGGCAGCGGCCCCCGGGGAGGAGCCACGTACTCTTCCTCTCTGAGTAGCCGCAGAAGGATGTTTTTTTTATTCTTGGGCCAGCTGTAGACGTGAGTGTTCTGAAGCCAGGTGGGCACATGCTCCTATGGGAGAGAGAATGACAGGAGCAAAGGCCATTAGAGAAAAACCTGGATTCCAGATCCCAGGCTCAGGCTTTGCCTTCAGGGGTGTTTCCTACCCAGCGATCCTGGGGGTTACACTGTTTTGCTTTTGGAAGGGGTTAGCATGTGACAGACTCTTGGCTTCGGGTGCAAGCTGTATATCTCATTATGGAAACCACATGTGCACAGCATTTTCTGTCAGTCTCCCAGACTACCTGCCCTTTGCATTTCAACATGCTTTTCACCACCCTCACATAAAAGGGGTAGGACCGAGGTCATGCAGAGTGATGCGAATTCCCCTGTGGCTTCCTAAGAAGTATGCCAAGGCTGTGAGCTTAATCTAATTCATTATCCTTTACACTTCAGCCACAGGTCTGGCCTGCAGTAGAAGGAGCCCACCAGACCTCAGTTATCAGGCAAAGGCAGAAACCGTGAGCTGGGGGTTATAGGGGTGCAGTTTCAGACTGCCCTCCCCGGAGTGGACATTCTGTGGGGAAAAGACAGATAGTGAATGGGTAAAAGCTATAGTGTATTCACTGGTCATACATACTGTGAAGAAAAAACAGAGATGATAGGCAGTGCTGGGGCTGGAATGAAAGGTTTGCAGTTTTTTGTGGTTTTTTTTTGAAGGCAGTGTCACTGGCCCTCATATGTGGGACCCGAACCGGGGCCGCTGGCTTCCCAAGCCAGCCCTCAACCACCGCGCCACTTGGCTGGCCCGGTTTGCAGTTTTAAATAGAGTGTTAGGAAAAGAGTGGAGGGAGCAAGCTTTGTGGAGGTCTGGGTCCAGGCAGACAGAAGAGCCTTTGCACTGGCACTGGTGGGAGAGTGCCTGGCCTGGTTATGGAGAAACAAAGCCAGCGTGGCTAGAGAAGGGTGAGAGAAAGAGTGTGGTGGTGGTGGGTCTGGAAGTGGAGGGGGCTGTATCAGATAGGGCCTTGCAGGTTTTTCTCTGAATAGATGGCACACCTTTGGGGACTGCAAGGTGAGCTTAGGAGCAGCGCCTGCTATGAATCAGGTATCATGCTGGGGATTGATGCTACCCAAGTGGAAAAGACACAGTTACTGCCCCGAAGATTTCAGTCTTATAATAGAGTCAAAATATAAAGGAAAAGAAACTATTTTCTAGGCAATGGAGTACCTAGGGGGCAGGCGGTGGGAGCAGTCTGCCCCAGCACAGGCGACAAAAGGAATTGTCTGAAGAAGTTTTAAAAACGTTAATGAAACCAGCTGAAAGTTGGTCTGCTTTTTCTATCACCATGCTCCAGTGATTCTATACAATTACTCCCAGCGCCTCCACCCCGACCACATACCATTGACTCAAGGTACTAGAAGAGCCTCAAGAGAGGGACAATTCAATATATCGGCGTGGGGGAAGAGCAGAAGAGCCTAGCAAGACTGGGTAATATAACAACAAGCAAGAGTTCACTAGACAGATAAGTGCATTGCAAGTGGAGGGAACAGAAAGCGCAAAGGCACAGAAACATGAAAGAACATGGCGTGTGTGAGGGCATGCCGAAACAGTCCAGTATGACCAAAACATCATCATCTGTGCACATGGCGATAAGAGAGAGAAGGCTGCAAGTGGGCACAGCCCGCTCGTAAGGGCCACCCGCATATGTCATGCCAAGAAAGGGGCTATGGTCTTGTACTCAAGGGGAAACCACCACGAGATTTCTAAGCTGGAGAGAGATAGATCAGATCTACATTTCGGATGTTCCTCTTTGATGGCAGAGCAGAGGATGGCTAGTACACGGTCAGAGTGGAGGTAGGGAACTCAGAAGATCTTGGAGTGAGAGCAATGAGAGCATGGGCAAGAGATGGAAAGACGCACTATTGTGCAGGCTGTGAACTGTGCAACCCAAGTATCCCAGTCACATAAATGGAAGCCTCCCTCATCTGCCAACCTAGGGATCCTCCAGGTTGAAGCTGGGCCTGAGCTGAGCGTGTCGTGGTCTGACTCTCCAGACATTACAACACCACTGTTCTCCTTTGCCAAGCATGGCACATGGCCTCAGATAGGTTTTGCCCCCAGATCTGCTGGCATGCCCTACTGGTGCAAAATCCCTCCTGTGAACCACAGCGAAGTTCACTTTGGTAATTGTGTAGACTTAATTCCTGTATTCTACAGCTTTGAGAGCTGAGCTATATGCAACAAAAGACTTCCGTGGACCAGCCAGCAAAAAATGTACACATCTTGACTTTTTATGTACAAGAGATAAGAAGTATCAGATGAACAGCCTCTTTTTCTCAGGAGTTAAAATACCAAGTACTTCTTTGTGTGTAATTGCTGTGTGAACAGTTAGGTCAGAGATGGTCTATCAGATAATGCTTTAAAACCTTCCCCGATTCCTGCTGCTGAACTGAGTGGTACAACTTGTTGATCTTTCTGGTAACACTGTTATCTCTAAGAAGTGATAAAGAGCCAACAAGGTTTTCCACTTAAAATTCCAGATGCCAAACAAAGCAAAGCTTGAATTCTAACGTTTGTTTGTTTACCTTCTTAGCATTTGGGAAGAGCACTGGGATGAATCTGAAATTCATGCTTCCTTGTTTTATGAACTCTATCTGCATCTGGAACAGAACAAATGGAAGGTTTAATTTTAGGAACGAAGATGAGGAGTTAATGATACCCACAACCGTGCAAGCCCACATAGTATCTTTATTCTGATTTCCTTATTTGAGTGCTCTCATGTACAATTTTAAGCTCTCTCGATTACACATTTATGTCATTCACTCATTCACCATTCACTCATTGAAAGCCTAATAAAAGTCACTCTCTGTGCTAGACTTTGGCCTTCAGGGATTAGGATACCTTCCAGGGTCTACTGAGCTGGCTCACATCAGCTTACAAAAGCCTGATAGGTATGCCTCTTCCCAATTGTGTGTTTAGTGACTTCACATTGGTAGTATGCAATTGGCCATGGTGAGAGTATTTATACCATGGAAATTGACAAATGCTACAAATCAGGAGTTTCTTATTTTTTATTTTGGAGAACCAGTTGACCAGAACATCACCAATCCAATCCCTACCCTCACAAAGCCAGCAGTTTAGTGATCAATCAGAAAGGTGAATTACCAACCACAGTACAGTGTGAAAAGTATGAATTGCTGTGGAAGCACAAAATGGGGGCCATCCATCCCACATCAGTGCTCTGAAGGACAGTTACCAGGGAGGTGTCATCTGAATACCGAAAGAGGAATTTGGTCAGGCAGGGAAAATGGGGGAGTGAAGAAGGAGGTTCTTGGTAGAGGAAAGAGCAAGAGCAAATGTTTGGATGTGTGAAAGTATATTCGTGGGTTGGGAACAGCTAGTAATGCTTTGCAGCTAGAACACAGAATGGGCTTGGGAGGGAGCGGAAGATGAGGCTGGGAGGTCAATTGTGAAGAGCTCTGTCTGCCAAGCTGTAGGCTTCCCACACCAGTTCCAATTTGCTCTGACACTGCAGCGGTCCAAAAAGAGTGAGCTGCCAAGAACTCTATCAAAACCAGAATTTTCATATGAGAGGAGTCAGAATTTTCCAAATCCTGTGACCAGTACAAAGTTTTCAGTCCTCTGATGACAAGGAGATGAGGAATTATGTGTTCCCAACTAGCTCATCTTCCAATTGATTTTTATTAGCGAAGAGCCTTCATCATGCATGGGAATAAAAACAGAACGGAGAAGAATGTGACAGTGGTAATGACTTGCTATTAAAACCACCAAAGAAACCCCTCGTAAAAGCACACTCTTACACGCACACTGATTTGCATACACACACATTCACATGGCACACACAAATCCTCCACAAGGCATTTTCTCAGAGCCACCTCCCTTTAAAAATCAAAAGACAACACCAAAAGCATATTTTAAAATGGCCCAAATACTGTGTAACCAAAAGCACAACCACATTGGTACAACGACATGAAAGGAAGGGCACAGGGTTTATAGGTTAAAAGTGAAGAACAGCATTTAGGTTCTGACTTCCAGGGCACTGTATACTATAAAATTTTATTTGTTCACTAAGCTACTCAGCCTGTGGAGGGGCCAGCCAACAGCAGTGCATGTTTATATTTCCAGATATATTGGCTTCCTGTGAGGTCATTGGCTCTATGTTGCAGTGACTCCTAGGTACCTCTCACGCCCCCTGTCTTGGGGGTTTCTGCTGCCTGGGGCGGGCCATGGAGGCAACCAGGCAGGCAGCGGGCACACCTGAATCTGGCCTCTTTAACTCCTTCAGTGATGAGGAAGGGCCCAAGCCATCATTGCCCCCATTAACTGAGTTTGGAGGCAACCTAGTTCATAGCTGGGCACAGTCAGACAAGCTCTGGGGTTGAGCTGTGTGTTACTGCCTGGCATTGCCACACACCAGCAGAGCTTGACAGGTTTCCTTAGGAACTGGCAGGGACTGTCAGCTGCTGGGACAGGCAGTTCCTAGAGATGCAGAGAGGACATCGAGTGCTTTGGGGCCATGCACACATGCAGCAGGCAGCCAAGGGATGGCAGCGCCCAGAGACAGCCATGACCTGTTAGGGCAGACATGGTACCTTTCTGGGCCCTGCTGTCAGACTGGGAGAGAATGGAATAGGAGGGAGCCGGCTCCTGGCTGCTCAGCCTTCCTCTTTGACCACACTACTTGCCTCGGTGTTCACTTTGGGTTGGTTCTGAGGTCAAATAAGTGGTGGCACTTGGTAGAAGAGGAGACAGAGACCCTAAAGACCCAGGTGGGAAACACCCACCCACCCAGATGGGTGAACACCCACCCTACCGTTTTCCTGTGCTTCTGGTCCACAGGACAGATCTGATTTAAGCTATACCCTTGAGGTAAAGCTGTACATCCCTTGCCTGCCTACCTCCTGCCTTGTGCTGCTTACTTATTCCACCTGGACCACTTTTGCTTCCTTCCCCATCTTCCTGGCCTAATCAGCAGTGATCCTTTATGCCCATCCCAGGTGCCTTCCCCCATGCTGTGGAATGTTAGGGCCGAAATGGAGCTTACAAGTTCTAGTTCAGTGATTTTTAAGCCTTTTGAAATCTCAGACTCCTTGGTGAATAAACAAGCCTGAGAAAGGCAGACCAGCTCTGGCGGAGGTGGGGTAGGAGGCCCCAAGCACCTGCACCCCCAGCACATACGGGCACCCAATAGGGACTCCACAGGAGAGTCTGAAAGTCACAAGTCTAGTCCGGCATCCTTGTCAATCAGGAACTGTCTCTATAGTGTTTTATGAGTATGGAAAGCAGGAAGACTGCCAGCCTTTTAAATAAGCCAGTTCCAAAGCTGGGTGATATTTTCAGAATGTTCTATCAGATGCTGAGTAAGTCTAACTCCCTCTAAATTTTTCTCCCACTGGTTTTAGTTTGACCAGGCCCCTGTGGCAAGGACTGACACTCATCTATCGTGCGCTAAGAACAATTGCTTCCCATGATCGAGCATCTGATATATGCCGTACACTTCACAAACATTATTTCATTTATAATGTTTCGCAACAGCACTATGAGTGTTAGTGACTCATTTTATGAATAGGGACATGGAGGCACAAGAGGTTTAAGCAGTTAGCCCACGGTCACACCTACACATGAGCAAGCTGACTTTGAACCAAGCCTATCCCACACTGCAGCATGAGTCCCTTTCACTAGGCTACTCTGCCTCTCTGAAAGGGCAGGGGACCGGATATGACACAGATACAGGAGCTCACAGCCTCACAGCCCTGTCTCCCACCCCTCCCAGGACTTCATACTTGTTGGTAAAGAACCAAGCCAGCAGAGTGCTGCTTTCCGGAACCTTGGAACTTAGAGATCACAGATTAACCTCACCTTGTTACTGATAGGAACACTGAGTTCCCGAGGTGTGGTGGCTTGCGCAAGGCCCCCCTCTCCCACCTGGGCTTCTTCATGCATCATCATGCCCCCTTCAGTTGGTCTCTACTGAAGGACAGGCCTTCACAGAAGAAAGAACCGGTGTCTCCAAGGACCGGCAAGGAGATGCAGTTCCCTGGCCACTCACCATCCGATGAATGTACTTAGTATGTAAGCCATGCTCATCCTCGTCCAGCTGCGACTCAGCGCCTTCCACATCCTGTTTGTATTTGGGGCTGATTGCTACGATTATCATCACTGTCTTCTGTTAATGAGAAGGAGAAAGCGTGTTTACGAAAGTGTAAAACGTGGTCCATTTGTGGATGGCAGGCTGGAGCCCGGCCAGCAGGACTGTAAGCGTTCTCTGATACACTCAAGGATGGGGGTGGCCAGGCTCATTCTCCGTGGAAAGTGAGAGGCACTGCCCCCCACTTGGGCAGACTCCTGCCTCCCCTTCTGCCCTCTGTCTCCCTCCCCGGCTCCCATCAAACACACAGAGCAAATGGCTCCAGGAGGAGCTCTCCTAAATGGATGCAGTTTTGCCCACCGTTTTCCACAACCATCACTAATAAGTGTCTAATGAAAGCCGGATTTCTCTAAGTGATTCTGCATCGTGGCAGAAAGGCTCAGCAACGCCAGTGATGGAACACCCCTCCCCCCACCCCCATCCCACACCCCTGCTACCCCCACAGCTGGATCTAAGCTGTCAGTTACTGCACTCCTGACTGCCAGGCTCCTGCGTCAGCACAGTCGGGAGGACCAGACCCTTCAGCACAAAGCAAACATCAGGCTGCAGACAAAAGGAAAAGCCACAAAACCCTAGCCTGCTGAGATGCTGTCCCCCACCGCTCCCTCGCTCCCTCGGAAAGCAGCAGCCAGAAGCTGCTGAAGCCCCGACATGGACACGCTGGCAGCAATCAATTTCTATCTTGTTAAAGCACAAAGTGCCCGGGAAAGCTCTTCAGCCCAATCCTACGAAACACTTGGGGTGGCCTCAGATTAAATTGAATTCTGCCGCTTCCTCCCCATTCCTGCCTTCATTTCCTCCTTTCCTATTCTGGTCAAAAAATTGTTTGCTCTGATCGTTATCAGCCACCTGGGTCTGGTTTGACCATTTATTTCCTGCCTGTGCATGTCCAGGAGGTCGGCCCAATCCTTCATTTCCAAGTCTTTGCACAGCTGCCAACAAGGGAGGCTCCCTGGGGACATTTCTCAGCTTCGGACGTGGTGGGTCTGCCCGTGCCTCTTCCATAAAATAACTTCACAAGCTCATGTCTTGCTCACCAGACACTAAGCTCAGAATTTTGGAAAGTACTTACATCTCGAAGGTAGCGTTCCATCCACTTGATGATATCGATGCCTCGGATTCTATCCTCAAATATATCAATCTAAAAAAAAAAAAAAATGTGGGAGGTGGCTTTTAATGAGAAGCTTTCTCTAGATGCAGTGCAAAACACAAGAGCCTATATACATTTAAAACGGAAAACGTCATTAATGCATTTTGCAGGGAGGCGCATGTAAGTCTAAAAAACAAAATACAATTGTATTAAAATGTTCCCTATTTCAACATTAGTAGGCATTTAAGTATTTAATATCTATAATTAGGATATAGTGGTGGTATGCATCAAAATGTTTCTTTGCCTACACAATAATTATGTTTGAAAAATCTGAGAGACATAGACCACCAACTTGGAAATAAGCCATTAAAATACTAGACACAATATACTATATATATCTATATATACACAATATACTATATCATATATAATATATCTGTAATTTGAAAGGCAATCATGATTCTGGAACATTTTAATGGATGCGTGGTGTGCAAGTACTGACATACAATTGTGCTTTACTTGCATTAGCCAGGTCATTATTATGGTATTATGTCCAGTTTCAATCTATATGTTTAAAAAGGATTCCATGAAATTTGGAGCAAATCCAAGGAACAGTCACAAAAACAATTACTGAGATGGCAGGGGAAAGGTTTACGATGAAAAGTCAAGAAGCAGAACTCTTGGGTCTTGAAAAGACGATATTAAATATCAAGTCTTTGAAGGAATATTGGAAGGGAAAAAAGCCAGATATTTTCTGTTTTACAGAAGACCAAATAAAAAGGCCTTTCTTAGGCTCAGGTTTGTCCTGCAGCCAGAGAACAGTGTGTGTGTACAAGGTGCTCTTGATTGGAAGGGGGACTCTCTTTCGGAAGGGGGACTCAGGGAGAGTGCCTTTGAGGAAGGGTTATATGAATCAGCCACACTGCTGCCAGATCAGTTGTCCTGACTGTCACTCCGATCTTTAGGATTAAGTTTAGTCCTAATCATTCAGCAAGCTTTCCACCTGTGATCCAGCCTTACCTCTCTTTTCCTCACATGCCCTGCCTACTTTACTCCACACATTGGTATCCCTGTACTGCACCCTAAAAGCACAACACAAGACTCCCTGCTCTCGGAATCCTCCCAGCACACTGACCTTCCCTCACTTGTGACCACTAGTGGTCCTGGACAAATTCACCCATTAGTATAACCTTCTTTTATTTACTAAATGTCTCATTTATGTCTGCCTTATCTCTTCGGCCTGGTTCTAAGCTTCTTATGGAATGAGATCGTGCTTTGTGTACACCAAACTGTTAAATCCATACAGTACCTAATATGAGTTCAGAATGTGTTTCTTCACTGATGGGACACAAAACATGGAATGGTATTCCTTTTGGTTTGGATGACCCTGTCGTACTTTAAAATGTTGATGGCCTCTGACGACATTAAGTAACTCTGAGAAAGCTTTTGTAGCTCTCCAGGACTGTCAGTAACCCATTTCTGTTATACAAGACGGAAGCACTATAATGTGGGGCCTGAGAAGAGACAGACAGCTGGGCTCTGCTCTTGGCTCCACTGTTGGCTTCTGCATTTCCCATGTATATGACTTTGGAAATGTTACTACAACTCTCTCAGTCTCATTATCTTCATTTTTAAAATGTGGTTAATAAACCTACTTCCTAGGGTGGTTGGGAGGATTAAAATGAGTTAACATGGAAAAGGCCTATCATAATGCCAGGCATGATGTAAGTACTCAATAAATGGTTATTAGTATTATTATCCCAGCACCTAAATCATTCCTTGCTGCTGAGGTGAACATTCCGGGAGGCACAATGTGCTGGATAGCTTCCATTTATCTCTCCACATCTCTGCCAAAATCCACAGCTTCTGTCAGGCCAATTTCTCCACATAGCCACTCTATTATGGGCCAAATTGTGTCCCTCGAAATTTGTAAGTTGAAGTTTTAACCCCCGATGCCTCAGAATGTGAATCTATTTGAAGATAGGGCCTTTAAAGAAGTAATTATGGTTAAAAGTGATCATATGGGTGGACCCTGATCCAAAATGACTGGTGTCCTTATAAAAGGAGATTAGGTCACACACAGGGAAGAACCAGATGATGACAGAGGTAGGAAACGGTCATCTACAAGCCAAGGAAGAAGCCTCAGAATGAAACTAATCCTGCCGAAACCTTGATCTTGAACTTCTAGCCTCCGGAACTGTGAGGAAATAAATTTCTGTCGTTTAAGCACCCCAGCCTGTAGTACTTTATGGCAGCCATAGCAAACCAATACAGCGCCTTCTTCTGGTTGCAGTAACCACTGGTTCCTTGCCCCTTTGGATCTAGGGGTGCTAGCAACTCCCTGCTTTTGCTTGTCCAAGGGTATCGCACAATTTCCTGTGAATCCCCTAACACTTACCTAGAGCTTTGACAATAGTCCTTTTTTAAAACTCTCCTTAAATTACCCATTAAGTTTTTTCTTCACTAAGGGGGTTCTTAGTGTATCTAGTAACTTAGCTGTCAGGACTGGACGCTATCATTCTACCACAAGGCTTCACAGTGATGATGGGTGAGGAGAGATTTCAGTTCTGCCTAAGCAGCCCCTGATTGTTAGTCACAACAACCTGTATGGCAATCAGTATGCTTATTTGGAAATCACCAAAAATAAGATCTTTTCTGAAATGTTGGCCTTATGTCCTGTAATTTGATTTTATGCCATGGTTACCACAGTGCTTTCTTATTTCAGAAATGAGAAATTGAAATATTGGTCTCTATCTAGTCAGGAAGTTGGAGTGTATACATTGTAGGCTTTTAAAAAACTTCTAGACACTCCCATTTAAAAAAAAATTATACAATAAAAATATTCAAATAAAAACTCCTGCTAAATAATGTCAAATAATCTCTAAAATTGACGTTTCGTGACTAAGTATTCCCTCTTTATCCTTCAGCATTGCTATTCATAGACATTTCCCTTAATGTCTCACAACTCTCTAGAATTCACTGTCACTAAAGACCCAGAGGAGGCCTCTGGGAAGGAAAAGAAGTGATCTCAGTGTTTGAGTTGAGCCCGTCCTCCATGTAGGCTCCCGTGGCATTTTATTTATCCTAAAGAAAAACTTACATGAGATTAAGGTGTGCTGCTGCAAGGCGCTGCAGGGAGACTTGAGGAGTGTGTGCTTCTGGGGCAAGATCACAGTGAACTGCAGAGCTGGGTGTCTACCTCCCCTAGAGCGAGAGTAGACCAGCCAAGAACCTGGCTCTGAGTCCCCGTCCAGAAGCGTGTGTGCTGCATCCACGTGTGGAATGGCACCTGTGCACAGTGGGGGTCCAGGCTGCAGGGATTGTGCTTCAAACCTGACAGCCCAGGGCCCAACAAAGGACCTTGTAAAATAAACAGGTGGCCTGGTGAAGCCTGTGGCTTCCTGTATCATAGGAAGCACAACCAAAGCAGGCATGATTGGTGAAACAGGGCAAAGGTACAAAGTGCAGCAAGAGGCTAGCGTTTCCTTCAGACCAGGGACCGACTACGTATGTGGTCGGCATGAACACCCTCCTGGCTGTTCAGAGGTACTCAGGGTCACTGAAAACATATGCAGGAAAAATATGTTGGAGACTGGATAGTTTCAAATCTAGAAAATAATGACCTGAATTCATAAGCATTTAGTGCATAATCACATACATCAAATAATATAGTTTAAAACATCAACAACTATTTATACTTATTCTCCTTTTGTTTCTTTTCTCCTTGTACTCACTTTAATTGTTCAGTCTTCTCTTTGGATGAAATACTTACTGCAGTTTGGAAGCCATTTACCAACAAAAAGTTCACGAATTTCACCACCTCCATGGCTGTGTCCATAGAATAAGTGATAAAGACTTTCCCTAAGAGAGAGATTGTTCACATTTATTAGAAACTAGTCAAATAATAATTACATTCTGAACAACACTTATAAATTATATGCAATATCTTTTGTTTTCAAGAACAATAAAGGGAAACCACCGGATGGGGGTTATGCCTGCTGCAGTGTGGATTACTGTCCTTAGGACATCTATCTGCAGGCCCCAAAGAGCGGGGGGTCTGTCCAAGGGCACGCAGACTACTGGGGGTGCATGGAAAAAAGAGGCATGGGGGAGAGCGCTGGCAGGCTGAGACAAGCTGAGGAGTCTTCTGCAAAACCACATGATGCATTAACAAAAAATCCATCACCCAGAACCTTAAGATCAGGCACCTCACCACCTGGTTTCTTAGAGACACTCGGCACTGTGCCTAAGGCATACTCTCACAGCTGGCCAAGAAGCTGAGGTTTACTAAGGGGCCACCCCGCAGTGTCTGTCCTCTTTTGATCTCATGATGCTCTTGTCCTGAATTCCTGCTTGACAAGAGCAAGTGAGGGGAGAGGGCAAGTGGTTTCCCAGCCTCTCCTCCCCGACATCCACTCACAGGTGGGGGAAAGGCCAGGAAGTTGGAGCAGACTAAAGCAACAACTCAGAAATGATAGTAAAACTTCAGCAGCTTGTAGGAGAGGCTCTCGCTGCCTCTGGAGGGCTCAAACCACTGACTCCCTCGCTCCTCCCTATGTCAGCCTAGAGCAACAGATAGCCTTGTGCCCACACACTTGACCCAGAAAGCAGGAGAACCAGTGTTTCCTCAGCCTTAAGCCTTGGGGAAATCATCTGGTTAGCATGTTAATGTGATAGATGAATAATCTCTGTCTGTTGGTTTTTAGTCTGGAATAGATCCGCTAAATCTCAGAAAACCCCTGGGGCACAGGGTGGAAAAGAAAAGGGAGCTGGAGAGAAAATATGAGTCTGTATGTATTCATTTACGCTTCAGCTCTTGTTTTTTGAAACACACCTCTTATAAATATGTATTTTCTATTGGGGAAAAAAAACAACAACACACCTCTCAAATGGAAATGTGTATACAAAGGTCATATCAGCTCATTAAAAGCAGCCAGCCTAGTGGTGCAGTGGTTGGGCGCTGGCTTGGGAAGCCAGCTGCCCCGGTTCGGGTCCCATATGTGAGGGCCAGTGACACTAAAAAAAAAAAAAAAAAAAAAAGCAGCCAACCATATTGGTGGCACTCAAGTTATTTTCTTCTGAACACCTAATATTCAACCAATTCCCTGTAGGGTAGCATCCATTCTGCAGAAATGCTCAAAATTAAAATGTGGAAGATTTTAAGAAGATTAAAAACATTTTTATGAATGCAAAACAACAAGAAATCTTTGCAATAGAAATCTTTCGAGTCCTAAATGACTTAGGAGCATAGATCCCCAATAGGAATTAGCAAATGCAAAGGGCTTAATTTTCAAGTTTGGTTCAAAGAAGTGCCCAGATTTGGACAGGACTTCTTAGAATTCTCTGGCAAACTCAACAAAATATAACAATGTCACAAGCAGTGGCTGTTTTCTTAAGATTTTTGGAAGATACTGTCCTGACTAGCCTTAACATGAGAACATTTTGGTGACAGAAACAGAAACATTTCTGTTTCTGGCTGCAAAATGTGGAAAAAGAATCCTCACCTGACAGTCGAATGTTTCTTTAAATAAAAGGCTTAGTTTGCATCTGGTTGTAAGACAGTATGGAGAATATAAGGCCACTTTTTCCCAAAAGGATTGCTCATTCCTACAAGAAATGACCTTGTTCTTGATGGCTGCTGTTAATTTATGGTGAAATGCTAGGTCCCTGGCCAATACCACATGGTCAGCCAATCCATTTACCCAGGGACAAGTCCGCTGAGGAGCATCATTTAGAAGAGGGAAAAGGTATTGGGGCTATTTGTTGTTGAAGTGTATGCTTAAGAAAATCTAATGGAAAGCACTTTGTGAGGATTTCTGGCAGTGTTAGAATCCCTAAAAACATTCATTCATACAAAATGCTGGTTACTTTTTTTAATAAAAGGCAAAAAGATAAATTTTAATTCATTGTGTATATGAAAAATATCCAAGGCTATGGATGAATAATCACGACATACTCTCAAAGTATAAGACAGGACAAGAAAACGGGAAGAAAAAACAAAACATTGTAAACAACTTACGCAATTCTTCTGGCAAATTGCTTATTTTCAGCGTTCCTCTGGCTGGAAGGTTACTAGGAGGTCTAGGGACAGCAGGTGGGGACGGAGCCTGGGGACCCTGTGGTCTCAGCTCTGCAGGACATTCCAAGGAGTCCTTGGGAGCACCAGCTCTATTAGGTGGCTGCTTATACAGCTGGTCCCTGGAAAGGAATACATTTATAATGAAATTTTCATTTTTGACAAAAGGTACACCTTGCAGAACAGAAATGTTTAAGAGCTACAGGAAAGTAACAGTGAGCTATTTCTCTTCTCTGCTTCCATTTCTTTTTGGAACCAGAGCGACAAGGGTTGCTCTATGGAGTTTCAGTCAATGAACAAGCAATTCAGGCTGCCTGTGCTAGAAGTGAAAGAGGGAAGCAGGATTTGATCTCTTGATTCAAGAACTGTCTAATTGGGAAGATAAGTCTCTTGCCAGGGCAGATGAAGTCACCAGTAAAACAGTATAATGGGTGACATACCAGATTGGTGTTATACGCATTCGGATAAAAAAATAATCCTTTTAGCTCATGATAGGTAATATTTAATTATGTATCAAAAAGTATACAGGGCCATGTAGGTTTAAAAATATTTATGTTAATAGATGGATGAAATTCTGATTTCGAAGACCCTTTAAGAAAGTTTCTACCACATGGTGATATTGCATCTTTCTCATAGTTCTCGTTGCCAGTATTCCTATAGGAATATCCAGACCACACTCATGAGAGATTTGGAAGGCAGAAGCAAATGGAAACCATGCTTCTGCCACTTTTGAGGTTTCTGTTGGTAAGTGCCATTATGAGATGCTGAGTTCCCAGGGAAACATCCCAGTGTCCCGTTACTAGCTTCCAGTGTCAAGGTCAGGGCATGGACATCCAGTTTTGGCCAGTGCAGATCTAGCGGGCACACAATGGATCAATAGTTGCACTGCTGGTGGCTACCTGATTCTGGATCATACTGGGACAATGTGGCCTGGAATGGAGAGTTCCATAGTGGCTTTGTGATGCTCTGCCTCTGATGGTGACAGATGCGACAGCCTCTTCAGTGTACTGTTCTGTGATGTTGCTATGGGATCATTTCTAGAAACCCAGCCCAAAGCTCGCTCCTCCAACCTCCAACCATTTTGTAAGCACCCAGGTCCTGAATTAAATTCCTTCTGCTTAAAATAACTAGAGTTGTTTCTGTTTTCTGTAACAGAGCCCTAACTGATAAGGGGACTAAAATTGTGTCTGTAATGTTTTATTTCTTTAAAAAAACTCTGAAGAAAATGTGGCACTATGTAAACATTAAAAAAATCGAGGTAGGGGGGCTAGCCGAGTGGCGCGTTGGTTAAGAGCTGCTTGGGATGCCAGCAGTCCCAGTTCGGATCCCATATATAAGGGCCAGTGACACTGCCCGCTACAGCTAAGATGGTGAACAACAGCTCCATCTGGAGCTGGGCTGCTGTGAGTCCCTGGGGACGGCATAGCTGCAGCCCCTCTGCAGTGGGCTGCCATAGGCTACAGTGAGTGGCCGGCAGCCGGTGTGAGCTGCCAAGAGCCACTGTGAGCAGCTGTCCAGAGGCTGGCAACTGATCTGCCTCACCTGGGAAGAGCGCAATGATGATAACAACATGGACCAGTGAATCAATGTCCTCCACAACTAGACTGAAGAACAAAAGGACAGCAACTTCTCTGTTCCCCTCTCCCAATTCCCTAATAAAATCTTAAAAAAAAAAAAAAGGGGGCCTGCCGAGTGGCACAGTGGTTAAGCGCTGGCCTGGGAAGCCAACGGCCCAGGTTCGGGTCCCACATCTGAGGGCCAGTGACACTGCCCTCCAAAAAAAGAAAATCTAGGTAGGGCTGGCCGAGTGGTACATTGGTTAAGAGCTGGCTTGGGATGCCAGCAGCCCTGGTTCAGATCCCACATGAGGGCCAGTGATGCTGTGTCCTCTACAGCTAAGATAGTGAACAACAGCTCAACCTGGAGCTGGGCTGCTGTGAGTAGCTGGTGATGGCGTAGGTTGCAGCTCCTGCTGCAGTGGGCTGCCATAAACTACCGTGAGTCAGCTGCTGTGAGCGGCCGACCAACAACTGGCGAGTGACTATGTCACCCGGGAAGAGCACAATGATAAACCAACATGGGCCAGTGAAGAGATGTCCTCCACAACTAGACTGAAGAACGAAGGACAGCAACTTGTCTGTTCCCCTTCCTGATTCCCCAATAAAATCTTAAAAAAAAAAAAAAAAAAAAAAATCTATGTAGTGGGAACATGGATGGTTGCTATTTGTTGTGTATTTTGAGATTATTTTATATTTTAAATTTAAAAAAATATTTTGATTACATCTACGTATATATGCCAAGTTTTTATAGATTGTTGCTTATGCTTTCATAATTTTACCCAAAAGAGTAATTAGAGATTCTGAAAGTCCCATGTGATAGGATTTTAAATAAAATTACATAGAATCTCAACTATACTAGATTTCTAAAATGTGCATATTTGAGGAAGCTATTTTTATTTTATATTTTTATTAATGTATAAAAAAATCCTATAAAGTATGCCTTCATCTAATAGGGGTTCAGTTCCATATCCTTTTTGTATTAAATTCCTTTAAACCCCAAATTGCTTAGTTGTTATAAAAGATAACTGCTCATTTGATAAAGAAATGTTAAGGCCTTGGTAATATTCAAAAAGTTTCATATAAAAACACTATCATGAAGATTAATGACAGAGTAAGCTTCCTATATTAAGGTTCTCTTTCAAATTATCAGTAGGAGGAGAATTAGCTTCATTACCTGACCTTATTTTTCATTATGTTAAAATGATCAAATAAATCCAAGGAGACCATAGCAGGCTTAAATTGATGTTACAAAAGTAATCCCCCTCTACTTTATTTGCAATTCTCCCATAAATCTAAAATTATTTCAAAATACATGTTTATTTTAAAAATTACTATTGTCTCCCCTGGTCAACACCAAATGTGTTTCATAAAGATGCTTAAATTTTATTTGTTTTCTTAGAACTCTAGGTATTTCTTCTGCAAGAATACTTATCTGGTTGGAAACCACATTTTGCTTAATTCTATTATTCAAACCCTATGCAATTTTGTTGTTGTTTTTTTAAATAGAGGATTGGGGTGACTGACTAGCTCAGTTGGATAGAGCATCGTGCTAATAACACCAAGGTTGCCTGTTTGATCCCGGCATGGCCACTGTGAGCTGCGCCCTCCTTAAAAGAGTCAATTATGTCATTGTAGCATGAAAGCAATGTGTAACCAATGATCATGGCTGTTCCCCAATAAAATTTAAAATAAATAGAAATAAATAAATAAAGGATCTATCTGGAAAGAAAATCTGAGGGCTTGTGGGCTTTTGCTTAAAGGGGAAAACAGGCATGTACCTTATCTGTCATTGTAAAGAGGGTGGGCTTTTTTTTCTTTCAATACAATTTTTAAGCTAATTACTAATTTCTGTATTTCTGAAAAATATGCTTTAATAGGACCTACATATCTCATTCTATTCTCAAAACAGAATGCAGTTTTGAGTGGTATATAAAAGTGGTGCTTCAGCAAAGCAAACATTTCATCTACTCTCTTTCAAATTTTGTCATAAATTAGGAAGCTGCACGTACTCGAGTTTTTTCCTATATATTTTAGACCCATAAATTAAGAGAAAAGGAAAACCTGAAGAAGAGTCAAAAGAGAACAGTGAGAAGAAAAATGATTAAAGGGTTAGACAACTGAAGTCAAGAAAAACCAGAATTGTTTTTCTGGAAGAAGTATAGGGAAGACCTAATAATGGCATTCAACATGTGTGAATGCCACTGTCACAAAAGAAAATAACAGCTTATTTTAAATTTTTATTGGGAATTAATTGACTTTAAAATTCCAAAGTAAGAAATGGCTTTAAACAGGTACCGAAATGAGAAATATAAAAACTTCCTAGAGGTGGAAGTGAATCATAATAAAAATAAAGAGTCTATTTCATGGGCTAAAAGACCCAGTGATCTGAAAATAAAAGAAGGGAGTGTGACTTAGCATCTTAGGAGCCTTAGCTTCAAGAAAAGTTTGACTAGTCATCAGTGGCTTTATATGCCTGGTAAAGAGATTCTTGTCAACTAGCCTCCATTTCCTCCTGACCTGAAAAGTCTATGTGGAGTGTTCCACTCTGTGACTTGTCCACTAACTTGGGTAGTAAACCAACAGAGAGTTTTGATACATCGTGATTGCATTGGCATCATGCTTTTTCATATTAAAACTGTCTGCACGTTGGCCTCACTGTACTTACTGATACCTTGGTGTCCCAGGGGAGGAAAAGTCTCTTTGTGCGGGTCTTTCTTCTTGGTCCCAGGGGCTGGGATAATTTAGGACGACTTTCTGCACAGGGTGCACGCCCCTCCCACTGGCTCCAGGTAGGGGCTGTCCAGGTAGCGCTGGCTGGATCACTTGCTGGTAGGCTGCTCGAGGGTAGTCATGGCCATCTGGAGGTGAAGAAAGCAAAGAGAACAGGGAAGACTGACTCTACTCCTTTGTGTGAAAAGAGAGGTAAACTCAGTGCAAATTTTTGTCTTGATACTAACTGAGCGTTCCAAATATCAGTTACCATCTCCATGATGTTTACCATATTTCTGTACTATCGTTTACTGATATTCTATAATGATTGTTTTCATTAAACATTGTTTTTCTTTCTTTCTAAATAAAAACACCTGTCAAATCATGAGTTTGGTGTTCTAACTTAAAAGTGCAAAGCTCCATACAGGCCCTATTGTAATAGGATAACCCAACCATGAAGAACCTCTCCCACACTACCATTCCAACCGTAATTCCCCAGGTTTCTAGAACCCAAGGCTAGGAGAAATTTTTCCCATGATAGACACAGAATCACTACTCTTTCCTTTTCTTCCAAGTGCTCACATTCCCCCCGCACCGCCCCACCACCACTTTCTCTTAGGAAGAAATAAATGAATTAAAACTTGGCTCATACCTCTGGGAAGTAGCCAAACAGTTGGCAACACCACCCAACTGTCTTGGTCCTCTCTTGCTAAATCCTATGTACACTTGGGACCAAGCAGTTAGAAGGCAGAGCTCGGAGCACAGCCAGGGCTGGCAGTGACTTATGTTAATGTGTAATCTGGGAGAAAGTTGGTCCCAAGGGATGAAGGACAGCCTGTCTGGCCAGGGGAGGGAAGGGCACTGATACCAAAGGAGGGGTGCAAGGAGCCCAGAATGGGTGAAAGAGGAAGGATCTGAGGGAATTGTCCAGGCCCAAAGGGGTTCAAGTGTCGGAAACCTGAGAGGTGGGGGTGGGGGCCCAGCCTCTGAGGGGACTAGAGAGAGCCAAGGGGGTAACCCTGCAAAATGAATTTGGATGATGCAGGAGGCAAAGCTAGGTAGGGCAAAAAGGAACCTTGTTTTCTTATTTTTTATTTTTTGGGGGGCAGTGTCACTGGCCCTCATATGTGGGACCCAAACCGGGGCCGCTGGCTTCCCAAGCCAGCGCTTAACCACCACGCCACTCAGCCAGCCCTAGGAACCTTGTTTGTTTTTAAAAATATTTATTGGCCTTTATTCTTTTCTCTGATTATAAAAGTAATAATCAAGCCTTCCCAGCATAAGTAGAATACATCCAGGGAAGTGAAGTGAAATAAAACTCGCAAGCAAGCAAGAAAGTAATAGATAAGGTACATTGGAACCAGAATGTAGAGGGTAAGAATGTGACGAAGAATTGTATTCTTACTTTGGTAAGTAGTCGGGGCCAAAGAAGTTTTCAGGGGAACATTCAGGGGAACGATGGCCTCAAACACAGAAAATAAATGATGTGAGTGTTCACTAGTGTGACTGCCTCTAGGTCTCCATTGTTGGGACACAGGCAGCTTGGGTGGATGACCCTGGAAAAATGCCCAAGCCAGTCTCTCAAGTGTGGTCAGGTTCCCTGGATTCAATCTATTGTCTGATTTGACCCGTGACATAGGTCCTTCCTGTCATGCTTCCTCTGGCAAAAGTGACCATTCTCCTCTAGCCCAAGTTATCTTCTGGCCCTGACTGTAACCTTTACCCTACTGTTGCTTAGGCCTGGTCATGGTATTAGGGGCTTAAGGAAGATAAAAGCATCTGCCTGGGCCTATCTCAGCCCCCTGGCTGATAAAGGAGACCATGATTTGGAGGGCATCTCTAAGAATGGGGAGACAGGACTGCAGAGATCCTTCTGGTCTAGGACATACCCTACATAGGTGTTGCTTTTACAGCCTTCCTGGGGCAGGTCAGATATACTCCAAAGGGTCCAGATTGCCAGTGGGTTTTCAGACCAACAGTTCAGGTCACTACCGCTGCTTTTTTTTTTTCTCAGCTAGAAAAGGGCAAAAAATGCCACCGCTATTAGGTTACCAGGCAGGGGCCAGCCCTGCTTTTAAATGAGTCTTGCATGAGTGGACCATTTACAAAACCAGCTGTAGATACAATCCTCCAAGGATTCCCCCATTGCACTTAAAATCCACCCTGCATGATTGGGTCCCTGCCCTTCTTGATCTCATCTCCTACGACACTCTCACATGCTCACCAAGCCCCAGCTACCCTAAGTCATCTTTCTTCATCTTGAACACCCCAAACTTGTCCTCACCTCTGGGACCCTGAGTTTGCCAACCTCTTTGCCCAGAATATTTTGCTTTATATCTCTACACATCAACTTCTTGTCACTCGGGGCACAGCTCAGATATCACCTGTTCAAAGAGGCTCACCCCTTGACCCAGTTGGCATATCCCATCCTCCCTCTCACCATTGTCTTTTCTTCATGGCGCTTATCATGTGTTTGTGCATGACTCTTACTTATCAACTCCTTGTCTGCCTTCCCTTCTAGCATCTAAGCTCTGTGGAAGCACAGACCATGTCTGTTTGCCATGATATCTCCAAGCACAGTCATGGTACCAGGGATGCCCAATAAATGAATGAATGAAGACTGAACAGTTACAAAGCCAACTACACACACACACACACACACACACACACACACACACACACACGAGAAGCCATTTAGGACTGCACAATCTGCTTGCTAGGTCTCGGGTCTTCTAGGCTACTTTTCATCTGCTGTCCATTTGTTTTGTTTTGGTTTTTTTCTCAGTGTCTCCCTCTGAAAGTAGGAAGAAGAAAGACAAGGTAAAAGAGGAGAAACTTTGCTAGTGGCCTTGAACGTTTTTAATGTTTGAAGCAATTTTTGCTTCCCATATCCATTAATAAGTGGCTAATGGTGTTTTCTTTGCTTTACAAGGCCTACCAAACTCTAATCATAGGGTTTGTTTCTTTTCCAGAAAGCGGATGTTAGTGTTGTTAATCAAAAGCCTTTGAATCAAGGTCATATGATTTCTAACAGATTATTTCCCACACAACATGTTTTTGTCTCATAGCAACAAACCTTATCATTAAAATCACCAAGGAGTGTGGGCTAAGTGTTTGATTAGCTGTAACTTTCATTTCTGAAATGGCCACCTGTGGTAAAGACTTACACTGGTTTATGTGAGCAGATGAAATGATCCACCTCATCTATTTTTAAAATTAGGATCCTGACAATATAGTCCTCTATGATATTCTTTGGGTGTTTAAAACAACGAAATATTGAATATCAGAGGATCAATCAAACACAAGCTTTGCTAAGTGGAATTTGACTGGCTTTTGTCTGAAATTTGGCTGGTTGTATAGCAAAGTTGCTAAATAAAAACTATGCTTATCAGGTACATGAATATGTTTTCATTGTTCACGTTTTGATTATTCCATTCTACAAATTTGACTGAGCCTTGCTAGTTTAGTTGGCTACTAAATATATAATGATAACTAACATTTATGGATTACGGATTCAATTTTCTGTTTTCCTAAAGAAGTTTAACTTAGAATAAAGTCCAAATTCCTTGTGACGGCCTGTGCATCTGCATCTTCTAGCGTACCATTCTCTCTCATCTTCCTGCTCCAGACCTACTGGCTTGCCTTTGGTACCTTAACTCTACCAACCTCCGTGCCTCCTTAACCACCTCATCCTTTATATTTCAGCTCAACTGTATCCTCCTCAAAAAGGCCTCCTCTGGCCACCCCCTCTATTAATGTCTATTCTAACACCCAGTTATTTCCTTCATAGCACTTACGCCTTGTTGTTTTGTTTGCTGATTTCTGCTTATCTTTCTCCCCAGTAGGCTGTGAATTCCATGAAGATATTGTCGTCTTCACCACTGTACACCCAGTACCTAGCGTAGGACTGGGCAAATATTTGTTGAATAAATTTGAATATATGAATGGACAAGTTCTGTTTCCAAAACCCACTGACCTTCCTCCATTCCGCCCCTTTCCCATAAGACAATTAAAAAGGTGGCCTTTCCAAGGCTTGATATCATAAAGGCTCTACTCATGATTAGGGATCATTCCTTTCCCCAGGAAGTAGGGAACAGATTTCTTTTTATTCATTCAACAAATATTTACTGAACTTCTAGTGCTAAATACTCAATGAACAGGGTTAAATAGGATGCAGTTCTCTTAAGTAGATCAAAATAAATGGAGAGAGAAAGAAAGAAAATCTGTGTGTCTGTGGGTGTCTTGTTTTGAAACACAAACCCACACTCGTTAGTGTGTAAGAAGGAGAGGCATACAAACCAGCAGCCACCTACATGGAAACTTATGAATTACTGCCCAAAATATCTCTCCCACTGACTTGTCCCTGGTGCCTAAAATTCCATCAAGAGAGTTTATTCTGTAGGAGATGAATAAGAAAGTGGTGGGTGATGTTATAGACAAATGATTTGTTAGGATGGTAACTCTTTGATTCTGAGACAATGTTAATCGTAAAACAAAAATATAAATCTTACACAATCATAAATAGATGCCCAGAACAGTATGTTATTTGTCAATCTTATGATCCTTTTGGCCTGGATACACACGGTCTTCGTATTACTGGGTTTTCACTACTTGGAATTTGTACACCAAATCCTGAATGAGGTTTTCCACTTATCAGTCAAAACATTCAACATTTTTCTTCCTTATTAAGAATGGTATTAAAACAGTTTATGAGAGAGAAAATAAAATCTGACTTTCAAGTTGTCAAAAAATAAAATAAAAATCACGACATAATACAATTTAGCCAGGAAACAAAATGGTCAACATACACTGTTACAGGAACGCTCACAGCTGTAGGCAGCTGTGGTTCCTGAAAAGCAACTCCCTGCTTGATCATTTCTTCCATCTGGTTTGTTTTGTCCTTATTTTTGATTGTGCATAAATTCTAGCAAACAAATAATCATTTTTTGGGGTCCACATGAGCAACAGTAGGCATGTGTCCAGTTTTACTTTATTTAGTCTCCTTAGTAGAGAAAACCAGAATTTTATAGTAAAAATCTTTAGATTTACTATGTTCTTTGTTTCCAATTTAGTTGTATCATGGGTTTTATTTGATTGCACAGCCATGATCTGTGTTCTGGTGACTTTCCCTGGAAGGGTTCTGAGGCCACCTTCTCCAGGGGGTAGAGGGAGGAGGAAACATAGGTTCACCCCACTTCTCAGTTTCACATGCTTTGAAAACTTTTTTTTTTTTTTAACATGAAAGGGGTGACTAGTAACCACTTTTGCTTTAACTTGCAAAGGCTGAGATATGCCATATGCGTGGTGATCATTATTTATTTATATTTTCATTAACGGATGAAGAAGTAATGCTCTTCTAAACCACGTAGCCATGGTTTCCAACTGCATGAGCACCCCTTAGGTGAACAGCTCTTTTGAAGTGGTTTTGTTGGCAATTAAGTGCAGTTATAGCCCCGACATGAAACTAAGCATTTGTACACCTGCTTTGAATACTTAACATCTGTCCCAGCAGGAGGGATCTGGAAGTAGAAGGGCACACTTCAGGGCTGTGCTGCAGGATTTTAATTTAAATAATATTTAAATAATAACAATAACTAAGAGCTGCTCATAAACTCTTTTAGTACCATTCTTAATAAGGAAGGAAACTGTTGAGGACTTACTACAAGCCAGTCACTTTCCTAGAGTCTTTAATACATTATCTCATTTAATCTCACAGCAGTCTTCACAGGAGCCATTGTTCTTGGAGGCCTTATAAAACATTCTGGGCTTGCAGTGCCCCGGAGAAAAACCATATGCACTGGGCTTCCTTGACAAAATGGACCTGCCCCTGACTCTCTACCCTGCCCGTGAGTAGATGCCCTAGGGAGCCTGCCTATATGCTCTCATTTCCCCTTACTTTTCTTTTTAACTTCTCCTTGCCTTTTAACTATAAACGTAATATCTATTTGCTATAACAAATTTAACTAAAGCATATAAAGTTAGAAGAAAAATCTCCCTATCTCTTCTTAATTCCTTGTCCCTCCCTCTTCCTCTATGATCACTGTTAATAGGTAGGGCCAGATTTTTTAATGTATAGTTTTTAAACATATAGTTTTTAAAAGTAGTATGTGTGGGATCAAGACTGTATGCTTTCCCACTTAATCTTTTTTTATGGAAGAATCTGTATTTTACTTTATGTAATAAGGGCCTTGTATAAGCAAATCACAGATTACTTATCTGTCCCCTTACTGATAGGCATTTTAGTTTTCATTTTTACTCTAATACAGCAATGTTTTAATAAACATCCTCGATCATGTATTTTTATACACTTGTTCAATGTTTTTATAGGAGCGATTCCTACAAGTGAGACTGCTGAGCCAAACAGGAATAAATAATGAGATTGCCTTCTGGAAGATTGTACAATTCACACTCCTACCAAGAGCACACGGGAGTGTTCCTTTCTTCAAAACCCCACTAACATGGGATGTTGTTCAAATGTTTTCATTTTTGCACCCCTAATTAGGAAAAAAGGTATCTTTAGAAATTTTGAATATATAAACTTTTCTTAAATGTAGTAATGTTCAGCTTGGTTTCATATGATTATTGGCTATTTGTGTATCTTCTGTGAACTGTTCCCCTTTCCTGTCCAAGTTCTCTCCTCTCTGCCTTTCATCACCTGTCTTCACCCCCAGGATCCTAGGCATCCCCTTCCTCTCCTCCCCTTCAATAGAAGGAAATACGATAGAGAGCAAGGAGAAGGGATCATGAGGTATTAGAGGCATTAGAGGCTAAAAGTATTCCCAGTGAGGAATGTTTGGATTTTAAAAGAGTCTGTCCAGCAGGGCAATGCTTACCCAGAAAGTCAGGGTTGCTAATGGGGCTATTTCAGGCTTCAACAGGAAAAATATTTTCAAGTAGGAAGATTTTCCTGGGAGCCTCATCTCACAAGGAGCCAATGCTTTCTTTGTCTAGCATCACGGGGCTTTCTCTTATTAAGTAGGTGAGGGCAACTGCTTGGGACTTAGTGTCACAGAGACCTTGACTAAGCATTCATGCTTCTATACATTAATGTAAGGAATTGATCAGAAATGCAGTTACGTTAGGTACATAATACTTGTCATATCAGTGCTTATTAGCTAAGAAACTGGAAACTACTGACAATGTCCAACAATAGAGAATAAAACAAGTTGGTAGATCCATTTGATTAAATACTTGCAGCATTTTAAAATGATGCTAGATGTGCACAGATGCCACCGGCAAGTATTTAAATCTCCATGAAATGTACATGCAAAGAAAAAAGAAACAGACGTAAATATGTCAAAAACCCAAAAAGGAATTATATTTTCGTGATGGAAATAGGAACTGAATTTTTGGGCATATTTCAATTTTGAGAGTGCAGAAATATTACTGTTATGATAGAAAAATTATCTCTAAGTACAGATAGTAAATATTAAAAATGTAGTTTATACTATTATTCTCACAAAGTATTCCCTTCTGACGTGGAAATCACAAATACAACCCTGACTTTGCCAAGGTTCATTTTCTCAGTGAGTCACACTTAAGGAATTCGGCCACCACACCCATCCTAGCCCTGGGCACTCAGAGCAGGCAGCGGTTGCCATCACCCCCAGTCAGTTGACTTCCCAATTTCCAGCAGCCTGGGTCCTACTTTTTAGTCCTCAGGGGCTCTTTCTTCCCAATCCCCACTGTTTCCATTCTCCTGACCTTACTCCTAACCTCACCTTCATCCGTACCTGTTTCTTCTAAATTTAATTCCTCTACTTCCTTCCTTCTTTAAAAAAAAAAAAAAAGTACCATATTGCTCAATTCACTATAGGAAGCTTTACACTAAGTATACCTGTACAATACATGCATTGTGATTGATTACAGGATTTGTAATTATTTCTATAATTTATTTTAAAGGTAGGCATCAGGCCTTCAGTCAAACTCTTCTTATACCCTTTGAACTGCTTTTTGTACAGTGTTTATTTGCTTAGAAAAGTATCATACTTCACAGCCTGTGTTTGGTCTGTAAGGCCCTATTGTTATTTTCCAGTGGCCTTGGTGGAGATTTAATATCAAGAATTGTGATGGACCTTTTATCTCAATTTAAGACTTTACCACTTTCAGAGATTCTTAATGCACTGATGTGCAATACCCATTCATTCATTCATTCAGAAATAATTTACTGAGAGTCTAGCATATGCTGGCCACTGTGCTAAATGCTGGGGAATTGTGGATTAAAACTACATCTTTGCTGATGTGCAAAAGCATGCATTCTGGAAGGAGAGGTAGAGAAGTCCGTAAGTAGATGCAATACTGGTTACTAGTTGCCCTGACATGCAGAAAACAAGGAAACACTGAGAGCCTGAAGGAGGGGCAGATCTGAGGTTTCCTGAGGGACACTTGAGCTGTCTTATAAGTTTACATGGCGATAGTTGCGTAACACTGTAAATCTACTACAACTCATTGAATTGCACACTTAAAATGAGTAAAAGTTGAACTTTAGAGTATGTAAATTAGATCTCAATAAAGCTGTTAAAGAAAAAGAAGAGATGTAGAACTGGGTCAGATGTATGAGGAGGGGTAGAAAATCCTGGATAGAGAGAAGAGTGTGGGCAAATGCCTGGGGATAGGCAACAGCTAAACAAGTTAGAGGGACTGCCAGTCCTGGGGTGTGGCCAGAATGTAGGGTAGACATGGATGGCACAAGTCTCTACATCGATTCAAACAACAGAATCACAGGAGAATTTCATCTTCATGAATCCAGAATCGCAATGACATTCTAGGCACCTTCTGATTTTTTTATTAAAGGCCTCTTTCTCTGCCAAATCTAAGTTGGGAAAGAACTTAGAGAGGGAAGAACCCAGATGCCAAAGAATTAAGATAACAAACAAGCTTTCTAGAAGTCCCGTGGGCCATCTCCCTGCCGCTAGGCAGGTTTTAGTTAAACTAACCTAGACAGAAGAATCTGTTTTGTCCTTAACGTTTCCTAGAGAAGCAGGTTCCAAGTGGGACAGGTCGTTGGCTAAGAGAAAGCATTCTTCTAAGGCCACTTGCAAACCCAACCACCCATGGAAAGCCTACGGGAAGCAGAATGCCCTTCCTGTGTTCTGACCTGTCTGTGCTGGTCTGCTGATATGAGGCATTAACATGAGGCTCTGTGTACTTAGTTACCCAGCTCAGAATGTGCAGAAGAGGGGAAAGCTCACTTACATGGCACTTGGTCGTCAGGACCTCCAGGACAATGGTAATGATGGTTCCACTGAGCGTGTGGGGAAGGGTTGGGAAGCAGCATCTGTGCATACCCTGGATACCACTGAGGTTCCAATGGATGAAATTCCCTGGACCTGAGAGGTCTGGGGAGGTCCTGGGGGTAACACACAGAAGTGAGGGGCAGAGGCCTTTCCAGCTGTCTGATGCCCAGGACATCCTGGGGTTGGGAATCATACCCTGTGTCTATCGTAGGCAGGTCTGGGACTGCTCGGTTTCTGTGGGGCTGCGGCCGTTGCACAGTTTCCTGGCTACTGCTGGAGGAGTCTGCTGAGGCATTAGTTAAACTTTGGTCTGATTTGTCTGAGTCATGGCCAGTGTCAGGAGAAGCTGCTGAAAGCTGAGATCCCAGCCATTGATTACGTTTTTCCATAAATGAAAACTGATGCTCTGTGGGGAGGGCTCCAACCACAGACTCCGGCTTAGGGTTGCAGGCTGCAGAGGAGCCCAGGGGAGCATCTCTGCTTGGGTCTGGATGTCTCCTGCAGAAGCTGTCTCCACTCTCCAGGACTTTCACGCTCAGGCAGGTGATCTGCGGGGACACAGGCTGCTGGTGATTTGAAAGTTTCAGGCGTGGGTGAACCTGAGAAAAGTCTCCTGAGGAATAATAGCTGGGGGTGTGGGGTGCAGACAAGCTGTTGGGTGCCATGGTCCTTATATTTGGAGCAAGTGGTTCTGATTCTTCTTCCAGGGAATATTCTGGAATTGGTTTCAGTAACTGACTTGGGTATGGTTCTGATTCATCCACCTCCACAGGAATGCTTCGGTTCATTCTAGTTTCTGGAACAAGAGAAAACATGCCACAGACTTAGAAAACCGATCATTTCTTGGAGTCCCCGCTTTGTGACCTGAAGGGACCTCGTTCAAGATATGGTTTAAATTAATAGCAGTGTGACATCAAAGTGCTTGCAGAGCCCCTATCACATCAAGTTGTTTACTTCTCCAGTCAAAGGCACTCGTACTTATTAAGATGTTTGTATCTGGAAGGAGATTCAAAGGATGCACTGGATTATCACGTGGCAGACAGCACAAGAGGAAGACACATGAAAATCATCGGCAGAGTCCTAAGGAAGGAGAAACTATCACGATGCGGGCTGTTTCGCGTGTGCTTGTCAATGTATAAAATGTGTGTGGAGGAAACACAAGACACGGCTACACTGGTTGCCTTTGAAGATGGAATTAAGCTTGGGGAGAAGAGAGAGAAGGAGAATTTTCACCTTTTAAACTTTAAAAATTTTACTCTGTGGGACTATTGCCCAATAAAAAAAAAAAAAGAAAAAGATTACAAAAAAAAAAAGCCTGATTTTAAAAGCACCGAAAAAAGGTCATAGTGACATTTTCCGCTTAACAACTATAGGTTGTTTAGGGGACTTAATTTCCTCTGGCGCTATGTCTGCAATGAAGGTAGCCACAGCCATCTGGCTTGTGATATGCTGGGTGAACTAGCAAGGTTTGCTAAACTAGCCTTTAGCCCACAGAGCATTTAGCCCACAGTTTGGGTACTACTAGTCTTATCTGTAAAAAATAAAACTTTTAATCAACATGACAGAATGAGAAAGAAAATAATTAGATTGATTGAGATGGTGCCCCAGGTGGCCTAGGCGCCAGGGGAAGGAAGGAAGCGTAGGAGTAGCTGGAGGCTTGCAGAAGGCTCCAGAGCAGGTGTAGTGGGGGCCAAGGAGGGAGTGAAAAAGAAAAAGACCCTAGAGGTTTGCTTGGTGCAGCCCTTGTACATAGCATATTTCAAATACCATACAGAGAAAGGGGTGGTACCGGCAGTGGTGGATTTTTCAATTCGTATTTTGGATCCATGTAGAATTTCAACCACAAACATTTACTGAGAGCTGACTGTGCCTAAAATCACGATGGATATCAATTAGTGTCCTAAGACAAATCTTGAAAAAACTATGAACTCACCTTCTCTGGAACCATGTATCTAAGCCAGTGGCAACATGACAGCATACATGTTGAAACGCTCTCCCTCAGAGCAGAGGTGGGGCTAGCAGCTTCCTACCCAATTTATCTTCACTGCCTATAGAAAGATAACTCAATTTGCCTCTCCCCTGCCTGCCTGCCAAATGAATGCTCTCTAATACATCTCTTACCTGCACTTCGTAACAAACTTACCTGTCTGCTACAAACAACCTTTGTACTATTTTCTGGCACAACAGAAAACGCCTCCAGCTTCTGATTCCCAGCTGGCCCTCCTCCCGCATCTAAGTCTCCACTTCTGCCACCTCCTTTCCAGACTGCTCCCCAGGTTGTGTGCATCTGTTTACCCCTTGGTTCTCCAGAAGCGACTCATCCCCTAAATTGATTTGACCCCGAAAAATGACCAGGAACCTACCCTAAACACAAATATTTCAGCGATCATGTTTAAATGCTCCCCATGCTTTCTCTTTCTTTCTTAACAATTTTTCTACAGCTCTGAAATGGGATATGCCATACAACATGGTCTTCAGCTGGTCAGGAAACAAAAGTGTTTTCTGAAGGGCTGGCTGAGTGTGTGTGTAATCTCCTGCAAGCATCTGTGGGCCCGCAGCTGAATGGGTGGGCAAAGAGAAGTAGCAAGCGAGCCAGGAGCAAGAGGACTAAATTCTGTCAACTATTTCTTTTTTTTTTTGTCAAGTATTTCTTGTTATGCGATTCACTTTCATTGCCTACACTACAGAGACCACTGTTGACATTCTCCCTGGGTCGTCAAATGTGAATATTTTAGAAGGGCTTCCCTAAATAACAACAAGTCACAAATTCTACTCTTCTAGCTGAGGAGCCTTCAGGGACTTGGAGAAAGCTAATAAAAAAGGTGACAAGTGCAGTCATATCATGGAACTAGAAAGCTGAGGTCCATCTTATGGTGGGAATTCTACAATTAGAACTGGTCTGAAAAGGAACAAAGAGCTCCTTGGATTGTAGGAAATAAACCTGGGATGGCAGTGAACAACCTATCAGGACAGTTATGGGATTAGCCATCCTTCAAAAACAAAATGAACCTCGATGGTTTAAACACGTTGTTATCAAATACTTAAACAGCAAATATTAATTGAACCCTGGTATGTGTCCAGCTCTATGCTGTGAATCCTCCTTCCGAGGCACAAACCTATTAAAAGTGTATTTACAGGGCCGGCCGAGTGGCGCATTGGTTAAGCGCTGGTTTTGGGATGCCAGCGGCCCCGGTTCGGATCCCACATGAGGGCCAGTGACACTGCCCTCTACAGCTAACAACAGCTCCACCTGGAGTGGGCTGTGCGAGCCCCGGTAATGGTGTGGGCTGCAGCCCCTGCTGCAGTGGGCTGCCATAGGCTACAGTGAGTGGCCCGCGGCCAGCGTGAGCGGCTGGCAGCCAAGAGTGAGCTGCCAATAGCCGCGGTGAGCGACATCCAGAGGCCAGCGAACGATCTGCCTCATCCGGGAAGAGCGCAATGACGATACCAACAGTGAAGCAACATCCTCCGCAACTAAACTGAAGAACAAAAAGACAGCAATTTGTCTGTTCCCCTTCCCTGATTCCCCAACGCTGTTCCCCTCCACCAATTCCCCAATAAAATCTTTAAAAAAAAAAAAAAAGTGTATTTACAACAGGTAATACCTACAAGTGATACAAAATTCAAGAGTACAAAAGATTATACAGTAAAAAGTAATCAAAATTATTTCTAAAGACATATAAAACATTATTCCTACATTCAAGTTGCTTGTGATCCTGATCAAGAGAGAAAACTAACATAGGAAATCAAAGGCCCTACCTCAGGGACTTTGTACCTGCTTTTCCTGCTTCTCAGAACACTCTTTCCCTGTATATCTGCATAGATTTCTTCCATTCTCCTTCAGGTCTTTACTCAATTGTTGCTTTCTTAGTAACGCCTCCCTTGTCACCTTCTTTAAAATTTGTATACACTCCTCTTACAACCTATCTCTCTTCCCTGCTTTACTGTGCTCTCCAGCAGTTATCATCACCTTATATACTATAATAGGTATATTATAAATCCAAATATCTAATACATTAATTCCTTGTTTACTGTCTCCTGTTTCCCCCAGAATTAAGCTTCACAAGGGTGTGATTTTCAACTTCTATTCACAGCTATATTCTCAGCACCTAGAATGTACCTGGTACATCGTAGGTACTCAATAAGTATTTGTTGAATGAATAAATGGTTATGCCTGTTTTGGAGTGGGGACAGGTCTGTGTAGCTGGCAGGATCACTGACAGTGAGAATAGCAGGCTCCATGAGGGGTAGCAGAGAGGATTTGGTGGACCAAATCCTCAGGGTTCTTAAAATTCTATCACATGGGTATTCCTCCCCCTTCCTCTCTTTCTTCCTCTCAAATACTTCTTAAGTGCCCACTCGGGTCAAGCCCCAAGGAGGATGTGGGCCATGTCTAAGAGGCCCTGCTCGCAGGCAAAGTTGACCATGTCCCTCACTTGCCGAATAAAGGTGATTCTACCACCCAGTGTTGTGGGAACATCTGCTGCTCTGCTCCAGATGGGGAGGCAGCTGGTCTAGTCATGTATCCTCAGAGCTTTGCCCAGAACAGCAGAGGGTGGGGTATGCCTGCAGCTACCATGTGAGCCCCTCCCAGCCCTACACCCTCCTGAGGGTGTCACAGAGAACAATTACACGAAAATGCCACATCAGAGGGCCGTGGACAGATTAATGCATTGTGTTGGAAATGGCAGTTTTATTCTTTTTGTCTTTAATGTCAATATTGTAAAAATACCACACATTAAAAAAAAAAATCACTCAGTATCTCACCACTGTTAACCGTTTCCATTTTTCCCTGTTTTATTCCAGGGTGTCTCCACATGATGTCCACATGGCTGTAACCCTGGCATGGCCTGTGCCCCAGTCCCTAACAAGGGTGGCACTTGGATTAAGTGGAAAAACCCTGATTTCTAGCTATGGCCTAGCGGAGAAGACTCTGACCCCCGAAGGGGACAGAAGATCTGCCAGCCAGGACCCTGCAGGCCCAATACCGGCAGAGCACTGGACAGTCTCGGGCTTAGCAGCACAAATGCCAGAGTTCAGGAAGCCTGGGAGAAGCTGAGGCCTGCCAGGCCTGGGGGACAATGGCCATGTCTGCCTGACCTCAGCAAATGCCTGGGGGAAGGGAGAGGCTAGAGGACGAGGGGATCCAAGGGAGCTTCTGGCTCAAAATCGCTTTCTGAGCCCCACAATACAGATGTCCAGGCCTCACGCCCAGAGATTCTAAGGTGGGACCAGGCCTCCTGTGTACATTTGTTTGAGTCCCACCAGTAAACACATTCTCTCATGCTTTGCCAAAGGAAGTGTAATCTGAACAATTTGGCAGTAACAATCAGAATTTCAAAAGCTTATGCCCTTTAACCTAGTAATTTCACTTCTAAGAATTTCCTCTGCAGAGATATGTGCTTACTGTGTGAAATGAAGAGGCCGTGAAGATAGGCGACTGGAGGCATGTATGTAATAGCAAAGACCAGAAACAACCCACACATACAAAAATGTTCTGAGTTTTTAAACTCTGGTCCAGTCCTACCGTGGATAGGCTGCATCTTTTTAAAAAGATGGAGGAAGTGCTATGTGAACTGATGTCCAAGACTTACTGTGAAGTTAAAAAGAGGAAAGAGCAGAATAGTGTATAGATTGTGCTATGAGCTAAGGCTGTGTATGTGCATGTCGTCTTGTCAGAAATCCAGGGGCAATCACTGCCGTTGCCCCTGGAAAGGGAACTGGATGGCTGGGAACAGGGGCAGAAGGGAGACTTGCTTTTCAGAGTATTTTATACCTTTTACATTTTGTACCAAGTGCCTGTATATCTACTTAAAAGATAAAAGAAAAGAGAAAGCTCCACTAGTGATTCTGATGTTCACGAAGATTAAGAACCTATGAGAATGAGGCACTCCTGAGACCACCCAGGAGGGTGACTATGTCCCTGAAAATACAAAAGACCATTCAGCAGAGGGTGAGGATATTTGAGGGGGTGGGGAGGAGAAAAACTAAGAACCAGGGCTAGTTCCCAGTACACACAAATAGGCCGAAACAGTGGTGCATGCAGTTCTGACTCGCTCTAATCTGACCCAGGAGACATGAGTGTTTTCTCTCTGGAATCTCACTGCCCTTGGGGCTGTGGGCTGTGGTTCTAGCTCTTGGATTCTGAGCACACCTTTTTTCAAATCTCTCTGTCTGCTTAAGTCTCTGTCTTTGGCTTCCTTTCTGCCTGCTCAGGCCTGAGACCTTTTCCCCTTAGCTCCTCTACCCTGTGTAGCCTGGTTTTGTAGATAAGATCTTATCCTGATGGCAGCAGTTTTGACAGCCCATAGGACAATGCTGCCTGGTGTCCTATTCCCCTCTCCCCACCTCCAAACCCCATACAGCTCTCAGTCAAACCCCCTGAGCTGCCTCCAACTCTTTGCTCTTGTCTATTCCCAGCATCATTTTTCTCCTTATAGCACATCCTGCCTTAAATTATTCGTTTCTTGAAACAACACCTATTAGTCTTCATAACACTACCTTTCTGATCCTACAGTTCATCAAAAAGCTTCTTTTCCTCCCATCAACCCCACCCCCTTTCTGCATGTCCATGAGACTCCCACCCCCACCCCCGCCCTTGGCCGCTGTGGGAAACAAGCCTGTCTCAGGGCACATATTAATAGATCTCCTGTCCACATCCACAGCTTATGTGTCTGCTGCCTTACAAATGGACTTACTCTGAATCAACACCTATTTCTAGTGCATGTTTAAATGCACAGGTTCCGGATTCAAACTCTCTAGGTTTAAATTCTTTCTCTGCCAGGTGCATGATTAGATGTGCAACTTAGAGAAAATTACTTAACTTCTCTGGACCTCGTTTTTCTCGACTGTAAAATGGGAAAAGAACAACACTTCCTCCCTAGGCGTATTGTGAAGATAAATGAAGAAGATGTAAATAAAAAGCTGACTGTAGTGCCTAGACCAGGTTAAGCTCTTAAAAAAAAAAAAAAAAAGGTTATTTTGTTATTGTTTTCACAACATTAAGTGATTTGGCTTTGGAACTCTTTCTAGACTACGTTCACTGTTTTTATACCTGGATGCTAAAACTATTATGTGAACCTAATGTTTGGAGACCAATATATGTATTTCTGGCACATTTGATACACATCATCTCATTTGGTCCTTGAAACAATTGAGGCCACAGGCAGTATAGGTAGTATCACTTTACCATTCCTATTTCACAGAGACTTAGACACATAAAGTAGCTTTTCCAAAGTCACAGCCAAATCTGGACTAGAGATCTCCTCTTTCCGTTAAAACCACAGAGACAGGGAGTTAGCAAACTTTTTCTGTAAAGGTCCAGATAGTGAATGGTTCATGCTTTGTGGGCCACACATGGGCCCTGTCTCATACTGTTTTTTTGGGGTTTTTTTTTGAGGGCAGTGTCACTGGCCCTCATATGTCGGATCTGAACCAGGGCCGCTGGTGTCCCAAGCCAGCTCTTAACCACCGTGCCACTTGGCTGGCCCTTTTTTTTTTTTTTTTTAAACAACACTTAAAAAATATAAAAACCATTCTTAACAATATGCTGGTACAAAAATAGACCATGGGCCACCTCTGCCCTGAGGATTGTAGTATACCAACCTCTGATTACAGATTATGCTGATAAATCAAACTAAAACCCTAACAAAATGCACATACTTAGGAAACCTTATGCTTTGTTAGTAATAATTGTTTATATTTATTAAATGTTTACAATGCACCAAATATTGTTCCAAGTGTTTTGTTTGCATGTATTAAGTTATTTCATCCTCACAGCCACCCTATTTGATAGGTACTATTGTCAGCCCCATTTTACAGAAGGGGAAACTGAGACACAAGGAGGTTAAGTAACTTTCCCAAGGCCACAGGGCCAGTAAGTAGCTCGGATGGGATTCAAATCCAAGCAGTTCAGCACCTAAGCCATTCACCTGTCCATTTTGTATCTAGGTTTGGGAGCATTAACTTATACAGCTATTTGGGGTAGAGGAAAAGGATGGGGAGAGTTGAGCAACCCCTAGAAGCTTCTGGACTAAATGTGTTTTAGAACCATTCTCCTTGGAGCTAAGGAGTCATGGATATAGGCAGCCTGTGTTGTGTAAAGAATCGCCAGGCTGGAAAGTTGTGGTGGCTTGCCTTCATGCCATGACAACAGAGGATAGGATATGGATGAAATTGCAGAGGCATCCTGATTTGAGAAAAGCACTTGATTGGATCTCATTAAATTTTAATCATAAGCTGAATTCAAAATAAATTGAAAACTGGTTGACAGAGCATAAACAAAGGATGATGATAAATGGTGATACATCTAGAGAGGGGATATATTCCAGGAGACGCCTCTGAGGCAAGGACGGATGGGATTTAATGAAGGTGTTACGTCCCTGGAAGAAGACAAATAGCAGAGCAAGAAACAGAGGAAGGGCAGGAGTGAGCAGCCTGAGTAATTAATAAACCACAGGCTCGCTGCTGTTCACCGCTTGGGTTTTTTAAAGCATTCTTTGGGTCAACAATAGGGTTGAAGGGTCCTAGACACACAGCATGAATATTTCAGGTGGTCATTATAAATAAATATATAAATTTACAGTTCGGAAGATCCTCAGATCCAATTTGGATCAGATACGTTCAATTACAGATTCTCAAGGTCTTTAACTTCATCCTCCGGGGAGTAGGTTTTTTTTTTTTTTTATGTGTCTAAAAGTCATGGATTTAAAAAAAAAAATCTTTAAACTCATTAATGTTCTTTGTTTACTGCCCAAATGCATGCAAACTTGCACAACATCGGTTTGCTTGGAAGATGGTTTTGAGTGAACTGTTTGGCTCAGGGTCAAATTCCAGTGAATAAATACTTCCAAGTTTACTTGCAGAAGTTCCCAGACAGAGCAGTTCTTCCATTTGGTTTGCCAGAGGATTGGAAGCAGTGGTGAGCCCTAGAGACAAGGGAACATTTACTGGCTCTTGTTCATACCCCTGCACAGTACGACTCAGGTCAGGCCCAAGGCAACACAGCATGGCCTGACCTGATTTGAAGAAGTCTGCTCTGGAACTCCTCTGAGCAGCTAAACAAGAGAGGGACTAACAGGAACAGACTAACTCAGCCCCCATTGGAAGTTGGTAATAAACACCTAGAGAACAACCTCAAAACAGACCATTGGTTGTGTTTGTTTGCTTGTTTCAGATAAGATTTCTCTATGTACACATTGGCGATTCTTAATTCAGTCCAGGCCCCAGAGCAAAGGAGAGGAAGGGGCAGACAGGAAAAAATCAGGAGAGAAAGGAGATGGGATAGGAAAGAAGAAAGGAGAAGCGATGAGAGAAGCAAGCAAAGTTGAAAAACCTTGAAGGAAATTTTAAAAAATTTGCCCTTAATTGGTGTAGGAGAGGGACTTATTTAAATTGTGATTTTGATGTATTCCTGGGTGTGAGAAGGGGCAGTTGGAAGGAATGGGGAAGAACGAATCCAGGTAAAAGGCAAGAGTGTTGTAAGTAAGCAGGTAAGCCAGGAAGAGTCTGGGAAGACACCACAGAGGAGGAAGAGAGTTCAGGGATGAAGGGAGACCTGGTGACCTTGGGAGGGGAAGAAGGAAAAATACAGGAACCCTGAGCACAAGGAAACAATGAGGCAGGTAAGAGCCAAGTTTCCCTCATCACTCAGGGAGCTGCCAAGACCCCAGCCAGCCTAAGCCTGCGGAGTGGAAGGAAGGGGGCGTGTGGGCTGGGGGGGCTCCAATCAGTCCCAAATAGCTTGATTTCAGCTGCCTTATCAGGGAACCAAGCCAAACTGGCACAGCTCTCAGGGTCACAAGGTAGATGAAAGCCTACCCTCCTTCCTTAACCAGTTTATAACTTCTGGTCTCCAGGAAGGTCTGTTACAGATCTGTGTACACACACACACACACACATGCACGCACATACACACACACATGCACGCATATACACACACATACACGCAGCTGAGCAGTCAGCTTCATATGAGGGCTAGTGGGAGCCTAGCTGGGCAAGAAATGCAAAGAATTTCAGAGGGAGAAAGGACAGCCTGGGTCTCATGAACTAAAAATATGTTGGTGACACCGGCACTGGCACTGGGAAGAAACAAGAGAGGCCCAGGGGGAGAGCTTCTTGATTTCAATCCTCAGATGCTTTCTCACCAAAGGAAGGATTACAGGATTGTTTTGATAAGGAAATGTGATCAAACATTAGGGGTCATTTCATGGGATCTGAAAGGAATTTAGAGTTTAATGTGCCTCATCTGCGTTCTTTTCTGCATTAGTTGCCTTCAATTCATATATGTGTTGTTGTTTTTTTAAAGGCGAATCTAAAATTGCCAACAGCAGAAAAGTGATTTGAATTTAAGGATATTTCTGAGATTTTGATCCTGTGATGTGTAAAATAGATTTAATTTAGACAAACTACCCACATGGTCTATCTCTCTGAGTGCCTGTTACAGAAAGCCTGCAAATATGACTGCTTTCTCCTGGAACTCATCACAGGTGAAACATCTTGAAATTCCTGACCTCTCATCCCAAGGGAACAGAGAGCCGTCTAAAAACATGATGAGGGGCCGGCCGAGTGGCGCGGTGGTTAAGCGCTGGCTTGGGAGGCCAGCGGCCCTGGTTCGGGTCCCACATACGAGGGCCAATGACACTGCCCTCAAAAAACAACAACAACAAAAAAAAAAACCATGATGAGGACTATACCAGGGCCTCGATATTCCACAGAAACAGTTTGGCAATACCAAAAACCGTAGGTAAGTTCATCCCAATCAGCCAGCGCCTGTTTATACTGACAGAGAGTTAACTGCCCCAAAGAAACAACAAAAGTAGTGGCTTAGAAAAGGTTAAGAGGGCCGGCCTAGTGGCGCGGTGGTTAAGCGCTGGTCTGGGAAGCCAGCGGCCCCGGTTCGGTCCCACATATGAGGGCCAGTGACACTGCCCTCAAAAAAAAAAAAGAAAAGAAAAGGTTAAGGATGCTGTGTGTCTGCCATCTAATAATGTGTCCGAAGCATCGTCATCACCCTTACATGGTATCAGGATGTGCTTCCTTTCACCTCCCACGAAAGCACCCCCCCCACACACACACAGTGATTGGTCTGGCGCAGGAGTGATATCCAGCTCAGGCTAAGTCAGTAACACAGCCTAATGGAACCAGGCTTCGCTGCCAGATCTTTGGCCTGCCTTGACTCTCTGGGCAAGAGCACAGGGCAGTTCTTCCTGTGTAACCTAAGCAGGACATGAACTAATTCAAGAAACCCCCAGTTTTTCTCCTAGTTAGCGAGAGCCAATGAAAACGCCTACATTCCGAGGAGTCCTCCCCCAGAGCCATGAGGCTGCCCAGCCTCCCCCAGCCATTCTCCCCGACTACCAGTGTACCTTTTGCCTTGAGAGCAGAAAAGTGAGACAGGAATCAGAGCAGCTAATGTGAAAGGATTCTGAGTGCTTAGAGGTGTTTGATAGTATACTGGGAGCGAGGGAGTAGGAAAAAGACTAAGAAACAAAGTCTTTTTCTGCCAAGGACTAACCATCTAGTAACAGAAGCTAAAATTAATATATTTGAAAAAAAATAAAAGTCTTTCAAAGACCACCCATTACGGCTCCTCTCTGGGACGCCTGTTACCCTAACCTTATTTTGTTAGAAGGGAATTTAGAGCAAATCATGTTAGTTCACTACCCCCACCCTCTCCTCCACACATTTTATTGATGAAGAAATCCAGGCCTCGGGAAACCAAAGTGAATTGCCTAAGTCTGCGAGAAGGGGAGTGAGAACTTGAAACCAAGTTTCTTGTCCTCTTTTTTTTTTTAATTAATCATGTGGTCTCATTTTTTTTTCCTGCTCATTAAAAATACCCCCTATTCTAAAAGACCATCTTGAACTTGAAAGTCACACGAAGCTTGATCAGCTTCTAAGATAAAGAAATAGCATTGCTCCCTTGTTTTCCCTAAAGGCTCTGTCCTGCCAGCAAATGTCTGGGTTGCTTGGACGGGCGGAGGGCTGCGGGAGACGGGCTGAGAAGGCAGCCCAGAGCCAGCCCAGAGCCGAGTTGATCGGCCGAGCCCAAGAATGTGGTGTTGATTTCCTTCCCCAGCATGAAACAGCGATCAAGAAAACTCAGGAGTTCGCCTTCCTTCTCTGCCACTGACGTGTCCTGGGGCTGGAAACCAATTACTTAATCTCTGCCATCCCCAGCACCCTCCTCGGAGAAGAGGGGCTTGTATTCTAAATGAAAACTTGGAGAGACGCTTAAGTACTCAAACAAATGGTTCCCAGGCAACTCCGAACCGTACCTACCCGGTGTGTGTGTGTGCCTCCATTTCTCAAAAGAGTTCATCTCGGCTCGCCGGTCTGAAATACTAAACCACCAACACTTTTCTCGCAGCAGAAACTAAACTGTCCTTTTCTCAGCCCGAGTTGGTCGGTCTCTACCCGTTCAAGTTCAAGGTGCGGAGAGGGAGGGGGGGGGAAAGTCAGGCAAAACATTTCAGTAAATGAGAAAACAAGAATGTTTTGAAAATGGGCCATTGCTTAAAAAGTAAGGCTAGGCAGGCTAGGTGAGTCTGAACAACTTACCGTAAAACCACTCCGGGCAGAGCAGGCCACAGGGTGGTCGCGCGCTCTCCTCCCGTGTCACTCCACCTTGGGTCGCTCGGCTGCCCTCCACCCTCTGCAGGCCCAGGTGAGCGGTACGACAGGCTCTGAAGCAGGAAGTGGAAGCTGTATGCAAATTTCAGCCGAGGCTAGGAAGCCACGGCTCAGAAATCTCCCTGTGGGCAGTGTGAATCAACAGCCGAGAAGTCCCTTTATTTCTTAAAACAGAAACCTCCTTCATTCACTAGAAAAGGCTACTGACCAATTAGGCTGCCTTTTTTTTTTTTTTCCACTACCCAGCTAAATAACTGCCGAGGAATGTACCCCCTGGCCTTTCATGTTATCACAGCTTTCCTAGCCTGAGCGGTGCCTGGGGAGGGGATTGGACTTGGGGGATAAGATTGGTTATTCATTAGCAGCTCTAAAGGAGAAGACTGAGGGTAGACAGTGAGTAGGAGTACAAAGTAATAGCTTCTTAATATTTCTAACTGCTTAAAACATTAGCATGTACTGCCCTTCACGCATCCATCCCCCTGTGAGCACATAAGTACACACACACACACACATACACACACACGCGCGCGCGCACATCCTCCTCTGGCTGCTTGTTTCATGACCGCAAGTTTATTTTCTCTCCCTCCCTTCTTGTTGAATCAGTAGCCTACAGAATTGATTGCTGAAGGAGATCTGGAGACAGGATGATTGGGGCGGCAGAGTGTGATGGGGGCTGTGGTGCCCAGAGCTCTGCAGTCAGAGCGACCTGGGTGTGAGCTCAGTTTTGCCACTTGTCAGATGGACGCCACATCTGGATCCTGGTGTGGGCAGGCACACACTGTGCTCCTGGTGCTGCTTTGCCTGCCTGTTGAAGAGGCCCAAGAGGCAGCCCACTCGTCAGGCTGGCTCTCCACCCATGGGCAAGGGACAGTCCCCAGAGCATCCCCAACCACAGCGCCAGGTTCTGCTCAGGTGGGCCATGTGAAGCCATGTGAAGCGGATTGCTCTACATTCTACAAGAAGAGGGAATGTGGCTTTTTTTTTTAAATATATAATTATTATTTTTCTTTTTACTTTATTGGGGAATAGTGTGTTTTTCCCAGGACTCATCAGCTCCAAGTCAAGTTGTTGTCCTTTAATTTTAGTTGGGGGGGAGGGGACAGCCCACCATCCCATGTGGGAATTGAACCGGCAGCCTCATTGTTAAGAGCATGTACTCTAATCAACTGAGCCATCCGGCTGCTCCTCAGATTGTATTTTTTTTTTTTTTAGAGGGCAGTGTCACTGGCCCTCATATGTGCGATCCGAATCAGGGCCACTGGCGTCCCAAGCCAGCTCTTAACCACCACGCCACTTGGCTGGCCCCCTCAGCTTGTTTTTAAAACAGCATATATGGGTTTTACATGTTTGGTATATCCTTACAATGGAATACTACACAGCTATTAAAAATCATAGATATTTGTTTCTGAATATATTTATTTCTACATACTAATATGGAAAAGTGGATATTATTTATTGAAAAACATGATCTCATTTTTTGCCAATATATACGACAGATAAACACACATACATACATATATAGATCTATGTGTGTTCACCACTGGTCCCAGGACCTAGCATACTACCCAGAACATGGTAGGCAATCACTGTATATCTGTTAACACATTGTATGCGGGCATTTGAGCGATATGACGAGTTTACTTGTTTCCCACATTCACATTGTAAGCGGGCATTTGAGCGATATGACGAATTTACTCGTTTCCCACAAACAATGTGTTAAATACCTCAAAATGACAGAAATTTCTGGAAGAATGCATGCCATACTGTTAAGTTGTTGTTACCTGCACTGAAGGGGTTGAGGGGAGCAAATGAGAATGGATGGCTTTTATACTATACATACATATGAGCTCTTTGACTTTTTTTCCTCTCAATAACAAGCATGTAATACATTATTCATTAAAAATAATAAAGGGTGTTTTTTTTAATAGTAAATAAATTACTTTGGTTTGGGTTTTTTTGCCTCAAAATTATTATTATAATCTTTTTTTAATGTAGAGTAAAACTGCATTCTCTGTGGGTTGGTTGGTGCCAGGATACTTTTGGGGCGAGGAGATGAGAATAGAAAAGAGAAGAATAGCACGGGGAGGAAGCAAAAGGGAGAGCAAAGAACAGGGTGGGATGAAAAATATTTTTCATTTCTTTTAGATGCCCTTAAATGGATTGGGAAAAGCCTGGAAGATGCTTCTGTCAAGTACTGCCTTTGGAATACAATCCATCAGGAAGAACAAGGAGAAATTTTTGTTTTTTCCTTTTCTCCTACCATTTCCCCAGATGTGAGAGGCCTAAGGGTCCTGTAGGAAGAATACCAAGTGCTGAAGTGCTACTTTCAATTGCTGTTAGCTGGGCCTTCCTCCTGTCTCAACTTATTCTAAGCAGAAAGGCAGGCACTTGGGGGAATGAGTTAATGGCTCCCCTTTGCTGGGGCCCCTACTGAAAAACAGCCTACGGATGTAAACTGTTTAGAGAGGGTGTCCTATGCATGAGAAATTTCCGTTGGAACATGCCCAAGGGAGTTACAGTGAAATATGATTACAGGGGAAGTGTCACAGTCTGGGAAATGGACACTTCTGGCCCCCAGGAGTTCCCACTGGGAGCTAGTTTTCAGGCCCACACACACACACCCTTTTAGCTGCCATCACAGCAGGGGAACTCTTCACCGAGGACCTATCATACACTACCTGTTAGCACACTTAATCCTCCAGATAGTCCCAGGAGCTGCACTAACTGTCATTTTTACTTTACCTTTGAGGAATCCCAGGCTCAGAGACATTGAGTAACTTCTCCAAGGTCACACAGGTCTCCCCAAACTGGGGAGAAGGATTCCAGAACTGTCTCACTTCCAGGTGGATGTTACTTCGCCTCTCCCCATTGCTCTCTTGTAGTATGTCCTTGCCATGTGTTCGGGTGGAACACAGGTAACTTTGTTTCTTTGCACAACTCTTGACAAGTTCAAGTGGGAAAAAAATGTTTAGGCAATCAAAGGGTGGGGCTGAGACTGCCAGTTGCCATGGTGCTGTATTTATATGGTGATGGCTGCTGTATAAATAACAGGTAAAGTAGTCAAGATGTAGGTCGGCTTTCTTCCTCCAGTTAAAAGTCTAGGAAGGGAGCATTTGTGTCTGCCAGATTTTAGAGTTTGTTCAGTATTCTTTGCAAAAGGCATAATTAGATAAAGGTCAGCTCTTCCCCTCTCTGTTAACAAAACAAAACAAAATCATTTGGACCTAATGCTCAGAAACTCTCCATTCCCCAGCACTAATCTATTAAAAGAAAGGGGGAAAAAAAGGAAGATTCATTCCTTGGACAAGCCTTGATTTTCCATTTTTAAATGCTATGATTTCAAGTACAGGAAGGGCAGAATAAAACTATGACACATCATGAGGAAGAGATACTCCCATCATGCACTGCCCTGACTGAGAATGGGTCTTCTTCAAAGGATCCCCAGCACTTAAAACTGCTGGATAACTCCCCACAACTTCTGATAGTGGAGTCACTGTGGGGACAGAGGCAGGAACCAAGGAAACGCCCAGACTCCTAGTGCCTGGTCCTTCCTTGCCTGGTTACTTCAGCTCCACAACCGTCAGTGGGTGCTTGACTAAAAATCTACGTGCTAGGCATGCAAGCTGAACGATTCTTAACATGTTCTTGTGTCTCCTTCAGAGGAAAAAACTGGAGATGCAGGAAGCTCCTAACCAACTAGCCACTAGACAAGCTGAGAATCCGCCAATGCCTTCTTCTCCGCTACTTTGGAGTGCTGCTTCTAGTCCAGAGGGGCTGGCAGAGCCAGGCAGAAGCTAGAGCCCATCACCAGCCTCCTCCCCCACCCCCTGGAGAGTTCTGCTCTGGAACTGTTTCCAATTCTGTCAGCAGAATCAATCAGGACCTAAAGAATCTAACCAAGAGGTCCTGGTAACACAAACTCTCACAAGGGTTAGCTCTCAATCTTTTTCCTCCCAAGAGGTTCCTTGACCCCAGTACAGATTTACTCGGCTTCTTCCCCTACCTAGGGGCTATTGAGAACAGCAGCTTCATCGAGGTACAAAAGGTCCTGTCATGCTATTTTCCTAGGGCCATGGGTGTGTCCATTCACCTTACATTTGTGTACTGAAAGGGGAGCCCTCCAAAGTTCTGAGAAAATCCAAAGGTTATGTGCTCCAAGGTGACTCCCATCATGACCAGCTGGACCCAAAGTTGCTGGCAGCTTCTCTTGCTAAAAAAATGGTGAAATCCTAACACAGGGTTCCTCATTACTACCACCCCAATAATCATAGCTAACCTTCAGAGAGTGCTTATTAAGTGCCAGCAGCATGCCAAGAACTTTGCATGCATAAACTTGTTTAATGTCCACAATACCTCTATGAGGCAGGTACTGTAAGATTAGCTACCATTTATTGAGTATCTACTATGTGCCAAGTGATTTTCAATATCTGTATAAGAGAGAAATTCACCAGAGCTCCAGATAGCTGCTTCCTGGCTTTCTGAGACAGAAAAAAATATAGAGACCAGGCTTTGCTTCCTGTGGGGGCTGAACACAGCAGGGCAAGTCAGAGGAACATTTGGACAGGGACACTGAGAAAGCAGCATGAGCCCAGCAGAGGATAGGACACAGCAGTGTGGCAGTGAAAGAGCAGGAGGGATCCCTGTGCCCCTTTGAGAAAATCTATGCTAAATAATCTTACATTCTTCTCCAAATCTCTCGTTGAATGTACTCAATTGTTTGACTTTTGGACACGTACTCCTACATGGGTGGCTTTCGTTAGGTTACATTTAAAAATTAGGATGGTTACTACAAAACAATAGAAAATAAGTGTTGGTGAGGATGTGGAGAAATTGAAACCCTTGTACACTGTTGGGAATTGAAAATGGTGCAGCCTCTATGGAAAACAGTATGGCGGTTCCTCAAAAATTTAAAAATAGAATTACTCTATGATCCAGACATTCCACGCTTGGATATATACCTAAAAGAATTGAAAATGGGGTGTACAAAAAGGTATTTGTACACCATGGTCCTAGCAGCATTATTCACGAGAGGCAAAAGGAGAAGCAACCTAAGTGTTGGATACATGATGGGATAAACTAAATGTGGTATGTATTGTACATACAATGTAGTATTATTGAGCCTTAAAAAGGAGGGAAATTCTGACATGTGCCACAATACGGATGTACCTGGAGGACATTATAGTAAATGAAACAAGCCAGTCATAAAAGGACAAATACTGAATAATTTCACTTAGATGAACTACCTGGAGTAGTCAGATTTAGAGAGACAGAAATTAGAATGGCGGTTGCCAAAGGCTGGAGAGAGGGGGAATGGGGAGTTAGTGTTTAATGGGTACAGCGTTTCAGTTTTGCAGGATGAAAAGATTTCTGGAGATGGATGGTGGGGATAGCTGCACAATGTGTGAATGTATTTAATGCCATGGAACTGTATGCTTAAAAATGGTTAAAATGGTAGATTTTATGTTATGTGTATAGCACCACAATTAAAATAAAATAAAAAATCCCCAAAGCAGCTCTACACAATAGATTTTATTAACCTCGTTTTACAGATGAGGAAATTAAGTTGTGGAGATGTTAGGTAGTTTGCTTGCTAGGGCTACATAGCTGGGTTTCAAACAAAATCTGAATCTCTAAGAAGGCCATGCCTCTCCCCTGCACTGTGCTGCCTGGTACCACTGGAGGGGTGGCAGGGAGGGCAGTGGGCATATGCTGAAGCCACACAGATTCATCTTTCTGTGCCCTTTCCCTCTCTAGACTGCCCTTCCTCTGGCTCTGCTTTTTCTCGTGTCCTTATTCTCTCCTCTGCCTTTGCTTCATCAAAAGGTGCTCTCAGGAAAAAACCTGATCACTCATTTATACTAAGTTACATGGTGTGAATTTAAATCAATGTGCTACCTCTCAGAGGGGTGCTTGCATTTTAAGCCTCATCACACTCTATGAAATGAAAGCCTTTGTTCCATATTAAAGGAATTTCAGGCATCAGGGAGCAAGCAGGGAGAAATTGGAGGATGGTAGTGGCAGGGAGGGCAAGCATAACCCAAAGACATGCATGAAATGGTGGAAACTTTAGGCACAAAGTTAGAAGGGAGATATATTTTATGGCCAGACTGATTTTTCCAGGCTCTGCAAAGATGTGAGGTGTGGAAACAAGGGAGATAAATGGATGGTTCACAGAAACCCTCCCTTTTGGGCAAACTTGGCTGCCTGACTTCCAGGCTCCAAAGTCTTGTTTGTCATGAGAACTGTGCACATCCCAGAAAAGAGCCTCTAGAAGGTTGATTTCCTCAGGGAATCATTTCCCTGACAATTCTCAATGCCTCTTCTCTTCCTGTCACATTGTGAAATGCCAGTATAAAGCAGCGGGGTGCAGTAGCTGGAGATCTCTGTCCAAAGAACCTAAGCAATCATCCCTTTGGTGTCAGGAATGCACTCTATGCTCTCACAGACACAGTGCGGTGTACAGAACCTAAAGGCAAAGCACGGTGACGTGAATACCTGTCTTCTGGGTGCTTACACCTGAGACAGAGCGTTTGGGGAGTGGAAAAGGCATCATGCCAACAGCATCCAGGTTAAGAGCCTGGGCTCTGAATTAGGTTTCTGGTTTGAGTGCCTGCTTCACCTCCTGCCAGTTGTATGACCTCAGGAAAGTTTCTTAACTTCTTTGTACTCTGTACCTGTTTCCCAATCTGGGTAGTGGGAATAGGAAGGTATCTCTTTCATGGGCAATCAAGCCTCCCAAAGCTGCCTTGGTGTGAAGGAAATGAAGCCTGCTCCCCTGCACAGAGCTTGGTGAGTGGGGACCTGGGTAGATTTTAGCCCCACTTGCCTCCTCAGCCAGATGTGAAGTGCACAGCTACACACAGCAGCCCTGTGGGACCGTAGGAATATTCGATTAAATGACCTATGTGCAGCATCTGGCATTGTGCTCGATAAATATTAGCTACTATTATAATAATAAATATTAACTACTAATTAAATGCATAACTCAGTGTACCAAGAATTAGTTATCAGTCAATACTGTAAAGGAAAAAAAGTCAACAAAATAGTAGATGATACAAATATTTATATGTAACAAGATGTATTTTTATGCTAACAATTAAATAAGGGTTCGAGTCTGTTAGAGAATTTACTGCAAATCAGAAAATCTGACCACATGTGAAGATTCAGTTGAGGAAAATCCAAAGTCTAAACCACATATCTCTTTGCCTGCATGCCCTGCTCTGCCCTCCGTTCTGAGGACAGACTGACCGCTTGTCCTCTCAGACCCCAAGAAAACGCGTGTAGAAAAAGAATTGTCTTCACTCTCTAAGCTTGCTGCCTTGATGCTCACACCCTCCTGGCAGAAGAAAAAAATTGTGTATTCTTTTAATTCAGAAGATCTTCCCTTTCAGTGTTGTCTGGTTGGCAGAATGCATACAGAATAAGAGGAAATGGGAATAGTGATGCTATCTATAAGAAAGATGTTCTTAGAAATACATCTTAAAAACAATTAGGCCAGGAAACTCTACTGTGTGCCAGAAAAAGACCAGTTCAGATCCCTCAAAGGCAGTGCTTCTCGGAGTTTGCTACATAGTAGAATAACCTGAGAGCTCTGGCAGTGAGCTACAAGTACTTTCAAACTTTTTAGGTAATTCCAATGGACAACCAAAGTTGCAGATTGACACTCTAAAACATGTTTTATCAAACTTTAGTGTATATGCAAACTGCCAGGAGATCTTTGAAATGACAGTCTGAGGCCTTGAGATTCTGCATTTTAACAAGCTCCCAGGTGCTACTGATGCTACTATTCTGTGGACCACAGTTTGAGTAGCACGAGTCTAAAGCATAGGGCTGGAGGGTGGTACTGCCATTCTGAGGACCCTCGCTCAGCTTTGCCTGCCATGGGGAATTTCTCACTGGAGTTACCTTTCTCCTCATGCCGTGATCTTGCCATTTTCGGAGCCTGTTCTGATATCTCATATGCTATTCTGGGTATGGAATACGTTTCCCTTGATGCCTGGGGGAAATCCCCAAATTCCTGCTCTCTCATTATGCAGATCACTTTAGTTCTACTTTTAGACTATGCTGGGAAGCAGGCCTTTCGTAACCAAACAGGTGTTTTCCTAAGCAGTCAAGTCATATTCCTTTTGCTTCACCCCGCCCCTCATCCTATACCTCTAGAATTCGAATGCATAGCTACAGTGATTTATTTTTTGTATCAATTGTTTTCGTTCCCTGTTATATCGGCAAAGACGGAGACTTAGTGATAAGGGCCCTGACGCTGGGGTGAACAACCTACACAGAGCAGAGATGGGGGATGAGAACTAGAGAGCACGTACAGAAGAGGGGCCAGATCTAGATTAATCCCTTAGTCACACAGGCTGTTAGACCCCTAGTGAAGAGAAGCACAGGACTTCCCTCGGTACTAAAATGATATGGAACCTTTCACAGTTTGTTGTAGAAAAGTGTAACTAGAGAGTATTTAAACTATACCTGATTCTTCCTACAGAGTATGAGTTTAGTCACTATCAACTAGTCTTTTGTTGCTTCAACTCTTTATTTTAAAAAAAAATTTATTGGGGAACATCCATGGTCATTGGTTACACATTGCTTTCATGTTACCATGGCATAGTTGACTCTTTTAGGGAGGGTGCAGCCCACAGTGACCTATGCCGGGATCAAACCGGCAACCTTGGCACCCTCAGCACCATGCCCTAACCAACTGAGCTAACTGGTCACACTCAGGTCTTGATTAAAGAAATCTCTCCTATGTTTCTCTGGATGGATCTCTAGGCAGAGGTGGCCCTACCTAACTCTCAGAATCAAGGTTCTGATATCCATGATGGCCTCACTGAGGCCAACGGCACTTTACGAGATACTGTCGCAGTGAGGGGTGGCTGTCTGAGCAAGTTCACGTTCCAAGGCCAGTCTCTACTCCACATTGGTCGGGGTGGGCCTGCTTCAGAGGGCCTCATTTGGGGATGGTCCTCATAGTGATGGGAAGTTAGATCTAATCTGAGCTGCCCAGTGTCCCCCAGCTCCCTGCCACTCAGAGTTCTGTTTCATAGGCTGTGCATTTTGCCAAAAGATGTCTCCGAGAGGGTGAATCTCATTTTTGGGTCTGCTGGAACTTTCACTAAGCAGGGCTTTCCTGCTTAGCAGATGATGCTGGGCTTCCCCTCATGGTTCTGGTTTTCCTGCTCAAAGGCATGGTGCTCTCAGATAACCCAGAAGGCCCACGTCCTCTGTTGTCTGCAATCCCTTTTCCCTTAATATCCACTCCCAGTAGCTGGGGTCCCACCTCATTTCCTATAGGATTCCTGAAGGGCTTCACAGCCACCTTGCACTCTGAATTTCTGCTCACATTGAACATTTCCCGTAACATTGGAGAACCCCTCCTCCACCTCTCTCTCTCTCTCTCCTATTTTCCCTATTTACTCAAAGGGCCACTATCACAATTCCCTTGTACATAACACATCTTAGCTGAAGGTTTAGGGTCAATGGAGGGCAACTACAGCCCAGAGCAGACCAAGAAAGCAATTTAAAATCAACTACGAGGCATGCTAGCTTCACTGGCCATCTTTGCCTGGTGAATATCTCTTTGGCCATCCTTCACCTTAGGATCCCCAGACCTTGGTGGTGCAAAGCTTGGCGCCCTCTCTCCAGATACTTCTCCTCTCCCTCCTTTCAGAGCCCTAGACCCCTATTTCAGCACCACTCAGGGAAGAGAAGAGTCTTGCCATTCCCTCAGGCAGCACCATCTATGTAGTTCCTTTCACTGCCGGTAAGTTTCTTCCTCCTGATCATTGCAACGGATCTCACCTTTCACAGCCAACCATGCCCCTTCAAGGTCATTCCATAAATAGCCAGGATCTACCAGCAAGATCAGCACTGTTCCCTACATATGGACCGCCAAAAGTGGCCGCCATTTTACGTTTTTGTAATGATTATTTTTCTGTTACATCAGAAATTTTAGGACATTACGATGAAAGTAGGAAACAGTTTGGTCTTGATTAAAGAAATCTTTATTTTAAAAGATTAAACACATGATCCAGCAATTCTTTACTCCTGGGTATATATACCCAGAAGAATTGAAAGCAGGAGCTTGAAAAGGTATTTGTACATCCATGTTTATTGCAGCACTACTTACAGTAGTCAAAAGGTGAAAATAACTCAAATGTCCATCAGTAGATGAATAAATAAACAAAACATGGCCCATCCATAAAACAGAATATTTTACAGCCTTAAGAAGGAATGAAGTACTGACACATGCCACAACATAAACAAACCTTGAAAACATTATGCTAAGCAAAATAAGCTAACATAAAAGGACAAATATTATACAATATTACTTATATGAGGTCAAATTTATAGAGACAGAAAGTAGAAGAGTGGTTACCAAGGGCTGGGAGAGAGAAGAATGGGGAGCTACTGTTTAATGGGTACAGAGTTTCAGTTTGGGATGATGAAAACATTCTGGAAATGGATAGTGGTGATGGTTACACAACAACATGAATATATTGAATGCCACCGAATTACATGTATACCTGGAAATGGTTAAAATAGTAAATTTTATGTTATGTATATCTTACCACAATATAAACAATTGGGAGTCTTGGCTGTTTCATCTTCTATACCCTCAGGCAAGATCCTTCTCCATACAAGTCCCTGGAGAGCTCTAGAGGGGACAGGTGAGGGCCAAGGGCAGGCGGAGCTGGTTATTACAGCACATCTGCTCCTCTAAAGCAAGAGGGGCTGTTTTTTCATATTCTGCTTCTCTTTGGGACTCAGCATTAATGCTTGGCTCTCAGGTAAGCCTTCCCTTGAAAGATCCCAAATGTTTTGCTGTTTTCAGTTTTCACCTGTCTTTTGATTGGGTTGAAGCCAGCTCCCTCCCTGGGATTAATATTCACAACAAGCAGTGAGCGATTAATTTAACCAGTTGAAATTTATTGTGCACTCGCCTTAACTCAAAGCTGGCTTCTGCTGGGTGTTTATTTTGCACCGTTGATGCATTGCACATGACAGCCCTAAGCATCTGAATTTAAAGCATACCATTGTGCAGAATTCCTGCTGCATGCCCCCCTCCCCCACCCCTGCTCCTCTCGCCAGACCCCCCTGAAATCTACAGAGCTGAGTTCCACACCGTGTCTCAGAGAAGGTAATTCTTGATTGCTGGCCTGTGGGAACAGTTGAGAGCCTTAAAGGCAATTTAAGATTTGGATTTCATGCCCGGCACATGGAGCTGGTGACTCATTTCATTTCAGGGGTTGCAGTCAATAAATTCTGACTCTAGCTTACAAGCACATATCCCATCCCACCCCCGGCCATCACAGAAACAACCAGAGTCTGAGCCTGTCTCTCAGACAGAGCATGAAACCCTTTCTGCTGGGTCCATCCTCACTCAGTGTTCCACATGCACCATCAGGCGTTGTGTAGCTCATCCAGCCCCCAACGCCTCTCCTCCTGCCTCACCTCACTTCATCTCACCCCACTGGCCCTCTCTGCAAAGTGACTGTCTAGAGAGGACTCTAACTGCTGGTGCCTAACAAGGCAGAACAAAGGCTCTCATGCTCACGGAGTTCCATTTGGAGTGCATGACAATTTCAGAGCACAAATGGAAAAAGAAAAAAAGAAAAAAAAAGATGGTTTGAAATCTATAGCTCGCTTTTATCAAACCAGGACTTGTAGCTCTCAGCTGACAATCATCCAGCAGCTAAAACCCACGAGGGACCATTCTTACTCGCAGCTTCTGGCTGGCTATTAGCTATCAGCAGCCTTCTGACCCTTTTTCTAGGGAAGTAACAGCTGGCAGCTGACAAAGGCGCTGGCAGAGGGGGCAACTTTCGCTTCTCTGGAAGCGGATGGAAGATTGGCAGGAAATAAGGCATTTAAAATATGACGATTATAAGCATTTTCACTTGCCTTTCTTTATTATGTTTTTGGATTCTGGCTCTGATTGCTAAAATGTATTATGTGCTAAGGAGTTTTGATGGCATTTTCTTTTTGCAAAGTAGATGTCCCAACTCTTTCCCTGTCACTAACTTCATCAACCCAGATAAAGGTACATTCGATGTGTGTTGTCTACTTAGCTGTCTTTAAAATAATGGTTAATAAACAAAGATGGTAGACTAATGGCCATGAGATTATAGGAGCTTAAGTGTGGTGTGGTGCTGTCCACTAATTAAAACATGGCATTAGTTTATCTGAACCTGTAGGCCAGGGCCTTCTGTGGTGTTACAGCAGATGGGGAGAAGTGAAATTGGGATGAAGTGCAATATAGAGAGGGATTAACTAGCAGTGGGCTGAACAAAGATCAAGTTAGCCTAATTTCTGTGCTATGCCCCACTCAGTCCTCCATTTTTCTGTCAGAAAGGGCAGAGGAGGTGGGAATATAGCAGGAGGCCCCTGCTGAGGAGTGAGCAATTGTGAGACAGGATAACCACCTTTGAAAGGGTGGCAGGACAGGTGTGACGATCCACATTACAGCTGCTTTGGTTCTATAATAGCTACTTGGATGCTTTGTGTCCCTTCACAGGGCATACATAGCACTTTGGGTTGTAGCCAATACACTATTTACAGTGCTGCTGTTTAAATTCTGATAGTAATATTAAAATCTGCTATTGTAACAGTTGTCCTATATCAAAAGTTTTAATTAAGGTAATGTTTATCCAAAGAGCACCAGATGGATGAGGACAAAAAGCCTGGGTTCTGAACCCAAGTGGCCAATAGGATAGAGAAATATCTAGAAGGCCAAAAAGACTAGGCTAGGTGGAAGAAGTATGTTTCCTTAACAGGCTTAAATCACACACACACACACACACACACACACACACACACACACACACGAACGCACGCACACACATGCATTTTAACTTAGTAAGCAGAGAATTTTCAGAACACTGAAAAGTCTTACGTTTTTGCCTAAGCAAAAAATGAGTAAATGTTGAGAGGAAGGCTATTTTTCAAGATGGTGGACTGGGCAACTGGGTTTCTGTCTGCCCCCTCCAAGGACCTATTAAAATGATAAAGAGGGAATATGAAAGAGGTAGCCCCACAGCATGAAGAGAACTGAGGAACAGGAGTCAGTGGATATGGAAGAAGGAAAGTAAGAGGGAGGAGAGTTGATTTCCTTAATAAATCCCCTGTGCCATTTGTTTTTTACATTGTGTAGACATATTGCTCTGATAAAAAAGGGTTTAAAAAAAAATTGGAATGGGTCTTTGTTGTCTTGTTCTCCCTATTCTAGTTTTTAATCAAGACCATGCTTACACCATCCTAAAGACACAAGCTGCCATCCTATTTTTAACAACCCCCAGAGAAAGGCAACACTAGCCTTTCCTGAACTGAGCCATTTCATTGTCTGACAATCCTCGTGGTTTTGATTCATGATTTCCTTGCAGCCTTAAGGTGATAATGTCCTGTCTGAAGGAGCTGATGTACACCCAGGGAGTAGCCTGGCTCTGTTCAAAGAAATAAAATGTCCAGAGCTGTCCTGTTTATGTTTTATATGGCAACACATTTTTATGTGTGATTAAGAAACAAAACAACAAAGGAAAGAATGTACTGAACTTATCAAAGTAGGAGAGTTACTGCTTCACCAGAAAAATGAGTGCTTTTATTCTATTTCTTGTGCCATTAGGCTGACCCTGGGGAACCAAAGATGTGTTGCATTGAAATAAAGATTAACACGTAACAGCTATAGTCAGCCCATGGCAAATCTGTGAAATAGGCAAAGTTTGTCATCGGGATTTTTCTATTATCACTTGCTGGGTCTTCCTTTGAACTGTCCCCTTTCTTAGCAACAAGGCACCTACTACTTTCTAGGTGCCAGAAAAACAAGACAAACTATTTTACACGAAAATGTCATTGACTTCTTGTGAATGCTATCCTAAAGGATATTTGTATTCCATATCACTCTGGATCCAATCAAGACAGAGAATCTACACAGTAATTTGGACAAGGAAAGTATACTACAAAGAATTAACTATAACAGGGGATTATATAACAAAGACTGAGAAATAGAGCTCTAAAAAATATAGTAATGGCAGACACGGAACAAAGGTACCCTTTGGGCTGAAATAGAATGCCCAAAGAAGAGCCCTCCCGGGTTGAGAGTCAGAACTTGTTGAAGAGGGCACAGTTGTGGCTCACAGGATGGCAAAGAAGACTCTGGGATGCTGCACTGGTAAAACTTGCTGGAAATCTGCTTTCCAGGGTGTCAGGAAACGCTGATCCTAGTGAGATATTTCACCAGAGGTAATCCGCTATAAAAACCCCTGAGGTGGGGAAGTGCCAGGGAAGCTACTGGCCATTGGGTGCTGGTGGCCACCATAGGAACCTGGCACTAGAGAAACCATTGGTGCTGCAGGAACCTGGTAGCTTCAGGAGTCTGGTGCTTCAGGAGTCTGCCCAGAAAGTATAAGGGAACCAGGACAGAAAACCCCTTTCTCTTGCAGTGTCTCTTCAGCATCTTCTATTGACAACGCTTAACATTGTGCCAGATGCAAAAGGAAAAATATTGAAAGGGTACAGGTCTATTTTTGAAGAGCAGGCAATGAAGGGTGAATGTGGAACCAAGAGGCAATACATTGATAACTGGCACACATTTTAAAAGAGAAAGGAAATAAATCAGTGTATCATTGAATCAAATGGGGTTTTCAGTGGTAAAGTTCCAGAATAGGTAGGCTAGAGAAGGTATGCTGGAGCAGGAGAGCTTTCTAATGATTCAGAAATCTCACTATGTAGTTGACATAAATGTATATCTGGATTGAATGAGATTATTAAATATTGCTTCTAGGTAGGACAAGAATGCTATCAGGGCTTGAGCTCTTAGTTCGGGTTCAACTCCATTGCTCGATGTGGCTAACACTGGCTAGAATCCCAGTAGAAGTAACTCTACTTCTTCTTTCAAGGACTTGAGGAGAAACATTTCTGAGACTTCTTGCTTCTAGGTGAAACATGCAACGAGTTTTAGTCAATGGAATGTGAGAAGAAATAATAAATGCTACTTCCATATCTGGCCCCTACAAAGTTCCATTAGTCCCTCAGTTCACTGTCCCTTCCCTGACGTCTGGATGAAGGTAGGAGATCCAGTAGAGGGCTCCACAGAAGTTTCAGGGGATGGTGGTGTCATAAGATGGAACTGGCCTGAGTTGTAGCTCAGGGGGAGACACTCAGAACAGCTGCTCAGTGACTGGAACATGATTAAATTGTGTTAAACCTCTGAGACTTCTGGGGTTTTTGTTACTGCAGCTAGTGTTAATTACCATAACCGATAGCCTGGGCAACTTGGAGGCTTAGGGCAGCCTCAGTCTTAAACTTAAATAGCAGAGAGATAGTACCCATCCTTCCTTTTGCTTGAGCTTATCAAAATGAAGAAGCTGGAGCACACAGTCTCTTCGGGTCTATGTCTCCTAAGTGTGGGATATCAGAGTCTCAAAGTAATTTCCCACGATCCCCAGTGGAGGCCAAAGCATGACATCTAGGTTTCTTTGCTGAACAGAACAAAGACGCCATGAAGGTAAACATCGGGGCACATTTTTTTCTTACTTCTGGGAGGAGTTAGTTGGTGCAAACAACAAAGTTAGCTGTTGATATGGAGGCCCACGTTTGGCCACAGTGCACGGAGAACTTGGTGCAGGTAGGGGGAGCTTTCCCGCCAAAGCGCAGACTCAGCTGTGTCACTCCTCATCCACAGCGTGAGCCCCTAGAAGGGGGCTCAAGGGCTGGGCTCTCTTCTTCTTTCCACTATTCACTGAAGAGCAGAGGCAGATTTGGTCCCCTCTACAAATATTGAAAAAAATGCATTCACACACACACACACTCTTTTTCCCTTTATTTTTTTCCCCTTGCAATATGCACAGACACTTTGGGGGTGTATATTAGTTAAAAAAGAAGGATATTACACGTGAGTTTTCCTGCCATCCGTAAAAACAAGTGAGATCTACTCCTGTGGCCTCTTCTATTTTCCAGCTGTCAGGCTTCAAAGACAACCGGGGAAACACCTCTGTCACCTCAGCCTCAGGGATGCTTCACCCCAGACCTCTGTGATTCACGGCCCTGTGGAGAGCTGCTCTGACCTTCAGGTGGTGTCTTTATGTGATGCCAGTGGGGCAGGCACAAATCTCCGGAAGGTCTGCCTCCTGTGATTGTATACCTTGTGAGTGAATCACTTTGGGCAGCATGACACCGTACAAAGTTCATGTAGGATGGATGTAAATTTGGATCTGGAGGAGCACAGTATCCTGTGGTTACGGTCAGGGAAGCTGGTGTGCTTTAAGGCCTGGTTGCCCCTTTATTGGACAGCAAATTGTCAGCTGGGGGCCTTAGCAGCGGATCAGATCACAGGAAGAGGGTCTGTGGAGGCTCCACTGGACTGAACTGGCACAGGCATCCACATCCAAACTCAGGATGGCCTTTTGTACTGTAAGCTTTGCTTGGGTAGGAAATCAGTTACATGGAAATAGCACCCTCTAACCCAAGACGCCTTTGTGGAAGTTACGATGAACTCTAGAGAAACCAAAGAATTAGGAAGACGGGATGGGAGGCAACAGTTTAATTCTCTGATATGTAGTGACTTTAGAATTCTGGTTTGGGACAAAGACTCTCCAAAAGTACTCACCAAACCAAACACTGAAATCCATATTAGCCCCCCAGATTTGCTGCAGGATCCACATTTCCAGGTTTGTCTTTGATGCTGTAGGGTTGCTTGGGGATCCTGGAGCCTACAGAGCTGAGAGCCATTTACACTCCTGTGGATGAAAAGGAGCCACATGCTAAATATGACAAACTCATGGGAGGCCAGCATGGAAGGCTCCACAAACTCAGAGACTGAAAGTAACCACATAGGATGGTCTGAACACAAAAATTCCTAATTAAAACCAGGTCATGGCCAGTAATCACATCCTTGGCTTGTAGCTTCCTTAACAAAGATCAATCTTTACCCTAAGTGAGCCTATTGTTTTTCTGCATCTAAGATAACATACTCTTGGAATGTCAGAACCTATTTCTGAACCTCTCAGGGCATAACCCACTGCACCAGAGACCACAGAATCCCTCATTGTTATCTTGTTTCCCCAATACCGTCTCTAGGTGTTGTAAAATGTTAATTATTAACTATCTGGTACCCACCAATGTAAAAGAAGTACGTGTCGCTCCATTTTACTTTTTATCCAATCCCAGAGATTTCCCCGCTTTGCCTCCTCCTACTTCCTTAATCTACCACCAATGGATTTCATGTAACCCTCTTATGTCTCCTCCTTTGTGTAATGTATAAAATAAGCTGCAAAACTTCCATTCTCCAGAGCATTTTCTTAATCCATTGAGGTTTTGCTTCCTGGTAATTGTCAGTTTGGCTCAAAGAAACTCATTACAGTTATCTACAGGTTTGGATGTTTCTTACATCGACACACCTAAGCCCCAGACCACATGAGCCCTGACAGACTGATGCATGGCAGCTACTAGGTTGCCCCAAAGATGTTACAAATCATTGTTCTTCAAAAAAAGGTGGATGTGGGGCTTGGAAGGTGAGGGGGACAGTAAAGGTGGGCCAGATGTTGGAGGAAGGGAGTGTCATCCTTAATAGAGGCAGCTTTGGAACAGGGTGTGGCCACACAGGAAGCTGAGTGCCACTGCGGGCCAAGAACTCTCCTTTGGTGAAGACCTGGAACACTAACGTGCCTGTGGCTCCTTCAATCCCAAGAAAGGAAGTGGAGAGGAGAGGAGGCTAAGTGCTTTAAGGAGGGATTTATGATGGAGAAAGGTTTCCACGCAAACTGAGCCTGCAGTAGAGGGGGCGTCACGGTGCAGAGATTAGGAGAGCAGGTTCTGGCACCAGGCAGCCTGCACTCAGTTCCTGGTTCCTCCCACTTATTAGAGTGTGACCTTGGGCACGTCATTTAGCCACCTTGTTCTCTCAACTATGATAGGGATAACAGCCTGACTACATGTAAACTGTTTAGAACAGAAGATGGCATGTCAGGGGTTAATTTAGGAGTAGTTGTCATTGTCTGAGCACCTGTAGGAAGAGAAAAGGAGATGGAAGTCCCTCTCTTCCTCCAGAGGGCTACCTTAAGCTCCTTGAACCCAGAAACTCTATTGGTGGACACCGATGGCCGGGCACATAGAAATCAATGCAGAATCAATACTTCCTAGGATTCCTCTCTTTTATTGAGGCAATATGGGGTGGTGGAAAGACCTCTGGGTAGGGAGTCAAGGGGCCTGGGTTTCCCTCTCAGCCCTGTCACAGGAGTCATAGGCCATCTACCCAATCTTCCTGCCTTTCATTTATTTATAGGTGCCGACAGCAGCTGGATGGGGCCTTGCAGTTAATCTAGTCTATATTCATAATATTGACAACAGCAGTGACAACTGCTACTATCAGTATTTATTGAGAGCTTCCTGTATCAGACATTGTTCTTAGTGCTTTATATGAATTAACTTCTGATATGAGCTAGTTACTACTTTTTATACCCATTTGAGAGATGGGAAAAATGAGGAAGAGAGTTTAAATGACATATTTTATATACATTATCTCATTATCAAATGAATATACAGGAGGGCTGGCTGAGTGGTGCAGTGGTTAAGAGCTGGCTTGGGAAACCAGTGGCTCTGGTTCGGGTCCCACATATGAGGGCCAGTGACACTGCTCTCAAAAAAAAAAAAAAAGATGAACTTTCAATAAATATACAGGAAGGAGGTATTATTTCTATTTACAGATGAGAAACTCAGAGAAGTTTAACATTCCATCTGCCCCACCCCCCCCAAACGAGAGCAGACTTAAATTCACATCGTTAGAAAGTCTCTTTTATATGAGCAGTCTTTCTCAATGATTTTATTTTGTATTGAGGAATAACTTACATTCAGTAATGTGCATTAGTCTTAAGTGTACAGCTCAGTGGATTTTTACTTATGTATACACCAGTGTAACCACCAATTCATCAAGATTCAGAACGTTTTCTTCACTCCAGAAGCTTCCTCTGTGCCCTCTCCAAGTTAATATCCCCCAACTCCAAGATAATCATTAGGCTAACTTCTATCACCATTGATTAGTTCAGTCTGTTTTTGAACTTCTTAAATGGAATTATACTGAATGCGCTCTCTTGTGTCTGGTTCCTTTCACTCAACATTATAATTTTGAGATTTTAACCATGTATCAATAGTTTGTTCTTTTCTATTGCTGTGTAGTATCTTCCACTGCATGATTTATCCACATTCACCTACCCAATCTGTTGATCAATATTTGGATTGTTTCCAGTTTGGGGCTATTATGAATAAAGTTGCTTGCTATGAATATTCATGTCCAAGTCTTTTTGTAGGCATATGCATCAATTTCTCTTGGATATATACCTAAGAGTAGAATTGCTGGGACATAGGGGAGTAGGCATATGCTTAACTTTACTGCCAATTTTCCAAAGTGGTGGAATAAATTTACACTCACCAGCAATGAATGACCTTTTACTTTGCTCCACATCCAACACTGGCATTCTCAGTCCTTTTGCTGTTGGCTGTTCAGTGCTATACCACTGTGATTTTAATTTGTACTTCCGTGATGAGTAGTTTTGAGTATCTTTTCCTGTGTTTATTGGCCATCTGGATATCCTCTTCTGTGAAGGGTCTGTTCAGGTCTTTTGCCCATTTTTATTTTATTTTATTTTATTATTTTTTTTTTTTTTAGATTTTTTTTTTTTTAATTGGGGTGCTGGGGAAGGGAACAGCGTTGAGGAATTGAGGAAGGGGAACAGACAAGTTGCTGTCCTTTTGTTCCTCAGTCTAGCTGTGGAGGATGACACTTCACTGGTCCATGTTGGTATTGCGATCATTGCTCTCTTACTGGCTGAGGCAGATAGGTCGCTGGCCATCGGTCAGCTGCTCACGGCGGTTCAGGGCAGCTCATGCCAGCTACCGGCCACTCACGGTTGCTCATGGCAGCCCACTGCAGCCCCACTGCAGTCTATGCCATTGCTGGCAACTCATGGCAGCCCAACTCCAGGTCGAGCAGTTGTTCACCATCTTAGCTGTAGTGGGAGCAGCGTCACCGGCCCATGTGGGATCCGAACCAGGGCCCTGCTGCTCAGAGCTCGCTCTCCCAAGCCAACTCTTAACCAAAGAGCCACTCGGCCGGCCCCTTTTGCCCATTTTTATTTATTTATTTATTTATTTATTTATTTATTTATTTATTTATTTATTTTTTAAAGGTTTTATTGGAGAATTGGGGGAGGGGAACAGCGTTGGGGAATCGGGGAAGGGGAACAGACAAGTTGCCATCCCTTTGTTCTTCAGTCTAGTTGCAGAGGATGTTGCTTCACTGGCCCATGTTGGTATCGTCATTGCGCTCTTCCTGGATGAGGCAGATTGGTCGCCGGCCTCTGGATGGTTGCTCACCGCAGCTATTGGCAGCTCACACTGCCGGCTGCTCACGCTGGCTGCCGGCCACTCACTGTAGCCTATGGCAGCCCACTGCAGCAGGGGCTGCAGCCTACACCATTGCCGGGGCTCACACAGCCCAGCTCTAGGTGGAGCTGTTGTTAGCTGTAGAGGGCAGTGTCACTGGTCCTCATGTGGGATCCGAATCGGGGCCGCTGGCATCCCAAAACCAGCTCTTAACCAATGCGCCACTCGGCCGGCCCCCTTTTGCCCATTTTTAAATGAATTGTCTTTTTCTTATAGATTTGTAGTTCTTTATATATTGGGTTGTCGGAAAAGTCATGACATGTTTTTCCTATGTGTTTCATTGCAAAAATGCGTCACGACTTTTCCGACAACCCAATATTCTGGCTATGAGTACTTTGTAAGAAATACGTATTACAAATACCTTCTCCAAGTCTGTGACTTGCCTATTCACTTGATTAAAGGTATTTTTGATGAACATAAGTTCTTATTTTTAATAAGTGTCCATTTGTTATGCTTTAATAGTTGAAATCTTTTAAAGAAATCTCTGTGTATTCCAAGGTCATGAAGATATTCTATTCAATTTTCCTTTAAAGGCCTATTGTTTTATCTTCCATACTGAGGAATATGATCCACCCTTGAATTAATTTTTTTATATTGTGTAAGTGTGAAAGTTCATTTATTTTCTCATGGATTTGCAAATGATTTGGCATCATTATATTGAAAAGACCATTATTTTCATGTTAGATTGCATTGGTGCCTTTGCTGCAAATCAAATGACTGTATATGTATGGATCTGTTCCTGGAATCTCTATTCTGTTCCATTGGTCCATTATTTATCCTTTCCCCAAAACCCCTCTATTTTATAGTTTTATAGTTAGTCTTCAAATCTGGTAGTATAAATTCTCCAACTTTGTTATTCTTCGTCAACATGGTTTTGTCAGTTCTAAGTTCCATTTATTTCCTTATAAATTTAGAATTTTGTTGTCAATGTCCATAAAAGTTTCTGCTGGGATTTTGATTGGGATAGTCTTGATTCTATAGATCATGTAGAGGGCACTGACATCTTAATAGTATTAAGTTTTCTAATACATGAAAGTGGATTATCTCTCCTCGATTGTTTGAATAACAATAATTTGAATAAAACTTTAGTATTTTCAAATGGTTAAGAACAGGGTTACCATATGATCCAGTAATTCCATGCATAGGTATAGACCCAAGAGAGCTGAAAATATATGTCCACGCAAAAACTTGTACATAAATATTCATAGTAGCATTATTCATAATAGACAAAAATAGAAATAATTCAAATGTTCATCAACTCATGAATGGATAAATAAAATGTGGTATATCCATATAATGGGATATTATTTGGCAATAAAAAAAATTACCAATAAATTCTATAGTATGGATGACCCTTGAAAATACTATGCTAAGTGAAAGAAGCCAGCCACAAATGACCACATACAGTATGATAGCATTTAGACCAAATGTCCAGAATAGGCTAATCTATTGAGACAGAACATAGTTAGCAGTGGCCTTTGGCTGAGGGAATGGGAGAATGACGGCTAATCGGTGTGGAGTTTCTTTTGGGGTAATAAAAGTGTTCTAAAATTGATTGTGGTGATGGTTATACAACTCTGTGACTATACAGAAAGCTATTAAATTGTACACTTTATTTACCTTTCAATTACAGTTGACACACATGATTATATTAGTTTCAGGTGTACAACATAGTGATTAGACATTTCTATAACTTAGGAAGTGATCACCCCGATAAGTCTAGTACCCACCTGACACTATACATAGCAGTATTATTGACTATATTCCATATGCTGTACTTTACATCCCAGTGACTATTTTTATAACTGCCGATTTGCAAATTGTACACTTTAAATGAGGGAATTGTATGGTATGTGAACTATGCCTTAATAGAGGTTTTTTAAAAAAAAGTTTTTGAAGTTATTTTGTCCATAATCTATTGTTATGGGTTTAGATACATTCTAACACACATTATGTTTTGTTTTATTCTGAGATACTTGCAGTTAGGGCTTCAACACATGAATTTTTGACACTTGTGTTATCAAAAAGAAACAAAAAGTATGTATTTATAAATTTAGACTTCTGGGTCTTGCCCCAGGATCAGAAGCACCCAGGAATCTGCATGTAACTAAAATTTCAGATCCCGTTCTCTCATTTGCCCAAGTCAGCAGTGAGCTCGAGTCCACAAGGAGGCAGCCAGCCAGGGTTAAAACTGATAACTTGACCATCGGGGGCCAAAAACAAACTGCAGGAATTCCCCTGTGAGCCGGAGGTAGGGGCAACTTTGCCTGAGGGTTTTCAGTTAGAAGGAGACCAAATGGGGCGTGAAAGCTAGAGAGCCCTTCGGCTTCTGGAGAAAGCAGTTGCTAGAACACTCTTTACACGGCAGTGCCTCTCCATCCCACCCGGGTCCCATCCAAACCTCGCGGGGAGCATATTTGAGTCTGAAGGGTAAGGGGATGCACTTGAGAGGTACATTTATCAAAAGAGGGCATAAGACATGAGGTAGGGCGTCCCAGGGACAGGGCGCTGTAGGCCATTCCACGTGGGGAGACCCTCATTATGGAAAGGACAAGGTAGGGGGTAGGGTTAAAACTGATGGGAGTTTGCAATGTATTTTTTTTTTTTTAATATTTTATTGGTGAATTGGGAAAGGGGAACAGCGTTGGAGAACTGGGGAAGGAGAACAGACAAGTTGCTGTCCTTTTGTTCTTCAGTCTAGTTGTGGAGGACATTGCTTCACTGGCCTATATTGGTATCATCATTGCGCTCTTCTCGGGTGAGGCAGATCGGTTGCCAGCCTCTGGATGCTCACAGCAGCTCTTGGCAGCTCACGCTGGCTGCTATTCACACTGGCTGCCGGCCATTCACTGAAGCCTATGGCAGCCCACTGCATCAGGGGCTACAGCTATGCCGTCCCTGGGGACTCACAGCAGCCCAGCTCCAGGTGGAGTTGCTGTTCACCATCTTAGCTGTAGAGGGCAGTGTCACTGGCCCTCATATGTGGGATTCGAACCAGGGCTGCTGGTGTCCCAAGCCAGCTCTTAACCAACGCGCCACTCAGCCGGCTCTGCAATGTATTTTTTGACCAGTTTCAGCTATAAAACCAGGAGCTTGCCCTGAAAAACAGTCCCTTGTACCCTATAAGTCTGTCATCTTCTGGGACTCTGCCGGAGGTCCAGTTCATCAAATCTGACAGGGCAGCACCTTTTTGAAGTGCTGGTGCTGAAGTCCAGGATGAAGCTCTGCCTTGTAGCCTCACATCAAATGAAAGAAGAGATACAAGCTGGGTATCTCACCCTGGTACAATGGGAATCTGCCTAGCCTGCTCCCCAAATCTCAGGTCTAACTTCATGACTACTCCCAGAGGTTGACCACAGGTCGCTCGTAGCAGGGACTTGCTTTCCCAGGGGTTAAGTTGGGTCAAGGCTGCCCGTCCTGGCATGGTTAGCTTCTCTAAAAACTGAAGGCCCCGTGGCTGAGACTACCCCTTGCCCTGCCTGGAGGGGAGCACCCACAGCTGTGCCCTGGGGTGCTCTGGTCACCAGCCCCTTTGGTGTCCCTCCTCAGCAGCAGGGCCAGACCAGGGCTTCCCAGATCAGAGTTGAGGCTGGGCCCCTGGCACTGAGGCAAGTGGGCCATAAAAGGAATCCAAAGAAGAGGGCCAGGCAGTTGTTTTGGTGCCACACATTTCTAGAGGGAGGAAGGTGAGAGGAGAAAAAGGCATACATCCTCAGTGACAAATTCCTGGGCCTTCAGCAAGCCTGGAGAGGGGCCCAGGAGCCTGCATTTTAAAAGATTCTCTTATGTTCTGTACAGTCAGGTTTGGGAACTGTGGTTTTAGGTTACCCTGGTAGGAGTTTGTTCAGAAGTGTGGGAAGGGTCAGAGGGCAGTGTGAGAAAATGGGCTTTGCTTTAGGTGTTGGGAGCCTCCCACCCTTCGTGGACTCAGGGGCAAGGGCTTGGCTCACCCCATGACCTAGAAACCCAAACCCAGCCCCCTCCTCCAGGGGGAGTCTGGGGCATTCAGACTTAGAGTGGATCCGACTGTAAGTGTGCCAGGTAGAGCAGCCCAGGGCTGAGCCCCAGGTGGAAGGCCAGGGGGAGCCTCCCAACCCAAGGCTGCAGTCAATTTTCTGATGGCGAAATTCTCGCACATTTGCAGAAGGCAGCTATCATTTCAAGCACTGTCTGTTTTCTATTTTAGACACAGGTCCACAGGCTCTTGAACTTGAGTGGACATGTATCCACATGCCATCAGCCACACCCTCTCCTGACACATCTGAAACTGGGTGTGCCTGTAACTCCAACGAAGGGCCCGGCCCTGCAGGTTCTACAACAACAAGGGAACCTTCTTCTAAGTCTGGCTTTCTGGATTTACTAGGCAGTGTCAGCAGACATGGGTGCGTTAATTGTAGACAAGAGCAATCCTAACACTTGCAGTAAAGAGGCGACAGACTTTCCACCCAGCCAAATGTTTCAGAAACTTTTCTATTACAGCACCAAATCCAGTGCTATGGTTCCAATCAAATCAGGAAATAAAAAATGTCTATAATTTATTTGGGTCCCTAAGACTCAGAATTCCTGGCCAAAAATGTGCCCTTTGATTTTTATCCCTTTAATCAGAAGTATTCTATAAATGCGTTTCCATTTTAACAAACAATGCCTTATATTGGCATAAAACTCTTCATTGAAGAAACTTAGAACGTATATTAGGATACCAACTGTTGGGTTGAATTTAGTGTAATATCCGAGTGCCTAATGTGTGCCAAGTTTCTACCCTCAGTAAACAGAGGCAAGGAGGAAAACTCAAGGAGCTGTGGGCAGTGAATGCCACAGAGAGACTAGAAGCCAAGTGCGGGGAGTTCTTAGGAGGGAGCCGTCACTTATGACAGAGATCAAGAAGGCTTCATGAGGAAAGAGATGTTTGAGTTGGACCTCAAAGGATGGATAGGTTGTTACGAAGAGGAGGGAGGGCAAATTAACATTCCAGACCAGGGGAAAAGGCGGGAGCACTGCAGAGCATCCTCAAGGAGTTGTAGCCAATTCAGTGTGGTCAGGATTTAGGGCAGGGGTGATGGTAGAAGTGAGGGGAGAGAAGAGGCTAGAAAAACAGTGGATCTGGACAACAAGGACCTAAACTACCTTGAGTTAGCACACCTGACCAGATAGCGTACTGCAAGGGTTTGAGAAATCTCATGGAAATGCGCTCAGGAATTGTAGTTGGGCCTCCAGATACAGGGGTGTGGACAGCAGAGGTTCTGAGCTATAACTCTCTCTCTGGTGGCCCATGATCTCAAACCATGGCTTCCCTCTGCAGATTGTGTCCTGTTTCCCTACAGGGCCAACTCACACTGTAGGCCAAGAGCCTATCACAATAATCTCTTGATTCTTTTGTTTTGTTTTGTTTTGTTTTTATTTTTTTTGAGGGCAGTGTTACTGGCCCTTATATGTGGGACCGAACCGGGGCCGCTGGCTTCCCAGGCCAGCACTTAACCATTGTGCCATTCGGCCAGCCCATCTCTTGATTCTTGATTCCAGCTGAAGGGAGACAATTCTATTAGCTAGTGGCCAATCAATGGATTGCTTCCTCCAGGTCAGACATTTGCCCCTGGGATCGTCAGCTGTTGTGGTGGCGGGGAGAGTCACATGGTAAAATTATGGCCTTCAATAGAGAGTGTGGGGTGTGTGCGGGAATTTAAAGAAAGGGGTGTGGGCTGGGCAGGCCCTCCAATCATGTCTTCTTCCACTAGTGGGAGTCAGTGGGAACCGTCACATTTTTTGAAGAGGAAAACAACACAATCAAAGCTGTGATTTTTTTTCAGTTACTCTCCAGCATGTGAAGGATAGACTGAAGATGAAGGGGAAGTTGCCTATATGGATCAAATGTCTACCATGTACCAAGCACTGTGCTAAATGATGTGTGACTATTACTTTATTTAGTTTTCACAAGAGCCCATTTTACTTATGAGGAAACCAAGGCAAAGAGGCTTGGAGATATGAAGTAACTTAGCCAAAGTCACACAGTTAGTAAGTGGTAGATTTGAATATAATCCCAGTTAGTAATTGGGATTTGAATATAAAATTGGTCCACACTTGAAATCCATGCTTTTCCACCACACCATGCAGGAAATCAGCCAGGACAGCCTTTTGTGGGTTTCCCCAGGTGCCTCATGTGCTATGAGTCTACATCGACTCTGTCGTCTCCTGCCTATTTTCAGTGCCTCCTCCTCGGTCTTCCATCTCTGTTAATGCTGTCACCATCTACCCAGCCTTCCAAACCCAAATCTCTCTAAATCTCAGTTTCCTTTGCTGTGAGAAAGAGATAGTAACAGTATGTCCCAAAGGTTGTTCTGAGACTTAAATGAGATGATTCTCATGAAGTGTTCAGGACTGAGTCTAGAGCTTGGCACATAGTATATGCAGACCTGACTGACAGACTGATGGCTACATGCGGGAGACAGCAGGAATATGACTTGGAGTTTTATTTGTCTAATATAGGAGTTGGCAAGCTTTTTCTGTAAAAGGCCAGATAGTAAATATTTTCAGCTTTGTGGGTCATACAGTCTCTGTCGTAACTACTCAACGTTGCCATTGTAGGGAAAAACCAGCAACAGAAAAGTTATAAGTGAATGGGCACAGCTGTGTTCCAAGAAAGCTTTTATATACAAAAAAAGTGGGGGCCGATTTGTCCCTTGGCCTGCAGTTTGCTGTCTCTTGGTCTTTGTCCTTTCGCAGTCCATGAGGGTGGGGCCATGACTGCTTAGCTCATAGATTTTTCTCTAGGATCTATCACGATGCCTGGCACATAGTAGGTACTCTATAGACACTTGTGAAAGGGATATTTAAATAAAAAAAGCAAGCAAGTAAGAACAAAGGAATAGCTGAGAAGGGGCAGAGCTTTGGGGATCACCCAGGTATCAGTTGCTAGGTTCAGTGGAGGAAATTGAAACCACCACATGAGGGTTTTTGAGCAAAAGGGCATTTAATATGGGGAATTACAATCCTGTTGGAAGGGCTGGAAGAGAGGGCTGTTTGCTGGACCTTGGGAATGACTCTCAGAATGTGGCAGAGCTGATGTGCCAGGAGAGCTGCCACCTCTGCCACAATCAGGAAGGTGGAAGCCGAGAAGCTGCCCCTGGAACTGTTGACCTCAAGAACCCCATAGCTCCAATACAATGGTCAGAGGGTGGCCAGAAGGTCAGGAACAGTGCACCACTGCTGCCGCCACCACATCTGCCGGCATGATAGGATGTGGAGCCTAGCCACTGCCATCTCTGCAAATGACTCTCGACACCCAGGGAGCTGGAGACTGGACATCAGTGTCTCCAAGCCCTTGTTTTCCAGCATTAAATAGCTGAAAGCTGCAGGAAATTGGCTTCTGTCCTACTTCTGCCTTCCTAACTTTGTGCAAGACTCTCTAATTGGTACAGCCTAATTGACACTCATAATCGTAATGTATTTTTTTAGCTTCTTCAACTCTGCAGCATCGGGAGGCATCCAAGAGAGACGTGGGAATAGAGTCACACCACATTCAGCCCACCTGTACCCTCTGGTGATCTGTTGCTGCAAAACAAATCATCCCAAATGTTAGTGGCTGAAAACCACAGTCATTTATTTTGCTCAGAAGTTTGAGAATTTGGGCAGGTCTTGGTGGGAACAACTTGTCTCTCCTCCACGGGAGTCACCTGGGGCAGTTCAACTGGTGGCTTCACATGGGCTCCACCATGTGAGCAAGCCCACGGGCCACCTGGGAGCCCAAGTCGAGAAAAGCCAAAGCTGTCACCAATATCACCAAGTTGAGCTCCAGCTAAGCTCCTCGGCAGAGCCAGCCACGGGCATGAGCCATTGTGAAAGCGGATCCACCAGCCACAGGTGAGCTCCCCAGCGGGTGCTGTGTGGAGCAGAGATGTCCCTCATGGGCTCTGCCCAAATCGGAGACTTGTGAGAAATAAATGACCATTTCTGTATTTGCCACTAAGTTTTGAGATGGTTTGTTTTGCAGCAAGAGATCACCAGGTTATACTGAATGTGAAGGAGGGAGGGGGCTAGATGAGACAATCAAATAAGAAATGAAGAAACCAATCCCAGGGAGGGGTAATGGTTGACCAAAATATAAGCCAATTCCATACCCCCGCCCCAACATTCAGACTAAGTAGCTTTCTAACTTTGATGCTTCATGAAAATCTACCCAGTGTGGTTTGGGCTATATCTTCCCAGCCAGAAGGCCAAAATCTTGGGCTGAATAAAGAGCTCTTTACTCTTATAAGTACTGTAGCCTGCGGGCTCTTTGTCTCTTCCAGAAACTGCCCCTCAGCAATTTGTGATCACGGCTGAAAGATTCCAATTTTGAAATTGCAAATTGTCATGAAAAGGCGAGACTGACCTATTATGGCTCTGATTTTTACACAGGCTTCCAGGATAGCTCAAGTGATTTCCAACTACAGGAATGCCACATACAGTTGTGCTGTTGTGCACTGCACAGTTCTAGTGGGGCACCGTCCATAGCATCTTTTGGCATATTTATTATGATAGCTTTCTAGCAGATGGCAGCAAAGTGTCTTGAGGTAGGGTAGTTTTGTCCTATTTGCAAAAAGGCAATTTATAGCTAGTGGCAGGAGACATATGGACAAAACCAGTGTCCGATAAATCTCAGGCTAGTGCAGGGGTTGGTGGGAGAGAAGGAAAGAGGAGAGATGAATATTAGGATTGCGGAAAGCTCATTTGCCCAATCAAAGTGATCACCCATGAGGTAAGAAGTGTTGAGATTTGGGGGTTGAAGTTTCAGCCTCTTGGGGCCCACAAGGTATAGAGGAGACAGGATTAGGACAACAAGGAGAAGCAGACACAATTAGCCCCAGATTTGCCCTAAAAGGTCAAAAATCTAAGCACTGACTTCAGTAAGTAAATAATGGCACTTTGTGGAGAGATGGGGATGAAGAGAATGAGTGAATATCTAAATAAATATTCTGTGGTCCTAGTGGGGATGGATGAAGAGCAGGGGTGAGGAGAATGGGAGGAGGAGGAGAGGAAGGCAAATGCATAATGATTGACATGTGATTGACACAGGAGCGCATGGTTGAAGTAAAAGGTCTCTGGTACACCTATGGAATTACACCCCACTTCTGATCACTCTGGTTCTGAAAACCTACATTAGTCATGAACAAATATCACAATTCATAGCAATAGCACCGCTCCTGAATGTCATGATGGCTTTTTATTTTGGATACTATAGATTGTAAAATCTTTACAGTTGGATCAGTGTTCTCTATTTTGCATTTGATTCCGAAACAGAATCCCCAGCCAAGCACAGCTTTTTGTTTTATCTATGTATCTTCCAAGGTCTCCTTCGGCAGCAAGCATGTTGCTTTTGTTCTTGGCTTGTTGTTTTAAGTACAACTTTGCTCCATTTCCATTTTCCCTACAATTCAAAATCAACTATGCATTTGAATTAGAGCAGAGAAATACTGAGTGGAATGAAGCATTGCTTTCCCCACTCAAACAGGGAGAGGTCATGGTTAGTGATAGCTCTGACAGTGATTAATGCCTCACGCTTTCACTTAGAGACCTCCAGGAACCCATAAACAAATATTTTCCAAAATTGGAAGGTGAGAGGTAGGGGTAAAGTGGCTCACACAGGACTGTCTGATTGCAGCCTGATTCCTCTTCCCCTTCCCAATTATCTCACAAACTATGCTTTGGTGAACAGTTCTAGAGCTGTTCATATTTTCAATCAAACTAAAGTCCACTGAAGTAGGAAAATTATGCATTTTACATAAATTATTATTCTGTTTTTAACAGGGTTTTTCTATCACTTTGCTGTGCACAATGTAATATGGTTAATTTACCAGAAAGCATTGTTATTCATTCCCTAATTCTCTAGGCAACTGCTGCCACTTGCTCACCATTTCCTCTCTGCTCTCTGGGAATTGATAGGCCTTCCAGCTCCATTTAAGGTGGTTTGGAGTGATCTCTAGAGACTCCGCCTTCCTCCTGGTATGTTCCAGGGCTCATCCCTTGGGAGGAGTCTAAAAATGAAAGAATTCACATACCTGGATTTAGTTTATAAGTGGCTTTAAATGGATCCTTTTGTAAACACACCTCAAAACCAAAAAGATTAAAATCTCTTGCTAGTTAGTAATATTTCCCCATAGTATTATATGTACGCTTTTCATTAAAAACACTATCTGATCATACCCATTTCCTTCTCTCTTGCTTCCAATTAGCTACTCATTGATTATTACAAAGCAAGCACTTGATAATTAACCAAAGGGAAAAAAATCCCAAACAAAACAACCAGAATGCCTTGCAACTACTAGTAAATACCTTTTTTCATGAGTTTACATATTGCATGATGATTGAAGCAAATAACCTAGTAAATGGAAGGAGAGGAATTACAATGGGTTCATAAATGGGAGAAAAACCCCCTACTAATCATTGTTAACAGAGATAGTGAGGAGTTATTACAGGCTTCCTTCTCAGCAATTCTTTTATTCTTATACTCTATAAATATATTTCAAACTACATTCCAGCTGGGACTTTGGAGCCAACAACCCATCTAAAACCTTACTCTCTGCCCTTTTTCAGTATTGTCTACCTTCCATTTAGTATCCCACTAATCAGAAAAACGAAGTAACTATATGTGTGTGTATGTGTGTGTGTGTGTGTGTGTGTGTGTGTGTGTGTGTGTGTGTGTGAAGGAGGGGGAAAGATAGATAGATATTGATTTTCAGAGTTTTCTTGGTGTGATTTGGTTTGTCTTCATTTAGATGCATTTGCTGAGCACCTTCTATATTTAAAGCATGAACTAGCCCCTAATGGGGGTTGGATATTAGAAGGAAAAACATGCAAAGGCCAAAAACATTGGGTCTACCATTAAGCAGTACATAATCTACTTGTCCTTTAAGACTGAGTTTAGGCATAACCTCCTCCAGGAAGTCTCCCCTGCACTCCCCATTCTGGGCTGGATGGCACTCTTTTGCTACCACCTGTGCTTCCACCTCGCAGAAAGGTTATTGCAACCATCTCATACAGGTTTCTATCCTCACTGGACTGGGAATATTAATTGTCTCTTTGACTTTCTAGTGCTAAGCCCAGGGTCTAGTTCCATAACAAGCATTCAACAAATGTTTGGAGAACAAATGAATGTCTTTATGTATATCCACAGTCATACCCACTGCAACCCCAGCGCCTTGAACAGCCTTGGCAAAGGACGCCTCTCATGCCAGCTGTGGCTTCTTCCTCCTTGTCCACTGTCTCCATCCTGTCTATTCCCACTTGCTGCCATCTTGGACAAGCAGGCTGACATGGCCAGACCTGCACTTCTAGGCAGCTCTGGATGGTTTTCCTCTTTCCACCATCACACCTTCTTGTTTTCTGTCCCATTCTCAGTCAGGAGGCTGTTCCTTGCTGGGTAAAAAAAGAGAATCAGATAAGAGAACCCAAACCATTGGGGGTTCATGTTACCTCTCCCAACTACAATATTTTCACATTAGCAGTACAACGTCTTCATGCTGTGCTTCTCTAGCAGGGTACAGGACACCCCTGGCCATGCAGAGATGTCCCCTCATGCAGGGACACTACAGGCTATAGGCCGGTTAGCAACGCACAACCTAAGGTCTGGGAAAATAATTTTCTATGAAGACAAAGATGAATACCTCAGGAATAGAGTATTACGTTTTCATAAAATTAGAAAGTTAGAATGAGACTTTGAAGGCCTCGGGTCCCAGAGGATCCAAGTTTATTCCCACTGGTGTTGGGATGAGTTCAGGGGAAAGGTTTGGGAAACATGGTGTTCACTTTAGGCTATAAACCGGGTCTTCAAATCATGTGTTAAAGACGGAGCGAGCACAAATTCACAGTAGTCAGGGCTCGTGCCTCGGGCAGCTCACAGCAAATCCAGGTGTTCTCAGCAGGTGTCTTAGGGACGTGTGTCATTTGCAGGTCAACCATTCACCCTACCAGACAGCATCTTCCATCTCGCCATCAATCCATCTATCCGGCATCTACCATCGGCTCACCAGTGCTCTAGCTGCAGGGAGAGCAAGTGAACAACTTAGGCAGCTAGCTCTCAAGAAGCTCACCATCTGGCAGGGAAAATGCACAAAAAGAAGAGCCATATTATTAAACAAATTATTAGGAGTCGTAAGTATTCTGGAAAGGAGCATAATGTTCTGGCTGCTGGGGGAGCCGTCATTTGTTACTGATCACATTCTCCTTCGAAGCGTCCCTGCCACACTGGAAAAGCACCTATTTTTATTTTCAGTCCTCAAAATTAATTTTTAGAATAAAGGCATATCCCCCTAGCACCCATGGGATTTTGAATATTTTGCATGTTTGGAAAGAGTGGGTACGATTTAGGAATTTATTATGGAAAATTTCTAGGAATATAGGTATACATCAATTATGAAGGTCCATTTGATATTTTAAAGATATTAAAGATATTAATTTTTCATTATTTTTTCTCTGTAATTTATATTTTTGAGAAATAAAATAAACATATTACTGGGATCTGCTTTAGTAAATCTGTACTCCACAATATCATTTTTTAGAATAAAAATTTGTTTGAACTTCCTTTCCCCTCAAATTCACTCCCTTCCTCCCCCCCACTCTGTCGTCATCTCCCTACCTCCCCCTTCTCTTCTCTCTTCTCCCTCCTTTCTTTTCTTCCTTCCAGCATATATTTGGACAGCCTAATTGAATCCCAATAGTATACTATACAAATATAGTGGTAAGATAAGACAATAAAAGTCATATAAGCCTGTTAAAATACCTTTCGGGAACAGATTGACCAAACACCATTTTATCCAAATACAGCTTGCTAGGAAATGTCTATTCTGTCAAGTGAGGTCCTCTTGTCCTGAGCCATGACAAAAGAAAAGATGACATCCCTCATGCAGTAGGCTTCAGCATGAATTCTCCTCTGTGTGCTGCTGAAAACCTTAACTTCTTTCAAGATTCATGAAAGAACCATTCCAATTAATATGGTATACATTTTTAAGGTCCCACAGAAAATTTCGGATAAAATTTTGCAGCTCCAGTGCTACTAGAAAAATCCTCTGGTGCCAAGATTTAGCCACAGGAGGATTCCTGTCTTTCTCAAGGCAGGTAAACAGCCTCTGGTGCTTGTCAGGAAATCTTCAGTAGTGTGGTTGTTTTTGAGAGATTATGAATACTCTGAACTTTTCTCATGGAGCTGCCTGGTTCCCCAGTCACCTTCCTTTGCCATGATCAAGGCAGAGCCAAATGCATCGTTTGCTTCGGTCTACACCCTGATGCCCTCTGGGAAGGCCCTGCAGTTACCTTGGGCTGCCTGAGCCCCCCCAGCCCAGCGGTGCACCCTGAATGCAGCGGCCTCAGAGGACGGTGTGAGGAGGCTGCAAGCTGCAGTGGGCATGCGTCAACAGAAACCATGTGGTCACACTGACAATGTCTGAGCTTTGTCAAGTTGTCTTCTCCAGTAGGTTTTTTATTTGACTTGAAGAAAGTAAAAAGAAACAGTTTATTAGGGAGTCTTCCTATGCAGCACAGCAATGACAGGTGCTGGCTCTCCCAAGGGAACAGAGCAAGTGTACTTATTCACTACTAGGTTACCAAGGACAAAAAGTATTTCACCCTCCCTTGCCGCTAAGGTACCAGACTTTTCTTTCTTAACAAGAGAACTGGTCAGAGAATTCGGCATCCTTACCCCAAACTGCTACAACTTGTAAGGGAGGGAGGCTTCTTGGGAGGTGTTGGCCCCCCGGGACGGGAGGCTTCATTTGCCTGGGCTGGTCTACCTCAAGAATAGCTCTTGACAGCACATTAACTTCTTGGAAGAAAAAACCCTGAAACATCGCTAATTTCTTCGTATTTATAGCTGCTCTTTTACTGTTATTCTGCAACCCTGCTCTTAAGTCTTTCAGCCCAGTTCCAGTGTGCCGCATTTTGGAAGAGTGCCCTCGAGTTAACCCAAGTCCTCTGTTTTGCCTCATAGGAGAGAATCCACCATGAACTCAATTGATGAATTAAAGGCTATAATTTGAAGAGATGGATTTTTTTTTCTTAAAGAGTCTGCTTAAAACAGGTTCTTATGATTTTTCAGAGTTCTTAGGAATGACCCAAGTCAAAAACATAAACAAAAATCCTCCAGAGAATATTTGCAAATTATCCAACCTAGTGGGATGTGAAGATTAAAAACAAAGTTATCTTTACAAACGTGTTACTATATTACTCAGTAATGTGATAATAACTATATGTAATAAGATCTTTGAAATTTTACCAATTTCAAATTGTACTGATGGTATTAATACCCAAAACAATTCCATAAAGACTTGGTTAACCAGAAAAATACCTTTGCTTCACCTTTTTTTTTTAAACCCTTTTTTAGGGAAACCCTTTTGAAATACAAAGGTTATTTCAGCAAGAAAACTGTCCTCCTCACATGATTCCACATGACACCAGTGATCTTAGAATCACAGGATCTTAGGTCTGAAGGAGCTTACAGCAAATCTTCTCCAGCCCTCTCATTTCTACAGACAGGCCTTGAAGATGAAAGATGCCAGGTAGCTGTTCAAGGTTACACAGCTGAGCTCGTGCAGTGCCAGGCCTGGACAGTGTGCCCGGCCTTCCCATGGCCCCTTCAACTACATCAGGTTGTTTCCCTCTTAGCAAGCTCATGGCAGAGGTGGAGGGGTACTGGGACATATTTATTCTGACTCCAGGGCAAGAAAGGTTCTCCTTGTAATTCTCTCATTCTCTTTGTAATTGTCTCTCCTACTAGGGGGACACAGAAAATTCCAGTTAGAGAAAATGTCTGATAAATTAAAATGTTAAGATATGCCTAGTCTTGCTTTAACCACCATCTGAATTAGCTAGACAACAGCCTAGCCTTTCGGGGAAAAAAAAAAAAAAGAAAAAACCACTCCAGGTGTGCTGAATATTTCTGTCATTTGGAAATCATTGCACGATGGTTAAATTTACCAGGTGACTCCTTACTACCTGGCGTGGAACAGATATGTCACTACTCGAGAGTACCTTCTATGATTTAAACAAATGAACAAAAAAATTCAAATGTAAAATGCTCTCTTTTTAATTACTAAATTAAGAAAGTTAAACAATTTAAAAATGTAAACTCACAAATAATTCATAACAAAAAAAGGAATTAAAACTTCAGAGTTTGCTACTCAGTATTAAAAACTCAATAGAAATAGGCTTTTTGATTTTGTGGTTGTTAAACATGTAATTCAAGATTGGTACAAACAGCAACTAAAAATGTAATACTTTTTTTTTTTTTCTTTTGTGCATCCCCATGAATTGTAAAGTAGTGCATAGTTATTCCACCGGAGAACTCTCGGACATATAGAAAGTCATTTCATTAGCAGTACAGGACATTTAAAACACTTATTTTTACAATGGGAAATGTACAACCCCCACCCTCATCTTCCCCGTAAGTTTTAGTTCCATGAGAAAGTTTAGCAGGTTGCCATGACTACGATGCTATGGGTTTTAGACCATTTAAATGTGGTTACAAGATTTGTTAAATAAAAAGGTTTGAAACATTTCAGCATTCATATTTTTATACAAGAAGTTTGTGTGGTATCTTCCAGTTCCCCTGGTGGTATCAGCCGTTTGCTTGCTTAAATACGCTCACTTTTAAGTTTCCAGAACAAATCACAGTAAGTCGAAACAAACACTGAAACAGAACTTGTGAATTCATCTCGGGGGCTGCTGAAAAAAGCCAAAGTAACAGCCATCTACAGGAACAGTCAGGAACCAAAGGAATGCAATCCAAATTTAAAACAAAAACAAAACAAAACAAAAAATCATGCTTTGCAAAAGCCAAAAATGAGGCCACTGGTTTTTCAGAACAACACCAGTGCTTTTATGTTGATTCTGCAGTAAAATCCTCACTCTGGGTCCCGAAGCTTTGCGGCCCAGGCTGGCCAGTCTCCACGTTAGCACCCACATGGTGTATGTACAGGGACATATATATTATATGTATTCATATTTATAAAAAAGAAAAAAAAACCAAACACCTGTCCTGATTGGTTTTTGTTAAAACATGAAAAAAAATTTTATTGTTTTAGACAAAGAGGCCACTTTTGGAAAATAATACTTTTTTTTTTTTTTTTTTTTTTTTTTTTTAGTTGAATCAGGTGAAGACAGAGTTAAAATCACATAGGATTTGCATTTTAAAAAAAGGAAAGCACTAGGATTGTTGGCACTGGAGTAACTATTTACACTGAACAGAGGTTTGGCCTTTTACATAACATCGATACAATGCGTTTTCCAGTCTGAGAAATAACAAGGTTCTGTCTCATATGCTTCACAGAGGAGGTTTGGATTTGGGGACAAGTGTCATTAATGAGGGCCATGGAAGTTCGTCAGCTTCAGAGTCACATGCAATCTGATCCTGGACAGTTCTCGCTGCTGCAGGGCAGCTGGCTACAGAATTGAAAGCTAATGGGGAGGGTGGGAGGCCTCTCGGAGCGTGGCCTCTCTCTGCTGACCCGGTCTCACAGGTTTTCACCAGGCTGATATTGGGGCTCGGTGGCCGTGAAGTAATCTTCCAGGAAGCCCTGCAAATACTCGAAAGTGGGCCGTTCCTCGGGGTCCTTTTTCCAGCAGTGGATCATGAGCTCGTGCAGAGAGATGGGGCAGTCCTGCGGGCAGGGCATCCGGTAGCCACGCTCCACCTGTTCTAGCACCTCCCGGTTGTTCATGCCTGCGGAGACAGGGGCGGTGAGCGTGGCCCTGGCACGGCCCTGGCTCCTACTCTGCGCCTGCGCGTGCTGAAGCCATGCCAAGGGCCCCACTTCACCCAGGGACGAACTCTGCCTTTAATGGGACCGCACGTCACTCAGACATAAAAGAGGAATGCACTACTGATACACACAAAAGCCCAGATGATGAATCTCAACAGCGTTATAAGTGAAAGAAGCCAGACACAAAAGGTACCGTACTGTATGATTTCATTTATGTGAAGTTCTAGAAAAGGCAAAACTACAGTGATAGAAAGCAGATCGGTGGTTGGGGGAGGTGGGGAAGGGAGGCCTGCAGAGGGCCCGCAGGGTGCATGGAGGGGCGATGGAAACGTTCTCTATCGGGTCAGCAGATGAGTCCTGCAAAGGCCAGACAGTCCTGTTTTAGGCTTCACAGGCTGCCTACGGTCTCTCAGCCATATTCTTTTTTTTTTTTTTTTCCTACCCCTTTGAAAATATACAAAACAAAAACGGGGGGCGCTGCATTTGGTCCACGGCAGAAGTCTGTCCTATATCCTGTGGTGGTGTACGATTTATGTTGGTTAAAAATCATAGTTGTCTTACAATTGTTGAATTCTATTATATGTAAATTACACTTTAATTAAGAGGGTAAAGAAATACGAATGAAACAGACAAAATCCATGGAATAAAAAATACATTGTTTTGTTAAAAGCGTCTATAAGTTCCATGTATGAACGTCATAAATTAGCCTTCCTCCTTCCTGCCTGGGCAAGTTCTTGGTGGCCCACCATCCGAGATCTGCCATGCTGCCACCATGTCTGGGCACCAGTTAGCCCAGTGACCCTGAGGTGCCCTGAGGTTTGGTGACTTCGATGAGGAGACAGGATGTCTCCAGGGCCTGTGTTTTACTGATGACCTTGGACAGGCCATCTATCATTTGAAACCTCTGTGACCCTCGGGGTGAGCTGCCTCATGTTGAAACATCAGGCTACAAGGCACTCACGGGAGACAGACATGTTGAGAGGCTGCTAACTCTTTGGAGAACACAGCCTCCCCACATGTTGGCCTTCTCAGCAGAACAGGAAATACCACATTTGGGGTGAGGAGGCTGTCCTGACCTCTTTCCCAATCACAGCCAGGCACTATTCTTTAGTTTTCCTTCCCTTTTGTGCCACATCACGTTCTGCCATCGCCTGCCAAGCCCTTGTATGTGTTAGTTGCTCCTTGGCCCTGCGCCTGTAATCTGTAATCCTCTCCAACGTCTGACCCTGTTAGTTTATAAAAGCAAGAACCTAATTTTAAGCCATAACCCTAGACTTCTTCCCCTATCTCTCAGCCAGCAGGACACAGCACATGCAGGTAACAGCTCCCTGTATCTATGGAGGAGCTGGCAGCCCTCAGCTAGAGGCCTGTGCGCCTATCCAGAGGAGCTGGGCCCGGAGCCCGACCCTGGCCCCCTGTGTAGGGAACACCTGGCTTTGGGATCTGTTGCCAATTTCTTTGCCTTGTTGTTACTTTTGGGTTTACCCTGGCTCCTGTGGCTGTCAACCACAGCCCTGTCAGTCACACACTTGTCCAAATCCTTTTAGGATGCTTTCTTTTTCTCTGCCACTATTTCTTGAGGTGATAAAATCCATATATTATTCCTGCTCTGTTGAAATAGGCCTTTGCATTACTTGTTCTAACAACCTACTCACATTTTGGGGTGACCCTTATTTCAGTAAGAGAGGTTTGGTGAACGAGACTCGGTAGCCTGCCTCCACATCATGCCTGACTTTCCAGGTGTCCTCTTTAGTTGGATGTTTGGCCAGCTCTGTGGCTAATGAGCTTAATTTGCTCCAACTGCTGAAAGCTCATTTGAAAATGCAGGATACGGTGAGGAGCTGGAAGCCAGGGGAGGAACCCGGAGCTGCCAGGAGATGTCCTGCAGTACTCTGGGCAAACAGGGTGAAGGACAGGGGCCAGAATCCCCTTAGCCACCGTTCACACATCCAACAAGCTCTGGGACCCAAAAGTCCTGGCAATTCTCTTGGCAGCAAAACTGATCTGAACTCACCTCATTTGGCCATGAAACCTGACGTGGTGTGAGGCAATTTACTGTTTTTATTTATTCAGACATATTTTTTCAGAAAGAAGAATGTATGTGAAGACTGAGTGCTGCCCCAGACTCTCCCACGGTGTTATATAATATGTATGGTCTATGCATTGTAGAGACCTTCTTAAAAAAAAAAAAAACTCTGATTCTGGAAGCACATCTGATCCCAAGGGTGTTCGCTGGAAAGCCTTGGCACGAGTGACAGTGGCCATCACACTCCAGCCAGCTCAGAAAGGTGAGGAAAAGAGTGTAATCACACACCAGGACTGGCACCCTCCAAAAGCGCTTGCTTTGTATTCCAGTACAGTCCTGGGTTTCATAATATCTCCGAAGCCACCAGGCCTAACCCTGCAGCAATCCCTTGTCCTTGCCGGGAGCCTGTAGGCAAGACAAGCGGAAGGTCTGAACCTCAGAAGGTCTGATAGGTCCTTTTGGAGATAGTTACAACTTCCCCGCCCCACCACCTCCACCACCAAAACACCTTCTAATGCTTTATTCTGGCACTGAGATGGTCCAAAATGGCACCATAGAGTTTAATTAACCATTCTTCTATTGCTCTGTGGAGCTTAAGTCAGGAAATGTGTCATTTAAAACATGTAAAAAAAACTACTCAAATGGAAAGATTTCATTTTTTTTTTTTTAAAACTCTAAATTCAGTCTCCACCGATGGAAAGTTTAATTGACTACATGGGTCAAGCCTGTCTTTCCAGTGCTCTGCCTGGCCTAGGACACAGCAGCTTGACGCTCACCATGTATAATGGCTTCTTCCCAGGCAGTCACAGCCAGGGACAGGGCTGGGACTCGGCCCACGCAGGACGCTGGGAGCTCCACCTTCCCTTTCCCATGCCTTCCCTCCACAGGCCTCTGCAAGCCTCCCTGTGGGGAGCGTAGGTAATCAATTCCATCTAACGGGTCAAATAGAAACATACCAACGACAGCTTTGCTAAATGGGGTAGAAGACCGTGCAACTAGCTGACAATGACCATCTGAACGGGACTAGCTCATTTTCAACCATCCCTGAGCCTACACATGCTGGCCTGCTGACCTGGGACCTTCACAATGGACCTGTGCAGCAAGGCTGACGCTAGTTTTTACTGTACAACATCCAAATTAAGTGGACTGTGTTCAAATTTTAAAAACAGTATGAGAATACAACTACAAGAACTTTTATTTTTTTTATTTTTTTTTTTTGAGGGCAGTGTCACTGGCCCTCATATTTGGGACTGAACTGGGGCCGCTGGCTTCCCAAGCCAGTGCTTAACCATCGCGCCACTCGGCCGGCCCTACAAGAACTTTTTAAAAATATCTGTAGTTCAAGAATTCCTTTTTTAGCCGAAATGGATTTTACTCTGTATACTACTGTAAGGTTGAGGCTATTTCATTTTTTTCTTTTTAGAAGGTTTCATAGTTTTGTTCCAAAGAAAGGATTAGCCACTTTCCCTAAAACACTGGCTTTACCTAGAACTGGGAGTTGAAGGGCTGGGATTGGGAAGGGAATACGTAGGAGCTTAAGTGCCAAGGCGGTCAGAAGAGCCTTGAGCATACAAGGATACCAGGAGCGAAGAATGTTTTTATCGCACTTTCAAGTGAGGAAGCAGACAGCCAGGGAGGAGGGTGCTTGGGAATGATTTTCTTTTTTTTTTTTTTTCGGTGAGGAGAATGCCAGGGGAGAAACAGAAAAGATAGAAACTTTAAAATGTCGTGTATATGGGCGTTTTAGGGAAACCCTGTCATCAACAGTTTGGGGCTCCAGGTTTCCCAGTGGGAGCTGCAACAGAGGCCATTTCTCAACAGGAGGGTGGTCTCCGCCAGCCAGCGGTGTCTGACTGTGGAAAGTGCCTTATTCCCCAAGTGTGTCTGGGTGTGTTCCCGGGTTCCCACCACCCACGTGGCAGCTAGCAAGCACGGAGGCCCTGCCCAATTTCACTCTAACGTGCCCTCTGCCCCCACCAGGGCCCTCGCTCTCCTGCTCTCTCACTGGTCAGTCAGGAAAACGGGCCATTTCCACGGGTCCCTCTCACAGGGCACACAGCTCAGGGCGCACTGGGTTCACAGAAAACCTGCAGAGTCTGCTGTGCAGGGGTTTGCTTTCAAATTCCTCTTCCCTAGATCCTCCATGGGGGGCCTCCTGTTGCCATGGATTTCAGGCTTTCAAACACGGTCATGATGGCATCATTTCCAGTCAGCCTGCCCAAAACACCACAACTGAGATTCTCCAGCCAAGGGGGTTGCGCTCACTTCCTGCCATTATGACTCTATTATCCTTTCTAAATCGTTTTGCTGGCTTCTCCTTGGTTTCTGAATTCAGGTCAAGTTTCCAGCTCTCCCTTTCCAACCCTGCTCCATCCGATTGCCAACAATGTCTGTTTTAACGGGTATGTGTTTTCTTTCCCTTCTCTCCTTTTTGCTCCCCGCCCTCCTTCTTTTAAACTTTCCCATTCCTCTTCTGTGAGCTATGTATTAACTTCGGAGAGCCTCCTCTCTTTTTCTTTTAGGTTTTTTTGGGAAGAAAAAAAAACAACAAAACTCATTTTCACTGGCAGAGCCACTACTTCTGACTGTATCTCTCATTGTGTCTGTCAGCAGGTAACCTGACTTCCCTGGCCTCAGTTTCTCCATTTGACAACAAAATATCTCAACATTCACAGTGCTTTCAGCTGTTTGAAAGAAAAAAAAAGGTGTCTTGTATGAAAGAAGGTTTTGCTTTATAGCTTTCCATTTGTGCAGCTTCCTAATGTGGATCTCAGAGGGGCCATAGCTACACAATCAGGGATTTTAACTGTTATTTGTTCAAGTTCGCATCTGGATTTGACTGTGAGTTGCAGGAACCTGGATCGTTGTGCCATGTGAATAATTAAGCACTTTAACAATGGGAACGATGTTCAGGTTATTAGATACCCAGATTACTTTTGCAAACTGAGCTTTCGATTCAGAGGAAAATTACACTCCATTGAGCATAAGGCTTCCGTGAGAGGCTCCCCTGGTTTCTCAGCCTAAATCCTGCGAAAAGGCCCTTCTAGCTACTGTCTGTTGGGCAGTGCTGTGCTAGTGCTGGGAGGTAGGAAGCAGGGTTATGGAATGGTGCTTGCTTAGTATGAGCACAGGCCATCAGCTCATCACATGCTCTGGTTGTCTTACTGGGCAACAAGAGGGATGCTTCACGTTAGGTTTTGGTATAGGATCAAAGTACAAATTTGGGGCAGATAGATGCTGATCAAAGAGTACAGATGAAAATAAAGGAATGACCTTGAGAAGGCACAATAACAACAAGCTTTGCTTCTTTTTTCCCATCTTGCCAGATAACCTCAGGGCAGCTATTTTTTTTTAACCCAATATATTCATAAATACAGAAATGATGGCTACTCAGGTACCATAACACACAAAAGTTATTCAAGGTTAATAATATAGTATCAGGGCTGGCCGAGTGACGCTTTGGTTAAGAGTTGGCTTGGAACGCCAGCTCTGAGCAGCAGGGCCCCGGTTCGAATCTCACATATGAGGGCCAGTGACACTGCGCCCTCTACAGCTAAGGTGGTGAACAACAGCTCGACTTGGAGCTGGGCTTCCAGGAGTTGCCAGCGACTGCGTAGGCTGCAGTGGGGCTGGCCGGCAGCTGGCTTGTGCTTTCATGAGCTGCCTTGAGCTGCCATGAGCGGCTGTCCAATGGCTGGTGAGTGACTGCCTCACCCGGGAGGACAATGACAATACCAACATGGGCCAGTGAAGCGACGTCCTGCACAACTAGACTGAAGGACAAAAGGACAGCAACTTGTGTGTTCCCCTTCCCCGATTTCCCAAGGCTGTTCCCCTCCCCCAATTCCCCAATAAAAATCTTAAAAAAAAAAAATATAGTATCAAATAGAACTTTTCTGTCCCAGAGAAGGAGAAGCGAAGAAGAGGGTGAGGATGCCCCTGAGGAAGGTCATGGAAACGCACAGCTGGGAATTTGGAGCAGGAGAAGCAGGGTGCAGGCAGGATGCAGGGTGGGAAGTCCCTCGGGCTACTGCCTTCTCTTACTCTTTCCTCCTCTCACCTGCCACACTGGCCAAGAGAAATCTTGTAGGGAGAGGTGACAACATGACTCCTGGGCAATCCAGGCAGGATTCCCTCTCTGAGGGGCCACCATGAGCTGAAAGGGAAAGCTCCAGGGGCTGTGGATGGGGGCAGGGAGGGCAGGGGCAAAGCCCTCTTGGCTGAGATTAGCGGTTCTGTCCTGTTTCCCATCCTCCTGACTGGAGGGTCCTATCCTCTTCCTACCCCAAGGAAAAGCTGCCCCTGGCGGCATGCTGGGCACAGCAGGAACAAGAGTGAGGGTGACAATGATGGGCTGCTGCACACAGAGGAAACTGTCTACAATTCAGGGATCTAAGGCATCTGAGTGGGGCAGAGGGAGGACAAGGGTAGGACTTCTAATTCTTCAAGGAAGGGGCTACAGTTTTACAGTTTCACTAACGTTCCTTGCTTCTTCAAGTCATTATCAAGTGACTAGATTCATTCATGAAAGTCAGGCAGCTGTCACTTGCTGAAAGATTTGAAAGCATTTCAAAAGCATGATAAATGTGATGTGTTTAAGAAAATGTTCCTGCTTTGCCAGATCCTGCCAAACTCACAAGGCAGATGTTCACTTGAGAGCCAGGGCACAGAATGGCCAGGACATTCTGCCTAGAATGGGGCTGGAACTCGGAGTTTGAACTCACTACGGGTCAGCTTCCAAGAACAACTTTGAGGACAGAGACCATGTCACGCATGGGAAGACATATGCGATATTTACATGTGGAGATGATGGAAGAGAGTTGGACGACTCTGTAGGCTATGGGGCCAAATTCAAAATTCTTGTTTCAAAAACCTCATAGGCATGATCCTTTTTTTTTTTTTTCTGTCCCATCCATCCATCTGTCCATCCATCCACCCACTTAAACATGGGACAGACTCTGTGCTGGGCCCCGGGAACACATAAAAGGAGCTCCCTACCCCTCCAGTGGTTCTGAGCTCCTGGGAAATACAGACACACAGAGGCTTCAGCAGTCTCCTGGGTATCGTGGAAGAAAGCAGAAGGGATAGCCCATTGGGTCTGGACAAGGAGAAGGCTGCACCAAGGAGGTGATGTCTGGGGTGGGCTTGGGAGGATTCTGAGGCAGTGAAGCTGAGAAGAGAGACTTGCTCGTTCAAGAGCGATCCCTCGATACGAAGGGCCGGGGAGTGGCAAGAGAGAAATCATAAGTCAGACCCTGTCACTCTCCTGCTCAAAGCCCCTCGGTGAGTCCCCTTGTCACTAAGAGTCGAAGCAAAAGTTCTAACCGTGACCTAGGAAGCTGATCTGCCCGGAGACTTGCTTCCTCTGCCCTAGTCACATGGCCTCCTTACAGCTCTCCGGGGCCTTCGTGCTCCAGCTCCCCAGAAGGAAGTCTCCTCCCCATATATGAGCTGGTTGGCGGCTTGCTTCCTTCAGGTCTTTACTCAGATGTCACCTTCCCAGTGAGGTCCTCCTAGCCACCCTCTATCTCCTTCCCTGTTTTATTTTTCTCTCTACCTATTACCACCAGCCAACGCTAAATATACTTGCTTGTTTATCTCTGTTTATTGTCTGTCTTTTCCAAGAGGGCAGGAGTTTTTGTCCCTTGGTTCACTGCTGTGTTCCTGGTGTCTGAACAGTAACTGGCATACTGTAGGTGCTCAATAAATATTTGTGACTGACTGAAGGAGTTATTATTAAGGACTATGCAAAACTAAGCCTTTTGCAAGGCAAAGGGAAGCCACGGACATGTTTAACTAGGAGAGTAAGGTAACTGGGTCTGTGTTTTCTAGGATAATAGCAGGTGGTGACAGTGATAGAATGGTGGGGGTGGGGTGCAGAGAGATTGGAAGCAGGAAGTCCCATGAAGAGGTCACCTGTGTGAGTGGATGACAGCTTAACATGGAGCAGTGGCAGTGGAGGCAAAGAGGAAAAGAAGGGTTTGAAGGTGAAATGACAGGTTAAAATGTATAACTCTGATTTTATGCATCAGCCACAGAAAACGGCTTTTCTTTGTATTTCATTTCTTATATACAACAATCCATCAGTACAAAATCAGCTCTAATCTTGATGCAAAGAAGGGTTCTGAACCTGGACTTAGAGGAAAGCAAGCTAGATGGAAATGCTGAGAATGCGTTCAGGTCAGGAGGCTACCAGGGAATTTGTAAAACCGAGCTGTTCTTTGTCACACACCTCAAAAGCAACGTTCTTGTCTGGCTGGGTGATGCAGCTCCTCCCTGTTAATCTCAGTGTCACATTTCAGCATTTTTCCTTTGGCTTCAAGGCGCTCATTCAATTTGAGCTTGCCCTTCTCTCCTTCCTTTTAATCCATTTTACAAAAATTGCTAACTATCCAACCAACCCAATATTTTGTCTCCTTATCCTTTTTGCCTTTCATTTGGTCACACCTCACATACTCCATTCTAAGTTTCTTCTCTCATTCTTACTTCTGGACCTTCTTTCATGCTGGGCAAAAATGCCTGGAAAGCTTTACAAAACCTATTTTCGTCTAAGTCACCACTCCCTCCCTCAACCTCCATCCTCACCTAACAGCCAAAGAACCTTTTCTCTACGTGAAGGCAATAGCGGGAGAAGGCCATTCTCATGTGTGGAAGGACTCAGAAAAATGTACCATCACTGGCCATTCTTGAAAAAAAGAATTACTTGAAAATATACTCTAGTCAACCGAGAAATTACTATGTGGAGATGTCGGAACGGAAGTCATGATGGGCAGGGACTGGGAGTCCGGCCTGGGGTGCCAGCAACAGGCAGGAGGACCTAGGGAGTCCCTCAGCAGCGTGCCGGCTAACGTGGCCACACCAAGAGACAGGGTGGATATGGGGAGGACAGTCCTTCCTTGACCGGTGACATTGGGATGAAGCTTAATGAGACTGTCTGTTCCTTAGGAACTGTTATCCTTTGTTAAGGTAATAATTCTGTAATTGGAATCCCTCAGTAAAAGCCTCTTCCTCAAGAAGAGTTTATTGTGAAATCCAATTAAATATGATTATGGTTATGTTAAGAAACAAAACAAGAGGCACCCAAGGCTAGGAACAGGCCTGGGAACAATTTGCTGTGGCTCTGTGTGGGTGAGGAGCCACTCATGGCACTGCCCTGCCGACAGAGCTCCCTGGCCGCCCCTGCCAGGCCCCAGGGCCTCCCCGTGGCAGTGAAGGCGGCCTCTCAGGATGGGCTCTGGCCAGCCTTCCCAGCCCTACCTCCAGGCTCTTCACCTCCCTCGCAGCCCTCGTCTTCTCAGGCTCCTTATCCTGCAGCTCCTTGAACTGGCACCATCCTCTCAGGCCTTGGCACCTTCCCATAGGCCTGCCTGTCCCTGTTCCTTCTCCTTTGACTGGAGGAGGCAACCCTACTTGCCTTCTTCTGCATGTAGCTGCCCAGACGCAGCCCCTCTCTCTGCCTCGCTCACGGTTAGGGTGGCGACCAAAGATCCCTGCACATGGGCAGTTGCTCACTGTCATAACTATTGCATGATAATGTGGACCTGTTCTCACATCAAACTCCTCACAGGACGCTGAGTGGAAGCCCCTCTCAGTGTCTGTTGTATGTAGACCCCTGAACGGGGTGCCCCCGACCCCATTATCAGCACTCCACAGTGGGTAAAGTCATGTTACTCATCCCCTGAGGATGATTTCCTCTAATAATACATGCCAGAAGAGGCTGATTTCTTCCTGGGTTTGATGCATATTTTATCTCTGACTATAAGCTCCATGAGTGCAGGGACTGCATTTATTTGCTCACTGTTCTATCCCCAGCACCTAAAACAGCACCCTGCTCCAGGAAGGTTCTAATCAATGTTTGCTGAGAGTAGGAATGTCTTCTTTGTACTTATTTCCCAGGTAGGGTGAAATGCCTGTCACAGTTCACACTTACTGGCACTATGCTGAATGAATGGATCCTGATATAAGTTGTAAAATGGGGTCATTCTCTTTATGCTAAAACCAAGCCTGATAAAAGACTCTCCCTGGAAGCACACACCTACCTTCCTTTTCTGAGGACCCTGCCCCCACCCCTTTGTCTGGGCTTGTGTGTGTGACCCTGGGAAACAAAAAGCCGCTTTGTATTACTGGAAGGCAAGGCTTCACAGAAACACAAAACAACATTAACCTTTTCCCCCCAATTGCATTAACACACCGGGTGATTATAAACCTTCTGGGAGGGGTTGTGTGTGGGGTGCTCAGAAGAAATTAGTGCAAAATTCAGACAATAAAAAAAGAGGTGCAACACCCCAAGACCTGTACATTTTCCACCCTGAGAAACAACTCAGAAACACCCGCGCTGTGCTCCAGGTCCCTCCGGGCCAGCTTCTCTTCCGTGCTGGTTGGTTATTTCCACTTGTGCATGGCGGTAGCAGCAGCCGCTGCAGCATCAATAAAACTGACTTCTCCCTGCACCTCTAAACGCCCAGTGTGCTTCACAGACAAGGAATTTGTCAATTTGGCCTCTGTGCCAACCTGGCTCTCCTAGGAATCTGGAGGCTACACCAACCCAGAAAGAGATCCTCTTTGCTTCTTTGCATTCTCTGAAGATGGCCAGAAACAATCATAAAAAATGAACAAAGGGATTACAAATTAATCTGCCTTGACTGGTTCCCCTGACTGCAGAGATCCGATTACAAACCTAGGATTTGTAAGAGACCTCAATTCCTGTTAATCTCCACTATCTTCCTATCACTGCTTTTTTTTAAAGCTCTTTTCTTAGGCAAGGAATGAAGGGGAGCTGTGTTATTTCTTTACTCTGCAGTAACTGAAAAATATGTCCTTAACATTTCAGAAAGCAGATCGTCCCTCCACTATAACCACCAAAGCGTGGAGGTGAAATGGCACGAGTGTCCTTTATGTCACCATCTGTCTAAATTAATGAATTTAAGCGTGGATAACCTAAACCTGTGGTTTCTTTAGAGCCCATGAATTTGATAATCCAGAAAATTCCAGGACCTACGAATATCATTTCTTTACATTAGACTTGTTTTTGCACAGCACATTTCAGCTGCTCAGGAACGGGCAGTGAGTGGCCTGTAAATGGCATGTCACATGTTCCTGTGGTTTTTCTGGCCATCTGGAGTGGGGGCCTGCAGACAGAACAGGTCCTGGCATCTTCCTGCCAGCTTCCCTCCATGGATCAGCGCTACAGAGTAATCAAAAAGCAGTGGGGGTTTTTTCTCCTCTTTCCCAGAGGAGTCTGCAAACTCCATTCAGGCGGACGTTCTGCCAGTGACATTTCTGCTCTGAGAGCCACAGATACCCTCCTGCTGAGGGAGGAGAGATTCCATGACCCGGGGTGAGACGCTCACACAGGCTGCTTAACGACATTAACCCAGGCACTCAATTCATGGGGGCCATTTGTCTACATACCACTGTGATGCCCAGTTCTGCTTTTCTCTGGTTAAATACCTGCCTGTGTTCTTCAAACTCCTGCTCGGCAGAAAGCTGAGGATGGGGCTTAGAAAGCAAATAGGGTGAGGTTTCCCCAAATGGTGTTGAAAGAAGATCGAATGAGAGGCCCACTGTTGCTGTGCCCTGCGCTTACCTGGGTATGGCACTCTTCCTTTGGTGACCAGCTCTGTGAGTAAGATTCCAAAAGACCACACGTCAGACTTGATTGTAAACCTCCCATACAGGGCTGCTTCGGGGGCCGTCCACTTAATGGGGAACTTTGCACCTGTAGAAAGAAGACCTGGTTACTCGTCAGGCAGAAAGCATTGCTCTGGGTATAAGGTTGAGGGGAAAAGCACTGGGAAGCCACTTTTGCAGGTAGCAGGTCAGAGAGGAGGCTAGGAAGGAGGTAAAACAAGGAGTGGACTAGGACTGAGAAGCTGTCCTGCCTCTGTGACCTTAAGCAAGCCAGTTGAGTTTTAATTTTCCTATCAAAGGGTTGGACTTCAAAGCCCCTTACAGCTCAGAGCTTCTAGAGCTGGCAGCCAAGACCACATTGAATGCCATAGGTTAGGTCTGGAGGTGGAGCTAACTTGTGAGTTAGGAACTAATGCATACATTTTTTTCTTTTGCTTTGGAATAATGCTATATTTTAATAAATACAAATAGTATTAAATCATAATGCTACTCTCATGAATCCTTGTATACAAGACCAGAGTTTGCTTTTATGAGGTTCATGAAAACCAAATCAAACCACCATGCTTCTCCTAGGGTGCAAGCAATTTGCTGCAGCCCATGTGTTATGTTGAAATGGGCTATATTTCCCCACGGCCTCCCACACCTGTAGCAGAGAATGATTTAGCCTCTGGCTGCTTCTCTTCCTACACTCTCTTCCCTCCACACTTTTCCCCTGATAGCGGCCATCTCTAGTTCCGGGAGAGTTTTTTCCTTCTGCACTGTGTGACCCGCTGCTTAACTCCCTGCCTTTCTCCTACCAGCCAGAGAAGGTACTATTTAATATTTGTTTTTAAAGATCAGTCTTGCCTCGATGACTGTCTTATGAGTTTGATTTCTCAAGACCAAGGAGCAAATTTCATACCAAAGTCAGTAGAATCTTTTCTTTTAAATTTTTCAGACCATTAAAAAAAAAAATCCTCTCTCCAGTCCAAAACGAAGGGTGGGGTCCAGGCTGCTCTTTACAAGGCTAGCTATGTGGACCGGGAATTAAAACGGACTCAGCAGCCTGTGCTCTCACACATTAGGCTCAGCAACTATAAAGCAGTTCCATATATTTCATTGAACAAACTAAACGGAAAACACAAGGGATTTTTATTACTGAAGTAAACACGATTATATGTTTAAAGCATGTTAAATTTACTTAGGAGCTCCTAAAAAGAATCCTACAAAGGTTAACAAAAATAAAAAATCTTCATAGCATCTTCCATAAAGAGTCACAATGCTCAAAAGTGGCAAACAATTAAAATCTTTAAATTAGTATGGCTTTAATATTATACCAGGGGTATAATAAATCACAGCAATTCAATTTTTGTTTTAAATACAGTGCATGATAGCACCTTTAGCAAATCTAACCGGAGTTTTTTGGCAATATAATTTTACTTTCCATCTCTTCTATGCCAGTGTGAAATGAAATAAAATTTAAAAACCCTGCTATTTCATTATGTGGCATCACACATATTCACACTGGAGCAGAAAAGTTATTCTATAGTTTTCATTTTATACATTGAGTTATTTGTAATAAGCTATTTTTCTCAAGCATAATTATTTATCTCTTTCTTTAGTGCTTCATGATTCCACACATACAAGGCCTGGTATTCTCTGAACAGTTATTTTGTTTTAAAAGTTTCTTTCAAAGCAGTCTTCTCATACTTCCTATCCTCGAGCATTCTGTTCACATGGCTTTGGACTCTGAGCCGCTGGGATTAACGTGATAGATTTTCTTTAGTGTGGAGAGCAGATTTTGCCCTGGATCAAACCTCAGCTGGAATTCTCTCATTTCAGAGAATTAAAGATATATTAAATTTATTCCTATTTAAACTGTCGCTTGAGCTAAATGGCTTGGAAATCTATGTCCATCTCTGAAGCAAACAGAACATTTTTCTCCACTGTGCAGACACAAATCCTGCAAATAAAATGACAAATGAAAGGAGCCTTTCTTCCTTTCTTGGAATCATTCAACATTGGGAAAGGTGTGTGCTGCCGGACATAAACTATTCAAAATTTGGATAAGGGCATTTTGGATTTTCTGAAAGAAGATTTCATAATTTCAGATTAAACTCCCCACCCTCCTCCCAAATTGTAACATATCAGCCAGTCGTGCTAGTCTGCTTTATTATTTTTTCATTATTACATCTACAACAAGAATTAAAATATATAAACCTTCAAAAAATAAGTTAAAACAAAGGCTGTAATGGATCTCTGATAGGAAATTGTTTATAGGTAGGTGCTTTGACTTATTAGCAGGAGCTCACTTAAATAAATTTATTTTGCATCAGTTTTCTTTCTAAGATAGGCAATGTATTTATACCTAATACATTTTGGAGGGGAAAAAAAATAACGTCTTTGTCCAATTTCTCCTATTTCTTTTTGGCCTTAAAATAGCAGGCACTGTTGACAAAAGAAGCTTCTCTAAAGGTATCTCATATTTTCCTTTTCAAGGAAGATAAAGATTAATAAATTAAAGCAGCTATAAGCTGTTAATCATTAACTAAGGTTTCAACAAAAGAATTAATCGATGCTTACTCTCCTATTCATCTCATTACCTCATCTTGGTACAGATGCAGCTCAAAATAGGAGAGAGTTCTCCTGGGGTTTTGGGTGGGGGAAGGGGGGGGTCTTTGCAAATGGCCGTACAGGTTGCACACTGCAAACTCCAGTCTAGGAGAATGGCATCCCTAAGGCTGTTCAGTATACCACCAATGCAATTCCACAGGGAGTCCTGATGGGGGCTAAGATGGGTTCTCTCCTTGGGCGAGGTTAGGAAAGCTCAGAAACCTGGAAGGAAGGATCTCCTGGGTATAAACATTGCCTTTCCCTGGAAAATAAAGTTCTATTCCCTCAGATGTTTTCACAGATATTATGGCAGGCATAAAGTCAGAATCAAAGTTGTCTTCTAAGCAGTATGCATTTGTAGAAAAAAGGAGATAATGTCAGGAGACCTACACTGCAGTGAACTTGGCATTGTTAGGTAACCAGCTGACTCACTCTTCTTGTTTGGGGGCAGGATTCAGATGCCAACACAATTTCCTGTCCTTTGCATGTTTTTGGAGGAAATGTAGCAAACTAAGCAGGAAAGATGAACTAAAAAAATTAAGGAGTCATCATCACTCTAGTTTTTATATCTTTCTGAATTACTTTCATGGTTTAGAATTCTTTTAAGCCAACAGACAAAGGCCATAAGTAATACATAAGTATTTATGTATGGACTCCACAGCCTCTTTTCCATTCAATGTTTGCCAGGCAATATTTGCAGATTTCACCACCTCCTAAAGTGAACTCATTGCTGAAAGTCTGATTTGGTGCTGTCACTGGGGCCCTGGAACCACCATAAAACTGGACTATCTTTGTACTTTACTCATTTACCTCCCTGGAATAGTCTTTAGGACCAGTTAGCCTTAGGCTGAATCATTTTCTGTGGTGAGAATGTTTACTTTAAATAATCATTTCTTAAATACACCTCAATCCTGCTCCTCTAAATTCTGTTGCGATGTGACACAAGTGGTCATGAGCTTTGTATAACAACAGGGGATCTTACTCACTCTCTGGCTTCAGTGACGCCCCTGATCCCAGTGATGACTGCGTTTGTATCACCAGATGGGACCCCTCTCCCCAGTTCCCGACCTCCACAGTCTACACATGGGGGGTCTCAAAGGGCCTCTCACATACAACATTCAAAATTGATCTTCCCTACCATGCTGCTTCTTTTTCAGTGTTGGCGCCTTGTAAACTGCCTAGTTGATGAAAGCAGCATGCCGACAACCCTCGTCTGGATGCTGTGTCTATTTGTTCATTGCCGTGCACACAGACAGCAGCACGAGCCTGCCTGGAGAAGGAGCTCCACAAATCTTTCTTGAGTCATCTTGGGCCCCTGCCGCTCTTCTCCATATTGCGTCCCCTTCACATCTCTGGATGTGTCCATCCCTCTCCATCTTCACTGTCCTCACCTGAGTCCTCACTTGCTCACTGTCACCTGCCCGGACTCCTGCAGTGGCCTTCCAATTGTGTGCCCACAAGCACTGTCTGGTCCCTCCCCTCCCTCTCCAGCCTCTTGTTGTGATTCTGGGCCTCCCTTCCTTTGCTCCATGTCCCCACCCGCACCGGCTCCAGTGACCTCTGACTGCTCCTGCCTGCTGGAGGGCCACGGCACAGGCTGTTCCCTAGTCCGCGTCCCACTTCCATCCCAGGGCTGACTCCTGCTCCTCCTTTGTGCTCGGCTTACACGCCACTCGCACAGGAAACCTCCGCCTGAGCACCAAGGCTGGGCTAGGTTCCTTAGCTTTGTGCTGCCAGTGTCTTGCTCTTTGTAGCTGTTACTATTCAAGCGCAGTGAATACGTGCCAGGTATGCCCTGCTTTTTGAAACTTCACGTTATGCCATTTTGCTCTTACAAAAAAACCTGCATTACTTGTTTCTGCTAGCCGAAAGAAACCCAAAGAGGATTTCCACTGCTACAAAATATGGCGAAAAGCAAAAACAGCATTCCTGTTTGTTTTGCAGCGTGCGTGACAAAGGCAGCATGCACCTGGAACAGCGAGAGTGACACTGCCAAGCTCCTTCCAGGGAACTACACTCAGCATTGCAGCATCCAGCTGCCAAAGCTTTGAACTGGGTCTGTGAGCATCCGTGCTTTATCTCCATTTATTTTGCGCATCTGTTAGCAAGATGTGTCCTGAGGTAACTGCTTCTTTGCTTTATGCCATTTAGGCTAACAGAAGTTTCATAGGAATGCTCTACTTTCTGTTAGTGGGGGAAACCTGGAGTTGTCTGAAATGCGACTCTCTCGACAGACGGACACTCTCCTTGAGGGCAGGGACATGTCTTTCTGGAGAGCCACCAGATCTCCAGTACTGAGCCCAGTACCTGGTGCACAGAAGAAACTAGATAAAGAGGTATTGAATGAGGGCCGGCTGAGTGGTGCGTTGGTTAAGAGCTGGCTTGGGACACCAGCGGCCCTGGTTTGGGTCCCACATATGAGGGCCAGTGACACTGCCCTCTACAGCTAAGATGGTGAACAACAGCTCCACCTGGAGCTGGGCTGCTGTGAGTTCCCAGGTCGGCATAGCTGCAGCCCCTGCTGCAGTGGGCTGCCATAGGCTACAGTGAGTGGCCGGCAGCCAGCGTGAGCGGCTGACAGCCAGCGTGAGCTGTCAAGAGCCGCTGTGAGCAGCCGTCCGGAGGCCGGCAACAGACTTGCCTCACCCGAGAAGAGCACAATGATGATACCAACATGGGCCAGTGAAGCAATGTCCTCCACAACTAGACTGAAGAACAAAAGGACAGCAACTTGTCTGTTCCCCTTTCCTGGTTCCCCAATGCTGTTCACCTCCCCTAATTCCCCAATAAAAAAATCTTAAAAAAAAAAAAGGTACTGAATGAAACACTGGAGAGCTGATGAGCCCTTCTAGCCTTCCCTTCCAGGCTGAACCCGTTCCTCACAGGGCTTATTGTCAACTCCCTGCTCTCTGGTGAGTCCTCTCCTTTTACTCAGTGACAAGTGTCCCTGTCTGTCACTATCTGGATGCCCTTTTAAGGGTATAACAACTGCCCACTACAGGAGGAAATCAGCTGTCACTACTGAAACTTAAAAACACCTGGAAACCCTGTGTTTTTAGTGCCAGTGAAGTGTGTTCGGATCCTCACTGAGTCTGAGAGGAACTGTTTGAGGTGAAGGGAGATCTAGACTTCACTCTGTGAAGAGCACAGGGCCCAGCTCACGGGGCTGCAACTGGAGGGGTTATAGCAGCAGAAAGAGGAGGTGACAGAGGCCTTGGGAGCACTCATAGAAAAAGAAAGAGGAAAAACCTTTTCTTAATAGACTAGGGTGAGAGCAGGTAATTGAACTCCTGTCATTCAACCTCAGAGGACCATGGTCTTTCTCATTTAAAATAAGGTTACTAATCACCCACGCTTTAAGTGGAGGAAAAGAGAGGGTGGTGGATCTATTTATGATTAAAGTTTTTCCTTACAGCAACAACAAAAGCCCCACCACTGCTGGGCTGCTTTGTTCTCTTTCTTCCTACCATAAATATTGCTGGCGTTTCCCTACATGCCTGGCACTGTACTCAGTACTGGGGTGAACTCAACCTCCGGCTGTCAAGGAGCTTGCAGCTTAGTTTAGGAAGGAGATAAAATAAAAAGAGTGGCCATTATGTACGTCAGACAGTGACAAGTGCTATAAAGAATAATAAAATGGGCTACGAGGACAGATTCTGTGGGGCCTTGCCAGCCACACTGAGGACTTTCGATCCCATCCTAGGTGTGGCATCACTGGTGCTTGTGAGCAGAAGTGTGATGATGTCCCACCTCATTCTTTCTCTCATCTTTAAAACATGGACGATAACATAGCGTCACCTGCAGAACGATTTGTGATGAGACAATGCGAAAAGCATTTTGATTTTTCACAACTCTTGAAAAGCATCATGACATTCTAATGCTCATGGGTGTCTGTTGGCAATTAGCAATTGGGTAGGTTAGGCTTCTATTGTCACTTCTGTCATAGTGTTTATTTAACTCCTGGCTCTAGTCATATTTGTGCTATTTTAGTCCATGTTTCAATGTGAATAATACTAACAATCTCAGGAACAAAGCAGTAAAACTTAGCATACTCCCAACACTTTGTAAAGCTGAAACATTTCTATGAGAAATGAATGAATGATCTTTTCTGAGTGTATTCTTCCCCGATATTCTTCCTTTCTTTCCAGGCTTTTCTTTTGTCTCTGCTGTAGGCACGTCTTCATTCTCCCACTCTCTAATTACAGGTGTCTGAGGGGCCTCCTGTTGCAGACACTTTTCTCTCTGCCTATTCCCTCGGGGAACACATGCTCTGGTGTGACTGACCCTGCCCATCACCTCTATGTGAATGGGGCGGGGTACACTAGACAGACTTGGTTTCTCATCTGAAGATTTCTTTTTTGATTTGTAAATGTCTAAGGGACAAAGTCTTTCTAGGGTGTTCCAACTTTATCTCAAACATGGCAACTATGAATCTAAATTTACTTTTCACCAAATCATCTTACTATGAGTAAGACCTTTTATTATAAAGGAGATTCTTGTACTAGATAAAAATTTTTACTAAATGACTGACTTATAAGGTTTATGCTCACTTTAATATTTCAGGATGCAGAGTCCCTTTTTGCATGATCTCTTTTCTGTGGGTCAGATCACCATGCTTCCAGGCTTCAAGGCAAAAATGTGAAACTGGGCTGGGCTTCTCCTTTTCTGTAAACATCTGATCTAATCCATCACCAAGGTCTATTGTTTCCCTCTTTGATGTGTCTCTCGAATTTCCTCTTTCTTGTTTAAGCTCGCTGCCAAAACTTAGTTTGGGTCCTCATCCCTCTGTTAAGTCCTCCTTCCACGGTGCTCTGCCTTCAGCTCATTGTCCTTCAACTACAGTTGACCCTTGAACATAGGTTTGAACTGCACGGATCCACCTATAAGCGAATTTTTACAGTTGACCCGCGCAGTTCAAACTCATGCTGTTCAAGGGCTAACTCCGCGGTTGGAAATCCGTGTTTGGAGGGTCTACTGTAGTTATATGTGGATTTTCGAGTGTGCAGGAGATCAGTGCCTCTAACCCCAATGTTGTTCAGGGTCAACTATAGTCAACGCCAAACCTCAGGTTCAGAATCCTACCCCCCAACCATATAGTGGGCTCCCTACTGCCTTAAATCAAAACTCCCCACCTGGTTTTCATGGACCCATATATCCAGTTTTGGTTCGTGCTACCCAAAACACCATCACTCTAGTTTGCTTTCCCATAACGTGTACCTACACTTGGCATAATCATACTTGCTTCTTATATATAGTTTGTTCCAAATGCCTTCTCTCCTTCCACCTGCTTAGCCAAAGCCTACTTAGCTCAAGTCCCACTTCCTTCATGAAGTCATCTGGGACTACGCCAGCCTTCACTGGTCACTCCAACGCATTAGGAGCCAATGCTATAGACACCAGTTTAACACTTGACAGTAGTAGCTACCACAACAGCTAATCATATACTGCGTGCTTACCTAGCATCAGACACCATACTAAGTACTTTACGCATAGGAGATAGATACCAATAATTGTCCTGTGGTACAAATGAGAAAGCTGAACACAGAAAGGTAAAATGACATACTAAAGGATACGTGGAAATGGTGGAAAGGGGATGTGAACCAAGGGAGTCTGGTTCCAGAGCCAAAGCACATAAACATGATACACTATGCTGCCATCCCCATGTCTCCAACATGCGTTTCCACTAGTTCTGCATGTGTTATTTATTTATTTATTTATTTATTTATTTATTTATTTATTTATCTCTCTTTAAATAGAACATAAATCCTTCGAGGTTGGAGACCAGGTTTTATACTTATGTTCTTCCTCAGTACCTTGCTTAAAGCTGGTTAAACAGCAACTGCTCAATAAATGGTTTAACTGGCTAAAAGGGGCAACCCAGCAATTTACCCCACACTCTGATGGCCAAGAAAGTCTCTTCCTTTATACCAATTTAGTCAAACCAAACAAAGAAAAGGGTGACACAACCACAGTATAACGAACTAATAATCATTTTCAACCTTACAGTTATAGAACTAAAATCATCCTTATCATATCCTAGGACAGTTTCACTGAGTGCTCTGTTTTTAAATGCAAACAGGGTGATCAGCTGAACTCATTAAGTCAGAATGGCTCATCCCAACCCCCAGGGCCCATTCCAGTTCATGAAAGTTTTCTAGCCCTAGTGACCAGGCAATCGGTTTTCTTCTGCCTCAAATAGAATCAATTCTTACTTGATCAGTTACTTACTGACCTTTATGCGTTTTCATGCATTATGATGACAGGTGGTGGCATTTCAACTACACAAATGAAGATGGCAGAGGCTTCTGCTCCGAAGCCTAGCCCCTGTACTAGGTGTGGTAAGCCAGCCAGGAAACAGGGCTCCCTAGAGAATGTTCTCAGTGATGATACAAACAGGCCTGGCTGTGCGCTGAGCTGGGCTAGAGGGGTTATTTGTGGCAGGCCTCGGGTGGTTATTTAGGGAAGGAGCTTCAGATCTAGGCTTTCACACTGGACTTTCTGGATGACCATTTAAAACCTCCCTCAGTCTCAGTCTCTTTGTCCATAAATGGGGGATGATGATGATCTCATAAGGTTGTGGTGAGAACTGTAAATAATGTAAGTGGCTCAGCACAGCATCTGGTCCCTTGCAATAGCTCAATAAATGCCAGCTATTATTTTCTTTGGATAGTAATGCAAAAACAGAGTTGAATCAGGTTAGCCAAAGCACTTCAAACTTCAAGAGAGAAAAAAGGGATGAAGAAAACTGAATAAACTCATCCATCAACCACAGAGAACTTAACTAACCATTCAGTTAGTCCTCAGCACAGTGAGGAACACCTGAGAAAACCAAGCATGGGTCATCTCCTGCCCTAGGGCTTTGCAGGCAGCTGGGAGACAGAGCTCATAGGCAAACCCAACACAAAGCTCAATTGTGGCTCTGGCTTTAGGAGGAAGGGGTGCAGGAGACAGGGGTAAGAGGACTTACACACGGAATACGGGCCCTGGGTAGAGGTGGCCATGGAGAAACACTGTCCTGTGAGCCATGCTTATCCTTGGGTGAGGCTCAGGACAGGGGCCAAGACAGGCCTGGCTGGGGTCCAGCTCACATTATAGGCTCTTGCTGGAGGGCTGGACTGTCAAGCCTTGCTCCTCCGCCCCCCCCATCCCCGCCCTCACCCTTTTCCCCAGTGACCATGCCAATTCCATAGTCCTGTCTCAGAAAATATTCCTTCTGGCTGAAAAACTGGGCCAAGGTGGAGAAGGTGAAGCCAGTGCAGAATAACGGAAACCAAATCCTTCCTACAGAGAATACAAGTGGTGCCTTAATAGCATTTTCAAGGTGGACAGGCATCAACGTCAAGAATAGACATTAGTTTTCTGAACCAAAGATCCGTCCAAAGCCCGCTTTAATTATGAAGTCACAAACTCTGTAGATTATATATTCATTATTAAATAATGCGCAGTACTTGAACTTTGGAACTTTGGAAGTTACCGTGGAGAATAAAGGAAAAGAAATCACAAACTATGGCATAACAGGAAGCTTATTACATGGCGGGGGGTGTGACAAGGCAGGACTAAGACAGGATATCCTGTGAAAGAGGCAAAATCAAAGCTGACCTGACCTGGAACTTTGGGGTTACTGAAACAAAAGAATGATTTCAAATCCAATAAAAACTGGCAAAGCAAAACTCAGAATTTTCACACTAGGCCAAAGGAACAATTTTAAATTTTCCAAATGTGTCTGAAGTCAAACTGTGTGTTTTCCAGTTATTCCTGGTGACACAGTCTGTTGAAACTTCTACTTTAAGTTCATAAGGTTTTATCACCATGTTTTCAAAATAAAAATAAATTAAAAGTAAATGGTACAATGGCATGAGATGCTATTCCACCTGAAATGTATAATGGTGTTTGAGAAGAAAGGAGTCAGGGAGTAGGGAGTAGGGAGGAATACTGTTCCACTGGGGAAGTGGGTAGAGGAGGGACACGCTTGGCTAAGCAAGACAAAAACCAAGGGCCAGAGGCAGGACCTGAACATATTGCAGAGACAAGGGTTGGTTAGTGAGACACGGATCCAAGGTCCGGTGTAGCTGAATCCACGGGAGAAATATTCAGGCTGAGGGGGCTGAGCAAAGTTCCAAGGGAAGCCCCAGATTGAGGACCAGATAGAAAGGAGAGGGAAGATCCATCAGCAGGTATTGAAAACCTAATCAGGACAACCAAAGGACAGAGGGGAGCAAGGCTAGCCACCAGGGAAAATGGGGGATGAGGCTGGTGTCTTGCGGTTGATGAGCTGTGGGGGAGTAGGCGAGCCTACACGGTGGAAAACAGAGAGGCTGTGACGCTTCCTCCTGTGATGGAGCCAGAAGGTAGGGGAGGAAGGTGCTCTGGGCTGCCTGCCTTTCCCCATCACCTTCCTCCCAATGGTGACCCATAACAACCCAAGGTAACTCTCACTGGCAACACAAAAGTACCGAACAAAATTAATGAGCATCTCCTGCAATCATGAGTACTTGGTCCTTTTACTTTCAGGAAGGAATTCTAAGAACCACCAAGGAAGCTTTCCCCGAAGTGCAGACCGTGTGGGGGGCTTGTTTAAGTGGTTGCCTTGGGTGGAATCGAGGAGGAACCCTGCTTGCAATTCTAGAACACCACAGCTCTGAATACTTCCAATGATCCTTCTAGCTTTCCAGGAGCCCAAAGGAAAGCAATATTAGGATGAAAGCTCAGATGCATAACCTCAGGAGGATGAACACTAACTGTGGGACTTTTATCCAGGACAAGTGGCAAAGCAGCTGCGTGCAGAGCTCCATGTGCTGCTGTGCAGGGTGGCGAGAATGCAGACGTAAGTCATAAACAGAAGTCTGTGATGTAGCTCCACCTAGAAATGATTCCAAGAATCAGGGGCAGTGGGCCTGAGTCAGTCTGATGTCACGTCTCAAAGTATGTTAGGCAGCAAGGACAAGCCCTGGGGTCTGGGATACTGCTTGGGAACAGCTGGTAGTCATACTGAGGGCTTGGGTGGGAGTTAAGAAGGCACTGCAGGAAGAGAGGATATACAGAAGACAATAACCACCGTGGGGTGGCTTTTCCAAGCTGCCCCCACCGTGCCCATGTCGTTGGGGAGACCAGCATGCTGCTGCTATGCACCCTCTTTGGCTGGAAGAAATGGCAACTTCAAGATGTGGGGCAGCGTTCATATGTACTGCCTGGCCCTGATTAGCCAGATGATGCAAAAGCAGGGGTTCCTTTTGCCAGCAAAGCGAGACAAAAAAGCCAAGTGACATTTTTGATGTTTGATGGGAATCTGCAGTTCCTATTTACATGCTTGAAAATCACAGAGGGTGACCATCTGCTTCCTTCTTGGTGATTACTAAGAAACAAGAGATGCAGAAAGCCACGACTTGCTCTTGACCACTCAGAAATAACCACCAAAGTGCTCTGCCCAAGACAGCACACAGGAGAGATACCCACCCGGAATACAAAGCGTACTGCCCATGGCAGATAAAGAGGAAAGGCATTCAGACAAGGGGCTGTCAGTGAGCAGGGCTCACACAAGTCCCATCCGTGTCCTCTGGGCAGAGGGGGGAGCAGCTCCACTATGGGCGTGGGAGAAATAAGTCCACCCCTCCCTCACCAGTTTGACTCTTAAGAGAGATGGGTAGGCAAGGGTGAGTTCAAGCCCCCTCCTTTTCAGGAGAATCCTCGGCTTTCCGCACAGCTTCCTTTCTCCCAGGGCTTTCTGCACAGTCCATCTTCCCCTCTCTACAGTCTGACACCCACTCCTGAGGTTAATAACCTGGCCCGCAGCGGCGGTGGTTTAGCAGATACACAAAGCCCGCGGACATGCAGTGGAAGCCCGGGACTGTAAGCGGCAGAATACAAATGAAAGCGCTTTTCTGCCTGGCGACCGAAGTGGACCCAACTCGGGATCCGGGAGGTCTGATGAGAACCAGGCTGGGTTCAGGCTGCAACCCGTCTCTCAGCAGGCACGATGGCTCCGACCCGGCTGAGTGCAGGGCTCTCCCCAGACAGCGCCTCAGGCCCCTGCATGCGGGGTCAGCTCAAACAAACAACTTTCCGGGCTCGCTCCGCACTTAAAACAATGGCTGCATTGGGGAGTGTTTGCTTTTTGTCAAAGGATGCTTTGCTTCTCTCGTATGGGAAGAATTAGATCTAACTCAATAATAAAAAGGGGTTTCCCCCCCCCCTCCCCTGACATTTGGTGTTCAGGTCACAGCACACCGTGTCGGAATTGCGATGCTGTTGTTGGCGGAGGAAAGAAACGCATGTGCCGAGGACAGACGGACGGACGGGGGAGGGGGGGCAGAGGGAGGGCATCTCACCGGCGAGATCAGATTTGATCCGCCGCCACTGGATTACAGGGGCCTCCGAAAAGGCTGATGAATAATTCCGCAGGAGCCCTTGAGCTGCAAAACTGGCGTTCTGAGTCTGATAATCCCCAGTCCTTGTAATACAATGGAAGGACAGGAACTGAATTCACAGCTCTGAATTGTGAAATTCAAAATCTGAAAGGAACAGGGATCCTGCTCCTTCCTCACTGTGCTTGTCAACCACGCTGCCTGCTTGTTTGTGTTAAATGGCTACTGTGCTTTTTGAATCCAAAATCTGATTATATTTAATTAGTACAGGCATCTGGGATTTCTAATACACAAAGAGTTATTAAAGAAACAAGTCTTTCTAAAATATGTTCTCCGTGAAAAAAATGTGTTAATTTATGCGGGAATAATTTTTTAACATGAAATAATTAACATGAAAACTGCAACAATTATGAATTCTTTGCAGTCTAATTTATATGTGAATTTTCCTCTAGATAATAATCTATGCAACGTCAACCCTCAATACTGGGGGTCTTCAATACACAAACCTAAATTTACAGCTGGTCTTATTCAATAAGTCCCAAATGCTCCTGTTTCTACTTACAAGCCAAAGAGCCAAAGATTAAACTGCCTTCGCATTTGCTTCCTCAGCAGCGATCCTGCTGTTAACTTAGACCTTAAAGTAAACCCCAAACCCCAAAACAAAGCAACTCTATCTTCCTGTCTTTGTGATGATTCAAATCAGGAGAGGAGAAGGTTAAATAGGCAGGTCCTCCAAGTGAAAGACCCTGATGGGAGAGTTCAGGAAAGACCAAGGAGGTATGTGCTTTGTGTATGAGTGTGTGTGTGTGTGTGTGTGTGTGTGTGTGTGTGTGAGAGAGAGAGAGAGAGAGAGAGAGTGAGAGAGAGTGATATTACTGTTACTACTCTTACTAACTGCAATTATACAATTATCAGCTCAGTATTTGCTTTGTGCTATATGCTTTATGTATATTCCCAGGGAAGCCATGCAACAAGTCTACCATGTAGATAACTAATATTATCTCTGTTTCCAGAGGAGGAAATTAAGGCTCAGAGAGGTTAAGTAACTTGTCCATAGTCTCACAGCTAATTAGCAGTGATGCCAGGATTCACACAGAGATAATCTGATTTCATGGGTCATGCTCTTAACCAATCCAGTCCCTGCCATCTTTGGGATGGGGAGACGTGTGTACATGAAGAAGGGAAGAGGACTGGCCATCCAAAAAGACATAAAGCTTAGTGCTGCCTGGAGGTTGAGTAATACCAACAGCGCTTCTCCTGATTGCCTCCTCTAATCTTCACAACCACCTGAAAGGTACCCAACACCAGCCCAAGGTCACGATGAGGAAGCTGAGACTCCGTGGGGCTAGAGCTTATGCAAAAAGTCCTGACCAGGAAATGGCAGCATCAGGACTAGAACACAGGCTTATCTGGCTTCCAAACTCCTGTGCTTCCCCTATACCCCCTCACCCCCACCCCAAAAGAAACCAAACAGTCTTGCCACATTCAGGGAATACCAGTGTAGCAAACAATCCTTTCTGCAGTCACAACAGTATCTGATTCCCTGAGCGAGAGCCAGGAGAGCATATCTGGGAAGGGTGTGGAGAGGTGACAGAGATTTTGGCTATTTCCACTGCTGCAAACAAATGTTTATTAAATGCCTACTATGTGCTCAGTGCTGATCTTCAGGCCAAATCATCTCTATAGAGAAGCAGTCAGCCCGGGTCCTACTGACATTTGGTAGATACTTGGGAGAACTGCTGTAACAGTGCTTGTGCATACCTCTGTGTGTGTGTGTGTGTGTGTGTGTGTGTGTGTGTGTACAACCACCAGTGACACTGCTGAGGATGCTCAGAGTTGACAAGATTAAGAACAATGGAGGCAGCATGGATACAGGAACAGTTCCCAACAGAGAAGGCAAGCAGGAGAAAGCAGGAAAGTCCGCTGCAGAAGATGGTGGGGGCCCTCCAGTTCCTCTCAGCTGTGTTGGGGGAGGGGCCCTTTGGGGCTTGTAGGTAAGACAAAGTGGTGCCCAGGTGAACAGAATTGGCTGTAAAAGAATGAGATGCTACTTTTTTCCTCTTAAAAGATTGATTCTTTATTGATTACTAATAGTCTTTTTGTGAAAAAAATTTTAAGGTAAGAAAATAAAGACCCCTTTCAAGGAAAATATACATCAAACACAAAAAGTTCAGATTATAAGAATAGTTTTATATTTTACAACCCTCCAAGAGTTTTTATGGACAGCCCATTTAATCCTCACATTACATTGGGTAATTATTTTTATTATCTCCACTTTACAGATGCTAAAAATGAGGCTCAAAAAGATTAAGTGATTTGCCTGGGGACAACCAAGCTTGCAAGTGACAGAGCAAGTTCAAACCCAGGCCTCCCAACTGCCAACCACAGGCTCCCCAGTCTCGCCAGCTGCTTCGGCAGCGTCCAGGGAAGTACGACAAAACTCTGCCTGCAAAATCTGCTGGGCGTAGCTACAAATGCTAGGCTTGCCCTATGACTGACAATTCTACTCCTGGGAAATACCCTGACATAGAAGGACATACCTCCACCAGCACAGCAGCTCAATTCATAATAGCCCCGAATTAGAAATACCAGTAGAGCAGAGCAGATGAACCGATACGTTGTTAACAATGGACTCCTGCTCAGCAGTTTACAGGAAAGAACCACTGTTATGTGCAGCAACATGGATGAATCTCACAGACGTAATAAAGGGAAAGGAGCCAGACACAAAAGACTGCACTATATGATTTGTTTATATGAAGTTCAATTAGAGGCAAAACGAATCTATGGTGATAGAGGTAAACAGTGGCTATCTCTGGGGGTGCTTACTGGTTGGGAGGGGGATGAGGAGGACTTCAGGGTGCCGAGTGTTCTGTATCTTCATCTGTGGGCGATTTCAGGGGCATACACAGATGTAAACATTTATTGAGCTGTACAGTTCAAACTTATTCATTTGATTGTGTGTACATTATGGCTCAATAAAAAAATAAGTGTCCACGAAAGCAAGTCATTCTTATACATCAACCGGTCTATGTGAACCTGTTAGGTTTAAATTGATGTTAGTCAGCACTCTGCTTCCCTGAAAGGTGATGAAGAAAAACCACCTATAAAGAATTCTCCCACTGCTTCCTGTCTGTCTGCATGAGCTCTGAAGGCTGGAGGGGCTGCGAGTCTTGGACAGTGAGGCTTGGCGCCAGCTGCCCATGCTGGTGGTTAGAGAGGATAGGTGTGGTGTGGACCGACGAGGCCAACAGGACAGACGGGATTGCTGCGGCGCCTGGGGCATGGGCAGGGCTGGGATTGGGGGTGGTGGCTGTGATCAGGCCTCAGGGGTGGGTGTAGGTAGCACGCGAGGGAGAGGCCATGGTCAGCTGAGGCACAGTGACGTGGTGAGGAGGGCAGTGGGCATCCTGGCTGACCTTCTGTGGGCTTCGGCACCTTGCATGAATGCACTACCACAACCACCTCACACTCAACAAATCCCAAACGAAACTCTCCTCTTTGTCAGAAAACAACGCTGTTCCCCTCCGCCAATTTCCCAATAAAATCTTAAAAAAAAAAAAAAAAAGATCTTCCCGATGAACTCATTTCTGTTGCTGGCAACTCCCTTCTTATGATTACTTGCATCTGAGTGTTTGGGGGTTGCCTTGGATTCCTCTCTCCCTTTCCTGAACAGCATTTGAGCCTTTCCGTTGTGTCTACCGCCCATTCTTGCATTTGTTTATTCATCAAGAACTTAGTCTTGTACGGGATAAAAACAAGAGTATTCTTTCTGCCCACCCACTATGTACTGGGCACTATGCTAAACGCTTTATCTGTACTGTTTTACTTCATCTTTGCGAACATTAAAGCACAGAGCAGGTAAAATATGTTTCCACTTTACAGATAAGCAAACTGAGGTGCGGAAAAGTTAAATAAGTTGCTCAGGGCTTCAGAGCTGCGTTTTGAATCCGGTTCTATCTGACTTCAGCAATACTCCTATATGTTCCTTCTCATGCTTGCTGCCCAGCTCTGTGCCATCTTGGCTTCTTTATATCAGTAACTTCTAAAGTCCCTTTCAGAGACAAGGCCTTCGAATAATTAATGTTGGCATTACCCAGAGACCCTGATTGGTGACAATTTAGCAGAGTTTATGACTAAAGAAGATCTATCTGCTGTAATTGAGGAAGATACGTAGGTAACAGAGAATGAGTGACACCGAATAATTTCTAGTTGCCTCTAGAATGCAGTTGGCAGAGGACCCCCTCCCCCCGCAACAGGCTCTGGGCTTGGTCCTGACCTTCTCCCTGACATGGGGCTCCTGCTTACAGTCCAGTGGGGTGAGGGTGGTAAGAGGAAAGGCATGCAGGAAGGGCTTTTGAATCCAGGTCCAAATTCCAATTCTGCTTGTGCCCTGGGAAATGCCATCTATCCACCCCGGGGCAGTCAGCAGACATGCCAGTGTGCCCTGAGATGGGAAGGTCACAGCTGTGTGGGAAAACAATTGTCACAGTCCTAAATACTTGTGTTTAGCATGTGCTTTTGAACACTGCCCACAATCCCATAATCACGATGCTGCCTGGCTGTGGCCTGTGGGGACCATAAAACCCAACTTGCAAATATTACCAGGCACATGGACCAGCTGTGTGGAGGAGCTGCTTAATCCCCAGCAGAAACTCCAGCATGAAGCACGCATGCCATCTGCAGAGCACACCAGCAGATACACACCAGGCCCTTCCTGCCTCGTAAAGAAGCCGGGCTGGGCAGACCCATGGGAGGAATGTTATAAACAGCTGGGTTGTCCCTGAGCCAGAAAACGAAGGTCTTTCCAACTCCCTTACACATGCGCATTAGGAAGTGCCCCTTAAAAACTTTTCCATAAAACCACCTTTGTCCATAAACAATTATGACTGATTTCCATTTTAAATTTTCTATTCTTTTAATCCCTGTCTAGATGAGAGGCAGTCAATATATAATAGCTTAAGAAGGTGGATGTAATAAGGTTTCCACACCTAGATTCAAATCCTGCCTCTGCCCCTTTACTAGCTGTGTGACTTTGGACAAGTTACTTAGCCCCTCTGAGTCTGTTTCTGTTGTTTTCCCCCCATGCCTCACATTTCCCCTGCTCAGCCCTTGCACTCAGCGGGTATTCCATAAATGCCCTTGTTCCTTCCTTTCCCTCTGTTGCAGGACAGCTTTTCTTTTAATCTCCTTGCAAATCCTGGGGCCTCACAGCTTTTGTTTTTTTCCCCCTCAGTTCAGTGCTCCAGTTCATTTACTTCTTTCCAGTGTTTGGCATGGATCTGATGATATTTGTGAAAGGGAAGAGAGAAAAGGAAAAAAAAGAAAATTAAGAGGGAAGTTTGAATGCTCTATTTGGAAATGAAGTGAAAGAAACATGGTACAGAGTCTGATGCTGATCCATTGAAAGGCGTCAGGACAGCATCTGGGAAAGTGATGGTGGAGGTGAGGAAGCCACCAGAAAGGCAATCAGGATAACTAACGGAAGAGGAAGGCGGGACTTGATGGCCAGGGTGGAGGAGGCCACTGGGCCAGGTCCACAGCAACAGTAGCAGTGAGGGGAAACCAGTGGGGGGCTCCTTACAATCCTTCCCCCAGGGCGCTCACCCCCAGGGCCACAGCCAGAGGGATCTCCAGGAACTAAACACCCAGACCCTGTCATCAGCTCTCTTGCTGCATCCTCAGCCTCCCAGGCCTGCAACCTTCTCTTTTATTGATAGCTCAAGGCTGTTACCCACAAATTCTAGAGTACAAAGTAGGAGAGAAGGGGAGAAACAAATCCTGAACCACTCCCTCCCACCAGGAAACTCTAATCATTCAGGGAAGGATGCTTACACGACCAACCGACCGCCAGACAACTACCAAGATGGGCTCCATTCTCACCCCTTCCCCAAACAACTCTTCATGTGTCACGGCCCTCATATGTTCTGCTCTGCTCTCTTTCTGGTTCTGTGAGTTGGGATGTGACAGGTTTGCCTCAGGGTAAACTCCCTCATTTAGGGCCAGGTTTCAGACCCAGTGGCACTTCAGACCCTCTCAGTACACCTTGACTCACAATCACATCCACATTTTTCTCTGGACCGCCAGTGTCAATCAAACCTGCCGTGTGCCTTTGATTAGATGCAGTACGCCATCTGGCCCCGCACTGGTGTTTGTGTGTGTGTGTGTGTGTGTGTGTGTGTGTGTGTAATGCATGGGCATGCTCGCTGTGTGGGCATTTGGCTCCAGGACAAGAACTGCCACGTGTTGGGGAAATTCAAATAGCCGAGCTGTCTGACCTACGTGTAATTTAGCATTTGGACAGTATCTGTACGAGTCAGGATTTTAGTTTAACGTTTTTCCCCCATCACTTGAGACTGCTGAGAATGATAAAAGGAGGGAAGAATTGGCATGAAATGAAAGAATTGAAAAAGAAAGAAGAAGAATTCCAGAGGTGGCCATTACAGAATCCAGTAGAAAGCACCGCTCTGTAATATATTCCAGTCACGGCCCAGCCTTGCTCGAAATGACCAGGCTGTTAAAGAGAACAACAGTGAAAGATGTCCCTGCCTTCCGACGCAAGCATTATATTCTACACGTGGGGCCTACATTTAATTGCAAACAGCACACTTAATTCCACACATTTCCCTGCTGACCACTACGTGAACATCTGGGAAGACAGAAAATAGCCCTGGGAATTCCCTCCCTGGTGTCTGGTGCTCTAAAAGCACCTGAAAAGCTGCCCCACTGGCGTGGTTGCTGGTTTAGGATGAATTTTTTTTTTTTTAAAAAGAGGCTAATTTCTACACATCTTTGGAGGGAGTAGGATGGAAGTTGATGATTAAAGGAGGTGGAGATTTTCAAGTTGCTGTTATCGCCTATTCTCCCTCTAAATCCCCTTTCTATTCTTCTCCCTGCTCTGGGCCCATCTGAACTCGTCAATGGGCTCCTTTGCTGGCTTCTAGGTGGGTTTGGCAGGAGGTCTGGAGGAGGCCTGAAGAGCGAGCTCGGTATGAATCCTTTAGATGCCCCTCCGCCCCCCGCCTCTCTCTAATGAAAGGTGGCCTCTCTGCACAGCTGCTCGTCCTTAGTTCTGGTGCTTGCTAACCTCACTTACCTCAGGCCTTGCGTCCATTGCTGTTACTAGGTCTGGGATACCTCATCACACCCTGCTGGTTTTCCTAAACCTTACCCATGCCTTTGTAAAGAACTCCTTTATTAAATTCTCCGAAGAGTGTGCCTTCTGTCTTTTGCTGAGGTTCTGATGGGGTGCTGAGCTATTATTGGACTGATCCCTTGGCCTCCCACAGCCCTCTTTCTCCAAAGGCAGAGTGGCCCAGGCCTGGACACTGCAAGAGGTGGCCAGAGCCAGGCGGACCACATCAGCGGACACTCACTCATGAAAAAGGCACACCTCAACCATCTATTGAAACCCATTAGAGTCTCCCACTTGTGGAGTTGTCAAATTCCTGCCAGGTCAAGAAAAAACCCAGTCGAAGAATGACATTTCAAATGTTTTCTAGAGGAAGGGAAGGAAAGGAGGGAGGAAGGGCTGTGCAGCAAGTGACTGTTCTCAAGAACGTCACCGCAAGCCATCGCCATCCCGCCACCTACCTTGTCTGGCTGTGTACTCATTGTCTTCGATCAGTCTGGCCAGTCCAAAGTCGGCAATCTTGCACGTTAGTCCATTCCCCACTAGAATGTTTGCAGATCGCAGGTCTCTGTGGATATAATTCATGCGTTCGATGTAAGCCATTCCTGCAGCAACCTGTGGAAACAGGACCCATATGATATACCAGGGCCCGGTGTACTTACACGCTGTTAAACCTGAGGCAGGCTTCATGGTACCACGGGGCCTACCTGTGCTGCCATGTCCACCAGGTTTGGTAATTTCAAAGCTCTTCCTTCTCCATCTTTTAAGAAATCGAGTAAACTTCCTATGAACAAAACACAAAACCAGTTGAATTTACTTTGAAAGATAAAAATTCCCAACAAAGGGCTGTATTTAGTTTTCTTATTTTCTAATAAGTAAGGAGGTAATTGAATTGAATAATTCCATCAGTGTAAGAGAAAGGCTTATACAAAAAAATCCAGAAAAACTCTATGCATCTTAAGGCAGAGCAGGTTAACCTTTTAAAAATAAACAATGGTGACTCCATTTCCAAGGACAACAAAGATTTGATAAAACTAGAAGAAATGGGACTCAATTCCCTTTTTTTCCCTTTTTGTCATAAAGAAGAACATGTGAAGAGCTGTACCACTTCAATATCATTTCCCAAGCAGCCACTCACAAAGGAGTGATGTAGGAGAAATACCAGTTGAATGCCTCCCAAAATGTGGTCTTGGGACCAGTTGGAACAGCATCCCGCAGGGAACTTGTTAGAAATACAAACTCTCTGGGCCGGCCGAGTGGCATATTGGTTGGGAGCAGGCTTGGGATGCCAGTGGCCCCGGTTCGGATCCCACATCCCACATGTGAGGGCCAGTGACACTGCCCTCAAAAAAAAAAAAAAAAAAAAAAATACAAACTCTCGGGTCCCACCCCAGATCTACAATACTAAATGAGAAACTCTGGAGGTCAGGCCCAGAAACCTATATTTTAAGAAGCTCTCTAGGTGATTCGGATACATAGTAAAGTTTGAGAATCACTGGCCTAACTTATTTACAGATTTTAAACCAAGAAAAGAATATTTGGTCATCCCAGTAAACTTTAATTAAAAATAAATAAATAAATACATGAAAAGGAAAAAAAAAAAGAATATCTGAAAGAAAAGAGTATCTGAGGAATATATGGTAGGGCACGTAGCTCTCCATTAGATTAGGTGTGGCCAGCCAGGCCTTAAAGACACCTGTATCAAAATAGCCAGAGCTTCAGAGCCACCTGAGAACACAGCCGAGGAGATCAGAACTAACCCCAGGGCTGAAAGAATCATGTGCAGAGGCAAGGGGCTCATACCACTTGTCGGTGATTTCTTTTCATGCTTTAATCACAAAATTATTTACCAAATAACTGTGGATATAAAGGACAAACGATCTGCCAGGAAAAAATTCCAAATATATTTTAAAAGATAGTACGTGAGGAGGAAAAATTACACGGGTATCCTCTGATGTACAATGCATTGCCTTTTAAGGATGTTTCTTGTTTGGTTCATCTATTGTTCCAAAACAATGTGATCTCTGGTCTTATCCCCAACAATATTGCTTTGATTAGGAGAGAGACAGAGAGAGAGAGAGACAGAGAGAGAGAGAGAGAGACAGAGAGAGAGAGAGAGAGAGAGAGAGAGAGAAAATAAAACGCACTCTTTAAAAGCATGTCTCTTCATCTGATGTTTAAGACAGCTGAAAAAAAAAATAAGATGATGAAAAGAGGGAGATTAAACAGACCAGAGACCAGTGTCTGATATTAATTGTTGAGCCCTGCAAAAACACAAGCTATGGCTTTCAAAGTAACAGCAAACTCTCCTGGTCCTCTGTGTAACTGATATTAAAAATGAATGTTTTAATTATAGAGAGGAGCTGGAACTCTCCATGTGCAGCATGCAAAAGGTGCTGCGTATCCCAAGGAGTTGAGGGACAAACTCAAGGTCATAGTCTGTTTTATAATGTTTTCATTAATGAGCACACAGTTTGTGCTTTCTGATGGGAATGCTTGATTTATGCAGACGGCAGGAAAAAAGCAAGCAGGCAGCTCCATTTCCCTCCCTGAAACAGTCCCTGTGAGTGGAACGGAGAGTGGCCCTTCCCAACCTTTATTCATATACTCGGTGACGATGTAGATTGGTTCCTCGGACACCACCGCATACAGCTGGACCAACTTGTCATGCTTCAGTTTCTTCATGATCTGCGCTTCCTCAAGGAACGATTCAGGGGACATCGTGCCTGGTTTAAGAGTCTTTATGGCTACTTTTGTGTTTCCATTCCAGGTACCTGCAGACATCCCACAATATTAAGTCAAACCAAAGGTCCTCATTTGATGGGGAAAAAAAAGTATTTTATCCATAGCTATTTGCATAAAATTAGATATTCAGTTGAAAAAAAACTTCATAGTTTTTGGTGAACAAAGACAATCAAATGTAAGGACTCTGTCAAGTATTTCCAACAGGAGAAATATGTTGACTTACGGCTAAATTATGGTCTATAATTTTTTTTTCTTGTTTGTATATATATATACCACTTTCCCTTTCTGGCTCAGAGACATGGTGACAAATTTGTACCAAAAGCTTTGGACACTTCTTTACAAGGATGAAAGTCCAGGGCTTAGAACGGGCCTGGCCATCCAATATCCACCCATTAGGCAGTAGAGTGGGCATGGATGAAATTGGATTAAGTTCCATTTTATGGGATGTGCCCTTTAAAAAAATATGGCAATGCTTTGAGGATGTCTGGAAATTACCTCTAGACTTTGAATTGCCTGCAGTGGATGAGCTACTTGGCTGAGTCCTTGAACAGTTGATCTATGAGTATGATTCTAAGTATACTGATAAGCAAGATCCCAGTCTACTTTCCCATACTTCAACCAGGTAAGGAAAATTCCTCAGGCTTACTAATGGTGAGCCACCACAAGAATAGATACTTCTATCAGCTAGACTGGAAAAATTAGACAACAGCTAAGAGGGAACAGAAATATCTAAACTTAACATGTTAACAACATTTAGTAGGTCCAGAGGCATGCCTGGTTTATGATCATTGGTTACCTCATCTGTAAAATACAGAAATGGAAATGGATTATCTTTTGAGTCTCTTTCAGCCCTCCAAATTAAAAAACAATGTAGATTCTCTATGTATTCCATTATTAGTCCTGTAACTTTGAATGAAAACTATTTATAAGGGACAGAAAAAATTATGCTAATTTAGATTATGTTATTGTTATTTGGAAAAGATGACTGGTTTAAATTAAGATTTTTTTTAGATTTAATATACTTGATTTTAGAATTTATAAATTCTGTAAATTAGGGCAACTTTTGTTACCTTGTTAAAAACATGGTTTATATAATTACAACATGCAACCTATAAAAATATGAATTATGAAAGAACAAGTGGCTTAAAAAGGAATTCATCAAATCTTACAAAATATCTGACCACTAAATGCAAATGGGAAATTTGACAATTTATAAGTGGTGTTTGCTTTTTGAGTGTTGTTAACACCCCCAAATTTTAAACAGAGATCTTTCTCTCCAATAACAACCTGCTTACTTACATTGGCATTCCATCCTGATCCTGGACTATCACAAAATGATGTTTTATGTTCAGTGGGAAAATTATCTTACTAATATGCATAATGATTTAAAGTTGATTACTGCAAAATTTGAAAATATGTTTTTGTATAGGGGCCAATTCTTCTTGATTATATGAGTGATTGGATTAAAATTCTTAGGATTTTAATTACATCTAAGAAAGGAAGAAGGAGGATGCCGTAAGTACCAATACTGTCTTACTAACACTTGCTTTTGGGTGGGGGCTTAAGTCCATGGCTTGTCTCTAAGTAAAGGTGCAACTGCCCCAAAGGGAGTTCTAAAGGCAGTGAGGAGGGTTAATGCAGTCGGTCTTATCAATGACATGATAACCACATTAAGAGAACAGTGTGTCTACTGAGCACCTACTATATGGATGCTAAACGCACTGTCCCTTATAGTCCTTAACACAACCTTATGAAGTAGGTGTCATTCTAATTTTACAGATGAGGAAACTGAGACTCAAAGAGGTTAAAGAAGCCCCATGCCCATGGTTAATCAGCTACAAAGACTGAGAAAAAACACAGGCCCACTGAGCAAAAGAGTCCCTGGTCTCTCCCTACAGTAGCCCATCTATAGTATCTTACCTTCCCGTGTCTTAGGAAGAGGAAACACCAGATTTCCAGTGTACTGGTGTCCTGTTCTGGGCACGCCTCAGTTAACCACATGAAGTAGGATAGACGAGCATAACAAGGTATCGCCTGAAAAGCTAGATGGCCTGTGCCTGTCTGGCGATCCACGTTAAGTGTCTTGGTCCCAACGGCTGTGTGTGTGTTTTTGTTCAAAACCGTCTTTTTAATTGGCTTTGAGATGCAGCCAAAACAAAATGTGCCCTCTGCCTTACCAAGCCACACTTCAGCGAAACACCCCTGACCCAACTTCTTCTCCAGACACAGCGAATCACGTGCAACTTCCCAAGCATCTTTAGCCAATCCAGAAGTTTGTGGGGTACAACTCGATGCAATCTCAGTTAAGTTAAAACACAAACCATCAGCTTTTTCTACAGGAGAGGGAATTAATGAAGAAAACACAGTCCTTATAATCCACAATCATGCATGCACTAGGAAAGATGGAAGGTGACCTGCCCTTTAGGGCGATATTGAATTCAACGGACAAAAATTTGCAGTTGGAAATGACAAGCAAGGCATTTGGTGCGGGCTGGACCATTCTTTGTACCATTTACTGGTTTATGAATTGAGACACGTATAATGGTATAATTTGAGCCATTTGCCAATCTTGACTACTTGCTATCTCTTTTCCAGAAATTTCAGAATTCCGAAATCAAAATCCAAATATTCCTCACTATTCGTAATTCAAACTTTCTTCCTGGTCATACAGTCTTTATTGTCACCTTCCACCTTTGATGTTTGGGACTTCCCAAACGAGGAAGCTAGTAATAGAGTAATTGAGTCTCAGCATACCCATCCATACTTCCCCAAACTGCCCATTTCCCAGTCTCTTGATCAACTGCAGGGATTCTCGAGGGATTTCCCAGACATCTTTGGTTTTGACAGACAGATCGGTAAGCCTTGGCATCCCTTTGTGACAGGGAACTACTAGGCGGCAGCAGAGACCTGCGGCTCTCTCTGATGGAGCAGGGGCAGTGGCAGGAGAGGGAGAGAAAAGCAGAACACGTGAAACGACGACATTTACAGATGTACAAACTCAGTGAGTGCACAGCATTACCCCAAACACTGCTACGATGGTAGAGAACTGCACGCATCTAGCAAGGTTAGATGCCACACATTGAAACGTGTTCATTGGAGGCACAATAGAGGACATTTTAAATTTGGACCACTCCATACCCCAGGTATAATATGGTCTACACATATAAACATATAGGCTGGTTTGGTTTCTATACTCACTAAGGAGGAAAAATATGTGCTAATAACATGTCTTCTGGAACCCTGAAAATACCTCCACTGATTTCAAAAGGCACTTTGGGACCACAGAATGTCAACATGACTGTCCTTTGCTCCCTCTACTATCAAGGGTTTGGGGACACTCTTTGGTGTGAATATATTTAAAATTGTAACTTCAGTACAGAACATCAGACAATTACAAACTAGTAAGGACCAAGATTCTACCTGGAAGGGGAAAAAAGGGGTAACATTTCTCTAGTGATTTCTCTGGCATTTGAGCTGACTGTATCCTACCTGGCAGATACTCTTGCTTCTTTGATATTTCCTATTAAAAAAAAAAAATCTTTATAACAATCTCTGATGTATAATTTAGTAGTCTGATTTGAAAGCAGAAAGAACAGAAACTAAAATCTGCAGAAACTCAACGATGTGAAAGAACTCTATTTCCCATGAAAAAGAGAAAGGAAGGAAGTAGTTATCACTGTGAGGTTATCTGAAGGGTCTCTTCCTTTCTCTCTCTCTCTCTCTCTCTCTCTGTCTCTGTCTCTCTCTCTCTCTCTCTGTCTCTCTCTCTGTCTCTGTCTCTCTCTCTCTCTCTTTAAAGAATATGCCCTTTAAAACCTAGCAGTGGTAAGGGCAAATTGCCTAAATGCCAAGTGAAACATCAGTCAGGTGAGAAAAGGTAACAAAGAACAAGGAATCAGGGCAGTGACAAAAGCTGCAGAGAGCCTGGCTGAGGGCGACAGAGCCCTGCCAATCCCCACTGGAGGTCCCTTGGATCCAGAGAACTCAAATGTAGTGTTGTTGCCTTTGCCCCAGGAACCAGCTGTAAGTTACTTTCTGTTCCTTCCTTTTTGATAGAATCAGGTTCTGAGATGTTTCGGCAGGAAATTATGTATCAATATTTCGAAGGCATTTTATTGTGTGAGAGAAAGGAGGGAAGAGGAAAAGCCAATATAAAAACAAATCTAACGAGATGGATTTTTTTTTTTCCTTGAGATTAAAAAATGTCTGTTGCTCTTCACATCCCTTCTCTCCTTCAAGCTTTATTATGTTATTAAGGTGCCCTTTCTGACACAATATTTTTCAAATGATCTAAACCCTGGGGATCCCGCTGATGTTTGGCTGTAATGAAATATATTTTGGCATTTGAAAAACCCTTACAACATGCAGGCATTGTAAGCATAACACTGAAGCTCAGGGAGATATTCTGCTCCATTTCTCCCAAATATTTCATTAGCTATATTTGGAACCAAAGTTACCCAGTTCCCTAATCGACACATACTCCAAGTGCTGTTAATTTTTTCACTTGCTCATTAGTGCCCAGGATTAATAGATAGGTATTTCTTATTGCCACTTTCAAAGGACTCCATTTTTTGGTGCTAAAAACTATATATATAGTTAACGAACTTTAAAAAAAATTATTTAATTGGGGAACAGTATGTTTTCTCAGGACCCATCAGATCCAAGTCGAGTAATTGTTTCAATCTAGTTGTGGAGGGTGCAGCTCAGTGGCCCATGTGGCGATCGAACCGGCAACCCTGGTGTTATGAGCACTGAGCTTTAACCAACTGAGCTAACCGGCCATCCCATATACACATTTTTTTGTTTTTTAAATATTTTATTGGGGAGTTGGGGGAGGGGAACAGTGTTGGGGAATTGGGGAAGGGGACCAGTCAAGTTGCTATTCTTCAATCTTTGTTGTGGAGGGCGCCAGTCACCATTTGGCTTCCCGTCAGCAGCTCATGGCCTCTAAGCTCAAGGTGCTGTGTTCAATCTTAGTTGCCGGTGGGCGTAGCCACCATCCCATGTGGGAGTCAAACCAGCAGCCTTGTTGTTAAGAGCGAGCACTCTATCCACTGAGCCATCCGGGCAGCAGCTCAGCTCAAGGTGCCAAGTTCAGTCTTAGTTGCGGGTGTGGATAGCCCACCATCGACTGAAAAGGCAATCTTGTTGTTACACCAGCTGAGCCATCCAGCTACCTTTTGGCAGTTCAGCGACAGCTCAGTTTGGGCGCAGCAATCACTGGCCCATGTGGGAATCGAACTGGCGGCTCTGTTGCTCAGAGCACGCACTCTAAGCCAACTCTTAACCAACTGAGCCACTCGGCTGGCCCCTACACATATTTTTTAAATGAATGTGCATACAGGTCAAGGCATGTACTATTTTGGGGAACTGTCACTGTCCTGCAGAGCAATATAAAATGCATATATAGGTCACACAAAGAACTCCTGGGTTTAATTGGATAGAGATATATATGTGCACATGTATACCTATGTCTGTAACCACCTCTGTGTACATATTACATGGTGGAGTATGCTTGCTAATATAGGAAAGAAAGCAATCATTTTAAACACTTGCACATAAGGCCACATTCTTTAATAAAATGTGCAAATTGCACACCTAAACACCTAAGTATATATTTCTAGGAACAACAGACATTAATGGTAACATTTGGGTGTTAGGAAAAAGACTGATTCACTGTTTAAAAGTTTAACACATTAGCTGTAACAGATCTGTGGGTCACATTAAGTCTAAGTCTAGTTAGGAAACTAGGTGTTGGTGGGGAAGTCGAACATGATAAATGGATGGCAAAACTCATGTAGTCATGAGAAGGAAGAGCGTGTGCAGTCGTTCCTGCCACAGTGTGAGCACTAGGTGACGGGGGAAACACAGCATCCCTGTGGGTGGGCTCCTGTAAGCTCGCTCCCAGAGACTGCTTCTCTTTTTCATGATTTCTGAATTATGTACTGCAACGAGACAAGGTAACAACTTTTAAAGCTTCAACTCTTGCTTTCAACTTGGGAAACTAGAATGTCATAGGATCTTTTGATGGAACTAATATCTATGGTAGAAAACCATCAATGGAACCTATTTAGTCTAGCGCTACCTTGAAGGGCTAGCAAAGAAAACTACAGTTGACCCTTGAACAATGTGGGGGGGTAGAGGCTCCAAGCCCCATGTAGTCAAAAATCCACGTATAACTTTTAACTCCTCAAAGCTTAACTACAAATAGTCTACTGTTGACTGGCAGCCTTACTGATAAATAAACAGTTGATTAATACAGATTTTGTGTTATGCGTATTATAATACTGTATTCTTATAACAAAGTAAACTAGATAAAAATGTTAAGAAAATTATAAAGAAAATACATTTACAGTACTATACGTATTTATTGAAAAAAATCCATGTAGAAGTAGATTAGCGCAGTTCAAATCCATATTGGTCAAGGGTCAACTGTATTTTACCAGTGACTCTGTATATATTTGTTGTACCTCTTCCCACCCTCCACCCTGCCCTTTCCCCTTTCCTGCTCCTGCCCACCCACACCCTTAGTATCCAAATGGTTAGTCCTGGTTAGAATTAAGGTTACCTGAGTAATGTTGTACCAGTTGCTGAAGTGTTTCAAACTGGGCTCGGGTGGTAATGTAGTATCCACCATTGTCAAGTTTACGAATTTTATAATGTTTGACATGGTCTCCTTTCATATCATCCCAATCACGGATAGAAAGTGAATAGGCACCTGGTAAACATGCAAAGCATTAGTTCCAATCACTTTGAGTACTCATTTGTTTTCGAGGTCTTATTTACTCAACTCTTCTGATTAATCATTATCAAGAGGAGACACACATGCACACACACACTTCCTCTCAGTAACATAGGAAGAAAACACCTCTTTCCTGCAAGCGTCAGACGATGTTATCAATAAAATGATTTAATCCTTCAGAATGAAGCCTTCTTGGATTTTTCCCTCCAGTCCTCCCCGCGCCCCGCAGAGGGCAAGATGAAGAGGAGCAGACATGTAAGGCTCATATTGCCTCCCTAGTTCTCCCATTCCCCACAGAGCATCATGGAGTCAGGGACAGCACGTATTATAGAAACGTAAAGACTGTCTCTTTAGAAGTGAGCTTCCAATTTCTGCTTCACAATGCTTTTCAGATAACCAGTGTCTGGACGATCCAGCTTAGAATGCTACCGTGCTTTTCCTTGGCCTAGCTCCTCTTGTGGGCTCTAACGAGACCTTACATAATGAAAAGGCCAATAGCTGGAGGAAGAACAGTCCTCAGTTATGAAACAAAACAAAACAAAACAAAAAGAAATGCAAAAACAATCCGAATGTTTGGTGCCCAAAGAGCTACAAGTTTCAGAAATTCATAATTCGAAAGGACTTCTGAAAATTCTAGGCTCTTGTGTGCCTGGAGGAGGGATGCTGCCCCGGCCCCCATTTATGAGTAAGGTATTGATGTCGAGGCTCTGTGGTCTTTTTGGAGCTGTCTGCAGTTCTCGAGCCTGGAGGAGCTACTGAAAACAAGACTCGGCTCACGAGGCAAGGTGGATGTGTGCCATTTGAAAAATCCCTGTCCATCAGAGATAAGCCTTTCATCCCCTCTGACTAATCCACAGATTTGAACAAGCCAACTTCAGCTTGTTATCTTACCTTTGGTGGTTTCACTCTCTCGGATAAGAAAGGTACCTCTTGGGTTTCCAAAGGACAAAAGCTGTCGCTCAGCATCTTTTCGGCCAAGTTTTCCAAAGTACCACCTTTAAAGGAGATCAAGACAAGGAAACGTTTTATAACAATCAGTTACCCAAACAGAATCACGCAGGCTCTTTTGCCCACAAGTCCTCCTCTCCTCCGATGTCATCCTTAGCCTTTCCTAGTCTCATCCTCATCTAGTTCTCTTTTCATCTATTCCTCATCCCATCCCTAATTCATCTCTTTCACTCTTTAAAAAAAAAATCAGATTTGAATTGTAGGTTATTTTCCTTCCCTCCAGAGATGACAAGCACCAGTTTGTGTTAAAACTGCCACCTGCCTGCCCAAAAAGAGAAATCCAAGACCTTGTTTGAAATGGCGACTGCAGGAGTCCCTTCCCACGCACATCTACAAGACCACAGATTTCTAAGCATAATTACAGCCCCTGGGAAATAACAAAACACAGTCTTAGTGTATAAACGCCATTAATCAGGCATTTAAAAAAAAGTCAGAATGGCTAAAAGGACAAAGACATGATATATTCAGTAACTTCCTACCTATAGGAACTCAGAAGAAATGGTCAAAACTACCCCTCATCGCGAGCGCTGCCCTTGGATGCTGTTTGTATTACTGTCCTCCTGTCCGGGAGGTGTGAGGACTTGGATACATAGAAGGAGTCTGCCGAGTGGCTGGGCTGGGCCGCACGTGTGCTCTGGCACAGATGCAGAGCCAGGTGACCACACCATCAACAAAGTTGTTGTCCTTGAAAACAACTCAGTGTCATGGCCGTGTTCCTCTCCTCCCTGTGATGACACTCTAGTGCCACTAGTAAGAGGCATCACATCCAGTCACCTCACGACCTGTGTCATTTGTCTTTCATCTCTCCCTGGCACTCTCCAGCCCCAACCAGGGCCTGGCAATTAGTTAGCGTTTCAGCACTAGATGCTGAACAAGCAGCAGGTGCTCCAAGAACCCAGGGGAGAATTCGGGAGCATGCCATTGGAATCTGCGTAAAGGAACAATTTGTAGAATATTTAACTGTGAGAGGATCCAGTTTCTAAAATGAAATTTCAGTTCATTGTCCTTGAACATAGCTATTATGTGTTCACTGTCAGGTTCTGTTGTGAATGAAAGAGTTTCACTGAAGATAAGAAAGGACACACGGCATGTGAGCTCCTCAGTGACCGTTAAAGGCACCAGGCTGTGTGCCTCAGTCCTAAACCCAGCACTAGGATGGTATGAAGAGAATCATACCAATTATTTGCGAGAAATGACTTTCTGGGTTTCTGTCAATTAAAATGCAGTGTAAGCGGGAACCTGTTAGAACAATGGATTGCACTAAAACAATAGTATTTTAAGATAACGAGAATTGCCTATGTAAAACCATAGGCGTTATTCTTTTAAATGCTATTTTATTCTTTAAAAAGAAAATATTTTAAATTATTGACCATTATAAATACAACTTAAATACACAGCAGGGAGGTTCCCAGTTAAATCAAAGAAATGCTACATTTTGCCGGTACCTTTTATTCTGAAAGAACACAGAGGCGTTTGCCCATCTGCCTTAAAATAAAAATTCAATCCAAATTCCTTTATTTACTGATGATGAGACACACTCACTAGGAGAAAAAAGGAGCTCAGAACTACTGAGTATTTGAGAGTAGGAAACAAAATAGATCTTCTTAGAGGAAATACAAAGGAATTAAAGACAAGAGTGATCCAACTGGGGATTTGGCTGACGTGAGGCATCTAATCCTCCCTGAAGCTTAAACAAATCCAGGGAAAAATTAAATATCAGAGCCAAAGGTTGGGCTCTGTGGTGGCCTTTTCTCCATTCCTTTTTTGGTAAGGCAAGACTGCCTGCACTGAGCAGGAGAGGCCGGTCCTGGTGTTTTAGGGAGGGAGCCAGGCTCCTGCTTTTGGGAGATCACGGTCCAGTTCCCCTTCCCTCAGTTCAGAAATTAGGGTCACCACACAAGCCACTCTGACAGTTCTGCAGTTTGGAAGTGCCTGTGAAGTCCCACAGGTCAGGTGAAGGAATAACAGTTGTTCCTTCTAGAATGCCCTCAGCCTATTACCAGTGGAAATCCTTGGGCCAGCTAACTGCTGGTCACTATTTACTATTAAAGAAACCAACCAATCCCCCAAACCAAAGCACAGGACCCTATGAAATGCATCACCACAGGATTTCTCCAGTGGTGGGACACATCCTGTGTGAGATAGTTCTACCTGGGGCTTGGAAGGTATGTCTTTTTGGTGCTCCTTTAATATTTCTGACTAGATTGAGGAGAAAAAGCTCAATTTGATCTTCAACAATTATTTGCCACCCTTTTCCCTCCCTCTCTCCCTTCTTCCCACTCTTTCTCCTCCCTGCTTTTCTTTTTTCCAGCGAACTGTAGGCTTGGAGCCTTGGGTGGCAATAATATATGCTCTAGCTAGAATTCCATCACATTTTTGTGGTTACTTTCTATGGCAAATGATATTTGGGTTTTCATTTAGGGTACTGACACAAGTTTTTAAAAAGTGAGCAGGCCTAAAGAAAAATGGTAAGGTAATGATAGTACCAGCATTACGCAAATATGGCAAAAATCGTGGCATAAAGCTTGGGAAACATGGCATTCCTATATTCTCTCAACTCTTAATCGCTCTACTGAATTTCTTCCCCCTCCTGCACAACGTTAATTGCATTTTATTGTGCCAACTAACTGTAAAAAGCAAGTAGTTAAGTGAAAACAGCAAAACAAAACATACTCTTCCGCCTGAATGGAGTCAACTGGAGCCACGTAATTGCTGGGAATGTAGCCTGTCTCTCCCGTTGTCAAGGAGCGGGCTTCCCACCAATCTCCTTCCCTGTGTAGAAAAAAAGAGAAAAAGGTGAACACAGGGACCATTTCCATGTTTTGCACTTGTATGCTCAAGGAGTGTGTGACTATCTCGTAGTCATTCTACTATCTGATTTCTCCAAACTAAACATAGCCTTCTGTGAGGGTCAAATGGTGACAATCTGAGTCCAGTGGGGTGTTGAATCCAGCCTTGTCTCTCATCTCTGGTTTTATTTGGGAATTAAGAATATAGGGCACGGGCCATGAGAGGGCGCCCTCTGTGTGTGCAGAGGGGGAGTTGCTTGGTAAGCATGCCCCACTGGGACAGAGGGAAGACAATGCAGCCCTACGCTACTTAAGAAAATCACTGTAACAATAACAACAACAAAATGGTAATTATGTAAGATGAAAGGTATGTTAATTAACCTTACTGTGGCAAACATCTCACAATATATATGTGTATTAACCCATCATATGGCACATCTTAAACTTACACAATGTTGTATGTTAATTATATCTCAAAAAGCTAGAAAAAAAAAAAAGCGCACACCAATAGTGCCAGTTTAGCTAATGACCTGAGTCTGCTGGGTGGGAAAGGAAGGGTGGGTGTAGCTGTGTGTGTACCGCGCAGGAGGAGAACCGACCCTCGCTAAGGGAATGAGCTTCTTAGTCACACCCCTTTGTATGCATGGCCCAGTGTTCCGTGCCATAGCCTGGTCTCAAACTGCAGCGCTCTAAGAGCTGTGGGCTGAAGGACATGCAAAGGAGGCTTAGAACACCACTCTCAGTTCAAATGAATGAGTGAATTAAACGTCAGAGTTCTTGTGCTCAGACTCAATAGCTGTGTGTGGCAGAGAGCAGGGGTGGGGTACCTGCCTCTCCCTATCAGCAACGGTTGGCAGATTTATGTGGGGCAGTAGCTCCGACAGCAGCACTGTCCACAGAACCCTCCACCAGCCTGTGGTCAGGAGAGCAAGGGGCAGGGGAGGAGGGCATGCTGCTCCTGAGCGAATTGAGACTCCACAGACTTCTGATCGCACAAGCTGAACGACCCCACCCGAGCACCAGTGGCCCAGCCACTTCTCTCCTTCTTTTTTCTTTTGCAGGTCCTTGGAGGCAGCAAGAGAAACCCCAGGCCTTTTTTTTTTTTTTTTGGAGGGCAGTGTCACTGGCCCTCATATGTGGGACCCGAACTGGGGCTGCTGGCGTCCCAAGCCAGCATTTAACCAATGCGCCACTTGGCCGGCCTGGCCCAAGCCTTTTTAAAAATCACTTTTGGCTGGGCTCTGTGTCAAAGCCCTCAGCCAGGAAAGAAAATGTGCTGGCTTTTGGCCCTGGTCAAGATCTTCCCCAGACTGATTCAATTAGGTAGAGAATAACCAGCCTCCACATTAAACACAAGCCTTACTCGAGCATCTCATTCTCTAAAGACCGGCTGAGCCAGGTGACAATGAGCAGTGACTCCAGATAGGATTTAATAAAGCCACAGACCAATGTTGACAAGTCCACAAGTGCCACAGATGCAGCTATGGGGAAGTGTTTGGTGGCTCACGTAACAGAACAGTCCACAAGAAAACAAGGTGCCAGTAAAGGTCTTTAAAAACTTATGTTTATAATTAGTTTTTCAGTTTTTCCTTTTTCACCCTATTAAACAAATTTAAACAGAAAAATCAATCAAAAGAGGGAGATAAAGGGCCGGCCGAGTGGCTCAGTTGGTTAAGAGCTCGCTCAAGAGTGTGAGCTGAGCTCTGAGCAACAGCAGTTCGATGCCCAGCCCAAGCTGAGTTGCCGCTGAGCTGCCAACAGGGGGCAGGATGGCTCAGTTAAAAAAAGGAGATAATTTTTTCTTATACCCAGACAGTCCTTTATCAATAACCTTAAATTTAGTTCATGTCCAGATTTTTATTATAGAATAATTTATACATACCTAATAGATGTATATGTGAACACCTGTGAACTCACCACCCAACTTAAGAGCTACATTGTCGCCAATTGTGTGGAATCTACCCTGTGCTGCTCTGCTGTCAAATCCCTCTGCCTTTCAGGTTCAAATCATAAAATTAAAAATGTCAACATTTTAACAGTTTGTATTAGTTTCATGTCTATGTCCTCCAAAAAATACATGAAGTTGTAAGTGTATCAGCTGAGAACATATGCAGAAGTTTATTTTTGTCTTTAAACTTTGTATGTGTTTAAGGAAATGGCTTTGGAGACATTATCTTTAATATGGTGACAATGTTTACTGCTTTGCAATTCCACTAGATGGAGACATTTCATCATAAAAAAACAACACCCGTCAACTGCCTGTCTTCTCTCCCTCTCTTGCCCCACCCCCACCCCTCACACACACCTGGCAAATGCTCCAAAATGGTGAGGAAAAAAGTATGTGCTTGCAGCAGAGGCTTATTTTTTAATGTAAAATAACCGTCATCAAGTTAGTTCTAATTGATTTAAATCAGGAAAAAAGAAAGCCTAGTATCAATATTGGGGGACATGGTAACGTCATCTGGGCAGGGAGCCAATCCATTTTGCTGCAGGTTTAGACAAGCTCAATCTTATTCAGGTGATCTGGTATTAATCAAGTAATTTCCGTTTCAAATCCAGTATTAACTATCTCATTTTGGTATGGGTACTTAAAGAGTTTAGCACAAATTAGAGTCCAACTACCAGCTCATTCTCAAGTCATGTATCAGGAATTAATGATTTTCTCTTAAGTGACTCCATTAATCTCACAAGGGTTTTCAGTTACTCATGAGAAAGATAAAATCTTTTTCTCTTTTTCTAGGCCATCTAGGGTCACTTTTTTCATTAAAGGAGATATGAGGTGACAAGGATACAACCTCACATATTGTGTCCAGAGAGGCTCGTACAGACTCAAAACATCTATCCTGAAAGTCTTTTGAGCAAGTGACTAAAGCATCTTTTTTAATGCACTAGAAGCCCAATTCACCTACAACTAAATAACACACTATTTACAAATCATTCACCTTGATTTAGGAAAATAGTATCTTTACTATGCCGCCTTTTATTTTTTTACTTGAATTATTGTGGGTAATGAGCATTACTAAAGCTGTGTGTCTTTAAGCTGTTCTTACAGTGCAGGTATTTCATTAATTTAGAGTTGGTGAGATTTTCTTTAACTGTTGTCTTGCTCTGATTCAAATATGATTTAAGACCTGGCTCTGAATACCTTTTAAGTGTTCTTAACAACAGCTTCTCTTGTTCCTCTAATATAAAGGCTTGTTAAAAGAGCTGGTCCTAATCCCCAAAATTACTCATAGGGTTTAGGATCCTTGCTTATAGGGCTTGGGGTCCCAGAGCCCAGGGCCCTGATGGAGCCAGGAAGTGGCATTTGCAAATAGAAGTCAGCCTTGCTCTGTCCAGCTGTGGAGTATTTTTATTATAAATGCTGGCTTCTTCCTAAATTTCACACTGCTTGCCTTACTTTCAGAGCGCATATCCATAACAATTTTGTCAAGTGTTTACATGGGGCTCGAAACCAGGATTTCTTCTTATTGTAGTGGACAAACTTGAACGGAGTCAATCCCCTAGGGAATGACCACTATTCCACTCAGACTTTGGAGAGAGGCTGTGTTTCTAGGTGGTAAATGACTCATCATAAAATACGAAAATAGGAAATAAAACAGATTAAGTTAAATATTTTGCAAATGGGTTTAAATTTAATGATGTCCAAATATAGTACACTGAGCATTGGCATCAGGTTAATGAAAGTGCCCCCATCCCCATGCTGGGCACATGCGCATAGCACATGCATATCACATGGCTCACGCTGCACTTTACAACAACAAAAGCCAGCCCTGTGGCCTCCCAGTTCTGCCTCTTGACAGGGAAAGCAGTGGGAGGACACACACTGGGAGGTGTGGCAGCTGCCCCAGGGGGAACAGGGCCCCAGGCCTCCTCCTTCCAGCGGCTGAGAGCCAGGGGCGGGAGAGGCTGGGGGAGGGGCAGGAGGGCATGCCATCTGGCTCTGTGTTACTGCTTTGTTTTTCCTTCATGGTTTTCTCTTCCCTGTTATTTCCTTTGACTTCAGGATATTGTATCTGTTACAAAAAACTTATTCCCGCCCCCCCCCGTAATCTTGAAAAAGGACATTTAAATGGCATGTAGGAAAAGGAATTTCACTGGTAAGAAGAAAGAACATTCAAGGGGAAAAAAACCCCTTTGTACTATTTTTTTTTTAAGAGAACAGGGTCAGAGGCTCAAAGTCTCCTGAAAGCATTAAAGGTCATGCATGCCAATCACAAAATATATGTTGAGATAGATCGGATCTTCCTTGACTGTTTCTCCAAAGTTTCAATTGGATGTCATTGTAATACAGACGCCTATCCATATTAACAAAGGAAGAAGTCATGAATTTCACTTTGGCAAAGACTGGCTTTTCAAGTGCCCTACAACGCGGTGCGTGGATCCACTTGCAGTGCGGAGAAAAGCGACAGAAGCGCTGTGTGTGGCAGGTACTTCCTACTGCTTCTTAGGGCTGATCTCTCAGAAGCTGGTTAAAAGTCCTAACCAGCCTTTTTAGGACTTTATTACGCGGAGAGAATATTACATAAAATGGGGAGGTAACAAGGAGTACCTTTCAGAATTTAAAGTTAGCAGACTCTGACAAGAAGCATTCACCTGAGAATCAAACTAACAATAAGGAACCATAAATCAGGAGAGGCTAAAGCCAAATTCCCTCCTCCCTCATGTCCCTGCCAACCTCCTACTTTTATGTAACCTGAATGGGTCAGTCCCCTCTGATGGGGGTCTCTGGGCCTTTCCAAAACCAAACCTGTCACTGTACTTAGGCTGTGTCCCGCATGTCACCCTTGGCTCTGCCACCTGCTAGCTCCTCTGTGCAGCTGGGCGGCGCCCGATCCTGAGCCTCTGGCTCCTCATGTGTCAAGTGATGACCACGAGACACAGCTCAGACAGTTGCCATGAAGAATAAATGAGAACATTTCCAGCTCAGCACATGGCCGGCACATAAGGAGCCTTCAATAAATGGCAGCTGTTTACTACTTAAAAAAAAAATTCTTGTGGCTACAGAGAGCAGGTAATGGTCTCGATCTGGGTGCTGGTTGCACAGGCATGTTCAGTTGGAAAATTCAGCACACTGTATACACTTTAAGAAAAATTATGGTAAAACATGCATAACATAACTTTATCACTTTAACTATTTTCAAGTGTATAGTTAAATGGCATTAAGCACATTTTACATTGCGGTGCGACTGCTACCATGCACACTTTTGATATGTACACTGTTCTGCACACTTTTAAATAAAAATCAAAAGCAAAAAACCCCCCAAAACCCACCCATACCTCCCTTAATGATGACAATAATAATATTGGGTTGTCGGAAAAGTCATGACTCATTTTTGCAAAGAAAAATGTAGAAAAAAATATGTCATGACTCTTCTGACAACCCAATAGTTCAAAAAACAAAAGCCAACCCCAGGCTTGTGGCTACTGCGTAGACAGTGTCTTCTGATGTCCAGAGGAGTTACTGGCCTCTCAGGGGAGGAGCTCCATTCTGGCTGTTGAAAGATGGCATGTCCTCAGTGTAAGGCCCTGAAAGATGGGGGCATCCCACAGAACAGGTGGGCTTGCCACGGGGGCAGTTTTCAGGGCCTGAGGGAGTTCCCTGTCACAATGACCATGCCTCTTTCCTGGGACGGTCTGTGTGAGCAGAGCTGCCTCTGACCTCCCCTGGCTCACACTTTCCAGAAGGCTGAGGGGCCAGGTTTCAGGTCCTTCCGCCATCATGAAGTCCAGTTTGCTCAGGGTGCAGAGGGCAGAGCAACCAGACCTGGAGGCACAGAACTTCCCGGTGGGCCCTCAGCTCCCTAGTGGCGCTCTTTCCCAACCACTGGGGGGTGCCCACAAAGAAAAGGTGAGGCGTGGGGAAGGTCTGTCTTGCTGACGTGGGACACCAACATTTTCTTCAGAGCTCGGATTTTTCTGAAGGGCCCTCGTCCATGCATACTGCCTTAGCCGAGCAGAGGAGGCAATATTTAACAACTATAGGGAAACCTGACCCATATTTACTCTTCTTAATGGACGTATTAAATGTAGTCTTTGAAAAGTGAGTGATTCTCACCCTTAAAATGTCCCTATTGCCAGTTTAACTGTTGTTCCCACTGGCCAGATTTAAAATGCATGCGCCGTAGTCACTCTCGAGTGGGCGATATCACTTCTCCTTCCATCTCACCAAGATTTCAGTCGTGCATACGTTTTGTTGTGGAGAAATGTCTCCACAGACTTCACCAATTGGAATGTTTAGCAGTTTTGCAAACAGAAGGAACTCGGTGCCAGCCTTAAGTGGGGGCTTAGCTAGTACAGCATCTGAAATGTGAAGAAACTCTCCAGGCAGGAAGAGGGGAACGTGGAGAGCCAGGCCTTGTGCCAATTATCTGAAAATGTACATTTACAGAGGGTGATGCTGGTGCTTTTACTACCTTTGAACCGAAACCAAAACCATGGGCTCTGCTACTATGGCACCTCCAAACAGCAGCTGGGACAGACAGTGCCAGAAAATACCGCACTGGTTCACCGACTTGTCATTTCTCAAGGTAAACTGGTATGAATTAATGAATTGAGCAAGCGTTCTTTCCGCATTTCAGATATCTGAAAAGGCGCAGGCTGGTAACAAGAATTTTCCCCCCAATCGGATAAGGCATGTGTACTCCCCACTCCCTCTGCAAACTTACGAGCTGTTCAATATTTGAAATTTCTCTCCTTTGTGAAAACTCAGGTCATCTTCCGTCCGTGCTTCATAATCATAAAGGGCCACAAACAGGGTCACTCCTGACAAAATGAAATCAAGAGGGGAGAGATTATTACATGTGAGAAAATTGATTCCAAGAACTTAAATCTTCATTAAAACCTCGTTCTCCGTCCGAATCTACAGCTGATCAGCATGGCTAACATGACGCAGCGTTGTAATGAATGTGTGAAACCGGAGTCTCAGGGCTGAATTTATGCCTTGGTCTTTGGCGGAGAAACATCGTTTGACCTGACTAAAGCCTGGAGTTGAAGGACTTCTCTCTGTATACCTTTGTATAAATCCTTGGGAAGAGGTAGATGTTAATACCATATCCACAATGAAGGGGCGGCAGCAGCGTAATAGCTCAGATCTGCAGAGCTCTGCAGAAATTACCTGACATTCAAGAGCCCACGTTAGGTTCCGGGTAAAATGGATCACTCTTCCACCTGGCACAACAGTAACATAGAATATTGTAGGAAACTCCTTCTGCAGCGTGGGCACTGAGAAGGCCCTCTCTGTCAATGTTCACCAGTGAGAGGATGTCTCGCCCTTGGCATCTGCGATTGCTTTTCGTACCCGCCCCCTCCCGTTCTACCTTGGAGTCACCTATCCTCACACTGACTTGTAGTACTCGCTCTTCCTCATATGCACCCTATCTCTTCTCATGTGGTTCCCTCCCCACACAGGCCTTTCCTGCTCTGCAGAAGTTTGCTATTAACAGCAAAGAACGTCTAATGCCCCGTTTGGCCTAGGAGTTCCTCTGTATAACAGGCAGGATTCTAAGATAGACTCAATGATTGGCACCTCCTGGTTTTCTCGCCCTTGTACAATCGCACTCCTTTGAGTGTGGGTAAACCAAGCGATTTGCTTCTAACCAACAGAGAACGTGGCAACCATGATGGGATGTCCCTTCAGTGATTAGGCTTCGAAAAATTGTGACTTCTGTCTTCCTCCCAGACTCATTCTATTGTCATGTTGGCTGAAACACTTTCGTGAAGCCAACTGCCATGTCTCAGAGGCCCACATGACAAAGCACTGAAGGTGGTCTCTGGCCAACAGCTGATGAGGCACTTAGTCCTGCCAATGCCACACGAGCTTGGCAGCAGATCCTTCTCAGTTGGACGGTGAGATGACTATGGCCCAGCCAACGCACCTTGATTGCATCCTGTGAGCGTTTCTGAAATACAGGACCCAGCTAAGTCATTCCTGGGTTCCTGACCTACAGAAACTGTGAGATAATAAATGTGCATGGTTTTAAAGCTGCTAAGTTTTGTGGTAATTTGTTACGTGGCAACTAATAACTAATGCATCCCATTTCTCTGTTCTCGGGCTTCCCATTTTAATCGCCACACACATTAAAATGCCTGATGTGGCCTGAAGAACATACAACATGGATGCTACTCTTTACCAAGTTGCCATTTTGCTGTGTAGGGAGTTCCAAGGGAACAGATGTGCCCGTGGGACTATTCAAGAACTAGAGAGAAGACTGGGCTTGTCTTTCCACTCTATCCCAAGGGGGACTTCCTCTAGGAGAGCTGTCATTCAGAAGGTCTGACACTGCAAAGCAAGGCTCATTTGGCAATTAACCTCCTTTCTTTAGATTTCTTTGAAAGGTCAGAAAAGAGATTGGCTTAAAACAAAAATGTGGGAGCCTGTAAGGTCATGCCTATGCTCACTTCACACTCTATTAGCAGATTCTCTTCATTACGTAACTTAAACACAAGCCCCAGCTCCACTGTATGGAAGACAGGGCACACGGGGATGGGCTCCTTCCACTCTCTCCCCGCCCCAGCCGGCACACTCTCACTGGGTGTTTCTATCTTCTAGGGACGGAAGGGAGAGTCAAAGGCGGTCACAGGGACACACACGCACACACACACAAACTGTTCCTGGCCTGAAAGCACTGAAAGCAGTGGTGGGGAGAAAGGCACGCATAGGTAATAAAGCCAAATTAATGCTAGGCGGAAAAAAATCTGCCCACATTTGGGGGTACTATGTTTTAACTTTCAAATTTTACAAGGGACCAGATGGTCTCTGACACTAAGAGTCTCCGTGACTACAGCACAGACCCACGTGTTCAAGGCGAGTAGCTTTATGGCCCTCTCTAGTGATATCAGGAATGATACCTGCAGACACAGGGACTCATATCCAGTGCTGATGAGTGAATGAACAAGGTTAATGCCCATTTCAGCAGAATTCAGAGTCTGACTGGCCAAGCACTCAGCAGGCACAGGGAGTATGCACGGGGTGCATCCTTGGCTGCTTTTTTCCCCCCTGTACATCCTTAAGAGACTTTCTAAGGGCCGGCCAAGTAGCTCAGTTGGTTAACAGCTCGCTCAAGAGTGTGAGCTGAGCTCTGAGCAACAGTGGTTTGATGCCAGTCTGAGCTGAGTTGCCGTTGAGCTGCCAACAGGTGGCAGGATGGCTCAGCTAAAAAAAAAAAAAAAAAAGAGAGAGAGACTTCCTAGGTAGCCTGACTGCCTCTTTCCTTCCTTCCTCCATTGTAGGTGCCTTCCTTCCAGGACAGGATGAGTAAGCATACCTAGCATTCATTCACCCATGTAGGGCTGGCTTTAAAGGGAAAGCTAGATCTACCATAAAACAAGGACATGATACCCAAAGCTCTGGGTCAGGTTCCCTGGATATAACCACACTGCCTTGTTGTGTGCTCAGGGAAGAAAACCCCTGCTAGTGCCTCAGTAGTGCCAACTCCCCCGGTAAAAAGGCACAATGGGTCTTTATAAAAGACATCAACTCCCAGATGAGCTGAGAGCACAATGGTTGATGTGTATTTCTTAAAACTTTTGTAACGAACAAACCAATTTTGGAATAAATAATGTCAAATATATAAATACCATGATTCACAACCTGGGAGAAGATTTGGAAGACTAAGGATGCATGAGATAACTTGCAAATGTTTCAAAAAACATATGTCTGAGAATGTATGCCAGATATTTTACAAAGTATTAGCTAAGTCAGCAAATGCACATGGCAGTAAAACAGCTTGTGGTGGGAAAGAGAAGGAAACGAAACAAAAGAAAAGGGAGAGAGAGAGAGAGAGAGATTCCTTAAGGATACATAAGGTTCGATTTTAAAATGCAAGGGATAAATGAAGATGCTCGAGGGCTGAAAAACTCAGATGGAAGGTGATGGGAAGATCAGAATCAATGATGATGAAAGGTAAAAAAAAAAAAAAAAATGCTGCCAAATGACCCCACGGGCTAGGCAGTGACAGGCAGGCTGAAGATAAGGAAGAGGAGAGAGAGGGGCCACCCTGTAAAGCAGCTCATACCTGGGGGATGGGAGGAAGGAATGAATAATATCTGGAAGCCTCCCACGACAACTCTCAGATCCAGTCCCGAGCCTCTGATTCAAAAGCTCTGGGATGGAGCTCAGGCACGAGTATTTTGAAAAAGCTGCCCTAGTTATTCTGAGCCAGCCAGCCAAAGGTGAGAATGGCCCCTGGAGAAGCTGTATCTCAGCCCACTCAGCTCTCACAGAGCAGCCACCTGGGGTCCCAGCAGCACTGTCACCAGCATTCTGTACACCACAATGTGTACGGCAAGCTCTGGCTTCTTCATTGCTCCACATGTCACAGACGTTAGGTAGAGACGGATGAAAAACCTCTATGTGACGTCCTTACTCCCAGGGAGCTCACCGGAGCACAAATGCTCAATGGCCAAGAGAACGAAGAGCAGCTGCTTCCTCCCCACCCTGGCCCTTGGTCACGGTCATGGTCGCCGCTAGGGCTTACCTGTCCCTCCTCTTGTACGCAGGGTCCCAGTATGAGACGAAGAGTTCACGCCCCCAAAGACGGTGAGCCCTTGGCCTCCGGCCGCGTGGAAGTTGTTGTAGTTCGGGATGGAGGTCACACCAAAGCTGGGGTAGTGCTGAGGCGTGGGGTCTGTGCCATAGCGGTACCCGGTGCTCTGGTTCAGGCTGCCGTCCCTCTCCTCTGTCAGTTTTGTAGCTTCTTTGTCCTTACATTGCACACAGCCCATTATCTAAATTCCTGCAGAAAAACATAAAGGAGGCATGTGAACTTGGATGCTCCTTCGTTGCTGGAGTGCTTGACTATTAAAGGGGGATCATTCATAAGGCTTGCCCTTGGATAGTTCAGGCCTGGGAGTGACATAGGGTTGATAGTTGGAAGCAATCTCAGTGCCTTTGATTTGATAATCACACTTGCTTGCCATATGCTCTGGGCGATCAACACAGAGTTGAGGTTCGCCATGCAGCAATTTTCCTCAAATGAGGTCCGCACCCCTTAAAATTCTGTAATATCACACACCTGTATGAAGACAGCCTCATAGCACTTATTATTATGCTTTTCTTTAGTCATCTCAAAAAATAATGTATGCCCTAGGAAATGAGTCCGCGCAATATTAGAATACAAACCTCCATCATGGCTAAGGAAATCTAAAGAAGAGGGGAAAGGCATGTTTGAAAAGCCACAATACAGCCCCCAAACAACTCAACACACTTCTTCCCTCATGGGTACCCATTCTTCAGGACTCATTTGGTAAGTTTTAAGCAATAAAATAATGATAAGTATCAAAATGAAGAAATAGTTGCTGGACAAAAAATTAACGGGCAGAAGCTAAGCGGTCCAAGTTATTTGCAGGATGTCATGACAGCCTCCGGTAACAAAATCACTGGACGCCGGTAATTAATTCTCTACATTTCCATTAGCTATTGACATCTTTCAGAAACACTTAAAAAATATCATCCCCATGTTCTAGAGGTAATGGTGGATTAAAGACTTGAGTCGCCATCACTGCCACCCTCCTCCAAACCAACTTCTCCCGAGCATCTCATCTCAGGAAATGGCCCCGCGGATGACCCATTTGCTCAAGCCCGAATCCTGAGAAGCACCCTTATTTGCTTCTTCTTGTTTGCTTCTCATTCTTCCTGTCTCACACTGTACTATCCAAACACGCTGAGCTTCTCAGTTCCTCAGAGGTCCCATGCTTTCCGCTCTCCCTCAGGCCTTGGAAAGTCTCTCCCCCTGCTCTCCGATATGCGACATATCCTTCATGTTCCGGTTAAGGCACTGCTTCCTCTGCTAAGCCTTCTCTGATTCTCAGTTCTCCCCGAGGCTGGGGCGGTGCTCTTCTGAAGTGTTCCCATGGCATCTTGATTACCCTCATATTGGGACCTACTGCACCACATTAAAACATGGCAGGTCCACTTGTTCCATTGCCCAATCAACTGTGAGTTCCAGGAAAGCAGGGGCCTGTCTATTTTTGTCATAGCTATATTGCCAGTGCCTGGACCATAGCAGGGGCTCAATAAAGAGCAATCGAATGAACGAAGATTCTCTAGCCCACTATGTTTCTCTTTCACCCCTTATTTCTCTTTGCATCAAGACCAACCCTTCTTCCAGTGGGGTTGTCAGAAGTTTTCTCTGCACTTTTGAATCTACTGGTGTGTGGGAGAAGTGAAGATGACTCATAAATACAAGTTGGTTAAATGACCCTCATTATGGGCTGCAATACCCTGTCAAGCTGGCAGTGGGGAGGCAGAACATGCAATGGATGTCCTTGGCAAAAACCTGAAAAGTGGCCCATCGGGGACCAAAGAACAAAATAAGAAACACATGACATCATGTGTAATTACACATATTCACTGGGGAGGACAAGCGGATACGGGGTTGGAAGGGACTTGATGCAGTGAATGAGGATGAAAGAGTTAGTTTTTCTACAGTATCTTGCAGACCAAAGTAGGGAGCGCCATGTCATGTATGGTGACTCTTGCGGGGCACTGTCTGAGCACTGCTTTTCTTCCGGAAGGGGTCATGGAAGCAATATCAGACTGTGCTAAAGTCCTCCCACATTACATGTTTCAATAAATACTTACTGAATTGAATGTCAGTTCCTGAGAATGGAAATGTTTGGAAATGAGCCGCCTACTGCTTGAGCTGAGATCACCAAATCTGGAACACATTTACTTGTAAATCATTTGAGATTAACTTACAGTATACTGTGTCCAACACGCTCTCTAACTTACGGTAAATGAATGCGATTTTAACAAGTTTCCAATAGGAAACACAAAATAGCTCCAAGGCATGATTTACTGAAGGATTTCATCATTTGTTGTTGGTGTTGCTTCATAAGACTGATAAATGTCTTGCTTACTTTATATTAACTCTCTCATGGTGGAAAGTCACTCCCAGCTTCTACAAAGGACAGGCAGAAGATGCTTCTTGTCCCAGGTGCTTTTTTCAGGGATTTCACTAATCTACTGTATATAGAGGATGTGAGACCTGAATCACAGAATAACAGCATTTATACCAGTGGTTCTCAGCCAGGGTGATTTTGCTCCCCCACCAAGGGACATATTAGGCAATATCTGGAGACATTTTTGACGGTCACAACTCAGGGATAAGAGATACTACTGGCACCTAGTGGGTAGGGGTCAAGGATGCTGCTAAATATCCCATAAGGAACGGAACAGTCCTCCGAGAATTACTGGGCTCCAAATGTTAATAGCGTCAAGGTCGAGAAATCCTGATTTGTGGAGAGGAGAGAATTTACATCTATATCTTTGAAAGAGTACAATAGCTGTTGCTCTTATATGTATGCAATTAGCATGCAATCTAGAATGCTTTCCTTAGGTATGCTAGGTACAAGGAGGCAATTTAAGTAATTGACATGAAATGCTCTGGTTTTTCTCTAGAAGCCAGTTCCTGTACAGAGAAAAGACTCTAAAATCAATGAGAACTCTGATTACAAACTACTCTTCCAACGCCAACAAAATAGAACAAAACCCTACATGAGAACCCTGCTGAATAAAGGACCTTCCATCTAACCAAAGTAAGAGAAAACAAAATCTTTCAAAATCCACACACAAAAAATATTACCATTGTAATAGATGAATAACAGCTTACGTTATAATTCGATGACATAATGGAAGAAAATAAATAGTAAGCTCCTAAAGGCAGGGGTTATGTGTTGTGTTTTGTTTCATTATTACATTTCTAGTGTCCAGAACAGTGTCTGGCACACAAAAGGAGCTCAATAAATATTTGTTAAATGATTCAATGCAAAAAACCAATACTCGGTCAAAATCACTTTGGAGAAAACAATGCTCTTTTATAGAAGGGGCCGCTCTGTTACGACTTCATGTATTTACAGTTTTGAGCAAGGAAAGTTTCTGCACAGATCTTGCTGACTCTTTCCCCTTCATTGACAAACATGAAGAAACTGAAGGAAATCAGCAATGCAGGCTCCAGCCATTAAAAGTTAATCGTAATGAAAATATTTGTATAGGAGCTTGTGGTCTTCTTCCTCCCACGTGGGGTGGTCTGACTAACGATTTCTTGATGGAAGAGTCAGAAGATGCCACGAGAGTTGTACACAATGTGACTTCAGGCTCCTTGCCACGAGGCAAACTTCTCATAATTCGAGTTGCAATAAAAACATCCTTTATTATGCACAGTTTTGTGGCGGGGCTTTTATGGCCAGTGCTGTAGGTCCATCATAAACATATACGTGTTCACGATCTGTGGGGCAATTTTCCTTAGTCCTGTGGATCTCCTTGTATGTGCTAATGGCATTAAGCAACTTGCAGAAGCGTTGCCAAAGAGCAAATCCAAGGACTGCCACACCCTGCTCCCATGAGCTGTCAGACACCATCAAATGATCATAGCACCTTAGGGGGCTATGCCATGTGCGGCCCCAGTCCTCCTTCACACAGCCCTTGAGTGGTGGACTGCAGGTGACATGAAGGATGGGATCCATCTGCTACTCCGGCTGCTGATCTATGGTGAGTCTGGCGGAACGTACATTCCCTCCACTGACGCCAGAGACCACTGTCTGGTGTGTTTGATGGCCAATTAAATACAGATATGTTCATGCTTTCTCAATAAGGCAACACCTGTATAATCAGGTTATAACATCGCAGGACTTTTGAGAAGATTTTAGGTGTGTGCGAGAGCTAGGTCGCAAAAATGGAAAAAGGCCACTGGCAGTCTTCTGCAAAAGCAAATTACTTTCTCTTGAGACACATAAACTTGCAGGCAGAGGAGGGAAGGCAGGAAGAGGAAAGGTGAAACTGACAAGTAACTTTAATTTCAGCAGTGTAAGCACTTTTGTCTCAGAAACCAGCCTTGGTGGGTGCGGGAAAGTGACAGCCTTAGGCCTATGGCCCCATCCTTGCTCCTGACACCCCCAGACTTTGGAGAGTGACAGGCAAAGCCACTGCGGCCTGTACTCTGATGTGGCATGTTTCTGGGTGCTATCATTCACTATTCCTTTAGCTGGTCTCTACTTTATCTAGGCAGGTCTCAAAGTAAAAGTAAAAGAATGAGGAAGGGAACCTAGAAACCAAACGCAAGTAACTGGGATGGGGGCAGTTGAAAAAGAATGTAAAGCTGAATTATAGATCAATCTCACAGTTTCATCCACATTTCTGGGAGAAAAGGAAAAACTGGCGGCTTAAGAAGCAAACCCCTTTTGCAGCAATAGTATAAAGTGAGAAGACGTGGCAGAGACAGATCAGAAAAGACTTGACTTCCAGATAGAAGATTCATGGCAGGGGGCTTTTGATCCTTGTAGAAATGGGAAACACGCACAAGAATCAGCGTGAGGTGTTTTGCTACATTCTCAATGGAGAAAATGGCGCCCCTGAAGTCTACAGAAGCCTGGCTTTAGTTTTCCCCATGTAACTAACTGCTGGAACAGGACAGTCGGGGACAGATGAATGCCACATAGGCAGCAATGGTAGTTGGGCCACAGAACCTGTCACCTAAATTTCCTAACGTTTCCAATCCTTTATGGTGATTTTCAAGCCTCTTTGTAGGACACTGGGTCCTGACCCCCCTCCCCCAAGAGAGTCCACGCAGTGCTGTCTTCTGGAGACAGCCAGGACAGAAGGGCCCAGGACAACTGGGGAGGCTGGGACAAAAGCAGGACCCTGCTGGACACTCCTGGAAGCACAAACACTCCCCAAGGTCCTGAAGCAGGGAAAAGGTCACAGCTGGGATGGCACTTTGGAGATGTAAGGACTTGAGGGCTGAACAACATACAGCAGTGGTGCCGGGCCCCGCCAGTCATCCCAGACCAGCTGAAAAAAAGAGCACGTAGGACTCCACCCACAAGGGAAAACCCTCCTTGGGCTGCTCACTGCAAACATGCGCCTTGCTGACGAGTTGTGACTAAGAGTCCTGTGCCCAGTGTACAAGCCGTGGGGCTTGTGAATGAGGGGACAATCACCCCTGTGGTTAGGTATTTTATTTGGCACATTGACTTTAACAAAGGGGGAGTATCTTAGGTGGACGTGACCTCATCAGGCGAGCCCTTGAGAGGGACTTGGCTCTTTCTAGAGAAGCAGATTCAAAGCGTGAGAGGCATTCCATTGCTGGCTTTGAAGACAGAGCAGGTTATATGGCCAGCAACGTGGCTAGCCTCTAAGAGCTGAAAATAGTCCCCAGCTGGGGACAGGGAAGAAATGGGGGCCTCCGTCCTACAACCACAAAGAACTGAATTGGGTCAAGAATGTGAAGGAGCCTGAAAAATGGATTCTTCCGGAGTCTAGGCTGTCAGTCAACACACAATGCGTTGAGCTTCATGAGCAGAGAGGCCAGCCACACCATGCCTGGACTTGAGACCGAGACCTGCGAGCTCATACATGGGTGTTTAAGCCACTAAGTTTCCAGTAATTTGTTACGCAGCAATAGAAAACAGATACTTATTTTGGTGGGATGGGGCACCATGGAGATTAAGGCTCCAAACTTGGCAGTGATGAACAATATAAAATAAGGGCTCACTGCCAGCCAGGCGCTGTGCTGTGTGCTAGAACATGCGATCTCAGTAAAATCTCAGGACAGCCCTGAGATGGAGGTATTATTTCTTTTTTTCTTTTTAGCTGAGCCATCCTGCCACCTGTTGGCAGCTCAATGGCAACTCAGCTCGGGCTGGGCATCGAACTGCTGTTGTTCAGATCTCAGCTCACACTTTTGAGTGAGCTCTTAACGAACTGAGCCACTCAGCTGGCCCGGAGGTATTATTTCTTTCTTTCTCACTTTACAACAAAGGAGCAGAAGCGTTGGAAATTTGTCCATATTTCAGTCAGGGGTGGAAATAGGATTTGAAGCCAGACAAGACTAATTCCATGGCCAGAACATGGAGTTGCCTCTATATTGGAGTTGCCTCTTGCCGACGGAATCCTGACCAGGCCACAAAAGGGTGTGGGTATAAGGGTGGAGGGGTAAGGGAGAGACGTGTGGGGAAGGTCCCCTGGTCCTATGGAATCTAACTTCATATCGTGACTAATAAAGGTCCTGATTTCGGGTACTGGGCCTCACTCTCCCACATTCACACTTTGCCTCCTGGGACTGGCTCTGTAGGGGTGCCGGGACCATGCCAGGAATGGTGAGTCACCAGCCTGCATGACATGGTTTGGCACCTTAGTGAATGTTTGAGCCAATGACACTAAAGCAGCCCTTCGTTTCCTGATATTTCCGAGACATGGGGGGGTATTTATATACACCATGAAGGACCCCTTCCTACTGCCCTTAAAATGTGGTTTGCTTTACAGGCACAACTTTCTGGAACATATTTACTGCATAAACTGAGCTATCCATGTAAGGCCTCCTCCAAGCACAAAATAACAAATTTCTGCTCATGGTGGAATCCTCTGAAGGCAAGGCTCCCACCAAACGCAAGTGACAAAACACTATCTCTGAGGTGAGGACACTGATGTAAAAGCAGAAATGTACACAATGAAAGGCACTCACTACATGCAACAATGGGAGAACAGAGCTTATTTAATACTCAAATTGGGCCGGCCGAGTGGTGCGGTAGTTGAGTGCTGGCTTGGGATGCCAGTGGCCCCAGTTCAGTTCCCACATGTGAGGGCCAGTGACACTGCCCTCAAAAAAAAAACAAAAAAAAATCACTCAAAGCTTTGCTTCAGAAATAGTAAGAGGTGGAGTTGGATCCATTTGATCATTTATGCTTGTCTTGCAAAGGCCGTCTGGAGGGGAGGGGAGGAAGAAGGATCTTGTTCTATACTGCTCAGCGAGGGAATTGAACTAGTATAAATCACTCATAAAATGTCACATTACTTTAAGAAAAAGCCACATCCCTGGCACCTAGAATATTTTTTTGGTGCCTCCTCTGGCGTGTCTTGTTCAACGACCCCTAGGCTTAGAAGCAGCAGCCCACATGCCTGTAGCATTTTCTCCTTTCTCTTCTGTATCACCTTCCATTCCCTAATGCCCAGAGATTTAAAAACACTTAATAAAAAGAAATGGAAGCATTAGATGCCAATGGTGAAATTTAACATTGCAGTCAACTAAATGCTAGAATCATTCCCAAATGGCCAAATGAGATTTTAACACCAAACCGTGGAAAGGCTCAAAAAGGTGGGAAGAACATTTTCTTCTTACGTTCACTTCACTTGGATCTTAGGTTTAAGACAAAAGTGAAATGGTGATAAAAATAAGGATATGTTTAAACTGCCTATGCCAAAGATTTAGAGCTCAGGTTGTAAATTTTTTCAGGCCTTCTCCCATCCCTTTTGATCCTACAAATGCTCCTTGTGGTATTTGAAAATTTTATCTTATTTTATTTTTATTGAGATATAAATAAAATCCACCTTCTTAAAGTGTACAGTTCAATGTTTTAATGTATTTACAAAGGAAACCATTGCTACTACCTAATTCCAGGACATTTTCATTACCCAAAAAGAAACCTATCCCCATGAAGCAGTTTCTTCCCACTCCAGCCCCTGGCAGCCACTAATCTACTTTATGTCTCTCTACATGGATTTGCTTGTTCTGGACATTTCATATGAAGCATGCACTAGGTGGCCTTGGGTGACTGGATTCTTTTATTTGGCATAATGTTTTCAAGGGTCATTCATTGGGTAGCATGAATTAGTGCTTCAATCCTTTTTATGGCTGGAGGGTATTCCATTGTGTGCCACTTGTTTACCCATCATCAGCTGATAGACATTTGGGCTGTTTCCATTTTTTGGATATTATGATAAATGCTGCTATGAACATTCATGTATAAGCTTTTGTGTAGACATATGCTTTCAATTCTCTTGGGTTAATATTTTAACATATAAGCAATTTACATAGATTGCTTATATTTAGAAAAAACCCTAAGATTATGTAAATGAGAAAGCATGTGGATTGGAAATTCAAAGAAAGGAAAAGCAACTCATGAAACATGGGGAAACGTTACCTTTAGCAGTAATCAAAAAGGCACAATTTAGATTAGCGAGATACTTGCACTTCTAAATGAACAAAATTTAAAAAAGAAGCCTGCCCAATAGTGATGATGTTCCCTTGAAATGCATATTCTCATTCACTGATGCTAGAAGACTGGGAATAAGGGTATAGAACGCTTTCAAACACCAGTTTGGCAGTATTATCAAAAACCCTTAAAAACGGGCCCACTCTGTCTGTGAATCTGTGCTCAAAAGATACTTTTTACAAATGATACATGAAGAGGTTCTATGAAGCGTTATTTGTAATTTGAATTATAATTAGAAAACTTGCTAATTCTTTAACAAGAAGGCAATGGCTAAGCAAATCATAAGGCATGCCCATAATATAAAATTAAACAGAAATTAACACTTTACAGAAAATTGTTAGTAATATGGAAAAATACTCACGTTATATTAATAAATATTGCATGATTGTGGCTATATCACAAATGCCTAGAAAATCGTTTGGAAGGAAAGATACCAAGATGCTTGCTGGTGTATGCAGGGGATAACACCACGGGCAAATATTCCTTCTCTCTCTGTTTCTTTACTTCTCAGATTTTCTATACTGAGAATGCACCATTTTTATAATGAGAAAAATCATTTTTAATAAGGAAATCCCTTTGATTTTATCAGTTACTGATTTAATTTGTATAAATTAATAACAATCATACATTGATGAAATTAAGCTTCATTAATCTAAAAATAAGCAAGGGAGAGAGAGTGAGGGATTGTACAGCCTGTTAAGAGGCAACCTTTCCTTCTGGAAGGTCTGAAATGTGATGGCATCAAAGGGCAGAGAGGTGTTTTCATAACATCTGGGCTGGGTAGAGGGCAGAAGGAGGCAGTGCTGGGAGTGCGTAGTGGATATCACAGAAAGCTACGTAAGGGCATAGATTAGGCAAAGCCATAATACACCATCAACTCAGAAGACCGTGTTGGTGGCAAGTAGCAGAATCTGGGATAAGAAAATCAGGAGTGAGATGACTGGATTAGTGGGTTCTTGAGAGCCGTTGGGCCCCAGACTCCCAGATACTGCAGTGGGAGGGGAGGGAGGGTGACCCCACCAAGGGGATCTGGTTACTGAAGTATCTGCAGGACCTCTTGATGGGTGAGGGCCTGAAGACCACACATGGGCACGGCTCTAAGAAGGTATGTGTGCGTGTGTGTGTGTGTGAGGGGTGGGGTGGGGTGGGATGGGGATAAAGCAAAACACTGTTGGTTTCTGGATGCCTGCTGGAAGTGGAGACAAGGGGCCTTGCTTAGGGTACCCTACAGAAAAATTCTGTATTGTCCTCTCACTGTTCCTCTTGTCTTCACTCTTTCTTGTTGGGATATTCAGCCTGGCATTTTGATGCTCTGACTTTTGATTCTGACTAGAATTCCCCAATCCCTAGAATTTGGGGGCAATCCAAGCAGGGCCCAGAACAGTAACCAACACTAGTTTATGTGACCTGAAATTTTTCAGAAACACAAAAGATCCAACAAAGAGGTTTCTTCCTAATATTGATATTCAGTCAAGCATCTTTCCTTCCTCCTTGGCCCTGTTCTATAAAAACAACCGGAGGAAAACAAAAATAAAAACAAAAATGTGGACTCTATTCACGAACTAGCAAAGAGAAACAGGAAAGTCAGTGTCACATCTGGGCCACCATGGCAGAGGCTGGCTTTCTGGGTTGTACTGGCTGAGGGCCCAAGGGTTAGAGTGTCACCTGGCGGAGCCACAAGAAAACACTTTAGCACAAAGCAGCTGTTTGAACAGGCGTCATCAACGCCCCCACCCCGCCAATGCAGAGAATGAAAGCCAAGGAGGTTTACGCTCCAATGCTGAACAAAAACCCTCTCTGCCAATCTTTCTAGTCTCTATGGAGGTTTCTCACCAGATGATTCTGCAAATGTGGCCTCACCTTTAAAAAAAAACAGTGATTTTTCTCCCCCTTTAATTCACCAGTTCCAGTCAAGAAGATCCATTCCTTTAAAGAAACAAAATGGACTTTGAATAAGGAAATTTTACTTTTCTTCTTTTTGTCCTTGAGCTCGTGTGTGTGTTGTGGCCTCCACGTCTCCCCTTTCTACTGATCACTATCTGGTTATGAAGTCAGAGCCCGTCAAAATCTACTGCCCTGAGAAGGCGGTTGTAAGGCCATTCGCGTTATGTTTTTGGAACTAAGGCTGATGTCCTTTCTTTGAAGAATGACATAAAGCCCGGTCCCCCGTCCTCTGGATTTTTATGTTGGCACTTTCTCAAGTTGCAAGGAGTTAGCAACACCAGGAGCCATAGTTTTTGCATCTCTTGCCATGGTTTAGAATTTCAAAGCTTCTCGGCAGCTGTTTTGGTGTGAATGCTGATAAAGTAGGCTGTCAGGAAACATAGCCCTCTCTAATTCCATGGCCTCTACTGGGACAAGGAACAACAGTGATGGTGAAGATGGGAACAAGGGGAGCAGAGAGGCCGACTGGCTCTCGCCAGGCCCCGCTTGTCACTTCCTCTCCTAAAGGAAATGAGGACCGTCCCTGCCTTCCCCTGAATTGACTTTCCTTACCCCCGATGAGCCCAGGTTGGCTGACTGTATGGTGTTGCTTCATTTCACAAGAGATCTACACTCATGAAAGCAAGCTTGAGTGCCAGCAGAGAGACAAGGGAATTAAAGGAGGGAGATAAAATAAGCAAGAAGACTAGGACACAGAACCCACTAAGGGCAGTGATGCTTTCCCCAGCAGCAGGTAAAGCAGGATTTGGGATGACAAACTGTGGCCCCTTTGTGTGGTAGGAGTATGTGTTCATGGGCCTGACCACTTGTCAATGACCTACTTGGCACTTGATAGAAATCCAGTCAGGTTTCTGTTAACAAATCCAAAAGGAGAAGAGTTGGTTTATGTACCAGCATCCATTTTACAAACACTATGGCTTATAAAATGTATGGTAAAGCAATTCAATAGTGATTTTTTTCCTTGGCATATGAAAGAGGCAGAGTAAGACTGTTTTTGTTCAGTGTTGTCTTACAGCGTAACTGCACTTGAGGCTACCTCCTTAAAGATGACAGAAGTTTATTTCTCCCTTTTCCTGAGAGCTTGCAGGATCCTGGTATCAGACAAGGTGGTTCTGGGCATAGAGGAGCAGAGCCTTGCAGCCTTGAGGACCAAATCTACAGCGCTGAAAATGAGGGAGTAGTGGGAGGATGAAGGACAGTGAAGGGTGTGGCAGATTGCTCATGTCCCACCAAACCCACTGCCCTTCTCCCACAGTAACAGAATTCAACGAGACCTATCTATGGCGATGCAGCTGAAGACTCCATGTTTCAGATTCTCTTGCAGCTAGGTAGGCGTGGCCACGTTACTTAATTCTGGCCAACTGGTTGTGAGTGGATACGATATATTCAACCCCTGAGTCCTTTAAAATGGAGTGGGTTGCTCTCTGTTTTCCTTCCCACTTCCTGTGGACTGAAAAGTGGGTGAGGTGCTGGTGACCTGGCTTCAACCAGACAGGACAGCAACCTAATAGGCAGGATGGCAGAGCTGTAGGAGAGAAGGGCCCTGGGTCCTGGATGCCCCTATGGAGCATGGCTGCTCTGCTTCCCTAAGGCTTGGATTGGGGACCCTAATGCAAAAGCGAGGCATGAACAGCTATCTTGTGTGAGCCATTGTGTTTTGGGGGGAAGTGAGGTGGGGCCTTTTGTTTATAACAGGTAGCCTGTACCCCAACACAAACAGGAAGCAAATCTAACACAGAGGTCAAAGGGTAGCTCTGTTGGCCATTTGTTTGTTTTTCCTCGTGTCTAGAACTACTCAGAGCACCTGACTCCTTTGATACTGACAGTTAACTAGGCAGGCTAGTATGATAACAACCATAACGAACAGCAACAATAGCTACCATTTATTGAATTTATTTTCCTTTCGGCACTTCACATCTGGTAGTTCATTTCATCCTCAGAACACCCTTGAAAGGGTACTTCACAGTTAAGAAACCTGGGCTCACAGAATTCAAGTAACTTGCCCAGGACTACCGGCCAGTGGGATGTGGATCCCAGGTCATGTCTATTCAATCACGTCCTCTTCCTACTACCCCAGGCTCCCTTTGGAGACATGTGCTAGGCTCCTGCCATCTTTTCTTTTCTTTCTTTCTTTCTTTTTTTTTGTAAAAGCCTCATCATATGGAGGCTCTAATTTGCTGGGGCTCTTCCCTAGGGTTGTTAGGTATAGCTCTTCCCCTCTTGAGCTGCTGGAGATGATGAAATAAAAAAGAAAACAATAAGAACAAAGACCCTCCCCCTCGAACAAAAGTTAATCAGATATCAATGTAGCCGTAGTAACAAATCACGTTTTCAATTGTTTAATTTCTCTTGCATTCTTGTTTCTCTGCACATATCCTTTTATTAACCTTCAGTCCTACTTCCAGCCTTTATTCAGCAAACATATTTTGATCCTCTGTGACAAGCACGTGCACAGGACTGTGGATATAAAGTCAGGTAAACAAGGCCCCTACCCTTGAGAAGCTTATATATATTTAGGAGGGAGACAGACAAGTCAGTCAATGGACTCAGGGAGGGAAGGGAGTGCTGAGGGAGCCCAAATTCCAGGTTAGTGACTGTGAAGGTGACTGGACACTGGCCCAGGCGAGGAGGAGGTGGGCACTACAGTGGGCGGGAGCACAGAGGTGTGGTACGGCATGGTTCCGTGGGGCTTATTTGGTGGGTCCCCATATTTACAAAGCACTGAAACATGCGGTAGGCATATTGCGAGGCTCTGGGCTCCAAGAGTGAAGGAGACAGGCTCCAGCTCAAAAGGAGCTTATAGCTTAATGGAATGGATATGTGCAGCTAGGAAGGTGGGTGGAAATAAAGCCAGACCATAAACAACTACGTGTGCATTCTACTGAGCGCTCACTATGGTGCCTGATGCTTTGCTCTGTGCAATCAGAAAATTATCTCTTTCGACCCATCAACAGCCTTGTGAACTGGGTATTACTATCATCAGCACTATATTACGGATGGGGGAGTAAGTGTAGGGAGGTCAAGTTGCTTGCCTAAGGCTCACAGCTAGGCTGGCTGGATTTTAACCCAGACCTGGTTGACTCTAAGACATAGTGTTCTAATAGGCTAAAGCACTTGTACATCATCCAGCTGACACGTATTCAGTATTAAGTGGGAGTGAAACTGGGTTTTGACAGACACGTACTGAAGTGGGACAGAGAAAAGAGAAGCATGGGGGAACCAGGCAGGGAGGCAAAGCATGGGAACAGACTGCACATAGGTGGACAGAGAGGCATCTGAGTAAGATGTGACTTCCTCAGCTGGACAAACAACTCTATCCATTCTAGCTACCTGTCTAGGCATAATTCATACCTCATAAATCATCCCCAACCTTAGCGAAGCTGTAGCTTTTGTTGCCTGTGAGCAAAAGGATCTGAAATCATATTGCTGCAGAAGTGGTTTACTACAGGACTATGTAAGTTACATTTTCTGAGAGCCCAATCACAAAAAGAAACCCAAGATCTTTTGGGGCTGGTAGGAGTGGGAGACAGAGGCTTGTGTGCAGCTGTGTAGGTGGCTGCCTAAATGACAAGGATAGACAGCCACAGAGATAGACATTGCAAGGAGGGCATTTGGAGAAAGACAGCTGCCCACCAAAAAAGGCATGTAACAGCTCATTTCCAACAATGCACTGATGTCTTCTGATGTTCACAAGAGGAGCCTGCAGAAGGGGCTAGAGTTTGAGGTGCAGGTGAGTGTAAGGTGAACAGGAACCCACCACCCTCTCCCTCCAACTCTGGGTGTTTACTCCACCAAGTCAAACAGGATTATCTTTATCATGATATAAAAATGGCAGTTATACCCGCTTTGCATGAAATATGTAACACTAACAAATTCTTTGGGCTAAGGTCAGAAGATGGTTTATATTTTAGCTATGGCATCTCTGCTCACATCTACAGGCTCACCGCAGTCAGAGGATGGAAACTCCTGCTCATCTGAGCAACAGTCATCAATCAGCCGCTCTGAGCAGCAGCCATGTGTCCCAGCACTGAACAGAGCCCGCCTGTCCCCAGTGCTGACGCCGAGCTCCAGGTAACGATGACCCGAATGTGGCTTCATACTCTGTCCCAGTTCTGGCTGAATACAGCCCAGGCTGACTTGGCGAGTAACAATGGTACACACTTGGAATGAGCCCAGGCAACAGCTCTGCCGTAATTCTTTTTGACAAAGGCTGACTCGACATGCTGATTATCAGCCCAGGTGAAAAAAAAAAAGGTCCTTTGTACAACCAGTCTCCATGGCCTTGGTTTCCACTAGGTTTCATCTTTAATCTGGACACACATTCCCCTCATACATTCCCCTCTAAATCCTCTCACCATTTCTTGGACATCTTGCTTCCCTCTCAAGATTTCCACTTTCTTTTTTTTTTTTTTTTTTTTTTTAGCTGAGCCATCCTGCCACCTGTTGGCAGCTCAGAGGCAGTTCAGCTCGGGCCGGGAATTGAACCGGAGTCCCTGTTGCTCAGAATTGGCACTTTTGAGTGAAGATTTGCATTTTCTACACAAGTTCCATTGCTAAAATTAAACTGCTGCTAAAAATTAGTGGATCTATGTATCTCTTACAGAGCAAATTGATTATTTATACCATGTCTTGCCTTTCCAAACCTACTAAGATGTTTGTTTTTTGTAACTATACCTCCACTGTTTCAAATGTTTCTATTTTAACATGCTTGCTGGTTAATCATCCCTTCCATTCTTCTCATTATTTCTTTTGTGCCTCAAACATTTGACTCTTTTTCAGCTTAATATAACAGCTTAAATTTCTGTTTTACTTTTGGTTCTGCTTCCCTATTGCAAAACAAACAAACAAGCAAACAAACAAACAAACTTGTATTATGTTTTTTGGTAGGTACCAGAGCATTTTGCTTTCTCATTTAGACCTGGTGACAAAACTGTCATTCATTTTCAAACCAAAGCAAAACCAAAACCTGCCCCAAATCCTTCCCTTTGTTTCTATATTATAATTCCAACATACTATTGGCAGGATGCTATTGGCAGAATGCTATTGGCAGAATTTTCAGTCTGTCCATACCGAGTACATAAGGCCTCACTTCATGTCCTTGATAGGTTCTGGGAATTGTGGCAAAGAACTTATAGCGAAATCAGTTTTACCATAGGCTAGCTTATAGAAACAAAAGTCCCTATGGTATCTCATCAATGTCGTAACGACATGATGTGAACAAAACAACGTTATTGTAGAATCTGCTGTAACTGGTGAAAATGTGGAACAACAGAACTCACATACACTACTGGCAGGATGTAAACTGGTACAAGTACTTTGGAAAAACAATTTTACATTATTTAGTGAAGATGAAGATGCATCTATCCCATGAACAGCAATTCTACTCCTTGGCATATACCCTAAAGAAACATGCCTAAGTGAGCCGGGAAATATGTACACAAGTGGGGGAGGCCCCGAAATCTGCATTATTTTTTAACAGCTCCACCAGCAATGTGGGGGCCTCATTCCACTGCAAGGGTCTGGGATTAAAGGCTTCCAGTGTCAACCCAAGTCTGCCTTTGGAACTGGGTTCCCGCTCCACAGGGTTGCAGCCACAGGAAAGCTCGGTGGGCAGGCGTGCTGTGGGAGGGTACACGGTATGGACTATCCTTCAGGCACTGATCTCTGGACAGACAGCTGGACAATCTGCAGCTCTGGGAAAACTCACTGCTGTTTCCTCCTCTTCCTCCTCCTTCGCCCTGGCTGCCTGGGTGAGCTTTGGCTTGTGTGGTCGTCACTCAAACCCCACCTCATCTTTCAGTCAGCAACATCCCCATCACCCCCATCTCAACACAAAGCCCTAAAGCGCCCACCCTGCGAGGGTGCTGCTCCTTGCAGGGAACAGGAAACATCTAGATGAGGCTTCAGGAGGTGAGGCCAAGGGTGAGCTCTGGTAAAGAGCCACCGCTGTTCTCTGACACAGGTGGCGTGTCTTCTTTGTGCATGCCTTTCCATGGACATCCATGTTTGTGAATCTTGGGATACTGAGTCCAACACAAGGACAATGCCTGGGGCAACCTGGCCTTTAATAAACACTTTCACATGACGATGAACAGGAAGTGAGATAATGTACATCTTCTAAAGAAGCGAAGGGAACTTTCTGCCTTCCTGTGTGAAGCTGCCCTCTGCCCTCCTCCTGCTGTCTGCTCTCATCAGGAAGGCTGTGTCATGGTGGCTCATTGTCATCCTCGCTTCCATTCACTTCTCCTCCTGGTGTCAAGAATGGCTTCCATTGACCCTCCCTGATCTCTCAGTGAACAAATGGGGAAAGTGCACAGATTGGCAAGAAGGCTTCCCTGCGCTTGTCTGTTCTGATAATCTTCCTATTTTGAAACCGAAATATCCCCAGGGCAAAGTACTGATTACCATGGAGCTATTGTTCTTTTAGGTTTAAAAATATCTTCACGGTGTAAAAAGCTCTAGGATTCCAATGGGCACCTGAAACCTTCTCTGTCATTCAGCACCAGTAATGTACCGAGGGTGGAGACAAATTGTTTAGTTTAAATTATTAACTCATAATAATGTGGAGTTCTGGCAAGGTGCATGCATATGTGCGGGAGACAATGATGTTATATTAGGAGGAAATCAAAATGATGATATGATGTAAATACAAATCGAGTTTGGGCTGGGTTTCAGGGAGGCCACACAGGACTTTCCCGTGGCCTGCTGGGACTGTGGTCCCCACTGGAGCAGCCTGCTTCCGGCCCAGCTGACAGTCTCAAGAGAGGCCTTGGCTGGGCAGTTCCTTATTTGGGCATGTGGGGAGAGATAGGAGTAACTTTTCTTTTAACGGTTTCAATTTCATTCCTTTCGTTTGGAGACGGGTTTCCTTCCATTTCTCTCCTCTGCTCATCCTTCCTCATTGCCTCAGGATGTCAGACAGGTAGAAAGCCATGATCCAAGGGGAAGGGTTTACATTTTCAGTAGGTGACTAAACTTATTCTGTCTTTTTCCCCCTGTACAATATGGATTATGTCAATTTTTATAAGAATAGCCATATTCTACTATTAATTATTAATAAGAAATTACTGATACCTGACCATCTTTGATCTAAAAAATAGAAACATCCATTTCATATGGTTCAAATTAGTAGACAGGATCTAGACCATTACCTGGCTACACAGTAGGTGCTCAGTAAACCGTAGGTTTTTTTTTAAACAATTCTTTTTTTTTTTTTGAGGGCAGTGTCCTTGGCCCTCATATGTGGGACTGAACCAAGGCCACTGGCTTCCCAAGCCAGCGCTTAACCACTGCGCCCCTCGGCCAGCCCTAAACCGTAGGTTTAACAGGCACAAGTGTGTGAGGATAGAAGGCACGCGGAGCCTGGGGGTTCTCTCAGGGTCATGCCTGACCTTTCTATCCCAGGCACAAATGAAACCTGGTGACTTCCTGGCTGCTCAGGAGACAACAAGTCTGCCCTTGCTGGCATCTAGCCACACCACCAAACTAATCATCTTGGGTTAAGAATACATTTTAACGAGTTTAACTGAGTACACAATGAAATTAATTATTCTGATAAAAAGAGAAAATAAAAAAGAAAATGAAAAGGGGAGAAAGCTGAATTTTGGCCCAATTTTAATTTGATTTCAATTTCAGAGAGAATCCACTGCCTAGAATTTTCAAAATGAACCACAATAGTCATGCCATACTTATGTTTTTTAATGTAATAGTCAAAAGGTGGGGATGGAGGGTTGTTTATCTTCTAGAAATAAAAGAGGTTTTAGTGTAACTCTTGGGTTAAAAACCTCAGTCTGAATCACACCATTAAAGAGTTGCTTTCAGGGGTCACTGAAACTAAGGCACTCCAATCAGATAGGAGTTTTGCATGTAATAAGCTAATTTTCACCTATGTGCTGATATTCAAGCACAGACTTTTCAGAAGCCCCGCTCTGCCGACTGATAGATAACATAGCAGAGTGCATGGATTTCAGGACAGAAGGGGTTATATTTAGCTCCACTACTTCATCAAATACATGATGAGACAGTTCTGAAAGCCCTGGCATTTTTGGCAGAGTCCTCTTGGCCTGGTATGACATGAGATCAGAAAGCTCAAAGGGAATAAGGAATAGCCACATTCTGATTCCTCGCAGATCACTTCTGTGGCTCCATGAAGCATTGTCAGTCCCTCCCCCCACCCCCCATTACTGTGTTCCCCACAGGGCCCAAGTCACCTGGCCGAAGGGCCGATCTTGGACACATTGGGACCTTCGAAGACCAGTGGGGCTGCTGGATCCAGTCATACACTAGATGCTAGGGATAGCCACCATCTCAAAGTCACCCGAGCAAGGTCAGCTGGGCCTTCTCCTTTACTGGTGCTGAGGTATGAGCAGGGAACTGTCAGCCAGATTAGGTACTCACCCTTTGACCAGACTGGATGATATGGAGGGATGTGGCTTTGTAATATTTCGGGTTAACAGTTTTTGGACTTGTGGCTTTTGCTGATGGCAACCGTTCTTGCTAACCATTTACCTACAGGCTTATATGCCCAACACTGATTTGTTTGCTGCATGTAATAAGCTAACTGGGCTCAGTAATGAAAAGGTGAAAAAGACAGTTTGCTTGGTAGTGTCAAAAATCTCCAGAGTGTCGACAGCCTTGACTCTGTGATGTGACGGGCTGCCCAGCTCAGGAACAGTGTGAGGCTGACAGCTGTTATGGGATGGAGGTCTGCATGTCCCAGGTCAACGGCGCCATGCACACACAGTGCTGTGGTTGGGAGATGGGAGGGCAGTAGCTCCTGCAACATACAAAGATTCCTTCATTGTCTTCAATTATTTGCTGAAAGGAGCCCTGACTTTTGAGTTGAGATCAAGTTCTGGGAGTGAAGATGCAGGAAAGGAAACCAAAATATAGAACTGAAAACTTATTTGGTTACTTAAAGAGTTTTCGCTTTTGGATTCTGGCCAATTTCTTTTTTCTGTTAAAACAAAACAAAACAAAACAAAACTCCAACTGTAACTTTTAGTCTTCCAGTTTTCCTGAAAACTGGAAGGTAGAAAGTACTAAAAAAATAGTCCGAGCAGAAAGGAGAGAATAACTGGCAGAAACTGAAAGATTTGGTTAGTTCAATACCCAGTGGGTACCTGTGAATCTCACATCGGAGCCACGTAGACGTCCTAGTTACAACCCCAGGTCAACGGAGCAGGACCAGGAAGCACATCATACATGATCATGGCCATTCATGAGGTCAGGGAAAAGCATGGTGCTTACAACTGTGTCCCACATGCCTGTACGTGACGAAAATGGATCTAAGACCCATTATGTGTTACGTATCTGTTTCCTAACTACTTGAGAAGGAAGATGATAATGGAAACACACAATGTTAATATGTAGTTAACCATTCAGTTAATGATGTAATTCTTTACATCATTAAGCATAAGTAAAAATGAGACTCAAACCCAGAGACAAATCATTACTTATGTTTTTCCTCTATAAAAGTGCCAGGGCCAGGCCTAGGATGAAGTGAGTGAGGCACTTGTTCCCAGAGCAAAATATAAAGAGATACTAAAAAGTTCAATAGTGAGGATAAGAAAAGATAGCATTAAGATATTATTTATCTTGATTACTGAGTTTTTTTTTTTTGTTTTTTTTTTTGCGGGGAGGTGTGTGCTTAAATTAAACATCCCAGGAGAGTGCCTCAGTTGCAACCCTCTGCTCACAGGTTGGTAAAAGTCCATCAACTACAGTTATTAAATGACTAGAGGAAGACCAGTTATAGAATTACAGATGTAATCAAATAATAGACTCAAGAAAGAATCTTCAAATGTATCCTATTGTTGGCCAAGGACTTCCACTTTTAAACATTATCCTAAGGAAAGAACAAGGATGTGCACAAAAATTGAACAACACTCATTTCAGTGTTATTCATGATAATAAAAAAAATGGAAATAATCTAGGTACTCACCCATAGGAGATTAACAAAGTATGGTACACCAGATTCCTATTCAGCCATTAAAAATGGTAATGTGGCAGAATATTAATCATCCTGAAAGATGTTCATGATAAAGTCAAGGGAAATATGCAAGTTACAGAACACTAGGTGAAAATATGATCCTGTTTTTCCTGCATTCATTCTTGCCTTCTAGAATTTATCGTCTACGAGGCAGAGTGATCTTTTCAAAAAAGTTATGTCTAGTCTTAAAATGGTTTCCTATTGTATTGAGAATAAATTATACAGCCATCCTTGCTCAGGCCCCTGCCCACCCCTCTGGCCTCATGTTCTAGCTCCCCCTGTCATGCCTCTTCCCCAGCCGTACCGGCCACCTTTAGGGCCTCTGCACAAGCTTTTCCCTTTGCCTGAAATGCTCTTCCCCAAAATACTCACATAGCTGGCTCCTGCCCAGGATTCAGGTCTTAGCTCTAATGTTACCTTCTCCGAAAAGTTTTTCCTGGCATCAGCTCTCAGTTGGCCACTGCCCTGTCACTCTATCGTATCACTGTTTTATTTCCTCCATAGCACTTAACACTCTCAGAAGTGATCTTATTTAATTACTTATTTATTTTCTTGTTTACTGTCTACTTCCTGCCATGAGAATGAGAGCTCCATGGGGGCAGGGGCTTTTCAGGCCTGTTCACTGTGTACCCACAGTGTTCAAAACTACACCTGGCATGGAGCAGATGCTCAGTTTACGTGTGCTGAAGGACTGTGGGGAGATGTTATGCACATACACACAGACTGATGTACACGTGGATATTCATGTAAAAAGAAAAAGCAATGGAAGAGCACAGCACAAAGGAATAGCTCTGGGTATTGAAATTCAGGATGGTTTTAAGTCTCTTCATTTTGCTGATTTTCATTTTCTACAAAAATGTACTACCTTTGAAAAAATGAAAACTAAGTTGTTTTCCCTCTGTCAATTTTTTCGAGTATGGCTGCTAAGAAAATGCCAGAACTGGAGAATATCTTAGAAGATGCCTGGTTCGATCCTACCTCTCACTGCAGAGAGGAGGAGGCCGTGGCCCAGCACGGAGAAATGACTGCTGGTTTATGTAGCAGGGCATGTAAGAAGCCAGTCCAGCGTTTCTTTTACTACACCAGTGGTTCTCAAACTATGCACATGAAAATCGTCCGGAAGGCTTGCGAATACGCAGGCTGATGGGCTTCACCTCAGAGTTTCTGAGTCAGCAGGTCTGGGGCGAAGCCTAAGAACCTCCATTTCTGACAAGTTCTCTGATGATTCTGATGTTGCTGGTCTGGGAACACACTTTGAGAACCACTCGGCTGTGTCATGGTGTCTCTCTCATGATTCCCTTAGAAAGGTCTTGTTTTTTTGCAGGAGTGACAGTGATTAAAAACTATACCTTCAAACAAAGAATTCATAGAAAACCCTACCTTTTAGGCCCTCTCACAGAAGTTCTTCCCAGAAGCAGGAAAGGGAATAGGGATAAACAATTCCAGAGCCTACTCTACACCAGGTATTGTGCTAGGAGACCCTGTAGTTTGTTTAATCCATTTTACTGTATAAAACCTAAACTCAGATACAAAAGGAATTTGCCTGAGAGCAAACAGCTAGGAAGTGATGTATCAGATTCCAAAGTCATGTGCATTTGACTCTGAAGTCCATTCTTATTCTTTAACTGTCAGAACAAAAGGAAAGACTATAGCATTCAGAGAGGCAAATCAAGGGCTCTCAACGTAGCAACAAACACCCCCAAGAAATATTCATATGATGTCACTCTCCCAATAATATGGAAGGTGTATACACCAATATTAACATCTGTCTTTTTCTCTGGCTGAAGTCACGGTTTATTTGTTTACATGATATTCAGCAACTTCCAACCCCAGAACCCCAGAAAGAGATGATTTGAGTCCATTCCTGGCTTACTGCACGTCACCTGTGAAACAGGTGGGAGAGGGAGAATTTATCATTCTTAACTTGTGACAAAGGGAAGAATTCACATATGCTCTGTGGGGAGAGAACTGAACAGACTTAGTAGCTGAATAGAACTGTTGCACTATTTGAGGAACTAAATTTAAATTCAAAGATCAAAAAGTCAAATATAAACCTGGGAATGTAGACTTTACCATTTTAGATGAAAAAGGACCTAGAAACTACTTATGGCTCCCTTTCTATTTAATTGAGAAGGAAATTAACAAGGAACAAGGAAGTCTCGGTGATAAGGTCACCACACCTACAAACATCCACACAATTAATGAGTAATAATTGGTCCTACATTGCGGTCACACATGATGTGAAGTTTGAGGAAGTTCCATAAATAGTGCGATTGCAAAGAGGCTTGATGGTATTCTTTAACATCATAGTTTTGACCAGAATTTCCAAATTAAGAACAAGGTTAAATACAAGTGGGTTATTTCAGGAGCAACAACAAAAAATGTGGGTTTCTTCATCTGTCTCTCTGCATTTATTTCACATCGTATGTTTTATCACAGATTCCTGAAGCAGCTACATAAATAGTTTTACATGAAAATAAAAGGAAATACTTCCTGTGTAACTTTGGCTATAGAATTAGAGGAGTGAGGGCTTCAACCAAGACAGGTCACGTGATCAGTCCCTTCGTGTACCCTCTCCAAAGTCCCTTGGTGCCTCTTCTTTCAGAAGCTCATTTTCTAACTGTGAGCCCTGAAATGTCTGTAAATTGTGGGCTACCAAAATTGGCCAGTGGGTACCTTGAGAGAAAGATTAGTGGGAAAGAGGGAACAGGGCACAGTGCATATAAAAAAAGGATAAGAGGATCCCAGAGATGGGTACATGAGCACAGTTAAATTTTGATATCAGGGCCGGCCGACTGGCCCATTGGTTAGGAGTTGGCTTGGGACGCCGGCTCTGAGCAGCAGGGCCCTGGTTCAGATCCCACATGAGGGCCAGTGATGCTGCGCCCTCTACAGCTAAGATAGTGAACAACAGCTTCACCTGGAGCTGGGCTGCCCTCAGTCGCTGGTGATGGCGTAGACTGCAGTGGGGCTGGCCGGAAGCTGGTGTGCGCTTTCATGAGCTGCCGTGAGCTGCCGTGAGCTACCGTGAGCCGTTCAATGGCCAGTAAGTGACTGCCTCATCCTGGAAGGGCGCAACGATACCAACATGCGCCAGTGAAGCAACGTCCTCCACAACCAGACTGAAGAACAAAAGGACAGCAACTTATCTGTTCCTTTCTCCAATTCTCCAATTAAAAAAAAAAAAAAGAAAAAAAAAGAAAAAGGGCCGGCCAAGTGGCGCGGTGGTTAAGAGCTGGCTTAGGAAGCCAGCAGACCCCGGTTCGGGTCCCACATATGAGGGCCAGTGACACTGCCCTCACAAAAAAAAAAAAAAAAAAAAATGGTATCAAAGACAACTTTGCTCTAAGCACAATTATGAATATGTTTAAGGTTTGAAGTGATTGTGGTCTTCTCTGTGCAGCAAATCGGTAAGGCAGACCAAATTCACAGACGCTCTTTGTTAATGTCTGAAAAGATCTGGCTCTTTCACTCCCCATAAAACGCATGGGATTTCATTTATTATTGAAAAAAGTGTGGGTGATTTTGTAGAACCAACGCTGGGTCTCAAAGCCAATGACCTGTCTCTGCTGTCCGATTCTGAGGTAGGTACGTAATGTGGATCCCAAGATTGGACCATGTAGTATTAAATATGGGCAAGTTCTCTTTTTGTTCCCGACATTCGCCCTCTATGAGGAGTAGGAGAAGAGCCATCTTCCCTTCCCCGGAGGAATGACGCAGCCACAGCTGCAAATATAGGTTCAGCAGCCATTATCCTACTCTTACATGCTTGCTTTTAAATATTACAGTGGACCAGCAGAAATAGCTGTCTTGCCACATAAACACACAGACACACACATACACACCCCACTGGCAAATCTCCATATCTGCATTAATGCCCACACCTGTGTCCCGGCAAGGATTTAAGAAAAGACATTCTCTAATTTCTGTCTAAACGGACAGTTACTTATTCCATAAGTTTCAAATGATTTTGGCAGTGTGTGGCCACTCTCGATTCTCACAGATTTCACAGTGGCCTTTAGCCTGGGGTAGTTCATGTGAAGACAAAAGAGTAGCAACGTGGCAGATAATACTCTCCAGGACTCAGGGAGGGCACTCAGCTGGGAGGGTCTGTTTTCGTTGGAGATCGGAAGTGCTTTTCCAGCAATTATTTGATCTTTCCTGGGAACGCGTACTTTTGAACAATCTCGCAGCTTGGCAGGAGCGCATGGACTTCTATTCTGGTCTCAGCGTTATCACTAACCAGACGTGTGACTTTGGACAAATCATCTGCCATTTACCTCACCTCAGTTTCCTCATTTGCCTGCTGGGACAATTATCTTCTCCCTGTTTAATTCATGGGATTTTTGTGAGGATAGCACAAAGTGGTATATGTGAAGGCATTTAGGAAGTTGTAAAAAGAGAATTGATTGTTGGGTAGTATCTGTATTATGTTTTTCACATCTTTTCCTGCCCTGGTTTACATTATTAGTAGAATGTTCTGGTTTTCTTTCCCAGAACCAGGTAGGAATTCCCTCATGCAGAGAAGGAGAGGTAGAAAATGCAACCCAAGGAAGAGAGCGTTGTCAGGTTCTGGTTACCACTTGGATAAAGAAAACACAGGACAGTAGCAGAACACTGGAACATTGGCCCAGAAAGTCTGCTTTTGTTAGGGCCACAGAACATTCTGGTTCTTATCTGTCTCCTCTTCAGAGGTCCCACAAAGAAGGCTACTGCAGTGTTGTTGAATGAATGAACTAATGAATGAATCCATCCCCCCATCCACCCACCGTTTATGAACCAATCCTATGCATCCAGCAGTATGTACAGAATATAAAGATGTCGAATGCCACCTCAAAGCTGAGGAGCATCCTGTAAACACAAGAAGGCAGTCATAGAAAGGACCATCCTGCTCCAATGATGCGGGTATGCTCTCCTATGTACACACTCATGGTGCTCTGGGGAGCTCAGGTGCGTGGGTCACTCCTACCCCAAGGAAGCTGGACCTAGGTCCTCAGAGGGTGTGCATCAGAGCTGGGCCTGCGGGAAGGACTGATGTAGGAGTGATGTGGGTTAAGCCCACCCCAGGCTGAGGAAGGAGCATTCCAGGAAACAGCCTTATTTGGTGTGACAAATGTCAAGTGTGTAGGTGGACAACCAGAAAGTTATGCAGGAGCCTAAATATGACAGAGGAAGCAGGCCATCAAGGCTTCTAAGGAAGAGTTACACAACTGACTTGTATTTCAGAAAGATTACTTAACAGCAGGGAGGGCAGACTGGTGTGGAGGGGGTGGTAACAGATTTACTATTTAATGTAAAATCTACATTTCACAACCCAGAACACTTTACAGAAAGTCCTGGTTCTAGAGAACTCTTGCAAATTCCAAATTAACAAAACCAGTCATAAATTAGGGAGTGAGGGCCGGCCGTGGGGCATGGTGGTTAAGTGCTGGCTTCAGAAGCCAGCGGCCCTGATTCGGGTCCCACATATGAGGGCCAGTGACACTGCCCTCAAAAAAAAAAAAAAAGAAATCATAAATTAGGGAGTGAATACATGCCCTACAAAAAATATTCTTGAAGTAATCAATTTCCCTCACACAACTTGCAAAACATTGGTTTCCCATATAATCTAGGACAATCTTTGTGAAAAGGAAGGCACCATTCTATGCCCCTCAAGTGCGGCTACCATTGGTGTACTGCGGCACCAGTAAGAGTACAAAAGAAAAAGGAAAATGCTGCCGCGCTATGCACATGGTACAAAAAGGGCTGATGCACAGCTACCTGGTAGTGGCTTTGAAGGAAATATCTCAGACATGGAAAGAGAATTTCTAATAGTTTGGGGAGGTTTTAGCAAGTATTATGGATTTTCCAGTTCCCTCCCTCTTTCTTCATAGTTTTTTTTTTAAGTTTATGTATAATTCACATACAGTAAAATGTATAGATCCCAAGTTCAATGAGTTCTGACAAATATATATATATATACCTGTGTAACCTAAGCCCCCATCAAGGTAGAGAACATTTCCATCACCCTAGAAAGATCCGTCAGGGGCCCTTCACAGTCAATCCCCCCCCAAGGCAACCATGGTTGTAATTTTTACCACCACAGATTAGTTTTGTCTGGTCCAGGATTTCATATACATGTAATCATACAGTACGAACTCCTTGTGTCTACTTATTTTTGTCATTTATCCATGATAATGTACATTTCAGTAGTTCATTATTGCTGAGTAGTATAGTGGCTTTTATTGCTTTATTCATTATAGTAGTTTTTATTACTAAACAAAATTCCATGGTATGAATATACCACAATGAGGGATGTTTTTAAAGGCTCTCCCTTTTGCTAGAATATATATGCAAACTGCCCACCGAGGCAAAAAAGGAATAAAAGGTGTGGGCATGCAAAGCCAGGTGAAGTGGCTGATTGCTCTCTGTGCTGTCAGATATTGACTCTATGAGTGGCTTCATCTCCAGGCCCCTCTAACAGCAATAGGGGCTAAAGCTTCAGGCAAATCAGGAACACCAAGAGAGAGACCATCCCTCGTGTTATCTCAGTGCTTTTCTTTGGATCACAGGAGCAGATGAAACAAGAGAGGTGCCAACTTATTGGGAATTCAGGTACTCGGGATGGATGGTTAGAGAAATAATTTAGATCACTACAATATTCTTTAAAAAACTAAAACAGGGCCGGCCAAGTGGCTCAGTTGGTTAAGAGCTTGCCCAAGAGTGTGAGCTCTGAGCAACAGGGTCGCTGGTTTGATTCCCACATGGGCCAGTGACACTGCACCCCGAGCTGAGCAGTGCGACTGTACTTGGAGCTGAGCTAGCTGCACCCTCCACAAATAAGATTGAAAGACAATAACTTGGTTGTTCCCCTTCACTGTTCCCCTCCCCCAATTCCCTAATAAAATCTTAAAGCAAACAAACAAACAAGCAAACAAAAAAACAAAACGTGTCCACGGAGGCCTGTGCATAGTCCAGGATCTATATTGTTCTCCCTCCCAAATGTCACTCTTCTCCTTTGACAAGCAATGCTTTAGTGAGTAGCCTGAGGGAACTCAACAGAGAAAGGAAATCATTCAGAAGTATTTAAGCGCTCACCAGTTTTCAGGGAGAGAACTGTCCTTGGGTCAAGAGTGCCAAGTCACTAAGCCGCAGCACGGTTTTTGCTGGGTTTAATGGAGACATGATATCTGGGAGCTTCGAGGAGAGCCCACGTGCTCCAGCTGAAAGAGTTTATTGGGTAGCAGAGGCAAAAGGCACAAGTCAAGGAAAGAGGAGAGTTATCTTGAAAGTCTTATATTGTAAAAACTCCATTTCTTTACTCTGTGGAACTCTTTTAAAAAAGCATCACAAAAGATCCCAAATGACATGCAAACACTTATTCTGTCTTCTGTCACGATTCTCCATGAAAATCAGATATGAACGCGCTCTGATAACTTGAAGCACCGCTATTTGGGTCAGCTCCTCCCTGTGCCATTGTACACTGCCTGTCCTTTGAAACCAACTAGTCATTTTGGCTCCAACATCCCCGTTATCACTGGGAGTGATGTTAGTTCACACAGTCATGCTGAAGACACACTGCAAACAGAAAGCTCTCAGCTCTGGGTGGTGCCTGGTTTGGTTCCAAGAATCATGTGGATAATGTCCTAAAAAAAAAGCTGGCAGGCTTCCTTTTCATGTTTCAGAGTAGGTACACCTACTTGCTCTCTATTTTGTCCATCCCATTTTTTTTTTTCTGAAGCAATCGCCAAGTAAATCATAACAACAACGGCTATGATTTTTGTTGAGCACTAAGTATGTGTCAGATCCTGTGCTTTCCGCTTCATTTTCACAAGTCTTTGAGGTAGGCACTACTGTTATTCCTACTGCAACAATGAGGAGAGGTAAAACAGCCTCTACAGTTATGTATTACTAGTCCATGTGTTGCCTTTGCCTCGCTGGTTGGAAGTGGACGTTGGAAGGTGTGAAAGATGATGCATGAACACAAAGAAAGTGAAATGATCCTCTTCTTTGATCTCCCTCCTTACATATTTTAACATTAGATTTTATGATTAGGTCCAAATGAGAGAGCTGTTGGGAGGTACAGCTAAAGTTCAACAGTTATTTCTTAGAAGATTATTAATGAGACTGACTTGGGATACAGGCTTTGGAATCCATATTCATTCTGAGAGCAGTTACAGTACAAAGCATCTGATAAATAAAAGTCATTTAGAACATTATCCACAGGAAACAGCTGCAGCTGGTAAGGGAACTTTTGACATGAAGGAAATGTAGAACTTCATGGAATTGGAGGGAGGCAGGAGGAATATATCATATAGCAACACGATCTTGGCAAGAGCTGGACCATGTTTTCAACTGAAACTCATTTTATAGCAGTTCATGCTCGCTTACCTATCTCTGGGTTTTCAGGAGTCAAGCAACGCATGTAGAGCAAAAATGAAAAGAAATGTGAACTAGACACAGACACATTTACAGTGTCAAGGGTTAGGCGCCTGTGGTTTGGCGCAAAGCTTGGGCCTGTTCAGCTGTGTAGACCTCGCTGTCTAACATGGTACGGAAGCACTAGCCACATGTGGCTGGCCAAACTGAGATGCAATGGAAGCGTTAAAGTATAGAAGTGGATTGCAAAGGACTACAGATGAAAAGAAGTATGTAAACTTATTAATGCATTTTAAAATATTGACTGCATGTTGAGATGATAATGTTTTGGATATGTTGTCTTAAATAAAATACATTACAACTACTGTCATCTGTTTCTTTTTGTTTCTTTATTGTGGTTACTAGAAAATTTAAAATTACCTGTGTTGCCTGCATCTGTGGTTTTCATTACATATCTATTGGCAGCATTGGTATAGATTCGCAGTAATTGAAAAGATTAACCCAAGTTGAAGATCAGGAGCTTTTGATCAAAAGTGGTATGCTGTATGGTGAAATGTGTTCCCTAAGAAGTGAATAAAGTGACTTTACAGAAAGCAAACATATGTACTGCTATTGTGCCCGGACCCGCTGATGATGTCAGCTAAGCCACCTTTTTGGGCCTAGCCTCTGCAAGGATTGATCCACACAATCGTGAATATTTCTTCTGGTACTAAACTTTTGAGTCTGTGGCAAATTCCTCAGGGCTGATAACTCATGGATGAAGGTGCAAAAAAAAACCGCTCTCATCTTTGCTCAGTATTGGCAGCCCTAAGTGTTGTCACTGGTCTCTCCCATGTGATGCACTTTTGATGAAGTGTCCCTGGAGCAACAACTGGAATTTCATGGCAATAATAACCATGTTTATGATGGACAGACCGGGCTGACCCAAAGAAAGGGTGATGCTGCTTACTCTGCGTACGCAAACAAGAGGGTTTTATGTGATAACATTATACTTCTAACATGGAAAAACTTAAGAGCCCCTTATAACCCCAAGAAATGCTTAATAAAAGGTGAACCCAAAATGTTCTAAACATCCTGGGGGAAGGGCACCAGACCTGTCATCCTTTTAGTTTAGAGTCTACACTATTTTTTTTAGATTTTCAAAGCATTTAATTATTTGCTGAAAGTTATTCTATATCTCCCAGGCAAATTATACACTTTTGATATGATTCCACAGTTTTTCCTTAAAAGGTCAAAAATTTCAAAGAACTGACTCTGGGTGGTGAACACACAGTGTAATATATACATGAGGTATTACAGAATTGTACACTTGACACCTATGTAACTTTACTAACCACTGTCCCCCCAATAAACTTTAATTTAAAAATTTCAAAGATAACTTAATTATAGTTAATAGGGTCAAGTTTCAGGGCAATACAAGATAAATAGCATTCATGACCTCATAACATTTAAAATAAATGTAAAAAAAAACTATGGGTAGAAACAAATTTGGAATTCAGAAAGCTTAGAGATGAATGCCTATACTGTAAGGTGGTAATCTTACTTACTATAAGACCTCCAGAAATGTTCGTGATCTCCCCTATTTTACACTGCCATTTCTGTAGAATTTCCCTGTTATATCTAATTTAAACCCAACATCTTTACCTTTTAACTGTGAAGTGACAGTGTGTCCAACTGCTACTAACACACTTGGCCACTTTGAAGCAATCCTTCCTTTATTTACAAGGCTCCAGGTTCCTTTAGTTGTACCTTTCTGTAACATGACTACATCACTAATACTAATAAGGCTTGCCTGCACTAGAGGTAACCCAAGAAATACTTGGTGGGAAAAAAAATGCTAGACATGTAGGCTCTTCCCTTCTCTTACTCTCTTCTTCCCTCCTTTCGTTTCTTCCTTTGTTCTCTCTCTCTCTCTCTCTCTCTCTCTCTCTCTCTCTCTCTCTCTCTCTCTCTCTCAGCTGGTCTATCCATATCATGCCAATATAATTCATGTCTTTTTTTCTTTTCTCACATTGAGGGCTAGTTGGAAACTCTGGCCGAATTGCAGAAACAAATGGCTTGTGCTTTAGCCATTCCATACTTTTGGGGAATTTTTTTTTAAATGCAAGAAAGGAGCTTTAACATTACAGAACAAAGAAAAAGATAGATTGGCTTCCTTCACTTTTGAAATTGGTGGAGCAGGGGCTGGTCAACTGATGAATGAGGGCAAGTCTCAGTGGCCTATTGTGCAAGATAACAATTTGACTTGAAAACGGAAAAAGGAACCCTGCATGTCTTTTCCTTTTCCACTATCTACAGCACCACATTTGAAAAAAACCCTAAGAGAAACAGATTAAAAAGAATTGCTTCTGGCTGGCTTTTCCTGAGCAGTTTATACTTTTATTCCTTTGTTCTTCTCTTGTTTAACCTTATTTCCAATTATTGCACTGTTTGGGGGCATGAGGACAGGGCGTCTGGGAAACATAACACATATTAGCCCATCTGTTTTCTCTGTGAATTCTTTTCAGCATCTTTGCGTGGCAACAGGAAGGATGTGGGCTCCCTTTCAGATTCAAATGAGGCGTATCAGTCCTAGCTCAGGCTGACAACATCATGCTTTTGTTCAACTGTAGCCTGAGAAAGTTGGAACCACCAATCTCTAGGTGGGGGAACCATTTCATCCTGGGGCTCAATTTCTACTTTGAACATCAGATCCCTAGTCCACTCCTCACTCAAAATAAATAAAACAAATAAACAAAATAACAACAACAAAAAACTGTTGACACAGTACAGTCCAAGTGTACTCTTTTATTAAGAGAATCATGATTTTTAGATTTGAAAAGACCAATGTTTCCAGTGCGTTAGCAGACCTTTTAAATAGTGTGGGAGAAATGTTCCCAAATGGCAGTATCTCCTTTCAAATGATTTCTGAAGCTTGAAGAATGTGGTAGGAAAAGCCTAACGCACTTTCCCCACAGAGACATATTCCTAACCATGCAAGACTAAGGGGTAGTAAATCTTTAACATAGCAAACAATCAAATAGGAGACTTTTGTTCCACTTCTTAAAACTTGGATTTTTTTTTTTTTTTACCAATACTTTCACAAAAATAGTGAAAGCAAAACCATGGGAGAGAACGTAGTGCAGTGTTGGGCAAACACCTTATCACTAAATTTGGGGATTGACTCTATTATTAATTTTATTAGTCAAAACTTTGTGATCTTGGCAAGGTATTTATCCTTTCTTGGGTCTCAATGCCAGCCAGCCAGGCAGCCACCCACCTGACTGCCTACTAGGTGCCTGGTCCTTGGTGAGCTATTAAGGTGAATAAGCTATTGTCCCAGCACCAGAGCAGCGTTTGATAAAACAAGCACACAAATAATTCTACACAAGATAACTGTCACTTGGGTGTTACACAGCGCTAACGGGAGCTTAGCAGAGGAAGAAATACTTTCCAGTGGTTGGATCAGTCAAGGCTTCATTGAAAATCAGCATTTAGTTTATTGCTGAAGAGAGGAGCAAGGTTTCTAAACCTAGAAACGCATTGGGACATTGCTATTTTCAGGAATGCTGGGAACAAAGATGGGCATTTAGGGAAGAGTGATGAGTCCACTAGGCAGTGTAGTGTCTGAGGAGGGGCAAAGCGGCTGCTGTGAGTAGACCGCCAGCCAAGGGAGCGGGGCTGGATTTAATTTGGAGGGTGGCAGGAGTCCCTAAAGAGTTCTGAGCAAGAGTGACTTGGTCTGGTAGCCCTGTGCAGGATGGTGCAGCCAAAGGAGCACCTGGGAGACGGTAAGCACTAGGGAGCAGTCCAAATCGTGTTACGAATCTTGATTTCGGGGGGTGACGGTGAGGGTGGGATGGAGGGACAGACAGGGCTGCTGACTGGTGGAATAGGACTAAAGGACCTAGTTGATCTCTCATAGTCCAGTTGACACATTCCAGTATTTGATAGTTCAGGGTAAGTGAGGGAAATTATTAAACGGAATGCCAACAAAACAAGTGTAGCAAATAGCTTTGGGTAAAATCCAGTCACCTTTCTGTATTGACATCTCAACATTAATTGGTCTTGTGAAAAAAACTGATCTTATGGAAAGAATGTCAAGGAGTACTCGCTGAGGAATAAAAAAGCCAAATCTGGGTAATCCTACTTCAATGTTTCAGCATTTGCTCTGATCCCCACCACAGCGTGCTTTAAGAGGAGGGAGAGTTAGCTGCAATTAGAGAAATGTGGTTCTTTATGGACTTCAACATGGCATTATCCAAAAAGGCCTCTCACAATCCTTTGGGAATAAGATAGTAAAATGTGGGCTGGATACCAAGGCAATGAAGTGAATAATAATAATATTTTAGTGGGGCTGATCAGTGAGTCCATGTCTAGCTGGAAGGTGACCTCCAGGGGCATAAAACAGGGCTCTGAGCTCTTCGACAACTTTGCCAACATCTTCAATGAAGATATGAAAGGCTTGCTGGATAAAATGGTCAGATGCAACAAACTTTTGGAGGGATAGAAAATGTTGCAGGTGACAATCTCTAGACACAGAAGTATCTTGATAGGCTACAGTTATAGGCCAGAACTGAGATGACCAAATTAGTGAAGGGAAATGTGAAGGCCAGAACAAAAAACTGTTGCATAAGTGCAGGATAGGGGGCGGGGGAGGTGTATGGTTTAGCAGCAGCACGTGTAAAAAAAGACTGGGGAGGTGGTGTTAGCTGAAAGTAATTTCAATTTGAGTCAATTGTTTGACCTGGCTGCTTAAAAGCCAGTGTGATCTCATGTGGTATTTACTGAAATATAGCATTAGATCTGCCCTCATTTAAATTGGAGCTCCAAAGACTTAGAAAAGTGGGTGCTTTTGATATAAACATGTCGGGTGAAGGTGCTTTACAAAGCTAGCTCGACTTAACCAAGGAGAGACTTTGCTGGTGTCATGGAGGTCCTCCCCTGAGTCAGGCTGAGCTAGAGGTTAATAGATCAGTTATGAAGCTGCCAAACCAGAGGCTGCACTCACCATTGTTAGCAAGTCTGAACTTTGCATTTTGAAATCATAATGATCACGCAATTTTAGGCACCAAGAAACAGAGCCCAGTTCAAAGGATCATCCCTCTATTCCTTACTAAACACAATGCTAAGCAATATTAAGATATTACTTCCATCGTCTGTCTGAAGGTGGGACTCTGAAACTGTCTGAATGGTTCTGGGTCCCAAGCTGGGGTTTGCTTTCTTGATGGTTGAAGAGGGTGATGAAGAGAAGGGGTGGAGTGCCTGTGACTTACAGCCAGCTCCCTGCAAGCTCAATACCCCTTCCCTCAGTGTAGACATTGTGGGCTCTGGAACTTTCAAAACGAACAGTGTAAGTCAGCAAATAAAAGGCAAGTTTCTCCCTGTTCTCTACTAGAAACAAAGAAAGGGAATTGGCATCATTTCTAAACAAAGTTGCATTTTTCTTTAAAACGGATATTTGTTGCTACGTGTTGTTCTCTTTCTCCGACATGCCCTTGACCTTCAAGGAAAGGATCGCATGGAGCTTGGTCTACATCCTCGAGGACAACAATCAAGAGTCACGGTCTCTCATTCTCAATTGCTTCCCATGAGACAGAGAAATCATTACAGGATGGGGTCAGTAGATTTTACCCGCATTATAGGGTATTTTACCAAAGGACTTCCTTAATAATTAGCCAATATTCCTTAAAACATATAGACACATACATACACATACCCATGTGTGCATGTAATTTGAAAGTCTCTTAAGCCATGACTATATAGAATCTAGAACTTGTTCAGAAAAATGAGTCTTCAGGATATTAAAAGATTTGAACTATGTTGAGAAAAACTAATATGAAAAGTTTTACCTAGAGAAGAAGACATTTTAAGCAGTCTTCAAAAAAAAACACTGATGGATTGTTATACAGAAGAATATTTTCTTATGACTCATTTTAATAATAAGAACCTCTCAAAGATGGTGGAGAATATCTCGACACTAGAGATGTTTTGGCAGAATTTAGATAAACAGATACTGGTGGGACTAGATGAAGCTTAAGGCTCCTTCAAGCATAGTAGCTCTGATTATAGGATACTTTTTTTTTCTTCTTCTTTGAAATAGCCCTTAGTGTTGAAGCTACCAGAGTAACCTGAAGATGAATGCCTGAGGCCAGGGCTTCTGAGAAACGGGAATCCTTCCCAGAGAAAGGGGGCAATGGCAATGAAAAGCTCTTCAGTACTCTTTCTGGGAAATGGATCTAACCAAGTATGAAGCAAATCATAATTACAAGGACAAAGAGACATAGTGAGAGGTTTTAGCAATAATTTTCTTAGTGATTGATATAGATTAATAAGTACACAAAAGATCTGAAAACACAATCAAGAGGTTTAATCTAGTGGATATATTTAGAACTCTGTGTCCCCAGCTCCCATTAGAAGATATACATTTTAAAAAACATTCATGGAATGTTTTAAAAAACTGATCACATATTAGGCCATGAACCAAGTCTCTATAAATTTTGTGAAACGTATCACACAAACAATACTCTCTGACCGCAACAGATTTTTTTAAAGTTAGACTCCAAAACAAAATGACTAGTAAAAAAAAAAAATCATTTGTTTGGGAATTTAAAATCACACTGCTAATAACTAATGAATCAAAGAAGAAATAATTATGATAATTATAACATTCTTAGAACTGAGTGATGATGAAAATATTTCATATTAGAACTTGTCAGACACAGCCGAAGTTGTACTTAGAGAAAAATACTTAAGTCTTACTTATCCTAGGAAGAAAGAAGAAAAGTAATCAGTGCGTATCTAACTCAAGAAGTAAGAAAGTGAACAAAAGTAAATTAAATGAAATTAGAACAAGAAAGTAATAAAAAGGAGTAATTCATAAAATCAGAAAACAGTCATACACTGGAGAAGTGGAAAAGGAAAAGCTGTTTATTTCAAAAGACTAGCAAAATAGACAAATCACCAAAATTGATCAAGTGAAACACAGAGAAGGTACTCATAATAATATTAGGAATGAAAGTGAGAACATAGCTACAGATTTAGCAGAGATTAAAAAATAAGAGCATACTCTGAGCAACTATATGAAAATTTTAATGAGATGAAGGTCTTCATAGAAAAATACAACTTATTACTGAGATAAGAGGAGAAACCTAAATATTCTTATAACCAATAAACTAATTCATCAGTAAAAAAAATTCATTCCTCCATCAAAGAAAACAGACCCCAAAAATACCAGGTTCAGATGGTTTTAGAGCAAAAAGAGGCGAGTTTCAGAGCACAAAATGGAAAAGCACTATACAACCTTAGCACCAAAATCAGACAAGGACAGTAAGAAAAAAAGAAAATTATAGGCCAATCTCGGATATAAATACAAACATAAAAATCCTTTAAAAAATTTGCAAATTGAATCCAACAGTTCATAAAATATATCATGGCTAATTTGGATTTTTACCAATAATGCAAGAATGGTTTAACTTTAGAAAATTAATGATAGTAATTACCTCACTTTCAGATTAAAAGAAAAAAACCCTGTGATCTTATTAATAAGCACAGAGAACCATTAAATAAAATTCAGCACTTATTTGTGATTTTAAAAAATAGGAACTTGTAGCAAAGTAGAACCAGAAGGGAACTTTTTTAACCTAATAAAAAGTATTTAATAAAACCCAATAGTAAGGATCATACTCAGTGGTAAAATATTAGTTGCTTTCCCTTTAAATCAAGAACAAATTAAGGAAGTGTGCTCTCCCTCCTTCTTTTTATCACTGTCCTGCAGGTCCTAGCCAGAGTGGTAGGACAAGAAAAATATATAAATAAAAGATGAAAGGCTGAAAAAGAAGACCTAAAACATAATTATTTATACATATGATTGGTTACACAGAAAACCTAAGAGAAATACAGATAAATTATTAGAATTGATAAGAGGCTGTGGCAAACTGCCAAGTATTTGTACAATATGAAACCCTGTGTTCCTATGCACCAGCAACAGTTAGAGAAAGTAGTTAAAAAAAAAAGGTAATTAAAAAAAATAGAACACTGAGCTTATTTTTCCTGACCTTCATCTCTGCTCTTCAACACCCAACTCACCCAGGTCAGTATAGGATTAAAAATAGTTAGGAAAAACAAATAACTCAATGATACCATGAAATGCTGAGCGGCAGGGAGCATAATCTAATGGGAGACTTAGAAGGGTCCTCTCTACTCTATGGTTTCCATGGAAAAATTCCACTTAAAAAAACCTGAAACGTTAGAGACGGGGTTACCTTGAACTGTGGTGAATCACACATTTTACTGGAAATGAAACACAAGCAGGAAGTTCCAGGCCTCAGCAAACCAAACGCTGTCTCAAAGGAAAAATAAGGTTGTCACATTCTGTTCTACTCAGATTTTAATAAAGTCAGCAAGAACCAGTCCTTCAAATGGTGTCCCTCATCGGGAAGGAGACAGATGTCTTAAAGAGAGACATTACCAAGAGGTAGGTAGAGAGAGAGGGTTAAGAAAGTTCCTTAATGCTTGGTAATCTCTACGTGAAGATAATATTGAAGGCTACTTAAATTTTTTTGTTGTTGTTGAAATTTCACTACAGTCAAGCACAGGATGCCATTTTAATTCTAAGAGCTACTTGATCCAAGGGAGACCCATAAATACATATATCCATTAGCGTGAGGCTCGGCTGGCTCCTGTTGGTAACAGCCTTCAGGAAGCATACCACGGCATGTACAATTCTTTTCCACTGAGGGTTGATGAATTATCATTTTCAATGTAGTGACATAAAAACGAGATACAACTTTGTGGAGAACTTTCTATATTCATTTGGATTTGACTGGGCAGTTCACTCAATGAAAACAAGATTTTCTGCAAATACTATATATTATGTCTTAAAAAAATATGATATGGTTAGGGCTGGCCAAGTGGCGCAGTGGTTCAGCACTGGCTTGGGAAGCTAGCAGCCCCGGTTCAGGTCCCACATATGAGGGCCAGTGACATTGCCCTCAAAAAAAAAAAAAAATATGGTTAAACCTAATTTATTGGAAACAAAAATAAGTAAAAATAGATCAGTTTCCTATTTGATTAAATAAATTATAGTACATTCCTATAGTGGGATAGGATGGGATAGGATGCAGCACTAAGACCATATTGTAAAATAAATTTATTGACAGAAAAATATTCATGGCATGTTTCCAAGTTAAAAAAAAAAAAAAAAAAAGAACGGGCTGGCCGAGTGGCACATTGGTTAAGAGCTGGTTTGGGGATGCCAGCGGCCCCGGTTCGGATCCCACATGAGGGCCAGTGACACTGTAAAAAAATAAAATAAAATAATTATATTCTCATTCTTAAAAAAAAAAAAAAAATAGAACATTAACTACAATTTGAAATCATTTTTAAAAATTTCCAAGTTCATATCAGGAAAGGATATTGAACTAACAACATAAGAAATTATCTCTGAGGGCTGGAGTAATAGGTGACTTCGGTCCTTTGTGTTTTTCTGTATTTTCTAAGTACTCTACACTGGGGGTGGGTGAGGGGGAGGTGTATTCGTGTGGTTATTATTTCAAAGAATTCATCATAATGAAAATATCTAGAATTCAGATAGCCCAAATTTCGGGAGCTCTCCAAACCACAAACTAAGTACAGTTTCATGGCACCCAAAACAATCAATGAGAACAGTTTCCTACTGACAGCCATACTGGAAGGCATTCTTTCCTTACTCCTGTCCAGCCCCAGAGTGGTGGTGTTTGGCCTGGGGTATATCAGCCCCCAGGAGACACTGAAAATGTTCAGGACCCATCCCCAGGAGGCTCTTGCTCCCTTAGCTTCCTCTTGCACCCCCAGCAAAGGCTGGTCAGTACAGAGCCCCCGGCCTAGCATCTGGGGCAGCAAAGCATTCATAATTCTGGGCATGAACAAAAAACCCTGTTTACCTCCTTCACAAAGTCGCTGCCCTGCTCAACAGCTTTGTCCTGCTCTCCAGCTTGGCTTCCAGGCCTTCCACACCTGCGCCCCCACACCTCTTCCATCAATCTCCACTGCCCCAATAAGACTGCTACCCAGGATGGAACGCCATTCCGCACAACTGTCCACACACTTCCCACATCTCATCCACATGCCAGGCCCCGGGCCAGCCTTAGCCTCCAGAAGCCTTCCTCTCGGCGCCTCAGGCTCACATGGGTCTCCCCGACTCTCCATTCCTTGGCTTCTCCCCTGGCACTTGATGGTGTGGGGGTGGGGGATTCACATTATTTCAGTGTTTCCTGTACGCGGCAGGGTTTTCTAAAGGATTGACGCCAAGTCTTGTATCTCTGATTCTGCCCACTGCCTGCTCCCAGCTCCCTAGTATTGGGGCTGCAATATCCAGAGACAGACTTTTAAGGTGGGTGGGTGGGGGGACACTTTGCTGCCATTTTCCCTAACAACAGTTTTATGAGCAATCTCTCCCTTTCAGTCTGTCTATCTGCCTCCTTCCCTTCTTCTTTCTGTTTATCCCATCCTTAAGGGAGAGGACGTTTTCCTTGCTCACTCTTTTCAGCCTATATCTACACGGCTTCCTCTAATATAGTCAGCTCTCCGTTCGCTGCACTAACGGATGGCAAATCACTGATTCAGACAATCCACGAGGATGCCTGGTCCTCTCGCCTCTGGCTCCCAGGCACCCAGACACCTCCGAGGGTGCTGCACCCTCTGTGCCCGTTCCCATCGAGGACTGTGCACTTTTCAGTTCCTTCCCAGCTCTTCTCCCGTGCATCTCAGGACTTGGGTGTCTTCTGCTATCCTTTCATTCATTCACCCACTCATTTAACACCTAGTTACTGAGCGAGTGCCTGCTGTGAGCTCCTGCAGTTATTTAAACTCACAGGTTTCAGTTGGAGGTCTTGTGTCTCCAACTAGATGGGATGCTCCCTGGCAGCAAAGGTTGTCTGCTACAATTATTTAAATGTCACCAGAGAATCTAGCCGTGTGTTCATCAAGTTGTTTGGGTTTTTTTGAAAATATTAAACTGACTGACTGAAACTAGAAAGAAAAAAGGAATAAAACAGAAGGCTACCACTCTCATTCTCTTCCTCTTCCCTCTGCGATTTGACTACAGAGATGCTGTCAAGACAAGGAAAACCTCTGAATTTAGCAGAGTGAGTAGGGCCTTCATTTCCCCCCCCTAAGCCTCTGTCCAGACCAAATGAGACAGTGACACATATGACAGCACCCTTTAAGCTGCAGAATGCTTTACAAATATGAAGTGCCATCATTGTCCTCATGATATAGCCATACTTCAGTGTGGAAAGTTTGAGTCCAAACAGTAATCTGCCAAGCCACCCCATTTTGCACACTTCTGCAACCAGCAGCAAAATGTAGCCTGAAAAGAAAAGCTGACAGCCTGACAAAACCCAAATGGAAAGTAAAAATGAGCAAGAACAGCCACACACCCAAAGAGAGCAAACCCGCGCTGCTTGGAGGGAGAAATTCTCTAATTGCCCCCACACTCTGGCTTGCTTCCATCTGCCTGCATTTATGAAAGCCCAACTCCTGGGCTTCTCGCAGCTGGGGGAAGAAAGGAAATGCTTCCCGAGTGTTTGGATGGCTGCAGCAGGCAAGGACTGAAGGTCCACCAGCAAAGCTAAACTGCAAATTGTACAACAGATTCAATGTTTGTTATGCAAAACTGAGCAAACAATCTCTACTGGGTGCAAGGCCCTGTGAAAGGCTAACAAGCAGCAGGCGGCATGGGCTGGGATGCTGCAGAGGCCTCCTCATCCCAAGCCGCCTGTGAGCCTCCCCCAGGTGGGGAGCTGCCTGGGGCCTGGGCTGCAATTAGGTTTCCTGTGGTGAAGTGACTGGAAGCACAGGCACCCACACACCTTAGTGTGGGGGAACTCAGCCTCCTTTGGGGCCTGCACCTAACAAAACTCCCAAGTGGCAATCTTCGTTTTTAGAAATGCTGACCTATTGATTCTGGTCTCACTGTGATCATTTATTTCTCCAGGGCCCTCCTTCCCTTAATCTCACCAATCCCATGGTCTCCCGGCTGCTCCGGAGCCCTCGCCCTTTCCGGGCTGCCCCATGCTCAGGAACTTCCCGTGCTCCCATAATCTGAGGAAACGCCTTAAGGAGCAATTAGAGAGTGTAATTAAAAAAAAAAAAATCATAGCATTCTGGAGAACCGGCAGTCCATTTTTAGGTGACAAAACTGGTGCATAGATGCTAAGAGACAAGAGGTGTTCACACCACCAGCTACAGGCCCTCGTCTCATATCTACAACACATCACACACATGACAGAAAAGCGAAACTAGTGCTTAGTGGCACTTGCTCTGGGCCTGAGACAATGCTGGGTGACTTCACATACTTCACCTGTTCAAACCTTACAATAACCGTATGGGCTGGGCTGAGAGAAGTTAGGCCACTTTCATCCAGTCTTAGAGCCAGTAACTGTAAAGTTCTAGCCCGGTCTGGTTACAAAGCCTACTCTTCGAGCCTGTACAGCCTGGTCACAAGGTGGAAGGAGCTGATGGAGTAGTTACCTCAAGAGACAGGTACCTCCTGAGGGCTTCAAATCCTGCTCAGGAAAGGAGAACAGCATCATGATATGAACACCAGTGAGTCACATGGGCCGAAAGATTCAATCGAAATTTTTAAAAAGTCAGTGGGAATGGTTGTTACTGGAAACCTCTTGGTTTCCTGGTGTGACTCTAGTTTTGCAGGGGACCCTGGAAGATTCTGGAGAGGCAGCTTTATTATCTCTAAGCAGCAGCTTGCTGCACAGCAGGCTAAAGCTAGGCGGGCAGAGCTTTCCCTGACCAGGGCATTTGGCCTCAGCACTGAGGGTGGCTGGGGTGATGCCAGTGGCGGCTGAGCTTGGGCTGCTGGAACACACAGGGCTCTCTGCAGGAGAGGGGCCTGCTGGCTGCCCATCCAGAGTCTCTTTGTACTGTCAGCAACAAAATGCCCTCAGGAACCCCCTGGACAGGGTATCTTTATCTCCCAACAGCACCGATTGCTCAGCTGTTCCTGACCCGGCCAACTCCCCAACAAAGCAGGGTCTGCATTACACCACGGAGTCGTGTGAATGGCTCTACGTTTTTGATGTAGTGTCACAAAATTTGAATATGCTCTTCCATGTGAAGCGCCGGCTTCAACATGTAGGTTGTATGTATGCAGAATGTCCTTTGGGGTAAATGACGGAATCACACCAAAGTGGCTGGAGCTGGAAAAGAAAACTGTCCACCACTGTCCAGCTCTGGCCCGTCATGAGCAGCAACAGGGAGAATTCCGCAGCTGTCGGCCCGCATTTGAGGGGCCGTCTCCTCAGTTCTCTCAGACCTCACCAGCTCATGTGGAGTAGCTACATCTCCAAGAAATTTCTATTCTTGGCTTGCTATTTTGCTATTTTTAAGATGAAAATTCCACGAAGTCTCGAATCTGTCTCTGGAGCAGATACCAACAGGATGGGTATGTGACAATAGTTTGTGTGTTTTGTCCATTGCTTGATGGTTCAGAAAAAGCTTCCTTCTGCTGGGGTTTCCCCCTCCCTGCAAGATTTCACTGTGAAAACTTCAAGCATAAAGATTCGATAATTTTACATTGACCATACATATACAACCACTTAGCTTCTAACATGAATATTATATTTCCTTTATCACATAGCTATTCATTTATCCATACCGTAAGAAATTTTAGCTACACATTTTTCATGGTCCTTTTTTTCGTAAGGTGCAGCTTAGTGGGCAAAGCTTTTCAGACACCCCTAGGTGTGAATCCCTGCATGAGGGTTTACTCGATGGGAGACTGGAGGCAGGTGTGGAATTAATTTCTTGGAGCTTCAGTTTCCAAGGTCATAAAATGTGGTAATAATGGCTAGGGGTGCTGTGAAGACTAAATGCAATAAGGTAGGGGGAAGCACCTGTAAAGACAGGTAACCAATTTTTAGTTCATAGACTACGCTGTCTTTCTTATCAATGAAACAAATGTGAATTACTCAAAAATAATAATAATCCAGATACAGATGAAACGAGAATGGCAGAAGGTCGACAATTGTTGGAGCTGAGGGAAGAACACATGGGGTTCCATTATGCTACTTACTTCTTATAAATTTGAAATTCCATAATACAACAATAAAATTGTTAAAAAGAACAAAACTGTGAATCGGTCACTGGATTTTGTCAAGAAAAGAAAAGTACAAAGAAAGCCTGTATTTGAAAAATGTAATAAGAAACCTCTGAGGAAGTTGTCAGTGATGACACTGGGGTACAGTGTGGGCTTAGGGAGCCCAGGTTTCTCACCCTCACGGTGGGGTGAGGTGGGGAGGAGGAAGGCTAGGGCTTGAGTACTTTGTAAGCACCCCAGGTGACAGACCCACTCCCTGGGGAGAGCCTTTGTAATGCCAGAAAAGTGAAAAACAACACTTTCCAGCATAGTAATTGTGAGAACAAATACTCTGCATAATGCAAACCTTGTGCCTCCAGCTAATCTGTAGGCAGAGGACAGCGTGAGGAGCCTCTGGTTTAGCAGAATAAAAACGGTGTGTGACAGAACAGCCTCTCTCTGTGAGTCAAGGGTGGGCTAAGGAAGGAGCCACCTAGAGTGCATTGTTCCATATCTCTTATTAACTGTCTAAACTTACAGAGCTAAGGGGTTCTTTAGTGGCCTTCAAAATCGAGGACCTGGAGAAATTTGGAGGAAAATAACCCAGGGATAATGTTTAACAGAAAAGTAAAGCTTTCATTTTTTTTTTTTCTTTTAAAACAAAAAACACTACCCTCCAATTCTAGTCCCCTAATTCCTTCCCTTCCCTGTAGTGGCTCATTCTCTGGTTCCCCTTTGCTGGCAGCTGGAGGCATGGAGGGGCTGTGATGGAACTGCCGGGGGAGAGAGGGAGTCCCCGGTAGCCCTCCCAGTGGGGGAGGAAGCAGTGTCGGTGAGGGGGAGATCACCTGGGGGCAGCCACGCCCAGCTACCTCACGGGAGCAGCAGAGCGATCTGCTGCTCTGTGAGTTTCTGTGTGAGGGCAGGGAAGAAGAAGAAAGCTCATAACAAGGGGCCCTGCACTCGGGGTGGGGGGGTTGTGTGCACATACATGTGTGAGCACACAAACACACACACACACACACACACATTCCCTGGAGGATCTGGCAGAATCTTTATACCCATGGTTTACTGACTGAATTGTGTCCCTCCAAAACTCATATGTTAAAGTCCTAACCCCCATGAGACTGTGTTTGGAGACAGGGCTTTCATGGAGGTAATTAAGGTTAAATGAGGTCGTAAGGGTGGGGCCCTAGTCCGACTGGTGTCCTAACAAGAGGAAGGGGACCAAGGAGGGGTGTGTAGAGACAAAGCCACGTGACAAGCCTCCCTGCAGAGGCCTCGCCAGAAGGGGCCTCTGACACCTGTGATGAGAAAGACACAGTGTTGGGCCAAGACGTGAATTTTCCAGCCTGAGCAACTGGGAAAAAGAGAGAGGTATTTAAGATGAGCCTTGCAGTAGGCTGGACTTAGAGCGGAGGAAAGCATCCTGAGAGGAGGAAAGTGAGTGCTGAGGCCTGCGGAGGGCATGAATATGAAATGTAAGAGTTAGATATGGTAGAAAGGCGAGTGAGAGAGACAGATTAGAAAAGGTCTTCAGTGCCAGGTTAAAATGTTTAGTGCTTTCCCAAGGGTAATGGCGTCTTGAAAAGTTTTTAAACAGGAGAAGGACAAAGCTGACATATATGTTAACAAGGACAAAGTAAAGGGAGCTGGCAGGGAGTAAGCATTTATTAGTGCCAGACGTCATGTTAGCACCACATTTCTTACCTCCTTTAATCCTCAATTGCCATTCTGGAAATTAGAAACGTGAGGTCCATGGAGGTGAACTGACTTGCCTAAGACCCCACAGCTGGTCGGCAGGGGAGCTCAGATTCAATCAGATGCCCAGCACCAAAGTGAATGCCCTGTCCATTCAGTCATAGAAACCCCCAGGCCCAGCTCCCGCATCATCTACTTTCTTCCCACCAGAAGGGCTGTTTAATGGAACAGAGCCTGGAATGCACTTTGCTTTTAGGCTTGGGAAGCAGGCCGACTAACAGCAGTAAGTTCCAATGCACAGGGTGCCTCCTTCAGCCTTCCAAACAAAGCAATATGTGAGCAGTTCTTCTTGTGCCTCCATGTTACAACACTGTCAGAGGGTGAAGTTACAAATTTTCCTGTTATGATCTACAGCATCAAAGTAACCAATGATGATAATTTGCATACAAGCTGCAAAAATGTGTAGGGAGAACAGTTGCCTTGGGTAAGTAGACACCAGCATTGATTATACATTTTTTTTTCAATGCAATGTCCAATACTCTCTGCCCCCCAAATCCTGAAAGAACATCTGACATCCAGGAAAACACAATAATGTTTTCTTTTCCATTTGAACGATAGATTTAGCAAGGAATCCCATGCTCATTTCTTTTGGCCCAGTTGCTCTTCCAAAACCTCAGATATATTTAACAATGAGGAAGTAAAAATTGGGTTAGAAGGAAGAGTTAATGCTCCTAAAATATGAAAATCATCCACCATGACACGGACTAGTAGCAACCACTTGTGTATTATAAGTGTGCTCTTCTTCAAGGGCAATTTTTTTAGTATTTAGGAAACAATACTTACAGAAGTAAACTGGACACCATTTTGAAAATTATATACTATTATTACTATCTTCCCTAAGACACATTAGCGTCTAACAGTTTGTCAGGAGAAAGGCAAAACTAAGGAAAACATCAATTTAAGTCAGCACACCTACTGTGCTGCATACCTCCTATGTGTCAGGCATGTGCCTTGTGTTGGGGACTAGATACATCAGCATAAACAAACTGAATCGCGTCCAAGGTTGTTGAAACCACCTTAAAAAACAATGAATGTCATAAGGGCCTTTTTTTTTTTTTTTACGCAGAACCAAATTTTGAGAGCTACTCCTTTGTGAATTAGGCAGAATATTTTTCACTTCCTTGCCTGGTCATGCCACAGGACTCATGTTCTGTGGCTTCTCTGAGACATCTTCCCAACACTGTCTACCCCCTTTTGACTTCAAGAAGGCAGCAGTGGCGTAGTGGGAATGTGTGTGCTCAAGTGTGTGTATGCTTGCTGAGGGTCTCCTCCCTTTTTGCACTGTAGATATACTCATTCACACTTTTCACATTGCGGTGCTAATTGCTGGAATTTGTCTCACATGTAAAACAAACCCTTAGGGGCATGTACTGTGTGTGTCTCTAAGTACTTCTGTTTTCTCTAGGCAGGAACAATGCCTCGGACTGCCCCTTAAATGTTTACTGAATAAAAGAATGAATGAATGAATGATTGTTTTCACTGTGAATTCTATCTTCACACTCCAGACATTTGAAAGTCACAACATTCTGTATGGTGGGTGTCAAAAAGTTTCAAAATTTCAGTACATGCATATAAATGTATTTCAGGGTAATAAGTTTGTTGAGATATAATTTATATATAGTAAAGTGCTCCCTAAGTTTTGACAAATGCACACAATCAAGTGAGGGTAGGCAGGTGGCTTTTACACACGTGCCTTGTCCTCAGGGCCTCTGACGGAGGGTTTCTGACAGTGGGGTCTGGGCACCAGGATTTTTTAACAGCTCCTCAGGTGAGTCTGATAAACCCCAGAGGGAGACTCCATGAGATAACGTGCTATTGCCTTTCTCTTCCTCATCCCCAGCCCCATCCAGCACTCTCAGTCAACTATGAACACTGAAGATGAAACCAAAAACATTTCTACTCAGCACCATGCTTGGAAGCAAAACTTAGGTACTCGGCCACTTGGCTGGAGTCAATTACAATTTCTGGTTATCTAGCAGAAATACAGCTACTAAATGACATTTGGAAATGAACATGAGCTAACCACTCAAAGAAATGCCTTTGAATTGGAGTGAATAAAAGGTTGGTGATTTAAATGGGGGTCTGAAGAAGTGGTGGTGTGAGAGAAGAAACTGGCCTTTAAAACATACAGTTCTGAGTGCAAATTCAACCTTACACCTCAAGTTCTTTAAATGATGGATTTCACGGAGTCTGTGAATAAGAGAGATCAATACAAAGTCAAAATCTAAAGAATAGAGCACAGGGAATTAGGGGAAATTCATTTATCTAGTTTTATGGTACTGTTTTTCAATTACCAGAGAAGGCCACGGGATATGAAAAAAGGTATTATCTTCTCCATCCTTTCCTGAGAATGTAGGAAGATGTGGAGGTCTGGCTTCTAAATTAAGAATATGGGACACTCTTTTTCCTATTCAAATTTCAATTCTTACAAATCAGCGTTTCTATTTGCGTTAAGCCCATCATAACAAACTCCAGGAGCCTAGTACCATTCTTCTGTCATTTTCTTTTTTCTTTCTGGGATTGTATTATAGTCTTAGTGCTTCAAGTAATGGGGTCAATGGCCAGAGACTTGACATTTTGTAGAAAAGGGATCTGACCTTTACTAATGTTTCATTGTGAAGATGCTCTCAGTTTCATTGTGAATAATGCTTAAAATGAGACTGATATATTGGGGGAGTGTTCGACTAGTTAAAAAAAAGGAACAAACCCTCATGAATCAAAACCGAGGTACAGTTGGTATAAAAACAGATAAAAAAATGTATAGTGCCTACTTGTTTTGTTGGGGTCCTGGGGAGACTACAAGTTTATATAATTTTAGGAATCCATTCATTAGGAGGGTTCTTTAAGAAAGGGTGGATTAAAAAAATCACTCTGCTTTTGGAAAATGCCATCGAGTTACTCCTCAAAGAAAGAAAATCATGGAAACCGCTGTGGAGACATTTGGAAGTATGCTTCACACTATCATTTACAAGGCAGGGTATGTTGGTCTCGCCAGCTGCCAGGACTGGTAGAAAACTGCTGAGCTAGTGGTTATGGCCAAACCAAGCATCTCCCTATAATTAGAGTTAGCTGGGAAAAAAGTGGCACAAAGAGGCTAGAAATATGTGGCCTCAGGCTTAGGGGAGGACAAGAAAGTTGATTAAGTTTCTCTCAAGAGATTTCAATTAAAGAATTTGGCTGGGTGTGACCTTCGACTAAACTGCTATGCTGCCCAATACTGGTAGCCACTAGCCACACTGATCACTTGAAATGTGGCTTATCTCAACTGAGAATGTATTGTTAAGTGTAAAATACACATTGAAATTTCAAAGACTTGGTAAAAAAAAAAAAAAAGAAAATTCCATAGTATTAATCACATGGTGATATAATATTTTAGATATTAGGGTTAGGTTAAAGTGTACTGTTAAAATTAACTCCACCTGTTTCTTTTTACTTTCTTTTAACATGTTTATTACAACATTTTAAATGATACAGGCTCCTTGCCTTTTGTTTCTATTGGACAGCACTAATGTAGATCTTCATTTCTTCATGCGTTAAATGCTGCTGGTTGTGGGAACCTGGGTTATGGAGGGAAGAAGCATAGTGGACAATGAGGGACATGCCAGGGTGAGGCACCGTGGTTATTATTTGTTGACTGAAAACTTTAGCTTTAGGAAAAGTGAGGATCAATCACAAGAGAACCAAGCTAATCAGGTCTGACGTGGGCCCAGCTCAACCTCTCTGTGCCCCAGGATGTTAACCTCTAAAATGGGAGCGCAGGATTAAATTTTCTGCACAATAAAATAAGAGCAGGGAGGGTCTTTACCTGCAATCCTTCCCCATCACTCCAAACTCAAGTATGACCCTGCTAAAAACAATTGGAATTAACCTAATAGGTTTTTCTCCTCAGCCAGTCTTGTAACAAACGAGGCCCCTCCTGAGAAGCACTGCTATTTATCTGTGTCAGTTCCTCTCATGAGAACAAGCTTACAGGTTCTTCTGTGACTCATTAACACACTTCAATATACACAAAGAACAAGGAGTGCAAGATGGGTAGAACAGACAGACTGCATCCCCTTCCTAAGGAATCTGAGAACAATTTTAAAAAGCCTACAGATACTATTTAGAGGGAAATGGATATGAACTATCTGCTATTATGCTGTTAACCTACTAATTAATAAATCCCAGGTTTTATAAAAATATGCCAGTTAAGTCATACTTCTATGAAACCTAACTTTTCCTCTCTTCAAAAATCAGACACCCCTCAAATCAAATCTGAAGAAAATTAATTTCTGTTTAAAAGAAGTTAAAAACAAACAAACAGGTAGACAATGAATTCCATTTCTAAAAAAAGCCTTGGCTGACTCAAGGTGGTCTCCACCAGCAGCAGTATGGGTGCTGAAAAGGGGTGGTGCTCTGCTCAAGTTACTCCTTCTTATCCCAAAGGCAAAACAGAAAAATGTTTGGCCTAATCTATTATCACAATGAAATCTAGCTGACCACTAGGCAAGTGGTTAAAAAAATCATCATTGTAAAAACACGAAGGCCTAGATCGCTCACTATAAAGAACTGAGGAACACAAAGCAAAGGGTAAAAAAAGTATCAGACATGATTTCAATGTAATAGTGATCGAGGCAGGGATTATCTATCCATTGATACTTAAAGCACTGAAAGGTAGATGAGGGCAGAATGTTCACAAAGGACCACATACCAGCCCTCAAGATGTCTTACTGACTCAGAGTGTGCCTGAACATTGGTGAGCTCTGGTTACCACCTTACCCAAGAGACCAAACTTAGCACTACAGTTGGTGGGACAAGCTGACACCATGTGCTTCCTGATGTGATATAATATCAAGCACCCAATGTCACCAGTGAAGTATTCTTGCCAAAATATGTTTAACCTGCCTCTAATAAAAAGCTTCTAGAGCCAACAATTTTCGGCAAGCGAACAGGAGGTTAAACAACAGTGGGAAGAAATGGACAAGCCCAGAGTGCAGGTCCTTCTGTACCACAGCCAGCCTGGGACAGTTAGGGAAGTCAGAATATGCACAGGACATTAGATCGTATTATTAAATTATTGTTAAATTTCTTAGGGACGATACTAGTATTGTGGTTGTGTAAAAGAATGTCCTAATTCTTAGGAGATACATGATGAAATATTTAGAGGTAAAAATGTCAAGATGTTTCCAACTTTCAAATGGTCCGGCAAGAATTTATATAATGTATGCTATATATGTTATGTGTATAAAATTGGAAGGGGGGAAAAGAAAGCCAAATGTGGCAAATTTTGAATGATTGGTGAATCTAGGTAAAGGACATATAGGTGTTGGTTTTACCATTTACCCAACGAGGTTTGAAATTTTTCAAAATAAAAAGGGTGGAAAGCAACTGGAAGAGAGAGGAGGAGAAGGAGGAGACGGAGAAGAAAAAGAAAATTGGAAAGAAAAAAAAAGGCCAGATTAGATAATATCATACCTCCCCTTTTTATAATCCCCTCAACATTTATATTCAGGTCAGCCTTTTCATTGAGGTGTGACTTTTCATTCAAAACAGTTTTATTTTTACCATTTTAATAACTTTCCTATGTGCTCAAACTGATGCAGCCACTGTCTTGGCTTCTTTGCTGGCTGACATCAGAACCAAACTTGAAACAAAGCTCCACAAGCAGGCTGTAGAAGTCAACCAGGTAGGTATGAAGTCGAGGGTATCATATCAAAGCCTTTCTGAAATTGACACCTAAGTCCCTATCTGGATGGTTTTTAAGCCAGTAATACTGGATCAAAAGCTGTGGGTGGGCATTCTCTCAGGCTTTGATCTTTTCTAAAGATGGCATTCTCTCTCTCTCCACCTGCACTGGGTGTTGACTGTGGAATGACAGGTACAGGGTGCTGGTCAGATGACCACTGAGATCTTAGGGGCTCTTTCCACATGGAGGGAGCTGTGCCTGAGCCCTCGTGCAGAGAACGGCCATGGTATAACCTACCTGCAGAACAGCCACTCTGAGTTCCTCTGTAATGCCTGTGAGCTCCCAATGAAGTGGGAATTAATTCATGATGCCTTTACCATGGAGAGGGCCCTAAGGGGCCTGGCTTCACATGGCGCAGGTATGAATCCAGCTCTACTGCATATCAGCTATACGAGCTCAGGGTGGTGTTTCTTAGTGGAGCACAAGGGCCCTGGGCCCTGTGCCAGGGACAACTCTTCACTGAGCAGGACTGCCCCGGACCCCTCAGGACAGTTACCATCCCTGCCCTACTCCCTTGCTCATCGCATGCCAACCCTGCCTCTAGTCTTTGAGAGGAGGACAGCAAACATCCCACACTCCCAAACGCCCCTGCCTCAGACATAGGCTAAATTCTCTGAGCCTCAGATTGTATCTGGGGTAATACCTGTTCCACTACCTAAGAAGTGGTTTGGGAGGAGTAACTGTGCCACATCTCCTAATAAATTAGCTACACAAACGGTGTCATGATACACATTCACAAGGGCAGCCTACCAGTCAGAGGCCAGGCTGAGGGGTGGGTCCAACTACCTGGACCCCAGGTGGGATCTATTCCACAGTGTCAGCTGTCTAGTCATGTACTAGAAGCCGCAATAGCTATTCTAAAAATGTTTCCCCTCCGTCAGTGGGAAATTTTGGTTTGTAAGTGTTGCTGCAGATAGAAACCACACCACAGCATGAATTTTAGAGTGTGGGCTGATGGCAGGTACATCGGGTACCGGAGCTGACAAGAAGGATGCCAGCCTCAAAGTAGCTGGCCAGAGAGTCTGGTTTAGGAAGGTGCCAAATCTAACCCGGAATGAGAAGGACACTTCTCTTAGTGAGCAAGGAATTACTTCAAGGATTGAGGGAAGCAGGCAGGTAACAAGATATGGTGCTCCACCCTCCCAGGCACACCAGAGCAGGGAGCAGCATTCACAGGTCTGACTTGCACGCGGACAGACTGATCTGTAACTCACATCGTTCAGCAGCGTGCACGGAGGGGAATCTGAGAGGCTGGGCTGTTGCCTACAACCTTGCACGGAACTGTGGGCCCTTAGTAACGCTGAGACGGGAGGCTGGAGCAGCGAGTTGTACATGTTAGTGTGCCTAAAAGCCACGGGGGCGTTAGGCACGAAGACACCCACCCCCCGCAGGGATTCCGCTTCTGTCTGTCTAGAGTGGGCTCAGGGACCTGCAGATTTTTAAACAAGCTCTCTGGGTGATTCGGATGCAGGGGGGGCCGCAGACTGCCTCTGGCTGAGCACAGATGCCTCTCCAGGGAGTCTCAGCTCTCCCTCATGTAGCTTTCTTGCTCTCATTTTACTGCCATTATGACTTAGAACTTAGGTAAAAGTGCTTCTCCTACCCTTAGGTCTGGATGGTTTTCTGGGTTACAAAGTTGCTTGTTCTGACTCTTTATCTCTCTTCCTCTCCCTAACTACCCCCCCCTGCCCCCACTCCCCACATTGTGTAAATGAGAAGAAGCTAATTTTGTTTTGCTCTAGATCTAATTTCTGTTTTATCATTCCCTTTTAAATGAGGACTAGGAAATGCTGACTGGGCAGAAAGTTCTGACCCTCCTTTAAGGCCAAGGCCTCAGGAATTAACAGGGTTTCAGAGGGATGCCGCCAAAGGCAGAGAGGGGAAAAGGTACAAGTCTGGAAGAGCAAAAGCGAAAGCAGATAGCCACGTTAGGTTTATTAACCATGGTTAGAGAGTATGGAAATGACCCAAGGAATTAGCCAGCGGTTGGAAAAGGGATGCTGGGAAGCAAGTAGCTAAAAATGTGTGGTTTTTCTATAGATATGTTAAAATATTTAGCACCAACATGGGTGTTTTTATAGTCTCACTGGACTCTGTTTACTATTCAGCTTTGGTACATTCTCCAAATTCTATTCATCTTAAATCCAGCAGACTGATAATGTTGCTGTCCCCAAATCTCTGGGTTTGGCCATCTGAAATGAGATCTCTTATCCTTCTCCAGCTTTCCAGAACGAATTTTCATAGCATTCTTGGAAGAAGAAGGGTTATCAGAAAAATGAAGGAGAGTAAAGTAAAAAAAAAAAATATCACCCCAAAGTTTTTGGTAGGAAAATATTTATGTCCACAAACACACACCACTTCCTTTTTGGGAAGATGCTGCTGGCCTTGAAGCTGGGTTAGTGGATCCCAAAATACACCTCACAAAAAACACAGTTACCCTCCAAAAATAGGCCCTATAATTAAAGTCTTTTCAAGTGGATTGTCCTATATCACAACTTGACATATGTTGTTTTAATCTCCCTGCTTCAGCAAATGTAGCCATATTGGGCCACAAAAGCTTTAAACCACTCACATTTAAACCAGAATGCAGTATCACTAGGAAATTGATGCAAATAAATAGCCCTGTGTACCAAAATACCCAATCTCAATCATCTGTAAGGAGATCTCTCTCCTCCCTTAGCACATTTTTATCACATCAGAATCGCTACCCTTGATTCAAAAGGAAGGACTAGCCCAGATTGAAATACCATTTCATCTCAGAGGTCATCTAAAGACAAACACATCTGAAGAAGCGGGGGTTACAATTTAAAATATGAGACAACCTCTTTTGTGTGAATGCTGGGATCATGTTGTGTGACTCTTACTTTTCACTTCAGTTGACAGTCATCAGTGTAAACCCTCAGACATCCATCTGTCTATCTGAATTCATTTAGGTAATTTTTTTGCTTGGATTCAGAGATTTTAGTCCTATGATTCTCCAAACAAGCTTTTTAATGCTTTATAATTATATATAACTAAATGTCAAAATATTAAAGATTTTAAACCCTGAAAATAATGAGTACATTAGACATTTACATTTTTTTTTATTACTTCTATCTCCAGTTTCTCAGCCTCGGCGTTTTGTTACCTTGAACTGGATCACTGTGTGTGTGGCGCTGTCCGTGCATTGGAGATATTTAGCAGCAACCCTGGCCTCCACCCACTAGATGCCAGTAGTGCACACCCTCCCCTCTCCTAGTTGTGACAACCAAAAATGTCTTCAGACATGGCCAAATTCCTCTGGGAGGACAAAACTGACCCAAATTGAGAACCACTGCTCTCTCTATATTTATGTATTTATAACTCTCCCCTTGACATGGCCAGGAAAAAAATAAATTCGGAAATTTTCAAGGTACCCATAAGTTTTAGTTTTGAGAATTTCAAACTTCCTATGACTCATAACGAAGAATCTGGATCTGAGATACACTACTTACCCCAAGAGATTTATAAACACCACTACTGCTGTCTCAAAATAAGGGTGGCCTGGCCTCATTTTGGTCAAGCTATTTAAGAGGATAGATTTGCTGCTACCTTATCTCTTGCACTGCTATCCTCCTTTCTTTTAGGAGCTCCATTCTTAGAAGACTTATCTTAAGAAATCCTTCACAGTTCATTATCAGCACTCAGGATTGTGAAGGAAGAGGATTAGGGTTGGTGTCTATTAACATCCTCTACAGAAGCGATGGCCCCATATACCACTCCAGGGCCAGACCATCCTGGGGGCAGCATTTCTAAGTGTGAGGAGGGACGTGGTAAAGCAGATGCTTCCTCAAGGAGAGTTGCAGGGTGGGGCGGGATAGGAGAATACTGGGTTGTCAGAAAAGTCATGCCGCATTTTTGCAATGAAAACTAGAAAAAATACGTCATGACTTTTCCGACAACTCTATAATATCAGAAAACAAAGAAAGAGTCCAAGAATGGGAGATTAGTTCAGCCCACAAAAGAAAAGGAGGGAGGAGGAAGGAGATCATCTTCAAATATATCTGGTGGGCTGGTGTGCAGGAAAGGCATGGACTGGTCTCTGTCTGCCTAGAAGGTGACTAAAAGCAATAGGTGATTCAATCAATATTGATCACAGGCCTTCTATGTGCCAGGCGCTGTCCAGGCTCTGAGATGACAGGAAGGAAGAATTTCAGTCTCTGGCCAATGGAGTGCATACTGTAGTTCCATATAAAGACTAGGTTGCTTTCCTTCCCCTCCCCTCCCCTCCTCTTCTGTGCCCCCCTCCTTCCCTTTCACCCTCCCTTTGTCTTTAACAATTTGAGCCAAATGCCGGGGTATTTGTTGAACTACTTGGTTTTTTTTTCCATTTAAAAAATTAAGGTTTAAGTAACATACAGCAAAATTCACCTTTTTATTGTATAACTGTGAGTTTTTACCAAGTCATAAAGCTGTATAAATACCGCCACAATCAAGGTCTAGAACAATTCCATCACCCCCTAAAATTTTCCTGTGTCCGCAACTGTTCTTTTTTAATTGGAGTAAGTGGCTCAGGGCAATAGCAGGCTCAACTCTGAGAGAACGGGAATTTTCCTCTGGGGAGATTCTGTGGAAGAGACCTGCGTGGCTAGTGGGAGGCTGTGCCACACAAACCCTGAGGCCATCCATCGCTGAGTCCATGAAACTGGAGCAGCGACACCCGATGGACACCCGATTTTAAACACTGGCCTGTCTGCAGTGATATGCTGTTTTCTCCCAAGCACAGGGATAGGCCCCACCGCAAAGCCCAGTTTTTTTAGTCAAAGCTCAAAAGTTTCAGTCCAATAATTGGATCTCTTGTCTATAATAAACATAGACAAAAAATCAAAAGACAGGTTTGGAAATGAAAGCCCTGAACATGGTAATTGAAGTCCAAACCAACAGCACCATCTACTCCCCAACACATCTTTTTCTTCTTGTTATTTTATTTTATTTTATTTTTCTTTGAGGCAGTGTCACTGGCCCTCATATGTGGGACCGAACCAGGGCCGCTGGCTTCCCAAGCCAGCGCTTAACCACCGTGCCACTCGGCTGGCCCTCTTCTTGTTATTTTAGTTTAAAATAACATTAACTACAAAACTGAACAAAACTCAAACAATGTGACCGCACTTAGCTCCAAAGGTGACAGGAAGGGAAGTTAAATTAGCCAAACGTGTCTAAGAGTGGGTCAACCGGGTTAGCGAAGACGAAAATTATGTCAGGGAGTTCCCACAGCTTGTTACGGAGTGGGTGCTGCAGCAGGGGCTGTGGTGACCAATTGTGATGTCCTCTATCACAGCAAATGGGGCATGACCAACCCATCTCCACTAGCCCTTCTGCTGGGAAATATGTATACCTTTTGGTGGCTTGACCTCAACAGGCAAATGTCCAGTTTCCAAACAAGCCTGTTTTGTTATGAAGAATAACTGCTTTGTTGAGCACCTACTATGTCCCAGCACTACCTAGTTCATTTTATTCTCACAACCTATGAGGTACGTAACATTATAAGCCTTGTTTGATAGATGAGGAAGCTGAGGCTCAGAGAGGTTATGCAACAACCAGTAAGTGTAGAACTTGAATTTGAACGCAGGTTACCCGAGCCCAGTGACTAATGTCCTTTTTACTATTGCTAGCAAGGTCTTCTGGGCTGTTGCTGAACTTAATCATCTTGGCCTCTCAGGCTACTTGCTATGCCAGTTTGTAGGCTGGCTCCCAGGCATGCTAGACTCAGCTTTCTTTAATTTCCCATTCCCCAGGCAGCTAATTGCCTGTTTCACTTGCATTCCAACACAGAAGCCATAAGGATCACTCAGCTTTGGAGACTTTTAATTTTATTTTACACTTCTGGTCTGCAAGTTTATTACTCTTATATTCCGTGGGTGGCTTAGAATATACGCTCAGCTGTCACGGGTATTCTTTATCCTGCATCCACAGTTTTCCTAAATCTGGACTTCTTATTAAATCTTTGAAAAGCTCATATTGCTTAATAACATCAGCAATAATAAGAAAAAAGTCATACTATCAGAAAACACCACTTGAATGTCACAGTGAATCACAAAAGCCCATTTTGTCTAAATTTAGTGGTCTAAGCTGGGAAGCACGGAACAAGACCCTTTTACAACAAAGGTATTAGAAATAAATGCAGAGACACTTACCAAAATTTCCCCCAACTATCACAAACTTTATACACACCACATGCCTTCTAACACAGCTGCTGGAGTGGTCCTGAAAAACAATACCACAACAAAAGGAAAGATGCATCATTTAACGGAAGTAATTGAACATACATATATTGTGTCTCCCTTCTGGAAACCATGTCTCCCCTGTACCAAACCCCTCGATGTACCAAACTCTTACTGCCAGATTCCTCTTTGTTTTTCACAGGAAGATGAAACTAATTTACAAATGAACTCAGCACTCACTAATAACAAATAAAACTCTAGACAATGAAGTAAGTCAGAAACTGTGCTTACAAATATTTTATTTGAATTTCTGGCCCTTTAAAATAATTGAGGACAACAGAACAATGCAAAAATATCTAAAGCTCCAACTACCCCCTCAAACCCTCCCCCCGCAAAAAAAAACCCCCCAAAACCCCAATGCCTCTTTCCTATTTCTTTCAGTAGCATACTCTTACCTGCTGGCTGTGACACCCTGACCTTTCTTTTCCAGACTTCATTTTATTGTTTGAAAAATAAGGGTTATCATACTGACCTCACAGGGCTGTTATGAGGATTAAATGATATAAATGCAATCACATATAAACGACGCAGAAAGGCTTCAAACAGCACCTGGCACACGGTAAGGACTTGGTGAATGTGAGGAGCGATTATGATTCTCCTCGTCACGCAGGCCTGAAACCTGCCCTGGCTTTCCTCACCTCCGCTGCAAAACATGGCCCAAGCCTGCCCTTCCAGTCCCATAGGCATGCTACAAACTCACAGCCTTCTCTCCCTTCTCACCATCACTCTCTGCCTGGTTGGCATCAGTCCTGCAGAAACCTGCCTCCCAGCCTCCACTTTCTTTCCTTCTAATCCGACTCCTGTGGCTCTGCAAAGCATCCTTCCGAAACACAATTTAAAGCCTCAGTGGAAAGGCCTTCCTCTGCTTCCTATCACATATATATATCTGTGAAATTACATTAACCTGGGACTCCAGCTCGCCAGCATCATCTCCACATCTTCCCGTCAGATGCTGCAGCATCCCATCACCTGCCCTGCCTGGGCCTCTCTGTCCCCGCAGAAACGCCAGTTCCTTCCCCCAGAGTCTTCTGTCCCATAAGTGCTGTCGGGGGCTCGCCCTTCTCTAAGGCAGGGGCTCTTTACCTTTTTGTGCCATAACAGTCTAGAGATATGTTTCTCAAAATAATGGTTTTAAATGCTTGAAATTAACACATGAAATGCAAAACGAGTATACTGATGTACAATTATCAAAATACATAACACAATTGTGATGTTCTTCTTCCAATATTTAAATAAATTTCAGCAGAAGTCTAATAACTATTGTAATTCTGAAGTACTTTTGGGCATAAATGATATTTCAGGGTGTCTTTAACTACAAGGTAATATGAAAATATCCATAATCTCTATTGGTGAAAAATAGCTAATGCTACTTTCATAACAGAAAGAAATGTCAGATTTCAGGTAAGAGTGAAAATAAAAAGGTAATTTTTTTCCCCATCGAAGTTCACAGGTGCCCTGAATTTCATCCATGGATCCAGGCCAAGAGCCCCCAATTTAAGGCTCAGCTTAATGCTCATCATTTTTTGAGCTCTTTCTACCTTGATTTTCTCAATTTTATATTATCTTACCCCTCTTTGTTTTTCTCTTTTTAAAAACTTTATTTTATTTGATGTAGATACTTTAAATGTACTTATTGTGTCCTACTTTGTAAGTTTTAAGGGAAGGTCTTATTTTTTCCCAATTTTTATATTCCTCTATGGCTAATAATGCCTTGCCTCACAGCAGGCACAGCGGGAAGGCATTTGGTTAGCATTGTTTGAATCTGTCCGTGAATAACAATAGGACCTTGCTTCTCCTCCATAGGTTCAGCTACTATTAATATTATCTCGTCTCTCTTCGGCATTCTAGGAGATCCTAAATATGTAGACGGGGCACCTCAACATTCCATATTTAGAGTATAAAGTACTAAAATTAGGCAACCAAATGCCCTCTGCCTTTACTTTTCCTCTTTAGAGAGTGAACATTTAGTCAATGCCGCTGACTGACAGATCTCCCAGGAACAGGCCAGCTAGCTCTTCAATCCTTCTACTGACATACTATGCAATTCCCACCTTTGTGGAGCTTCAAGACTAGCAGCTTTCCCAAGCTAGTCCAGAGAAGCTAAGAATCTCTCAATTTTGTGGGGCCTTTGCACAAAGAATGAATAGCTGGTGATTTCCTAAGTACAGGTGTGTTGGTGACCCATGCAGGCAAGGATAGCTAAGAGCTGCTACATGAGGCCGTGGCTTCAGCGCAGGCGGGTCCAGCAGATGGAGCAGTGAAATTCCATCTCCCTTCCTGAATAGTGTTGTCTTTGCACGAGGTCAGAGATGTTAGCACCACCAGAGTGACCATCTCAGGAAGCGCTACTCAACACCTGGCCGCGTTATTTCACTCGGAACCCCACTGAACCTGTGATGGATCAGCCTCATGATGGACATTGGTCCTTCAGTCTTACCAGCCTTTTTCCTAAATAGCTGCAGCTCAGGGCTCTGTCTTTTGCCAAGAAAAACAAAAATATAACAGACTCTCTTCCTTTTCAAATGAAGAGAGAATAATGATATTATCCACTGAAAACCACTCATCAGGGCATTGTGACCATTTGCTTTGGCAGAAATTCACCACTGGCAGCATATTTTATGCCTGACATCATGTCAAGTGACTCTTAGGATAAGTGGGGGTGTATTCTCCCATCCCAGTAACTAAGACTGATGAGATATCTGCTCAGAGAACAAAGGCTGGACTTGGCACATTCTTTTCATTCTTAAGGATGTTTAAATCTATTTCATTTTAATTTGTTTCTTTTTTAGACAACTAGATATATGGTACTAAATAAAAACAGATGAATGATAATGAAGAGGGAAGCACGACTGTTTGTCTTCTGTTTCGGGAAATATGATGCATACACCTTCATCAATAAATAATAAGATGTTGATAGGGGCTCCCACACAACAAGTTGCACTGCATGTATTTTTTTTTTTTTGCCTCTGATATATATCATAGACTATTGTGTGGCTCCTGGTTTAAAGGGAACATTTTCATTACACATTGGGAACAAGTTCTATCTACAAGAATGCTCATCTGTAGGGGGCCATTCCCTCCTCCGTCTTCCAAACAGAACCTCCATTTGCCGTCACCACAGTGCCTCATGGGCAGGTGACAGCAGCCCCAGCTGGAGGGTGGGGACCTGAGTGATCTAAAGCAACATCAGCCCCATCTGAGAGCTTCTCAGAAACTTCAGTTCAGAGGCCCCACCTCAAACCTACTGAATCAGAATCTACTTTACAAACCCCCCCAGGGGATCTGGGTGCACACTCAAGTTTGAGATGCACTGATCTAACGGAAGCCCATTGCCAGTGATTGGTTCAAGAATAGGCATGTGACCCAATTCAGGACAACAAGATATGAAAAATGTTTTGCGGGGAGCGTCCCCCATTTTTCTGGGAGAAACTCCCCCTTCTGAATGTTGTGTGGGATGTGATACCCAGAACTTCCAGGGCTATCTTGCTCCCGCCTAAAGATGAAGCTGGCCCAGAGAGGAGGGCAAAGACAGAAACAACCCAGGAAGGCAGAGTGCGGGTGCATTGCATTAGGCAAACCCTCAAGTCTGCAGAATCACTGAACTTCCAATAAATCTTTTTTTTTTAAATGCATGTTTTAAAATTTATTCTTCAGTGTGTTATTTTATAACAGATTGAGACATAATTTATAGGGTTTCCCCCAACTGTAGCCTCTCAGTATTTTAAGTGAATTTATTGGGGGTGACATTGGTTAGTAAAATTATACAGGTTTCAAGTGTACAATTCTATAATACGTCATTTATGTATCACATAATTTCTTATTGCTCAAGCCTCCTAGAGTTGGGTTTTCAATTATCTGAAGCTGGAAAACACCCCCAATAAAACATTATAAATGGAACAGAATCCCCAGGTACGGGGCACAGCCACATGCCAGAGTCCAGACAAGTCACCATATCAAGAGGTCAGAGCCACAGTTTAGAGACTTATTTTGTTCGGGGAACTGACCAGGAGTATTTCCGGTTCTGACAACTATTGTTTGCTTTGCCCATTTCCAAAAGCTTTCTAAATGAGCCAGTCTAAATGATCAACCAGAGGAAGTACTGAGCACTTTCCAAACTATTTTAATCAGAGAGATCACCAGTTGCCTTCCCCAGAAGTCGCATGGATGTCATTTCCTGCAAAGACAATGGGAGACTAATTGCTCAGCTCAGACTCTAATAGGGAAGACAACCTATGACATGTAATTACTGAAGGATAAATAAGGAAAAGCTTGGGGCTCTCAGAATCTGTTTTTGGATCCACTTCAACAACTTGAGGAAAAGAAAAAAAAGAGAGAGAGAGTCAGCCAGTTGGTCTGAGAAAAGATTCGAGGGGCTAGCAGCTTAGGTAGCCACCCATCCATTTTTACACCTCACTGGTACTTATTAAAGACCTTTCTGAGGAAACTAGATAGACCTGCTATTACCATATTTTGCCGTGTATAATGTGCATTTTTTTTTTGCCCAAATTTGTGCGGGAAAAATAAGGATGTACATTGTACATGGGTAGTACTAATTCCGTATCTATGTTTTTAATTCTTTTATTTATGCTTATGAGTTAAAAGTGTAGCTCTAGAAATCAGTAACGATATCCATATGCAAAATAATACCCTGGAATATGGCCATCGGTTTTGTTGAACTTACGAACTTGCAATGATGCCGCCTTCTATGATACGTAAATATCAAAAATTTGTTACTGGTACATAAAATTTGTTGTACCTTGTATCTCTTCTTGTGTTTTGTAATTATTTGTTACATAAAATTTCTTGTACCACGATATGTTAAAAAATAAATGCCAAAATCCCTTTATAATACAAAAAACAAGTACCTAAATGTAAACAAATACAATTTGAATTAGAAAATTAAACAAGAAGCGGCCAGGTGGCTCAGTTGGTTAGAGCGCATGCTCTGAACAATGGGGTTGCCAGTTCAATTCCCACATGGGCAGCTGTACCCTCCGCAACTAGATTGAAGACAATGATTTGAGCTGAGCTGCCACTGAGCTGCCGGTGGGTGGCCGGATGGTTCAGTTGGTTAGAGTGCATGCTCTTAACAACAAGGTTGCTGGTTTGATTCCTGCATGGGATGGTAGGTTGTGCCCCCTGCAACTAGACTGAAAACAGCAACTGGACTTGGAGCTGAGCTGCCCCTCCACAACTAAGATTGAAGGACAACAACTTGACTTGGAGCTGATGGGTCCTGGAAAAAAACACACTGTTACCCAATAAACAAAAAATAACAAAACAAAAAAACACGAAAGATTTTTTTTTCCCCCAGAAAGTTTGGGCTAAAGACGTGGGTATGCATTATATATGGGAGCATATTATACATGGCAAAATATGGTATGTAAAACCATATATGGCTTTGGCGTAATTTTGCTTCATATACAGGAGTGATGTAGTTGAGGAAAACTGGGTGTCTAAATGGACATTACCTCTTTAGTGTGTCATAACTTCTTAGCCACAAGAGGATATTTTTTGGGGTGGGTTTGTTGTATTGGCTTGATTAAGAATGTGCTATCATTGAATGAACATTAGTTGGTTTTCCACAGAATATTCCTTAGGTTCTGTCACCTCAGGTCTCTTTTCCTGTCCACACCTTTTTGCTTTCTCTTCCCTGGTACCTCATATACTTCCACAGCTCCACCTATCACCCCTTGTCATGTGTCTCAAACTCCATCCCTAGATCTATCATCCATGCTTACAGTTCCTCTGCTGCCCGCTAGACAGAAAGTATCTTAAGGGTCGGGACTTCGTGCTGGTCACCGCTGTATTCCCAGTGTTGAGCACGTGGCTGGCACCCAGTGTTACATGTTTGTTGAATGAGCACATGAAAGGCCTCACTCAGACTCTGAACATGTCTCACAGAATTTCTTGCTTGCCATCATCTCCTAACTCGCCTGACTCTGTTCTCTCCTTTACCAACTCGACTGACACACACGAAAGCTCTGGATTACAGCACACTGGTCATGTCAGTTCTGGAATGTCTCAGGCTGAGAAGGATTTACTAGCCCAGCCCTGCATTTTCCTTGTGAGAAACTGGTCCCGCTGAGGCCAGAAGACTTGCCTACAGGTCTTACCATTAGTGGGTGGCAGAGACTCAGGCTGCTGATTCCGTGGCTCTTGTTAACATGCCATTGACTTCGATGCTCTTTAATCAGAACCTGGTACAGGGCTAGCTAGGTGTGTAGGAGACATCTAATAAATATTTGTGGACTGAATGACTGGATAAATGTATGTCTCTGACATATACCAACAGGTTTCAGTTTTTTCTTAAGTGGAACCCTCTTTTAAAAAAAGACAATATCCCAGTACACCATATGGAAAAGAAATGAGTTGCTCTGGACCTCTGCCCCTGCGGTACCTCTGAACCACCTTCTAGGAACCTCAGGCTTGGCAACACTGCTAGAAAAACTAGCGAACTCCATAAACTCATACTCTCCAGGTTTGCACTCAAAGCCACCCAACGTCATTCCATGCCCACCGCAGCCTTATCTTCCACTTCTTTTTCCTCACTCATGTCCAGCTTTACCAAAGTACAGTAATGCCTCGGTTTGTGAGCATAATTTGTTCTGGAAACAAACTACTCGTATTGCAAGACTTTGCTTGTTTACCATGTTAAAACGTATTAGAAATGTTTGCTTGTCTTGCAGAACACTTGCAAACCATGTTACTCGCAATCCAAGGTTTTACTGTGTTTGATGTTTCCAGCATTTATTCTTTCTCTGTGCTTTCACCTGGCCTGTTCCTTTCCTCTTATATGCCCTTACCTCTACCTGCAAGAGCGAACACAGCAAAGAGCGGAACACAGCCAACCTGACCTGCTCCTCAAACCCAACTCTAACGTAAATCCTTCCTTAAAGTTCTTGCCCAACTTCCTGCACTAGAATGAATCTCCCTCTGTCTATACCTCTAATACAGAGCTAACCACACTGTCTGCTTTGAGGGAAAAAGCCAGCTCCCTGAGGGCAGGAACTGACTCTCTATTTATCTTTGAACCATTGGCTCATCTGGCCCAATACCTTGTACAGAGAAGGCATTTTTGGTCATTTTATTGCATTTAAAGGGCTTTATCCTTTTTGGTTCACCTCTGTGACCAAATATGTAAGTTTTGTAATGGGGATTCCAAGTCTTCTCCTAGCCGGGGCAGGCGGATGACAACGCCAGGGCACACTTGCAGAGCCCACTTGCGAGGGAACAGCTGTGCGAGTCTTTGCTGAGTCTTACTTCCAACAGCAAAGAATGGGGTGGGGGAAGGCAGGGACTGACTTCCTCTCCTTTCTAGAGCTCTCTCCTGTGGCTATGGCTGTTCTGTGCAATGTGAGGCACAAGCTAGGCAGCTTGTACACAAAAATAACGATAGATTTCAAATACAGTTCTGACTCCTGCCTTGCTCCAATATTCTCTGTAAGTCCAAAGTCAATTGTCTGAAAAATTAAAGTGTTCCAAATGGGAGGATCATACATTAAGTCAGCAAGTGCACCAACAGAGCCCACTGCAAAGGGAGGAGGATGGGAGTCAGAAAACACAGGGTTCCCTAGGAAACCAAGTCTACTTTATGACTGTGACCTTCCCTCCTCATGGGGAAGGGGGCTGTAAAACGGCATCACTGACCTGTCTGCTTCCCTTTTGCCTGCAGGGATTCTAATTCTTCTGGCTTCACTCCAACAAGCTGGGGAGACTCAAGCAAGTTTGTGGTGGTTGTTTCTTTTCTTATTTGCTGGAGGTGGGGCAAAGAGCAGAAGGAAAAAGGAGAAAGGGAGATGGACAGAGAGAGGAGCACAGAAGACCTTCAGCCAACAGAAGGAATTACCAACCACGGGATAAGGAGGTACGAAGGTCAAACTGCAAAAGGCCGGCTTCTCCTTTCTTGTCAGCTATTGTCGGGGCAAGAGGGAATCAGAGGCTCACCATGGCGCAAGGCACCGCCAAACCTGCAAATGGGCTTCTCCTCAGTTGCCCATGAGGTCAGCTCTGAAGCAGACTAGAGAGATATATATTTTGGGTTCACTGGCACAAAAGATTGCGCTGAGCAATGCAAAGGGGTAACTGGAGGGGTTGGGTGGGGTTTTAGGGCTTCTCCTTGACCCCTGTAATCTCCATCAACCCCAAGGAGGACGGAGAGTGATATAATTTTTCTTCCTAACCTTCCTCCTCCTCCTCCTCCTCCTCCTAATAATAATAATGTAATAATAATAATAATTATTATTATTAGTATTATTATGTTTAAACTTTTAGGCTGAGGGCGCCCAGTTTATTTGGGGAAGAAATAAATGAAGTAAATGCCACTGGAATAACTAGCTGACTGCCAAGAGGAAAAAAAGAGATTCTGCTGCCATCAGACTTATGAGAATTAAATATATATTTATAATTATGTCTTTCTTTTCTTTCCGGCAGTGAGTTTCAGTCAAGTGATCATATCACTTACACATCATGTAAAAATAAATCAGAAACTCGGTGGTTGTGAACTTGAATTATTTCTGACTTGCCCTTGTACATGAAGCTATTTCTAGGGATCTGCAGTCCAGAGTCTGCACAGAAATGCTGCTTTGCCACGATGCTGGGGCAGCTAGTTGCTGGACAAGTCCCCAAGCTCTCTCCCAACCTGATTACCGCTCTCAGAAGCCTCCAAACAGACATTCATCAGGGGCTCCTGCGAAGGCCAGTGAAACGCACACAGCATCAAAATGCTGCCAAGATCAAGGTTAATAATGACATGTGTGGAGCCCTGGGAGTGTACGCTGGCTAAAATATTAGAATCCCAGAATCCTGGGGCTGAATGGAAATTTAAAGAATATTCAGTCTGGTAGTTTTTAAGCTGTTTTTAGTATGAGAACCCTGTGTATTCACATTCACACATATATACACACATGCTTGTGCATTTCAAATGTGTGTGATAAATTCCAATGTATTAGATAAAAGTTGAACAGAACAGCCCCGTTTCAAGGGGGAAAGGACTCAAAACACCATCAATACGGCCATCCCCCTAACCCCTGGACACTTCTGGGGAACCCTACCAGTCTAAGAACACCACTGTAGGCCTCTTCGCCATCTAATATTTGCATCTTGTCCTCAGCATCTCTTCCAGGCCAGGGCAGGTTCTCCATGTGGCAATGTGGGTGACCCAACACCTCTACATTTTCTCTACCAAGCACCTATTTTACCCACCCCAGAGGACCCCACATTTTGAACCACTTCACTTCTCATAAAAACTGCATATTTTAAGTGATAACTAATTTATTTGCCCAGCTTCTATTTGGAGTCACTGAGACCTCAACTTAAATCTTAGCTCTGCTAAGCTTGGTAAACTTGGGAAAATTCCTTAATCATGTGAAGTAGTCAACCCAGTAGAATCTTCTCTTCTCTTTCTCTGCTTTTTATTTTATCAAAACAAATCTTTATCAAAGAAATATCAAATATCTAGGAATGAGTTCAACAAAAGATTATGTTAAGACTTTTACATTGAAAACTAAAAAACATTATTGAGAGAAATTAAAGATGACCTAAATAATAGAGCATTATGCCATGTACATGGAGTAGAAGTCTCAGTATTCTTAAGAAGTCAGTTCTTCCCCCAAACTGCATCTTCAATTTAAAAAAATAGGTTTTTTCCCCAGTGGAAACTGACAAGCAGATTCTAAAATTTATATGGCTATGCAAAGTGCCAAAATCCAATATAATCATGAAGAATAAGAACAAAGCTGGAAGACTTCCTCTATCAGATATCAAGATTCATTATAAAATAACAGTCCTTAAAACAGTGGTATTTGTGCAAGGATAGACAAATAGACCAATAGAACAAAAACAGAAGGTCCAAAATCCACACTAGAGAGAGTCATCTAATTTATGACAGATGGCACTGAAGTTCAATTAATAGTGGTGGGTTCACTGGATATTGAATTATGTCCTCCCAAAAGATATATTGAAGCCCTAACCCCAAGTATCTCAGAAGATGACTGTATTTGGAAATCAGGTCATTGGAGATGTAATCAGTTAAAATGAGGTTATTCTGGATTAGGGTGGGCCCTAAATCCAATCTGACTGGTGTCTGTATAAGAACAAACAAATGTAGGCAGAGACATGAGGGGAAGAAAGCCATGTAACCACGGAGGCAGAGATCAGAGCAATGAGCTGCAAGCCAAGAACGCCAAGGATGACCGGCTCCCACCAGATGCTGGAGGAGGCACGGAAGGATTCTTCCCTTCAAGGTGCCTTGCTGACACCTGATTTTGGACTTATAGCTTCCAGAACCAAGAGACAATAAATTTCCATGGTGTTAAGCCACCCAGTTTCTGGGACTTTGTTATGACAGCTCTAGGAAATGAATACACTAGGTATCCATATAAAAAAATGAATCTTAATCTCTACCTTCACCATACCAAAATCTTGGGTGGTAGAACTAAATCTGAAAGGTAATACTACTTTTAGAAGAAAACAGAGAACACCTTCAGACGTTGCAAAAAGTAATGATTTTTAAAGAACAGAACACAAGAAAATGTAACCATGAAGGAAATTAAGAATGCATTTATCAAATGACATCAGCAGAATCTAATGGTAGGCCACATGGTAGAGACGATACTTGCAATGCATATACCCAGTATTCTCCCACATCCTGAAGGAAAAGACAGACAAACCAATAAAGAAAGAGGCAAATACTTGAGATGAAATTTCTCAAAAATGGAAATCCAAATGGCCAATAAACATATAAAAAGATGCTTTATTTCAGTTATCAAAGAAAAATAAATTAAAATCACAATGCACTACCCATACACACCTACCAGATTAGCTAAAACGACAGGGAGAAAACCCGCAGTGTTGGTGAGGATATGGAGCAACTGGAACGCTAATCCAGTGCTGGTGAGAGTGTAAACTGATACAGGCACTTCGGAAACCTGGCAGCGTCTATGAAAGCTGATCATACCCATGTCCTATGACCCAGGACCTCACCTTCAAGTCATCTACCCTACAGAAATGTTACAGATGCTCACACAGTGACATATACAAGAACGCTTCTAGTCGTACTCTTGGTAATGGCTGCAAACTGGAAATGGCCCCAAAGCCCATGTACAACAGAAGGGTCAGATACAATTCGGTATAGTTATACAACATAATACACAGCAGTGAGAATGAACAAACTACAACTTGTAACAACATGGATTAATCTCCCAAATATAATGTTGAGAGAGACCCAAGAGTACACGCTTAAGATTTTATTTATATTAAGTTCAAAATAGACAAAACCAACTTATGTTAGAAATCATGCTATCAATTGCCTTTGATAGGAGTTAGGGTGGAAAAAGTCTAAAGGGCTCTGGTGTTTGGGTGATGTTCCTTTCCCATCTGGCTGCTGGTTACACTGGGGTGTTCTCTTTGCATGTATTCTTTATCAGTGCACTTAAGAATTTGTGTACTTTTCTGTAGGAATGCTGTACTTCCATTAAAAAAAAGATCTCGGTGGTTAATGCAGTGAAACCAGAGACCAAGCAGAGCTCTTATAAGAACTAAAAGCAAGAGAGCACAGCAATTTAATCTAAGCAAGATAATTAAAAAAATTTGCTTTGCTAAAAGCTTGAAAGTGCCATTTCATTTAATTGTGGGTTTTTTTTTTATTCACTTAAGATGACTGTCATGTCACAGCTATTTTATTATTATATGTTAGGAGAGTATGAAGCCAATAATTTCAAAATAAAATAACACACATCATTTTAATTTTATCATGCTGGCTTTTTCAAAGTGAAAATTTGGCTTTGCAAGTCCAATTTTTTTCATGTCAATGAAAACACTTTCCTAGGGCCTTGTTTTATTGTCTGCAGTATCCCTAGATGGGAAAGCCCTGGGCATAAAGGTGTTTTCTTTTTGGAGCACATAGCATGCACTCAACATGTCCCTTTCAGAGTCACCATGTGAGACCAGTTCATTCCCGTCCATGGCAGCAACAAGAATTCAGCTTGCCTCTGTAGCCTTGCTGTGGATAAATGTATAGTTCCCACTTGACAGTCTGAAATATGGGAAATAATTCCAAGGACACCATGCCTGCCTTGGTCAATTTCCGGGATCTTCAGATTCCCACTGTGGAATACACATGGTCATGAGGTGGAGTTCTGACCTTCCTCAGAGCCCAAGATCACACAGATGGAGAGAGAATTCTGTCTTCCAGTCTTGGGGATGCAGCTGGACATCTGCCTCTATCCTCTCCTGTTTCTGGTCAAAGTCTGTGTAAGGCTGAGCCCACCGTTAGACATGTGCTCCACACAATTGCTCCACCGAAGGCTGAAATTAATCCCTTGGAGCGCTGGAACAACATGGCCAGACTCTGGCTTTCTCAGGTAGCTGTGTTCTCTCAGACCCTCTGGTAGGAAGATTGACTTGGGCACTTAAGTGGCATTCTGGACTTCAGGCAGCCCCCCAGGAAGTGAGAGCAGGCCGAGCCTACTCTGGCCTACATTCTGGGCTGGGAAAGAAACCATGCGTGAGAGGTCCGTGGAGGATGTGGTGTGTCCATGCAGGAAACCTCACTCACTCTCACGCTCAGAGGAAAGCAGAGGGACAGGGGCCCTGGAGCTGAGCTGCTCTTTCTTTGGCCACTTCATTTCCCTGAATATTAACTTCCCCAAGGAGACTGCTTAGATTCAAACTCTGTTGTTTTTGTGCAGACTTTCTGATGCTAATTCTACTCCTAACTTAACCATCTGACAAACAATGATTTTGTGGGTCATTTAAGAAGGAAGTTCTCTCTGGTAAGAAAATAACATTTGCTTTTTTAAAAAAAAGATTTTATTGGGGAATTGGGGGAGAGGAATAGCGTTGGGGAATCGGGGAAGGGGAACAGACAAGTTGCTGTCCTTTTGTTCTTCAGTCTAGTTGCGGAGGACGTTGCTTCACTGGCCCATGTTGGTATCGTCATTGCGTTCTTCCCGGATGAGGCAGATCGGCTGCCGGCCTCTGGATGGTCACTCACTGTGGCTATTGGCCGCTCATGCTGGCTGCCGGTCACTCACTGTAGCCTATGGCAGCCCACTGCAGCAGGGGCTGCAGCCTATACCATCACCAGGGCTTGCACAGCCCAGCTCCAGGTGGAGCTGTTGTTAGCTGTAGAGGGTAGTGTCACTGGCCCTCATATGTGGGATCCAAACCGGGGCCGCTGGCATCCCAAACTAGCTCTTAACCAACACGCCACTCGGCCGGCCCAATAACATTTGCTTTTTAAATAATTTTTTATTATGTGTGGCTACAGAGATTTTCCATCTGAGAATACAGATAAATCACAAGAGTCAAACGTGATAATCAGCTAAGAATTTACATGGACTGCAGAAGATCATCCTGGCAATTCTCTGAGAGCTGTTTGCTAAATGACTTGGCTCTACCATTCAGGGCAGGGGTGGCAAACTACAGCTGCTGGGTCAGATCTGGCTCACTTCCTGTCTTTGCGCAGCCCATAAAGTTAGAATGGTTTTTACATTTTGACATGGTTGAAAAAAGAATCAAAAGAATATTTCGTGACGTGAAAACTGTAAGACATTCAAATTTCAGTGCCTATAAATGAAGCTGTACTGGAACACAGCCATACCCCTGGTTTCCGTATTTTCTATATGGCTGCTGTCCTGACCAACAGCAGAGCTGTCTCGGCAGAGACTGAATGGCCTGCAAAGCCACACAATGGCCTTACTCTCCGGTCATTTATAGAAAAAGTTTGCTGACCTCCGAACTAAGAAAACTGTTATGTGTTTGGGGCAGGTTGTCCACTCCAATCTCCCTACTCTCTTTTCCATGTTTTGAGCTACTGGGGCTGACTCTGCAATGCATCAAAGGCAAGTATTGGCACCTAATGCTGGTGCCAACCTTACACTAATCTGGTAAATCAACACAACCCACTAGAGCAGTGCCTCTCCACCTGTGGTCTGGTACTCAGCTTAGTGGGTTGCAAAATTCAACTCAGGTGGCTGAGCCCAGCATTTTCTTTAATGAAATAAAAAAAGTATCAAGGGGATTGTTATGGACTGAAGTATATCCCTCTCACCAATTCATATGTTGACGTCCTAACCGCCAGAACCTCTGAATGTGACCATATGTGGAGATAGGGCCTTTACAGGGGAAATTAAGGTAAAAATGAAGTCCTAGGGTGGGCCCTGATCCAAGATGCCTTCAGTTCTTGTAAGAGGAGGAGATTAGGACACATGCAGAGGCTAGACCATGTGAGAACAAAGGCAAAAGACACCGTCCACCAGTGAAGGAGAGAGACCTCAGAAGAAATCGACCCTGCTAACAGCTTGATCCTGTACTTCTAGCCTTCAGAATTATGAGAAAATAAATTTCTGTACCCACCCAGGCAGCTGTGCTTTGTTATGGCAGCCCTGGAAAACTAATACATCGTATTATTTGGTGAAATAATACATCGTATTATTTGGTGAAAAACCATTTTTTTCTACCACTCATGAGTGTAATATGGTTGTGATATAAAAATGTATTAAATTTGGTGTGTCACATCAAATAAACTGAGGAACACTGCAATGGAGAGAGAGATATACATGCTTGGTAGCACAGTCACAGACAGGTGCTCAAAAATTGAACCAAGACAAAAGAGAGGAAAACAGCACTTACTGAACATATTACAGGCACTTTGCATGTGATATCTTCTTTTAGTCCTCAGAGTAACCCTATGCATGGATAATGTTATAGGTATTCACTGATAAAGTAACTGAAGTGCTGAGAAGTGTCTTACACAAGTGACAGAGCCAGGTCTAACTCCAAAGCCTGCATATTGTTCCTCATCATGAATATTTCTATGTCTCCGAGAATAGGTTCTAGTTTGATAATACTGAGGGATCATAAGGAAGGGGAAAACATTTACAAATAGTAATAACTAACATTACTGAACACTTACTATGTGCCAGGTACTATGCTAAGCTTTACATAAATGACCTCACTTCCTCTTCACTAACAACCCAGCAGAGTAGGTTCTGTTATCCACGGTTTTCAGCTGAAAAATCTGAGTCTGGAAGAAATTAGCTAATTTGTCCAACATCACAAAGCTGGCAAACTCCAGACCCAATATTGGAAGCCCCACTGGTCTGACATTTGAGCTACAGCTCTTGTCCATGACAGTCCCTCCTCTGAACTGACTATACTTATTGTCAACCTAAGTATATAAATTTTTGCTAGTAGTCTCCACTTGAAGAAAAAAAAATGCATACTTTTTATTAATGCATCCAGTAAATTCATATATCCAATAACTGAGCACATACTATGTGCCAGACCCTGTTCTGAGGGTTAAGGACACAACAGTAAACAAAACAGACAAATTCTTCCATCATGGTGGAAAGATTTGGATAAAACCTTATAACTGTAATGTGTTGATTGAAATCATCTCATGGGTAAAGTAATCAGAAGTGAGATTCAGGTGTGATGAAGGCGCAGGCCAATGAAATTGTAGAAAAGAGGGGAAGGTGAGTAAGGTTTACCAAATAGAAACTTCCAGTAGTTTTACTAACATCAGTACCCAGGTTTACTGATCATGTGGGTATATTTTGTCTCCCAGGTGACTGGAAGTTTTACAATGGCAACGACCATGTCATATTTTCAACATCCCCTTCAGTGCTTGGCATGGTACACAGTAGTTGAATTTATTCATTCATTTTTCAGTTGTTTCCAAGAGAAATATACAGAGGTTACTCGGGGACTTGCAATGACAAGTAAAGACAGATGTAATGACAAGAGTCAGATCACCCTTGTAAGTCCTAGTGGAGGGGGACAGATATTACTACAGGGTATCAAGGATGTGAGCAAGGAACTGTATGTGTAGGTGGAAGACTTTTAGCTAAATCAAATGAAATTACAGTACAATGGTTTAAGAAATCAGAATGAGTGTCTGGTCATGAGAATGTGAAAAAAAAAACCACATTAGGCTTAGTGAAAGGAAACCAGCATGATGTGTTAAGAATTTTAATAGATTGTGGCAAAAGTTTTTCTGAAATTTCTTTGCCTTTAATTTTATTTAAGATTTTTCATGTGTAGAAATTTATCGAATCAAGTTCATTGATTCTTTCTTTCATCAAGAAATAATCAGGGAAGTGAGCAAATATTTGATACCAGAACGCTAAGTATGCGGTATTTATAATATCAAATATGAGAACATTTGATTGCATAGCAACGGGGTGCTGACTGGTTATAAAGGAATCATGCCCATGCATACAATGGGAAACTGCACAGTCACTATGTAATCCATGGTCACATGGTCACACTATGTAAAAATGGTCACAATTTAACATTAAACGAAAGAAGCAGGACCAAAACTGTATATAAATATATAACATACATCTCCCACACAAAAGAGGGAAAATAAACACATCTAACATTGTTATCACAATACGGTATGGTTAAGAGATATTGTGATTTTCTTCTTTGTAGCTCACCAAACTTTCTGCATATTTGCAAGTCAGGAAAACATAAAAATCATTTAAAATATGTTTAAATCAAAGGAAAGTATGCACATAGTATCTGTACTGGCATCTTGGATGTGCCAGAGGCCTTTGACCACGCTGGCATGGGTGGTAAATTCTGGTAACATAAAGAAAAAGGAAAGAAAGAAAAAGAAAGAAAGAAAGAAAGAAAGAAAGAAAGAAAGAAAGAAAGAAAGAAAGAAAGAAAGAAAGAAAGACAGAGAGAGAGAAAAAATATAGATGCGTGTGTGTGTGTGTATGCATATACATATATATATTTCTACACTCACCAGCAAAGAGGTTTGAAAATAGATTCGGCGTGGCTAGGGCAGTCACCAGAATTATAATGAATTCTTTGGCTCTGACAATACATTCAACAAATATTTACTGAGTACCTGTCATGCTCCAAACACCCTGCTAGGTATTGGAGGGTCAAATTAGTCTCTGGGAACAAATGACCCATTAGAAGACACTGGGCCTGCTCACCCCAGACTCGAGCAAAATCCAGCGTCTGGCAGCGCAGGGCAGTAACTGAGCAGCCCCACCCTCCATCCTTCTACCACATCTGGGCTCTGACTCTGGATCTCTAGCCCTGAGAAAGGCTGGCATCGTCTCTCCAGCTCCAACCGCTTCATTTGTAAAACAAGGATAATCCTGACCCAGTTCGTAGTGAGTGGTGAAGAATAAGTGAAAAGAATTCTGGACCTGTTTTATCCACTCAGTGCCAGATGGCTTCTACCTGTTAATAACCAGTGTTGCTTCCTTCCTTAGGAAATTGCACATTCTTTAAGAAAAAGTAAAGGGTTGGAAATGAGGTTCAGTGATTAAAGGGACACTCTGTATTTTTCCTCCTCAGAATATCTAGATTAACAATTGTAGACATGAATACCTGTTTCCCGACCTCAGACCAGAGCAGAGGGAACTCAAAGTTCTCACAAGGTTAGTAAACACTCCAAGGACAGAACTGGGTGAGATGCTGCCAGTCTTTAGGGAAATAATTCCAATACAATCAGCACTTCAAAAATCGAATAAAATTAACTTAGAGTTCCCCACCTCTCTCTTTTAGGAAGGGTGATTTTTAAAAAACAACACTTAAAAACAAACAAGTGTTAACCTAAGTGTTGGGAAGCTTAACATTTCTCAGAAAGACTTAAGGCCACTGAAAGAATACCAACCACTATGTCCCAATCAGATATACCTACAGAGATCTCGCTTCTCTTCCAATCTGAGCTCAGTTTGCAAACATTGGGAACATCTGCATAAATGAATGCCCACTATTATAGACAGAACAGGAGGCAGAGAAGGAGCTGGGAGAAACGACGGGGAAAAGCATATAGACCTAAGAATGGGGCACATTTAGGAGAGAAGTCCCGTTTCCTGGTGAGTAAGGTGAATAAAAAAGCACTTTAGAAATACATACACTGAGAGGGAGGGTGCAGCCCTAACTCCTACTGTTGGCATTTTACACGAAAGGTTAGGTGATGAGTATTTTCCAGCTGTTCCTACATCTTCAGATTCTCTGTGGTCCATTTACCATAGTGAGGATTAGTAAATGGAGTGTTCTGACAGCTTTACAATGATCTGTACTAAATTCTCCATACCCCTCAATTCTTTATTTCAGTGATGTTACCTGGCAATAACCACACAGGTAAAGCAGCGTACGAAGTGGCTCAGGTGGAGCCAACACCTGTATTTACTTTACTGCCCTGCGGGTGGTAACAGGTATGGTCCCCTTCCTCCTGCTCTTACCTTCCCCACCCCTGTTACTGCTGAGCCTCAAACACTCCAGCCCCCACGGGCACCTGTAGGAGGAGCAGCGGCCACTGCCTGCATACAGACAAAACTCACAACTTCCAACCTGGGCGTGGGGCGGGGGCCAATGCTGTACACATGGCAACCACAACGGGCATTTATACTGAAGGACATGAGTGTGCTGTGATATATTCGGTAATTACTTTCCTTTTCAACAAGGAGTTGTAAAAATTATATTAACAATTCCTGTTGATGCCCTGTGGGTATGAGTCACTTTGTAAAGCAGAATCAAAATGGATCCTCTCTTATGGGTTCCTGCTGGTTTTTGGATTCTAAACAACTTTATTAATGTTCATGAGTTATGCACACATCAGTGAGAGAATAAATTCCTTGGGTTTAGTGGCGCTTCAATGAATGACTTGTAATAAACAATGTAAAATGCTTTCTAATTTTCTTCCAAGTAGTGACACACTACCCAGAAGAGCTGAAAATCAGGCATAAGTCTCACTCACCACAGGGTGGGAAAGACCAGGGGAGGGCAGCAAGAAGGCTCCCCAGCTGGCTGGAGGCCTGCCCAGGCTCTGCAGGGTACCTCCTCCGCCTAGTGCATGGGAGTGTGGCAGGAGGGACAGACACAACCCAACCAAGGGATAATGAATGTGATGAAGGGAGGAAAAGAAAACTCACAAAAGTGAGCCTGATGCAGAAGGAATTTACCATAATCTAAGATGGGAACTACTGACTGCAACTGTGCTTCTTAAACCTGTCACACAATTGTTCCATCTTTTCAGAGCATAAGTTAATACTATTCATTGATTTCCAAAAATACCCACTGAGATGAGAATGGGAATTTAAGTTCCAAAGATGATGCAGCAGAATTCCTAATGAATAGGTTATTTTGCAATGACACAAATCTCTGCTTAGCCTTTCTGGAAACCCAACTTCAGATTTAACTTTCTCCTGTCCAGGCCTGCAAATGCCTCAACTCTTCTCATGGGAAACCAAATGCTGGATGATTGATAACCTCTGAGAATGGGACTATGCCAGGGGGGCTGCAGCAGAGACAAGTATAAACAGCATATGCCTAACTTCCATGATGGTAAGAGAAACGATGAAAACTTGAATCGAAAAACCTCTTCAGGGTTTTCTGTTCCATACTCAATCACCTTATCCTTTGTCACCTTTTCCCTAATGCTTCAGATAGTGAGAAGATCTCTGCTGACACATAACAAGGCCCCAGAACATAAAAGACTAGATACACAATGACAGATGTATGCAGTGTCTGCTCTTCGCTGCTGAGAGTTCAGTTTCCTATCTGAGAGTTTTGGGGACACAGTCTCCATAACTTGTAACCCTCTAACCTCTGGCAGCAGGCACCCTGGTCGTTTGGCTCAGGGGTCACCTCCCACCTAGCAGATTTCAGAGCACTTTGGGCTTAAGGGGCATGGCCTTCTGACATTCCAGTGTAAACCGTTTCCATTTCCATCAAAACAAAGGCACGGCTTCATGTATACTGTGCATTTTATTTAGGATTATGTGGCTTTTCAAGGGAGTTCCCCATTTTTCCCATAATACCTGCCTAGTCACCCTGAAGCAGAATACATGGACATTCTTATGATGTGGATTTTAACTGAACAAATATTTATAGGGAGAGAAATGTGTGGGCTAGAGAAATGAATACCAGGACTCAACAGGACTTCCCTGTCAGGCCATTTCGACGTATCTGGGAATGCATTGGTGGGTCACGCTAGGAATGATCAGAAAAGGGGTCTCTCTGATCCTACTAGGAAAACATGAGCCAATTACAAAAGAAGCAAGTGCATCTGAGGTTGTGACAAATGGAAAAGGTGCGTGGTCTGTGCCCCGTTTCTGAATGACTCTTTTCCCTCACTTTCACTAGTGTTAGAGATACAGGAGTTTTCTGCAGACGGCCTATATATAAGCACAGCCTTTGAGAAAATGGACTCGCCCCCATCTCAGCTCCCCACAATGACTGTCATGAACTTGTTGGGCACCAGAGGAAGATCTCTGTGTAATAGATGACTGAACAGGGTGCCACAGGCAAGTTGGGTGCTAATGAAGAGAACAGGGAAGTGTCAGACACATCTTGGCCTTCAAGACATTTGCAGCCAACTTGGCAGATAAGCTGCATACACACGCCAAGCTGACAACACAATACTTAACCACTAACTAACTACACAGATGGATGCAGAGTTGGTTTTGGAGAAACTGGGTAAAATTCCTAGATTTCCCAACCATACATGTTTTTCTTGGCAGGGGGAGACCGTAAAATTTGGGACCAGAAAATGCCCAGGATCCAGCTGAAGCTCCTCTAAGACAGAAAAATGGAAATTAAGCAGCCTAGCTGTTTACCCATTTTCTCTAGAAAAAGGCCCCATCCACTTTCAGTGCAATTCCCAGGATCCTCCATTTGCTTCAAAAAGAACTTCCTGCTGACCTTGGGAGGCTACTTGGATTTCCAAGGGCACACTGCCGCTTCATCCTCTGAGCACTGTTCTGGGCTAATTGGTAGTTTTTTTTTAATTTCCTAAATTGGCTCCCTTTCAGGGGTACACATTTATTTGGCTGTTTTAAGAGTATTTGGGCTTCATTAAAAACAAATTTCCCCCCCCAAAATGCTACTTTTATGGCTTGATTCTGAAAATGAGGTTTCACCCTCTAGATCATTTAAAAAAGTCAATAGATAGTATTAATAAATGTGTGAGAGGTTTTCCTCTTCTCTAGCTACTCTGAATTGAGGACCATATATTACAAAGCTGGTCATATCCCACCCAGGTTTATTCATATACCCTCAGCTTTTTACTTTCAGGTTCTCCAACCTGCGAAGAGTCAAGTGCAATTATTGCTAATATCAAGGAAGAAAGTAGCCTGCTTCAAATGTCTTCAGCCAGTGACTCCTGGAGGGTGGGTGGTGGAGTCCACAGCGGTTATATCTAAAGAGGGCAACGTAAGATCCTCAATAACAGGTGTCTTTGTCTATGGTTTTGGCTGGCTGATGTTTAACGTGATCACTCCTGAGAGAAACACAGAAACAATATGCTGATGACAATCTCATTTCTGCAGCAAACAGTGCAAATACAGAATTACTTCAAGAAACGGTCTACGGAAGAGCACGTGGAATTTCAGCTTCCATGCAAAGAAGCCATGCTACGTGAATGCGGGACATTTTGCTTTCCAAGAAAACATCACAAATATCCACCATGTCAGGGATGGAGCAAGCCACATGAATAGAGGAGAAAAGCATCTTCTTTCCCATAAATGACCTTTCCCCCTCTAAATAGTTTCTCATGTGCTACTTTACTGAGTGGATAAGACCGTGTGGACACAGCACTGGTGTCACTGAAGTATTCTCATCCTCAAATCCACAGTTTACATCAAAAGCTGCTAAAATAAACCACATACAAAGAACATTTCATTCCCACGTGCCTAAAAGCCAGGAAGAGGCATTATAGTCCTGAAAATATAGGAAGGTCATGCTTTCAGGCCAAGAGTCAGAAAAACCAAGGCCAAGTCAGGCTTTGGGGAACATCCACACCTCCTCTTATCATAAAACTCTCAGTCCCCGGAGGAATGGTTTTCTCCTCTAAAAGGCACCCTCCCTCCTTCACTCCTTTCTTCCTGAACACTCCCTTCTTCCCAGCTGGGCACTGCAGAGGACTCTGGGTGCTCATAGCGGACTACTGTTGACTATTCCCCTCCCATAATTCTGTCCTACATAGGAATGGAGTACTACATTGTAAAACCACGGATAGACATTTTTAAGCCAGGAGGAAGCACAGCTTTACGTTTTTCTTTCTTTCTTTCTACTGAGTAGCCAGATTGTGGAAACATAATTGCCCCAAATAGCATGTAATGCAACGAATGGCAAAACCTGGATATTTTGGCTCTGGGTCTGCTAAGTGGGATACAAAACATAATTCAGCCTTGGTAATAAGGGGGCTACTTAGGTGGTTCTTATACCAACAGGAAAGAAAAAACAAGGCCGTGACTGACTCATAAGCAGACGAGGTCCTTCCCACAAGGTTAGCCTAAGTGGGTAGTGTGTATAAAGGAGCGTCATGTGGAAACTTGGAGGCTTGAATAAGAATCTGCTGTGTCAGCATCAGGCAGTGGAAAGAACTCAGTGAGGGCTTAAGAAACCTGATTCTCTACAGGCCTCACTGGTGAATTCTTTCTGGGACTTGAGTAGTCACTTCATCTCATTAGCCCTCAGCTTTCTCATAAAATAAAGACGGTAGTCCAGATGACTGTTAGGTTCCTACCAGGCCTCTGTCCTAACCCCATAGGGGTTCACATCCCGGAATCTTTGCCAGCCTGCGTCAGCCTCTGAGCTCTCTAAGCCTTTTGGAAGGGCGTCTCTGAGAGTGGACCTCACCTCCCTCCCTATCTCCTTTTCTGCCACTGGAGATAAACACCAGATGGCCCAAAGTGTGTTTGTTTACAGCCTGCTGTTGGATCCTACAGTCCATGGATGGGTCAGGGGTTAGGAACACCAGCTCTGGAGGTTTTCCCACCAGCTAAGAGGATGGAAACCACAGCTCCTCTTAGCCTTGGCTTTCCCATCACCAAAGTGGGTCACACAACATCTTTCTCACAGAACTGCCAGATGTCAGGCGCTCAGCTTTTCTGAAAGCTGCCAGATAAAATTCAGGACATCCAGTTAAATTTGAATTTTGGATCAAGAATTTGGGACATACTTATAGTAAAAATGTATTCATTACTTATCTGTAATTCAAATTTAATTGAGCATCTTGTATTTTTCTTTTATTTATTAAATCTGGCACATGGTAGATACTGCTGTTGTTAGTGTTTGGTGCTAGGCTGCCCCACTAAACCAGCCTTATGCAGGATAAAACCACCACTGGCCTGACTTCTGTGTCTTAGGGACAAGAGTCCATGTGATTTGAGTTTTTTTCCTTTTTAATCCTCTCTCCCCCTCCCACAAATGGTCCCTTCCTAATCCTTCTATTGGCTTTATATCACCACATATCCTGCTTGGGTCCTCTCCCAGAGGTCCCACATTGTCTACTGGTCACCTTTCCAATCACAGCCCCATTCCCCCTTGGCTAAGCAATTTGATGAAATTAATTCATATACATGTGTCACTGATCATCTAATGAGTCATCAACCTCCTCTGAAGCAACTGCTGTTTTTTTTTTAAAGGTCCTTTATACCCTCAAATTCATATGATCAAATGTAGATTATCAAAAAATGGAAGTGAAAAAAAATGTAGGCTGTGTGAAAGAAAGGCATTGTGGGGGTGGGGGTGGGGGGTAGGGCTGGCACCACCTAGGAGCTGGCTCTCCCAAGTTTCTCTCAAGTGTTTCTGCTTTTCCTTTCATATTCTTCTGAGCTCACAACAGCTCCCATGGTAGCAGAAGATCCTGTGGATACAGGGCAAGTGGAAGGGGGAAGTGGAATGGGGTGGAGGAGGAAGTGGGCAGCTCCTTGTGAACTGGTCACCACACTCTGAACTAGTGCAGTTCCTAGGGTCTCCTAGTGCCAGCATCTCAATTTAGACCGTGGAAAACATAAAGCCTGGCTGAAAGTTTTCCTTTTTTGACCTCCTTGTGTTCACAGATGAAACACAACTGCTGTACCTGTTGGATTCTGAATACGGGGCAAAATAACTCCAGGGACCATTAAGAACCATCTCTCTTTACAGGGCCAGTCTAGATCAGGGGTCGGCAAACTGCGGCTCGCGAGCCACATGCGGCTCTTTGGGTACGTACATGTGGCTCTGAAGTAAAATTGAAAATGAAAATAAAACTATCATAGTTTCATTTATAAAAATTTTAAAGGACATTATTCACATAATGGTGATTATGTAAAAATATATTTATGGCTCTAGAATAATTTTTAAATTGTTATGAGGGGCAGGATTGGTTCTTCCCGGGGTCAGCAAACTTTTGAATGGAACATACCCAAAGAGCTGCATGTGGCTTGCGAGATGCAGTTTGCCGACCCCTGGTCTAGATGGTTTTGAAAGCTAACTCGGAAGAGGGGAGGGGTTGGCTTGAGATGGTGGGACACACTTCAATCAGAATTACTTCCAACTGGGTCACCTGGATTCCTTCTCAGGCCCAGCTTTGCCCTCCTGAAAAGGACATCTGTTTCAAGGTTATTCTATCCAAGATGACCCTTTATCTTAATGTCCACAACCCATCAGCTAAAAGCACTTCAGCAAAGCATTAAAAGGAAAAGACTTAAAATGAAGGAAATGGCAACACATTGTATAATGGATAACTTACTATCCTTCTCTGGCAATTAGCCCTCAGCAGAGGGACCCTCACTCAACCTTTAGGGAAGGCAAGGCTGCCATGTGTTTTGTGGTCACTAGTCAACGTGAGATGAATTACTACTAACTCGGGATTGAGAAATTCTGTCTTGTAATTTTGTAATACCCATTGCCGGGTAGGTGGAGGCACTTGGGGTCTACCCTACTGACTCAGCAGAATACACCTTCCAATTATCTTTACATCTTTGTAATCTTGCCCTGAGATTAGGGATGTGAATTTTTAAAGATAATAACACAGTACTGGGGGGAGCAGGGTGAGAGTGGGAGCAGAGAGTAACACCCTCTGAGAATCACATGTCGAAGAGCTTTACATTCTGATTCAGTCCTCCCAATAACCTAACTAGGAGAATAGGCCCCTCAGTCCAAGCAGGATTTGAACTCGTGTCCTTTGGACACCAGTGCCCACTGTCCACCACAACATGCTTCATTCAGGGTGTTGAACCCCAATTTTACTTTTCCCTTGGGAAAGTGGAATGCTGATGTCACTGACAGGGATGCACTAAGCATTTTATGGGCTTATACCAAGGGCTTTCCTGAAGGCATTTATTTTAACACAGGTCTTACGTATAATTTTTTTTTTTGCAAGAAAACAGTGTCCAGTATTGAGATAATTACATGTCCTATCTTGAGTTACGCTTTGATAGTCAACAAGAACCTGTGTCTTCACAGATGATGAGGGACTCCATGGCAAAACAGACATTGGGTTTTGGTCCTGGGGACCAGGGAGTGGTCTCCTCCAAATTTTGCGCTGTGAGCCAGGAGGCTTGTCATGCCTGCTCACGCACGACTTCGCAGTTGTTAACGAGGAGTTGAAAGATCAATTATTTCCCTATCTCAGATTAGTTTTATTTTTATCTCATTAGACTGTAATTGTTAGGAGAACTCATATTTATAACCATCAGGTGTTTCTCTGGCTCATTCACTCGTTTTCTCCCCCCACCCGCCCCCGACAGGTAACAAAAGAACATGGCACAAAAGGCAGGGGTCTAGTGCCCTTTAACCATATCTGGTCAAAAGTTGATCTGGGTTTGGGGTAGCATAAATTATCATAGTCTGTGTTTAGTGAACCATAAAAGATCAGTCATTGCAAGGGCCTTACAGCTGTCCTCAGCACCCCTACGTCAGTAGGTAGAGGGGGTGTGGCCCATGAACCTGCATTTTCACAACCTCTCCAGGTTATCTCAAAAATACCCCCAAATTTGGAAAGCAGACTGCTATTAAAGCTGCAATCAGAGGTCAATCCTCTTGGAACCAGTCAGCTTGGCTCTGCTGCTAAGAAATCTGTGTTATGTATCCTTTATCAGTTAAGGCACCAGCAGGAAACAGGTCACACCCTCCAATTATGATAATTTGAAGGGTATTTAATAGAGGGGCTATTTTCAGAGGTGGACAGGGTGCAGGAAAGCCACCAGATTTAGTGTAGTCACCTGGGCTAGTATTGAGGAGGAATCAGGTCAGGGCAGGCTCTGCTCACTCCAATGCTTGAAGGGGCAAGGTGAGCGATGGATACCTGAACCTGGGACAGAAGTGCTGGTGGAGAGCGCTGCCTGACAGCAGCTGTGACCATCACTTCAAGGCCACTGCCAGTCTAGGCGACCCTGTAGGGACTAAGCATCCTCACCTCACTCTCTCCCTCCCTCCAACCTCTAGGAGCTCCCCTTGCTGAACCTAACCAGAAAGCAGAGGCAGAGAAGCCCTCCCAGACAGCGCACTAAGTCTGTTTTATGGGGTCAGAGCAAATGGAGAAGGGTGGAAGTGCTTGGAGCCAGCAGAGCACAGGGAAGATGCCATACAATATCTCTAAAGAAACCATAGTAGGGAGAGTCAAACCTTCACCACCACCACAGACAGCGGCATTCCACCCCAAACACTGAAGCATTTGCCACGCCCACTCGTGACAGCACCTGGAGGCACAGGTAACTGCAGAAAGGACACAACTTTATCCAGAGAAGTATTTCAAAAATAAATTCACAAATGCATTTATCAAATATTTGCTGAGCACTGATTCCATGAAAGATACAGTATTTTACTTCAGCCTGTAACGATTTCTTTTATGTTAAACTGAGAATAAGTGGTCATCAGGTTTAACAAAGCCCCTGCTGCTATTTTTCCTGAAAGAAGCCCAAATAAGTATATTACAAAAAAGGAAAAATCTCAGATTTTTAAAGTGGAAAAAACATTTAGCTTTAACTCATAGCTTGGAGCAAAGGTAACACATTTTTTTTCTTTTTAACATATATGATTTTCCATCTGGAGGTTTTACCTCCATATCAGCAGAGGATTAAATGCATAATGTGCTGTGAGGTGGCCTGAAACAAATGGGTTGAGGAATGGATTTAGCCTGTCTTTCAACTTCCACCAACAAGTGTCACTAAACTTAAGACATTCTCAGGAGGCATCATGTTTGATTGCCATTCTCTACTCTAGGGTCCCCTGTAGTGGGTGCCCAGTCACTGACTTTTTCCCTTCTGCCTCCAAGTATACCTGTTTCCATGGCATCAGAGACAGCAGCCGTCTCCTGAGGTCTCTGGGTGGCCAAGCTGGCTGCAGGTGTGGGGCAGCGGTGTGCACAAACACCCCAGGTGATTTCAGTGGCACATCACAGAATTACAGAATGAGAACCTTACTCCTTTTTCAGTACTTTTCAAGCCTTCTCCAACACTGAAGTCTCAGCTGGACGTTGCCCTCTCTGTAACACCCGTTGACAACCCTCTTCATTAGAGAGATGCAGCCTCAGGCGGGGAGTCTGTTACAGGCATGGGCATCTACGAGAATGTAGTAACATGCTTATTTTCATGGACTTATTTTAATGGCTATCATCTTTCTACATTACACGATAACTGGTTTTCTACTTGAGGACTTCATATAAGCTTTCTTTTAAAAACAAACTTTGTTTAGAACAACAAATTTATGGGAAATGTTACACAAACAATAAAGAAGGTACACAGATGTGGGGAAAACCATCCAGGTGATACAGAAATTACTAAAGTTTGGGAAACACTGATCCAATGCTAAGTATACCTCATGAGTCAGAGAGACCTAGGTTTTAGTTCTAACCCCTTAAAATAAACAAACATGACTAATTTTATTGCCTTGTAAATCAACAATTTTCCATTGAAGGGAGTAGCTCTTCTGGTCAGAAGGCTGCAGCTCAAAGAGTGTAATAACAATTTAGCAAAATTGCTTTGTAATCTGAATCCTACCTTGTTCACAGAATAACAGAGGTGCCTGTGATTAATTATTAAAGTTTATATACAATGTACTACTGTAGAATGAAACTATGGGAGAATATAAATAATGAAGCGAGAAGACAAGTGAAGTGTTGCTCTCCTCATCATCTCCTCATCACGTCTAACACGGGGGCCTTTGGCAGCGACTGTGATGTGAAGAGAGAAACCTTCCCTAATTCACACAAGATTTTCATTGAGAGCATTCCAGGGCCATCCAGGCAGAATAAATTACAAAAGCAATCTGTCATGGTACATGACTCCCTTTGATGTCAGTCTTGTAAAACTGCTGCATGTTCTGTGGTAAGGATCAGGGAAAACATTGTCAATAGCCACCTCCTACATGCACTGTAAATCTCTTCGGCTTTTGAGTGCAGCCCTGTTTCATCTCTAGTCACCCAAAACCCCAAATTCTAACCTCTTGAAAACTTTACATTTATGTGCATGTTCCACTCAATTCAAGGCTTCAGGAAACATTAAATCAACCGATGTATGGTGCCATTTTGCTTCTTGCAAACGTGGGAGTGAGCAAGCCGAGTGCTTGGGTCCACTCACACCCACCTTCCCATACACCTGCATGCCTCTGCTTCCCAGGTCTCCACCCCTCCAAGCCACCCTGTGGGCAGAGCCAGAAACAAATGCTGCCCAGCCCATTCCAGAAAGACGTGTTTGAGACAAAGTGTTCTGTCCTTCTGCACCCTTACTTATGCTTGTGCTTGGCTAAATATCACACATCAGCAGACCTCTTTCTGGGGCAGGGCCCTTTTCCTATGGGCTGTCTGCTGTTTACTTGTTTGAAAACTGTTCCTACAATGCATCTATTGTTGTCTATTCACTATATAATTGTATGTCACAGTGGCAAGCAAGTGCTCCTCAATGAATAAAAGCATGTTTACCAAGAATAATCGGAGTTGCTTGGCACAGGACACAGGACTTGCCCAACACCATCTGATGTATACGGTAAACATAGGGTCCTCAGCCTTTTGCCCATGCAAGTAGCCAATATTTGCTAGTTCTGGGACCTGTTTTAGCCACATAAGGTAGAGGAAGGCTATTTTATGCTTTATAATTTCGTTTGTGAATTTTTTAGATTTCGTTGCTAGAATTACAGGAAATAAAACAGACTTGAATTTTATTTAAATCCTAAAGTTTAGAATCAAGCAGAATGGTTTTAAACATGCCATGATAGATAGCAATTGATTTTTTTTTTTGGGGGGGGGGGATTCATATAAGTAGAGTTTGGACCTATAAATGTTAAGTATAGCAAACATTAGACAATATGAGTCAAGATGCTTCTGTGCCCCTAGTTTAACAGAACCCAGTTTCACAAAGAGACTTATTGGAGGAGAAAGGGCAAAATATGTTTTCATGCCTTAGGATCTTTCGCATCATATCTATGTTAAACACATACATGTTTTTGAGTGTCTGCCCCATCTTTGTCCTCTTCTCTTGGAATCTGTCCTGCCAACAGCCCAGTGGCAAGCCAAATGACCATGTGATTGGACAGGAGTGAACAGCTGACCCCAAGGAGGCCCGCCCCTCTGAGCTGGCTAGGAACCTACCAATTGTGTGGCTTGGCTTAAAAGGGTAAGTGAAACCAATTAGATTACTCTGCCAGGAATTTGGAATTAAAAAATACTAAGGCTGTTACCAGGTAGCGGTGGGTTGCTAACTTGACAGATCTTTTTTTTTTTCCCCTCAATTTGAGGAAGGGGTGTAATATACAGAACTATCTGGACTAGGTATCCATAAAATCTTTTGCCTATGCCAAAAAATGTTTTGGGTAGAAAACATTTCCAAACCACTGCTCTTTAAATACAGTTAATAATTATACACTTAGGAGAACACTTGAGAAAGAAGGAAAGCATGTACACGGTTCCTTGGTGAGTGGTGCGGAAAGTAGAGGCTGGTGTTTGGTCTGTTCGATGCATGAAGTCTTAGGGCCTGACAGCTGCTGGCTCTCCAGGCATCACAGATGACAGGGAGAGCTGTCGCCTTGAAACTAGAGCTCAGAGGAAGAAACATATGTGCCCACTCCCAGGAATCATGTCCTAGGACCTTCTGCACGTCTGGGCTTGGGGTGTGGAAGGTGCTAAAACGTGTCTGTGGAATTGTATGGGGCAGAAGTTAGCCCAAGAGCAGGCCTGGGTGGAAGTCGGACAGGCTGAGTTAAACTGATTTGAGTGAAAAACAGAGAACAGCTGCTATCAGCACTGCATCTGAGGGAAGGAAAGGCATTCTGAAGAGCTGGCCGTGATGGACTGGGTAGGAAGGGAGGGTGGCAGGGCCTCTGCGAGGAGGCAAGGCAGATGGTGTTGCTTCAAGGGAGTGAACAGAAATGCCCACAGCAAAACCCTGAGACTCTTTCACCTAAATGGATGTGCTAATGGCTCCCATGGAGCGGGCAGCAGAGGGCTTAGCACATATGCCTCCGTCTACTGTACTGGCTGTAAATAAACCATGTGCTTGTCTGCACCATCTGCTTAGTGTGCACTTTGTGGAACTGTGAAAAGAAAAAACCATTTGGGGCCAAATGGCTAGAAATATTTTAGTTGTATGCTTAGGAACCAAATATGCTTACACAGCTAAATTATTACATTTCCTTTAAAGTGGGTAATTAAATTTAAAATGCTCTTTTTAAGGGGGGGGGTTGGACAGTAGGAAGCCACACAGTTTCAAAGGGTCAAAGAGCAGGTCACGGGCACAGAGTGAGGCTGGAGACAAACCTCCTACCACTGCAGCTAGTCAATCTTGAGTTTAGTCACACGTAACCAGTCTCGATCACAGATTCTTCATCTACAAACAAGGAGTGTGTCACTCATCTTCTTCAGTCAGAGCAGTACTCTGAGAATTAACTAATGTCTAACATATGAAGCTCTTCAGATAAAAGATATTATGAGCATACAAAATATTTTTATGGAGACGGTCATGCCCTCTATAAAGTACTGAGTATACATTATATATGATTATTGCCCTCATATACACATTGAGATTGCTCATCGCTCATTTTTTTTTTTTTTTTTGAGGGCAGTGTCACTGGCCCTCATATGTGGGACCCAAACCGGGGCCTCTGGCTTCCCAAGCCAGTGCTTAACCACCGCACCACTTGGCCGGCCTCCAATTTTTTTTTTTTTTAATGTTCTCAAAACTAATTCATTCATGAAACAACTATTTACTGAGCACTTAGAATGTTCTAGGTCCTGGAATAATTTTAATCAGAAGTAGGACACCTAGAAGTACAATTAAGTTCTAAAAGCGCAGACTTAGTATGTTGCAAGCAATTTAATGTTGAAAACACAAATCCAACTGTGTTCTTTGAAAATTGTGTTTTCAACATTAAACAGTTTACAAAATTAAAACTTCTAGCTTTGTGATATCTGAAGTTTAATGACTTGAAAGAGTTCAAAGAGCCCCCTCCCTCAACCTGGATGAGCTTTTCCGAACAGCAGCAGTTTTAGATAGATATTATACACACCCCCAGAGAACCCAGCAACTTAAGGAAAGCTCTATCAAACAGCATGAGCAAACCATCACAGTTTGTGAAATGCAACTTTGAGAGAATAATAGCACTGCGTTAGCCTCATTTACAAGCTATATTTCATTATGATGGACTCCCCAGAGATAATGTATGTTGAATCCTGATAAAATGAATTTCCAGGGTCGCTCAATTCTTTTCATGGCGCTAAAATTTCACTCTATCAGAATTTGCTTGGAAGAAAGAGGAGGTAATGAGTGCGGTGATTCGAGCTCGTGCTCTGGACTCAGGCACCATAATGTACCAGTGGTGGTCTCAGATCAGCTACCTTACCTCTTTAGGCCTTGGTTTTGTCATCTACAAAATGGAGCTAACACTACCTACCTCGCAGGATTTCCAAGAAGTGTCAGTGAGAGAGTAAAGGTCTTAGTACAAAGTAAGGACTCAATAAATGTTTGCTGTTCTAGAGATCTTCATTGTGTGGTAAGGGAATTTGCATGGAAGCCAGAGAGTCATCAAAGAGGAGTTACTAAAACTGGAAAGTGGAGTGAGGATGGGAAGCGAGACCCTTCTAAGTTGCCATGGCTGTTCTGCTGCCCTTACTAGGTGGAAAGCACAGGGGTGCCAAGACACTTGAGGGGGATGGACAGTCCTTCCTATGTGAGCTGAAGCAGCAGGGTGTGCAGGCCTCAACGCCATCTTGATTTATATTAACCGTTTCAAGAGGAAGCACAAGGTTGGCTCTGGAAGAATTTAAAAACGAAAGGGGAAAGTCCCACTCCAACAATGTATTACAACTCTATTCTTATTGAAAACTTTAAAAGTAAGTCACAATAATGGGGAGAGGACAAATCCTAACTATTGGGTAAGCTTTCAGAAGTGAATCTGGTTTCATGAATTAAGTTTTGATTCTAAAGACAAAAATGGGGAGGAGACTGACACAGCCACATTCCATAGATGAGGTCCCAGAGTCTCAGGAAAAACAAAAAAAAGTAAAAACCTGAAGCATGAAAAGATGTGGGTTTTTTTTTTTTACTGTAAGCTTTTCGAAAACCTAGGAGAAGGGCAAAAAATAACTAGAGCTGTGAATTTAATGCAGGTAAAATTTGATCTTCCCTCTTAACGAAAGATGGAAAATAACTGAAAACCTCAAATGAAAAAAGTTCATGCAAAAATTTGTCTTTACATAGTATATAAAACTTCTATGCAAAATTATGTATACACAGTACATAAAAATACATACTGTGTGAAAATTAAATTAAGAAAATGTAAGCCCAAATTATGAATTTCACCTATTACAAGAATATTTTCAAGGATTAATGTTAAGCAAAATAAACATTTAAGAAATATCAAAACAACCCCATGCTTGCTCCATAACAAAAAAAAATGGAAAATGGCAATAACATAGAGACAATTTTTTAATGAAAATGAACTCACACAGGAATCCTAGGGGCAGAAATACAAGCCAGGATTTGACTGTTGAATATATTAAGCATGAGCATTGAATCTCTGAGTTCCCTGTCTAAGTTCCCTATTTTCAGAAAATTTATGAAACGTAATCTCAACATGCAAAGCAGGGAAATTGGTGAATCACAGTTTTGTGTGTGTGTGTGTGCACGTGCTTTACAAAGATTTACCACGAGTCTTCTTTGAAGAGTTGGCCTCCCCTAAAAGGAATTTGATAAACAGAAATTTAATTTCGACACTATTCAGTAACACAACTATCTCATGAAATTCAGTTCAGCCATATGGAATGAGACATGGAAAGATTCAGTCCACATTTGGTCAGTGCAAAAATCACCTCGCTATTATGGGAGCAGAAGCCATATAGACGGACTGTACCCATGGACTCCTGCAGTCTTTATTTATTTTATTTATTTATTTATTTTTTTGAGGGCAGTGTCACTGGCCCTCACATGTGGGACCGAACCGGGGCCGCTGGCTTCCCAAGCCAGCGCTTAACCACTGCGCCACTCGGTCGGCCTCCTGCAGTCTTTAAACTGTTTAAACACCTCTCCAAATAATAGAGAAAACTCTCATATTATTTCTGTTTGCATAAGAAGAAGCAAATTTGAATGCTAAATTAGGAAAAACCGAAATGTTTATAGTGTTAATTGTCCAAAATGTCTTTCAATTAAACTTCATCTTCATTCTAATGAAAAATTACGAATAAACACTAACAAAATTCTTCATTAAACCAGTATAAAAAATAAATCTGGGTGGTAACCACTCTATCCCATTGTTGAAAATGCTGTACAGTTTAGTATGGTCCCACTTTTGTAAAATATGTATCTGGAGGAAAAAATCCTAGAATAAAATAACCCCAAAACCAGAGACACTGGTCATCTGAGTGGGGGAATTTCAGCAAAGTAATTATAACCTTTATGAGTGTTTCTAATTTTGCTAAAATTTCCTACAATAATAAATGTCATATTTATTGAGCACGCATTAGATGCCAGGAAGGATGCTTTGTGTATCTCACTGAATCCTCACTGCTTCACGAGGAGGGTACCATTATTATCCCTGAAGGTATGGCAATGGGGACCGAAAAAACTAATACCTTCAGACTCAAACTGAGACATGTCTGTCTCATCATCATTCTGCTACAACTGAATTTCATTTGTGGCCAGAAACAAAACAAAACAAAACAAAATCCTTAAAAATACGTTAAATGTTATATGGCCAGGTGAAGAGCTACATGAACACAATATTCTTGCAGGAATTCATGTTTAAGATTTTTATCAGGTGCTCCTTAAATGCCTCTGATTTAAAAAAAAAAAATTTTCAAAAGTATTGGTATCTATTTGAAAATAAAAGGAAATTAATCAAATCTTATATAACTCTAAAACCAATGTACTAGGTTTTTATATCAGTAACATTATTTAGTTACCTATACCAGACAACCCCTCGTTGGTTCTAACCTGACCCTGAAGAAGAAAGTATTAACAGTCTTCCATTTTAAGAGGGATAAAATCAGGTCTCAAAGAAACTGGCACTCCACAAATCATACTGAGGCCATGATTTCTTAGTAGTTAAAACTCCCATGCCAAACACACTACAGATCAAAGAAATTTAAGTTAAAACAGTGTAGCATCATCTATCACCTATCACACCGACAAAGGTGATAATCAATGAGAAGTATTAACATGAGAGTATCGAAAAACTGGCACCATTGTAAACTTTTTGCAGACAGTCGTTAGGCAGTAGATACGGATCACACTTCAAAATGTGCAAACTTACTGACTAGCCAATTCTCCTCTTAGGGACTTACTCCAAGGAGAAAATTAAACAAAGTATGTAAAGATATATGTTGCAACGTTGGTTGTTCAATGCAGTATTGCTTATAAGGTAGAAAAACTAGTAATAACCTAAATATCCATTGATAGGAGAGTTTGCTGATGTGTTCCTGCAATTAGCATAGTGTCTACATACAGGACTAAAAATAAATATCTTGTGAATGAATGACACAATGAATAAATTAATAGGATATAGCTATACAATTGAATTTTACGCAGGCATTAAAATTTCTGGTGTAAAGCTATTTGACAACATAGAAAGGAGTTCACAGCATTTTGTTAAGTGATCAAAACAGATCACAGACTAGCCTATACAGTACAATCCCATTTACATAAAATCGTATGTATGCCTATCTGTGGGCACACGTGTGTAGATGTCTGGAAGGACAGTATAGGTGGGATTTGGAAAATTTTCATATTTCTTTACACTTTTCTTTATTATTTTGATTTTCAAATAAAACAGCAGCTATATTCTTGCATTTCCTATGGTTGAGGAGAACCCTATTCTTCAAATTTTCATCCCAACCACTCAAGCTACGGAGGAGAATATTTAAGACAATTTATTTTTTCTTGATTTCTCAAATGCTGCTGTGCTAGAAGTTTTCTTTTCTGCAACTTATTCCTATAACAGGCCCGAAACAGACTGGACACAAGGCACATCTGTTTTAAAACACTTGCCGTCAATGCCTTGGTACCCATTATACTAAAGAGAGTATCCCAATGCATGGTATTTCACTATTTTGACTTTCTCTGTCCAGGGCCCTTCTGAACCCAGCCTTGTTAACTCTCTGGCCGACTTTCATAGCCCAAGGATCTTCTCCTGGGCTGTGTGCATCCAAGTGCATTCACCACCAATGGACTCCATCTGTCAGTTCCACACACAAAGACCTCAACTTACTTGGCAAAGAAACATTGCTTTTCTTGAATGCTGAATGAGTTTAAAAATGAATGGCTTATATTAAGAACAAATGGTTTCTGGTAATTTGTGTCTTCAATCCAGGAGAAAATATAAGCATCCCTGATAGAGAAATGACAAAGTGTCTCTCTCTTTGGATTTAAACAACCGCAGCACGGTTCCTCCGTTGGGGCACTGTCTGGTTACAACAGTGCCCGGCTGTGATGCTGGCCAGCATCTGAAAGCAAGAGTCAGGGCCAACAAATGCTGCATCTCCACACATGTGCCCTGAAGAATCATCCAACTGTGAGAATGGCAAAGAGAACACATATGAGCTGATGACTGACAAGTGCCTTCTCTGGATATCATTTATCTGAATTACGGAAATTTGCTGAAAATTCGCTCATGCCATGCCAATGCACAGGTTCACCAACTTGAGTGTAAGCTACATATTTTGGTCTTGTAGATTATTTTCCCCCAAATAATCATGCACAGAGTGAGGGCAAGATGGAGGGCAGAGAGAAGAGGCAGACCCCGGGAAGAAGACACACATGGACTGCTTTCCTCCTTGCCATTTGTTGGGAGCCGACAGTCTCCCAGTGTCTGACAAGGCCACATTGAAATAAAGATCCACGCTCAGCACTGGATGTCTGGGATGCTGCCTTATGGTTGGTCATGTAATATCTCCTGCCTCTATGAACCCATATGCCTTTCCTCCACATCAGATCCTATAGTAGACAGTACTTTCACTACATTTATGGCAAGTTCCTGGGGTACCCTGATGATAGCTGGTTGTGTAAGCCAATGACAGGGCAAGATTTCCTAAAGAAAAAGAAACTCCCTAAAACAGGCTACAGCCCGAGGGGACCCCTGAACTGAGATACTGGGGACTCAAGCCCCTTGAAAACTGAGGTTCAAAAAGCCTGTCTGTGAGAAACAGACAGCCTCTGTGAGAAACTGGTGTTATCATCCGTCCTTGCCTATGCAGCTATGAAAGGTTTCCTTGGAGATCAGGAGACCAAGGTCTCTCGGCCATGAGAGTTCTGATAGAAGACAGCTTACTGACCATGAGGTATTTTAATTAACAGCCTTGTTTTAACTCTTTGCTTTGTACATTGCTGTAGCAACAGATACTGAAGCTTGACTGAGAAACAGATGTTCCCCTCTATTGCAATAATCTACAGCTCTTCTTAGGATAGGAAAAGTTTGAGACTCTTTTGCTACTAAGTTCAAGTATATGCCCTGTAAGGAAGTAATGGTAACTGATGTACCTGGAAAGATACAATTACAAAAAGGTAAAAGCTCTGAGAAAGAGAAAAACATCCTGATCATGTGAAACATAACTTGCAATTGAGGTAATGGTCAGAAGCTCCTATAAAAGGGGCCAGGCTTTAATAATAAAGTGTGTGTGTGACGCTCCTGTGAACCTCTTTCCGGTGTCTCCCTCCTTCTTTTTCCTGTCCGACGCCGTCCCACCCAAGGGAACTCCTGGTCCTCGCGGGGGCTGGCTCCCCACAGCCATTCAACCCAAGGGGGTGCTGAGGACAGCAACAGCATATACCCAACACCCAAAGCATTCTAAATGATCTCAGGCATGAGGGTGGCTAGAGCTAGCTTGGCCTGGTCAAGCTGATTATGGACTTAATGTTGTAAATCCTCTAAAAAAAACAAAAAACACCATTATATATGAAGACTACCCTACTGGGATGATCTTTCCATTGTTTCAGTGGTGGTAACAATTTGTGACCACACTGGTTGTTTGCCAGGACCACTCATTTATACAATGCAGGGCCAGACTAGGGGTCTATGCTGTTCAATGCCCGTGGGCCTCCTGAGAAAGGTGCCCAGAACCATGGCCTGTCGCGGGAGTCTGGCTTCATCGTGGTAATGGACACTTGATCTTTGCCTGGCTGTTGCCACTGATGACCAGTTTTCTCTGATGCTGCTGTCCTGTAACTCATCTATCCAGAGCTGTTTGCATCTGAGCCACAGCTATTTCCTGAGGGATATAAAATTCAACAAACTGCACATAAACTATACAAAACATTATCTCATGCTGTCATGCTGCTGTTTCTCTAAATTGTAGCATTGTGGACGCTCCGCTCCGTAATCTCAAGTATTATTTGATACTCACTTTTCCCCTTTCAATTACTTCTTTCCCTTGCTTTTACACTCAGTCCATCAGCTGCCTCCATTGCCTAACTCTATCCCTCTTGGACCGCCTCCCCCACCTCCCATTCCCACTGCGACTGTGGCTCTCAAACTAACTAGGCTACAAAAGTGTTCTTGCAAAGTTCACCGGCAAGTTAACTTCCCTTGATCTCAGGAGTTTAACACTGTCAGCGCTCTCCCCGCCAGTCTTGGCTACGTTTGATCATCTTCTCCTGCTAAAATTGTCCTTCTATTTGCTCATTTTGGTCAGAGGCACAGATATCCTCCCACGCCCAGCAACTCAGAGTGAGTCTTGTCTCATCTCTCTTCTCTCCTCCTCTACATCTAGGCAGGCTGCCACCATTAACCCTGGGGATTCAGTCTTTAACAAGGCTCATAGTTGATCAAGATTAATACAGATAAAAGAAAATAACATTCCCCAAAAGAGACTGTAAACTATAGTACCATATACAAATATATCAGTATGGGCACAATCATTTTATTTCATTTCATTTCCCTATCAAAATCATTCAAACATTTATTCCAGTATTTAAATCCTGTAATCTGGGCTCACTTTCAGTCTCCGAATAGATTTTAGAGGGTTGTTTTATGACAGTCCCCTAAAATTGGACCTTCTTTTCTCTCTGAACCTTTCTTTAAAAACATAGCACCTGAACTACCTTCCCCAAGACCTTGACCCAGATTAAATTGAGTTTCAGCCACTCCAACCACCCCTTGGGCAGAATTTTAATTAGTTTAACAGATACATGTGCATTGCAGAGGAAATTTATGCAATTTCCATTTTCCTGATTATTTTCAAATTTGTGCTTGTTTACTCATTTCTCAGATTTGCGCCAATAGGAATCATGCCGTGGTATGGACTGTTAGTGACCAACCGGTTTCAGCTCATTACTGATGATAGATTAGTCCTACTTCCCCCATCTGTTTTTATACAGAAATCAATTCTTAAACTATTATTTCACACACTCACCCTTGTTGTCTCCTCCAGAGGGTCTGGCGAAGAGAGAGTTATTAAGAGTATTTAAAAGTCTCATTTCAACTCAGGAGCAAGAAACTCATCTAGCCCTGACAAAAACAGCTTAAAGGATAAATTCCAAACACCAACAGTTCTTTTCTTCACCCCACAAACCCAGGAACATTACATGACCATGACACAAGCTTGGATGACATCCCACAGTGGTCAGATGATGGATGTTTTCATTGGATTCTCCTTAAATCAGGGCTATGAACAGCAGCAAGACACTGAATGGGAGCCCTCAGCAATAGAGCTCAAATTGTATCTGACAAGGCTCACTTCATAAACCTCAGCTATTTTCCTACTGAAGAGATGTTGTATTAAGTCAATTCTGTTTATACAGCCATTATGCATTTATATTCTCTTTAAAGATAAATGATACTTTTATGAAGAACGAATTGCACACAAAATACTATCTGCCTTGGAAAGATGCCAAAACATACATTAATTTAAAATACTCAAAACGAAAACAACCAATATGTCCCCAACCAAACCAAGCAGTGCACAGAATTCTCTCTTGCATAGTGGGGTGATCCTAATGAGGGAAGCAAAATTATAATAAATATTACTGTTAAGAAATGACCTGAGAAGTAGATGAACTGTACCTTATAGTAATTACACTAATATATTTACTGTAGCACTTAGGATATTTTAGCTTGAATATAAATTATGATATAATTATATATATATATATATATATATATATATATATATATATATAAAATATAACTCAGAATGATCTAACTGAATGGGTGAAAATACCAACATTCATTCACTCACTGAATATATACTGATGGGTTCTTGACAGACAGGGGACTAAGAAAAGACACTATCCCTACCAGCTCAGAGTCTTAGGGAAAACATACACACAAACATAAAAACAACAATTTGTTAAGTATTGTAATAATTCAATAGGCTATGCTAGGAAACACCAATGTTACGAAGCTGGCGGATTATAAAATGGGCAAGGCAGAGATCTACATATACTGACCAGGGTCACTTCCAAGTGAAAAAGCAGTATTTACAATATAAAATGATCCTCATTATGTTAAACAACAAACAGACCAGATTACTTAGAAAAGGGTCAGGAAAAGAGACCCATCCGGAGGTTAACTATAGTTACCTTTGGCAAGGGGAGTGGAAAGGAAAATGGTTAAAAAAAAACAAAAGATTATCTTTTTATTTTACATACCTCTGTTATTACGTGAATTCTTAAAGTAGTCTATATGTTCATGTAATGAAGAAATAATAGTGATTGAAGCAGACACTGGAGGAGCAGCCAGCAAAGCAGACTGGGAGATGAGCGAGAAGTGGAAGGGAGTCCAGAAGAGGGTGGAGTCATGGAAGCCACTGGCGGGGTACTGAGAGGGAGGGCTGCTCAGTCGAATCATCAGACCATGTAACAGAGGTGGAGGAGAATGAGAATCAGGAAAGGGCATGCTACCAAGTAGGAGGGCTTTCTAATTTGAGATATGGTTGTTTCAGTGGGCTAGCATCAGCAGAATTAAGGCTGCAGCAGGGTGAAAACAGAGTGTAGATTAAATGCCACAGGAGAGGTAACAAGCATGAGCAAAGTGAACTGGGAACAAGCAAAATTATGCTGCTCCCTCTGTCCCTTCCGCGTTGCCAAATGGGTACAGAAAAATACTTGACCATTTTGCAACAATTAATAATACAAATGTGAACATGAGTGGCGATCAACACTTATGTCCACAGACTTCAGGTGTGGGGGCCCATGAAGAACAAATAGAGGGCCCAGGAACCTCTGATGAGGGATGGCCGCTTGGCAACTCCAGCCCCAGCAATGGTGGCCAAAAGGCAATTGCCCAGTGTTGTCAGATTATCCTATTTTTAAAGAGAAACCATACATTGGCAGAAAAACAGACACACAGACCAATGGAACCAAATTGAGAACCCAGAAATAAACCCACATATATGGGTAAATAATTTTCAACAAAGGAGCCCAAATCATACAATGAAAAAAGGAAAGCTTCTTTAATGAATGGTGCTGGGAAAATTGGAAAGCCACATGCAAAGAATGAAACTAGACTGCTATCTGTCACCATACACCAAAATTAACTCAAAATGGATCAAAGCCCTAAATATAGGACCTGAAACAATAAACTGCATAGAAGAAACCATCGGTGCTAAACTTATGGACCTTGGTCTTAGAGAGTATTTTATGAATTTAACCTCAAAGCCAAGGGAAGTAAAAGCAAAAATAAAAGAATGGGACTGTATCAGACTAAAATGTTTCTGTACAGCAAAAAAAGCAACCAACTGAATGGGAGAAGATATTTGCAAACAACACGTCAAGAAAGGGGATAATATCCAAAATATATGAAGAATTCATACAACTCAATAACAAAAATAACAATCCAATTAAAAAATGGGCTCAGGATCTAAACAGACACTTCCCAAGAAGACATATAAATGGCCACCAGATATATGAAAAGATTCTCAACTTCACTAGCTATTAGAAAATGTAAATCAAAATCACGATGAGGTACCATCTCACACCGGCTATTATCAACAAGACAAGTAATAACAAGTTGGAGAGGTTGTGGAGGAAAAGAAACTTTCATACACTTTTGGTGAGAATGCAAATTGGTGCAGCCGCTATGGAAAACAGTATGGAGGTTCCTCAAAACATTAAGAACAGAATTGCCATATGACCCAGCAATCCCTCTCTTGGGTATCTACCTCAAAATTCTGAGAACATTTATCTGTAAAGATATATGTACCCTTATGTTCACTGCAGCTTTATTCATGGTGGCCAAGACATGGAAACAACCAAAGTGTCCTTCAATATATGACTGGATAAAGAAGATGTGGTACATATATACGCAATGGAATATTACTCTGCCATAAGATGAAATACTGCCATTTGCAACAACATGGATTTTGAGATTATCATACCAAGAGAAATTAAGTCAGACAGAAAAAGTCAAGAACCACATTATTTCTCTCATATGTGGGATATAAAACGGAAAGCAATAAATGAACCACACAAGGAAACAAAAACTTACAAACACAGACAAGAGTTTAGTGGTTACCAGAGGGTAAGGGGGGTGGGTGGTAGAAGAGGGAAAAGTGGATCAAGTATCTGGAAGGAGAATTGACTTTGGGTGGTGAACACACAATGCAATATGGAGATGTTGCATTACAGAACTGCACACTTGAAACCTGTATAATTTTATTTACCTATGTCTCCCCAATAAATTTAATTAAAAAAATAAGAAAAACCATAAATTTGGATTTTAAAAAATACAAAATATCCTGACTTTTAAAAGCTGGCTCAAATTTTAAAAAACCACTGAAGTAGGAAAAACCTGTCTGTGAGCCACCTCTATCTAGCGTAGTGACTATACAAGTTTGGCACTGAGAAAATGTCAGGTAAGAATTTTATTATCTATCTATCATCTATCTATCTATATATCTATCTTTTTTAAGAACAAGAGCTTTTCACATATTTTTAGGCTAAGGGCAAAGATCTGATAGATAAAAACCATCCTCTTTTTCTAATTTTTTAAAAAATATCCAATATTTGAACTATAAAAGGCTTACTTTATTTTCCTTTAAGAGTTGACACACTCACACCTCTGCTGCTAAACGTTTAATCCAAGCTCTTGTATCATTGCTAACATAATAGAACTCAGCTGTTACAAGGGTTAAAATATGTGATTGGGTGGGAAGCACAAATTAACTGGTAATTTTTAGAAGGAAAACATGAGGAAAGGCCAAAAATTCCTCCAGAAAATATGTAAATACTCAAGTTGACTTTCAGTTTATCAAATATTCTCAGGGCAGACCATCCCATTTGCAGCTGACTTATATGACAACACACCCAACAATTTCATTAGAATGCTATTTTTAATCATTTCATCATATTACTATGCCTCAGGAACTGAAAGCAAGAAGTACATAAAGCCATCAACTATGGAAACGGAACATTCAAGTCAAATAGCATTTTAACTGCTGGGAAGATAGTTGGAAAAGTATAGCATCTCCACCAAGGAGTTGCTACTCTTATTGAGTGCATTTAAAAACACCTTCATTGCAAATTTTTGAAAACTGGAAAACATCTATTGCAAGATGCTAAGAATCCATTTGGTAATGACTCACTTGTGATAACTTCGTTAGGCAGGTCATTGCTATTGAATCTATTTTAAGTTCATTTACTTTGCTCTGGTCCTCATAGTTTATTAAGGGGCAACTGGGATGATGATAGATATTAGTGCTTCTACTTTCAAATGATTTTCCTCCTTACCCAACTAATACAATTTCAGGCATAGGAAAGAGCTCATGTGAAAGCCCTCTACACACTGGGCTTAACTTCCTATGGAAGTTCGGGGGAAAGCCTGGACCCAGTCATGGATTACAACAGAATCCTGTCTAGCAATCTTGTTAGCAGTGGGTGAGGTTCTTGCCTGGGGGTCCCTGCCTCTTTTCCCGTCTAGTCTATTTCTCTATTTTCTCCCCTTTTCTTCATCTCCTGTGTAGTTCTGCTCTAGCTCGTCTTTCTCATTCACTCTGTCTCGTCTATTTTGCCTTACTTGCCCTCCTTCATGCCTCTGGATTTCTCTTTGTATTTGCTTGGGTTTAGCTCTTTAATTCTCTGGTCTCTTGTCCCTACGCTTTGTCCTCTGTGCCCAAATTAGGTGACCACAAAATACATTCTTGTATACCCTGAACCCTAAGGTTCTTATTTGTATCAAGTTCACAAATTCACACACTGAACCAACTACCGTGTTGGTCAGAAAGTTCAGAAAGTATCTTTCACTTATATTTGTGACAAAGGAATGCTTTTGAAAGTTCCTCCCAGCTGCCACCACAGTATATTGAGGCATTTCCTCAGATCACCAGGCCTGACATTAGCACCTGTAGGTTGTAAAACCAGCTAAAAGACTGAATGAGTCAGGAAGCTTCACCTCTGATGTGTGGGAACAGTGGTCCACAGAACTTCCTGGGATCTCTGGGCAAAGAGGCCCAGACTGTTCTCCATGCTTCCACGCAGGACAAAGACTCCACTCCATAAGCCTTTGGGAGAACATCCTTTTATCCTGTTTCGTTACCATGCTTTCAAAATCTTTGCTGAAAACAGATTTAACTGCCTCAAACAAATACCAAAGAGTTAGTCTATTTATAACTGTGCTTCTCACCCTTACCCCAACAAATCTGAAACAATATGGGGCCTCTGGGGTGTATTACTTGGAGGCAGCATTATATTGGAGAAAGAGCACAGTTTTTATAACTAGATAGACCTGGGCTCAAATTCTAGCATTATCTCTATATAGCAGGATACCAGGCAAGTTACTTGACTTTTGACTTCAGTTTTTTCACCAGCAAAGTGAAGATTTCAATACCCACCCCACCACACAGGGTTTCTGTGAGGATTAAATTATATGAAGTAAGGTAGAAGAATGACTAGCACAGCACAGCACAGCACAGCAGAAAACAGTGGTGTGGGGGAATGGAAATTAAGCACACAGCCTCCCAGGCTCTCTCTGCCCCCAGCTGCTAAGTGGATTCTGGCTTTGCCTTCCTGGTTCTTCCTCTTGCCCAGCCTTCAGGGAAAGTCTTGATCCTGGTGTGTTTGGGGGTTATTGTATGATGCAGAATCAGGAAGAAAGGTGGAAGAGCAAGTGGGTCACGGTTAGGAAAAGTCTGTGCATTTTTAAGGGCTGCAGACTGTGAGGAAAGCTGGCAGGAGGAAAGAGGGGTTTGAAGTACTACTGGCGTGCGTATATCCCCACTGTTGAATTGAGAAAACACGAGTATGGAATTTGCTATTAGGAAATTATTGTCATGGGGCTGTATTTGTTTGACTCCAACATCATTCTGAAACTGGACTGTGTGGGTCTAGATGCATAAGGGTTAGCATACTGTATCAGTTTTATTATTATTTAATGATACAAACTTGGGAGTGGAGGTGGTCCATAAGCAAGAGGGAAGGGGAAATGAGAAACAACCCCATAGCCCGTCTCATAGCAAAAGGAATGCAAGGGAGGCGGGTGACTGATGGTCAGAGGGCCTGAGGCCAGGTCCCATTACACATCCCTGATTCACTCTGACTCTGGGGAGTCATTAGCATTTCTGGCTTTCAGTTCTTCCCCTGTAAAATGGCAGGATGGGAGGACTGCAGTACTATGGCACACCAGTTGGCCTTTTAAAAGTTAGCTAGGGGGAAAGTTTCATGGTGAGAATTATTAGAATTCAGAAATCAGCTCCATGCCAGGAGCTGGGTCCTCCCATCCTGGCTTGGATTATTCCTTAAGCAGAAGTACGTGCGTGTGCGCACATACATATGTGTGCGTGTGAATGTGCACACATGCACAAAAATTCTGAAGCTACCCCTGCACAAACCACTAAGTCATTTAAAATGAAAGCCTTCAAAAGGATCATCTGATTAATCCCTCTGCATTTAAGTAAGGATATTCCTGACTCTAAAGAGATGACTCAACTTTTCCTAAAAATCTCCACAGGAAGTACCTCTCATGTACAGTCTCCCATTAATGATGCACTTGATTTTCTAACAACCCTCATGATGGAAAGTTCCTCTTTGCTCTACGAGTATTTTAAAAACTGCACTCCTGTTTGTATTCCCAATTCCTCTTACCACACTATTTTGTTTTTACATAGAACATGTCACCTTCTAAGGATTATATAATTAACTTACATATTAATATATACTGCTACTGTCTCTTCTCCTTTTCCCCCAACTAGATTAAGCTACCTTGTCCACCAATTTATCCCAAGTACTTAACATAGTGCCTAGCTCACACCAGGTACTCGATAAACATTTATAATTTGAAGCTGAATTCTTTTTTTGTTTAATCTTTGACAATGTCACAAATCTATACAGTTGGAAGGAACCTTAGAAAAGGACCTTCAAAGACGAGAAAACTGAGGCCCCAGGAGGGGAAATGGCTTGCTCGAGATTATATAGTTTCCCAAGAACACTTATTAGTGTTCTTTCCACTTCACATCAGTGCCTCTATACAGAACGCAATCCCGGGGAAAAAAGCTTGGGTGGGAGGTGGCCAACCCATTAAAGCAACAGTGTCAGAGAGAATAAGCTATAGCATTTATTTACAGAAGAGTAAAGCCTCATATAATAATAATAGTTTGTGCACCAGTAGCTGCTTTCATCTAAGGATCTCAGGGAGCTTATGAAATTCTCATCCCACAATATGAGGTATCATTATCTGCTCTCAGTCAGGGCAGCTAAGAGTCTGGGTGTTCTGTGGCCCCTGGTTTGAAGCTCTTTGGGACTACATATCCACTCTGTAGTTTTATGTTCCTCCATGTCGTCATCCTTACCAACATCAGAAACAGCTATAGTGACCTCCTTAGTTTGCTCTCTTTTAGGTACCCCTAGAATCCACCCAGGCCTATGCTGATTTTTAAGCCAGTGTGTACAGAAATGATACTGGGCATTCAGGGTGTTCAATGAGGTAGTGCCTTTTTCCAGGTCACCAATGGCTGGGACTTCCTGAGCTCATCCTACAGAAGGGCTGATCATAGGACATCTGAGGTCCATAGAAGCTTTGGTGGGGTAGGGAATATTTTTCTTTCTTTGCTTTACTGCACTTGCCCCACATAGCCTTTCCATCTGTGGAAGGCAAACCAACTTTGCTGGAATTTTTACCTGCCCACACAATTATACTGTTTACCATTACCCCTCAATTACTTAGGAGCCACATCAAGGACCAATTAGATTGAGCCAACACAACAAGTCCTGTGGAGGAGCCCACTGAGATTTTGACCAGGTGGCATTCTTTCCTCTTTGGGGAGATGAAAGAAACAGTGGTTTCTGAATTCTAATACTTCTCACCATAAAGCTTTCCCCAGACCTCTTACTGTACAGAGGCAGAAAAGCTCTTCGTAATGCTCTTGTCAAACCAAGGTGCCAATCTAACCAGTGCAGACGAAACGACATCAGCTCCACAGCAGCCTTCTCACCAGTGCCAAGTTTACAGTGTCAGCCTCAAGCGGAAGGACTCTTGTTACTGTTTGCTGGGTACCATGTGTACTCCTCTGCTTCTGCAGTTCCTGGGGATGGTATGCTGCCAACCTTGCCCATGGGCTGGGAGCTCTGTGGTTGAACAGCTGGCCAGCATTCTAAGGCTTGTCTGCCCCTTGGAACAAGCAGAAATCCTTACTGAAATCAGGATTTCCCAAAGCGTTTTCTGAGAGGCCCATGTTCTGTAAGATACTCAAAGGTATAATGTGGAAAAAGAATTCTGTGATCACATAAGTTTGTGAAACTTGGGTAGAAAAATATATTAAACAACGGCCATTCCTCAAAATAGAATTACCAAATGACTTAACAATTCCACTTCTAGATATATATGCAAAAAAAGTGAAATCGGGGCCTCAAAGAGGTATTTGTATACCCATGTTCATAACAACATTATGCCCAATAGCCAGAAGGTAGAATAAACTCAAGTGTCAACGTGGGTTGAGTGGATAAACAAATGTGGTATATCTATATGATAGAGTATTATGCAGCCTTAAAAAGGAGGAAAGTTCTGAGACATGCCACTACATGGATGAGTCTTAAGAACATTATGCTAGGGCTGGCCGAGTGGTGTGGTGGTTAAGTGCTGGCTTGGGAAGCCAGTGTCCCCGGTTTGGGTCCCACATATGAGGGCCAGTGACACTGCCCTCAAAAAAAACCCAAAACAAACACACAAAAAACAACAACATTATGCTAGGTGAAATGCCAGTCACAAAAAGACAAATACTATATGATTGCACTTATATGAGGTCCCTAGAGTAGTCACAATCATAGAGACAGAGGGCTGGTCGAGTGACTCATTGGTTAAGCGTTGGCTTGGGAGCGTGAGCTCTGAACAGTAGGGCCGCCAGTTCGGATCCCACATGAGGGCCAGTGATGCTGCGCCTTCTGCAGCTAAGATGGTGAACAACAACTCAACCTGGAGCTGGGTTGCCGTGAGTCACCGGCGACGGTATAGGCTGCAGTGGGGCTGGCCGGCAGTTGGTGTGAGCTGCCGTGAGCGGCTGTCCAATTGCCGGCAACTGACTGCCTAATGCGGGAAGAGTACAATGATCACAATACCAACACGGGCCAGTGAAGCGACATCCTCCACAACTAGACTGAAGAACCAAAGGACAGCAACTAGTCTGTTCCCCTTCCTTGATTCCCCAATGCTGTTCCCTCCCACAATTCCCCAATAAAATCTTTAAAAAAAAATAAAAATCATAGAGACAGAAAATAGAATGGTGGTTGCCAGAGGCTGGGGGGAGGGGAGAATGGGGAGCTGTTGTTTAAAGGGCCCCAGAGTTTCAGTTTCGCATGTGAAAAGAGCCCTGGGGATTGATTCAGCAACAATCTGGATATACTTAGCACGACTGAACTGTAAACTTAAAATTGGTTAAGATGGCAAATTTTACATTATGTGCAGTTTACCACAATTTTAAAAAGTACACGCAACAGTCTTCTTTACAGTAGGACCTCTCAGAGCCTTTAAATGTTAATGTGCACTGGGAATCCCCAAGAGGGGGACATAGCGAGCAGCTTTCCCAGCTTACCTTGCCACACAATCCATTTTTCAGAGCATCTCATGGGATCAGTCTGTTTCAGAACACACTGCAGAAATGAGCTACTAAACTAAAAACTGTTAGAAAATAGGAAATCCTGTTTTTCACATTTATATAAAAGAAGGCAAGATTCCAGAGCCTGAAGCCAGATTTTCAAAACGGTTTTAAGTCACTATCATCTCCTGATAGAAGAGAACCAGAGTCTATCCTTACCTGTATCAGTTAGTAGCTGCACGGTCTCGAACACGTCATTATTTTTTCTCCTCTGATATATGAGAATACCACCTACTCAACCTACCTCACTGGTTTGTGGCCAGATCTAACGCTAAAACATATGTGAAAGAACCCAGTCTCTGAAAAGTACCAAATGCTACTGAAAATAATTATTAAGTACTTATGCTTATTAAGGTGCAGCAGACAACCTAAGGCAATGTTAAGAGCTCCAAATACCTATTGGGCCCCAAACAAGCACTAATAAGCATTGAGATGAAAGAGAAAGTGAAAAGAGCCATAGATTGAGCACTTGTAGGGTAACAAAAATATAGACTGGGAGTCAGAAAACACAGGCTCCAAAGCTGATTTAATTGCTGTCTGACCTTGGGCAAGTCATTTCACCTCTTGGACTCCAGCTTGCTCAGCTGTCCAATGAAGTAGTTGGAAGAGATCATCTCAAAGGTCACCTCCAGCTGAGTCTACGGAACACTGGAATGAAGCTGCCACAGCACCTTGCGCAACTCCTGGGTCAGACACGTAAGGGGCTGTGCCTTGCTCCCTGAGGACACAGAGCGAGCAGATCACTCTCTGTGCGTCATGGCGAGCAAAGGGAAAGCCGCGGGCCTCCAGACCAGCCTCAGAAAATGAGACTGTGTGCATGGGGGACTGTCAGGGATTATTTATTTCATATTATTCTCCCAGTCTCTCGCCCCACACTTTTTAAAAAGATGTTCCCAAAGTATGTTTATTGAACTATTGACTCAACTGAGCCAGGTAGATGGTGGGAAGATGTTGGTAGGTGAATAGAAGTACAGACTTTCACAGAATTAAGGCTGCCCACTCCTGGGGACCCACCTTCCTACAGGTTCAGTGATTTTATGAACAGAAAGTATAAGATGCCCAGCCACTGCTTGTCAACAGACTGACAACCTGTCCCAGACATCTTCTTGGAGGGACAGAGTGTCAATGGTGCAGGAAGATGGGAGAGGAGTGACTGGAAAGGGGCACTGAAACAGCCTGGGGAAAGAAACAGCCTCCAGGGGCAGTGGGTATAGGAGAGCCACCCCCTATCGTGAAGGAGCGGGCGACTTAGAATTTGCTGTGTGCAGCGACAGAGAACCTTGGAAAGTGGTCAAGGAGGTAGTGGACAATGTCAGGGAGTGCCTGTGTGAGGCAAACAGAATATGGGCAAGTCTCTGAGTCTCAAATGAGGGGCAGGATGGGGCTGTGGGGAGGGAGTGCAGGGCAGGGGAGATTGGGACAGTTTAAATAAAGGACAGCTGTGCACTGCGGTGGTGTTGATAAACAGAGGGGTGAAAGGGGTAGCTCTGTGGAAAGAACATGTGATAAAAACTTATCAATCTATTAGGTACTAAAAGAGCATATGTATTCTTAGCTTTTGGGGAGACAGAGCCAAGGGAGAAGTTGGTGACTGCCTATAATGGCTAAGGAAATAATGAGATCAGTTAGAAATCACTGGTGGTAGAAAAAGGATCTCGGTTTCTGTCACATTTAGACTGAACTGGTAACGAAGATATTGAGTAAAAATGTCCTATGGAGAAGAGGTGTAAATAAAAATAGATTTGTAGACATGTAGGCATGGGCATGAAAGAGACTAGGTGTGGGGGTGGGGACAGAGGGGCCAATGGCATTTGTATGAAGGATTCACATCTTCGGGTCTGGAAGAGGCATTCGGGGCTCCAGAGACCTCCTGAAATAGCAAACTGTATCTGTGTCTCTGTGCATGTGTCTATGTTTTTCTGAAGAGAGGATACTTAGCTTTCGTGTGGTCTCAAAATGACCTCCCAAAAGTGGCTTAGTTGCTATTTGATGGAAAATTTCTCTCCTATCTTTCTGACAAATCTGCCATATCCAAGTACATGAACAATAAGGTGCTAAAATTATACTTATTATCAAATTTAGGAACCAAGAAATAGTTATCCTCCTTATCATCTTGTCTAAATTAAGACATATTATTAACATTCCAATGGCTTGATGTTGGCCAACATATTTAACACAAACGCTTTAAATTAAAAAGGTTAAAAGCAAATTTAGGACTTGGCAAACACAGGGAGGTAGGTTCCTTGCCAAAGGCTTACTATGTATGGTACTTTCATAAAAGGTATCCGGATGTGTTAATATTCACAGCTAGATTCAAAAACAGGAGGTACTGTTAACAGCCATGACATTTTTTTTCCCAAAAGGATGTTATCAAGTAGACTGTGCAGTAATGACTATAAATACTTGACATGCCTATATTACTATAAATAAATATTGCACATTCTTCCAACCCATTTAATTACTGTTCACCTAAAGCTGCACAATTAAGAAACTGTCTGTTGAATTCTGAAAATGGGAAAAGCCCTCCTGTCTCTCTTAGGTAGTTTTATAATCCTAACAATAGACTTAATGAAGTCTTTTAAAAGAAGGACGATTACATTAAAATGACAGGGGCATGTAAAAATTCATTACTATATCTTCCTGCTGTCTGATGGATTAAATGCCTCATCACACCCTAGGGAGAAGTAGGAACAAAGAATAAAGAAAAATCACAACTTCCTGAGTGATCGTCTTATACCTGAAATTTAATCTGGACCCGCAAATAAGTCAGGACTTCACCCTGCACCCAAAGTGGAAAGAAGGTTATGCTTGATAACAGGTAAATTATGAAATGATCCTAGGAGTGCTGCTGGCTTGTTGAATATAAATTGACATTACAATCCATGTCTTGATAATGCCAAACAACCATTTTACAAGTTGACATAGCTTTTTCCCTTGAGAAATGATAAGGGCTACAAAAATAGTCCACTCTGGGGAACTGTCTGGAACTAGTGCTAGCACCCACTATCCTTACGTGCCCCTTGAGATAGCACTACTTGACTGGTTTTGGTTAAATTTATTCCTAAGTGTGTTTTTCTGTTAATTTTTTACATAGAATTGTTTCTTTAGCTTCATTTTTTATCTATTAGCTGTTAATGTGTAGAAATACAACTCGTTTTTGTATATTGATCTTGTATCCTATGACTCTACTTAGTAGTGGTTTTATATGTTCTTTAGGATTGTTCTATATAAACTGTCATGTCGCCTGCAAATAAAGACAACTTTACTTCTTCCCAGGAAGGCTTTATGTCATTTATTTCTTGTCTTTGCTCTCTTTGCTTTCTTAAAGAGCTATAACAGCCTGTTTCACTGGCAAAAAAGTTGCTGCCGTTGCATTCCGGTTTGCCTCATGCCATGTTTGGTCCTTGGAGGGAAGGCCTTGAAGACTGGCCCATGGGGAACTGTGGCCTCGAACAGAAAGATTCTGACCCCATGAAGCCATCTGCAGAAGACCAGGGGCCTGATTCAGAACCTGTATAGTTTAATCACTTGTACTTAAGATGTTACATGTTTTAAAAAAAAGAAATACCCAAAGGAGTTACTGCATCTTTGGGCTTTTGAGCTGGAAGGGTCCTTAAAGATTAAATCTCTCATAATCCAGTGACCTACAAGGCCGGCTCGAGGCACAAGCAGTCTGCTATTCTGGACAGGACATAAACTGAGAGTTCAGAGACCCGAATTCTAGCCTTGACTAGGTCAGAAATGTACTCCTGCCTTGACAGTAAGTCTGAGAGTCTAGGGTCACCTCAGATACTCTCAGTCCTGGTGCAAATAAGTGGGATAACTTAGGCTCGTGTGAATTGGGGCGTCTTTCTTTGAACCTTTGGTAAGGGTGTTCCCTAAACGCAGGGCCAGGTTCTATCTTCCAGTGCCTGGCCAAGCTGTAACTGGCTGTTATTATTAAGAAATGAATTTCCCTCTTCCCACCCCGAGAAAACATACCCTGAAATAAGTTAGGATCCCATAAAGCATCTCTGGCCTTGTTTACTTACACCAACTGCTAAACATGATCATCTCATATCATCACAAAGTCTTAAAAGCTCAATTTAACATCTTAGAGCTCACACACAGGCCCCTGGAGATCCTGGCTGAACTCTTACATATTACACTTGACCCTTGAACAACACGGCTTTGAACTACATTTATATGCACACTTTTTTCAATAAATACTGTAAAGTATTTTCTCTTCCTGATGATTTTCTTAATAACATTTTCTTTTCTCGACCTTACTTTATTGTAAGAATACAGTATATAATACATATAACATAAAAAGTGTATTAAATGAATTTATGTTATCATTAAAGCTTCCGGTCAACAGTGGGCTATCAGTATTTATGTTTCGGAGGTGTCAAAAGTTATATATGGATTTCTGACTGTGCTGGGGGTTGGTGCCCCTAACCCCTGTGTTGTTCAAGGGTGAAGTTGTACTTGTTCCCGTCTCCAAGAAGAATTTAGTAGAGGCAAGAAAATCACCAGCCTGTTTAGTAAGCATATAACATGTTCCCTCCTCACTAGCCAAAGGAAGTTAACAAGGATGTCATGAAATTAGCAAGTATATTCCTGTCAATCAAATTATATACACATAGCTGAACAGCTGAAACTCTAGGACTTTTTAAAAAGTCCAGTTCTTCAAACTTCCCATCTTGTCAGATAATGCCAAGCATTCTTACTCATCAACAGCTTCTCTAAAATAACCATCAGTTGTCGCTGCTAAAACAGAAGTCCCAAGATGTCAAAAGAGTTTACTGAGATCAGAAAGAGGTCCCAGCTGGACAAAACAGAAACCAAACATTAAAACAGCATCACTCATGGCTGTTGGGTGTGTGCTAGGCAAAGCTTGTTTAATAGAGGGCAGGGTGGGAACAATCATACTAGCTACTTACATAGAGGGTGCTTAGGAATATGACCTCATTTGACTTGGCGACAAACCTATGGGGTTAGATATAACATCTTTAGTTCCGGAAGCCAAGTTAAGTAGCTTGCCCAAGGTCAAACAGCTGGTTAATGGCAGAGTGGCAATTTGAATCCTGGTTGATCTCTCTTAAATTCATCCTTTTAATTGATTTTATTAAAAACCTAATACGACCACATTAACAAACATTGAGAAGAAAATACTATAATCTCATAACTCAAATAAAACTGTTAGCATTTTGGTATACATTTTGTAGGCTTTTTCCACACATTCATTTTGCTTTCAAAAGTAAGGTCATATTCCACACACATTTTGGTATCCTGCTTTACAACCTAAACAGTTGTCCAACTTACTTAACAATTTTTATAATCATTTTAACTAATATATAATATTCCACTGAATTGACATGTAGTAGACATGTTATAGTTTACATATTACATAATGAGATCTCAGTTGTGGAAACCTGAGGTTCTTTTAACTTTTTTTTTTTTTTTTTTTTTTGGCAAAGCACAAGTGGTATTTCCAGCATACATGCTGCTTTTCACAAACATGTAAAGTCACCATTAAAAGTTTCAAATAGACAATACCAATCAACAGATGATGAAAAACTATAATTAAAATCTCTTGAAAAATGCCACCATCACTGAGCTCTCTGGCCTGAATGAAATGAATCTGATAAATGCTATTAATGAAGGGTAACTCAAAAGTAATGTTTAAAAACCTGCACTTCTGAGACTCCAGAGAACAAGTGCTTTTAATGGTTACCATTCTACTTTCAGTTTCACAGGAATGACAACAAAAGAAGTTATCACTCACTAAAATCTAGATTTGGAAGACCGGAAATTCTTTGAGAAGAAAACAAATCCTATTAGCTTTACATATCAGAGTGGTCAGAACTCACAAATGAAGTCAAAATGTTCCCCCAGGACTATGTCACATTTCCTAGTTAATTTGCTATTCAAAATGCCACAAGACCCATTTTTTCTCAAGACTAGTGAATGAGCAGTTTACAGAGCAGCTCTGAGTTCTCATGAAATAACCGTGCGAAGTAAGAGAGACAGCAATGACAAACCCTGTGTAAGTTTACTGAATTGATAAAACACAAAGCGTCGCTGTCAGAAAAATTTCCTGTGTTTGGAGGAAAGTAATCTCCGAAATATGTGTGTGCTTCTGGGCGGATATCTATTTTGAAAGCTGTATTAGAATCCATGCCATCATCAGTTTGATATGGAAAAAGCACATTTAAATGCCTGGCAGCTTCTACCTGCTCCCCAGATTAGTAGTAATCTTCAGTTGTTATTTTACATAATAATCTTTAGTTGTTATTTTACATAATTAGTAATAATTGGAGAAAACCCAGTGAAAAAGGAAGAACTGGGTATTCATTTACCCCAAAATGGCATCTTCTCCCTAATGACAAACAATGTGACTATGGTCCATTACAAGATAACCTTTCACCCTTCCCTGCAATGGTTGTTTGAAACATACACCTTTCTTTTTCTATCCCCAGCTCTCTCTAGCCCATACTCTTAAGGGGAGTTGTACTTCATCAGACCCTAAAAACCACCTTTTCGTCTCTAACATTTAGCTAATTCTTCACTTCATCTGTCCTTTGGTCTTCCCCTTGTCTTACAATTCAATGTTGACTCGTGGGTATGCCAAATGGATTGTCCAAGTATAATCACTCCGGGAAACTATTTGGCATTATCCAGTAAAGATGAATGAAGGTTCTACTCTCGACTCAGAAATCCTTCTCTTAGGCACCGATCCCAGAGCAGCAGAATGCACATACAACAATGTTCATGGCAGCACTATTTAAATAGCGCAAAATTGGCAATGACCCAAATGTCCATCAAGAGGAGACTGGATAAATAAATTGTGGTATATTCATACAATGCAAGACCATATAGCAGAGAAGACAAATGAATTCCATGCATGTCACTTCATGCATCAGTAGGGATGAATCTTATAAAACAAATGATGACTGAAAAAAGCAAATGGTACAAGAATACCATTTATAGGTAGCCCTGAAGCAAACAGAACTTAATAATAGATTGCTTACAAAAACATACTTATACAGAAAGACCAGGAAATGACAGACACAAAAAAGGGAGAGGGATATGGCCAGGCAGGAACCCATAGGGGATTCTAGAGTGCTGGTGAGGTTCGTGTTACTCTGCAGGTTGGGTATGGGGTGGGCTTATACTGCTCTCCCTCCACTCCCCTCTCTGTGTATGCATATGTGCATGTACCTGACACACACACACTCCTTCGTATGCACATATATTCCTTTGTATACATCATTAGAATAATAATTTTTCACACTGCCTTGAGCCTGGCCCTGCCTCCCTCAGGGCTTCCTTCGGGCACTCTGATCCTCTGCAGAGCCCTCAGCAGGGACCCTTTTCTTAGAATGAGTGCTTGTTCCGTCTGACTCCTGATCCAATCAAACCACTGAAGCCCCACATGATATCCTTTGCTCTCTACAAGGCCTCACCTGGAGTGTTTATCCAGACCACCACAGAGGGAACATTACAACTCGCTCAGAAGGTGGTGTCAACCATGGTGCAAGAGGACCTGAAATGCCACTCGGAGTGAAACAGCCATTTGCTGAATTATACTCAGGAGCTGTAGTCGGCAATGCTGGTCTCGATCGCTTACACATACCCAACTGCAGGGTCTCCTGCTGCACCCAAGGAGCTTGTCAAGTTTGCTCCCTCACATGACTGCTCCCCTGCCTGGGTTTCCCAAGCATATGGGAAATCTCCGTATCTTCTCCTCAATTTTACTGTAAACCTGAAACTGCTCTAAAAAATAAAGTCTATTTAAAAAAAAAAAAAAGACTTGAAAACAAAAAAACAAACATTTTCCTGCACTGACACATCTTGTGCGTTGGCTCTGACATGATTGTTTCTGCAGTGTTTTACTTTTTCCTTCAAAATACATTATATCGTGTCTTGTTACTGTTGTTGTATTTACCATCTAGAAAGCACAGAAGCCTAACTATAGTTTCCTCTCAGGCACTGTAAAAATTGAATAATAAAAAAGTTATTTAATTGGCTAGTAGCCAATATTTATTAACACAAATGCAAGGAAATACAGTAAGTATGGTAACTGTGAAATGTGTTTTGTTCTACCAGTTCATGGGTTATGTACGAAAAAAATCGCTCCTGCCATTTTGCCAGGGGCCCTACCACCTACCTGAAACTCTGTAATGGATCGCGGTGGCAACTTCTAACCTCCATGAGCAGGTTTTAGAAGTGATTTCATTTTCAACACCTCAAGGCTGTCCACGTTTCCCCATCTTCAATTTACTCTTTTACAATAAGCATCTCCTTGATGCATGGGTCATAAGCTATTTCTTCTCATTTAATAATAGTGTAATAGGCAAAGTGGCAGTTTGTTTTTTAAACTACTGTTGCCCCCACTTGCAGTCTGGGGGGAACTACTTTTCAGAGAATTCTTCTAAAGATGGACAAAATCTTACTCAAAGACAAAGGTTCGTTTTAAATTACTGTAGCATTAAGTCTTGATGAAGAGCCACAGAAATAATAATACGAAAAGGAGCCTTCCCCCTGACCCATTTTCCCACCCTAAGTATAAAGCTACTCCACATTGTACTTGCAAGTTATCTGATCCTTGGTCAGTACTGACCAAAGCAAGGGGGGTGACAAATAGAAGTTGCTGAATTATGACTTTCTCCCTTCATCAGCGTCTCCTCATCTAACTCCTGTAAGCATTTCGCAGCATCCTGTACCTCCCCCAGATACTCCTCCCCACAGTGACAAGTTTACACTTGATCACTATCTGTTTCCCTCACAGCCACCATCACACGGCTCTTCAGAGGCGCAGTCAGGACTTACTCAAGCCCCTGAGGCCCACATACTCTTTCCACTACATCACACCGTCTGTGAGCGTCCTTGAAACCATTTCACTTTCTCTTGGTAGTCTTATTTGGAAAGACTATGTAAATGAATGAACTGTTATTTTATGCCTTCTTCTGTTAACAGAAATGATCCACGCAGCATCTCACTTCCTTTCCTCACCTTTACACTCCAACTAGATTCAGTAGTGACACATTTCACAGCTTAGCGAATACCCCTCCATCTTCTGAGAAGCAGCTGTGTTCACCCAACAGTGGGGGCTGCTTTTCACAGACCACACATAAGCCACAAAGAAGGATTGGTCTTTAATAGAGGTGAACCCTGAAAACAAAGAGTAGGATTACACATCTGAAGATGGGGTTCTAGTCCCTCCCTAAAAGCCACCCACGAGTTAACACCCACAGGTGTGCTACAGGAAGTACAGCTGAGGACCGAAAACCACTGACACCAGTGAGAACAACCTGGGGCCTCGGAGCAGTGACTAACCAAGCACTCTACCAGCTCCCCCTTCAGCTCTGCCCCATCATGGCGCATTTTCCCAGGACTCTCAGAGGTTATGGAAACCGAGCACCTGGATATCAGCAAAACATCTGAGAGCCACCCAAAGCATAGCTGAGCAGGATGGGCAACCCTGGGCTAGGTGACAATTCAGTTTGGTGGGCTCAGAGTTGGCTGGATGGCCACACCCAAGGGCACCAACATCACAGAGGAGCCACATCGACCTGGAGGGTGGTCCTGGCAGAGCAGGACTTGGTAGGTCCTTCCTTGGTTAATGGTTTTACCAAGATGTGCGAATGGAGATCACAAGTAATTCACAGCTGAAAGGGGATAGTTACTTAACTGGAAGAAAGAATAGAAATTGTAGAAGATTCCAACCGGCTAGAATGACAACAACAACAAAAGAACCCTCAAATCAACAGAGATAAAATCCCGCTTATAATTATTAAAAATCTACTGCATAATATATGGTGTTATCACCTGGTCTCCACCCTCCAATTTGCTCAGCTGGGACAACTCACCCCTGCTCACAAGTCCTGCCAGTGGCCCTGGCCTCAGGCTCTGAGTGGGTGGGCTCCTGGCCACTGACACTCAGACTCACATCAATGTTACGACTCTGACTTCAGACCTGGGCTTCCTTGTACTCTTAGGGATCAAGTTCCTGACCTGGGCCCCACTCAGTTTTGGCAGTTGATTTAACTCTTCATTAGCTTCCTGGCTGGAATCTTGTCACTGTACACCAGTACAACTCCTCTTATCGGGTCCTTTCACCTGCTCAGTCAGACAAAGCTGTGCTGATATCTGTCCTTACTGCCACCAACAGAAGAATTTCCCAGTGTTATGCCTTACCAAATTGTCCAGCTGCCTCCTGTATACTGACTGCTGCTGCTACCGTCCCCATGAGAGCACCCCAGCCCATGGATCTATCTGCTCTCTGGATCCCTGTCTGGACTATATGCTGGATCCCAAGCTGATCCCACCCTGCTACTGACAGAAACCCACCTCTTCTACGTAGCAGGGGCAAAGGGGAAAGGTGTTAAGCAATTCATATTTGAAAGTCTTAAGGATTTTTATTAAACTCTAGCTCAATCAACGCAAGCTGAACATGTGACACCGTGGCTAAGTGAGATGTAATCTTGGTCTTCATTAGCGTAGCACATAATGATGCAGAAAACATGCCCATCTCCTAAGACCTAATAGTCTTAGGTGCAAGTCCTTACTTTACCCTGCTCAAGCCATCTCTGAAGAGCTGTTCATGTCTGACAACCATGTTTTTTAAGAGACAATGAGATGAAGGGAATGCATCCAGGGGGAAGTAGCCATGATGACAGAATACCTGACATTGGGTAATGCAAGAATAGTTAGCTGTAAGTGTCACAGCTGCTGGCCTAGGAAGGGAGGATTTACAAGGTTGGGGTTTCAGGCACTATGGAGCACTCACATGAAGGAGGACCTAGAGACTTATGTGACAAGAGACAGCTTGGGGGTCTGCGGGGGCACAGTGGAGGGGGTGGGCTGAAGCAGTAAGTGCTGGTCCCAGCTCCACTCCTGACTGGGGCAGCCCTGCACCTCCAGCCTCAGCTTCCCCCCAAGACAGGGAGGATTGATTTCAAAGGCCTGTCCCTACTCTCAGAGCCCAGAATTCTTCATCCTTACACTTAAACCCCAGTCTGAGAAAAAAGGTGGCCATGGCCTTGCCTGTTCTGAGGTCTAGGAGACAAGGTTAGGTGTCAGGTCTTTCAAGTGACCCCTTCCAGGAAAATCAAATTCATTAAAGTAATGGGTGAAACAAGTGGTCACAAGCTTTATGTTTCAGGAAATGAAAAATACAGAGATTACCAAAGAAAAGTTGGGGGCGCAGAAAAACGTTCACCTCCACCCCAAGATAGTCACTTCCTAATCTCTGTATCACCTTATATCACCTTTTATGGCATGCATGATATGATATGAGATGAGATGATTACATCAGGGGTCTCGAGAGGAGGAGCTTATTCTGGATTACCCTGTGGGCTCTAAAAGCCACCACAGGTAGCCTTCTAAGAGGGATGCAGAAGGAGGTATGATAGAGACACACAGAGACAAGGGCCATGTGGAGTGATATGGCCACAAGTCAAGGAACGCCTGCAGCCACCAGGAGCTGGAAGGGGCAAGCAACAGATTTCCCCTGGAAGCCTCTTAAGGGAAGGCAGTCCTCCCGACATCTTGATATTGGACTCTGCCCTCCCAAACCCTGAGAGCATAAATCTCTGTTGTTTTAAGCCACCAAGTTTGTGGTCATTTGTTATGGCAGCCACAGCAAACTAATCCATAATGTTTTCTGCTTAAGTAAAATTTTGTTATGGGCCAAAAGGGGGCAGAAATAACCTTCTTTAAGGGAAAAGCTTGAATTTTAATGTATTTTTATGGCCTATTCCATACCAGGCTCAGTACAAATGCAGCTCTGCTTTTAAAAGTGTTTAGGGGCAGGAACAAGAGCACGCCTGAAGCCATTCTTCATGCATAGTTTCCTAATAATCTCTCATTCACACGTGATTTCAGCAGGCAATAGGTCCATGCAAGGCAGGCAACCAAATGATCCCAAGCTCTACGCAGCAGGCCTGGCTGCAGTGGAACAAATTCTGCAGATCTCATGGCTACAGGAGGAAGCCTGCTGGGCAGGTGGGAGCTCATCTTGATTCTCTATTGTAATGTGGGCAGCATTTCTATCCAAGCTCTCCTGGCAACATCCAGCTCGCATCTTGTAGAATGATGAATGCTACTGAGATGAGGAATACAATAAAACGATCCCCAAGCCTAGGAACCAGCCATGGAAAGAGAATGAGTGTCCCACAGGCCTCCTTAAAGACTCTCACAGAATGCCATCCCTGGAAGTCACTCTCAAGCTGTCACCTAGGGGACCATGTTCTGGAACCAGGTCAGGTTTAAAGAGATGGTTCCCCTTTTAAGTTTTCTAATTTCTCCTTGATAAAAACAACATTACTGGGCCAGCCAAGTGGCGCGGTGGTTAAGAGCTGGCTTGGGACTCCAGCGGCCCCGGTTCGGATCCCACATATGAGGGCCAGTGACACTGCCCTCTAAAAAAAAAGAAAAAGAACATTACTATTTTTAAAAGTACAAATAAGGGAGAAAGTCCTTTTAAATTCAGTGAAGAGAAAATGAAAGATGGGTACAAAATTACCAGCTAAATTCACAAGGCCGTTGGTGATTTATTTGTCTTCTGCTCCACTGAGCTTCAATACAAGAGAACATCTATGGTGGAGTGGAAAGAAAAGGGTTCTCCAAGTCCCAGACCTACTTTCGGACCTTGCCACTCCTAGATGGAAGTCCTTGGACAATTCGTTTCACTTCTGTTGAGCTTCATTTTCCTCACTTGTAAAACAGGGCAACTGAATAAGATCTATGTGACCTAGAGCAGTGGTTGGTCCACAGATGCTCATTAAAGTTCGAGGAATGAATAAATGAACTGTTCTACATCCCAGACGAGACAGGCTACCCCCAGTTTTTCAACTCTTTCCTTGAGTCACAATGCAAATATTGCTATCTGTAGCTCTTCCAGCAGTCATAAATGTCTGCCTGGATTTGTAATGTCTAGGAAGCGGGATCTTTTATTATCTTGGAAATTCGAATTGGCAAAAGGCATGTTTTTTCTTCTTGAACAGTAGCACTGAGTTTTACAATCTAGAGATTTATGCAAAAGAAAGTTGGTCAGTTACTATGGGTGATGCATAACAGCTATTTTTGGCCCAGCACTAAACATGTTTGCTCTGCTATTTGCCTGTTCTAAGGTTTTAGGCAAGTCCTTTCTCCTCTCTGAGCCTCATTTTTCTCATGAGTAAAGTGGTCTCTTTTTCGGGACCAAGTAAAGTTCTTCATTTTTTTAACTTAAAAACACAAAACGCACACATTTGTTGGTTTTCTGATTTGGGCTTTGTACCAAAAAGGATAAAGGGCTGTTGGCCCCCAGTCTGACGAATGCTTAATCAGGCGCAGCACAGGTTGGGAGCTCCTTGAAGGTAGAGCCTTGTGCTGTACCTGGAGGTACAGTGATGTCCAATGAAGGAATGAACAGTGTGACGACCTGTCACGTGGGCTGGGTAGTTGTAAGTCCTGAGGGAATTCAGAATACAAGAAGCTAAAAGTGAGGTGGAAAATGCTTCTTCGGCTGCATCACTGGGGGCTGCCTGCATCCTCTCAGGCAAGTAGTTAAAACCTGAAAAACACTTAATCGCCCTGTGGAAGTTCACGATTTTAAAAGCTCTAATTCAGAAGCTCCAATTCCAGAATATTTTTCTAATGCTGATAGAACTGTTGAGCACAGATGTATCAACTTTTCTTTTTGCCTGTGTTTATGTATCTGCCATTGTATAAATAAATGATACCTATTGACCAATCCAAGCGAAGAAACATCACAGGAGTCACAGAGTGTTGTCTTTTGGGTTGTCTCTTTCGGTTGAAAAAATGTTTTATAAGATAGAACTATGAATGGAAAATTAGATTTGACATGCCAAAGCTCAAGATAAATCAGCATAAATTCTGTAATTACTCATTATTATATGTAGTATATTGGACTTCCACTGACATGCTGAGTGCTTTATATGTGTCACACTCAACTGCAGCAACAGTCTTGTGAGGGAACCATGTCCCTTATCATAGCTGTTTGAGGCACCACAGTAACAGCAAGGATTCTATTCATCTCTCTGTGTCCAGAGCCTTCTCCTTCCCATAGCCCATCTTACCTTGGAATTGATATATTTGAGCCAATATATTTGTGTGACTTCTTTTTTTAAAAGTTTTATGAGTAAATAATTTAAAAAGCTATGTTACTTTCTGGAGATGTCTTCCTTGACACCCTCCCTCCCGGTCTAGATGGGGTTGCCTCACCACCTTGCACTTCTTCAAAGCTATCATGTTGTATAGTTATTTGTACAACAATTGTGTTGTATCTGAGTTCTTGTAATACCTGAAAGTTTTGTGAGGTCTGAATCTTTTCATATGCTAAAGCCTAGGGCCTGGCTCCTACTATGCCCTCTGAAAATGTTGACTACAGGCATGAATGAATGGCACATGACCAAGTTAAGGGGTAATGAGTGCCAACGCAAGCCACTTTGGTAGGTGGCAAAGTAAAAAATGTTATTGTGTACTCACAAAATCATGTTTGTCTTCTCTATCTATGAGTTTTATCTGTGGAAAGCACGCTTATTAGTAGAATGATATGGAGATACGACAATACTTCTTGGCTTTCTCTCCAAAAGTACTAAGTTTCAAGCAGACAAATGGATAGATAGTTCTTAAGAATGAAGTAATCTGGGCAAGCACAGAGACTCTGAAGATAAATAAAGGAAGCATAATAAGAGCATAAGAGAACCATTAAAGGTTTTTTTTCTGTTTATTTGGGTTTTTTTTGCATAGAATCTTCTAGAATTGTTGAAGGAAACACTTCTGAGTATGGGTTCTATACATAAGATTTAAATATATAAAGTGTATGTTCTAAAGGTGAAACCCATACTCAACTGACCCTTTAAGAATATGTAATCAGGTTACATCAGAATAACAAAAATGCATTTTTAAAAATAAAACTGATCAAATGGAATCATCCTATTTAGTAATTTAAATCACGATTAAATGGATTTGATTAAAATAACATCTACTTTGGTCAGAACTACTCTCAAAGGGCTGACAAGAGGTTTGGTTTTTATGTATCCTACATGGCCTTGTCTAGAACGATGAAAAGTATTTTGACACCTGCTTTGAGACAGGCCCCTTTCATTTCTGTCATTTCAGTGAGACCAAGAATTTCTGTGTTACTCTTCCAATTTTTTTCGGGGTTTAGATAGCTGCCTTCAGGCTACAAATATGGCCACAAACACTACTGCCTATTTGACGGATACAGAGACCTCCGCAAATAAAAATTCTCCATCAACAAGAAAAGTAAATAAAAAAAGCACCTGAGGGCCAGCCGAGTGGCGCAGTTGTTAAGCACTGGCTTGGGAAGCCAGCGGCCCCGGTTCGGTCCCACATATGAGGGCCAGTGACACTGCCCTCAAAAAAAAAAAAAAAAAAAAAAAGCACCTGATGCTTTAGCATTGTTTCCGTTTTTCTCAGCGAATCCTTGAAATGTGTTAGTCTGTAAATGTAGACAGCATGCTCCATTTTTTTCAGTGTTTCTTTTGTTTTTGCAAGTCCCAAGAGAAATGATAGAAATATCCTGGATTCTTATTGTGGGGCTAATAGCCTCATGAAAACAAAATCTGGTTCTAAAGAGTGGAAAGTCCAAAATATGAAGACTGTCCGAAACCAAGCTTTACAGCCACATGCACGTGATTCCTACACAGCTGGCTAAGAGGTGGAAACATTAATCCATGTATGGTATTTCTTTAGCAGGAGGGAATAGAGTGTCCAGGGGTCAGAAGGGCAGCAGTGCTTCATGAGACGGCTACAGGTTTGAGAATGCTGGTTGCTGGGGAGACATGAGGCTGTGTCTCCAGCGGGAATGTGGGGGGTGTACCATCTCACTGTGTGTGCACTGGTTGCTGTTAGGAGGTAGGAGAGTGAGAAGAGGAAGGGAAGAAAAGCATAAACAGAACCCCCTCTCATCTGTCGAAGTCACTGCTTCCTGAATGGTGTTTGCTGGGGCTGGAGAAGGCAACTCCTGTGTACAGATGGAAGTTGTCCTTTTGGCCTTCTCTGATACACGTGCTTAGGGCTACCAGCCCCAGGGCCTTTGGGATGCTCGTTTAGCCCCAGAGCCAATGGGACGCCAAGTGAGCTTCCATTCTCCATGCCCCCTGCTCCAACACACAGACTGGCCCATTCTACCAGAGATCAGACATTGGGAAAGACCAGTCTCGGTGTCACCGAATAATCACTGAGTAAAGACCAGGCCACATATAGCCTGCTTTCTGGTGACTGGGATTCAGGAAAAGGGAATGGCTTTGGGTTAGTGGATGGGTGGGGGGGTTTAGGCGGGAGGAAATTGCTTAGAGCTCTCTTTTGGTCCTGAAAAAGAGACCAATTTACTCATGAGAAAATGAGGCTCAGAGACGAGAAAGGATTTGCTAAAGTCTTAGAGCAAGTGAATGGCAGAGCTGAAGCAAGGATTTAATTCATTCCACTCAAGGTTTCCCACCCCATGTACTGAGTCCTCCTGTCTGCTGGGCATTGGGTTGTGCTAGGAATACCAGTTAACAGACCTGCCTCCTCCATAAACTGGACCTCCCCATCTGATGGTTGCAATATTCACCCCAGCCTGAGCTGTACACGGCTGGGCACACACATACCCTGCCTACTGGAGCAGCACCTGGCATTTCCTGGACTGCTCTCCAGGGGTTTCAGCTGTTCTGTACTACATCATCCTGAAGTGGCTCTTGGCACCCAAAAGCTTCAGCTTGTTGTGAGTCTGGTCTGGCCCAATAGGGCCACAGTGTTGACCCCCTTCCCCCTCCCTCCCCCCCACCCCAGAGGGTGTGCTTTTGCCAACCCCTGGCTTCCACAGCCAAAACCTAAGCACATAGGGATTCCAAAAAGGCTCCCCTCTGCCTGGCCCTGACTAGATCTTTTTTATTTCCCCAAGTCTCCTTGGTTTGTATGAGCTACATGACTGAAAGTAGAACACAGGCCATTTTGTAGCACCTAGGAGGCTGCATGGGTCAAAGGTCAGGGGTTGTTCATAACTGTTCCAGAATGATGTTTCAGATGGTGTATACTTCCTCAACTTAAAGGTACATTGTTTGCACATGGAATGGCTCTAGTTCAGGGAAAAGAATCTCTTACATCCAAATGCAAAACGAGAAACAACCCCAAGTCATCTTCGGATGATGGAAGTAGCAGTCCGTGTGGCCAGGGAATCAAGAAACATAACTCAGAACTGCTGACAAATGACACCCAAGGCAATGGGATTGGGTAGTGGAGCCTGGGGTAGGCCAAGGATCCCATGGGTGGCTAGTGAGACTTAAGTCCAGCCTTCATGGAAACCCAAGGCATCTGGGAGATGAGATTGGAGCACAAGCAGAGAAGACTCGGGAAGCGTTTGCAGAAAGGGCTCTTTCTCACATCCTCTCCATCAAGGAGCTTTTCTGGCTAGACCAGCCGTCAGTCTGAGCTTTCAGAATCCCTTCTGCACGGCTCTATTACATTATATGGTAATTATCTGCATACTCCTCTTTTACATTCATTCTTGTGTCAGTGGAGTCCAGCATGGTGTCTAATGCCCAGTGGGCACCAAAAATCATTAGGTGGGTGAAGGCATGACATGTTATATGGTATAACTAGGGCAGAAGTAAGCAGTGGCCATCGGAGGGTGGAGAAAAAATAACAATGGGTGCACTACAGGGGGCTTCCCTTAACCAGTCTGAAGACAAGAGTGCTACCCATCCCTCACCAGCCCGAGGCTCATCAGCCACAGAGCAGCTGTTCCACTCTATTTCTGGGATCTATTTAGCTATAGGACATATCTCCTGGCTAAAACATATGTTATCGTACTTATCAAAGTTGAGTGTCACGCTAGGGGAAAGGGGAAAACAGCAGGTTCATCTAAGTGAGCTGAAACTTTCTATTTCACATACCAGCTCCATCTCCAACTCTACCTCTCTCTCAGAAAAGTGGGGACTCAAGAGTCACAATCCCAAATTCAGTGTGGACCAAGTCCTGGGTCCCAAAGGGACCATAATTTGCAAGGCATGTGCTGTCAGTGCGGAACTTGTCAACTTACTTTTTCCACGTTTAGATCAGCATCCTGGTTCTTCAAAAAAAACTGTAAAAGAAAAAAAAAATAGACATCAAACGAGACCTGAGCACTCTGCCTGTAAGCCACCCATAGAGTTTCCATTTGCTACAATCAATTTGCCCACAATTTTTTCTCGTTCACACAATTGTTGCTAAGTCACAGTTGCCACAAACACCTGCTTGAAACTGCAAAGCCCTAGCCCTGCACCACCAAAGGAAGTCAGCATGCGACTTTAACTTTCGGGAGTCATGAAGGTAAAAATGGAGGAACTGAATGAGCGCGCACACATGCGCACGCATGTGCACGCACGCACGCACACGCACAGACCTTCTTCAGCATGTCTACAAGTCATCCACAGATGGGACACACTAAAAGTGAGTCTTCCAAGGTCTTGTTCCACTAACCTCTTGGCTTAAATCTCTCCCCAAGCCCTCAGCACTGATCCGCCCCAGTTCCTACAATTTGAAGGTAAAACTAGAGCAGAGGTAAGCAGCAGCCATCTGAGGTTGTCATCTGACTCTGGGTGGGCCTTCCTGTCGGAACAGTCTTCTTGGGATGACCCCTGTTTCTTGGGGTGACCTCCAGCAGCTGGGGGTTCTTCTCCCAGGGAGGCTTGCCAACCCACGAGCCTGCACCGACTTGTCCACAAAACCCTAGCCCCAGGGTTTCCTTAGAACCTTGTGCCAAGGCCCCCTGGCAAAGCTGAGTGCCGATTCTGATGCTACCCATGCCCACTTCACATTAATCTTTAAAGTGCTAGCAGCAGGATGGCAGGTTTCCAATTTGTTACTACACTCAGTCTACAACCTGCCAGTATGATAGTCCACCATTTATTATCTGGAATTTTAGCTGTTTGGACAAAACTTCAGATTATTAAGGTGTCTAAAGAGAACAATAAAAATAGTTGAATGGACTTATATTGACAACAATATGTTTAGGGCAAAAGTGAAAGATTTGAGGAATCTGAAATAAAGAAAGCAGAAGTAAATTTTCCTACCTTAGTAGAGACTTAAACTTTTTCCAACATAATTCTTAGCATCTTTCTCCCTGGTCCATGGTTGAAAAAAACCCGATCATAAATTACTATCCCCATCAAAACCATACTCCCTACAGGGGCCGGCCAGGTGGCTCAGCTGGTTAGAGTGCATACTCTTAACAACAGGTTTCCAGTTCAACTCCCGCATGGGATGGTGGGCGGCACTCCCCCACAACTAGATTGAAAGCAGTGACTGGACCTGGAGCTGAGCTTGCATTTTCCATAACTAAGATTGAAGGACAACAATTTGACTTGGAGCTGATGGGTCCTGGAAAACCACAATGTTCCCCTTCCCCAATTCCCCAATAAAAAAATCTAAAACAAAACAAAACAAAAAACCACCCCCTTTACACACACACACACACACACGAATTTCTTTGCTGGTTAAAAGGATGCAAAATTAACAGTAACATCTTTGTTTTGTTTAGTCAAAGATGACTCAGAATGAAAGAAAGAAAAATGACCATGGGGAAGAGAATTGGAAACCCATATATTGTTTCTCCAGGTGGGCAATCAAATCATGAACTCACTGCAGACATGCAAGAGATCCAGCATCTCCACGGGAGGGGGACAACGTGTGAATCAGCATGCCACGATGGCCTGTACCTTGGCAATCCGTGTCACCCCAACTCTTTCTTGCTTCAGAGACATGCCGTCTGTCCTGTCCTAACCAAGGAGATGCCACTGGGCAATATATGCCTTTTCTTCTGGTTAACCCACTAGGATCTAGACAGTGCCGAGCTGTCCAAAATGGAAATTCCCTCTGTCTAGAAATGGTAAGTGGCCTCCTTATAACCAGAAAAGAGTAATTCAGTACAACGAGAACTTTGAAACAAAGGGGACATGTATACAGTGAAAGTTTGCCTTCCATTCTTGCACACTTCCACAGAGGTGTCGGAGAGTTGTTGTTCTGAGCTATACAATGAAAATTTTCTATTTCCAAGGTGAAAAAGGTTTCTTCATCTGCCACAGAAGGAGGACCCTTTTCCAAAGTAGTGAGGAAACAGAACCTCTCTCATGCACACCACATAGGATGCCCAAGTCAATAGCAGGCTCTGAAAGAGCGAGACTTCACTCCACAGCACTTTAGCAACTAGCACTAAAAGGAAAACGGAAAAACTGTTTGGAGCTGCTGGCTCACCATGACAGTGCAAGGAATCTTATACGTGTATGTATACACAGCATCATTCAATTTCTCTTTCAGACTCACTAACCAGGTGGTTAATGAATAACGACAATACATATCTGTGTCATCCTATAGCCATAAACCAGAAGGACATCACAGCTTTAACCTAAAAGACTCTCAGCAAGTACACGTGATCTGAGGTATTTGTAGGCACCCACTCTGCTGTTTCAAAGAGGATACGGATGGATAAAACAGAATTACCTAAAAGTAAAATTCACATGGCAACCCCATCTGCAATGAAGAGTAGCATTTATTTTTAAAACTATGTATATCTTTCTTAAATTAAGGCTGTGTTTCTGAAAAGTTGGTAATAAATAAATTTTGATGATCAAATGGTTCAAGTGAAATAGAGGTACATTTTATTTAAATGACTCTTATACTTTTTTTTAAAAAAAATCACTTTAAAAAAATTAATCCAATACTCTCCTACTTTTATCTTTATTTGAACTCTAGATTTTGGGAATATTCAAGTTTTAAGTTTCCAAGGCTTAAGGCAAGATAGACCCCCACCCCAGGCTCCACCATATGTGTGTACACATACACAAGTGCAGATGTAGTTACACAGACATTTTAAATAGTTGACTATGTATTAAATTGGGGACTTGTGGGCATCAGGGCATTTTCCATGTTTTGACTTTTCCCACTGAAGTAGTGCTGATGTTTTGTTCGAGAAATATGGCTGAAGTGACCCAGATTCCCCAGTGTCAAAGGCTCAGCTATAAATGTTGCAAATGTGCTATCCACTGCAGGAGTAGAAGCCAAAGGACAAGGCCCTGACCCAAAATGAACTACAGTTATCTACAGTTTCACATTCCACACTTTCTGTTACCTGTGGTCCTAAAATATTAGATGGAAAATTATGGAAAAAAGTAATTCATAAATGGCGTGCCAAATAGTTTTTCAACCAGCTACTTACTTCTGGGGCACACTTCTGAGTAGCGTATGAAATCTTGCTCCGTCTAGCCCTGGAAGTGAATCATCCCTTTGCCCAGCATCTCCATGCCATACACATTTCCTGCCCGTTAGTCACTTAGTAGCTGCCTTGGTGATCAGATTGACACCACTTGTGTTCAAGTCACCAGTATTTTACTTGATAATGGCCCCAAAGTGCATGAGCAGTGGTGCTGGCAATTCTGATACGCCAAAGAAAAGATGTCAAGTGTATGTATGTATACAGGAAAAAACATAGTATATATAGGGTTTCGTATTATCCATGGTTTCAGGCATCCATTGAGGGTCTTACAATGTATCCCTGAAGATAAAGGGAAAATACTGTAATCCCAACTATTTAGAGCAGATCGAATCTGCCATCTTTGCGAGAATACGTATTTTTATTTTTAGAAAACTCTAAAAATAAAACTGAGAAGCCCTCAACTTTGAGCTCGCGTGCTCGCGCTCTCTCTCTCTCTCTCTCTCTCTCTCCTTCGCCCCCTCCCTCCCTTCTTCTCTGATACGGCCACCGCTTCAGTCCCCCCCACCCTTGTATTTCCAATGCCTAGGGGACATCTCCAATAGGCACCTACAAAGGCCCTTACTGGAAGGGCAGGCTGAGGGATAACCAAACACAGTCAAAGGGGCATAGGCCACATGTTCAGGGAATGACAAGAGGCTTGGAAGTGCTACAGGACAGCGGAGGGTAAGAGGATGGCGGTAGGCCGGTGGGAGAAAGGTGGGAAACTAAAGCAGAGGCCAGATCATGAGAGACAGCATGTGCCAGCTAAGAAGTCGCCAGGGAGGGGCACCATCTACACTGACCTGCCTCTATCTCAGGAAGAGGCAGAAACACAGATGCAGCCCCCGGCATATGCCTGGGCTGAGCATCATCACTCCAACCTCACCAACCCCGCCGGATAAGTACAATTTTCTCCTAATTGGCCTTCAAGGCCCAGGACAAAATCACATTTTCACTCATGTTTCCTTTGGTCCCACCTCTACACAGAACTAGATTCTCTCTCTTCTGTGTCTGTCAGCACTTGATGCACTACCTGCTTCCTCTACGTGAATGCCAGCTCGTCTGTGACCAGGGCACACTGAACACGGTGCCTGCAACACAGTGGGGCTGGTGCCATCTCTGCTGGTGGAAGGGTGAAGGGTGAAGAGGGGCAGTGACAGAGTAACTAAGGAAGGAATGACTGACAGGGAGGGAGGGAATGAAACTGGGCAAGATCAAGCCGACCCTGCTGCCTCCTGCATGTATGAGTAGGAGTGTGTGTTGGGGAGAGTGTGTTTTGGGGAGAGTGTATGTTGGGGAGAAAGTGTGCCCACATACTACATACACAGCACAGCCATAACCAGAAGATGAACTTTCCTTTAAATTTGGTCCTGTGTCTTTAGCTGTAAATAAACAACAGTGATCTAGTCCAGAGATTCTGCTGTTGTTTTTAATATTATCCAGTGCTTCCCCTTTTATTTAAAAACTGTGATTGAGAAACTGAGATTCAATACATCAGAGTCATAATCACATCTCATATGTGATGGAGGAGACTTAAGGGCCACGGCAAAGCCAAGATGTAAATCCTAGTTTGGGTTTTGGTTTAATTATTTTAAGAAAAGGGGGGTTGAGAGAGAAATGAAGTATACATTGCTCTTGCCACAGGGTCTTCTCTATTCCCAAGTCAACCCTCTGTACCACTTGTGAAAGATTTCAAATATTCATTGACCTGCCAAAAAGTATCTGCACATTACTAGACGCGTCTTCACATATTCACATCTGAATGGCTTTTTTCTGCTCCAGCGAGCATAGCTCTATTCAATCAAAACTAAAGTGAGAACCTCAGACTGTACATGGTGTGATGTCAGTAGCGAATGAGGATAAAACAGCTATTTGATACCAGCTTCCATATCAGGCATGTCAACAGGGGCAGTGTTCCTTCACTTATTCTTAACTTAGGACCCAAGGCACAAAAAAGGCCAGGCAGGGCCAGACTCGGCCACCATTCCAAAGAAAGCTGAGACACATACAGAGTGGACACAGAAGCTCTTCAATGCTCTCTGGCGAAGGGGTGGCCCCTGGCGCCCTGCCTGAAGCTCACAGTGGGCTCCCAGCGGCCTCCACAGCTGCACAGACACGCAGCGCAGTGTCTGAGAGCATCCACGCTCAGGGTCACCACAGTCTCCTGTGTGCCCGACAGCTGGGGCAGGCCCCAGAGACAAGCCCCAGCTCAGACAAAGCCCTTTGTTAGGGGGCAGTCTTCACTGCCCCGTTTCCCCAGGAAAAATGTATTTTCCTCTAGCTATTCACTCTGGTCCCAGACTAGCTGATTATCCTGTGCCCTCCTGCACACACGAACCCTCTAACAAGGATCACGATGGCGGCGCCTGCAACCTCGTCTCCCATCTCAGCCCACCTTGACTACAGGAGCAGTTACAAGTGTACATTCAAAATGGTGCGGGCACAGGGCAGTGACAAAACTGAAAATAACTCGATGCCACCCAAGAGAATCTGCAGCACACTGACATCGAGGGGAGCCCTGAAGGAATTCAAAGGAAAGGGGCCCGTCTGGTAGAGGACAGCAGAGGCGGCTGGGGAACACCCCGAGTCTCCACATTGCGAAGCCATCACAGGGCTCCAACATTGTCCGATAGGCTCGAGCTCACTCTTACTTCTTTCCCATAAATACCCATTTCCGTCACTGAAAAGGGAATGCATGCTCACCGGAAACCCTGGCCCCATGGCTATGCTGTACCTTCTCCCTCCAGCCAGTTTCCCTGTGCACAGAGAAACGTCCACACTTGTCCGCGGCAGCTCAGCTCACACAGACAACTTACCGACAGAAGCAACCAAGGGGCGGGGGCGCAGGCACCTCACCTACGAACAGTGCACCTCGTCCGATTAACTGCAGGGTCTTTTTCAATTAGTAGAGGACAAAACGTAGGCTACCACCTAAGGAGGCCTCTCGCCACTGACCTATCAATTCTGTCACAGAACACAGAATTCTGGCCCACAGCCAGGGAGGAAGCAGTTGGATTGGAACCCAAGTTTCATCCCCAGCTCTGCTGTTTTAGCTGCTCTGTGAATGGGTGGAGGGAAGGAGGTGCGGTCACAGTCATATATTTAAAAGACGCACAGGGGCTTGGCCAGCAGGTAGAATATGGAGCTGGGGTGAGCTGCCAAGCCCCAAGCCCTGGCCCATCCAAGGACGGCTGCAACATGGCTTGGGCAGGCTGCTGTCAGCAGAGTATGTAGGCTTGGTTTTGCCAGATCTTCCTTTTTTTTTTCCAAGAGAAACTGGAAATCTCAGTTTTCATACAAAACCAAGGAATTTTAAAGTGCCCGTTTAAATTTTTAAAATGCACTCTGTGATCCAACGAAACATAAATGAGGGTATTATAAGTCATAAGATCTCTGCCATGGTTTTCCTGTTAAATAGGAAGTTGACTGCTATCTGGCCTCCACCTGGAGTTTAATGAAGAGCACAGAAGGGGTTTTTATTATCATATAACAAAATAATCCAAGGACATTCAGATGCACAAAGCAGGGTAACACTATTCCTTTTTAAAAAAACGCCAGGGTTTACATATGCTCATACATGGGCTTAGTTAACGTTTGGTAAAATTATTTGAAATATATACTTAGGCATGTTAGCTTCTAAATAAACAAAAGAAGTAAACTGCAATGGCCTTAGAGAGCGAGGGTGTGGCCAACTAGATCAAATGGTGGGGTGCAAGCCTGACTGTAGGGGCTCTGATTCTCCAACGCTGTGTGCAGACAGGGAGTGGAGATAATACTTTGCAAGAAGCACTGCAGGCTTGGGCGGCAGAGAAATGGGGTGCTAGCCAGAAGGGAGCACAATGAGGGTGAAGGTAATGTATTTAAAAATGGATGAAACTAAAAAGGTTTCTATATTCATAGAATGCATCGTGTTAAAGCAAACAAGCAAACAAACCTGAGTACCAACTGAAGGAACTGTGTCAGCAAAATGCTAGGCAGTGTTGTGGGCAGTAAAAAATTTATTAGTAAGAATTAAGAAGCCAAGATCTAGTTCTACGGGTTTTCCTAAACACAAAGTCAGAAAAAAAAAAAGAAAAAAAAATCTTTACTACAACACACATTGCTCCACATTTTATACTGTGCCATTTCTGTATTTGTCCTTTTTAGCCTACTTCTAGCACAGTCTCTCTTTGCTAAAATACATTAGTTGCCATGGAAACGATGTCATAGTGTGTGAAACCATTTACTGTCCTTGGAAAGGCATTCATGATAAAATTGAACAGTAGCATGTTTTAAAAAGAGATCCAACAGAAAACAGTTGTGTAAGAACACAAGGTCTCAAAATTGCGACTTAAAAAAGAAGTATTGCTCTACCGCCATATGGCCCAGTTTCCCCCACATCAACCAGACACGCGTTTTTCCCCCGCGTGCACACCAAGTGTGCCTAACAAAATCTCTGAGCTAATGTTAGTGAAAACAATAGGCTCCCTATCATTCACACTTACTGCCCCTGGTGGGGAGGGGCTAGGAGACTTAGAGAAACAGAATGGTCTGTAGGCATCATACCACCGCTGCTAACGGGGAGGATTTAGTCCTGTGATACCTTCTGCTGTCCAACTTTGTTATTAGATAGAGAAATAATATACAGGACATAGGGATTTGGACTTGAGTTTCCTTATTGTCATGGATTAGCAAGACACTCCCTCTTTTTGTCTATCATCAGCTCAAACTAAACCGTGTCCATTCCTTTGAGAAAATATATCAAGCAGCTCTCATGTGCGATACTGGCAAAGAAAACAGCCAGGCAAGGTTATGTGGCCCCTAGAAGCTTAAAATCTAGTGGAACCAGTTGGAAGAGGGTGGGGGCAGGAAAGGCCTCCAGGGCCAAGGCGAAGCGCTGGACTTCATGCCAACTGCAATAGGAAGACCGAGGGGTTTTACCCAGTAACACGATCTCATATAGACTTTTAAGAGCTCACTCAGCTGTTGTGGGAAGTGGGATTGGGAGTCAACGGTAGTGGGGGGCAGCGTCGAAATGCTATCAGAAGAGCCCAGACAAGAGGACGGTGCAAGCAGATGGAGAAATGTGATCTCTGACGAGGGTCCCCTTACACCTCAGCTTGTTTGTGAAAGTGCTAGGTTACACCTATTGTTCCAGCAGCCCGTGGGTTAAGCATTTGTCCAGATGTTTCATTTTCTTAAAACCCAATATTATCATCAAGAGTTGCATTAAAATGCACCAAGGTTGAGTTTAGGAATCTCTACTTTGCACTTCCTGCTTTGGCCACAATCTCGCCTACCAGGGGGTGAGACGCCTGCATGGTGAAGAGAATTTTTGCCTTAACAAGAATTAAATCTGAAAGGTGACTAAGGACAATCCATCTCTTTCCCTTGCCTTTCCAATCTTGGCGTAAGTAAACACCTCCCTTTCAAGGACAACATGCAGGGTGCTCACCAATAAAACAAAGAGCAGCACCTGGACATGCGCAGCTAAGGAGAGCTTACTCCTCCCAGTCTCGATTCTGTCAGACACTGAATGCACCGAGCAGGGGTGCTGCGACCCACGCTGCAGCCTGAGATATACAAACCACTGGGCAGAAGGGTCACAGGAATCACAGGAAGTTATCGGTTAGGTGTACATGAAATAGCTGTGGGAAGTAGGCCTTCTCAAGCATGGTGTGAATGCTCTCATCATTGTGTTTTGTCATTTATTGGCGGTTATGCTATGTTACTTTGCAATATCCCTTTTAGCAGCAATGAATTAAAAAAGAAAAAAAAATGCAAATTTAATGAAAAATTGAGTACCAAATTTCTATTTTTCAAGAAAGGGTATGTTGAACGTTAACTGGCATAAAATGTTTGCCAATATTTATTACCCACCATGGGAGTCATAGTGATTTTATTAAATAAATCATAAGTCACAAATCTTTGCTAACGCAGCATCAGCAACTACTTCAAATGTCACTAGTTATTATAATAAGACTGTGCCCGGGAATGACAATTTAACACCTGCAGCAATGGCAGGTTCACTAACACAGCTCTCTATGAAGCATGACTTTTCTTTTAGAACAAATGGCTGCTTTTCTAAGTTGACTCTGCTTATTTTTGAGTTCAGGTTTTTTTGTACACATATGAAAAGTGAAGTGATAGCTTTAATGTGTTGGTTTGATTAGCAGAAGAAAAAAAATCACAAAAAAGTTAAATGGTTCCAGCTTTATGTTATATTAACAGGTGTTTTAAACAGAAAAATCAATTAATTTCAATAATCGTTTGATTTTTTTTTTCCCATCTATTTCCTGGAATCAAAATAAGGCTTGTGGAAATTTAAGGCTTGTGAGCCACCTCATGTTTTCGTGAATGCTGCTGTAAACTGTGAAAAGTTTAGCAAAAGAGATGAAATTAATCTGTTTTTACAGTCTAATACAAATACAACTTTTGTGATGCTAAAAACAATTCTCTTTATGAAATCAAGAAACTTACGGAGCAGAAAGACTTGGAACTGGGTATGGCATATGCATAATTCATAACTGCATTCAAACAAGTGGCTATATCCTACCAAATGCAAAAGAAACGATAGATGGTGAAATTGACAAATCATTAGAAAAACTGAACTACAACATTTTTGTGACAAAGTGTTTTGTAAATACAAAAAACACTTCAGCATGGTGGTACATGCCTTCTTTTTTGCCACCTGTCATCATCAGACAGGTTTTAGAAATGTTTGAGAAATAACTCCCTAAATCAAACTAGGTATGCCATAATGGTATGATAGACGAATGCTGTCAAGTTTGGGAAAATTCTCTTCCAAAACAGTTGAAAATCTTTGATCAAAGCAGTAACACTTCAGTTTTTAAAGCCGTTAGCCAAGCGCAGTTATTGGAAACAAGGCTTGCAAATGGGAATAATGTTGAAATTTACCCCCCTCAAAAAAGCAAAGGAGGAACCAAACACATTAAATTATGAGAACTCAAAGACAATAGTTTCCAAAGTTTAATTCTGGAACTATATTATGTTTGGAGTAACTCGACCAGTGGTGATCTTTTGATGATGCTCCTACTTTTAATTGAGTCCATTTTCATTCTGTGCCAGGAGAGTGAAGTTATGAAGGCCTGTGATCTTGTGTCATCTAAATGTGATAAAACATTCAAAAGGACCATAGAGGAATGTATTTTCATGAGTTTTGCCTTATAAAAATACTGAAGATAAGAATCTGGAGGGGGCACGGGGTGGGTAAAAGACCTGTGGTGATATTTGGGCTAAAATATTTACAAATTTCAATATGAAAAAAAAAATCAGTCTGAGAGAAGCCTCCATTTAGCAGAATTTGCTCTCAGCTTATGTGTATCTGTAGAAAAGCTATTTTCTCAGTTAAAAATATTATGATGTATGCATAAATGCCAAAGATAGTAACAATTTCAAATATTAACTGTAAAGCACAACTTTGAAGGAGACTGCAGGCAACGTTCTGAGAAAATCAAAAACAATTCATTCTTCATAAAAAATATCAGTGACATGAGTATTAGAGACATATGGCTAAAAAGCTGAGTGAATATGCACCAAGAATAATTACTATCTTATGCTCTTTATAAAGTTTTAGATAATGTTTATAAAGTTTTTTTGCTCTAATGTATATGTACATGTTTTTAATTTAAAATTTTTTATTTTTGGTAACATTTTGAAGAAAACTATTTCATAGGTCCGAAAGACTATAAAAATAATCTGTCAGTTAATAAATCAACATTTTAAAAAATTCTATAATTTGAATTATTTTAGTGACTCCTTTCAATAAATGTTATGGTCCCCTATCTCTGACTCTCTTGGCTCCCACTGACAGATGAGGAAAATGAGATGTATTTATGTTCTGAGAAGATGTGCTCACAGCATCACAGTAATTTTCTAGGAGGAAAATACATAAACAGTATCCCAACAGGCAACTTCCCACCTCACTCCACCCAACCCAATGCACGCTTTTTTAAAGCAAGACTAAAGATTTCCTTTTCAAAATTACTAGGCATTTCAAGAAACAGCAGGTTTTCAAACATCTTCTTAAATGCAGCATCATTCTTGTATAAATGTCAAAGAGAAATGAAATGTAATTAAAAAGAGCTGTTTTTTTTTCCCCCTCTCTCACTTGAGTGTTCTAGTAACTACTTATGAATTATACTTGGAAATGAATCCCTTCATAAACTCATGCTTTATTTAGTCCATGAGGATGGAATAAAAATGAAGCACTTCTCCCCTTATAGTCAGTCAGAGACTGTAATTTCTCATATTTACTCTGATACCTTTAAAATACGGAGCTGGAGGATCACACCCAGTGAAAAGACTCTTCCTATCTATCCAGGATCACAGTAAGTTCATGAGGGAAAGGCCTGAAGTTCTTTTTTTAAAATAATTTTTCAATGACATGATTATATTAGTTTCATGTAGTTGACGTACATGATTATATTAGTTTCAAGTGTACAACATAGCAATTAGACATTTACATAACTTATGAAGTAATCACCCTGATAAGTCTAGTACCCATCTGACACCATATAGAGTTATTACCATATTATTGACTATATTGACTACACTGTATTTTACATCTTTGTGGTTGTTTTTATAACTGGCCATTTGCATCTTAATCCCTTCCCCTTTTTTACCCAGTTGGGGGGCCAACTCCCCTCACCTGACAACCATCAAAACAGTCTTTGTATCTATGAGTTTGTTCCTCTTTTGTTTGTTCGTTTATGTTGTTCTTTATTTTGTTTCACTTATAAGTGAAATCATATGGCATTTGTCTAAGAAAGGCCTGAAATTCTAATACTTTCCGCTGACCTGAGGTTCCATGGCAACTGAGGTTCATCCTTCCAGGGGACTTGGAAGGACTGCCACTGGCTAAAAACAGGGAGCCCAAACCCCCACTATACTTTGGAATAACTGGTGGGCAACTCGGCTCCTTCAGAGGACAGATCTCCCCAGGTCCTGTCCAAGATGAAGCTAGCACAGGTATGCTAACCCACGATTTACTCAAAGGAAAACGCGTACTATAAAAATGCAAGTAAGTAAATTTGCTGCCCTCAGCAGCAGCAGCATGTTAAAATACAGCTCAAATGCAGTGTGGCATGTCTGAAATGTACACTTAGTGCCCAGCTGTATATGAAAGATGTTGCTTCATTTCTTTGTAGTTGAATTCAACTTGATCACGGCCATTGCATTTCTGTGTATGGTAGAAAAATGAACCTTGCTACTTCCAGATAACTTAGCCTCTTTAATTTTAAAATTTTAGTTGCTTCAGGGCAATTAGTCAAATTAATCTCAAACTGAGATTAACCTCAAACACAGCTGTGCTCCTTCCCCTTTCTCTGCTTGCCCCAGCGGAAGATTACAGACCACCACAGGATGGGGAGAGGACCTGGTCCAGGCATGGCCCTGCACGCCCTCACTGGCCTCCTTGGGAAGTCGCACTCTTGTGTCTTTGGGTGTTGGCCTGGCTCTGCTGATGTGGCTGGTGGACATCTGCAGGCACAATCCCAGCCCGCCTCCAGCAAGTGAGACTGGCACAGTTCATTCGGTGCCTTCTTCATTGTGACCCAGGCCTTTCCCATCCGGCTCCCTCAGCTCCTCCACATCTGCCTGAGGGGTGAACAGGACCCCCAGGATTCCTCCTATGCCACATACAGGCTCTGGGGAACGAGGCGTGGACACCATCTCAGGGCTTGTAAAACACGCCCCATTGTAGGGTGACTACAAGGTGCTTCCTTCCCAAATTCTGGACAGGAGGCAGGGTACAAGTCTGTCTGCTTGCAAATTCTCTTCCACTCCCCTGGGGTGGGGCATCCCAGAAACCCATTCATTGCCTATCTCTAGTCTCTGAATCACTACAGGCTCCATCCTCCAACCCAAGAAGCCATTTCCTCCTTCCTGCAGCCTCCCTCCTGCATGGCTCCCTGTACACTATATGCCAGGCCTTTTGAGATCTGGCTCCTTGGAATCCACGAATCATTTTCTTCTAACAAAGCCTGCCTCTTTTAAATGAAGGCCGGGGCTAATGCTGGTCTCTGAAACATGCTTCCAGGGCCTGTTTTGGAAGTCGAAAGCCGAACAATGTTTTCTTTGTTCTGTCCTCCCCCTGAAGTAATGGAATCCTTAGCCTCAATGGGGGAGACTCCCAGGGCAACAAGAATTAAGAGGAAGGGAAAGTAAATTGAATACCAGTTCAAAATATTACCTCCCCTAAATCAGATGGTCATAATGCAAGGTCTCAGAGGACCCAGAGCGCTCTTCCAGGATTTTAAAAAAGTACAACATACAAACATGTCCTTTTTCTGGAAGACACCGTTTATACATATTTGAACCAAGGGCAGGGGGGCGGATGCCTTTCAGTGTCTTGAATTCTTTATACCTGATGTCCTGAATCTCTGAGCTACTGTGAAGGGGAGATCCCCTGAACAGGAGCCACCTTGTTGCGTGCCACCTTGGGACTCTCCACTTCAGGGGGTCCTCTCCCTAGGGCCTTCTCACCTTTGTCTCTGCCTCTCCCACCTACTGTGTTCACCTATCACGTCCCTAAAATCTCAGATCTTTCCTCACCTTTGCCATCACCCCAGCTCCAGCACACTCCCCTTCCCAGCCTGAACCCTACTTTCAGGTGATTTAACTGATAGTTTCCTTAGTCTCTTAGCACATCCTCCGCACTTGACTACTGAAACTAATTCTCAATTCTAGGTCACTACAAGGTCAGAGTTTCCATTCCAGAGAGGTAAGTCCTCTCCGGTAAACCCCCAAAACTGGAGCCATCAAACATATCTACAGATTCCACTGGGCCTCACAATTTCTCCGTAATACCTACATCATCCTATATTTCTGTGGCTATCTGGATTTTTTCTGCGTTTTCCAAGCCCCACTCCCATCCCCAAATCTTCTGCTCTCAGATGATGACTCAGCCTCCAGTTTTCCTGAAAAGTTTCAGGACACCCCATACCTTCACACTTCTTTCTTTTCACATAAAACTTCCACTGTATCTTCATCTATCTTACAGTGATAGTGAAAACTCACATATGAAAAGTACTATGCCTGCCCTTTGGTAGGCATTTGAACTTGTAAATACCTTTTTCATCTGTTCTTTCTCCCTCTGAATTACTGCTAGTTTTTACCCCTTTGAGGGCTATCATGAGTTGGATGTTGCCTACCCAACCCCCATATGTCCATCTGGAACCTGTGAACGGACTTTCTTTGGCAAAGGGGTCTTTGCAGATGTAGTTAAGAACCTTGAGATGAGATCCTCTTGGATTAAGGTGGGTCCTAACCCAGTGACAAGTATCCTTTAAAAGAGAGGAGAAGGCCATATAAAGGCACCCAGAGGAGAATATCGTGTGAAGATGGAGGCAGAAATTACAGTGATGGTCTATAAGCCAAGGAAAGCCCAGGAATGCTGGCAGCCACCAGAAGCTAGGGAAGAGACATGGGACAGGGTCTCCTTCAGAGCTTCCAGAGGGAACCAACCTTGCTGACACCTTAATTTCAAGGCTTCTGGCCTCCAGAACTGTGATTTTGTTGTTGTTGTTTTAAGCCACCCAATCTGGGGAAATTAGTTATGGCAGCCACAGGAAACAAATACAAGTAAGTGGTCCTTCTATATAATAACTATGATCTTGCCCCTACCAACTCTATGCTGATCCCCTTCTACCCATTATCCCTCTCTCTTCAGCCTCACTAACATCACTCTGTTTAGTGGATCATTTCCATATGTTCTAGCTCATTCAGGAGGCAGTAGGAGTATAGCTGAGCCTCCTGATGGGAAGCACAGTAGCAGTTCTGGGTCTCTAGTGCATGGAAACATTGCTGTGGGGGTGGAGGCCTGGGTGTTTCATCCTGCAGAAACGGAGGCTCTGTCATAGCTGGGGATGTGAAACCAGGGAAGGTGGCGGGGGCTTGCCTCGGGCCCCAGATAGGGGACTCGCAGCACTTCCCCACACTGGACTCTTCCCACATGACCTTGTGGGGCTGAGGTACAAATCAGAGAACGTGTGGGCCTGCAGTTTTCCAAGTGTCAATCCTCCTTGTATCACACTTAGCTATAAACTCACCAGAACTTTCCGGGTGTTACTGGCACCCACAGAGGCATGTGGTTCTGCTCCTTATACCATAGTCCTTAGAGGTTCTTCCCAGTCACACCTCATTGGCCTTCAATGAGCAACTCTCAGCCTCTAAGAGAACTACCTCTAACTTTTGCGGTTTGAAATCAAGAATCTGTTGAACAATGACTATAAGACAGTGAGAATTACATAGTCATCACACTTATATGAAAACAGTGTGGTATGGCCCATTATCTGTGCTTTGGTCTTAACTTGCAGGCGGGACTAGGAGTTGGGATCACTGCATTTTCACCCAATGAGGTGGAACATAAGGTGGAACCCAAAACATTACTGTACAACCAAAATCTGGATTCTAAATCATTATTCTGAGGATCTGTCAATGCAGAGGACCTAATCTTTTATCTACAAGAAGAAAATTTATTCAAGATGCATCTCAATTCTAGAAACACTGAAAACACTTGTAAGACCTCTCAACTTGGAAGCTTAGAACTGTGATCAACCAGCATTTAACAAATGCACAGTTCAGTGCAGTGTTACACACCGAACACAAAGGGAATTAAACAAGGTGTGTTCTTAGTTTTCTAGCAGCTTCCTACTGAAAATGGGCAGTATTCCACTAACATGTGGAAAAGTGAGTGGACATGGACAAACTGGACAAGTCCATGAAGTGGTGACATTATATGCCAGCCAAGGGCAAAGAGCATTTTGTCAGTGGCGTGTGATCTCCCACGTTGAAGGCAAAGGTTGTAGCGGTGGGGAGGAGGGTGGGAAAAGCACTGGAATCATATAGACAGTGCATGGTTAAGGAAGGAAAAACAGTTCACTACCACTTTCCAAAGGCCAACATGGCAGTTCGCACCATGGTGAGGCACGGATACCCCCTTCCCTGTCTTAGCTGCAGTCGCTGGTCTACACCCACGAGCATGTCCCTCTTGGTCTCCATCCCTCAGTTACGTGAAACCTGGCATCCCGGTGAGGCAAGGGGAACCATTAATGAGGCACCACAGGGAGCTATTCCCAGGTAGCTGAGAAGACTCTTAATGACCAGCTGACAAACACTGCCTGTTGGGCTGCTGTATCTTTTGTTACTGATATTACTGGAGTAGTCCAACCCCTCCACCATGGAAAACATTTTATAAGGCTTATTTTTAATGATTCTTTTGAAGGATATACAAACAAAGACTGTGGTTGGGATACAGCGTGAAATCACTACTTTGTAGGACCTTCAGTGTAGGATGGAATCCTCCGCTCCCCTGATAAGGAGATTCTTCAGATGGTGCCACCACCAAGTGAACAAAACACCACGTGAACAAAATTAATGCCTAGTCAGGAAGGCACTCCCCCTGTACATTGCTGAGGGGCACTTTGAGGGGTACAGACGTGGGCAGGTGTATTATAGGGAGCATCTGCTTTCTGCAGTGCCCCCTGCACTCTCCACTGGCTGTCCTCTCTGCTATTCTTCCCTCTTCCATCATTCACGGCTGTATCCTTCCAGTTTCCTCTAGATTGGAAACATACTGCATTTACCTTGGCCTTGGACGTCATTGTGTACTACTGGTGACTTCCTATTGTTTTTAGTGAAAATCTTGTTGATGAAAACCTGATGGCAGAAGGCAAAGAAGTAACAAATATTTCCTTGACCACCCTACGTTTTTAACAAAAAGCCTACATACCAAACATCTTTAAACACATTACCATTCTGAAAATATAACGGTGGGTCCTAAAATAGTCTAGGACAATCACCGCATAGTTGTTAGAGAGTGAATAATCTGGTGCCATCAGAAACAACAGAAGCTCGGGGGTGGCTGCTTAGCTCAGGTGGTTAGAGCGCAGTGCTCATAACACCAAGGTTGCCGGTTCTATCCTCACATGGGCCACTGAGTTGCGCCCTCCACAACTAGATTGAAGACAATTACTCAACTTGGAGCTGATGGTCCTGGAAAAACATACTGTTTCCCAATAAAAATATTTTTAAAAAATATTTAAAACCCCCCCAAAAAACTACAGAAGCTTGGTGAACAAGGAGATGGCAGCCTAGCCCCACAGATGGCCAGGAAACCAACTGTACATTTCAGTGCCCTGCCCAGGGCCTAGCTGAATAAAGATCTGCTGAGTATCTACATTATGAATGACATTGCGCTACATGCTATAGGGGAGCAGCCAACAATATTTTTGCACACATGGGGCCAACAGACTCTTGCGAAAACAGATCCCATAAATATAGATTTCTAGGAGATGTGGATTCTAGTCTAACCTAAATTGGTAACTCGATACACGACCTTGGCAAGTCACAAAAATTCTCTATACCTTGGATTCCTTACATCAGGATTTAACTAACAACATAAGGCATCATTTAGGAGGAGGCAATTGAGAGACATAAGTATTCCATGCAAGACAACAAGGAGGCTAGGGAAAGCTTCCCAGAGCTGGGATTCCAACTGGGCCTTGACAAAATGATAGAATTCTGAGGGAAGGCAGTGTTAGGGGATTCCACGAAAGGAAAACAAAGGCAGAATACATATTCCATATTAATAATATAGTATAGATTATAGATTAACAATACAGATTGATATCTGGCTACTTAAGTGTTAATATAGTGGTGAATGAGGTGAGCCGAACATGACTGAGAATGTGGAGAAATGGGCCGGCCGAGTGGCAAGGTGGTTAAGCGCTGGCTTGGGAAGCCAGAGGCCCTGGTTTGGGTCCCACATGTGAGGGCCAGTGACACTGCCCTAAAAAAAAACACAAAAAAAAAACACATACACACACACACACACACACACACACACACACACAAACAAACAAGAATGTGGAGACAGTGGACAGCGTTGAATTCCAGGTTAAGGAATTTGGCCTTTCCTCTCTTCATTGGGTGGTTAATAAATGGACAAGGCAAAAGGAGCAGTATCTACATCAGCAGACACATTCATTTTGATGTGGATTAACACCTCACCAATCTAGGACGTATAGGAGTGAAGGGACTGGACTTTGCAAACCACAAGAGAGCCTGAAGAACATAACATATCAAGAGAATACAAATAGGGTAAAAGGACAGCCACAGAATTGACATTTTCAAGTAGGAAACGATGATAAAAGATACAGAATAACAGAATGTTGGAGTTTATTGATAACTAAGCTCCTATATCTGAAAACAATGAGCTGCTGTTTGTATTTCTAAGAGAGTAGCCAATAAACTAGATAATAAAAAGGTGAAACCCTCCCAACTCTGAGAGCAAAATAGAGAAATTATTAACAGAAATCAGCACTTTTCAAATATCCATGTGGCTAGTAACAAATCGCACAATGTCTGGAATACAACTAAAATTGAAATAAAAATCAAATTTTACAAGTGACAATATTTGAAATCGTTATTGCTTCTGAATAGATGCTACAATGTGTGGAAATGAAGGAACTAGTTGGTTTTTATTTACCTTTTCAGTAGAATTTAAATTGGGCAGGATTTCACAGAAACACAGATTCGGTAACTTTTTCTGGGGATTAGAGAAGAAAGGATTGGGAAAAGTGCCCTGGGCTTTGTTGTGGGAAAGGCGATCTGGCTCATTTTTAATTTTCCTTTAAAGCCCTACTTTTCAGTATAAAGCAGATGGAATCCTTATACAACTCCATGAAAAGCCTACTATTTTTGGGTACCTCAAAGATGGAAGCTCAGAAGAAAATGAAAGTGCTTAAATTCATCAGATAAAATCCCACCAGCACATTCAAAAGGAGCAGGTACTTAGAAATCTTAAAAATACAAGGTAAGAGGTCTTTCCGTGATGGATTTCTGATCCCCAGCCGCCTCTGGGCTGCTGTTCTCTCTGGCTCAGGCTGATTGATGATTTTCTAATGCTTCATGGCCTCCTCCCACCACTGTGGCTGAGATGCCCTATGTTTGCTTCATTCCTCAGCTCTCAGAAGCTGACTCTCTGATGGTTCGTTCCAAGCTCACTGCCATTCTCACATACAGAAAAGACTTCAGCTTTCAACCCTGCCTGCCCCAGACCTATTGAATGAGAACACGGCCTGGGGATATGCATTCTCTAAGATCCTCAGAGGATATTCTTGCGGCCATGGCCCTAACGCTCTTTCCTTATCATAAGCTAAGACCTGGTTCAATATATCCTGTTAGTGGCTCTGCCAGGGTGGCTGGAAGAACAAGGGCTGTTTACTGAGTGTGGACGGTGAGGTACTGGGCTAGGAGGTAGTAGGCACTGTCTCCAACTTCATAGTTTATAACCTTATTTAAGAGATGGAACAAATTTACGGTTAAGAGTATAGACTGGAGGCAGACTGACTGCCTGGGTTCAGATCCCAGCTCTGCTGCTTACTAGCTCCGTGACCCTGACTAATTGACTTAACCTCTATGCCTCAGTTTCCTCACCTGTTAAATGGGAATAATAATGGGAATACCTCTTGGGATAAGTGCTGGGTTTTGTGTTGGGACATCAACCACAAAAAGATACAGTCCCTGACTTGTAAAGAGCTCACGAGTGAGTAGAGAAGATCAGTATCTGTCCGCTCTCCCACCCAGCTGACTTCACTTAGCTTTGACAAGGCTGATGATGAGGTAGTAACCAAGTGCCATGAGAGCCCACAGATAGGACCAAAGCAGGATGCTTCCCAGAAAGTAAGTCTTGAGTGGAGCCATCAGGAGTAGAGGTGGCTTTGTACTGTCAACACTTAACCCAGAAGTAACTGCAAAGCAAAGATAAGCAGGCTAGAAAACAGGCAGGGAGTGAGGAACCCCAGCTCTGAAGCAAAAGTAGGCATGAGCTGAGGAGCCAGAGAAACCTGGCTTCTCTAGTGATTAGCCGTGTGACAATGGGCAAGTTACTTTACCTTTTGGGGCCTCAGTTTTCCCATCTGACCAATGGGGATAATAATTCCTTCCTCATAGAGTTGCTAAGTTTAGGTAAATTACTGTGTGCCAAGCACTTAACAAAGCCTCTGGGGTTCAGTAAAAATGGTAGGCATCATTATTTTTATGATGTATTTAGTGAGAAGCTGTGGTATGCTATGCAGTTTTTATACTATCGCACAGGGGGGAAATACAAGATCAGCAATAAGAAGCCCTCACAAAAAGCCTTCTGAATTGAAATAACCAATGGGCTAAGGCTTTCCCATACTATTTTTCTTCCTCCCCCCAAACTTACAATTCATGGGTACTCTGTATCTATTTGCCCAAACTAACCAGGCGCTGCCTGACGTTGCGGGTCTACAAGGGCAGCGTACCTGATGATCTCTGCACCCCGAGAATACCCAGGAAGAGGACCCCAGTCTGCATCACGCCCAGAGTGAGGCGCAATGCGGGTCCCTCTGGAAGCAGGGTGAGATGAATGGGAAAAGGCGTTCATCCAATTATTGTAACAACTCAGAGCCGTATAAACATTGTTCAAGTCTCATGAGTCAGTAAGCATTCTCTTTTCTTCCCACGTTTTTATTAGACCATAAATCCAGGTCAATTTATATCCTTCTAGGATTACTGTGTTCTAATCAAGTCCAGAGTGCCACTTATCCCTAAGTTGTGTGTGCTGTATGTCACCCAAGTCCATTTGGATAATACTGTTCAGGCTACTTATGTGTTTTAGTAGCTCAAAATTAGATTTGTTCAACTAGAAACACTAAAAAATAAATAAATAAATAAAGATTGCATTTCTCTAAATAACTCAAATCACACCCTTTTCATAGGAACCAAGTCATAACTTAGGGGTTTTTTTCCTACCCCACAGTTTATTCCACTTTCGGAAAGTCATGACGACATTCTCAAGTCCAACCCAAGGGATTTACATCGTAAATAGGTTAAAATTCTGGTTATCTCACTAAAACAAAGAAACCATTTTATAGGGCTAACTTCAGAGTGCTTTTTTTTTCTATTCTCAAGAATAAAAAAAGGCTCTGCGTTTCTTAAGACAAGCTAAAACCACTGTTTTCAATCATACCATACAAACGAATTTCGCACCTTTTCCAATAACTCTTGATTCAGAACTGGCAATCACCCAAATCTCTTTCTAAAATATTCAAAATTTCCTTTTATGCACATAATACATTTTCATCTTTCCTTCCCTAAGGGACATATACTTTATATAAATATGTGTATGTGTATATGTACATGTGTGTTGTGTATATATTTTGTATACACACACGCACACCTACACGACAGCAGCAAACACACAGCTTTCCTATGTGTGGGGTACTACTGTGAGTGCTTTACATTGATTAACACATTGACTCCTCACAGCATAATCCTCCTGAGGCAGGAATGATTAACCCCATTTCAAAGGTGAAGAAAAGGAGGCACAGAGATATTAGGTAACTTGGCTCAGCTCACACAGCTGGGAGGGGGGAAGCCAGGACCATAACCTATGTATGGTCCTGGGTTGAAAGGCTTGCATTCTGGCTCTAAGTGGTAACATTGCCACCTTGGTCAAATCACTTAGCTCTCTGACCCCATTTTTCCTCATGAGTAAAGCAGAATGCTGGACTCCATGATGTCTAAGTCCCTTAGGGTGTCCCTTAGGGTTGTATGTTTTGCAGGTTTTGATACACATTTCCACCGTGGTCTGCGCAGCAGCAGAATTTTAGCCTTCCATCCCCTATTTCCCTGAGGCTGCTCTGCCTGGGTTCAGAGATCTCTGGTGCCAAAGCCAACTGCACTTGTCATTATTTTATTTTATTTTTCTTTGAGGGCAGTCTCACTGGCCCTCATATGTGGGACCGAACTGGGGCTGCTGGCTTCCAAGGCCAGTTCTTAACCACTGCGCCACTCGGCCGGCCCTGTACTTGTCATTCTTAATCTCGCTTAACCTCTGGGGCATAACCCTCTCCCCCTGGGGACCAGGGGCACCTCTCTCCCCAGGGCCTGCCCAATACTCTAGCTGCCCCTCTCCCATTCAGGGCCTGCCTCCTCCTCCTCCTCCTCCCCTTCTGTTCCCAGGTTCTCTCTCAGCCCTGTCTGCTCTATCTACTCTCCACTCTCCCCCTAAGTGATACAGCCTACATCCTGGCTTCAAGTATTCTGTAATCGGCTGCTAACAGATTTATATTTGAGTCTTACTCTTCATTCCAGACCCATCTATCCCACTGCCTATGAGATTCCTTGACCTGAAAGTCCAAAGTGTCCATGATAAAGTCATCACTTCACACATCCTGCTTTTCTTATTCCTGGTTTGCATGTCTCTCTCCACCTAATTTCCCATGAACCCCTCTCCTGCACATGCACCCCACATGCTACCCGCTCTCCTTTACTGTCTCTTTTGCACCATTCAGACCCTCACTTCTTGCTCATCTGAGTTACCATAGTTACCTTCCTTGCATTTTGACCACCTCTGCTCAATGGCCCACTGTGGCCAGATGATCTTTATAAATTAAAATAAGATCAAAGCAGCTTACAACTCTTAAATGGCATTCCTGACCCAATAGTTACAGGAATATTCTCGGTTTTTCCTCCAGCCCCGTCTTCTACCTCTGTCCAGCTCTCTACCATCGCCATCCACTATGAACTACATGCAGTTTCCCAAAATGCCTATGCATTGGCCTCCTGGGCTGTTCCTTCTGGGGCAATAGCCATCCCACAACACTCAACAGGCAACTCAGCTCCTACTATTTGACTCCTACTTTTCATCTTGAAGACATCTCCTCCCCCAGCCTTCTCTGCCTGGCCAGCCCACTTTCCCACCCCATTGTGGAGGCCATGGTCCCTCCAATATGCTCCTTGCTCCTGTGAGAATCACTAGAATCACTGCATTTATCACAGTGGTCAGACACTGCCTCCTACAGGTAGGTTCCTTAGGGCTGGATCATACCTCTTTGCCCCTGAAGCATCTAGTTCAATGTCTGGCACATGGTTGATGCAATGAATGAATACTGCTGAATGAGTAAATATGTAGGACAATTCACAATCTCATACAGACCTATCTGTGGATCACTAGAAAAATCCAACTTCAAGTAACAGTATTTCCAGTATCAACATGCTTTGCTTTCTCATTTTTAAATTGAATTTTAGTTTTTATTTTCTAGGTAATAGATGAGGGTCAAATGGAAGGAATGAAGGCAGAAATGAACATTTTTAAAATTTAAATGTAAAGTTTTATTTCCCAACAACCATAAGTATCAATTTCCAAAGCATTTATGCAACCCCCCCCATATTGCATGTAACACATTTTAATTATCATCATTATAATCGTATGTAGTATTTTGCGTATTTCCTACTGACTAAGAGCAAGGGCTTTGAAACTAAACTGATTGGGCGAATCCACTTACTAGTTACATGATCTTGAGTTAGTTATTTAACCTCCTTTGCTTCAATTTCCCATCTGTAAAAGGGAGGTTACAAGTGAAATCATTCATATCATTATTGTTAAGATTCTAGTTTAAATAGTGCTTGGCAAATAGTAAATGCTCAATAAAAGTTAGCTATTATTTATCATTGTTATCTCCTCCAGTAGACTGTGAGCTCCTGAAGAGCAAAGACAACGGATGCATTCATTTTCACAACTTATCTCCCAGTGCCCTGCACACAATAACATACTGGGCTAATGTTTGCAGAACAGATGAATATAATGAACTGTTTATAGCAAAAATATGTGCATTATTAAGTATGATGACTAGTACAGACAGAGTTGTTCCAACAATTTGGAGGCCAGTGGAGAACAGAGACTATTCAGAACATTAGCAGTTCACCCTACTCCTGGAGGTCTGGAAGCTCATTACTCTCCTTGGAATATGCAAGGCTCACAGTCATCAAGTCAGGGCAGCTGTGTGATGTTGGGGGCTAAGGTGGGACTGCAGGGCTGGCCTTGCTGAGGTGCCCTTCCCATGAGCAAGACGTAGGGCAAGAAGTTTCTCTTTTGGAGTATGTGTAATTCCCTCTTCCAATTAAGAGACGGGAGGACTATGATTTCTAAGGACCCCACTAGGCACTTTGGGAGTCTCTAAAATCAGCAAAAAAAACAAACAAAAAAAAACCCAGGCTAACAAAGGGCTCGTGGAGTAAACAAACAAAAAAAGTATATCAAAAGCAACACCGGAAGATCAGATCACTGTGTTACATGGGATTGCTAAGTGGGAACTGGACAAAAAAGCAAGGTGTTTTCAAACATGTTTAAAAATGAAAAGCTCTAAACTTATAAAATCAAAAGAACAAATGCAGTGATGGGTATAGACACTAGGTTTACATTTGATTCTCATCAGCCTACAAACTCCTTGAGGGCAATGACTGTGCCTTATTGAGTGGCAGTGTATGGCAAAGCTGCTGGCCAAAAATACATTTCTTCTTGATCTTTTATCGGGTCATATGGTCAACCTATATTTCCCAGGCTCCCTTGCAGTTAAAAGTGGCCATATAACTAGCTCTCCTGTAAAGGATGTAAGTGGAAGTGATGGGTGTCATTTCCAGGCCAAAGCATTTAAAAAGTAGATGCATCTCCTCCATTCACTCTTTCGTCCTTCTGCCAGCTAAAGCAGGTTACAATGGACCACTGTGGGATGGTGGAGCATGGTGTCTAGAATTACTGCATGTTGCACAACCACCCAGTGACCATAAGTACCCATTTTAAACTATGACATGAGGAATAATAAATGTCTATTGATTTTGAGCCATTATACTTTGCAGGCCTACTTGTTATAGCTGCTAACATTAGCCTAACCAATCCAGGTGCCAAGCATATACCAAAGACTTAACTCACATTTGTTGAAACAAGACAAATAAGACCAAGTTCCTTTTCTCAATGTGCTGATCAACTAATGACAGACATAGGCCAAACATAATGACTGCTGCTGAAGTTTGAAAACAAAATTGGAGGGGAAAGAATGGCGATAGCTTCACAGAGGAGATGACTTTTGAGCTGGGCCCCAAAGGTTAGACAGAACCCTAGCCAATCAGATGGGGTTAAAGATTCCACAACCAGAAAAAAGCACAGAGTAAAGGCACAGAAAGCCAAGTGTGCATTTGTCCACTTTCAAACTTATCATTAAGTCCCTAACTTGGTCAACAGAGTACGAATTTACTGTGCACTGACTTTCATTTCTGAGTCTGACATCAAACAAACAACCCTTTGTTTTTACAGTGAACTCATTAACCCTGTTGCTTTTTTTAATATAAAAAGTTCCATGATGAATGTCTTTAGAAAGTATAGAAGTAAATGTTTAATGAATTATAACAATTCTTTTCTAATAAAACTCTTGATGGACAAACTTGAGATAGTTTATTATATTACTTATAACAAAGAGTCATGTTCTTAGGAATCAGTGGTTTCAATCTACATTATAACATTATCGATTAATTACATAATAGTCTTTGGCTTTCAAAACGGAACATTAAGGCCCCAGATTTACATTAACATTTCCTCTTTAAGAGGAACATCAAGCAGATGGTTTAGAGTTCAGTCAAAAGAGTCTATACATCCTTTGCTCCTAACTAAGTACATCCAAAACCTGAGATAGTTAACAAACCATTTCCTCCCCAAATCTGTGAGTCTCTTCATCACAGTACACATGGGGCAAGGACTCAGGAGAACAGGGGCACAAAGGATGGAAGGTATTTCAGTCACTTGGGTGGTGAAAGGAAGGATGTAGACATCTGAAGGCTACCCTGAAGTAGGGAGGAGACAGGTTCCAGTGGTCTTCCAAATATCAATTTAATGCTGTGTTATTAATGCCCCCAGAACTTGTTTAAATATAAGGGCAAAGCAAAATCTCTGGGCAGACAAGATTTCACTTCAAAAGACTTCAGCACTCCCTAGACTTGAGAGAAGCAGCAAGTCAGGCTGCTCCACTCACATCAAACACCAATTGAATTCTCTGGTTCAGAAACAAAATCTTCTGCCCTACACCAATTTGTCCTACCCCAGCTCTTAGTACCTATACCCCCCAAAAGAGGTGTTTAAAACAAGGTGGGGGCACGGACTACCTTGAAAGTAAAGCAACTCTTAAGATGGCTGGAATCATTTCCCCCTAAAATCTAAGAAATACTGCAGCTGCCAGTCAACACTACCGGTCCATGAATACAGCAAGATGCTAGCACCTGCCACCCTGCACCTGGGGCCATTTATTTTTTTGGTAAATGTGGCAGGAAAGACTCTCAGAAAGAAGATCAACTGCTTTATCTGAGAGAAAGGGAGCCCCAGGAAAGAGAAACAAGAAGCATTGCGCCCATCCTTGGGTACTTTGTGTGTCTCCTCTCTAGGCACTGAAAGAGCTCTTTGTGTCACACACACACACACACACACACACACACACACGGCGAGTCTGTGTGATTTATTTGGGGAGGAGCGGCAAGAAGGGTGATTTTATTATCCCTCTTCTCACTGAGTCCCAGCAAATCTCCTCCTGGGCCCCAGCTCGGTGGCCTCTTTCTGGCCCAGTCCCCTTCGCCTGTGGCCGCAGAGATAAGAGAGGGGAGGCGACCAAACAAAAATAGTCATCGATCTAGGGAAGCAGAGAGGAAATCCAGCGAGCAGGGAAGGGAGGAGAAAGGAGGTTGAGGGAGAGAGGGTGGGGAGCAGAGGAAGAGGAGCGAAGGCTCCGGCACTGGGGACAGGGAAAGGGTGGGTGGGTGGTGGCACAGGGAGAGTGCAGGGGAGGATGGGGGAAGTGCAAGGGAGGTGCCAGGAACAGGCAGGAGGATGCGCTGGGGAAGGAGACGGCCGCAGGAGGAGGAGGCCGAGAGGTGGAGGAGTGGGGCAGGGGTGGGGTGGGGAGCGGAGCAGCACGGGGCATCAATTATTAAGTGATGACATCATCCCTGACATTCACACAACACACACACACACACACACACACACACACAGCCCGGGTCCCCGCGGGGGGCCCCGAAAGGAGGGCGGGGGCGGAGTCGGGGCCAGCCTCGTCTCCCAGCCTATTCCTCTGCTCACCCCGCGCCCGCTCGCCGGCGACAAAATGGGCCCCCCATTCCTGCGCTCCGTCGGGGCCGCAGCCCGCAGAGCTGCCTCCGGCTCGGCCTCAGGAAGACTCCGAACGAGGCCCGTTCCTCGGCAGCCCCGCGGGGCGCCCCAGAGACTGCAGCGCGGGGCCCCTCGGCGGGGGCAGCGGAGCGCGGGGCTGCCCGCAGCATCCCCGAGGCCTCGCTCAGCGCATCCCAGGCCAATTACCTGCTCGGCACTCAGGCTCCGGAGCGTATTCACATGGTCCTCTCCCCGCCCTCCTCCAGCGCGGCTGAGGCAGCTCCGGTGGCTCCGGGGGCCCGGGGCCGGGGGGCCTGCGGAGAGCGCCGAGGGGGCGGCGCCGGGTGTTGCCGGCCCGGCGGCCGGATCCCTTCCCGGCGCGGGCGGCGGCCGCCGGGCGGTGCGGCTCAGGCGGCGGCTTTGTGTGCGCCCCGGGAGCCCGCGGTGCGCGCCCGGACCGCCGAGGGCAGCCTCGCCTCGGTTCCGGCAGGCCAGCGGGCGGGCGGGTCTCCGCGGCCTTCGGCTCGCAACGACCCCTCCTCCTCTCCCGCGGCAGCCCCCTCCCCACCGGCTGCGCTCTTGACAGATGGCGCAACTGCAACCACACGCCGCCGCTGCCGCGGCTGCTCGCAGCTACCAGCGCGGATGCTCCCCAGCCCTTCCAGCCCCAGCCCAGAAGGAGGAGGGGGCGGGGCGCACCCTGAGAGTGGCAGGCCTCGCTAACCTATCAACGAGCCCCTCGGGAGCTACACGCGGCGACCATTGGTGTCGGGGCGGGGGCGGGACTGAAGTGGGTGGAGCCACCGAGTGGGTTGAGCGTAACTGTGGCAGCGGGCATCCTGGTGTGTTGAGTGTGTTGAGATGTGGGATGCGAGGTTGGAGGACTTGTGTGTGTGTGTGTGTGTGTGTGTGTGTGTGTGTGTGTGTGTGTGTGTGTGTGCGCGCGCGCGCGCGCGCTTAAGTATTGTGTGGACCTGTGTGTGTGTAAGTATTGTGTGCATCCTGGCATGTTGAGTGTGTTGAGATTGGATGCGAGGTTGGAGGACTTGTGTGTGTGTGTGTGTGTGTGTGTGTGTGTGTGTGTGTGTGTGTGTGTGTGTGTTTAAGTATTGTGTGGACCTGTGAGGTAGTGGGTTAGGGTGGGGAAAGGAGAGGAGAGAGGGAGCTGCAGTTTCTGCTTTGCGGAAGATTGCAGCTGCCACTGCAGAAAGACATCTGCCATTGCCCCCAAACCATGGGAACCTGTTTCAAGAAAGCGCTGTCTTGCCTTTCTGGTGTTTTTTCGTTTGAAGGTGGAAAGATAAATTGGGAAAGTGTTAGGGTGGTGAAAGCGTTTTCTGTGAGCAAACTGAAGAGTGAGAAGCAAGGTAGAATCTCATTACAGAACCCTGGAAAAGCGAAGAGGATCCTGGAAACGCACAATTAATACTAATAATAAGGAGGAGGAGGAAATTAGGATTAATTTATTAGTCTTCTGTTTTCGTGGACACGCACACGCACATCTATGTTTATGTTCAAGTCGAAGGCTGAAAGAAGCATAACTGAAATGGGGCCAGGGGACAGAGAGGGCAGGCAGTGATTAAGGAATCTGCAATCACAGAGTAGAGATTTGTTTGTGTAGCTTTTTCTAAAGTCATGTTTAATTGTAGCCATTGGTTGTCTTTGGTTTCTCATGACATTCAGCCTTCTTATGTTTTTTTTTTTCCCCTTAAATAATAGTGGGGTTATATACATTTGGGAGAGCATCAGTTCTTATTTCCTATCCAGCTTTTCTATGGCAGGATGTAACTTCATAAAAAGAAACACATTGGCTTCCTGATTTTCTTCATAGGTAATTCCTGTTTACTGAAAGTTCTACTTTAAGGCATGCCCAGATTGATTCTCCTTAGTGATTTTGGCAAGAACCCTACCGTCCCCCTTCAGCAAATCTAATGTTCTGAGAAATGTAAGTGAATTGCCTCCTGTTTCTGTGCTCAAAATCTTTAATATTATCTTTCCTGCCCACTAATTTTTTAACTGTAATTTTAAAATATCTGTCACTTTTGCTGAGTTATTTTTCCATTTGTTCAAAGTACTTTAAAAAAAAGTTGCTAACATTTGTTAAATGATCCCTATGTTATGGATGAGGAAACTGAGGACAAGAGAAGTTAATATCTAAACTCAAGCTGATAGTATAGGATAGTTACTGTGGTTTCTTTTTTTTTTTTCCTCTCCTTAAACAGAATGATAAGTGAAACCATGTTTAAATTTTGTGTCTGGTAATTCATTCTGTAGTCCCAAGAAATGGAACCAAAACTAGGACTACAAGATTTCCATAGAAGAGTTATCTCAAGAGAAGGGACTCCTCTTCTTTGATACTAGCCTGCCGTGACTGTCTTAGGTTTATTTGAGTGTAATTGTCTAGAACAATGGTTCTCAAACCTTCGTGTATGTCAGAATTATCAGAAAAGACTTGTTAAAACACAGATTGGTGGTCCCCACACCCAGAGGGTCTGATTCATTAGGTTTGGAATGGGGCCCAAGAATTTGCACTTCTTGGGCAGGCCAAGTGGCGCGGTGGTTAAGCGCTGGCTTGGGGAGCCAGCGGTCCCGGTTCGGTCTCACATGTGAGGGCCAGTGTGACACTGCCCTCAAAAAAAACAAACAAAAAAACAAAACAAAAACAAAACAAAGAATTTGCACTTCTAAGAGTTCCCAGGTGATGCTGCTGCTGCTGGTCTGTGTACCACACCTTGAGAACCACTGGTCTAAAACAGAGGTCGGGAAACTTTTGAGATGGAAGAGCCAATCCTGCCCCTCACAACAATTTAAAAATTATTTGAGAGTCATAAAGCAAATGAAATCACCATTATGTGAATAATATCCTTTAAAAATTGTATTAATGGAACTATGATAGTTTTATTTTCATTTTCAATTTTACTGCAGAGCCCCTTGTACGTACCCCAAGAGCCGAACGTGGCTTGCGAACTGCAGTTTGCCAACCCCTGCTCTAGAATCAGGTTATCCAGTGTGGCAGCCATTAGGCACATGTAGCTATTAAGTACTTGAAATATACTTGAGTATTTGAAATGTGGCCAGGGCAAATTGAGATGTGCTGTAAATGTAGCAGACATATTGTGTTTCAGAGATTTAGCATGAGAAAAAGAAATGTAAACCATCTAATTAATTTTTATGTTGATTACATGTTAAGAAGATAATAGCCTGAATATATTGTGCTAAATAAAATATATTATTTTTTTGTATTTTTATTTTTTAAAGATTTTATTGGGGAATTGGGGGAGGGGAACAGCGTTGGGGAATCAGGGAAGGGGAACAGAGAAGTTGCTGTCCTTTTGTTCTTCAGTCTAGTTGCGGAGGACGTTGCTTCACTGGCCCATGTTGGTATCGTCATTGTGCAATTCCCGGATGAGGCAGATTGGTTGCCAGCCTCTGGATGGTGGCTCACCACGACTATTGACAGTTCACGCTGGCTGCCAGCCACTCACTGTCGCCTATGGCACCCCACTGCAGGGGCTGCAGCCTACACTGTTGCCAGGGCTCGCACAGCCCAGCTCCAGGTGGAGCTGTTGTTAGCTGTAGAGGGCAGTGTTACTGGCCCTCATATGTGGGATCCGAACCGGGGCCGCTGTCATCCCAAAACCAGCTCTTAATCAATGCACCACTCGGCCGGCCCATAAAATATATTATTAAAGTTAATTCACCTGTTTCTTTAAAAAAAAATTTTTTTTAATGTAGCTACTAGAGAGTTTAAACTAGCACATGTTGCTCACATGATGTTTCTTTTGGACAGCACTGGTCTAGAGTTGCTTTTGATTTCAGCGCCACAGTGCACACCGTTGAGAACATCGTGATGAGGCAAATCACTTACCCTTTCTGGACCTGAGTATTCTGATACCTAAAGTGGGGAAATAGTAAAACAGATCTTACATTGCTTTTGTAAAGACTAAATGGACATGGAAGCAGTTTGTGCATACCGTCCTCCTTTTCAAGGATAAACTGTCACGTACTGATAAACTGTCACGTACTCTCAGAAAAACCACTCCGAAGATATAGAACCCTTTGGAATTCCGTGTGAGAATCACTTTTTCTTACATGAAATCTGAAGTAGGTAGGGTGAGGCATCTCATTGGTTACAGTTTCTTCAAGAGGAGTCACTTTTTAGCGTCTGTAACTCTAATAGTTTCTTAATCTAATTAGTGCACAAAAAGAAGAGACAGTGTAATTAAAATGACAGATTAACACCTCCCCTCAGGACTTCATCCTGTTTTTGTAATTCTTTCTTTGCCTACCTGTTTATCTGTTGCCCTTTTTAAATGTAGCTGTAAATAGATTTTGCCTCCTCTGGAGGTTTTGGGAATATATCTGAACAAGTATTTAGAGTGCTGTGAAAGATTCCGATATCCTTCCCCATTTTGATCTGTGCGTGTTGCTACAGAGATGTTGACTAAAGATCCATGACACTGTCCCTGGCCTGCCTAAGTCATATTGTCATCTACCCCCCAGTTTTGTTTTGTTTTCTTATGGACAGCTTATATTATACAAGTTAGAATGTAGGCATTGTTCTAGAATTTCTCTTTGATTTGATTTGTACTGCTTATTTTTATTTTTCCATTTCTTTCATCTTAAAGTTTCCTATTTCTGTCTGGTTTTCTTTATCTCAACTAATTTTTTTATTCTCTTGCCTTTAAAGTAGCATTTTCCTTATTTTTAATTTAACTAGTTAAAATATTTTCTTGACTTATCATTCCATTTGAGTTTTAATTTTCTGTTAAGTGTTAACTCAATAGCAATACATACAGTAAGGGTAAGAATTTTTAATGTAGACTTACTACAAATCAACAAGAAAATAAAGCTGAATACTCCAGTTGAAAAACATATGAAAGCAATTGCATCCCAAAATGCCCAGTAAACATGTGAAGAGATTCAGCTTCCCTTGTAACCAAAGCAATGCAAACATATAGTTTTTCAACTACCTAGTTGGCCAGAGACTAAAAGGATGAAGGGAAATTGATACCCACACCAGACTAGTGGGAGTGTTCATTGGCATAATATTTCTGGAAGACAATTTAATAACATTTATGAAATATCTTTTAAAAACTGTATGCCCTTGATCCAGCAATTCTACTTGTGGGGAAGAATGGAACAACTGCAAAGATATACCTATAATGTGAGTAATTAGAACATTGCTTATAATAGTGCAAAATTGGAAAAATTCATTGATAAGGGATTTGGTGTGTAAATAATGTTATACCTATAATAGAACACTATATAGCCATTAAAATGATGATGTCTGTTTATTTATTGGAAGAGTGTCACAATAAATTGAGAAGAGAAAAAAGTGAATGACAAATTAGTATGTGTAGATATATGTATGTATGTTTATACATTATATATTCCATTGTTTTTAAATATATCTATATATAAATTTTCATAGAAAAGTATGCAAGTATACACACCAAAATTTTTAAAGTGACTTTCTCCAAGTTGTCAGATTATAGGTCATCTTTATTTTTCATCTTTTTCCGAATTTTCTGAACTTTCTACATTGGGCGCTTCTTAGTTAACAGAAGAAACAGTAAAATGGTTTTTAAACTTTTTGCTTTCTTTGCTACTTCAGTTTTTTTTCTTTTGTCTTCCTCCTCCAGCTCTCTGCTGAGTCCCACCCCCCCCTTTGGAACAAGACTTGCCCCACGGGTGGCATCCCGCAGAGGCTCCCTGCCAGGGCTCAGAAGGTAGAATGTCTTCTGTTCCCATCCCCCAGCAGCTGCCGTTCTAGCTCACAGTGGATGTCCCAGGACTTGTAAGAATGACTCTCAGAAAGTTTCACTGTCAGAGCAGGAGCCCCCTGGGAAACTGGTACCCAGGCTAACCTCTCTGTACTGGGCACACCTGGTTTACTGTATTTGACATCTCATATCATCCAGTTCTTATAGAAAAAGCTACATGTTTTAAAACTCAGCATGCTCAGAACATAGCCAACAGATTTAGGGTATGTTGGGCCTATAGCTTGCCTTGAGCCAGGAAGAAATGATCCTGGGAAAAACGTCATGTGGGAAGGGAAGGACTTTATACCCCCCTCCCTTCCCTCCCTAGGTGCCTCCCTCCCCCACTCCAGCCTGAGCTCAGGAAGGTGTGGGGATAGGTGGTGTCAAAAGTGTCTTTGGGGGCCGGCCAAGTGGATAAGCGCTGGCTTCAGAAGCCAGCGGCCCCTGTTCGGGTCCCACATATGAGGGTCAGTGACACTGCCCTCAAGCAAAAAAAAAACTGCCTTTGGAAGAGGCCCAGCTGAGCTTCTGATGTTGGGATTCTGGTACTACTTTTATATAATACCTGCTCTCTTGTTAAATTTTGTCCAAACTGGTCAGTAGCTTCTCCTGGCAGGGCCATAGAAGAACCCTGTTGGGGTATGGCTCTCCAGCTTTCTTCCATCTTAAAAAGGTGGAGACTGGGCTGAATAGATATAATGGAGTTATTATAAACATGGTTTTAGAGCCCAGATTCACTGGACTGCTGCTGGGTGCTCTCAACATGTCAGCATCAGTACTGTGTAAACTGGGCCTGTCAGGAAGGATTGGACTTACAAAGGAAGAGACCTGGATCCCAACCAGACCACAGGATGGTAGGAAGGGTGATGGTGACTGAGATGGTCTTCTTTGATTCTTCGTCTGACTCCGCAGGGGAGGCCTGGGTTATTACCTGACGTGGATCAAATGTCAGAAAATGGGGCTTAGTCAACTTTGAGAATATAGATGGAAACACTTCCATTTTCATATTTCATATAGTAGTTATCTTCCAACAGATCTCCTCCAGGAACCCTTGTGGGAGTCTAACAAGGGAGGTAAGGTGGCCTTTCCCTTTCTTTTACATCCTCACTAGCTGTACCTCCCAATCCGGCCCTTTCTTGACTATTCACTCTTATCTATTTCCTGGCTCCACTCTATGTAGTTATGGTGCTTGAGACTCCTCCTACGTGGCTGAGACACTAGAAAGTCCCACCCTGGTGCAGATAACTGGATCAGAAGCCTTCAGATTCCCCTGTTTGCAGGGCATAGGTTGTCTAGGCCTAATCTTCTTTACCTGAGATGAACCCAACTTGCCATCCCTGGGGAGACAGTGAGGCCAGCTGGTGTGGTATACGTGTGTGTGTGTGTGTGTGTGTGTGTGTGTGTGTGTGTTCTCAGAGTGTGCCCTTGGTGATTCAGATATTTTTCAGGTCATAGCCTGTTGTAGTCCTAAACAAAAAAGATAATGTCTCAGCTTTCTAATTATTTTAGGATCTACATCTGTATGAGATGTGGATTTTATAACATTTATCTTGCCGCTTTCAAAAATTCAATTATTCTATCTGTCAGGTTGTCAAGGGAAAGAAATGAACAGAAGGAAGAGAAAATTAGTATATCAGTCAAGGTTCTCGGTTGCAAACATTAGAAACTAACTATGTCTAATTTAAGCAGGAAGGGAATTTATTACAAGGATATTGGGTTGCTCATAGAACCAATGGGAAAATTTGAGAACCACGCTCAGAAAATAAGCAGGAATCAGGAATCATTAGCCAGGGACATATCTGAGGAGTGGTTAGTAAGCTCTGTTGGAGACCTCACACTACCAGGGACTTCTGCCGCTATTGGAGGTGGATTCTAAGCTGTGTCTTCATCCGCCTGTGATCAGCTGTCAGTGGGGGTTGGGGGAGTGGGGCAGAGGAAGGGGAGGGGTATCTAGCTTTCTTCAGCTTCTGTGGAAAATTGTGAGGCCTTACCCTCAACAAACTCAGATAATAAAACTCTTCCCAAAATAGGAGCAGTGGTAAGATTCTGGGCCAGGATTTTAAAGTGAATAAATGCCCCCTGCAATTGTTCATTTATATCTCTATGAACCTTGATGTTCCATGATTGTCACTACTCATTTAACAGGAATTTCTTCCTTTCCAGTCATGATTCCATTCCTTGGCAAGAGGATGATGAGCTAGGTCTCACACTTACAATCCCCCAGCAATGTACACAATGTCTGCTTGAACATAATGTCTCATATGAATGATCTTTTAATTTTCATTTATCCTACATTTCCCATGGGAGAGTTAATTGTCTCTGAGAGTGAAGGATGTCTGATGATCTAATAGGGATGTAAAGGTCCTGAGGAATGGGGAGATTGATGGAATTTTTACCCTTGTTCCTTCCTACCCTGAGAGCCAGCATAAAAGTTTCTGTCAGTCTTGGCCTCTTCCTGTTTATTATTATCCTTAATATAGAAGACACTCTTACAGTGGCTTCTCAGCTCACAGTGATTCCTGCTTTGTAAATAGCTCTATATGAAGTGACCTTATAACACCCCCTTATAACAGCCTAGCCATTGCCAAATGACTTTGGTAGATAGTTATTCCTGAATGAACCAAGTATTACTTACTGAGAATTTGAAAATTGAATCAGAGACATACAGACCTAGGTGTATTAGTTAGGAAAAAACAACTGCTATAACAAATAATCCCCAAATCTCTGTAGCTTTACATAAGAAAAATTTACTTCTCTCTCAAGTCACAGTCCAATTGGGTTTTTGTTGGGCAACTTTTTACAAAATGATGAGGGACACAGGCTTCCTTAAATCAGAGTTTAGCTGGATTCTCTTCATACCACTAGGAAACGAAGAGAAATAATTGCCTGGCAGATTTTAAGGGTTAAACCTAAAAGTGAAATATATCATTTCTGCTCACATTCTACTGACCAGAAATAGTCACATGGCCACACATATATGCAAAGGAACTGGGAAACACAGCCTAGTGGTGAGGATCTAGCGAGTGTGCTACATTGGGAGATGATAAAACTTGAGCAGCACTTGGAGGAGACGCTCTGCAAAGTCCTGATGCTGAGGTTCCTTTAACTTTTTGCTTCTTTTCTTGCTCTAACATGGTTAGTCAACTCTTTCTTAGACTCACTGAGATATCTCATTATCTGTCCGGTATGTATCTTCTTATGTTTAAGGCAGCCAGATATGTTTACATGTGTACAAAATGGTTTTGTATAAGGACAACAATTTCAGCATTTTTGTCATCACGGATGATTGAAATATCCATCAATAATTAGCTAGTTAAATAAATTAAGGAATTTGTAATTGATTACTGCTTTAAAATAGACTAAATTTTTGGACCTGGTAGAAAGTGTTGTTTCCCTGGTGTCATTCTTTAGCATAGCTGAGACAGAACCTGCCTTCACTAGTCTAGGGGAATGCAGGAGATAGGAGAACAATAAGGTGGACTGAAGGATTTTCAAAATATATTTATCCATGAGGAATAAAAGTTGAAAATTTCTGAGGAATAAAAATGTGCATCTAGGATTCCACGAGGAAGAGGTTTTGCCCTTCCAACACTATCAACAGATATAGATGCTAACTTAAAATTGGTGCTATTTGACATGTGCCCTGGTATAACCATTTCTTGCCATCCTAGTGCCTGGCTTGATGAAGACTGCTAGGTTATAAAACAAACAAAACATAATGCTGACCAAGTTAGTAAAGTGACTCTCAAAATGAAATTTAGAGAATAGCTGATATTACTTCCAAATTTTAAAATTATCTCAAATTTTTGTATTTTTGTAGTATGCAACAATACCTAGGTTTGTCAGAGCCAATGATAAGAACAAAAATAGTTATACAGGGTGTGTGAATTTGACAAGTAAGGGCATAGAAACTCGGGTCTCTATTACAATTAGAAGTTTAATTTTTCTAGCTTATAAATCAAGGCCAACTGCCCTGAGTTTTGTAGACCTCAAACCAATCTGAAAAAGCAATAATTCTTCATATGATCCATGGAATGAAAAGCCCAGTGAAAATAAAGCAGTCAGAGAAGATCTCAAATAGACTTAAATAATTGATGACCTTACAGAAATTATACTCCTTTTAAATCAAGAATATCAAGTTTACTAAGAATTGTTTATCAAAAAATGGGAAAATATTTCATACTGGGGTAAAACTAAAATGTATTCTATCCTGATTTTAATTTATTATTTATTTTATTTAATTGCCTTTGGCCAAGCTGTATGTATTTCCCCAAAACTCTTTAACACACACATACACACACTCTTTCAATAGAATAAGAAACGTTCTATTTCTATGGAAATCTGAAATTATACAAGGACATTCCTCTTACCACTAATACTTAACATTGTTCTGAAAATTCTAGTAAATGCAGTAAAACAAGATGAAGAAATCGTATGTATAAATAGTGAAAAGTAGACAAAATTCTTATTACTTCCTGTTGATGTCATTGTCTACTTAGAAAGGCCAAGAGAATAAACTGAAATAGTATTAAAACTAATAAATAAAATCAATAAGGAAGCTGGTTGCCAAAAATCATGAGGTTAGGTTCTAAAAACATTGAGTGAGGTGAAAGTTGTACATAGCAAAATCACTCTTGAAAATTTCTCTAAATTGCCCATGAAATACTGTATACATGACAGCTGTGTATGCAACTCTATACACTATATCTGCCTAAGTGTATAATATTGGGTCTTCAGAAAAGTCGTGATGTATTTTGTCTGTTTTTCAAAGGTCATTTATTTATATAAAGAATAAAGATCAATCAATGGTATATTGCCTGTTTTGTTCGATAACCTTTTGCCTTCTTTCAGTGAGCTTTATAATTCCTCGTTCATAGAAGGACCTGTTTCTGTTTGTGAAAAACTGAACAAGGTGCTGATTCACAGCCTCAACTGAATTGAGTGTTATACCATGAAAGGAGTTTTGAAGAGAGCGAAACAAGTGGAAGTCAACAGCACAAAGTCAGGCAAATATGGTGGGAGTGGCAACACATCCCAACCAAACTTCAATAATTTTTGACGGGTGATCAAACTTGTGTGTGGTCCTGTGTTGTCATGATGGAACACAACTCCTTTACAATAAACAAGCTCTGGACGTTTCTGGATGATGAATTCATTCAAAATGAACAATTGCCGACAGTGCACATTCGAACTGATTGATCAGTTCCTTGATAGGAGCTCGAAAAACAATGCCTTTAAAATCCCACCACAGCGAGAGCATAACCTTCTTCTGATGCATGTCTGCTTTCGATGTCGTTTGAGGCGAATCATCGGGACCTCGGGACCAAGACCGTTTGTGCACCACATTGTTGTAAACAATCCACTTCTCATCACCAGTTATCAGTCGCTTCAAAAAAGGATCGTTTTCCTCATGTTTAATGAGCATATTGCAGATGTTTCTATGTGCCATCAAATGAACTTTTTTGAGTTCATGTGGAACCCAAATATTGAGCTTGCTTACATATCTCAGCTTCTTCAGTGGTTGTGAACGCTTGAATGATGGATGTTCAATGTTTCTGCAATCTCTCATGTTGTATAACATGGGTTTGACTCAATCAATACCTTTATTTTGTCATCATCAACCTCGGTGGGCCTCCCTGACTGAGGAGCGTCGTTGAGATCAAAAACACAGAATTTTGTGAACCATTGTTGGCACTGACGTTCTTGTAGAGAACTGTCACCATAAACTTTATGCAACTTTTCACAAGCTTGATGCGTGTTCTTCCCTTTATGGAAGTAAAACAGTAAAATATAGCAAAAATGCAGTTTGGTCTTCCATCGTCAACTCCTAAAATCTCCAAAACTCAACCAAATCGCTCAATTTTTTGTTTTAGAATTAAGCTAGAACTGTCAGCTGTCAAATGACATAGGAGTAACATAGATTTGAATGACTCCACTACTTCCAAAAATGAACTAGTGCCATCTATTGCAAACATGCGTGATGACTTTTCCGAAGACCCAATATATACAGTAATTTGCAGCATAATAGAGTATAAATATAAAACAATTTAACAGTGCTAATTATTTTCCTGATAAAAACTTGTATTTGAATGTCATTATATGCACAAATGATATATCTCTACCATAGACAAAATCAATACCTTTATTACATACTTAGAAATGAAAATTTTAAAAAGCCCCATTTGCAATAGCAACCAAAAATAGGTAGGGGTTATATCTTGGTTTGGGTTCCCCTCGAAGGTGACCCTGAGACAAGGGTGAGTGTTAGAGTTGTTTATTGAAGGGTGATCCCAGGAACCCAGTCTAGGAATAAGGATGGATGACAGGGAAGGGAATCAACGGGGTGGGGGTGGGGTGCATCATTAAGCCAGTTACTTCTGGAGGAAAATGGATCATCACCCCCATCAGGTCCATCTGGGAGACAATGGGAACATATGACAGAGTTATTATGACAGAAAGGAGAGGAAGCTGGGTGCTTACCCACCAGCTCTCTCTTGTCATTGATGAAAGGCTATTTCTAGGGTCATAAACTCCAGATTTCTAGCTGGCCCTGCCAATAGGCCCTGTGTGCACCTTGGACCGGAAAAGACCCCTCAGAGAGGCACAGGGATGCCCAGTAAGCAGCCCCTGACAAGTAGACAGGAACGCCAAAGCTACTTGGTGGGCATGACATTGGCAGTGTCTACCATGTGTTAAGCTAAAAATGGGCGAGACCTGTATATAAAAACTGCATATTTCTACTGAGAAACATAAATTTAAAAGTTTAAATGGAGAGATGGACCATATTCCTGGGAGGACAGAATAATGTTAAGATTTTTAATTTCCCCCAAATTAAACTAAATAAAAAACAATTCTAATTAAAATTCTACTGGTGCTTTTTTTTTTAAAGCTTATCTGGAATGAAAAAATGAATGAAAGTGGTGACAAAATTTTTGAAAACTTTCATGTAGTCAATATTACCCTTGAAAATCCTTTAAATAATGAGAGGATACTGGCCCTAGCAGAAAATAAAATAGAGTGGTGCTGCTGCAGGTATAGACAGACAAACAAAGGGAACTTTCTAAAATTTGCAGGAACACACCCAAATATTTATATGCATGTAATATATATTACATGTGGTCTTTCAAATCAGCCATAAATAAAGGAATAAGTATAAATAGTACTGCGACAAGTTAAATCTTACATCATGTCATACAACCAAACAAATTACATGTAGATTTAAGATTAAAATATAAGTTAAAATATTTAAGTACTGGATAGAAGAAAATGAAGGTCAACATTTATAGGTGAGTCCATAATAAAATAGGTAAGTTCAGCCTAAGCTTGATACTGAGAGACTATGAGAGGAAAGAAATGATAGAATCAAGTATATAAAAATGAAAAAAAAAAATCTATGGACCCCAAAACACCACAAACAAAACAGAGCATAAGACAAAAGAGAAAGCATTAATATAGTTAATATATAAAAAGTGCTTTAAGTTTTTAAAAACAAGAAAATATTAAAACACTAATAGGGGCCGGCCGAGTGGCGCTGTGTTTAAGCGCTGGCTTGGGAAGCCCGCGGCCCCGGTTCGGTCCCACATGTGAGGGCCAGTGATATTGCTCTCAAAAAAAAAAAAAAAAAAACACTAATAAAAATTAAACTGGATGAGGTATCCATTCATCCATATTCACTGAATATTTCTTGAGAGCCTGATATACAGGAGGCACTGTGCTCTGAAGAGAACAGACGATATGGAATGTAAGTACTTTGATAGGGTGATCAGGAGAGGCCTCTCTAAGGAGTGGCATATAAGCTATGACCTTTAGAATGAGAAGGAAACTTCTAGGTGAAGAGGGGTGGGAGGAAGTGAGAAGAGCATTCCAGTAGGAGGCAACAGCATGTGCAAAGGCCCTGGAATGGCAAAATGTTTAGTGATACAAGGAATGGAAAGGGAAGGGAGGCCAGTGTGGTAAGGGACAGGGCAGGGGACATGCAAGGAGGGAGGAGTTTGACAAGGATTAAGTCATGAGAACCTTCTAGATCATGATAACTAGTTTGGAATTAACTAGAAAAAGCATGCAACTCCAATGAAGGGCTTTAAGCAGCCAAGCAACCTAATCAAAATTTCCACTTAAATTACATGTCCTGTGACTGCTTTATGGACAACAGATTGGGGGGATGTAAGAGAATAAACAAAGTGACAAAACGGGACGTTGTGGTAGTGTAGATTGGGCTAAGTGAGGTTGACTTGGATTGAGTTTGGAAAGGAGATGGAGAGGAGTAGAAAGATTGAGATATATTTTGGAATGAGAAACAATAGGACTTACTTATGTGTGGGAAAGGAGAGAGAGCAACTAAAAATGACCCTTAGGTTTCTGACCTAAATAGCTTTGAAAGTGGTGGTGGCGACATTTTCTAATATGGGGAAGACTGGGGAAAGGGCAGGGAGAATGAATGTTTCTTTCAGAACACGTTAAATTTGAGATTCCTGTGATAGATCCAAGTAGATATGTTACCATCTGTTAAATGTCTAGAGTCTGGAGCTAGGCGCAGGGGTAGGGTTGGGGGGATTTGGGTAGGCAATATAAACGTGGTAATTAGTATATGTGCTAATTATACGGGAAGTGAATGAGATCACCTAGAGAGAAGGCTCAGGACTGGGCCACAAGGGATCAGGTAGGGGAGGAGACTGAGAGGGAATAGCTAGAGAGGCAGGAAGATGTGGTATCTCAGAAAGCAGGAGAGGAGAATGTTTGAAGGAGGAGGGAGTAAATGGTGTCAAATATCACCAAAAGGTTTAGAGAAATGAGATCAGAAAAATCATTCCAACATTTGGTGAAGGTCTTTGATGATGGGTGGAGAGTGGGCTGAGAGGACAGTGAATAGCTAGGACATGGAGACTCAGTGTGTAGACACCTCTTTTACAAATCTGGCCTTGCAAGGGAACTGGAACAGGCAACTCTCAAGGGCAAAACACAAATGTACATAAACAAATTAAAAAGCATTTCACCTCAGTAGTAACTGATGAAAAGATATTAAAACAAAGAAGGCAAATATTTTTTAAACTATGAAGTTGGAAAAATACTAGATATTTTCCAGGTTGGGATGGGAGATGATGTACTTTTCCATATACTACTTAAAAGGATTGTAAATTCATATAACACTTCTGGAAACTTAGCTTTGTTTTAACCATTTTCACTCAATAATGTCATTCCCAGGAATATATCTGAAGGAAATAATCAGGGATGTGTGCAAAAATTTGGCTGTAAGTATTTTTGTCACCAGTGTAAGGCATGTAAAATAGGGAAACATTAGAAACAATGGAAAATGTTCAACAATAGGAAATTGGTTACATTGTAATATATATTTACAGCCGAATTCTTCACAGCCACTAAAAATTATGGAGTTGAAGATTATGAAATAACATGAAGAGATGATAGTATATGTTACAAAATGTTACCTAATCATGGATCACATTTATTTGTGATAAAGCACTATTCTTAGGGCTTTACATAAATTAACTGATTTAATCATCATTTAAAAAACTATGAATTAGGTATTCTTTTTCTCATTTTATAGGTAAGAAAACCCAAGCTGAAATTGGTTAAAGAAACTTGCCCAGGGTTGCATAGCTGATAAGTGGTGGAGCCAACGTTTTGCTGCTGGCTTACCTATATTCCATTTTTTCTAAAACTAACATTATGTATTAGTCCAGATAATGAATCCATACAAAAATGTTGCCATCAGTTGCTACTTGTGTGGTGGGACTATGAGTGGCCTTTTTTGTTTTACTGTTTTTATTTATTTATTTTTGCTTGTCTATATTTTAAAGATTTGCTACAAAGATTTGCTTTAGTCATTTAAAGAAAAAAATAACTTCAGAGAATGAGCATTTTTCCATATGCAGAGGATAAGGATTTAATATCCTGAATTGTGATGTGCCTTTATAGACAAATGGACTTGTGGCCTAATTTCTACCAGAAGAAAAAGTGGGCTTAATCATAATTGAACATAATTCCAAACCAGTCATCCTTTTGGTTAGAGTCTCCTCCCTTCTCACCGACATGGTGAATAACCACCCCGTCAACAGTTTATTCATTCAGTTATCTGGTGTGGATTATACAGTTTATCTTAACTGTGTACCAGGAAAAACCATCAAAGGCAGACATTCTACATATGGATGATTCCCTAAGAGTTCTTTACAGATGAGCTTTGATTTCTCCTGCTTTCATAGTTCTTCCAAACCAAAATTGTTACAGACACACTTTATGGCATGGAACTTCAGTGCCTCAATTACCTGTTTGTGCATGTATCAAAGTAAATTCAAATTTAATCTCTTACAAGAATCTCAACCCTCTCTGTGGGCAGTTTCAGCCATTCTCTGCGTGAAGATGGTGGTGGGATGAGTAACTGTTACATGGTTTTGTTTATATCATAGGTCAAGTCCTGTTTCTTGAAACATAAAACAACAAACATCACCAAAGTGTCCATACAGTAGGCCTCACTCACAGTGGGTGACAGTGTTAGCATGAATTTACTCCGTACTTCACTGGTGGTTTTTGATGTAGAAAACAGACCTGAGTGTGAGAGCTGGCTGTGTCAGTCAGGGGCTGTGTGGCCTTCGGCATGTTACTCTGCATCTCATGTATAAAATGAGGTTAAGAGCACTCACTTTAAAGGATTGTTGGGAAAATTCAATTAGGCAATATAGACTAAACCCTTAGCATAGGGCCAGGAAAGACTTCATAATACATATGTTAGGCAGAAGCTCAAATATATGTGTTTATTTCAAAAATGTAGACTGTTTATCTCGAAAATCACAGTGATTTTGTGTGTGTGTGTGTGTGTGTGTGTGTGTTTACTCCTTATTTTATAAATAAAGAAACCAAGGACTTGAGAGATCATTCCTTATATTTTATTTTTTAAATCAGGTCATTTATTTTTGCTCAAGCTCACGCGATGGCTTGGTTTTAGGGCCAAGGTTATAGTTCCTTAAGTAATTAGGAATGCTTCCAGTGGAAAACAACAGAAAACCTGATCAATAGTAACTAAAACAAATGGCTTTATTATTCTTATTTCAAGAAGTCTGGAGGTAGGCAGGTGCTAGCTTTGGTTTGTTTTCTCAATGGGATCATGAAAAACCCGAGATGTTTCTGGCATTCATTTCTACCATCCACAACATGTTGGCTTTACATCTGAGGTCTCATCCATTTATGATTGCAATATGGCTGCCATAGCCCCAAACTTCAAAACGTTCAAAGGCCAGAAATGGTGGATGGTAGGGGTCAGGGGGTTGGCTAGGAATAGCCAGGCAGAAAGAAACCTTCTACTTATGCACCTCTAGTTTTTTCCCAGGAGCAGAGTCCCTCAGCCAACTTCCTCTTCCACATCATTAGAAAGACTGGGATCACATTTTCACCTATCCTCAGACCAGAAGCCAGAACTACGTTTCTTGATATCAAAGGCTCTTTGCCCAATATCTGAACAAAATGGGTTGGGTAAGCAAATATAGAATCTGCCAGAATCCCCATCTATGACACCTGAGCCGCTTCACCTTCCCCTTTCCCATGATGCCTCTCTGCTCTGCCTATTTCCCAGTGCATGTATTTATGCTCTGTTATTCTATTTTCCATAGCATTTCTAACAAGGATTCTGCAGACAGGATTGCTGAATCTCTATTCTAGACAAAACTATCCCCACTTAGTTTCTTTAAAAATGCTGATTTTTTTTTATTGCCCCCAAATACCAAAAAAACAAGTAAACCCTGAATGACTGATGAATGTTTTTGGTTTGCAGCTGAGCTATTAAAATTTTAATACAACTTGAAGTTTATTGAGACTTGTATATTGGTCAGACACATCCATAAAATGAATCTATCTTTGCAACCTTTAAAGAAAAAGCCAATAAATCCAGATTATATATTAAAAGCTCTCTCATATGCTGCTAGAGCCCACACTGGAATACAGAAAAAATATACTTCTGAAAGCAACTTATTTTCCCTGAGACATCTTTATGTTGATTCTTCTTATAGTTCAATTTTTAGTGCTTTCTTTGCTATGAATATATTCCTCATGAGTTCATAAGACAGAGAATAATTGCTGAGGACACAGCTGTGGTTCAGTCAAACTATAGATTTCAATATTCCTGGGAATGCATAGTAAGAACTTAAGACATGCCAGACAATATACTTACAGGGATATTTGATTTTTTTTAAAGTAGCTGGAAAACTCTTACTTTGCACAAGATATGTCTACCTGAAAATTCCAGAGTATGTGAAGTTATTTTAGAAATAAGATGCTATAAATTAATTTAGCAAATACTATATCATATTTACTTCAACTAACAGAGTAACAAAATTGGATCTTACAGTTCCTGGTAGAGCCTTGTTAACAAGAAGCCATACATGAATTTAATTATTAATTCATTAGGAATTTCTCTTCTCCTTATCTTCTATCTTACAATGCCCAATATTGTAATTTTTTCCAGCATCATGATCTTGGAGTTCTGCCTACATTTCTGGTAAATCTTTTAAGACTCAGGATTGCCCCAGGATTTATTCTTTTGAAATCTATTAAAGAGGGTTTCCTCTCTGCTAACCCCATGGTGTGTGTTCTTTCTTTCTTTGTGTTCCCACAGCTATTTCCACTGTGTCTTTCAAGTAGCACAATACAATGATGAGAAGAGGGAAGCTGGCTGAGAATTTTGAAGATTGGAAAATTGGGCCAACGCCAGAACGTATAAGCCAGCCTGTTTTTCCCCCTTTGCTCATTTACTCACCCAGGTAGCTGAAGACTAGAAAGTCTGAGGCTAGAAACACTATCAGGGTTATCTTTTGTCAACATAAGCAAGCAAACACACACGTTTGGACATTTAAAGCAGTATTATAACTATTCAGTGTGATGAAAGGGAGTGCTTTCAGATAGCAGGTCCATGAAAAAGAATATGTGTGGAAACAGCAAATCAATCATTCCAAGAATTTTAAAGAATTATTATTTTAACTGAAACTCTGATTTGTCCTCATTTATTTCTTAGGGCCACGGTTCTTCCTGTCTCAGGTTTATCCTCTCTTGCTTTTAGAGAAGAGGATTTGGGTTTTCTATTTAACCTGATTCTCATTAAAGCTACGCCAGCAGCAGGATGCTTTGCTTTCCCCATCTGAGGAGGATGGGGCTCCGTTGGGAAAAGGACCGCGCTTCTAGAGAGAAGCCCCAGAAGGCGTCAGAGATGGGCCTCCGGTGGGCTTCAATTTTCAAAGCGGCTCTTCGCTCTTGGAGGAGGCAGGGGAGGGTCAGAGGGTTGAAATTCCCTTTCAGCACTTCTAAAACCTACTTCAGACTTGATCGCTAATGAACCAAGACTACAAAGTACAGTAGGTATGTACGTTTCAGTTAATTCAGTTGGAAAGGTAAAAACATGTTTATTTACTGACAGATTTAGAAACAGGAGCCCACAGCTGTGGCAGCATAGGGCCCAGGTGATCACCGCTACCATCATCTTCCTTTCAAATGAGATGTAATCATACTTTTGCTCCCCGTAACTACTGTCTAGTAACTATGGTTACTTCTGGGGAGTGGTCATAGGGCAACAAAAGGCTGGAAGGACTTTGACCTTTTGCTTAGTACCCTCTGTTCTGTTGGAGCTTGTTCTAAAGTTCATATGTTATTTTTATTTTAAAAAAATAGTAATTCGACTTTTAAGATAAGTAGGTATGATTTTTAAACTGAACTACTTTTCTACTCCACATAAAGATAAAGAGGAGTAAAGAGAAGGAATTAAGGAAATTCCTTTTTTTTTAAGAGTTCTTCCCCCACCGAAGAATGAAATACCAGGCCTGTCCATTCAGATAGAAAGATGGACAATATAATGGTGGCTACTTAGAACAGGGGAATTTGAACTTTGATACAGTGCTGCAGACATGGATGCACTGTGTTGGGATTCTTCTTTCTTTTTCTGTTCTGCAGTTTCCTCATTTGCTTTTGATTAGTGGTATAGCCTTTCTACAACCAAGAGGAGCTTTGAGCCTTGCTTTCCAGAATCCCATTGTTTCACCATGTTCCTGAAGTTTTCCTCCCACAGGAATCCACACATGATTGCAATGGGATTTCTTTTTTCTGTTTCAGTTTCTGCATGTAATTTGAAAACTAAAAAGCCTGTGGGTTAGGATGAAGAAGGCTGGAAATAGATAAACCTTCTTCCATTTGGAGCTCATAATACAAATCCTGGCTTAGGATTGAGGAGGAAGAGAGGATGAGAGGGAGAAAGGAAAGAATAATACATGGAATTAATGGGCATAGTCTCGTTTTACAATTAAACATAGGAAACTTTAATAGACATTTGGATATTTCTCATAGATAATATCTTGATTTCTACAACTAAAATAGTTCCTAAAGGAAATGTAAATCTATTTCTTTTGCAAATCATATAAAGATTTATGGGCCCACAAGGAACTTCCTATTTAGAATACTCTAATTAGGAATATTTTTGTAAGCCTCATTTCATTAGTTATCTCTTCTCTTTACCATGCCTCAGAATTTTTCATCCTATTAGTTTTTCCTTCTCATCAAATAGACATATTTATGACATTTTCATTTTAAAACAAAAAAAGACACCTGCCCTCCCCTCGCCCTCCCCCTCCCCACCCCCTAGTATCTTCTGGCCCTCTCTCCTCCCCTTCACATCTAAGATCCTTTACAAAGATGACCCTCTTTCATGAAATCAGTACTCTTTTCCTTAGGTCACCAATCTGCTTGATATGGAATCCCAATCAACATGCTTTAGATTCATTTTAGGAGACCTTTTGCTATTCCATGACTCTACCAGAATGTTCTCCTTCTTGCAACGTTTTCCTTTCTGAACTTTCATGACTCATTCTCCCCCAGGTTTCCTCCTAGCTCTCGTTTTGTTTCTTCTTATCCTACTTTATGTGATCTTCTACTGATGCTCAACTTCAAATGTTAGCCATTCCAGGTCTGTACTTCAGCTTTCTCACTCTCTTTAGGATCTCATTCATTCATTCATTCATTCAAATATTCCTTGAGGTCCTACTGTAAATAAGGCAGAGTCCCTTCTCACTGAGTTTATATTTTAGTAATAGTGACTTTTACATATGTGCTAATAACCACTAGGACTAGAAGTCCAGCCCGGGTTTTTCTTTTGAGTTCTAGACTTGTAGAACCAATGCCTGCTGGACAATTGTACTTACATGACTCATAGCCACTTCAAACTAACCATGTTTACAACAGAATTGGTCCTTTTTCCATTCCTCCTCAACACTCTCCTTCTTGGATGTTGGTGACTCTATCTACTCAGTCACCAAGAGCAAATTGGGATAAAATCTCTTGGCTCCTTCTTTTCCTTCAGCCTGTGAATCTATTTTGTTACTCAGGTAATTTGTATCCTTTTGAACATGACTCAGATCTGTCCTCAATGCTCTCCATTCCCCATGTGTCCACCTTAATTGAAACCCTTGTAATTTCTTGTCTCCTCATTGGTCTTACCTGCTTCTATACCTATCCTCATTTCTTTTCCATATGTTTCGCAAATATTTTTAAAATGCAAATGTAATGCTATCACCTATCCATTTAGAAACCTCTGTTCCCTGTTGCCTGCTAGACAACATCCAAACTCTGTAGCATGACATTCTAAGGAACATACTAGGCATATATAACAGATTATGGTCTGTCCTTCTCAAACTTCCATGCCAGCCAGACTGTACTGTACATTTATTTATAAATAAGCACTAACATGTTCCTTGAACATTTTGGCTGCTCTCAGGCCTTTGTGCCCTTGAATAAGCTCCTCCTCTTCCTGGAATGTTCTCCTTCCTTTAACTGTCTAAATTCCATTTTTTTTCTTGAAGACCTGGCTCAATGTCATGTCAACCAGGAAGCCTTTGCTAAACTACCAGTCTAGGTGAGGTGCCCTGCTCTGTGAGGTTTCTCCCACAGAGGACTCACCACACACATTATATTCCTGTATAATATAAATACTCAGTAAGTGTTAATTGAATAAATGAATTAAATAATTAATGGTGAATATAATCCCTTAATTTATGTTAGAATCTTAGAGTTGTAATGCCAAAAGGGATCTTATTCAATATCTAGTTTACAGAAGCAGAAACTAAAATTAGCACGTAGACCTCATGAGTTTTGTTTGTTTTCTCCTTTCCATTATTTCTGAAATTTGATTAAAGTGAGGTATCTTTGTTACGATTTTTGACAGGGAAGTGACCAAAGTTATCCAAAGGCATCAAAATAGTGACTGTTAGTATCACTACTCTATTCCACTCATTAATACTTTTTTATAAACACTCAAGGTGTCCTGCCAGTAGTTAGCATGCCACTTATCTTTGGTGACATTCCCATTTAAAAGTATTCTTTCTTAAAAGAGCACACATAACAAATATTTCCTGGGTACAATTTTCATTTTTTTCCTTTTTCCTTGTAGTCCTTTCCTTCCAATCATCATCATCATCATCATCATCATCAACAACATCATCAACATCATCATCATCTTCACGCAGAGAACTGAACCAGTGAGACAAGCAGTTGCTGACACATTGGAGACCAGCCAAAAAGCTACAATATGGGTTAAAGGGCATATGTTTAAGAAGCAACAAAAATAACTTGGCATGAACAATTTAGAAGAATGGCAGGAAAACAGGGATACAGTGATTTATAAATAATCAAGAGCCACTAAGAAGAAAGAGAGGAGTGATATATTCGATATCAAAGAGAGAAAGACAAGAGAAGAATGAAATAAGAAAAGAACACAATGTGTGAAAAGTATGTTGGTAAGTAAGCATGGCGAGAAAAATAAGAAATTAAGTTATAAACATTAAATGCTTACTAAATGTCAGGCACTATTCTAAGGGTGTCATATGTATTAACGCATTAAATTCTCACAACAACCCAGTGAAGAAAGTATTTTATTATCTTAGATGAGAATACCAAGCCCTAGAAAGGTTCAGGAACCTGCTGAAAGTCTCACAGGTTTTACACCAAGTGGTCAACTTACTGTTTACAGTAAAATAATAATTAGCATTGGTCAAATGTTTGCACATTTAAAAGAATATCCATACCTGATTTCATTAATCCTCACAATAATTCTGTAAGTATTCTTATTCTTAGATAAGGAAGGGGAGGCTTAGGGAGGTTAGGACTTTTCCATGGTTGCTTAATCAGTAGATGGTACAGGTGAGTTTTATACCAGGGTCTGCTCCTTCCCCTATGGACACACACCACTAAAAAGATAAATCATAACTAGGAATGGATAGCACCCCAAAAGTCAAGCCTGAACCCCTTTTTCAAAAAGACATGATTTAACAGTTTTATTGAGATATAAATCATGTCCATAGCATTTTCCCATTTAAAGTATGCACTTCAGTGGTTTTTAGGATATTCAGAATTGTATAAGCATCACTACAATATAGTTTTGGAACATTTTTAGCAACCCCTCCCAAAGAAACCCCATACCCGTTAGCTGTCATTTCATATCCTTCCCTAACCACAATATCTACCAAATACTAACTTTCTTTCTATTTCTAAGGATTTGTATGTCAATATAAATGGAATCACAAAATACATGGCCTTTTGGGTCTGGCATCTTTCCACTTACCATGGTGTTTCTAAGGTTCATTTATGCTGTAGCAGTCCGTTATTCCTTTTCATGGCTGAATAATATTCCATTATATGGCTGTACCACACTTTGTTCATCCATCAGTTGATGGACATTTGCATTGTTTCCACTTTTGGACTATTATGAATAAGATACTATGAATGTTCGTGTACAAGTTTTATTTGTGTGTGAAAGACATACATTTTTAAATAAATAACTGCTTTCACAAGTATCCTAATGGTTAGTCCCATAGGGGGTTGGCTTCATGAAATGCTCTGCAAAACAGACAAACAAGCTCTACAGCCAACTAAATTTGGTTAGTGCTTCACAATATGCCTCCCTTTTCTTTTAGAGTCATATTACACAATAAAGGCACCAAGAAAACCTGCTCTAAGGAAACTTGTTTAACTTTTATGTCTAGTATTACTCCAACTTCTGTAATGTTGGAACCTTCTTTCACAGAACACCATTAACCCTCTGAGGAACTATGCACCATGGAACACATTTTGGGAAATACTCTCCCAAATGTTATCAAAAGGACCTTTTAGGGAGTGAAGCAGAATGCTTGGAAGTTATTCTGGGATGCTTCCTTCCCTTAATCTAACCCTGCGTTATTGCATATGCCATGCACGGTAAAATAACAGACCTAACATTATGTCCCCCTTTCTATTTGGAATTGGGGAAATCAGGTTAAAAAGTTCTCTTAAAGTATAACTTTTTTTTTTTTTTTTTGTAAAAATAATCAGTAGGCTACTCTGGCAGCATTGTCACCTGTCTCAGTAGAGCTCAATGTCAGTCAATGACCAGTGAAGCCAGGAATGAAGAAGATTCCTTGACCATGCCTTTGTCATCTCTGTGATTTTCGTAGCACTCAACAGAGGGTTTGGCACAGAGTAGGCACCCATACTCCGGTTAATGAATGGGCTTCAATAATACAATGTGTTGGGATCCACCATTTTACAGATGAAAACTTGAGTCTCCAGAGGACTAAGTGATTTGTAGAAGGTAATACAGCTACTAACTGCAGCACCAGGATGGGTTTCACTTCCTCTGACTTACAACTCTGCTATTCTCTCTGACATGTACAACTTTGGATATAGAAACTTATTTTTTTTGTAATTTAAATTTCAAGTGAAACTTTACAAATGTTTTTACACATTTTTTTTTTTTAAGTGAACGGGGCTTGAACAAGGCTAAAGGGAATGATGCCAAGAAGTCAAGGTCTGAAGTTTTCCTTCCTTGGAATGGTAGAAGTTGGGGAAAAAGGTAAGCATTTGTCCCTGCTGGAGGCTGAAACTGCGATGGCATCATCAATGAACAGTTAAGAGAACTACCAAGACCAAGCGATGAGAGGTAAACTGCAAACATCATGTGAGGTTTGTTGTGCTGCCATGCATTTTCAGCCAGTTTTTGGAGTGGCAAAACGATCATAAAAAATGTGTCTAAATACCGTCTGTGCTTAAACAAGCCTTGTGAAGATGAGCAGCTTGCTTTTCCTTCATGATATTACTGAGCCACTCAACCTTACATATAATACATGAATCTGGTGTACAGCAATGGGGGAAAATATCATTTATGTATTATAGGCACCTAAATTCAAAATAAATTAGACACTCAAAGAAGACAACATCTGCTTAAATTATTCACTGATATTCATAAGGCTACTCTAAAAAAATTACTTAGTATCAAATTTTATAAAAAGATGCTCTCATATCAAAAGCTAAATGTAAACTTAAGAATTCCTTTTGTCTCTCAGAAACATTTATTTTGATCCCCTTTGCCATTTTATATATAATTTTGATGTCCCCAGACATGGAGCATTTCAAATCAGTTGATTCTGTAAAGCGTTCTTTGAGTCATTTAGCTCATTTTCACTAGAAATTATGAAGTGCCAAACAGTACTACAGGGTATTTTCCTGGGTTCCCAATGTGCTCTCTTGACCTATTCTCCTGAAGTGTAATGTAAGCCCTGAGTTTGTGTTCTCTTCACTTCCATGTTAGCACAATGTACTTCTTTTCTCTACTATTTAATTTGATACTAGCACACTGTACTTTAGTAATATTTCATTTGGATAATAATAACATAGCAACTCTCCCTAACACTAGCACAATGCTGACCTCAGTGTTCAATATAAATAGTTACTAAATATAACTGAATACCTAAAATAGAAGTTCCTATTTTGGGAATGGGAATCAAGTGAGAAAAGCGATCTTTCTACCATTTTTTGCAGAAAACTGCTAGCATAGAGGCTGTGTCCCCAGGGACACCCTTCCTGACCATCTTATCTTAAATAGCACCATCTCAAGTTGCTCTTCCTTAGATCATTCTATTTCCTTTATTGTATGTATCATAGTTGGTAATTATCACGTTTATTTATTTGCTTTTATTGGTTTGTTTGTGTTATGCCTGTCTGCATGCTAGAAAAGCAGTACCGCCTCTGCCCCAGATGACTAGTGTGTCCCAGAGTCCAAGTTTAAAGACTGAGAGCTTCATGACCCCTTGCTGGCACCTCTGTAAAAGGATCAGGGAAGAAGGGGGTGCAAAGAAAGGGGAAATACTTGACTCAGTATTTTCTCTTCAGTCCACTGAATGGCCCAGGCTTGATAGAGGCAGTACTTTGGGACCAATAGGTAGAGATTCACTATTTTGTTCCCCTTCGGACATAAATCAGCCCGCCCCCAATCTATAACATGTGCCCTAATATGTGATTTTTCAGACATTCAAATTCAAATGACATTTTAGGAATGCATCATGTGCAAAACTAGGAGACCACCTGAATGGGATGCAAAATGTCTGCCATTAGGCACTTAGCATGGCTAGGAATGGTATCTTGCCTTCTTGTCTTTCATCTTGGGTTCCTGCTCTGCTGCCTTGAATCCTGAGTTTTGCCATTTCTGTGGGCAGTGGAGACAATTTCTGAGTCTGTTCCTTCTAATAGGAAACATACCTTCCTGACTTGGGCCCCCGCAGACAATGGATTCCCAGTTGAGCACAAACACATGCATCACTGTGCCTTCTAATAAATACCACTTTTTAACCCTTTCACTAGCATTTGAGCTGCCCTAAGAAAAAAGAAAAGCAACAGGAGGGGAGAAAAATCATCTGCCATAATAATAATGGAAACAAATTTATATATATATATATATATATATATAATTTCTAGCACCTGCTCTACTCTATGTATGGTCCTCAGACCAATGGCATCATCATCAGCATCACCTGGGAGCTTATTAGAAATGCAAATCCTTGGGCTCTACCCCAGATCTACTGAATTAGAATACGCATCTTAAGATCTTCAAGTAATTTGCATGCATGCTAAAATTTGAGAAGTATTGCTTAAGAGGTTAATGAAATAGCATCTTTTCCTTTTAAGCTTTTCCTCCATTTCCCAGCCACATGTTATTAGATACTATAAAGCACTAGTGAAAGATCTCTCAAAAAGTGCAATATGTCAACTAATCTTTAACAAGGATGCCAAGAATACACAAGGGGGAAAGAAGATTCCCTGGAATAAATGATACTGGGAAAGTTGGATAGCCACATGCAAAAGAATGAACCTGTACCCCTATCTTATATCATATATAAAAATTAACTCAAAATGGATTAAAGACTGAAGTGTAAAGACCTGAAACCTTAAAACTCCTAGAAGAAACATAAGAAGGAATCTCCTTGACATTGCTCTTGGCAATGAGTTTTAGATATGACACCAAAAGCACAGGAAACAAAAGCAAAACTAATCAAGAGGGATTATATCAAAGTAAAAAGCTACTATATAGCAAAGGAAACCATCAACAAAATGAGAAGGCAATCTATGGAATGGGAGAAAATATTTGCAAATCATATATCTGATAAGAGAGTAATATCCAAAAAATATAAGGAACTCATACAACTTAATATTATAGCAAAAATACCCAAATAACTTGACTAAAAAATGGGCAAAAGACCTGAATAAACATTTCTCCAAAGAAGACATACAAATGGCTAACAGGTCATAAAAAGGTGCTCAACATTACTAATTATCAAGGAAATGCAAATTAAAACCACAATAGTGATATCACTTCACACCTGTTAGGATGGCTATTATCAAAAAGACAAGAGACAACAAGTGTTGGTGAGGATGTGGAGAAAAGGACACCCTTATACACTGTTGGTGGGAAGGTAAATTGGTACAGTCATTATGAAAAACAGTATGGAAATTTCTAAAAAAATTAAAAATATTAACTACCATATAATCCCACAATTCCACTTTTGGGTATATAGCCAAAAGAAATTAAATAAGAATCTTGAAGAGATAGCTGTACTCCCATGTTCATTGCAGCATTACTCACAATAGCCAAGACATGGAAACAACCTAAGTGTTGTGAATGGATGAATGGATAAAGAATATGTGATATATATCTGTATCTCTATCTATCTCTACATTATCTATCTATCTATCTATCTATCTATCTATCTCTCTATCTATCTATCTATAAATAAATGTTATTCAGCTATAAAACAAAAGGAAATCCCGTCATCAGTGACAATGTGGATGAACTTTGAGGGCATTGTGTTAAGTGAAACAAGCCAGATACAAAAAGACAAATACTTTATGACCTCACTTATACATGGAATCTAAAAAAGTTAGTCTCATAGAACCAGAGAGTAGAATGGTGGTTGCTAAGGTCTGTGAGGTGGGGGAAATGGAGAGGTGTTGATCGAAAGGTATAAGCTTTCAGGTATAAGATGAATAAATTCTGGGGACTGAATGTAGAGTTGTGGTGATTATAGTTAATAATGCTGCATTGCATACTTGAAATTTGCTAAGAGAATATACTCGTATCTTACATGTTTTCACCACAGACACCAAAAAAATGGTAACGATCTAAACTGAAGGATGTGTTAATTAACTTAAGTGTGGTGATCACTTCGTGATGTATACATGTATTAAACATCATGTGGTACACCAAGCAATTATATATACAGACTAATTATATACAATTTTAATTTGTCAATCTTACCTTAGGTGGAGAAAAAGAGGCCAATAAACAGACTGTGTTGTAATAGAGTACCAGAGGGGAAAAGAGGAAGACCAAATATGAGGGGGACTGACTCCATAAAGGAAGCTATTGGCATGAGTCTCCAGGAGCTGGGCAGGGCTGTGAGGACAGGACACTGTGGATGTCACTCATTCACAGGGTCACAGTGTATTCAGCTGGACAGAGCAAAGATAAATGATCCATCTTCTCTAATGATAATTATGTTCATTGATTCAGACTTTTTCCACTAATCAATTGTCACATTTTGAAGGGGATAGCTTGAAATATTGCTGACGGAATACAATGATGTTGCTAGTAGGAATTCAGAAAATAGGAATCCAGGTCATTAATAAACAGCCTGTTTTAACTGTGCTTCTGAGCAATCATGGCCAAAGAGCAGGCCCCTGGATCCTGTGCTCATTACAGGCACCTGCTATCCTGTAATTCAAGTGTTCTCACAATTTGCCTAACCAATGCCCAGCAGAGTCCCCTCCTAACCAATAATATATGGGAAATCACAGGCTTTATGTGCTAGGTATTTCCCACATATGTATGTCTAATCCATATTAAATTATACACATAAATTACTAAAATGAAAAAACATGTACTCCCTAAAATCCATGCTTTTGGACTTATCAATCAAACTCAAAGCCTCTGCCTTCTTTCACAGGCTTAGGCTTTAACAAAGACAGAGTTTTGGGTGCCAGGCTGCTTCTGTTTTCTGTGACGTCACGGTCCCCAAAGCAAGAAGTCACAAAACTCATCTCCCTGCTTAAAATGGGTGAAAGGGGGAATATAGAGAAGAGATAGTTTAGTAAATTACCCTGACACATGTAAAATAATTTAATTTTAATGACAGAACGACATAATTAAAAATTGTAGGGCCGGCCGAGTGGTGCATTGGTTAAGAGCTGGTTTTGGGATGCCAGCAGCCCCGGTTCGGATCCCACATATGAGGGCCAGTGACACTGCCCTCTACAGCTAACAACAGCTCCACCTGGAGCTGGGCTGTGCGAGCCCTGGCAACTAGGCTGCAGCCCCTGCTGCAGTGGGCTGCCATAGGCTACACTGAGTGGCCGGCAGCCAGCATAGCGGCCAATAGCCGCAGTGAGCGACCATCCAGAGGCCGGAGACCGATCTGCCTCATCCGGGAAGACTGCAATGACGACACCAACATGGGCCAGTGAAGCAACATCCTCCGCAACTAGACTGAAGAACAAAAAGACAGCAACTTGTCTGTTCCCCTTCCCCAATTCCCCAACGCTGTTGCCCTCCCCCAATTCCCTAATTTAAAAAAAAAAATTGTAAACCCTTCAGGGTTGGCCTTCCGTGTGGTGTCATAAGTGATTGTGAGCATGTTCTATTAGTTATTTTCATGAAAGACAACCTTGCCTGTGACACTTCTCTTTCCCCAAATCGCTGGTGACACAACTCTCTGTGAAAAAAGTATACTTTATTTTTATTATTTTTGAGGGCAGTTTCACTGGCCCTCATCTGTGGGACCCGAACTGGGGCCACTGGCTTCCCAAGCCAGTGCTTAACCACTGCGCCACTTGGCTGGCCCAAAAGAATACTTTTTAAGGGTAAATTCTTCAGGGGTTCGACTTAGGATGGGGTCACATCCTGATAAACCTATTGTAAGTTGAAAATATTGAAGTTGAAAAGGATTTAATACACCTAATCTGAGCATCATAGCTCAGCCTACCCTACCTTAAATGTTCTCAGAACACTTACATTAGCTGACAGTTGGGCAAAATCATCTAACACAAAGCCTATTTTATAATGCCCAGCATCACGTATCACAAGCCCGGGAAATTATCAAAATTCAAAATTTAAAGTATGATTTCTACTGAATGCATATAGCTTTCACACCATCATAAAATTGAATATCATTAAGTCGAACCATCGTAAGTCATGGACCATCTGTATAATGTCAGTGTTTTATGCTCCAAGCTTGCTTAGCCATGACTAAAATCTAATATTTGGCAAAATTTTTTTTTTTTTTTCCAGCTGAGCCATCCTGCTACCTGTTGGCAGCTCAGTGGCAGCTCAGCTCCGGCTGAGCATCGAAATGCTGTTGCTCAGAGCTCAGCTTGCACGCTTGAGCGAGCTCTTAACTAATTAAGCCACTCGGCTGGCCCTTGGCAATATCCTTTTGAGCTGGGATGCCCACCACCTTCCCACTCAGTTTGAGGCTGGTATGGACATTTGGGTCCCCCATGCTTGGGCTCTCCTGGCCTCCTCTTTGAGGGCTGGTGAAGGCTATGGCACCCGGGCCTGGCTGAGCTCTTTCTGCCCACTGAAGGCTGGATGTGTGAAGGATGGCCTGAGTGCACAGAAGCTGGCCCAGTCCCCGCTCAGGCGCAAATCAAGAATGCTGAGACCCGTTTTCTGCCCTGAGGGGAGGAGGGGTGTACAGGTGCTGAGCAGAAGCTGGCCTTGAATGTAGAGGAGGCAGCATTCTTTTCTCCATGTCTTCCTCTTGTAGTCATTCTCCTCTTACCTCCCATGCCCAAGTCCCTATCAGGCAGAACACTGTCTGTGGCCACTGTTTCAGATTCCCTCAAATGACAACTGACAGACCAGCCAGGGCTTAGAGCCTCCCTTTTCTTCATTGCCCCTGCAGGGTTCAGGCTGCTGTCCCATATGTTCTTTTACTGGACAGTGGAGCCACTTGCTCTGCCCTGACTGTCACAATAAAGCTACTTTCAGGCACTCCTGGGAATCCCCTTCCGCTCTCCACAAGGGAAGCTTCTCTTAGTGGATCCAAAATGATTGTCTGGCACTTTCCTTCCTGAAAAACTGAGAAAATCATGCAAATTTGATTTCTGTGGGTGTACTATTAAATGTTGAAAAGATCAGCTAAACAAACAAACAAACAAACAAACAAACAAACAAACAAACAAACTGATCAATGTTTATGCACAGCCCAGACCAATTAATCACGACATAATGGAGAAGGCTTACATTTTCAGCATCAGGGATGCTGCTGCTTGCTAGCTGAGTGATCTTGATTAGGAAAGTCAATGAACTTCTCTGGACCTCAGTTGTCTCATCTACTAAGTGGTGTGTGTGGGGGAATGGGATTAAATGAAATTATAAAACCATAGGATTCCTCTGTAAACAGCACAGCTCTCTCCAGGTGTAAAGCATCGCTGGTGTTACGTTTGGGTGTCTCTGCCTCAGGACCTTCAACATTTATTTCAGAAAACACTGAATTTTGATTTGTAAAAATAAATTACCCAACAATGAGTGAATGTTTGTGCATTTTTGACAAGTGAATGTAGCCCCAGAATTCATCCTGTATCATGGAAAGGAGGGAGTAGGCAGCCCCCACAGAGAATCTGAAAGTGTATAAAATGGCCATTTCCTCAGGTTTAACCCATACACTTCACTTACTACAAACCTGCTAGGTGGCCTCACCTCACATTCATCTGTCCTTTTGTCTAAAGTTACTCCTGTTCCCAGAGTCTAAAGGTTCCACCTGGTCTCTCCTGGATGGCCGAGGGATGTCAGATATCAGGAGAAGGCTGAAAAGTCCTCAACTATGGTGTCTTCTTGGGAAGGTGAACCTGCAAAATTATCAGCCTTTTGCCAGCCTGGATGAACAATCCTGTAAATTCCTCCCTTACGCTCTTGTGTTAAAACAACTGCCTGACCCAGGTGAGGAAAGTGGTAGGAGAAAAAGCCCGCCTGTGGCATAAACATTCAGGTCATGGCTGCAGTGAGTGAGTAAGGGGGGCCTGTGACACTTGGGGGAGGAACGGCTGGTTAGGGGGTATTTGAGGATCAGCTTTGGAAAGGGTCACTTCAAAATTTATCATTAAAGTCAGACTTGCAAATAAGTTTAGAAATACCCATCACCAACCAAATAGGAAACCTCTAAAATCCTATGCCCCATGGTCAATGATCTCTGGGTCATATCTGATTATTCGTTCATTCATTCATTCATTCATTCACTCATTCATTTATTCAGCATTTAGAAATGCCTACCAGCACCAGATCCCCCTCCAGGATCCAAAATCTCCTCAGCTTTTCGCCCAGCTCATACCTGTCTGTGAGGTCAGACAGAAGATGTTGTGTTCCTAGCCACCAACTTAATTTAGAAGCCTGGTTAAAAGCACCACATCTCCAAAGCTTTTCCACTCTGAGATAATTAACTGCCTATCACCTGATGAGAATCAAAACCTGCTCCATTTTTTGTTGCTAAATACTAGCTACTGGTAAGTACTTGTTTTGTTGTACAAATGCTTTTTAATTTTGCATTAAATTCTGAGAATCCCTTAGATGCTATCATTTGGAAACATGATTCTAAAAATACCAAATTATAAAGAAATTACAGCACAATAAGTATTTTAATCACTTTTTATGGCTTACAATCAAGTTGACGAATAAACAATTGCTTGAGTATTATTTTTTAAAACATCCTGTAATTAGCCCTTTTCTTTTCTGTCTTCTTGGAACAGGAAGCACTTTGCTGTGCAAGTTGCTTAACTGTCGAGGAACATGTGAGAAGAGTGATTTCTTCTAGCCAAACAACCTTTAATTTCTTCATTTAAAAAATACTCATGATGGGCTGGTTCCTTCTTGAAATAACTTTCAGCAGTGTTTTCTTATGGAACTTACTTTCTTAATAATATAGTCACATAAACTTCTTAAAGGTACCTCCACAGCTCTCCCTGTTCATTGCTGATGGACACAAGAAATGCATTGTGGGAGGGCTCAGTCATCTTCCCAGGGGGACTGACCCCAACCCACCCTCCTTTCCTTTAACTCCTCATTATGTCTCTTTCTCCATCAATTTATTTTCTCCAAACCATAATAAAAACAGATTTATATATTCAGCAAGAGTGATTAATATTCTGGGAGGACATCTAGTCACCATAATTTCCAAGGTTGTAAAAAACACTTTATTTTTAGTTTGTTAGGTAATTTACAGAGCAGTGAAATTATCTTCCATTGATGACGTCAGACATTGGAGATCCACGGTCACAGTCTAATTTGAAAGTTATAGTTAGAATCTGATGAAATCACAGTGGGTGTTGCAAGAGACACCCTTATTAAAATTTGAAGATTATTTTGAAACTACTTAGTGTATTTTTTTAAATATATATTCCTTTTTACTGCTCATGATTTATAATTAGCCTGGATGTTCTGTCTTACCATAAGTATTATTAATGGCTTTTGTTAATACACATTTGTTTCAGAATTACTCCATGTAACTGAATGCCAGCCATGTATATGGTCACCTGTAATCACCTTACAGCTTTGCCAGAGATGGTATTACAGTGGAAAGGTGGGATTCTTTTCAATTAACTCTGTAATTCCTCATAAGGTACACTGCATTGTGGTGTGTTTCGAATTCCAAGTTGTTCATCTCAGTTTCTGTTTGATTCTTTGTATGCATCCTCCCTCCCTTCCTTCCTTCCTTCCTTCCTTCCTTCCTTCCTTCCTTCCTTCCTTCCTTTCTTCCTTTCTTCTTTCCTGACATCTATATGTCAGGAACTGTTTTAGGTTCTAAGAACAAACAGGAGTGTCAGAAAAGAGCTTATCCAAAGTTTTCAGTCGGTCTAATTAACCGACATCCTCAATTTGGAACAATTCAAGATGAGCCATATATTATTGAGGGAGACCTGGCAACTGATCTTGAGAGTAAGTTTATTGCTCTAAAACTTCTATGTAGCACCATCCTCCAGCAACTTCATGTATGTGGATGATCAGTATTGGAAATTTATTTTAAAAGGAAAAACTTTTTCTGGCTTCTTTTATAGGTTATGATAATATATTGTGAAATGCTGTGCAAACTCTGAAATGCTATAGAACTATATAAAATTCTGTTGTTATTCATCAACATTGAGATGCTCTGATTTTTTGCTGTTTCTTCTGACTCTTGATTTTATTTTTTTTTCAAAGACCAATACAGAGACCATGGTTTTTGAGAGTAACATATGGATGAAAGTGAATCTGCACAGACAGAACCTGGCCATGGTGAGATCTGACCTTTTCTCTTTCCTTCCTTGCTTGGACAATTATAGTCTCATTCCCATATGTTTTCTTCAAAGACACTATTTAAAGGCAAACTATATCTACTTGGCTCAAACCATCCCTATTCAACAGACATGGGCAATTCTATACTATTTAGTTTCAATATGACAAAAATAAACATAAATTATATCCATTTAACTTTTATTTTAAATCATCTGCTGAGATTCTAGTCTTCTAGAAACATAATTGTATATCAGATAACAATCCAAGTTAGGAAGATTATAGGTATAATGTAGGGCAGGGCAATAAAATGACCGGGGAACATTTTCTATAATTGTAAGTGGAAATGAAATCTTTAGAAACAACTAAATGACTTTTGGCAAAGTTAAACCTTGACCAAACCAACTTGAGTTGATTTTTTTTTTTTTTTTTTTTAAGATTTTATTGGGGAATTGGGGGAGGGGAACAGCGTTGGGGAATGGGGGAAGGGAAACAGACAAGTTGCTGTCTTTTTGTTCTTCAGTTTAGTTGCGGAGGATGTTGCTTCACTGTTGGTATCGTCATTGCGCTCTTCCCGGATGAGGCAGATCGGTTGCTGGCCTCTGGATGTCGCTCACTGCGGCTATTGGCAGCTCACGCTTGGCTGCCAGCCGCTCACGCTGGCTGCGGGCCACTCACTGTAGCCTATGGCAGCCCACTGCAGCAGGGGCTGCAGCCCACACCATCACCGGGGCTCGCACAGCCCAGCTCCAGGTGGAGCTGTTGTTAGCTGTAGAGGGCAGTGTCACTGGCCCTCATGTGGGATCCGAACCGGGGCCGCTGGCATCCCAAAACCAGCGCTTAACCAATGCGCCACTCGGCCGGCCCCTTGAGTTGATTTTTGATATGTCTGTGCAACTATCTAGCTCTCCAGATCAAATGTCTATTACATATTGGGCTCTGACTGGTAAATAATAATCTCCTTCAATTATCTATTTGTTTAGCTGCTCTAGCGATCTACCTATCTCCTTACTCTCTCACCCTCCAAGATTTGTTGGTATGTCTACATCTGTTATGATATAGGTTTGGCTCCAAAATAACAGTGGCATAGATAAAAATAGGAGTTTATTTTTCTTTCATTTCAAAGTCCAAGATGGTTAAAGACTCTGTTCCACTGAGTCATCAGTGGCCCCTGCTCCTTCTGAATTTTCCATGGTGACTTCCTTCCATGTCTGTATTCCAGGCAGCATGGAGGAGGAAGTTGAAGGGCCTGCTGTATCCCTTTGAAAGCACAGCCTGGAAGTTGCATGCGTCACTACTGCTCATATCCTATCAGCTGTAACTAGATCACAAGGTCTACAAGTGACAACCTAGCTGCAAGGAAGCCAGAAAATATTGTCTTTTTTTTGGTTGGTTCTGTGCTTAGTTAAATAATCAAGGTTCTATTACTGCAGAAGGGGAGAATAAATATTAGGGAGCACCTAGTAGCTTTTCACTAAATATCGTATTAAGCATGTAATCTTCTATCCATTCTCATAATCACTGCTATATACCAGTGGTTCTTAAAGTGTAGTCCTTTGACCAGCAGCATCAGCATCACCTTGGAATTTGATAAAAATCTGAATTCTTGCACCCCACCTTCCCAAAGCAATTGAATCCGGAATTCAGGCTGGAGCCCAGCACTCTTCCTGCCAAAGTTTGAGAACCACTGGCCCAGGGAATGCTTTTCCCAAAAGTCAGAGGGGAGGCTGGGCATTAGAAGAGGACGTGAGTCAAGAAGGAGAGGCTGGGAAATGGTCAGCTCCTGATCCTTGACTGCTCTAGTCCTTTTGAAGCCACCACCTGTCTTCCTGAGGCTCTGCTTAGTGACCTGCAGCCAGGGCTCTGCTGTATGGTGAGAAGATCACAGGATTATCGGAAAATTGAAAATTGGCCTTTCCCAGCAGCATACTTCGCCTTTTTGTGATCTGTTTTTCTTCTATATAAAATATGTCGGGGATGGAGAGGGAGTGCAAATGACCTTGATGCGCCCCCCCCCCCCCCCGCCCAGCCCTGCCACCTCATGGGTCTGTGCATTGATATGATGGCTTCCTAGAGTCACAACTTTGTCTTTTTCCACCAGTAGGTGAGATGGTGCAGCCTGGGACTTAAAAACAAGGGCCTCAGTGTCAAATAGGTTTAGATTTGAGCCAAGGTACCCTCACTTGTTAGCTTAATGATTTTGAGCAAGTTGCTTAACTTCTCTGGATCTCAATTTCCTCACCTGTAAAGTGAGGATAATAAAGTGAACTTACTAGATTGTTTTGGGACTTAAACGAGATGTGTTTCTATGTGGAAAACACAGAGCAAGGGGCCTGGCATGAAGTAAATGCTAAATGAATGGCAACCATTGCCATGCTATGTATTCTGCACTTAATTGTGACACACCAATTGAACAACTGTCTTCCCATGTATCTCTCTTTATGTGGGAAATCTTTGTCAGGTGATTATTTTCTCTTTTCTGAGGTCTCACACACTTCAGAAAAGAGAGACCAAATTGAAACATAATTTTCTGGAAATCTAATGCCTTCCTTACATCAAAAAAGATACAGCCCCATTAGTAAAGCTACTACACACATGGGACTTCTACAGACCTCTCAGATACAGGCTCCCTTGAGCCTCCTATAAAAAGCAGCTTTATTCCTGTTTTACAGGTAAGGAAACAAAAGCTCAGGGTGATTAGATGCTGAAACAAGGTCACCCGGCTACCAGTGGGGAGCCTAGATTCAAATCCTCATGGCTGAGTTAGTTGCCTCCACAGAAACCATGCTTTAAATGTATTGTAAAGAATCAGTTAATTCCTGTTTCTCCCAATACCCTATAAACACCTTGCATCTGCCAGTCCTCACATTAGCTTTGGATTGCCAGCACCTAACCTGGCACCTGGCATGGAGTAAATGTGAAACAAATGTTTGTTGAATGACAAAATGAATGAAAGAAACAAAACCGTTGGACTCCCACACGCAGGGGCACTCCATGGAGGACTTCTCTTTGGGAATTGTAGCACCAGTCTGATAGATAGAATGGCTTCCTCTGCTGCCCCTGGAAGCATGGCTCAGCCTGCTCGCCGCCAGTCCATCGCTCGCCAGCATGGAGCGGTAGATGGGGGCAGGCAGGTATCTATATAATTCTCCACTTGTCTTTCCTCCTCCTCCCTTCTTCTAGGACTCACCAGCCCCAGCTTTCCCTCTTGGTCCTAAAGTTATTTTGGTAGGCACTCTGCAGAGCAAATGTCCCCGAGTGGGCATATGACTTCTCTTACTATAATGTCTTTCACTCAAACAGCCAATTTTGTTGCTGACGTCCCTCGATTCCGAAGCCAGGGGAGGGAAAAAGATGAGTCAGTGTAATGGGAGAATTCTGCCTCTCAGACATCACATGCTTCTGGTCCCTGTTAAATCCCCTCAGGTTCCTCCTCCCCACTGTCAACACTGGCATCTGTCAGTTGGTGGCCAGACTCTTGAACAGACTTTGCCAATTAGAGAAGTCACACCTCTTGGTTGGCAGGCACATCATTGTGCTTGGGCCCCCAGCAGGGAGCCATCTGGCTTTCAGGCAAAAGATTTGCCAGAGATGACAAGGGAGTATCTCTGATGGCAACTCTTGTCACGTGGGAGACCCCCTCTGAACACTCCTCTCAGGTAAAGATGCAAGATGAGCTGTCTTTTTCCTCAGGCTCAATTTGAAGCTATTGTTGCTCCATTTCCAATCATTTTGCTTCATTCAGGGAGAGGTTACAGTGAATTTGTCTTGGCAGCATTAAAACCATTCTGTTGTTTTTTATTACTCTCCCTCTCCCCTGCCACTCCCTTCTTCTGTGAACTCTGAGTTTTGCCATTCTATACTGGGTAAGCTTAACAATATTTATTATTTAAAAATAGTAACATCTTACAGTTGTAAAGAGTTTTGCAAAACCCTCTCACCTCCCCAGGGTAATTCTGAATGAATTCGGAAAAGTGGGTAGTGTTGTTCCCATTTTAGGGATAAAGAATCTGAGTTCCAGGAGAATTAAGTAATTGGTCCACCACATGCTGGAGAAGAAGATTGGCTGGAGAACCTGGATTTTATTCCTGATAGTCCCAGGCTGGATGCATATTCTGGGTCACTCACCCATTTGGCATTAACGTTCTCATCCTCAATTCAAGGGAAGAAAATAACCCCTGAGGTTTTGTTGGGCTCCAAGAGTCTTTATTTCCAAAGTCACTTAATTTCTAAGTGACCTAAATGGTATTAAAGTACCACATGGCAGTGTCCTGCCACAAGAATCAACCCTTAAGTGAGTTAACTTTTCCCCTTAATTTTAACAATGGAAAAATTTTAAACACCACAAATATAGAGAGAATAGTATAATGAACCCTTGTATCCCATACACCAGTTTCAACACCGGCCAACATTTATTTGCCCATCTTGTTTCCTCTAGCCTTCTTTAAAAAGAAAAGATCTGCAGTATTTTAAAAGGAAAGCCTAGATATCTGGTTATTTCACCAGTACAAATTTCAGTGTGCATTTCTAAATGATAGGGATGTTTTTAAAAAACAAAACCACTGTGCTATTATCCCACCTAACAAAATTCATCAGTACTCCTTAATATTGCATTGTGGGAAAAGTCATGATACATTTTTGCAACGAAAAAAAAACATAGAAAAAATACATCAAGACTTTTCCCACAACCCAATAGTATGTTTCATCCTTACCATATTCAAATTTGCTGATTGCCTCAAAGATGTCTTTTTATATTTAGTTCATTTGAATCAGGATACAAACAAGTTCCACACACTGTAGCTGGTTGTTAAGGCTCTTCCAAGTGTCTATCATCTCACTTGTTCCTCTTTTTTTTCTTCTCATGCTATTGATTTGTGGGAGAAAACAAGTCGTTTGTCTTGCAGCCTGTCCAGTATTCTGGATTTAACTAATTGCTTCCTTGTGGTGTCATTTAATTTGTACCTCTGTCCTCTGTATTTCCTCTAAATGGGTAGATAGGTCTAGAGGCTTGATTAGATCCATGTTTAATATTTTGACTTTTAGGTGGTGCTAGGTACTTTCTGTTGCACATTTTGAGGCACATGAGGCACAATTGGCCATTTTTTTGTGATTCTGAGACTACGATCGATTACAGGGTTCAGATATTATCAAAGAGATTCCTCCATTATAAATGAGCTCATTTTTTATTTGCATTCTTCTTTGGCCTACATATTAACAGAACCATCAAATGTAGAAAAATGTATCTGCCTTTATTCTGTTCTCATTCATCTTTGCAGCCTTTTTCTATTTCCCATGGTAGATACTTATTTTCTTCCTCTTCTACCACCAAAATATTTGAGAAAAATAATAAGCAGTATTAAAAACAAACAAACAAACAAACAAACAAACAAACAAACAAACAAAAAAACAAAAAAACAACCCCAACAAACCCTCAAATGTACATCCAGATATTTGATCTGGTGATAGGACAATCTACTGCTCATTATAATAGTTATTGATACAAATGAATTTTGCATTGCCATGTGTAAGTCTCTCAGTGAAAATTCTTAAAAGTAATTGAGAATTTATCCTCAGGTAAGTTATATAAATGAGGGGTCTGGAGAAAATGATCAATAGCACTCTTAGGAATGCAGCTAAGGATTTTTTTTCCCCCCTTTAGCTAAGGGTTTTTTAAGTGTCCTTTTGCTCAGCAGGCATGTTTCTGCTTTTGTTTGCTCTTCACACTAAGAACACTCCTAGGGGGGCAGCAGTCTGGAGGCAGGCAGGACTCTCTGGGCAGGTGTTCCTTGTCACTGGGGAGCATTGCTGGTCCAACCTGCAGTGGAATCACACACATGAAGGGCACAAAATGGCATCTGATTGGTAGTTGTCACATGCGCATTTATATTAATTTAGGTCAAGGACACTGATAAATGTCACAAGGCACATGCTATTATAAAGAAAACAGCAGGAAACTGTCAGAGTTATTTCTGGTTCTCTGTAATTACAGTGGGTCTAACACACATTCCCGTATGTTTACACCCCTATAGAAAGGCAACACACTTTTTAAAGAAAGTCTATTACAACAATAATGGATAGTTGAAGTTAGCTTTTAAAATACAGTACTGTCTTTGGAGTTGTCCTGCCATACTGGTTTCCTACTTGTCAACCTTTTCTTTATCCCCCTCTGCCTTCTTTTTTTCTTTTAGTTTAAGCCTTAGCTTCATCCCATAACAAATAGTGTGGGACTTTGTGTGAGGCACAAGAAAACCACTTGGAACCTCAGTTGCCTCTTCCCTTACAGGGCATTAATAATACCTACCAGGGTATTATTGGAGTACAGATGGAGTACTAACTACCTTTGAAGGCCTGGCCAACTAATGTAGCACTACACATTCAAATGGTGCTGCTCCCACCTCTAATTCTGCCAAAACTTTGGAGTTTAAAACCCTTTGGTGGCTTCCTCTTGCTCTTGATGTAGCACAGGTTCTTTAAAGGGATCCCAAAGTCTGCTGGATCCAGCCTTTCTTTCCTCTCCAACCTTATCTCTCCCCACCGTAGACTCTCTCATTGCAAACCTCCAGACTTCCTGAGCTTTATTTTGAACACTTGAATGTGCTGTGTTTTCTCATCTTCCTGCTTTTTCACATGCTATTTCCTTAGCTTAGATCATTGTCTCTCACTTCTTCCTCTTTGCTTGTCTAATGCATCCCCGAAGTTCAGATATTTCTTTGTCTAGGATGGTTTTCCTAATCTCCAAAAATTGTAGGGCACTATCAGAGAGTACTTATGACCCATGTTGTAATTCTCCCTTTACTTGTCTGTCTCTCCTGTTTAACTGTAAATTTTTTGAGGACAGAAGTCATTGCTAAGACATTTGTCTTCGTAGCTCAATTTCCTAGCTCAGTATATAGCATATATTTGGTACTCAAATTATTTTGTTTGTTTTGTAGATGAATAAAGCACTAAGTTCCAACTCTACTTTCTTTTTGGAAAATTGATATCTTCCTTCTCTAGCTTATTTTTTTGTACTTTAGAATTATCACCTCATTGTGCACAGTCTTGTTTCCTATAGTACACAGTCTAGTACCTTATTATCTATGTTTTTATTCTGTAATTTGTGTTTGTATCTGCTTTAACCCTATTGTATTAGTTATCTATTGCTATGCGACAAGGTTCTATAAATTTAGCAACTTAAAACAACAAGCTTTATCTCCCAGTTTCCACGGGTCAGGAAGGAGCATCTTAGCTGGGTGGCTCCGGCTCAGGGTTTCTCACGAGGTTGCAGTCAAGATATCAGCCAGGACTGCAGTCATCTGAAGGATCTTTTCTCAAGAAGGTTTATCCACTTGGCTGTTGGTTGGAGGCCTCCATTCCTTACCATGTGGACCTCTCCATAGGGCTTCTCAGGTGTCCTCACAACATGGCAGCTGGCTTCCCCCAGCGAGAATGATGCAGAGAGAGAACACAGGAGTCACAGTGCCTTATGGGACCTCGTCTTCAAAGTCTTACACCATCACTTTTGCTTTTTTCCCCCCTGTTTGTTAGAAATGAGTCCTTAAGTCCAGTCCATACTCAAGAGGAAGGGAATTGTGGTCTGAGAATATGGTCTGGATGGTTTCAGTCCTTTGAAATTTCTTGAGACTTCTTTAATGGCCCATTATACATTCAATTTGGTAGCTACGCCTCCTGTGCACTTAAAAAGTCATGGGTTCAGTGTTCTATGTGTGGGTTTCCCAATTGCTTGTTCAAATATTCTATATGTTTACTAATTTGTTTGTTTGCTTGATTTATTGATTATGAGAGAACTGTGTTAAAATCTCCTACCATGGCTATAAATATGTGTATTTTTCCATGTAATTTTGTCAATTTTTCTTTGTATACTTTAAGATAGTATTATTAGGTATACGTTTAGAACAGTTATACTTTGCAGGTGAATTTAACCTTTTTACTATATAGTACTTTTCTTCATATCTAGCTATGCTTTTGCCTTAAAGAAATTTTGGTGATGTGAAGAGCACAGCTTTCTTTTGGTTATAATTTGCCTGGCATACATTTCTCATCCCTTTACTTTTGACATTTTTGTATTCTTATATTTTAGAGGCATCTTTTCTTAGAAGTATATAAGTGGATTAAAAAAAATTAGGTCTGATTACCTTTGTCTTTTTATTGGAACATTTAGTTTAACATTATAATTAATGATATGCTTGAACTTATTAATCTTATTATATACTATATAGTGTCTCATTTTTTTCTATGTTTCTTTTTCTCCTCTTTCTTGCCTTCTTTTAGGTTGATTTTTTTATTCTCATCCATTTTTTTTTTTCTTTTTTTAGCTGAGCCATCCTGCCACCTGTTGGCAGCTCAACGGCAACTCAGCTCAGGCTGGCCTCGAACCACTGTTGCTCAGAGCTCAGCTTGCACTCTTGAGCGAGCTCTTAACCAACTGAGCCATTCGGCCGGCCCTTTTCATCCATTTTTTTCCTCTATGAATTTGGAAACTAAACACTGTATTTCTAATATTTTAACACTTACCCTGGAAACTTTAACATGTATATTTAACTAATCATTTGATATTCTGCAGTTTCAGTGTTTATTTCTAGGTACATGTTTCTTTTTAGTTATTTTGCAGGTTTTATTGGGGCTCTTGAATAAGTAGTATATTTTATTAGTTATGAAAATCCTTAGCCATTTTCTCTTCAAATATAGCCTCTGTCCCACCATTCTCAATCTCTCTCTCTCTCTCCTTCTCTTTTTGCTTAGATTTATGTTAGACATCTTCACTGTATTTTCCATACTCAACCTTTTTTTGTGTGTGTTTTCCAACTCTTTGTATCTCTGGGCTTCATTCTAGATCATTTATTTTGCTTCCGGTTCTCTAATTCTCTCTTTAACTTTGTCTTTTCTGCTGTTAACCTATCCAATGAATTTATAATTTCAGTTATTATACTTTTATTTTGAGAAATTCTATTTATTTATTTATTTATTTATTTTAATTTTCTTGGTTATTTTATTTTTTTTATTTTTATTTTTTTTTAAAGATTTTATTGGGGAATTGGCGGAGGGGAACAGCGTTGGGGAATCGGGGAAGGGGAACAGACAAGTTGCTGTCTTTTTGTTCTTCAGTTTAGTTGCGGAGGATGTTGCTTCACTGTTGGTATCGTCATTGCGCTCTTCCCGGATGAGGCAGATCGGTCGCCGGCCTCTGGATGGTCGCTCACTGCGGCTATTGGCCGCTATGCTGGCTGCCGGCCACTCACTGTAGCCTATGGCAGCCCACTGCAGCCCACACCATCACCGGGGCTCGCACAGCCCAGCTCCAGGTGGAGCTGTTGTTAGCTGTAGAGGGCAATGTCACTGGCCCTCATGTGGGATCCGAACCGGGGCCGCTGGCATCCCAAAACCAGCGCTTAACCAATGCGCCACTCGGCCGGCCCTTCTTGGTTATTTTAATAGCCTCTTGCTTCAGTTTCAGCTTAAGGATCATCAGAGTACCTTGGTAGTGTGAATTGGGGATAAAAAATCTAGGTGAGAATCAGATTGTAGTATGAATTCTCAGGGGGGCAGTCCCTCATTTTAATCTGTGCTAAATTTGAAACAGGTAATTTTCCTCTTAGTGTCCTGTATCGGTGTGAGAGAAGAGTATATTTCTGGTTAAGCCTGACTGAAATTATTATCTATTTTCCGAAGACTTCCAGGCCACAAAAATTGGAGAAGAGGTTGATTGGTTTAACAGGACAAAAACAAAAAAGAGAGAGAGAGAGAAAAAAAAAAGATTAACTTTCAAGACACTTTAAAAAAAAATACACTAATTAGTTTATGCTAATAACAAATGCATTTATTTAAATGAAATAAAGTAATGCAGGGCAAAACACCATAGAAAACAAAGAAATGCAATGCAGAAAATTTAGATGGTTAAGAATGATAATCAGAAGTTTTCTTGTTTTTTTTTTTTTAAGGACAGGTGTCAACACTTATTGCAGCAACCAAGTTTCTCTTAGAAAGGACAACATGACAAGGCTAGTTTTAGGTAAAGGGCTCAATAAATGAGAACTCATAAAGTAAATGATTCTGACACCTGAAGCTTTTTATAATGTGACTGCTCCTAGGGCAGAGACTGTTTTTGTTTGGTTAATTCTTCTTGGAATTGCAAACCTGAGCACCTCATGTGATTTGGGTGGGGCCAAACACTCATAGAGAACAGGGGCTATGATGTTGGTCCTTCTGGAGACCTTCAGGAAACTTCCACTCAGTAGAGGCAGGGTTACCCAACCTAGCCCTGAGCTGCAGCACCCATGTAAGGGGCCCAGGTACAGGTGGTAGGATACAGGAATATGCCAGCAAGCTCCTCACTAGCAATTCTTACATGTGCATTTCTCGTGGTTATAGCAGTCTTTGTTTTCTCAGCCCTAGAAGAACTGCCCATTGAGCTAATTTCTCCAGTCGGTCCTTTCCTTTGTGAGCAAGGAATAGGTGCCCTCCCACCATTTAACCCTGGGAGGGACATCAGAGATAATACTGAAAGATAGCTAATACATTGTTAGTGTTCACCATGTCCCAAGCACTGTTTAAGTCCTCTGCTTGTATTAACTCATCTGATCATCATCTGATATCTGAGATATCAACTAATATCTAAATGGTGAAACATATCCCAAAGTTAGGTTCATTTGAGGTCTCCTGAAAAGGCCTAGAACCAAAACCCTAAGGTGCTTTAAGATTTATTATTCCTTCCATTACAGGTGAATAACACTTCCCAGAGAGTGGATTATACACTTGGACAATTTTGGCCCATATGTGTGCATATATATTTATATACAAATATGAGTGTATAACAATTATAATAGATGAAAACCATAGGCAAAATACTTCTTAACATCTGTAAACATTTTTTAAAAAGTAGCAAATCTCCTTTCAAATTTACTTGGGAACTTGCTTAAACCCAATGGAAATTACCTTTGTTTTTTCCATTTTATGTAGGCACCTGTGCCATCCACCAGAGGTTTAAGTAAGAGGGTTGCTGGATTCTATTCTTTGCCCTCCCATTGAAATATTTATTTTATTAGACACAAATAGCACTTCTCATATATTAGGTACAGTTCTACCTTTATGAACTTTATTAGCTCTTTATTGAATACTTTAATCTTCATCACAGTCCTATGAGAAGGCACTATTCCTCATTTTATCGATGAGGAACTAAGCTGCAGAAAAGTTAAGTAACTTGCTAAGGTTCATTTGACATGAGGGACAGAACCAGGTACCCTAATTCCAGTTCCCACTGCTTAACCTCCCCACCATGTCACCTTTTCCATCTGTTCAGGCCAAGAAGTCAAAGCGTGCAACTCGACAAGTATCTTAGAATTTGTGGATAAAATGAACCAAGATGTCTTATACGTTTGGATGGGAAAACAACCCTGCTCACTCTACAGTGGTGAGTTCTAATCCTCTACAATTAATGTGCATGCCAGTTCCCAATAAACACTCAGTATTGCTGAATGAATTATGCTTTGTACTGGACAGTACCAGACCATTTAAACATCAATTGCTTTGCTCAGCCCTGTGTGCTGGTGGGCCAGCCAGCCGGTGTCTTACATGTCTTCCCAGTAGTAATTACTACATAGCATCTTTAGAGAAACTGGTGGAGGTCCTCTATCACTACTTCCAATAATGATAATCTCTCCTTCCCCTTAATCTCAATTATTTTATAATAAAATAGCATTTACATTTAAAGGGGAGATATGACCTTCTGTGTCTATCTCTGATTACTGGATGCTACAGCAAGAGAACTGACACCCCTGAGATGCACAAGATTAAGATGCAGAGCTTCAGTCCACAGGCACTGTGGTCATTTTTCATGGATTTCTCCATTCACCAGTCAAGAGTGTTCCTATCCAGCAACTTTAACACCAAATATGCCTCAAGTGATGGGAAAGAATGCCTCTTGGTAGTTGGGGGAAGGAGAGCTCTGTTAATTCTTAATACAAGCCTTGTTCATACCCATGAGCCATCTTTCTTCATACAGTGCCGACCCTGGGAGATGCCTTAGAAATGACCTGGATGAGGTTTTCTGTGGAGGGTAAAGAAACTGATGTCAAAAGAAGCCTAAGGACTTGGTTAAGGAACACAAATTTGCAGCATAGCTAGAGGTATTGGGTATCTTCTATTCACTCTTTAGATTCACTGTCCGCCCTCCTCCACCCTGCGCTCAGCCCAAGAAACTAACCCATCTAGATTGTATCAATAGACACCTTTCCTCTTTGGCATAGCCAGTGGGAGATCTGGTAAGGGATCAGTGGAGGTAGAGGGATGAGGTTAGCTTTTAATTTCCTTGTCTTTCCTTGTAAGTTTGCCTTGAAGTGACTTCCTCTCCACTGAAGGCACTGCTCCTCTCAGGGTGGCCTATAACATTCTCAGGTTATTATCTCTGTCTGTGAACTCTACTTTCTCATTTTCCCATATCCAATATGCAACACATAACTTTCACTTCTATTTCTTAAGCCACATGCCTCACTTGCAAATGCTTCCATGAGTACCCTCTGACTGTAAATGCCCTGATTACAGGCAAGACCTCTGCATTGTGGGGACTAGAACTGTATCCATCTTGTTTCTGGTAACCCGCACAGCCTTGGCACCCAGTATGGATGTACATGAGTGAGTCAGTCTTTGATTCTCTGCACCAAAGCCTAATACAAAGTAGGACCACAAAATATGTCTTGGAAACAAAATAATTGTTCTCTCAATGCCTTTAACTCAATAAATGAAGAGATGTTCAGATACCACCAATAGCTGTGCAATTTTGAGGTAATTGCATTTCTGTAGCTTCCTCAACGCTACAGAAAGATAGGTAATATCAAATCTAGTGTGTTCCACTTACAAATGGTGAGAGAATTTAAATGGAGTACTTGTTGAGAATGGGATGCCTTGAGGTTCTTGGAAGAGGAAGAATCTATTTTTCAGAAAAGATAGAATCTAACAAGAATGCTAAATTGGAGAAGGGAACTGTTTCTTCATCGAACAGTGTATATTACATTAAAGTGACATAGTGTCAGTGAAGGATTCAGTCTAGTGTCTCATGTAGAGAAAGCATTAAGTAAATGCTTACTATTGTCTTTAGTGATTATTTTGCAAAATTCTACTCTAGCATTAGGTAATGAGTTCCAGAATCTCTTCGTTATTATATTGTTGAAATGGAGTTTTATGTGCCTATTTGTAGTGTTATGTACTCAATGTATCATTGTTATATCAATAAAGAAGCACATAAAAATAATTCATGTGGATAAGTAGGTACATGGGTAGGTGTGGGGTTATGGAGAAGGGATTTGTTATAGAAGGCGTGTAACAAGGGGACATGAAAGAAAACAGGTTGTGAAAGAGCCCATTGAGGAAACTTGACAAGTTGTTTGCATTCTGAGGTTTCTGAAATTACGTTAAAATTTGTTTTTCTTTGTTACAAAAGCAATATCTGTCTATGATAGAATAATTTAAAAACTACAGATAAAGAAAATAAAAAGGCAAGTGCTAGACCTGAAATCCCATTACAGTGAATATCTGTTGATTTCTCCTTTCCCCACGCTTCCTGCCCTGGGCACTGTGGCTCTCCCACGGCACTCAGTACTGCAGTAACTGCCAGGCATGGTGCCCCATGACCAAGTCTGGGCCAATCAGACAGTCTCTTCTAGAGATCTGGATCTGAGTGGGATGAAACCAGGAGAGGGAGAGAGAGAGAGAGAGAGAGAGAGAGAGAGAGAGAGAGAGAGAGAGAGAGAGAGAGAGAGAGAGAGAAAGGCTGAGTTGACATTTACTAATGTCATAGCTTAGCAGAGGCTGTCCTCTCTCATTTCTATTACCTGGATGCCAGATCCAGCTGGTTCCTGTCCTACCCAAAGCCTGGTTGTTAGCTTTTCCTTTCTTTCTCTGAGTTACTCCAGCTCTTTCTAGTAAATTCTTCTCCTCCCAGCAAGTTTATCAGAGTTGGTTCCTATTGATTCCTAGCTGGGATATTCACTAAAAGACAATTACCATTACCACCGTGGTTTAAATCCTTCCATTCTTGCTTCCTATGGATTGGTGTATATGATTAGCAAAAGTTATTTGCATGCATGATACTAAATTTCATCTCATGTCAGCAAATAGAATTTCTCTATATCTTGATGGTTGCATGACATCCTATCCCATATTCTGTATCATAATTTAAATTAAGTAATTTCCTGTGGGACACTTAGGTGCTCTCAACTTTTTGGTATAAGAAATAGCTAAAACCTTACACACATTCATGGTTATTTCTTTAGGATAAATTCTCAAAGGTGTAATTATTGAGCTAAAGGGTAGAAGCATTTTAGAGACTTTAGATTTAAACAAACCTGTCAAATGTAACCTTTCTGGAGGTCTATTTCCTATCCAGGTATATTCCAATGACTCTAATACCATGAAGGCAATGACTGTGTCTATTTTTATAATCATATGCTCAGCATCTAGCACAGGGCCTGACACACATTAAGCACTCATAATGGTGAATAATGAATCATAAACACCTACTGAGTACTTACTATGTGCCAGAAACAGATACGCATATTAATTAACTATGGCAACTATTATTTACAGAGAAGTTAAACAACTCACCTAAAATCTTCCAGCTAACATGTGCCAGAGCAGGGTTTGAGTGCTGACTGGCAGTCCAGCTCCAGAGTCTGTGCTGCTCTTCAATGACTGACTTGAATGATCCTTTATGTATCTATCGAATTGTCACGTCCTCAGGGATGATGTCCTTGGCTAGGCCTTTCTCTTTTACGCTACTTAACATATCTTTTGTAGGACTTATCTTACTTGCAATTATATATTTAACACCTTCCTTCTCTACTGTAAGATCTACGAAAGAGAGAACTGTGTAAATCTTGTTCATAGCTGCATTTCTATCTAGCACAAGGTCTGGCTATGCTCCCATATTTATTGACTGGCTGATTGACAACAAGTGAAGGTGGGGAGGAGTAAAAGGGTGCAGGTTGCTTCTGGCTTCTACTGTGCAGAATCCAATAGCAGACTGGTGTGAGTGAGAGGCACTAATGATTCAACGGTGGTTAGCTTATTTTTCGGTTGTAGGGTTCAAGTGGTGTGTAACAGCCCTTTGAGAGTGGAATGCTAGTTTTAATTTCTTTTTGAGGTAGAGAAAGACAACAGGGGAAGCCACAAGCCCCAGGAGTTGATCAGCAAGGTGAAGCTCCCTCTTGATTGATTTAACAAGCAATTTGCCAAGCAATAAGGGTTATTTGCCAGGCCAAAAGGTAAAAAAACAATGAATATGTGATAGTTATTAACTTTTACACACACAAAAAACATACTGTCAAATGCATAAAGCACAATTGTTTACTAGATACAAGAATGAAACCACAATTGTAATGGGAAGATTTAATATACCTCTAAACAGGTCTTTAACAGATTACTACAAGATAACCACCTTGAATCCATTAGGATGGCTACATCAAAAAACAAAATAAGTGTTGGTGTGAATGTGGAGACATTGGAACCCTTGTGCCCTGTTTTTGGGAATGTAAAATGGTACAGCTGCTGTGGAAAACAGTATGGTAGTTCCTCAAAAATTAAACATAGAGTTACAATATGACCCAGCAATTCCATTTCTGGGTATATAACCCAAAGAATGAAAACAGGGACACAAATAGAATTTGTATACCAATGTTCACAGCAGGATTATTGCCGTATCCAAGTATTCATTGATGGATGAATGGATAAACAAAATGTGGTATATACATGCAATGGAATATTATTCATACTTAAAAAGTGAGGAAATTCTGATACATGCTACATAAGAATGAACCTGGAGGACATTATGCTAAATGAAATAAGCCAGCCACTAAAGGATAAATCTGTATGATTTCAATTATATGAGGTACATAGAGTAGTTAAACTCATAGAGATAGAAAGCAGAATGGTGATTGACAGGAGCTTGGAGGAGGGGAGAATGAAGAATTATTATTTAAGGGGTACAAAGTTCAGTTTTTCAAGTTGAAGTGTTCTGTGGATGGATGGTGCTAATGAGCACAACAATGAGATAATGTACTTAATACCACTGAACTCTTCACTTAAAAATGATTAAGATGGGAAATTTTATGTGCATTTCACCACAATTAAAATTTTTTGAAAAGGTCTTTGACAAATCCAGTTAGAGTTTTAAAAATGAATTTAGAGGATTTGAGTAAAATAAGTTTGTTAACTAGCTCTATGGAAAACTTTGTATAGAAAATGGTATACCCATACTTTCCCAATGTCTATGGAATACTTAACAAATTGGATCATATGGCAGACCACAACTTCCATAAATTCCCCTAAATGTTACTCAGGCTGCATTCCTTGACCACCATGTAAAATCACTAGGAACTAATAATACGTAAGACGATGATGATGATGATGATGATGATGATGATGATGGGTCTCTCATGTAGGCAAAAAACAAAAAACAAAACAAATCAAAAGGGCACACTCACCCAGTATTGATGAAGGCATTTTCAATACCCCCTGGTCATCTCACAGGATTGGACCAACCCCCAGGCTGGTGGAGTTGTTCTATGTTTTTCTTGCCTAACATAAGATGGTACATGGTTTTTTTTGCTGGGTGACTAGAGGTTGGTACTCAGATAGCAACTGGGGAGGTGAGGATAATAAAGAATATGTAGGCAGAGGGAGGGGTAGAAGGAATAAATCATTTCAGAAGAATTTGAAAGGCAGGAAGGAACACTGCTTAAAAAATGAGGGAATACCTTCTAGGTGGAAGGAATGGCTTGTGTCAGGAACCGATTAGTGGTGAGAGCGGAGGCAAATGAACAGAGAAAGTCATTCCCATAGGTCTTGGAGCTGTGATTCCATTTGTGTTCATCCTCACCACTGAGTGTAGTATAACACATAAACGTTTAAAGTGAATAAAATATAATTTCATTTTGACTTTGTAATTTTAGAGGGCTTGAATCACTTCTTCTGGAGTGTCTCTGTTTCATTTTAAGTAAAATGGTTTCAGGCATGATATGCTTTGGTCCTGTTTCCTCCACTATCTATCGGCAAGTGTCTCTTTGGTTCTTTCTTTTCTCTCCAATTCTCCCAGTGACCTCTGCACAAAATGGGCTCTTGGCAAATGCTGCCACATGTACATTTTCCCCCCAAATAAGTCTAACAAGGCATATAATTCAATCATGACATCCCCCCCCATCCCAAATAAGCCTAACAAAGCATATAACCCAGTGATGCCTTCTTACTTTGAAAAGTATGAATGCTTCTATACAAAAGTGGGCCATTCATTTATCACCATTACCCTAAGAAAATATTCCTGAGGGCTTTTCTCCAAGAGCCTTGTGGATCACCTCAAAGAGAGCCATTACTTTTGGAGGGCGACTTTACTTTTGAAGTCTGCAAAATCAGAAAGACAATGCCTCCCAAATCCTGGTTTTCTTGGGATGAGCAAGAAGAATGTGAAAATACTCTAATAAATCTAAAGAGTTTCTGCTTAGTTCTGGACTGTGGTCTAATGATCCTGTCGGTGGGGGTACAACTATAAACCCTATCCCTTGGAGGGACATAAAGGGAAGCATACAAATCTCCAACTCACCAGAGGAAAAACAGACAGAAAACTCTCAGAAATGTCAGTGTTAATTAAAACAAGTTATAGTTCTATTTTTTTGATAGTGTCAACACCACAGATTTTTTAACCCAGGTGGAAAATACAAGGACAAAACATGACACATAAACCATGCTCATGCTCCTCTTAGGCTCTTTACCTAAATTCAGCTGACTTGTCTTCCAGCTGTGCTGCAAGGGCTGCTCCTCTCCTGTCACTTCCCTTATTTCCCTCTTTCAGAAGGATTCCTCTTGTGATCTTTGTCCATCTCCGAACAATCTTCCCCTCTCTCGGTGCAGTGCTGATATCCATGTGCTGGCCCCTCTACTATATGAGCCTGTCCCCTGTTCACAGCTGACAGATGGGGGTAGACGCCTGACCCAAACTGGCCAATCTGAGTTTCTCTCCCGAGAACTTGCAGTGTGACACAGATGGAGAGGGACTAAAAGTTATTGGAGCTGAGTCCCAGTGTGGCAGGCAGGATTTCTAATCTGCTTCCCCTAAACTGTAATATGATAAGATGATAAGACATCACTCCCACGATTATTACGTTACACGGCAGAGTTACCCTTAAGGTAGGGAGATTATCTGGGTGAGCCTCATCTAATCATCTGGTCTCTTAAAAGCAGCAGAAGCTGAAGAGATTTGAAGTGGGACAGAAGGGAATTTGACACCCCATTGCCGACTTGAAGCTGGAAGGGGTTATGTGTGAAGAAACCGCAGGAGTCCCTTCCAGTCAGGGAGTAGGGAACTCACTCCTGTAATCACAAGGAAGTGGATTCATCCAACAACCTAAGTTAGCTTCGAAATGGACCCTCTCCTAGAGCTTCCAGATAGGTCAGCTTAGCTAATGCTTTGATTTTGGCTTTGGGAGATTCTGAACAGAGAACCCAGTTGAGTCGCGCCAGACTTCTGACCTACAGAACTGTTACCTATGAAATCTACGTTGCTTTAAGCTACGACATTTATGGTAATTTGCTATGGCAGCAGTGGAAACTAATACACAAGGTACAGCAATGCATTTGGAGAGGGTGGTCACCTCCTGCAGCCCAGGGCCTCAGCACCATCTCGTTCAATCCTTCCTTCACTTTTTCACTTGATTCTATGAACTATGAACATATTTTCCAATAAAATTCCTTCTTTTTACTTAAGTCAATAGATTTGATTTTCTGTTGCTTCTAACCAAAAAGGCTTAACATAAGGAGGTATATAGACTTAGGCATCCTGCTATGTGTACCACACTGTAAATCTGGTACTTGGAAATGTGGCTCTGTGAAGACTTATGAGATATTTAATAAACTTTGGGAAGTCTCAGAACCTTAAGTGGACTGAAAGTTATTGAAAAAAATCTGCTATTTTTATTGGGTATTTATAATTGCATCTTAAAGATATATTTAGATGTGATAACAATATTGACTTTGGTCTGTAGATACGCCCACCCATATAAAGCCAAACTACATTGTTCATCGATAGAAGTACTTTGCAATAGGCCTATTCATTTGGTTAGGGCACATACTCTGAAGTTCCCTGGAAGCCTGAAGATAAGCTTACACTGGGTGAAAAGTTAGGTGAAGCCAAAGCATGGCCTGCTTCTCCAGACATGGTGGGGCCAGAGGCCCCTTGGGAGTCCTCTCTGTCCCAACCCAGTTCCAGCTGGCTGCGTAGACCCCGGCAGGACCATGCCAATCTGGCCTATGGCCAGGCAGAGTGAGGAACAGAGACATCCAGGTGCAGACAGCTGGCTTGGCAGAGAAGAAGGGGCTGATTGACACAGAGGAAGAGGAGGGCCAGGCCACGGGCCCTGTCTCTATCCTGGGAATCTTCCTGTACCTGGACTCCCAGTCTGCTGCAGAGCGGCACCCTCCATCCTTGAAGGTCAGCCAGAAGGGAGGAGGGCATGGACGGTGGGTGGGGCTGAGAGTGAAACAGAAGTAGGGGAGAGAGAATAAGCAGGGGAGAGATGCATCCCCTTAAAATTTACCCCAAGTGGAGGAAGGCCCTCTTGGCTTTACTTGCTTAGAAAGGAGAGCAAGACTGAGGTCCACAAGATTTCTTTTCAACTGTTTCTGTCAATGCCACCAAGTATTATAATTTTTTTTTTTTTCTAACGTATCCTCGGTGCAGAAAGCATGACTGAGTTAGTTACAGACAATGAAATGCGGTCCTTTCTGGGTGGGGTCACTGGGAAAAGGAAGACGATAAGGCCAAGGGCAGGGAGGAGGGACTGTGATAAGCTGTGTGTAAGCAGGAACAAAGGGTAACTGGGTCTCCGACATTCCTCTGAATGAGCAATTCTAAAAAGAAAAGTACACTTAGATTTTAGGAGGGGTCTGTTTTGGGCATGAGGACAGAAAACCTGGACTGCTCATAAAATGTTGATTTGGTGCTCTGCTACTGGTCCCCGTGCAGGCTCAGCCTGGAAATCTGGGGACTACCAGCTGATGTTAAGCTGCCAGCCCAGACTCATGAGTAATTAGGTGGATTTGGATAGAAAAACCCACAAACTGATCCTACTTGTCTACTTTTCTACACTTGGGTTTTGATTTTTCTTTCCCCTCTAACCAGTTTCTTTAGGGCTTAGTGTGTCCATTTATAGTATTTCTTCACAATGGGAAAGAAGTAATAGATTGGCTGGGTTCCTAGCTGAAAGTCAATCTTGGTATTCCATTGATAGGAAAACCTCTTATCTCCCCTATTCTTTCCCCAAGAGAGCCAATAGCTTAGGCATTTTGCCATTTTTCAGATCTTTCCTCAAACTGAAAGTAACTAGATAACCATCATGTGAGATAAAGGATACGTTTTCTGATGAATAGGCCCGGGAAATAAAATATTTGGGATTTTCTTTTTTCATTTTTGTTCATCTGCTTAATAAGGTTTCAACAATTTACTCCTGTAACATCATTTTGACTATAAAATGGAGAGCCTAATTCCATTTTCCTCGTAGCTCCAGAGGGGATTTAATGAGTGTTTACGGACCATAGAATCGAGTTTATTACTGCACCCCTCCCCCACTCTCATATCCAAGTATGCTTTTCAGACCATATTTGATGGAGCCTAAATATACTCATTCGGGCATTTAGCGCTAGTGCTTTGGTCCTTAAGGAAGACAAATTATTATTTATGGATGATTTGTGTAGTCTCTTGCTTTACGGTGCCTTTGATCTTTCAGCAGCTCTTCAGTCTGCTGATCACAGCCTCCCCTTAACCATTTAAAAGGCTCAGTGGGTCTTCTGACACCTGGTTCAACTCAGATTTCTCAATGTGTTCTCAGATGGTGTCCCTGGGGACATGATCCTCTGACCCACTGAGTCAATGCTTTCATCTGCCCCAGGGCTCTGCCACGGAGTTCGGCTCCTCTGGCCTGCTCCATCTCTTACTCATTTAATTGAGAACAATGACAGCATGTATTTGGGGAGAAGAGGTCTCTCAGGATTTAAAGAATGGTGATTACAAAGTATTTTGGTATGTAGTATTGCAGAAAGATTTTCAGTTGTAAGGGAAACTAGTTTTGAGATTGCTTTTTCGATGGGGGAGTAGAAAAGTCAGGAATAGATTACCTCTGCTCTTTTTTGCTGAAGGAGGGGGCTAAGGCCGGGTATCTATTGCTACACAAGGAAGGGGTTTCACCTCTCCCTGCTTCTCTCCTCTGCCTGCAGCATACATCAGTCCGGGTGTGCTATCCCGGTACATGTGTGGGGAGCCAGTGAGAGTGTGGCATCACAACCCTCAGGGCAGTAGGTGGATAGTCATGCCACCACCTGTGCCATGCTTGAGCCATCATAGGCACTCAATACATATTTATTGAACTGATTTGATTTAGAGCCAGCAAACCTGTCCTGACTCCCTTGTTTACTGAGCTCAAGATTCCTAATCTGTGAAAGGGGGTTATTTCTTGCCCTAGTTACTCCATAGAGTGGTTGTGACAATAAATGAAAGTACCTAAACCGTAAAATGAACCACACATTTGAGGTGGTTCTCCCAAATATGGCTCTTGTTGGGAAGACAGTGGACATCATTATTAAAGGCAGCGTGTAAACCCCTCCTAAACAGCCTAATCTCCTGGGTGTACATCTGTTCTCTGCTTCCCCACACATTCTTGAGGTTGTCCTCTCACAACTGGTTTCCCTGCCAGAGGTGGTACCACAGCTAATGGGGCTGGGTGAGAGTCAAATGCAAATCACATTCTTCCCATGTAGCCAGCTTTCGTCTCTCTGCCTTACCTGTTTCTAATGTTCTGCCCTTGTCACATTTTCTTCTGTTCTAGACATATGTCGGGAGAGCTATAACATTATTTTTATTGGATTAAAACTGTTCGTATTTAGGACACTTTCTTATGGAATTTGATTCATAAATGAATATATGTAATCTGATCAAAAGAGTGCCTGGCACATAGTAAGTGCTATATAAGATTTAGCTTCTACTAACTATTATCGGTTACTAATCTGCTTAAATGTTGCCTTCTCAGAAAGGCCTTCTTTCATTATCCTATCTGAAAAGAGTATGGCCCATCACTCTCTGCTCTTTGTCCTGCTTTATTTTTCTTAATAGCACTTACCATTACTGTATATACTTCGTTGCTTACTATCTGCCTCCTACATTAGAATGTACTCTCCTTGAGTGCAGATTTTGGGTCTATTTCATTCATCTGTATATTCCTAATGCCTAGGACATAGTAGACCCTTAGTAAACATTTATTGCCTGGACAACCATGCAGAATTCTTTGTAGTTGATCAATGTTGTTTCTGGACCCAGCTCAGAAAGGCTTGTGAGAGCCAGTTGTGTGAATTTCTTCCCAATGCTGTGTTTGATGATGTCACCTTGGTAGCTTGAAATCAGCCAGGATGGGAGTGTTTATACCATGGAAATTGGCAAATACTATAAATCAGCACCCACTCCCACCTTTCCTCCACTCCATTGTTAAACATTTACTAAATACCCCACTGTTTCTAAAGAACAAAATCAATTACAGGTCAGGTACCCAGTTCAATGGTCTGGTGGAGTCTATTTTCCACCTCTTAAAATTTTGATTGGCCCTGTGACCATTTGACCATAGAACACATTAGAAGTGACCTGTGCCAAATTCAGACCTACCCTTTAAGAGGGCTGGCAACTTTTATTTCCTTCTTATTGTATCTCACCCTGATGTGAAGAAATTCAAGAAGCTTCATGGAGAATCCCACTTAAAGGAGAGTAGAGGCCCTTAGCTGATAATCTCAGATGAAGAGTTAGCATCAACTCTCCATGTCTGTGAGGGAAGCGATCCTGGAAATCGATCCTCCAGCCCCAGGCTAGCTCCTCAGCAGGTGCCTGTAGGTGATGATCAGAGATGAGCCATTCCCACCAGGAGCTGCCCAAATTGCCAAATAGGGAACAAATAAACCAGAGAGTGAGGTGAGGAGGATGGTGTTGGTGATTTGGGGAAAGGAGAATGTGTAAAAAGGTTGCCTTAGAAAGTGAGAAAGTCAATTTCCTAGGGACATATTTTAGGATTGAATTATTAATTTAAATGAGCTGAATGTCCACTTAAAGTATTTTTATCATATATTTAAAGTTAGACCAGTTTGCAAGATGGTGTGTTTTTCTCAGCTACATTCAGCAAGAAGTGAGGTATTTCACTGAGATTGGAGCTTTGTCAGACAATAAAATGAAGGGAGAAAGCAACAAAGGAGTTATGGATAGAGATGTAAATATAGATATAGATGTATGTATGTGTGTGTAAAATTGTGTACCATGGGATCAGACCATGGTCAAGAGTAAGGACAAAGGTAAAGATATGAATTGGGCAGAAGTCAGGCACGGGGAGAGAGAGTGGGAAGATGATGGGAACAATGAATTGGAAGTCCCAATGGAGTCTAAGAGTTGTTGGAGGGAGGATACTGGAGGAAGTGTGCTGGAAGGACATGACGTGGCAGTCAGAGAGTGGAGGCTTTAAACTGAGATATCAGAGGTGGTACCATTACTCGTGATGTGAGGACTAGGGGTATAACCATAATAGTGGGTGGCTAAGGTGGGTTGGAAAAAGAGGTCTTGGAAGTGTGGAGATGAAGACACTGCAAAACCAGGGAGGTGGTAGATTGTTTTCATCGATGTTGAAGTTTCCATTAAGAATGATAGAAGTATCGATAGAAGGGAATATGACTGAGCCAGATGCTAAAAATCAGTAAATGAAGGGGAGTGACCTCACAGTCAGTGGTGAGAGCACTGGGGAGGGGTCATGGGTGCAATAGTCTGATGACCTGTTCTTCAGAAAAAGCTGAGACTCTTAATATGGGAAATTACAAGGATGGCCTGGAGGTAACAGTGGAGGACCAGCTTGAGGCCCTGTAGGAGAGGGTGAGAGAAAAATCAGTCTCCACTTACAAGAGCTACATGGAAAGCTTGGTGTTCATTTCTATTAGACCAATGCTCTCCTTTTATAGCAAATCTTTTGTAACTGCTTAGCTGGAATATAATGCAAAGATGAAAGGAAAGTAACTTATAATGAGATAATTTCATTTTGACATGTAAAAATGTTTGCTTATGACTACGCTAAAAGGCCAAATGAAGTTGTTCACTATTTGGACCCATTAAGGGAAGGCTGTGAATGCTGCAGTGACACAGGCAGACTGTTAGAGGTGTGTTGCCTTCCTGGATGTGAATTTCCAAAGTATTGTACGACTCTTAGAAAATACACAAAACAAAGCGTGATGTTCCCCTCATTTACATGGAAGTTTTATTTCTGGAAAATTCAGTGTATTTTAAAACCGTGAGGAATATACTTTGGGTTTAGATGTAAAATAGAGTTAAATTCTAGCATCAGATCATTATAAATAGTTTCCTAAATCGTGTGACTGTCTGGCAGGATTCAGAGCAATTCTTCATTGTGAGGGACTGTTAGGCTCATTGCAGCAAATCCTATCACCCTGGCAGAAGCAGCACCCAATCATTTTGATGACGACTGTTTCGAATTTCCAAAATGCTTTCTAACCACTGGGTTAGAGTGACAAGGTAAGGCTCAGAGAGAAAGTTGGAGACACAGGGGGTTTTGTTGATGACACTTCTTGGGTTCCAGAGGGCAGACTGCAAGGCTTTGGGGAATGGGAGGGTAGAAGGCTCAGTGAGATTAGGGGATGTTCAAAGCTCTGGGGATAAGAGTCCAGGTGGCAAGAGGCTGGGCTCCCTGTGGTGATGAGCAGAAACAGCAATGGAGCTGTTCCTGGTGGTCTCTCAAGGGAAGCTGGGAAATCAGGTCAAATTACAGCTTCCTTCTTTGATGGTCCTGCAGGCAGTTTGCTGTGGAGAGACAGGGCTGTACTGAGCCTGGGCACGGCCCCCTCAAGGGAACATTTTTTTTCCATGTTTCCTTACATCCTTCATAGTTGTCAGCTTAATGACTGCATAATGTTCTGTAGTGCTGGCATACCATGAATTATTAAACCATTACCCTGATGTTGGAAATTTAGGTTGTTTCCAAATTTTTATTTTTATTTTTTGCTATTTAGAATTCATTGCAGAGATTATTTTCAATATATTATCTTTTTGCTTCAGTTTCAATACCTATTGAAGCTAAACCTCTAGTAGTCTATGGATCCAAACACCTTTATAATTTTTTTTTCATTATTTCTATTGCTATCCAGAAGGAGTTTTTAAAAACCAATTTACAAAACCATCAGAATTTGTGATGATATTGATTTCACTGCTATCTCAAGAAAATTAAGTGTCATTTAAGCTTTTTCTTCTTATACTAGCAGATATGAAATGCAATCTCAAGATTTCTTTCAATTTAGATTTTTTGATTATCAGCAAAAAGTGTTTTTGTATGTTTGTTTACTCTATGTGAAATGTTCATGACCTTTGTGCATTTCCCTTGAAGGTCTGAATGTTTTTGTTCTAAATTTGAATGAGCTCTTCATAGAAGGAATGCACACCACACACACACACACACACACACACACACACACACACACACGCAGAGTCTGTCATTATTGATACAAAATTTTACCTTCTGCATTCTATTCTTGCCCTATTCCCGCCAGTCTGTTTTACTTTATGACACTCTGCTTTTGATGAAAAGCAAGGCAATATTCAATTTATTATTAATAAGTTATGTTCCTAAAGCAGAGGTTCTCAACTTTGGCTGCACACTAGAATCACCAGGAGAGCTTTAAAGTCTACTGATGCCTGGGTTTCACTTCTGATTTAATTGGCCTGGGCATTGGGGTTTTCAAAAGCTCCCCAGGTAATTCTAATACACTGCCAAGGTTGAGAGCCACAATACTAAAATTTGTAAATTGGTTGTTGGGTTAACCCGAAGTGGGAGGAGGTGACGGGTGGATTTAGGGGTGAAAATGGGCCTGTAGGGGTAGTGGTAGAACAAGACGCTATTGAGGGTGGAAGGTGGGGGTGAGAGTCCAAGTTTCCACTGGTGTAAATACATCCAGGAGTATTTCTTGGTCCCAGTCAATACCTGCTTTTTTCTGAATTTATCCAGAACCAGGTTGCCTGTTTCTTTTGATTTCCTAACACTGTCTTTTGTAACCAAGTCCTTTCCTCTAAGACTCACTGTGAGGTGGAGCCTACCCAATCTTGTCACATACCCTACCATGAAGCAGTCATGTTGCTTTTTAAAAAGATAATTAGAGGGCCATCAGCTCAGTTGATTAGAACACAATGTTCACAACACCAAGGTTGCCGGTTCGATTCCCACATGGGCCACTGAACTGAGCCGTCTACAACCAGATTGAAACAACTACTTGACTTGGAGATGATGGGTCTTAGAAAAACACACTGTTCCCCAATAAAGAAAAAAAAAAAAAGACAATTAGAGAGTAAAAGGCTCTCTCTAAGGATTTTCCAAAGTCCTCCCCAATCCCCTTTCTTTTTTTGATTTGCACTTTGGAGACAGGAAGACAACGTGTTCTGAATGTCCCAGTTCTCACTAGTTTTGGAAAACAATGAGATTGCTTTAACCTTGAAGTCCACCTTTTGCTGGTTTGTTTCTCCCATTGACTGATAAGGACCTCAGCCTCCCAGCTGAAGCTTCCTCTAGTTATTTTTAGAAATCCTCAGGATGTGTCTGTCTCCTATATGCTTATAAACACTTACATTCTTCCAGCCTTCTCACTGATATCAACCCTTGCAAACCCATTTGGGGAGGGAACTGCCTCTGTCAGAAGTACCTCTGCTGCCTTGAGTGCAACAAGGTCCCATTAAGACCATCCACATAAGCATCCATATTTCAGAACACAGACTGACTTAGGCTCTACTGGGCACTTCATCACAGACTCCAATGTATGAGCTTTGGGATGAGGCACAGAAAGGGCTTCTAGAGAGGGCACAGGATCAGGCTGGGATCTTGGTCAACAAGGCAAAGGCTGGGGTGATGGGACCTCCTAGTTCCCGTTGTATTCCCCCAAACTGCACTCTGTGTTGGGATTGGAACAGTGGCAATTTCAAGAGTAACTGGAAGATGAAGGGGAGGGAAAGCAGTGGAGAAGAAAAATATTGCCCCATTGGCCACCTTACAAGGGCCTTAGGCTGCCTTAGGAGACAAAGTTCCTTGAGGGCAGAGACTCTGTATTATTCATGGTATGTCTACAATGTCTAATGCTGTCTCCAGAGTAGGTGCACAGTAAACAATTATTGAATGAATCCACTGAGTCGGAGGATTTCCCAAGTACTACTCCACTGCTTATATGTTGGATTTTCTTGCCAGTTGAAATACCACTCAATCCTTCTTTCAGGGTTTTTTAAAATGATTGAATTTTGCTCCAAAGCTGTGTCAGGGGAAATAAAAGCACAGTTCAACCATCTAAACATCGAACTGATCATTTACTGCTTGAATCAATCAGTAACATTCTGTTTGCTGCTCTGGGAAAGTGGGACAAAACTGGCCATTTTCACAATATTGTGTAAAAAATAAGAATTGTTTGGAAATAAAAACCAGAATTAACTGAAGCACACCTAATTTATTATCCTGAATTAACCAAATACTATTTGCCCTTTCTCACCTTTTGACTTGACTTGAGTGACAAACAGCCAAATAGCCAAAAACCTTAGATGTGTTTGTATATTGAATGTATATAGTTTAAATTTTTTTGAACAACCTCTAGAGGATACTGTGGAGTAAATAAAGATTTTAAAATACCTCTGATAGTTTCTAATAAAAGAAATATTACAAGAATCTGAATTTTTAAACAGCATTTTTGCAAACTTAACTAATGTACACTTATACATTTAAGAAGATTTTAATGATAAAAATAAAATTACATTTTTCTCTTGGCCATTACTGCCCCAAATATGTAACTACCCAGAATACTTTATTTTCTTCTTATTACAGGAAGTTTAGATTTATTGTAAAAAATAATTTCTTGTGTCTAGTCTTCTGGGATTTACCAGGATACACACCTATTATTGAGATCATTGGATGCTTTTTTTTTGAGTGCAGTGTCACTGGCCCTCATATGTGAGACTCGAACCGGGGCCGCTGGCGTCTCAAGCCAGCGCTTAACCAATGCGCCACTCGGCCGGCCCCAGGATGCATTTTAAATAAGAAGTTTTGTAATTGATAGTAAACAACTAGATATTTATGGATTAAAAAATTTTAAGCAACTAACTTTTGTTATTATTATTTTTTAATAGAATCATCATATGGTATCTGAGAAGTTATTGTAGTTAGTGTGGAATTAGAGTTCTATTTCTTAAAGTAAATTGAGTTAGGTATTGGTGTACTTTTATTAAAAGCAATTAGAAAATCTTCATAATATGTATATGAAAATATTTTTAAAGAGTTAAAAAATATAGTAAACAATTACCAGGCCAATCTTAGTCAAGGCAAAAAATCTGGTAGAAAAATTATTTTTGCCCTAAATCATTTGCCAAACTGCTGAACCCAGTAAACTTGGATTTGTTTTAATAGTCCAAGGGGCAGAGGAGACAGAAAATAAAGCCTAGGACTTGAACAAGATAAGGGTTAGACCCTCAGGGTAAGAGCTAGACCTTCAGGGTAAGGGTCAACCAGAACATGTCATTTCTAGCCCACACCTCCAGTGGATTGTAAGGAAAATAGCCTTGGTTCTGAGCAGAGCCAATGTTAGGGGGACTGGCCCTGACACATCTTAGCCACAAAAATCTGCCCTTGTGCATTTTTTTTTTGTTTGTTTAAGCATAAATTTCACATCATTGGGGTAGTTAAAAAAATCAAGCTTAAATTTAGATAAAAGTGGTCTGGGACTGGCGGAGGCCTCAGGCAACTGGGTAGAAGCAACAGCAAATTCTTTCTGGATAAAAGTATCTTCATAATTGGCCATGAAATGTTCCATAAATAAATTTCCATTAAAAATGAGCAGCTCACAGTAAAAAATAACTAAGCCCACAAGGAAATTGGCACCATGAAAGAAACCCATTAGGAAAACAGACAGGAGAAACAGATCTACAAAGGCTTCAAATAACAGATTATTATCAAAGGAATATAAAACCATCATACTTACTGTGTTTAAGGAAATAAAAGATAAACTTGAAAATATCTGCATAGAATAAGAAATTTTAAGGAATAGACAAAAAATTTTGAAAAAGAACCAAGTAGAACTTGTATGAAAAACCTAATTGAAGTTAAAGCTCATCATATGGGTTAAAAATCATAGATGACGATAAAGAGAGAATCAGTAAATTGGAAGATGGGTCAGAAGAAATGCCCAGGATGATGTTTTTTTAAGTATTTATAGCATCAGATAATGTTCTAAGTTTTGTATGGAAAGGATAAATGATAGCAATAGACTTTTCTGCATTAGAAATTGAATGTGGTGTTTGTGTGTATAATGTCTCCCAGAATGTGTGTAATCCTGGTGAATTTGCAGTGTTAGATGAAAATTTTAGCTTTATTTTAGATTAGATGAGTTCAGTTTTAAACTTTTACCAATTGTCTTATAAGACACTACATGTCCAGATTTAACTCAGTTTGCAAGTCTTCCTTCTTAAACTTTTCCCGTCACTTTATAACTTTCTTGCATTTGCTCTACATTTAATTATACCTGCATATGTTATGTACGTGTTTCTTACTAGACTGAGGTCAGGGACTACAGGTGCATTGCTTGGCCTAATGGGTGCTCCAAAACATGTCTGTCATTTCAGAGAGAAAGGGGGGGGGGGAGAGAGAGAGAGAGAGAGAGAGAGAGAGAGAGAGAGAGAAGGAGAAAGGAAGGATGGAAACTTTCAAACTAAATATGGGGTGACTATAAATTAATTTCTTTGAAGAGGATGTTTCTGGAAGGGGATAAAGAGAATATAAAATAAATTCAGGGTTATAAACTGCAAAGAAATGGAAGAAATGTAGTTTAAATGAAGTTTGTAGATGCTACAAGTTGGGAGGGAATGCAAACATCAAGAAAAAGAGTGAATTATATTAAAAAAGACCTAAATTAAAAAGATGGGTAGGAAAGAATAAAATCAGTGGGGACAGTAGAAGAGGGTAAAGGGGGTCAAATATATGGTGATGGAAGAAGAATTGACTCTGGGGGGTGTGAACACACAATGTGATATGTAGATGATATACTACAGAATTGTACACTTGAAACCTATGTAATTTTACTTACCATTGTCACCCCAATATATTTGAATTTAAACAGCCCACTTTTCACTTTGGAGAAACACAACATTATGCATGTATAGGAAAATAATTTAGGAGATGCAGAATTATCTAAGTGTGGATAAAACTTGCAGAGAAATGAAAGCCTGAAAAAAACTGACAATAATGTTAGTAATCACTACCACTTAGCAGAGCACTTAATATATGCCAGGTACTGAGCTGGTCACTTTGCATACATCATTCCCTGAATACTCTCAACCATCCTATGTGTCAGAGATTAGAATCTATTTTTTTAAAAAATTAAGGAAACTAAAGCTCAGAGATTTAAGAAAACTTGCTCAAGTTTGCATAGCTTGAACCCAGTTCCTTGTGGCTCCTAAGCCTGTCCTTTTCTCTTCATCACATACTTTCATTACATAAAACTATAGATCGTTACAAAATGATGACACTGAAGAACAGTTTCCCAATAAAAGTTAATCCAATTTAGAAAACTGATTTAAGATGTTTTAAAAAAGAGAGAAAGTCCAACCCAATACAAAAACTAAAAATCTCACTCCCATGACCGCTTTTGGAACTGCCTCTCAGGAGATGTAGATTCAAACTTGACCAAGCAGATAACATATATTGTAGGAGGAAAGGATAGGGGCATTAGAAAGGCAAGAATGACTTAATAGGTTAAAAAAAAAACCCAAAACCCTTGATTTGGAAAGAATGATCATGAATAATGGCAGAAATGAATGATAACAAATTAAATTTAAAAAAAACCCATGACTCCTAACTAAAAAGTTTATAAACAGTGGGGAGGTAAAGTGCTTTACAGAAGAATGCCAGCCTGTAAATGTGGAAGCAGTGATGGAAACAGGCAAGTCCCACTTTACATCATTGATCGTATTGATGGATTCAGGAAAGAATCGTCAATGGATAACAAAGTAATTGGGTGAAAGGCTGTTGGGAAACAGAATATTTACACAGTCTGAAAGTATCCCCCACAAATTTCTTAATAATTAAAAAAGAAAAAGATATCTTTGCAATGGAGAAATCTAGTGGCTACCACCTGAACCACATGATCAAACTTATCACCAATAACAGAGCAAACAAGCATCATGTGTCCCTGATGTGATGTAACAAGAAGGACACAATATTCCTCATGGATTAAGTTGAACCATATGAAATTGCTGACATTTGGTTGTTTTGGTCTATAAAAAATAACAATATCATATGATTCAACCTAACAGTATTTCTGTCATTTAACATGAATTTAATCATGAATAAGCAACCAGATAAATGCAGAATAGAGGTCATTCTGCAAAACAGCTGGCCTGAATCCTTAAAACAATGTCAGTATCATGTTAGAATAAAATAAAAAAGGAGCTGGGGGACTCTTCTAGATTAAAGGAGGCTAAAGAGACATGACATACAAGTATAATGACTGTTGTTTGTTACGATCCTGGACTAGAGGGGAAAACTCAGCTATAATGAATGTTATTGCAATAAATAGAGATATTTGGACATAGACTATATATATTAGATAATAGTATTGTATCAGTTGTGAAATTTTATGAGTATGATGATTGTACTGTGGTTATGCAAGAGGGTGTCTTTATTATTAGGAGATATATGATGAAGTATCAGGAGTAAAGGGTTATAATGTTTGCAAAGAACTTTCTGAAGGTTCAAAGTTTCTGTAAAAAATGAGTGTGTTTATATGTGTGTATGTATATGCACATCACACACATGGCACAAATGTGGCAAAATATTAACAACTGATCAATCTAGGTGAGTGGCAAATGCATATTCATTGTACATTTCTTGAAACCTTCCTATATGTTTGAAATTTTTCAAAATAAAACATTGGAGGGGAGAAAAAAGAATTGCCATTATTTTTATTCTAGGTATGAATGCTGGACTTTTGGGTGCTTTCCTGAATTGAATCTTTTTACTCTATGACTAGATGTGTACTGACTGGGATTATTTTTGAAAACACATCCAGTTGACATAGAGATTGTCCCCTACCCAAAGGAAAATGAGTTTTCACTTTACTGCTACTGAAACGATTGCACGCCGTGCTCAGCATTGGTGAGTTTGTGGCTAGCCTCACTCAGCACAGCACAGCTGTCCATTGGCACCTGAGAGTCCATAAATCCATCTTCATCTGTATGTTAGTGGAAAGCTCCTTCAGGGATTTAGAGATTTTTTTTTTTTAAAAGATTGAGTTTTACTTGGGTCTTGGAGCTATTGGAATGTTAAGATTCTGTAGAACAACAGCATCACTGGACATACAGGAAAAAACTAACTACTAAAAATAGAAACCAATAGTGGGATCTCTAATTTTTAAAATGTAAGAGTGGGGTTACTACGGGAGTGTAGAGGGCTTAGGGCAGGCACTGTGGTCCTCATTAGGCTTTGGCCACCCCCTGCCTGGTGTCTAGGACCCAGGGGTGTGGGGGGGGAGGGGTTAAAAGGCCTGCCTTCTTTCTTTCCTTAGAGCTGCATCTTTTTCCTGAGCACCTCATTGTTGTTTTTGCTCTAGAGTGCCAATTTTCATGCCAGGTTTCTTGCCAACATTCACTTTGTTTCGTTCCTGGCCTTCAGTCAGGTTTTCAGTTCTTTGCAAGTGCCTTTTCCCTTCTGTTCTCCGGCATTCACTCTTTTCCTTCTGTCTTGTCAGCGTTCCCTTTGTCCTTTTGGCTTTCCTGCGTGCTCTTCCTGCCAGCAAGTCTGTACTATTTCCCTCTATCCCTGATCTCATTTTCAATGTAATTACATTTCTTTGGGAGATGGATGAAAGGGAAAGTCATCCTTCATAACACACACACACACACACACACACACACCCAAGATGATGGTAAAGTAAGGGATTGTTAACAGAAGGAAATGGTTTTTGACTGGAGTTTTAATTTCTCTAAAAGATTGTAATGGTCCATTTCTTAAAGCATCATATTAACTTTACTGGCTGTAATGTATAGCAAATAGATTTGGGTTGAAAACCAGTTTCACTACTCAAGTGTAAACTTGGACAAGTTACTTTATTTCTTTATTTATCTCTGGGTTTGTCTGTTTTTTTTTTTTTAATCTGAGGAATGGATATGATGATAGTGCCTTTCTTAAAGTGTTTCTATGAAGATTAAATGAGATGATATATTTAAAGCACCTGGCAAAACAAACTCATAGATACAGACAGCAGAAAGGTGTTTACCAGAGAGGAGGGGAGGGTGAAATGGGTAAAGGGGGTCAAATATATGGTGACGAATAGAAAATTAGACTTTTGGTGATGAGCATGCAATAGGGCATACAAATATCAAATTATAATGTTGTACACTTGAAATTTATATAATGTTATTAATATATGTTACCATGATAAAAAATAAATTAATTTAAATAATAAATAAATAAAAACAAAGTACCTGGCAGAGGGCCCCACAGAGTGTAGATTCTCTACAAGAGCTTGCTATTATCATTAACTTTGCAGGCCTATGCTGACCAGCCCAATCAGAAACCAGGCAATCTCTTCCTCCTCAGACCCCCGTGGCACAGCTTTTATACCATTTACTAGGCTGCCCTTTATTATCTTTCGGCCTGCCTTCTTTCCCTCCCACTGTTTTCTCTCCCTTCTTATTTTTATATTTTCTTTGTCTGCTCTTTCTTACCTTTCTTGTTTTCTTTTCCCCCTTTACACTATCCCACGAAAACTTGAAAAACATATCCAACACAGAAAATTAAAATTAATAGTTGAAGAGAAAAAGAAGTGAAGGAAAAAGGAGGAGATAGAAATATCATAAAGCTAGAGTTAAGAGGAAATGCATAAATGCATACTATAGTTAGGCATAGTTGCTAGTTGGGGCTACCATTTTACTGAGCTTCCTAACACCCAAAGGAAAGATGGAGACAAATAATTAAGGGTAATGAGGTCCATAAGATTAAGCAAATATATAAAAATCGTGGTTCTTTTCCTGAGCATCTTTGTGGATTCTCATAAAAGGAATGCTGAGTGAAACGAGTAAGTGATGTCTAGCATAGTAACATATCTACTTTCATAATAGATATGATAATAAACTTCAGAAAACTGTTTCTTATGATGCCCCTTCAATATAGGCTGATGATATACAGCTGAAGTTCAAAAGGGTTTTTTGCAAGGAGCTAAAATAGTGTGCTCTGTGTATGCAATCCTCCAAGGTCTATCATGCTGCAAGAATAAATTTTAGAATACATAGGGGAATAAATAAACTCATGTCCTTCAGGCAATCCTCTATAGATGTTATTTCTGGCAACCAGGCCAGAAATATATGAAAGTAGAGTTCAAGGCAAGTCCCTGAGTATGGATACCCTCTGTTGTTGATGAAGAACAGAGAGATGTAATAGGTTAATCAGTCAAGTAGAGAATAATACCAAGGCTTTTTTTAGGGAGCAAACATATCTACCTGAACAGAACTATCCTATTTCTGCATGTGAAGGGCTGAAAAATCATCTACAGACACAGTCAAAACAGTCCTGAATTCTGACACTGGATAGTTCTTTATGGTACATTACTAAGTGACAGGAAAGTTGGAAACTATTTTGGGATAAAGAACACAAACATATGCACAGAAAGAAAATACCAAAATGTCGATAGAACTCTCTAGGGAGTGAGATTTTGGGTGATATTCCTCTTTTCTATGTATTATTCTACAATGAGCAAATGTTTTTTGGGTTATAAGGGAAAAAAATAAATCAATGAAAGTTATTTTCAGAGAAAAGAAGCTACCCTGAGCTTCTTTGATACATTGTTGAGTAGGTTCAAGCAACCACAAAGTTCCACAGCACTGGTTCTCAGCCCTAGCTGCATTTTAGAATCCTTTACGGACCTCTTAAAAGATAATAATGCCTAGGACATACCCCATATCAATTCAATTAGGATCTCTGAGGGTAGTTATAATGTGTAACTGGGTTGACAGTCACCAATCTACACTATAGAACACACCTGGAATACCTTAACATAGGACAATGCTTCAAGCAGGCATACTCTTCACAGTGGCCTATATGGCCCTCCATGATCTGGAACTGCCTTTCCTCTCCAAAATCAGTTGATTCCATAGTTTTATTCATTCATGTCCCAGAAAAGTGCCTGGCACATAGTAGGTTCTGAATTTAAAACAAAATAGAACTGCATGAACCCATGGCTAAGGTTTGTAGACTGTGGCCCCAGAAAAAAATAAACATCTATGTTTGAACAACATAGTTTTCTATGAATATTTAATTGATTAATTAATTTTTTTATTACTTTTGCGTATACAAAGCAATGTCATAGTTAGACATTAAAAAAAACCCATAAAGTGATAACCCATCTGCCAAGCTACTACCCCTCTGACATCTTATATAGCTTTTACAATATCATCTACTATCTTCCCTATGTTGTACTCCACAACCTTTGACCATATATACCTATATATTTAGTTATAGTTGACATTCAATATTATTCTACTTCAGCTTCATGTATATAGTGCATTGGTCAGGCATCTACACAGTCTATGACGTGATTTCCCATAAGTCCAGTGCCTATCTGGCACCTTACATGATCTTTACAGCATTGTTGATTATATTCCCCCTACTATATTAACTACCAATTTGTATTTCTTAATGCCTTCACCTTTTTCACCCTGCCCCAATCCCATTGCCATCTATCAGCCTGATAGATCTAGTACCTATCCGGCACCATACCTAGTTATTACAGTATTATTGACTATATTCTTTATGCTATACCCTACATCCCCATGACTACTGTATAACAACCAATTTGTACTTCTTAATCCCTTCCCTTTCACCCATCCTTAACCCACCTCCCATCTTAAAGAAGTCCCTCTAAGATTCCTTGTAATACTGGTTTGGTGATGATGAACTCCTTCAGCTTTTCCTTGTCTGGAAGCTTCTTATCTGTCCTTCAATTCTAAATGACAGCCTTGCTGGGTAGAGCAATCTTGGTTGCATGTCGTTGCTTTTCATTGCTTGGAATATTTCCTGCCACTCCCTTCTTGCCTGCAAAGTTTCTATTGAGAAATCAGCTGACAGTCATATGGGGACTCACTTATAGGTAACTAACTGCTTTTCTCTTGCTGCTTTTAAGATTCTCTCTTTGTCTTTAACCTTTGGCATTTTAATTATGATGTGTCTCAGTGTTGGCCTATTTGGGTTCATATTGTATGGGATTCTATGTGCTTTCTGGGCCTGTATGTCCCTTTCCTTCACCAGGTTAGGGAAGTTTTCTGTCATTATTTTTTCAAATAGGTTTTCAATTCCTTGCTCTCTCTCTTCTCCTTCTGGTACCCCTATAATGTGAATGTTGGTATGCCTGCTATTGTCCCAGAGGCCCCTGAAACTCTCCTCAATTTTTTGGATTCTTTTTTCTTTTTGTTATTTTGGTTGGGTGTTTTCTATTACCTTACCTTCTACATCATTGGTTGGGTCCTCTGCTTCATCTAATCTACTGTTGTTTCCCTGTAATATATTCTTCATTTCTGTTATTGTATCCTTTATTTCTGACTCATTCTTTTTTATGGTTTTATCTCCATTTTTATGCTTCCTATCTCTCTGTTGAAGTTCTCCCTGAGATCATTGAGCATCCTTATAACCAGTGTTCGGAGCTCTGCTCCTGATAGATTGCTTATCTCCATTTTGCTTCGTTGTTTTTCTGGAGCTTTGTTCTGTTCTTTTATTTTGGACATATTTCTTTGTCTCCCCATTGTGGCTGCCCCCCTGTGTTTGTTTCTATGTATTAGGTAGAACTGCTAGTCTTAGTAGAGTGGCCTTATGTAGTAGATGTGCTGTGGGACTCAGTGGCACAGTCTTTCTGTTCACCTGAGCCACATGCTCCAGGTGTGTCCCTTGTGTGGGTTGTGTGTGCCCTTGTAGTTGAGCCTTGGTTGATAGTTGCACAACAATGGGAGGGACTGACCCTTGGGCTCACTGTGAAGACTGGTCTTGACTACAGTGGAAGAGTTGTGCTGGGGCTGATCCTATGGGTCAGAATCTGCCTCAGCAGGACTCTGGTGCCTGCCCACTCTGCCCCTTGGGTGTGTTGTACTTGGAGGCAGCTGTGTGATGCTCCAGCTCATTTTAAAGCTGGCCACTGGGAGTGCCAGCTCCAGGACCACCTTGGAGAGGATCCACTATAGGTCAAGTTCAGTCACAGCCTGTGCCCTAACTGGGCCACTCAGTGGGAGCTAGAAAGAAATCCAGATGGCTGCCACCTATGCTGTGCTTGGAAGCTCCTTGAGAGGCCAAGCCAGGAACCAAGGCCGGCTGTGATTAATGCCGACTTAGGGTTGCTCAGCCAGAGGCACAGGACACGCTCAAGCCAGATGCTGCTTGTCTGGGTTCTGTGAACCTTTGAAAATCTAGGAGAGTCTGCAGCTTGAGCCAAGGCAGGTGGTCTGCATGAAAAAGCCAATGAAAATAGCCTGGGTGTGCCCAAGAGTTCAGAGGGGCCAGGTCTGTAATCGCCAGGGAATGAGGAACGCCTCCGTTCCCATGCCAGGGAAGGAAAAGGATCAACAAAGAAGCAATGGCCTCTTCTAGCTCCCCTATCCAGGAGAAAGCTGTCTCTCCAGCCTCCATCTCAAGCCAGACAACTCAGTTCCCCACCATATGTCCCTGCTGCCTTTCTAGCTGCTGCCTCAGTGCTGGAGCTCAGAGCAAGTGATTCCATTAGTGGGTAAGTCCATGCTCAGTCTCTTTAAGAGGAGCGCTTGTGAGTGCAGCTGCATTCAGTCTCACTCAGTCACAATCTCCGCTAGTTTTCACAACCAAAAATTATGGGGACCTCTCTTCCCGCCACTGGAACCATGGGCTGAGGTAGGGCTGGGATCTCTCACTTCTTTAGGGGATGGGGAGGGACGCCCACAGCCAAAATAGCCCTACTGATCTTTAATGGTCACACGCTGGTGTGGGACCATCCCAGGCCGCATCTCTGACCTCCCTAACCAGTCTGGAGGTGGCTTCTTCTGCACGCCCTTAGTTGAAAGGCTTCAGTTCAGCTTGATTTTATGTGATTCTCAGTAATGGTTGTTTTGTAGATTAGTTGTAATTTTGATGTGATTGTGAGAGAAGGTAAGCACAGCGTTTACCTACTGTGCTCGCTATCTTGCTCTATGAGTTATTTACCAATTGTATTGTCATTGATTGGTTTTGATGCCTCAGTGGACTCTTTGGCTATGATTGAGAGTAGAAAGGATGATAGCTTTGATTTTTCAATAGTTGATCTTAATCATTCTTTTTTGTAATCATTGGTTATGTGCACCATTTATTTGTTAGGTCAGTGTTTCAATGCATGACAAGAATGTATGCTCCATGAGGATAGAATCTTTCTCACCATTGTATCTCCTTAACCTAGGAAAGTGCCTGGCTCATAGTATACCCCCAATAAATACTTATTGAATGCATACTCAAGAAGTGAATAATAACAAAAGCATTGTATTACCGTAGAGGAAAGTATTTATATTTATATTTCCCACATGATGGTTGAGAGTGTTTTGGGAGCAGGAGAGGCATGCACACGCTCATGCAAAGTAGTAACAAATTAGACAGTTGTTGAGCAAAGAAGTGACTGAAAAGTTATAAAATCATGCTGAGATGTGGTTTGGGACTCCACCTTTTGGTGTATGAAAGGATGGAATGAAGCACAGCTGGTAGCTGTTTTGTCCCAAGACAGCCGTCAGAGTGATCTTTTAAAAATGGAAGTCAGATCATGTTTCTACTGTATTTAAAACTCTCCAATGACCTTATCTCACATCATATACAAAAATTCACTCAAAATAGATCAAAGACCTAAATGTAAGAATTAAAACTGTAAAACTTTTAGAAGAAAACATAGGGGAAAAGCTTCATGACCTTGGATTTTGCAATGGTATTGTGACTATTACACCAAAAGAACAGGAAACAAAAGAAAAAATAGATAAATTAGACTTCATCAAAATTAAAGCTTTTGTTTATCAAAGCACATTATCAAGAGAATGAAAAGACAACTTACAGAATGGGAGTAACATTAGCAAATCATATATCTGATAAGGTATTGATACCCAGAATATATAAAGAACTCTTATGGCAAAAAAACAAACAAAAAACAAAACCAAACAAGCCAATTAAAAAATAGGCAAAGGACTTCAATAGACATTTCTTCCAAGAAGATAGACAAATGGCCAATAAGCACATGAAAAGATATTCAATATCACTAATTATTAGGGGAGTGCAAATCAAAACCACAATGAGATACCACTGCACACCAATTAGGATGGCTATTATAAAAAAAAAATACATTTGGTGGGACTATGAAGCTGGGGAAATCTCAGAGAGCCAACAACATCAGATCTCATTGTCCTCCCAGGCCTTCGACCCTCCCCTGAAGGCTCTCAATAAAATAGGTTGATTTGCTGTCCTCTCCCCACAAAAAAACCCAGAAAATAGCAAGCATTGGCAAAGATGGGGAGAAATTGGAACACTTGTGCATTGTTGGTGAGAATATAAAACGGTGCAGCTACTATGGAAAACAGTGCAGTGATTCCTTAAAATATTAAACATAGAATTACCATATGATTTAGCAATTACATTTCTGGGTATATATCTAGAATAATTGAAAACAGGAACTCAAAGAGATATTTGTACAGCCATATTCATCGCAGCATTATTTGCAATAGCCAAAAGGTGGAAGCAATCCACGTGCATATTGACAGATGACTGGATAAATAAAATGTGGTATATACAGACAATGGAATATTATTCAGCCTTAAAAAGGAAGGAAATTTGACACACGCTACAACATGAATGAACCTTAAGAAGAACATTATGCTGAGTGAAATAAACCAGTCAAAAAAGGACAAATATTGTATGATTCCACTTATATGAGGTACCCACAGGAGTCAAATGATAAAGGCAGAAAGTAGAACAATGGTTGCCAGGGACTAGGCTGTAAGAGGGAATGGGGAATTACTGTTTAATGAGTACGGGGTTTAAGATTGCAAAGATGAAAAAGTTCCAGAGGTGGAAAATTGTGATGGTTGAACAGTGATGTGAAGGTACTTTGTGCCACCGAACTGTACACTTAAAAATAATAAATTTTATGTACATTTTGCCACAGTAAAAAAATCTTTACAATTATGTTTGGAATAGGTACTATTGTTCTATTACTGTACCTGTTTGACAGGTGAGGAACCTGAGGTTCAGAGTGGTTAACTGATTTGCCCAAGGTTGTCTAGCTAGTGATTAGCAAACCAAACCAAACCAAATAAACCCTCCATTTACGCCTCATTTCAGAATAAAAGCCAGAAATCCTTAGCATGTTTTCAAATGACCCTCCATAATATGGCTCATGCCCTGCCCATTCCATACCCCTCTAATGTTTTCTCTTATACTTTCCCTGTGGTTTGCTTTGCTCTAATGACACATGTCAGAGACACTCCTGTCACAGGACATTTGCATCTGCTAGTCCCTCTGCCAGGAATGCTCTTCCTATTTTACCTTGGTTCCTTCCTTTAGTGCTTTCAGGTTTTTGTTCAACTGTCACATTCTCAGCAAGGCTGCCCCAATGACTCTATTTAAATTTCATACTCCTCCTCCACCATACACATATCTGGAACTTTCCATTGCTCTTCCTGCTTCGTTTTGTGCCATACCACTTATCTCCATCTGATACAATTTATCTATGTATATTTTACTTTTTACTGTCTGACTTAATCCATTAGAGTGTAATAACCATGAAGGCTGAGATTTTTGTCTATTAGGTTCTCTGCTTTATTCCCAGAACCTTGAATAGTGCCTAACATAGGTGCCAAATTAATATATATTAGTTGAAAGAATGAATAAATTAAAAATGAAAATATTATATGCTTATACCCTGATGAGGTTTTTTTTTTTGGGGGGGCCCGTGTCACTGGCCCTCATATGTGGGACTGAACCAGGGCCGCTGGCGTCCCAAGCCAGCGCTTAACCACCGCACCACTCGGCCGGCCTCCCTGATGAGTTTTGATACTTTACTCTGGTTACCTTTGTATTTTCAATTATCCATTCTAATGTATACTAACTCTAATCTCTGCTGTGTATCAGTATGAGAAGGCTTGTGTGTTTTTGCCTCATCCAAATATCTACAAAACAGAAGTTGCATATATGTGTGTGTTTACTGGGTACATACAAAAGTCAAACAATTAAGTTCGCAAACTATCCACTGTATAAGTTCACAGTGAAAAGTTCACGAACTTAATTGTCTGGCCTTATCATTGTTGTGAAAGTTTAAACTTGGATGCTAAAGAGAACCAGTAAGTCCCTCACTGTGTCCCCATCGATACACCCCATCAAAAAGTTCTCCAAATAAACTCATATTCTACTCTTGGGACTAATGACAATGCTCATTACCCATAAACGTAGTCCTACGCTTGTGAACTCTCTTCAGATTTAAAAAGTAAAGTTAATTGAGTGAGAAGTTTAATTACAAACAACTTTTCTGAATGCTTGCATCTCGAGGCTCAAAGGGAGCACAGATCAAGAGAGACACAGCGTCATTTTGTATAGGGCTCAGGCTCAGTGGCTGCTTATCTAAGCAGAGTTTCCTGCAACAGTCCAGGTTTCTCTTCATTTCAGAAATCCTCAGTGGTGCTATTGGGAAACCCTTTGCATTTGTTTCCCCACCAGTGAGCGGGTCCAACACCAAGAAAAGAAACGTACTTGGTAGTGAAAGACCTGGGGTCTGGAAGAGAGTTGCTCCATCTGCCAGGTCATTTTTCACATGTGGCTGGGTATGTGTGTATTTTATCCACTTTTCTTTTTATTTATTTATTTATTTATTTATTTATTTATTTATTTACTTATTTAAATAAATAAATAAAAGTGTCACTGGCCCTCATATGTGGGACCCGAACTGGGGCTGCTGGCTTCCCAAGCCAGTGCTTAACCACCACGCCACTCGGCTGGCCTTTTTTTTTTGTTTAAAACACTTGCCCCACAAACTGCACAGCAGGTCACTTGTGCCAATAAAATGGCAGATTTCTTCAGGGCCACAGACTAAGAATACCAATTATCTACTAGGAATTGGCTCTAGGATGAATATATAGTTTTCTTTTTATTTTAAAGATTTTGTTGGGGAATTGGGGAAATCGGGGAAGGGGAACAGACAAGTTGCTGTCCTTTTGTTCTTCAGTCTAGTTGTGGAGAATGTTGCTTCACTGGCCTATGTTGGTATTATCATTGCGCTCTTCCCCAGTGAGGCAGATCGGTCGCCGGCCCCTGGATGGCTGCTCACGGTAGCTCTTGGCAGCTCAAGCCAGCTGCCAGCTGCTTATGCTAGCTGCCAGCCACTCACTGTAGCCTATGGCAGCGCACTGCAGCAGGGGCTGCAGCCTATGCCATCACTGGTGACTCACGGCAGCCCAGCTCCAGGTCGAGTTGTTGTTTAGTATCTTAGCTGTAGAGGGCAGTGTCATTGGCCCTCATATGTAGGATCTGAACCGGGGCCCTGCTGCTCAGAGCTGGCGTCCCAAGGCAGCTCTTAACCAATGCACCACTCAGCCAGCCCAATATAGTTTTCTTCCCTTATTCCTTCCCAAAGTCACACACACACACACACACACACACACACACACACACACACACGCATACACACGCACAGGCATACACACTTGCACATTTATAAAAATTGGATTTTCCAAATTTCCTACTTGCTTAAGAAGCAAAACACAAAGTTCGATGAGGAAAAGTGACTCAGCCCCATAAGTTTGGCAAAATCTGCCAAAGGACAGATTTTCAGGAAGAAAAACCTTATTTCCCAAAACATCACCAAAGTATTAAAAGGAATCTGGTCCCCACTGTCTGCCTCAGAATCTCCATGAGGCTGTGGTCTGTGAGGGGCAGCAGCTAGTGGTTGTGTGAGCCCCAGAATGCTTTGCTTCTCCTCGTAGGACAACATTTTCTGACAGTTACTATTTTCATTTTCATGTGATAGACAGAGTCCATATGGTCAAAAGAACTTGACCCAAGCCTTATAAAGGCAATGGCCTGATGCTTTTATTTGAAAACATGCTCTATTCAGGGCAATCTGAGTGGAATTGAGTGTAGTGGGCTGTGGTACAAATAACCACACTTACATGATATTTTAGAAACAACGCAAGAGGATAGTTTGGACTCCAGGAAGTCCAGTCTGAACAAGGACTCTGCGATACGCATTTCTATGACTCTCTTTGGGTCTCATTTCTTACCTGTGGAATCAGATGTCAATACTTAGAACTGTTAAAGGATTAGCATTTTTGAAATGCTACATGCTGGCTTCTTTAGCCCTAGCAACAACTGTGCTTAGTGACTTTCTGATGGACTTTGAAAAATGTTGGTATGATAATCGCAGGAAAGAACCTCTGCCATTGGAAACCATATGTTGCTGCACATCCGTGGAGCTTCACTCTGATTCCAAATCCAAAAAGATTACCATGTAACTCAAGGGGACATTTAAAACAATTCCCACCTCTTCAGTGATCACATTTGAGGTGAAAAATATGAATACCTGAATGAATAAATGCAATGCTTTATGGAAGTCAGTCTTGCATTTTCCATAGCATGGACTTGTAAAACAACTCTATTTCTCTTGGCACTAGACAGCCTATTCAGTGTGTGTGTGTGTGGGTGGGTGGGGGGAGGGGGAGTTGAGAGAGAGAGAGAGAGAGAATGTCATTTTAGTTTTGAAGATGTTACACTTTAAATTATGTTTACAGAGAGGTTTTTTTTCCTAGGGGCACCACAGAACAAGGTGGTTAGGTTATCCAAGGAATAAAAACATTAACAGGACTATCTCTGGCTCTCTCCTCCAAACCACTGTCTGTGTGCTCAAGGGAAGGAATCTCAGCTTACTCGCAAGTGGCTCTATCTTTCCACAGGATAGTCATTGTTTTGAAAATAGGAGAAAGCCTCAACGGCTCTGAAGCATGTAATTATGCTTTCGTATTACCCAACAGGAATGTTCTCTGGAGTGTTGTGATGCTACACTTGCAAGCAACTTGCAAGGAGGGATGATGGGTGGCTGAGGAGAAGAGTGGGAGGCTGGGAGCAGAGCGGGTTGCCTTCTCACTTTCTATTCTACTTATCCTGTCTTTGTTGTCCAACAGCGCTCACAGATCTGTGGCTTACCTCAAATAAATTAGGTATATTTTTTTGGTTGTGGGTTCCCAGGCTCCTGCCAGTTATCAGTGTAAAAAGTGATTTCAGAGTATTAGGGCAGATTCCACCACCACTGAATCATATGCAGACTCAGGCCAGATGATGACATCAGAAACATATGTGTGGCAGAACTTGGCCTAGGAAACTGAGAGTGGATCCCCAGCGGGGAGAATTAGCCTTTCATTGGCCTAGAAAGGCCCCCCAGGAGTGAGCTTCCTTATCTTTCACCTCCAGGCAGAAAGCCACTTAAAATTCTCCTTCACATGGTTGACTTGACAGGCTGTTCTCAAATATTTTGAGGAAAGCTCTCTTAGCAAGTTAAGACTTAAGTGCTTCACAAACAAGGCAAAGCTTTGCGTGTGAGGGATAAACTCTGCATGCTATAACTCATAATTACCGTGATTTTATGAACCTGGAATTTCCTAACCAAGCTCTATTTTCCTTCAGAGCAGCATCTTTGAGATATTTCTTCATTAATCATGTTTGCCCACCCAAATGCCCAACCACATTAAAAAATAAAGGCATATCACCAGATATGCATTTTATATAGACACATCACTATGTCGAGGTATGTTAATTCCTCCCAATGCCTTTTATCAAGCCATGGATAAATTCCAAATCATTTTATAAGTTCACATCATATTTGAGCTTTGTGTAGACCCTGTGGTTTCCATAGTAACAAAATCAGTTCACAGTATAAGAAACATGTGGAAGATTATAGGAAAGAAAAAGGGAATCTGAATGGAACAAAAGGCAGGAGCTAAAGTCAGGATTTCTTGGGATGCTGCAAAATTTTTATTACTGTTTTATTTATCTCAAAAGACAAGTACAAATCCTCTTGATGCTTCTAGGTGTAAATTGTGTCCATGTTCTTATAATCTATCAAGATCTGAGATCATCTTATCCAAGCTATAGTCTTAGAGATGCCTACATTCCCCATTGAGGGAGTGTGTGTGCGTGTGTGTGTGTGTGTGTGTGTGTGTGTGTGTAGACACACAATAGAAATGTGGTTTCACCATCTTAGATCAGGAACTGGTAGTAAGTAAATTTCCAAAGGACTTACCTCATCTTCTCTCTTACTCACACAAGAGCACTAAGACAAGTTGGACTCCTATTTGGATAAATAATATGGTTACTTAGCAATGCCTTCCATTCATTCACTTACTCATTTGTTAGACATATTTATTAAGCATGTCTTATAATAGGGTCCTCGTACCACAGACAGAGCCATAAGTTGACAATTAGGATACCTGTAAGTGCTATGTGGGTAATGTGCGAGGGCTTAGCGGGACTCTTCCTGGTCCCCTCTGTGACCACAGCTCACTTCCCCAAGCTCCCAGCTCAGCTGGCAATTTGGATCCCTTACCTCATGGGTTGCAGGTTCTTTTGTTAGAGGGTTGAGCTGTTGGGTCTTTCACTTACTAACTTTCGTGGTTGAGGAGACGTGTATTCTTCAACCTGCTTTTCCTACTATTCTGATTAGATGACTACAACATAATCCTAGCACTTGGGGTTCAAAGTGAGGAGAGCTAGGACAGGATTAGCTGGGACTTTTAAGACAGCATCTATGTTTGTGACGCATCATTAAGCAAATACCAGCTTCCCTGGGTGATGAATTTCTCCTTTTGTTTGTGTTAGAAGCTGGAACCAAAGGGAAATCCTTTGCCTCAAATCTTCTCCGTGATAAAGAGTTGGGACCATTAATTCCAGGGCCAAGGAAATGTCTAAATATCTCCCCACAGCCTGACAACCTGAGTGAATTCTGATACCCTCCTGCAATTCTCACCTGACAACCTGTTTCTGAGTTCTTTCTAAGGGGATGGCTCTTCTCATGAGGGTGAGCCAGAAATGGCTGGTGGAGAGGCCTTAGTTGTGATGTTGCAGCCTGTGAGACAGGTATGCTCAACAATACATCAAAGGCATTAGAACTGATCTCTGGAAAGCATTTCTGGTAATTAAAATTTCTGCCGTCTTTCTCTTTGAGAAGGATATTTGTCCCATGACAACATAATAGCCCTAATAAATGTGATTCGAGTGCATGGTTGGAAGTGTACATGATGGTTAGTGACATAAAACGGCCTTTAGTTGGCCACTTGTGTCCTTTCTGTCTGGAGCAATCCTCTTCTATGCACTCAAGTCTGCTACTTCTACCTCCTTCAGGCCCAGCTGTCTCAACAATTCCTTCTGTCTTATATCTTCATTTTCTTTTCTCTGGCTTCTTTTGATATACAAATATGTGAAAATCCTCCAAAACATTAGAAAACAAAGTACACAAACAAATAAAACCTTGTGTCAGCCTTTTTTCAGCCTGTTATAGTTGAGCTCCAATCTCATCATTCAGCTGAAGTTCCTGCTGAGGTGACAGTCACCTCCTAACTGCCAGATTCCAGTTTTCTGTCCTCCTACTTGCACTCTCTGCAGCATCTGAGGCTCTTGAACACCCACTCCATTTTGCTAAGTGCTCCTACTCTGGTTTCTGCACTATTACTCCCTCCTAAATTTTCCCTATATCTCATATCTTCTACCAAATCTTTGCAATTTTCTTCACAGCTTCTTCTTCTCTGCCCACCCTTAGAAGTCAGCATTTCCCAGATAATATCCTGTCTTTGGTACTTATCTCTTCTTCACTCTGTATATTTTCCAGTATGAAATATTCTCTCACTGAAACTGCCATTTTTGTAGGTAAAATGTGATGAAATGCTGGAAGTTTCATATGGTTCAATTCATAGTAATTCCCATATCTCTATTTCCAGCCCTGATCTTTCTCTTAAGCTTAGACAAACATTTCCAAAGGCCAACCAGATATTTCCAACTGGACCATGTTTGGTCACCTCAAAATGAATACAACTCAAGTGGAATCCTTTTATCCCTAACCTCTCTACCTGAAGTATTCTTGATCTTGGTTCATGCTATCACCACCTCCTCAGTTTCCCTGGTTAGAAAACTTGGAGTCATTCTTGAACTTTTTCTCTTTCACTTTCATAGCCAGTCACTTTCATAGCCACAAAGCCAGAGAATTTCACTTCAGAAATATCCCCTCTGGGGCCGGCCGAGTGGCACGGTGGTTAAGAGCTGGCTTGGGATGCCAGTGGCCCCGGTTCGGATCCCACATATGAAGGCTAGTGACACTGCCCTCTAAAAAAAAGAAAAAAAAAGAAAAAAAAAGAAATATCCCCTCTTTACTCTCTTAGATCAGGCCATTCCTATTGTTGGCCTGGAGGATTACAGTAGCTCCATCTATGGAATCTCTGCTCCTACTTGCACTGAATTCCGGTTCACCCTTTATACTGTCACTAGAAATGTCTTTCTAAAAAGCAAACCTGACCATGTGACTCCAAGACTCATCAGTCCAGTTCCAACCTACAGATATTGCTCAGTTCCTGTCACTCTGATCCTTAAATGCTTCACCATGTCATTCTGATGGAATGGATTGTTATTTATGAAATACAAGACTCTTTCATAATCTTGTGCTTTCTTCTGAAATTTTCTCCACATTCTCTAAGAAACTCAGCACCTGAGAGTCACCTCAAAAGCCTCATTTTATATCAAGCCTTACCCAACTCTCCCAGCCATGTTGTCCTCTCTTCTTATAGGCTTTGCCCATATTTGCTTTATAGAACTTCATGGGTCATCTAAAAGTTTAATTTATCCATTTACATATTGGTCTTCTCTAATAGATTAGAAACTCAGTTTATGTCTCTCTTATGACCCATGCTAAGTGCTTAATAAACAATTACTGAGTAATTGAATAATTACTGATTGAAATAGACTTGGGCCCAGACCCAAATTCTAGGTTGAAATGAATTAAGGAGTTCTTGTGTCTAGGGTTGTGTTTTGTATATAAACTGGATATTGTTGCCCTGGAAATTTATCCACTCTGCTTTCCTTTATTGCAAAATGAAAACAATAAATATTCACTAAGCCTGTGGCATATGATTAATAAAACACTGAACATGAGTTGGATCTCCAAAGCAAAGTTGTAATTGAGAAGGTCCACATTGCTATGAAATAATATGTTTCATTTTCAGTGGAATAGCACCATGTGAGAGATACACAATGTTATGGCAATATTATTTCTAAATATATCAGAAGTACCCATTTCTTCCTTTGTTGAAGTGATTTCAGTAAGGCTCCTCCTGGAGTTTCAGAGGAAGTTGTAGATGAAAGAAGGTACATTTAGCTTTCCTTGACAAATTAGAGAGACTCCCTCTTGACACAGGGTCCCAGTCTAATCCTAATGACCAGAAAAAAATGGGAGCACAAAATTATTAGATTGTTAGTCCTCAGGTTGCCAGTTGTTAGCAATACTCACTGAAACCCCAGAGTAGAACAGAGAAGGATGCAAAAACCACATTCAAGTCAGTAACTCAGAATCAGAACAGTATAAAGAATTAAATCTGTGACCATCTTCTCTTAGACATGGTGGGCTGCTGTTAACATTGTGGACATGCCCCTATATCACGTAGCCCCTGTCTAACACACTGACTGCCATTCCCTGTCTCATGCTTAAGGCAATACCAAATTATTTGCATTTCTCTGCATATAATGTACCCTTCCCTGCCTGTTGTCTTTTTAAAATTCTGTTTTCTCTGCCTAGAATGTCACTTCAGATTCCCCTAACCCTTTTAAAGGATAAATCCCTAATCTGGAGAAATTCAGCCATCCCTTCCCTAACCCTATTTCTGACCCATTCCTTTTCTTTCCCAGGGTAGGTTAGGTGTTGTTCTGCAGTGCCACCACATAGAGTTGTGCGGGGTTTTCACTGCACCAGATGACCCAGCTGAGGAAATAAATTCCTGAATTCCAGCCCAAGTTCCACTGCCTAGCATGTGCCTTTGGGGTTAGAATTGTTTACTAATTCAGAAAAAGGCAGACTCATAATACCCTGTGTATACCTCCATCACTGCCGTGACCACAGGGTACTATGTATATCAGCCTCTTTATCTAGTTCCCCTGCTAGAGCCCTGAGGGGCAGCTCCTGTGCCTAATACAGTGTTTGGCACCGAGTAACTGCATGTTGAAAAAAATGCTGGATGCTAAAAATTATTAAGAAGTAGATACTGTTCTAAGAACTTTAGATGTCTTAAGTCATTTATTTCTCATGACAATCCTGAGGAAGAAGTACAATTTTAGCCAATTTACAGAAGAGTGGACTGAAGACCAAATAATGAAGAAAGTTGCATAAGACACACAGCTGGCAAGTGAGGAGCCAGGATTTGCTCTCAGGCAGCCGGGCTTCAGAGCCCATTCTCTTAGCCACTGAACCATATTGTCTTGATGAATGAAAACTTGTCAGGATTCCACTTTTTTTGTGTTTCTCCTCCTTCAGGGAAAAGTATGTTCTTGTTTGCAACATCTGGGAACCGCACTCTCAATCAACACACTTTCTTGGGCATCTGTGTGTGTCCTGTACACAGTATAATCTCCCATGCCCAGAGAGCTGGTGTCTATGGCTTCCTTTTCTAGAGAGTGCCAGACTGATTCCATATACAGAAGGTGAGCTGGAGGTCCAGGCCTTCTAGGCAAAGGTGTATGGGTCTGGGGGTTTGCAGATGGAGGCAAGGCATGTATTGTGTAAAGAAGAAAGGAAAGGGAAGGGACTGATCATAAGCAAGGTGAAAGGAAGAAAAGGATGAAACATTCACTAAGTCACTTAGAACAATGAAATATAGAAGGGCCATCTTGGAAAAGATTGAAGAGGGTTGGCTGGATAGAGTTAGGAGAACAGCACTGTGGGTGTCTGGGGAGTAGGGGATGAGGAAGAAAGGAAATCAGTGGCCTAGCCACATTAGTGGGGTACCTTCCCCCTAACCTTTCTGATGTTGAGCATGAAGATGGACAGAGTGTGTGAACTTTCCCTGTGTTCAGGGAGAGACATGGTTCGAAGTTCTCAGAGCAAGGACTGCCAGCAGGAAAGGGTGTGCTGGGGTGGAGATGTTTCCCGAAGGATGATACAGGATTGAAGTAATAATGTAAGAATTGGGGCTCTAGGGAGGCATGGACCAACAATGCTCTGAGAATAGCAAGAGCATCTGGAAGGCTGAGGGAAATTGATGGGGCTTTGTGGTTTAATATTCATGAGAAAAAACTCCCAGATCAGCTTAGAGTCTTGACCATGTCTGCAGTCCTCAGATGCTTTCTGACGTGTGTTCAACCATTTCTCAATCCTATTCTCCACCTCTTCCGGGTGGAGACACCCTTGTTAGCTGTGGAGTGAGAATGAGACCTCAGGGGAGGCGCCTGGCTGGCTCTGGGCTGAAGTGAGCAGCTTCAAATAAGAAATACCCGGCAGTGGGTGTCAGGAATTTGGACTGTCCCTCTTACACTGACTCAGCCTGAGGCCTGTGGGTCACAGCCTGTGGGTAACTCGGGTTCTCAAACCTTGTCACAGGGATAATGATACTTGCTACTTTGTGAGGGGGTATTAATTAAAGTTTCCAAACTGCTTGGCAATGCAGGGATGAAAGGGGTTAAAAACAAAGTGTAATTGTGATGCGTGGTAGGTTATGTCACTTGCAGGGAACTGTGCCATCTGTGTTGTGATTAGAATTGAAGTAGACAGATAGAATTCATCTTAGAGCATAGACACTGGGGAGAATGGGTCTCATTTTACAATGTGTTGAGAAGCCACATTAGTCCCCAAACTAAAGTCAAGAGGAAAATGTGGATTTGCATGTGGGACATGTGTTCATAGGTGGATGCTTTTCCCTATAGTTTGTAAACAGTGAAGAGAGCTGATTCTCAAGTGTCACATACTTCAAGGTTTCCTTCAGAGACTTTACTCCTTTACCACTCAAACCCTGCAGAGATCTTGAAAGAAAACCCAACCCAGGTGAGCACAGCTGGGCCGTGGGTAGGGGATAAGGGATGCCCAGGGGTGGAAATCCAGCACTTTTCCACTCTCCAGAACAGCCTTTCTTCAAAGACTGGAGAATGTGAACTTGATTACCCCAGTTCCCAGAGGCTTGCCACCAGGACCACTTCTGCCTGGCCCCTCACCCCATTCCACTGCCTGGAGCACCTTTGGACAAGAAGCCACAGTGGTATGCTGTGACAGAGCTGTGATTACAGAGTGCTCTCCCTTCTCTTTGTTTTACCTGCACTGGCTGAGGTCTTGAAGCAATTTCTACTGAATTGGTCAAAATGATGTCATTCATATGTGAGGCTAATTTTCTGGAAATGAAAATCAAAGTCTCTTATAGAGAAATGATAACACCTTATAGAGCACAGAGGCATGCTACAAACATCACGCCGCTGTGTATGTGGAGACTTCAGCCATGGCATGCATGGTAGATATGCTGGCCTCTGCGCCTTGATGTCTAAAGAGAACGGATAATTAAGAAAAAAGTTCAGAACTGTGAAGTCCTGAAAAGCTTTAGCTTCTTCCAGGTTTGTCAAGTTAGGCAACAACTGGGCCACAGATCAGGGAATTCATGCCTTTATTCAAGAGCTGTGTTGATTTACCAGTGCTTTCTGTGTGCCAAGCAGCGTTCTGCATGCTGGAAAACAGCAGTGCACAAACCAGACAAAAATTCCTATCCTCGTGGATATCATTAGACATCATTCTGGTAGAGAGGTGTCCAAAGTGGAGGAAAAAGCATACAGCAAGCATCACCGCTTGATGATTAACTCTGTTTCTGGCTGTCCTGCCTCTGTATGGGATCGGGACCTTGGTCCAATCCCAATCCCACTGCATCCTTCTCTATAAGTTATAAAGGTTAAAAATGTCTAAAACGAGGGGGGTGGGTTGTTGTTTTTAACTTCGAAGCAAGGGGTGGGGAATATTCAAAATATTTAACAACTGGCATAGCACAGGCACTGACCCATCAAGTGGATACCTGGTCCCTGCTGGACCAGCATTAACCCTTTAGTTTCTGGGTCTTGCCAAGGTCCAGAGGTCTCAGAGGAGGGGCTGAGGGAGCTGAGGGGGTGGGGGACTTCAGAGTGGGGATGCTTGAGGCATTTATTATTTATCCAGTGGTACAGAAGTATTTCAATACCTTCACTTCAGGATGGCTGTACCAGACAGATGAAGAATCAATCCTACTCTAGAAAGAATCTAAAAAAAGGATCTGCCAATGTAAGATCTTAGTCAATACTCATTGCTAAAATATCCAATAGCAAACAGAGCACCTATTGTTAATTTAAAATTTTGAATTTGAGTTAGAAGTTACAGCTACTGAGTTTCCATGACTTTATGAAATGATTCTGAAAACAAGGTGGATTTATAGGTTGTCATAAGTGATAGGTGGGTAGAACAGAGCTGTCAGGGGCACCCAGCCCTTGTGAAAATATACAATCGTTGCTGAAAAGAATGCAACAACCCTGGGATGTACTTTGATATGGTGATGTTTTCTTTTGGCTCTACCCTTGCTTGGTCAGTCTTTGGTTTGCACAGAAGTTGGCCAAGGAGGAAGCCACACCCCTTTGGCAGGTAGACTAGAAATACTATCGGCAAAGAGCATATGCCAAGAAATCTTAGTTGTGGCTGCCAGGCGGCTAGCATATTATTACTGGTCTGTCAGGTTCCTAACTTGTCATCATGGCTGGCAACATCCCCTGGCTTTTATTGAAGGCCTAATTGGAGAGTATGTGATGCCTGAAGGACTTTGCTAGTTGACAACCTTGAAAATGGTAGAAGAAAGAAATTTAATCAAGGTAAGCTGCTCCCTGTGCATTCTTTCCTCCCTCACAGGTGGAGTCTGTGGGGTGCACAACAACTCCAAAGATGACTGGCTGGAATGATTACAGGCTACCAGGGGGAGTTACCCATCCACTTAAAATGAAACATAGCCTAATTTCATCAAAGTTGACAACAAATTGTTTTCATGGTAAAAAGAGGGATGTAAATCACTCAGAGCCCTTTTTAAGGGAAGTGCCCATCTATGGCACCTATTGGGTGCCCACTTTTGTACCACATGACCCATGATAACCATAGGACCCTGGGGACTTGCCATAATATTGTGACATGGCACACAGAGAGTTAAGCCAATCTGGTTTTGACTCTTGGGAATGTGACCCAGGAATTACTGAGAATCTGGGAGGGGAACAAGTGAGTGCTGTGGCTGACAATCACTGGGTGGAGTCAGAATAGGGGTGCTTGGGGCATTCATGGCTGTACAGGTCAGTTGGTGGGAGAGGTTGTAGGGAATAAAACAGGTGATATTGTGATGTAACTACTTCATTGCTTCATTCAATCATCATTAATGAGCATCTATTATGCATCAGGCATTCTTGTGGTATTAGGGATATAGCAGTGAAAAAAAAACAGACACAAATCCCAGCCCTCATGGCACTGACATTCTGGTGGGAGGGACATAAAATAACAAAGAAAAATAGGAAATATATGTTAGGTAGTGACGCATGTTGGGGTGGTTTTGAAATAATGCAAGAAAAAAATGGAGGGGAAACAAATGAAATAAGACCAGTAAATTTTAGACCTCTGATTAATGATGGATGGAAGGGAGTTCATGACACTATTTTTGAGTATGTTAAAAATTTTTCATAACAAAAAATTTAAAAATGATGCAAGTAGGTTGGATGGAAGTGTTGGGGTGGGGTGTGCTCACAAGTTTAGACAATGGGAAGGCCTCACTGAAAAGATGCCATTTGAGCAAAGATCTAAAAGAAATTATAAGCAGATATCTGGGGATGAGCATTGCAGACAGAGGGAACAGCAAGTGTAAAATCCCTGAGGCCAGAGTATTCCTGGAGAGTTACATGACAACAAAGAGGGTATCATGGCCAAAGCAGAGTGCCTGAGGGGGAGGTGCTAGGTAAGGGGAGGGGGGAATCAGATAGGGTCTGTGGGTCATGGAAAAGATTTTATCTTTTACTCTGACTGAGATAGGAAGGCACTGGAGTATTTTGAGCAGAGGAGTGACATGATCTGACATGAGTTTTGGTAGGTCCTGAAGCTTTTGGAGTGATTAATTTCTACCTCTGGGGGACACTCAAGGACTGAGTGTCCTTGAAGCCAGGACCACCCCTCTGTGCTTTCAAGACCTAGCTCTATTATAACGCCTGTTCTTCGATGTCCTTGGAATGTCATTTCTTTTTCATTCCCCATGTATTCTTACAATGAATCTCCTTTATTTGTCCTAGCTTCAGTGGGACTCTATTCCTCAAACTGAAACAAACCATAGGGACAGACGCCTTTTCTCAGCATGTGGCTGCCACTCTTGGAGAGCTAGCAAGGTGTGTAGCAGGAGAATATGGGCTATTCTTCACCTCAGCTCAGGAGGTGAGAGGACAATATCACAATTGAGAGGGTGAAAGGACAATACTATAGCTGAGAGGTGAGGAGAAAATGCCAAAGCTCAGGAGGTAAAAAGAGAATGCCACAGCTCAGCAGGTGAGGGAAGAATGCAATAGCTCAGGAGGTGAGATGACAATACTACAGCTTAGGAGGTGAGGGGAGAATGCCATGGCTTAGGAGATGAGAGAAAATATCCAACTCAGGAGGTGAGGAGAACACCATAAAGTACTTCATTGATTTCATAAGTTTTCAGGTGGTCTAAATTTCTATCGTATTTTTAGCTGGAAACTTTAAGACAAAAAGTATACTTGAATCAAAAACAAATTTAGATATATCTGTTTATTTTGAAGTCTCACATTATGAGAAATAATAAAATCCAAAGACATTCCCTATGTTCCTCATGTACTGAAATGTGAACCACTATCCAGAAGTTAAGCTATACAACTAACTGAGTAAAGATGGCCATTAAAAAGAAGAACTTTCATTATTATTCTCTGATGCATTTGATGGTTAAATCAGGCACCTTCCTATAGAGTCTTATTTTACTTGGCACTTATCATGTCAACAAGGTTGAGGAACTACTATCTAAAAATAGCACCTAGTGCTGAGTTGGTCAAGTCTCCAAGCTCACCAGTCCCCAAAGCCAATTTCTCTCCTCACTCCCATCAAGAACCCAAAAAGCCAACCCTTTCATTGTGGGGCTTGCCCACAAATGACTCCATAAAGCCAGGACTCACACGTGTAAATGTACTGAAGGTGCCCATGTGACTTCCTCAAATGAGAATGTCACCAAACCAGTTTGTTAGAGAGCGCTCATGCTCTATCTGATGAATGAACAAATGTGAGCTGGATAGCTTCCTCCAATAACATTATTTGCCTGTGGAATCCTTTTGTACTCAGGATGGATGAGCCAAATGCTACATTCCTTTTGCATTGTAAAAGTTTTACTAAGATAGGAAAATAGAAAAAAGACTTTTAAAAATCCACTGGACTATTTTTACCTTGTAACAGGAAGAAATGTCCCAGCATTGAGGCTAACTTGCATGTATGTGGTGTATATATAAAGTGCTCTGTATCTCCCTCATGTTTATAGTCTAAAATTATTTAATATCTATAAACTACCCATCCCTCATGAAATTGGCTGATTTGATCCATCTTATTCTACAGAAGATGGTGGGGCAGGTGGAACAGGTGGTCAAAGCTCTACCATGGATCATATAGTTGCACGGAGGGAGTCATAATTAGAATGCACACTGCTGAGCATTGGTGCACACAAAGCGGCAGCGTTTTTGGGCCGGAGCCCACCCAAAACACACTGCTAAGCCCTCTTAGAGTGTTATTCCCAGCAACCTAGCATGCGAGCATACAGTTTGTGTCTTGATCAACATTAAGTCCTTTTCCACAACATGACAGGAACATGGGAAGAAGAAGACTCACAACCTATCCTTGTAGACATGTCCATTTTGTTTTTCTTTGACTCAGGCTGAACACCTATACTTAGGGATGGAAAATCATAGGGTGGTCTGTGAAAGTGAGGGCTCCTGTGTTGTGAGGGCGTGATGGTATTGAGAAGGGCACTGGGAGAGGTTATTCTGATTCTGTAGCAAACTCAGCTAAAGGAAGAATGGCCTGGAGACTCTGGCTCAAATGTGACTTTGCTCTTATCTTTCTTTCCATCTGAAGAATAGTCTCAGCATATTACTTTGAGCAGAGAAACAGTGAGAACTATTAGCCTATTCACAGCTGCCAAAGCCTTTCCCAAAAAGCAAACTGGTTCTCCAGGAATGATCAGCTAATGACACCTTCTATACTTACCTGCTACTTTATTAATATGCCAAAAGCCAAATTAATTTGTTCTGGTTTTTCATCAAGGTCACCCCAAGCGTGAACCTGGTGTTCTTCACTGGGGTGTGGTCTTTCATCTCAAAGCAATGATGGAGGTCATTTTCTTCTGACTCCCTGTGGGAGTGTTATTATGATTTTACTTCCTGTATTAGCTGCTGTAACAAGTAGACCAAACACTTTTTCATGGTTAATATACTAGAAACTTATTTCTCCCTGTTCTTGCATAGCACATGGCTTTCCCCCATTTGATGATCCAGGCTTCCCCTGTCCTGCCTGATAGTCCCTGGGCCTTACCATTATCTGCATCAAGCTGGCAGAAGGGTAAGGAGAACATGAAGAAGGTAAACCCATTTCTTAAAAACCCTGCCCTAGAAGGACAGATGCCGTTTCTGCTTTTTTCCCTTGTGAGAACAAGCCACATGGCCTCACTTAGAGGTGAGCAAAGCTGAAAAATGTGGTCCCTGGCTGGGCAGCCAATTTTCTGTGATAATGCATTATTGTGAAAAGGGGAGTAAAAATGTTGGTGAACATCTGAACATCTGGCCTTCTCTGCCCCATTTCCTTCAGTAATAAAATAAATCAATGTGGATCACGTTCTGTGGTACTTTTAAACTTGGTGCCGCTTTAGAACACGCCCCAATTTTCTCCCATACAACATCTTCAAGTGTCTGTGAAAATGGTGGAGCAGGGGCCAATGCTGCACACCTATTGTGTGTGAATCCAGGCCTGTCAGCACTTTCCCAGAGGGCTGGAAGGAATTCTTTTTGCATGAGACCTGAGTGAGCTTTAAGCAGAGACAGTGTATGGCTGAGCTGAGCATGAACATAAAAATCCTTTCTCTTGTGATAGTGAACTGGTTGAAGAAGAAGCCACCATGAAAGAAGATGGCTGACCCTTCCAGGTCTGCGGATTCCGGCCAGGAAGGATGGGGCTTCTGTGTGAGATTAGAGTAGGGGGAGATAATAAGGGATAGCACTATTGGCAGTATCGGGTCTTACTACTATTAAGAATCAAACCTCCTACACAGCTTATCGTTTACACATGACTCCATTATTCTGTCTTCATCATATAACTTTGGTATTCGAGAAAAGTCTTGACAAGATTGATAAAAGTTACACATAACTTATTGACCATCATAGGAACTTCCTGAAAGGCCTATCAATTTTTTTAATAAAAAAGCATTAAAATGACAGTTTATACCTTAAGACTCTTTGAACCTTTTGCCTCAAAATCCTTGCCTTGTTTTTTCCACCAATCCTAAATTATAATATCATGATCTTTTCTCAGTCCTTACTGTGTCCCCACATTGAAACACCTGCCTTGAGCCAGGTGTTCAAAATCTCAGTAAATATATCTCCTCAGCCCTTCTTTCTCTCAGATGCTTTGAAGACTCTGAGGGACAATACTTTCCTTTACTGCAGTGAGCAATAAACTTGGCTTTGACTTGTCAACAGGTTGTTTGGGCGATATTTTGCACAGCCAGCATTCCACAACATCTCCCGGTCTAGAGGATTTGTGCCAAATTCCAAAGGAAGGGAAACTAATAAAATAAAAGTTGTACTCAACAAAAAAGGGGTCACGTTGGCATTTCAAGCTACTGAGTAGGCCAAATTGTCTCATACTTTGGTACTAAAGCTCATCTAATGATGATGGGAGAAAGACCCTACTGCTAGATTGTGATCGAGGGAAAGACTGTGATTCAGAGAAACACAGCAAAGTAACTAGAGTTGTTACAGGACAGCGGGAGATAGAAGTCCCAGTGGTGGGGTGGGGATCTTGAAGGTAGAGAGTGAGAAGGTAGGAGGAGAGTAAATGCTGGTCAAAGGCACACCCAGGACACCTCAGGGGTCCCTAAATAGGCAGCAATCATGATTTCATGGATAGGGCTCTTAGCTCATATCCTAGCTACTTTTCTCTACAGTGTGCTTCCCAAGTCAGGGTGTACATGGTTATGCATGGAACATCAGCATCTGGGGGACTGTGGTCATTAGAGTAGAGGAGTGTAGGGGTGCTGGGGGAAGGAGAGGGAAAGGTTGTGCTGAGATTAGCACTTCAGAAGAAATCAGGTATGACAGGATGTCATAATGGGGCCCGGAAGCCAGAGGAAGTAGTATGACATTTAATGTGTTTATGTGTGGGAAGTTCATAGGAGAGAGGAGACCAAACAATCTGTAAATTTACTTTCTAGGCCAAAAATGCTGTATCTTTAGGCTGCTATTGGCTAGAGTTTTTAACCTGTGTGATGGAAATAATTGATTAGAACTGACTTGCATACCTGAAAAATGATTATTTTATTTTAAAGTTAGTTAAGAAAAGAAATGTTAAGTATGAAACAGAAACCACAATGTTCTCAGCTTTATATTGGGTTGTTGGAAAAGTATCAACCCTTTCTGCAACGAAGAACGTAGAAAAAATACGTCATGACTTTTCCAACAACCCAATATACAACAACAACTTTTTCTGTAAGTGAAGCAGGTTACCTGCTAGGGGAGTAGAGCCACTTCGCTCTGGAACCCAACCGCTGAGAGGACTATGAGGTCAACAATTAAGTTCACGAACTCATCCTAGAAAAAAGTGCTACATACTTCATTGCTGAATATCGAACCACTCCCCTTGGGAAGCTATGCACCGATGCCAGTGCCTAGTCCACCCTTCAAAGCAATTTTGGACTCTTTCTAGAATGGCCATCAGAGATGTCGTATTACCCTTGATGCCCTGAATGTCATCAACATGTCTTCCTTTCAATATTTCCTTTATCTTTGGGTAAAGAAAGAAATCACTGGGGGCAGAGCAGGTGAGTAGGGAGAGTGTTCCAATACAGTTATTTGTTTACTTGCTAAAAACTCCCTCACAGACACTGCTGTGTGAGCTGGTGCATTGTTGTGATGCAGGAGCCATGAATTGTTGGCGAAAAGTTCAGGTCATTTTTGTCTAACATTTTCATGCAGCCTTTTCAGCACTTCCAAATAGTAAACTTGGTTAACTCTTTGTCCAGCAGGTACAAAATCATAATGAATAATCCCTCTGATATCAAAAAAGGTTAGCAACATCCTTGCAACAAGTTTGCCAACTTAGTTGTCAGACCTCATATGTTGAAAACTGAGAACCCTATTCAACCCTGGTGGTGTTCAGCCAACCATTCGGTTAAACGTTTTGAGACCTGGTGAGAACTGTACACTGTCCTTTTTCCTAGTTTCTCTGCTGTAAAACAAAGAAAAATAAAAACAAGGGTCAGGAAGTTATTTCACTTGGAGACGATCCCAGGGAAGACCAAGTAATTCATCAAGTGGAGCAGATGTGTTCAGAAAAAAAGGCTGGCCAGAGGAAATCCATGTGAAAAAGCTGATCCTTGTTGATGGCTGACCTGAAAGACATCCTGGGATTCCTACACCCTCTGAAAGTGACTCATCATCACCTTCATCATCAGCATCATCACAGTAAATATTTTTGTATTTAACAGAGAAGTATAGAATATAGAATGTTTACATTAAAGTAACATTTACTGAACTTACTTTTAATATATAGAAGCAGGGCCGGCTGAGTGGTGCAGCGGTTAAAAGCTGGCTTGGGACGCCAGTGGCCCCGATTCGGGTCCCACATATGAGGGCCAGTGACACTGCCCTTAAAAAAAAAACACAAAAAAAACGACTGACTTAATATATAAAAGCATAAGGAGGTAAGCAAATAAAAGGACAGGCTATATATAATCTCACATTTGATAAAATAGATCAATAAATAAACCTATCCGTAGTCACAAAGTGCAAACACATACAAAGGCATAATCTATGATTTATTTAATCAGTTCCTGATTGATAGACACATTCTATTTTTTCCCTTCCCCCTCTCTTTGTGGTATTACAGATTTTGCAGCTTATGAATATCTTTGTATCTCGATGAACTTTCTCTCAGATACCCCTGGGTTAAATTCCTAGCACTAGCATGGTTAAGTTAAAGGTACATACATAAAAATCATGGTCATAGCTACCTTTTCCTGAACAACTACTGTGGGCAGAGAAAAGCTCTATATATTAATTTTAATTCTCACATAACCTTGATAAGTCATTAATATTACCAGTGATTACAGATGAGAGTGAACTGAAATTCAGACAGGAGGAGGCTCCCACCTAGGTAACAGAACTCAAGTGCCAGAGCTGGAATTCAGTCCCAAGTCTTTGGAAATGACACAGTCATTTAAAGGTTACAAATAACATTTAAGAGGAGATCACCGAACTGAAAGGGCCTCGGCCATCTCCTAGTCTAAGTCTTTCAATTTCAGATGTGGCAGGGAGACCTTGAGAAGTTCAGTGTCTTGCCAAAAGTTATGGGTCTAGGTTGGGACCCAAGGCCTTCTTCCAGGACAGTGAGCTTTCAAGTACATTAGTGAGTTTGTATGTTTGGGGCCACAGAAGCCCTTTTCCCAAAGAAAAGTTTGTATATAATGTTTGAACGCAGAGTTTTTCCACTTCAATCAAGGTAGGAGGCCCAGAGCCTGGTTCTCCTTTTTCACTTCTCTCTCTCTCTCTCTCTCTCTCTCTCTCTCTCTCTCTCTCTCTCTCTCTCTTTCTCTCTCTCTCTCTCTCTCCCCCCTCCTCTGTACCTCTGGAAAGCATAGTTTGAAAACCACCAGTCTAGGGAGAGATCCAAGATTGTGGAGTAGATAAACACTGTGCCTGAGTTCTTCTGTGAACACATTAAAATTACAACTAAATTCTAGAACAATCAACCTGGACAGCCTTCTGAAGTCTAGCTGAACAGAAGTCCTATAGCTAAACATATAAAGAAGAAGCCACATTGAGACCAGTTGGAGGGGCAGAAACACGAATAGGCCCAAACCTTTGTGTGGCAGTTGAGAATCAGGAGGGATATTTCAGCCAAGGAAGTTCCCACAGAGGAGAGAGGGACCCCAGCCCCCCACCAGGCTCCCTAGCCTGGAGTACTGGTGCCAAGAAATGGAGCCCCTACAACACCTGGCTGTGAAAAACAGTGGGCATTCTAACCATCCTGGTGGGATGGAAGGCTGGGGGAAACCCAGACATTCTTTTAAAGGGCCTGCATATAGACTAACTTGCTTACAGGCACTCACCCTGGGTTCCAATGGAGGGATGGTGACTTGGGGATTGTACAAAGCATATGGGGGCAGACTGTGGAATGTGGTTTAAAAGTAAGGGCTGGAGGACAGTTGTCATTTTCCCTGTGAGGGGGCCTCCTGCAGTGCAGCAGGCAGGCAGGCGCCATCTTTCCTGTGTTGAGCTCTCCCCCACAGGCCAAACGTGAATCTGATTGGCCTGGTGAGCTCCACTTGCTCCACTCTGCTGACTCAGCTGGGACCCTGCCACATCCAACTCCCCCAATGCTGGAGGCACTTTCTTGGCTAGTAGCCAGCCCCACCCATATTGCACTCTATCTTGGAAAACTATCTGAGTCTGCAGATCCCAGGTGGACTAGTGACTGGCCTCAGTGTGTTCTGAGAATTTTGCTGAGTGGCTCCAGGTTTATCACTGGCACCAAAATAGAATTTACATTAACTTCTTCCACAAATCTTCCTACTCTAGTGACTTCCTGAGACCCTGCCTCACCCAACTTGTGTACCACACAAGGCTTTATCAGTGGCTGAATCTCAAGGGAGCCTGCAGGTGGCAACAGATCTGAGGTGTTCTAGCTTTTTGCGGAGGTAACCAGGCATAGTACTGGTGGTAGCCATCCTCAGTTTTCAGTGTGTCCTCTCCTACATGCCTCCAAGTTTAGCACAGGCAATGCTAAACAATTGCAGATAGCTTTGTAGCTCTTACCAGGTAGTGCCTGGTCAGTCACAGGCAGTGAGTAACCTGTACCTGCACCAGAGCCCCTCCCAAGAGGTCCCAGAATAAACATATTTGGAGGTTGGCTTCAGACCACAGAGCACTATCCAATAAGTTCCACAAGTGGCATATACAAAGGTCAATCTCAACAGGCACCAGAGGCCACTTGGGTGAATTCCACTCAGTGGGGTAAGTCCCTGAATAGCAGTCCATAAGCTGTGGGGCCAAACCCCACAGTCAGTCAGCCTGAAGGATTCCACTCACTGACATACCAATAGCAATCAAGGCACAAGTATAACAGGAGGGCACACATAACCCACAGAAAAGGCTCTCCTGGAGCACCCAGAGCAGGTGACCAGGGAGACAGTGCCAGGGCCCCCCAGGGTACCTACTACATAAGGCCATCTGGCCAAGACTGGGAGACATAGCAGATCTACCAAATATGTAGAAATAAGCACATAGAGACAGCCAAAATGAGGAAACACAGAAATGGGTTCCAAGTAAAAGAAATGGAAAAATATCCAGAAAAAGAACTAAATGAAATGGAGGCAAGCAACCTACCAGAGACAAAGTTCAAAGCAATGGTTATAAGGATGCTGAAGGAACTTAGTGAGAACTTCAACAAAGATATAGCAAGCATAAAAAAAGGACATAAGAAGCCTTAAAAAAGAACAAGTCAGAAATAAAGAATACAGTAACTGAAATGAAGAATGCACTAGAAGGAATCACAAGCAAACTAGATGAGGCAAAGGATCAAGTCAGTGATTTGGAAGACAAGGTAGCAGAAAACACACAATCAGAACAGCAAAAAGAAAAAAGAATAAAAAACAATGAGGATAGTTCAAGAGACCTCTATGACAAGATCAAGTTGTAACAACATTTGCATCATAGGGGTACCAGAAGGAGAAGAAAGAAAGCAAGAGATTGAGAACCTATTTCAAGAAATAATGACTGAACACTTTTCTAACTGGTGAAGGAAATAGACATACAAGTCCAGGAAACAAAGAGAGTTTCAAACAAGATGAACCCAAATAGGCCCACACCAAGATACATTATAATTAAAATGTCAAAGGTTAAAGACAAAGAGAGAATACAAAAAAACAGCAAGAGAAAGACAACTAGTAACTCATAAGGGAACCCCCATAAGATTGTCAGCTGATTTCTCAACAGAAACTTTGTGGGCCAAAAGGTATTGGCATGAAATATTCAATGTGATAAAAAGTAAGGACATACAACCAAGACTACTGTGCCCAGCAAGGCTATCATTTAGAATCAAAGATCAGATAAAGAGTTCAGACAAGAAAAAGCTAAAGGAGTTCATCATTACCAAACCAGTGTTACAAGGAATGTTACAGGGACTTCTTTAAGATGGAACAAAAAATCAAAACTTTGAATAATAAAATGGCAATAGCTATGTATCTATCAATAATTACTTTCAATGTAAATAAATTAAATGCTTCAATCAAAAAACATAGGAGGACTGAATAAATAAGAAAACAAAACCCTTACATATGCTGCCTACAAGAGACTCACTTCTGATTGAAAGACACACAAAGACAGAAAGTAAAAGGATGGAAAAATATATTTCATGAATATGGAAATGAAAAAAAGAACAAAAAAGCTGGGTAGCAATACTTATATCAGACAAAATAAACTATACACAAAGGCTATAAGAAGAGACAATGAAGGACCCATAAATACCACTTCAGGGTATTTATCCAAAGAAACCCAAAATGCTACTTTGAGGGTATGTGTGCATCCATATGTTTATTGCAGCACTGTTTACAATTGTCAAGATGTGGAGGCAGCCTGGGTGTCCGTCGATGGATCAATGGATAAAGAGGAGGTGGTAGATTTATACAATGGAATATTGCTTGGCCATGGAAGGGACTGGGTTCTCGCCATCTGTGGCAGCATGGATGGACTTGGATGGTATTGTGCTGAGTGAAGTATGTCAGACAGAGAAAGACAGATGCAATGTGATTTCTCTTATGTAAGGAATCTAAAGAACAAAATTAAGAAACAAAACAAAAAAACTCATAGATACAGAAAACATTTTGATGGTTTACAGAAGAGAGGGAGGTTGGTGTTGTCTGAAAAAAGGTGAAGGGATTAAGAAGTACAATTGGTAGTTACAAAATAGTCATGGGATGTAAAGTAAAGCATAGGGAATGAAGTCAATAATATAGTAATAACTATAGTATATTGCCAGATGGTTACTAGGCTCATCAGGGGGTTCACTTCTTAAATTATAGAAATGTCTAACTACTATGCTGTACACCTGAGATTAATATAAAATAATACTGAATGACAATTGTAATTGAAAAATGAAAAAGGGGGAAAAGGTGAAGGGGAATAAGAAGTCCAAATTTCCAGGTATAAAACAAATAAGTCATGGGGATGTAATGTACAGCATGGGGAATATAGTCAATAATATTGTGATAGTGTGGTACGGTGTAAGATGGTTGCTGGGCTTATTATGGTGATCACTTCTTCAGGTATATAAATGTTGAATAAGTATGGTGTACTCCTGAAACTAACATAATGTTGTATGTTAGCTATATTTTACTAAAAATCTTTTTTGAAAAAAAAGGAAAAGAGAAAACTACCAGTCTACAACACAGCTGCCTTCCTTGTATGCTGTTAATCATCCTTGGTGTTCTAGGCCAACCCAAAAGCTCTGTCTTTTTCCTGCAAATGGCTCAGTAGGGCCTTTGGGGCCACTTTTCATGCTGTGTGTTTCCTTGGCCTTGTTCTCCTGCCAAAGGGAGACCTTGGTGATGGGCCTGTTAGTGCTTTTTGCTCATCAGACATGTTATTACAGAAGGTGTATCTGGGACCCTGAGATTATAAAAGCCCACTCTCACTGTAACTAGAAAAAATAGAGGAAAAGTAGAAGGAAGAAGACATGATGAAAACATTTTAAAAATGTGAGACTGTCTTCTCCTGCCCGGGATTGTGTTGGTGGAGAAGTACAGCTGCTAAATGGACAAGTGCGATAAGCGTTCTTAGGCCGGATGCACCTCGAGAAGATGGGTAAAAACAGCAGGAGCCGTGCATCTATAAAGGAAACCAAACAGGAAATGTGATGTGAATCATCGGAAGGCAGACCATACAGAGACGGGCCATGTGGCTTAGTCAGAGATGAAGTAAGTGCATGTTGCATTGTTTAGGGGCGGTGGACAAGAGAAATCATATTAGCTGAATCTAAGATAGAGACACAGAGCATCCGGGTTTATGTAAAACTGATACTGATGGATTCTGCTGCCAGAGGCAGGACAGTTTAGGAAACTGGAAATGAACGCCAGCTTCAGGCACTATGAGAAAAGACCATATTGACTTATTAGTGATGCCAGGTGTGCTCTTTCTGAGGCGTTGTAAAAAATCTTCAGCAGGCCATGTAGCTTTGCTCATTTTCTGTCCATTTATCCACCTCTTTCTGTGTCACCTGCCACCATGGGGGCTGGGAGGCAGCATTTTCATACTTGTTGGCAGGCACAGGGTTGCACACTGATAAGCAGGGTTCCATTCGGTAAGACTATCATCTGAATTGAGTGAGGTTGCCTGCACTCTTGGCCCTTTTGTGGGGATCCCAAGAATTATTTCTCTAGGAGAGAGGGTCCCCTAGCTCAACATCTTCTACTCTACTTGGTCTCTCCCACATATGTAGGAGGTAAGAGGGAAAGGTGGGAGCTTGTCCTTAAGAACTGTGATGCTGGGCCGGCCGAGTGGCGCATTGGTTAAGCGCTGGTTTTGGGATGCCAGCGGCCCCGGTTCGGATCCCACATGAGGGCCAGTAACACTGCCCTCTACAGCTAACAACAGCTCCACCTGGAGCTGGGCTGTGCGAGCCCCGGTGATGGTGTGGGCTGCAGCCCCTGCTGCAGTGGGCTGCCATAGGCTACAGTGAGTGGCCCGCAGCCAGCGTGAGCGGCTGGCAGCCAAGCATGAGCTGCCAATAGCCGCGGTGAGCGACATCCAGAGGCCAGCGACCGATCTGCCTCATCCGGGAAGAGCGCAATGACGATACCAACAGTGAAGCAACATCCTCCACAACTAAACTGAAGAACAAAAAGACAGCAACTTGTCTGTTCCCCTTCCCCGATTCCCCAACGCTGTTCCCCTCCGCCAATTCCCCAATAAAATCTTTAAAAAAAAAAAAAAAAAAAAAAGAACTGTGATGCTGACTGAGATCTGGAGTACCTGGCACAGAGGAGAGCCTGAGGCTTCTTTTTGCCGAAAGGGAATTTTGGAGGCAACACTGCCTGTTGCTCACACCAGCTCCTACTTGATCCTCAGAGTGACAACATTGGCAGGCCCATTGATCCAAGCTTGTGATGCCAATCAGAAGACATTGAGGTGGTTTTGAAGATGTTAAAGTCTTAATCCATGAGGATATTAACAACATGCTGCAGGTTGGAAAGGAAGAGAGACCGTGTGGTAGAAAGAGTCCTGGACTTGTGCTCTGGAGATGTGGCTTCAAGGGCCTCTCTTGCCACTGGCTCTTGGGCTTAACATTTTGTCCCTTTCCTTTACTATTATATAAAAGGGACAGACTAGAGGATCTCTGATTCCCACCAATACTGGTGGCAGGACACTGTCTCCCAACTGCTCCCCCATACGCAATCTCTCCCCTTTCCAAGCCACCTCATGTATTAATAAATCCAACATTTTCTGAGTATCTACTATAGCACTATTGAACGTACTTTACAAATACAAACATACTCAATTTTTATACAGTCCTATTATTTTAGATCCTATTATTTTTATGTTATAGATGAAGGAACTGAGGCACCGAGAAATTAGCTCAGGGTCACACAGCTAGGAAGTGGCCAAACCAGGACAGAAACATCATATTGCCTCAGAAGTGTAAGGTCACTCAGAAATGGGTAAAGGACTTGAAGAGATATTTCTCCAAATAAGATATACATATGGCCAATAAGCACATGGAAAGATGTTCAGTATCATTAACATTAGGGAAATGCAAATCAAAACCACAATGAGATACTACTTTACACCCATTAGAATGGCTACTGTAAACAAACAAACAAACAAACAAACAAAAAATAACAAGCGTTGGTGAGGGTATACAGAAATTGGAATCCTTGTGCTTTGTCGGTGGGAATGTCAAATGCTACCTGTGGAAAACAACTTGGTAGTTCCTCAAAAACTTAAACACAGAATTACCCTATCAATCCAGCAATTCCACTCCTAGGTGTAAATCCAAAAGAATTGAAAGCTGGGACTCAAAACAGATACTTGTGCACCAATATTCATAGCAACTTTATTCACAATAGTCAAAAGGTAGAAATAACCCAATTGTCCATTGACAGATGAATGGATAAGCAAAATGTAGTATATACAGACAACGGAATATTATCCAGCTTTAAAAAGTTATGACACGGGCCGGCCGAGTGGCGTGGTGGTTGGGTGCTGGCTTGGGAGGCCAGCGGCCCTGGTTCGGGTCCCGCATGTGAGGGTCAATGACACTGCCCTAAAAAAAAACCACACTCTGTAAACTACATAACAACACTTAAAAAAAAAAAGTTATCACACATGCTACACCATGGATTAACCTTGAAGACATTATGCTAAGTGAAAAGCCAGACAGAAAGGACAAATATTGTATGATTCCATTTTAATGCAGTACCTAGAACAGGCAAATGCATAGAGACAGAAAGTAGATTAGAGGTTTCCAGGGGCTGGGGCGAGGAAGACATGGGGAGTTACTGTTTAATGGGCACAGAGTGTAGGAGAGGATGAAAAAATTCTGGACATGGAGAGTGGTGGCAGTTGCACAAAAATGCGAATGTAGTAATGCCATTTAATTGTACACTTAAAATGATTAAAATGGTAAATTTTATGTTATGTATATTAACACAATATTTTAAAAAGTGTGCAGCCAGACTCCTCCACAGCAGCACACTCATAATGTCACTCCTGTTCTACCACCATTCATGGTTTGCCTCTTCCTCTCCTACTCAGCCTGGGACAAGAGCTCTTTGGCCACAGGGTGGGCCAGTTCCCTCACAAAAACTGTGCTCACAACTACCTCTCTGGCCCTGCTATGCTGCCCCCCAAGTGCTCCCAGTCTCTGCACGCTGCCTGCACGCAGAAAGGGCTAAAGCCCACTCTTCACCAAGAGGCCTTTGCCATCTACCGCAGTGCTGTGGGCTCTATCTTTCAGTAATTTCCCTAAGGTCTGGAGTCTGTGCCGTGATCTTAATGCTGAATTATACATTGTGCTAGTGTCTGCATGGTAATAACCCTGCATCCCCATCTAGATTCTATCTACTTTGGATCTAGAGTAAAGGACAAAAGTGGAAATGCACCAAACAATAAATAAATGCTCGTGACTTTCCTTGAAACGATAGTACCGCTGATTCTTTTGTCAAATCCGACCTCTGTATCGCCTTAGGGATTGGTCTGTGTTGAAAGAATTGCAATTTCCAAAGCTAGGACTACAGAAAGAACAGATGGACATAATGAAGAGAATTAGGAAAGAAATAATAAGAGCCAGCCAGCCTGAGCTCTGGCTCTTTAATAATGGTTTAGATTAGAATACTGCTCTTAGAGTAGCATCTCTAGAAATCTCAGCGTCAAGAGAGGCTGTAATTGCTTACAGTGTTATCAGCTCTGTTGTCTTGTCATTTTAGTTCTTAGCTGTTTTATATTCTGGGCACAGAACCAGCTGGGAAGGATACCAACCCTGGGGTGTCAAAGGCAGTGGTTAGCTTACAAGTTTGGTCTGTATTTAAACCTGGGTTTTTATTCAACTCCTTCTTATTGCACGTTCCTCAAATCGATTGATGAGTCACCTGGAAAGAAGTGATACGTTGGATAGTAGGAGAGTTGAAAAGTGTAATCGGGGAAGTGTTTAAAGGTCACAAACTATGCAATATGAAAAAAATATAATCAATTTGAAGCACCTTTGATGATTTGCTTTACATTTATACTTCTATCTGTGTAATGAAGGGCAGTGTAGCTGCAGGCCAGTGCATCCTGACTGTAGCCGGCCTGGGTGTGACCAATTTCCTTACCCAAAGCCTTCAGGTTGAGCCCTCTAAGGTGAAGAGAGGCGGTGGGGCCTTCCTTCCCTCTCTGGTCTCAGGACCTGAAATCGGATTGTAATAAACAGCGCCCTCTAGCGTGTGCTTCAGGATTTGCATTTGGCTAAGAGTACAGAAGAAAACAACGGAGATGGGAATTCTTATCAAATTCCCAACAAAGGCGAGGTAGACATCTTCTCATTGTTTTCCCTGATGGACTAGAAGGATTGAAGGCTGAAGATTTCATTTGCACTGCTCACCACCATCAGTGCTAGAGATGCTATTAAAAACTTTGCTTTTATATTTTTCTCCAGCATATTTCCTCCAAAAATATCACTGGGATTTTTTTTTTTTTTTAAAGCCTTCTCGGTTACCGTTAGGGCTTAAAGAGTTCACCTAGGATAGCATCAACTTCTCTGACTGTGGGGTATGTGTGTGAACACTGGAGAGGGCTGAAGACGAGAGGATGGGAGAAGAGAGCTCAGAGAGACTGGACAGGCGGTGCCCCCTAGGAGCTGTGGGAAAGGTCAGAAACTCTAGCTCACCCTTCCTCAGTGACAGTGACTCTCAGAGGGCGGCCAGCTTTTCATTTCTACTTGAGTTTGCTGGCCATTGAAGACTTCTTTCCACTGACCTGATATTTCCACGAGAGGCAATCAGCTGGAAAGGGTTCTCACCCTCCAGTCCTGCTTGCCTTCTGCCCGTCCCATTCTTCTGAAGCCAGGTTCTGAGTCTCAAGGGTGATGTTTAGGCCAAGCTTGCACACAGGCTGATGGTGTTCATTTCCTCTGAAAAATGGGGCCATCAGGTGGCCGCTGAGCTCTGCCAGGATCCCGGAGGAAATTCTTCAGTGAAAGGCTAAATCAGTTTCTGACCCATGACTGCTATTTGTGATGGGAATAAGGATTTTGAGGTTGGGAAGAGAATATATTTTCCTGTAACTTCAACCCATTGAATGCTAGACTCACAGTGCACATTTGCTGTAATACCTGGATTTGCCCTCCTGCTGCTTTTTAATGAAGCTTTAAAGTAGAAACGCTGCTTTTTTTTCTCTCTTGTTTTTTAAGCTATGAGTACATCATTGCGCTTGGGCTCTCCCAGTTTTGTCAGTGCTTCCTTTTTCTTACATTATTAGATCAAAGACCTAGCAGGAGTCATCCTTAGAGTTGACAAACCAAAACCATAGACTCACATCATATGCAGCTATGTGTTCCCCTAACATCACCTTTACACGCCAGGAGTGAGGATGTACTGGTGAGGATGAGCATACAAATGTTGTGGCAGGAATTACATGACCAGAGAGAGCCAGGGAAGTCTGGGCCTGTACTGGATTGATTCTGCAAGCTTTCCCAGGTGGCATGGCTGAGCATGTGGCACAGCTTAGAAAGAGGTTTGGGACAAGTTCAAGGAGGAGGGACACATGAAGAGAGCTCCCTGCTCTTTGATACAAAGGCTCGACACTTATCTTTGATGATGTGGAACGCTGTTAGAATCCCAGCCCAAAAAGGATAAGAAAAGTAAAGTAAAAATGATGGTTTAATAAAACAACACTGATAGGGGAAGATAATTCTGTCTGAGGTGGTGAGGGTCAGTGGAGGAGGGTCATAGATTTAGAGGGAAGTCTGAGGAGGAAGATGGTTCCCATGGGAAATGCCCAGTATCTGTTGTCAGTCTGTGACAGTACAAAAAGATGGACAGGTGGAGGAGGCTAAATACTGACAGAGGGAAGAGAGAGCACGATTTGCTAATGAACTGGATGAAAAAGTAAAGAGTAAACCAAAGATTTCTCAGAAGTTCTCTGTCAGAGAGTTGATAAAATGGTGGCATTGGCAAACTGCATACTCACGAAGGACCAACTCTTTCTGGATTCAGATGGTAAAACATGTAAGGATTGTGCCCTGGAAGCAGCATCCCTGCTGCATAGAGACTGGGCTCACTTCCAATTCTTTTACAGCACCTCTGCCTCCACCCAGTATGGTTTCCATTCACCCATCACGCCCTCTCACCCAGAAGTTACCAGTGGCTGTTTCAGGCCTCCTCACCATCCTCAAATCTCCAAACTGCCCTTCCTTGTTCATCTCATGCTCTCACCATTTATTTCCCTGAGCAGGTTAAGGCACCCAGCGGGAAGCTACCATGCTTTCCCCTGTCTGCATATTTCCAGACACTTTCCCAGATGTTCACATGACTTGCTCCCTGACTTTATCTAGCATTTTGCTCAAATATCACCTCCATGGTGAGGTTTTTCCTCGCCATTCTATCTAAGATAACACTCCTGTCTTCATCTATCCCCCTACCCCACTTTATTTTTTCGTTATAGCACCTCATTGCCACCTGATAAATACTTACCTGTGCTTTCTCTTCTTCCCTATTGGACTGTAACTCTTCAGGGACTCTATTATATTTAACACTGAATTTCCAGCACAACCAACAGTGCCCAGGACATAGTAGATGTTCAATAAACGTTCATTCGGAGAGATTTCTCTGTATTTCACATTGTTAACACCTCTTCCTTCTGCAAATGCTGTCCTTTTTACAATGTTAGTTCCTGTCTCTTACTCTCTGATTGCAGTTTCTTTGTTTTCTCAGGCTCAGGTTCTTAACCTGTACTTTTATCTTTCTCCTTTATTCATTGGGGATCGTATGTATTCTCAGAGCCTTATATCTCATATCTATGCTCTTGATTTGACATCCCATCTGAGTTCCAGTCCCATATTTCCAGTTACCTGGTGGCCATTTCTATTTAAATGTTTTATTGTCACCTAACACCCCCAAATCAGGTTCCACTGTCAGAGTCACTCTCCTTACCAATGTCACTATTTTTCATCCACTTGGTTAAGTTGGAAATCTTTCAAGTTCTTTTTATTCCTCTCTGTTTAAAATACTTTCCCAATCTGCACCAAATCTTACAGCTTCTTCCTTCAGAATTCATTAATTAAAGAAATACTTATTGCCTAATATATGCAAAACCTGTTCTAACTGCTTTGCGGTTGCTGCTTTGGGTTGGTGCTATAAAGATTCACATTCTACCCTTAAAGAGTTTTTAATCTAGGCTGAGAGGTAAAACATGTTCAGCAATAATAATTTAGGTGGAAAATAATGAGTTACAAATTAGGGTTATGAGAACGCAGAAGAGGAGCAAATTGCTTCCACTTGGATTACAGGAGACTTCAAGTAAGAAGAACATTTGAGAAGCTCATTGAACATTAAGTAATGGTTGGACATTCCAACTTGGGGGGAGGCCTTCCAGACAGAGGAAACAGCATGACTAGAACACCAGAAGCAAGACAACCATGAGTGAGGAGGGGAAAAGTGAACGCTGAGTTGGGATGGAGCCCAGAGTGTGTGAGGGGGAATAGTTGGAAAGAAAGTAGAGAAGATAGGATGGGAACTTTTTATTTCATTTCAAAGGCATTGGAAAAAGATTTAGGAATACTGAGCAGGTAAATAGTGCATCAGAACTATGTTTCAGGAATGTTAATCTAGTCATAGACTCAAAAATGGGTTTTAGATGAGAAATGCAAGGCAGGGCAAATGTGGGCAGTCTAAATAGATGTGGTGACACACGCACAGGGAGATGGAAGAGACATTGGTATAGTGAACAGCATTAGTATTCAGTTGAACATGAAGAGCAAAGAGGGAATAATAGCGGAAAGGGTGCTGAGATGTTGAAGCCAAATGTCTGATCCTCAAGTCAGAAATAGGGAAGAGGCTCAGATGTGAGAAGGACATGATGAGTGTAATCAGTCACACTGAGTTAAAGGTGCCAATGAGACATCCAGGTGAAGCTTTCCAGTGGGTAGTAAAACTCATGACAATGGTCAGACCTAGAAAGAGCAATTTGGTAGGCCATTACCAAGGTGAGGGTTAAGGTCAAGAGACTGACCACATTCACCAAGGCATTGTTAAAAAGAGAAAACAAGATAGCCAAAGACGGTCCTTTGTGAAATGACTACACCTATGAGGCAGAAGGAAGAAAGATCCAGAGAAGGAACATAAAGAGAGAAGGGAGGAGAGGAAAGTGTCAGGGGAGACAAGGATGGCAATTTCTGAAAGGAGTTGCTGACAGTGTAAAATGCTGCTGAGACACAGGAAATGGTGAAGGTAGAGAAGAAGCTGTTGGGTTTATGTGACCTCATGGCTTCCCTTCATCCTACTCTCACTTGTCCTCCCCCTGGTGGAGGCCTTCACTTCATACCCCTAGGATCCTCCCCTTCTAACTTCTGCTCCCTGCTCCTATAACCCACCAATAAGACAATCTCTCTATTCTATACATTCACTCACTTTCATAATATCTCTCTATTCTATACATTCTATACAGAGTCAGGGTGGTGTAGTGGGAACAAAGTTAGATCGAAGGGTCAAGAAGCCTAGTCCTCTGGCTCTGCCACTAACTAACCATGAGTGCTTGGGTGAGATACTTGACCTACAAGTTCTCTTTTTCTCTAAATTCTAGGACCTCTTTCCACCACATCAAAGCCTAAACAATCCTCCCAGGGTTTATTTGGTTCTCTCCAAAACCTGTGTCAGTCTGCCTGTCCAACCTTCCTTTCCAAGACCCCTAAAGATGCTCTGCTCCAGTCAGCCTGGCCCCTTCTGGGCCCGTAACAGCACTGCACTGCCTCTGTGCCTTTGTGTGCTTGGCATTTCTGCCTGGGTGCCTTCGGATCTCTCTGGTGCCTGTGAAAAATCCCCACATCTCCCCCAGGCCAGCTCAACACTCACTTTGTCCATGAAATGTTCTCTGACTCCTTCAGTTCTCACTGATCTTTCTTTCTGCTGAGCTCCTGGGCATCTACACGGAACATCTAAATCTTAGTTTTATTATTTGTAACGAGCTGCTCTTGTTTCAGGCACAGTTAGTCTTGTTTCTCATGTAAACTCTTGGGAGGAAATGGATCATATGTTCTGTGTCCCTTGTATTTCTCACAGTATATTGCTCAGCATGTCACTGGACATCTAATGTATACTTTGTGCGCATGTGTCAGTCAGGGCTCTATTAAGAAATGTAAAACAGGGCCGGCCAGCGGCACATTGGTTAACACCTGGCTTGGGATGCCAGCGGCCGGGGTTTGGAGCCCACATATGAGGGCCAGTGACACTGCCCTCTACAGCTAAGATGGTGAACAACAGCTCCATCTGGAGCTGGGCTGCTGTGAGTCCCTGGGGACGGCATAGCTGCCGCCCCTCTGCAGTGGGCTGCCATAGGCTACAGTGAGTGGCTGGCAGCCAGCGTGAGTGGCTGGCAGCTGCTGTGAGTGGCTGTCAAGAGGCTGGTGACCGATCTGCCTCATCCGGGAAGAGCGCAATGATGATACCAATATGGGCCAGTGAAGCAATGTCCTCCACAACTAGACTGAAGAACAAAAGGACAGCAACTTGTCTGTTCCCCTTCCCCCGTCCCCAACGCTGTTCCCCTCCCCCAACTCCCCAATAAAATCTTTAAAAGAAAAAAGAAAGAAATGTAATACACACACACACACACACACACACACACACAAAGAGATTTATTTCAGGGATTGGCAAATGTGACATGGGGGCTCTGGAAAGTCCTAAACCTGTAGGGCAGGCAGGAGGCTGGAAACTCAGGTGGAAATTCATGTTACAATCTTGAGGCAGAATTTCTTCTTCGAGCAACCTCAGTTTTTACTCTTAGGCCTTCAACTAATTGTATGAGACCCACCACATCATTGAGGATCATGTACTTAAAGTCAACTATTGTAGATGTTTATCACATCTGCCAACTGCCTTCACAGAAACACCTAGATTAGTGTTTGAAAAAACAACTGGGTACTATAGTCCACCCAAAATAACACAGACTACTTTATGTTATATTTCATGGCATCACACTTGCTAGTGAGTGATACTGAGGAATAAATAACTTGTTGTACAGGATTCAACAAGGCAGAATAAGAATGGAGAAGGGTCACTGAGAGACCTTGGTAAGAAGCTGTGGATCTGCAGGGTGTGCAGAGAGTGGAAGCCACATGGCATTCTAGCCGGGTGGCAAGAGTTTTATGAATCAGCGAAATGTGCAGATTCTGGGTATTCGAAGGTTAAAAGGAAGAGAGGAGGAGATAACTATTAGAAGGTACTGGAAATATCTCAATGCAAAGAAAGGAGTGAGGTGGGGTTGGGGGAGAGATTGGGATTGAGAGAGAGAGAGAGAGAGAGAGAGAGAGAGAGAGAGAGAGAGAGAGAGAGAAGAGAGAGAGAGAGAGAGAGAGAGAGAGAGAGAGAGAGAGAGAGAGAGAGAGAGAGAGAGAGAGAGAGAGAGAGAGAGAGAGAGAAAAGAGAGAGAGAGAGAGGAGAGAGACACCCAGGGTTTTAAAATCCCAAGTCATCATTTGTTGTACATGGTTAAATGAAACTGAGGTGAATTTAAGTGGCTTCAAAATTAGAAAGAATTTTGTTTTCTTCTCAGGCAATAGACAGAAACTAATGATAGACTCTGGAAATATGAGAATAAAGTCAATAGGAACCTAAGAAAGGCAAAGTAGATGCCTTTAGTGAGCAGAGAGAGTTCTTGACAGATTTTCAGATGACAAAAGGCAATTTTTATCTGGAAATTGGCTTATTTCAAATAAATGAGTGTAGATAAAACATTGAGGCAGTAGAAAAAAAACCCCGAACAAATAGAAAAGCCAAACAAAACCTCTTACAGCAGAAATCCAGATATTTGCTGCAAAACAATCAGGATTAGCACTGCTGATGCATTCCCGAAATACATAAGCCTCACCATTAGCCTTCTGTGAATTCAAGCCAAGAGGCATCATTATACAAATGCTATGCCTGGAGAAGGGGCTTCTGCATCAGGATGAACTTGTACAAAGAACATTTAAACCAAAGGCAATTTTGCCTATCTATAATGTACTCATTTCCCCTTGCTATCATTGAAGATATTTATGCTTAAGCAAATTTCTCACTCTCAATCTGATTTCTCCTGTTTCTTAATCCAGCCATGAAGTCATTAAATCCCCTGTTTGGGACAATATGATTTGCTGCCATGGAAACAATTACAATATCATAAATTTATCTTGCCCCATGAGATCAAAGAGGAAAAGCAGTAACACCAATAATTTGCAGTTCAGTAGTGCCATTCATCCAGCATTCACTGACTAGTAAATCACATTGATTTGCAGATGGGAACTGAAGCAGCAAACTCTCCGGCCTCTGTTCAGAGCTCTTGAATTTTAGACTGCGGGAAGAGTGGCCAGATATTTTTAATTCCCACCGAATGCAGCAGCTAAGGAGCCAAACTCTTGGTCTCCAGTACTCTTTTTGGATGAGGATGGAGGGTCGGCTCCCCTCCCAGAGTCTGTACTTCACCAACTGTTCCTAATTTTAAGAGTATTTGATGGAATCTAGTTTGATAAAATAAACAAACAAAAAGCCCTTGGCAATTGTTATAGTGGTGAAAGCATTTATATACATAGAAATAGGAAAGAGTTTCTGGAAAGTGCTTTAAAACTTAAGCCCTGGCTTGACACCTTCTCCTCCAGTCCCACCTAGATGCTCATTCTCTTGGCTCCCAGCCACTAGTGAATTTATATTACAAGGAAGCAAACGATGCTTAAACTCCAGGGCCCCTTGTATCTACAGAAGAGCCCTTGCAAGTCTCTGGGAGGAGCCCTTAATAATGTGTTCAGTTGGACATGTTTCTAAAAAAAATCTACACTCTAACTTCCTCTTGTGTTGGGGGTGCTGGAGTAACCGTTTGGGATCCCGGTACAGGAAAGTGAGTTAGGGATACATTTGGATTCAGTGGTTCACAGTCACTTCTGTTTATAGTTGAATTATTGCAGGCACTGATTTCTAAGTAGCAGTGGCTTCCAGGACTATTCTTATTGCCCACTTTCCCTGCCCCTCATGCATGGTGAGAGGTAGGAATGTGTCCCACATACCCATTACTAGAACCAGGCATTTGGGGCATTTTTTTCTTCATGGTGAGATGTGAAAGATGCAATAATTTATTTTTTATTTTGGAGGGATGCCCTGGCATTCCTCAGATCACTGGATACCTACAATTTTTACTGATGTGGTAGGTTCCTGAATCTTCATAGGTTTTATCACCCACCCTCCAGAATGCAAGTGGCTTAGCTAAGCCTGAAATGTACTAGCTGGCTTCTTGCTCATTCAATCCAATTAGCATCATGTCATTAGTATGATGGACCAGTGTGACATTCTGTGAGATATCTAGCCAGTCCAATTTTTTTGTTTTTTATGAACTGTGTTATGACAGAAGGTGGGAAAATTAATATAGTCCTCAGATCAGAGTATAAATGTACAGTGTTATCTATTTCTGACTATCTTTTTTGACAGTGATGGAAAATAATGCTTTTGCCTCATCAGTGGCTACATTCCATGTACCCAGGACCATGGGTATCTGCTCTAGCAAAGAGACCACATCTGATATAGCAGCTGCATTTGGGCTTTGTAGAGTGTCAGTCATCCTTTTAGGATCTACCTGGGTTTTGCAGGGGCCAGACTGATGAATGAAATGGAGATAAGATGAGTTCACCAGCCCTGAATCCTTTATGGTTTTTTATCATTCTCCCAGAAGCTATATTGCTTTTTATTTTTATTTTTTGGTTTCAGATGTATAAAACAATGCAATAGTTATCCTCTTCGTTATCCTCTTCGCCCCTTACAAAGTGACAACCCCCCTCCCCGATCCATTGCCCCCCCACCCCCGATATCATACATATCTATTACAATTCCATTGACTCCATTCCCACACTATACTCCATAGAAGCTATATTACTTTTGATTCACTATTTTGAACTGGGTTGGGGAAGAATTCCGTTTCAGAAGTTCCCACTTGGCTTTCCCCACAGACCAAGAAATCAACATGGGCATTATATGCATCTAGTTGTACATTTGGGGACTGTGAAAATGACTATTGGATGTGTCAATGGTCACAGTAGGCCCACTGTGAACCAGACCTGGGCCAGGCTACCTCCATTATTACTGGGATCCCACATGTCCTGAGTCTAACAGGAGGGCTACATTGATGCTTTAAAGCTCCAGTTATCAATGTGAAGTCAGACCTTGTATTCAATAAACCTCAAAATGTTTGGGTATTCCCTTTTCCTCAGTGTACCATGTACACATGTCTTTGGGAAAGGACTGGAGGAATCATTACTGAGTATACTTGCCGTGAGGTTGCAAGGTCCTTCCTCTTAGAGACCCAACCTCTGGTTCAATTATCCGGTTCCAGGTTCACAAAACTTGCTCATATCTGGAAAATGGGCAAGGGATCATGGTTTTTTACTGGGGTGACAGTCCACAGACTCCTAATCATTCATACTTGGTTTCTTTAGATTTCAAGTTGAGTGGCATCCTTGCTGGGTACTCATTAATTTTGTCTTAGGAAAGTTAACCTTTAATAGAGAAGAGCAGGATGCTTCTGTAGCCTCAGAGTGTCTCAAATCTTTTCTGAAATGTGCTCGTTTCTTTTCTGTATTCATTTATAGGATTATCTTTGGGACAAAGCCAGGTCACATTAATTCTAAGTGTTTTCCTAGCAATCACTTAGAACTGGGCTTCCTGACTAGACTCTATGGAGAGCTCAGATCTCCTGGGCATTCTTATTCCCCTCCCTTGCAAAAAAAAAGCCCTTAATTCATCTTTGTATCCCGGGGGACAGTAGTGCTGATGTGGATCAGTGACATATTTTAGCCCTGGTACTGGGCATGGAGCTGGTGGTGTGAAAGGTCAGAAGTTCAAATTTTCTGCTTTCCACATAGTAGTTTATTCCCTCTCCTCTTTTCTTTTTGGGCTACTTGTCAGCTGGTGCCATCTCCTGCCCTGCAAAGGCCAAGTGGAAGCAGGTAGGGTGCCTTGGGTAGGAACCAAGCACCAGAGACTGGGCTTTAGGGAGAAATGCACTCCTTCCCTATCCACCCTTTCTTTTCTGAGGTTGGTCTTCCCGTGGTCCTTTTCTGTATTCCAGGGCCAAGTTCAGGGTGTCACTGGGAGAAGGGGCCCAGGAGGCTGGCCATTCTGCCTTTGGTGTTGGCTGCTTAGGCCACCTAATCTCAAGAATCTCAAGTGCTCAAAGTCAGCTGTGGGGTTCCAAGGGAAACCATATGCCTAATTGAAGAGGTCACAAATTGTCTGCCTGGGGGCACTCACAGCCCACACAAAATAAAAATTAGTTGTTCACATTTAAAAATTGAGGATTTCATGTGGAATTCTAGATTTCTGCTTTCGCCTGAGAAATAAAATGTTCTGTCACTGTCAGACCTACATTATTATGGCACAAATTGTCAGAAGTCAAGTAATGGTTCCTCCTTCAGATGGTGTCACGGGCTAAATTATATCCCCTCTCCCACACACACACCGAAAAGGAAATTCAGGCGTTAAAGTCCCAAACTCCAGCACCTCAGAATGTGACCATATTTGGAGACAAGGTCATTCAAGAGGTAATTAAGTTAAAATGAGGTCATGAGGGTGGCCATTAATCCAATATGATGGGGCTTTTTCTTAAGAAGAGGAGATTGGAACATGGGCAGACACGAAGAAAGACTATGTGAGTACACAGCAAAAAGACAGCAATCTACACAGCAAAGAAAGGGGTGCCAGGAGAAACCAAATGTGCCAACTCCTTGATCTTGGACTTCTAGCCTCCAGGACTATGAGAAAATTAATTTCTATTGTTTCAGCCACCCTGTCTGTGGTACTTTGCTGTGGCAGCCTCAGCAAATGGCCATGCTTTCCAGTGGGCTATGGTTCCCACTGCTCCTCTTCCTGGCCCACTTTGACCATTTCTATCACTTGTCTGATTCCTGGAGATATTGTATGTCTCATAGGAAGAGAGAGAGAGTGCTTTTTCCTGGTTGAGGTGAAAGAGCCTCCATCTCCTTCCCTCTCAGTCTTACTCAGTAGCAGGTTGCGAGATTCTGAATCTTAGCCAAATATCTATACATTTCATCCCAAATAACTCTTCTAGATACTTAGGATTCATTTATATTCAGAGTGACCTTAGGTAGTATGGTTAAGCTTTATGCCTCCAGGACTGGGGGTTCTGGGACTTCTGACCAGGTCTGAGGTAGGAGCCTTAACTGGTGTGGGGGAAGGTGAGGGTTGACTCTCAGAAGGCAGAGCATGGAATCAAGGGAGATCCAGAAGAAAGCGTGAGGCAAAATCTGGAATGAGGGCCAAACAGAGACTCCACATGAAGCGTTAGTATGAAGAGGCAGGAAAGAGTGCTCCAAAGCTAGGTATGAGGCAACAGGATAAAGAATGGCCATATAGGACAGAACAGATATGCTCACGGTGGAGGAGGAGGAGGGCAGGGGCTGGAGAGCTGGGCTGAGCGGGAGAAAAGCCATTTGGTCTTTTGTAGAGTGCCTATGGCTTTGTCCCTGGGATGGTTGGGAGCTGTTATATGTCCAGAAGAGAGCCATATTGCTCTGCATTCTATAAAAAGACCCTCTTCTTTGCCTCTTAGTATAGCTTATAAAGTTTCCAGGCCTATATTTTGGAGGCATAAACCAATTAAATTGTACAAAGTTCACAGGGGACAGACATCCCCACTTACCCCTGCACCCTAAGACCTCATCAATTCAAATGCAGAGGAATAACAGGGAACTCACACTGGTGGTAATAGCATACCCTCCCCTGCTCTCCGCCCCTAACCAAATTGCTTTTTTCTAGAATATGATACTTTACTTTTACACCTTCTATGTGAAAAAATAGGGAATTATTTTTTCCCTCTGAAGTTTCTGTGGGGGTAGTTTTGTTTGTGCTAGTGGGGGAAAGGCAGGACTTGTGAGCAATATGTTGACTAAAGGCCAGCATTTGCCCAAGGTGGAGTAGACCATGGCACTGATTGTCCTCATTGCCTATTTTATAGATTTATCAGTGCTCATGAAGCGATGTTGGCACCATGTCTTTGTTAGTTCAACTGGTCACTGTGTATGAGGAAAATAAATCATTTTTGTCCTCTCTGCAACATAACTTTGTACACTTAAACACTGCAGGCTCCCCTTAATCTCTTTCTTTACAAATCAAATACAGGCCATCTTATTTGTACATTCTCATCAAACTTATTTCTCAAAAATTGTATTGTTCTCATTTTCCTCGGAAACTCCTTTGATTATTCTACATGGACTTTGAAATTTGGAACTCGAAGAACATACTTAATATTCCCATTGGGTTCATACTTACTGAAGGCCAAATCAAAAATAATAAACACATGCCTATTTGACCTTGGAGTAAAGTCCCTGCATCCCAGCCCGAAGCACCATGGTCTGTTGTTGCAGTGGGGACCTCTGTGGATTTCCAAACCATTTATTACTCATGCTCAGCCAGACCAGCAGCCCAATTCTCAGCTTGCTCCATATTTGTTCATATGGGAACCACTTTGTTTTTCTTTATTGAGTCTCATCTTACTGATCTGAGCTCAGTCTCTAGTTTTGACAATGTACGTTTTATTATCTTCTCTCACACAATAAGCCATCATTTTCAGTGCTCTGATAATTCATCATGAATATATTGGCCTGACAAGAATCATATTTTTTGAAAATTCACAAGATAGAATTCCAAACTACAGAATAAATGTACCGATTGTCTTATAATCAATTCCCTGGCTATGTTTATATTATGAAATGAAGCATTTATTTCATTAAATAAATATTAAGATGCATTCTAAAATTCCAAAAAAAAAAAAAAGAATCGTTCAAGTACATAGTAAGTTGGCTAAAGAAAAAATTTACTAATTTATTCATACTTTCAGTTATTATTGAGATTCCATTATATGCAAAGATATGGAGAATATAATGGAAGAAGAGACACCAGTCCCAGCCTTAAGAAGCAGCTCTTCTTTAAATTGGCCATAAATGGCAGTAGGGATTGAGTCTATATTTTCTCCCCTTCTTAGATGTAGTTCAAATTCAGAGTACTCAATAAAGGTTTATTCTGTAACTGAGCATAGTGGATTGACTGCTTCCATGAGACAACCCCTCCTCCATTCTCTCCCCCATAGACATACTACCACCATGTTTGCCTTAATCTAATGTATGGGGAGTTTTATTTTGTAACTGGGAGTAGGAAAAGGAAATAAGGGAGACGGAGGAGATAATACAACATCTATTCCGGCCTCCTGCAGCCCAAAGAGCTGGTAAGTACTGCGATTGGGGGTGGGGGATGCATGTCAGGAGTTGATGGAGCCATGCAGTTTGTGGACATAGGCTCAGGTTACAAAGCATGATCCAGAGGTCAGAGAGAGGGCCATTTTTCCAGCCACATCAGAGTCTCAAGCTGTGCTCTGAAAACTGGACTCATTGGAACCAATTGAAGATTATACCCTTGACATGGAGCTTTATTTAGGTTCTCCTGGTCTTGTAATATCATGCTTTGGATTTGATTATCATTTTTGTTTTAATCTGCCTTTTTTTTTAAAAAAGATTTTTATTAAAATATAGCTAACATACAATATTATGTTAGTTTCAGGTGTATATAATAGTTATTAACATTTATATACCTAAAGAAGTGATCACCGTAAGTCCAGCAACCATCTGACATCGTACTATACTATCACAATATTATTGACTGTATTCCCCAAGCTGTATGCTACATCCTCATGACTTATTTGTTTTATACCTGGAAATTTGAACCTCTTATTTTCCTTTACCTTTTCCCCCCTATTTAGTTTATCAATTATAGTTGACATTCAATATTATTTTATATTAATTTCAGATGTGCGGCATAGTGGTTAAACATTTATATAATTTAAGAAGTGTTCCCCTGACTAGCCTAGTACCCACCTGGCACTATACATAGTTATTACCATATTATTGACAATATTCCCTATGCTTTACTTTACAACCCTGTGACTCTTTTGTAACTACCAATTTATTTCTTAAAGCCTTCACCTTTTCACTATTCCCCCAACCCCCTCCCATCTATCACTGCAATAAATCTAGTACCCAACTGACACCATACATAGCTATTACAATATTATTGCTATACCCTACATCCCCATGACTACTTTGTGACAACCAATTTGTACTTTTTAATCCCTCCCCCCTTTTCACCCATTCCCAGCCCTCTTCCCTTGTGGCAACCATCAAAATGTTCTCTGTATCTATGAGTTTGTTTCTGTTTTCTTTGTTTATTTTGCTTTCTTAGATTTCACATATAAGCAAAATCACATTGCATCTGTCTTTCACTGTCTGACATACTTCACTCAGCACAAATATATACCACTTCCTTTTTATCCATTTATCCATTGACAGACCCAGCCTGCCTCCACATCTTGGCCATTGTCAACAATGCTGAACTGAACAGGTGGATGCACATGTCCTTTCAAACTAGTGTTTTGGGTTTCTTCGGATAATTAATTACCCTGAAGTGGGATTACTGGATCCTTTTTTGTCACTTGTTATAGCCTTTGTTTTAAAGTTATTTTGTCTGGTATAGGTATTGCTAACATAGCATTTTTTTTTTCTTTCCATTTTCACAGAATATCTTTTTCCCATCCCTTTACTGTCAATCTATGTGTCTTTTGATCTGAAGTGAGTCTTTGTAGGCGGCATACTCATATGTAAGGATTTTGTTTTCTTATCCATTCAGCCACACTATCTTTTGATTAGATCATATCATATAATCCATTTACATTTAAAGTAACTGTTGATAGGTATGTAGTTATTGCCATTTTATTATTCATATTTTTTTATCTCTTTTTTTTTCTTTCTGTCTTAAAGAAGTCCCTCTAATATTTCTTGAAATACTGGTTTGGTGGTGATGAACTCCTTCAGCTTTTTCTTGTCTGGGAAGCTCTTTATCTGATCTTTGATTCTAAATGACAGCCTTGCTGGGTAGAGTAGTCTGGGTTGTAGGTCCTTGCTTTTTATCACTTTGAATATTTCCTGCCAGTCCCTTCTGGCCTGCAAAGTTTCTGTTGAGAAATCATCTGACAGTCTTATGGGAGCTTCCTTGTAGATAACTAGCTGCTTTTCTCTTGCTACTTTTAAGGTTCTCTTTTTGTCTTTAACCTTTGGCATTTTAATTATTATGTGGGCCTCTTTGGGTTCATCTTGTTTGGGACTCTCTGTGGTTCCTGGTCTTATATATCGATTTCCTTTCCCAGGTTAGGGAAGTTTTCAGTCATTATTTCTTCAAATAGGTTTTCAATTCCTTGCTATCTCTCTCTTCTTCTTCTGGTACCCCATGATGCAAATTTTGGTGTGCTTGTTGTTGTCCCAGAGGCCCCTTAAACTCTCCTCAGTTTTTTGAAATTTTTTTTCTTTTTTGCTGTTGTGATTGGGTATCTTTGCTACCTTATCTTCTAAATTGCTGATTCAATCCTCTGCTACTTCTAATCTGTTGATTCCCTTTAATGTATTCTTCATTTCAGTTACTGTAGTCTTTATTTTTGCCTGATTTTTTTTTGTTGTTTTCTATCTCCATTTTTTATGTTTCCTATCTCTTTGTTGAAGTTCTCCCTGAGATCATTGAACATCCTTATAACCAGTGTTTGGAACTCTGTGTCTGTTAGATTGCTTGTCTGCATTTTGTTTAATTTTCTTTTTCTGTAGACTTATTCTGTTCTTTTATTTGGGAAATGTTTCTTTGTCTCCCCATTTTGGTTGCTTTCCTGTATTTCTTTCTATGTAGGACTGTTATACCTCCTGGCCTTAGTGGAGTGGAGGTGTCTTATGGGACCCAGTGGTGCAATCTCCCTGAACACCAGAGCTGGGTGCTCCAGGTGTGTCACTTGTGTGGGATGTGCGTGCCCTCCTGGTGTAGCTGAGACTTGATTGCTGTTTGCACATGAATGGGAGGGATTGGCCCTCAGGCTGACTGGTTTTGAGGACTGGCTGTGACTACAGTGGAAAAACTGTTGTGCAGGGACTGACCCTATGGAGCAGGGTTCACTTTAGTGGGGCTGTGGTGCCTGCCCAGTCTGCCCTTTGGGTGTGTCATTCTTGAAAATGGCCAGATGATACTCTGGCCCAGTTCAAAGCTGGCCACTGGGCTTTCCAGCACTGGGGCCTTCTGGAAGGACACCTGCTGCAGGCCAAGTTCAATCACAATCTGTGCCCTGCCCAGGGCCACTTGGCATTAGCCACAAAGCAATCCAGAGAGGGCCACTGCCCATGCTGTGCATGGAGGTGCCTTGAGAGTCCACGCTGTGAACCAAGGTTGGCTGTTGCTAGTTCTGGGCTTAGGGTTACTCAGCCAGAGATACAGGACATGTTGAAGCCAGATGCTGCTTATTTGGGTTTTGTGAACCTTTGAGAGATTTTAGGAAAGTCTGCAACATGAGCCAAGGTAGGTCGTTTACATGGAAAAGCTACTGGAAGGGTATGTCTGAAAGTTGAGTGGGATGTGGTCTCAGGGAATCACAAGGGCAGAACAGATGAAAGGCGATAGCCATTTTGATAGAGACTAAGATATGGCATCTGCGTGCAGCTTCACGCAGAAGGGGGAGGGCTCAACAAAGAAACATGGCTTCATCTACCATCTCCACCTGGCAGAAAGCTGCCCCTCCAGCCCTTATTCTGAAGATACAGAACTGAATTCCTCCCTGTATATCCCTGGCATCTTTCAAGCTGCTTCCCCAGTGCTGGAGCTCAAAGCAAGTGATCCATCAGCAAGTAAGTTCACGTGTGGTCTTTTTAAGAGAAGCACCAGAAAGTGCAGCCCCTTTCCAGTTCATTTAGCCATAATCTCTGCTGGTTTTCACAGCCAGAAGTAATGGAGACTTCTCATCCTGGCATTGAAACCCTGGGTTGGGGAGGGATCAGGACCCCTTGCTTTTCCTGGGGGGACTTCCACAGCTGAGATATCCCTCTCAATTTTTAATGGTCACATGTAGGTGTGGGGCCAACCCATTCTGAGTCTCTGCCTTTTCTACCAGTCTCAAGGTAGCTTCTTCTGTATGTTGGTAGTTGTAGAGCTTTGGTTCAGGTAGACTTCAAGTGATTCTCAATAATGGTTGTTTTGTGTGGTTTAGTTGTAATTGATATGGCCCTGAGAGGAGGTGAGCATAGCATTTACCTACTCTGCTAACTTGACTGGAAATCTGTAATTTGCCCTTATTAAATTGCATTTTCCATACTGTATTATGTGGTGTATTTCATATTGTACGTTTTAGACATTTTAGAGGCATCTTCCCAAGCTGTGATCCTCTCCTTCTAAGAACTGTTTTCCCCTTGTCTGCTGTGTAATTCTTTATAGACATCCTGTGTAAGCCTTAATGAAGAAATGACTACTCCCTAATTTTATCAGTTGATAAACCTTTATTTTCTTGTGCACGTTTTTGCCTGTCACAGGTGTAAAACTTATTAATACCCACAAGAAAATTGCTTTCATATTAGGAATTATATACAGATGAATTACATATATGTATAACATGCATATGTTTATTATACATATCTATGGACATTTACTTGTTTGTGTACATTTATTTACTTGTGGTCAAAATTTAAGACAGAAGTACCATGAGTAATTCTCAATTAGGGTTCCAAACCCTCTCAGTTTTAATACACATTCCCACTTGAGTACTTTATTATCACAAAGGAAGGCAGAGACTCATACCAGGCATAGGGCGATAATCTTCCCATCTCCTTTCCTCTTAAATTCAAACTCATGTTTGTTTCTACTAGGCAGTGATGCCTCCTAAGCTATCTGAGTGGGAACCACCAGTCCACCTTGCTGAGTGCTTAACTGAAAGTGACAGAAGCCCAGCTGAAACTAACTTAAGCACCAAAATGAATTCATTGGCTCACATAACTTAAGTGTCGAGGGCAGCCAAGTTTCAGAAAGGCTGAGTTCATGTACTTACACTGCATGATTAGGAATCTGTAGCTCTCCACTTCTTGACCTCAGTTTTCCTCTGGGTTCTCAGGCAGGGTCCTGACCTCTTGAGCCCCAGCAGCTCTCCAGGCTTACATCTCACCCATTGGAAACTTCAGTGAAAGGAGAGCCAAGTCCAGCCACTGGGTCTCACTGTGATGACTTGTTCATATTCCCAACCCTGCTCCCAACACTGTGGACAGTAAGACACAATACCCGTTGGCTCAGTGGAATGAGAGTGGAAAAGGGATACTTTTCCAATAGATAATTACCAGAAAAAGGGTAATTGGACACCAGACCACCCCACCAGCAGGTACTCTATCTTAGATTTAAGTTCCCTTTCTGCTCTCTTGAGCTCTATCCTTAGTGGACGAGCATCTCATATTGGGGCCTGAGTTACCACTGCTGCCCACTGAATTCCCAGCTCACAGAAAGTGCCTTTTTGAAAGTGAAACAATGAGGTTGTTTCTTAAGCAATTTTAAAAGGAATACTTCCTCCCCCACTCCCCGCTTGAATTTAATCTTTTATATTTCCATCAGCAATAATTTCTAGTGTTCTTTCATCTGCAAATAAGCACTGGTGTTGTCTTTGTCTGCATCTATTATTTATCATTCAATTCATGGTATGTCTCTGTCAATCAACCTGTGGGTGTATGTGCCTGAATTTAAATGAGGATTTATCTGTGTGGTCAAAGAAGTCCTTTAGGAAATCAACTCCCAGAAAGAGGCTGAGTAGTCAGCAGCTTGCCCTTATGCTGGGCTAGGAGCAGGGACCCCGCTTTGGAGCAGTTATATCTAGAGGGGGGATGGAGCCCCTCTTAGCTCTAAGATCACCAGGCAAGTGGATCTAGAAGTATTAAGGCATTTCACGAATGTAACACAGCCTTAAATCAGCCCAATGAAGAGTTTCTAGATTACATGATGGCAGTGATACAGAATAGATGGTTAGCTTGCATCTCACAACTGATGGGAACCCACTGCCCATTCTCCTGCTTTATAATTTATAATTTCCCTCCAAAGGGACAGTTGAAAAAAAAAGAAGAAGCTGAAATGCAATTCATTTATTCCCTTCAACTCTTAAGTGGTTATAGGTTTTCAGAGTTTATTGGTAGAAATTATAAGCACTATTTGCAAAAAAAAATTAATTCTTCCCTGATGTAGCCAGCCATTGAAAATGATAGTTCTCCCCCCACTGAAGAGCTTCTGTCCCCATGGCAACAACAGGCGTACTCAAGAATATAAGCCAGTCACAAACACCTTGGAGGCCTTTTGCTTACACTGTGGACTCTGAGTTTGGTTTTGTTCGTCGTGGCCGGGAGATGTCTGTGGGGTCAGCAGCTAAGACCCTTGGAGCTGCAGGCTAACTGTGGAGCAGCCCAGACTTTATGTTGATAAATCCCTGAGTGTAGCTCTCCTCTTTTGATATACTTTTAAAGAGATTTTATTTAAAGACTAAATGCTTTTTAAAAAAAATCACAAATTGGAAAATTTCCTTTAGAGTTATAAAAAAGAAATTTTTAGGCTAATCTCCACAAAGGGTTCTCTCTTTCTTTTCCCTCCTTCTTTTCTTCCCCACATATATTAAATGAGTGATTTAAATATGAGGCACAGCAGCAACCAAACTGGAGAGACAAGGCTCAAACATGAGTAAATACAACATGTGTCATATACGCTAAACGCTGCTGCCCCGTGGCACACTCGGCGATTCACACAGGTCATTGCGGCCTCATAAACTAGAAGGAGTGTCAAACAAACAATAATTCCCTTTGTGAATCTCATTCAAGAAAACATTTCCACACCAAACAAGTCCTTCGAGTATTGTGTATTGTGTATGTTATTGGGCAGGCTGTTCCTATAAACTCCACCAGAGCCTGGGCTGCTTGTGAATTATGACTCTGGGAATATTACTCCCTTCCCTTCTTTCTCCCTCTTGTTTCCTTTTGGTCTCCTGTCCCTGCCCTCTTTCATTAGCAATTTTTATAGAATACCTCTTTAGTCCATAACTTCATGGTGACTGATGTTCATTCCTGATGAGGAACATCTTCCCTTTAAATTTTACAACATTTACGAAATGTGGACCTTACCTTGCAGACTTTAGAGTCATTCACTCCCAGTTGTATGTGGAGTTCATATTCTCCTAAAGGGAGTCTCCTCTCGGCACCTGAGTTGCTTACTATCCTTTTTCCTTTTGGGGACAGAATTCACAGACAACCTTCTTTTTGCCCCACAAACACAATTTTTCTTTGCTATAAGATGGGGCCCAGTTGGTGTTCCTTTTAGAGCCCCCATCAGATGCGATAGAGCTTGGTATTTGTGGTGACAAGTACAGACCCTGAAGCCAGACCACTGGGGTTTGTGTGTACCTCTGCCATTTGCATGCTGTGCTACTTTGGCAAATTACTTAATCTCTCTGTGCCTTCATTTGTTCCTCTTTCAGATGGGGACAAATTACCTACATCATAGGGTTGTTGTGAGTTAATTGTACACCTGACACAAATATAATATAGTATGTCCACTATACCTTAATAAAAAATAAAAAACAAAACTATTCTAAAAGCTTAAATGAGTTAGCCTATGTAAGGCACTTAGAACAGTGCTTGGTACTGTGTAAACTACACATTAAGTGTAGCTATTATTACTCAGAAAGTGATAATACTGCAGCTGACATCTTTTGAATGTTCACTAGGAGCAAACTATTGTATTAAGGGATTCACATGATTTATCACATTGCATCTGCACAAAGCCCTATGGGGAACATACTATTATTACCTTGGTCTTGTAGATGAGGAAACTTGTCACCCAATGTCACTCAGTTAACAAGTAGCAGAAGAAGGTTGCTAACTTGGTTCTGTGTGGCACAGAAGCACAAACACTTAATTACCATGCTGGGCTGTGTGTGTGAGCTTTTTGTTTTGTTTGGTACAGGAAAAGGTTTGAGTAGGAAAAAGCAACCTTTTCAGACAGTAATTTTTGTCTTAGTACCTCATTTGAATTTGAGAAACTAATTCCTATTCAATAATTAGATCTGTGATGATCATTTTAGACTAATAAGGATCCAATTGGGTCCCCTTCGTGAGCATCTTGGTTAGTATGGCCCTCTCAGATTCTCAGTAGATTTTATATGGCCTGGGAAAAACTTGGCCAATTTCAGAGATGGATCCAATGCTGGATAAAGAAAGGGGAGTTGGCAGTGGCCTGAATGGAACTTAAGAGCGCTTATCCCCCCTGAAAACACCAGCTTTAACAAATAAATAATAAACTAATAAAATTATTACTTATTAAAACACTAAATACATATATTTATTAACTTAATAAAATAAGTTTGGTTGTCACCATGGAGAGAGCTGAAAAAAGACTGAGCCCAGGACACAAATTCTGATGAGAGCAAGGAGGGGCAGGACGAGGGGCCTTCCATGAGGAGAGAGGCCTGGGCCGCTGGCATTACCTGAAGGTAGCAGACACCTGAGGTTGCCTGGGAGCTCCTTAGTGAAGAAGGTCAGTCAAAAAAGCTACTGAAGATAACTTTTTAAAATATCGATTTTTTCTTTTATTTTATTCTGGCCTGGGAGGATAATGTTTATTTTACAACTTTGCCTAGATCTGGTTTTAGGTAGTCCATTAATATTCTGGAAACCAACAGCTATTGTCCTCATATGTCAAATCTCAGCCTCACATGCACCATTTTTTTCTTTGGGGGTATATAATACTGGTGTCATGTTAAATTTCACCTTGTTAAAATAACTGCTATAATAATATAAAGAAGAAATCCTACTGGGTACATGGACTTTGGGGAAATTGAAGCTGCCTTTCCCCACCACCACTCCCCGCTGCTTTAACGTGCATATTTCAGTTGAGCTTGATAACTAAACCCCAGCCTCCTTCGATAAACTCAGTGGACTGTTTTGCCCAGACATGAATATCTTGTATTTACAAGGTTTCTTTTGTATAAGTAGCAACCCCCTACCCCACATCTTCTATGCCATTTGTGGCTCTGTCTCAATTCACAAAGGAAGAATTTCATGGTCTTTTTTTTTTTTTTTTAAAGATTTTATTGGGGAATTGGGGGAGGGGAACAGACAAGTTGCTGTCCTTTTGTTCTTCAGTCTAGTTGTGGAGGACATTGCTTCACTGGCCCATGTTGGTATCATCATTGCGCTCTTCCCAGATGAGGCAGATTGGTCGCCAGCCTCTGGATGTCGCTCACCGCAGCTATTGGCAGCTCACGCTGGCTGCCGGCCGCTCACTGTAGCCTATGGCAGCCCACTGCAGCAGGGTCTGCAGCCTACACCCTCGCTGAGGCTCACACAGCCCAGCTCCAGGTGGAGCTATTGTTAGCTGTAGAGGGCAGTGTCACTGGCCCTCATATGTGGGATCCGAACCGGGGCGCTGGAATCACAAAACCAGCTCTTAACCAATGCGCCACTCAGCTGGCCCTCATTTTCTTTTTCTGATGGAGACTTTTATTTTTTTATTAGTTTCAGGTGTACAAAGCAATGTTATAGTTAGACATTCAAACCCCTCCCCTTATAAAGTGATAACCCACCCCCCAAGTTACTATCCCTCTGATGATATCTCATAAAGCTGTTACAATATCGTCGATTATCTTCTTTATGTTGCACTCCATAACCTGTGACTATATATACCTATATATTTAGTTATAGTTGACATTCAATATTATTCTACTTCAGCTTCATGTATATAGTGCATTGGTCAGGCATCTACACAGTCTATGATGTGATTCCTCGTAAGTCCAGTGCCTATCTGGCACCTTACATGATCTTTACAGCATTGTTGATTATATTCCCCCTACTGTATTAACTACCAATTTGTTTTTCTTAACGCCTTCACCTTTTTCACCCTGCCCCCAATCCCATTGCCATCTATCAGCCTGATAGATCTAGTACCTATTTGGCACCATACCTAGTTATTACAATATTATTGACTATATTCTTTATGCTATACCCTACATCCCCTGACTACTGTATAACAACCAATTTGTAATTTGTAATCCCTTCCCCTTTCAACCATCCTTTACCAGCCTCCCATCTTAAAGAAATCCCTCTGAATCCTAGAGATACTGGTTTGGTGATGATGAACTTGATGAGACGTTTAAAGGATGTTGGCTATTGCCAAAGCACTTTCAGATGTAGGGCAATGAAGCAGGTTGCTTTCTGGGCACCAGGCATTTTCCCAAAGCCCTGGATCCATCTTTCTGGGCCAGCTGCAGGCATCTCACCTCCATAGAGGAGTCTCTAGCTGCCATGCTTCTGCATTCACCTGTGGCTCCTGTGAGAATGGCAAAAGGCTGTGGGACTTCACTAGGCTTCATTTTTTCCAGCTGTAAAATGAGTCTAACAGAGAATGCTTGTGAAGATTAAACAATAACACATGCAAAGCATCTGGTGTGGTGCTTGTCACAAAGTAAGCACTCAATAAATGGCAGTGAGTGTTGTCCCTCCAGTCTTGCTGGAGACTGGTCTTGGGTCCTCTTGAGTGTCATAGTTATAAAAAGGTGAGTATATCACCCCCCTGTCCTCTAGAAACTCATGAGAGAGCTTTATCATTTTCTTTAACTAACTCCTTGAAAGCTAGTGCTAATTTACTTATGCCACTTTTCATTAGCATGGAAGCAATGCCTCACACTTTCTCAAACCTAGTATTAAAATCAAAGGTTGCAGTCATTGCCCTCAGTTATACGAGTCATAAATAAACTTCTCAGAGGGACTTGGAAACTTGCCTAGTTCAGGGTTAATTAGCTCTGTATCTCCCGCATGTGTGCGCAACGACAGTACATTGCTCCCACCAACTTAGAAACCTTGTTATTGAAAGACCTTTTCAGTGCTTGGGAGGGAGCCACTTGGCAGCATAGCTTAAAGGGTCTAGGCACCTCTGCCTGTGCTGGGGCTTGGGAGAGGGTGTGGTCCACCACAGTGATCAAGGGTTTGAATTTCAGGGACAAGCCTTCTGTGGGGAGTTTTCAGAATGAAGTGAGCCTTACCAGTAGTAAGAAGGGCTCACAAGACAGACCTTGGATGAAACAGTCAAGTAAAGTCTTTGGCATCCATCCTATCTTTATTGAGCCCTAAAGCCCAGTTAGAGCAACAGCCATTCTCTCTGCTGTTCTGAAACTTTAGGCAGGTAAGGAATCTTTTCAGTAGAGCCTCCCAGGGCAAAGCATCGTGACAGACTCTCAGTGCATGTGCACTGTCTTCAGGTCCTTCCCATCCTTTCCCGAGACCTCTCCCATTAGACTTTTGTCCACACCTCTGCGTTCAGACTGCTCTTGTCAAGATTGTCAGTGACCTCCCCATGGCTAACCCCAAAGCTCTAACATCCCATTCTACTGGGCTGCTCAGTGGATTTAACTGTCAATCACTCTCTGCTGTTTCAGAAACATTCTTTGCTTGGGTCTCAGAAGCCTCCCAGTTTCCCTCTGGCTTCTCCAGCTGCTCTTTCTCTGTGTCCTGCACTCATTTCTCCTGACATCCCAGACTTCTGAACACTAGAGAGCCCCAGGTCCAGTTTTGGGCATCTTCTTTTTCTATTGGGTTGTTGGAAAAGTCATGACATAGTTTTCTATGTTTTTCATTGCAAAAATGCATCATGACTTTTCCAACAACCCAATACATGCACTCCCTGGGTGGCCAGTCTCATGACAGTAAATATCACTGTATGTTGATGACACATAGATTTATATCTCCAATTTGTGCTTCTTCCCTGAAACCCAGACTCATAGGGAATTGCTTACATGACATCTCCACTCAGATATCTGTGGTAGGCTGACTCATGGCTCTCCAGAACATATCCATGTCCTAGTCCCTGCTGCCTGTGTATGTTACCTTAAAGGGCAAAGGGGACTTTGCAGGTGTGATTGTATTAAGGATCTTGAGGGGGAGAGATGATCTGGGTTTATCTGGGTGCTCCTACATGCAAATCACATGTAAATTGACAAGAGGGAGGCACAGGGAGATTTGACACACAGAAGAGATATAGGCAAAGTGACCACAGATTAAAGTGATGCAGCCACAAGCCAAGGAATGCCAGCAACAACCAGGAGCCCGAAGACCCTGAAGGGGACATGGTCCTTCTGACACTTTGATCACAGCCCAGTGAAACTGATTTTGGGCTTCTGGCTTCTAGAACTGTGAGAAAATGTGTTTCTGTTGTTTTAAGCACCAAGTATGTGGTAATTTGTTGTGGCAGCCATAGAAAACTAATACCATATGTAATAGGCACTTAGATCCCTCCATATCTGGAGCTGTGCTCCTGCTTTTTTCATAGCCCTTTCTGTCTCAGAAAAATGAAAATTCTACTCGTCCAGTTGCTCAGGCCAGAAATTCTAGAATCATCTATAACTCCTCTCATTATTTCACATTTCACATCCCACATAGTGAATCTTGCTTGCTCTACCTTCAAAATATATACAAATTCACCATCACTGTCGCTGCCATCCAGGCCAAGCCACTGTCACCTTGTTGGAATCATTGCAACAGCTTTAAACATGTCTCCCTGCATTTTCTCTTGCCCCTGATACAGTCTAGAAGGGACCACACAGCAGCTGGAGACCCTTCCAATGGTTCCCCATAGCGTCGAAAGCAGAAGCCAAAGTTCTTATTATAACTTCAAAGCCCTCTGTGATTTGGCCTCGGTTAGCTCCCTCACCACATCTCCATCTCATACTCCTTACCCTCTCTCATTTCACACCAGCCACACTTGCCTTCTTCCTGTTGTTTGAATATTTCTGCTTCAGGGCCTCTGACTTGCTGTTCCTTCTCCCTGAAATGCTCTTCTCCCACATATCTGATGGCTCTCTCCCTCACCTCCTTCAGGGCTTTCCGAAAGAAGCTATGCAACCCACACACATTTTAAATTAAGTTTCATTAATGAGACCCTTCATTTAGAGGGTCTTTGTCAAGAAAGATACTTTGTTTAAAGTGAATGGAGAATGAAAATTCCTGAATTTTCTTTGGCCTCAGCCACACACACACACACACACACACACACACACACACACACTCACACTAGCTGTTTCCATCTTTCATTCCTAGGTATTTTATTTCACTTGAAGTTCTTCTCTTTTGAGTTGTGTTAATTATAAGAAAGCTAGAAATGTTCATAAGAAACTGATGAACATTTAAGATCATTTTGCTCTTAAATGTTAAGTATTAGAAACAATAAAATCATATAAAAGTTTTCTCTGTAGGATTACTAGTGGCCATGTGAGATCGTTAGATCTGCACCTTACATGGGGAAGGTGTTTGTTTATGGTCAACAGATTAAAAGTAATTACAAAACACCCCAGTAATTACGAAACATCACTCTCTTGCTGAACTCTTGAGTCCTTTTATGTATTCATGCTCTACACTGAAACTAAATTATGAAATGTCCCAACATAGCAATGAGTTGTAAATCAGAACTTACTATGTCAGAATCTGTGACATCTACTCTCATCACTGCCGCATGGAATAGGAAAGAGTTTTGACCATTGCCAGACCTCATTGGTCTTCTGTGCCAGTTACCATCCTAAGCATTCTACAAATGTTAACCATTCAATTCTCATAACAACGCCATGAGATAGGGACTGTTACTAACCTCATTTTTCAAACATGAAACTGAGGCACAAAGAGGTTAATTTGCCAAAGGCCACTGTACTAATTTCCCCAGGATGACCATGGTATAGTGCTATAAATTGGGTGGCTCAGACAACAGAAATTTGTTGTCTCTCAGTTCTGGAGGTCAGAAGTCTGAACCAGGGTGTCAGCAGGACCATTCTCCCTCTGAAGACATTATAGAAAGATCTGCTTCAGGCCTCTCTTGTAGCATTTGGTGGTTCCTTGGCTTATGGACGCATAACTCTGATCTTAACATGGCAGTCTCCCTGTGTGGGTCTGTCCAATTTCTACTTTTTATTAGGACACCAGGCATGTGGATTAGGGGTCTACTCTATCCAGTATGACCTCATTTTAACTTAACTAATTACATCTGCCAGCAGCTCTGTTTCTAAATAAGGTCACATTCTGAGGTACCAGGGAATTAGGACTTGAAAATATGAATTTTTGGAAAGACATAATAACAATCAGCTACAAGTTAGTAAGTGGCAGAGCCAGAACTTGAACCCAGCTCTGTGATGTTGACACCACAAAGTGCTATGTCCTATACATGTGAGAGAGTGCTGTAAAAATGGCAGTGGTGCAAGGCGGGGGTGGGGTGCAAAATACTTGACTATGATAATAGCAGTTATTGCCATTACATGGTACTCAGGGTATTTATTTGCTCTCATTATCGTGAAAAACAGAAAACAAACAAAATATAGAAGAACTGTGGCAAATGTTTCACAATTTTATAATGGATTTTCTGTACTAAGGACTGTTCTGTTATGTAACTCATAGTTTTAATGGTTTTGGTCTGGGATTTTTTGCATGTTCCTTTGGTACATCATGGACTAAAGGATGGGGGTAGATGGGCATGATTCCCCCCCCTACCCTGAGACTGGCCTGAAAGCTAATGAATTATTTTGGCATTATTTAATCAGCAAATAATTATTGAGCCCTCCTGTTGTGCTTGGCAGTGTGTTGGGCACAGCAATAACCGGTGACCATGTCAGATGTAAGACTTACCCTCTCAGAGCTCAAGGTCTTGTAATAGATGAGCCCCTTCAATTGTGCTTTTTAATGCAAAGCCTTTCATACCTCCACCCCTACCAGACTACATGGTAGTTGGTGTCAAAGATCAACCAGAAAAACAAGGCACTGGACAGTTAACAGTTGCACAGGCTGCACCGGAGTCTTGTTTCTGCTTAAGGCAGGATCGGTGCTTATCTCAGTCCCAAACGCTGGAACCCGCTCCTTCTAACACACTCTTCCCTTTCACTATTTCACTAAAGGGTGCTGTGGTACAGAGCACTGGTGGTTCCAGAGAACACACCCAGCACAGCCGTCAAAGCAGAGAGACGTTGTGAGAGAAGCCAGTCTCCACCCAGATGGCAGTCAGTGTGGTGCAGAGTGCAGGAGGCAAGAAGCAGCTACTCAGCCTGGCGAGAAGCCAAAACAGGTGCCAACAAACAAAGGAAGGCCAGCCAAGACAGGGCAATGCTAGGAGAAGAAAAACCTGAGCACATCAGAACTCATACTAGCTGGCAACAAATTGGTTTTCCCTAGTTCTCAAATGATAGAAAGGTGGAATTTTGTCTCAGATACCAACGCGTACCATCACCTGAAGTTGTGTGTTTAGAGATTTCTAAGCATGCTGTATGGTAAGGTACACCTAGTTCTCACTCCGCTGTATTATCCTGACTTTTCCCAGAAAATACTTTTGGTATGTTCTTAAAGTCTTTGATTAAAGAACCCTCCCAAGTGTCACTTTAGCTGGATGGAGTTGATCCTACCTAATTATTCAAATCTATTCAGCAGCCAGAGCAGGAAAACTCAGAAAGCCACAATCCTTCCAGAATAGAGTTTAAACAAGGTTTATTTTAGTCTGAACCAGTTATGCATTACACCCCTATGGACCACAGGGACAGTGTCTGGAATTTTACTTCCCATTGCACCAAGCATTGTACATGGTAGTCATTAAATTAATGTATATGACTAAATACACTAAAAGTATGTTGAATTAAACTACTATGTTCTGACTTATCAGTAAACCTTGCATTTTTGACAGGGTTTACTGGTACCCTGTTCCATCTAGTTCCATAGGGCTACCAAGACCTCTGAATTTTGACTGTCTAACCACATCCTGTTGTGTTAGGGTACTTGCAGCCATACACTTGCAAAAGCAGTTTACTCTACTAAAGTTTAAAATGATAAAAGATTACCCATGATAATGTTGGAAAATTGCCTCCAGAATAGCAGACCTACTGCTGTTACTGCTGGTTAATCAGGGATGAGCTGAGATCACTCTCTCTGAATGTCGAAAAGGGAAGGTTCCAAAGGCAGCTTGCAGAGAAAGAGTCTCAGCGTTACAACTGGAGTTACACCGGATCTCTCATCTTGTGAAGCAAGACATTTGATACGCAGAGTAAATATCCCCAGTTAAAGGACACAGCTGTAGGTCAAGGTATAGATTTTAATTCTTCCTGGAAATGTCAGAGGACCACTACCCTCCCACTGGGAGCTTTTAGCATCGTGTGTCTGGGCTGTGAATTCTCAAGTGGTAGGGTGGTTATTGTCCTCCAAATGGCAAAACCAGGAGAACTTGGCTTCAGTCTGCCTTTGCTTCTCCCCACTTCATCTTCCTCATTACCTCCTCCAATGTACCCAGCCCTCAGAACTCATCTTAAGAAAGTGTGGCTTGTGAGGTCAATGACTTCTGAGATACCTACCTAGGTACTAAAGTCAATGAAACTTGGACGGAGTAACGGGTTTGGGGTTTGAACTCAACGCATATATCTAAAGGCCCCGGGCCGGCTGAGTGGCGTGGTGGTTAAGTGCTGGCTTGGGATGCCAGCGATCCCGGTTCGGGTCCCACATATGAGGGCCAGCAACACTGCCCTCAACAACAACAACAACAAAAATAAAAATAAAGGTCCCTACTGGTAACACCTTCCTTTATATTGGCCAAATGATATGCAATCTAATTGATGCAGCTAAGTGGGATCCACAGGCTTAAACCAGTGTTGTACGATGGTTGAGTCAAGTGGCACAAAGAAAGCATAGGGCCTCCATGGAAAGGCCCTGCTTCTTACTGGTTGAATCTTACATTGTGGGAAAAAGAAGGACTGTTGAAGTGCCTGACTGTTCTTAACTGCTCTGAGATTAAGAGCAGTTCAGACAAATTTAAGGGCAAGAAATTTAAAGGAATCCTGGCAAAAATTATTCTACCCTTTGTGTGTGTGGCAGGCTCAACACAACACATCCCCTGCTGCTGCTCATTGCATACAACCTGTTGATTAAGACAAGGACCTTGGCTCAAGATTTTCCCTTGTTATTATGTTCAAATTATTAATGTTGGGCTAGTATACAAAGGGGCAGTTGCCCTAGGACTGGTCTGAGGGTCGGATCAATGTGCCATGGTTTGTGTCCAGATAGAAGGCAGGAGTGATAGAACTCTGAGATGTCCACAGTTCTATCCCAGAGGAACTCAGATGAAATATCTGCTGAAGGCTGTCTGGAAGCACCCTCTGTGGATTAATACACTCTTCATCAGCAAGACTGTCCTGTTTAAGATTCAGAAAACATCTCATTAAGGGTCAGCTGAGTGGCTCAGTTGGTTAAGAGCTCACTCAAGAGTGTGAGCTGAGCTCTGAGCAACAGCTGTTCCAGGCCAGCCCGAGCTGAGTTGCCATTGAGCTGCCAACAGGTGGCAGGATGGCTCAGCTAAAAAAAAAAAAAAAAAAAAAAAAAAGAGTGCAAGCTCTGAGCAACAGGGTTGCCAGTTCAATTCCTGGTCCTAGCTAAGCTTCCAACAGGTGTCAGGATGGCTCACCAAAAAAAAAAAAAAAAAAACAGCAACAAAGAAACCCATCTCATTTACTCCTTTTACCCCTCACTATATAGATCTCTACGCATTCTATGTCCTTGAAGCCGTCAAGATAAGCAAGATATATTAGAAAGGATTTTAGGGTTAGGAAGACACAAGGAGTCATGACATTTAGGTATTAGTGGTCAGTATGAGATGTCCGTTAGAGAAATGGACAGTTCAGCAGGGATGCAGCAGGCATGTTGGTGAAACTGCTTCCCAAGTCTTTCTGTTCTCTGAGGTTGCTGTCCCTGGGGCCATTCTTGGGCGGGAAGAGAATTTGGTGATAACAGTGGCTTCTTTCCTTTTTCATGCATCATTTCTCTGTTACTCAGCAATCAGTGCGGAGTGCCCATTATCTACCAAGCACTGTTCTCTTTCAGCTCTCCTCCTCTGTTTCCAAGTGATCACAAAGATTCAGAGTCAAATGTCACTGTCTTTAGCAAAAGGTTAGCCCTCTATCCATTCCTAATCTTAGAACAATTTTACAAAGATAAAAGGTGAAAGATTTATATGATCTGAAGAGAAATCAGAACATAGATGCATGCACTCATCAGATTTGCACTCCTGCTGTACCACCAGACTTTAATTGAAGCTTCTGACCCAACTTCCTCCCTCTTTAGACTTTTGGTGATATGGTCCCACCTACTACCTGCTCCTACTTCCCACTCAGATATATCCTCTTTTACTGTGTACACATAAGAGTGTATCACAGTGTGTGGCAGCCAGTCAGCATGGGGTGTTGGTTATTGGCCAAGCCTGTGTCTTTAATGCTTACTGTTGGTCCTCATCACACCACACCTTACCCTGGTCAGCACCAAGCAGATCTCCAATAAATATCTGGCTCATTGATTCATCTGTGAAGCCACAATATTTGAGTATCCACAAGTTTATCCATAAGGAGTCTACTGGGCTGCCTGGGTGCAACAAAAAAAGACTTTGAGAAATAGAGGAATCGAGGGCAGTTTCTGCTTTGAATTTGGAACTGAAGCTAATTTCAAAGGCTGCCAGAAATCTGGAACCACTTTGTTGACTGGAAGTTTTTAGTGAAAGCACGAAGAAGAGTGTTTCCTTTTTTGTTGAGGCCAGTTTATAACATCCTGGAAGCAGCCCTTGGATCGTAGGTGTCTGCTCTCTGTGCTCTAATGACTTGGTTGGTCTCCACATCCTTTCTGTTGGGCTGTCCTCACCCCAGGCTGAAATCCACTTCATTACTTCCTTTAAGTCTTACCCATCTTCTTACACCCATATTTATCAGCATCTTTAATCTTCTCCCTTCTTCTGAGTCCTGGACTTTATTACCATTCTTCTCCCCTTCTGCAGAGGTGACCTGAAATCTCACCAACATCAAAATTATCCTCCTCCAAAGTATTTACTAAATGATTCTCTGCATTCAGTGCTGAGCTGGGCAAAACACCCAGTAAGTTCATGGAGCAAGGTCCATGCCCCTTGGGTGTGCTGTCCTTCCATAAACACCGACATGGATGGGATCGTTGGAACTTTTGATCAGTTAATAAGCACTGCTTTCTTTTTCCTTTGCTCTTTCTTGTGCAGTATTATTATTATTATTATTATTATTATTATTATTATTATTTTCTCTCTAAAATGGGAATAAAATGACTTGCCTTACAGAGCTATGTAGAGGAATAAATGAGGTAATTTACCCCCAAACACTTTGACAACTATAAAGTCTCTTGTGACCTAATAGCTTCGTCGGTGTTGCCCACTCAGTTTTCCAAAGGGAGGGACCATACCTACTGACTGCTTGGGGAGCATCCAGAGTGCGGTTATGCTCACAACGGGGCTCGTATTGGAGGCTGTTTTCTTAGGTCCATCATAAAGTATATGAGAGACCACTCAGGCAACAGCCAACGTGGACTAAGCACCTACTGTGTGAGGGCCCTGTATTAGGCTACTTGGGTTCTGGCATTTTGGGTTTAGCAAATATATGTCTGATGTAAATTTTAAAAACAGTAGAGAGAAAATTTTGTTTTGAAATGGGAGAAAGAAAACAAAGTTCTTCCCCTGTGTATTTCTGTAGCAGGACAAGCCTCTGTTTAAAGATTGGCTTTAACTCTGTTTTCATTTCCAGTGGGTATGCTTTGAGTTGGCATACAAATTCAATGTGTGAATGGCGTGGGAGTTGAGAAAGTTGCACTGCTATTTCTCTTCTTAAAATTAACAGTGGAATCCTTATGAGAACAGTGTAGGCTCTGGAATGTGCCACACACGGTTCTCGAACTGCATAATTAGGGAGTTCTCTATAATAAAAGAGTCCTAATTCTTGCCAAAATTGGTACCCCTTCTCCATGGCTTCCTCTGAGAGGCAGCTGACTGACAGTTGCTCTGCAGGTTTCTCCAAGTCCTAGAATTTTGCTGTCAATATAGCATCGACACTCTGGCTATTAGGGCTTCTCAGGTGAGATTTACAAATATGTCTACCTGCTCTTCAGTCTTGTTGCTTTTAGCTTCCTGGATTTTCTGAATTCACTGTCAATATCTTGCTAATCTGCAATATGTGCACACACACTCTCGGGCGAAGTCGGCCCCCAGTGGCTCACTGCTGCCATAAGAGGGAAGAACCCTCTCCACAAATGTGGTCATCATGGGAGCTTGTTGTATCATCTCAGACCCCACGCCAGTCCTACTGGATCAGAATCTGCAGTTTAGCAAGATCCCCCAGGTGATTCGTGTGCACATTAAAGTTTGAGAAACATTGGGATGGACATGCGAGAGCAGCTCAGAAGACAGTCTACATTTCTTTTTTTTTTTTTTTTTTTTTTTAAGATTTTATTGGGGAATTGGCGGAGGGGAACAGCGTTGGGGAATCGGGGAAGGGGAACAGACAAGCCGCTGTCCTTTTTTGTTCTCCAGTCTAGCTGCGGAGGATGTTGCCTCACTGTTGGTATCGTCATTGCGCTCCTCCCGGATGAGGCAGATCGGTCGCTGGCCTCTGGATGTCGCTCACCGCGGCTATTGGCAGCTCACGCTTGGCTGCCAGCCGCTCACGCTGGCTGCGGGCCACCCACTGTAGCCCATGGCAGCCCACTGCAGCAGGGGCTGCAGCCCACACCATCACCGGGGCTCGCACAGCCCAGCTCCAGGTGGAGCTGTTGTTAGCTGTAGAGGGCAGTGTCACCGGCCCTCACGTGGGATCCGAACCGGGGCCGCTGGCATCCCAAAACCAGCGCCCAACCAACGCGCCACTCGGCTGGCCCAACAGTCTACATTTCTGTATAGAGTCCCAGCCAACCAACCAACCAACCAACCAACCAACCAACCAACCAACCAACCATCCAACCAATCAATACCCATATTTCTATGGAACCTCTACCATGTTTACCATGATAACCAATGTACATGATTGGGAGAATCTGAGTAATAAAAAAGTGCAGTCCTTGGGTTTCCCAAGTAAAATCTTTCTTCATCATGGTTGCAGGATTGAAGATAATACCTTTGCCTAAAAGGTAGTAAAGTGGCAGGACCTGATCATTCTGTGGTCCCTGCAAATACAGAGTTTGGAATCAGCTTGGGTTCCTGTAGCCACTGACTGTGATTGTAATTAACACTGTATTGTGTGGTCAGTGCTGACAGTAGAGAAAAAGATATGATTTTGGGATTTGACAAAAAACAATTTTGGAGGCAGGTGAGCAAACATTAAGGTAGGCTTGTGTCCTGTTGTGGCTTCAAGAAATCCATCAATTAGAAGTTTGCAGTTATAAAATGGTTATAAAACCATTCCTCAGGGATACACCACTTACATATTTAAAGTGTTCTTTTTCAGTACTTAAAGCCATGTTTGACCCTTTATTTTCCTAACGGTCCAATGTCCACCGCACCTCCAAGGTTATCAATTCTCTAGAAATGCTTTTGTATTCACTTCTTCCTCCTCGCTTCCTGTGTCATCCCTGCAGTCCAAACTATTATAGCTTCTCGTTATAACAGTTATTAGATGACTTTCTTGTTTCCAAAGTATTTCCCCAAACACATCTTGAAAATTTTCTTTAGCTGCACAGTTTCCTAAGATGATGCTTATCAGGCCACTTCCCTGTCCCATAACCATGATGATATTCCACCTAAACTTCTCTCCTTGGCCTTCAAAGCTTTTGTGACCTGACCTCATGTCATCTTGGCAAAATTACCATTTATGCCCAAGTATTAATCAAGATTTCTTCCCCAATGTCATCACTCTGAAAAGAGAAAAGCCACTTTATATTTAAATCTTTACAAAGTTTGGTACCTTTTGTAAAGAACTTCTGTAATGTGAGTATTTTCTCAACTACTTTATTTGGAATAAAAATTGCTGCTGGACAAAACATATTAGACTAAAGTCAATCCTAGTTTGGAATGCTTATTGAGGTTACCTGTTAGAATTGCAAAACAACAGGTAAGAAAATAAATTTGACATGGTTTAGTAATTACTTCTGGGAGTATGACCTCATGTCTAAGATTTTTAAAGTGATTTTTTTTTAAGATTACTTAGAAAAATACAATAAGAAGTTATTTTGTTGAGATCATGAGTGTGTAACTATAGGAAGCAGGTTAAAAAAAATAAAACTGACCTAATGGGTTGGAACTGGTAAATTGCAGCTTGGACAAAATGTTTAGTAACAACTTTGCACATGGATTTAAGTCATGCCAGGTGTCCAGCACCTTAGATAACTCTAAAGATGGTATGTTCTGTAAAATTGTGATGTGGGACTCAAAATACAGCTGTAAGTGATGATGATACATATGAAGCTACAGAAGAAGTGTTTCAAAAACTGGGTTATAAGAAATGTGAATGGAGAAAATCAGTTCTTGTATGTTGCATGAGACATAATCTAAAGAGGCACATGCATTAGACACAGAGATGTGCTGCTCAGATCACGTTTAAGGAAGGACTCGGCTGCAGACAGCTCCCCAGCGCAATGTCTTACTCTTGGGGCAGCCCCATCCAGTGACCGAGAGAGGTTCAGATACAAAGGCCTGGCCACTTTGGCTTCCCATGGGATCAGTCTGGGAGGGAACATTGGCTCCGGAGCCTCCTGCAGGATTGGCAGGACCTTTGTCAGGCCTGTATCACCACTGAATGTCTTCTGCCCAATGCTGCTTCCTCCCCTCTCTATCACAGGTGTTGCTCTCATAAACATTTTGTACCCCAAACTCCCGTCAGCATCTGCTTCTGGGGAACCCACCCTGTGCCAGTAAGGGTAGTACATTAATGAATTTTATAAAAAGACATTGACCCATTCATCTACACTCTTACACATTTATACATTCAGGTTGGCTATGAAATTTTTTAAAAAAAAATCATCTTATTGGGAAAATTGGATATCACTTTATGAGTAAGATTTTTTTCCTTTGGATACACTGAGTATTCCCATCACCATTGTATCTGGGCTGGTTCTCTCACTGTCCCTTACACCCCATGCCCTACCCTCTAGGTTACATCCCACCCTACTCTTTCCTGCTCTTAGGTTCTATCTCATGCTGTTTCTCCTGCTCTCTTGCATATCTACCTGCATCTTACTCATTCTTCAGGGTCCTCAAGGAAGGTGCCACTTTCTCTATGAAGACCTCCTTGCCTAGTAGTCCTCTCTTATTATTCCTTTACTGTTCAAATTAAATTTTGTTGTATTTTAACAATACAACTCAGTTAAGCACAGCTCTTCTCTAATTGTTTCATGTAATCAGATACCAAATTCCTACTTCCTAGTACATGACACAACACACAGCATAAGGTAATTACCCACAAAACACTTGTCAATTGAGTAAAATACATGCATAATAACATCAGTATTGAAAATATTAGGAAACTTAGCCAGGAAAGTTTAAAATTTAAATTACACCCTGCAGCAGTATGTTCCAAAGCCTGTTTCCTGGGTTTGTTCTTAAAAAAAAAAAAAGAAGTTTTTATGGTCAGATTTATGTGGAAAATGTTGCCTGTAATATCTTCCTATTAGGGATGAGCATACTGGCCTATTAAATATTAAAAGGTCTGAGAAGTTGTATAGTAAATAAATCTGGTTGACTTTATTTATTAGCCCAAACTACTTTCAATAAAATTACATTTATTTTCCTTTTAAAATGGCATCATTTAGCATCCCTGTGGAATTTGTGTTGTGTAGCACAGACTCTGGGAGCCATGTGCTGGCAGATGGAAAGGTCTGTGTCAGCTCTGAAAACAGGCAGGCTAGGTACCAGAGAAGTGAACTCTCCATGGCAAATGGGCTGATGGCTGCTGGTCCCAAATCTAAGGTGGGAACATGGCTTCAAGGCAAGTGGAGGGAGCATAGCACCATGCCCAGCACGGGTGGCCAGTGAAGGGGCAGTGAGAAGCAGAGCTGGTAGGTAATACCAATGACTTAGTAAAGACGCTTTGAGCAGCCAGTTTCCATTCTGTCTGCACAGTGGAGTCACCTGGGGGAGGCGGGTTTAAAACATCCTGATGCCTGGGTCTTACCTGTGGAGATGCTGATGTCCTTGGTCTGAGGTGGGTCCTAGGCAGTGGGATATTTAAAGCTCCCCAAGAGATTCTAATGGCAGCCAAAGTTGCCAAAAGTTGAGAGCCACTGCTTTGGGAAAATTTTAAAAGGGAATGGAAATATCTAAAAGAATTTTCTTCTTCTGTACTCTGGGATCCCTTTACTGAATGTGAATGTATCTGCTGTACCAGAAATTGCTCTGGGAAATTGTCAGTCACTGCTACATAAATAACTGTCTGTGTTGCTCACCTAGTAGCCTGAGCCTCCTACTTCCACTGGGGTCTGAGAACAATCAGCTCTGATACCAACCCAGAGCTGGTTAGAAGTGCAGAATTTCAGGCCCCACCCAGATTCTGAATCATGATCCCTGTGCAATTTGTTTTCTTTGTTTTGTTTTGTTTTTTGAGGGCAGTGTCACCGGCCCTCATATGTGGGACCGAACCAGGGCTGCTAGCTTCCCAAGCCAGCGCTTAACCACCACGCCACTCGGCCGGCCCTCCCTGTGCAATTTGTATTTGTTTGAGAAGCTCTGAGCTAGATAGAACTGCCCTGTGCAAAGCAGCTCCACTCAACCTCAAACCTGTGATCCGGATTGGCTGCATCTTAATGATAAAAGCACCCCCTTCCTGGTCAGCAGACACCCTGGCCTCCTACACCTCAGTTCTGCTACCCAGGAAGATGACTGCCTATCTCTTGAAGAAGTCTCCAGGGTTCCCAAATGGAATTTTTCAAAAAACTAGTTAGTCAATATTTGAAGTTAGGCAATCCCGAATTGGTGAAAATATATCCATCTAGTTGTGTTCCCCTGACGTGGTCAAAGCAAAAAAAAGAAAAACCAGAAATTTGTTTTTATTTACGTAAATGACAAGTAATGCCGGAAATTATTCTTTCACGTCTTTGTTTTGGATTAAATTAAGAATGGAGGGAGGGGGAATCAGAAATGTAGGCCCTAAGAGATTAGCCAAGTCATCCAAATAAATCTCAGCCAGGTATAGAGTAGTCTGCTATTTTAGATGTTCCTGGAGAGCTAAACTGGATGAATGATGAGAGTGAAATAAAAGCCCTCAAATGCCAGAGGGGAACTCTTAAATGTAAAGGGTTGTATTAGCATGTCTAAGTCCATCATACATGATTGGAATTGGCCTCCTCAATGACTGTCTTACAGCTTGAGTGTAAGTCTCCCTCTTGGTTTGCTTGGTACCTTAGCAGAAGGATTTAATTGTAAGATTTCCTCACAATGAAAAACAAACCAACCAAAACAGCCTCATATTTTTATAATGAGAAGATGTTCTGGATCATCAGCCCTGCTCTTTCCTTCTCTATTACCAAGCTCACGGAAGGTCTGTCATTACAGTGTGAACACAAGAGGCTGACTCCTCACTCTGGTACGTTACTTGTGCATTGACTCATTAATTAGCTCTCTTATTCATTTTTTTTCCCCCAACACTTTTATCTACTGTTCTCTGGGAACAGTACTAGGCAGTGAGTATACATGCTCTTATCTAAAATTCAGATAAGAACCCACAGTGCACTACAAGTTTCCAGGAAGAACTTTATATTAGAAGATGAAACTATAATATAATTCTACTTCATCAACAGAGAATACTAATTTATTAATCTAAATGATGAAATTGTTACAAGATTTTGGCATATCCATTTATGAGGTCTGACAATTAAGTTCACGAACTCATCCTATTAAAAAGTGCTGCATACCTCATTGCTGAATATCACTATGGTCACCTTCAAAGTACTCCCCTTGGGAAGCTATGCCCTGATGCCAGTGCCTATTGCACCCTTCAAAGCAATTTTGGAACTCTTTTTCTGGAATGGCCATCAGAGCTGTTGTTATATTGCGCTTGATGTCCTGAATGTCATCAAAATGTCCTCCTTTCAATATTTCCTTTATCTTTGGGTAAAGAAAGAAGTCATTGGGGGCCAGATCAGGTGAGGAGGGAGGGTGTTCCAGTACAGTTATTTGTTTACTGGCTAAAAACTCTCTCACAGACAGTACCATGTGAGCTGGTGCATTGTTGTGATGCAGGAGCCATGAATTGTGGGCAAAGAGTTCACGTCATTTTTGTCTAACTTTTTCACTCAGCCTTTTCAGCATTTCCAAATAGTAAACTTGGGGCCAGCCCAGTGGCGCAGTGGTTAAGCACTGGTTTGTGAAGCCAGCGGCCCTTGTTCGGGTCCCACATAGGAGGGCCAGTGACACTGCCCTCAAAAAAAAAAAAAAAAGGAAACCAAATAGTAAACTTGGTTAACTGTTTGTCCAGTTGGTACAAATTCATAATGAATAATCCCTCTGATATCAAAAAAGTCTAGCAACATCGTTGCAACAAGTTCGTGAACCTAATTGTCAGCCCTCAGTATAGAAGATGAAAATTTGACTTTTGTATAAATTCAGTCATTCTGAAGACAACTTCTTTTCCTCTCTCCAGAATACATCATCAGCCCCCAACCCGATACTGGTAATGTAGGAAGCAATGCAGCATGTCCTGTACCTGCATGGTTCTTCTGAGCAATTCCATCAAAGGCTGTTGTATAATCATCAGGCCAGATGTGGCCAAGAGGCAGTCCAAGCATCATAGGATTGTGCAAGAATTGATAGAAACATGCCTACCATGAGGACTGGAGCAGTAATATTAGTTAATGGTGATGCAGCAAAAGCCCAAGGAGCAAGCTGTGTTTATTTTTGGTCACTTAATTACTCAAAGGGATGAAAGAGAAAAGCAAGATTCTTGGCTACAAACAAAAGACCACCTCCTGGCTAGCTTATGCAGAGAAGGAATTCGTTGACAACGTAGGGAACTCACAGAAGGTTGCAGAACTAGGCTTGGAAAATGGGAGGGTGGGCAGGGGCAGTCAGTGAGGGTGCCATGGTGCTGCCCCCCTCCAGAGTCAGGTTTTGGACATCAACACCACCATCACCATGACAACACAAGTCATGTTGGTGGTGATCTTCTTCCAAATCTCCAATCAGGACCATTCAGTTAGCCCAACCCAGGTCACCTATTGACACAGTGCCTGCCAAAGGCTGCAGTGAGGTATCATCGGGCAACCTCCAGTTCCTGCAGTAGGAGGTGTGCCCTACCTCCCACCAAAAGGTATATTCTGGAAAGCTTATTCTCAAATAAGAAGAGGATGTGGGTGCTGGGCAGCCCCAAATGTGGCAAATGTCAACTAAAGATAGTAACTTTAAGGTTGTCTCCATTTGCGTTCCCCTATTCCATGCCCTTTGCCTGTGTTAAGAGTCCATTGAAGGTTAGAAGCCTCACTCTGGGGCTTCTGCATAGAAAAGAGGACAAGTTAGACTTCCAAACAAATGGTGAACACGTTAGAACTCTCCTGGAGCCCAGAAACCCAACCAAAATTAGCTTAACTAAAACAAATATTATTTTAAGTATATGGGGTAGGAGAGTGCCTCATGAAGCCCAGGGGCTGATAATTGCTAAGACTTTGGCAATGACACAAATCCAGTGACCTGAATGCGGTTGAGATTCTGCCCCTGCTATTATTACAATTAATAGTAATATCTATGTAGCACTTACTATGTCTTGCATTTTTTTTTTTTTTTTACAACAACACTAATGAAATCTGGATTAAAATAACTCCCCTTGTACAGAGGAGGAGGTCTGGAGAAGTTAGGGCACGTGGCCCAGGTCACACAGGTAGTAAGGGAGCCTTGACCCTTGCCACACTACATTCTCCTGCCTCTGTGAAGACCACCATCCTGTCCCTCAGCCCCACAGACCCTGAGTCTCTCACCTGCCCTCTATCAGCCCAGGGAGAGATCACACCTCCCTGTGTCCCAAGTCCAGCCTCTCAGGGAAACGACTGTGATTGGCCAGCTTGGGTTAAATGCCAAGGGGAGGGTCACCCCCAGTGGCTCTACCATAACCAAGTAGATAGGATGAGTGAGAGCTGGAACTTTAGGGGCAGGGAAACGGTTTCCAAAAAATAAGAGTTACTGGCAGTTAAACAATTGTTAACTATGAATTTCAACCTTACCTCCTGTGTGACTTCTCATTTTAACCTTACTTTCCAGCAATTGAGAAATAAATTTAATTTTCAAAAGCAGTAACTAACTCATTCCATGTATCTGGGAACATGTATTTCTCTGCTTTCTTTTACAGAAATGCTTTCTTCTTTTATTTCTTTTATCCTTAATTTTTTTTCAATTTTCCTATTTCATGCTGTGCCTAATTTTTTGATAAGCCATCTTAGAGCCTTCATGGCAGGAGGTGAGGTATAAATCATAGATTAAAAGAGAAAATGACTACAGAGTTATGCTGTCCAACATGGTAGCCCCTAGCTACGTATGACTATTTAAATTCAAATTAATTCAAATTAAATAAAATTTAAAATTCATTTTTTAGTTGCACTAGCCATATTTTAAGCTCCCAATAGGAAGCACAATACAGCTCTATATTTTGGAACATTTCCATCATTGCAGGACATTCTACTGGACAGTGTTGCTACAGAGGCGTCCAGCAATGGCATGGAGTATATTCTGAACTAATGAGCTCCCTTGGGGAAGTGGCTTGCTGACCTGGAATGCCCTCAAACACCCAGGAGCTGTGAGTTCCAGTTTTCTTTCCCACCTCTCTGCTTCTTGTTGATGACTTTCTGACTTGCTTCTGTATTTGTTTTCTCAAAGCCCCTATTTACATCACACACACACTTGAGTTTTTTTTTTTTTTTCTATAGTAGAAAAGGTACACAGCTGTCAGAAATTTCTTGGGCTGGAGGGACATTTGTTGCTGATACTGAACATTTCATGCAGTCGTTTCATTAGAGGTGGGACTGAAGGAATGTACAAACTGGAAATGCTGGTTAACAAAGTGAAATGCTTAGATGTGGAAATGCTTCAAGAGCCCAGGAGCAGAGATCCCATGGTGGGGACATTTGCATCCCTTCTTTTTTAAATAACGTTTCAGAAAAGACAGAATATTCTTGATCAAAGCTGCTTTGAATCTTCAACATTCCCTTGTCCCCATTGGAACAAAAGTTATTTCCCTGCAGTGCCAATGCCAAACTGTTTCTATCATGCTTTCCGAGGGGTGTAGTGAGCCTCTCTGAAAGGGTTGACAGCTGTTGCTGCTTATAGTGAATTCTGCCCTGGAGTGGGAGGAGGAAGAAGTGCACTGTAGGAGGCAGCCAGGTGGTGAGGGAGAGCTTCTTTCTATGACTGGTCAGGTCTTGTGAGAGTGGGAACTGCTCGCCATTCCTTGGCTGTGCGCTGGGGAGATGCAGAACCTCCCTAGAGGTAACCCTCGCCACAGAGATCAGACTCCAGATGCAGGGCCTTCCAGCTCACTCATGAGTCTCGTGACCCAAGAGTTGTACAGAAAGAGCAGAATCTCTAGACCAGAAGGGACTATGGGATCTGGGGCAGTGTGGCCTGTGGGCTGCAGGAACTCGGAATCTTGACACAAACCAGGATGCAGCAAGTGCCCAATCAGGATTATGATTCAATTGCTCAGTGGAAGGTGGACTTGTAGTCACATTTAACTTGATTTAAGGGATCCTAAAAATACATGATATTGCTTGTGCACCCAAGTTTCAAAACTAAAATTCTTGCTTTGCTGCTGTTGGGTATACAAGGTTGGACAGAAAATCTGAGGGGCTGGGGAAGGCAGTGTCTGTGTGACTGGCACAGGACACGGATGGCATGCTAGCAGTCAGCAGTGAGGGTGAAGAGTTGCTTTCCACATTCTGAAATGTTGACCTGAGACTCACTTTAGGGAGTCCTTTGTGGATGGGCCTCATCAACTGACAGCCTCGTTGGATGTGAGCGTGTGCTCTGCTCTGTTTAGCCAGGTCAAAGTTAGGATGACATGTGTAATTCAGCAACTGATTCCATTACATCGCTTGTGGATTTGGCTAAGTGGTAGATTTGTATATATGTTTTTATTGGGTTTTTGAAAAATGATTATTACTTTTCTGAATTCAATTAGAAATTCTCTTAATTGACCTCCAGGTAACTGATCAGCCAGATTAATGAACTCTCCATTTACTTTGTGAAACATATTGACTATAATGGACTGAATGGTTGTATTCCCTCAAAATCCATGTTGAAATCCTAATCCCTAGTGTATTAGGAACTCCAGGGAGCGCTCACTAGGGGGCCCTCACCAACACCCGACCATGGCGCTGATCTCAGAATTTTGGTCTCCAGTACTGAGAAATTTCTATGGCATATAAGCCAGACAGTCTATGGTATTCTTTTATAGATGCCTGAGTTAAGACACTGATGCCAACGGTCCACTGAGGGCCGGTAGCCGGAATGACAGGAGACTACTGTTTAGTAGGCCTACAGTGTTTTATTTTCTTCTTTCATAACTGTTCATTTCATTTGATTGTATTCCAGTTATTATGCAATCTGACCAAGTATTATTAAAACCAGTGATATACGAGTACACAAAGAAAAAGGGAAGTGTTACCTATGAAAATTGGGCTTCATGCTTGGGAAAGACTCAATAAAGGAAAATTGCTTTATAAAGTATTGTTGAATTATATTGATGGTTATGAATCAGTACAGCATCTAGAAGTATTCTTGAGTCAAGATGCTTTGCATTGTCTTTACAGTCTCATTTCATTAAAGAAATCCAATGAGACAACATGGAGGATGCATTGTATGTGTGGTTTGCAAAGAAAAAGGACAATACAGCACTCTAAGCAGCAAATCCATATTCAAAGAAAAGGTATTGGCCAGAAAAAAGGATTGGTGAGTGAATATATATTTTAAGTTCCCTGTTACAACAAAATGTTTCTGTATATCTGTATCTTTTGTGTGATTCTTTTTGTCTCAATGGATTACTGCCCTCTACTGGCCAAGAGGGAGGGATGCCACCCATAGGTCACGTGAAGGCCCCACCCACGGTTCAGTTTTAGAGCATCTATTTATTTTCAGTTAGAATGTGCAGATTTACGGTTGCAAAGCTGGCATGGTTAAGACAATATATAATAACTAAATTGTTTTATATCCAAAGGATTTTCATCTCTTTATATAAGAATGCGTTATAATTGGGTAATGAACCTCCTCACCCCACCTTTTGCCTTTTAATTATACTCGGTAATATTTTAATTATACTCGGTAATATTTTAAAATAGCTGTTGATTTAAAAGGCAGTGGCCTTCAAAAGTACAGCTGCTCTTCTTTGGTGCCGCTATTCACGATGACAATGTGTAATAAAAATCAGGTCTGATCTTCCTATGAATGAAGGAAATAATGTGTTCAACAGATCTCTCTCCTCACACATCAAGGGACTTTAGAGGATGGGAAAAGCATCTTGCAGGGGCATTCCGGTTACTGCAGGAGACTTGGAGAGATGGCGGCGGGCTCCTCCCACCTCTGCGGCAGCGTCACAATCAATAACGCCGGGCTCTGCCGCAGAATTGCATCTTCTTTCTTGTCTGAGCGCTCTCACAGGGGTGCGGGAGGGCTGGTGCGTTAGCCCATTGCACCATCTAGAGTCTGTCAGTATTTATTGCAGGCTCGATCGGGAATTGTAATCTAGGTATATTGTACAGGTGCATAGGGCAACACTTAGCCTCTAAAAGCAGATCTAATGGTGAAAGGCAAAGAAAAAAATGACTGAAATGTTTATTAGTTTGCCTGTAAAATGAATAATTTTAAGGGTAGAAACAAGTTCTAGTCATGTAAAGTAAATAAAAGTTATCAAGCATTTGCCGGTTATTTTGTGGATACTAAAGCTATACACCTACAGGCCTCATCAGTCTCCATGATTCAGTCTAGTGGGGGAAATCCAGATAAACATATGCCCAGTTAAATTTGAGTTTCAGGTTAACAATGAATAATTTCTTATTAGAAGTATGTTCCATATATACTAAAAATTTAACTGGGCATCCTGTCATTATTATTATGGTTATTTTTATTAGCTAACTGTGGTAACCTTCCATGAAAACACACGATTGCAGTGCAGGTTTTACAAGGCCCAGCAGTGGTGCACAAAGGGCTTGAGGAGTTTTGCTGGGATGCTGTCAGGAAGGCTTCCTAAGGGAAAGTCACTTATGTGTATGGTTCACAGCACCAGTGACCACTGGGCAGGGTTCTCCTGATAGAACAGCATAAAGCAAGGCAAGAGGCTGGGGGAAATCACAGCACAGCAGTCCTGTGCAGCCAGAGTACAGGGATGAGGAGGGGAGAGGCCCTCCTCATCCCTGGAGTGGTCACTGCATCATAGAGGGCCTTCTACCATGCTACCCAGGAGCTGGATTTTATTCTGTGTGCAAGGGCAAGTGAAAGAAAGGTGCTGAGTAGGAGAGTCGCAGGGCTAGATTTGTGTTTAAGGGAGATAAACCTGGCAGCAGTGTTGAGGATGGATTGGAGAGGTTAAGAAACCTAGAGGTGAGGGGGCCTGGAGGAACTTGTCCAAGGTCAGTGAGCTCATAAGTCACAGAACTTGGATGTAAAATGGGTTTTTCTGGCTCCAAACCCAGCATGCTTCTCACCCTGGCAAGGGGCCTGTCCATCTGAGTGGATTATGATCCACACATGCAATCATTTTTTAAGTTCAGAATGACACACCACATTATGCATGCTGTTCTGTCCCTGAGAGATGAGCATTTCACCCACATTTGGAAATAGGGAAAATGCTTCTTCCTCTTCTTCTCTCCCTTCCTACTTCTCATGTGGCAGTTTTCACTGCCTGCATCTGATTACCTCCGCCTCCTTTCCCACACAGGGCTCTTGCTGCAAACCAGACTAACAGGGCCAAGTGACAAACTGAATTAGATCCGCGGCATTTGGCCTTGTTTTCCTTGGGCCACAGCCTGGCTTTTGGATGCTCTGGGAATGAGGGCACCTGTTTCTTTCCAAGGAGACTCGGCTGCGTGGCCCATGCAGATGGCAGGGCTGGGCGTTTGCAGTTGTCAGAGGCTGCTCGTTCTTGGACCTGGCTCACTAAAGCTGAATGGGAGGCCAAGCAGAACCTGGCAACCCTTCCAGCCCTCCCTCCAAAGTGGGGGTATTGGCAGTGCCTTAGCACACACAGTGCAGTCCCTAAGAGAATGAGCAAGCTGAGTAAACTAGACTTCTGTAGGTTAGTGGAGGAAGGAGAGAAGATACACCTACTCTCTCATGCCTGTATCATGAAAATCATGTTGAGATCTTGAAGCTAGAGCTTTGTAAAAAAAAAAAAAAAAATGGAAATGCATTTAACAGAAGATAAACATATAAACATACAGAGCTTTGGAAAAAAAATTGGAGGCACATTTAACAGAAGATAAACAAAGGTAAGTGAGAAGTGCAATAATTAGTAATAGAAAATGGGCACAAAAATATGTAATGGATAAGTGTATGCAAAATTATAGACATGCTTAGCTTTGGTAGTTACAGGGTGATTTTAAAGGAGTCATTTAAAATCATCAACCAGATTTTGTTGAACACTCACCATGCGAACATCCTTCAGAAGTGTTGGGCCTGTAGAAGCCACCAGGCTGAAAAAATTCCTGAATTATCAGAGATCTAGTCACAGGCCTCACCAGGAGCTGACAGAGAGCCAGGATGGATGGGACACAGGTCCCCAGCATTGGTTTTGGTTCTGAGGCCTGTGAATTTTCAGGGGAGGGTACACACTCAAGGAGAATGGTGATTTTGTGAGACTGGTGGTATTTTGTTGCAAGTATGAAACGTGACTCCACAAATCCAGGAATGGAGGAAACATCCATTTCTTCTAATTAAAGTGAAAATTATAATTAATTAATTTTTAATTAAGGCAAAAATGAAAATGAAACCTGGCTCTGAACCACCCTTCCCCTTCTCCATCTGGAGAGAAGTTGATTCTAAGCTGTCATTGGTGCATTCCAATGCCACCGCTGCCACCACCACTGGCGGTTCAACAGCAATCTAGGAGGCCTCGCTGGTGCCTAGAAAAGGGGCCAGGCCTCTGCTTTTCACTTCTCAAGTTTTGTGCCCACACCCTGATGGTTCACGTCTGTGCAGGCACTAAAGACTTTACACGTGCTCAGAATTCCTGGGGAACTTGCCACTGTGGAACCCTGGCAATGGGTCAGTCTCCTGGGAGCACCCTGGCACACTGGGTCCCTCGACGCTCTGCAGCTGCTGTGGTGCTGTGGTCACCCAGCCCATAGCTTCACTTGCTTCCTCCTCTTTTTGGCTGCTTCAAATTCCCTCCCCTCTCACCTATGACAGCATCATCTCTTCAGTGAGAGCAAGCTCCCCTAAAAGGCCAGGTAAAGCATTCCAGCAACTTCCTTTTCCTGCTAGGTGGATGGATAGAGAGAAATGTGGAAGCCCTCACTAACTTCATAAAATTGGAGAGGAGAGTAGGAGGAAGAAAAATGTCAAGAACGCAATGCAAATTAGTATCACAATAAATCATCCTATGTAATTTATTGGCAATGCAGAGAGGCAGCAGAGCACAGGATTAAATGCTTGGAATCTGGGTTCCACCTTTTGCTATCCATGTGGCCTTGCCTCAGTCCCCTCGTTAGTAAGACAGATGGTCATACCAGTACCTGTCCGGCAGTGGTGCTGTGAGGATCCAGTGAGTCCTTCCAAGCAGGGCATTCAGCATGCTGATGAGCACCTTGAGCACTCATGGTTAGCTGCTATCGTTTCTATAGCTCTCTCTCACTGATGTAAATGCCGGCCCTCCCCCATAGCACACTCCCAGTGCATTACGACACCAACAATGTCTGTCTCTGCTCAGGGCTAGCAATAGCTCCGTCTCCACAACCAGTAAGAGAGGAAAAGAAGGAAGAGGGGATGAGGGGAAAACTCATCCTGTGCTAAGTGCCCTGACAGAAGGGATGGGTTCTGATCTCTGCCTGCCCCACATAGCCAATCCACCCAGAAGAAGAGAATATTCTAGCTGTGATAATGTTCCCGATAAAGTGATTTCAGGAATCTCATGGGAAGGGCAGTGGAATGTGGTCTCTGCAGACAGAGCTCGGCACCATCAGAGGCATGCGTTTTGCCAGTAGAAAGCACTGGACCAGCCGTCTCCCAGCTCTTCAGCTGGCTTCATCTCTCCACCCTCCAAGTGTCACTTCCTCACAGATGCCTTCTCTGCCCCCAATCTACATTAGCTCCTACCTGTCATTCTCTCTTAGTTTCTTGTTCTTTATTATTAGCCTTTATTCCGTTTTTCATTATGGATACTTGGTGTCTTTATTTGTGTAGTGTCTTCTCTCGCAGTGGATTATATAGCTCTGGAGGGCAGGGATTAAGTGTGTTTCATTGACCAAATATGATCACTTAACTTTAATTTTTTACTGTTTATGTGAGGGGATGATAATACTGCTTTGGCCTACCCCACTGAGCTGTGAAATTAAAAGAAAAAAAAAGATAATGCATGTGAAACTTCCTTGTAAGTCATAAAACATGATGCAAATATTAGTTATGCTCCGTGCCATGTCTATTTGAATATACATCACAATCTGAACACGTGTGAAATGAGCTCCTAGATAGATTTGCATTCTGTTAAACGAGGTAGTAGAGGAAAGTGCTTAGGACAGGAAGTGCACACCTTGATAGCTCTTACTGCCTTAAGTCGAAGATGGCAGCCCCAGCCTCAAAACATTTCATATTCACTGAGTCCATCCATAGTAGGTTTGGAATAGGAGCCCACCGTGGTGGAATATGTCTAAACACGTGGGACCGCGAGTAACCCAGAACTCATCAGCTCTGCACACTGGTGGAGGTTTTGCTAGTTGGTTCTCAGCTGTTTCTTTGCTACCACGAGGCAAGGATGGTGAGTGTGATGCCTTCCCTGGCTGCGTGGCAGGGAGATGGCGGAGGGAGAGAGGGCCTTTCCAGAAAAACAGCTGCTGCCCTTGCATTTCACAGAGAGCGAATGGAGGGGCGTCTCCTAAGTTTTAACACTGTACAGATGTGTGCAGCATCACATTCGGAACAGGAGAGATGGGGCAGAAAGGGTATAGTGGGCAGATATAGCAGTCTTGGGCGGAGAGAAATCATCCATCTCATGGCCAGTGTGGTGCATGAACCACAAAGGCTGGGAACATACAGATCGCACGGTGTTAGAATAGGAAGAGATAATAAGTTGTCAGATTGGACCAACATAGACATGTTTCCCTTCACCAGGTCATTGTTGAGTTTTGTCCTATGTCTTAGGGAGGCAGGATAAAGAGTTGATGCCAGAACGACGCTGGGTATTCCTTGCTGTTTGGTGTGTATAATTATGGTTTAATTGACTACTTAGTAAGCTGCATAGAGTTTGTGGTTGCACATTTTGTGGAGTCCCTGGCTCCCCAAGGATTCCAGATTCCCTGTTGTTGGCAGAGAGCCCAGTTTGTCCCCAGGCCCTCAGCACAGGCCTGAGTGAGCTTTACTCACTGTGTCTTTATACGGCGGTGACTGCCTTGAACAGAAACAAAGGTGAGTCCAAGAGAGGTAAGGTAACAGGAAAAGGTAGGCTAGGTAACAGGTCAAAGGGAATAGAAGTGCAGTCCTAGGAGGGGGGGTGGGAAGGTGGACCAGACACTAGAGTCACAAGAAGACAAAGTCCCATCACAGACGCACATCAAGATACGTGAACAAAGGCAGCATGGAGAAAGTAGGATAAGCAGAGGTCACACACGGCAGGACAAGGGATGAGATGGGGTGGCCGCACATGTCAGAAAGGTGAGAATTAGAAGGAGAAGGGGTACAAATCTGTAATAAGTTTTTTTTTTATCTTAATTTGTTATATGAATGATTGCCACTAGCATAATTGTTTTATCATAGCCCCGAAAGATTAGAGTTAACGTTTACTCTTCCCTGTCATTAGAGGGTGGCCACAGAAAGGAGCTTCTCTAAGGCCAGGGGCTGTAGGCATGTCCACTCCCACCCCACCGTGTTCCTGCTCCATCTACTGTTTCCCAGTCATAACCTACCTGCTGTGAGAAATGTGCTAGAGTACGGGTAAGCACAAGGCTCTGTGGGAGCACAGGGAGAGGATCCGAAGCTGGGGGTGTCAGGGAAGGCCTTTGGGAACCTGTATTGAAGTGAAGGGAGCACCGGGGCAGGCTGTGGGTGGGGTGCTGTGGGCAGAGAGCAGGCCAGCGCTCTGTGCTGAGAGAGCCAGGTGGGAAAATAAAGCAGCACAGAGCGGGCCTGGGGCAGGAAACCCGGGCCCAGGCTGAGGGGAGGGAGGGAAGCTGGATGCCTCTCACCTCACCATTTTGCCCCAGGGCAGCCTCTGATCTTTAGGATCAGGTAGAACAGTTAACTCAAAGAGAAGCCACTGCCGGACCTACCCTCCTGAGTCCCTGGAGGGAAGTGCTCACACCCTCATGACACACTCCACACCACCGCAAAGGTAAACAGGAGAGCCCATGAAAAGAAACAGGGTATTAAAACAGATCCCTGAAAGCGAAAGCAGAGTCTGCAAGGAGGAGCACCAAGTCGTGGCGTGGGAGGTGGAGGTGTGTGGTGAGTTCTTCTGCTGAGGAGACAGAGGGGAGCTTTGTGTGGCCGCCCGGCACCCTGGCCTCCTATCTCTGGTTGTGCCGCCTGCCCGGTCCTGGGAACATGCAGGCGCTCCTCCTGGCACCTCTTCTCCTTACTGCTCTGTCACAGGTATGTTCTCTCTCCTCACCCCTTCCCTTCAGGCCACGACAGCAGTTCTGGTTTCTTCAGGTCAGAAGTAGGAAAAGAAGAAGATGAGGGAAGAGGAGGGTGCATTCCTTGTGGAACGACTTCATGAAAAATAGGGAGCCATTTTCCTCAGTACATACAGTTCCGTTTCAGTTTATTAGCTTCAGGAAAGAAGTAGAAAACATTCCTGTCTTTCAGGGAATGGCACTGAATCCGACGTTGGATAGGTTTGAACAGCTCCCGAACTTTAATAATAATCATATATATATATATATATATATATATATATATATATATATATATATAATTTTTTTTTTTTATTGGAGTTATAACACACAGTGAGTACTTGGGAAGTGGCAGCCCTGCCTGGTGGGGTGGGGTGAACGGTGCCTCCCCGTGTGGGCTCCAGGCTGGGACTCAACTTTTCAGAGTTGTGGACAAAATGTGCAAAGAGCCACTGGGGAAAAAAAAATGATTCTGACTACTTTCTGCAGTGACGCCTGTTCTTGTTTGAAAGGGGCACTTCGGAACAGACATTTATATTTTGAAAAACATCCATGACTTTGTCTTTTTCTCAGCCCGTGTGTTTCTCCGTTTTCATGAAAGGGGATCAGTCCATGGAAATTCTGAAATATTGCAAGGAATGAACGAACCAAAGGGAAGTTTAATTTAATATGAGTAATTCATTGCCTTAGTATTTTTTAATAAGATGAAAACAGGGTGGCTTATTTGTGGATTTCTTTACATGGTGGAGCTTATGACTTTCCAAATCTGCTGGTGATTTAGAAAACACAGAGGTGTCTGTCTGTGAGTTAACAGTTGATTGGGGTGGTAAGTAGTAGATGTACCTTAGAACACAAGGGATTGAAATTATTATATAGATAGAGATTTAAGATCTTAAAAGCATCATAACAAGAATCTTAGTGGTACAGTTTATTCTTATTGTTTTGTGTGTGTGTGTGTGTGTGTGTGTGTGGAGGGGGCACATTTCCCCATCTCCTATTCCTCCGTTTTCAACTGTGAGAAAAGGACTACCATTACGGTGGACTGAAAGCTACAACATATCCCTAAACAACAAATATTCCAACATAGAGAGATGTAAAACAAAACAAAACAAAACACAGAAAGGTGTTACAGATAGAGCAACAAGAAGGTGTTATTTTGACATTATAAATTTTTGAAAGCTCTAATAATACCTACCACTTATTGAACATCTGCTATGTGCCAACCACTGTGCTAGGTACTTTAGCCATTATCTTAATCCTTAAAATAACCTTGTAAGGTAGTTATTATTAATCCCATTTACAGAGGAGGACTGAGATGCAAATATATGATAGAAAAATTATTTAAGATTACAGAGCTATACTAAAGCTCAGCTTTGCTGTCAAAACCCTCATTTTCTTTTTTTAAAGGTTTTATTGGGGCATTGGGGGAAGGGAACAGCACTGGGGAATTGGGAAGGGGAACAGATAAGCTGCTGTCCTTTTATTTTTCAGTCTAGTTGTGGAGGACATTGCTTCACTGGCCCATGTTGGTACTGTGATTATTGCACTCTTCCCAGATGAGGCAGTCAGTCACCGGTCATTGGACAGCTGCTCACGCTGGCTGTGGGCCACTCACGCTGGCTGGCAGCCCCTCACGGTAGCTCATGGTAGCCCACTGCAGCAGGGGCTGCAGCCTATGCCATCGCCTGCGATTCACAGGAGCCCAGCTCTAGGTTGAGCTGTTGTTCATCATCTTAGCTGTAGAGGGCGCAGCATCACTGGCTCTCAGGTGGGATCTGAACTGGGGCCCTGCTGGTCAGAGCTGGCATCCCAAGCCAACTCTTAACCAATGCACCAGTGGGCCGGCCCCAAACCCTCACTTTCTATTGCATTATTCTGATGACTCCTTTGCTGTTTTGTAAACAATCAAAATGCCTGAAGAAAAAAATATATACAATTCTTTATATTTACTAACATATTTACCATTTCTGGGACTCTTCATTTTTTTTTTTTTCTGTATTTTGAATGACTATCTATTTTACTTTCCCTTCAGACTAAAGATCTTCCTTTAGTATTTCTTGTGAGGCAGGTGTGCTAGCAATAATTTCTCTGTTTTTGTTTATCTGGAAATGTCTTTAATTTCACCTTCATTTTGAAAGAGCTTTACTGGAGATAGAATGAGAGTTTTTTTTTGTTTTTTTTTCCAGCACTGTCTCTGGGTTTCTTGTTCTCCTTCTCCTTCTGCTTTTTAAGACAATATTTTAAAAGAAGTTTTAAGGTCACAGCAAATATGAGAGGGAGGTACTGAGATTTCCCATATACCTCCCCATCCCCACATATTCATAGCTTCCCCTGCTATCAACATCCCCCCATCAGAGTGGTGCATTTATTACAATTGAGGACTGTACATGGACACATCATCATCACCCAGAGTCCACAGTATATATTTAGGGTTCATGCTCGGTGTTGTACATTTTTTGGGTTTGGATAAATATATACTGACATGTATCCACTGTTAGAATATATCATACAAAGTATTTTCACTGCCCTAAACATCCTCTGTGCTCTACCTACTTACGTCTTCCCTCAATCTCTGGAAACCACTGATCTTTTTACTGTCTCCATAGTTTTGCCTTTTCCAGAATGTCATATATTTGGAATCCTACAATACATAGAATTTTCACATTGGCCTCTTTCATTTAGTAATCTGCATTTTTTTTTCATGGTTTGATAGCTCAATTTTCTATTAACACTGAATAATATTCCATTGTCTGGATGTATTGCAGTTTATTTATCCCACTGAAGGACACCTTGGTTTCCTTCTTTTGATAAGTCAGATCTCATTCTTATTGTTATTCTTTTGTATATAACACTTTCCTTTTCTCAGGCTGCCTTCAAGATTTTCTCTTTATCCTTGGTTTTCAACAGTGTTACCATGTTATCTCAGAGATTATATAGAAATGCTTTAAGAGTGGGAAGATAAACAGGTGTCCCAGGTGGACAGTTTTGGGAATGGGCATTTCATTAGGGGGAGCAATATGAAGCATGGAGGAGAACACCGACCTGATTCTAGTAAACTGCAAAGCGTAGGAGGAGAGTGCATTGAGACTAAGGTGAGAGAGGAAGGCAGGAAACAGCACAGGCAGGACTTTAGGTATCATGCTCAGAAGTTTGGAGTGTATACTGTAGATAGTAGGTAACCTCTGATGGGCTGTAAGGAGAGGAATAGTAAAATCAGACTATGTTTTTTAAAGAGCTCCCTCCAGCAGCAGTGGGGTAGATTCATTTGAGTAGTCATTCTTAAGGGAGGAAGACCAGCTAGGAACCTACTGCAATGGTACTTATTAACAATGGAAATGGGCAAAAGTGATTGGTTCTAAGAAGATGAGCACAATAAGCAGGCTTAGACATTGAATGGCTATGGGAGCTGAGGGAGAGGAAGGTGACCTGGATGACTCCTAGATTCCTGACTCCAAACTTGGGTGAAGCTGTCTGGGGTGGGGGAGGGGATGGTGAGGTTTGGACATGAGCTTTTTTCTGCAGGTCATGCTTGTGGCCAGATGTTTAGTAGGCAGTCAACTGTATGGGTCTAGAGCTCAGTGGAAAAGTCATGGATGGAAATTTAGTTTTAAATCTTGCATAGGGTGGAAATTGAAGGCAAGGGGCTGGGTAAGATTGCCAAGAGACAGCGTGCAGAGAGAGAAAAGCAATACATTAAAGTCATGAAATTCCAATAAGCCTAAATCAAAGTGAAATTTAGGGTAACAGGAGCCTGCAAAGGAGACTGAGGATGTATATTGAGAGGCAAAGGTAGCACTGGGAGGACCTGGTGTCATAAAAGCAAAGAACAGGGGAAAAGAAAATACAAAAGTGGAGAAGAGAGTAGAAATAATGAGTGCCCACTTCTCAGTTCTGCACATTTCAGCAGTGGTTCCCGGGACTCCTTGCCAGGTTCAGTGGCCTCTCAGCTAGGCTCCTGATGTAGGAGTTTCTACGTCTTCCTGTTACCCCATCTCTCTAAGGCATTTGACTCTTCCCTAATCCTCTTCTCCTGGATGAGGACATAACCATCTTTGAGGGAACCATTATTGTACTTATCCTATTGGGATAATAACTACTCCATACTGTTGTTGTGAAGGTTAACTCATATGAACATATGAGGTCCTTGGCACATAGGTAGTGCCATGGTCTTTCATTCAATAAATAGTTATTCCAGAAGACAAGATGGACATTAGGAAAAGAGCTCACCTTAAAAAGCTCGTATTCTTGATGTGTGACTCAGGAAATAAACAAGTAAAATATATAGGTAATAAAGTAGGTGATAAGATGGTCTATGGAGAAGGGCTGGGGTAGGGTCCTGTTTTATAAAAGATGGTCAGGAAGGGCCTCACTGATCAATTTGAACACAGACTTAAAGAAAGGGAAAGAGTGAGCCCTGAAGATACCTGGGGAAAGAGCATACTTGAAATATTTAAAGAACAAGGAAGCTATTGTGGGTGGAGTAAGCAAGCAAGGGGGTGAGTGACAGTGGGAAAAGTAAGGGAGTAGGGATCAGAAGGGCCTTCAGGGGTAGTTTGGATTTTACATTGAAATGGGAAGCCATGAGGAAGCCACCCATATGAGCAAGGAGTGACATGAATTGAGGTATGATTGACATGTAAAAAGATGTACATATATAATGTATAAATTTGATGATTTCGGGGGTAAATATATACTCGTAAACCATCACCACTATCAAGGCCATAAACATACCTCCCAAAATCTCCTCCTGCCTCTTTTATTATTATTTTGTGTGTGCGTGTGTGATAAGAATATTGAACATAAGATCTACTCTCTTAGAAAACTTTACGTATACAACACAGTATTGTTCGCTATAGCCACTATGCTGTTTACTAAATCTCCAGAACTTATTTATCTTGCACAACTGAAACTTTGTAGCCTTTGATCATCCCCTCCCCATTTACCCCCCACACCCAGGTGCTGGCAACCACCATTCTACTCTTCGCTTGAGTCTCTTTTAGATTCCACATGTAAGTGAGATTATACACTGTTTGTCTTTCTGTGTGTGGTTTATTTCACTTAGATAATGTCCTTCAGGTCAATCCATGATGTTGCAAATGGCAGGATTTCCTTCTTTTTAAAGGCTGAATAATATTGCATTGTATGTGTATACCACATTTTCTTTATCTGTTCACCCATGGATGGATATTTAGGTTGTTTATATATCTTGGCTACTGTGAATAATGCTGCAATAAACATGAGAGTACAGGTGTCTCTTTGAGATCCTTATTTCTTCTCCTTTGGATAAATACCTAAAGTGGAATTGCTGGATCATATGGTAGTTTTGGTTTGGGATTTTTTTTTTTTTTTGAGGAACCTCCGTATTGTTTTCCATAATGGCTCCACCAACAGTGCACAGGGGTTCTCTTTTCGCTATGTCCTTACCAACACAGCTTTTGTTTTGCAGTAATACTCATCTTAACAGGTGTTAGGTGACATCTCATTGTGGATTTTTTTTTTTTTTTGAGGGCAGTGTCACTAGCCCACATATGGAGGACCCGAACCAGGGCCGCTGGCATCCCAAGCCAGCTCTTAACCACAGCGCCACTCGGCCGGCCCTCATTGTGGTTTTGATTTGCATTTCCATGATGATTGGTGATGCTGAGCACATTTTCATATACCTATTGGTCCTTTGTATGTCTTCTTTGTAGAGATGTCTGTTCAGGTCCTTTGCCTGAATAATAAATAAAAGATAACTTGTTTATTATTATTATTTTTGCCATTGAGTTGTATGAGTTCCTGATATATTTTTAATATTAACCCCTTATTAGATATATAGTTTGCAAATATTTTGTCCTATTGTGTAGGTTGCCCTTTCATTTTGTTGATTATTTCCTTTGCTGTGTAGACACTTTTTAGCTTAATGTAACCCCACTTGTTTATTTATTTTTTAGAGAACCATTCTGCTGGGTGGAGAGTATAGAGGACAAGGGGAAAGCAATGAAAACCATTAGGAGACTATTATAATCATCTAAATGAAAAATAATCATGGGTAGATCACTATGGTAGCAGTGGAGTTATTAAAAAACAATTAGAGTACCCATTTTGAGGTTCAACCAACAGGATTTACTGATGGGATTGGATGTAAATGAAAGAGAAGAGTTAAGAATGGCGCGACTCCAGAATATTTTGGAAAAACAAAATTGGCATTAGCTCAAATAGGGATGTGTATGGAAGAGTAGATTGGGGTGAGAAATTGGGAGTTTGTTTTTGGTCATATTAAGTTTGCTATGCCTATTAAATATCTAAGTGAAGATGTGTTGAAGTAGGCAGTTTGAGTTTCAGTTCAGAAGAGAGGCCTGGGTGGGAGATGTGAGACATAGTGAAGGAAGCTATTTCAGAGGTCTTAACTACAGGGTCTCCAATGTTTAGAAATGAAGAAGATGAGAAGAAATTAGCAAAGGAGACCTAGAGGGAGCAATCAGTGAGAAAGGAGAAGTGAGGAAGAATAATGTGTTGGGAACTGAGTGAAGAAAAATTTAAGTGTCAAATACTGATACATACTATTATTATAACTCACTACACTGTATTCTACTAAATTTGGGGGATATCTTCTATTTCTATACAACCTATGAGATTAGTTTGAGGAATTCTTTCTAACATCACCTTTGTTATCAAATGAAGGTCTGCCGCAGGGTGCAGGGCACTGGGCCGTTACACACGACGCCTGAAGGAAGGCCTGGAGAAGTATCAGAAGTGCATCATCGGAAGCAGTTTTGCCACTGGCCCTGTAAATGCCCTCAGAAACCCAGGTGCCCTCCTGGAGTGAGCCTGGTCAGGGATGGCTGTGGATGCTGCAAAATCTGTGCCAAGCAACCAGGGGACATCTGCAATGAGGCTGACCTCTGCGACCCACACAAAGGGCTGTATTGTGACTACTCAGCAGACAGGCCGAGGTACGAGACCGGAGTGTGTGCATGTAAGTGTCTTCTGGACCTGCTGGAAAAGGCTGAGTCTAGACAGGATTTTTTTCTGTACTGTTAATTTGGAATAACCAGCTTAGTTTGGCTAAAAATGAGGTGAGCTTAGTTTTTACGTACAATAGGACTGGCTTTGTCATATTAGACTATGTGAAATTAGCAGATGTTTACACGTGTTTGGAAACATGTTATTTTTATTGTATTGACGTGATCTTGTAGTTCTCAGGTAATTAAAAATAGAAAAAAATATGTAAGTAGTCTGATTTCTCAAAGTTGTAGCCAAAAAATGACAGCTTTTTTTTTTTTTTTTTGGTTTCCACAGTTTGGCTTTATTTTGCAGTACTGGACAGCTTTTTTAAATACTATCAAAATCAATTTGAATTCAGCCTTTTTATAACTAAAAAATAATCTTACTTAAAAAGTAAAGATGTCGGGGCTGGCCGAGTGGTGCGGTGGTTAAGCGCTGGCTTGGGAAGCCAGTGGCCCCGGTTTGAGTCCCACATATGAGGGCCAGTGACACTGCCCTCGAAAAAAAAAAAAAAAAGTAAAGATGTGTATCTAGTATTCAGACATACTGATTTAATATCAGCGTTCCCAACTATAAGTAACTGTACTTTTTATTGAGGAAGATTTGTGAAGAAGAAGGTAGGGGAACCCCAAATCCCAACCTGACCCTCAGCTTTATGGGTCTTAGCTCTGGAGTCTGATTGAGACCATCTAAACCTAGAAAACCTTGACAATAATTCAGAATGCCGACTTAACTTAGAATTAAAAAATAAAATTTCTAAGGGAAGACAAATACTCATTATTAGCTGGGTAGTTTAGTCTCTCTGTAGAAAAGCCCAAGTGGGAAGCCCAAGTATTCCCAGAAGTTTGGTTGTGAGCATGGAATGAGAGCACGTCATTGGAGTCAGGCTGCATGGGTAGAGCCATTCAAGTTTGATAGCCTGACACCCCTGTTAGCACTATTTTATACTGGTTAAGAATGTAGGCTCTGGGTTCCAATTCTGGGCTCTATCTGCTGAGTGACTTTGATCTTGGTGTTTAACCTCTTTGTGCCTCAGTTACATCACATGTACTTCTTGTCTCATAGAGTTGCGAGTCGGATTGAGTGAAAATGACACAAAACCCAAAACACCCAGCACAATATGTGGCGCACAGTAGACTCTCAAAAATGTTATTATCCATGGAAACTCAACAGGGAAAAAACATGACCTCTCAGATTCTGGCATTCGGGAGACCCTTCTCTCCCAAACAGTGCTGGGCAAGTTATTTCATTAACATAACAAACATTTAGTGCCCAGCAGCTGGGGACACAAGGGGGTATGGGGAGGAGATACAGGCCCTGCTCTCAGAGCCAAAGTTTATTGTGTCAGGCAGACCTTTCCACAAGTAATTTCACATACTGTGATGAGTATTTTAACAGAGCATAGCAAGAGGCTGGGGGTGGGGATGATCTATAGCTGGGGTCAAAAACGATGGCTTAGGGGCCAAACCATAGTCTGCAGCCTGATTTTATAAATAATGTTTCATTGGAACACAAGCACTCCAAAACAGTTACGTGTAGTTTATGGCTGCTTTATAATTGCAGAACGTAGTAGTGGAGACTGAGACTGGATCGTCTGTAAAGGCTAAGATATTTACTATTTAGCTCTTTACAAAAAATTTGATCAACGATACAGATAAATGGTTTTTCAATGTTTTGGTCTGAGGACTTTGGTCTTAGAAATTAGAAGGACCCAAAGGATGTGCTCTCATTTCATGCTCACAACCAAACTCCTGGGAGTACTTAGCCTTCCCACTTGGGCTTTTCTAGAGTTTTGAAGTTTTTCAAAATTCTGAACTGCCAGCTAATAATGAGTATTTCTCGTCCCTTAGAAAAAAGGACCCAAAGAGCTTTTGTTCAAGCAAGTTATCTCTATAAGTATTTAATGGGCTAGAAATTTAAAACTATTTGTTAATTCATTCAAAAATAACAACCCCATTGCAAATTAATGGAATAATATTTATGACAAAAAATTTCATTTTACAAAACAAAGAAAAATTTCGTGAGAAGAGTGGGATTGTTTGACATTTTTGCAAAGCCAATGTCTAATTTAACAGAAGGTAGCTACATTCTCACATCTGCTTCTGTTTTCGGTCTATTGCTATATGTTGTTTTGGTTGAAATATATGAAGGGAATCCAGCCTCACACAGATACAGTGTTGGAAAAGAAAGGAATATTTTCACAGACGTTTCAGATAATTGTGAATATTCTTTTTTGATGTTCTATTAAAACTTGAGATGTAGTATTTTTTTAAAAATTAGATGCATCATGGAATCTAAAACCATATCAATGAACCACATCAATGTCAAATTCTGTGATATTAAAATACATTGGTAGGCTAGCCGAGTTGTGCAGTGGTTAAGGGCCGGCTTGGGATGCCAGTGGCCCCGGTTCGGATCCCACATATGAGGGCCAGTGACACTGCCCTTTAATAAAAAAAGAAGGAAGAAAGAAAGAAAGAAAGAAAGAAAGAAAGAAAGAAAGAAAGAAAGAAAGAAAGAAAGGAAGAAAGAAAGGAAGAAAGAAAGAAAATACATTGGCCTATCCGAGATCCACTGGAATGGGGGTCTTTTACTCATGCATAATTTTGTAATATTATGCATTGGTTACTTGGAAAATATTAGTTTGGAAAAATGGGTTATGTAGTTCCAAATGTTGATACATTTAATTATACATTTTTTAGAAAGTCACATTAATTAATACCAATCTCATCAGAAAAGTCTACATATTGGGTAGCTGTAAAGATCTCAGAGGTGGACCCATATTTTTCAAAATTCTAATTTTTGCTCAAAAGTTTGAATTCTGTCATGGGCAATAAATACTGTCAGTTGTTTTCCTTTAAGTGACAGGCTCACTTTGTTGATTTTCAAGAAAATGTCTGCCAAATACCCAAGTGTGAACAAACATGGTTTATCTATCAGTCATTTCTTCAGGTGAAATTTCCACTGAAAAACTGGTTAGTATGGCCCACAACTCAAACAATTGCATAGGTGCTTTTCCTCATGATAACTATTGTATTTTGGTACAGCACCTACAGAGATGCTCTTTGTATGCTTCCTATTTTGTCACAAAGAGTATTAAAATGACATGTATTTGATAGTTAAGATTTAATAAAATTAGTAATTTTTACTGTGTCATCAAGGACATTCTTAAATGGAACTAGTTTTCTTTCCTTTTTTTTCTTTTTCTTTTTTCTTCTCTTTTTCTTTCTTTTTCTTTTTTTTGGAAGTACATTTATGTATAAGTGCACGGCAAGGATTATAACCTGTTAACAGTTTGGTTCATGCTAATGTGACAACAGCAGTTTTAGCCACCATTATTACTTTTGCACCATCAGTACAAATATCAACACAGTGAAAAAAGTCAGTCACATCTTAGTACTCTGAAAAAGAGTTTTGACCTTGCAGATTCTCTGAAAGGCCTCGCACAGTCAAGGAGTTCATGGGCCACACTTTGAGACCTGCTAATCCAGGTCAAGAATCCCACTCAAAGAAAGTGATAGTTTCCTCCAATTTTCTTTTAAAAAATTCAGTTACCATGCAGTACTATAGTTAAACAAATTACAACTTTTTCAGCCATTCACATATCCTAACTTCCTAAGAATATATTATTGTTGTACGTCTGGGGAAACCTCAGTCTCAGCAGCCAACAGTCCATCTCTAAGACTTATAATCAAGATCTCAGTGCTGTATTCATAGTGGGTTTTTTTTTAGTAACTTGACTCCGCAACAGGCCCTCTGCTTGGGTCTTAATTCTGGAAGTGACCATTTGGGGCTGAGAGCCTACAATATAATGAAAATGTCCCATTTTCACCTTTTACAGATGTTTTGTGAAGGAGGTTCCAGGTGGGGCCTAAGACTTGAGAACTTTATACAGGAGATAGCTATTTGCTCTGTAGTTTATAATTGGAGGTCTAGACTATGAGTGATGGCTTCTTTGGTGATTTTGCTCTTTTCTCTTTTCAGACCTTGTAGCTGTGGGATGCGAGTTCAACAGGGTACATTATCATAATGGCCAAGTGTTTCAGCCCAACCCCTTGTTTAGCTGCCTCTGTGTGAGTGGGGCCATTGGCTGCACACCTGTATTCATACCAAAGCTGGCTGACAGTCACTGCTCTGGGGCTGAAGATGGAAAGAAGTCTGACCCATCAAACTGTGGCCTGGGACCATTACAACAGCAGCTCTCAGCAACCTACAAAACAATGCCAGGTGCTCCTAAGTAGAACGATTTTTTTATGTATGACTTTTTGTGGCTTTACTTCATGTTCCTTTTATGTACCATAGGTACTCGGGAAGTACCTACAGATTGGTGGTCAGTGTGAGATTTAGTTTGAGCGTGCTGTCTCACTCAGTCTCTGCCACTCAGTCTCAGGCAGGTATAGTTGAAGTATCTGAAAAGGAAACTTTATAACATTTTAAATTTTTTCAGTGAAATATTTTAGTTTCTAAAAGCTCTCTACTAGGCCAGGAAGACTATTCTAAAATCTTTCTACCTCTGCTTATTCTCACTCAACCTCTTCTCGGGAAAATTGACCAAATGTTGTTCATAGGTACCCTAGAAAAACTTTCGTGTTGTTATATTATGGGCAAGAAGTGTGAACCATCCAGTTCCAAAAACTTTCAAAGGCAACTTTCCTATATGATAAAAGCAGAAATGAAAGATTCTTGATTAAAAATATCTGAGGACATGTTTTCAATTTATAAATGTTTTTTTTAAAAAATACGAAAGTACTGATATAAAATTTTAATTACTGACCTCGTCTCTCTCTCTCAGCGCGCGCGCACACACACACACACACACACACACACACACACAGAGGCATTCTAGAGTAGATTACCCAGGTACATATGTAGTCAGGAATGTGCAATGAGGTTCTTTATTTCTCTTCTTGAGCACTTGGCCGTTTAATGTCAGTATATTCATAAACCTTGTAGTCTGGTCTGCTCTAAGTTAGCATCTTATTTCAGTGCCAGGGTATTTGGGGTACAGGAGTTTCAGAAATGCCAGCAAATGATGCACAGATGAAGCAGGACTCAAAACGGGCAAAACTGATGCCTGATTATTCTTCACATCTGTGTTTTCCTCCAGAAACCAAGAAAGCCTTTTTCTTGAAATTTAGAGCTTAGTGAATAAAAGGTGCCATGGAAATACAGGATATTTATATATACTAAAAACTCCTAAGTTCACTTATATTATGTGGATATTTAATAAAAGCAACTGTACTCAGAGAAATGAGTTTTAGATATTTAAAAACTAACTCTGTGAAAGGAACCTTGTCAGGGGTTCCAAGTATGCCAGTTAATTTGAAAAAAATTTAACAGGCGGTAGTGAATTTGCATTTATCATACATATTATTCAGCTAATGGCATGACACTACTAATGGTAAAACTGAAATGATAAGCCAAATTGTTCTTTTTTCAAAATGTACAGGAACACTTGTTTCTCTCCATTGGATCTGACTCAATGTAAGTTCTCCTAACCCATGTGTGAAAACCTCCCTGGTGAGAGAGACTATCTTAGAGAAGCAGTTGGCCACAAGTAAAGCCCTTTGGATCAAGGTCCAGTGGGTCGTATTTGTGGAGTCGGAGCAGTGTCAGTGGATTGACTAGGAACCTGCTTGGAGGTGTCAGATGGTCATTCTTAGTGCTGACTGCTTTGCTACAAATGAGAAAAACCTCTCTGGTAATTGAGGGTTAAGTCTAGGTCTGTTTCAAAGGAAGCATATGTTCAGCCTAATGTCTCTCCTTTGCTCAACTGTGAAACTGTATTTATGAGCCCAAACAGGAATTGGGTTTTCAAAATGAAGAACAATGACAAATACATATTTAGTTAATTCCAGATGAATTCCGGTTGAATGTAGCTTTTGCTTGGTCAGTATAAAGCACGCAATGACATAATGCGCCCATGCTTTTCTCACTGCTCACCAACCACTAAACTTTTACTTTAAAAAGAATCTCTTCTAGTTTTCTTGCTTTTTAATGAATGTTAAGCAAATTCCTGAACTGCAGCTCTTGGCTTAACTTTAAATGGGGTTACTGGTAATATGGTCATCTAACCTACCTTTATTTATTGCAGATGCGTGCCGGGCTTTTAACCTGCTTCCTGCATTGAGGTCTTTAAATTGTTGCCTACCTTCCAGGTATCTTCATGTTTCTGCTTCCTCTCCCTCAGTTCTATGTGCAATTGCAAGGTCTTACTGTAATAACGCTGAAAGCAGTCAAAGTATCATTTTATTCAAAGATAGCACTACTTCAAAGTGATTGGTATTTCCTATCAAGAAGGCATTTTGGGGGGTCTTTTGAGTTTTAAATTGACATTTTGAAGTAATGTAGTCAGAATTTTGCAATGTTCAACTGCAAACTCACATTACAACCTTGTTCCCAAAGCATCCATTCTAGGATGCATATTAAACTAAAGGAAGTGCTTTGGGACAATAAAGCCATATGTAGTTTGCTTAAAATGAACCAAGGGCCTGATTTACTCATGAGCAGAAGCAGCTCCCAATAGATTTACATGGAATTGGAAGAATTATTTTACCTTTTGGTATTTTCTTTATATTCTCATCATTCATTCCCTTCCCCTCTGTTGTTTCTCCTAAGCAGCAGGCAGTGGAGGGGGCTCCATCTATCCACCACTCACCCACCCATCTATTATTTCACCACGTCTTTTTATAAGTAATTTAAAATGGCTAGCCACTGGAGGGGATACCATGGGCCTCATACCACAGGGAATGTAATAAGCTGAATGAGTACAATAGATTACACATTACCATGATTTAGTATATGATTATTTACATTAGTTCAATATAGAAAATTTTCTTTCTTTTTTTTTTTTAAATTAATTTATTTATTTTGAGGGCCGTGTCACTGGCCCTCATATGTGGAACCTGAACCGGGGCCGCTGGCTTCCCAAGCCAGCGCTTAACCACCGTGCCACTTGGCCGGCCCGAGAATTTTCTAAAAGACTAAACAATTGAAGGGAAATAACTGGTCTCCTTGATAGTCTAATTCTCAAATATAACTTTTGAATTTTAGATTTTTTTTTTTTTTTTAAGGCAGTGTCACTGGCCCTCATATGCGGGACCCGAACCGGAGCTGCTGGCTTCCCAAGCCAGCGCTTAACCGCCGCACCACTTGGCCGGCCCTGTATTTTAGATTTTTAACATATCATGAAAAACTGAATGAATGAGCAAAGTAAACAGAAAGAGTCTCATAGATATAGAGGAAAAACAGGGTTGCTTGTTGGGGGGGGGCGATGAGGGAGAAGGGGAAGGGATTAGACAGCATAAATAGGTAACTACAATATTGCCACAGGGATATGAAAGACAGTTCAGGGAATATAATTAATAATGTTGTAAATATTTTGTGGGGTGTCAGATGGTCACATGTCTTGTTAGGGAGACCATTTCATGGATGGAGTAGAGGCTTGATCACTGCACTGTACACCTGAAGCTGATGTATAATATTGTATACCAACTGTAATTGAATATATAGTCACGGGATGTGGATTATACTGTGGAAGGGAATCAAAGGAAGTGTAATAGATATATATGACATGGGGGGTAGGAATGGGGTGGCGAATTGAAGGAAGGGGGTTGTCACTTTGAGGGGTAAAAAGTATAACTATTGCACTGTGTTGTACACCTAAAACTAATTAAAAATAAATAAATAAATTAAAAAACAAACAGAAAAACATATCATGAAATTCAACATTAAGACCAAGTCATCCTTAGGGCCAGCCAGGTGCCTCAGTTGGTTAAAAGCTTGCTCAAGAGTGCGAGCTCTGAGCAACAGGGTTGCCAGTTTGATTCCCGGCCAGAGCTGAGCAGCTGCTGAGCTGTCAACAGGTGGCAGGATGGCTCAGCTAAAAAACAAAAACAAAAAAACCCCACATCATCCTGATTGATATCTTAAATTCCCTAACCCTACTAATATCTATTTCAATGTCTGTTGGAAATAATATCAAGCATGAGGCAAGAACCAGAGAAAAGGCAGATGTCCCTCAGAACATAAAGCTTAAGTTTAGTACTCAGAGGATGGGCTAAGCAGAAAGAAGCAAATGGGTACATCTACTCAGTTTTTCAAAGATTTTTATTCCTCCAGAGAAATTGGATTCATACACTCGACTGAAAGGTAATTTGGAGAGTGGGATAAAGAGAGAGAATGCTGAATTAGACCATAAGTTTATTTTATTCTGAGTTACATTATTAAAAAACAACTTCAGATCTATTAACTATTAGCATAAAAATAAAAAAAATATTATCTACATGAGTACATATATATGTATACACATGTCCTTTCCCCCCTTTATTTTAGCTTACAGAAATCTCCCACTTATTTGGAAAAGAAAATGTCTTGTGCAAGCAACAAAGTGGACCCCGTGCTCTAGGACATGCGGGATGGGAATATCTAATAGGGTAACCAATGAAAATAGCAACTGTCAAATGAGAAAAGAGAAAAGACTGTGCTATATTCAGCCTTGTGACAGTAATCTATCAAAGGCAGTAAAGGTAAAATTTAATTCAATTTAACTTCATTATCATTCAATATTATGAGACTCCTGAAAAGTTGTGTGTGTGAATGTGTGTTTTGGAGGGATGGACGGTGGTTCTTATAAAATCACATCAGAACTCTTAAAATCAAACTCTCTCAGAGGAAAGCAAGTATTACTCTACCTATATTTTATGGGAAAAATTTTACCAAGCAGAGGTAATGTTAATCTGTTGATTCTAGATACTCTATAAGCTTACTAGTGTGGGTCTTGATCAGCCTGAATTTTTGTGCTACCTCACCATGTATGTTGTTTTTTAAGAGTAGATCAGATTTTAACTTTTTTTCTATATTAATTTTATGTAGTGGAATCAAAGCAATGGATAACAGATTTTGGTTTTATTTATGAGAATGACATTATGGACAGCAGAGAAGTTCTGATCTTAGTTCTGTATCATCAACTTGGGGAAACCACATCATTGCTAAAACTCTCTGTGCTTAGATAGTAAACTTGCCAAAGAATGATGATAAAATACTCTAACGTTGTTTGGAGTAGCTAGAGTTGGTCCTATTTCTAGAACTACACAAGATGACTGCTTCGAGTAATTTTTAGAAATGCTACAAAACCTATTTCATCCCCATTATTCTTTATCATATTAGAAGTCAATACCTTTATTTTAAAGAGATTAAGATATTTATGTATCTATCCATTCATTCAAAACTGTCTTGAGTTGTATAAGGGAATTTGCTAATTCATAGGTAAAAAAACATTTAATAAGACATGGTTCTTAATATTAAAAACAGAACAATTTTCATTTATTGTGGAACTAAGTAAAGGGTAAATAGCAAAAATTATTGGCGAGCAGGCTCTATAACTTGATGAAGGGAGGACAGGCAGGCCTCTGGTGACAGGGATTTTAAAGGTAGAAAAGAGTGCTGGAAGTTACTAAATAGCAACTATTCATGTCCTGGAAATATCTGTGTGTTTGTGTTATAAAACATATTTAGTTATCACTTTTCTATATTATTATAATCAAATTTAAAGAATCACTTTTTAATGTCTGTATCTTTTCAGATCCCCAAAGGAAAAACATGCCAACCTACTTTCCAACTCATCAAAGCTGAAAAATTCGTCTTTTCTGGATGTTCAAGCACTCAGAGTTATAAACCCACTTTCTGTGGAATTTGCTTGGATAAGAGATGCTGTGTTCCTAATAAGTCTAAAATGATTACCATTCAATTTGATTGCCCAAATGAAGGGTCATTTAAATGGAAGATGCTGTGGATCACATCTTGTGTATGTCAGAGAAACTGCAGAGATCCAGGAGATATATTTACTGAGCTCAAGATCCTATAAAACGGAGCACCTGGAGGGAAATGTTAAGGTTAGTCAATCATGTCATTACATTAAAAAATTAGAATTGTTTTAAAAGGGTGGCAAATCTACCTTACTGGTTTAAAACAGTAAGAATGCATAGCTCTTCTCAAGTGACTGTATTTAAGGCATTAGGAGCTTTTAAAAAGATTCTACTACAAATATATAAAATTTGAAAATCTTAAAATGAACTCTTACTTTAAAATCTTATATAATACACAGATACTTTGTTCTACCTACGTTTTCCATATATAATGAAAAACTACACAACTTACAAGAAAACATTTTATTCTACACAATCTGGAATACTTTGTTGAAGATGTGTAAAAAGCATATTGAAATTTTAAAACTTTATCTATACTTCAACAATGTGGTCTGGGTTCCATTCAGATGACAATCATTGTAGGGGGGGCAAGATTCTAGATTAATTCTTAAATAGGAATAGGTTAAACTGTAAATATATTTATAATTTCCAATGCCCTGTCTTCAATTATCAGTTTATTAAGGTTTCTTTGGGAAGTAGAAAACAGAATTTCATTGGCCACTGCTGACAACTGTAATCTAAAAGTTTTATACCAAATACTGTAAATAATTAATTTCTAAGATAAAGAAAGAACAAGAATAGTATCCTTACTTTGAAAAGGAAAGAAATTTAAAAAAATATAACACTAAAGAAAACACACAATAAATTATTTTGGCTTGAAAATTTGTTCCTAAAAATTACTTCCTGAATTGATAAATCAACCTATGGATTTTAAATATAAATTGTGATTAAAGATATATAAATGTTAAAGATTAAAACTGGAGATAACAGTAACTGGAACACTTTTAGGAGACCAATATAGCCATTTATTGCACAGTTTGGAAGAAGATATCAAGCTTCATAATGTTCTGTTCGCTTGTATAAATGGTGACAAGCAAAGCAATAACAAGTAGCACTGTTTAAAAATATGGCCATTTATTATTATAAAATCAACTGGTTTGATAACAAAGCATTATACATAAAAATAATTTAATACAAATGCATGTTAAAAATAAATGTAAATTGATTCTTTTGAGTGCAAACAAGTGGGTATCCAAAGAAGAAACGAAACCTCCTTAATAGTTGTGATAAAACCATCCCGAAGTTAGTGGGTATTATATAGAAATATTTACATTGTGTTCTTCAACTCCCCATACTTATTTTTAAAGAATCAGATGAATTTAAACAATATAAAAACATAAATTATAAATATAAAAAAGTATCTGTACAAGACTTTTATTGAAGACATGATTATCTTGTATAAATGCCTAAACATGAGATTATAAATTAAGTAAAATAAATACTAAAGAACTCTGTTCTCTCAATTTTAGAAAAGGGGAATTTTCTGAAGACAGATCTTTGAAGTTAAGGTATTAGGACTTTATTGATTTCAAACAACAAACTATGATTAAATGGAACCAGTCTTTCAGACAAAAATACTTCCCAATACAAAAAACACAAACTGGGCTTTCTGAAACACAAAGGTAAGATGATAAAAAAAAACAATGTGAAATTAATAACAAGTAAAAGTATTTTTGGGTTTCTTTTTTACACAGCTACTCTTAGTCTGGGTAAATCTTCCACCGGCATGTTTTTTGTGGCATCTAGCTGGTTATATTCTTGTATGAGTGCTGACAAAGATGACAGGGCTTCTGTGAAACAGCTTTCCTCCATCCCTTCAATTTGTAGATAGTGATGAAGATGAGCCTATAAATAAGAATAAAAATGGATAATGCTGACAATTTTCTGGAAATTTAATCCACATAATTATCCTATATTGTAGACATTCTTTATTAAAATGATAGTTCACTCAGCTTTACAAGAGAAATGAGAACTCAAATCCTATAAACTCTTTTTTTTTTTTTTTTTTAAAGATTTTATTGGGGAATTGGTGGAGGGGAACAGCGTTGGGGAATCGGGGAAGGGGAACAGACAAGTTGCCGTCTTCTTGTTCTTCAGTTTTAGTTGCGGAGGATGTTGCTTCACGGTTGGTATCGTCATTGCTCTTCCCGGATGAGGCAGATTGGTCGCTGGCCTCTGGATGTCGCTCATCGCGGCTATTGGCAGCTCACGCTGGCTGCCAGCCGCTCACGCTGGCTGTGGGCCACTCACTGCAGCCTATGGCAGCCCACTGCAGCAGGGGCTGCAGCCCACACCATCACCGGGGCTCGCACAGCCCAGCTCCAGGTGGAGCTGTTGTTAGCTGTAGAGGGCAGTGTCACTGGCCCTCATGTGGGATCCGAACCGGGGCCGCTGGCATCCCAAAACCAGCACTTAACCAATGCGCCACTCGGCCGGCCCCCTATAAACTCTTTAGATAGTCTGAGTAAGCCTCTCCTCTTTGGTTATAATCAGTACCATGAATATAGCAGACAGGTTCATCCTGATTTATAATAGTGTTATTCTTGAGAAGACATCTTAAATAGCCAAAATAAACACATACACTTACAAAGATGTGCCGATAATTACCTTTTTCTTATAGAGCCTCATGAATCTCTCTCTCAGTTCCACAAAGGTAGGTTTCACACATGTGTTATTTGCTAAAGCTAATAAAGAATGAGAATGGCCCACAGGAGGTACTGAGCACAAGCTGGTCTTCCAACCTTCTTGATTCCAGGAGACAAACTGTAGAGAAGGTTTTAATCTGAGATACAAGAAGAAAGAAGTAAGGTACTAAAAACATCTGCCATATTACGGCAGCCGACATTAGTTGCACTAGGACATTACTGATGGTACCATTCTAATTGCTTAGTTTAGAATTTATACTATTACCAGTGTTATGGTACAGTCTGACATTGAACTAAGGGACATTTAGTAGGAGGACATTAGATTGGCTGTGATGGTGATTCAAAAAGCTAAAAACACATTCCTCAACATTAAAAATCTGTGGATGAAAAGAAATGAAGGTATTATAATTTTCCTTATTTGGAATTCAAAAGAACAGTTTTCCTAAAAAACAAATTGTCAATAAATATTACAGTAAAACATAAACTTAGAAGCATTGTAGCGGTAGTAATAAAAATAATATTTAACTTTTCTGAACACTTTCAGGACATAAAACATCCATACACCACTTAGTACTTGTAAATAACAATTTTGTACTTTTATCATTCTTATTTTGCATTTGAGAAAAACAAGGCTCAGAGTCTACGTAGCTTGCACAAAGTCACACTTTAGATAAGTGGCAATGCTAGAATTCTAAGAGGCCATCTTAACGACTATGGTACAGTCGCAAGCAGTACACACAAATTATCTTGAAAATATAAAAATCAAACCTTGCAATATTTCTGCGAAGATCTGAAATCTGGACATTTCCTCTAACCATGAGGGCACAGGCAAGGTAGAGATTATGTTTGGGATCAGCCCGAATTAGCTGGTGATCTTTACTAAAGGCATCTGAAAACATCTGATCCAACCTAAAGCAATGAGAGTCACTGTTTACATCTTTCCAAAGAGGTTTACATCTTTCTTCTGTGTATAACTATAAAATGAAAAAGATAATCACCTATAGGTAAATAAACAAATAAACTTCACACACAAATATATTATTATTATTATTATTATTATTTTTTTTTTTTTAGAGGGCAGTGTCACTAGCCTTCATATGTGGGATCCGAACCAGGGCCGCTGGCTTCCCAAGCCAGCGCTTAACCACCGCGCCACTCGGCCGGCCCACACAAATATATTCTAAATCTCAGCTATCATTTTCTCAAAGCAATCTTTTCTGAAATGTGAGAAGAAAGGAAATCATACAATAGGCATTATTTGGAATAAAAAGCTTCTCCAGAGTACTGGTGATTTCAGGTAGCTACACAATATTGACTGCATCGTTAGTGAGCTCTATGTAGCACTGATTTCTGAAACTTGGGTCATTAGTTATTTCCGTATGCTTATCTACTTCATAGTATTAGAACTATCAAAACTAATGAAAAGCCTACAATATTAAAATATATGACCTGTAAAATCCATTATCAGTTATAATGAAGAGGAAACTATCAAGACAACCTTAGGCTCTTCTATGAAAGATGGAGCTCTGCAGTAGTGATCCTGAAAAGGGAGACTTCTAAGTGAATGAAGTCTTTTACCTTCACTCTTTAATCCTTCAGTTAAAGAAAGGAAGATAGGGTGACTGACAAAGTTCAAATCTAGTAATATACAACCTTTAGATTCTTAATATGGCCCCAGTCTGGTCCTTAAATCCCATTTCATTCAATACAAATATGATCAGGTTCCTTACATCACTCTAGGCAGAGCTGTGTGCTGAATCTGCAGAAAGTCTGGGAAGGGCTGCAGAAATCTCACTATGCTGTCCATTCATTCAACGGATAATTACTAAACGCCTACCATGTGCCAGGCACTATTCTAAGTGCAAGAGACCTAGCAGTAAACAACAACAAAAGCTTCCTCTAATGGAGCTTACATTCTATCCTAATTATCCTCCAGCCGGGATAGAAAACTTCCACAGAGGATGGTGGGCTTTGGGGGATTCATGAATCCTCTGCTATCATATTCAAAATTCTGCTGTGTATGTATGTACTCTTGGGCATTTTTACGAAGTCAAGGAAACTCAACAAAGGTTAAGAACTTCTATACAAGTGGGCAAACTCATTTTTGATTTATCTTTTGTCACAAAATATAAAAATGAATAAGGAGCTATTTATAATTACTGAGATACCTTTATTTACATTAGACATATGAAATTTCCAGAAACATACACACTGACATTTGTTAATGTATGGTACAACTGAAACCATTCTCACTTGTTTAGAAACTACTAAGAAATTAAAGAGTTAGGGGCCGGCCGAGTGGCATGGTGATTAAGCACTGGTTTGGGAAGCCAGCGGCCCCGGTTCAGGTCCCACATATAAGGGCCAGTGACACTGCCCTCCAAAAAAAAAAGAGTTAACTATGCCTTTTGATAGTACAATTTTAAAACAACTTATTATTTACTCAAGGATAAACGTGTCCATATGCTGATATAACAGCCTTTGAAATATCTACAGTACAAAAGCAAAAAAAACAACAACACAAAAATAGAACATTGTGACAAGTTCCTTAAGAGTCTAACATTTTAAAAATTTCTTATAGATTTTTACTAACACAGTTTAATGAAAAACAAGCCTTCACAACAAATTGGGCTATAACATATAACCTATAAATAACATATACAAATATACCAAGGATTAAAAGAAGTTTAATTGGCTTTGAAATATGCAGGATGAAGGACCAGTCAAACATTTTTTTCTCTATGCTGAACTTTAATTAGAAATTCCATGTCTTTATTCTTTAAGAATTAACATTAAAAAGGAAAATGTCTGGATTATCATTGTTGTACAATAAATAGTTCAGCACCAGTGTCCACATTAAAGTTGTACATTTTACTTAAATACACTAATTTTAATATTCTGGGCTGATAACAGTGAACATTTAATGAATAATTATCATGTTCCACACACTGAGCAAGTTATTTAACTTGTTAAGGTCATCAGTATCCCATGCTGAAAAAGCATCCTACCTGTTAGTTGGCATTACCTGGTTATTTGCTACTGGATCCTGCAGTATAGAATTTTTACCCTGCCAAAATTTAAATTGTAAAAAAAACCCTTTAATCTTGTTCTTATCATTTACATACTCTCCTCTTACAGAGTTTGGCAGGACTTTTCCCCTCAATCAACTGTGAATGCCAGTGTGACTGTTTTAAGGCCATCATCATTGTATATGCTTAAGAATATCTTCCAACTTTCCAACTACATTTTTTAAGTAAATTGATGTAAGTTTTATGTTTAAAAACTGACACATAGTTATAAAACAAGGTGTTTTGGAAATGACCTATAACAGCTGCCATACAGAGTAACATCTGAAAGCCTTCTATGGTGCTGGGCTGTGGTAAGGGCTTTAAAAGATACTCTTACTTTCTATACCCAATAAGCATATGAGGTAGGCACTCCAACTCTCATTTGCACAGATGAGAAAAAATAAAGAAAAGTAGTGGCAAACTTGCTACTTGTAAGTGAGACAATTAGGATTCAAACTTAAGTATGTCATATTTCAAAGCCCTTAAATTTTATATATTAATTTTCATAAGCTTAAAAACTTAGGTATTAGATTTAATTTAAAATAGTTTAATACTGACATTTTAAAATAGTGGTTTCTAAATAAAGATTCATGTAATAGAATGGCTATCATTAACTGTATTTTACTTCTCACAAAGAAAATGATATGAAGAAATAATTGGTTATTTTATACTATTCTCTTAAAATTAAAAAAAAAAAATTCAAGTTCTCAAGTAACTGAAATAAAATTACTACATCTTACCTTCGAGGAGGAATGTTAACATCTGCCAGTGTATATAGAGGTGTTAGGCTTGACACAAGATAATGCAATTGAGGAAAAGGAACTAAATTCATACTAATTTCATTAAGGTCCATATTAAGGGATCCTTCAAACCTTGCAGAGCTAAAAAAATAACATTAAAGTATGAGAAAAAAATTAATTTTGAAATTATACACTTTGAATGTAGCTTGATATATTCAGCAGGCATTTTCTTAAATCCTTTCATACTTTGTTCTTCAGTACAGAATATATGCTTTTTCCCAATATTAGTGAAATTTAGTATCATAAATATGCTGTATAAAGAAAAAAATATAACACAACATCTATAGCAATTTTTATTTCTCGAATATCTGAAATATAACCAATACACCATTACAGATGCTCATTACACAAACAGAAGGTGCCAAAAAAATGTACACATATTTTAAGAAAGGAAAAAACTGTATTAAAATTGTAATATTCAATATACATCAATAACAAAAGATGAATAGAAGTCACATTTGACTTCTGCAATTACAAGAGGTGCTCCAAGTGGTTACCATCAGCGTAATTTTAATATAGTTTTTTCCTTTCTTAAAATGTATATACTTATTTTTAGCACCCTCTGCATAAAAAAAAAAAATCTTAAAACATACATTAGACTGAGTTAAATACATATAGGTCAATAATTATTTCATTATTCTGTAAGCTTTACTAAATTCCTCAAGGGTCTGCTGACTTGCTGTATAATTTGGAATATAATGATACCACAGCAATCAAACACAAGGAAATATTTTGGACTAGCTAATGAGGAGGTATAGAATAGCTGGTTTAAACGATTAAAATACCTATAGTAAAAAAATGTTTACTGGGGGCCAGCCGAGTGGTGCAGTGGTTAAGAGCTGGCTTGGGACGCCAGCGGCCCCAGGTTCAGGTCCCACATATGAGGGCCAGTGACACTGCCCTCAAAGAAGAAAAAAAAAAAAAAAGTTTACTTTTGTCTAACCAAGTGTTTCTCAAGTGTATCTACCACAAAACCTTGTATTATTTAATACCTATTAATATTCCATGGATTATTTCTGGGGAAATATTCTGCTGCTTTGGAGTCACAGAAATTAAAATGCTGGTCTATGACTCCAAGATCTGAAAACACTAGACAAAATAAAATGAAAACAAAAGAAGCTCCTACAACTTAACTAAAAAAAAAAAAAATGCTACTACAAATATCATCAAAAGCACAGTGAAGTTTTTAAACTTTCTTTAGGTATATCATCAACAGGATTACCTTGTTAGGTTAAGCAGCAAATTTGCCACAATGTTGTTCATTGCATCAAAGGGCTTCTCCTGCCGCTTTTTAGAAGCCCCAGCACTCGAAGTAACCAGACTCTTTGGCTTTATAGTTGTCCCCAACTTTCCAGAATTCACCATGAGGTCAATTTTGCTAATGATGTCAAATAAAGACTTTCAAAGGAAAAATATTGGGAGAGAAGCTATTAAGAAGAGTGGACATAGATGACATTCTATCAGGAAGGAAAGAAGAGAAAGAAACAAACTTATTTTTTCTCTTAGATGGAAAGGTTAAAAAGAATATTTCATATAAATACATAAGCATAACACAGGGATGATTTATACATAGTACGTCCATAAATTACAATGTCATTTCTTACTTGGTTGTCAATGGGCAACACACAGTCTGCATGCTCATTAAGTTCCTTCATTGCCAAGATGCTATTATAAGGCGAAGTTATGACATCATCCTCACCAGAAGGATAAACCGAAGTCACAAGTCTGTATACTTCTGGGAATTCATCCTCAAGCATTTTTAAAAGAAATGTGCCAAGTCCAGATCCTGTTCCTGAGGAATAAAGTTTCAAAAAGAAAACAGCATAAATGGATCAGAATTGTGAAGAACTAGGAATTTTATGTTTGTTTTTTTTGCAGAAATATGTATTAAAAACTTTTAATTTTTAATTTATTGCTGTGATTATATATTAACTAATCTAATATCAGAGAAGGAAATGAAGACGTCATGGGTACTGAGGCTGAAAGTCCTGAATTCAGTTTCTGGGTGGAGGGCTTTCTATATTTCACCCTTTTTCAAATTTAAATTATATCTTATGATGCCAAAAGAACTGATTGAAGAGTAAAACATTTAACTAAGAGTATTCAGTCTACACTTGATGTTAGGCAACTTAACAAAACCAAACTACCTTAACATCTTTGGTTCTGTAATATGCAGCCTTAATGTTGAAGAACACTGTTGTGACATAAGCAACTTAAACACTGAGTTAAAACTATTCAAGCATGACAACCTTGAATTTAGAAAATTTTCAAATAGAAAGCTTAACTATCTATTTAAAAGCAGAAACTCTAGGAATCCCATTCAGATAACTTTCTGACACACAGAATTACATTTACGTAAGTTCAGAAATTTTTAAGAATTTTAAAAAGATAAAACTGGAATCCTCTAACCTGGTGTTTTTTTAACTATGGGTCGTGAACCATTAGTGGGCTATGAAACTAACTTACTAGGTTAAGACCAGAATTTTCTTTTCTTAAATGAAACAGAAATATTAATGTGTCATGTGGTGTGCGTAAATAATGTTTTCTGAATCTTTTGTGTGTGTGTGTATGTGTGTGTTGTTGGGTTGTGATATAAAATGTTATTTCTTGCTGTTCTGATTTTAAAAATTTTAAAAGCCAATGTGATAACCCCATGTAAATATTAAAAGGGTATGATGTTAAAAATACTAGATGAAAGCAAGGAAGATTTTCTTTTGGTTAATCTTTAATAGGAAGGACTTTCTAAGCATTATACAAAACCAGAGCCATTACAGAAAAGACCATTTTGATTACATTAAAAATAAATAAAACTTAAATATATACAAAACTCATACACAAAATAAAAAGGCAAACTAAGAAAAAAGTTTATACTTATGACTAAATTTCTTTATAATAGAGGTCTCAAAAATCAACAACCAAAAAAATATGAATTAATACAATAGAAAAATTGGAAAAGGATATAAATATCTAACTCAAAATAAATCAAATAGGAAAGAGATGTGAAGATGCTGAACGTTTCTTCTGATAAATGTAATTTAAGACAATACAATTTTGAACATATTAGATTTATGTCTCATAATACTCGGTGTTGATAACAGTGTGGGGATATACATTTATAAATTGCTGCTAATAATATGGATTGGTGCAATAATGTAGGCAGGTAGTCAGTAATCAATGAAAATTTAAAATGTACATATTCTTTGGTCCAACTTTCCTTTCTAGGATATTGCCTATAGCTATAGTGGCACAAATGAAAAGAGATGTACGTACTAGATATTCACTGGGGATTGTTTATAATAACTAAATGCCATAAATAACTTAACATCCATCAATGAGGACTGACTTTAAAATTACCTATTCACACAATTGAATTCTCTGAGATGGAGCTGATATTGAAAAACACTTGGGAAAGATAAAAGTGAAGAAATTCAGAATAATATGTATTGCATGATTTCATTTACGTAAAAATACACACACAGGGCTGGCCGAGTGGCTCAGCTGGTTAAGAGTTCGCTTAAGTGTGCGAGCTCTTAGCAACAGGGTCACCGGCTGGATTCCCAGCCCGAGCTGAGCTGCTGCTGAGCTGTCAACAGGTGGCAGGATGGCTCAGCTAAAAAAATAAAAAACAAAAACCACACACACACACACACACACACACACACACACACACTTTTAATAGACATGACATTGGCAAACTTGATTACTTGTGAGGAGACACTAGGGATTAGATGTGGGAAAGAAAATCTTCATTTTAAATCTTCAGTATTTATTTTTGCCATTTTCAGTGAATTATGAATAAAATGTAATCTTCTGAGATTTTGAGTAACAGAGGAATTTTAAAAAGGCACCATAATGAACAATAAATTGAACTTTTTTTCTAAAACTTGCGTGTTAATTATACCAGTACAAAGAAAATTTGTTTCTTAATTTAATGATTATAGTGGTCTTCCAAAGGCATGATTACGCAGCAATTATGACTTTAAGTTTAAAATGCTATCACACTGAATAATAGATATATATTAAAAAATCAATTGTATATAACCTGCTAAAAATCTTAATCTCAGCTTGGAGAAAAATATGTGGCAGATTGAAAAAAATAGGCTAATCCTATTATGAAATTAGATTATGATCTGTTTCTATTTCATGGAACAGGGAAGCAAAATACTTCAGCTGCAAGGTACAGGCTTCCTTGTGGAAAGAAAGCAATACAGATCATTTATACTAAGTCATGGTGATTAATTACCATGTAAAGAATGATTTACAGGGGTTGACTAAAGGGTTTCTTTTACTTATTTCTCTGATTGGACACAAGAAAGGTTTGAAGGTAGTTAGAGAAAGGGTTTTGATATTCTTTCACAGGGCATACCTACAAACATGCCAGAATACCTAGCTCCAGTTAGGATATGGGACTGCAGAAGCAAACTCTCAGGAGAAAGTTAGCATTCCACAAAAGCTCATATATATTGAAATGTAGCTGGATACTTTGTAAAAGAAACTAAAGGTAGAAGAAGTAAAATTTTCAGATTCTGTTAACTCTTAAAAAGATTTAATTTTTTAAAAAAATAGTAGTAGTGAGACTTTGACAAACATTTAAGTAAAAACTGTTATGTACATACAGAGGGTGCCAAAAAAATGTATACACATTTTAAGAAAGGAAAAACTGTATTAAAATTGTAATAATCAATACTCACATATATCGATAACAAAAGATGAATACAAGTCATGTGTACGTATTTTTTTGGCACCCCCGATTTACTCATAAACATACGTGCTCTTAAAAGTTCTATCTTGGCTGGCCGAGTGGTGTGGTGGTTAAGAGCTGGCTTGGGACACCAGCGGCTCCGGTTCAGATCCCACATATGAGGGCCAGTGACACTACCCTCTTAAAAAAAAAGTTCTATCTTTATCAAACATAGGACTGAAAACTAGACTTAAGTTTGCAAAATGAATTCCCAGTTGCACTTTCAAATTGTTATAGGCATATGAGTAAATAACTTTACCTCCTCCCATGGAATGTATTATAAAAAAACACTGCAAACAGTCACAGTGCTCTGCTGACTTTCTGAGTTTCTCTAAAATCTGTTCTTGATAAATGCTGCCAAAAACTTTGTGACCTGCAGCCCTGAAAAAAAGAAAATAAATTGAAAAAATTCTTTGCATTAATTATTTCAAGATTTTATTTCTGATCTAAATGAAGATTATAGAAAAGCTTCTAAAAGTATTTTTACTGTATTAAGTAAATTCTATTTCTGTTTCATATCAATAAATTGTATTATGGTATCTCAAAGGTACTAGGTAGAAAATTTAATATATATATATATATATATATATATATAATGCTCAAATATCCTAATAAAATAGCTCATTTTCAATGGATATTCAACTATGGTTTTCTAAATTTATCTTAATTTCTCTAAAGGTATAATTACAACAAAACGAGATTTTAGTTAACGTAAGTTTTTTTCTCATCTCCACTTAAAATCAACTCTGATTATAGTGAATTTTATATATTAAAAAGCAGAATGTGGTCAACTACAAAGACCTACAAATTCAAAATAACCTATTTTGGTTTAAAATATGAGAAAACATTGCTCACATCACTAGATGAAATGGCAAAGGTAGGAAACTGATAGTCATGAGCCTCTGTAAGCCTTTTTGGCTGCCTAGATTTGCAAGTATTATTATGATGAATTAAAAAAATGAGCATCATTTCTCCATAACATGCAGTAACTCAAAAGTTATAAAATAAGTTATACAACGAAGACAGAAAAGCCAGTTGGGTGGTCAGGTGCACTCACTTATTTAGTGACTGGTTCTCTCCAAGTGACTCAGAACGCAAGATTCAAATACATGCTTTAGTAAAATTATACATCACTACGCATTATAAACTTTAGGGACTGATTACAAATAGTTAAAATAATGAATATTAGATTTGCAAGTAGCGAAGAGCTACGTAATTTTTAAAAAATAGTCTCAATGTAAATTTTTAAATGATCACTGTTGGAGCTTTTTCCCCATTAAGGAGAGAGACCATTATAATTTAAAGGCCAAACACAGCCTGAGCTTGAATGTGAGGGCACTGGTCTGGCTTGTATCTGTGTCAATTGTAGTAAATCTGACGAACTGGAGAACTTGATAGAGTAAAGTGATAATACAGGTAAGAGAACAGTTTATATATATACTTAAAACTTTTACCACTAGTATTATGCAAGAATCAATTTAAAATGAGGAATTCAGTAAGTCGATTTTTCATGATTTGTTTTTTTTTTTTTTAATGAGAAACAACAAATAAGGATACCAGGGGCTTCCAAGCATTGTGAAACACCATCATTTATCAAGGAAAAGATGATGGGCTGAAGGCCTACAATTAGATATGGCACGTTATATTTTGCTTTCATGTCAGCAGGACCTATTAGTTTCATTCTTTTTTTTATTTTATTTTATTTTTTAAATTTTTTTTTGAGGGCAGTGTCACCGGTTCTCATATGTGGGACCCGAACCGGGGCCGCTGGCTTCCCAAGCCAGCGCTTAACCACCGTGCCACTTGGCTGGCCCGAGCAGGACCTATTAGAATGAAGGAAAGATTGCTCCTCCTTTTTTGCACGACATTCCATTTTTATATTCAGCATATTCTCACCAATTATTCCCCGAGCCAGAAATATCAGTGATGAGCTGCTTGCTATCAAATACATCTCTCAAAGGTCCCTGCAGAATTTCATTTACTACCCCTTCCTCCATGTCAATCAAGACAGCCTGAAAGAGAGAAATAAAACTTGATCAGCATATTTTCCTTTAGTCACTCTGTAAATGAAAATAGCTTATGAGCTAAAAGTTACATTGTTCTTTTTATAATTTATGCTTAATCAAATTTTTACTTGAATTTTTATGTAGACTCTGGAATGAGATTAAAAAATAATTCCACTCTGCTCAAAAGGTAAAATTCAACTTTTTAAAAGATGGATTCTCAATGCTTATCCTACTCCAAATGACCAAGTGGGTAAAGAAAGGAAATGAATAATCCCCTCAACTGATTTTCTAACAATTCTTTTATTTTACAGTGCCTATGTGACCGACTATAAATTTCTTGAGAAGGTCTCAGAAATCTAGAAGGTAATCTTGACCACAAAAAGTTCTCAGTAAATATAGGGTATGTTAATACATTTGCTCCCTAGGAGCAACCATGCTGCTCTTTGTAAATCACAACCCCAAATTGTCCAATTCAAGTCAGTGAACATACTATTATGTGCAAAGCCAAGGCACTAGGTAGGTGTTAAAAGTGACAATAGGGTCCTTTCCCCAAGTAACTCACAATCTAATTCATTACCACAAACTTTACTGACACAGGAAATAACCCCCATTACTAAGAACATCAGAACATGAAACATAAAACTATGGAAAGAAAAACGGAGAAGGCTGGAGGGAAATGGAGCAAAATGTAGACAGGGATAGCCTGGCAGTAGAGTTATACACCTGCTACACTCACTGTTTTGTGCTCTACTTCCAATATTTTCTACAGTGAGGAAGAAGAGTGAAAAAGTCAAATAAATAGTTAAAATAAATAAAGCAAAGCTGAAAAAAGTATTAAGAAATAACGTTAGGATACACCATAAAGCGATTAACTCTATGACTCAGTGTCATAGAGAAAAGTGCTTGGTTTATGGGCTTTTTTAGTTCTTGTGATCATGTAATATTAAGCACTTACCAAATATGTCAGTTTTAAGTGTTTATATGTATCATGCTATTGAATCCTCACAACCCTGTGCATAGGTAGTATAATTATCCCTACTTTACAGATTGGGGAAACTGTGGCCCAGGAAAATTAAATAACTTGGCTATGATCAGCCAGCTATTTAAGTGGTAGAGCTGAGATTTAAACCTGGCTAGCCTGGCTGCAGAATACTGACTCTTTACCACCCAACTATATACTCTATTATCTTACCAAAGGGAGACCATCAAGTTTGATATTTATAAAGTACAGATTCCAGCAGAGTTACCATTTATGTTTATTTAAATGTGAATTCAATTATTTTATAGTTAATTATGCTACTGTAAGCTGGCAACTGAAATATATTGTTATCCAGTATATTAGAAATATTGTGTTTACATTATATAATAGTATATGGCACAGTATTTGTATATTATAGCAGTAAATTAGAAAGACCATGAAATTATGTCTTACAAATGTGCTTCTTTATATATAGCAGTAAATATACAAACACTTTACACAGACAAGGCTATATAGGGTTATTTACTGATAATTTTAGGGCTTAAAAGCTATTTCCAATAATACTCATTTTTTAATATATACTGGCCTTGTTCCAAAATAGATTTGAGATGATTTAAGGAAGATTAAATACATATGTTGTTTTTTTGGTCTGAAGGGAAACCATTTAGTTACCGTCTCCTAAATGGTGAATTAAACATATTTAAGCCATACCCTCCATTATTTTGCAATCTGGCCAAAGCAGCAGCATGCAGAATACAAATTGACATTCGAGCATCTCCTCAAGTCAGCTTTGATAGCATTGTCTCTGTCAGTCACTTAGCACTTAAACCGTGACATGGTATATAACTCCTCCAATCTTTTCTTAGTAACACCAGGTCTTCGATTTGTTTTTCCTTTGGAAATTAATTCAAATTAGGAGAAATTATTCTGAGTTCCTCACTTAGCCTTCCAAGGTCTGGAGTCACAGCTGTTCTAGGATTTGATGTTTATTATTTTCTTCCAGAGCCATATGGTGATAGCTTTCTGGCTTTTAAGCTTTCCCTAAATTATAATATAGGACTTATAAAACTCTGATAATTTCCCTGTTAACTTCAGATACTAGACACAGTGGAGGGACCCAAGTTATCTTGTGAAGCCTAGACTATTCAGTAATTATAGCCACATAACACCAAGACTCCTAAGGAGTCATGGAAGACCATCTTCTAGGACAAGTCAAAGGCCACAGAAACACAACTGACTTATTCTTTTTCAATAGTGTTTCCTCTGCTTCCCACCTTACTTACTGATAGGTGGTAGGAAAGAACTCAAATTGGGAGTGGTCTGGGAAATGTCAACATTTCTTTCTCTGAATAAGATTTGGATTGGGATGTTGGCACCCTCTATGGCATGAAGTATACCAAGTGTTAATTATTCCATCAGCCTATAAGCACATGACCTCTGCCCTAAATTTTGTTTTCTAAGGACACCAGAGATCACAGATACAAGGAGATGGTTCCCAGGTACCACAACACTACTGTTCTTCACTTTCAGCCACTACTCCCGGTCTGACCCTTATTTTCTCAATTATGTCCATAGCATCTAAACTGCCTTTCTGTTTTGTTATAAAGATTACTGATCAAAATTGGAAAAAGCAGTCTGTTGTAGACAATCACAAATGAGAAGTGTTGTTGGAATGGTATTAAGGCTAAACATAGGCTACTGACTCAAAACATTTTTGTTCGGGTCTTATGTGGTTATGGTATATATTCACCACAATGTGGTTAAATCTATGCTTTGTATTGGGAGCAAATGAAGCTTCCATTATCTTCAAATGAAAAATTAACTTGTATTAGTGTGTATTTCAGATTTAGCGTTAAGAAAGATTTTGTTATCCTTTTGTTATCACTTATCTAGATGTGTATTTTCCCTGAAACATTTAGAAAAAAATGGTAAATGTTTTTTATTTTAAGCACAAAATATTCCTCCTAAAGTTTCAGATAAAAACAAATGTCTGTTTAATTGTATTTGTATTAAATGTGACTTAGTAAATACTTTTTTAAATTTGAGAAGTTAAATTAAAATTATATTCTCATGATAGTTACAGAAGTATAGTTATTTTAGAAACACATGAAATGTAAGAATCCAAGTGTATACATCTTACTCTTGCTTTTAAAGAACAAATTTTCCCCTTGGAAATACTGCCACCATCACCAACCACTCTGAAAGACAAAAAAATAAGAAAAGGTCATAAGATCTCCCATACCTAATAGTGCTATCAGGTAATGAAGTCCATTTACATAATAAAGCTATTTATAGGCCAGGTAGACAGACTAAAATGGTAACAAAGGGGCTGCCATTCCAAATCTTCTCCCTTGCCTACCTCCCTTTAGGCTAAAAAGTAAGGTACTACTTTCCCTGGTTTTCTTCGTATTGGGTTGTTGGAAAAGTCATGCCGTATTTTTGCAATGAAAAACATAGAAAAAAATACGTCATGCCTTTCCGACAACACAATAGTTAGTGCTAGTCACATAATCCAGTTCTGCCTAATGAGACAACAGAAGATATTTTGGGAAACTTTTCTGATAAAAAGGACCAAGTGCAGTTGGTGCCAATTCTTCCATTTTCCTTCCTTGAACATGAATATGCATGTGATTGCTGGAGTGGAGGCTGCCATTTTATAGTTAGGAAATAATAAACATGAAGACAAAATGCCTACACACTAAGAATGATGAAACAATATACAGTACCTTGGTCTTTAAGGCACTTCACCAAACCTAGAACATCCAATTTCCTGATTTATTTGTATGTGAGATAATTAGATTATCTTTGTTGGTTAAGCCACTATTAATGAGGTTTCCTATTGTAGCCAAGTACATAGCAACTAATGCATCCGTTATATACCATTGAGTATCTAAGACTGTTCCTAGAATTTCATGGTGAACATAGCTACCAAAGTAAATAATCTATGACCAAAACCAGTGTATGAGTCAGTATAGTTTGCAAGGCAGAACATATGAAGGAAAGCTGAACTGAGAGCACAGGTAATGTTGTAGGTCAGGGGCTGGTAAACTACAGTCCTTGGCCAAGCCTGACCAGCTACTTGTTCTCCTAAATAAAGTTTTATTGGAACACAGGGACACCCATTTGTGTATGTACTATTTATACCTGATTTCATGCTATAACGGTAAGATGTGACACAGACTTTATGGTCAGCAAAACTAAAATATTTACCACCTGGTCCTTTACAGGAAAGGTTTGCCAACACCTGGGATACAGGTAAATTCCTATCATGCTGTTACAAAGGTATGATCATTTCCTCAAACAGATACAGAAATGTATACAAAAATGTAAGATATGGTCTTGTTTTTGAAAAAGACTTTTTTGTATTAACTATGGAACAGATACTGCATGTGTTGATGGTACATGGAAAGAAGAGCAAGATGCCAAGCCCCTTCTCCCCAAACTTGATATTGGGGCAGTAAGAATACTCTCAGGTCAAATTATAAAACAGAGTAGATGAGTAGTTATGTGAAGTCACCTTATTAAGAGAGAATAGCTCTCAGGCTCAGTCTAAACTATGTAATATTCAGTGAAAGCCTTGGCCATAAAGAATAGGGGGGATGGGAGTAGGAACTTAGTCAGAAGGGAATCACCTGAAATGAAGTATTACAAAAGCAAATTTGAGTCTCTTAATAGTATGTAGAGGAGAGGTTTTTCTTGTTCACAAACAAGAGGAAATCTCTTCTGTATGACAGATATCTCCATGTAATAAAGATAAACGACACCAGCCATTAAGGTAATACATTAAACTTTCCTTCGTCTGATACCATCGTCATCAAGCAACCTTCTATTACTTAGCTTTTCAGGTAGATTTCCTACAGAAGAGAATGTGCTTTTGAAGGAAAATGAGTATCTAGTCTTCTTGAGTTATAGTTCCTATTGTTGATTACTAATTGATGTTCTGCTTTTCAATTACTAATTGACTTTCTGCTTTTTAATTTCCCATTCTCTTTGAGTTGGTTTTTTTTCTACCTGTACTGGACCCATTCTCAACGTGTCAACACGGATTCTGAGTTTGCAAGACTAAGGGTCATATTCTGGAATTCACCAAGAAGTGAGGACTAATTAGCTTTCCGCAGGAGGGGGAAATACCCAACCAACTAATTTAAACCGGAACTGGAATTTTTATTGAATGAGATTAAAACTGGATATTAAGTATGTATTTTCCAGGTCAAGCCCACTATAGTTTAGCTTTAAGTATTTTGAAACTGCATGACTTTAATGATTTAACAAGTTTATCAACAAACCCTGAATGTCAAATTATTCTTTTAGATAAAATATATATAATCACATATATCCTTTATTAAAAAAACAAACAAACACAAAAGTAATCGGACAACTGCTTTCCTCCTTTTTAGCACTTTCTATTGATAGAGCAAATATTCCTGACCCCAAATAACATCTGAGAAATGTAAACAATATATTTTTTTTCTTTCAAAAGTTAGTCATTACTGAACGCATTAACAAGATACCCTCCGAGAAATTTTCAGCATTCCTTTAGTGAAACTTTATTTGCAGGTCAAGTTAATAAAAGAAGGCACATGGAAGACTCCTTTTGTTACTTATTATGGTCCTAAAAGAAAACTTATTGTCTTGCTCTGCAGAATGATATGAAAATATTACCGACATGAGACTAATGAGAATAAATAGGCTTTCAGTGAGAAAAACAAAAAAGCCAGACTTCTTTACAGTTATCAGCTATTTTTACTGTCCTTGGAAGAATGCTCTCCCCATCTGTCGACATGAAAAGCAATCATTATGTTATGTGATAGACCTTAATCTCATCTCACCTGGTATCCACATTTCTGAAGAAGCTGCTTATCGCGTCATCATAAATTCCTTTCTAAAAAGACAACAAAATGATAGCATTTAATAAAACGTTGCCTCTTTCCTAAATAATTCCACAAAATTATAATGGCTGGCACTGGCTACGAAGAGAAAAAGCACATGATCCTAAAATGCTTATTCTTCCAATCTAGAAGAGATAAATGCCATGAGATCTATGCATGAAGTTCAGGGGAGGATGCTTTCTAGTCCCCAGTCCCCATAGGAGTGCAGAACAGGTCAATCAAATGAGAGCCTTCTCTGGATTCTCGGTGATCATTTTAAAAGCTGACGGGTTCAATTAAGGACTGTAACACCACACATGTTACCTATTTTATAAAGTACTTTCACATATACCATCTCATGGCTCGTCACAAGAACCCCGATAAAGATGCGCCCCTGACACTTAGGGTAAACTTAAGGCCAAGGTCTCTGGCCAGTGTGGCTTAGTCTACTGCGCGTCTAACACCCATATACGTTTAAAACCCAGTTTGTTCTTCACTGAGACGATCCCCTACGACGTATACCGGCCCAACGGGAGTCCATTTGGGGAATGCTGGCTTATGTGACAGGCGGAGCGGGCTCTCGGGGCCGGGCCGGTACCTGGTTGACGGCGGCGTGCTCCCTCAGCGCCAAGTCCCAGAAGCAGCAGCCTATCTGGTTTCCGCACTGGCCGACTGCGATCAGAGGGAGGAAGGAAAGACAGTGGCCATTAGGTGGCAAACCAGGCTGCTCGGCTCCGCGCCAGCGGGGTCCCCACCCTCCCCGCGCAGCTTACCCTGCACGACCACCGACTGGGTCATGCTGCACGGAGGCAAGCCCGCGCAGGGAACGCGGAAGCGCGCGCCGCCCTACGGCTTCCGGGGCCCAAGAACGGCACTCTCCGACGGGTCGCGACAGCCGTAAGTCACGCTGCCGCAAGTCGCCGACGTCGCTACTCTCTCCTCTACGTTCCAGCTATGACTTTCCGTCAGAAGGCGAGGCACGCGCACCAGCGTCTCATCGTTACCATAGCGACCCGGCGCCCCCCCCCCCCCCCCGCCGGACCGCAGATCCGCGGTGCTTTGTCAACATCTTTTAGCATCAGCAGCTCCGAAGGCCGGGGTAACTAAGCTTGGGAGTGGGGTTTGAAAACATGGGTCTTTAAAACGGTGAATGGATCCTCAGACGTTCTGTCTTCGTTCTCACACTCATCACCCTGGGTGGTGGGTCCAATTCCGTTCATTCAGGTTCCTCGGGACGCGGCGCTAGTGTCTCTAGCCAACGAGCCCTTTGTTCTAATAGAAAACGAAGAATGTCGAGGAGCACCGGGAAACCTCAGGCCAGTAGGCGTGATGTAGGGGACAGCCGAAACTAGGTGGTTAGATACTGCGACAAAAACGGCGCTTCAGGCACCCAACCAGTGTTTGTTGACGATGTATGCTGCCAACATTCACTTCCAGGCTCCCTGGAGTATTAAAAAATAAATAAATAAAGACAAAGGGCCGGCCGAGTGGCTCAGTTGGTTATAAGCTTGCTCAAGAGTGCGAGCTGAGCTCTGAGTAACAGCGGTTCGATGCCCAGCCCGAGCTGAGTTGCTGCTGAGCTGCCAACAGGTGGCAGGATGGCTCAGCTAAAGATAAAAAAAAAATAAAAAATTAAGACATAGATCTCCAGCTCCAAGAAACTTACAATGTAACTGAAGATACACACGCAATACTCAACTTATTGTGACTTAAAATATTGTGTGGTGCCGATTGTAAGTGCAATAGGATGCAGTGGATGAGGGTGTAAATGAGTAACTGGAAGTCTAATGAAAGAGATGGAATTAAAACTAGGCATTTGATTTATATACAGTGTTTAGAGGGAAGAAAGGAGGAAAAGATTGAAAAAAAATCAGGCATTCCTGAAACTTACCATCTCATTAAAATGGTCAAACATTGAAAAATACTGTAAACTCTTATTGATCAATGTATACCAGATTTCAATTAAGAACTCAAACACATCTTTAACGAAATTAACATTTTCCATGAAAATTCTGAGGAGCTACAAAATCTTAGGAAGCCATCTCTATGAAAAAAAAGTTAAATTATATATGCAATTAATATGTGGTATTAGAAACTATCATTTTCAGTTGATTGCAGTACCTCATTCCCCCACCAAGACAAATAATAGTTGTTATTACATTTCTCTGATAGCTGGTAAGTTTGAAGTTGCAATGGGTGTGGTTCATGGTGCCGAGACTTTCCCACATTTCCATTTGGATATTTTTCACCTTAGTGCTGACATCTCTTGTGATTAATAAGTGCCTTTAATCATTTATTTCTCCATTGCTGGATTTTACTCTTAACTGCTTGTTAGTGAGCATGGAGTCAGTAGTGGGGGTGTAGTCAGGCACCTCCAACATTTCAATTCAGGGCCTGAGGTTGAAGTCCCACAGTCTGGAGCTTCCAAAATTTGCCAACCTTGGTCCAGTTTGCGATGTTTGTAGGTCTGCGTCGGTGAACTATGGTTCCCGCTCCTCTGATATTCTGGCCTCTGCGGAGCTAAACCCCTCCTCAGGCAGTGGTTTGGTTCCAGTCTTTATCCCCCAGAGGTCACACAAGGGAACAGAGTGGAATTAAGAAAGAAGTCCTAGGGCCGGCCGAGTGGCTCAGTTGGTTAAGAGCTCGCTCAAGAGTGCGAGCTGAGCTCTGAGCAACAGTTGTTTGAGGCCAGCCCGAGCTGAGTTGCCGTTGAGCTGCCAACAGGTGGCAGGATGGCTCAGCTAAAAAAAAAAAAAAAAAAAATTTAGAAAGAAGTCCTAACAAGACTCATTATAACTTTATTCTGGAGAGAATAAGACTGAGAGGCAATTCTGCTTACGAGTCAAGGTAGAACTGTATGTGCCACTACTTCAGGAGTTCAGGAGAAGCAGAAAAACTTAACGAGTTTCTAATTTGCAGGAGTCCACTTTGAAGTCATGAATTTGAACATATCCTGGAATTGAATACATCCTAATTAGATGGACTGACACCTCTTTTTGAAATATTGAACAGACTCTCAGAAAAACAAGTAGAACCAAGCAATCCTGGAAAGCTACACACAGCTCTAGTGGAATTCTCTGTAACATATTTACTCTGCTATAAATACAATGAAAAAGAAAATATAACTTACTGTTTGCACTCTAGTTGTAAGTAGAAGAACAGGTTTCAGATAAGCAGAAAGAAGTCAAGGAGAATTTACTCACACAATAGCAAAATATAGTAGATTGAAGTATGTTCTAATTCTTCACTTTCTCCCTCTGCACCTTTTGCTATAGTAGAGTAGGTGAAATATACATCTTTGCCCCATTGACTCTGGGTTTAATCATATGGCTTTTTCTGGCCAATGGAATGATGTCAGGTATGAAACTAGCAGGGGCTTTACATGTGTTTTCATGCCTTGCCCCTTGGACTTTGCTATTTTTCCTAAGAAAAACTGATTCAGGTGGCGGCTGTTTCTAAAATGATGAAGACATGTGAATCATACATGAATTTGAATCTCAATTAAAATGTGGAGTCCTGCTGATTCTAGTCAAACCCAGATGAAACAAGTGAAGGTCAGCCGAATAGCAGGCTATCCATACTCTTATGAGCAAGAAAAATATTTTTGGTTGAAGCTGTGATATTTTGCGGTTGCAGTAGTATTGTAGGAATAGCTGACTGACACACCAAACAAAGAGAATGAGCAGAAGTTTCATGTTAAATATGAGAAAGAGAAAAGAAAAACATTGAGAATTATTCAGACTACTACTGTAAAAGGAAGGAAGAAAAGAAGGAAGGAAAGGGGAAGGAAAATAGCATGCGAAAGATGATCAGGTACATGAACTGGATGAAATCTAACCTAAGGGAAAAAAAGGAAATTTATCATGTGTTCTTTGTGCTTCAGAGGAACTTAATAATGAGAATATGAATTCAATAATACAGGGACTCAAAGAAAAGATGCTAACATAATGTACTGAGAGGTAAGCTCTATGAGAGCCAAGTCTTGTCTGCTTTGTTCACTATTATAGCCTTAGTACCTAGAACCTTGCCTGGTATACTATAGGTAGTCAATAAATATTTGATGAATAAATGGACTAAAATAGAGGTAAAAGATCAAAGGGAATTAACAGAATATCAAAACACCTTAAAGGACTAATGAATAATTTTAGAGCATGGAGAAGCTGACTAGAGAGCTGAAATTCAAATTACTGATGTAGAGGAAAGGTATGAGAAAATCAAAGAGAATGCTGAAGCAAAGAACAAAGATATTAAGCCTCCTAGAAGATATTATATATGAAAGAGACAAATGTAGTTCAGTGTAAGATTAATAAGTGCCCCTGAAATAGAGGACACAGCGAATAGAAGAATAAATTTCCTTACTGATAGAGAAAATAATAAATCTATAGGTTAAAAGGATATATTGTATTCCATGGAAAAATTCTGTAGAATAGTCAACACTAAGGTATATATTCTGGTTAAGTTATTTAATTTTCAGAATAAAGAAAGAATTCTTTAGGTGCACAGGCAGAAGAACAAAAAGGAGGGATGGACATGTAGAAAAAAACAGATTCTTTTAGACTCCTCATCTACAGCACATTGAGTTCTGGAATATATGAAAAAATGTTACAAAGTTCTGGATGGGAATAAAATGTTTCCCGAGAGAATTATACTCTTAAAGGTTTTCAAGTTGTAATTAAAATATAATTTGAATTTGTGGGTACTATATCCATTTTTATTGCAGCTTGCACACTGCATTTCTGAGCCCATCTCTTTAACATATAACTTGACAAACACAGCCAACAGCCACCAACATGTTATTAACATTCTCTCTTCCAACCTCTACACCTGGCATTCAAGTTCATTAGTAAATCACCTGCCTTCTAGGTTATCACAGAGTTTTCCAAAGGTTTTTCTAACAGGTTTGCCACTGGATAACATAGATAACTATCCTTTCACCTTCCAGGAACAATTTCCTTGTCACTTACTGTTTGACCACTTGCTAGTGACTTATATTTTAGGTTTATGTTATGGCAGTATGGACCTAAGTCTGTATAAGTCAGGATAAATTTTGTTATGCTGTGGTAACAACCACTCTCCAAATCTCAGTGGTATAAAACAACAGATGTTTATTTTTTGCACCTGATACATGTCCATTGGGGTTATCTGGTGGCTATGCTTTATGTTATTCCCCACTCTGGTATCCAAGTTGCCGAGCTACCACTATTTGGTACATTCCTGGGTTTTGTGGCTAAAAGACAACTCGGGAGAGCCTTGCATTGCATTTAGTGGCTGCTGTTAACTCACTGGCCCAAACTAGTCACATGGGCTCCAAATGATCATAAGGGAGCCAAGAGTTGTAATTTCTGCAAGACACAAAGCCAGAAATATTTGATGAACATTGTAAATAACATCACAAACATTCTCAGACATAATATTAGAATACAATATCTGTGGTAAGCAGCCTGTAAGATGCCACCCAATGATCTCTGCCTCTTATTTTTGTGTAATCCCCTCCCCTTGAATGCTGGACCTAGTGACCCCTTTAAAGTGAATAGAGCCTAAACACAGCCCGGCGGACACCCTGAGTTTGGGATTCGGGGGGATCAAGGCAGCTAGAATTTGCAGGGTAGAGTGCCAGAGGTGAGTGTGTACAGAGAAAATTCTGGAGATACTCAGTGGATTCCTCATCAGTCTCAAATTGAGTACTGATCAGTAAAATTGTGTGCAGACTATCCAAGAGTGAGGAAAGAATGACTTTGAAGAAGCAGGCAGAATAATTCCTGGGGTTCACACAGGACTGGGACTAGTTCACATTTCCAATATCTTAAGTGGAGGAACTTTGTCAATATATGGGGGCATTGAATCAAATACACAGAAGGGTATTGCCTCAATAGTGGAGACAAATTAGCCATAGATGAAAGCCTGTTCTGATCTAGCCTAAGAAAGCATATAATCAACTCTCCAAAGAACCAAGCTATTTCCAAATAACTGTTGCAGAAAAAATATGAAAGTACTTAGAGGACTGAAAATAAAATCCAGCATTCAACAATGTGAAATTTACAATGACTGGCATCAAATAAAAAATTGCAAGATATGGATATGCACCAATGCAGAAAAATACACTCCATAATGAGATGAAAAATCAGTCAGTAAAAACAAATCAAGAAATTGCACAAATGAAAGAATTAGTAGACAAGGACATTAAAACAACTTATAAATACACTCTTTGTATTCAAGAAATCAGAAGGAAACATAAACAGATTAAGAAGAGATAAATATAAAAGACAGATTAGACTTCTAGAGATAAAAATTACAATGTCTGAGATGAAAAGTACACTGGATGGAATTGAGTGGATTAGATATTGCAAAAGAAAAGAGTAGTTAAAGACATAGCAATAGAAACTATCCAAAATAAAACAGAAAACAAAAACAAACAATAAAAATGAGGTTCAGTGAGCTGTGGGACAACATCAAGCAGCTTTATATACATTTAATTGGAATTCTAGAAGGAGGAAACGAGATACTTGAAAAAATAATGGCTGGAAAGTTTCCAAGTGTGATAAAAATGATGAACTCACAGCTCCAAGAAGCTCAATGAAACTTTAGACATGGATACAGAAAGAAAACTACACCAAGCACATTATAATCAAATTGCTTAATATCAGTGATAAAGAGAAAATACTAAAATTACCCAGAAAAGAAAAAGACACACTACATATAGAGGAACAAAGATAAGAATAACAGGAGACTTTCTCGTTGGAAATGATGCAAGCCAGAAAACAGTGGAGCAAAATCTGTAAAGTACTTAACATGAAACAAAACTGTTGACTTAGGATTCTATACCCAACAAAAATATTGTTCAAAAATTAAGATGAAGGAAAAATGTACAAAAGCTGAGTGGATTAATTACTAAGAGACCAGCACTGTTAATGAAAGCCTTTAGATAAGAGTAAAATGATGCTGGATGGAAATCTGGACCTACTCAAAGGAATGAAGAGAACTGAAAATGATAAATATGTGGGTAAATATAAAAGACTTCTAATGCTTTTTAAAATGTCTTTAAAGGATAATTGCTTAAAGAAACACTAATAATATGTTGTGGGGTTTATAATATCTGTATAAGTAAAATATATAACAAAATAATACAGGGTGGGAGAGGGGAAATGGAATATAGCCTTGTAAGCTTCTTTAAGTATATGTGTAGTGTAATGTTATTACAGTGAGACTGAAAAGTTAAAAAATGTATACTATAAACCTTAAATCAAAACCAAACCAAACCAAGCCAAAGCAAAACACAAAGGTTGTTTAGCAACAAACCAATAATGGAGATAAAATAATTCATAAAATATACTCACTTGTTTCAAAAGTGAGTATAACAAGAAGAAGGGAACAAAGAACTGATGGCACAAATGGAATACATAGTTCAAGAGGACAGATTTAAATTCAGCCATATCACATTAAATGTAAATAATGAAACCATTTGATTAAAAGTCAAAGATCATCAGAATAGATAAAAACAGCAAAATTCAACTATATACATTTTATAAAAAAGCCAATTTTACTACAAAGACCTAAGAGGTTAAAAGCAAAAAGATTGGAAAAGATACATTATACTAAAACTAATAAATAGAAAGTAGCTATGTAAGTTTCAGACAAAGCAGATTTCAAACAGAGAATATTACTAGGAATAAGGAAGGCTATTTTATAATGATAGAGGTGTCAATTCATGAAGAGAACATAACACTACTAAGTATTTATGCACCTAATAACAGTGCTTCAAAATATATGAGGCAAAAACTGGCCTCATATAAGAATGAAAGGAAAAACCAAGAAATTCATAATTATAGATGGAAGTTCCAACATCCTTATTTCAATAATTGACAAAGAAGTATACAGAAAATCAATAAGAATGCAGAAGATTTGAACAACTCTGTGGACCAACTAATTCCATGTATAGAACACTTCACCCAATAATAGCTGAATACACGTTCTTTTCAAGTGTACATGAAATATTTACCAAGATAGGGCATTATCTGGCCATAAGCATGTCTCAATAAATTTAAAATGAAACATAACAAAGAATGTTCTCTGACAACAATGGAATCTAAGAAACCTGTAACAGAGAAATAGCTAGAATATTCCTAAATATTTGAAAACAAAACAACATGGTTATAAATAATCCATGGGTGAAAGGAGGTACCAAAAGGGAAAATTTTAATTGAAGGAAGTGACAATACAAAATTTCAAAATTTGCAGAAAGAAGCTAAAGTAGTGCTTTAATGAAAATATATAGAATTAAATGCTTATGTTGAGAAGATAGGTTTCAAATCAATGACCTAAGCTTTCATTTTAAGAAACTGGAGAAAGAAAATCAACCTATGCCCAAAGTAAACAAAACAGGAAATATTAAAGATTGGAGTGGAAATCAAATAAATAGAAAATTAATAGAGAAAAATCAATGAAGCCTAAATTTGTTTCCTGAGAGATTAAACTTCTTTTATGGGCTCCCTTGCTTATAAGATAAAGTCTAAAATCATTAATGTGGATTTATGTTCTGGCCTAGTTTAGCTTCTACCTATCTGTTTGACTTGATTTATTTTTTTGTTTTCTCTGCTGTGGTTATTCTGGCTTTTCAGATCTTCTGTTGACCTCTCTACTGGCAGATGACTTTGGCACATGTTTCTTCTGTTTGCTCCTTCCCCAATTGTCTCAATATCTTTGCTTCTCACCTATTTCCATCTAGTTAATACCTACTCATCCTTTAGATTTAAGCTTGATATCCTAGTCTAGGACATATCCTACTCTAGTCTGTAAACTCCTTTAGGACAGACTGTATGTTTTGCTCAATATTTTTTATTTTTAACGTTTAACACACACCTGCCTCATGGTGGATTCTCAGCAATTATTGGTTGTATGAATGAATTCTAATGATGGATCTGTTTTCTTGGGATGTGTCCAGTTCAAACATCACTCTTTTTCTGCATCTCATGAATCAATAGTCTGAGAATTGGAAGATTATTTTCTTGGGCTTATGGGAATTAAGAGAGAGTATTTAGAGATTTCACCATCTTTTCCCCTTGCCATTTATACTTCACTTGTTCATCCGTTTCTCTGTGAAGATCTGCTAAAGAGTCAAGTTCATTTTGTTGTCTGATACATTACTGTAGTGCCAGAAAGTTTCCTCATTAAGGCTACTGTTTGGTTTGTTTCATTGTAGCTCCCATATCAAAAAAAAGAAATGTGGCACAACTTGTGCCAAATAAACTAGTAAAAAAACAACAACAATGGTTAATCAGAGGAATTTAAGAATATTCCACATGCAGATACTTGACTTTGTAGTTTAAAGACATATCAATCACTAAAAAGTGAAATCATGTCTCAACATTCTAATTTCAAGAATTGCACAGAAAGTTAAGAGCACTTGTGCTGATTTAATTTTTGTATCTGAGACATTGGCTTTATTACATGTTAGATTTTTTTAAATTCCTCAAAACAACTCTGTGATGTAGTAATTAGTATTATACCATTTTACAGACAAACTTTTAGTGATTTTCTCAGAGCCTTAGCATTCAAACCTAATTCTGATGTCAAAATTCATCATTTACCCACTGCTGCATGCACTAAAAAATGTAAACTAGTATTAAAAATTTTTTGTCATCCTAAGGATTAAATATTTAGGTCCTGATGACACATTAGTTAACAATGGCCAGCAATTATTTCAATTTGTTTGACTATGACACAATCAGTAATGGTTTTCTTAAGCTAAAATTGTGATCAACTACTTACAGATAGCATCCTAGTAAGAAAATGAAGACAGAGGTAAGATTTTTGTTTAACACCAACTTAATTATGTAAAATGCCAATTTCATATAACATAAATCATATGAAAACAGAGCAGTGGGAACTTAAAATGTAGTTATTAAAAAATATTTTCATTAGGGCCAGCCGAGTGGTGCATTGGTTAGGAGCTGGTTTTCGGATGCCAGCGGCCCCGGTTCGGATCCCACATATGAGGGCCAGTGACACTGCCCTCTACAGCTAACAACAGCTCCACCTGGAGCTGGGCTGTGGAGCCCCGGCTATGGTGTTGGCTGCAGCCCCTGCTGCAGTGGGCTGCCATAGGCTACAGTGAGTGGCCAGCAGCCAGCGTGAGCTGCCAATAGCCGCCGTAAGCGACATCCAGAGGCCGGCGACTGATCTGCCTCATCCGGGAAGAGCGCAATGATGATACCAACATGGGCCAGTAAAGCAACGTCCTCTGCAACTAGACTGAAGAACCAAAAGACAGCAACTTGTCTGTTCCTAACGCTGTTCCCCTCCCCCAATTCCCCAATGAAATCTTTAAAAAAAAAAAAAAGATTTTCATTAAATGTAAAAAATACCACTAGCATTTAATAGTTCAATCATCAGTTATGAACACTGAAAAAGTAAATGGTTAGCTGAAGAGTAAAGTTCTGGCTTAAGGGTTAAACTTCAGTCTTACATTCGGTGAGATAACCTGTTGATTCAGAAGTTGCAAGAGGGAAGGAAGTCCAGAAAATAAGTTTCAGTTTGTTGCTGGAGCTATGAATTACACCATTTTATTCTTTAGCAGGTAGAAAGTTATGTGAAAGAATATCTGATGTCATAATTTCTGGGCATCACTGGAACATTTGGTCATCATTCCTTTGGCATAGATGTTAGAATCGGAGGAGAACCTCAGGGTCCAGGGAACAGAATAGAGAGGACAGTACAAGATGTATTCTTCCTTTCTCAATAGTCATTATTCCTGTCATGTGGGAATTTCAAGGATTTTTTGAGGAAACAGGAAAGATGTGGTCTAGGCATTAGAGAGAGGTGTAAAGAATCCTACAAAGGAAGAGCCATGAAGATATTTGTAAAGGTGTAGTTTGAGGCCATAGGTGTGAGATGAAGATGTAGGTAGATTGGATTTGTATTGGTTAAGGGAAAGTCTGGAAGAAAGGCAGTGAGGAACATGCAACATAAAGTGAGAAGAATCTCATACAATTTTGTACAGACTAATTAGACTGTAGTTCTAGAATAGGTATAGATATATTCATTCACAGATTTAAATATTGTGTATTGTTGGAAAATAAACAAGACAGTGACTAGAAAATTAAAGCCCTCAAACTTTAGACTTAATTTTTAGCTAAGTTTCAGCTTGTTGCTGGAGCTATGAATTGTGACATTTTGTTCTTTAGCAGGTAGGAAATTTTGTGAAAGAATCTTCTGATGTCGTAATTTTTGGGTGTCACTGGAACATTTGATCATCATTCCTTTGGCAATTCCAGTCTTCTATGGAAGGTCAGTAGAAGCAATTGATTTATTCACCTCTACAGGAATCAGACTCAGCCTATGTTGGTAAGTCTATGTATCCTTGATCAAGTTAGCTAAAACTTAATACCTACGTAAGATAGATAGTTTTACTAACCATAAGTTTTACTATGGTTTTACTAACTTGTTATTGAGCATAACAATTTTTTCCTTGATAATTGGTACAGTCCACAAAAAACATTATATAATATTCACATTTTTAAACTTTAATAATTTAGTTTTATTAATACCACAATAAACATTTACTTATTAGGCATAGAATACTGAACTAGGCATAAGAAACAGATATATGATGTTTGTCGTTTTTTCCTGTCCTTTGTTGAAGACATGAAAATTCATACATGAGAGTTATTAATGGCCCACTGTATGGCAGGCACTATTGTATTAATAGGTATTAAGGAGTCAATGAGTGGTGACAAAGACAGACATGGAATGGGGTGGGGTCACAATGTTAAAAACACTTACAAAAAATTAGGGCCCTGGTTCTCAACAGGAGGCAATTCCCCCCACTCCCCTTCTCCACCAGTGGACATTTGGCAATGCCTGGAGACAGTTTTGATTGTCACAGCTTTTGGGGAGGGATGCCATTGGCATGTAGTGAGTGGAGGCCTTGGAGGCTGCAAAACATCCTATAATACACAGGACAGCCTCCTCCCTCCCTAACAAAAAATTATCTGGCCCCAAAGTCATTAGTGTCATGATTGAGAAATCCTGAATTAGAGTGATAACTGTTACAAAGAAGAAATAAAGGCTGCTATGAGGGCCAACTGAGTGGCGCGTTGGTTAAGAGCTGGCTGGGTACGCCAGCGGCCCCAGTTCGGATCCCACATATAAGGGCCAGTGACACTGCCCTCTACAGCTAAGATGGTGAACAACAGCTCCACCTGGAGCTGGGCTGCTGTGAGTCCCCCGGGACGGCATAGCTTCAGCCTCTGCTGCAGTGGGCTGCCATAGGCTACAGTGAGTGGCTGGCAGCTGGTGTGAGCTGCCAAGAGCCGCTGTGAGCGACATCCAGAGGCCGGTGACCGATTTGCCTCATCTGGGAAGAGCACAATGATGATACCGACATGGGCTAGTGAAGCAACGTCTTCCGCAACTAGACTGAAGAACAAAAGGACAGCAACTTGTCTGTTCCCCTTCCCCGATTCCCCAACGCTGTTCCCCTTCCCCAATTCCCCAATTAAAAAAAAAAAAAAGAGTGCTATGAAAACTTATATAATGGTGGGGGCGTTATGTAAGGCTCCTCTGAGAAAATGAAATATAAATTCAGACTTAATGACAAATAAAGGATGGGAGCATGGGGTGGGGAAGAGCTCCAGCAGGCAACAGTAGGCAGTAAGAAGCTTATTTTATGTAGCTCTGTGTGTATGTGTGTGTTTGTTGGTGTCTGTGTATCATATATATCCCATACATATTTTATATATGCGTAAATGCTCCATAGTATTTGCTGAATAATAATAGGTAACATTTATTGAGCACTAAATATGTGTTAGATACTGCACTTTACATGTATTACCTTATTTAATCCTCACTATTACCCTGGAAATAGATACTGTTATTCCAATTTATCCTTGAGAAACAACTTGGTTAAGTATCTTAGTTAAGGTCACGTGGTCAACACTCCCTAGACACTTTCTTAACTAATGCACTGTGAAAGTAGAGAGGCGGGGAGGAATAAGTGATAACTAGGAACAGAAAGGTTAGATGAAGCTATCTATCATGGTGGCTATGAAGCTCAGCTTACTTCAAAGGAAGAGAAGGGTTTAGATAGGCAGAGAGGCAGTGGGCAGTGGGAGGAGGGGCAGAAGACTGTTGATTGCAACAACCATTTAAAGGGAAACTGAATTTGTTTTATTCTACGCATCAGAAATGGACTTCAGTTGTCTTAACCGTAGAGCACAGTTTACTTTTATCATCTGGTGGCTCTTTTATATTTGTTGCAAGACTTAACATTGTATAGTATAGTATTTGTATACTTTTATAGATATTTAAAAATACAATTTTCAGAATGTTTGTATATACCTGCAACAAAATAGTAACATTAGAAGTTCCAAACAACTATTTGAAGACAACTCACTCCCTCTCCATTATTATAACTTTGTGACCTAGGTTTTCAGTGAATTATGCCTTTTCCGTTTGGGACCCAGCCACGGAGGTTTCCAGTGGAAGGAGGAGATTCTTCAATTGGGCTGGAACCTGGGCTGAGCTCCAGTGCTAGCTGTAATGGGAAGGAGATGTTACCAACCAGGTAATGTGTCCTTATCCTGACAACTGAAGAAATGTGTAATGGATGTCACAGCTGCAAGCTTCAGCTGATGTTCAATATTAGTAAGAAAAAAGCCCAGGAATGTTGCTGTTATTAAATTAGTATTAAAAATATTGCTGTTATTAAATTAGTATGGACAGATCCCAGGTTTTCTTAGCATAGAGTCCGTATTTTATACCTCTGTGAGTCTTAATGATAGACCAATTCTTCCTTCCTTCATCCCTTCCTTCTGTATTCCTTCCCTCCCTCCCTCCTTCCCTCTCTTCCTCCCCGCCTCCTTCCTTCCTTCCTTCTTAAAAATTTTTTTTGGTAAATTTTTAGTTTTTTTTGTTTTTGATACTTTCAAGATTAGATAACAACCAATTTTAAAAGCCAGCCTTCAGTGCTCTCATGTGCAGGGTACCGTGCGGACCTACGGCCACAAACATGAGAAGATTCAGACCTCAGGCTTAGTGGGACTTTGGCCATGATTTGACCTTTGGCAGAACGAGAGCGATGTAGAGTATGAAGATTCTATGAAACAAAATAATTTTTGCAAAATTGAAAACTATTTTAAAACTCGGAGTTATTCAAGGATGGAACAGACTACATTGGGAAGTACTGAGCACTCGTCTTTAGAAATGTTTAAGGCTGGGCGATATTTGGTGGGAATGTTAGAAACAAAATTCAAGCACTAGATGTATTTTGGAGTAATGTCATTTAAGGGCGTTTTAAACCTGAGATTCTATCAACATTTGAACAGTATGTGGAATAGTATGTTCAGTTTTATATTTTTCCACAAGTAATGTAGTTTCAAATCAACTTAACTGAAGTGATTTTAAGATGCATACACATATGAATTGCATAGTATTATCACTTATGTTTACAACTATGCACCCCCTCCCTTGCCATTTAGTAATCACTGCATGCCTTTCAAAATCAACATCTGGAAGCTATTTTTGTATTTATGAATTTTCTGTCATTAAATGTATGGCAACAAGTCACAATTTCTTTGCAATGTAAATCTAAAATGCCTGCCTCATCAGTGCCACTGTTTTATAATAATTTTGTGATTTTTAAATATTTCAAAATGGTTTAAAACAGTTGAATATGCACTCACACTTCCATGCTCTGAAAAGTTTCCTTTTTAGTCTCTAACTACATGTCCTTTGCTATTTTATTTAGGCAACTCCGAAGATGCCCTGGAAGCCATTGCCTGACAATAACTGATGTTCCCATCACTGTCTATGCAACAATGCGAAAGCCACCTGCACAAAGCAGCAAGGAAATGCATCCTAAATAGCATCAATAAGTCTTTTGTAGAGGTTTGACTGGTCAAGGGTAGTGGGGCAGTATCATCTCATGATCTGGTAAACAAATAAAAGTGGTGGCACCTCTGGATGATGACAACAGTTGAAATATTTACTTTTAGTAGGAAACGATTGAATTGTAGTCTATAAAATGTGTAGTGATAGCCATCAGTTATTTATTTTTTATTTAAAAAAAATTTATTTTATTAATTTCAGGTGTACAAAGCAACGTAATAGTCAGATTTTAAAACCTCGTAAAGTGATAACCCACCCCCACAAGCTACTATCCCTCTGATGATATCTTATATAGCTGTTAAGATACCATCGACTATCTTCCCTATGTTGTACTTCGCATCCCGTGACTATATATACCTATATATTTAGTTATAGTTGACATTCAATATTATTCTACTTCATCTTCAGGTGTATAGTGCATTGGTCAGGCATCTACACAGTCTATGATATGATTCCCCGTAAGTCCAGTGCCCACCTGGCACCTTACATGATCTTTACAGCATTGTTGATTATATTCCCCCTACTGTATTAACTACCAATTTGTATTAACGCCTTCACCTTTTTCAACCTGTCCCCAATCCGATTGCCATCTATCAGCCTGATAGATCTAGTACCTATCTGACACCATACCTAGTTATTACAATATGATTGACTATATTCTTTATGCTATACCCTACATCCCCATGACTACTGCATAACAACCAATTTGTACTTCTTAATCCCTTCCCCTTTCACCCATCCTTAACCCACCTCCCATCTTAAAGAAGTCCCTCTAAGATTCCTTGTAATACTGGCTTGGTGGTGATGAACTCCTTCAGCTTTTTCTTGTCTGAGAAGCTCCTTATCTGTCCTTCAATTCTAAATGACAGCCTTGCTGGGCAGAGCAAACTTGGTTGTATGTCATTGCTTTTCATCACTTGGAATATTTCCTGCTGCTCCCTTCTTGTCTGCAAAGTTTCTGTTGAGAAATCAACTGACAATTTCATTGGGCTCCCTTGTAGGTAACTAACTGCCTTTCTCTTGCTGCTTTTAAGATTCTCTCTTTGTCTTTAACCTTTGGCATTTTAATTATAATGTGTCTTGGTGTGGGCCTCTTTGGGTTCCTCTTGTTTGGGACTCCCTGTGCTACCTGGGCTTGTATGTCCCTTTCCTTCATCAGGTTAGGGAGGCTTTCTGTCATTATTTCTTCAAATAGGTTTTCAATTCATTGCTCTGTCTCTTGTCCTTCTTATACCCCTATAATGCAAATGTTGGTACGTTTGATATTGTCTTGGAGGCCCCGTAAACTCTCCTCAAGTTTTTGGATTCTTTTTGCTTTTTGCTGTTCTGGTTGGGTGTTTTCTGCTACCTTATCTTCTACATCGCTGGTTGGATCCTCTGCTTCATCTAATCTACTGTTGATTTCCTGTAATATATACTTCGTTTCTGCTATTGTATCCTTTATTTCTGACTAGCTCTTTTTTATGGTTTCCATCTCCATTTTTATGAGACCATTGAGCATTCTTACAACCAGTGTTTAGAACTCTGCGTCGCATAGGTTGCTTATCTCCATTTTGCTTTGTCCTTTTTCTGGAGCTTTGTTCTGTTCTTTAATTTGGGACATATTTCTTTGTCTCCCCATTTTAGCTGCCTCCCTGTGTTTGTTTCTATATATTAGGTAGAACTGCTATGTCTTCCAGTCTTAGTAGCTTGACCTTATATAGTAGATGTGCTGTGGAGTTCAGTGATGCAGTCTTCTGGTCACCTGAGCCAAGCACTCCAGGTGTGTCCCTTGTGTGGTTGTGTGTGCTCGCCTCTTGTAGTTGAACCTTGGTTAATAATTGCACATCAATGTGAGGGACTGACCCTTGGGCTCACTGGTTGGAAGGACTGGCCTTGACTACAGTGGAAGAGTTATGCAGGGGCTGATCCTACAGTAGGACTCTGGTGCCTGTCCAATCCCTGGGTGTGTTGTACTTGGACGTGGCTGGGTGATGCTCCAGTTCGTTTTGAAGCTGGGTAAGGGGGGTGCCAGCCCCAGGACCACCTTGGAGGGGATCCGCTGTAGGTCTACTTCAGCCACAGCCCATGCCCCACCCAGGGCCACCTAGTGGGAGCCAGAAAGAAATCCACAGATGGATACTGCCCATGCTGTGATTGGAAGCTCCTTGAGAGGCTAAGCCATCAACCAAGGCCAGCTGTGGCTAGTGCCACACTTAAGGCTGCTCAGCCAGAGGCACAGGACACACTCAAGCCAGATGCTGCTTGTCTGAGTTCTGTAAACCTTTGAGAGACCCTAGGAAAGTGCAGCTTAAGCTAAAGCAGGTGGTCTACATGAAGAAGCCTCTGAAAGCAGCCTGGATGCGCCCAAAAGTTGGGCAGGGCCAGGTCTCAAATCACCAGGGCTGGGCAAACGAATGGCGGAGATTCAGAAATGGTGGCTTCCTGTGTTTGCACACCAGGAAGGGAGAAGGCTCAACAAAGAAACAGTGGCCTCTGCCAGCTCTTCCGTCCAGGAGAAAGCTGCCTCTCCAGCTCCTGTCTCAAGCCAGACAATTCAGTTCCCTACCACCTTTCTAGCCTCTGCCTCAGTGCTGGAGCTTAGAGCAAGTGATTCCATTGATGGATAAGTCTGTGCTCAGTCCCTTTAAGAGGAGTGCCTGTGAGTGCAGCCACACTGTTTCATTCAGTCACAATCTCTGCTGGTTTTCACAACCAAAATTTATGTGGACTTCTCTTCCCAGCACTGGATTCCTGGGATGGGGTGGGGCTGGGATCCCTCACTCCTTTGGATGGGCAGGACTCCCACAGCCAAAATAGCCTTCCTGATCTCTAATGCTCACACATGGGTGTGGGACCAGCCCATGCCGCATCTCTGACCTTGCCACCAGTCTTGAGTTAGCTGCTTCTGCATGTCCTTAGTTGAGAAGCTTCAGTTCAGCTTGATTTTAGATGCTTTTTGATAATGGTTGTTTGTAGATTAGTTGTAATTTTGATGTGTTTAATCCACCGTGATTATCAATCAGGAAGGGCCCATTCTAAATGCTTACTGTGTGGTAAACCAGTTTCCTTTGTTTGTATTATATTTGGGTTGCTATTTAGCTGAATCCTTTCACCTGCATACCCTGAGCCAATTTCTGGCTTGATTTCATTTGCTAATGCTGATAATGGAGTTTAATCTAAGACCAAAGGAAGTTCTTAGTCCTTGGTTAATCTGCAAAGCATATAAAATGTATATGTGAGCTCAGGTTATTGGTTAAATTTATTATAATGAGCTCAAAGCTATGTTTCTAATACCATTTTTCCAGGAAAAATAACGGCCCATCATAAACGCTGTACCTGAAGTTCCAGCCAATCGTCTTGAAATTGTCTGTAATTGATATTGAGAAACTTCAGAGGGATCTTTTTATTTGATTAGATGTAAGGATCAGTTTTGAGGTCTAGGCCAGCTCTTTATATTTTCGTTTTCTTCTTGCAATAATCCCAAGAAACAACCTGCTTTCTTTTCCTCTTGATGGTGGCCACCATCCAGCTCATGAAATTGTCTTCTCCAAAAGACTGACTCTAGTGTCGATACAATTTCTCCAGTTTCTTGTCTACCTTGCTGTTCCTGAAGATATACATATAAGCCTTTTTAAATGAAAGTTTTCTTGCTGTATAATTACATGGATATAGATGCATGTGTACTACATGAGGTGAGAAAGAAAAGCTTCTAGGGATTTATATATAGAAAAATTCTAAGAGTATTATATATCATATATATTAATAATAATATATTATATGTATAAACTGGAAAAATTCACACAGTGCTGGGAGGTGCTGGAATTCCAATCAACCAGAGAGGGAAGATCTTGTTAAACATGTGGGGCATTGAGTAGAGAGACCTTGGAAAAGTCTTGCCTTAGTAGGAATTCTAAACTAGCACTAGACTAAAGCTAATGTACACCAACTTTAATAATACTTAAAAATAAAATTTAAGAAAATCAAGGTGATCCCTAATTAATTTATCTGCCAAATAAAAGTTTAATACTCCTTAAAGGAAGAGAACAAAATCCAGAAAGGAAATTGCTCAAGGCTGGGGAAAGAATAACAGGACAGGAGAAAGGAGTGATTAAAAATTTCTCATGGCTCATACAAGGCTGGGAATAATTTATGTTTTAATCATAGTAGAAAGATCTTTAATACATGGAGCACTGAGTAGAGTTTTCAGCAAGATGTTATTTCACTGGGGGTGGTTATGGGGTGCAGGGATAGGACTAGCTTTAGACTGAAGGTGGCTCTGGACATGCATTAACAAAGCTTAAAGTGACCATCCAGAGGCCGGTGACCAATCTGCCTCATCCAGGAAGAGCGCAATGACGATACCAATGGGCCAGTGAAACAATGTCCTCCGCAACTAGACTGAAGAACAAAAGGACAGCAACTTGTCTATTGCCCTCCCCCAATTCCCCAATAAAATCTTTAAAAAAACAAACAAAAACAAAACAAAACAAAGCTTAAGAGTAAAACTTGAAAGGACCAAACTGATTCCAAATAACTGAACTGCATCCAAGGAGGGGGGAAAAAACCCCCAAAACCTCAAAATGTAAAGAACTACAATAAAATCACCAAATCCATCACCAAAAATGTAAAATTCATAATGATCAGCATCCAATAAAAAAATTACCATGCATGCAAAAAAGGAATATATAATCCATAGTTTATAGAGAATCTGTCAGTAGAAATAGACTCAGAATGACAGTGATAGCATTAGCAGACAAGCTACTACAAATATTCCAGTAGTAGATGAAAGCATCATCATGATGAAGAGAGAAATAGAAGGTATAAAAAGGACCCAAGTTAAACTTCTAGAAATGAAAAATACAATATCTGAAATAAAAATTTGAACTGAATTGGATTAATAACAGATTAGATACTGAAGAAGAAAAGATTAATGAACTTGAAGATATGTTATACAAGTTATCCAAAATGAAATTAAAAAAAAAAAGAGCTTAAAAAGTATATAAATTTTATATTTCAGTATGAAGTAGTCTAACATACATGTAAGTGGCTTTGCAGGAGGAAGGAGGAAGATAAAAAAATACTTAAATAATGGCCATATTTTTTTCCATATTTGATGAAAACTATAAACTCACAGATCCAAGTAGCTTAACTAACACGAAGGAGAAGAAACATGAAGAAAACAAAAAATTAAATTGTCTGAAATTAAACTAAATATATAACTAAATTTTCTGAAAACCAGGGATAAAGAGACAATCTTAAAACCTGACAGAGAGAAATGACACATTCAGAGGAACAAAAATAAGAATGAGAGCACAGTTTTTACCAGAAAACATGCAAGCAAGAGTGCAAAGGAACAATATCTTCAAAGTACCTTTCAAAAATCATGAAGAAAAGACTTTTCAGCTGAAAAAAAAACCCAACAAAAAATGTTGAATTCTTCACCCGCAGATCTATATTATAAGCAGGAAAAGAGGAAAAAGGAACAAAGATAATAGATATAAGCTAAATCATATTGCTATTTGCATTAATTACAAAAGTTCTAAACACTTCAATTAAAAGGCAGAGATTGTCAAGATAGCTAGAGAGAAGATGCTGTCCATGTGAACCGAACTTTAAATACTAAGACACAGATAAAGTATAAAGGGATCAAAACAGATACACCTTGTAAAAATTGGAAGAAAACTGGAGTAGCTATATTAATAATGGACAAGATTTTAGAGCAAGGAATACTACCAGGGATAAAGAGAGGCATTTCATAATGATAAAAGGATCATAACAATCTTAAATATTTATGCAGAACTTCAAAGTAAATGAGTCAAAACCAATGAGAGGGCTGGCCGAGTGGCTCAGTTGGTTACGAGCTCACTCAAGAGTGAGAGCTGAGCTCTGAGCAACAGCAAGCAGTTCGATGCCCAGCCTGAGCTGAGCTGCCGCTGAGATGCCAACAGGTGGCAGGATGGCTCAACTAAAAAATAAACAAAACAGAAAACAATGAAATTGAAAAGAAATAACTCCATATTTACAGTTGGAAATTTCAACATCTTTCAACAACTGGTAGAAGAACAACAAAGCAGCAAATATTGTACATTCTTTTCAACTACACATGGAAAATTTACCAAGAATATAGACCATACGTAGGGAACAAAACAAGTCCCAGTAAATTGAAAAGCAGGCAAAGTGTGCAGAGTGTGCAAAGTATGTTCCACAACAGAATTAAATTAGAAATTAATAACAAAAATAACTGGAGACTCGCCAAATATCAGGATACCAAATGATGCACTTCCAAATAACCCATAAATAAAAGAAGAAATGACAGAAGAAATTAGAAAATATTTTGAACTGAGTGAAAATGAAAACACAACATAAAAGAATGCATGAGGTGCAGTTTCATAGTGCATGGAGAGAAGAGAGCATTAAGTTTTTTTTTTTCACTAGAAAAGAAGAAACATCTCAAGTTAATGATCTAAGCTTTCACCTTAAGAAATCAGGAATGACTAACAAACTAAACCCAAGATAGGCAGAAAGAAAGAAATAATCAAGACCAGAAATCAGTGAAATAAAGGACAGATCAATAGTCGAGAAAAATCAAGGAAATCAAACACTGGTTCTTCAAAAACAATAAAATTGATACACCTGTAGACAGAATTATCAAGGAAAAAAGACACAAATTACTGATATTAGAAATGAGATAAGGGACATTACAGGGATAGATCAAAAGACATTAAAAAGATAAACGAGGTTTTTTTGTTTGTTTGTTTTTTAACCAGTATGAATTATTTAGTATTCTAAAGCCTCTGTCTTGAATAAATGCCTTCCCACATTCATTACATTCCTAGAGATGAGTTTAGGGCAACCCTGTGGCATCAGGCTTTTATAATCTTCCTCCAGGTTGACATCAGCTCATCAGTCAGCTCTCTTTAGACATGATCATTTGAAAACATGTTCTGCTGAGATGGCTGATTTAACTCACTGCTTATAAACTCACCAAGGTCTGGCTGAGGGACTCAAGTGCTGAGCAGTCACCATTACTACACTTCAGAAATTCCTCAGGGGTCTCAATTGTGGCTTCTGGCTGGTGGTGTCATGCTGCATTCCTCTTATGTGTGTGCCTCTCTGTGCCATGCTTTGGTAGTAGGTCCTATCAGGCTTTCACCTCTATTTCATCTAGCCTCTGCTGGCCCCAGCCTGCCCCCAGCAGTGTCCTCTGGAAACAGTTGTCCTTGGCACTGTGAAATTTATAAACCGAGGGGCTTTATCTGTGGTAGCCAACCTTTTCCCCTACTTTTCAGGAACTTGAAAGGTTATCAAAGAATTGAGGGATGGTTTCTTGTTTCACTGATGGGCTGGACCATTTTTATCCTCACCGTCCGTCCCACACCCTTAGGCAAATCAGAGATCCCTGGGGCTTAGGGGAACCCAAGGGATAGAGCAGCCTTCCAGGATGCCTCAAGAAACAGTTTTGGAAAAGAAAATGGTAGGCTGTTTCAAAGCCACTTCTTCCTGCTTACGACTGATAGAGGGAATATTGTGAGGGTTCAATGTATTTTAAGCACTGGTCCAGTTAAGGCCCTACACACGTGGATTCAGAGTTTTTAGCCCTTCTAATCATATATGGCTCTCAGAAGGTTTTCTTTGGTCAGTTCTGTATTTTCCTGTTGTGGTTGCTGTTGCTTTAATTTACTTAGTCACCAACTGAAAAATCAGGCCCCTTGCCCCCAGTATTTCACATGTCCAGCTTCTTTTGGAAATTCTGGCCCTTCAAGACTTGTATTCTTTCATGGTGACGAAAGGCTGAGTTGAGCTGTGCTTCTAGATGAGCGAGCCATTGCCAGTGATCTTGATTTTCTCAGTCTGACTCCACCAGCCTTGCTCCTTTATGCTACCTCTCTGACTCTCTAGGCATTTGGGTCTGTGATTCCAGCTTTGAAGATCAGCTGAGAGTTGGCTGGAAGGCAGACAGCCCTCTGGAGGCAGAAAGCCAGGGGATCTCATGATGTCCTCTTTTGAATCCTGGCTCTTTGGCCTAGCTGAACGACAGCAGACAAGTTACCTTGCCTTTTTAAGTTTTAGATTTCTCATCTGCAAATACTACCTCATAGGGTTAGTGTGATCAAATGAAATTAACTTTAGCTTATCATGGAGGCTGCTACTTAGTCAGTCCTCTATGAATTTGATATTAACTATTTTCAACATTATTACTAATGTATCTGAGAGGAGGACAGCAAGGGATTATAATTATACATATATAATATTTTCCTTGTAAGAGATTATTTTATTTCCTTAGTAATTCCTCAAAATATTTATCCCCTCCCCTTGGCCCCCAAATTATTCCTTTTGCATATCTTTAATCTCGTTGATATGAGGGCCTATTGTCTCTTATTTTGAATTCAAGATTGATTATCTTTGCAGTTATAATTCTTTTATTTCAGTTTCTGTGTTTTAGTATTCCACTAGCTATTCAAACCTATTTTTCTTTTTCTAGACTTTATTAATATAGATACCTAAACAAAATTATAAAATTTTAGAAATAAGACTAGTTGTGTTACAGATATGTGGGGAAAAAAACTTTTAATAAAAGGACTTTCATACTTTTAAATAGAATTTATTATTTTGTCCTACTCTCTCTCTGCTGTAATGTCCTCCTCCATTCCTATAGAACACACAATAATAATATCCTCCAAGAACCTCCCCTCATGCCTAATTTTATTTTTACTTTAAAGAAATTAGAAAAAAAAGTAGTTTAATTCCTTTTTTCTTATCTAGAAAATATTAAATTATACTTTAATTTTACTAAGAATTTGTTAGAAATTTACTTAAACCTTGATAACTGCTATAAACCTAAAATAGCAAAACAAAAGTGCCAAAAGCAAATCTGCCATCAAATTTTTGATTTCATGTAAATTAATAAATCTTTTCAGGATAAGGAAAAGCATAGCAACGATATTTTGGTGTAGATTGAAAATTATCTTCCATGAAATAAAGATGAATCTGAGAATCTCGTCGCACTTTAAAAATGTGTGCCAGTGTTCGTTTAGAATCCTTCTATTTTATTGGAAACAGTAATTTCACCAGCAGGAAGTAATACAAGTAGGTTTAACACTCCTTTGATTGTTGTACATTGCAGACATTTTGGCTCTAAGGTAAGAATCCACATGAGAAATAATAAACATCTAGTCCCTGATGATTCATTGGAGTCCTGCTCAACTAGCCGAAAGCTGCCCCTGGGAGGAAGCCTCAGTTCCTCCTGGCTGGCTGGGTTTCTTTCAGTGCTCTGAAGAACTTTGTGCGTGGGCAGCTTAGCTCTGCTGTGTCAGGCTGCTGGACAGGAGTTGATGCTCACAGCGCCGCTGACCAGGGCTGCTTTACTGAAGCTCACTGGGCGTCCATCAATCACAAAGTGACGGATGCAGCCTGTGAAGGGTTTGCCCGGGGCCAAGCGTGGTGTCAGTAGAGACTCTGGAAAAAAAAAAAAAAAAAAAGCAAAGATTGCAATAGAGGCATTCCAAGGTTAGATATTACTTCACGGTAAAAATATACATACATAATGATGGCTTACATCATCTAGATGATTTGCATGTCAAAAGTGGACTATGGTAATTTGTTCTTTTTGTCAGGAACGTAATCTGCATTTGAGGTAATATGAACCTGTGGCAATTTTAAAGTTTTGCCACGTTTTCCAAGATCAAATTTGTAAGACTATTTTAGCTGTCTTCCAAGGCTAAAATTTGCCACTTACATGTAAAGCCTCAGCAATGAATTTTCAGGATCTACCTTTCCTCTTTGGAGTTAATTTCACCTGGGCCTCACTTATTTTATGTGTTTTGCTGAGAAGCGGGAAACAAATTTTAGCTTCCACATATTTTTGGACTTGGATAATGTCTCTGCTTAATTCGTATCATTATTGTTCACCTTTAAGCTTCCACCTTTTCTCCAAGCTCATAAAATATAATGAGAAAATGAATTCAAATAAACCAAATTTTAATTTTTTTGAGCTCAGGGCTTTAAGAACTATAAATAGGATAACTAGCCTCGTCTTTGAGTGGGCAAAGGTGCCCTGAGGTATACCAGGAGAATTTTCTTCCCTTAATTAGAGATCTAGGAGAAGCCTTATGCTTATTAATTGCACAGACACAATTAAATGTGTTGGGATGATACAAGCAATCTAGTTTAAAGCAATTTAGAGAGCTTAGAAATATCATGAAATTAAAATCCATTTAGTCAAAGCTTATTATTATGTACAAATAGCTATGTGAGCAGTAGCAGATAAAAGATGGGAAAACACTTAGAAATCAGTAACTCAGGAACATAAAACAGCCCAGCAAATGAAACATCATCCTCAAGCAGCTGTGATAAATTTTCTAAGCAATGGAGATTAAGAAGACTTAGAAGGTTTGTAATGAAAATAAATTATGGAAAGAGCATTTCATATTTAGAATGATAATGATAAAGTTTTAGGTTTGGAAGGACCTGAAAGATCAATTCTCTTTGTCTCTAGATTAGTATGACTATATATATTCTTCAAGCCTGCTCAACGTACCTCATCATTAGATAAAAATGCTTGAACTGGAAAGAAAATAAGGATAGAAAAACCTATTTCTCCTGCCCATTGTGGAGACTAGTTTTAGAACATGGAGTTTGATTTTGCCCAAGCTTACCACCTTTTAGTTCCCAGGGGACACCATCTACAGGAAATAATTCATATAGAAATTATGGTCTGCACAATTCACCATGCAATTTATTATAGGTAATGACAATAAAGTGCCCTAGAACCCTAAGGTAATTGATTAATGAAATCAACACATGATTTTAATAGTTGACATTCCTCAGGGTGAAAGCTTGACCCTAAACAGACTAACAGGATTTTCAGTAGTGGAATGAATGTTCAGCTCTCTCTTGACTCTACTAACTTAAAAAAAATTCTTTTTCTAATTAGTTTTGATTTTTAAATTGTCATACAGTAAAGTTGACTCGTTTTGGTGTGGAGTTCATTGAATTTTAGCGCATTACCTTTTTATGGATAGAAATAATGTCACCAGGGTTCCAGGTGGTATAAGAGGACTGGTTGGGATTCCAAGAGAATTCAGTGCATACAGGGGTTTTGTTTGTGTCTAACTTCCTTTGGTTATTCTTTTTCATGGCCCAGTTTCTGATATGATTTTGGTGGACTTAATCTTGAACAGCTCAACATGGTGCCATTAATGACATTCAGCTTAAATTAGAATTGCTTTTGTTCTAGGTTTGCTGGCGTGATTCCTAGATGGAATTAGAAGCAGCACTGGGAGAGTGGGCTGGTGGTGGAGGGACCCCTTGCCTTCTAGTTCCTGTGTGCTGGCTCATTCGCTAAAATTTGCTATTCATTATATGTCTCAGGCAGACTGAATTTGGTTTCAGGTGCATCTTGCCCACCCAGTCTGTGGAACTTAGCAACTCTTGGAGTGAGAGATGATGGCAGTATGTAATGCTGAGATCAGACTCTGATAACAAACAAAAATCAAAGAGACAGATATTTGTTTGCATGATATATAGTGAGCATTTTGAGTGCAAGGTAAAGAAAAAATGTTATAACTTCCATGAGGGAGGGCCATCCATGCTTGTTTTGTTCATCTCCTGGAGCCTAGCACAGTGCTTAATAGACACTCAATAAACGTTTGTTGTGGGTTGAATGAAGTCTTGTTCCCTGGCAGCAAGGAGTATACTATTTACTTAGTTTCAACAACATTCTGTGATCAGTGCTACAACACTGGTGTGCACAGCACATTCTAGGGAGAGAGGAGGCATGTGTGTGTAGGCAGAAGTCTGAGTTGAGTCCTAATGGCCAACGAGTTAAGAGGAGTGGGGAAAGCTGTTCCCTGAAAAGGAACTAGGGAAGGAGAGGAAGAACATTTTCCAGAAATTGAGGCCCTGTGCACTTGTGCAAAGGCCTGGAGGGAAGAGAGCATCACTGGACATTCAGGGAACTGCCACTCCCAGGAGGTGTGGGGAACTCCCCAGGGGCAGGGACAAGCCAGGGACAAGCCAGGGGCCAGGTGAGCAAGGACCTTGCATATTATGCTGAATCTGATCCTATAGGCCCTTGGGAAATGTGGAATATCTTGAACGATATTGTGATTTCTAGGAAGAAAACAATATGCAAAAATGTAGGAAATGACTTGACATCTTCTACACAGTTCCTGCATGAGGTGCAGGGGTGGCCATTGCCAGAATCCCTTTTAGAACAGAAGCCAGGGGCAGGAGGAGAGGACTCAGGAATGGGGATGGGGATGGATAGGGCAGTAAAGGAGAGGGAGGGTTGCTTTTTTTGGGAGGGCAGGGGGGTCAAAATATTTCTTTCATCAGGGAGTTCCTGTCATTATCAATACTGGTGTTTGAAAATTTCATATTTTACAAAGCGGAGGAGAGTGTAGTTACTACTATATTGGGAGTACTCAAAGTCAGGTGCATAATTTTATCTGTGTTTTGTCACTCTCTTAAAACATTATTTGCCATTACATGGGTCTGTCTAAAATAATCTAGTTTAGGAGGCAAGGAAAAAATCATGTTGTTTTTCCTTAAAATCCCTACCAAATTCCGGGTATAAACGCTTGGTTATATCCTTCTTTCCAGCTATAACATTCAATTATTCCAAGTTAGTGAAATGTGTGAAAACAAACACATTCATCATAAGGTGATGGCTTCCCTGCTTCTGAAGTTTAAAGCAATTGTATGTATGGGGGTGGGCACACAAGTGTCCCCCTCTCACCGTCCTGGGTTACACGCCATTCTTGGCGCCTGACAGCAGCCATGTTACTGATGATGTTTACAGAATCGCAGCTGGGAACCTCTCTTAGGGAATGTCACTACATAGGAACAACAGAAGTTATGCCCTGCAGCTGTTGTCACAATTCAGACTAATCCCAGACAGAGAGAATTGTATATTTCAAACTTTTAGTCCTCTAAGGCTCTCAGACCTTTGAGCAGTATTAACAAATGGGTTTTCTTTGAGTTAGAGATAAAATAGTATGTGTGTCTCACTGTGTGTATGTGAGGAGGCTATGTAAAGAGAAGAGAGAGAGAGAGAAAAAAAGCAAGCATGGCAGAGGGAGAATGGTAACTACTGGTTAGAAGGCTGGAATCTAGTTCTTAGTGATACTGTATGGTGATCCTTGTATGAGGAGTTCAATTGTCAGCATACTCTTTCCTGTGAAAGGACATTGTATATAAAATCCTTAGAGTTATTAGGTGAATTATGAAAAGACATGGCTCTATTCTTAATACTATAATAACAATGATGAGAACTTACTGCCCTTTTTTTTTTATTATTTTGAAATGTGTCCTTTTTAAACAGCTCTTACCTGGAACACCTCCAACAAACACAGGCTCCCTGTGGTCAACTGGTTTTGGATTCAGGGGTCCAACCACATGATTCACTTCAGAGTCTACATCCAACTGAACCACATTTGAATCTCTAATAACTAAAATACAGGAAAAAGACTGGTCATAAATGACACTGCAGTGGTTAATTTTCCCATGAAAGGGACTAATGTATCACAGCAATAGCTTTTATTTATCCCAGGATAAACCCCACACTTTCTTCTATATCATTGAAAACATTGATGTCTAACCAAGCAATCACTGTGACATTTTCCTTTGAAAGGGAGACTATTTAAGATACTCTCTTCATATAAAATTTAAGGCTATTGAAGTTACTGCCACTTTTTTGCTCCATAACTTATGCATTATTTAAATAACTCCCCAAGGCTATTTTGGCAGCATTCATATTTTTAAATACATGTGGATTCAATATACACATTTTAGCACAATAACATTTGATTCCCTTCTTGGCTACTTTTAGACTCTCATCCATCACCTAATTGCAACATTTAACTTAGTGTCGAACTCTGCCAAGCCATCATCCCACTGGTGGGCGTGTACTTCCTTTATGAAGGAAACACAGGCCACACAGCTCTTCTCACCTGTAATTCTGTGCCATCTTCCATCACAGAGACTCTGCTTGGGTGTTACTGAGGTGGAAAAATCTCGAATGCCGTTGTTGACTTTCACTATGACCTGCAAAAGACCGGGTACATTATATATAATTCCATTTCATTTCTTCTCATCGTGATAAAAATACATTTCTTAAATAATTCACCATAGGGAAGCAATACTTCAACAAACATCTGCGTATGATTAGCTTTGCAGTTTGAACACAAGGGGTCACTCTTCAGTTGGCTATAGAAATGGTTTAGCATGAATGCTCCCAGGAGAGAGACACAATAATGACATAGGAGAGATGAGGGAGAGGAACAGGAAGATAATACAATGAATTCCTTTAATGTTTAAAGATGTTATACAAAGCAGTTACAGTGTTGGTGAAGAGCCTGGGCTTTGGAGCCAAAATGCCTACGTTCATACCCAGCCGTCCCACTTACTTTGTGCCTCTTTCTTGTCAAACAAGGGTGATAATAATAATACCTACCTCACAGAGCTATTGGGAGGACTAAATGAGTTAGTCCACATAAAACATTTAGAATAATACCTTACCTTACATAGTAAGTACCACATAAGGATTTGCTTAATTATGCTATGGTTTAATAGAATATACTGGAATGCAAATAAAAACCAGTTATATTAAGTTAGGGACAACAATGGTAATATGCTGCTCTTTCCTTAATATTTATTTGAATACTCTCATGAATGTTCTTTTTTTGTGTACTTTTAATTATTATGTGGATAAAATTTTGTATATTCTTTTAAACCATACATAATATTACAAACATTTTCCCACATTGCTACATAGTCTTTATATAATATAAGTTTACTTTAAGCTTGTACAAAATAGCATCATGAATGCTCTTTAATAATATTATTTTAGGATGAAAGTAGTGTTTAATTACGACTTTTTATTTTCACCAGTTGAAAACATTTTGTAACTATGGTATATATATGTGTGTATGCACACACACACACACACACACACAGACACACAGACATACACACACACACACACCTGGTATACATATAGAGAGGGTGCCAAAACAATATATACACATTTTAAGAAAGGAAAAAACTGTATTAAAAAATTGTAATAATATATACAGATAACAAAAGATGAATACAAGTCATGTATATAAATGTTTTTGGCACCCCTGGTATTATAGATGTCTTTTTGTTTCTTGGTTTTGACAGTTGGATATGTTTGCTGCCTCCATTTGTTATAAAGTTCCAATTCTTTTGTTAAAACCCTTTAGTTATATTGTTATTGTTGACATTATTTACTTATTTAAGTCACATTTTTGTGGCTTTTTGCTCTAATTAAATCAATTCCCCACACATGACTTTGAACGCAACTATTACCTGCACTTAAATTTCATGTTATACTTTCCCTGTGTGTTTGTTTTTCCCCCCTGTTTAGGAAAGAATGATGAAATAATTCTGGAAATAAAACTGCTCAGAACTAGAATCCAAAGTCAGAGGAGAGAGGCTGTTAAAACAGTTTTAACACATTACCTGCCCATTTTTCATGTGAACATTGAGGTACTCCCCACTGACACTGTGGCCGTGAACAAGGGTTCCAGAGCTGCTTCTGGGACGGACTTCAAATGCAATCTCAAATTTCAGTCCAATATTGAAAGACTCATCTGTGGAGAGAAATACTATCATCTCTCAAGAACAGCAACCTAAATTTTGTAACTATGGTGTGACTTTGTAATTATATATTTTTGCATCTGGTTTTGAAAGTTTGATGCATTTTTCAACAGAGAAGTGGAAAGTGGCATTTTCCATGTCAAACCCACTGTGAAAAGCTCTGTGAGGGACTGAGATCGCTAACACACCACTCTTGTGGGGGGTGGGGTGGGGACAGCATGCTGAAAATATGCTCTGGCTGTGGGAACTCAGGGGAGGAGGAACTGATCTTAACCAGCAGGACTATTTAATATTTCTAAAGTGAGAACGAGGAAAGGGCACAGGTACAGAGGCCAGAATGTTTGGAAATCACTGTGGAGGCCAGTGTGGCTGGACTGTCCCCTGCAAAGGGAGGAGGCGATGTGGTGGTTGGCGAAGGGCTCTAGTGCGAAAGTAAGGAAGTTAGGCTTTATTCAACAATGGTGCTGACTTGATCAGATCTGTATTATAAAATAATCCTTAAACAAACTACAAAAGATAACAGCAGTGCTGCAGAGCATGTCAGGGGCGAAAGTTAGAGCCACAAAAGCAGTTAGGAGCTGCTATTGCAGTGACGTCCGAAAATGAATTCTTGTTAAGAATAGCTACATTTACTCCAAGAGACTCGTTGCAAACTGGGCCATCTTAACAATGTTCACTTGATGTGTCTTCTTATAAATCACTTTTTAATTTTTCCCTGCTATTAGTTAATATTTATGGAGAACATAAATTGTGCAGGCTGCTATGCATTTTAAGTTGTCTATGTCCTTGAGTTCTTATCACTGAAATTCAATGAAGGACAGAGAAATGGGAGTGTAGATCTTTTAGTAGAGAAAAAGGAAAAGGAAGGAAAGTAAAATGATGAGCTAAACAAAGAGAAGAAATATTATCTGGTTATCTTATTGGATGTGGTGGTGGTTTGAGAAGGCATCTCGAAAGATGTGAGAAATGTATACAATGCTTGGCTGCACTGGATGTCTCTGTTCAGGGGATGTACAAAGCACCTAAGTACCTTGAGAGCAGGCAATCTGTGGAGCATTGTATTCATTTCTCACGTCTTTCAAGCATCCATCATGATGCTTTCCTCACACCTAATGGTTGCTCTATGGAATGGCTTGGGTGGTGTTTGTGTGTAGTCTGTTAGGATTTTATCTAGTTTTAGGACTATTACATTCCATTACCTGGCACAGGGACTGCCACATCAGAGGCATACAATAAAAGCTTGTTGAATGAGCAAGAAAGTAATAGTCAAGGAGAATAAAAATCCAGAAATAAAATTTCTGAAGGTTAGTGTTATCTGCTGGTGCTGCAGGGCAAGGGGAGGAGGTGGAATTTCCTTTCGGAGGGACAATGGATCACGCTACGAAGGAGCAGAGAAAGACCTAGAGAGCCAGGTGGCCAAGAGCCAACATGGATCAGACGGAGCCAACACGAAGCAGCACAGGAATTTCTAAAGGAGCCAACATGGTCTCACATCCAGAGGTTTGGCAGTTGTGGAGAAGCTCTGGTCAGGGAAAGCAAATAGGGATGCCATGCATGTCTGGTTTGGAGGAGCAGGAAGGGAGAGAGGCGGTCCTTGTTGAAAGAAGCCATTTTCCAAGGCTGAGTGAGTTTGGCATTCTGAAGTTTTAACCCTAGGCCCAATATCCCGGTTAGCCATGTCCAGGAAAGAGGTATTTCATGATTCATGTTTTCAACATAAATCATTGTTACCTAGGACCACGTAGCCTCCTTCTGTTGAAAAGTATGTCCCTGTTTCCATTGGACCTTCAAAACAAGGAGTCACGCTAAATGTCTGAGAAGCTGAGGTGATGGAAGCTCCGTTGAGCTGGAGATTGCTGAGACAGCCGCTGAAACTGTAGACTGAGTTTATCTGAGGGAAGAAGGAATTTCTTAATATCCATTTACTCAACACTCACAGATACCCACCAAAGGGAAATGAAATGAAGGGACTTGAGTCTTGAGAGAAACCAAGTAATTCCTTATTTATCTTAGCTATCTGAATGATCAATAGTTTTACAGGTAGTTGCTTTTTAATTAGTTATTGGAAGCTAGAATTTTAGATTTGATAATGTCAGCCTGCAGTAATTAAACTGAAAGTTTTTCCATATACCATGGCAAAATAAACTGCAGCCATGGTTTTCAGACTGAATATTAGAAGTATCCGAGTTTGTTTTCCTTCCAGAATGACAGTCCGCCCCAGATCACCTAATGCTGGTGAGGGCTAGCAAATTTCTTAACTGTTAAATTTACCACTCTCAAACAGCAGAAAGCTCGCATGTCTAGCTTCATTGGCTATTTTTGTGGTTGAACATTTATTATACCACAGGATGTGAAACTTGAGCCACTTCATACAACTGATTTCACATGGCTTTGGAAATCTTTGATTGTCATGGAATTGGGGCTACTTACTAAAATCTAATTAAACATGAAGCCCTTCTTCCCTTTTTTTGCTTTATCTGCATATGTATTAATGGATCTAAGAAATGTATTAACTCTTTGCATTAAAGTCAAATCTATATGTTAAGAATTATTTAATCCTTTAATGCATTCCCTTTATTGCTATATATATATATTTAAAGATTTTATTGGGGAATTGGGGGCGGGGAACAGTATTGGGGAACTGGGGAAAGGGAACAGAGAAGTTGTTGTCCTTTTGTTCTTCTGTCTAGTTGTGGAGGACATTGCTTCACTGGCCCATGTTGGTATCGTCACTACGCTCTTCTCAGGTGAGGCTGATCAGTTGCCAGCCTCTGGATGGCTGCTCACAGCGGCTCTTGGCAGCTCAAACCGACTGCCAGCCGCTCACGCTGGCTGCCGGCCACTCACTATAGCCTATGGCAGCCCACTGCAGTAGGGGCTGCAGCCTATACCATCGCCGGGGCTTGCGCAGCCCAGCTCCAGGTGGAGCTGTTGTTAGCTGTAGAGAGCAGTGTCACTGGCCCTCATATGTGGGATCCAAACCCAGGCCGCTGGTGTCCCAAGCCAGCTCTTAACCAATGCGCCACTTGGCTGGACCATATTGCTAGATATTTTTTAAAGGTGCAATATTTTAAACTTTTAAATTACAAACATAGCATTTTTCTTACTATCCCTCACTTCTCTCCAGGGGTAATCACATTTCCTTGCACATGTACAAATTTCATCTGTGTATGTAATAAACAGAAACGAAATTAGTTTATAACGGCCCGAAAGTGTTTTTCACTCAATAATATATAATGGAACGACTTACTTTTTTTCTCTTGGTATTTTTTTATATTCAGAGTATGGACACTTGCTGAACAAATAGCATTTCCTTGAGACATAACTTTTCATGAAAATTTATACCTCAGGAACTTTTTTCATCATTACCTCTACCTTCAAATCAAAGATTACTTCTGACCTTGTAATGCCACAGGGCAGGCAGTCATCCTGTAGGACAACATTTACTTTCATATCCCAGCTCCAGCCAAACAACAATTTCACTCTTGCCAGTTTCCTAATCGTAAAATGAGGGCTGGATTAAATAACCTGCCAGCTCTAAAGGTCAGTGGCTCTGCCTGGTCACGCCTGGCTTACCTGGACATTTTTCACAGCCCTTCCAGGAGCCACACCTCCCAGATAAATAGGACCCTTGATTTTCCAGGCAGCTCCGGTAGGAGGAAGACTTTCTTCTAGGACTCGAAGACCATCAATTATCAGTCGGCCACTGCTCTTTTCCCGAATAAATATCACCTGGATGGAGGGAAGGCCAACAGCACATCTCAAGTACATCCCAAGATTAGGGGAAAGGCTGTGCTGTCTACCCCCTCAACTTTACTACTCTCATACTGTGGGAAATCCGCAGAAGCTCCTTAGAAAAAAATGTTTTTTTCTCTGAAGGTCAGGAGTTTATCTCTTCTTTTAAAGCTCAATTTTAAGTTACAGGCTTAATTTCTGAATACAGCTTATATTTAGCAGAATTCTGTATGAAGCTCTTCCCAGTTGGCCAACCCACATGCTATCTCCTAAAATTATTGTAATTTATTTTAAGGCAGCTTACATTGCTTACTCTTTCCATTACATACACATTGATTTGCTTCAATATTCACGGAATTCTTCCTGTTGTATGCTGTCTTCCTAACAGATATACTCTTTACTTTGTATCTTTCAAGTTGAGCATTAAAAAACACTCAGCAATCATTATTGAAAATTTAGAACATTATAGGCAGTAGAAAAAAAAAACCCAGCCAAGTGAGAAATCTTGATTCTTTGGTTAAAGGAATTGCACTAAAAAAAACCCAAAAAGTTTATCTGTCAGAAAAATTACACTCAGCCTATATCTCTTAAAATAGTGTGCTTCAAGATTTTAATAAGAAATTAATAAAAGTTTTGAAACTGAACTCAGCATATGGAAGAGGATTTTAAAATAGATGTTTCTAGGGAAACCAATAGTGGGACATTAGTGTCAATCCATTTGTCAGTGGTGGATATTTGCAGATAATAATATTCTCAGCTTTCAACTTACATCATGCCACAATCCATCATTGTATTTCTCTTGGCTTCTAATCTTCAATTTCCTGTGGCCAACATTAAACATGAAAACCAAGCGGCCGTGGGCTAAGAAAAGGGTCATGAAGTCATTCTCTTCTTGATCTGAGACATAGAAAATCATCCCATGGGAGGAACGCGTTTTCAGACGAATGGAAAACTGAGACCTAGTAAATGAAAGGAAAAAGCTTACCATCTGTAAAATTAGACTGCAGGTGATCTCTGACTTCCCCAAAGCAATACAAGGTAAGGAAAAATAAATAAATAGTCATTCTATCTAATCCCAAGCACCATTACTTGTAATGATCTCTTAGTATTATTAATGAATATTGGGTAAGCACTGCTAGTTCAAAAATGTAAGTCCTTCTCCAATTCCTGACACAACAGGGATACATTCCACATTTAAGGAAGTGCTTCAGTTAAGGATCATATCATGTCTTAACTTTGAAAATGTGGTTGCAATTAGGTGAGTAAAAATCTATATGTTAATGAAGCTTATTCATGTGGACAGAATACTAGTGAATAATTAATATGCATATGGAAATTTGCACAGAAACAATATGATTTGTGTACTGTCTAATATATAAATTCAATTTTTTCTTGGTAAAAATTGATCAACGAATACCACATGTCAAAAGCTACCAATGTGTGTGGAAATTAAAACTTTCTAGAAATTTAGCTCTAGGCCATGGATAAGATACATTTATTAGGCTAACTTCTAGTTTGATTAACTTTAAATTATTCCTGAAAAATACAAAATACTGATTTTTAGCTATTAGGCAAATAGCAAATTAGAAGGCATTAGGGTTTCCTATTGAAGGCACTGCCTGTATAAATGTTTGAAAGAGCTATAAAAAAACATATATAAGAATACTTGGGTACTAACACTTTACAAGACAGCTTTAATAATACTAGATAATCTGAAGATTTGTGAAATACTGGGAGGAGGTGAGCGGCTTTAGATATAGCTTGAGGACCAATAGAGATACAAGTGCATCTGCATTTTCAGTGTCTTTCCTTATTAACTTTCCAACAGTTCAGAATCATTCCCATTTATAATTTGAAAGCAATTTGTATGGGGGAGGAAAGGCAATATGAAGGTTAGATAAGTCACTTGAAATTTGCCCCATCTTCCTTTCTTTGATTGTATTTTCTTTTTGATAAAACACAGCAAACTCTTAGGAGAATGCTATTTTATGCACCTTATTTGGGGGAAGAATGTCACGGAAAATGTAATTTATTGGAAAGTATGAATCATGTAGTATTCAGTATTTATTTTGATGGTGAAAGAATGTGATTAAGGCGGCACAGAGAGGAAAGATCATAGGAAAAAGATGATATATGGTAAATAAGAGTGAAGCCCAGCCATGGTGTTGTTTCTGGAAGGACAGTGTGTTACTTTACTTTTCACCAAAATCTCCTTTTAAGTGTTCAAACTCTTGACGGCTGTTGGCTGTTCCTCCATACTGATATGCGTGCTCTATTGCTCTAGGGCTGTTGGAAAGGTGGCAATGAGAGTCTCTTGGAGCATTCCTCTCTAGAAATTTCAGACCAGCAGGATCCCATGAAGGTGCATCTTTACTTTTCCCTCCCTGTAAGAATAGGAAATAAATCATGTCAAGGGATAAAAGTGACATACTAGTAACAGAAATTCATTTGTTATTTCCTTATTAATAGGAAGGAACTTAGATGACTTGCTAGAGGATGGGGTTTTGTATTTTAGGTGATGAGGAGCCACTGAAGTTTAAAAAGCAGACAGGGAACGCACTTCGATAAAATATATAGTGATTCTGTACCTTATTAGAAAGCTGAGTTTCTAAAACTTTTTGCCAGAAAGGCTAAGAGGTTTCCTATAATACTGAAAAGTTTGTGTCAATAGTTCCAAGGGCTGTTGATTGTAACCTTGGGACAATGAATATTTGTTTAGGAAACTACATTTGATACAGATAGCTTCATACAGAAAACTGTATTCATTTAAAGAGGTTAACTAAGTTTGCTTTAGAAAGTTGACCTTTCTCAGCAGCTTGTGATATTAACCTGCTGTCTATGACCAGTGCTCAAGTCCCAGCTAAAAAAGTCTTTGGATAAAACTTTTAGCATCAACATATGAAGGTGACAGTAAGATTCCATCAGAATTTCACGGCTTCTTCTAAAAAATCCTTCATAAAAAGCAATGAAATTTTCTCTCTGACTGAATCACTTAAAAAAAAAAAATCTTCCCTGTGAAATTCAGGAAGGGATCCTGAAAAATCTAAGATCAAACCTAAGATTTGATTATACATGAATAATATTGTTATTAATATTGATAAAGAAATCGTGTGTAAACCAAGGGAAAGTTTCACGGGAATTCTAAAAAGTGGTCCACAGAAGCTGAAATGTATGGGCAAGTGCTCAGGATACAATGGTCAGTGAAAACATCCTCAGAAGCGAGAATCTGGTGGGGACACGTCTCTCTGCTGAAGATTCAGGGGCCAGCCTTGAAAGAAATCAGTTCTTCCCCTGAAAAGATGTTCAATCGCACTAATATCCAAGTTCATGCAAATGAAAACCACAGTGAGGTGCCATATTGGTCCCTTAAATTGGCTAAATTATAAAAATTTGACCATATGTAATGTTACCAGTTGTGAAGGACAGTAGGTTTTTCAAATGCTGTTTGTGAGAGTGTAAGTATTGTCTCAGTATTGAAGACGCTCATTCCCTTAATCCAAGCAATTCCACTTTTAGAAGTCGATCCTTTAGAAACATTCACGAGGCTTTCTAGGGCTATAACAGCTAACATTTACTGAATGTTTACTTTATGCCAGGCCCTGTGCTAAGAGCATTTCATGCAGTAACTCATTTAATCCTTATAACAATCCTATGAAGCAGATAGCTAAATTTTTATTGAACACCGATTATGTGCATTGTTCTAGGCTCGTAGGGTACATTAGTGAACAAAACCAAGGAGCTTGCATTCTATCAGGGGAGACACACAATAAATAGTAAACACAATGAAGTATATAGTAAATTAAAAAGTGATAAGTACTATGGGAAAAAGAACAGCTAGAGAAAGGCAAAGGAGATCAGTAGTACCGTGTGAGGCAGGAGGCAAGCTGTGGTACAAAATGAGGGGTTAAGATAAGCCTCATTCAGCAAATGAGAGGTGGGCAATCCTAGGACGAGGAGGAGCTGCCTGTACAGATATTTGGGGGGAGAGTGGTCCAGGCTGAAGCGAAGCTGAAGGAAGCACCTTACGGCCGGAGTGCACAGGGCCCATCCTAGGAATAGCCAGGAGATCAGCGTGGGGAGAAGAACGAGCGAGGGAGAGGAGACTGCACAATACAGGGCTTCTTACGACACTGTAGGGAGTTGGGCTTTTATTTTGAGTGCAGAGGGGGGACACTCTGAGCAGAGAAGTGACATGATATGACTTATAAGGATCTGGCTGTTGTGTTGTAGAAAGACTGTTGCATAGAAGCAGGGAGGCCTGTTGGGAGGCTATCCCAGTAATTCAGACGGGAGATGATGGTGGCTGGGATCAGGGTGGGAACGTTGGCACCTGAGTACATTGTTAAACTTGGACCAGGAAGGGGGTGTGTGTGTGTAGATGAGACAGAAAGAATCAGAAAGGATAGCAGTCAGAGAATGTAATTTAAGATTTTGATGCTGGAGCAGCTCTAGCTGATGCCACAGATCAACTATACATGTGAGTGGTTGAAGTGAAGGTCAAGGAAAGAGGGGAAAACAAGGGTAAGATTGGGAACTTTAATAATTTTCATGGTTATGACAAAAGCCTGAGGTTGTTACACAAAAGCAAATGATACTAGGGCCTGCCGAGTGGCGCGGTAGTTAAGCGCTGGCTTGGGAAGCCAGGCCCACATATGAGGGCCAGTGACACTGCCCTCAAAAAAAAAAAAAAAAAAATCCTTCAAAAGCAAATGATACTAGAGGATAATAATATTAAATAATATAATATATACAAATTATTAAGTATGGAGCAATTTCAACCACTCTGTTGAAAAATAATTGGAAGTATAAATAAAATCTGATTCAAACTGTTTTTTTTTTTTTTTAATTTTTATAACAGTTTATTTGAGCCAAACTGATGACATATATCAGGGAGCAAGATCTCAAATGCTCCCCAAACTGTTTCTTTAAGAATTAATGCAACAAAGCTGGTAAACTGGAATATCTGATCCTGCAAGAATCCCATCCTTCATATGTACACAGTTGCAAACTAGAATAAATTCTACAAAGCATCAGTGTCTAGAGCTGTGTGCATGGAGTACAGGGCCATTAGGAGGTTGGCACAACATTATATTTTACCTTTTTATTCTGACTTGTTTTAGGCTTTGAGGAATTTTTTCGTTTTTTGTGAAGGAGGTACAGTGGTGAAGACTCAATGGGACACTCAAAAAGAGAAGTGTGGACCTTTTCAGAATACTGCTGAAAGTCTTCCACCTCCACGTCTCTATCCAACCTGTTTGTAACAAAGGAGGGGGAGAAAACGCTGTAAAAATACTGTTCAGAAAAACATGTTTGATGAAAATTATGGAAGTCAAAGCACTCTGGCAATTAAAATTTTGTATGTGTGTGTGTGATGGGTCTTTACCATCAACCACTGTCTTAATCAGAATCCTTTACATGATCGTTTAACCGATTCATCAATAACTTGGTGCCTGGTACCAGCACATTCTGACAGATGCACATCTTTCCCTGGCCACATCCTGGGTGTCTGGGACTGCCTCTGCATTACTTAATCAGTATTAAGTTTCTCCTTTGCTCTTGTAGTCAGGGAGCCCTCATTGTCTTTGTTAAGGACCTCAATTAATGGCTTTGGTTAAAGTCATGCATTAAATTAAGAGTAATTTCTTAAACCTCTAATAAGGAGCTGGTTATGTTGTTCTGTACAATGTCATTAATAAGAAGTACAGAAAGAATTGCATCTAATATTTTTAGCTTGCTGTATGCCAGGTGCTTTATGTACGTTATCTCATGTAATCCTCATGACAAATCCTGCCTACCAGGCAGGCACTATTATTGTCTACTTTTCGCAGGTGAAAAAATAAAGGCTTACTTAGCCAAGGTCAGACAGAAATTAAAGGGCAAAAAACTTACACACAAACCCAAGTATATCGGTTGCTTAAGCACGTGAAAGTTTTTAATTAATGCCGCTGATAAATTTAACAGTTCTCAGTTTGAATTATGTAAGTATTTTCATTATTGACTTGATCTTTTTAATCAATCATGCAGATTTATAAAAAATGGAAATATTATACCTGGTAAAGTAGGCATTACTTATACAGCCAGTGAAATTAGCATATTGAGGACTGATGGGTGAGCCACCAAAGTAAAACTTCTTTTCATCTGCTTGTGTCTGTCCCGGTTTCCCTTTGGTAGGGTTCTTACTGCCAAGCCTGCTTTTATCTACAATCAGTTCATATCTGCAAAGAAAAAAGCTTCTTTACACACCACACAGCTAACATTTTACCTTGATTGAGTTCCATTGTAGGTTGCAGGTTTTCTCATGGAATTGAAATGGGACATCTTGTTAATGAAAAGACTTTGAGTTGCAGACTCTTTATTAGCCCTAGGATAAAATGGTTGATGATTTCTCTATATAGAAAAGACCCTCCAAATCATGATTGGAATTTAAACCCATAACAGCAAGAAGTTAAGACGACTAGTCATCAGCATTGTATGTGTGTGTGCGTGTGGTGTGTGTATGCGTAAAAAATAGAACATACCTGGTGATGATCATTTAATCACATTTGTAGGAGACCATTTGCATTGTAAGGTACATTGAATGGGTTTGATCCTAATTGGAAATGAGGTCTAGAAAAGGTCTATTAAGGTTTTTGTTCTGTTTTTCTTTTTTTTCTTTTTTTAAAGATTTTATTGGGGAATTGGGGAAGGGGGTCAGCCACAGTGTTGTTCTTTAATCTTCGTTGTGGAAGATGCCAGTCACCATCTGGCTTCCCATTGTTAGCTCGTGGCCTCTAAGCTCAAGGTGCTGTGTTCAATCTTAGTTGCATCCCATGTGGGAGTCAAACCAGCAGCCTTGTTGTTAAGAGCGCATGTCATATCCATTGAGCCATCCGGGCGGCAGCTCAGCTCAAGGTGCCGAGTTCAGTCTTAGTTGTGGGTGGGCGTAGCCCACCATTGAACAGGCAATCTTGTTGTTACACCAGCTGAGCCATCCTGCTACCTGTTGGCAGCTCAGCAACAGCTCAGCTTGAGTGCAGCATCACTGGCCCATGTGGGAATTGAACCGGGGGCCCTGTTTGTTGCTCAGAGCTCGTGCTCTAAGCCAGCTCTTAACCAATTGATCACTCGGCTGGCCTTGCTTTTTTTTAATGGGAGGGCTCCACGGAGGTGGTCATAGGAATAGCAGCAGTCTACAACAAAGGTTCATTTCTTATCCCAGAAAGCTTTTCATTATGGAAAAGAAATTCAGTATTACATATGTTAAAGATAGAGATTTCCAAATGCAGTCTTCTCAATTGCTTAATTTAAAATCTAAATAAACCAATATTTACTGAGCTCCTTCTATGTGCAAAACATTGCACTCCACTGAGAGAGTACTATGTGTAGGCACTTCTCTCAAGGAGATTAGAGCCTGTGGTTTTACTGGGGGTGAGAGGGAGAACTTTATGTTCCTGGTACGTAACTTTATAGTGGCTTATTTTGCATGTCTTGAAAATTAATAGCAATTTTTTAAAAAGAAGGCAAGTAATTCATTCCACCATTTTTCTAAACACTAGAAAAGTAATAGGATAGCCTATTATTCATAAGGGTCATTGGACAGAATCATGCCCTACAAATAAAGCCATCTGATGGAAAGAATATATATGAGCAGCTGTACCTTGTGGGTGAGACAGAGGTGATGACGTAGTGGGACAGCCCATCATTGTACTGTTTATCTGCTGACTGCACCTTAATTTCCTTTACATTCATGATCACAGTGCCATTATCCAACGAAATGGAGAACACGTCTGACTGAAATGCAAGCACACATTTTTAAGTAGGAAGTCCAGGTAGCCAAAAGATGGACACATTTTCAACATTTTTAATGATATTGCTGAAAGGAATACCCAGCATTCAGATAGTTTGCTTATAAAAAGATTTTCTATGAATAACAACAAAAGCAAAATACTTGATTGCTTGTATTGGTGTTGTCTATATAATTGGACACATGTCATTGGAAAAGGAATCTCCTCTATTTAGAACTGAAAATTTCAGGTGATTTTGTCATTTTGAGAGTTGTCCCAATGTCAGCTACTTTCTCCTCCATCATGTCTTACTTTTAATTACTTTTGAAAGGAATATGTGAATCTCTTTGGTGATGTGGTTAGATGACTATGCAAAAGTTAATTTGCTGTTTGGTGTTTTAAATGTTTCACTTTTCATCTATAGAGGCAGAAGAGAAACAAGAAAAGCAAAAGTTGACATCTCTTTTTTCTGAATTTGCTTATTGTTTGTCTCAAAACATTGGCAAAATGATAATCTTGCTTTTCTTCTCTGTTATGGTCACCAAACTCTATAATTAGTCTAGCACATAACTATTCTTTGGGGACCAAAAGTGTTATTTAATTCATCATGGTAATCTGAGGCAGGCTAGGTGACAGAGGTCCTACAAAGTGCTTTGGGTACATTCTCACAGATGCTACTGATTTAGATATAATAGATACAAGAATAATAAGTATGACAAGTGAAAGCTGCTTTCATGAATTATATTATGACCTGGTTCATCAAGGTGTGTGTGTAAATATATTTATATATATGATTATGATCTTTTCAGAGATAAAGACATAAATCAGTTGAATTTTAGGGTCAACAAACCTCTATAAGTTTTATTTTATTCTTGAAATAATATCTATTTATAAGCTGAGCTCAAGTATTCAGCAAATGGAAGAACAGTGAAGTATGTTCTTTTTACTCTTTTATAAATGAAATCACACAAATGTTTGTTCTTAATATACATACCGCGGTTCTTAACATTTTTTTGTGTGCCATAGACTCTTTTGGCAGTTTGGTGATACATATGGATTCCTTCATAAAATAATGTTTTAATATGCATAAAACAAAATGTGTAGGAACACAAAGGAAACCAATTACATTGAAATATAGCTTTGAAATATTAAAACAATAAATCTGTGATATAGTGGTATATGTTCTTTATTAAGGCATTACATAATAAAATATAGTAGCATATCTACTGACTACTGTGATTTAGAAGTAGCAATAACCAAAAATGATATTTTGAAATATCTGAGACATCTGTAATGTGAAATGAAAAATTCTTGTGATTTCTGTTAATGACAAAGTTACAGGTACTGTTAGTATTACTGAGATTTGTTGCTGACATTCACAATTGAGGAAAATGCTAAATTTTACAGAAAACAAAGATGTAATTTTTTCCCCCACCCAAGTCAACAGACCTTCTTCATGAATTCTTTCATGAATGCCTGAGGGGTGGGTCTATGCATCCCAGGTTAAGAATCCCTGCTGTACAATATATGAAATATTTTATAAAGTGTCTGTATTAAGACAGTGTGTTTGTACATGGAAGTCAAAATTAATCTGAATCAAAAATCACTTTTAATGTGCTTAAAAGGATTTTTAATAGACAAAACAATTATCACAAAGAAGTTTTCTCAGGGAAAAACAAATACTTACCCCTGAAGCATAATAAAACAGTAATCCATTTGGTTGAAATGTTTGGAAATTAAAACCTCCTTCAAAGCCATCAAAGAAGGATATTTTATGAGTTGAAGCAATGAAACTCTGTCCACTGAAATATGCTCTACGAGATATCTGTGTGCCAAAAAAAGTGAATTTAGTGTTTTTGATAAGTATCAAATGTTTAAATGTGAATTTCTTACATACCACAGGCCTTGTCTGCTAGTTTCTATATTAATAGTTTTTTTAAACTTCTGGTTTACATTAGAATTCAGACATGCTAGCCTTCCTTCCGTGTGCCTCTAACAGTTGGGTTTTCAGCTTCTCCACTTCCTCCTCCCTGAGTGAGTAATAATACTTACACAGCCTCTGTGGGCCTGGAAGTCCCCACTGTGGAAAACTAACGTAACTAAGTCTTGGCTATTGTAAATAGCGCTGCAATGAACAAATGCCCATCGGTAGATGACTGGATTAAGAAACTGTGGTACATTTATACAATGGAGTATTATTCCGCTATAAAGAAGAATGAAATCGTACCATTTGCAATGATATGGATGGACCTAGAGACTATTATGTTGAGTGAAATAAGTCAGTCAGAGAAAGACAAATACCATATGATCTCACTTATAAGTGGAATCTGAAAAACTGAATGAATGAGCAATGTAAACAGAAACTGTCTCATAGATATAGAGGAAAAACAGGGTTGCCAGTTGGGAGAGGGGTGGGGATGAAGCAGAAGGGGAAGGGATTAGACAGCAAAAATAGGCAACTACAATATTGCCACAGGGATATGAAAGACAGTTCGGGGAATATAATTAATAATGGTGTAAATATTTTGTGGGGCGTCAGATGGTCACATGTCTTGTTGGGGAGACCATTTCATGGATGGAGTAGAGGTTTGATCACTGCACTATATACCTGAAGCGGAGGTTGTATACCTACTGTAATTGAATATATATAGATAGTCACGGGATGTGGATTATACTGTGGAAGGGAGTCAGAGGAAGAGTAATAGATATATATGATATGGGGGGGGAGGAGTGGGGTGGCGAATTGGGGGAGGGGGGTTGTCACTTTGAGGGGTAAAATGTATAACTATTGCAATTAGTACACCTGAAACTAATTAAAAAAATAAATAAATTAAAAAACAAAAAACAAAAATAACTAACGTAACTGCACGAGTCACTTTCTAGCTTAATGAGTCTTCTTTCTGCTGGTGGCAGAAAGGAGCCCAAGGTATACCTAGGATGACAGGGATGCTGAAAAGAGTTTTTCCTAGATTTTGAGAATGGTAAGTTTTGTGTCTATTTATCAAAAAGCTTTTAATTGGCTGCCACTTACTAGAGAGTCTTCTGGGCATCCATAGCCAATTCCCAGGGTTTCTGTTTGCTCTAATAAATTGAAGTCTTTCTTCTGAAACTGGAACCCCTTCATGCATCCTCTGAAGTTGATATCTAGAGGAAGGTGTGCCCTTAGGGTCCTGGAGAAGAAAATTAGCCTTCATTGATACAGCCATTATGATGATGTTACCCTGGATATGTAGGCTACGCAATTTACTTTTATTTATAATCACTTATAAGTGACATATTTAAAGGTCAAAAGCAGTCAACTCTTGGCAATTTCACATGGTTTAAGCTACAAAATTAAAATAAGAAATATTGATTTTTTTTTCTTATGTCACAAATGGTAAGTTAGGATTTGAACCCAGTCTTTAGTCTTCCACTAATCTACTTGGGTCACAAATTTATCTTTTTGGCTTTCTTGCAACACACTATAATCAACTAAGGCTAGAGTGAATGTAGGGCCTTTGGATCAATAGGAGAGTAAGAAATCCTTTATCTTTTAAGATCTGGGATGGCATTTAATTCTGGTACCTATTATCATGCCCAATATATAGGAGATGCCCAAGAACATGTTATTGGATATTGAATGAATATAAAATTAGTTTTGATTAAATTACAATGGCTTCAGTGTATTTTAGATGACAAAAGCCTGATGACTACTAGCCAAACCAAGGGGTAACAGTTCCCTATATTCTGCTCTGAGAAGGTCACACTCTGAGGGCCACGCTGATTGACAGACTAGGGTGCATATAATGGCAACCATAGTGGTTAAGTGTCCAGTGTGGCATAGTTGAAGTTGAAGGAACTGAAGAGGCTATTTAGTTTGGAAAGGAAGCTTGGGGAACCTTTTAAATGTATGAAGCAGCATGGTAACATGGAAAGGGTGTTGGCACTAGTTGTAATTCAGTATAAGGAAAAACTTCATAAAAATTGAAGTAATTAAAAATCTATCTAGCTTTATAGATTGCCTTCAGAGGTAATCATAGATACATGACTACACTTATTGGAGGTATGAGGGCTAATGGAGAAGGGGATTCTATAATTGGATGAGAGGTTGAATTTATCAGCAATTCTCAACCCTGGTTGCACAGTAGAATTGCCTGAATTGGGAGGCTTTTTTTTTTTTTTAAATATTATGTTATGTCCTTACCCCAGAGAATTGAGAATTTCTGGAGAGGAGTCATGGGCAGCAGTGTTATAAAAGCTCTCTGGATTATTCTAATGAGAACCAGGCTTGAGAACCACTGGGCTGGAATATCCTAAAGTTGTCTCTCAGCCTTACAGGTCTCTGATGCTATGAAATGATTGTAATAAGAGACAGCCAATTTTTTAAATATATTAGAATAATGTTTTGTTATACATAATTCACAACCCCTTGGATAAACTTAAAAATTTTCCCCTCAGATGCTGTTTAAGAACTCAAACTGGGCCGGCTGAATGGCTCAGTTGGTTAAGAGCTCTCTCAAGAGTGCAAGCTGAGCTCTGAGCAACAGCGGTTCGAGGCCAGCCTGAGTGAGTTGCCGTTGAGCTGCCAACAGGTGGCAGGATGGCTCAGCTAAAAAAAAAAAAAAAAAAGAACTCTAAGTTCAAATTAAGACTAAAACAAAAATAAAGGGACATCATTAAAGAAACTTGTAGATTACATCTAGTAGATGCTAATTGAAAGGGGTTCTGGGGACTGGCTGCAGAGGGCCCAAAGGTACATGAATATGTGTGTGTGTGCCTAGGAGGAGTAGCAAGGGGAGTGGGGGGTGTTTAAGCCTTTTACTAGACTTCTCATGGGTGCTAAATATTCAGCCCAGTACATTGTTAGGAAAAGCAGCCACTTAACAAATCCACCTACCTGGATTGTAAGATTTCTGGGGGAGCCCCTCCAACGTATATGTCTGTAAAAGGTATTTTCATCTTTTCATTGTCCATGCTTTTGACATGTCGTCTGTCAACTACTAAAATCATTTTCTTATCATTGTGGTAAATGATTGAGATCTGGGAGAAATAGTATGAAGTAAGTCTTGATCACTGTTTAACGATCAACTTTTTGAAGACTATATTTTAATTACTGTTGTTAAAACAGCTGGCCTTCCATGTTCTTGTGCTTGTTCACAAAATGAGGAATAGACTTTTCCTTTCTTCCTCATCGACATGAAAACTTACTTATATAAGCAGAAGCTCACATTTCCTGGAAGATTTCCATATGGAGAAGAAGCTAGCCTGAGGAAAATTTTGTCACGAGTCCAATTGCTTTCTTTGGCCCCTTTGAGGGGATTTGGGAAAGAGCTATAAACAGGTACATTCTGGAGGCTAGACTGCAGGTGGGGTTTTTTTTTTTGGTGACATAGAAGCTTTAATTAATCTGTGAAAATGCTACTCAGAGAAATAGTTAAAATAATCCTTTATTGTAAACCATCCTTATGAAGGCTATGGACTTTTAACTGAAAAGAGAGATATAGCCTCTTACTCTCTGCATTTCGGTTCCACTTCAAAGATATGCCTTTTATACATTTTATTAAATTGCAGATTTAAAGTAATTAGTTGTTAATGAAAATAGATAAAGTATATTATCAATATACTTCCCATTTGTTTCAAGGCTAATGAACATTCTTTGTGGGTTCTCTTTATAAGGAACCTGTATTAGTATTTTCTAAGTTCTGGATAAAGAGTTTAAAAAGAAATTATTTGCTTATATCTACTCTTTTTACATTTAGTGGGGCTCAAAAGATAAGTAAACAAATGGCTGTGCATCTACACTATGGCATTTTCAACAAATGTATAGAAGGATTTTATAGGAGTGCCATTGTAATTAAGATATTGAACATAACAGGAGCCTTTTGGTCAATGAAGCAACTAAAATGAATATTTCGGCAACTCTGTTTTAGAAAGATCAGTATGACAAAAATATCCATTTTCTTAAAGCAAATGTTATCCTGGAGTTAAGAAGATGAGGGGCCTTCAGTCAGTCTTTAGATGTGAGGTTTCAGTTTAAGTTCCCACTTGTCTTGTTTGAACATCTGATTATATCAACAGATGTAAGTATAAACAAAATAAACTGCAGTGATTTGTACCTCATGGTATTTTGCATCATTAATTTGAGCTTTCTTCAATGTGTCTTCCAGATGCACGGGGCCATTGCTAAATCCAAAGTCATAGAATACATGTAGGTAACCATTGCGCATTTCCAGGCTGAAAAACATACTCTGTGGAGAGAAAGACATGATAAGATGTGAGCATTTGCTATGAATGAAAGTGCAGATTTAGCTGAATTTGAGAAATAACATTGCATTCTTTATTATTGAAATATTGTTTGAAAACTAAGTAAGGAAGTCTCGTGAAATTTTTTCTGCTGAATGTATTTTTTAAAATTGTTTATTTTTTTTCAGTTACAGTTGACATGCAATATTATTTTATATTAGTTTCAGGTATACAGCATAGTGGTTAGATATTTATATAATTTATGCAGTGATCCCCTGATTAGTCTAGTACCCACCTGGCACTATGCATAGTGTTTGCAACATTATTGACTATATTACCTATGCTGTGCTTTACATCCCTATGACTATTTTGCAACTGCCAGTTTGTATTTCTTAATCCCTTCACCTTTTTTTATCTAGCTCCACAACCCCCTTCCCTCTGGCAACCATCAGGCTGTTCTCTGTATCTATGAGTCTGTTTTTGTTTTGTTTATTTGTTTGTTTTGTTCTTTAGAGTCCATATATAAATGAGGTCATATTGTATTTTCCTTTCTGTCTGACTTATTTCACTAAGCATAACACCCTCTAGGTCTATCCATGTTGTTGCAAATGGTAAGATTTCATTTTTTTTTTTATGGCTGAGTAATATGCCATTATTATTATGAAATAAAAATCATAACTACATCAGCAGTTAAGCCACATATTAATACACTAAGGTGTTAATATTTATGCACTATTTAAAACAACTATATTGTATCTTTTTTTGTACTTTATAAATTAATGAAATTTTATTAATTAAAATCTTGAAAACAGTATTATAGGCCATATGTATTCAACTGCCTTTTCTTTAGGAAACATTTGAAAGTTACAGCAGGCCAATAGATGTGATTGCATTTCATTTTAAGAAGAAAATTGCTAATATTGAAAACTAATTCCAAGGTATGCTGAAAGGAACCTTAAAAAAATTATCAGCAAATATTGATATAAGAAAAAGAAGGCCATTTCTGTATTATTTTGAAACACTGGATTTATGTAAATAAATATGAAATTATTATGCACCTGAACCACATGATGTTTGAGAACCAGAGTAATTGTGTAACACTCAAGTAATTTACTGGTCAGGCTTGCTTGTTTCAGAAGATAGTTCATAGATACAAGAATTCAATGGATTTGGAAAATAAGATATGATGGTAAAGTCCCTATTTAAGAGAAAGTGATCTCCTGAGTGAAGTTTGTATACTCTTGAGAATGTGGAAAACAGTCCATTGGGGTATAGAAAGAAAATATTACAACTTTTATTTATGTTCATTTAAAACCCCAAAATAAAATAATTTTTCACATTTAATACATGAATTGACCTCAGACCTTCATTTTGTCCTTTGGATGGATTTTTAAGGGATTCATACAGTATGTGAGGCTTCAAGAGTGGAGTTCAACACTTGAAGGTGCACCCACCTTCTCTCAACCATGTCTTTGTTTTTAGCCTACTGCAATTTATTGTACTTTATGTATGCCTGGTTACATGGATTTATAGGTGAGATGACTTAAATAATAGAATATTTACAATTATTTTCTATTGAGATGTAGTGATGTGACAATATTTTGAGACACATAGATGTTTGTAGATTATGTCCTCAAATTATGAAAAATAGTTTAAAAGAGTGACACATTTTTCTTTACAAAATGAATTATTCAAATTGTTGACATTTATTTGTCAACAAATGTCTTTCAGTAGTATGAAACCTACTAGTTATTTATAAAACATCTACTTGATATGTCATTTCAAGATAGGCAGTATTATAACAATGAATGAGAAAGCAAATTTTGTTTGAAGACAGTTGTAAACTGGAGAGATGGTTTTTAAAAATATGTTTGGAAATTTTTCTATTGTTAAGTGAACTTGATGAATGCAATGTAAGTGTACTACCGATAAAAACTCTCATGTCTGCACTATTAATACATTTCTGGAAAGAAATTTTTTAACCTGTTTAAAAATCTTTCAAATGAAAATTTTCAACAGTCTTGAACTCTTTTGCTAAAGTTTACAAAATGACACAATATCTGATTAGCTTGCAAGAACTGACACAAGGAAAGATGGAAATGTCCCTGCCAAATTTTGAAGGCAAATTTTGCCAACTGGTGAATGAGATTCAAAAATGGTATCATGATTTAGTAAGCATAGTCAATGATGCATTTTTACATTTTTATTTTTATGTGGTATCTTGTCCACTTATGACAGCTGATAAAATTTAGTATTGAAATAAACTGGACTTACGACAAGACTTTTGAATCACCATATCACAAAGAGTTTACCGAGACTTTCAAAAATACTTAAGCACATTTAATTACATTGTTTTTATTAATGCTATTATTAATATCTACTTTTGTATCACTAACAAATAAAACTGATTTTATTTCATTTCATCTTTACTTTAAAATAAAATTTATTTTTGTTCAATATTATCTTTATATAAAATGTCTTTTATTCCTAGTTTTGAATATTATATCCATATATGGTATATGTATATCATTAATAAAAGAATGTGTATATATATAATATGTATATATGTATACACACATATAAATAGTAAACATATAAACTTTTTTTTACTGATTAGGGCATATTATTTAAAAAGTCATTGTAAAGTTTCGGTAGACACACTGCTTACCTAGACTTTGGCACTGATTTTTCTCAAAATTCCCTCAACTTATTAAAGAGGGGCGTATTTAATGTACATCCAAAAATGTAGGGCAGGAAAATGCATTTCAGGGCTACTTTTACTTATTGCTGACATCATTTCCCTGAAGGAAAAAAATATCCGATTCGGCTTTGTAAACCAAAACTTCAATTTGATGGCATGACATGCTCAACTTGGGAAGGGTCCTAGAAACATGCATAGCAGGAAGTGAAGCAAATGAAGCAGAAGATGTAGGACTTTATTTTTACTCACTCCATTGACCATCAGGAGCACAAGCCCATTGTCAGCTGGTGTTCGAACTTCTATGTCAAAACGAGTCACCTGACCAAATTTGCCTCTCTTGGTGATATCTCTCACCATGGCATAACTAGAGCCATCGAAGAAATAGCTGGCAGCCCGACTCTGAGTGAATGCCAATTTATCTCTGAAATAAAAATGCAAGGATCATATGAACATTACAGTTTGTGTTATGCTTTTTTTTAGCTGAGCCATCCTGCCACCTGTTGGCAGCTCAGCAGCAGCTCAGCTCAGGCTGGGCATTGAACTGCTGTTGCTCAGAGCTCAGCTCACCCTCTTGAGTGAGCTCTTAACAACTGAGCCACTCAGCCAGCCCTGCGTTATGCTTTTTAAGTGAGGCCCTTTTAACCCATTCTCATGACATCTTCCTTAGACCTTACAGCATTTAAATGAAGTCCTGATGTCTGCATGGGAGACATAAGTAAGTATTTGTAGCTAAGTTTAATGAATTGTTTGTTTTTTTTTTTTTTTGTTTGTTTTTTGAGGGCAGTGTCACTGGCCCTCATATGTGGGACCCGAACCGGGGCTGCTGGCTTCCCAAGCCAGCGTTTAACCACCGTGCCACTCGGCCGGCCCTTAATAAATTGTTTTTAATAGATTTCTTCTCTACCCTATGTGCTAAGACAATGGAAGTCTCTAGTGAAACCCCAGTCTCTGGAATCCTAAATCAAAGCTACAAACAAGTTATTTAACACTTTTTATAATTGTATGTGCTCATCTGTGGTAGAGAAGAACTGAAAAGGTTTTTGCAGGCATGATTATTAATGCAGTTTTAAAATTAGTTTCCCCAAAGAAAGATTGAGAACCTGACCATTGACCCACACTTGTCTCACCTGCTGCTCTTGCATGGCTACCGGAGTCTTTAGTATTCGTAACACTTTCTTACCTGGCACAGGGCACAGATTTGGAGGGATCCATGTTATAGAGGTGTTTGAAGTTGTACAAGCTGATCACATCGTTATTCAAAGTGGCCAATTCCAGGCAGCCAACGAAGCCAGGTAGATTTAGGCTGGCAGGAGGCTGTGCAACAGACCAAACAATGTCAACTGTCCCATGATCACATTTCAACAGGGTGACACAGAGCAGGCAATGAAACAAATGTTCCCGGGACCTACTCATTGGTATATCTTTCTAGGCCTAAGTTTGTGTCTGCTCTATGCTAAATCGTTTAGATAAACAATGGCTTTTCAGTTGTGCATATCTTAGCCGAGAGGATGGGATTTACTGACCATATACTATGTACCAGTCACACACTGGACGGTGAATTGATGACCAAAATCAATCTTCACATCAGTTCTGTGAAATAGGTATTCCTCTTCTTATATAAAGAGAGGGAAAGTAATTCTCAGAGAGGTTTAATAATGTTTCTGTAACTAGGAAGTAATAGCCCTGGAGCTGAAATTCTAGATAGGCTCCCTATCCTCTTTGTCTGCCTTCCTTTATCTGCCTTTCATCAGGCTTCATGCTCTCTCCTCTAAGTCCCACCCACTCCCTCATCTCAGGTATTTTATTTCATGCCTATATTAATTGAGACAACTGAGTTTTTGAAACTGTCATCTGTGAACCTGAAGACTAAATACAAACCCACAACATACAGACATTCCTGCAGTAGGTGGGGGTAATACTAATCACATATGCAGTATCAGATTGAAATGAATTGATAGTCAAGTGTTAGCTATAGCTTGAAGGCATTTGACACTATGAAAATATGTGTAGCAGAGTCTAGATTTATATATGAGATTTATAGATTTTGTTTCAAAATTCTACCACCCACTGAGCTAAGCTCTTTCTTAAAATATTAACGTTTCTGTCCCACCTCCAAATCATTATAGTTGTTATGGATTTTCAAAAACAACCATGGTTGGTTTGCAATAAGTCAAAATATAGCTGGGGAGCTTACCTTGAAATTGGAAGGCACACCACCAACATAAAATACTGTGTCCTCAGGGTCCAGGTCCAACAATGAATCATCTCCCGCAAATTCCCCTTTTTTAATGAATTTTTCCTCTGCAGTGCTGCTGAGACTTGGGACTGTTAAAAACACTTTTCCGTGTTTTCCTACCCTGTTCAGAAAAATAATTTTTATCCTTTATTAGCCAGACAATTTATAGAAAATTTTTTTTAATGTCAAATGTTAATGTTCCCCTGTCACAGAATAAGTGATTTGATTTTGTCACATTAACCAGCATTTATAAATGTCAACAATAAATGAGAAGGGGAGAAAGGAATAATTCATGGGTTGGCCACATAAAAAGATCTAATCATGGGCCAGCTGAGTGGTGCCTTGGTTAAGTGCTGGCTTAGGACGCCAATGGTCCTGGTTTGGATCCCACTATGAGCGCCAGTGACACTGCCCTCAAAAAAAAAAAAAAAGAGATCTAATCATCAGATTGCTGTGTAGAAATGATGGCTATTTTTTTCTAATCTTTTGTTTTCCATTAAGATATTTGAGAAGGAATACAGGATTATTGGAAGAAAGAGGAAGAAGAATAGAGGGAAGAAAATGCTACTTACAGCACCTACAGAAAGATGGTGAGAGTGTTTGTGTGTGTGAGTGCATTCAGTAGATTTATTATAAAATGTGCACATAAGCCCTTATCACAGATTCACTTTACCTTTCAATCTTGACGATGCTGAAGTAAGCAGGCCAGGTACTGACAGGCTTGGAATCCAGGGGAATCTCTACATCCTTAGTTCCCAAGTTATAAATATATACCAGGTTATCGTTTTTGATTGCAAGACCCATGTACTCTTTTTTGGCCTGAAATGTAAAAAAGACGCTTAAATAAAATCCAAATGAATGAATATCATCTTTTGTTTTCATTTCTTTAAAGGATCATCAGTAATCTCAACACTTGGCTGTATGTAAGGCACATCTGGCATGAATTGTCACCAAAGTCCCTCTAAGAATGGGCAGCGCTTCCTCCTTTCAGCTTCTCTGTGGCTGCATCAGTCTGCTGCCCCTCTGGGCTTGTCCAAGCGCATCTGGACAAGGAGGCAAGCAATGGCAGGCTTGTGGACATTAGAGGGTTGCCAGGAGTATGCTAACCTTGTTTAGTTAACCCAGAGATTAATGCAGCATGCCAACACTGACGGCTGTGCATCTTCAAACAGGGTTCAGCATCCAACCTAATAGGCCTCTGTGTTCTGAATGTCTTGAAATGCTGCATTCAGACTCCTTGAAGTTTAGCAGTGTGAGGCTGATATGTAGCAAGCCCAGAAATATCCCACACAGGGAAGGAATTGTCTTCAAATCACTAGTTGAGTCTTGGCACTAAAATGATCTATATACCTTTTGAGTTACCAGAATGGGGATTTTGTGAAGTTGGCCTAGGTTGCTTTGTTTTAAGGCAAGAGAAAAAGCATCTATTGTGCCTTTTAATAGTATTCCTTCTTTTGAAACCTCATGCTCTTACGTTTTTGCTTCCGAGGTACAGGATAAACTGATCTGCAGGCCCAGCTGGGTCTGGCTGCTTCACAGGAGGAGGTTTCACGTACAGGCTCAGCGACGTGAAGGTCTTTAAGTCGTCCATGCTGGTTCTGGGGTGCACTTCGACTGCCGACTGGCCATCAAACATCATGGAGACTTGGATCTGGAGTTAACAATATTCTCCCATTAACAGTGCTCTGCAGAAATGGGCACAGTGCTTTCTCATGGTTCTCAATGGGCTTCCCTCATTCCTGATGGGGCCTCTGAGCTCTACTCTCTTCTATGCCTTTATTACTTATGGCCTCACCTTGTGGGAGAGAGTAAGGCAGATTATAATATAATAGTTTAAATTTAAAGTGGGGTGAAAGAAAGCAAAAAAAAAAAAGGGGGGTTGTGTGTGACAAATAAGTCGAAGAGTAAGGATAAATACAGATTCCACAATGGACTACATACTTGGTTGTGGTGACGGGTTACCTCATCAGTTATGCAATTCACAAGACCTATAAAATTAACAACGATGAACTGATCAGGAGAAGTAAAATTTATCTTGGGTATTAGTACAGCTAAGAATTTCTCCTCAGGGTCTTCAAAAAAGGAGTATGGGGTGATGCTGTGAGCAATATCCTCAACTACATCTGGCAGTTGGGAGGGGTCTAGACCCAGCCTTATGGTCTTAGGGTGTCGAAACCTGGCTCTGCCACTTACTAGCTACATGACCATGAACAAGTCGCTTAACCTGCAGTTTCCTCATCTGTAAAGTGAGGACAATAAATTGGCTGTGAGGATGAAGTAAAATGATAACTATAAAGTGCATTCCAGTGCCTGGTTCTATCATTATAATAATCGTAAGTATGAACTCATTAAGATGTTTCTTATAATGATTCTCAGAAAGGCACCACAACAAAGCACATATTCAGTAAATGCATTTCTCAGCGGCCCAATATGATATGCTAAATAGGTCTGATTTTCAGAGTATTCAAAAGTGGACAGACTGTGTATATCCAAGATATTTATGCAAACATTCCTGAATGATTAAATGTATTTACATCAATTAATTAATATTGATTTGGTTAATACTAATGGTAAGTGAGCTCAAGATTATGTTTCCAGGTGCCTAGAGTGCAGTTGTCCTATGTTGCCAGCTGAGTAAACATCGTTACATCTTAATAAATAATCAGTGTGTGGGCTTAATGTAAAAACTGAGAAGGATGTATATCTGTAGAGAAAGCATCTCACTTTGCGGAGCCTACTGGGCTCCAAAGGCATTGCCAAGACTCTTTTTAGGTGATTAAGGCCTCAGAGTTCTACTCCATCTGAATAAAATTACCAGAAAGCACTTACAGAAACCTCACTTTCCAAATGCCATTTGTTGCCAATAAACCTTTTTTGAAGTGTTCTCTAAGAATCTAAAAAAGGTAGTTTGTGATATGGGATCAGTTATCATATATCATTTAAAAGGTGGGTGTATTTACCAATCATTATCTCCTTCATCACAAAATAATTGATTTCCAACTCTTCTTTTTGTCAGTAATTAGGGCCAACAGTCTATTCAGGCCAATTCTCAGTTGAGAAATTAAACCAAATAATTTAGTTGTAAAAAATATCGCTGGTCTATAAATCAATAAAAAACAAATTAAAACAGAGGCCAAGAACAAGCCCTGTTTTGCCACAAGGAAAATGTTAGGTGTGGTGTCAGGGTACATTCCTACCAACATGGGCACTAGCTATAGTGTTGCTGCATTGCTTCTGTATCAGCGTCTCAGAACAGGGTCTTTGGTGAGATTATTCAGGTTAGTCGGTATGCAATTCCTCAGTTAATTAAGCCTGAGGAGGCATCAGTAAAAGCTTCACATCATCTATGCTGTACCAGAGAATTCTTTGAAGAGGTAGATGGGCAAGATTATTCCATTAGTAATTGGACTAAAACAGCTGCTAAAATAATGAATAATAATAATAAATTGAGTCTCCTATTGTGGTTTACTTTACTTGATTTCTTTTGCTCTATGTGTTTTGTTGACTAAGTGAACTTGTGGTCTTTAATCTTGGCTACACAATGGGATCACTGGGGAACTTTAAGAAAATACAGGTACTGAGCTCTTCCTCTAGAGCGTCTTATATATTGCTTTCAGCTTGGGACCAGGAAAGGATTTAGTTTCCAAAGCTCCTCATGTGATTCTGATGAACAGATGGAGCTGAGAATTACTGAGCTGGATGATACAGTCGGAGGGTTCTAGGCTCTGGAAGCTGCTTGAAGAGTTGGAGCTCAGTTTCGTCTTCTCATTATCACTGAGTGACTGATGATGATGCCTTCCCAAGGTTACCTTGCTGGCGACGCTTCTGGTCTGAGCAATGAGCTCTCGGATCCTCTGGATGCTGGCAGAAACGTTGCTGGCAGGCCGCTTCTGCTCGACCGTACGAAGCTGATCCAGGAGCTGAGGGACCACCTCTGTCAGATTTCTTACTGCATTTAATAGAAAATGAATCGCATGAGTAAATATCTCAATATTAAGTATATTTCAGAAATCATGTGAAGAGACAACAAACACATGATTACTTCTGTTAGAACTATAAAAAACTATTTTTAATCCTGCAAAATTAATAGTGAATCCCAAAACATGATCCATTCCTATTCTGTGGCATTTAAAAGGCGAAAGATTTATACGATCTGAAAAGAAACCAGAGTATTCTGTGGCATTTAAAATGGATATTGATCTATAAATTGTATGCAAAGCAAGCTGACTTAGAAGGTACATGTCCAAAGGGCAGGATCCACAACAAATATACACAGATATTCCATTCACCTCACAGGACAGGTTTTCTTGGCATTTCTCATATAATTTACACAAAAAGTAAGAAAAAAAAGGCTGGGCCAAAGGAGATAAAAGGATGCTCTTTCACATATCACACTGCTGCTGTCATGGACCCAGCAGAGGCAGAACTAGATGGAGAAAATGAGGTAGCACCCAAAGAGTGGCAGTTGTGCCAAGGTCGGAGTGGGCAGCTATGGGCTCAGACAAAGGTGATGGTGCAAGCAGATCATACTGACCTTTTAGGTAATTTTTTTTTGATATATAATGTACACATAGAAAAGAGTACAAATCATAAGAATTCAGCTTGATGAGAGAAACCCCAAACGAAGAGAACAGCAGAACTTTTTCCAGAGTCTCATGGAGTAGAGCAGTGGTGCTCAGTGTGTGGCATTTAGCTTCACCAGGGAGCTCGTTAGCAATGCAAATTCCTTGGCTCCATCCCAAACCTAATGACTCAGGAACTCTGGGAGTGGGGCCCAGATGGTTCTGATGCACTCGAGTGTTTGAGAACCAGTGGACTAGAGAATGACTATCTTTGGGGTGTTGTCCTCCCTAAGGGCAGGGCCATGGTCATTGAGCGTTAGCAGCTGGAAATGACTGAGCCTCTTACTAGAACCAAACTAAACTCCAATTCAGGAGAATATGTCAGTGAGGACCAAGGAAATATCTCTTTTTTGCACTTAGGGAACAAAGTGCTTCTCCAGGCACAAAGAATGGAATTTAGTAAAATAATAGCAACTATTACTTTATTGTATTGATTAATTCAGAGGTAAATATTTGTTGTTTGGATTACTGATCACATAGCCTATTTTATAAAAGTCTTTAAAAACTAGAGAATAAAATATATTTAAAGCATTAAAATTTTGATGATGGAAATGTGTTTAAGACAGGGTTCCCTGCCCTCAATTCTCTCAGAGAAATGGAGCCACCTTACATGAGTCTCTGTAAAGTCTCTTATATTATATTATGCTCTTTCATTTACTTTGTTTTGAACTACAAAGTGCTATTTAATGAAAACACAGTAGACTGAAACAACTTCAGTTAGTGCTAGCTCTGGATGCTTACTGAAATAACTGATAGGATTGAAAAGGAAGGGGGAAAAATGAACAGATTTAGTAAATATTCCTGAGGCAGTATCTTCATAAATGTAAATGTTAGATGTCATAGAGGCAAATCTTTTAGAAGTTACATTTTAAAAACAATTAAGTGAGTGGTTACAGGAAAGAACTCATGAATATACACTTAAAAAAATGAACATAAAAGAACTATCTTCCAGTTATTGAAATGAATATTTATGACCTGGATAAAATTTCTAGTATTAATAAAGTTGTTTCTTAATTCAGGTGGAAGTGAAGGTAATATGGTCTGCAAAAACATGGGTGGACTTGTATAACTGAAACTAATATAATATTGTATGTCAACTGTAATTGAAAAATAAAATTGAAAATTAAAAAAAGAAACAAAAAACAAAACCATGTGTGAGAACAGAAAGTTCTAGTCATGACAAAGACATTGACATTTAAGAGATATCAAGAGACAATAACATGAGACTGGAAAAAAAAAATTTCTGAAGTAATATGTAATTTGATATCTATGTATAACTAAATAAATTAGGTAGGCATCAAAATATTTCATTTCCATTGCTATAAATTTGTACTCAAGTGGGCCAATGAACTGTTTTTAATGAGAACCTTCAGTTATGTTTGGATATATTCAGTACTTGTTGGTAATAACCTGCTTTTTGGGGTAAGGATAAAGCAACGCTGTTCAGTGAAAGCAATGCCGTTCAGTAAATTTTTTTTTTCCTTAAAGCAAACCAATATTTTGTTAAGATTATTTACTTTAACATGTGATTGATCTTCTTCCCCAAAGAATCAGTCTTACATTGATAAAAACAAGTGCTAAAATTATTTCACATAGAAAAAAAATATGACTCTTAACCCATCTATCTAGTGTTTATGTGAAATATATATATTTCATATGTGTACGCACACACACATATATCGATAGATGAACTGAGCGAAAGTTTTTCTCCTTTTCTAAGTGAACTTCTACACTATTCAATATGAAACCCAAATGAAGAAAATTGCTTCTTAACAAAAGATGTGTAGGGCCGGCCGAGTGGCGCGGTGGTTAAGCACTGGCTTGGGAAGCCAGTGGCCCCGGTTTTGTCCCACATATGAGGTCCAGTGACACTGTCCTCAAAAAAAAAAAAAGATGTGTAGAGTTTAATGGCCAATTCCTCAACTGGATACAGATGGAGAAATTTCTAAGTGATACCTGCATCTCTAGCTGAGTCCACTGCAGTGTTGTAAGCAGAAGAGTCAAAATTTTGAAGATTCTGTGACCAGTTGGTTAGCTTGTTAGCCATTGGGGCTGTAACCTGCTGGACTTCCATCGTTGTCTTGTTTGCTTCAGCAGTGATGAGCTTGGACTGACCCAGGCGCTGCTGAGTGTCACCTTCACACAGAGCACAAAGACATTCACTTTGCAGAGAAGCAGGACATTTGTTGGGAACATTAACAACCATTTAAACACTGGGTGAAACAGACCTCACATTTTGGGCTTTTAAGCCAATTAAGATTTTAAATATATGTTAATTATGGTGTAAATTAGATGCACAAGAAAATTGTAAACAGTATTAAGCGAGCTTGAGACTCTAAAGTCTCATTAAAATCATGTAGCTCACTTAAAACATTTTAAAATTAGACATAAATTTAAAAAAAGCAATTACTGTTTCTTCAGGTTAGAGACCTGGTGAGAAAGCCACAGAAAATACCTGTGATTTTAACTCATAAAATGTTCATGTCTGAAATTCATTGCAAATATCACTTTTAAAGAAAGGTATTTTTGAATAACAAAAGCAACTTTAAAAAGAGCATATATAGTGAAATTCTATTTTTATTAAAAACATATATTCAAGGGCTGGCCAAGTGGGCAGTGGTTAAGCGCTGGCTTGGGACGCCAGTGACCCTGGTTTGGGTCCCACATACGAAGGTCAGTGACACTGTCCTCAAAAAAAAAAGGGAAAAACATATATTCAAAATACAAATAAGTTTATAACAAAAATGCTTTTTTTTCCTTGGTAATGAGGTTATAAAATATTTTTCTTCTTTTATTCTTTCTTATCTACATTTTTTAATTTTTCTATAATGGTCATGTATTACTTCTGTAATAAAAATGGAAATCACCCAGGTGAGGTTGTAGCTGGATTTGCTCTGTGTAGGAAAACACTCACGTCCAGTGGTCATGTTTTAGCTTTCACTGTGCCGGGGAAGGCACATCTGCTTCCAATCACATTTTTCTAAAATACTGCTGTGGTCCCAGATTAGGCAAGAGGAGAGCTTTTGTTTCTCCGTTTGGCTCATTGGTCTCCTGACCTGCACTACACGAATGACATGGCGTGTAACAGAGGGCAGCAGTTTACAGTTGGGGACAGAGAAACCCAATAACCACATTAGGGCATATTTGTTAATGAAGAAGGAATATTCACAAGAAAGTAGGTTCCCAAATAGTGTGTATAAGCAATATAATCCTATCAACACACACACACCACACATACACACCACACACCACACACACACACCACACCCCCCCCCCACACACACACCCGCCCCCCCACCCACCCCTCACACACAGATTGGAGGAAAATGCTATCCTTATTGGTCACCCCTAGGTGGCGTGATTATAGCTTTTATAAATATTTTTCAGGATTTTGTTGTCTGTGGGTTTGTATGTGACGAACATAGTTTCTTTTACCACCAGAAAACAGTATTTATTTATAAAAAGGTTGATAGGCAAGAATTACCTACTCCTTCCTCAAAGGTTTATCTTAATACCAGTGAACAAACAGATGAGGCTTAAGTTCTGTCTGTGATCCTTACCCCTCTCTGTGGCTTGTAGTTGCTTAATGGCATCAGTCAGTTTGTTTTTAAGGGCACTCTTCCTTGCTAGGGCTCCACCCACACGCCTGCTGGTGTCAGCCACTGCCTCCTCATTGCCTGTGGAGAAGAAGCCAAAAAAAGTACCAGTGGGGCCAGGAAAGCCAAGAAGAAAAAAAAAAAAATCTCCATTTCAACAAGGAAAATTCTGATTCATACCATAGAGTCATCTGCAATATTCTGAATATGACATGAGCTTATTTCCAGTGCTGGAAAGTGGCATTTCAATAAAGAGGTACAGGATTGCAGAAAATTTGTAATGCTGCTTGGGAGTGATTTAGGGTGCCATAAAATAACTCATAAAATATAGAGAAATAATGGTTAATTTCTTTGATTGAAAAGTATAGCACTGCTGGGAGTAATGACACCTAGCAGCACAACTGATAAAAGAGCTGAAAAGATCCATCCATATTTATGGTGATGACTAGTTATACAAGAATAATTCTTTTCTCTTAATTGTTTTAATAAAATGTTAATTGATATATAATATACATTTCAAAATGGCACACATTATAAATGCACAGCTTGATGAATTTTCAAAACTAAACACAAAGTATAACCAGTGCCCAGATCAAGAAAATAAAATATTATTAGCATCCTCACAGCTTCCTGAGACTTCTGTGGTTACCCAAAGATGACCAGTATTCTGAATTTTATCTCTGTTTATTAACTATGTCTGGTTTTAAACTTTATTAAAAAGAAATAATACAGCACTGTAATTTTAAAATATCTTTTGTATCTCTGTTTTAATTTCTGTAGAGTTATAAGTCTAGTTTAAGTCTTCCATCTTTGCTTATTTGTTCTTCAAGATTGTGCTGGCTATTCCTGGCTCCCCGCCAGGAATTTCCACAGATATTCTGGAATCGTCCTATGCATGTATATACAGATCTGGTGTTTTAAATTAGTATTATATTGAATCTACAGACAAATTTGGCAGAATTGTCAAATTTTTACAAATTTGAGTCTTCATTTTAATGAATACAGTTTTTATTGACTCTTCTGCTCTAAATTCTGATTTTGATCTCCATGTATTTAGAACTTTTTAAATTTCTTTAAGTAGTGTATTATAGTTCTATGTGTAGAGATCTTAGCATCTTTCATCAGATTTATTCCTGGGTATATTATGCTAATGCAAATGGTGTTATTTTTAGAATGATTTTTTTTTTTTTTTTTTTGAGGGCAGTGTCACTGGCCCTCATATGTGGGACCGAACCGGGGCCGCTGGCTTCCCAGGCCAGCGCTTAACCACCGCGCCACTCGGCCGGCCCTCAAATGGTGTTATTTTTAAAAAAACTTAACTTCTAATTGTTGTATATAGAATTAAACTAGATTTTTACACCTTGAATTTGTAATGTGGGACATCCCTGTCTTGTTTTCAGTCTTAGTGGGAAATCTTTCAATATTTCAGTATTAATATGTTTGCTGAATATTATTTTATTATTCTTTATTAAATTGTGAAAGTGTCTGTCTATTCCTAGTGCTATGAGTTTATTTTTTAAACATGAATGAGTACTGAGTTTTGTTAAATATTCTTCTTGCATGTAATGAAATGAACAGATGAATTTTCTTCTATGTTCTGTAAATGTGGTGAATTACTATTGGTGTTTTAAATGTTAAACTATCCTTGAAATCCTGGAATAAACTTAACTTGGTCATATATTACCATTTTTATGTATGCTAGATTTGATTTGGATTTTCATATCTCTTTATAAGAGAATTTGGCTTATAATTTTCCTTTTCGAAGTATCCTTATTAGTTTTGGTATTTAAATTTTGTTGGCTTCATAGAGCAAGTTAGACAGCATTTCCTTTTTTTCTATTTTCTGGAAAAATTTATATACTAGTAGTGGTATTTCTTTTTTAAAAGCTTGGAAGAATTCACTGGTGTAGCCATTTGAGCCTTGAGATTTCTTTGTGGACAGGGTTTAATTATTGATTAAATTTAATATACATATGTATATACATATAGTTCTATCAGATTTTCTATTTGTTCTTGTATCAGTTTTGATAGTCTTTTTCTTACAAAATTATTCTTGAAAGTGTGCTTGTAGCATAGTCCTTAAACTAGGGTTCTTGGAGCAAATCCAAAAAGCTATAATGTAATTATTTGTTGTCTGAACCGAAGGATCAACTTTCCCAAGAATTCTGGATTCATGCTTTGTTTATTTCCAAAGCATCAGGAAATTTATGCTTCCTGACAAACAGAAAAATATTTCTTTCACTTCCCATTATACTCCTCTCTTCCTCTCCAATGGACTTGTAAATATGTACTCCACCATAGCGTACCTTCTCTTTTTCTATTGTACAGTCTTGGTGTGCGTGGTTTATCGTTCAGTTGTCTTTCCCCCACACATGTCTATAATGGGTATACAATGGTTCGTGCTTAGTTGATTCTGTCACCAAAGAAAATGTAACCAAAGTACAAGTGCTTCTTATTTCCTCTGGGTAGTGCCTGAGAATTTCCCAGAATTCAAGGAGGCACTTAAACCTAGTTGTTGTATGGCACCCCTTCTCCCTATTTTAGCTTCAATTTTTGAATATTGTGATACAAAAATTCCTTGGAGCTCTTTCTTTTGGATCCTGTGACTGAAAAAAAACAAACCACTGGCTAATATACTGAGAAAAAATATAGTTAATTCTATATTTGGAGCTCTTGATAAAAATAGGACAAAGAAAATCTATTTTGGGCTGGATGATTATAAGAAGAAATGTTTCATAAAAAGTGGTCGTATTTGGAACTTCTTGTCTTACATAAACATTTTTCCATTTTACAAATGAATTTAATAGAAGATTCCTTTAAATAGCAGCTTCCTGAGTTTATTATAGGTTGCTAAACTATTTGATATAGACAATGAAGGAAAGGAAAGCTGGGAAATAAAGATTGATCATTGAAAGTCATTTAAAAATGAATTAACAGTAATCTGAAATTATAATGTAACTCAGTAGATGAATGTGGTTCAATTTGAAAATCTAAATTTATATCACAAAAGTGTATTGTTTAAAGGGAGGCAAGTTCTGAGCCACACAGTCCTAACTCCCCTTTAGTATCCTTTTTACAATAAATTCATGAAGGAATTTAACTAAATAAGATCATGAAATCGATGACCAAATCTACAAAATATTCAAAGAGACCAATGCAGAGAGATTATCTGCATATAAAATATGAAATTTTGAAGCGATATCATTCCCAAAATAGAAAAAAAAAATTCTTTCATGAGGTTCAATAACTCTATAAGGACAGGATTGAGAAAACACCTTGAAAATTATCAAGAATAAAATATTTAAGTCCCCAAATCATGAAGATCTGCATATTCTGGTCTTCAGAGCATATGATACTAGAGCAATACATAGATATGGCAACATTTATTTAAAAATATATTACGATTAATCTAATTCTTTTCTAAAGGGTATGTTCAAGAATGGACTTACAAATTAATTAGAATTAAGAAACTTAATAGCATTTTTTATTGCTTTTGTTTACCCAGAAAGCATAAAATGATAATTGCTTTATGGTAATTAAATAGTTAAATATTCTGCGTATGAAAAACAAATGCATTTGTTTTCTATATCTTTCTTTGTAAAAAACAAAACATGGTTAGATTTGAGATTAATTGCTTTGATAAAATTACGTAGTTTTCAGTTTCAGACTTGGCCTTTGTTTTTAGGTGGTAGCTAGAAGTTAGCTATTATAGATAATGGATTTCCAACCTCATTAGTCAATGCTTGAATATCCTTGGGAATGAGTTCATGACCTCAAAGATGAATAATGTTCGGTGAAATTCTGAGACAATTCAATTTTTTTTTTTAAGAGTAACTCACAAGATTCAAAATTGACTAAAATAATTTTATTCTTATTTTTAAATTCTTCTCCCACTCTTAGGGGTATTGTTTTAGCAAATGCAAACTCCAGCCTTTGGAAATGCTTCTTTCCCTGTGGTCATTAGGTTTGTTCTAAACACAGTAAACTTGAAGAACCCAAACTACAAGAAAGTGCAAGAAACCAGATGGCTTTGTGGTACCCTACCCTCCTGACTTTCACAGTGATGACATATCCCTTCATGTGTCATCATGGGTAAAATTTTGAATGTCCTTTTGAACTGTCGAAGAAAGGGCAAATTATGTGCAATGTAGTTTTAGTGTTAAGTGTATTTTATGGGATTATCTCTTTGAAAATGGTATTTATAGTAAGTTTCTGTTAATTAAGAGTTATTCTTAACAACAATTGAATTGACTCAGAATTTCACTAAACATTATTCATTTCTGAGGTAATGAACTAATTTCCAAAGGTATTTGAACATTAACTAAGATTATCCAGCATATATATGTTTTACTACATCAAAAAGAAAAAGAAAAACAAAACCACAATTTATTTAAAATTATCTACTCTGCTTGTTTACAGCTTGACCCTGAGCAGGAACTATTAATGTATTATTCAGTTGAAATATCTTTTATTCTGTAATCTAGAATTTTGAAATCTCAGTTTACATGCAGAAATACTGCATGAAAGGAGGGAAGAAGCAATAAACCAGAAGGAAGATGGAAAAGTGAAAACACTTACTAGAATCTGCCTTTGTTTGCAGCTCTCTTGCTTGATTGAGGAGGTTCTCACTTTCATCTTTATGGTAAATGATTTGAGTATCAATCCCACTCACAGCCTACAAAGGAATTGGGTGGAGAGAGTGAGAATGACAGCACAAGATATTTTCATGGTTTTAGAATTCAAATGACACAGTTTATCGCTAAACACCAAGGAAAATTAATACAGCTTCATTTTCATAGCTCAAAATCAAGGTCAAATGTGGACATGAGACAATAATGTCCTTGGCATTTTCAAGATAAATATTTTTTGAGGAAAATTCAGTGAATCAAGAATAATGCATGGCCAAAGCCCCACCAAAGTTCTTGTCATATAGAAACCATCAATACATAATTTTTGAGTTGAAAAAAATCAAAAGGTGAAAGGGATTAAAAAGTACAAAGTGCTAGTTAAAAAGTAGTTACAGGGATATAAAGTATAGTATAGAGAATATAGTTAATAATATTGTAATAACTATGTATGGTGTTAGGTGGGTACTAGATTTTTTGGGGGTGGTCACTTCGTAAGGTATATAAATGTCTAATCATGGTGTTGTACACCTGAGTCTACTATAATGTATGTCAGCTATAACTGGAAAATAAGTTAAAAAAAGAAAAATCTGAATATATGCATAAAGCATATTCTCTATCACCAGGAACACATCTTAGATGTGTTTTATTCAGGGACTGTAGCTTTAAAAAGCTGTCCAAGGAACTGGCATTTACTGTCTGGAATAGGGCAAGTCTTGAAGAACTTGAGTTACTGAAACATTCGTAACATAAATAAATGGCTTCTTCTTAGTTCTCCTGCTCTTTCTGCCATTTATATTACATTGGAAGCTCAAGAGATGACATTAGAAAACAGAAAAGCCATTAGCTGGGAAAAGGTAACATATGAATGAACTTTAAAATAAGGGAATACTCACATCGTATATTCGGTCAGTGATATTCAAAGCCAATTCTGCTGTTTCATTGGCTTCACTAACATAATTGGCAATATTTTCATAAACATTAGAAGCGTCCAAAGCCTTCTGTACCAGCCCATTTGCATCTGAACTGTGCAAATTCCTGTTAATGAACAAACCTGTCATTAGTTTTCCTTTTTAACCTTCTTGGGAAATACAGCCATTTTTAGGCTCGATTTGAATACTTCCAAGACCACAGACACTTCCTTTCTGTTACTCAAAGTCACCTGGCTTGACAAGGTTTTCTTAAGCTGCCTTTTCTATGGATGCATCTCCTTTGCATTCCTCTACCTCCCCCAAGACCACCCTATTTTGGCTCCATGGCAGCTGCCAGTCTGGCAGTAGCCACAGGAAAAGGAAATGATGACTTAAAAACAGCCCTCTGCATCCCTTCAAGTGAGATTTTCTGTGGCTGTGGTCAGGCAGAGGAATGAACCCACAATCCTCCCCATCTACTGCGTACCCAGGTCAACGCTGTTACCCCCCTTCCATAAATGGAACCAAGGCTATCGGAGAGGGTGCATAACCTCAGCATGGTGTTAGGTATTAGCGGGCTTTGCTCTATGTATTCAATCTTATTTTCCTCTTTGCTTAACCTTACATAACAGACCAGATTTTTTCTTAAGGAGGGGAATAACATATATGGAGCTCTATGTGCGGAAAGTTTGTGTTAGCTATGTGTCATGTATTATGTCTTTAGTTCTTACCACACCCATGCCCAAGACATTGTTACTCCCTTATTGTTACTCCCTTTCTTTTTATTTTAGCTGAGCCATCCTGCCACCTGTTGGCAACTCAGTGGCAGCTCAGCTTGGGCTGGGCATCGAACTGCTGTTGCTCAGAGCTCAGCTCGCACTCTTTTTTAAAAAAAAATTTTTTTTTTTTTTTTGAGGGCAGTGTCATTGGCCCTCATATGTGGGACTGAACCGGGGCCGCTGACTTCCCAAGCCAGCGCTTAACCACCGCGCCACTCGGCCGGCCCTCAGCTCGCACTCTTGAGCTAGCTCTTAACCAACTGAGCCACTTGGCTGGCCCCTGTTACTCCCTTTTTATAGAAGCAAGCAAGTCTCTGAGAGAGGGTACCTGCTTTGCCCAGGGCACACATTGTTAAGCTTCATCTCACTCCTGAAACTCAGTTGCCTTCCTGAAGCACACAGACCCACTCATGCCTACCCCCACCACTGCCCTATACACCATGTTCTCTGCCTTTGCCCCTTTCTGGCCTCTGTAAGGTTCATCTAAAACTCACTGAGTACCCATCATGCACTGGGCACTCACATAGGTGCTGACAACTGACAACCATATATGCCTCAAAGGATTGATGTGAGGTACAACAGGGATAAAATATGTGAAATGCTAGGCATCCCATTAAACAGCAGGGTGTATTATTATACCTGAGTTATTTCCTGAATCGGAATTTCAAGCTATTCAATAATTCATTTTATTGATAAATACTTCTTCCTCTATAATATAAACTCCATCCCCCACCCCCGCTTCTGCAGCTTATCTTAAATCCTTTGCCTCAGTTTTATTCAGTTTTAAATCCATCAGTTCCACATTGTTTTCCAGTTCCAAACATTGATGATTAGTCTCACTTTATTCATCAATAACTCTAGAAGATTTTCTGTGGCCTAGTATATGACATTGCAGATCCCACACTGGCTCATCTCTTCAAACTGCCCAGACCTATTGAGCTCAGTCAATTGTTTCTCAGCCTCCTCCATCCAGTTTCAGTCCCTGATGCCCTTTCAGGCGCAGAGTGATTTCTCTGTATTTCTTTGGTTATTTCCTTCTTTTTTGTCCAAATCCATCATCATTCTGGTTCCTCTGAAGCAGGGCTGATTTATCCATTAGGTGGAGTAGGGGGCCCACAAAAATGTTTTTATTTTAATTAGTTTTTAATCAAAAGAAAAAATGAGGAGAGTAACAATGATTATATTGGTCTTTATATCAATGTAGTCATAACATATAATTTTTAATTTTTCTATGGAGGAATGGGCCCACTGAGGCAAAAGTGCCTTGGACCCACAGAGGTCATAAAGCAGCCCTGCTCTGCAGAGGTAATTCTGATCCAGATACTTGCTACATGATCCTCACCACAACCCTTTGTTCCTAGGAACAGCTCAGCAAGCCAAACCTGAAGACGTTTTAAAAGAAAGGGATATGAGGAATGAAACGTTACAGGTATTTATTAATATTTTTAAATTTTGCTGGCTAGAGTAGTAAGAAGATGTACTGAAGAGCTTGAAAAATATCTTTATAACTTTGTTTTATTGATAGGCACAAAATAGCTACCACCTCAACATAGAAAATAAAAATGTGCTTGAAGTGGAAGCTGGTTTGCCTCATTTTGAGGCACAGCATGAAAGTCATGGGGACCCAGACAGATGTTGAAGAACATTCACACTCTGAAGGAAATACATCTATAAATGTGGATCCTTTCTGTAAATAATTAATCAGAAATATCCTAAACACAAACTGTACTTCAGGGTGTTGGATGTTTCTGACCGTGCTTCGTGTAAAGCGTGCAGTGACTTAGAATTATGCCAGGACACTACTTGCTGCAGAGTGGCATGTAGAGAAGAGATGTGTTGGGATCTCACAGTTATTACAATGACAAAAGAATGTTGAAGAGAGCCAGAAAGTGGACTTGAAAAATAATATTCTACCAGTACAGCATATTATCCAAAGCATTATTTTACCTAAGCTCCATTCTATTGGCTAGAGAAAAGCATATTTCCTGGGAGCATGACTCTGAACTACATATAACAATATCTCACACCAAGACTTGATGTGACATCTATTTCTCTCTCTCCCACCCCTGTCCCCCCACTTCTCAGGAGACTTGGAAGGAAATTTGAAAATTTTGACAATCAGGAATAAAAAGGTGACTTCAGTTTTAAACAGAACTTATTGTTGGTTCTTATTTTGTTCTTGACTTTTACTGATCTTTGATTCAAATTGCCGGGTTTGTAGTCTTTCTCTATAATTATCTCATTATTTATCTATTATTTAAGGATCATGAATTCATTCCCGATTTGTCAGTACTTTTCAATTAACATTAATTTAGTGCCCAAGGGGTGTGCGACTCTCTTCAAATTGCTATGAGGAAATTGTCCATTGATTTTTCTCTTAACAGGAGTTGAAATAAATTAATTCCTGCTGGGCACTGTGGAGTGTCCGGAGTATTTACCAGAAGGCAGTTGTATTGCCAGCTTCTACCAGCTTTATTTAAGACACTTGGGTGTGGAAAGCTAATGCTACCTATGAAATCAATAGGCAGTGATGGTAGCTTTAGACCTTGTACAGGGATCTGATTTACTTCATAATATTTTGTGCAGTAGTAATGCTCCTAAGAAAAATTCAGTAGGTCATCCTAATAATACAGTAATTGTGGACTAGAACCCCCGCCCCCCATCCTAAGCACAGGTCTGCAATCTAACAGATTTTTTTAAAAATAAAAAACTGTCTCCCCAAAGCAATTGCAATAAACAATGTTTGGCTCTCAGAATGACCATCAACAAACAAAGAAACAAGCAAACCCAAACCTCGAACTAACCTATGAACACTATATCCCAGTAACTCTGGCATGTGGAATAGAATAAAAGAAGTTATTCAGCCTGCAGAGATTTGCATTTCTAAAATCGGGATTTTACCTGCTTAGTTCATCAGCCTCTTGTTGAAGGTTCTGTGCATGGTCCACAGCTTCTTGGACTAAATCATGACTGACTTTACTTAGGTTGGATAGCTTTCCCTGTAGTTCATTTCTGGCTCCATCTATTTCAGCGTAAATTCCTGATGCATTCTAAATAAAATATTTTAAAAATTCGATTGAATTTAGAACTTAAAACATTTTTCCCAAAGAGTATCAAACAATAATCTCTATTCTTCCTTATTGTGAAGTTCAGTAAATTTAAGAGCCACGTCCATATGAGCCTACAATACTCTATGTAGATGTTTATCTATTGAGTTGTCGGAAAAGTCATGATGCATTTTTGCAATGAAAAACATAGAAAAAATACATCATGACTTTTCTGAAAATCCAATATTTTTCTTGCATCTTCAACTCCTTCTTCTCTACTGATTGCTTCCCTAGCACTCAGACATGCTCTGCCATCTCTGATCTGAAAACAAAACAAAGCATGACTGAACAAAGCTAGCCTGTGTGATGCTGCTTTCTCCCCGTCTCCTAGCTCTTTGACCAGGAAGGAGACCTTAAAATCTGGTATTCCTCAAAGTTTGAATCAGCCCTTTCGTCCCTGAGTGAGCTAATTCCCCTCTCCGAGCCCAGCCGTTGAGTCTTCTAATCCATTCTCCACCATCCTGCAAGAATGGTGATATTGTTGGTAAGCAAATCTGATCATGTCATTTCCTTTCTCAAAATCAGCTATTGTTTTGCAGGAACTAATCCAATTCCTTAGGGTGTCTTCATCAACTGACCCTCCTCTCCCACCAGTGTCATAATTTCTCACCACTCATTACCCCACTACATTCCATAGTCCTCACTTGACTAACTGACTATCGTTTTAATGCCCCATAATTTTTCTGGCCTATGTCCTTGCACATACTATTTCTCCTGGGGAATATCTTCCATTTCTTTTCTGTCTGATCCATCTGGACAAGTTCTACTCATCCTTCCAAATTCAGTTCAAATATCACTTCGTTGATGAAGCCATCCCTATCTCCAGGGTGAGTTCAGCATGACCACATATATTTCTTTTTATCCATGTATCTCATTACTATAATCCTTTTACTTGAATATTACACTCACCAAATTACACAACCTGGGAGGCAGAAACTATGTTTATTTTTATATTCCCAGAATATATGTGCACAGTTCCTGGCATATAGTATTTGTTTATGGAAACTGTATTAAAACTCTAGCCATTTGGTTGGTCATCTGGGAAACAATACTTTGAAAAAAAATGTTTTTAATTGTATAAGCAGAAAAAATACCATGGACTTTTCACCCTTACTTGTTTATTCATTTAACAAATATTTATTGTGTGACTACTATCTGTCAGGTACTCTTCTAGGAGATGGAATACATAGCTGTGAACATCTGTGCTCTGAAAGAATTTATAACCTGGTGGGAAGATACAAATAATAAACAAGTGGTCATATAAGTGAGCAGGCTAATTTCAGGGAATAAAAAGTATTTTGAATAAAATACAACAGGTGAGATGGGTTGGAGAGTGACTGAAGGTAAGAGGCCTACTTAGAATGGATGGTCATAAGGACTCTAGCCATTTGAAGATTTGGGGCCAGCAGATACAAAGGTCCTGAGGCAGGAAAAGTATGGTGTGTTTGAAAAATGGAGAGGTGTTGGAGTTTAACAGTCAGGAGTATAGTGAGTGATAGAGAGAGTAGGGTATGAGATCAAAAGGGTGGGCCAGAGCCAGGTGACTTAGGGTGTCATGGGCCATAGTAAAATGAGCTTGTTTCTTACTTTAAGTATCACTTAATGGAGGTTTTATATGGGAGAAATAATGTGACATGATTATGTTTTTAAAGGATTATTCTGCTCCTCCTTACAGGATGAGTCGTGAGGGGCAAGAGTGGAGCAAATGGATCAGTAGGAGGCCCTTGTGGCAGGTCACAATGAAGGTGACTTGGACTAAGGAGTAGCAACAGAGAAGAGAGTAGTGGTGAGAAATCAGGATTCATTCTGGAGACAGGGTCAACAGTTCTTGCTGAAATGGGAGTGAAGAGAAAGGAGAAATCAGGAATGAATTCAGAATTTGGATTTGAGCTATTGGGTTGTGCCATGTACTCAGGTGGAGGAGACCAGGGAAGGATCAGGCTTTATTCAGAATATGTTAAATCTGACATGCGTAGTACACATTGAAGTGGTAGATGAAATTGTGATTTTGCTACAAACCATGTTGAGTTCTCACTTGAAAATGTCAAGCAAGCATTTGGATCTAAGAGGTCAGAACTCAGTGGAGGTATCAGAGTCAGAGGTATAAATTGTGGAATCATCCATATAATTGTTCTTTCAAGTCATGGGATTCAATGGGATCAACTAGGGAGAGAGTAGAAATGAAAAGGGAGGCCAGAGACTGAGCACTGAGCCTTTCATTATCCAGAGCAGGGATCAACCCGGCCCAGTATGACCTGAGGCTGATTTTTATACAGCTCTTGGCTAGGAATACTTTTTACATTTTTAAAGAGTGGTAAAAAAAATAACAACAAACAACCATCCCCCCACCCCCCAAAAAAGAGAAGAAGAAGGGAGAACAGTTGTATGTGGCCTGCAGTGACTAAAATGTTTACCACAGAGAGGATGCATGGGGCAAAGCCAGTGAAGGAGGCTGGGAAGCAATGGCCAATGAGGTGGGAGGAGAGGCAGGTGAGTGGGGTATTGGAGGATTCAGGACAGGAGCTCCGAGTGTTTACATAGGAGGGAAGGTTAAAAAGGCAAGGCTGAGAATGCTGGGTAGAGAGATTCAACCATGGTTTCGGCTACAATGAGGTCACTGGTGACATGGACAAGCACAGTCTCAGTGAGGCACGGATTCCTTGAAGTGGGTTGAGTACAGTAGACAGTGTGGGGATGGGGGTGGAAACAGCAACTGGAAATGAGTTGAGATACTTTGCTGTGAAGCCAAACAGGGTAATGCGGCAGAAGTTAGAAGGGATGTAAGCAAAGGCTTTTTTCTTTTTAATTTTTAAAAGATAGGAGACATTAGAGCATGTCTGTGTGTTGTCAGTGATGATCCAATAAAGAGTAAGAGTTGGGTGAAACAGGAGAAAGAGGGCATGCATTTGGGAGCCATACCCTGGTACTGTGTTTTCTAGGTGAGGAAGAATGGGATGCAGAGCACAGATGGAAAGATGACACTGTGACAGGAGAAGGGACACTTCATTATTTATAGGAAGGAAGGTAAAAGTCTGGATACAGATACAGGTGGGCTGGCAGATTTGGGGGAGGAAAGATAAGGGGAGTTCTCCTTGTTCCTAATTTTTCAGTGAAGCATGAAGCAAATTTACCAGTCAGACTGATAGAATGGGAGGTGGGTTTTCCACCAGTCATATTTGCTGCACTGGTGTGGCCATGAGGCTAGGGGTACTTGGGTTTACTGAGAACATGGGGTTAGAATTCTATAACAGAAGCCTAAGTGAATATGGAAGGCAGGGGAGTTTGCAAAGAATGATTATTGATAATTTTAGCTGCTCGAGGAGGGAAGAGAGGTTATGAGAGGAGTAGAAGAAATAAAATGGAAGAGGTCATGTGGCCAGAGAATTGTTGGAGAGGGCTTTCTAAAGTAAGTGAGAGAAGAGATGATGCTCAGTGGGGGAGGTGCTTGAAACTGGGATTTGGGCAGAGGTACTGTTATTGATGACAAAACCTGGGTATGGCTGGGAGAGGGATAACAGATGTGAGCTGGAGGAAAAGCTTGAATTCAATGAGTTGGAGGTCTGAGAACTGGTGGGCTCATCCATCTGGATTTTGATGTCACCAAGGATAGTGATGGGAGTTGAGATGGAGAGGAAGAGAGAGAACTTGGTGCTGAACTAGGCAGTGAATGAGATGGTCATCAGATGACTTTAAAATGATATCCTTCCAAAGGTAATAAAAATGAACTAAAAGTAATTTGATGATGGTTGGTTCACTGAATTTTATTGGAATATTTCTACTTTTATTGATTTTGACTGCCAGCTTTATTAAACACACAACTTATGAGTAAAGAGTGAGTGAGATAGACCTAGAGCTAGCTGTACTTCCAACAGAACTTTCTGAGTTATCTGTGATGCCCAGTGCAGTAGTCCTTGGCCACATGTGGCTCTGTTGAGAAGTTGAACTATGGCTAATGTGACTGAGGAATTAAAATTTTAATTTTAAGGCATTTAAAGTTAAGTAGCCATATATGGCTAGTTGCCACTGTACAATGAAGCACCTGATCTTATTTTTATAAGGCTAACTTGATAGATTTGAATTGGATTTGATTATTCTTCTGTGACACCGAGTTGCTTTTCTAAACTGCTATCAATACAAACTTGAGCAAGTCACATGCACCCTTACCTTTATTATATCATCAAGTTCTGCAAGGGTCAGACGAGGCACTGTCAGAGAGTCCGAAGACGTCCTCAGGGATGCATTCACCACTTCCACGTGTCCCCTTACTTTTTCATGTTGCTTCTGCAGAAGGAAGAGAGGGGAAGAGAAGGTGGCTTTAGAGAAAGCATCAGGGAGGGTAGTCAATGTCAACTCGCTGTCTTTGCACTAAGGCAGATCTGGGTTCCCATCCCAGCCCCACCACCTAATTGTGTGACTTTGGGGAATTCTACCAATAGCATGCTCAGTTTTCTCATTTAGGGTGTAGAGATAACAATAGTAAGCACCTTGGGTGCTTCAAAGCACTTGGCCGTATTACTTATAATGTCATCATCTCAAAGAGTTAATACATTAGAGAGGGCCTTTGACCTTTTTTCTCTATAAGTGTAAAGTGGGACTATGGATACAAGATAGAACATAGACTCTGTATTTGCAATAATACGAAAATGAATTAATTCAAAAAAGCATTTATCATGTGCTAACTATGCATACAAATAGCTCATTTGGACAGAAATAAAGCATGTATAAAACAATCTTAATGTTTTTTTCAAAATTTGAAATGGCCCTATTATCAAAGTACAGAATTATTATCTTGCTTCCTCCCACTCTGAGCTCATGTTAGATGCTCAGATTTCTTGAGGAGGGAAATTGCCCAAGCTACTAATATATTTCTTGATGAATGCTTTAATCTCTACCTTTACTTTTGTGTTCTAGAGACAGGGATGTTATGATTCTAAAGAAATATTATGGAGCTTCAAAGAAGTTCACAGTTTGAAAATAGCACTGAATAAAACATTAATAAGAGTAAAAAGTAAAAGGTTCATTTCAAAATCTGAGTAAAAAATGAGCTGAAGTTACTGTAGAAACAGTAATTTAAATTTGAGTTGGAATATATAAGTTATGATATAATCTAGGATATCATGAAAGTAACTATAGAAACCTAGATATAGAAGGACATACACTAAGACTTTCTAAGTTTATCTTAATGTCTTTTTTATTTGCTGCAGTCTTTCTTGATTTAGTGGAAAGGAAGATGGAATGTATCTTCTCCAAATATATTGCTAGAGGGGACGATAAAAGTCTAGGGACAGAAAAGAATCCCATTTGAACATCTTCTTATGAAAGAATATTAAAAAATTCAATTTCCATCCCATATCCATCAAGGTTAATACAGTGTGACTACCTGGGATTAATTATTCTTACCTACACAAGAAAAAGAAGTTATACAGCTCTGCACAAAAGCAATATTTTAAAGTATGTAAGAAACAGAGGTGAAAAAAGGTTGATATTATTTAGTTCTAAGATATGACCCCATCTGGAAGCTCTTGAATCTGAGTCTCTTTAAGAGAACACTGCTAATACCCTGAGGTTATAGCTAAACTTCAAAGCCTTGTGCTAAAAGCACTGCATTATAAATTCATTTGCAGTAGTTGGAAAATGATATGCTTCAAATTAAAGGGTTTCCCCCACTTATCATATATAGACATTAGACAGAATGAATAAAATTAGCTTTGAAACAAATAAAGATATTCCTATAGAAAGATGGTTAACTTGAACAAAAGAAGGTTTTGGAAACTAATATTTATAAAAATGACATAATATTATTCTGCATGCTTCAGTATCCATTTAACATATGCCACCCCACCCCCCACCGCAAGAAAAAAAAAGTTTCCTGATCCTTGAAAAAAATGATAGGAACAGTCCTGGGAAGGCATAGCTTTGATTTATGAGAATCTCTAAATAGTGCTTTTAAAGAAATGCAAATCAAAACCACACTGAGAATGGCTATCATGAACAAGAATGGCTATCATCAACTGCTACAATGGCTATCATTAACAAGACAAGTAATAACAAGTGTTGGAGAGGTTGTGGAGAAAAAGGAACCCTCATACAGTGCTGGTGGGAATGTGAATTGGTATAGTCACTATGAAAAATAGTATGCAGTTTCCTCAAACAATTAAGAATAGAGTTACCATATGACTCAGCAATCCCTCTTCTGGGTATCTACCTGAAAAACTTGAAAACATTTGTTTGTAAAGATATATGTGCCCATATGTTCATTGCAACATTACTTGTAGTGGCCAAGACATAGAAAAAAAATGAAAGTGTCCTTTGATAAATGATTAGATAGATGATTCTGTTATATATATACAATGGAATATTATTCACCCATAAGAAAAGATGAAATACTTCCATTTGTGACAACATGGATGGATCTTGAGATTATCATTCTAAGCAAAATAAGCCAGATAGAAAGTTGTGAATCATATGATTTTGCTCATATGTGGGATATAAAACTGAAAGGAACAAATGAACAAACAAGACAAACAAATAAAAACTCATAGACACAGACAACAGTATGGTGGTTGCCAGATGGAAAGGGAGGAAGGTAGAAAACGGGAAAGGGGGTCAAATATATGGTGATGAAGGGAGACATGATTTTGGGTAGTGAACACACAATGCAATATACGGATGATATATTATAGAATTGTACACTTGAAAGCTATATAATTTTATTAACCAATGGCACCCAATAAATTTAATAAAATTAAAAAAAAAGCATCTAACCTGCTTTTGGAATACAGAATCTTCTAGTCATCTGATAAAGATTTTTATCATTCTGTTACCCTTTGGGGTTGGGTATAGGATAGTAAAATAAATAATTGTTAGCTGTGTGGCTACTATTGGCACACATCAAAATGATTAAATTATGTGGCTATTTTTGGTTTTGTATAAAGATTGGAATTTTGGTCTTATTCTTTTCCAGGGCATGCTGTAGGTCTAAGAGTAAACTATGAAAGTAGAATACTGAAACTGAGCCAGGGAAACAGATCCATTAATTTATGGTCCCGGTGCAGGAAGCCATGAGCACAAGGCCCATTATGGGATTGCTGGAGAGGAGGAACTGCTAACCTGGAAGTGCGGTAGGTCTCCTAGAGGAGGTGGTGCCTGGGGTTATCTTAAAGGAGAAAAACGAAGTCGCTTCTCAGGTAGATGGGATTACTGGTAGTATGATATTGCCTGAACTGAACATGTGAAGCAGGGAAATGGCAAAAGGTGAGGCTGAGGAGGCTGGTAGGGGCCCATCAGAGAGGGTCCCATACGCCATATGAAATGGCATTAACTATCCTATACGACACTATCTTTCAAGAGTTCTTAACCATGACCCACAGTAAAAAATGTGTTTTATATGGCAACCCAGTACACATATATAACTAAAGCAGAAATGTGATAAAACCGTACCTTACTACAGGTGATGCATTTTGATATTTTCTATTCTATCTCATTTCTTTTTTGCTTTTTTTTCTTTTCAAAAATGCTGGTTACAACCCTGAAAACTTATTTTACAATTCACTAAATGGTTGACAAGCTGTAGTGTCAAAGGCTCTGCTATAGGTTGTAAGGGGGAAATGAAGGCTTTTAACAAGAGCAAAAAGTAACTGTCAGTGTTTTGGTGGGACACTCTGGTGGGGTGGAGCGGATGGGTTGGATGGGAGCAAGAACACAGGAGAGAGAGGAGGAGGTTATTTTGGTTGTGAAATGAGGGCCCAAACTAGAGGTTATAGAGAAATAGAAAAGAAGAAAGAGAGCTAAAAATATTTCGATAGTGAAATTGTCAGGATCCTGTGGTTGACCAGATGTGGAGGTGGGAAAGAGGAAAAATTCAAGGATAAGGATAAGTTCCAGTAACTCATTTGAAATCTGCTTGAAGAAATTATTATTTTTTGTTACATTTGTAATTTCATTGTGTAAGACAATCATGCATTTGTTTAACAAAGAATGCTATCCTGATCATTATTTTTCAAAAAAATATTGGCTAAGGGAGTGCTCCTATTAGAAAATTGTGGTAATAAATGTAATTCACTTTTTTTTAGGACATTTTACAATGACTTACTGACATGTAGCAATGATGGAAAATCAGGGTAATTCAAGTTGTTTTTGTCAACAATAAAAATAAACATAAGTGACTTAATGAATTTGCTCATAGTTGATTCCCATTTTTTCACTGTAATATTTATAAGTATGTCCAAAGGTGCACATATCTACCTACCACATGAGCTCTCTCTATGGTGTTGATTGTGAATACATGCATTGCTTTGAGCAGACATGTGACCACCAGCAGTTCTCAGCCCTCTAGGTGTGGGCAAGCACAAATCCTGGGCCACAGGGATAACCACCTTTGCAAACTATGGCCACAGCTGGGATTTTCCTCACCTCTTTGTATTTGCATGACCTTGGCTGGAATGAGACTCCCTATCTTCGCAGCTGCTGATCAGCCAGGCTGTGAGATTTACTTCTCATGCCTTTCCAAAATTACACATATCCTTTCAAGAACATGGTTATGGGCTGCTTTGATGTTCTAGTGCTCTCAGTATAAAAAATGTTAGGCGTAGGAGAATAGTGCAATACTTTCTCACTTGCAAGAGGAACACATCCGTACATGCAGATAAAAGCATCAGAACAATTGCATTCTTATCAATGCAAAGGCTAAGCAATTCTAATGGTTTCATCTTGATTTTAGGGGCACGGAATTCCATTAGCAAATTACAGTGGCAAAAAAATGTGCAAATATTTAAAAATATGATATTAAAGGTGCCAATATTTAAAACTTGTATACCAACTGTCCCTTTTTGGTATAACTTCGTGTCATATGTGCCTGGAATGCATTTCCAGTTAGAGTGTCCGCTGTACCTCATGGTCCCGCTGCCTGGCGGCTGTGGCTCTGTTCATGTCTTCCGCATCCCTGACACGGTCAAGGACCTGGTCAAGTGATTCCTGGAGGTCTGACAACTTAGCATTGTAGTCATCCAGCTGCTCCAGGACAACAGGAAACAGAGAGCGAGTATCATTGTACAGCTGCTGCCAACTCTCGGCCTGGTTCAACACTGGGAAGAAATGGACACAGAAACTCAGTTTGGGTCCCTCCAGTCCCCTCCCATCCCATCTAGCATTTAGCAGGCATGCACACTTGTCAGGCCATGCCTTGTTTAGAAATAGAGATCAAAGCTATTGTTCACATGTTTTATATTTAAAGTAAAAACAAAAACATACCATTTTGTAGGTGTCAGAGCCCCTAGATGGCGGTCAGCCAAATTCAGAAGGGTTTGATTAGCTTTCTTATCAAGAGTTTGTTTTATGTGGATACCATGTCATTACAGTATGGATTATTACCCAGATTATTACTAATTTTACCATATAAAGGGGATTTAGACATCCTATGGTTTTGCTATTAAAAATAACCGAAATTATCTTGTCTGTTACTGACAAATGATGTTCACAACAATTCATTGTCTGTGCTCTTTCCAGGCAACTGTTTTTTTGTTTTGTTTTTTTCTGTTTTTTTTTGAGGGCAGTGTCACTGACCCTCATATGTGGGACCCGAACCGGGACCGCTGGCTTCCCAAGCCAGTGCTTAACAGCCGCACTGCTCGGCTGGCCCTCCAGGCAACTGTTTTTAGTTAGTTCCTTTAGGTCAAATATAAATCACTATTTTGGGTGGAAAGAAGATTAAATGGCAATGATATATTCTTAAACTTTTTATATGTCTTAATTCTCTGATCAAAGTTACAGACATTGGTTATGTGCCTTAATTCTATTTTTCCTCCAAAGAATATCAGTCTTGTACAGGTTTTTTTTTTTTTTTTTTTTTTTCATTATTATGAGCAGAAAACACAAGCTCATGGCTGGGTAAAGAAAGTGGTTGAAAATGGCATTCATTAGGCAGAAGGTGGCTATGTCGGAGATGTGATCCGTCCCATTTCCCCAAGACAGTCCTGTTACATTCCTAAATAGGCAAAGGGCATGGAAGCATCTCGCTGTGACACTAGAGCTCCCGCCTTCCTGACTGCGGCCTCATTCTGACTCAGAAATAGGGCCTGAGATTCTTCTATTGTTCTTACTCTTTCTACAACTTCATATGTTTGCTACGGTAATATGGCTTTATGTCAAGAATATTCCTCTTCTAGAGCGTTCACATTCATTGTTAGCAGAATTTGATAATGACAATTATAGGAAAATGATCTAGTGTGGGTTCCTAGTTCCTGACCCTTTTCCTGCCACAGTCCCCTTTGCCATCTAATTGTGAAACCTTCAGACTCCTTATTATAATGTGTTTTAAATGCATAGAATAAAATGCATAGAATTAAAAAGGAGACCAATATATTAAAAAACAAATTGCTACTATAATAACGTATATGCTTCTTTATGAATGTATTAAATAACAAGACTTAAAGATGGGACTAATAACTACTATAATTTTGAATTATCGATGAACTTGTTTCGAGATAACAGCAGCAGCTAAAATATGATATGTAAACCTGTGGCTTCTTTTGTTGAGTGTGTAGATTAAAATGGACACAATGTTTTGCAATTCTTCCCATCAAGAGTAGAGTTTATTTCCTCATGCCTTGAATCTGGACTGGTCTTGACCAATACAATGGATCTGACATTGTTGATTTCCAAGGCTAGGCCTCAAGAGGCCTTACACTTTCCATCCTTGCACTCTCGGAAGGCAGCCACCTTGTGAACAAGCCTGGGTTAGTTTTCTTGAGGGTAAGACATGGAGGGAGAGACCTAGCTGTCTCAGCTAAGTCTCCAGAAAAGTGAGTGAGCTCATCCATGCCACGTGGAACAGAGATGAGCTGTCCAGATTGAGTCCAACCCAGATTACCAACTCATAAACTCATGAGCCAAAAGAGGTTATTGTTTTAAATGAATATGTTTGGATTGATAGTAATTGAAAACTGATACAGTAACCAACTCAGAGATTTGTTAATACTATTGTGATTTGATGTCTACATCATTAAAGAAAATGTTAACTCCATTGAGGTTAAAAGTCATTCATGGACCTCAAAACATGAATGTTCCTGGGCTTGTAGCTTTACTGACTTCTCAATATAGTTTCCCTTACTGTAGTTCTGGGAATTGGTTCTCGTTAGCCTTCCATCCCTGTTTTATATGTTCTCACCAATAGCTAAGTCCCTATTTCTTCTCCTCCAGAGTAAAAGTCAGACTCCTTGCGGAATCTCAGCTATCTCAAAAGCTCAACGATGGGCCTGGATCTAAAAATCTTGGTCATATAGTGAAGTTGTGCTGAATGATTCCCTGAGGCCACATGAAAGTTCTAAATATCTCTCAATATTGGGAATTGGTTGCTTTGATCAAATGTCCTGTGGCTTGGTGTCCTCTCCTGGACCCACAAAGAAAGCAGACATGTGCTGGGCTCTATGTGTTGAATACACCTACGCTCATGGGCTTCATCTGCCTCCTCATCCACAAGCTCCCGTTGAGTGAGGAATGGTTGACGGCTTCTAATCTCCTCAAGCATCTTCTGGGCCAACACCAGCTTCTCAGAGATTTCCTCAGGGCTAAGTTCCTGCTCCTCCCCATAGTAGAGCATCTTTTTGTTGATCTCTGAAAGGAAGGAAATGATGAGAGAAGGTAGCAGGGAGAGATGACTGAGCATTTTACAGTGATGCCACTGAAAACACAGGAGAGTGAAGGCAAAAGGTAGGGCTGGTCCTAAAATAGAAAGAAGACTCATTGGAAGAGAGCATACTGATGTTCACACTGTAAACACTGATGTCGGCATCTGAATTCATCATCTACTCCAGGGGGAAGTAAAACTTTAGGAAATCACTCTTCTTTGCTTCTCATTTGGTGTCTTCATAATGGGAATGGGATTAATACAAAGCCTGCCCTGATTTTAGCTGTGTCTGGTTTCCACAGTGATTCAAGAACATTAATATTTAAGGTACACAAATCTGGGGGTTTTAATCAATATTTTGTATAAAATACATAACTGGAGAAAATGTTCTGAGGTATCTCATGTCATGTGTAGGATGCACTGGAGATATTAATTGTGCTTTAGCCAAGGATTTACTAAAGCTCTAAGCCAAAAGGAGAATATTCATATCTATAGTTGCTCAAGTGAGTATTTCAGACTGTTTTAGAGACTAAATATAATATAATATAATATAATATAATATAATATAATATAATATAATATAATATAATATAAAGGTTTGTAAGTTTTTTCTCATTAATATGTACTTTTTATTTTTTATTTTTGCAGTTGCCATTTGCCTTCTGCAATATGACTGCTTGTCAAGATTGTGCCATTTCCACTTTGGGTCATTTTCACCCTATGTTCATAAGTGGGATGGAGACTTTTAGAATTGGAGGGACTGCTGAGCCTCAAAGGGATTAGGTGAGTTTTCTAAATACTACTGTAGCAGAACTGAGTAGTTCTCTGACTTCCTCTTTCTACTACATATGATCAGAGAAAAGTTATGTAATGCCACCATGGACTAGGCAGCTCCGGGAAGAGGCATTTTATCTTCCTGACATAAATGAAATTGTGTGTCTGTGGTTTACTATGATCTATGCAACTGGCCAGACAAGATGGGTAAACAAACACTCGTGTCATATAAATCATACCAAATAAGGACTTGTATGTTATATGGCTAATAGCTTGAAGGTCACCCGTAGTAATTTTAGAGATGGTTGGGAATAAGGGATGACACACTTATTCATCCCTGTGTTGTGCAGGATTCTTGAATTGTGAAAGAAGGAAGAAAAATGAAGGAAGAGGATTTTGATGCTATAAATAAATTATACAGGGACACCGAGTCTGCTAAAAATCCCACAAACTTATGAAGAGGTTAAACACTCACTTTTCAAGTAAAGTCGAAAAGAGTAACTCCTGAAATAAATTAAATATAGATATATTTTCTTTAGACTAGCACTTGCATAGTTGAATTCTTTGACATTTTGATGCAAATATTATATTTACAATTTTGGCCTGTTTGATTTTAACCATGTCTTGTATAGATTAGAAAAATGAAATGCAGATACTAACATGTTTCTTTTGGGGTGTTTGAAGAGTGTTCATACATTATATAAAAAGGTAAAAACTAATGTAAATTATTGTTTCCCATTTGCATTTCTTTTGTAATTTTTTCATCTTTTGTTATACTTAAGTCAAATAGGAGGGGTTAGATTCTTTCCTAATGAAACACTTTAGAATAAAAATTTAAGTTGTAACAGCAAAGGTGGATTCTTTTCTCTGAATGGTTTACTAGGGTGCTAGCTTTATTTGCTGCCTAGAGGGACATTTATTTCTTAATTAGATGAGGTTGAGGTCAGCAATCTTACTTTTTGAAAAAAATCAATAGTAACTCTAAAATGTTATAGGGAAAGAATATTTTATTGGTAGATGCAAAAGCAAGCAATAATGAGGATGGGAGTGGGAAGCATTTCCAGTGCTTGCCATTTGTTTTTATTGTGTATCATAGGCACCAAAGGAAATATGGCAAATGATTACTCTTGGCTTGGAATACCCCTTTTCTTGGAATATGCTCCCTATACCTCAATAGAAAGATATGAATCTCCCATTGTGAGTCCCTTTACTGCCATTGTGCCCTGAGATGCACTTGGTGTTGTCACCCACCTCTTAATATATAGGATAATAAAAATTATGGCAAGACACGCACACTGTATCTCAGCAGACTGTAGCCCAAGGAATTTCTCTTTATCTTAGAACAAACAAAATGACCTGGTTTTCTGTTAGTAAATGGAAGCTGACTTTTCAATCTGCTATTAAAATAGACTTTAAAATGCAGCCTGCACTTACCAGAGGCTAGAGCACTAATAAGTAAACCTTCAAAGGGGAAGGTAAAACCTACCACAACATTTTTGGGCAAAGAAATCTCACACTTGCCCCCTCCCTGCTTTTCTTCTGGATTGGGGACCACAGCAAGTTGCCTGCCTGGTTTTGGGGAAAGAGCATCGTAGAAACAACTCAGGACAATTTGAATTCGCGGACAGTGTACTGCCACTCTAAAAGCAGTATTTTCACTGCAAATAATTGAGAAAAATGTGACTCCTACTTCACTCTTACATTTTAGAGACACTATAGCATGCAATTTCCTCTACTGGAAAGGTATTTGGCATTCCATTTCTGCGAAAGGCCTGGAAAGAGAGGGATTCTGTACATTTATTCTTGAAAAGCAACAGATCGTAAGTAAGGATGAGTCCTCAGAAATCCCAGATAAACAAACTTGAAAGTCAGACCTTTTATAAGTTCAAACCTATAACAGTCTAATAACCACTCCTGGTACATCGTAAGCACTAACAGTAGCTATTATTTTGTATTGATGTTAAACACAGGAATGATTCCTTTCCACGAAGCTGAACCACAAGAGAATATATTTACCTTGGATTGTATCCCTCATATTGTGGGCTTGCTCTACAAGCTGGGTTGCATGGTTAATGGTATCCATACTTTCCTTCTGAGCCAGATGGCTCTTTCTTGAAGCTTGACTTTCCTATAAATAACCCACATAAACACCAGATTAGATTTACGAGAAGGGAATGTTGTATGTGTGTAAGTGGGCATACTGTATTCCAGAAACATAAATCTCCCTGGCATGTGAAAGTTCTATAACATATAAAGTGGTCTCAGGACCATGCATGAAGGCTGATGCGATGAACAGCTTTAGAGTTACAGAAAGCTATGATGCCATTTCTGTGCCATCAGTCACAGTTCATTCCAGACCAACCACCTTCCATAGGTAATTTACACTTTGAATTTTTACCATATCTCAAGATGCCAGACTAGGAAGTTACCCATGCCTGCATATCAGTTTGACATTATGCTGATTAAAGAGCTTAAAGATTTAAAGGGAAAATTCTTGAGAAAGTAGGCAGATCTTGAAATGTTCCATGCATCCAGTGGCTCCTAGGTGGTCCAACCACTGCTAAAATTGAATTACCACAGAGATTGAAAGGATTATGCTCACTGGGCTAAATGCTGTTTTCAGGGTTGCACCCCAAATTCCCATCAATACTATTGGCGCTTTTGTACAAATAACTGCTGAGGCAGATTTGGTTTAGTGAATGGAGCTCTTCTTCGAGAAGCTGACTTCATTCTCTCAACTGGGGGGTTTCTGTTTCAGAGATCTCACATAGCATGTGTCAAAATGAAATCCCAAACTAAATGTGGCTACTGAAGAAAGGATGTGTGTGGGTGCATGTGTATGTGTGCAATTCTGTGTGTAAGGACAGAAAGATCTAAGAAATGTCTCGGGGCCTGGACCCTGGCCTGTATAAATGGCCTCGGGAATATGTACTTCCTTTTGGAATTAGAAAGATTGACTCAGGGTTACATTTAAGAGGAGAACTTCTTTAATTTGGCATATGGGAGATGCCCACTTGCCTCACCTGGTGCTTTTCTGGCTCAGCTCTGTCACACAGTGCTACAGTCCTTGAGTGGACTGCAGGGTGATCTGTGACACAGGGTGCTGATTGACCCACTGCAGTTTCCCCAGGACTGGCTGGCTGTTTCAAACTTCTCTCTTTTCATCCAGTGTTCTAGCTGGAGGATTATATCATGATTTGCTTGGGATGTTTTTATACTTCCCAGGCAAAACTAAGCAAGCGGTCTTTTGTCAAGGAAGAGAAATGGTTTCATAGCAAACACAAGCTCAGAGGCTTTTCATCAGGCAAATCTGAAGACCCCTCCATACAAAGCTCCCTGTGCTGCAATCAGTCCCTTCCCTAAACACTGGGCTCTCTGAATGGACGTTGCATTCTGAGTCATTGTGTTCCTTGATCCAATTCTCGTATTCCTCTTGGTTTGTTCTAATGCTTTCCAGAGAAATGAAATTTGTGGTCATTTTAAAATTAGATGATTCAGAAAATAAGCTGAATCTTATTCTTGATGTCACCCCTCCCACTTTTAAAAAATATGGATACAATCATTTAAAACACTAACAAATTTTTACAAGTTGATTTTTGTTCTAGTTTCAATTGAGTTGTATTTGCAAAGCACAATACATATTTTTGACTTTAGCTTCATTGTTCGAGGGAAAAGACCATTGTTATTATTGTGTTAATTTAACTTATTTCTTGATATGGAAACTTCGAATTGAAGCAATGAAAGATGGCTGGATGATGTCATATCTCTAAGAAAACCTCTTCTTTTTGGCAAACACCAGATAGCAGTTATTTATATTTAACAAAAGACTCAGCGTCAAAGAGGAACACCTATTATTTTAAATTGCAAAATTACTGGATATAATATATAGTAATGCCTTATGTGAATGTTTTTTTTTTTTCCTGTAACTTTGCTTATAGGATGAAACTAATGATATGGGCCCATTTCTTTAAGAAAGCTGAAATTTAAAAATTATCTCACAACTATAAACCAGTTGATGGTTTACATTACAAATGGAGTAATCATTTATTCGCCTAAACAGTGAATTCTCTTCGTATGTATTTGATACAAAAAGTGACAAAAAAGTTTTTGTAATACAGCATGTAAAGAGTAATGTACCTAGAATACTATTTAAAAAAAAATCAACAAGATTAAGCAAGGATGATAATATCTAGGGCAATCATATATTTTATTGTTTAACCAGGAACACTTTTGAGAGTGAAAGGCAGGACTGTCAATAATCACTATGGGAGACAAGCATAAACAAGGATAAAACAATAGTAAAAATATTGGAGTGCCATTTGAGAATCTGCACAGTGATATCCACTTTTGTGGGTATACCCACCTCCTACATATTAATGACTTCCAAATAACTTTCCAGCCTTGATCTCTTCTCTGAGCTACAGACTCAAATCTCTAATGGCCCTCTCAGCATCTACAGATACCTTATCCTTAAAATGTCCAGGGTAACCCATTCTGTATTTTTAGTTTCAGTCATCCATTGCTCCAAGCCATAGATTTCTTCCTGGTGGTTCCTCATATCCAATTGGTCACCAAATAGTTTTTATTCCATTTGCCATTCTGGCCTTTTTCCTGTTTCTCACTACTATAGTGTCAGTTGATCCTTGTTCACTGCAAATTCTTTTCAAATGAAGACAAGGTAGCAATCAACTACTCTTGTTTAGACTACTATGGGACCCTCCTAACTGGAGTCTCTCTCTTCAGAGTCTTTATTCACCTATTTATCATCTCTGTTGAGGAGAGATGTTTCTGAAATTTCAAATCTGATCAGCTAATTGTTCTACGTAAATGCTTCAATGTCTTCCAAAGTCCACAGGATGAAATTCACATGTTCCTGGCATGGTAGGCAAGGTTCTTCATGATTCGGCCTCTGAGAATTTCAGCATTATCTCCTGCTCCTTGCCTTACAGTTAATCTTCTGGAAGGCCATAGCCGAAGTTCTTCTAGTCCCAAGAATACACCATGCTGTTTCTCACCTATCTGCTCTGTCGTAATTTCCCCTAGCTTGGAAGTACTTGATAAATTCTCAGTAATTCTTCAGTGCATAGGGCAATGCTCATTTTCTCTGAGAAGCCTTCCCCAATGCATCCTGCTGAAAGAGTCAATTATTTCTTCCTTAGAGTTATCTCTTTAACCTGCACCATGCTTTTATTTTTGAATGCTGTGTTATAATTTTTTTTTAACATATCTGTTTTCCCTACTAGACTGAGAGCAGGGACCTTATTATATTCATTTCAGTATCTCCAGCATCTAGCATAATAAATGTTATATGCCAGGCATTAGATAATGCTTTTGAAATTGAAACGTTTTAACTTTTTGTCCTGCCTTTTTGTCAGGATGAGAAATGAGGCTCAGGTTCTTTCTTCTTTAAAGATTTTTATTAAAATATAGCTAACATACAATATTACATTAGTTTCAGGTATACACAATAGTTATTCAACATTTATATACCTAAAGAAGGGATCACCATGATAAGTCCAGCAACCATCTGACACTGTAGCACACTATCACAATATTATTGACTATATTCCCCATGCTGTACATTACTTCCCCATGACTTACTTGTTTTACACCTGTAAATTGGAAACTCTTATTCCCTTTCACCTTTTTCCTCCCTTTTTAATTTTTCAATTACAGCTGACATTCAATGTTATTTTATATTAATTTCAGGTATACAGTATAGGGTTAGACATTTATATAATTTAAAAAGTGATTCCCCCTGACTATTCTAGTACCCGCCTGGCACTATGCATAGTTATTAGCATATCATTGACTATATTCCCTGTGCTTTGCTTTACATCCTCATGACTATTTTGTAACTACCAATTTGTACTTCCTAATGCCTTCACTTTTTTCACTCTGCCCCCCAACACCCCTCCCACCTATCACCCCAATAAATCTAGTACCCATCTGACACCATACATAGCTATTGCAATATTATTGACTATATTTCTTATGCTATATTGTACATTCCCATAACTACTTTGCAACGACCAATTTCTACTTCTTAATCCCTCCTCCTTTTCACCCATTCCTAACCTTCCTCCTGTCTGGCAACCATCAAAATGTTCTCTGTATCTGTGAGTTTGTTTTTGTAGCTTGTTTGTTTATTTTGTTCTTTAGATTCTTCATATAAGTGAAATCACATTTCATCTGTCTTTTGCTGTCTGACATACTTCACTAAGCACAATACCCTTCAGGTCCATCTGTGCTGCCACAGATGGTGAGAACCCATTTTCTTCCATGGCTGAGCAATGTTCCATTTTATATATGTACCACCTCCTCTTTATCCATCCATCTATCCAACCACAGACATTTAGGCTGCTTCCACATCTTGGCCCTATTGTAAACAATGCAGTAATGAAGACATGGATGCACACATCCCCTCAAAGTAGGGTTTTGGGTTTCTTCAGATAATTATCCAGAAGTGGGATTACTAGGTCCTTCTTTGTTACTTGTGTTACAGCCTTTGTTTTAAAGTTTATTTTGTCTGCTCTAAATATTGCTACAACAGCTTTTTTTTAATTTACATTTTCATGAAATATGTTTTTCCCATCCCTTTACTTTCAGTCTCTGTGTATCTTTTGATCTGAAATGGGTCTTTTGTAGGCAGCATATGTAAGGGTCTTGTTTCCTTATCCATTCAGCCACCCTATCTTTTGATTGGAGTGTTTAACCATTTACATTCAAAGTAATTGTTGATAGATATGTAGTTATAGCCACTTTATCATTCATATTTTTCATCCTTTTTTTTTTTTTTCCATCTCAAAGAAGCAATTGTAATACTGAGTTGGTGGTGATGAACCACCACCTTTAGCTTTTTCTAGTCTGGGAGCTCTTTATCTGCCCTTTGATTCAAAATGATAGCTTTGCTGAGTAATCTTGGTTTTAGGTCTTTCTTTTTCATCATTTTGAATATTTCCTGCCAATTCCTTCAGGCCTGCAAAGTTTCTGTTAAGAAATTAGCTGATAGTCTTATGGGAGCCCCCTTGAAGGTAACTAACTGCTTTTCCCTTCCTGCTTTTAAGGTTCTCTTTATCTTTAACTTTTGGCATTTTAATTAAGATGTGTCTTGGTGTGGGTCTCTTTGGGTTCATCTTGTTTGGGATGCTCTGTGCTTCCTGGGCTTATACATCTATTTCTTTCACCAGGTTAGGGAAGTTTTCAGTCATTATTTCCTCAAATAGGTTTTCAATTTCTTGCTCTCTCTCTTCTCCTTCTGTTACCCCTATGATGCAAATGTTGGTATGTTTGATGTTGTCCCAGAGGCCCCTTAAACTCTCCTTATTTTATTTTATTTTATTTATTTTTTCTGTTCTAATTGGGTGTTTTTGCTACCTTATCTTCTAAATTGTCAATTCAGTCCACTGCTTCATCTAATCTACTGTTGATTTCCTCTAATGTATTTTTCATTTCAGTTATTGTAGTCTTTATTTTTTCCTGTTTCTTTTTTTTATGTTTCCTATTTCCTTGTTGAAGTTCTCCCTGAGATCATTGAACATCCTTATAACCAGCGTTTGGAACTCTGCAACTGGTAGATTGCTTGTCTCCATTTTGTTTAGTTCCCTTTCTGGAGCTTTATTCTGTTCTTTTATTTGGGAAATGTTTATTTGTCTCTCCATTTTGGCTGCCTCCTTGTGTTTGTTTTTATATAGGGCTTCTATACTTCCTGGCTTTAGTAGAGTGGCCTTATGTAGTAGGTATCCTGTGGGACCCAGTGGCACATTCTCCCTGGTCACCAGAGCTGGGTGCTTCAGGTGTGTCCTTTGTGTAGGTTGCGTGTGCCCTCTTGTAGCTGAGACTTGGTTGCTCTTTGCACATCAGTGGGAGCGACTGGCCCTCAAAATGACTGATTATGAGAACTGGCTGTGACTACAGTGGAAACACTATTGTGCAGGTGTTAGGTAGCAGTTAGAAAATGTAAAACGTGAGGGGGATCCATAATGTCTATAGGAAAAGCTCATAAGTAGCTTTTACTAACACCTCCAGCCATGTGTCTGTTTTTACAACAACAGATGACAAGAGGTGGTCTGGAGCAAGATAAGGATCTGAGTCAGCAGAACTCCATTCTTCTTGGGGGGTCATGCCCTCCCATGGATGAGCTTGCACCAGCTTTTCCTACCAAATCAATGTGTAACTCCCACACCCCACCCAGCAAACTATAAGTCCTCTTCAGGACACGGGGCCTATATCTCTTCTCTCTCTCTCTCCCTCCCTCCCTCCCTTCCTCTTGCTCTATCTCTCTCTCCCTCCCCCTCTCCCACTCTCTCACCCTCTCTCTCCCACCACAGCTAAGCCCATTCTATTCTCTGAGAATATATCACTAATACAGGGAGCCTATGCCTCTCTCTCCCAACTCAGCTAGGCTGGTTCTCTTCCCTGAGAATGTATCACTAATGAACCCCACTTGCATATTAATCAGCTTGCTGACCTTTGATTCTTCACTGTGTCGGCAAGAAGAGCCAAGTCTCCTGTAACACAGGGACTGGCCCTATGGAGCAGGGTTCACTTTAGCAGGGCTCTGGTGCCTGCCCACACTGCCCTTTGGGTGTGTTATTCTTGGAAGTGGTTGGGTGATGCTCTGGCCCAATCCAAAGCTGGCTACTGGGCTTGCCAGCACTGGGACATCCTGGGAGGAGACCCACTGCAGGCCAAGTTCAGCAGCAGTCTGTGCCCTGCCTGGGGCCACTTGGCATTAGCCACTAAGCAATCCAGGCTATGTTTGGAGGTGCCTTGAGAGGCCAAGCTATGAACCAAGGCTGACTGTTGCTAATGCTGGGCTTAGGACTACTCAGCCAGAGATATGGGACACTGAAGCCAGATGCTGCTTGTTTGGGTTTTGTGAACCTTTGAGAGATTTTAGAAAAGTACACAACATGAACCAAGGCAGGCTGTTTATATGGAAAAGCCATTGGAAGGGGCTTGGGTGGGCCCAAAAGTCAGGTGGGGCATGGTCTCAGGGAATCATTAGGGTGGGACAGACAAAAGGTGATGGCCACTTAGATAGAGACTCAGACATGGTGCCTGCATGCAGCTGCATGCAAGAAAGCGGGAGGGCTCAACAAAGAAACATAGCTTCCTCTAGCTTCTCCATCTGGGAGAAAGCCGCCCCTCTAGCCCTTACCCTGAAGACAGACAACTCAGTTCCTCCTCGTATGTCCCTGGAACTTTTCAAGCTGCTTCCCTAGCACTGGAGCTCAGAGAGAAAGAGTCCATCAGCGAGTAAGTTCATGTGTGGCCTTTATAAGAGGAGCCCCTAAAAGTGCAGCCCCACCTCCATCTTACTGAGCCACAATCTCTGTGGTTTTGACAGCCAGAAGTAATGGGGACTTCTCTCCCTGGCACCGAAGCCCTGGGCTAGGGAGGGACTGGATCCCTCACACCTCAGGGGTGACCTCCACAGCTGAGATATCCATCTCAATTGTTAATGGTCAAAATCAGGTGTGGGACCAGCTTGTTTCATGTCTCTGTCCCTCCTACCAGTCTTGAGGTGGTTTCTTCTGTATGTTTGTATTTGTAGGGATTGGTTCGGTTAGACTTCAGGTGATTCTCAATACTGGTTGTTCTGTGGTGTAGTTGTAACTGATGTGGTCCTAAGAGGAGGTAAGCACAGTGTTTACCTACTCTGCCATCTTGACCGGAAATCTCAAGGTTCATGTACTTTTGATGTGTGGAGATGACCTACTTTCCTTCCAGTCCTAAATATTTCTTTACATGCATTGATATGCAGGAAGCTTTTGCCGTGGCTGAAAGAGTAGGGAGGAAATGGAGGAGATGGAGATGTGAAGGGAATGGTATAGCACCTTCCTGAGTTATCCTTTGAAGGCTGGGCTATGTGACTTGAGGTTCTTCAGTGTATCATCAAGACCCAGATTGCAAGGGGCAGCACTGAGAGTCAGAGATGACCACTATCTTTTTCTTATAGCCTAGCACCATACTGACTTTAGCATGGTGACTTTTTGAACATGGGAGAGTGTAGTCTTGACATGGTCTTTGGCACTTTCGTTACAGACATGATCAGCAGTGACAAAAGTGAGGCCCCTTTAAACAGTGGTTATTCGTGAACAAAATGCACATGAGCATCCTTTACGGGATTCCCAGAAGTAGGGGGTGGGAAAGGGCTGTAGGATTTCCCAAAGGGTACTAGAGGACTTAAACATAGAGGTTGGGACAAAACCAATAACTTCAGGATAATGTAAATGGTAAGATTTGGGTCACATGAGACTCATGTGACAGGTAATTTGCAGAGGTATTTTCAAGTTCAAGGGGGATTATTACTGTGATTTGCTTTATTTTTTCAAATTTGTTTTATTTAAGGTCAAACATTAGTTACTTTCTTGATAGAAGGCTTTCTAAGACAAAGATTTTAAAAAATCCTTCAAAGAATCATCATAGACTAAGGACTTGAAGGATGCTTGAAAAATCCTTAAGAACAACTCTGGGCATTTGTTTTGAAAAGCTTCAGCAGGTTCTTGTAACATCAGAACTGCTGTCGTCAGAACTTTATTTTCAGTAAGAATCAATGAAAACATCTGGGTGAACATTCCACGAGCTTTATCATCAACCTTTTGCTTGTTGTCCAGGAGCCTTTTCTACTGGAATGTTACTTGCAAACTTGCATTATTTCTTCCCTATGAAAGCCTACATTTAACTTATATCAAAAGTAGGAAAACTGTATACAAGAAAATGGCCAATAACTGTCTGAGCTATGGGAGAAACTAATCTAGGTGAAAATATTTCCTTAACAATTGAGACACTTTGGGCAAGTTCCAACTATGATACCGAAATGAAATAACAATGAGTTTTTCACAAAGATTTCTTTCTTGGTATCTCCTTTGAAACTTAAGGCATCTCAATGCTCGCCAAATGCTTGTGGTTAGATTATTATGCGTCATTGCATGGGAATGAAGGACACAATTTTCACATGCATTTCAAAGTAGTTGAATCTTTCAGGGGTCCAACTAGAGTAATTCACAATTTTAGAAGCTTAATCTCTTAAAAGTTTAAGAGCTTCAACGTCAAAAGAGGTTATCAGAGTTATTTTAAGTTTTATTTTTGTAGAAAATGACAACTGTTTTTGAAAAGAACTTCAAAAGTTCATAATGTTCATAATCTGTCTGGAATTTTATTTTAGTGTAAGGTATAAGGTGAGGGTCAAAAGTGATTTTTTCCCCCTGCCAAATTGCAAAGTTGCTTTCTCAGCACAATTCCTCTTCTTTCCTTTTATTATTTAATGCATTATTTATCTAACGTTTAAGTTTTATATTCTATATAATAAAGCTTATTTCTGGACGCTCTGTAGCTCTTAGCCATAAAATGCTAAAGCAAACAACTTAACAACTCCCCTAATTGAAATATATATAAACCATATTAACCAGCAGCACATATAACAAAAGTTCCCCATAAACCGTTTTTCAAGGAAACCAATCAAAACAGGAAGAAACAGTAGTGACTGAGTATATTAATTTTCTCCACAGGTCTTCCCTTGAGTTATTTTAAGGTACTTGGGTCACTGCATTTCTTTTGGGCTGTGTTAAGCCTCAGTTGTTTGTGATTAGCTAGGCTCACACCAGATAAATCCTTTCTCTGAAGGCAGTCCCAGAAACTGAATTACATACCCTTTCAGCTAATTCGTCCACGTCTGACAGAAGGCTTTTCATTGTGTTCTCAGCATTGTTGATTTGTATCTTTCTTAGGATATACTGGTTTTCTCTTTCTGACAATTTTGTCTGTGGAAAAAAATGTTTTGAAAATAATCAGTAGATGTATACACCAGGTTTGTAAAAATATACATAAAACTCTTCCAGTGTAAGAGGAGTCATAGTAAAATGTGAGTCTCTGTTCCCAAAATGGTGGGGTCCACAGGCTGCTGCAGGCTGGTATAAAAGTTGCTGTCTACAAGAGGGTTCCACCAACCCTAGGGACTGAAATCCTGTGAGCTCTGCTCACCAAGCAGAGGCCTTGGCCTAGGTGTGCTGTCCCTGGGGAAAGGGTACCTTTTTCTAATTTGCGCAAAGGCACCATATAGACTGATGGGGACTATGGGTGTCTGAGCTTTAAAATGTCCATTTTGAAAGGCCTTGAAGAAATGATCAACCCACCCAGATTAATGTAAATGGAGTTTAGAAATTTATTTTCCTCTTTTTTTTTTGGTATAAAGAGAGCAATTCTCTTTATTTCAGGCCCTTTGCTCCTTTCTTTTTCATTTTTGAGGAGTTTGAGCCAAAGGTGGCTTTACTTGGATTACTTTGGAGTAAGCCCTTCAATCTTGGCTCTGCCTTCCTGTCAGCTACAATTATACCTATCTTAAAGTTGTGCTATTGGGCAAAGAAGATTCACGTGGTACTGATAGTTCTGAGTCTGGGTGACTCCTCTGAAAATTATGCCTTCATGTGTTTAAACAGATGCATTTGGACAAGAATGATTTCTCAGTTTAGAGTAGAATGCTCATTAATATTCCATCCAGCTCTACAATTTTGTGATTTTTGTTTTGTTTTGCACTTTGCATTTTTGGCCAATATATGTGGATATCATTTGTACCTCTAAAAAATGGAGTAATGAGCACTTACTATATACATACTATTCTATCTGCTCTACATATATCACTGAATTCTTTCAACAACTGATGACATGGTACAACAATTATCCTCAAGTTCAGATGAGGAAAATGAAGAAGAAAGAGGTTAAAATAACTTACCCAAGGTCACACAGTAAGTGTCAGAACTGGGATTTGAATGCAAGAAATCTGGATTCAAAGTTTGTCCTCTTAACTATTATGCTAAATTGATTAACAAAGTAAATAAAGTGTGCTATATTAATTCTAATGTCCTTTCAGGTAATTATTATTTTTTAAACAAAATATCTGTTGGTTGTGATAGAAGCCATAATTTAGAGGGAAGAAAAAATGCCGCTTAAAGCTTAGATATATAAGCACTGTTATAGTCTACTGTATTTGACTGTTGCATTCCTTTAACTTGTTTATTAGACATTAACCACTAGACCTATAAGGAGAAACAGAGCATGTGAGTATGTTGTGTGCATGAGTATGTGTGAGCGTGGGAAAATGAGAAAAAATATGACAGTGAGAAGGAAAGGTAAGGGCAGGAGACAGGGGGAGAGAAGGAGAGAAGGGGAGAGAGAGAGAGAGAGAGAGAGAGAGAGAGAGAGAGAGAGAGAGAGAGAAGAAGAGGTTTGTAGACAAACTACTCAAAACATTGTAAACTGAGGCTAAGGTAATGGTAAGTTTGTGGTAATTACTTGAATAATCAATGTACAGCTTCACAAAGGATATGAGTGTTTCACTTCCCTCAATAGTTTTGTACATAGATACTAGTTTTTTAGAACTTTTCTTTTCCATATTAACCTCTTTTATATGAGTAGACGGCAACTCTTGGTTTAGGCTGAAGCTCATGGTTACAATCAACTTTTCATAATTTCCTAGGTCTAACAATCTGTAATATAGCCACGGGACTCAGATACCAAAAGGGATAGGAGTTACTAGAAACGACCTTGTGAACCCAGGATGAAAACATGTAGAAGGCATAACATTCCTGCATACTTTGAGGAAGTAGATGGTGGAGTTCATTTCATTCACGTGCCTATGAGCAGCGGCACCAGAAGACACGCTCAACAGACCCGATTTGCTTTCCTCAATGGAGAGAGCCGCTAACCGAAGGTCATCCGTCAGATCCCAGATGCACTTATCACAACCTGGAGGAAAAAAGGGCATGTCATATCTTTAAAATCAAAAGTTGGCTGGGAAGCATGCTGCCTTAAGTAGATCATTATGTGTACTTCTTTAGTTAATACTATTTTTAGTTTTGTTTCTTGAGGATATGTTCTGGGTTACAGAACTAGTCCTTACGCTCCAAGTGGAGTATCACTTAAGATGAGCCAAAATGTACATGTGGCACTATCCATGCTTAAAACATAACAAAAAGCAAATAACACATGCAATAGGGAAAGTAGGTTCATGTGAACACTAGGCCCTGAACTGAGAAAGAAAGGAAGTACAAAAGGGCAAGCCATCTGAGATGGGTGGGTAAGGAGAAGTCTTGTCCACTTTCCTTTAGAGGTGGACAGCCCTCGGGGATGAGCCTCTTCCTGTTAGGCTTTGGGCTTTTGCTTGGTGCCCCCTGGTGAAGACAGCTATTTGCTAGGTGCCTCTCCTTTCTCATTAGCTTTTCTCATCTTGACTCAGATTCCAGCACCATGCCTTTGCCTCACCAGAGGGGTGGCTCAGCCTCTCCCCATGGCCTGACTTCCTGTCTGGATAAGCACTGCAGCAGGAGGTCTGTAAGACAACACTGTGAATATTGCTCCCTGATATCTGATGAACCTGGACACATCGTGAGGTAAGTCGTGGTTTCTCATTGCTCCCTGAGTTTCATATTTGAATTCCTCTGAGTGATCACCTCCCAGGGACCCAGCACCCTTCTGGCACACATTCACAAGACAACCTTTGAAACTTTCCTGTTCTCAATTTCTTTCCCTCAGACTGCTCTCTTTTTAGAGGGCTGATAAATGGAGACTAAAGTGTTAATGGTTGTTAATATGTTAATTTGTTACTTGAAAGTTAACATGATCTTATTTATATGCTCTCTCAAAGGAATGATTTCCCAGCCTGCACATCAGCTGGTGGGGAAGATGCATAAGGCCAGGCAGGCATCTTGATGCTCTTAAAGTGACCTTGCTTAGGGGACCACCTATGCTATCAGTGTGTAAACTTTGCCTGGCTTGTGCCTGACATTCTGTGCCATCTTGTAAGATGTGATTCATTGGTTATATTAATCTCTTGTGCTCAGAAGGACTGAAAGGTCAAGATACTTTTTTTTGGAGGAGGGGATACCTAATGTTAAAATAGTCTTCAAACTACTTATTTAATGGTAAATATTACTTACTTTCTTGAGAGAAGGCTTTCTAAGGCAAATCTTTCCTTAAATCCTTCTAAGAATCAGTCATGAACTATTCTAGACTAAGGGCTTGGAGGATGCTTGAAAAGTCATTAGGACTAGCTCTGGGCATTGGTTTTGAAATGTTTCAGCATGTCCTTGCACCATCAGGACTGCTCATGATTTGATTGACAGGAGTGACACAAATTCTGTAATTAAAGATGGCAGCTCCTTTTCATAAGGCCTAAACATTTTATTTCTGGTATCACTTCAGATTTGGAGTGATTTGGGAAAAGCTGCTTAAATCTCTTGGTATCTCAGCATTCCCAGTGTCTGTATATCATATTTTCTGAGGACCCTAAGGAAAAAAGGAGCTAAAATGAACTCAGTCACTGGGAATTGTGTTTCTGAATTTGCTTTTATTTATTGGGTAAGATGCTAAGCTTAAAGATGATAAAATAAGTTTTCTAAAATACAGGTGTTTAAATGTAGATCACTCATTTGCCAATTGGAATGAAGTAGAACACTGAATATCTTTTGTTCAGGGTTCATTTGGCTGAGGCACAGACAGGGTTAAATCCAAGGGTGGAACTCAGGCAGTTTCTAGAGAGAGAGTATTGCATAACTCTTAATCCTACACCTGCAGCACATTAGAGAGAGTGGGGTTAGTCAATCATGTACTGTTATTTTTACTTATGGTTGGGCAGTCCATGCCTGTGGGGGGTTCAAAACCTTCTTCCAAGCATTCTCCGGTTACACTGTCACATGGGCCTCCCCCACAATTGCACACTGTGGGAAACAAAAACAAGAGATTAGGGATTCATTTCTTAAGGCTTACAATATGATGACAATGTTCTCATGGTTTCTAGAAATATTAGCTATCAGTATATAATTCCTCAATGGGGATTGCTTATATTCTTCCTTAAGACTGTGTGGAATTAATAATATAGAGATTATACCCATGACCCAATTAAGCCCCAGCTCAGTGAGATTTTCAAAGATGACCCTAGGGCAGAAGTACATTTAAAACTTCTAGGGCTGTTTTCCAATTTTTTTGGGACTCTGACCTCAGATGCAACTGCTTCAGTCTAGAAAGAGCCCATGGAATCCATTATTTCACTGGAATCTGAAAGCCATCCTTTCATTGTGGACTGATTGTCTAGCTTAATCTAACTCTAGGGATGACCACTGCCAGGTGTGAGGGAGGAGCAGCCCAGGAAAGAGAGAGTGAGGAGGCCCAAGAGTAAATCTTGGCTTCCATGGTGTTTGACCCTTGGCAAGGCTGATTCTAAACCTCCAAATGATAGCTATCAATGGGATGGATAGGAATAATGTCATGGAAAGAATTAGGAACATATTTACATGAATTTAGAAGACCTGAGAGCCTGTTATTCATCTACCGATGATTTTCAAGAAAGCCTTTTGGAAAAAAACAAAAACAGAGCACCCATCTCATCAGACACTTCATTTTTCCATTGAGTTTTGGAGTGGAAATTTGTAATTAAAGAAGAATGCCTAAGCTACCTAGGCTGGCAATAAGCTGGAATAGAATTGTGAAGATTTCCCCATCTCTTAACTGTATTTCTAGAAAAATCATAAAAAATTAGCTTCAAGGGGAACATGCGTTTATTACATTTCAGTGGTTTAATGTTCCACAAAATGTAGACTTATTAAACAATTCAGCAAGATCATGCTCTATTGCTTCTAACAGGTTCTTTTCTAAGAGTGATGGCATCTATGTAGTTTAAAATAAGTTTTGTAAATGTTTTGAGAATCAAGTCTTTGATTTTTGCCAGCACTTTTTTTTTTTTTTTTGAGGGCAGTGTCACCAGCCCTCATATGTGGGATCTGAACTGGGGCTCCTGGTGTCCCAAGCCAGCTCTTAACCACTGTGCCAGTCGACTGGCGCTGCCAGCACTGTTTCTGATGCCTGCTTGCTAATCTGAGTGGACATGGAGCTCCTTTCTTCCTTCTGTGATTTTCAGTATTATGCCTCTGTGCACTTGGCTTTCTTGTAGACGTGTTTACTTTTGTTGTGACTTCGGCAGATCATACGTGTTTGCTTCTCAAACTTAAATTTTTTACTTCTTAAAATCTTTTCAAGTGAGAATATGTTTTACTGAGGGGATTTCCAATAGGAACATGCCACATGAGCACAATACCTCTTCCTCACCCTTTCCCCCTCAAAGTCACAAAAGAGCATGAAATATTTAGTCTCAGCCTTCCTTTATTTTTAGAGGAAAGCAACTTAACTTTACTTCTAAAGAGCTTCACTCTATGTGGCAAATGTTTTAGAGAAATTGTGAATAAAATTTGTACATTTTGGATTAAGTGAAGTCTAACCAGGAAGATTTCTTATACTTTCCCTGAGATACTTACTCTGACAATTTGAGGAAACTGAGGATGATTAAACCCTACCCTTGGCTTGCTCACGTATTTCACTGAAATGTCAGTTTCACCAAATATAACTGAAAAAATGGGACTTAGCTTCTGGAATAAGAAAACTAATGTGAACCATACAAATTTTCATTCAGCTGGCAATCCATGGAAGTCTGATTTACTTCTCTGACCAAAATTGGAAAGTTATAAGATGATAAGTCAAAAGTTCATTTGTGTCATTGTACCCAGGAACTAAGTTACATTAGTAGCCTTGATAATGATATCTACCTCTGGTGAGTTTGGAATGCATGTTTCTAAGAATGTACATTGCCCTGGGAAAACGACAAGGGAGCACTTATAATATTTCCCCAGGATAAATCACCTAAATTCAGTATACATATTGGCCAGGTAGTTGTCTTAGGATTTACAGTACTGTACCTGCACAGTTCTTGGCTATCCTGGCATCCCCATAGTAGCCAGGGGCGCAGTGTTCACACCTGAATCCAGTGGTGTTGCGTAAGCAATTCCTACACTGGCCAGTGACCTCATCACAATCTTCAAAGATCAGGTTGGGATCTGAATTTCCACTGCAGTCACATTTCTTACAGGTGTTTCCAATCAGCAAGGGGTTTCCATAGTAACCAGGAGCACATCTGAAAAGTAATCACAGGTTAAAAATTTAGCAGCCATAGATTTTCTTCCTTTTTATCTTCTTTCCCACCTAGAAAAAATGTAGTGAATATTTGTGGGTTGCTCTCCCAGAATCCATTCACATCTCCCATCTCCCTAATAGGACTAGACTTGATTTTTAATGGAGCCACCCCTATCTATTGTGTTATAGCCCATTCAGTTTGGCAAGACCTCCAGACGCAGGAGTGTTTGGATATGACTAGTGTGTAGGCATTTTTGTTCATCCCAATAACTGGAACGCAGGGCTGGTATATGATGAGTGGTGCTAGACATGTTAAATACACTACAATGAGATGCACCACGAGGGGCACAGCTAAGAATTGTCCTGGCAAAATGGATTGGCTTTGGAGGGATTCAATCAGAGTGTAGCTCAGCGTTCTTTTGTGAGGGTTATGGGAAGACATGTTCTCCATCTGCAGGTGAATGAAGAGGCAGGTAGTGCTCTTAACTCTGGCAGCTATCTTGTGACTGAGGGAAGGCAGCATGGAGACAAAATAAAGGGCAGAGCTGAGAGTACCATGGATAAACAGAGTTGGAGCCTAGATGGCCATTCTTCTGGATGTTTTAGATATGTGAGCCTCCAGAGACCAGGAACCTAACTACATTTGTTGTGAGGGCAGAGCTGGTGCCTATGATCTTGCTGGCTGGGCCCTTAATGAGAAAGCCTAGGCCAGTTGGAGAATGGAGACTGAAATGTATCCAACCTTTCTTGCCCTTGCCACTCTGGGTGGGGTTGCCTCTGCTCAAAGGAAGAAATGTCTTTCTCCATTTTTCCCAAAGGTGTCCTGTAGGCCAGCAGAGGCCCTGCTATGAGTGGTGGTACTGCAGGCCCCATCTAAGGGGCCTGCTACTCCTCTCCTGTCAACTATTGCCTTAAGGGAATGAAGGACCTGTGTTGCCAGATCTTCCTATTTTTAAAGAAATGAGTTGAAATTTGCATTTTATGTGAAATTTCAATTTTTATTTTATTTTGAGGGCAGTGTGTCTGGCCCTCATATGTGGGACCCGAACCGGGGCTGCTGGCTTCCCATACCAGCACTTAACCACCACGCCACTCGGCTGGCCCTTCAATTTTTTTTAAAAGAAATTTTACTGGGGAGCAGTGTGTTTTTCCAGGACCTGTCAGTTCCAACTCAAGTAGTTGTCTTCAATCGATTGGGCTGTCAGAAAAGTCATGACGTATTTTTTATATGTTTTTTGTTGCAAAAATGTGTCATGACTTTTCTGACTACCCAATAGCTGTGGAGGGCACAGCACCTTGGTCCATGTGGGAATCGAACTGGAAACCTTGGTGTTATGAGACTGCGCTCTAACTACCTGAACTAACTGGCTGTCCCAGTGAAATCTCAATTTTTAAAAGTTGGCTCAAACTTTGTAAGAATACTGTATGAATCAAACTATACATGCTTTCTGGCTGGCTATGGCCTCCTTTCTGCAGATCCTAAACTAGTGTTAAAGACTGGCTTACTGGAGATGGAGGTGGTTTGGGAGTGGCTGGAAAGAATGTGCAATCACACCATCATAGAACTGAATGGCAGGCACAGGAGTTAATCCTGACATGAGAGAAAAAAAGAAAGAACTAGGGAGGGTTTTTGTGTGTGATGAAAGCAGTGGCAAAGGAAGCCAGCCTTAACTTCAGAGCAGAGGATGGGCTGCAGGCTGGAGCAGGGAGACTGGGGTGGAGTGTGGGTGGCCTGGGCGAGGACGCTGGCCTTGAGAATGGAAAGGAAGGGAGGAATTTCCAAGGAGATTAGTAAGACATGGCCAGAGTACTGAAACACTATATCTTGAAAAAGATTCCATGTAGAGTAATAAAATAATGACTCAGAATATTTGAGAAATAGAGAAATGAAAAAAAAAATCACACCTATAATCCTAAAAAAATCATCATTCAACATTTTTTTTTTTTTTTGAGGGTAGTGTCACTGGCCCTCATATGTGGGACTGAACCAGGGCTGCTGGCTTCCCAAGCCAGCACTTAACCACCGCGCCACTCGCCCGGCCCATTGTTCAACATTTTGCATACGATCTTCCAGTCTTTATTCCTATGTCTCAGTTTTTTGCTGTAGTTGTAATGATGGTATATACTCGGTCTTTACACACCCTGACTTGCCTTGTATCTCATTTAGGTGAGTTTATTTAGTTACCTAAATAGCTTCATTTAGGTGAGTTTGTTTAGTTACCACAGACCCTGGGAGGTAGGCCACATAGGCATAACATTCTGAGGTTGAGAGGCCACTGATTTTCCAGGCTCCCATAGCTAGGAAGTCACAGCGCAAGACCCAGACCTTCTGACCCTCATGTTCTTTCCTTTACTCCACCCTGGACCACACTGCTGCTGCTATAAATGAATGAGTGAATTCATCCAACAGAGGGACAATTCATGTCTATTTTATGTAAGGCATTGAGAAACAGGAAGAGGAAAATCACGTACCCCATGCCCTGAAAGAACAGGAAATGAATTAAGCATAATTATGCATAATATGAACTCTAGGAATCAAGGTCTATGATAAAGATAAGAACCTACAAAGAGACACCCCCAAGAGGAAGTGTTCCATGAATTTTTTATTCATACTCAGTTCTTTGCACCTCTGATTTACTGGCCCCTAAGCCATCATAAATCATTTTCCTGTGGAACACGTGGCTGGATTGAATTTCAAACCTCTGCTGCAGTTCACCAGACAGAGAATGTTAGACTCTTAGGCTCACTGAAATAGGGCTCTGACCTGCCACCACAATGTGTAGCTGGGAACACTGTGGTCCAGTAATGAAGGGACTTGCCCAAACTTGCAGAAGCCAGATGTCAGTTACTTTCTTTTCTCTGTTTATTTCCATGGTATTTGATTGTCCCACTGTACTAGGTTGTCCACTGGTATTCCACAAGAGAAAATCCAAATTCTCTATTCTGAAGTCAGAATCTCATTCACAGTGGAAACCTACTTTGAGTTTCGAGAACATCTTTTGGTAGTAGGTTTGGCAACTCTGAAGTCATCGTCTAAACTTTAACCCTACAGATTTTATAGAATGAGCATGCAAAGATGTCTTACTCATGGTCCCCTACTGTTATATAAACTTTTTTTTTTCTGAGCCATTCTGCCACCTGTTGGCAGCTCAGTGGCAGCTCAGCTCGGGCTGGGCATCGAACTGTTGCTGCTCAGAGCTTAGCTCGCACTCTTGAGTGAGCTCTTAACCGACTAAGCTACTTGGCTGGCTCTCCCCTACTGTTATAAATAAGGAAACTAGAGCATGGAGAAGCTAAACTATTTGTTCATTGCTACAGGGCTCAAACCAATTATGGGATTCCAAGTTTAATGTACTTTCCACTCCACAAGTCAGACATTAATTGATTAACTAATCAATTAGGGATGGTAATAGTTGAATAATCAAATGCTATTAATGCACTCAATTCCTGCCCTCAAAGAAGAAATAAGAAAGGATATAAAAGGACCAGTAGTTGGATTTAGGGTTAGCCTTGGAGTTCTGGTACCAGTAGCTTGTTTCTTTTTTTTTTTCCTTCCATAATCTCATTTCTAACTTTATTAGTGACTTGATTCATACAGGGGAAATAGAGTTAATAAATTTATAGTATAAATGAAAGACCTGTGGCATATGAATTTTGTCATTTCATTTAGTGATCATATTATTTGGGCAAAATTGATTTAAAAAAAGATGTTTTGTGGAAATCAGACTAAATTTTTATTAGGTATTTTTTTTGGAAGTTTTAAAGCATTTTTGCTCTCCTTTCTCTTTCTCCTCTGCTTCTTCTCCCAGGGCCACACAGCTGTTGGTGAATGCCTTTATCAAAGATGCCAAAACTCCCAGGTGGCACAGAAGACTTTCTCTGTAGCTGCCATTGGGATTACATTAAATGATGAAATAAAAAAGTACCTGTTATATACTTCTCTATGAAAGATGGGTAAATAAGGCTAGGAAAATATAAGTAACCCATTCAAGTTCACAGGGCAAGAATCCAGAAGTGGGAAAAGGCAGAATGTAGAGTCATATGAAGAATTCTATACAGATAACAGGGCTGAGAGCTTAAATTTGAAAAATGTGGTGTCTGCAGAAAGAATCAGACTAAATCACTGAATCATAATAAGCCTCAGTAAATGTTAGCTTTCTCTTCCTCCTCCTCCTCTTTGTTCTTTTCTATCATCAAGGCTATCATCAAAATCATTATTACCGTGATCATAATTATCTCTGAGAATACTGTGTTCTGTCTTTCCTGTTAGGGTGGTAAGGTCCCCTTGGATTTGCTTTAATTTACCCCATTCTTCTCTCCTTATTCTTAAGTAACAAGATCCATGTGATAAGTCCTCATACAGTCTTAGCATGTCTCCCACTCTACTGTAAAATTAAATAGACGAAGTTACATTATTCAAGTTGCTATGGGAGACTGTGGAATACTGAGGCACAGAGATCATATATATTCATTAACTGAAAACATTGGATTGAATATGGAGGTTCCTGGGTTTGGATTTCAGGTTTACCACTAAACAATTGTATGACCTTAGATTAAAGCCCCCTCACTTCTCTGAGTCTCAGGCTCCCCATCTTTAAAATGTACTACTTAGGAGCAGAGGAAAGGTCACATTGATATGAGCATTGCAAAACTTCTGTCTATAAGGTTGTGCATTTTATAGTTATTTAAACCAGACAGTAATTTATATTTACAACCTCAATTTAACCAGAGGGCAGTTACTTGATTCACTCAATTCTGGGTCACCCTTTTCCATTTTCCAGGCATGGGTTGGGAATTGAGGGGTCAAATGGGGGAAGAAATGACTGACTTGTCACTACATGGTGCCTGTTTAAAGGAACATTAAAAGTACTGTTGTTGTTTTAGTTAAAAAAAAAAAAAGTATTACTAAAAACAAATTCAACTGAGTGTCTACCATGTGCCAGATACTGTGATGGGTGAAGAGTGGATAAAGAAATGAGTAAGATGATACCTCTGTTGAAAAAAATCATAGTTTAATTGTTACAGATCTTTAAAATTGTGTGATTTGGGGCAAGTGTCTTAACCTTTTTGTATCTCACTATCTTCTTCTGTAAATAAGGATGAAAATGGATCTCATAGGATTTTATCTTTAGATTTAAATGTATTTAAATGTATCATTTAAATGATTTAAATGTATCATTGTATATACAGTGCTTACAACAGTGCCTGACAGAGAGTAAGCACTCAGCAAATGTTAGTTACTATTTTTATTATTATTATCATAATACAAGGTGGTAAGCTCTACAGTTGATCTAGTGGATTTGGGGAGCAGCAGGTTCAACATGTGGAGTTTAAATTGTGAGGTGGGAAAATGACTTTGGGGAGAGACAGGAAGGGCCCAGGGCAGGTAAAGAAACATTGGCCTTACTGTGAAGACAAGAGTGTTTGAGCTGCTTTACACAGTAAAATGTTTTATGCTCATGTCTTATGCTTTAGACCAATGTTTCTCAAACTTGTATGTAGTATGAATCCTTGTGAAATGAAAAACATTTTCATAGAATACCTCTTCTCGTGTTCATTTGAATTACGTTTAAATATTTCAAACATAAAACTAGGTAGAAGCTCCTTATGTCTGTGGCTTTTATACATCTTGAAAACCAAGATAAATTTTCCAAATAAAACACAAACAAAACCATAAAACTAATCAAATTCAAATGAACAGTATTGATTCAAGACAGTGATTGGTATCTTGTTGCTCCCAACCAGCATTTGTCATAGAGGACTGAGTCTGGCATGCACGTCCTGCCCTGCGCTGTGCGATGACTCAGTTTGCATTGATACCATGCCTTCCAGCTTCCAGTTGTAATGTGCCACTGACATACCGTTGGCTGTTATTTTCTTCTCAGCTCTGAGGCAGATATCTCTTTATTACAAAGTGGTACTACTGAGAGTCCATAACATGTTCAATTAAATTTTTTTCTCAAGATTATCACTGAAATTAGACAGAAAATTGGTATTCACTGAGAACCTATCAACCTCCATGAATATTTCCAAGAATACCAGGGGTTTTTGAAATGCAGTCTGAGAAACTATGTTTAATATTACAGGTGTGGTATAGCAGCAATTCACAAGGCAGTGAGAGGACTGACACCAGAATTCAACACAGTCAAAATACGGGTTCCCAGGCCTCACCCTTAGAGGTCCTTTTATAGTAGGGCAATGAGGGGGTTTGAGGGGGGCTCAGAGATCCAAAGGATTTCAGGACATACACACTGTCAGATTTAAAAACCACCTCTTGATTAAATAAATCTCTAAGTACAGAAACACCCAGAATGTTCTTGGTTTGAACTCATTTTTATTTTTGTTTGAAATAGATACCCATCCAAATTAGCTGCCTATTTTGAAAAGATCTTGTGGAGAAGTTGAAGTTCACAAACACACTAAACACACAGATTAGATGAAATTTAACTGGGACAACATCACATCTTGACTGTTAAAGTGAAAACAGAAACCCCCTCTCAGTTCCAGGGTCAAACACAAATCAAAAGCAGCTGCAACCACCTCCCTTTAGACAATCCAGCCCCTCCTTCTACTACACTCTTGAGGAGGCTTTGTGTTTCCATTTAGCATTTCCTTTTTTTCTGCCTTGCAATGGATGTTTTTCAGGTTTGTCTCCTTCTCAAGCCTTGACTTTCATCAAGAACAATAGATCATATCTGAGATGTTTCTGTAGCCCTACCCCCTCCACCAATCTGCTGTCTGGTCAATTCCACTTTGAGGAAGAATCCCCTGGATTGTCAGGTCAATTTTTGATGTAGAAGACCTCAGTACATTCTCTTTAGAAGTGTAGGGTGTGAGAAAGGGTGGACAGAGGAGGGAGGAGAAGAGAAAGTTGCTCTAAGTGGTCCTGCCCCAAAGCAGACGACAGACCTTAGAGAGCACTCTTGCTTCTAGCGCCTTTGTGGATCCAGCCTCCTGGGGAAGGGGCTCTACTAACAGATGAACAATTTTTCTCCTGCATATCACAGACTCATCTAATTCATTAACTGTCAACATTTAAACTAGAAGACCCTTAGGAAGACATTTGGGAAAAATATATGGGGACAGGGAAAGAGTCCAGATTTTTAAGTGAAACTGAAAATCCAGGTTCTCTCACACAGCAGTGATATGATTTTAGACAAGTCCTACTGCCTCCCTTAGCCTCAGTTTCCTCATCTGCAAAATGACAAAATACAACCTCCTCTCAAGGTGGTTATGAGGCTGAAAGATGAGGACACAGGAAACAACCAATAAAGGGCACTATTTACTTCAAAACCATAATTTCTAGCCAAGGAAACTAGATTCAGGGAAGTGAGCCTCTTGTCCCAGGTACACCTTATGCTAGTGGTGGAAACTGGACAAGGACCACAATGACTCATACTGTCACCAGTTAGTTTTTATTCAGCATTTATTAAGTGCTAGATGCCACAGTCAAAACTTGACAATATCACCTCATAATATTCCTATGAGACTGGTATTTTCATTTTCTCCATTCTGGAGATGTGGAAATTGGCACTTAGAAGTTAAATAATTTGCCCAGGAAGATCACAAAGGACTAGAACTGAAAAACAAACTCAGCCAGGTCGATGCTAAGTCTCTTCAACACTCTATTTCTTCTTCCCATACCAGTGCTTTCTCCTCCACCCTATCAATGCAGGTCCAGCGTAAGCATGCGATCGGACCCAGCCTTGCTGGGTAATGGCAGGTCCCAGGAGCCTCTGATGTGGGCTGGAGGGTTTATCATCTAGAATCCCATGTCTCAGGTAGGCATGCTGTCCCGTGTCAGGGCCCCCAATGTTGCTGACAGGAACCCTTAGCAGCACCCCTGTGTGATTCTGCAGGGTGGAACCCTTATGGCTGAGATTACTTCACTTCTGGGAGGCCTGACATTTGGCCAGCAGAGCCTTTCCTCAGGCCATTAATTCCCTTTACGGGAGCCATTGAATATCCATTAGCTGCTCAATCCTCATCAGTCTAAACTGAGTTTCACCTCAAACACGGAGGAGAAAAAGCTCCATCCCTGCTGAGTAACCATCCTCTCAGACCCCCACTGAGCCAGAAAATGAGTAAATCAGGTGCCTCATATTCCTGGGTCCCAACGTAAGGAAATAATACAAAATGAGTGTCACAAACATCCATCAGCTGATAGTGATCATCTCTAGCAGTCCGTCCGGAAGGATGAAATTCCTATGGGCCTTTCACTTCCCTCCCTCCTTTATCTCTCACACACACACACACACACACACACACACACACACACACACACACACAGAAATCCTAGGACCCTTTAGTGAAAGAATTATCCACATTGCACATTTAGTAATCATAATAGCGATGCCCTCAGTATAGAGAGTTTCTCTGTACCACAGGCATTGTGGCTTTTTTACGAGTCCCAGACTACTCTTTGAGAGATAGGGTGTCTCCTTTGGGAGGGAGATGGCTTATAATTTAAGGTTCACATTTTGAGTTTCAGGTGGAGTTGGGGAGCCACACTCAGGGCAGTCAGGAGTGTGCTGTTGTGAGGTCTGCACAGGGCAGATGTTGGCCTGGAAGTTTGGCCCTCCTGGCCCTTCCCTTTCTGCCTTTATGGCACCGCATATCATTCTGCTGCCCACACGCGATGTTGAGGTCAACATTAATGCCATTTGTGTTAAAAATAAGAAGACCTCTCTGTGAGATCTTTTTTTAGAGGAAGCCATTTTATCATGGAGAACTGTGAGCAGCTGACAGGTGGGGAGAATGGGAAATGTCTTGCCAAGAAACCATTCAGTGGGAAGCCTCCCATTCTTTGTCACCAAGGACTTTCTTGTTTGAGCAGAGCCCAGAGCAACTTAAAAAAAAAAAGAGTGTTAGGTATCCATACCAAACATGGATTTAGAAAATCCAAACTCTTCATGGAATTTGTTTACCTTTCAGGGGAGAAGATAGTGTAAAGAATGAGTTAAATAACAGATTCATGCTTTTTTCAATGTCTTTCAATGTAGTGCTCTGAGAGAGGATTTATTTCCTATTTTATTTTCAGTGTATTGCAATGTATATTCAATGAATTTCTCTGGTAGAGGATTGGGTTCACTTCTTGTTGACCAAGAAAGGCTCATTCTATTAATTATACTTTTGGTTCTCAGTGATGAAGAGAGAGAGCAGTGTGTTACCAAAACAATCCAGAGAATCTTTCTAAAATACACATACTCATTTCTTCTTTCCCTGTCCATTTATTCTGAGATGTGGCCCTGGCCTGGACCCCTTGGGAGTATATTATTATATCTGTATCTAGGGCATAGGATTTGGGAGAGCTACCCACTAGGTTCTGAAATTTGATCCCCCACTTCCTCCCTTTAAAACCCTCTTCAAGATCCACTGAATGGGAGCATGGCAGAGCTGATGAGTGCAAGAAACAGAAAGTATCCTTTGACCCACATAGAAAATGGCAAATTTTATTAGCATACCTTTCACAGTTAGGTCCAGCATAGTTTTCTTTACAAATACACCGAACAGCTCCATTTTTCCTATAGCAGGATTCTGCAAAACTAGAATTGTAAGAGAATGTTAGAAGCCAAGTCCATATATCACTGAAGAGACCTTAACTTTTGATTAGATCATCTCTACCTTGGTCCTTCTCAAGTTCAAATGGGTGAGGTCATTTGCTTTATTTAAATTAAATCCTCTTCCTTTAGGAAAGTTTAGACTGGCAGGCTCAGGCAGAAAATGCCACTCCATTTGTGAAACCATTTCCCAGGTCGACCTTACTTGTTTTTCCATAGAGGCATTTCATGATTTTTACTTGAAACAGTGGAAATTTCCAGAACATCATATATATATATATATATATATATATATATATATATATATATATTTAATGCAAGTCTAAAACACATATTTCAAAGTCAGAAATAATCAATTTTTACCTAAATTTTAGATTTATATAATTTCCTCTTATTTTCACCACTTTCTGTATATGCATTTATTTTTCCCCCTTTTTTTCTGCACTACATCTCTTCCACTTTTCATAAACAAATTCTAAACTACATAATCTCAACACAACCTTAATTTCTCTCATGTGTACTTTGAAGATGGGGAATAAAAGGTGCAGGGACAGGCTCAGTTGATCAAAGTCACAAAGTACATAAGCAAGAAAGAGGATCCACAGTAAAATGATTCTAGTCCATGTAATCTCCCTCTCTTGATTCTTCTTCATCTTCTTTTCTTTAGATAATAAAAATTAGGAGACAGAACAGAAAAGTAATAAAAATATTGGCTCAGCAGAATAAATAACCATCTTAATTATTAAGGCAGGGGGAATGGAATATTATTCTCCACAGGTTTGGAAAATGCTACATTGACACATGAATCCATCCATGTGAGGTGGGTGTGAAAATTTTTGCAGACTTCTAAATTAGTTTTGGTTTAGGTACTATATAATCAATGGAGTGTGACCTGCTGTTCTCACATTCCTGCATGCATCAGCATATTTACCCTAATGGTCTTCAGAGGAAAGCAAATGGATGTGTTCACTTTGTTTGAAGACATTTATAAAATCAGTCAGGAAACACAATGTGCTTCTCAGTGAAAGGCAATACCCACAATTTATTTTCTCTAGCAGTTTGATTACAAACATTTCAACGAAATAACATTTCTTTGGCTTTTACTCTTTAGTTTTGCTTGTTCTTATTCCTTAGCCTACTTAAAGAAACACTGTCAGTTTGAGTCCAAAACATGCACCAACCCTCATGCATGTGTCTTTGAAGATGTTTCTTTCACCCAGCAGTCTGCCGACGGCTTGAAGGACTGAAACATCTGCGGGTGTCTGGAGTCATCTGCCTTGAGCTAAAGTCCTGCTGTTTCAAACAGATGACATTTTCTTTAATGAGAGCAATTACCATAGCTACTAGTAGACATAGAGGATGTCTGGCCAGCACCAAAATAAATAAATGAATCCTGTGCAAACGGTTCCTGGGAATTAGCTGCGTGACCATTGGTCTCCATGGTGGAAGACTCAGAGGCAGTACCAACCACTGAGGGTTCCTTTTTTTCGTTTTTCATCAGCATTGTTTATATTTTTCTTAGGGTAAAGTTTGTTGTTGGCTAGGGAAATGAAAATACTGGGTCTTGCTCAGCCCAGACTAACAGCTATGGCGCCCTCTCTAAGTGGAAGGAAGCCTTTTGCTCTTGGGAAACCCTCAGGGAAATTAAAGGAAAATAGCACTGTTTGTTTGCTAAACTCTTTTAGACATTATTTCCTTGCTTTCTGATGTGGCTGTTGTAACTGGAAATCCAAATCTCGGGCCCGTAGGTTCAAGTAGCAGATCTTTTAAAGTGTAATTCAGACTCCACGCTTGGTGCCTTTCTGAGTTCAAATAAAAGTCTTGACAGTTTGATTTTCCTAGAAACTAGCAATATAAATTTTTAAAAAGTGGAAAGAGGCAATGGCATATTTGATTTTTGGTGTGATTTGATTAGTGTTTGAAATCAGTTAATGAAGTCAATAATCAGGCCAGATCAAAGGCTAGAACTTGAGAGGATCTAGGCAAATTTGTCCTGTTCTGTGACCACACACTATCTGACCCACAACTTCCCCCTCCCCCTTTTTACAGTCAGATTTTTCCTCCAAGGAACTAACTCTGACATTTGCCACTATAGAGAAAACAGATCTCTCACACCTTCCCCAATTCCTCCACACTCCCACATAATGTTCTTAAAGGTGGTGTATTTTTGCTTTTGTGTTAATTTTCAGCAGGTTTTTCAACTTCAGATCTGTACTAATGGGACCTCGGTTTTTCATGTCTATGAATATGTATGGGAACACAGAGCACAGTCCCTTAGACCTTCACCAGTTCTTTTGAACTGGGGTCCACCTACACAGAGAAAGAACATGGGTAGAAATGGTGACTGTTGATGCCTTCGGAAACTGTTTCCTCTTGCAAGGCAGGAAGCTTATTACCCAATTAGCATGTTTCTGCTTCAATTATTTGAAAGAAGTAGCCTTCGGAAGAGCTTCTCGATCATCTGAAATACTGCATAATCTAGCTCAAAGGGTAAAAGGTCATTTGCTTTAGGAGCTTCATAATACTGCTGCAGTTTGAGCTATCTTAATGAAGGCAGGGTTTTTGGACTGTTTCATTCATTGCTGTGACCAGTGACTGGTACATGACTGGCATATAAGTGCTTGATAAATACTTTTGATTAAGTGTAGACAAGACTTCTCAGTCCATAGAAATGAGGTTCCAAAAGTCTCTTATCTCAAGACATAATTGTCAAATAATTTAGATAAGAAAGTCTTGTCCTAAGAATGGGACAAAAGTACAAAAGTTGGACAACACAATTAGAAGGAAGCATTTGGGACTGCCTTTCTAATTCTTTTATTAGTTCCTGAAGACACTGGAGCTCAACACTTATAAACCTGTTTTGAACAGATGCTGCTATATTACATCTTTGTTTATACGGACAAATGAGTGAAACCTGTTATTATGAAGTTGGAGGTAAATATATTTAATACAATAACTATACCATATTAGAGAACAGCATGCTAACATCTCATCAGATATGATTGGACTAATATTTGAGAGCAAAATATTAATGAACAACAAAAGAAAACATCTAGGGCAGGTAAAAGGAACTCATAAATCAGGACACACTTGAGTGGAAATAACAGAACATTTAATGTTTGAGTTTTCTGTTTTCACTCTCTACCATCCATTTTGCACACATTATTAATACCATCAGACATGAAAAATCACAAAGCAAGGGCTGAGGCAGTTTAATGATTTCCAAAGAAAGATGGGGCTGTCAAACATCTGACTTCTTCACTGACTGTTGAATTCATCAGAGAAATTGAACAAATCACAACCTATTAGATGAAATGTTAGTTGATATTAGTGTTCAATTAAGGAAAAAAAATAGGGGGACATTTGGTGGTCATATTTTCTCTTTATAAGAAAGTGTGTGTGTGTGTGTGTGTGTGTGTGTGTGTGTGTGGTATTCAGGTCTTTTTTATACATTGTTTAATTTAATTTTTACAACAGCTATTAACTAAATATTACATCCAAACACAATAATACCTGACACAGAGTCAGCAGAATATAATTGTTAGAAAAAATATAAAGTATCTGTTACTAAACCTAACATGTACCATACACCTTTCTATGTGTAAAGCACCAACCCAAATGCTCCATACACATTATCTAAATCCAACTCTATGAGACAGATTCTTATACCAACTTTGATTTACTAAGGAAAAAACTGAGAGCAGGTAAAGGAATCAATGAATGGAGCCAAGACCTGAATCTAGCCTCCTTGATTCTTAATTCCATGGAAAGTGAGACCATGCCTGAGATCACACAGCTATTAGATGCCAAAGCACTTTCATTACTCTTTCCACTTGTGGTATAATTTAAAAAAAAATTATACACACACACACACACACGCGTGCGCACACACACATATACACACACACACACACACACAGCCAAAAAAATGTATACACATTTTAAGAAAGGAAAAAACTATTAAAATTGTAATACTCAATATATACTGATAACAAAAGATGAATACAAGTCACGTTTGACTTCTGCAATTATAAGAGGTGCTATACTGGGAGTGTCAAAAAACTGTACACAAGTGGACACTTTGGTCAACGTTGCTCAAGCAGTAGTTCGCTGTAATCAGAAGTGTCTGGACGCTGATGGTAACCACTTTGAGCACCTCTGGGGATTACCATTTTAATACACATTTTTCCTTTCTTAAAATGTATATACATTTTTTGGGCACCTCTCTATCTATACTATATATATTTGTTTTTTGTCCCTTATCCTGGCACAGAGCTCCCAAGATCTTTGTAATTTCCTGAGTGACAATACTGTTTTTAGTTGTTCATGAGTCCCTTTCAATCAAACCTGAGTTTATGCTAATGAAGTGACTCTCAATGGGCCCCTAAGAAACTTCTGGATGGAGGCTGATGTGCCAGAAGAACCAACCACATGATTAAAGCGTTGGAATTTTCAATCCATCCCTTGCCACGGGTGAGGGGGTGCTGAAGATTGAGGTCAATCACCACTGATTTAAACAATCATGACTATGTAATGAAATTTTGCTAAAGCTCTTGAACAGTAAGGTTTGGGATGCTTCCACGTTGGTGAACACATTGATTTTCTGAGAGCGTGGTTCACCCGAAGAGTGAGTACATGGCAGCTCTGTTCCCTCTCATCTCCCCATCTATACCTCTCCTTGTGCATCTTCTCCATGTGGCTGTTCCGGAGTTGTATCTTTTACTATAAAACTAATTATAAGTACAGAATTTTTCTGATTTCTGTGAGTCATTCTAGAGAATTACTGAACCTGAGGGCACCCCTGAATTTGTAGTTAGCTAGAAAGAAATGTGAAAAGCTTAGGGACCCCATTTGTGGCTGGTTACTGAAGTAGGACTGAGCCCTGAACATATGGGGTCTGCATTAACTCTAGGTAGCTAGTGTCAGAATGGAATTAATTGTAGGACACACAATTGGTTTCAGAGAATTTGGAAAACTGGTTGATATTTAGAAAAACAAACACCACCACACCACTTTATTTCTACATTCTGTCATTTTGGAGACAATAAATTGAATATTGATGACTTGATTACTGGATTTATACATATTAGGTACCTGAAAAGAATTCCATTATTTCCATGAAGATGTATTTCTACTCTCTTTAATTTTTCACTCAGGTCAAAACACTGCCAGAACTAAAAATTAATTGTCTTAGAAATCTTCTATGAGCTGATTAGCTTAAAGCATGCATTCTATTTATCTGTGTTCTAATTCTGATTGAAAAGCCTACCTGGCTGCCACATGTAGGGGAATGTCTACTCTGTGAGAGTCAGAAGAAACACTACTACTGAAAATACTGGATTATAATGAATCTGCTGGCATTACCAGTTGTGTTCTCTAGGTCAAAGGATAGCCAAGAAAAGATGAGACTAGCCTTGCTTACACAACTTGGGAGATTTCAGTGTAGTCTTATGATGTACCCTAATACTTTGGGAACAGAGTCATTACCTGCACTGCAAGTGCTTAAACTTCTCTAAAAGTGTATTTAGGTTAGAGACCTTCCCTATATCTTTTCCAGTCTCTTCTCAACACGAGGTACTCAGCTTTGCCTATGGGAAAACCTTAGAACCCTGGATAGGGCCAAAAAAAAAAAAAAAAAGGTGGGTAGGGGGTGGTAAGCTGTAGAAGAAACCATATTCCTTTAGCACTTACTTGGCCACGTGGGGCAGGGGACAGGGGCATGGCTGGCAGAACCGGGGTGGTCCCCTGATGGAATCTCCGATATAACCATCTAGACATTTCTCGCAGTGCTCTCCTGTTGTGTTCCGGTGGCAGTGCTGTAAGACAAAAGGTAGGAAAATTGACAAGGACACAAAAGATATTTTATAGACAGTGAATCTGGGAACCAAGCAATACTTTAGGCAAAGAGGATATCAGGCTTGACAGAATAGATGCTGTGCATGGGTACTGGTCAGCAACAAGAACCCATGTTGACCCAGTCAATGCTAGAAAGTGTATACAGTGATCCCTAACTTCATCCTGGACTTCTGTGTGTGCACTAGTAGCATGGGTCTCTTTAGAGTTTGTGTGCCAAGAGGATTGTTTATCAGTTACTTATTTTAATTCAGAATGATAATCAAAATGATCAAACTCTGGATGTTATAGAAGCATCAACTTACTGACTTGGAAAAAATATAAAATGAAAAAATAAAATGACCGTGGTGCTTATCCATAACTGGGAACAATTTAAGAATTTATGGGCTTGAAAGAACAAAATGTGTCCATTTGTTGGACACAAATGAGTGGAAGTTAGATAAAGTATATTCTGATAGTGAGCTGATATCTTGAACAGTGGCATACAAGAAATAGTAAGCTGATTTATTTGTATTTCTTCACTTATTGTGAGGATCATTAGGGGAAAAAAGCACCAAAAAGGCTGATTCTTCTGCCTAGAATGCCTGTTCATCATTCAAGATCTTTACCAGGTCTCAAAAACTTCTAGAAATTTCTTCCTGATGCTCTCTCCTCCTTCCACTACCCACATTGTACTGTTATCATTTGTACTCAGCCTGTTTCTTTCACCACTGTGCTGCCATCAACTCGAATGGAATAGGTACTCATAGCTCTTTGTCCATCTGATGGGTTAATTTCTGACTAGTACTCCATAAGAGGTAGTGATGCCAGTGCACACACTGATAGTTTTTCTCCAACTGGACTGGGCTGGATTGCACCGGTCAACACAATTAGCACTCTGGTATTTTCAACTTTACTTTCATCAGTGTATAAAGTTGAATAGAATTTTCAGTGAAAAATTATACTGTTAGAATTAGAATGCCATTGAAGAAGCACCCTGTTGTTTGAACAACTCTGTTAGTAAGGGAATTACTCACAAAATGCATAAAAGCTTCAACAGAAAAGCTTTTTTCCCAAACAATTCCCTGTGTAGGAAGCCTGGGGAAGGCCAGGTAGAGCAGCAATAGGCTGAACTTTGAGATCTTTTGTCTTTATGTTTTGTATTGAAGTTCAAAATAAAAGAAAAGGGAGGCCCTACTCCTTACTCTAAACATTTTACATGGACTAACTAATGTAGTTCTCACAATAATTTTAAAGTAAGTTACTATTTTTTCCCCATTTTACATATGAAGAGATGGAGGCACAGAAAGGTTAAGTAAATTGCCCAATGTCATGCAGATGGTTGCAGCAAAAGTGAGATTCAGAACTCGGGCAATCCAGAGGCCAGATTGTTCATTCCCATGTTCTACTGCATCTCCTGTGTTTTAGAGAAAAAGGTCCTTTCCCCAAAGAGTCATAAAATTACTGTAGTAGAAGGTGTCAGACTATTTTATGAACAGTTTGAGCTTCAAATGAAGTATCACACACTAGCTGAAAGGAAGGAATCCTATTGTGGGCAACAAGCTATCCTGGCTGAACACTCTTTTGGCATTTGATCAGCCATCATTGGTCTCCAATTAGAATTATGTTTGAATGGACTTTAGTTCAGACTGCCTGACAGATCAATGAGAAACTCTGAAAAATAAAGTGTGATGTGCAGACAATAGGATATTAACATAGTTCTCGCACTGTTTTTCATACTGTGTCTTGTGCTAAGTAAGCTGTCAATAAATATTTGTTGGGGCAAAAAAGTGAAAGGAAAAGTGGAAAAAGATGAATTAGTCAATTAGTGTCTGGAGCAAATAGAGGAAATTAATGTGTATTCATAGCCAGCTAAAAATTGGTGGCAATCTCTTATCCCAAGGAAAACCCATGGGCCTTGCCCAACTCCCAGGAATCTAAGCCATAAGCAATCTGGCGGGGCTACTCATAGACTGGTGTCAAATTTGTCTGAGTCCATGTTGGACAGATGAAACCCATCTGTGCAAGCCATTCTTTGTGCCTGAAGTGCCTATTAAGCTGCAAAAATGAGCTAATTCCCAATTCTGTCCCCTTATGGCTCAACAGATGCTTTGGATTCCTTGTCAGGGCTCTACTTCTGCCATGGCAGCCACAGGGAGCAATTACCCTCACGGGCAAAGCCACCAAATCTCTCTGACCCCTACATGTTGAGGGTGCAAACAGGGACTTTCCTCATCTGCCTCCTTTTAAAAGGGTTGTTAGGAAATTCCCTCACAGGCACTGGTATGCATTCTGGGAGATAGGCAGAGAAAGTGCTGCAGGCAGGGATTATCTCTTCCATTTTTTTTTTTTTTTTTGAGGGCAGTGTCACTGGCCCTCATATGTGGGACCTGAACCGGGGCCGCTGGCTCCCCAAGCCAGCGCTTAACCATCGCGCCATTTGGTCGGCTTTCTCTTCCATTTTCTAGCTGGTCAACTTTGAGCAAGTCACTTGACCTTTCTGAGCCCCTATTCCCTAGCTGTAAAATGAGGATCTGTACTAAATGACCTGCAGGTTTTCTTCTAGCTCTGAAAATCTTGCACTTTGAGATCGCAAATATCCCTTTACCTTCAATATTCTGCCATTTAAAAAACAGGAAACAAACAAGGAAAATGACAATAATTAATAAACATGTTGAACGGGAACAGTTTATTTTTAAATATAAGTGACCTCATTCTGAATCTTTGGCCAGTGGTGAAGCTACATGTAGACAATCTATTGCAGATAAGTTTTATGAATAGCATTTGGGCACGAGCTATGTCGCCTTCACATGAAAACTGATGTCTCTTCCTGACGTGGCCACAGCAGCAGCATAATGTAGGAAGAAGGCCTGAAAGGATCAGTTAGCGTTCATATGGTCTGTCACGTGCTTTCTGTAAGATGATGTCCAGTCTGGATGCGTGGTTCTCAAAGTATGTCCAGGGAGATGAAAACTACGTTCATAATAAACTAAGATTTTATTTTTCTCTTGCACCCAAATTTTCTCATGTGTGTAAGGTAGAGGCTATGACACAAGATATCACCACAGATTGATGCAGAGGCACATACGTGAGCCGGCTGCCTTCTATTAAGCCAGACATTTAATGTATTTTCAATTTGTAAAATATGTTTATGTTTTATAAAAACATATTATAAATGTTCATATACAATGGATTTATTACTGTTATTTTCAAATAAATGAACAGGAAAATATTATTAAAAGGTTTTCAGTTTTAAATTTCAAATGCAGAAAATATGGATAGATATAGCCACACAAATAAAAGGTCTGGCACCTTGAATAATTCTTACGAGTGTCAAGGGTTCGTGAGACCAAAAAGTTTGAGAACTGCTGCTCTATCTAGATCAGTGCTTCTCAAACTTCAGGGTGTACACCAATGCCCTGGGCATCCTGTGAAAATGCAGATTCTGATTTAGGACGGCTGGGGTATGGCACCATGTGTCTACATTTCTAACAAGCTCCCAAGTATTGCCAGTGCAAGGATCTGGAGAGAAACACCTCACATAGGTAACATTGCTTGCTAGTTACTTAGCATTGGACCTGAGCCTGAGCCTCTAGCATAACAGACGGTACATTTTATTGAAATAAAGAGTGATCCAAGTGTCTCATAAATTTTAAAATTAGAGATGTTTTCATTTAAGTTAGTTATTTTATTAACTAATTCATTCACTTAACAAGCCTAGATTAAGCAGATATGACAGACAATAAGTAACAGATGCGACTGTTCCTGAAATGAAGAAGAGGAGGTTCCTGCCTTTCAGTAGCTCACAGATTTGTGTAGGAAACAGAGAGAGAAACAACGCATAATATAGTGTGCTGGTGCTCTGACTGAGGTATGCACAAAGTACATTCCTGCTGTGGGACAGAGAGAAGGGAAAGGTTCTAACTTCCTGAGAAAGCTGGAAAAGCTTTACAGAAGTGGTGACATTTGAAGTAGGCCCTGAAGGATGAGCAAGAACTCCCTGGCAGAGGGGAATGCAAATTCAGAGTGGGAGGGTACAGAGTGAGTTTAGGTGGCAGAGAGAAGCTCAGTAGGGCTGGTGTAGAAACTCCTGAATGATTTTAGAAAGGTGGATACCTTGACTGGATTGTTTTTTTTTTTTAATGTCTAATTTAAAAAAAAAAAAGATTTTATTGGGGAATTGCAGAAGGGAACAGTGTTGAGGAATTGTGTTTTTTTCCAGGACCCATCAGCTCCAAGTCAAGTCATTGTGCTTCAATCTTAGTTATGGAAGGCGCATGTTCATCTCCAATTCTAGTAGCCGCTCTCAATCTAGTTCTGGGAGGGCGGGGCACAGCCCACCATCCCATGCGGGAGTTGATCTGGCAACCTTGTTGTTAAGAGCATGCATTCTAACTAACTGAGCCACCTGGCTGGCCCTTAATTGGTTTTTTTTTTTTTTTTAAGCTGAGCCATCCTGCCACCTGTTGGCAGCTCAACGGCAACTCAGCTCAGGCTGGCCTCGAACCGCTGAAATTGGGTTGTTTTTGAAAGATGTCTCTATTGCTAGCAAGGAAGACACATTAGGGAAAGGTGGCATTCCTACCACCAGCCATCTGTCTGCTTTTACCTGCCTCATAATCCTTCTGGAGCTTTCCTCAACAGTTTGCTGTATCCACTAGTTGCCTAGCCTTTGGGGCCTTTCCTAGTGGACTTGGCTGAGAACCCTGCCCCAGGTGTTCCAGTTCTGGTAAGATGTAAGGTGCCCTTTTGGAAAGATACCCAATACCTGTCGGGTTTCATTAGTTAAGCCACTTTTCACTTAGCCACCTTTCTGCATTTGAAAAGGTAACATTCCTCTTGTGAAGAAATCTCTAAGGTTTTTGGATATATCTAAAATAGTAACATAAAATTGAGTACTCTACATTTTATTGTCAAATGGCTTAGCTCTTAAACTCAGCCTGTAAAATATAAGGTCAAATTGAAATTGGACATCGGAATGAAGGAAGAGTTAGAAACAACTCGGGGAGGACAAGGCAGAGGCATTATAAGGCTTTCAAATAAAAGCAAATTAAAACAAGATGAAATAAAAGAAGGCCTTTTATTTTTGGTCACATATGGAAGATGGGAGACGTGAGCTAAGCCAGGCAAACTGTTAATACTGACTGAAGCTGTGGTACCCACAGTGAGCTGCAGAGGTTTTATGGGGAGCGGCTGCTTCTCTGGCTCCCTGAGAACTAGGAATGAACTGGCGCCACAGGGCAGGAGCTGAGAAACTGGCCCAACTTGACCAGATGGCTGGAATAGAGATGCAAATGGAAACAGAAAATCAGGAGTTTGATTCCAGTGTGACACCATAGGCAATATATTTGCCACCTAAATGGCAACATTGTCTTTCTATATTGGCAAGCTTCTTCAGCTCCCTCACTAGCACTTACAGTACAAATGTTATATTTTTTTTGTCTTTCTAAATTAAATTTATGAGTATATATATTTAGCTCTGGGGGATATAAGATTGTGGGTGATTTTCATTTGAACTTCATGTATAGTATATATTTGTTTTCTGTTGTTTTTTACATTGAGCATATATTCTTTAATCAGGGAGAAAAATATTTCCTTTTAGGTAGGGTAGGGTGGGGGAACCACCATTAGGATGAAATAGGATGGCTATCTCTTTTCTCTCTCTCTTTTTTTAAATGTTCTGTCTTGGAACAAAGTAACTGCGGGAAGATGGGCGACTTCCCTGAGTGTTCATGTAAATGTTTACACCCTAGCCGATCCCCAAATTTTATTAGCTAGAACCTCATATGCCCTAGTAACAGTGAAGGAATCACATGGTGACTGTCCCGTTCAGAAGCTCACAGCTAGTCAGAGAAATAAGCCATGATGGCTCCTATTCTGACCATATCATTATCAGCAAAAATGGCTTTCTCCTGGCTCTCCATAGCACTAGGGACTTATTTCCCCTGAATTTATTTCAGTCTTCCCTCTTATTGACTGCCATACTAACCAACAGTGGCTGATAGACTTGCCAGTCCTTATTGATTTATATTTTAATAAACCAGATAACAACGAGTCTTTACTGGGTCAGACTATCAGAGCTGTACATTATTAGTTCAAATGCATCTATGGGATTTTCTTTTCAAATGTCACTAGGATTAAAATAACAGGAAACCGGAGATGGAAGCCTTAGAAAGGGGTAGATTTTGGCAGCTGCCTGTGCCTACACTGCTCCAGAGGACATCCTGAATGTAATGGTTATTTAAGAAGATGGGGGAAGGGGAAAACAGAAACGCCAGGACTAAACAAATACTCCAAAGAGAGCAACCTTTCTTGTTTGCCACTTAATTCTCTCTGAACCTAGAAAAATAGAATGGCTAGGTGTAAAATTAATGAAAACATTCTAATTTGCATCTTAATGTAAATCATGAGCAAAATAACACCTTTATGTACACACCTTGGAGATCACTTATAATTTTTTAAAAAAACCTGATTAATAAGAATAATTATCCTAATTTTGAGATAAATAGTTGTATTTCATTAGGTTTTCTTGTATTTTATGCAAAAATATTCTTGCAGTTTTGGAAAGCCTCTTTTACCTCATAGGCACTTCAGGAGCCCAGTTTTCCCACTATGTGGTATAACTCATGAAGGAAAACATGATCTTAGGACATAAGTCTTTAAAAATGCCTCCTGTGACTTCTTCTGAAGCCACTTCTGGTAAATATTTCAATTCCCATGTTCACTAAGTTGTCAGTCCATTTAGTGAAAATGGGAAATATGTAACAGGCAGTTTTTTGCTAGAAGGCTACTAAATCTCCCTCATAAGTCTCTATCATGTATTATTAAACAGTTTATTGTAGAATTCATTTAAGTTACAGAAAAAAAAAGTCTTCTGGGGGCTAGAACACAGAATTACAAAGACTACAAGGTCAAAGCTTTCATTTTTATTAGCAATTTGGTTTAAACCTACATTTTTTTTTTAAACAAATTTTGATCTATAGACCTAAGTATCTTAAGCTGTAAAATAAGCTATGAAACAACTGTTTTATTCTCCTGGTTTGTGTGGAGTGAAGCCAAGCATGTGGCAAACTATACTATTACCGAGGAATTTGGATGGATGATTTCCTCCTCTGTGTACTATTTTCAATCTCTCATTGACCCACAGCAGGACGCCAGCTGCCCAGGGTGGAGAATCAGTTATTTCCACGAGCACATACACATTCAGACACACGCGTTGGTGGCCACTTACGGCCATAAGCGGTTTATATGAGGTGTTTTACAGGGAAAGGTGAAGGGTGAAAAAAAGGAGCTTGATTAGCAGTTTGCTCCTAGGTAGCTCAAACGTCCGGGAAGCATATTGTATTCCCACCCAAGATGCAAAGGGCCAATGAAATATGTGAGAAGTGATGGGCGCCATTGACCTACCACACAGAATCCAGAGCCGTCCATGCACTCGTTGGAATTCCCGTTACAGTCACAGGGCAAACATTCTCCTGACTGCGCGAGAAAGAAGCCAGCACCACATTTCTGAAACACATACAACAAAAGCACTTTCATGATTGAAAAGATCAATTTTGGTCAACATTTTCTGAGAGGAATAAGAGAAGATGATTATTAAACTCTCTAAATATTTCTTTATAAAACATACTACAATACTCACACTACCATTCAGTGATAGGTGACACATATCCAGTTTTATCTGTTACATATTTTTTTCTCTCTTCTTTCACTTTTGAGAAAAATAGGAACCTTTAACACTCACTATCCCATCATTGAAAGAAAGAATAAGAATTTTAGATTACAGTAAAAGAGAAGAAATTTTCTAATGTTTTCTTCCAAAACAAAAACATGACTGTGAGGGTGAGGAATTGCATCATGCTCCCTATAAATAAAAACTTATGGTTTCAGAAATGATTGGCTATGGCATAACAACTTAGAGCTTTATCTTTCATAAGCTTCGGCTCTCCAAACATTTTGTCGTTTCAGATCCTAAAATTTTAAAGGGCAGGCCTTGTGTGGGTGCTGTTCATATATTTCATTTATCCTCATACCCCTGTGAGGAACACTTTATTTCCTTCACTCTAATGATGAGATCATTAGACCCAGAGGTGCTGAGTGGGTGTGGCAATGTCAAGCCATCTTGCAGCGCACCAGTTGACCTGCACAAGGATGAATTGCCCTTCCCAAATGTCACTACTGTTCCAAATGAGAAACTGAGAGATTGTTCCTGGTTTATGCAATTGGTTTATAGATATGTATTGTATGTTTCTTCAGCATGTCTCAATGATGTAAGGCAGAAATTGCTGTATAGGCCTGGAAGTCCACTCCCTGCCCACCAGACAGAGTTACATCTAAAGAATTCCAGACAGATAAGAATCTGGGCTGTTTTCACGACCTTACAGGGCAGGAGATTTCACATCGGCTCCCACCCCTCCAAACTGACCCATTGTAGTTTGTATTGTCTTGGCTACCAGGAAATTATATCTGGCTGCAGTCCCTCTGACTGCTATGCAAACCTATTTCCTCTTGCTTTATTCTCAGTAAAGGAAAAAAATCACTAAACACCATTCACAGTATAAAAACAACCACCAGTTTAGACCCTAAAACTAAAATCTAATATATTCCACTTGGATAAAGTTTAATAGCATATAATGACATTTGCCTATGAAGAAAAGGCAAAGGCATTCCATTTTACTAAGTGAGAGAAAGTAAGGCTGAGAGAGAATCAATTTATAATTTATAATGGAGAGTTTGTGGTTGATGGTAAGCCTTTTCCCCAGTTTCTACTTGGCAACAAACAAGAGGGAAAGGTTTTTAAATTGAAGCAGGAAACATTTAATTTAGACCATCTAATTTCATGTTTTTGACTTTTGTTTCAAAATATAAAAATATACATGTTTTTATTGTGATGCAGTATATATATGTATACATATACATACACATACACACATATGTGTGTGTGTGCGCACATGTTCTTTTTCTGAATTAAACATACATTTCAGAAAAAGGATCCACAAAACAATAATTAACCTTACTATGTTTTATGCATCTTAAATGTCTTCATCTGATTCAATTATATTTAAAACTGTATCCTGGTCCTAAAACATAAAATTGATTTGATGATGCATGAATGTGTTTCTTCCTGGAGTTTGACATTAGGAGGCTTTTAATTATAAGAATAGATAAGAATGGTGAGGAGCTTAGTATTAGCCATCTCAGTAGCCTCTAACAGATTTGTTTCTTAGCTCTAACTCTTAGCTCTCTAACTATCATATTACACACACCTGGGGGAACTTCTGATTCAGTAATTCTGATGGTAAAGTCAAAGAATCTGTATTTTTTTAAAGATAAATATATTTTTTTAATTATTTATTTTAATTAATTAAACCCCCCAGCTTTATTGAGATATAATTGACACATAATATAGAGTAAGTTTAAATTGAACAACATGTTGATTTGATGCATGTATATGTATTGCAAATTGATTGCCACCATAGTATCAGCTAAAATCTCTAGCATGGTCACATTATTATCATTTCTTTTTTGTGGTGAGAAATTTAAGATTTACTCTCTTAGCATCTTTCAAGTATATAATACTGTATTATTAACTATAATCAGAGTACTGTGCATTAGATCCCCAGAATTTGTTAATCTTAAAACTGGGGTTTATAGCCCTGGACCAACCTCTCCTCATTTCCTCCTCTCCCAGACTCTGTAAACACCATTCTGGTCTCTGTTTCTGAGTTTCAGGGAGTGGGGCAGAGACTGGAGGTGTGTTTGCTGGAGAAAAGCACTGGTGGCAGCAGGGAGTCTGGTAGTGGTACCTGGAAACAGTACCTGAGATGATCTACTTGTACCATCACCTACAGTAAGGACTTTCCTCTGGCCCAAGGAATCAAGTTTCAGTAAAGGTGTTTTAAATTGATATCACTTCAAATCTTTCAGGCATTCCTGCCCCTATCTTCTGAAGAAGACAAAGAAAATTAAGAGTTGCCCTGAATAAATGCATCATTTGAATATGACAGTGGCTAATCCCTTACGTCCCTGAGGCCCTGGTTAAATCAAGGGACTCATTTATTTTTTTATTTTTTATTTTTTTATTTTTAATTTATTTTTTAATTAGTTTTAGGTGTACAACACAGTGCAATAGTTATACATTTTACACCTCAAAGTAACAACCCCCCTCCCTCAAGGGACTCATTTAAAAAAAAAAATTATTACAACAGAAAAACAAACACAAAACAACCAAAATTTGGGAAATTTTGTATTTTAGAAAAGCTTCAGATTTACAGAAAATTACAAGGGATCTGTATTTTTAAAAGCTCCCCAAAGATGCCAGTGTGTGACAAGGTTAGGTAGGATGACTTCAATGCATCATTCACAGTGCCTTGTACATGTTCATTGCTCAATGAACGCTTGTGATTTGAATGGTTTGGATCAGGATGAGAAATCCGAGGCATATGTGCTGTTGGAAACCAATGGCTTAATCCATCCATTGCTCTCTGTCAGTGCTGGATTTGGTCTCCAATCTTTCTCAACACAGTGCAGGCAGCCACTGCCTAGACTGGACTGTGTGCAAGATGAAATCTTTATTTTATGCCAAGTTTAGGAGACTTCACTCTGAGAATCTGTAGTTATCCACTTATGCACATCCCAAGCTAAGGTTCTGACCTTGTGTGAAGGATGACTTGGCTCTAGTCTTTACACTGTGCGAGATGGGAAGAAAAAGAGAGGCAGGGATAAAGTTGTGTGGGACATTCATTTGGCCCCCTGCTGAGAGGGAGAAGTGGGGGGCGGGGTTCTGCTGGGTTTTGTAAACCTGATGAATTAGTTCCTAATTCATCTATTCAGAAGGGAGGCATCATTTTAAAATTCACATAAAGGTACCACATAGCCTAATAGAAGCCCTGGGCATGGGGAGTTTCTCCATTACTAGAGCCCATTAACTTGAATACCTTGGACCTGTGGGAAGGAAGAAATGTTCCTGAACCCATCTAGGTTCTTTCAGCAGGTATAATAATCAAATCTGCATTAGACAGATTAATAAGAGAAAATAACCAAATTTAATTGCATTCATATGTGTGGGAACCTCACTTATATGAGAAGTCAGAAACACTGCATACACGAGCAGTTCAAAGACAGAAAGGGAATATGAGGTACATATAACATTCTGAGCTAAAGGTGAGGTAAGGCACCTGGGGCTTCAGAGGGAAGGTCATTCGTAGGAAAAAGAGCAGATGTTCAGCGTATAGAAGTTTGCCATGCTGTATAGATAGGGCATTAAAAGGTTATTTCTGGTGGTAACTCTTATTATGGGCAAGGTCCTTAATTTAAATTCTTTAAAGGAGAAATAAAATTTTGTTGTGAGCTTGCAGTGTCTTGATGGCCTTCAGCTCAAAAGAATTTATGTGCTTACGTGTCCCATTTTGAGGAGGCCTTCTCTGAATCCCTACCACCTTGTGCTGTAGAACGTTAGAAGATTCCTTGCAATGCTAAATTGTTAAGTGGTTCAAGAAAGTTTGAGTATCCTCAAGGAAAAGCTATTTAAGGTTGTCTCTTTTATGTAGAAACACTTCATCTTTTTTTTTTCCAGAAAGGTTGGTTAACTTTTACTGTACCACCTCTTGGAATTCTACAGGAACTGGAGAAATTAACTTTGTTATATTATTAAAAGGTAGATATTTTCAAGAATAAAAGCAGATTTTGTTCTCAGTTTTGCTGCTGGTTAACAATTTCTTCCCCCAGTATAATAATTCTAAGACCTGTGCTTTTCAGAGGTCTGCAAAAACTGAATAGCTTTCCCACAAATAAAGTAGTGTCTGTCTGCTTTCTATTGGGATAGTCTCCAGAATTTATTAAACAAAGAAAAAAAATTTACTAAACATAGATATATTTATGTTCGTGAGCAAAAGTAGGCTTACAATCCATTTTTTGATGCCACACTGAATTGTCTTGCCCACATGAGAAGACTAACCCATTGCAGATAACTGTATAAACACAGGGTGGCTGATTTTAGAGCACTCAGAGGATTTCTACCTTTTGGGATGTTCTTATAGTCTTTAAAATGAATAATGAAGATAATAATGACAATAATGATAATGATGATAAATTATAATTTAGTTCCATTACTGAGGGCCTATGTACCATGTATTGTGATAAGTGCTTTATCCATGTTATGATATTTTCTCTTCATAACAACTCTGTGAATTAGGTGTAATTATCTTCATTTTAGAAATGGACAAACTGAGGTTCAGAGAAGATTAGAAATGTATCCAATGTCACATAGCTTTGTAAGAGGTTCAGACTGATCCAAATCTTGTTCTTTCTCTACCATAACGTGCTGCACCCATAGATAGATAGATATTAATAGATAGATAAAGTTTAATTAACTGAATAAAAATATCTACCATGTTTAAGTCACTGCATCGGTTATGTTGTACAGTTCTTTCATTTTACCCCACCATAGCCCTATGAAGTAGGTTCTATTACCTTCATTTCACAGATGAGTCTGTGGCTTACAGGAATTTGTTACCCAGACCAACTAACACAGGTAAGAAATGGTGGACCCAGCATTTAGATACTTTGTTTGACTCCCAAATTTGAGTTCTTAACCATCTGGTATACCATTAATGCATATTAACCAAAATGTTTTTGTTAGGCATTTAGGTTTTCCAAAGTTTTGTTCTTACAAACATTCCAAAAGAGTTTGAAGTGGATAAAAAAAAAAGTAAAATCTCTTCTTTAAACTCCAGAAAAAAAAATCTTAAAAAATAGATACATGCTTAAAAACATATAAAGTCATTAATATATGAAAACCATTGAATAGGATTATATAGTTTTTAAACTATTTCAGCCAAATTATCATTTTGACCAATTACTTTTTTCTCATTAAATCATTTTAGACCTTTTACAGCTCTCCATTATTAAGCCACTCTATTATTACGGCTTGCTTCCTGCGCAACATTAGTTATTGATTAGATTAATCAATAACATTTACTTCTGCTTTTGAAGAATAAGAGTGAAAGTTGCCATTTGCTTACTTTGTTATGATTAGTGTGCTATCTGGCTTGGAGTAAAAATCAATGTATGTGTAACTTGACTAATTTTACATTTATGGAAATTAGAATCAGGAACTTTAGTGTGAAGTTCCCATGTGCCAATTTAAAGGAACTGGGAATAACAACATATGTTGATAACATTGTAGAAGGAATTATTTCCGGGGTCCATCATGTAATCATAATATCAATGATTTCATGAGATATAATTATAATGAAGTATGATTGTTTTCTAACAAAAAGGATAATGTTCACACAGCTGATTGATCATTTTTGTCCTCATTCAAAGTCCCCTTGATAACACTAGGCTTAAACCAACTTAAACGAGTACTGCCATTATACAGAACATTTTTGAATTTTCTTAAAATTCTTAAATTGTGTTCTTTTGAAGTATAGCCCACTATGCTTCCTTTAGGTGTGGCAAACTTCTAAAAGTTTGGAGTTATTAAATAGAGTGAGAACTGAACTAAGTAATACCAATTTAGGTTGAAAACTTTCCCAAAAATCTCACTGTGTTTTCCAAATATTGTCATAAAGGAGCCAATTAATTGGCTGCAAGCTGCTACTTTTGCATACATATTCAATTTCTGAGAGCTTCAGAATTTCTTTTTAAAATCCTGATTACTATTGGGTTGTTGGAAAAGTCATGATGTATTTTTTCTAGGTTTTTCATTGCAAAAATGTGTCATGATTTCCTACAATCCAATAAATGATTTAAATGGTCTAACTGCATTCTCTAGAAATCTATGGTTCCCAATCACTCATTAAAACAAACTAGTCAAAAATTGACAATGGCAAAAATTGACTTGATTTAGGAGACTGAAGTTGTCATCTGAGGGTGTGAGACACATTTTGAGATCGCTGAGTAAGTACTTATATCCCAAAGAGGATCGGATCCTAATCTCCAGCTTCAATAAACAATGAATTAAAATAAAATTCCATTACAAACAGCACACTGTACAGCCCTGGTGCCTATTCTAATAGGATTTGACCTCTAATTAGAATAGGTATTTGTATTGTGTCTTCAACAGAGGAGGATCCACAAGCATTTTACATACATTGGCTCATCTTGCTTTCAGAATTAACTTCTAGAATTTTTATTCATTAACTTTTGCTTTAATTTACTGAGGCTGAATGTGAAAAACATTAAAAAACAAAAACAAAACCTCTCTGAATTCATTCACAGGGTCATTGGTACGTTCCAAATCAGTATTCTTTAAATTTAACAGATCACATTCAATTATCTTTCGTTTTCCAGCTTAGATTTTTGTGCGTATATGATGAATCCATTTCTCTTTTGTTTCCAGGCAACGATGACTTTAGCTCTAGCTTTAGTGAATTCCATTTTTTGTTTTAGTGAATGAGTCAGCTTAAAATTTAGTCATCTTAATATTGAACTTTATGCCCACTTGGGAGTTAAAACTTTGTGCCTTTACTCAGGGTCTATGGATCTTGCACAATGCTGACTTCCAACTGCTTAAAACGTGGGCAGACTCAAGAATCAGATACTATTCAGGGACTTTCCAATGGGACCAATAGTTTTGGTCCCATTTAATCCATTAATGACTTTAATCCATTCAAAAATATCAATTTAGTCTTTGCTGGAGAGGAGTTACATCTGAGAATACATGAATTTATTACCTAGGTAGGCATCTCACAAGCCATTATTTCTGTGTCTATAAAAATAAAAGATAAAGTGTCTGGGATGCAAAGCAGTCCTGAATTAAGCTATTGATAACTTTTGGCTCTATATTTTTTTCACGGAGGGCTTAACAAGCCCAATTGTTCATATACAAAGCTGTACTCAGAGTGCCAAAATAACATAAATGCACTATGCAACATGCTCCAGTTAGGGAGAAGTTGGCATCTTGATTGATTTTACTTGAATATGGAGAGAATTACCCATGTATCCGCCCTTGGGTCTCTGTAAGCTCTTGTTTGCGCAATTGAAATTCCCCACATTTCAATAAGCAAAATTAATTTTTAGATTTTGACAGTGATTTCACCATAGCTTGATTAGGAAAGTGGTTTCAATATTCCTCAGAGGTTTATCCAGTTCAAAGGCATTTCTTCTTAGAACTGACATCATAAAGTTAGAGCATCAGCAAAACACAAACACTGGTGCTGGTTTCTCCTAGTTGGCCCTTGGAGCTCCCTTTGGGCTTATTTCTTAGGATCCATGTCTGCCCTACCTTGGCTAGCTTGCAAAACATACCAACTATCAATGTAATCATCAGAAGAAATGGAGACAAGAAGTCAGGTCCTGAGGAATTCTGGGGAGCACAGAGCTATTTTGAGCACAGTCAACCAAGGTCCCTCCATTTTGCAGAGGGTGAAATATTTATCAGGCATTTACATTTGTATTTATATGAACATTCCTCAGCACTCTTTATGGACTTTGTGCATATTCTCTTGGGGGTGGAAACCAGTGCCTCATTCAAAGGTCTCAAATAGCTGTTACAAACCTTGCTCTCGATCAAATGCTTATTTGGTATTAGATACCAACAGGCTCAGACTGTGAAAAAGTGGTTACCACACTTGCTAGTAAATAACTCTCTTTAGTTGTATAACTAAAAGGCTTGAACAAGCGTGCTAAAACCATAAAGATTTTCCTTCTGAAGTTTTCGATTTGAGGATGATATAATCATGAAAACTGATGGAAATTTTAAAAAGTTTCTCCTTGAAAAGTTACTTAAAACACGCTGCTCATTTATAGTAGTGAACTCCACTTATATAACATAATGGGGCTTTAGTGGTATCCTTTTTCCTGAAAAAAAAAAAATATATCTGCTAATTTCTGGCTTTCTGCTCTGGGTTCTCCTCACATTGCCTCATATAACTGGCTTGTTCTTTTCACTCCTCGCGTTCCAAGCTATGATTACACAACATAGCCTCTGCCAAACTTTTTTATATCTGAAAACTGACTCAGTTTTATTTAATTTACTGGTGCAAATGCCATGGACACATTTCCAAGAAAGGAAGAGATGCGGACACAAGGACTAGCTATAATAACGAGTGGAGAAAAATGACTTCAGAGCCAGAGGCATGTAGGGGATTTTGATACAACTTCTTAACCACTTGGAGCAGGAATCAATGTTGTGATATGACAGGAGGTCTCAGTCATCTCCATCTGGTTTTTTATGAATAATAACAGCTAATATTTATTGGCAGACACCAGACACTGAGCTAAGTGCTCTTTATAGGTTACAATTTGATCATTACCATTTAATGGCCCACAGTGTTGCAAATGTCTGCCTAAATTACTTTTCCTTTGTACAAGAAATTGGGAGGTTTACTTGTCTATACACTAACAATGGCTGCTCTTGAGTGTACCCAGGGAAGGCAGTGGTACTTCCTTAGGTGGCTTCTCTGGTTGGGATTTCCATCAATTTTTATTAGTAGATGTACCTGCTTCTGTCTTGTGCAACACACATGTACTTCAGTGCTACCTTCCCCCAGGATCATTCAAGAAGCAAAGCAGGACGTCTTTCTTTTCTTATGATCTTCCTCAGGGATTTATGCATCACTGAAGAAATGCTATTGTGAATTAGTAGGAAAGGACAAATGCAACCCAAACCTCTACTGAACCCACTTATTCTCAGGAGATAGCCTTGTTTCCTCTTTCAATGAGAAAATAGAGGTCATTGGGTGGAAAATCTTACACTATCTCTCTTTTGCTTCTCAAAATTCATTTTTCTCTTGATTCATCCTGATGTCCTCTGTCCATCTCAGAGAAAACAGTGCTCCTCATCTTAGGAAAGGCTATCTGTGCTCTGGGACCCAACACCTGTGGCCTGCAGACCCTGTTCCATCACCTAGCATAATCCCTCTTTTTGCACCTACAGGGGTGAGAAGAAGCAGAGTATAATTACGTGCTGGGTCCTGTGCTGGATAAGCCTTGAGTTTGTCCTCTGGGCTCAGATCTGAGAACACCTCCCCTCAGCCCCACCTGCCCTTCATTTTCCTTCTCTCTTGCCCAGCAGACCTTGAGTGAGAACTCAATCACACTGGGTCTGCTTCCTTCCTGCCAATCTATGCCGCTCTCCATTGTCTGGCTTCTGCCTCCATTGTGCCACTGAAACTGCCCTGATAAACAGTTGGGTGACATCTTTGTGACTTGGCTTTTCCAATATTACTTGCTCTCATTTCAATACTTAACACTGTTGAAATTCTGTCTATGAAATTCTCTCTTCTCTGGGTTTCCAGGACACATTTCACTTAGAGTTTTTTTCTCCTGCCTCGTTTTCCTAGTATTTTGGGGTAGGAGGAGGAACAGAGGGTTGTTCCTCTTTCTCTGTTGTCCCTACCTTGTTGGTGGTCTCCGAGATAACCTCCTTATCCCTTTTTTCTGTCTACACATTTTGTGTACACACTTTGTGATGTCAACCTCTCCCACAGTTTGTCTCGATGCATACTCCCACATCTCTCTATGTATCCCTGATCTCTTTCTTTTATGCCGCACTCTTGTTTCCAGTGCCTGGTAGTTAGACAAGTCCAGCTCTAGTTCTATCGGCACAAGGAATTGGATGTGTCCCACACTGATCTTATTATATTGTCTCTCCAATCTATTTTTCTCCTTGTGTTATATCTCAGTATGATAAAGATGAGAGAACATAAAAGGGAAAAGTAACAGATTAGTGCATTTAAATTACATGAACGTATTTTGCATTAATGTACTTTTGGTAAATGCTTTTAAAAGAGTGAATCCTGCAAAGATCAGAGAATGGTGTGTACATAGAAGGACAAAATTTAAGTACTCACGTTCCATCTTCCTTTTCATAATCACAGTGCTATCATTGTTTATTTCAAATCTATGGTTTAAATGCAGGTATATGAAGTACCACAGAAGGTAGAATTTAAGTCTAAAGTGACCTTATACAGTTCTAAACTGTTGTAAATGTACTTTCTAAACTAATACCTCTATCTGTATTGGGATGGACTGCAGGACTGGAAGTTTGATGAATTAATTTCTGTGTAGAAAACAATGTTTATTAAAGGTTAAGTAATTGGAATGTGCTAATTTGAAGCTTACATACTTGTTATATTATTAAAATGCAACAGTAACCACAGCAACTGCTTAGAACTTAGACAATAGAAGATTTTTCAGGGAGGAGAATTTTGTCATTGACATTGTTTAGAATTGCTGGCACATGGTGATAATAAAAAAACAGACTGAGGGTTAATAAGTTATTGTTTATAAATTCTCTACACACACTCTGTGTTCCTCATTGCCTCCACCTGAGTTTGTGTGTTCCCACCCCCTGTCACCTTTTATACAGGATACCTTGTGGAGTTTACACTCTACTTCTGAAATAGTTATCAAGATAATTCTTCCTCCTTGATCCTAACACCACAGTTTATTTCAGGATTGTGGTATTTTGCTTCTGGATATTTATAATTACCTTCACTCTACTCTCTTGTTCACCAGACTTTTTCCCTACCAGTCCAATCTCCCACCCCTCACCCAAATATGCCATTCTCTTGGCCATCTTGACTTTGCATACACTGTCACGGAGTCTTGGGCTGTCTTTCTCACCTCCAATAGCTATGAATTCTTTCCTTAGTCTTAGACTCAGTTGTGCATCCTCTGTGCTCAAGTGGCACTTGGCACGTACCTCATAGAGCACATGGAACACGCTGTTATATATAATTTTTAATTTACACTCCTGCCTCTCTGAAATCACTGTGAACAACTTGAGAACAGGGATAGCATCTTATTCATCTTTGTATCCTTATCAACTATCAGAGTGATTAGCAAATAGCAAGTAGATACTAAAAATATATTAGTTAAAAAAAATGGATTTGAATCTTTAAAGAGTGAGCCAAGGGAGGGCAAATCATGTAAACACTTTGCAGAGCAATTTGGCAAATCTCACAAGTGAAGCTTTCCAGTCATGAGTGAATCTTTTAAATAGAATGAGGGAAAACCCAGCTGCAGAATAGAAACAATATGATATTTATATTGCATCAAAAACATGCAAAATAATACTATGTAATGCATTGTGTAGTGAGACACACATATAAAGAGAAGTATAAAGAAATGAGTGGGAATCTAAGAAATCAGGCAGTTTAAGAGTAAAGGAGGGGAATGAGATTGAAGAAGGGTTTCAATTATATTGGCAATATTTTATTTCTTAAGCTACATGGAAGGGATAAAATGCATATGAAAGAATAAAAGAAAGAAAGAAAGGAAGAAGAGAGGAAAGGAAAACAAAATATCCCACTTAGGTTGCCTGGATATTGGATTTCCATGTCTCAACCTGATGAGGTCTCTAAAACACCATCTCTAGGAAGTGACTAATGTGGCCTTGACAATAGATTCAGGCGCTTTGCAAAATTTTCCTGACATCCTTGTTATTCACCTTATACACTATTATCATTATACACAGTTAAAAAAATAAGCATGAGAACGTTCCTTACTTAATTTGTTCTTCCTTTGTTTTTTAGCTTACAGCTACCAGCGACCTCATCCTTCGCATGCCTGTATCTGTCTTAGTTAAAGCATGTATCAGGCTACCTGTGCAACCAGAGGATGGGCTTATTTATTCTAGTTGGGACTAAATAATTTAAGGCAGAGGTAAAAGATTCTCAAAATAGTGCATAATGCTCCCATTTTCCAAAGCCTGAGAAACTAAAATGTTAAAATCCAAGTAAGAGGGTTTAGAGGCTAGTTTTCTGTTCTAAGAGGGGATTTGGGGGTCCAAAGCCAGAAAGCCCTGTTTCCTCAGGGACCAAGATAGCTAATAATGGGAGCCCCAACCATCTCTGGTTAGATTGACAGAACATGGCAGAACAACCCACAAGTTTAGCTTAAAGGTTGCTGTCTCTAGACTGTCTGCAGTTGAAATAGGGAAGTAAGAAAAGATTGTGCAATGATTCAAAAACCAAATGAAGCTAAATTGTCGAATTTAAGATTTTGGTCTTACAGTTTGCTAAATATTGTATAATCGCTTCTCCATTATTCCCTTACATGACAGTAAAATAATTTGTGAATTGAAACAGCTGGTTGCAACAGCCGCTTTTGGGAAAGGTTCCCCCACCAGAAAGGAAGTGGAAAAAGCCATGCATTTTGAAAGAGGATTTGTCATTGACATAGTGAATCAGTCAGTCAGGGGCCCAGCAGGAAACAGAATTCACGTCAGAGGACTCAAATGAAGAGAATGAAGACAGAGAATGGATGGATGGTCTGCAGAAGGTTGGGCAGGTTAAGGCAGCAAGGCATGTAGAAGCAATGGGGACAAAAGCCTATCACCCCTGGAGCTCAAGGAGCGAAGAAAGCTTGTTACACCAACCCAGGGAGAGGCCAGGGCTATGGAGGCATGGCCACCATGGAAACTGAAGTCTTGGGTTGATTACAGGTTTTTCCCAAGAGGCAGTACTGAGGCAGAGAGGGAATAGGACAGAACTGCCCCACGTCTCCCTTCTCCTTTCTGGCTTAACAAGAGAGCCTGAGTGCTGTGGCCTGGAGGGGTTGTCTTCTGGAAACAGCAAGGAAGGTAGGCAAGTAGGCTGAGCTAGAATCAAGGGGGAGTGGACAGGAGTAGGTTCAGAGTAACCAGCACACCCTCATTCCCAGGGGTGTGGCAGGAGGGTGTACTCAAGTTCAACAGTAGGAAATAACTGATCTGCCAACTCCTTATTTGAGGATTATTCAAATGGTCCATTTGATGTGTGAAATGACATCTGATTGACTTTCTCAGACAGTCCTAGGCTAAAGCCTCTTTCAAATAATCAAGCTGCCTTTACCAAATCTTTGAAAGCTCATTAAAAATTGTAAATTTACCAATCAGGATGGTTTTAAACCCTGAGACAGAAGTAAAGTCAACTTTTGTTAGAAAAGTATTAAAGGTGACACCAGACATTACTGTGGCTAAGTGGATTGAGTTAGAACGAGGCCAAAAATTTAGGATTATTTGCACCCTGCTTCTTTTTAATCCCACCTTCCTTGTGGCCCCACTTCTTGTTGTCTTGGTTGGTGGGGAGCAGTGCATCTCCTTTGTGGGTTTTGTTTCCTTAGAAGCCCTGTTCTTCAGCCTTCCCCAGACATACGCCTCTGAAAACAGGCAAAATCATAACCACCCCCATTATCTACTCCAACATCCTAAACTCAATTTTACATTTCATATAAATTTAATTGACTCTTGGGGGATAATTATTCTTTGTTGGAGTGAAAAGGTCTTTTTAGTTATAATTATTCAGAACATTAATTTGGTGGTGACAACAGAATTTTAAGTGGTTTCATTAGGGGCCAAAGTACAGATATAAGTGTCTCTTACAAGACATATTTTTGGAATAGCTAGTAAGGGACTGAAAGGGGATAACAAATTGAACTGTATCCATCTGAGGGCTGAAATTACAGGATCTGAAGATGCATTGAATTTCACTTATTTGGACTCTTTTATCACAATTTATAATAATTTGAGAAAGTGACATATTTCCCCTGTTCAGTTGACAGCGTATTTTCAGGGACTCCAAATAGATAAAGGCTTGTTATCCAAAGATGGGACCCCTTTCAAATAATCCATTTCGATAGCATCCTCATTATAATATGGGAAATTAATTGTTAAATCAAGAAAATTAAGAGCATTTCATAGGCAGGGGCAAAATTGCTTTCCAAATGTGTTCTCCTTCTTTTCTTATTCTTCTAATAGTTTATAAATCCTCTTCCTCACCCCCTGCCCCATAACTTTAGGTAATTTTTCTTTAAAATTTGCATGCAAAATTGTTAGTCTGTGATGAAAATCTCCTCTTTGGCATTTTAGGAAATGCACATATGTATCCATGTTCAAGCCCCCATTTGTCAACCATTCATCTGGCAGCCACTCAAATATTTGTTGAGTGAATTAATCAATTTCTCCTCCAAATATGCTTGCATTTTGGATAGCCCCAGCTTCTAGACCTCGCTGATTTAACTCCCATGCTCATTGATGGGGTGCACTACAATCTATTCCTTCCAGCAGCCACAATTCCCTACAGTTACATCCTTTGGAGACATATGAAGCAGTGGAAAGCATGAGATAACCTAGATTCCAGCTCCAGCTCTGCCACTGGATAACCTTGGTCTCAGTTTCCCTATCTAAAAACAAAAGAAAAAAATAGCAGTGATCACTATATTTCCTAGAGAGGTTGTAGGGATCAACCAATATAGTGCATTTGAAGTACAATAGAAGGGCGTGGAAGGGTTCAGCAGGTATTAGTTCCTTCCCTTCTCTTGGGGTATGTGTGTCCCAGGGTTATCTGTTTTAACTGCTAGTTCTTCAGTGAGTTACAGTGAGCTATAACTCTTTCTTAATGGCACAAAGCTCAGCAATGACACCTGAGGTTACTGGTTCATTGTCTTTCTTCCTCAAAAGACTTAACTCGGCAAGAACAGAAAGAGGATTTATCTGATTTGTCACTGTATCCTCAGTGCCTTACATAGCAGGTGCTTAATAAATACGTATTGAATTGTCATTGCAGAATCACAGGATTCCAGAGCTAGCAAGGATCTTAGTGGTTACTTTGTCTAACTCCTCATTTTAAATTTGGGAAAACCGAGACCTAGAGAACTAAGGGACTTATCAAACGTCACTTACATAGAGCAGGTTAATTCCACCCTTAGTGCTCTTTCCACTAAACCACAACTTTTTGAGGATGATGAAGAAGAATATCATGTTGAGAATTGTGGAAGTTGTGCTATAGCTCACATCTCTGCTGGGGCTGCAAACAGGCCCACACTGCCCACCTCTGCCTTCCCCAGCACATTTGGGATAAAAATCAAGAATCTCATTAAAGTTATTCCATTTAGAACCATCTGCCTTCATTCAGAGATGAGTGCCATCATCATCAAGAGGTCTTTCTACCACTCCCCAGCCATGGGAGTAAGGGTGGTAAAGGGGTGGTAAAGGGGTGAGGGAGAGGAAACACTTTTAAACTTTGCTCAGTTTTGCTCTGTGTATGTGGCTCAGTTGAGACAGAAAATATTGTCCTTCAGCACTCCCTCCATAATTACTTGATTTGGCTTATCACAATTATTCTTAATTTAAATATAATAACTTATAGCTGGTGTTTCATTTTTACCAGTTTTTATGTAGTGCAGATAGAAATGGACTGCAAAGCAAATAATGTGGATTACTCATTAGAGAAGGCGACCCTTATTAAAAGCTGGTTGTGTGACATCCAACTGTGTTCCTGAGACCTCCCTTATTCCACTGAGAAATCTGACAATGGGTCTTGGGAAAGGATGCCCCTTTGTGTAATATACACCAGCATGTGTGCAGGTGTTTCCCCTTATGAATCAGTAGCAGATGTCTGGTTAGGCAGAATGTATGACAGCTTGACATATGTCCGATACTACCTAACAGGAAAACTATGACCCATAAACTGTTCTAGTAAAATACCATTGCTACAATTTTGACTGAACCATGAAACTAACACTTTCACCCTTCATCACTGAGAGAGACTAGATCCCCAAAATGGGCTCAAAAGAAGATTATGTGTTGACTCTCCATGCTGCCATCTATGTATTTTATGAGACAAAATTTAAAGATGAGACACTCTACTTCAAATGTCCTTATTTGTAAAACATGAGCAGTAGAATTCATTAAGCAAATACTTTACATCTTTACTATGTGTTAAGCAGCTAAAAGGCTCAGAAGAATGAATCTTTAGGCCAAGACCAAAGTATTTCATAGTGATAGTCTGTTCAGGGACTCTGATGACAGCTTTTTTCAAATAGTTCATCAACAAATATATCAAACACCAACTGCTTACAGAAAGCAAAGCAAATGAGTTACCATCCTGAACATTTATATCCTTAATTTGGGGACCTAATTAAAAGGAAAAAAAAAATAACTTTCCCAACAAGTGGTTAATCTACACGAACAAAATTTTAACTACAATATCATGAACTGTTCACAAGCCTCTTCTGTTCTTTTTAGAACAAGAATGATATTCAAAATTGGCACAGAATTTTCATCCTTTTCATGTTATTTGGGATGATTTCTTGTGATTTTTCTCCCTAACTTCCCTCCCCTGAGACTTCATTTTGTGATTCTGGTAAAATACTACTTAATTTTAATTTTTATTTCATTCAGTTTTACGTTTATAAATGGCATAAATAATCTGCACATTTCTTTTTAGTAAAATTCTAGAGGATAAGTTCAGAATCACTTTATCACCTAATATTGTCTGTTTTTAGCTTTTAAAACTTGCCCCCAAATAACTATTGTGATCCAGAGAGTTATTCTGTTATAGAGTGCTTATAAAAGTGAAGGTAAAGTACACAAACTAAAGTGAAAAAAAAAACAACACAAATGACAGCAAATAGAGGGCAATGCCTAGAGCACTACAAATCTATTCTACGCACTGCCATTTTAACAACAACAAAATAATACACATTTATGACAGGAAATGGATGGGGAAGGCTGAGAGTGTTTGATTTAAAGTAATTCTGTTATCTGTCATTCGAGGGGGGAAAATCATGCTGATTTTAAAACAATACTCTAGTTACAGATGTTTCCAGACCCCTTCCCTGATCCAAGGAAACAAAATACCATTCAGCAACAAGCCCAGATTTAGAGATGGGGCTTGTTCCAATATAAACATTTCTTAGCTAGACCTTCTCCATGAAAGTGCATAGTCAATTTTTCCATATACAGTGGGAAAGACAAAGCTTTTAGCTTAAAAGGCATTCTCATCCGCAGTGCAGAGCCCCTGGAATGACTAGCTTAGGAACACCATGGTTCACTATTGATGTCAAGCCAAATGCTGATTTGCTCTTCAGAATTATAAGACAGAATTATGTCTGAATGTACACATGCTACAAATAGAACACTTGGTGCTATTTTGGCTTTCAGTATCTGTAATGGTCACATATTCGTTCTGTCTCTCTGTTTCACATACCACTCTGTATCCCAGGGCCACAATTAGTGTGGCACAAAGCAGGCACTTAACAAATAACTGAGGAATGCATAAATTATCTTTTTGAGCACTTATTATATATACTGAAGGCACTTGGCCAGGCAATCTGGGGAATCAGAACACTGCAGGCCTCCAAGAGTTTAGTGAGGGCATTTAAGGTGTATCTGTTACTTACTATACAGTATGTGGTAGAAAGTGCTAAGAATCATACATAATAAGAGAGGCACAGAGAAATGCAGAGAGAGTGAAGGATAGATCACTTTTAACATGAGTGGGCCAAGAATGGTTCTTTGGAGGAGGTGGTATTTGTGCAGGGTTTTCTGGAAGGAGAAAAGCTGAAGCTGAAATACTGGAAAGCATAGGGCTTTTTTTTTTTTTTTTTTTTTAGTCACTCATAAGGTAGAGCCGTTCAAAGTTACGTTCCTTCTATTGTTTAATTGCTCAAAGAAGGCATTCTGCACCCCTGATTGGCACTTTAATAAAGGCACTAGATGGACCTACTTTTTTCCTACTTGCTGGGACCTTCTTTGGAAGGATTAGTTTAATATCAGCAATTAAACTGTGTGACATCTTCAACAACCTTCTGGCTTGCAGTATACTCCCAAGGAAATGCCCCTCTCTCAGCACACTTGGTAGATAATATTGGAAACATGCCCTAATCCCCCAAATAAGTGTTAGGTATGCCTAGAAACTTCATTAATTCTTTGTGGTCACCGGGGTTCATGAGTCACTGTCATGTGGCTTAAAAGGGAGGAATTTTGGAATTGACAATAATTTCCAAGTTATAATTTGCACATAGGGAGAATGTCACTCCAATATCAAAAGATAACATTTTAATTTTATTTTCTTTTATTTTGTTATGTAATACATTTTACCCAAAGTGGAATAAGCAAAAGAATGGTGGTGGAACTAGTTGGCTTTGAGGCTCTCTGAGAAGCTACAGGTTAATTTAATTGACTTAGAACCTATTAAGAATTAAAGCAAGAAACTGATGCACCTGGTTTTCAGTGCTCTACTGTCAACAGCCCAGTCATTGAGCAGCTAAAATAGAGGAAAAACAAAACTGTCCTCATTTAAAGCTGCAAGGGCTATTTCAGTCCCACCTTCATTTTTTTTGAGGGCAGTGTCACTGGCCCTCTCCCACCCTCTTTTTGTTAAATGAAATTGTAAATTTCTTAGATGATTTGAACTAAGCTCAAAGGAAATCCATGCTGACTCATGACTTTCAGTCATGACACATTTTCTAGATGAACATGAGCTTATGTTAGCAGATTTTAAAGAAGAGATTGTGATCAAAGGAAATCAAAACAGCTTAGATAATCTGAGATGAACATATATAATGTCTTAAAACTATAAAAATTAGGTCCAACACTTGTTAGCTTTCAAAATAACCAAATGAAAGAGCAAACGAAAACAAAAATTTCTACAGAAAAGAACAAAATGCTTATTTCCACTGAACATTTTGATATACCGCAGGTCTAAAAACACATGGCATTGGAAAAATGTGCTTTATCTGCCAAAATAATCACAAATACTCTGAGACTAGTAGGAGCTGAGCCCTTTAATAAAACCCAGAGATTTTAAGCACCTTACAAAGAGTTTTATTATCCTTCCCTCATAGAGATTATTACTCTGGTTTTACAAAACTATATCGCCTTACATACTGTACTACTCTCACCATACTGAGGATCTTCCTCACATCAGGGATGAGGGGATAGAACAAAGGATGATGGTGTCAGCCATTTTGAAAATGAATCATTGAATAGACAGCAGGTTAGCACTGCTCTGCCTCCCAAAGACCTTCTGATTTTGCTGACCACATGGGGGCTGCCCCACCTCCTGAAATCCTCTTTATTTCTTACACTTTATTAGACTCAGGGAACATCTAAGCAGATGTTATTCATGGGGCAGTCTCTGGTTTTTACCAACTGTAGTTTTGCTGAGCATTGGCATATTTTCTTTGAGAAACAGTTATTATGTATTTCCTTGCTGTTAGAAATACTGGGTTACTTGGCTTTGAAATCAGCAGTGAAAACGCTCCGCGAACAAAATGGAGATGCTGAAACAGAATTGTTATAAGGCGGGCTGGAAAAGTTTCAGTGGGGTATGACTGCCAGAGTAGAGCACCTCGGTGCTATCACATATTTCATTTTCTTCATTAATTTCTCATGTTACAATTGCTTTGCTACATGATAGGAAAGTTTCTTGAAGTCATGTGGAAACCTGAAAGATGACTGTGTGTAGGAGGAGTAGCAGACACAATGTGGCAGGGGGACTTTTAAAATTAGTTCAATTGTTTTAAAACAAAAGTGTCATTCTTCATTTTTGAAACAGATCTTTTTTTCTTCCTTCCTTTTAAGATCGAGGATGTGTTGTTTATTTTTAAATGACCATCAGAAAACTCTAGCCAGGAATTCTAAGGTCTTATTGTACTTGAAAGCTTTCTTTCTAAGTATTAGGTGCTGAGAGCATAATTTAAGGGGTCAATAGCCATACGGAGCCAAAACAAAAATTCTTAAAATGAAAGAAAAGGTATGAATGATACCTTTATAAGTTAAATTCAAAGTTGGGATAAATATAGTGACCAAAAGGCCAAGAGAATTTCTAATATTTTAGTAGTTACATTACTTAGGACTCAAGCACAGATGGTGACATAAGACATAACAAGAAGGCAGCTTTTTCAATGTCCCATCCCACAGTTCACCAGGTGTCCCTCACTCCTATGATTTGTTCTGGTGATGACATTCATGCTGTAATGCATGCAGTAAGGCAAGAGTACTGCTCCCAGAGCCAGGAAACTTGGTTCTGGTTCCAGCTCTAAAAACCTTCTGTGGGAACTTGAGGAAGTGATTAAATTTCCAGATCTTGTTTCTTCCTTTTTCAATAACATTAGTGGCATGATGATTTCTAGACTCTTCCCATCCTAACATTATAGAATTCTATAAAACTTCCTGCTATCTCAATAAGGTTACAAGCCATGAGACATTGGGCACATGATTTAATGTCTCCGTGTTTTCATAAATTATATTTATAACCACCTGGTTTGTAAAATAGTTGTGAGGAATAAAGGTGGAAATATGTAGGAATACACCTTGTAAACCATGGAAGCTTTGTAAGTATTAACATTATTTTTCAACTGAGGTAGTAGTCATTGGAAATTTTAATATTTGGCAGTTGTGAATTATAATAACATTTTTCCAATATCAATAGCTTTTTAAAAGCTGAATGCTTCAAGTTATGGATTGAGAGGTAAAGGAAGCTTTCCTAATCCACCAAAGGATCAGTTCTCCCATGGTGTTCTGCATATATGTCATAAAGCAAAATAAAACAAGCTTCAGCTTGCCTTTATGGTACTGTGAAATACTTAAGGTGTCACTTTTTCTTTATGCAAATGAAAAAGCAAAGATAAAAATACATCTTTTAATATTCATTTTTTTCCCATTTAATAGACATAACATTCATAATGGAAGCATTTTGGTCTTTGGAGATAAAAGACCAGAGATAGGTGTAATACTGTGTTGAGGGAGGGGAGAGAAAGACTAGGAACTATCTTTTTAGCTGAGGGTGTAGGTAAGAAACTGGTTTAGATTTTAGGATTAGATAATATTTATGGTGATGGAGCAATTTGTTAAGAAAAATAAGAACCAAGCAAACACCTGACCACTTCCATGAGGACCAAAAGATACCGATTGTCTGGTCTACTCACTACCACCCTACCCTCTTTCCAAAATTCCTTTGTTGTTTTGCTTAGCACTTCCGGCTAATAACAGTCAAAAGTGGAATTTCCAAATTTCCTAGGAAAGGGCCAAAAATATCGTCAGACAGGGAACAGGAAGCACGGAAATAACTCTCAGGAGAGCACCAATTGTTTAGAGGATGCTAGCTCATGTTTGGAGGTACTGAAGAGGCATCAGAGCATCCACAGCTCTGTGCCATCAGCACCATGCAGGTACTGGTCCTGACACCGGTGTGTGTACTCCTGGGAAAATGCCTTAGAGGTACCAATTTGAACAAGATGTTGAGTAACATTTTGGAGTCTTGTCATGACTAAGAACCATTATGCTGGGAGATCGTGAGTTGATATTCTAAAACATTTTAGAGCAGAGAAATCTTTTTTTTTTTTTTCCTCCAGTGAAATCTCATGTGAAATTCATCTACAAAACAAATAAAAAAAGAGATGCTCTGGTTGAAGGAAGCAGAGCCCCAACTTCCTGCTGCTCAGCCTCCCTCACTCAAGTTCTACCCGAGGCATTTCCACGAAGCCTCAGCTTAAAAGCCACTGATTTAGTAGGTCTCCTGTTAAGAGGCCTCTGAAGAGATCTTTTTTCCCCCATGATGTAATATATTTCTACAAACACCAGCAGCACCTTTGACTTCTCCCTCATCCTTGCTGTCCAAACATATGGCAAGTCATCTTGATAGAATCTGTGAAATGACTCCACTGTCTCTTCTCTCCTTTCCAGACCATGGCCACAATCCAAATCCAGGCTTTCTGTCTCTCCTGGATTTAAGCTGAGGAAACTGGATGAGTAAAGACAAAAGATGGGATTTCTCCTAGAAATGCAGATCATCTCAGTTGGTAGGACTGGACAACAGGGAGCCACTGAAGATTTTAGAACAGAAAAGAAACTCAGTGAGAATTGTGTTTCATCAGCATTAATCTGGAAACAGGCTATTGGATGGGTTGGGCAGTAGGCAGCAGAGAGCCGGAATCAGAGTAACCTATGTCATGCATTGGTAATTGCCCTCAATTTACAGAGTCAACTAAAATGCCATGTCTCCCATGATGTCAGCTGTGAACTTCCCACCAGGAATAAACTTCCCTTCTAAGGTAATGTGCACCTTTTTAATATATAGAATATATTGATGCTGATAAATCAAGTGTTCCTGGCCACCTACTTTCCATATTTCAAAATATCTAATTAAAATTAATTGTGACATACTCATAAAAATGTGCAACAAAAGTGAAACACTAAATTTTTGTGCTTCTTTCGTCTTTGGTTGAAGTTAATACAGAGTGATACCACTGATTATCTTACTTTACCAGAAGCTCTGTTTTGCAGTTATAAACTACGTTGTCTCATTAAAAACTGAGTAATTGCTTAACATTTTACTCAGTAGGTGTTATGGACTCAATTATGCTCCCCTTACCCAATTCATAAGTTGAAGCTGTAGTGCCCAAAGTGACTGTATTTGGAGATCGGGCCTATAAGTAGGTAATAAAGGCTAAATGAGGCCATAGGGTAAGACATATTCTAGTAGAACTGGTATCTTTATAAAAGAGAAAGAAATGTCAGAGATCTCTCCCCATCTCTACACGTGCACAGAAGAAAGGCCATGTGACAACTCAGAGAGAAGATGGCCACTATAAGCTAGGAAGAGAGCACCTAACAACCCTGACAGCACCTTGATCTTCGACTTTTAGCTTCCAGAACTGAGAACATAAATTTCTGTTGTTTAAGCCTCCAAGTTTGTGGCATTTTGTTATGGCTGCCCTAGCAAACTAATACAGTAGGCAAAATACTGAAAAACGTGAGGCTTGAGGAACAGGAGAAATAGTAGAGATCATTGGACATGAAAACCTAGGGACCACTACTGTAATACATTACCCCAACCCTAGTTCACAATGAGCTTCACAAGTGACGACTGCTACCACAGCCAGTCTCCAGCTAGGAGAGTAGAGACTACCGGGGTCTGGTCCACATGGAATTGTCGGTACCTAGCGTGGTACCTCTTGGCGCTTGGCTCTTAATCCTTATGCACCCAATTAATAACTCACTTATTACCAATGCACGACATATGTTTCCTTGACATGTTGCGTGGAAATTTCTAAGAAAGGAGTTAAAAGCCTATGTTTCTTTTAGGTCTGATAAATCCCTTTGGTTGCTAAACGCCCTTTCTTTTTATATTGTCACAGAAAAAATAAAATAAAATAATAAAATAAAATAAAATAAAATAAACTGTTTCTAAATCTTCACTAAGTTTTCCTATGATTGACATACTTTGTCTACTCATTTTCCCTGAGATTTTGCTTTCACTACATTTCAAGTTCTTTCCTTATCCTTCTATCAAGTTCTTTTAAGCAGTAGATCCCTAGAGCAAACCCAGGATTCCACTGACATGCCTAATGCTTAGCACTAATTTAAATGTTCTTTCAGACTCATCAACTACTAAGAGCACTCTGGCATTCCTGGGTGATACTGGGGACCCTCCTTAGCTGAGCTGTTCTAAGGCACTCTGAGATTGAAAAACATAGATGGTAGATGGTCATTATAAGACAAGGATTAAGAACTTGGAGCCAGATTTCCTGAATTGTGACCTTGGGTAAGTTACTCAACTTCTATGTGACTCAGTTTCTTAACAGAAGTGACTTCCTCATTATGTTATAAGGAATAATTGAATTAACAACACATACAGAGCTTAGGACAATGCTTAGGATATATAGCAAGTGCTGATGAAGGGCTTAGGGATTAAAGCTACAAGGATCTTGAAAATCAGTCCAGTTAGCTGTCCTGAGTGGGTTCAAGGATGGCTGTCCTTTAAGGCTGTTATAAAATAGCAAGACTGAGGCTGCATCAAGGATGTCCGGAGTCAAGAGGAAGCACGCAGTTTGACCTCAGAGCACTTTCCTGTGGACCTTAATCCCTCTAGAAACATACCAGTTTGGGGACAAGCCTGGGCAATCTTCATTGTCGGGAACTAGCTCCTCCATATCTCTTAACATTATCTTTCTAGTCTAGGACACAGACCTCACTCCTCATTCCATAAAGACACATAATCCTGAGGTAGAAAGCCTCCCTTGTTAGCAAGAGAAACATTACACAATCCTGCTCTTTCCTGAACAGTCTGAGCAGCACCTATTTTCAAGCAGATTCCACGTAATCACGTAATAAATTCCTCCCCGCCCTCTTCCCCCCCAAGGACACAGAGTCTCCAGGCATCCTATTTCTAAACTATGAGTGCTGGGAAGTAGGAGGAAGTAGGAAACCTTCACTATCATCTCATGGTTTCCTTGAAAACCCTTCCCGAGCACGTACTATATGCAGGCCAGGAAGTGACATCACCTTCTCGGCTCCTTCAGATGCCTCGGAGCAGCAATTTGCTTTGAAGCTTTTCATTTTTTATTCTAAGGTGTAACTTTTCAGGCCAGGGGCAAGTACCTGGGTGGGCCTGTGAGACCCCTCACTAGCCTCGCACAGCCATGATTTGGTTTTATATTTTAGGCCTCCCTATAATTATAGTATATCAAACAAGCTTCCCTTTTCTGGATTCTCATTTTCCCTTAAGTCCATTAAAATTCAAGCCCAGTTGCATTTTAGAGGCTAGTGTTTCTTATACTTTAATGTGCATATGAACCACCTGGGGATCTGGTGAGTGCAGATTCTGACTCAGGTGTGGAACCTGAGAGTCTGCATCTCTAACATGAGCCCTGTGGTGCTGATGCTGCCATCCTTGGGCCACACATGGCATCACCACTATTTAGACCCCTCTTCCAGGTAGCTAGTTATAATCAGGGTGTGCACACCCCAGGGTAGGTTCCTTCACACACTTACAGTTCTGACTTCCAGAAAGGTCCTTGAAAACATTTGCTTGCAAACATTGCGTTCTGCCCAATCTAGAGCAGTGTTGAAGGCCGTGTAGCCCAATATTGAGGGGCATGGGCATGCAGGTTGACTTTAGTGGTCTTGGTGACTCTGACATGTGTTCCTCAAATTTCTATTCCCTTGAAGCCTGTGTTTTTATTACAAAATGTATGTTTTGTTAAGGTTTGTGATAAGTCTTGAGAGAACTTTAGGTACAGTTAAGCCAAAATTAAATATCAAAAGTGAGATTCTCTTTAGTATCCACACCCAGGATTACAGATTATGTAGAAACTGAGTCTGGGTCATAAAGAGATTATTATAGATGGGATTATAGAAAAGGTCACAGTGTGCCCTAAGGAGAACAATTATAGGGACTAAAGGTCTTAAGAGAAAAATACATCAAGACCATGTGGAATTTAAACTTGTAATTGGATAATGGTCAAAAGTCCCTATAAAAAGGACATGTTATTGTAATAAAGTGTGACACTTCTGAGAAACTCTTCCCGGTGTCTCCGCTTTCTTTTTTCTGCCTTTTACTGTAACAAAAATTTTCTGTCTTTCGTATCGCCGACTCCGTGTCCACCTTCTTGAACCCTGGTCAGCGGAGGCTGGTCCCCCGCAGAGCAGATTATCAAATTAGGCTTCACTTCACCTTCTCACGAAGACGCAGTTGATAGCTGTACTGTGTATACTATATTGCAGTTATTTTAGCTGATGTTTATAATGAATCAATAATCTGTCACTGGCTTTCCCTTCCTTTTGCTCTGAGGGAAAATACATTCTTCTCTCTGGACCCTCTGACACATGCCACTTAACTCTTATGAGACACATGGACATGAGTCTTCTGTCAATTATTTTCCATGTCTTTCACCTCTTTCATTGTCAATCTTCCTGTTTCTCTGAGTGGAACTTCATGGTTAGGGCCATCCTGAAGTGTCCTGATAGGGCAGGTCGTGGCACCCAGGACTCCTGGTGTGGGAGACAACTGACATTTGTTGGGCACACTTAGGTGTCTGCAGCTCATGCGGTCTGGGAAGCCTCCTTGATGTGTCACCTTGGAAAGGCTTATGTTTATGGCTGGGCCGGTGCTGTGGCCTGCAGACCACCTTTAGCCCTGCCCCTGGAGTTATGAGGAAGCAGGAAAAAGGATTCCATTGAAGTGTCATCACCCCACCCCTTCAACCAGCTCAGGATCCTGTTTTCCTCAGGCTCTGGACTCTAAATCTTGGGGTTTTAACAGCTGTGACTCTGAGTGATTCTGTTCCTTAAGCCAGCTTCCCTTTAATTAGTATACATTTTGATCTATTTATTAGACAGTTACTAGAAGTAACCTTGTTTTTTTTTGTTGTTTTTGTTCTTTTTTATTTGTAGCAATAGAGGACGTAGGAGATAAAGGGACTTGCCAAGAGTCCTTTAACTGGTAAGGGGGATCTGATTGTTAGTGGCATGGCCAAAAACCAGGGTAGTTAGTTCCAGACTCACAGTCCAGTGCTTATTCCTCTTCATTCAATTCTATGAAACTCTCCTACTGACAAATCAACTTAAGGATAAATAGAAACAATAAAGAGCAAAGTGAATAATAGTACATTAGAAGTGTACACTTTGCTCTTAAAAAATACACACACACACACTCTCTCTGTATGTATGCATGCACGCGTGTGTGTATTCACATTCACTTAATGATCACCAGTTCTAAAGCAAAGAATGATTAAGTCCATTGAAACAATTTGAGAGAACATAAGGGTGAAAGTCAGAACGCACTATTCCTGGCACTGCTGCTAATAAGCTTTGTGTCCCTGAGTGAATGACCTCAACCTCCTCCTGAGACTCAGTTTCCTCAACTCCAAAACGATAGGGTTGAATCTCTAAAATACCTTTCTAGAATTAACATTCTATAATCCCTTTGATTTTACAGTTCACACTTGAAGGTATAATAGAGTTATACATCCAATAATAACCATCCACTGGCTGTGCGTTCACACAGGTCCCCTTTATGCTGAATTCTGTGCTTCAGCAGATGCTTCAGGGCCTGTCTCTTATGAATGGAATTTCAGGGTGTCTACTGGCATTGATAATGACAGACAACAATTCCACAGGAACCAAACAGAATGAGGCAATTATTCATGTGCCACAGAGAAACACTGGCCCCTCTCCATGCGTTCAGACTCTGTTCAATCTCCAAATAATAGGCATTTAATACCACACCTGTGACCTAGAGAGTGACAAAATCACAGATGACAGAACCACTCTGCTGCTCCAGGGACTCATGTCACATCAGCAGGAAGGGAGGTTACACTCAGGACTCTCTCAGCTCATCAAATTGTGCCACTGTTGTGGCTATGAAGCTTGAAAGGCACCATGGAGTAACTCTGCTGTGAAAGAACAGATCTGTCACAGTTTTAAGCTTGAGACCCTGAATATGTGCTTTGCATCTTGCCATGATTCTAGATGGTTCTACAACCCTAGCATCCCACAGTATGAGGCTCACTAGACATTTCTCTTGCTTTCTGCTTGTGTCTATTTTATGTATTCCTTTGGGCTGACATTTGGCTTCACAGAGCTGCTCAGCTCAGTATACCATGCTCCCATTCATTTTGTAAATAGACCAACAGTATTGCATGTAACAGTCACGTTTGAGGTGAGTTTTAGTGAAAACATCTTTGATCTCCCAGGTTTCCTTTAAAGTAATCATGCCACTCTATCTAATGGAGGGCATAATTTCAAAATAAATATTAATACACAAAATCTGTGCTATGCTCAAGTGTCCTTTTAGCTGTAGTATACAACATGGTTTACTAGTCTAGTCTGCAAGAGACTTGTGCTAATGCAGCTGTGAATGGTATGAGGTTTCTCCAGCTCATCAGCTCTCATGTACTCATAAATGTAGATACTTCACTCCATTTAGGTAAACACTAGAACTCTAGCTTCCACACAAACTAAGAATGTCCTGGAAGTGAAAAGAGGGCCATATTGCTTATTATTCAAAGTACATCTGACCACCCAGCCTTTTTTTTCATTTTTGTTTTTTTTTTTAACAGAATTTGTTTCTTTATGTATTTTTTTCTTTATGCTGGATTTGGGCTTGAATATGGACATTTTCCCACTACCATTCAGCCTTGGAATGCTGTTTTCCCCAAGTTTCTCATGATAAAAAGACTCAGATTCAGAGCTGAACTGCTGGCAGCTGAATTTCATTAAGACTTTGATGGGAAACTTAAGTTGGAATTACAAACATCTGTGGTTAAACTGCCCTTTAGTAAACCATTTCCCAGAATTTAACTTTACCACACTAGGAGCAAAAAAGAGAAACAGTTGGAAAAAAAAAATGCTGCTCTTTGGCAAATGCTAGAGTAGATATTTGAATATTCTTCTATGTGGAAGAGTTAGCAGATATACTTGTTTTAGAAAAAACAAATAAGTAATTCTATGGAAATGCCAAGTTTTGGAACTCAAAGCATGTATTGGCAATCTGATTTTAATGGTTTCTATTATAATTGATCAAATGTCTCAAAATTATGTCTCACCATCATTGTATTTATATGGTTACTTTGAGCATGGAAAAGCCCTAAAGGAGAGGAGTGTTTGGGGCATTATGTACATCAAGAAACTGTGACAAGCCAGGTTTGAAAATTTAATTGTGGGGAAAAAAAAAAAAGGCTATAGTCTTTGTCATATCAAAGATGCTGTTTTGTGTTTGTTTAGCTTTTTTGGAATTTAGAAAACTCATTTCTCGTAAACGCTCAGATCATCCTATTGTTGGAGAAATGCTATGTTTAGTGATACAGTGATTATATACTAGTAGGGACATAATGATTATAAAAAATGAACTACAGTCTCCTTCTCCAATTTTTGATAATCAGCAAATTTATAAGCACATTTGGAAGTAATCAAATTTATAAAATAAGTAAAAATTTGGATAAAATAAACTGGTATTATAAATCTTAACTAGCAGATAGACAAAATTAGATAGTGGAAGTAAAAGGGAGAGTAGGGAAGGGCAGAAGAGAAAGAACTGAGGGACAGATTTTGAGCTAGGCAGCTTATATATATATTATTTCACTTAAATTTCACAACCATCTTGCAAGGCAAATTCATTTCTGTTCATTGTACAGTCAAACAAATGGAGCTTTTGAAAGATGAACAAATTTGCCCAAACAGCTAGAAAGCAGTAGCACTGGATTCATGGTACATCTGTCTGGCTAGATGCCCACGTCATGCCTTTGAAGAAAGGTGAATTTCAAATGTTGTAAAGCAGAGACTGCAAATAAACAGTTCCTGGGCTAAATTGGGCCATCAGATAAACTTCCCAAAGGGCAATAAAAAAAAAAAATCAAGTCAGCAATTTCACTTAAGAACTGAGATTCTGTCGTCTCATGAAAAAATGGAAGACCTGGCAACATAGAGAGGTGGCTGCCCACCCCTGCCTCTCCTGTTGCTTGGCCCCATCACTCACAGATGCGTTCCTTTCACTGCCCAGTTATTTTTTGCTTGAACTTTATAAGAATCTGAGTTTTAAAACTTTCTCTGTGCCATATGATCAACAATTCCACTTCTGGGTATACCCCAAAGAACTGAAAGCAGGGATTCAAACAGATATGTGCACACCAATGTTCAGAGCAGCACGATTCACAGTAGCCAAAAGGTGGAAACAAGCAACAACCCAAATGTCTATTGACAGGTGACTGGATAAACAAAACATGATATATACAGACAAATATCATTCAGCCTTAAAAAGAAATGAAATTTGGACACATGCTGAAACATGGATGAATCTTAAAGATCTTATGCTAAGTGGAATAAGGCACAAAAAGACAAATATTGGCACAAAAGGACAAACATTGTAGATTCCACCTATATGAGTAGTCAAATTCATAGAAACAAAGTGGACTGGTGGTTGCTAGGACCTGGGGGAATAGGGGGATGGGAAGTTATTATTTAATGGGTATTGAGTTTCAGTTTGGGAAGTCAAAAAATTTTGGGAGATAGATGGTGGTGATGGCTGTATAGCAATGAATATACCTAATGCCACTTAAAAATGGTTGAAATGGTAAGTTTTATGTTTTACCACAATTAAAAACAAAACAAAACAAACTCCTTTTGGTTAAGTCAATGAACTTTGGAATTACAGCAAATGGTATTCTTTATTTTCCAGCTATTTTATAATAAATTCCGTAAGATAGTCCATGTATTGCTATCAGTGGTTCTGTTTTGAATTCTCTACTTATTAGTCTAAATCAGGAGCTTCTAATGTAGACCATAACATCATGTAGAGGAAACACACTAGAACATGGTTATAAAAGGGAAATAGGATGCAGGAAAACACTACAGCTAAAAAAAAAAAAAAAAAAAAGAAAGAAAGAAAGAAAGAAATCTGTCAGGGGGACCCAGTAATATTCTGGGAAAAGAGAATGGAATTTGAAGACTTTGGGCAAGATGCTTACCACCTCCATCAATTTGCTCATCTGTAAAATCGATATAATTTTCACTATTGAGTATTAAATAAGATGATGCATGTAGGGACATAAGATGATTCATGGGACATAGTGGAAGTCAATATATGTTAATTGTTTTCTATTAGAGTAGTAGTTTAAAAAGTTATTAATAGACTGATCAGGAAGGGAAGTTATCTTAATTCTTTGGTAATCCTAAGGTTTTATGCAACTTATGCTACTCATCTAGCAAGCGCTGCATGGCATTTTATATATCTTCATTTTCTGAAATTCCCAAAACTGACTAAAACTTTGCCTACAGATAGTTCTATTTATCTAACTACTTTTTACTAGATATCCCTGCACAGTCAATTTACTTTTATAAACTCCTTCGTGGCTATGCCACTTACCAGGTAGCATGCTGGGTCAAATGCTCTGTGCCTCAGTTTCCAGGTTTGCAAAATGAAGAAATAACTATATCCTATTTAACTGTCATGAGGGGTTAAAGGAAATAATCATGGAAAGTGCTTGGATCAGTGTCTGGCATGTGGTAAATTCTCAATGAGTGTTAAGCTTTAAGTCATGCTCTTATTATTACTGCCACCACTACTATATTCCAGTCCTTCTGAAATAATGTTTCTAGGAAGCTTCTTTGATGTTTGGTAAGTAGGTGATTGTGCCCTACTGGTCTAGCCCAAGAGTTATATTTTTTCCACGTTATCCCCATGGCACTTAGCTTATAGCCACTCTTACAGAACATTGATTTATTCTGCTTTATGTATACATTTTCCTTTCGTAGATTGCTTACTCCTTGAAGGTAGGGATGTGACTTTGCCTTCTTTCTGTCCCTCCTGGCACCTACATTATTGCTCTGTATATGGTAAGGCTCTAAGCCTGCTCATTGGATAAATATTAAGTGCATGAAATAATGACTGCATGCATGGGTTCCAATGACCTAATTGCTCTGTTGAACAGCACTATAGAATGATGACCCAGGCCCGTGACTGGAGTCTTAGTGTGATTCTACAGGGCCTTATTTTCAAAGTAAGGGGCCAAGATAAGGAAAAGGAAAGCAGATAGTGAAAGAGATATAAACTGTCATTCAACTAACATTCTTTAGTACTTTATGTGGCCGGAAGCCTATGTGCTGGGACATGGGATCGCATGTCAACTGTAAAAAGAATCTACAGGAAATGTCCCTCAGAGCAAGTCTAGCTCCTAGTGTTTTTTCTAAACAAGTGAGTGTGTCCAGTTGTGGTGGTGATGGTGGTGGGTGGGGCATATATTGGCTCCTGTGGCTCGTGGGGCACTGATTTTCTTGGAGGGAAGCCAACAGCAACAATAATAGTAACACCCAGTCAGGTTATCAGGAGATAAATTCCAGTTTTCCCCTCTCAGGGAAGTTTGCTCAATATTGTCAATTATGTCCTTTATTTTCTCAATTACCTACCAAAGGCAGTAACAGCCCTGTGGCCCTCCACCTCTCCCCCACCTTACCCTTCCAGCCAAGTATCCCCATTCTCCTTCTGAGTCATTGTGTGGCTTCTCTCCAGCCATGCAATGTCGACCTCTAGCCTAGTGTTCTTGACTCTGTTTAATTCCTGCTTCTTTTTCGTAAATCAGAATGTCAGCCCTCCCAAGGATACCCTGAAACCTTCTCCTTGGGGAGTGTTCCTATCTCCATCCCTGCACCCCCCCCCCCAGTTCTTCTGTACATCCATATGACCAAAAAGACTTTTATCTGGTTTTATTTGCTATAGTGATTACGACAAAATAAAGAATTTCCTTAAATGTGAAATATCATAATACAGAGTACACTTTTTGAAACTGCCCAGTCTCCCTTTTATGTACCCCCACCTCCTGAGAATCATGCGTTCATCATAAACTCAACAAGAATAAACTCATTAAATTGTTGTCTAAAAGCAGAAGGTTGGGAATGCTCTCCCAATAAGCACAGAGTTACCCATGGGTGCTCCTCCTTTCAAATTCTTTGTACCCTGCCAGGCCTGGGTGGGGCTTGTTTTAGAAGGAAAGGAGGGGCCTTCCTTCTTGGTCAGCCAGCGTTCTCCAGCCTTTTATTCAGTGTGTATTTCATATATTTGTTCCCCTCACTCACACTGTGCTCCACAGTGTGCTGGAGTCCATGTCACAGGCTGAGGACCCAGGGGTAGAGAGGACACAAGCCCTGCTATTGAGGAGCTTGGGAGCCTTAGACAGGCCTTCAGCCAAGCGCCTCCCACTGCTGCATGCTTGCCTTAGTACTTTCCTTCCTTTCCTTTGAAGGAGAATTGAAGAATAACCATTCATATAAATCCAATGCAAATAAAGCAAATGTATTTTTAGATATCCTGCCATCTACATTTCCATCCTCCCATGAATAACATATTATATGTGTCTATGTTTTCTTTCTCTAGATATAAATACAGTCTCCTGAACCAATTCAGTGAAGTGGTTGTACTACGTTGTTAAATCTTGAGAATGTATTTGGTTTAAGGTCTCCTTATTGGCTATAAAGAGCATGGGAAACCCAAAGGTGGGGACATTGGAATTGCCATGGGACTGCAGGCTAACTGGAGGCATTATGTGAAACTATGCAGTGGGAACATAATTATCCCAATCCCATCCTTTCTACATCATATACTTTTGACCCTGCTGGAATGACTAATAACTTCTTTCTGTTTCTCTAAACCAAAGACCTCAATTCGCATTCTGAACCTATGGGACTCTGACAGTATTATAAATTTAACTCACTACAGGACATCTTTTTCTAGCTGAAAGGATATAGCCAAACAAATATATAGCAATATTAAGTAAAAATAGCACCATAAAAATAAAGTTCTGAGGACTGCCCCAAATGAGGCAACTTATTTTAATCCAATCATCCATGTATTTTATAATAATAACAACAGCTAGGATGTATAAAGCATTTATACTTGGTCAGGCATTGTGTTAAACACTCTATAGTTTATCTAATTTCATCACAATAACTGAATGAAATATGAAGTCATCATGAATAACTTCTCTAAGCCTCAGTTTCTTTATCTGCAACTTGTACATCTGTAATTTACCCAAGGTAAGGGGCAGATAAGCTGAAATTTGAACTTGGGATCATCAGGCTGCAAAGCCTGCAAGTAAACACTTTGCTGTACTGCCTTCCTATTATTTCACTGACTATATGGGTATGTAAGAAATTTCTCAGGGTCTTAATAATAAATTTTAGATTTCCTAAAACTCAAATAATAATTATTTTCTTACATTTTGTGGGATAACAGTTACAGTAAATTTTGTGTGCCTATTTCTTCAGCATTAGCAAAAATACAAGGTGCCCAGATAAATTAGAATTTCAGATAAGCAATGAATAATTTTTTTAGTTTAAATATGTCCCATGCAATACTTGAGACACAACCAAAAATGTGTTTGTTATTTCTCTGAAATTGAAATGTAATTAAGCATCTTGTATTTTTTCTGGCAACACTACTCTAAGTCAAGCGTTTCATTCAGGGACTTTCCGTGCTCAAAACGACAGGTGGAGATAATGGTTCCCAGTGTGGAGTCTCTCCTGGGCCCCCTGTCTGAGTCTGAAGGTGACCGGAAGACTTGTTCCTTTTCTCAGAAAGGTTACATTGCACCACAGTGGGAAGTTGGTATGCTCTGGCCCTACCTACCCTCTGCCTTTTTGGTGTGTGGGGATGTTCACTCCTGGAGAAGGGTCATCTTCATGCACTTTATTTTATCAGTAATATTTAATAACTACAGTTACACTAACAATTAGTAGAATTAATAGCAATAACCAGACTTCCATGCTATTAAAAATGGTGTCAATCAACATAACTGCTTTGGTTCTATAGTGGCTGTAACTATAGCAACAGGGTGTGTGTGCGTGTGTGTGTGTGTGTGTGTGTGTGTGTGTTGTTAGGTCAATTGCCCCCTTCCTTTCCCATGAACTTAGGTGACTTCATTTTCCTCCTACTTAGCATCTCCCACGCCCAGGACATGCTGTTGTCTGTCTCGCCTCAGGAGCTCTTAAAGCACTTACTTTGGATTCATCCTCTTTTACCCAATTTCTGTTCTTTGCTTATGCTTTCAACATAAAAGCTATTGTAAGATATTCAAACAATAGCTCTTATAATACATGTCATCAACAGTATAGCCCCATCATCTTTACTTCTGGGATGAGGCTCGATTTTCATTGTAATTCTTGTTTCTGGAATATAGTGGCTCCTGTATTTAAGGTAACTGCTCTGCAGTTTCCTAACAGCTTCTTTACAGGGCCCCATCACCCTAAACCACCCCCTCACTCTCCCTTGTTGCAGGGGACCTTCTGTTTAATTTGTGACAAAAGGATTGGTCCTGCAGTATTGTTTCCTCTGTCCTACCACCACAGGGAGACAGGAAGCCAGTGACAGAGCACAAGCATGAAGTGCTGTAGCTTGACAAAAATGACTCTATTGGGACATAGAAGTGGCAGGAAGTCCTAGGTGACAGTCTAGCGGACTGACTCAGAGCACACAGGACACATGCACTTTTGCCAGTATGAACAGTAACATGTTCCAAAGCCTCCACTCTCAACTCGCACAGCATCCAAACCCAACTTACAAAGTAAAACTTGTTATTTCAAGTTTCTGGCCCGACCTGATCCAGGTGAAACTCAAGGTGGATGGGGGAGGGAAAGATGAGGGGAGAGAAAGGACACGAGTGGGACACACACAGCCCGCGGGGTCCAGGTGCCCCAGCAGGGTGATAATGGCAGGGACACTGTACCTCTGCAATAGGCGGCAGCCTTCCGGGAGCCACGCGGGGCTCGCTCGTCTCAGGCGGGTCTTGTCTGCCAACTGCTGAGCTTCCTTCAATGTCAAAAGGAAAAGTGTTGTCGTCCCCGGACGCCACACGGCAGCAGGCAGCGCCCCAGAGGAGCCACAGAGGCAGGACTGAGCACCAGGCTGAGCTCAAAGCCATCTCTCCGCTGACATCCAGCAGGGCTCTTCAAGGGGCTCGGCAACTGTTTTTCCTTCTCCGGGCCCCCTGCCGCGGTGTGGCAGTGCCTCGCTTACTTTACCTTCTCTGTGTCTGCAGGATCCAGATGTGGGAACTCAAGGCAGCCCAAGGAGCAACTCACAAAAAAAAAAAAAAAAAAAAAGGGAGAGTTCTCCCTCCCTCCCTCCCTCCCTCTCTCCCTCTCCCTCTCTCCCTCCTCCCCGTTTGCCTCTTTCTCTCTCCCTCCCTCCCCCACTCTTCTCTCTCCTCCCCAGAGGCTCGGCTGAAGAACATACAGATGCAGGGAGCTTAAAGCTGAGCATCAAAAGGCAGACTGAATTTGGGCGAGCCCCGCCAACACCAGCCACCTCCTGTCCCTAGCACTCGGGAGGGAGGACTGTGCTGTCCTGGCTTCCTTCCCACACTGCTTCTCACCATTCCCTTTTTACCTTCCATTTCCAGGCCCTCCCACTCCAAGTTGGCCTTTCAGACACCAAGGTCGGGCTTTACCGTGAGGCCTCCCGTCCTCCGTCTCAGTTTGGAGCCCCTCCAAGGAACCCAGATGAATATTCAGCTTTTGTGATTGCTTCCTCACATCTCTTATTTATTTAGCCAAGGTGCCGGATATCTTATTTATATGGATCTTTTATGTGGCCCCTGCTAGTGTGCAGGAAAAGTGGGTGGAAAAGCGATTCTGGGGGCAGGAGCCAGAGCTAGAGGATCTCAGATGGCAGAGGGAAGGGCACCCACCTTCTTGAGCAAGGTTTCTCATATTTTAGAGATGAACTGCTGCACTCTTTGTGCTAATATCTTCTCTTGAGACAGATTGGCTACACCTTTTCCTCCTGACAGTCCTCACTCAGAGGGCTGGGGAGAATATCTTTCACTGCAGCGCTGGAAAAATGACTTCATTACTCAAATGCATGAACTTTTATTTACAAAGAACATCTTGTTTTCCTCCTAAAGAAGTGCTTTGTAAGGGGCTAGGAACAAGGCTTGCAGTGTATGAGCCTGTCAAATATACTGCCCACAGCCCCGACCTCTTCCTCTTGGCCAGTAATCTCATGCCTACTATGTCTGTCTGAGTCCTGTAACCTGTCCAAGACTTTGGGGAGAAACTAGGTTACAATTATGCTGGAGTACCTCTGTAGATGGATCAGTGGCCACTATAGCTGATAAGAACCTTTGTTTACATTGGTTTCATAATGGAGTTTTAAACATTCCCACAAGACCTAAACGTGGCTTACAAAGGATTCAATGAGGCAACCATGAAACAGCCCCCAAGTAAATGTCTAGGTGTTTGAAATCACCCACAATTATGCAATAAAACATTCTTATAAAACCTAATCATTTGCTCTATCTTATAGGAAAAGTCTTTTTATCTAAGGATAAATGAAACAATCTTTTATTTTGTACCAACCATATGTCAGATACTTTGCATGTGTTATTTGTAAGCTTCACAGAATTCCTGCAAAATAGGACTATTCCTTTTTTACAGAAGAAGAAAGGGAAGTTCCTAGAGACTAGGACATTTGCCCAAGGTCACATAGCTGGGAGAAAGCTGAGTTGAGGTTTGAACATGGGCTTCACTGATTCCCAAACTATCTATTCTTTCACATCTATACTACTTGAAGCTTACAAAACAGAGGCCATGAACTCAGAGGGAGAAGAGATGGCACTCGCATTTTTGAGTACCTTCTACTCTTATGTGACCCAAAACTTGCATAAATTACCTCATTTATTTCATCTTCACTGTCACTCCATGATACAGATATTGTTACACATGTTTGGTAAGTGGTAAAAGTACTACTAGACACAGGTACATTTAATGCTAAGGCCACTGGTTATAAATGATAAAATAGTATGATACAAAAGTGCCAAAGCTGGAAAAAGCAAAAAGTTTTCATATATTCCAAAACATTTGTAATATTTTCATTATAAGATATAAAAATAATATTGCAATTAATCAGTAAGCTAAATTATGATCATTTTATTCCATATAAAGTGGTTATTTCACTAAAGTAAGTTAAAGAACTTTAAAATATATTTTTGGTTTGTTTGTGTCAACCTAAGAAATGTCAAAACCTATAGAAATTTTTATGAGTTTCTTTGTGCTGTTGTTATGACAATTGCCGGGAAGCTAAATTTCAATGGACTGAGAAAATGCTCTGAAGAATGGAAATTTTGTAGCTTATTTTATATATTTGAATCAAAGGAGGAAACATAAGACTGGTTACATGAAATCCACTGGTAGTAGATTAAGGGAATGGGAGAAAGCAAACTGGGGAAATCTCTCGGATTGGATAAAAAGTAGAATGGAGAGACACATACTTCTTTTACATTGGTGGGTACAGGATAGTTAATAATTAACATTTATAGCACGTAGAATGGTATTTGAGGAACAAGATAACAAAGAGGGGTTCTGTGGTCTAGTGCTCTGGTGTGATGGATGTCCCCTGAGGGGCTCTGGAAAAGATTACTCTAACATTTCAAAGGTATGTTATCTTAGATGCCAAAAGACAATAGACGAACTCATTTAAAGTTATAATTGACCTTTGTCAAGGAAGCTACAGGCCTAGGATGTGACTACCAGCCATGAACCGCTTTTAGTTACGAATTTCTGTGTTCGGACCATGTGGTTACTTTCAGTCTCTGTCTGTAAGGCCTGCCATGCTGGTCTGAACTTGTCAGGTTTAGTATATCACTCCTTTTTCATCCACTATTAGTTCTTTGAGAAACTTATGTTGGGAGACAAGATGGCCAGACTCTGAAAAGGGAAAATGATGCTCAACTGTCCTGTCCCACTCTCCCTTTTAAAGACCTTTCAGCACTAATAATAATAATAATAATAATAATAATAATAATAATAATAAATGCATACATCATATTCTGACTTCAGAAACAGACCTCTTCAGCACACAAAAACTTCACATTGTCCACATTCGTTTTCTGAAAGATTATGTCTTATTCTTCATTAACTGTCAATTAATCACACTTTTTTATTCAACTCAGGGCCTCCCATCCCTGCTTCACCAAGTGGTGTTCAGTTTCTATGAGAGACTTGGGCAGTATGGGGAGGATAGTGTATTTGTCCAAGACCTACGGACTTCTAAATTTTGATTAAATATATGCTTCCAACTCTTGCTCCTTATCTTCTTCTTGTGGATACTATTATTATGATTATTTTTGAGGCAAAACAGCATAACACACAGGAGCATGGTTGTTTTGTTTTGTTTTGTTTTGTTTTGTTTTTTTAAGCTGAGCCATCCTGCCACCTGTTGGCAGCTCAGCAGCAGCTCAGCTCAGGCTGGCCATCGAACTGCTGTTGCTTAAAGCTCAGCTTGCACTTTTGAGCGAGCTCTTAACCAACTGAACCACTCTGTCGACCCTAGGAACATGGATTTTGTATGAAATAATAAATCTTATATCTACTCATAGAAGTTCTGGGACGTTGGCACATAACTTAGTCTCTCTGAATCTCAGTTTCCTCATCTGTAAAATGGGAATAATGATACCTCTTTCACTGAGTTATGAATAGTAAATGAAATAATATAAATCAAGCTTTAACACATGTTGGCATATAGTCAGTGCTAAATATATACTATTTAACTATACTGTGTTTTAATGTCTTAAAAAAGAATACAATAACTATTTTTAAACAGAAAAAACAGCCATGTTTACTTATTCTGTGACTTGAGTAACCTTCCATTGGCTGAGAATGGCTATTTATATTTCTGGCTGATACATGGGCCTTCCCTGTGTTAACCATGAGTGAGGCAGTCATGGCCCATTGGGCAGACAGGCAAGGACAGAGCGTGGCTGACTATTTGACAGCAAAGGGCCACCCTCAGACCATCAAAGGCCTGAGCGTGGGAGGATTATATTCTTGCTAAAGCTACAACTGGGGACTGTCTCCAGTGTGGCTGCTTTCTTATCATGACCCTCCCTCTCTCTCTCTTTCCTGAGATGGGGGCTGGGCAGTCACCGAGTACTTTCATGTGCATTATCTCCTTTGGGACTCCCACATGATGGGATGGAAGGAGTCTGCTCCGTCATCCCCAATGCACAAAAGTGAGCACTGACGTTCAGAGAGGCTAGGAGGTTAAATGGCCAGTTCATGCAGTGTGAGGGCCCCTTCCGACTCCCAGAACAATGCTTTCCCTACTAACTAGACCAAGCTATTTTTAGTTTGGGCAGCAGCTGATCTGGTGGTTTGGGGGCTTTATCAAAAGAAGGTTCAAGAATTCCCTTCTGTGTCTCCCAGTGCAGTTATCAGCAGAGAAATATCGGGGCTGCCCATATTTCTTCCTTCAGCACTTGTTGTTAGGTCTGTCCACAGGATCCAGGGATGTAGTGAGGGTATTATTATAAATGCATTCTGTGTGTCTGTCTGTAAATAGAAAGTCATGTCAGATGCTATTTTGGATGTTTAGGTGCTAATCTTGGACACAATTAGACAGAGGATTGTTGAGGGGACTGTGTACTAGTGACAACAATTTTATGATGAGATTGGTCAGAGAAGCAAGCAGGAGCTGTCCCCTGCCATGACGTCTCTAACTGATAAATAATCAAGTGGCAAGAAGGGAAGATGGAAGATGGCGTCCCCTCTTCTGCTCACACTCCTCCCCTATCAGGCTGAGCTTCTCTATGAATGACTCTGGCAGAAGTTCAGGTTACCTGAGGAGGAGCAACAGCAAGGATGCTAGGTGAGGATGGGAGCCTCCTCAAAGTCCTTCTTCTTCCCATTAGTTTCCTCAAGCTTCTGTTCAGCATGTGGATAGCGTGTAGCTATCTATGCTTCCTCTCCTCACTATGATACTTGTCACAGCTCCATGTGGCTTTTAGCATGTGCTGTCTGCATCCTTGCCATCCATCCACCCATCCATCCATCCATCCATCCATCCATCCATCCATCCATCCATCCACTTATTTATTTAATCAGCTCATACTGAGCATGGTATGGCTGGTTAGATGCTGAGGGTAAAATGATAAAATCACAATCCTAACTCTCAAAGAGTTAAGAGTCTGGTGGGACAGACCATAAATAGACCCTCTACAGAATGCAAAGTGATTAACAAGAGTTCAAAAGGAAAGTCCAGACATACTGCTAATAAAATGTATAGAACAAGCCCTTTACCCAGATTCAGTGACGGGGAGTCAGGGAAAGCTCTGGAAGAAGGGGGCAACTGGTGTCCTATCTGATGGGAGCAAGGAAGGACCAGGCTTCAGGAGGGAACTGCCTATGCACAGAGACAAATGAATCAGAGACCTGATGCCACAGAAGAGGTGAGGATGCCATGCAATTCCCAAATGCTCTCTGAGACCCCCTGGTCACAGAGCACAGTCATCAGCTTCAGGGCCAGCTGACAGAGGCTGTGTGGGAAGAAGGGGCATCCTAGCCTCCTGCTGGTCCCTCAGCAGTGTCCTCCAGTCCAGGCCCCAAGACGAGGGAGGGATCCTCACAAGATGCACATCAGAATACTGGGGAGCGATTCACGGTCATATTTACATCCTGTATAAAAGCCTTAGAAAATTAATGGGAGGAAGAACAATCTTTTAAACTAAAATTAAAAAAAAATGATTATGGTAAGAACACTTAATTTTTGATATGCATTCTTAACTCGTTTTGAAATATACAATATGGTATTATTATCTACAGGCACAGAGTTGTACAGTGAAGAAAGACTTTTAGGTAATGTATAACTATTACTATTATGTTGTTTTGTACACCTGAAACTAAAAACATAAAAAAGTTTGGAAAGACTTATAAAACAAAAAGAAAAAATACACAAATCCCTTTAGTGCTATTTCTAGAGATAAATAACTGCTATTTGTTTTTTGCTATATATCTTTGCAAATTTTTCTAGGCCATCACATGTATTTTATTAAAATTTACTGGAGTTTAAAAAAGGTAATACAAATAAGTAAAATAAAATGTACCATATATAATAATTATTATGGTAAAATTGGAACTTACAGATATCAAAAAAGGAGGAAATAATAGTCACCAGAAGTCGTACCACTCTGGGATAATGACTTCCAATACTGAAAATGTTTGAGGGTAAATATCTTTAGACTTCTGTTACATCAATATAAATGTGTTCCATCCATTTTTATATTCCATTTTATATATAATTTTATATGTAAAATATATTTTATATATGTCCATTTTGTATATTCTATCTATTATTTTCTTAACAAAAATGAATCAAATCTACATAATATTTTAAACTTTTCCTCCAGGTCAGTGTAACTCTGACAGGTTACTGTGAATAACCCTCAGCATTCAGGTTTGTATTTTGAGAGGGTCACCTGGTGTCAGTGGGGCCTGGGCTGGGGGGCAGCACCATGAGACCAGTGGGAGGCTGGGAAGCCCTTCCTTCTCCTGCTGGCTCTGTAAGCCCCAAAGTCAGGGACCGCACCTGTGAATGGGGGCTCAAAGAGTGTTTGGGAATAATAATTGCAATGAGAACATCCCAGTCCACGTAGCTGAGCCTGATGGAGAAAGGCGTGAAACAGGTGAAAGAGAATTGTCCTAACCAAGATTATTGACAGCCTCAGTTGTAGCTGTCCCTTTGGTCCACTAGAATAATTATTTCATCAGGCTAAAGGGGATTAAATGATGGGTGCTTAGCAGTAATGTCACCAACAGAAAACAGAGGTGTCAGCATCCATTAGCTTAGTGACGAGATCAATATAAAACAACAGCCTCTGGAACTTGATAATGAAATGATACAATTAAGGCGAACTGGGCAACATTTAAGAGTGGGGGTCTGAGAAACTGCCTTTTGTGTTTCCAAATCCATCCCATTGCCAGCACCACAAAAGGAAGAGAAGATTCCTTGAGAGGGTTAAGAGAGGGATTACTGTCACCATGGTAGTGTATAAGCAGGATGGAGAATTAAAACACGTGCTAACCTGCTATGTGTAAGGCACTGCAGAAACTAGTCTGTAAGGTTCTAACTCAAAAGTTCTATAATCCAGCTCTTCATCCCTTGCATTATCCTCTAGAAAAGGCACACTTTTCTAGAGGATACTGCTCACTTTGGGAAATCAACTGATTTAAAATAAACTTAGAAGTAAGGAGAGCATAACAACAATAATACCTTAAATTTGCACAGTGCTTTACAGTTTAAAATTGAAGCTCATATAGTTATTGCTTCTTTAACAAGTGAGAAACTTATCTGGTTCTAAAAGTTCTAATGTACAGACTCAGACCTTCTGAAGAAAGATTCTCAGGTCGTTGTCCACCACATCCCTTAGGTGGCCTGCTGCCCCTGAATCTCTCACAGTCTGAATAAAATTCATTGTTCATCATTTATTTCAAAAGTCTACGTTGCAAACAGCAGTGTTCTAGGCTTTAGGGATGCAGCAAAGGAGAAATCAGATGAAAATATTTGCCTCCATGGTTTACACTCTAATTGAGGCAAAGGTAGGAAGGAGCTAGAGAATAAATAGTCAAGCAAGAGAAATAAGTATGTTAAATGGAGAAAAACAAACAGGGTAAAGGGGATAGAGAGTGAAGCCAGCAGAGAGTGAATGGTGCTTGCCTGGTTGAAGAAGAGGCCAGAATGAAATGCTGGAAGGAAAGAGCAGTTGGAGAAGTCATAAAGGTAGGGGGCTGTGTGGATAAATTAGGTAGGACCTTTGAGATAATTATGAAGACCTTGGCTTCTGCCCTGAATGAGATGAGAAGTATTTGAAAAGTTCCTGTGCAGAAGAGTAACATGATCTGATTTATTTTGTCTGTTATGTGAAGAAAGGACTATAGGGAAAGAGATGAGGGAGGAAGCAGGGACACCCTTTAGAGGTTATTGCAATAATAGAGGTAAGAGATGATGGAGGCTTGGTCCAGGATGTTAGCATTAGATGTGAAAAGCCACCAAATTCTGGATTTATCTTGAATGTGGAACCAATGAGATTTACTGGATATGGGAATGAGAGAAGCAAAGACTCAAGGCTGATGCCCATGTTTTTTGCTTGTTTGTTTGTTTGTTTTTTGTTTTTTGTTTTTACCTGAGCAGATGTGAATGATGGATTTACCATTACTAAAATGGGGGGTGGATTATGGGAAGAGCAGGTTGGAGGGAATGGAGACAATGAAGAGTCACTTATGGATAAATTTTTTTTTCCTGAGATGCCTCTTAGATCAGATTCTGACATTGTATTCCTTACTATTTTATTAAAGGCTTGTTTTGTGTTGTTTTTAAAGATTTTTATTGGGGAATTGGGGGAAGGGAACAGCATTGGGGAATCGGGGAAGGGGAACAGACAAGTTGCTGTCTTTATGTTCTTCAGTCTAGTTGCGGAGGATGTTGCTTCACTGGCCCATGTTGGTATCCTCATTGAGCTCTTCCCGGATGAGGCAGATCCATCGCTGGCCTCTCAATGTCGCTCACTGCAGCTATTGGCAGCTCATGCTGGCTGCCAGCCACTCATGCCGGCTGCCGGCCACTCACTGCAGCCTATGGCAGCCCAGTGCAGCAGGGGCTGCAGCCTACACCATCGCCGGGCTCCCACAGCCCAGCTCCAGGTGGAGCTGTTGTTAGCTGTAGAGGGCAGTGTCACTGGCCCTCATACGTGGGATCCGAACCGGGGCCGCTGGCATCCCCAAACCAGCTCTTAACCAATGCGATAAAGGCTTGTTTTTAAAACATTATACATCTATGATATAAAATGCATACTGCACAAACTGTCTTTTTATTGGGATCTATTGTGTGCAAGGTACTGTGGATAATAGTATATAATACTATGGGACATCCTTATACTCCAGTAAGGGAGGTTTATAATATGCAGATAACAGCAGTACCTACAGTTCAACTCAGTAAATGTTCAACCCATTGCTCTTGGGGATCAAAGCAGGAAGGGATCCCTTTGAGCTCAATGAGAAAAGAAGGTATGATATATATAGATTTGAGCTGGATTTCCACACAAGAGTAAGAATTATATATGGGAAGACAGGTGGGAAGAGGGCATGGGGGAGGAAATTTCAGGCAGATGGAACAGCACAGACATAGGCATAAGAGTGGGAAAACACATGCATATTTAGGCAAAGGTAAGGGCAGACTGGCTGAAGCAGTGCACAAAGTTTTTTGGGGTGAATAACAGAAGATAATATGGAATCGGTAGGTATGGGCTGGATTACTTTATAGTTTACTAGAGAGAAAGAGAGAGAGAGAGAGAGAGAGAGAGAGAGAGAGAGAGAGAGAGAGAGAGAGAGAGAGAGAGAGAATCACAGGGGAGTTAGAGAGGGTTAATCAGATTACCATGTTGAAGGTGCCCTAGAGTGGAGAGACTGGGGGAGGGGAAATCAGCTGGAGTTGATTGCAGTAAGAGTCTAGGCCTCAGGTGACAAACACAGAATAATACTTTGAAATGTCACTATGTTACCTGAACACAACTCCCCATCCCTGCGGCAACCCAAATGTAGCATAGACATCTCATTTTGTAAAACCAATATTTCCTTGAAGCTGAGGTAAATTTTAGCTTGAATAAGGTCATACTCTCCTCCTGGAGGGGAAGGACAGGCCAGAGAAGAAAACAATGTTTGATACTTGTGTTTCCCAGCCAACACACACTGTCACGAGTTTACCAGGCCACAGCACGTTGGCTCCTCTGCCAGTTGAAGGTGTTGCCTGAGAGTAAGTTCCATGACATAGCTTCTATCCGTCACACACTTCATCCCTTAGTAAAGTTAATTAATTAATGGGTCCTGGGTCTACTTGGGCTATTTTGACTACTTCTAAATAACCCTGTATTGGGTCTCTCCCTTCTTCTGTCAGTCTTGTTTTCTTTTCTTCTTTTTTTGGTCCTCATTTGTTTTCTCAAAAGTCCCCCACTGACTTCAGTTATATTTATCTTAAACTAGGTGCTCAACATTTTTCTTTATTTAATACAAAGATAATCTTTCCTATTAAATCAGCTCCTAAGCCTGCTTTTCTTTTCAATAAATAAAAAGGAATATGTATATGTATACATATACATATGTAATAACAAACAATTATTTGAGATTGTAATCCATGAAGTTTCCTATTAATAAATTAACCTATAAACATAGGGTCTCGGGCCGGCAGAGTGGCGCGGTGGTTAAGCGTTGGCTTGGGAAGCCAGTGGCCCTGGTTCGGTCCCACATGTGAGGGCCGGTGACACTGCCCTCAAAAAACAAACAAACAAAAAACATAGGGTCTCACCTTTAAATACAGTCAAATGGAATCCCATCCCATCCTGGAGCATATTTATAGGGTCAGCGATGGTCATGTGACTGACACTGGCCAATCAGATAAAAGGAGAGGTTTACCAGGGTCTTTTGAAGAGGTTTTTTGTTCTTCGGAGACAGCTTCTAGAGGTGGGAAGCTCTTTTGTCTTGTATGTGGAAGAGTTTGTTGCCCTTAGAGTCATTGGCAATCCCAAAGGAAGCCACCTTTATGAGAAACTGACCCTAGGAAGGCAGAGTGAGAAGAGGAAGAAAATGGGTCCCAGGAGATGTTGTTTAGCTGTAAAATCAAATTGACCTCTGAACCTGCCACTTTCATGGGTCAAGAAATACCTTTTATTGTCAATTTGACTTTGGTTTTCTATTACTGAAAACCAAAAGGATTCTGATACAAGAACAATAAGAATTGGAGAAACATGTGATTTTGAAAGCAACTGTGATGAATGTATCAGTGAGAAGGAAGCAGATAGTTTGCAGAGCAGGGATGTTAGTCTTCTGGAAAAAGTCATCAGGAAAGCAAGACCTATAGATGGAATATATTGATTTTCCATAAGTTTGCCAGTCTGTAGACATTTATTAAAATAGAAATTAGATGTAGTTGTTAAAAGCTCAGTCTATAGATTCAGATTGTCTGTATCACTCAGTTTTCCCACTTACTAGCTGTGTGATCTTAAGAAGTTATTTCATTCTCAAAGCCTCAGCTGCCATATGTGTAAAATGGGGAGTGTACCATTTCAGAGTTTTTGTGAGGGTGAAATAAGATAACGTATATGAGTACAAATCACCCAGAATAATGCCTGGCACATAGTGAACACTCAAAATACTTTAGCTGCTATTGTTATTACTACTAATATTCATATTGCTGTTCTGGAGAAAACTGGAAGACAGAGAGATAAGTTGATGATTATAAAGTTAATAGAATTCTCTGTTATTATAGCATCATATAATAAGTATTTTTCACTTTTCTTTCAATCATTTTAACATTCAGAGCTATAAAAATTACAGATACTTTATTATCAATGTAGTATTAAATATTTGTTAATATTTTTCATGGAGGCTGCTACCTCGGCTATTACATGAGTATTGGTCTTATTATCAACCTAAGACAACAGCTCGCCCTTTCTTATAGGTCCCATCTTAATTCTTAGCACCATCCAGATAATTCACGGCTCCAACTACTCCATCCTCAGGCCTGCATTCTAAGAGAAGAAATCTGGGTGAATATGATTATACACCAAAGACCTTGAAATAAGCATTTCTTCTATCTGGCTATTGAAGATGGACTCTGTGACATTTCTGTGCTTAATTCAGCTGAATAGTGTTTGGGAAAGGTCTAGTGTGACTCTTAACCTGGTGTTTTGATGAGTGATAACCATCAGCTCCATGGAGGGCCTGGGGAAGAGCACAGTGGAAAAAAGTTCCTGGGGTGGAGGCTGGACACATGGTGTTGTCATCTTAGGTCTGCTCTTCTCTAGTAAAAACCTTGAGCTAGTCTCTTAAGCTCTCTGGCCTTCACATTTTTCCTCTGTAAAATGAAAAGTGAGACGAGATGAGCCTGGGGTTCCATTCAGCTGCAAGGCTCTCATGTTCTAGGAAAGAAAGAGTCCCTAGATACTCTGTTCTGCCCATGGCCAAGAACAGATAGATAGTTTTAAAAGTAACACGGAGAGGACCATTCCATGGCCTTCCCTGCTAGAATAATTAAGCTCAGGGTCTGGTAATTTCTGCCTGAAGCTATATTTTAGGTGCCTCAGAAAAACCTGTGGACAGGTTATGCAACAAATCAAATACAACAAAGACAAAAGAAATTGAGTTATTATTTTAAACTCTGCCGGATACAGAACTGTAGGCTAGGAAAAAAAAAAAAAATGCAGCTGGAGACCACAAAAGGAAATGAATTTGGAAATATGTCTCCTGTCCTTAATTCACCCTCCTATTATACAGCCCTTCCTAGAACAATAGGCCATCAAATCATATAGTGCTGGAGATGGAAAAAGATGAGGCAAACTTCACAGGATGCTGTAGCAGGAAATTGTGATTCTACTGGCAGAAAAGGATGGTCGCTCACAGCCATTCGGTCACCTGCAGGGCCATTCTACAAATATTTATTGAGTTATAATGTTCAATAAAGTTGAATTGCATTCCCTTTACCTCCTATTTTGTCTTAGCTGTGAATCATTTTATCCTTGCTCTTTGTAAAGATGCTAATTGCACAAATACAATTGATAAAAAGCAAAGGGGTGAACTATGACAAAATGTCTGCCCAAGGCAAGTGTAGACACAAGCCTGGTTGAACTGGGTAGAACAAGGAGCATCCGCTGTGTGCAAGATGTTGAGGAATGTGGGAATCAGAGTTACAAAATTTGGGCTGTGGATTCATTATTTATTCACAGATTTTATGTAATCTAGTACTTAGACTAATTAGAACTCAGTCTTTCATGAAAAATGAAACAGCAGTGAATCCCAGACCATCAAGCAGCTTTGAGTAGCACGTATGGTCAAAATAAGACCCAGGCAAACTCAACCCTTCTGATCTACATGTGACACAGACATGAGGATAAGCCATAAAAGGAGAAGAAAACAATGTTTTGTTTTTAAACTTTATTAAATTTATTGGGCTGACATTGGTTGATAAATGGAAAATAAATTAAAAAAATAAAAACCAAAAAGCCAGGTGCATTGAAACACAAAGCAATCACAGAGAGACCAGAAGAACATCGTTGGTGTTTTCTGTCTCCCCACCCTCTTTTTAATAACTTAAACAGGTGCCCCTGATCCCTTCTTGAAATAGTGGACAATGCCATATGCTGTGGTTCCCCTGCTTCCATTACTGCATCATGGCTGGACATCAGTCTGGAAGAAGTTGGTTCGATCTGGGCAGAAGGCACACTATCAGCAGGGTGTCCAACAGGCTGGTCAAGTGGCTGAGCCTTGACTCCAGAAACCGTGCCAGGATGTTTAGCCTTAATCAGCCCCTGCTTTAACATGGGCTGAGACTCTAGCTAAACCTGCTCAAAGTAGTAGGTCAGTATCTGCCTAGAGGATTCTGTGAACCAGCCGACATTTTGATTCACTGTTGTGAGGTCATGCTTTATTAAGCCAATGGGTACTGCCTTTACAATAGGAGCAATACCTCTATACACATACTTAATCATAACATTAGCATAGCTATGATTATTTGGATGAAAGTGGAGCAATCAAGTAGGCTATAACTCATTTGAGTCAATCAGTCCATCTAAAGGCCAATCTGTCAGTCATCAGTGTAACAGCTTCCCATTTTGTTTTCATTTTCCTAAGCTCAGAATTTTTCTCATTCTCTGACAAGGTACAAGTCCTCATTCTGTTTATTTATTTATTGCTGTAAAACATTTTTGCCTTCCAAGACTCATCACCATCACTCCTCACCAGGTTGCCTCTTTTCCACCTGCTTCTCCTTTCCTCTGCTCCGGCTCACAGGGTACCTGGCCTTGACACAGAATGTCATAGTGTAGTGCAGACTCTACACCACAAGTCCTCCTTTTTTAACCTTATCAGGGTCCTCAGAAATGCCTGGCAATCCCTTTATTCATCTGTTTTGAACGTTTTTTGTGTATTTTTAGAGACTGTAGTATTGGACAGGCACCATCACTCAAAAACTATGTGTTCTTTGGCAAGACATTTTGTAAAGTGGGTGGTTGGAATGAATGGTCTCCAAGGTCTTCCTGGCTCTAAAACAGTCCATGTTCTGAGCCATGTCCACGTTCCTCAGATGCCAGTCTGTCACCGCTGCCCTCACTCTCGTGGATGACACTGGCGCCTATTTTATGGAGACACATGATTGGATTCCCTAGTTTTCCCCCCTTTGTGTAACTACTGGCTTCCAGGAAGAGGGTCTTGAAACTTGCCAAGGCTAACCCATCATTCCACATGCACTTTTCTTCCCTTTTCTCCAGTGATTTTATATCTTTTGTTGATATGTTGAAAATAGAAAGTCATGTTTATAAAAATTTAAAAATACAGAAATAATTTAAATAAAGTGAATGTCCTTACTTCTCTTCCTCCACTTCCCATCCAATCCTCCTCCTCGAAGATAACTACCTTAATTTGTTGAGTATTTCTCCAGAAATTTTTTCTAGGTATATACAAATATGTTTTAAACACATATTAATATATAAAACAAATGTGAATTTTTTTATATTATACATGTTCTTATGCAACATGTTTTTAAAATGCAACATTCCATTCAACAACTATTTACTGAGCACCTACTATGGGTCAAGCTCTATGCTAGGGCATGAATATACAAGGGTGAGAAAACAGACATGGTTCTTACTCTAGTAGAGCTTATAGTGCAGTAGAAATATTTTGAGCTTTATTCCATTTTAATATATACATATTTTGTTTATTGTTTCTAACAGCTATACAGTATTCTGATTCATTCAAATGTTCCTTTGTTGGAGGACATTCAGGTTCTCCATATTTTACTATTACAACAATACTATAATGAATATTCTTGCATACCTGCACTAGCTTTTCTCTAGGAATTGTATTAGTGAAATTTCTGGGTTGAAAGGTATACACATTTAGAATTTTGATGGATATTATTACAGTGCTCTCTAAAAAGGCTGTATCAATTTATCTTCTAATAGCAGCCGGACTCCTGACCTGAGTCTCCAAGCTTGTTTGAAATTTTATCAACTATCTCCCGTTTTACTTGCATCTGTAATCACTTCCTAAAACCTTAGGCCATCCTACATCTTAAAAATATAAATATTCCTTTTATTCTGCAATTTCTTAAATTGTCAGTGCATCTGTCTCATTCCCTTCATCACTGACATAGTAAGTATACTCCTGGCCCTAACTTCCTCTGTACTCCCTCCCTTCTTAAACATTTTCATAAGATTTAGGTTACCACCATAATATCACAATGCTCTTTGACAGGTCCCCATCACCTCAAATCACTACATTCAATGATCTTATCTCAGATCTTAGTCTTTTTAACTTCTGGGTAGCATTTTTTTTTTCTTGTCAAGACTCTCCTTTTCTGGTCTCTACAGGATCATAGGAAACAGAGAAAGGGAATGAGATGATAGAGGGAAAGAGTGGGTCAGATGGTGACCTTTTATAATAGATGCTCTGGTCATCAAGCAATTAAAATAGTTCAAATGTCCTCTCTCTATGAGAACAGAGATATATGCAAACATTCAAAGATTTCCACCCAAAAAAGATTAACAGTCACATAAAAACAGAATTGGTATTTAAAGGAGTAAGACCACTGCTATTCCCAAATCTGTGCTCCCCAGGAGGTTGACTTGATGAGCCCAGAGGCTGACTCCCTTTGTCCTACTGCACATCAGAAACCCCCCAACATCCATTCTGGGTGTAACTGTGACCCTGAAACCCAGGTCATTTCAGTGTGTTCTGCATACACTCATCTCCAAAGCATGCTGGAGATAATGACATGATGAGCAAGAGTAAGTTTAATTAGCACATGCCTCACAATATTTTTTTCCCTGAAGATTAACTGTGCTTTTCTGGTTTGGGATAGAATCAAACCCAAGTATTTTTAAAGCATCTTATTTTTTGAATACATTTCTAGATTAGTTTTCAGAATCAGCACATTATGCAATCAATGATCGAAGCAGTAGACATTTTGCACAGTCCAAGGCAGAGAAGATTCATTGTCTTTTTACCTCTCTCAACAGTTTATGAGAGGTAAGTTACAGAAGCCAGAGCAGTACTCTGGACCCCTGGAGGGAAATGTTTCTGCTAAAGAGGGAAAGGACAACAAGATAAAGAGAATTATGAAGTCTTGGTCGTGTCGCTTCCCCATCCCCACTCTGTGCTGCTCCGTCCTTTGGAGAGGCTGTAACAGCAAGGACCCACACTCAAGGAGACTCAGCCTGCAGTGCAGCAGCTGCTTTTCTTGTACAGCACGTTTGACTTACCCAACTTGGGAAAAGTTATATCTTTTCCCTCTCCACCCAGATGAAATCATTTCCTTTTACCTCTTGCAGTTTAGTTCTTATGGAAGAGACGAGTTAGGGTTATAAAAAAGAGAGGGAGGGAAGGCCAAGAAAGAAACAGCTAGCTTATAAACATGCCAGGGTTTCATATGTGAGCTTGAAAGAAAGCTCCCTCTTGCAGGAAAACAATGGTGCTTAAAGGCCTGACTGGCCATGTTGATGAGTAGACTTATCCCATTTTTGCTGAGCCAGACTCTGGAAATGTACCATGTCATCCCCTGAAACAAACCCTTGTTAATTAGCTGTACTATGCTTTTTTTTTTTTTAGAGGTTATTAGGGCTTTATAATATCAAAATATTGTTAGGAGTGAACAGGCAATTTCCAAAGTCATATTAAATCATGGGGTGGAGAAAAGCTCCCTAGTCCTCATAAACTTGTAAAGTTGGAAAATGGCACAAGCTTTGCCTTTTTTCCATGGTACATGAAATTTGAAAAATTGCATGAAGACTGCATCCAAACCCTCTGTCTGCCTTAAAAATGGCACAGCAATCTCGAGAATGAGTACATGCAGTAACATACGTTGTCAGCTCTCTTAATAAGAAGGATATTTCCATAATATGATGTTATTTCTTCAAGCCGCATTCAACATTCTTGGCTGCCAGATGACAAGGGGGAAAAGAAAATAAGACACTTTTAGGGCAGAGGACAAAGACTTGAGAACTGTCGGGGGTGGGAAGAAGGGACGACAGGAGGAAAACGATAGTTTCAAATTTGCTGCTCCTCTGCTTGTCTTATTTAATTTTTGATATGGGTAGGGAAGAAACACAAAATTAGGAATTTGGGGAAGACCAGTTACCCCAATGTTGGCAGTGATTTGGAAGATATTTTTATTTATTTTCATATCGAATGTTCCATTAACCAAAGGGCCAAAGTTGGGTGAACATGGACTGATGGCAGGAGAGAAAGACCCTGCTACTCTCAGAGACGCACCAGGGATCTTGCTACTCTAAGGGCTGGCCTCTGATAATTTGGGGAGGGCAGTCATGAATGGAGTGAATATTGGCTTAAGATATTTAATAAGGAATGAGAATTTCTTTAGTGTTATATTCAAGCACTGGCTTCTCCCAAAACACACACACACACACACACACACACACACACACACACACACACGCTCACCTCCCTGGTTCAATTCTGGTTGAGAGGGGGTTTTGTTTTCATTTGTTTCATGCCATGTTTAATAACGTGGCAAAACACAAGGCTAAGGCTTGAGAAGCTGGCCAGTGGGGCCTTTGTGATGTCCCCTTGCATTAGATTTCTGAGCCTTCAAAGGATTTGCAAACTGCTGACAGGGAAAAAAGATGATTTGTTGAAAATAAATTCTTAGCCATGCTTAATACGTGTTCAAGGATTTTTGTTCCTTTGGTCTTGTGTTTATCCATGTCAAAGTGGTTTAGATTGTGAATCGGTTGAGGGTAGCAACAGTGACCATATGCCCTAGATTTTTCTCAGATCGTCCTGATTTCAGATGTTCTGCTCTGTGGTCTCCTGAAATAGCTTCAACTTTATCACAAGATCTGCCCCATAGCTATGCTGCCTACATATTCTAATGTTCAAAAGGTTTGGGGTGATGGTAGTGACAAGTCCTAATTTGTAGCTGTCAGTGGTGACATCCAGGTCAGGGTCTCCTGTCGCAGAATTGCTCCCATGAGAGGACACCATATTTTTATTGTTCTCAGAGACCCAGAGGAAGGAGAAAAGTCCTTTTATAGAATTCAGGGTACTTTTTATTTTATTGTGAGCCTGAACGGTTTTGCCTGATGAAGTGAAATTTACTCCAGTGTTGGCAATAGCTATATGAATGTCTTCCTTTCAGGAAATGGTCTGCAGCTCATAAATTTTGCCAAAACATGAATAAAATGAAAATATCCCTAAGTGAACTTGAACTCATCTTGGAACAGCAAAGCTCCCCAGTGAGATGAGACTTGCCTTTTTTTTAAAGTTAAACTTTGAAATTTTCTTTTCTTCTTCAAATTGAAGAATTTGTCTCCTTTTGGTTCCTGCGGACAATTGCAACAATTTTAGCAATTTAAAATGGCTCAATTTGGATCTTATATTTTAATCCCCACTGCCCCCTCCCAAACACATCATCACTGCTGGGAGGGCAGCTTCTTTGACATCTGCTGGACACTCAGCAGCACAGCTGACATGTATTTGAAAAGTGAAGTGTTAGTGTCATTGAGGGAGCAGAGTAATTTCCTGCATCAGAGATGAATACTTGGATTAAAAGAGAGTACTTAGTTCCCACAAAAGTTAGGGTCTGAAGCAAGTGCCTGAGGCAAACAAATCTCTTGACCCTGCAGCTGAGGCCAGCCTCTCCTGGGCAGGGTCAGGAGCTTTAAAAAAAATGCTGTTAATAGAGTTTAATGAAGTGAGTGCTATTTCCAGTTGAATCTTCAAAAGCCCTTCAAGCTGCAATTAGCATTTACTGTTTGCTTAAGAAAAACGACTTCACTCATTCACAGCCATTGATCCTATTTATTGGTATTACTTTATTAAAGGAAGTAATATTATTACAGCATTTGAACATTCAATGTTTATCTTTATTCCTTTCCCTTCCTGCTCCAGACATCCAAAGGTCTTAAAAAATTTCTGACAAGACATGTCATTTTGTTGCTAGCCTTTAAGCATGCTCTTTTCCCTTTTAGAAAAAAATCTATGCTTTCCTCTGCTTCTCTTTGCCTGGCTAATTTCTACTCATCCTTCAGGTCTCAAGCTACACCTATTGACTCTGTGGCTGGGTGGTGAATCCCTGAACCCCTATGCTTATCCACCTAGCTGTCACACTTATTACCTGCCAGGACCTTCCACCACTGTACCATAAACTGTTCTCTCCAGTGCCTGGTACATACAAGATACTTAATTAATATATGTTGGATGAATGAATAAATGAAGAACAAAGAAATGAACAATTAAGTAAATCATTTTGCAGTTAGAGGAAGTGTAGTGTCTTTCAAATACTGTTGTGCATCAGGGGCACTTGGAGTACTTGATAAAAATGCACATTCTCAAGTCCTAACTGCAGAAATTTTGAACGAAACATATTGACCTATTGACACGCTACAAATAATTCATTACTACCAGAGCTTAAAATGTGAGACAGGAAGTAGAGGTTGATGAGGTCTGAGGTATAAGTGGGGAACAAGACCTGGAGTGTCTGCCAATGAGATCACATTTTATGTGAAGTAAGGGTTATGGAGAGCCAGCAAAGGGCTTTAAGTATGATTAGATTTCTGGCGTCTATATAGAAATTAGATTCAACATTGGTTCTTGACATTGGCAGCATATTAGAATGATCTGGGTAATTTTAACAAATAAGTAATGATGCTTGTGTCTACCCCTAGAAAGATGTGCATTTTATTGCTCCGAGGTATGGCCTGGGCTTTGGTGATTCCAAGTGTAAAAGCTTCCAAGGTGATCTAGTGTAAAATCAATACTGAGAGCTACCAAAACATAAGAGAAAATTTGTCCATACAATTTGGTGATCAATTAACTCTTTTGCAACATCTCTTAAATTGTAGTTGTGTGTTGAGGTAAAGCAATTAAAAACCACAATGAGATATCACTCACTACAAACCTACCAGAATGACTAAAATAAAAAGTAGTGGTAAATTTAAATATTGGAGAGCAAACAGAGCAACTGCATCTCTCCATATAGCTGGTAAAAATGTATGGCAGGTTCTTACAAAGCTAACCAGGGCATTTATCCCAAAGAAATGGAAACTTAGGTTGTCAAGGAAAACTCGTACATGAATGTTCATAGCAGCTTTAATTGTAATAGTCCCAAATTGAAGATGACTCAAATGTCCTTTAATGAGTGAGTTGTTAAACAGAATCTGGTGTGTCCATGTCACGCAATACTGCTCAGTGATAAAAGAGAACAGGTAATTGACACATGAAACCAGTTGGATGGATCTCAAGGGCACTAAGATTAGCAGAGAAAGCCAATCTCAAAAAGTTACACACTGATATGATTCTACTTACATAACATTCTCGAAATTACAAAACAATAGAAGTGAAGAATAGATTAGTGGCTGCCAGAGGATAGGAATGGGGTGCGTGTGATTACAAACAAGTAGCCTGAAGGCGTTTCTTTCTGATGATGGAATAATTCTGTATCCTGATTGTAGAGGTAGTTATGCAAATGTTAACAGGGGATTAAATTGTAAGAACTACATGCACACACAAGCTCATGTGCGCGCGCGCGCACACACACACACACAAAGTAGAAAGTGGCAGGTAGAAACTAAATAACATCTGTAGTATAGTTAGTGTGGCAGCAATGTCACTTTTCTGGCTTTGATGTTGTACTATATAGTCATATAAAATGGCATCATGGAAGCTGTGTAAAATGTTCATGGAACCCCATGTACTATTTTTGCAACTTCCTGTGTTTACCATTATTTCAAAAAAAAAATGTAGTTGTATATTGTTATTCATTAGTTGTATTATTTAAAATTTCATGCATTTATATTTTAATTCCTTAGTTAGATTAGAAATTTAAGTGTAATGAGTGTCTCATAATTATCCTAATTCAAGTCAATGTAATTCAATTCAGTGAAGTTCAATTTAATTCATTTCAATAAATATTTGAGGGCCTATTAGACACAAAGTTAATGAGGTTCAATCTTCTCACCCTTAAGATTATATTGTCCATCCAGCCTAGTCCAGTGACGTGTACACAGTAAGATCTTAAAAAATGGTATAATTTGACTGGCCTTCTTAATTTTTTATGGTGACATATAACAGGTCCCTTATCTATAAGTGTTGCATTTTACTTACTTTGTTTTTCTTTCCTCTGAAAATATGAAACAAATATGTAAGGAAAATAATTTCCCAAATTAATTTCTGTTATTAAAATTTTAAAACCCCAAGGACTGATGAAAATATTTATATACTCCATAAATTTATTTTAGGTTTTAAGTTTTATGTTTTAGTAAATTATTTTGCATTCAAAAGACATAATATATATTTGTAGTCTTACCTTGAAATCAGGGCAAAATAGCTTAGGCTACCAAATGACATTCTTGATCTTTTTTTATCTTTTCTTTTCTTTTTTGATAATCATCAAGCTTAAATTTGTGGGGAGCAGGGCAATTTTTTTTACTGCTTTCTACTTGGTTCAACATTACATTCCCAGGCAGCAATTATCAGCTAAATATCATTTCAGTAAATAAGACATTCTTGTTTTCGTGTACTGATTGGCTTTATTGCATAAGAAGGTTAATTGGGAGGCTTCCCCAACATATCTGGGTAATAATGAACAGCTGCAATAGATCGTACTCCCGTGCCCCCACGGCATTCTGACCAAACAACTCCCAAACATTAACCTACACTGCAAACCCTGGCTGCAGTTGTTTCTGGGTGAGCATCATAGGAAACCACAGGGAAACAAAAAGCCTGAGAGAATATGTTCAAATTAACAGTGGTTGCCTCCCACCTCCCCGGACTTCTGCAGCTATAGGATTTGACTACTGGAGTTCCCATGTACTGTACTCAACTAGATCTTTGTTCCACATGCATAAGTGGTGCCACCCAATCCAAAAAAATGTGCTTGCCTAATACAAAGATACCAAATAACAGATTTTTGTATCTTCAACAGAAGAATAACCCTGCTGGTTTCAGGAGCCAAGGGAAAGGATACCTCTGAGTGCTTGAAGAGCTTATACAGTGCTTTACCTGTCTTATAATATCTTTAATAACAACAGCTAATATGTTTGAGCACTTATTATGAGCCAAGCATTGTACTGTTTCACATATATCATCTCAGGTAATCCACTTCACAAAGCTAGGATAGAATTATGACATGTATGTTAGAGATGATGCCTAGAGCACTTATGAAGCTTGCCTAATGCCACCAAGCCAATAGGTGTTCGAGCCTGGACTCACTGGAATCCAGGTCCATGCTTCCCCAGAGACTCACTCTTATCCTAACAGGTAGGTTAACAGAGAGTGCTATGCAGGAAACTCATTGAGAGAACATTGCCCGATAGAGTGATTATTAGAGCAACAGATATTTTTCTAGTTAATTACCAATTAGCGAGGTCACCAAGTGGATAACCAGTACTCTCTCTGGTTATCTACACACAAAATGTGTATTTGAGATGACCTTCTACTGTGGGATATTGTTGGGGAGAGGAAGTTTTCAGGGAAAGGCAACTGGCTTAGTGGTAAAGGAGCGTTTGTCAGGAATGTTTTAGATGGGAGATGGATGTGTGTTATTGGTGCCCCTCTTGCTGGCTTCTCCTCATCCAAGGCTCCTCTTCCCCACGCCCACATTTTTGGCCTCTTCTACACAGTTTTGCCCCATCGTGATCTTCACCTAGGGCTTTAAAGGACTTAGTAAATGGTTTTTCACCCTACTGTTTGTTTTCAAAATGATCCCTTTCACCTCTCTTATCTTTTTAGCTCATGACCATAAGGAAGTGGAATAATAGATGAAGAGGGCAGGTTTCGAACCAGACATACTCTGGTTCACATCCCAGTAAGGCACTTGCTGTCACTTAGATATGCATTTTGGCCAAGTCACTTAATTTCCCTGAGCCTCAATGTCCTCATCTGTAAAACGTGAGTAACAGTGACAAACCTTTTTGGATATTCCTGGCACAATGGAAGTGTTCAACTGTTAGTCATAAATAATTGTCAACAGCAATAATTCTAATCCACTAATTTATAATCCATTATACCTGCTTTTCTCATAATTGCAAATTCTTTCTTTCTTCACTAATCTCTGAGCTTCCTAAGGCTCAACATGTTATTTAGCAACCATGAAGACTACATGTGTTTAGTTCTATACAGCTTCAAAACTTACAGTGCTCTGTATTCTAGTTGCCAAGCACTGTAATCACCATGGCTTTCCTTTCCCTGATACATTATTTAGCACCTGTGTAAACCTAGGCAGCTGTGTTCAGCTATGTATAAATGTTTGCTTATGTGCTTCTGTTACATTTATTTATGTGATTCTGTGTATGGCCAGTTGCTCTATTAAATTATAAACTCCTCAGGGCCAAGGACCACACTTTCTGTTTCTGCAACAGGTCCCTTCCAAGAATAGATTTTAGGAAAGCTGAAACCTTAACATATAGTACTGATTTAATAAGATGTTCGTGACAAGTTCCAAACATTAGGTTCCTACCTAAAGCATTATTTCTTGAAGAAATGTCAGCAATAACCAGCATGCTATAGAAATGTTAAGTTGGGGGCTTTGGCTGACAACTTTTCACATTTAAAAAATTAAAAGGACAAGTATACAATTTCAGAAAAAAAGTCAACAATAAATAAAAAGTAAAAAAGGGTTTAGTATTTATTACTTTCAAGAAAACTTGAGACCATATTTCCTTTGATCAGTGAAGTAACTGATACATTGGATTAAGAAAATATCAAACCATGCACAATAGTCATAATAATAATAGTTGCACTTTTAGAGCACTTGGTAGGTGCTAGGTGCCTTGCTAGGAGATTGGTTTGTCTTGTATCATTCAGTCTTCCCAGCACTCCCACGTGTAGGTGCCATGTTCCTCTCCATTTCATATACAGGAAATCGAAGGTTAAGAAATGTCCGGGATGCAGCTAAAAAGTGATGGAGCCAGGCCATGTTAATCACTAAATTATACTGCCTCCTTCAAAAGAGAAGTTTTATAGATGAGCTATAAAGATAATTCCAATATTCCTCTTTTTTTCCTTCCACAAGACCATCCCTACCTGATCCTCTCCCCACCCCATTCTGCCAAAGGGAAAGGAATTAATATATTCATGATTTAGCTTGCTTAGTGTAGATAAATAATGACAACTGCAGGTGTCATGGATGATTTGCAAGGAAAACTTAGGGGAAAAAAAAAATAGAAAATTCTTTCTGGGTTGTTTGCCTTCATATGATCCTGGCTCTCCAATGGCCTGGCTTTCCGTTCACTGCCTGCTGGCGATGTCCTCAAAGGAATCTTGTCTTGTCAGGGGGAAACCATTAGGGAACATGCCTCATTGCCTTTCAAGAGAAAAGACAAGAAACATTTTCTGCTTTTTTTCTCTTTTACCATTATTTTCTCCCTTTCTCTTCCTCAGCTCTATTCTTTTGGAATAAGTAACAGCTAACTTTATCCAGGCATTCTGTAACTTGAGCCTTCCCAGAAAACTGTCTGAGAAAGCTGGCTCTAAACAGACACACCACATGCAGCTGCTTGGGGCCCTGCTCTCTGGAAGCCTCACAACTCCCGGCCTTCTCCCCCTGGTTCTCAGGCCCCAGCTATTACAGAGCTAGCCTCTGGGCCTGCACATAAAGCATGCTTTAATAATAAAAACATCAAGTTGGTCTCTTCCAACTCCAAGCATCCTGTGAGCCTCTCAGTCTTGAGCTGTAGGGGATCCAAGAACTTTTCAGTGGAGTCAGGACAATGCTGTGGCTGATTTGTAGAATTCTTGCATTTGTTCTGTTTACAACAAGACTACTGGGAGAGTTTCCAAGTCAAAGCAACGTGCTCTATTCTATAATGTGACAATGGAGGGCAGAAGGGGCTATATAAGGATGTTAATGAATGATGCTTAGGAGTCAGGCTCCTCAAGTGCCTGGGTTCTCACAGGGTTTCTACTACAATATATTTGTAATTCACAATTCTGTGTTCTGGTTCTTTAAAAATGGCCTCCCAAATTGTATAACCTTTAGGCCACTTAATACGTGGATCCACCCTGGGCTGAGTGACCTCTTGAGTGTTAGTTCTACATTGTGTTCGACTTAAAAATTCAAACCCTTTAAGGTTAAATGCAAGAAAGCTAGTGCAAATAACACAAGCAACTAATATTTCTTGAGATTTTACATGTATTAAGCACTATTTTAAGTATTTTTCTTATATTAACTCCTTCAATCCTACAACAAGCCTAGGCAATAAGGTCTACTATCAGTCCATTTTTAGGATAGGGATATTGATGTTAAACAACATCCCAGGGTTCCAGCTATTAAGTGACAAAGATTGGATTTGAGCCCAGGTCCTCTGAATCCAGAACTTGTGCCGTTAGCCATTGTACTATGCTGGTGTGGACTGAGAGTTTCTATTTTATTTCTGGTTCTTTTGATGTCTTTGTTCTTTGTCTTCAGTTAATCAATGAATTTCTTTTTGCCTTACTCTCCTCATCAAAAGATTTTATCTCTCTGCTTTTCAGAATGAGAATGGGTTCAAACATGTTTAGTATAGAAGATTGGAATCAAAGAATTTGCAAAATGTACTCTGACCAAAATCCAAAGAAGGCAAGTGACTTGCCACTTGGCAATAGAACTGTTGTTGGGACTCGGCTGTACTTCTCACTCCTCATCATGAAGGCTCTTCTGCAGAATACTTCCACTGTAATAAGTATAGAGTACAGTGTAGTGTAATATAGGGTGGAGTAGTGTACTAAGTATGGAGCATAGAGTAGAATTTCTATACCTATTGAGTCAAAGTTGGATTTAAGCCAGTGTTCTTATCTTTATTTTAAAAATTAAAAACTATATATGTTTTTTATTTTAAATAATTGTGCCTTTGTTTACATCAAAAGAAATTCCAGGTTGCAATCCAAAAGGAAATGGTTAACTTCTGGGCTCACATTATTATTACTTTTTTTAAAGAACCATTCAATAAATAAACAGCTCATATTTCAGCAGAGTGTTGTTTATGTTTTCAGTGCATTCTTCTATAAAATGTAGCATAAATAAATATGTTCAAATTGTTTGTTTAGACAGATCTAAAACATTTACTCCCACGAGAAGAATGAAATGTAGATTTTTCTTTTGAGCTTAGATGTTTCTCACAGTATCATAGTGGTTAACTGTAGTTTCATCCATACTCCAGGTTCTTACATATCTGAAACCCTCAGGAAACACATTGTATTGTTGTTCTTAAACCACTTGAGCATTGTAGATTGATTGATTTAAAAAAACATACCACAGATAAAAAGCAGAGCTGTATAATTATGGTTTCTTCAAGTAATCCCAGAATTTGTAACTGTTACTCTAATTGTGTATAGCAACAGCAACCCCAAACACCATTTTAAATAAATGATCTGCTTTATTATTTCTTTTTGCATTCTCCATGTGTAAATTGTGAAGGCTTGCCAGGTTTTCCATCAGCTCTGCCCTCAGCTAACCCACACTAAGAACTTGCACTTTCTTCACATTTTGCAATAATTCCCCACTAGGCCTTTGGGCTATAAATGTAACTTTGGGCAAGAGACTCAGCTGGCCCAGTCTCTGTAAGCTTCTTTTCCTCTAACCCTTTGGGCCATCAGTGTCCCTAATTTTAATAAAGAGAGAAAGAAAGAAAACAATAGCTCTCGTATACTGTAACTTCTTCTCAAGATACCACACTATGTTTTTGCCTTTTTTCCCCCTTCTCATTCTTGAAAGATGAGTTGGCATGTATTCAACATTCTTGTCTCTTTCAGTCCTTGGCCACATTCTCATCTTTTGTGACTGTAGCACTGACTCCATTCTCTGAATTCTCTATACTTCTTCCTCTCTGAACACCACTCACATTTGGTTCTCTTCTCAGCTCTTGGACCACTTTTCTCCCCTCTTCTGTGTCCTTTGCTGATTCTTCTTCCCCTGACCAAATCTTAAATGTTATCTAAATTTACAACTGTATTCGTTGTTCTTTTCTTCAGCTTTACAAGCTGCCTGGAATCATTTCACCCAATCCTTTGGCATGAACTATGACATTTTTCTCCCTACAAGATCTGCTTCCTGCTTGATCCTCTTATCTGAGTACCAGACACAAACGTCCTTGAATTACTCCAGCTGGAAGACCTGAAGCAACTCAAACTCAACATGTCCGAAACAAAAATTACCATCTTCTCTGCAAAACACATCTTTTGCTTTTTGTTCTGTATGGACATTGGTAAATGTCGTCACTGTTGACGAATCCATTCCATCTTAAAATGTCAGAGTGCTTTAACTCCTCCCTCTAACTCACCCCAATATTCAATCATGCACCGAAATCCTGGCAATTTTATCTTGGAACACCTCCTAAATACATCTACTCCCCTTTATTGTTACTCTCAATATGTCATATGTCATCTTTCAGACTGGATAATTCTATCTGCCTGACTGGTGTTTCTGATTTCAATATCTCCACCTCCACTGTATTCTCTCCATGCCACCAGAGCTGTCTTTTAAAACATGAATCTTAGCAGGAGATATTTCCATTTGTAAATCTATAGTAGTTCTTGTGTTATTGCTGAGTCAGTATTGGGATGAGTTGTATTTTCTTCCTTTTGCTTGCTCTTATTTTCTACACTGAGCATGTTACTTGTGCAACAAGGCACAAATATTATTGAACACCAAACTGATGGGGTAAAAAGGAGCTGACTTAAGTAACTTTGGAAAACAGTGGTTTACTAGATGCCATAAAGCTAAATAATAATAATAATAATAATAATAAAAACACTATGCATAAACACTGTGCTCTATTTGGCAAATTCATTTCTTACAGGGTTATGGGTTAGTAATCATGAAACTACTTCACAAGTACAGGTAAATAAATTGTAGATAACGGGAGCCAGGTTTCTCATGGTCAGGGACAGAAGTTACAAATAAGCCAGTAGGGAAGGCTATAATAAACCATGTGGTGCAGGATTAAAGTTGAAAATGTCAACACAAACTCATGTTTAGTTTGATAGTTGACCAGATAGACAGATACAAAAATAATTATAGATATGTGTGTATACATAGGTTTGTATATATGTATATATTTCCTAACTCTGTCCTTTGAGAAGACCTAGAAGCAGTAAAATCTCAGTTGCACCAAGCACGCCCAACACTAAGATCTTGTTTCCAATTATCATTTTTCCAACACAAAGAACCAAAGCTCCTTAGAGAAGTCCGATTTTAGTCCTGGGTCAGGAAAAATCCAAAATGAACCTGGCGCATTTGTAGTGCCAGATAAAAAGGAAATACATTAAAAAAAAATAAAAAGATGGAGCATGTCAAAAGGACATAGGAGCCAATTTAAAGGAGCTTGAAATGACCAAAGTTGGAACAATTTGAGCAATAAAAAAACAATGGAATTGGATTACAATTTTAAACAGTTTTTAAAGTCCCTGGTTCCATACTAATATAAATGATTGAATAACTAACTAAGCAACCAACTACATATATACATAAATATAGACACATACATACATACATGCATACATACATACATACATACATATGTTAAGTGCATAAATAAAGAAGAGGCAAATCTTTCTTACAGAAGAATTCCAAATAATATATGTAGATACTACTTCTCTCTGCAAGAGGTTGAACTTAATTCTCCTGTCCTGCAGTATAGGCTAGTCTTAGTGATTCTCTTCTGACAAATTGTCATTAGAAGAGAAAAGAGAGATTGTCCCTGTATAATGGAGAAATCTAGCAGATAGCACCTTAATCATATGATCAAGGTTGACATCACTAGTAACAAGTGATTTTTGACATCATGTCCCTGATATGATTTGATGAGTGGGGCATATCACCTCTGGGAGATTCTTCTCCCAATTCATAAGAAAACATCAGACAAACTGAAATTGAGGGGCCTTCTACCACAAATCTAACTAGTATTCTTTAAAAATGTTAAGGCCATGAAAAACAAGGTAGACTAAGAAACTTTCACAGATTAAAGGTGGCTAAAGAGACATGATGACTAAATGCAATGAGGAATCCTGGGACAGAAAAAGGACATGAATGGAAAAAACTGGTGAAATCTGAATGAAGTCTGTAGTTTCATTAATGGCAATATATCAATGTTAACTGCCTAGTTTTGACAAATGTTTCATGGATTTGTAAAATGTTAAGATTAAGGGAAGCTGAGTGCAAGGCATATGGGAACTTGACCATGTTAGCATCTTTTCTATAAATCAAATATTATTTCAAAATAAAAACTAAACAAACAAGAATAAAAAACATGGCTTCCCACTGTCTGTGCAGTACTTACCAATTTGTCTTAAAAAACTCATGTGGGGCCTGCTGAGTGTCGCGTTGGTTAAGAGCTGGCTTGAAACGCCAATGGTCCAGTTCGGATCCCACATATGAGGGCCAGTGACACTGCCCTCTACAGCTAAGATGATGAACAACAGCTCCTCCTGGAGCTGGGCTGCTGTGAGTCCCTGGGGATGGCATAGCTGCAGCCCCTGCTGCAGTGGGCTGCCATAGGCTACAGTGAATGGCCGGCAGCCAGTGTGAGTGGCTAGCAGCTGGTGTGAGCTGCCAAGAACCGCTCTGAGCGGCTGTCCAGAGGCTGGCGACTGATCTGCCTCACCTGAGAAGAGTGCAATGATGATACTAACATGGGCCAGTGAAGCAATGTCCTCCACAACTAGACTGAAGAACAAAAGGACAGCAACTTGTCTGTTCCCCTTCCCAGGCTCCACAAAGCTGTTCCCCTCCCCCAATTCCCCAATAAAATCTTAAAAAAACCCCACAAAACTCATCTGGAAGTTTTTCAGTTTACATGCCTGGGCCCCACCTAGGAAAGCTGATTCAATAGGACTATTGTCAAGGCAGGGAAGCTGCATAATTGTGCCACAGGAGATTCTCATACACTCCAAGTGTTGCAAAACCACTTGTCTCCAGGACAAATACAGCCTGCCTATGTATGACATTTCCCCTGTATAGACTTTAAGTTTTTTATAGTAAACAATTGCTCATGGGCCATAGCCAGAATTACCTTCTACAATTGTAATTAAGAATATACTAATTAGTTGACATAAAGGATTCTGATTATAAGGAATATAATTGGTAGACTGCTAGCTTTTCACACAAAGAATTGTATGAAACCTGTGTATTTTATTTCTAAATACAGTATATTGTAAGTTTGCCATTTGACAACCATGAACCCAAAATCTTATTAAATATTTATGGACCAGGGAATTATTTCCCTACCTTCATTTTGCATTCCATTAGCTTTAAAGTGAAAATTTACACAGGATATATTTCCAGCAGGAGTTTCATATGCTTGTCCTATACTTGCAAGTGTCTTGTGAAACTGAAACACTCTAAAGTTATTTCAATAAACAGGAAACAAATAAACAAACAAACAAAAACAAGTTGGTCACACATGGCAGAAAGTTTAAAAGCAGAAAAAGTACTGGCAAAAAATACTGAAGAAAGATTGAAATCAGAGAGACCATGTAAATTAAATCCTAAGGGTGTGTACATGTTTCTGTAAGGTTATGGGTATATGAAGACTCTTACTGAGCATGAATATCCAGAGATATCTAGGGCTTCTTGGATTTTCTGCAATCGAAGGAAAACATATAAGTGTAGATTTTCCTGGGAATTTTCAACGAGGACAGTGAGCCAAGAAGAATTAAGAAACACAAACCGTGGCTCGTCTTTTGAGAAACAATAGCATAGTCTTCTACTAACTGCATTACACTTTTAAATCAAAGAACTGAAAAATTGATGCATTGTGATATGATCTCATAACAAGATCTATTGCTAATGTAGAGCTTAATTTTTCCAAATAGAGGGTTAAGGAAAGTCTTAGAAGTCAATGAAGATTCCCAGAAGGGATAACCCAAAACAAAGCATTGATATAAGGACAAGTCATTCATTCATCAGTGTTTACAAAGCCCATAATATGTACCAGGCACAGTGCTAGGGTTTTGGAATACAATAGTCAACAGAATAAATATCTATCCCTCACAGAGTTACTTTTAGGTAGGAAAGATAGACAATAAAAAATAAAATAAGTTAATTTCATAGTATGTTAGAGGGTGATATAAATGTTATAATAAAAAGAAAAAATAGAGCAGGATTGGGGGTTAAAACTGCTAATTGGAGGTGGGGAACAGTTGTATATGAAATACAGCAACAGGGTAGCTCTCATTGAAGAGATGAGATTTAAAAAGTGAGGAAATTAGCTACATGGCTCTGGGGGAAGAGCATTCTAAGCAGAGGGAACAGTTAAAATAAAGGTCATATTTGGGGAGTAATAAGGAGGCTTCTGGCAGGAACTGAGCAAGCACTGAGGGAGGAGAGGATAGGGAAAAAGGTCAGAGAAGTAAAGAGGCAGCGGGGGCTTTTGGTAAGGACGTGGGTTTTCTCTCTGCATGAAATGGAAGCTCCTACAGGTATTCTTTTTTTCTTTTCTTTTGTTTCTACAGAATTTTGGTATAAACCGTAATGTACTTTTGTCAGAAATTGACAAATCAAGTCACACAAAATATGGAAGGCTAGAGGGAATTTTATATACTATATTAACATATTAACAAGCTCCAAAAGTAGAGAATGCATTTGCTTTTCAAACATACAGAAAACAATTATAAACATTGACCATGTATTAGACCACAAATAAGATCTTCATATATTCAATAAACATATATAACATATTATCTTACAACATATATAACATTATCTTACAATAGTGCAACAAAAGCAGACATTAACAAGAATAGAATAGTTGTTTTTTTAAAATATATGCACTCTTTCAAACAACTCTTGGTTTAACAAGGATATCAAACCCATTTACAAACTAGGTAAAATTAATGACAGGGAAAACACTGCATATTGAAACCTATGTGACATAGTCAATATGCTAACCAGAATCAGTAAAATTAAATTCAAAACCTCTCAGGATGTCATGTGCTGATGTTATGGCATTGTGTGGGAAGAAGAGGACCCTGAAAACTACAATAGGAACATGCAGGTGAATCTAATGTAGAGATTGAACTTCTAAATTCTGCTTAATTTGCCAGTAGAAGTGGCTTTTCATGTCTGGCTGAAGAAGCTAGTCTACCATAGCCTGGAGAGCCTGCAGTGACTTCCAGGTATTTTTCAGGGGAATACTGAGACCTGTGGGGCTTTACAATGAGGAACAACAGCTTATGTTTCAAATTAATTACTCTGCCTGTTATGTTGCAGAAGACACTAGATGGCAACAGTGGCTGCCAAGAGACTATTTAGGAGGCTATTACAGTAAATAGTTCAGAGGAGAGAGGACAGGGACTGGACCCTTCTGGGAACAGTGAGGGTGGTGAGAAGTGCTCAGATCTTGATATTTCTGAAGGTAAAGCCAACATGATCTGCTGACTGACTGTGTGAGGGAAGCCGAGCTAAGAGGGGAGCCAAGGATGACTCCAAGGTTTTTTAGCTTCAGCAAATAAATAGAAGGATGGAGTTGCCCCTGCCCTGAGATGAGATGGAGAAAGCTGCGTGGGTTGCAGGTTTTGGGCAAAGCTCAGGAGTTCAGTTTTAGATCTGTTAAATTTGAGAGGTTGGACATCCTAGTGAAGATATGCAGGAGGCAGTTGGCTATATGAGCCTAGAATTTGGGAGAGAGGTTCCCATTGCAGATCTGCATTTGGGAGTCACCAGCATTTAAAAGATGAGGAAGTCATGGGGATTAATGGGATCACTCAGGGAGTCCGGGTAGATGGAGAAAAGAAAAGGCCAAGGAGTGAGCTTGGGATTCTCCAACTCTGAGTCTTCAGGGAAAAGTAGCACCAATCAGGGAAGCTGGGGAGGAGGGACCAGTGAGGGAGAAGGAAAACTGGGAGAGTGTCATCCTGGAAACCACATAAAGAAACAGCGTTAAAGAGGAGCCAGTGATCAACCTAGACACGTGATGAGCTGAGGGTCAAGTCGCATTGACCATTGGATTTAGTAACTTGGAAATTACTGATGACTTTGACAAGAGCCGTCTCAGTGGAGGGGTGAGGGCAGAAGCTTGAGTGGATTTGAGACAATGGATTAAAGGAACTAGAGGCAGCCAGGCAATCTGCTGCAAAGGGGAGCAGAGGAAGGGAGTTGGTAGGGAAAGTAGGGTCAAAACAAGTGGTGTTTTTGTTTCTTTTTATGATGGGACAAATAATGGCATGTTTGAATCCCTATAGAAATGATCCAACACAGTGAAAGACAGTGAATAATTAATGGTGTACAGGAGATACAGAAAAGAATTGGTGGATCTACATCCTTAGGTTAGAAGGATGGGCTCTCGTATACAGAGCGGGGACTGACTCTTAGAATGAACATTTCTTCTATGGAAGAGGTAGGAACACATAGAATGTGGGTCAATATTTTGGTAGAAGCCTTTGGAAAAGTTTTTCTAGTTGCTTCTATTTTCTCAGTGATGTGAGAATTAAGGTCAGCAGCTATTATAAAAGCAATGATAGTCCAAAAATTCTATGAAGATATAAATATGTCAAAGAAACTCATTACTTTTGAGCTCCTTCTTTTCAGAGGTATTTATTGGACAGTTTCACTTGAGTGAAATCAATAGAGGCAAGAGTTCAATCTGAGAAATGCCATATTAATGTGTACAAAGAACAGCTGCCATGTGCAATTCATGTGCAGCTGTTTCATGTATAACTCACGATGATAGTCTTCCAGAACTCGGTATACACGGAGGGAAATTTCAGGGCTTCAATCCCTAGCAGAACGTTCTAAAAGGAGGGTAACCCATGGCAACTGACAAACTGCTCCCAGATGACTCACCAGAAAATTTAGGAGTGGAAATCCAGGGAAATAGTATAGACAGATTCATCTTGACTCCAGAGGTCCAGCTCTACCCAAAGTTTAAGCATCTTTCCTCCTCTGCATCCTGTGATTTTCCTGAAGCAAGTATTCATGTTTAGCCATGTTTCTTCCCATTTAGCTGTCAAGTCCGTTTAGGTGTGCAAAACCACTCAATTTTCACTGCCTTTAAACTGGTTTTTGCCTGGTATCTCCTGAGGTGCCTCTCAGCAGTGTGCCTTCGTGTACACCTTAACTGGGGGAGCAGCGTTAGTTAGGCAGGGGGCTTTCTGACACAGCCACAGAACTTTTCAACAGAGAAACACATTATGAAATCCACTTTAGTCATTTAATCATTCACTCGCCTATTTAGGACTTGGGAATTTACGAGGACTCTCACAAAGGAATGTTGAGAAAGGAGACTATTAAGAAATCGTAAAAAAAAAAAGAAAAGAACATAAAAAGAAAATGGGAAAATGGTAGCTCTGTACTCTTAGCTCCATTTTGATAGTTAACCTACAGAGAAAATTAATTCATTCCGTTAGCACATTATAAGTGTGTGTGTGTGTGTGTGTGTGTGTGTGTGTGTGCATGCACATATGAGTGTGTGTATGAAAATCTGGACAGATCTCTTGATCTTTCACCCACCCTTGTATAATAGACAGTTCTGCATCTTCTTAAGCCACAAACATGGAGTCTCAGTTCTCTAACAGTCCAGTCCAAGGTATCACGCAACACTTCAATCTCCATTGAAGGCTGTCTCTTCTTACCTTCCTCCACTGGAGACCTGTTGTTGATGGTCAGCTTCTGCTCTGTCCCCCAGCTGGCTGAGCCCTCCGGGGTGAAAGGGATGGGGTGGAGGAAATAGAGGCAGCAGTGTGTGCTACAGCACTGGTTCCCAAGAGCCAATTGTTAAATATCAGGCAAATGATGAGCTGGTTGTTAACCTGTTGGTTAAAATTAGTGATGGTGGGATTATCTACACCACAGAAATTGGCAAAGGCTGTAAATCAGGACGCTCCCTTCCTCTGGATAGCTGTTTTACTAACACACTACTGGGTTAGGGAATGGGGAATTCACCCTGGCCTTCAGCGGCTTTGGGCTCTCTAGGCTTGTCAGATAGCTCACCTCTCTTCACCTGACCTGTGAGTTCTTGGGAGACTCCCATCTCCAGGTGCCTGTGATGTGATGGGCAGTGGTCCAAATGCATGTTGTCCTGTCAAGTCACTCGAAATCCTTCATAAGCTTCTGGTTTCACTCATAGATGACCATCCCATAGACTCCTTGTTGTTGGGTGTCTCTTTGTGCTCTGGACAGGATCCTTTCTGATGTCATCTCAGAACAGCGAGCATTCCTATTATATTATTCTATTGTTACATTACAAAATTACCAGAAACATAGTGGCTTAAAATACTAACGTTTATTATCTCAGCTGCAATGGGTCAGAAGTCTGAACATGGCTTAGCTGTGTCATTTGCTCAAGGTCTCAAAGCTGCAGTCAAGGTGTCAGATGGGGCTGCATTCCCTTGTGGAGCTTGGAAACCTCTTCTAAGCTTATATGATTGTTGGTGGAATTCAGTTCTGAGTGGTTGTAGGATTGGGGTCCCTGCTTTCTAGCTGGCTGTCAGCCAAGGGCTGCTCTTAACTCTTAGAGGCCACTTGCAGTTCTTTGCCATGTGTCTCTATCACAGGCCCTTCAAAAGCATGGCAGCTACTCCTTCAAAGACAGAAGGAGAATCTCTCTATCCAGCTTGCAAAGAGGGAGTCTTAAATAATGTACTATAATGATGGGATCATCTTTGCCTAATCAAGGTAGTGGTGACATCCCATTCCTTTGCCACACAAAGTAACTAACATAGTCAAGGGAGTGACATTCAATCACCTTCACCATAGTTTATCAGCTAGAAGCAAGTCACAAATGCTGCCCGCATTCCAGGAGAGGGGATTGTACAGGATTGTGACTCGTAGAGATCACCTTAGGTTATGTCCACCACACTTGCCACAGGTTCCACTTCTGATCCCTGACTTTCAAAGACTTTTGACCCACTGTCAGAAAGAGCACATTTTCTTCACAACACAGACTCAGCTTTTTGTTTTGCTACCAAAGCAGCCTGTTGGCTTCTCTTTCCTTTAGGATTTCCTGGACAAAAGTTACAGAAATGTCTTCTGTGTTCCACTGAAGGGACCAAGTGTGAATCCCTCTGATGGTCACTTTGAAGCCCCACTGTCTTTGGATTTAAAGCAAAGGAGCTTGAAATTAACATTGCATCCTTGCCTTTTCAGTGGAAAAAGGACTGATTGCGTCACAGCGTAAATTTCTGCAAAGAATTTTCCCTAAATCTTTCCTCTTCATATTCTGATTCCTTTGTGTAAATTTAACCTAGTGGATGGGCCCAGGAGTCAGGTAGAAACTTCAGCTTCCATCATAGGAAACCAATAGATCACTGTGTAAAATGTATAAACTAAGAATAGTCACATGTGTATATTATTTTAAAATGTGGATAAATATTAGAAGAAATCATTAAAAGAATGAGAAGTGGGTGCCGTTGAAAAACAAGACTGGGTATGAGCAAGGGTAAGACAGGTTACAGCTATTTTTCTATATAATCTTTGTAGTGCTAATTATTATTATTATTATTTTAAAAAATATCTACCTGTATGATTTGGATTTTAAAGGATATATGTTTAGAGTCACTACTTTTATTTGGTCTTTGTCCTTTCATACGCTACTGAACATAGGAATTTTCATTCTTTAGTTTACTCACCTGCTAAGTGAGCACTGCCAAGTGGGCAGAGCAGTGCTTTAAATTTTTATAAATAAAAACTCTTGGTAAAATGTTTTGAGACCCTCTAAGGAAATATGCTTAAAAACATTAGTTGTGATAAGCCAATTTGCCATCATCAAACCTGCTAAATGTTGAATCAAATACTCCTTGTCCAAGTTATTTCTATGCCAAAGTTTTGGTCAATTTGAGATAATTTGGTTTCAGCTGACAATTTATTTGCTGAACACAAGCTATGTTGATGCCTTGTATTTAACGTGGTTTAAAGCTGAATTGGTGATTGCATGTTCAACATTCCTGGAAGTCAATGTTCACTTTAGTGGAAGGCATATGTTCACTAATCTTCCTCATTATGCTAAGCTTCCATGTTAATATCCTAGGCATATTAATATATAGACACATTGAACATGAATGCTATGCAGGATAGGTAATTAAAGCAAATGCTGTAGTGTGGAAAGCAGCTTCATATCTGGGAACCAACAGGCTAGTGTAACATGAAGCAAACTGTGTCTGTGATTATGAAGATTAGGCCAAAGTCACAGCAGGGACAGTCCCTGGCATCAGCAGCTAGCATTGCAGGGTCCAGGCTGGAGAGGTCTAGTGCTCAAGGAACTCTGTTTTGAGCTGTGCTTTTCAACACTGGAAAGGCAAACTAGAAAGCAGAGGCAGCTCTTCCTATTAAACTTTATTGTGTATCTACCACAGGCCATTTTTGAAATGCACGGCTCTGAAGTTATTTTTGGTAGATAATAGGAGATTTCAACAGTTTGAAGCAAGTGAACTTCAGCTCCTATCTCACCACCCTGATGTGATTTGATGAGAGAAATTCTCAAAAAAAAAAATAATTCGGAGTTACATACAGACATTTGCTAACATTTGTTAGTCGGCAGGCCCAGGCCAGCGCTCAGCTCTTTTTTTTTTTTTTTAGCTGAGCCATCCTGCCACCTGTTGGCAACTCAGCAGAAGCTCAGCTCAGGCCACGAATCGAACTGGCAACTCTGTTGCTCAGAACTCTTACTTCGCTCGGCTCTTTAAGGCTGAGGGTTTCCTAGCTCTCTGTCTTTAGGTGAATCAACTACACGTTGCATGGAGTGTTTAGTTGAGGCAGACACAGATTTTTTTGGAGGCAGGGTTCCGTTACCTTGAGAGTTAATGTCAGGCAAACAGAAGCCTGCTGACTGACCTTCCAGTAAAATACAGGACAGGGGGTGCAGGCCCAGGTCATGTTAAATTCTATTTATTTATGTTGACACCATTTTTATTTTTTATTTTGGGGTGACTTTGAACATTTTTTCAATTATGGTTGGCATACAATATTATATTAGTTTCAGGTGTATAACATGATGATTAGACATTTATATAACTTATGAAGTGATCACCTCAATAAGTCTAGTACCCCTCTGACACCATACCTAGTTATTACAATATTATTGACTATATTCCTGATGCTGTACTTTATATCCCTATGACTATTTTTATAACTGGCAATTTGTACTTCTTAATCCTTTCCCCTATTGTAGGGTGGGGAAACTATTTTATTTTAATTCTTCCATATATCTAGAGTGCCATTAGTTGAATCACTGAAAGCCCGTTTCTAATATTCCTTATGCTAATTTCCTAAGCCTGTGGTGTGGATGGAGGGAAGAAAACCTGAAAGCTTATGCTAGCTTCCTCTGCACTGTCGGCTTCCCAATTAACTTTTAACTAACTAGCTTCCTAACCACCCCTAAGTCTGCTTAGGACTGCAGACTACACCTGAGGCTTTAACTTAAACAAACATGTGCTGTTTATGCTGAATTATTTTAAAGAAAAATACAGACACCATAACAATGCCTGTTAGTGGGATTATATATGGGCACATTTTCTCCTAAATATCAATTCCCCTGGAGCAGGCAAGCAAGCACATATTCAAAAACAAAACACTTGAGAGAATAATATTACATTAATCTCTCACATTGGAGCTTGATGTTTCAGCTGTGGACCAAGGGGGAACATAAATTTTGTTGTTTCACTTCATTCTTCTTCTATTTCTGAAATAAACTTGGCAAACAGACTGTAGGCCCCTGGTCATCGCTAAGCTGTCCCAAACCATTGGAAGCTCTTCATCTTTTCTCAGTGGCAGTAGCAAAAAATCGATGTCTGATACATGGCATTCATTCAGGCATAATGCCATCTCTCAAGTAAGAGGCCTGTTCCTTTATTTCACAGCTCTGTACTCCCAGGTTAGCTCTAAAGGAAATTAGTCTCTCTCTCTCTCTCTCTCTCTCTCTCTCTCTCTCTCTCTCTCTCTCTCTCTCTCTCGCCCTACCCCCCCCCCCCACTCTTCCCCCACTGCTGGTCTTCTCTCTTCTATTGCCAGCATTTTTTTACCTTCTTCCAATAAGATAATTGATTGCTTGGTTCTTTGCATTAAACAAGACTTACTACTTCTACAAAGAAAGTTAAATTGCCATTATTCTACATCATAAGAATGATTGTCTAGCAATAGTGACTTCTGTTGTTTCTGCCATACACTTTAAATGTTATAAATCTACAAGTTATCCCTTGATCAAAAATACTGTATCTGGGTAGCACCACCCCTGTGCTGAGCCTCTTCCTGGTGCCACTGACTCCTTTCACCAGGTATCATGGATCATTAATTCCTGTGGGGAGGCACTTAAACACTTAAGTTGTCTTGGACATTTATTTATTCTTTCATTCATCCATTAAATATTTATTGATCACCTCCTGTCAGGGGAAAAGGATATATATATCAATGAACAAAATGCATCATTTAACCACAGTGAGATACTTAATGATGGCTCTTTAACAATAATGCTTGAACATTTCTCTGAGGCACCTTCTCCTACAAAATGGAGCATATGGAGAACTGCATGTTCACTCCACTTCAAAAAGCCATGGGTTGGACAAACTGATGGCTGCTACATGGGAGGGCGGTTGGGGAGATCAGTGAGAAAGGTGAAGGGATTAGGAAGTACAAACCGGTAGTCACAAAATAGTCACAGGGATTAAGAAAAAAAAAGAAAAAGCCATGTGTTGGAACCATAAATCTAGGGGTTGAATTAACCTCAGCCACCCTCCATCCCTTCCTTCTACTTTCCTTCCTTCTTTTTTAAAAAAAAAATCTAGGTTGGAAACAGGACTGACAGCTCAATTAAGTGAAGCAAGCAAAGATTTTCCAGCTGGTGCCAATTCAAAATGAATTATATCAAGAAAGGGAAAACAGATTTTCCATCTGGAAAGTACTAAACATCTTGGACATAGGCAGCATGGATCACTGCAATAACAGGGATGGACAAGACATCAAGAATTTGGACAAACCACCATCTCTCTCCACTGTGCCTTTAGAAAACATGGACAGAAAATATCTCTGGCTCGTAGAGATGTTGTGTTGAGTAATGAAGTACAAGTCCTGCACAGAGCTCAGCACAGAGCAGGTGCTCAGTAAATACTTGTTTGCTGAAGTCATGTTTGACTTGAACTACCTCCAAAGCACCTTCATCTGACCCAGCAGTATTTATGGACCAAATTCTTGGCACAGCCCTTCACTAGCTTTCTCAGAGTAGTGTCTCCATACAGGCAAACCTTCTAGTCCCCAGGAAAATGAAAGATAGCATATATATTCAGTACCTCGAAGATTTAAGTAAGTAAATGCTCAGTGTCCAACTGCTAAACACGTCTTTGAATGATCTTGGTTTGTTCCTCAGAGATGAACCAAATGCTTTAGCTAAAGGTGGAACATTCTCTCACCCTTTGCTTGTATAGACCTGGACTAACTTTGAAATGAATGTTTAGTTAAGATGATCTCCAGCTTGACCTTTCTGAAGGCATAGGAAGCTGGCTTTAGTGTAATAAGCTGTCCATGGCTATAGTTTGGAATGTCTTCATGTAGTTGGCGCAGTGTTCGCAAGCAGAGTTTTTCCTCATTTACTAGCTGGTTGTATGAATACCTTTTAGCATTTGCTCCAGAGTTCAAAAATTCAACTGTAATGTCATAGATACAATGGATAACAAGAAGTGGATTTTACTTTCTGTCTCAAACAAGCATAACAGATTGAGATGCTTGTAACTGATGAGTGTGTTAGGCTCAGCATTCAGCACTATGGCTAATCGTATCAATTTGTAAAAAGCATATAGATGTATTCACTGGGATAAACGGATGGCTTTGCTTACAAAATATGGCTGTTCTCTCTCATTTTCCTACAGTCAGCTAGTTCAAAAGCTTTCAGGTTAGATAAATTAATTTATCAAGAACCAGTGGAGGGCCGGCCGAGTGGTGCGGTGGTTAAGCGCTGTCTTGGGACACCAGAGGCCCCGGTTCAGTCCCACATATGAGGGTCAGTGACACTGCCCTAAAAAAAAAAAAAAAAAAAAAAGAACCCGTGGAAGGAGGGTGGTATTGGTATTTAAATCTCATCTCTTATTTGATATTGGACAGGCATCTTCCCAGCTCTGAGAATTAATTTCTTAATCTTGTAACGGTGCAACATCAGGGGCTGAGTGGGGTTTTCCCAGAACCATTAGTAAGACCCCAAACTGAGAATGTACCCCAAATTCTAAACCCCGGTACCTTACAGGGCTCAGTGAGAAGAATTATTCCAGCAGACCTTGTATTACCACTCCACTATCCCTCCCCCTGCTCCTGAGATAAGAAAACTGAGAAGAAATGCCTTTTTAAGGAATAAAATGTTCATTTCCTCTCTTTACCTCCTCTATTAACTGCAAGAGCAGGAGGTCCAAGAGAGCCACTGAAAACCTTGTGATTGGCTAATGAAAGACAGACTGCCACTTTCTTCCCTGGTTGACTCTCTGCTTAGTTAATTAGCAGTGCTGGTGAACTGCTTCTGAGCTCCTAGACTGTGTGTGTGCGCGTGTGGGTGTGTGCTCACAGATACGCATGTGCATACACTTGCATGTTGGGGGAGGGGCTATCTGGGGGAGAGATCACTAAGATTTCTCATCCTCTAGATGACGTATGTCTTTTTTCAGGAGATACTGCTCCCATATATACCTGTTGTAAGCCTAGGAACTGGCCAAGGAGGGCAACTGTCTCTAGAGGAATCCCCCAGTGAGGAAAAAAAGAATGTGACACAACAATGCCAGCTAGGATCAGCCAGAGATGAGACCCCATTTTGTAAGGAACTGCCAATGTCTACAGAAATATGTTGGTGAAGGGGAAGCATGTTGGTGCCACAGACAAGCAGGGTTGGTGGTTAAGAAGAGGTCTGTAAACTCACTCTCTTCTGCCCCAATTCTAGATGAGATATTACAGGGAAGACAAGGAAGGGAGAAGGAATCTGCTAAAGACCATGTGCCTGGATGAGGGTAAGGAGAAGCATGTGATGAATTGGATATAACATTAAATCTAAATCAAAGAAAGTGCCTGAGCTAAGATATTTTTGTTGGGCAGGGGGTCTTGTTCCAGTATAGTCGAGTCCAGTTATTGGAAGAAAATAAAGTGGTTTTATATTCATAGCTTAATGAGTTGAGACTCTTCAATACCTTCCTCTTGCCTTCCAGTTCACTACTCTTGCTATACGGTGACACCAGCTAAATGTTGTCACTTTCATAATTTAGTGCTATTCAGAACATATTAAATATTTGATTCTACCTCTCCAATAACTCCATAATACAGCCTTTGAGTTTCAAGTCAAATCCCACGCCTTCCCAGAAGTCTTTCTTAACAACCCCAGGCCCACTTTCTATCTTATCTTTTTCACAGTTGCCCTCCACCATTGTGGTATTTTCTGGAATCCATCCTTGCTTTTCATTCCAATTGACCACACCTTGACTCAGGATCTCATCAAATCTTATCTCTAAAGGGTTTCTACATACAGCCTAAGGACAACTGGCTGAGCACCAGATGCATTTGGCAAGCCTGGTGCCCTGAAACAGAGGTATGTTTTTCTAAATTGCACAAGACTGTTAGCTCACCAGGTGTGCACCTATGGGGTCAAGAATGCAGCAGAGGACGTTTTTTTTTTTTCTAAGTTGTATCAAGGTGACCCTCTACATTTTAACCATCCCTCTCCCCACCCTAGTTCCTAGTTTCTTCTGACTTCATATTATCCAGTTTATGGCTGACAGATTAGTTTTTTGTTTTTGTTTTTGTTTTTTAAACTCAAGAAAATCTCTTTGTTTACCTTCAAGCCTCCCTCAAAGTCACCATCACCATCATATATGTCAGCTATTGTTGTAGAAGGGCTGAGAAGAGACTCAGCCTGGGTGTGCATTGCAATGAAAAGCTTCCTAGCACACTGATTCTCCAACTTTAATATGTATACAAATCACTGTTGGATCTCACTAAAATGTGAATTCTGATTCAGAAGGTCTGAGTGGTACATGAGATTCTGCATTTCTAATGAGTGCTTAGGTGATGCTGATGATGTTAGGCCAACGACCAAGTAGCAGGTGAACCTCGTTGAATTCTCACAAAGGGCCTCACCAATGAGGTGGGTATTATTTGTAATCCTACTTATGAATGAGGAAATTAATGGTCAAACTGATTAATTTGTTCAAGGTCACACATATCTTATAAGCAGAGGAACAGGGACTCAAATTCAGGCCTGTGTGATTCAAGTCCTCTTGTCAAGCATTATAGTATGTTCCCTCTAGAAAGGTTGGACAGAAGAGAATGGATTTAATGAATCCCATTTAGAAAGTAATGCATGCAGACGTGGCGATGAATTTACTTTCATCTTCTCAGTCAAGTAGGTGAGGAGTTCACTTGCTAGTAGAAATGGAGCCTGGGGCAGTGGGCATGAAAGGCTTAGGGAGAATTTGGGGGGGTTTGGGCAGCATGGATGGAGGGCCATGTGCTATGGAATCGGCAAAAGGGGAAAAAAAATCTCTCTGCAGAAGGGAGGGCCCAGGTCAAGCTGGGTAGATTGCATTTAGCAAAGTGCTAATTCAGGGGCTCCCAAACTCCACATTAGAATCACCTATCCCTCTTTTAAGACTTCCAATGCACACTAATTAAGTCATAACTTCTGGGGCTGAAACATAAGCATCAATATTTTTTAAAGCGACCCAGATGATTCCAAAGTATGGATAATTTTGGAAACCATTATGGTAGACTATTTGCTTCTAACACTAAAGGGGCAAAGTCTTTAATTATTTATAAAGAGTCTAAGGAGCTTTACGTAATGATTTTGGAGTTTGGCATAGTTCAGGGTTTGGCAAACTTTTTCTGTATAGAGCCAGATAATAAATATTTTAGGCTTTATTGGCCAAGAGACAAAATTGAGGCTATCATGCAAGTACTTATATAACAAAAGAGAAAACAAATGTCCACAAAATTCCTATTAATGAAATGTAAAACTTTATAGACACTGAACTTTGAATTTCATAAATATCTGTGTTGTGAAATATTATATTTTAAAAATTTTTTTCAACCATCTAAAAATGTAAAAATCATTCTTAGATTGTGGGCCCTACGAAAACAGGCAATGTAGATTTCAAGGGTTGAAATTTGCTGACTCCTGGTGTAATAAAATGGTATAGTTTGAGGAAGTCAAAGAAGCCATCCAGTGTATGCATTTAAATAAAAATATGTCAGTATTCCAAGGAGTGCTCTAGTTGACTAGCAGTCAAATTGGCCTTTGAAAAATAATTGTGCTTTCTAAGGACAAGGTGCAAATCAAATGACAATATTTTGAGGTAAAATCTATTTTTATCTATATGTTTCATAATAAATTAAAATTAGCTGGCTGAAAATATGGACCGACTACACAGTCTGCTACCTTTAGTATTGTGCTTTATAAGTGATTCAAAATACTTTAATTTAAAAATATCTTATAAAAATATAAATAGGGTTTTGATTTAATTTTAAAACATCTTGGTGTTTAACCATATGTCAGTTCTCTCTAGCCCCTGATTTGTTAAGAGTCCTAGTTGTAGAGTGTATCCCTCTTGTTTTTCTATTTTGTGTGTTTGGGTACAGGGATTATAGGCCCAAAATTGCAATTTTATGGAAATGCTGCCTGAGTCATCAGGTGAATAGTATGAAATTCATTAGAAAAGTCATAGACACCATTCAACTGTCTTTGGGCATTTTATAACTGGACCATCCTGAATAATTGTATTAATAACTTCAAATAAAAATTCTCGTTAGCAAAACGTACAAAACAAAACATTAAAGAAAGAAAGGAGACTTAGAAGCTAAAGGTCTAAATAGTGTGTGTGTGTGTGTGTGTGTGTGTGTGTGTGTGTGATTTACTTACAAATGCATAGTTGTGTTTTTTCCCTTGTGTATGAAAATGTTCAACTGCTAGCAGAAGTTGCCAGAAAATAAAAAGCTCCTCCATTTGGAGTTTGCCTGCCCGGGGAATTTGCCAGGCGTTGAAGGGCGCCCTCTGCCGTTAGTTATATTTATCACAGTAAAATTTGATTCCTGTTGCGTTGTGCCCTTCCTTGAACCTACTCAGGTTTTTAATGTTTCTGTTATGACTGTACATTTCACATAACAAAGGAAACATAAATTCCACGATGCCAGCTGGCACGGTTAATAATCTGTCAATTCTGCCCTTTTTGAACTATACCATCGCATGGAAACATCTGGCAGTTTCCAATTTCCATGTTCGAGTGGGGTTTTGACCTCTATTTCACTTTCAAATGGGTCTCCTTTTGGCAGAATAACTCTGCTTTCTCGATTAACTTCACCGTTGACACCCTTTACAGTACATATGAGGCTTTAATCCTAATGCTTTAGAAGGTAATTACACAGTTGTCAGAGGAAACTGCATTCCCCCCTGCTTCTTTAATCGCCTTCGTTATTTTTCTCCTATCCATTAACTGTGAATGCTGCTTGAATCTTCTTACTACGTGGGCCTTTAATTTTTTTAAAAAAAAATTCTACATTTGTTGCATCTGAAGGCTCATCTATTCTCACAATCCTACTTATCATGTCTAAACTAATAACCTCTTAAGCTGTGTCATCTCCAGGGCCCTGGAGGGGAAGCAGAGAACAAGTGTTTTAGTGGGTGCCTGCTATATGAGCACAGTGGTGTGTGTGTGTGTGTGTGTGTGTGTGTGTGTGTGTGAGTGTGTGTGTGAGAAATATATATAATAGGTAATATAAAACTATATATAATACATAAAAATGAAATATATAAAACTTTGTATAATACATAGAATATAGATATAAAAATAAAATAGATACAAAATGCATCTCTTTGCCTCTCTTTATTCACTGGCATCAGACTAGCCCATTCCCCGAGATTCAACCCTTGGGAAGTAGTTTTTCAGCATCTGTGATTCTGAATTTACCCCTGAGCTTTTCTATCCCTACAACCGTCATAAAGATGGTTCATCACTTCACATCTGGGTGGTGGATTTAGCATTTAACTCTTCTTTCTAGCCTCCAGCATCTTTTCCTTTTACCTGCTCTGCATGATCTCATCATAACACACTTCCTAAAGAGCACCTCTTGAATCATTTCCCAACCCTTTGAAAATACCTGCAGTGGTTCTCCATTAATGAACGTTTCAGTTTCAAGCGTTTCCCTTTGATATTCTGGGCCCTTCAAATACTGACTTTACCTCTTCAGACTAATGTCCTGCTTCCAACAAGGCTATTCCTACAGGCCAGCCTCCTCATGGCCTCTCCTTCTTCCCTGCACGAAGCCTTATGTTCCTATCTTAACGCTTTCTCATTATGTTCCTGTCTGAGATGCTTTCTTTCTCTCTATTTGCCAAAACCCAACTCCCGTTTGAAACACTAATGTTTCCATAAAATCATCTGTAATATTCAGCTAACATTAATGTGACCATTTCTCAGCTACCTATTTGTATTTATTATTAGTTCCATGCATTGTAGCATTTTATTATATTTAATTTGATGCTAGTGTGTATTCTTTTGGGAATTCGCAGTTGTTTCTTTAATATATTTTGTGTCACTCACAAGACTGTACATTTCTGAGGATAAGTATATAGCCTCGTATTTTACACTGAGGTACCACATTGGGCTTAGTCAATTACTTAAATTTTCTAAAATTCATTTTCTTCTTCTGTACAATGGTGATAATGATACCTTTCTACCTGTCTCATTTTGACATGAGGCCAACATGAAATAATACGGAAAAATGCTTCACATCTTTCAAACTCATTTGGTATGACTAATGATGATGCATAACTTCCTTTTTTTCCTGAGAAATCCTAATATAGGATTCCCAATATAGGGTCATGGAATTTCTTTCTGAGGATACAACTAATCATCAAAGTGGGTCACACCGTCTCTGTGAAGGCATATCAGCTCCACCAGAGTAAAAGATTGAGGTCAGTATCCTCAACTTAGCTCTTTATTCCTCCAATCCATAGGCTTTGATAGTGTCTATCTCCATTCGTACAAAGGGCCTGGAAATATTAGTCTGTATTTACTGTTTGTACTCTAGTAACCTGGGGTCAAAACTCACAAGTATCGAGAAATTGCTCTCTAAATGTGATCAAAGACACTCTCATAGATATTCATCAGTCCTTAACCTCCTATACTTCTCTATAGCATTAGACGCCATTAAGTAGAGTTGTAAAGTAAGATGCAAAGAAAGAGGGAGGTTTGCTTCAGTGAGTGAGATTGCAAAGGAAAAGACAGCTTTGACTACATTGTGATGAAATGTACATCAATAATTTTATAAACAACAAAAAGAGGAAAATGAATAAACACCACAGTAGGAAAATGCACAAATGTCACAAACATACAAATCACAGAAAACACAAGTATTATATATATAATATAATGTTCAGCTTCACTAATAAGCAAAGTCAGCAGCCAGTTTTACATCTGATCTTTTTTCTTTTGAAATATTTTAGAAGTATATTAAACTTCTTTTGAACAGGTTCCATAAAATTCTGTTCAACCTGCCTGGAGTTCTTTATGTTGAGCCCCAAATGATGGGCCATCCTCATTATGCTTGTTTGAGGTAGTCAGCTGGGTACAAGCTTTTTTTCCCCCCCAGAAATGTAATGGGGCATGTGTACCCTAATACCAATCCTGAAGATAGCATTAGCTTGCAAAGGCATGTTTACATTAAGTTATGCCATTCATAAAGCATAGCCATCCCTCATCTAATAAAGAGCAGAATCTAGGAAAGATAGACAAATTATGTCATGTCTTGTTGAAAGAATGAGTGATGGATTATTTAGAAAGGTGAAGAACAAACAGAATTTATTTCCATTTAATATTATTTTGTGTCAATATTGTAGGTTTGTATCTTTGATTCAGGTTATATAGATCGTCCCAGGGATGTGTTAGTTGCCAGTCATAAAGTCATGTTGCCAAGAACTTTCTCACTGCCTTGAACCGTCTTCCTGCCCTCCTCCCCACCTATTATGTGATTCTATTTATGTGACATGTCTAGAATAGGCAAATCCATAGAGACAGAAAGTAGGCTGGTGATTGCCTATGGCAAAGGGGGCCATAGAAAGCCATAAGGAGGGAAAATGGGGAGTGACAGCTAATGTGACACCTTTCTTTCAGAAGTGATGAAAATATCCTTAAACTGATTGTAGTTATAGTTGCACGACTCTGTGAATAGTTACACACTCCAAATGGGTGAAATGTATGGTATATCTCAATAAAGCTGTTGTTAAAGCAGTACTATACAATGTAAGTCATAATAACAGTTTATTCTAATATTTTTCTTTGTCCTTCACCACAACCATTGTATTGCACCAATGTTTCTCAGCTTCCAGCTCTAAGCTAGAGATGAAAGTACATAATAAATTTCTCGTGACCTCTCATATCAAAAGTTTTTCTTCAGTAAGTTTTTCACAAAGGAATCTCATCAAGTTAGGTTTGTTGCAACAAATCATAGGGCAACTCTATGAGTTACTGTCTGTGACTTGACCATAGAGTAGCACCTGCCTATGGCTTCTGTCTGGTCAGCTTCTCACCTGGTTAGTTCACACTTGCTGTCATCTGATGGGTTTTATCAACCAGTAGTAAATGCCATCAAAGTGAACCCTTCCCAATTCTCAATTTCTCTAAAATAATTTACTATGGTTCTAGGAAGAAATTGGTTTTATGTTCAGGAATTTGCTCTTGGAATCAATTTTGCTTGTGGGCTCCAAACTTAGAAAAAAGTTATCCTCCTAAAACAAAACAAAACAAAACAATCTGGCCCATAGTAATTTGCTCACCAGATTGTAACACATTTTTATTTATCTTCTCTCAGTGCATTGCAAAGTCTGCAAGGATGAAAAGTTGTATTTTATTTAATTTTGTATCTTGTGGTTTTTACACATAGGGCTCAGCGAGTGTTTTATTGCATGATGAATCAATAAACGAATGCAGAAAACAAGGTGAGCAGAAATATTGGCATTTACCTGACACATGGGCCACAAAGACAGCCACTCTGCTGTGGGTGAAAATTACTCAATACCTTGACAGGCTGGAACATTGATGTTTTTAGTATTTACAAGTTACTTTTTCCAAGGCTCATGGCAAGTAGAAACTTGTTATCGACTTGAATTAAATGGGGTTTGACAAAGGTGGGACAGTGGGAGCAAATCTCAGTGAGAGTGAGCCTAATTGGTCACCTGTCAATGGCATTTAAAGCTGGGGTACAAGCCTCTACTCAGCCTCTCATTGACAAAAGAGAGGGGGAATAATTCATTGTAATCGTATTCCAGATTTTGGAGATTCTAGAAGGCTTCCAGAAGTATCCTTTGAGAAATAACGATTACCTATACTACCAAAAGTGATAAAAAAAAAATTACTGTAAGGTAAATATAAAATTGGGATTGTGATAGGTTTGGTAGATTAGGAGACAGCTACCTAGACAAGTTGCTCTGAGGCAGAGAACAGACCCCCTCTACCTTAGTGACCTGCAGTGTGTATTGCAGCCTCATTGGAAGCCACTGGCACTTCAGGGCTCCCCAAATTTATCTGGGCTTGTTCCTCTGCATCTCATGCCCTGAGGCCATCAACCATCGTCCATCGTGCCGACTCCAGTCCTTCACCACCACCTGAAAGGGCAGGGCTGAAACTTCGTCCAAACAAGAGAGCTGAAAGGGCTAAATCCCAAAGGTACACATGTCTGGCAGCAAAAGGGCAAAGTGTGGTGCAGCCAGTGGCTTGTGCATTAGCACCGTTCACCGTTGTCCAAACCCTGCCTCCCTCCAGTTCCTTCACACCCCAGACAACAGAATGGCTTGTGAGGATTCCTTCCTTTCTAGTTTTTGTCCTCAAGGAAGAATCAAACTGTACAAAAAAATAAAACTTGAAAAATGTCTTCCTCTATGATCTGGCTAGCTATTTCTAGATAAGACCAGTGTCCCCTGGACATTTGCAGAGCAGACCCTGACAAGCTAATGCCTTCAAAAGTTTTTCTTTCTTTGTACAGACTCACTTATGGAGAGAAGCTGATTTGGGCTTGTTGTTTGTTTTGTTTTGTTTTGTTTTTCGGCGGGGATGGGGGCTAACTTATCCTGAATCAGACTGTACCTGCTGCCCTAGTAATTTACCTTTCAGCATTCTGAGTGAGGAATTTAGGTTTCTTCACCACTAGCTCTATCCTAAACACCTACATTTTACTGGGATATGTGCTAGGCAGCCTCATTCTTTTATAATTTCTTTCTTATTCAGACCTTCTTCTCAATGAACAGAGAAGCTCAAGGAACAAGCTGGAATCAGGACTTGTCAGATGGTAGAGAAGCAGAGAGTGTGACCGTTTGCCTCGTTCTCTGACATAAGTGAAGGTGCCTCAGTTCAATTGGCTAAAGTGCCCATTAGCTAATCAAGGACTCAAGCTGAGTGTTCCAAAAAGTTGAAGCACATGGCTGAGCAGGACCTGTGCTTACTGATTCACCACTAACAGATATTTGTTATCTGCCTAAGAACTGGGAATGCCAATAGGAGTGAGATCATTTTTTTGCTCTTGAGGCACTCATGATGTATTGATGAAGACAGAAGAAAATCCACAACGGTGCTAGGTGCTAGGGAAGAGGTGAGGTATGCGTATGAAGAAGGCATGGGGTGGGCTCGGAGTACCAGACACTCCAGATCCAAGAGACTGAGAGAGGAGAGGCAGGCACGTTCAGGAAGCCCGCCCCCCCCATCTGGTGGCTAAAAGGCATGCATGGCATCTTTAACTTAAACCTTAGCATCTGGAGATGTATTTTCGATGTCCCTGAGTCTCAAATGGGCTCAGAGATGAAGTTTTCCCTGCTGATTCAGAGGAAGACAGCTAAGAGCCCCCTGACAGCATTTGATCTGCGAAGTGATACCTGTTTCTTTTCTCTGTAATTGCAGAGAATTTAAGCAACATCTTTTCACAGCAACAGCAATAGCTGTTCTTTTAAATATTCCCTGGGCCAGCCGAGTGGCGTGGTGGTTAAGCGCTGGCTTGGGAAGCCAGCGGCCCCGGTTCGGGTCCCACATATGAGGGCCAGTGACACTGCCCTCAAAAAAAAAAATTAATAAATATTCCCTGCATTTCATATTCCCTGTTAGGTACTTTGCATATAATTTTTATTAAAAACCTTATAAAACTATTATTCTACCTATTTTACAGGAGAAACATAGAGACATAAAGAGGTTCACTTAATAATTTAGTCACTCAGGTGGTAAATTTTGGAGCAAGAGTTTTAGTCTATGATATTCTGTGCCTTTAGTTATATTAAGCTTGCAAATTACAATCTCTTAGTCTAATGTATCAGTGCCTGCAAATATTTCCTTAACTGTGTCTCTGGGTGGCTTCTAAAATGCTTTAAAATGCTTATTTTTAAGTTTTTAAGAATAAGACTCATTTTACAGTAAACAACAACAAAAATGAGCTTACAAGTTCTAACAAGACATAGCAGGATATGAGAGCAGGATTGCAGTCTTCTTGTGACTCTTGCTATTATACAAAATGCTTTACCTCCTTGGACTGCAGTCTCTTTCTATGGGAATAAAAAGTGGTGACTTAAAAAATCTTAGACCTCTGTTCCAATGCAAAGAGTCTTTTATTTCAGGTAAGAAAATACGACACTTTTATCACTGAGGTGAAGGGAGGACTTTGTTACATTAGAGTGATTGCCACAACTGGACACATTCCTGACTGTGAGGGTTGAAGAAATTCCTTCTGAGGGCTACAAACATTGTTTTGAATTCTAAATTATACCTTTCCATTTTCTCCTGGGGATGTGTAGAAGTTAGTGTGCATTTCTTCAGATGTTTTGCTATAAGGATCTGATTTAAAAGTTCATTTCCTTACACACCAGGAACGGTGTTTGTAGGTCAAGTTTCCAAACTGTGAAATACTTAAACTCTCTAGGAAATATGCTGGGCATATGATTTAACTTCTGGCTGACTAAGTCTTGAATGGGGGCATGAAAACATAGGGAACAGTGTGAAAGGACTTCTCCAATAACTGGTGCAAGGAGCTCATTTTATTTTTGGCCTGATTAGCACAGCTGAGAATCTTGATTTTGCCATAGTCGCCTTTCTTCTTGATTACTTCATCCTTTCACTGCTTCTGCACAAAACTGAATCTGGAGTCTATCTGCCTCTTCTGCTCCCATGATCAAAAGAGTAAACACTATAGATGAAACGCCATGACACCTGGCAGAGCAGAGAACACTGCAAACAATTGGTCTCTAGTCTTAGCTGGGTCCTCTGAAGTTCCTGTTAATGCTTTTACTTGTTCAGAGTTTCTGCCCTCTCCAGATCTTTCCAAGATCTTCCCCACACTCACCGTTCTCCTTCTGATCCCCTTTTAGTGCCCTCTTTCTCTGTGTCAGCAGATGACCTTGCTGTCCCTATACTGAGGACATTTAGGTCCCAGGTAAGCCCTCTCTCAGCCACTAGCTGGGTATCTACATGCTTATCTCTGTCCACATCCATACAGGTTCCCATGATCTGTCTCCCTGTCTCAAAAGATGGCTTGTTTCTTTCTCAAATTCATGTCCTCTAGGCCACTGACCTAAGTCATGACCCCCACGCCACTCAGGATTCTCTGGCATCTCATTCCTGCAGTCATTGCCCCAATACCCTTCTCTCTCCAACCTCTCTCTCCATAGGTTCCTAAACAAGTAAACTGGCCTTGAGGCCATTTCTTTCCAGCCACCATCAAGTCTCTCTCCTCTTCTCAGAGAATTTAAAATGTTCAAAGGAGTGAGCTATATTCCTAATTCTGCTTCCTTAACTCATGCAGGTATCTGGCTTTTGTCCCCTTTACAGTATGTCCCTGACTTACAAACATTCTGTAGATGCCAACAAATCGCGGGAGTAGCTCACGTGTCTGCCGGACATGGTCACAGTTATGCTGCTGTGTGCTTACTGAGCAGTGCGATAGTGGACGGTAGTACAGTGTTCAATCAGAGCCCAGGGTGTCCGGAAGCAAGAGGAAAAGCAGTGGCGATGTGAAGGGGACTGCTAGGAAGCGCAAAGACTCACTTTTTGGACTTAAGAATGAGTTAGACTTATGAATGTTCTCCCGGATCAGAACTCGTTCGTAAGTCAGGGACTTACTGTATTCCTTAACTGCTCTCACGAAAGCACCAAAATTACCCTCATAACCAAGATACAAGTGACCTTTTTTAGTCTTTACCTTTCTGGCTCTCTGTTTACACTTGACCACTCTCTCTTTCTTAAAATACTACATATTACCTTCATTTCTCCAACACTATGTCTCTGGTTCTCGTCATCCCAACCTGGTTATGCTTCTCTCCCACCTGGGCTCCCCTCCCTCTGCCATCACTTAATAGTTTGTTGAAGGCAGGGTTGGGTAGTAATTAGGAGTGAGGGTTTTTGAGTTAGATTGCCTCTCACTATTTGTGCTTCCATAGAATCTTAATCCTTCTATGCCCCAGTTTCCTCATCTTTTAAAATAGTATTATTAATAATATGTCACATGGTTATGAGGATTAAATCAGATAATATATGTAAAGTACTTAGCCCAAGTTTTTCATTTCAAAGAGAAAATGTAATTGTTACAAGCTAATTTAATTATATGAAGAAGCATTCCAAAATGAAATAGTAAGTTTCCAATCTGCAATAACAGCTCACCCATCTCCTATCATGCTTTAAGTTTCTCCAGCTGTAAATGTCCTAAGAACTACAGATGCTCTGTGACTTAAAAATGATTTGACTACAATTTTTTGACTTTCTGATGGTGTGAAAGTGACATGCATTCAGAAAAAGCTGTACCTCAAATTTTGATCTTTTCCTGGAGTAGCGATATACAGTGTGATACTCTCTTAGGAGCTGGACAATGGCAGCAGCTCCCAGTTAGTCATGTGAAATGAGGGTGAACAGCTGGTACTGAACAGTGAATTATGTTGTCAGGGTTTTGGTACATTGTGAGATATATATATATATATATATATATATATATATATATATATATGTTTTTTTTGTTTGTGTTTGTGAGGGCAGTGTCACTGGCCCTCATATGTGGGACCCGAACCGGGGCCGCTGGCTTCCCAAGCCAGTGCTTAACCACTGCACCACTCGGCTGGCCCATGTGTTTTATATTTTAACTTACTGTCACGTCTACAAAACATTTGTCTGTGTCACCTGCTTCTCAGAAGAAGAGAAAGGCAATTACCCTTGAGATGAAACTCAAGATAATTGCCAAACTGTAAACCAATATAAGTGTTCTGAGCACATTTAACATAGGCTAGGCTAAGCTATAATGTTCACTAGGTTAGATGTACTAAATGCATTTTTGACTTATGATATTTCCAACTTATGATGGGTTTATCAGAACATAATCCCATTGTAAGTTGAGGAACATATGTATTTGAAAAATGAAAGAATGTTCTTTTCTGAATTTGTCATAACAGAGCCAATTCAAATTTTTAGTTTTGGAGGAACATTTAGCAGGATTTTAGAGCATCTAAGACTGTTTTAAAATAACTGGATGTCTAATTTCAATGAGTACCAGAGATTTCTTTATAAAGGTGCTACAACTGAAAAGAATATTGAAAACCATACAAAATCTCAAAAGCATTTGAATTTTGGGAATTACACATATTTTTGTTTGACTTATCCTTATAATTAAAACATTGGTATTAGATTAAAAATAAATTCAATTTTTATTTATAAGCTAATACAATTACTAGAGATTTTGTTAGCTTCTATATATAAACATGATAAAATAGTGATCTGAACCAATTTAGGATGATTGCAAACCTATGTGTGGAGCCCATCCTAAATTAGAGCAAATCATCACTCAAATGCTCACAAAATTGAGATGCACAAGTAACAGAAAAATCTTATAGTTGTATATGACTTGATATTTCTTTTATTTGTCTATTCTAGAAAATTAAAAACCTATGTCAATATTTAGATTTCTGATGAACTTTTTCTCCCCAAATCTCAACTATTTTTGATCAAAAGTTTACAAACTCTTCTAAAGGTGCATTAATTTTTTTTTTTAGAAAGTTAAGATATTGTTTAGTGAAGCTTTTATTCACTAAATAGGGAGTATTTTGATTCTCTAAGTTCTTTGGTCTGAACACCACATCATTTGATCAAGGCAGAGCAGTCCATGTTTTAGGCGTTGTGCATATTTTAGGCTTGCTTGCAGTGACCAATTTTCTTGATTTGCCCAGGACTGTCCTGGTTTTAGCCCTGAAAATCCCTTGTCCTGAGAGATTCCTTAGTCCCAGGCAACCAGGACAATTGACTCAGCCAAATCTACCAGGTGGCCTGACCAAAATTTTCTTTCTGTTTCAAAAACAAACAAACAAAACAAATTAACAAAAGCAAAAAATGAAAACTGCTTTCAACTCATGTGTCCTTAATTAGAAACAGTTCCAGACATGGATTTCATGTTGCAAGGAGCTCAGCCAAGTTTATTTAATGTTTCATTTTTTTACAACCTGATGGTGAATGTTAAAAAGTAAACATTCTCAGGGCCGGCCGAGTGGTGTGGTGGTTAAGCGCTGGCTTGGGAAGCCAGCGGCCCTGGTTTGGTCCCACATATGAGGGCTGGTGACACTGCCCTCAAACAAAACAAAACAAAACAAAAAAAGTAAACATTCTCAGATCAAAATGGATCAAGTTGGGTCTACATTTTGAGCATCAGATGGTCTGAGTAGATTCCATGTCTATATCAAGAGCACCTTCATCTTTACCACCCACTCAGGACTTACGAATAGTGCTTATGATAAAAAACTGAGAGCATCTTTGCATCTGGTAATATAGGACCATAGTAATATGAGGATAGATCCAACTCTGGCTTTTTATGGGAAAATTATTCACATTTTGGTTTATTTCCCTTACAGCTTGTTGACCCATGGAGAGGTGCATTTTTTACTCCTCCCGTAGAAGGAGACTGAAAACTGCATCAGTTTCTAGGACATTCCACATCCAGGAGACACAGTGAAAACTGGCAGCAAGTGGTAGGGCCATTTAGTGACTTCCCCTGGCCATCACTGTTTCATGGTGCAATTTAAGGTGGATGAATGCTTTATTCTGGGATCCAGGCCAACTAACTGGCCCTGCAGAAAATCATTCTCACACCCACGCTTGATGCACACACACCCTGCAACTCTCTTTCCTGTCCTGCAGCCCCCTAAATAAAATCCATACACTCAAGGAAGCGGCAAGTTCTTTCTTGTAGCCGTCTCTGGGCTACCAGAATCAAAGAGCAAAATGGATGTTTTCCTCTGAGAACTGGCACCAAACAGAAAGAAGGAAACGACTACTCCAATTCAAGCATGTTTTAATCTCTGGAGAAGTGGGGACTGGGGAGGAGCAAAACTGGCTGAGGAATCAGTGGGAAAGTCATCAATTTTGTCTCTTATCCCAGTAATAAAGATTCTTCCTTTACAGTGTTGCCCACTCCTTTTTCTCTTTTAAAAGGGTTTGGATAATGAACAATCATTTTCTGAATTCTCAAGTTCAGAAATTGCTCCATAAAGGAAGAAAAGGGAGTTTTTGTGTAAATCTGGAAGAACCATGTAAAAACATGCTCTGAAATTTCAAGATTCACACATATCTCATTAATATACTGTCCTAACCTAATCTAAATAATCTGGCACTAAAACAAATCAATAATTTTTTATCTCATCTCTTTGATTCTTTAAATATTTAAAAAGGTATATATATATATATATGTTTTCTTTTTAAGAATTGTCTGTCATTCAAATATACAGTGAGCTATAAACACTGTGGTGGTCTACTTTTAAAAACCATGGCCCAAGTTGACCTGAAGCTAATCATGACTACGGAATCCAGAATGGGGATGGCATGGCCTTAGAAAAATGTCAGTGTCCTAAAAAACTTAAAAAAAAAAAAAAAGTGATGGTGGTAGTGGGCTGTCTTAGGATAAAGGACATTTAAGAGATATGACAAGCAAATAGAATGTAGACTCTTACACTCTGATTCTTCATCGTGATGATGATATTGTGATTATGAAGGAGCATTCCTTCATTCTTAAGAGTGACATGTTAAAGTATTTATGGCAAAATGTCTTGATGTCTCCAACTTACTATTATTATTTTTTAAATCTGCAGAGAGAGAGAAAGAAAGAGAGAGAATGACAGAGAGATAAAGAAAAAAAAAAGAACTCAAGGGAAGGAGGTGGTAGATGAGGGTAAACAGGATCAAATATATGGTGATGGAAGAAGAACTGACTGGATGGTGAACATACAATGTGATATATAGATGATGTATTACAGAATTGTACACCTGAAACCTATGTAATTTTACTAACCATTGCCACCCCAATAAACTTTAATTAGAAAAGAAAAGAAGGGCCAGCCGAGTGGCGCATTGGTTAAGAGTTGGCTTGGGAAGCAGGGCCCCGGAGCAGCAGGGCCCCAGTTCAGATCCCACATGAGGGCCAGTGATGCTGTGCCCTCTACAGCTAAGATGGTGAACAACAGCTCAACCTGGAGCTGGGCTGCCATGAGTCACTGCCAATGGCGTAGGCTGCAGTGGGGCTGGCTGGCAGCTGGCATTTGCTTTCGTGTGCTACTGTGAGCTGCTGAGAATGGCCATTCAACAGCTGGTGAGTGACTGCCTCACCCGGGAAGAGCACAATGATCATATCAACATGGGCCAGTGAATCGACATCCTCCACAGCTAGACTGAAGAACAAAAGGACAGCAACTTGTCTGTTCTCTGATTTTCCAATGCTGTTCCCCTCCCCCAATTCCCCAATGGGGTCTTTGGGGGAAAAAAATAAATAAATAAAATAATAATAAAATAAAAAAGAAAAGAAGTCAAATGTTGAACAAACAAACAAATTCTAGGCTAAATATTGATTTGGAATTCACATTGGAAAAATTCCTTATTGCTTGTTATTGAAGCTCAGCTAAGTTCACAATTTTGCCATTTGGCCTCAGGTTGTAATTCTGGCTATTCTGATACGTTCTAAAGATCTGTCTTTAGTCTGGCTTCCATTCAAGTTTTAGCTAACAGGGAGAGCTTGGCTTTCTGAAAAGGTATGTCAGAGCAAAAGAATTTCTTACAGATGTCCCTTATGGAAATATTCCAAATTTCGTTTCTCTCAATTAATTTTTCAATCAATTTCTGCACCCACTTCATTATATTTTTAATTTAATTTGCAAATAAAATGACATTTGCATTTTCTCCAGTAACTTTGCCCTTTCAATTACCTCTCATTTCCATTTCTAGAATCTCAGTTATGTTATGATATGTGCCACAAAAATTGCATTGTAAAAAGTCATGAACCATGATAATAGGGAGACTATTCATAAAAATTCCCTCACTGTCTATTCACACTAAAGCCTTGATTCATAAATTTGAAAATAAAATTGCATGACCACGTGAGCTAGTGGAAAATCTTTGTCTTTTAATAGATCAACTAGTCCAGGGTACTGGGCATGTTCACATGTGGCAATGTTTGAGCATGGCTTTAAAGCAAGCCTTTGGGGCTTCTTAGTTTAAAAATATCAAAAGTAGTTGAATATAATCTCACATTTTAAAAACAGAACCTCAGTCACAATTTTGACCATTTTACTCTTTTGTTAGGTCATTGTTTTTGAGCATCTGAAAGTCAGCACATGGGTCCATAAAGACTGATTTCAGCAGCTCAATGGCAAAATGGATAACTTCACAGTTTAGCCCCAATTCTTTGTCATCTTTGAAGGATGCTCCTTTCTGTTCATTAGACAGACTTTTGCCACTTGTACTTGAAGTATCTATGTTTTTTCCTCAAAAAGCATTCTATAATTCAGTTATTTTTTCATTTGGAACTTTAACAACTCATTGCTGGGCACTGTGCTGTACATATAGTGGGGAGCTGGAGGATTAAAATGTGCCCTTTTGGTTTCTAAGGAGAATATGACCCAGCAGGGAATAGAAGACACATGTACACATTATTCTTATGTCACATATAGTATGGTATATTGCATATGGGAGTTACAAGCAAAGTGCTACACTGGCTTCTTTACTCATTACTCAAGCATAAGCACAGGCTCCTTCCTCATGATTCCAAAGTTCTTTCCTCTGTACACCAAGAATAATACAATTACACATTAAAATTCCAGTTAGTTGGGTTACTAGCTTAGAGTGGGAGTTTCTTGAGCCAATTCCACGACATTTCATTTGATATCTTCAACATCCATCAAATTTTGTGGTATATGTGAGAGCCTTTAAAAGAACTGTAGCCCAGTACTCATTAGTAAGTGGATATAAGGTCTAGGTTCAATGGACACACTATTTCCAGTGCTATAAAGGAGGCTTCAAAGTCCATCTATTACCTGGACAGGAGGGGGAAGAGTTAACTCACTTTCAAACTATTTGGGTTAATAGTAATATTTGTATAATACAGAGACAGCTTAAATCAAATATTGAGATTAAAACTATTAATTTACTTATAAATCCTGGTACTCAAAACAATGAGTAAATGGTAAAGAAAATAAGGAAAATATACTTTCTCTTACTTGAATAAGTGTTAAGTAAATGGCAGTAAACTATACATTTAAACTATATTGGTGACTTCTTGAGATAGCTGTCTTGATGATTTGAGTGGCAACCAAATGCCAGCATGATTGGCGCTTTACATACATTCTTTATGATCCCCACAGCACTATAAATTAGGCTCTATTTTCCATTGTTTACAGATGAGGAAACTGGGACCCAGAGTGGTTAAAGTTATTTAACCACTGGGTCTCACAGTTAGGAAAAAAACACCTGAAAACTAAACCCAGATCTGTCTCGCTCTATGAATAAAATTTGTACACAAACTTAAGAAATTAACAAAATGGTGCCTGCCATTGACCTCATAAAAAAACCTAATGCTAGAACAAGCCTGATGGTAGTATAGCTTCCATATAAAACAAGGTCTGACTTTAGCAATTCCAGCCTTTTGATGAACTTCTCTACAGGACTACACTACCCTCAAGTCTTCTCTTAATGAAAATCACAGTATCAGATCCATGGACCTGTGTGAAACTTAAGGTGTTTTTTTGTTTGCTTGTTTGTTTTTGTTTTTTTACCTCTCTCAGGGACATTGGAAGTTTTTAGCTTTCCTCTAATTGTTAGTAAAATGTGTTAGCCATGTTACAAGTATCTCAGATGTATGAATAAATTAGCACGGGACATCTGTATTTTGGAGGTTCTTCCCACTGCACATGAAATTCATGAAGCTGTATCTTTTGTAAGATTGTTTGCATAATCATCTGTGTATTCACCATTCTGTGTATAGTTATTCATTAATTATTTATTGAAGGTATATTTATAGAGTGACTTCCACGTGCCGAGTATTATGCTAGATGCAGGGTCGGCTACATAATTTACAGCTCCTAGTTCAAAGTAAAAATGTGGAGCCCTTTGTTCAAAAAGGAAGAATTTTAAGACAACAACAGCAGAGCATTAAACCAGGTGTGGTACCCTTCCAGAACTTCTATGTAACTGCATACACATAGATCATGCATCTACGTACCTGACCCTGATTAGGGTCTCAGGGTGTAAAGGTGAGCAGAGATGGCTCTTGCCCTCATGGAACTCATAGTCTACTAGAAGACACAGATTATAAGTAAATAATCACATTAAATAATTTGATTGGTTGGTAATAATAAAAACATAATATTAATAGTAATTGTATGCTAAGTGCTCCAAAGGAAAAGAATGAAATCCATGAGACAGTTTATCAGAGGAATGAAACTTAGGCCTGGGTTCAGAGAAGGCTTTGTTTAAAGGATGGGGAGAAATAAACTAGGGACAAAGGGAAGGAGGGGCCTCTCAGGCCCACAGGCATTTTATCAGGATGTGCTTAAGCACTGAGAGCAGCTTGGCACCTCATAGAATGAATGAAGGCCCATGTATGGATAAAAGAAAGGGAAACAGTGATGGGAGTTAAGACCAAAGAGGTAGACCAGACACTGTGCAATGCGTGGCCTGGGTAAGGATTTTGGTCTTTGTCTTAGGCACAGTGGGATCCACTGAAAATTTTTAACCAAGGGGTGGGGTGGTAGGTCTGAGTAACAGAAAGGCTGCAAGGGATACAGAATAGATGCAAGATCACCAGTTAGGAGGCTATTGTGGCAGTTGGGGCCAGAGAAAGGGATGGCTCAGCCTGGAAGAAGGGCCAAGTTGTAGGGGATGAGGCTGGCTGAGAGAGGCGAGCAACTTGGGCAAGCACAGGCAGAGGGGTGAAGAAGGCAGAAGGCTTGGAGAGTTCTGGCTTACTTTTTATGAGCATGGTACTGAATGATGTTTAAAATTAAGGGTTCAAATGACATTTTGCTTGGCCCTGCCCTTCCTAAAATCTATTCAGAAAGATGAGATAAATAAATATGTGGAGCATGAGAAAGGATGAAACACTTCCCTCTTTTACAAACCCATCTCACTTTGGGGGAGAGAGAAATCAATGATTTTGTTTAGTCCCTGAATAGTGAGAGCAGTGGACAGTCAGTGAGAGGTTTGAAACCTCCTCTAACGCATCAGGAGCTGGCTTGTTCTGAAATGTAGGGCCAGTCCGGAGGGGAAACTAATGGCCAGAACTGCTGAAGCGCAGAATTTTTGCCATATTCTTCCCTACCTAAGGGACAACCTTGCCTTTGCAACTGTTAGCTTTCCTTAAAGAAAGAGTTCAGACTGTTTCTAAAAGATCTATAGAAATCTGAAGGCTCAAAAGCAAGTTTGTCTTGTAGAAGTTCTTTACAACTGGCTGCCAAAACCCAAAACAAAGCAAAGCAAAATAACCCATTCCTTTGATAGAATTGATTTTAAAACTCATAGACGAGCCCTCGCAGTCTTTTGGACTGAGGAACAAGAGGGTGAGAACCAACACGGAACAAAAATCCCTTCTCTTTCAGTGTCCTTGCTCTCCTCCCACGGGGCTGCTGTGACTCCTGCTTCTTTTCCGATGCTTCTTTCCCAGGGCCTGAATTCTTACCTACTCAAGGAACCGTCCCATATTGTTATTCTACCCAGAGCAATTTTTGCAAGACCGTGACTATCATGTGAGGAAAAATGTATTTGGAATCGTGGCATTTCAAGCTCTCTTGCTAATGCACAGTGCTTCTCAGCCGCTAGCTGACTCCTTACAAAGCTGGCCTTACCAGGGGTCACTGGTATTAAGTAGAGTTGTGTGTCAGCCTCACACTAGACACAGATTATAATTGCCTATTAAATTGAAATCCACCCAGTGCTCGGTTAGTCACATTGGTGATATGGTGAATTAAATCCATGATGAAATCTTATTTGAATTTCAAAATCTCTTTCCCCAGCTGACCTATCAAAATGGCTAACAAACTCAGCTAACAAGCTTGTGAGTGACAGTTCAGGGTTGTGCGTTTCTCCTTTCCTTTGGCTTCACTATTGCACCAAATGACCAGAAGTTAGGTATCAAGATGAAAAACAGGAGAGGATGGACCAAATATAGGCTCTTGATATTTGAACAGTTGATGCCTGATAATACTAGAAGAGCAGACCTGTATGAATACTTTCTTTTCCTCTATATATGAATAATTAATCATCTCAATTAGAGTTGTATGCTTTTGGATTTAATAACAAAAAAGCCCCCAGAATGTCACTTTATTTGTCATTTGTGATGCCAAGAAAGTTGATTTACAAATTTTATAAACTGATTTCCCCTCAGTGAAACAATTTCTTGTCTAATTTTACCCCACCATTCCTAAATTTCCTAAAATAATAATCCTGTGATCTCAAGGAATTTAAACTGCATAAGTGTGCACCTCTCTTTGCATTTTTTTCTAATATTTATAAAACCTTCCACAAGCTAAAGGAAAGTCATGCTCATTGATTGGTTAGGGTGCCATCAAGGTTAGGGTGATAGATAATGAAGGCTGGGACTGCAGTTCCCGCAGAGACCCGGTAGATGGCAGTATGCAACACAGATAGATTCCCGAACCCCTCAGCTTTGCAAGTAACTGACTGGGTAAGACATTGCATCTCTGGACATCAGTGTTTTTTTCCAGCCCTGTCATAGGAAGAAGATGATCTCTTAGGAAATGATTACATAAACTTAATTTTGCTGAATTAGTACAGTATACTTCAGTGATTTGAACTATTTTGACACCAAAGAATTGTTAAGCTTCTTTAAGTCTGACAAAAATCTGTACTTCAAAAATTTTCAATGAATGGTACTGACCTCCCTGTGCTTCATATTTTATTAATCTCTAAACAAGATCACTCTGAGAAAACTACAGATAAGCTCTCTGTACCCATCAGTGTGTACTCTGAAGGCTACGATTAATTAGGCAACTGTGTTTTTGGTGATCTTAGAGCACTTTTCTATTTTTGCATATTATCTCCCCAAAACTTAGTGATCATTTTCCAGTAGCCCCCAAACATATGTAAGATAACTTAAATTTTTTATTACAGAAGAGACAGGTGTCTAGGTAGTTTTGCTGAAGATTAAAACTATGATTGCTTAGTAAATAAAGAAATAACTTCTAATGTATTGCTTAGTTAAACACTAACAAAGGAGGCCTTGGTAACAGATATTTTTAAAAAGAGAATTTCCCTGGAATCGTGTTTAGAGGAAAGGAGAGATGTTATGTGTAAACTGTGTACAGCACTTAATTACAATGAAATTTTGTAATTTAAGTAGACACACAACAGCGCTCACACTTTCCCAGCCGTCCCACCTGCCTGGATTTGCATCCTTAGACTGGGGGTTTGCTCTGACCTCTGTTTTGCAATTTGTGTGGCTTGCCTGGCCTTTCCCACTTGGACAAATATACTACAATATATTTATTTTTCTGGACTTTTTTGTCTATTTATGTTTCAGACCTTTGTCCAATTCCACAATCTCCCAGAACTCTTAGCTTTGGCTTTCCTGGTTTGACTCAATCTAGGGCACCTAAGGCCCAGTTAGGCTGCACTGTTAGTCATTCTCAGAGTTGTCTCCATTGGACTAGAGGCCTTAGTGTTCCAGCACTGGGCTGTTGATTGGAGGGGTGTCTTTGCTCAGTGTCTGACACAATCTCCTTTGAGGATTGCTTTTCCCCTTCCTCTAAATGCTAGTATTTCTCAGGGTTCTACCCTAGGCCCTGCTTTCTCACTCTGCACAGCTTTCATGAGCAGTCTCAATCACTTCCCGTCTCTCAGTTACCATTGACATTTACATGCTAATTCCTTCCACATCCATGTCTGTAGCCCAGATTCTTCCCCTGAATTTTGGAACTGTAGATACCTCACATCTACAGAGACACTTAGATGTCTTACTGGAACCTATAGTAGGAGCATGGGATATAGGGATACAGTAGTACCTTATTTGTGGTAGGAATACATGAATCAATCAATAAATTCACAATTATCAATCCATAATACTTGTTGGACACTTCCAGTGGATAGTAATGCATAACTGGAATTGTTTTAGGGTTGGAGGAAGAATTGGTTAGGAAAGTAAAGCTATACCAATTCCCTCCATTCTATTCACATAGGATATATTAGTTGACTTTGCTTTCAGAGGTCTTTGATGCTATTTTAAGAAATGAGCATTAAATGGTATAAGGGTTCTGAAAAGGGGATGTCTAAAAACAGACCAAAATATGTTGTCCTTTGTTATCTGTATGTAGAGATGGTTAAAAAGACATATGTGTAACCAGCAGTTCATTACATACCAGATCATTTTGTCTACGTCATAACATTATTTACTGTTTCATGTATTTGTCTTGCCTCCCTTAATTATGTTGTAGCATACAGGGCATCCACAATGTCTTCCTTTTTTTCCGCGGGATGAGGGTGGAGGTGGGGGAGTGAAGGTAGGGTAGGGGGAGGGGAGATTTCCCTCAGTGTTTAACAGAGAATCTCAAAGATAGTAGACAATAGATGTTTGTGTGCAAGGCTTGAGTTGTTGCTGGCTCTTCTGAAACTGGATAGTTATTTTGTGTGCTTTTTTGTTTGTTTGTTTGTTTTTGAGTGCAGTGTCACTGGCCCTCATATGGGGGATCCAAGCCGGGGCCACTGGCTTCCCAAGCCAGCGCTTAACCACCGCGCCACTCAGCCGGCCCTGGATAGTTATTTTGATTAGTTTATTTTGACTTATGACAATGGTCAGCATTTGCTAAGATGGTGTTTTGTGTTTAGAAGATAGGTCATTGAAAGATTTGACTGCATAAGGTATCCTCTGCTGAGTTCACAGGACTGTGCTAACTCTGCTTCTCAGTCTTTATCATTCCTTGTTTTGCAATGACGCTATGCTGAAGGACTCATTAAGAGAATTGTAAAAAACCCCCGAAGAGCTAATGTCCAGCAGACGAGTACTGACAAGTACATTTAGAAGTACAGAATATCCAATGGGTCACACCTATCTCTTCAGTTAGGTGATAAACTATCAGTAGAATGCAAAATATGTTAGAAAATGTAGCTGGGAGCCAGGGCTCTCAATCTCTGAATGAAATCTGATTAGTCACCATGACTGTCAAGACAGCATGGATTCATAGTCTAGAAGCTAAAAGAATTAGGTTAGTCCCTTTTTTTTTTTAAAGTACATCAGATTATGTCACTGGCCAGTTTATTTTATTTTATTTATTTATTTATTTATTTATTTATTTATTTATTTATTTATTATTTTTAAAAACGATTTTATTGGGGAATTGTGGGAGGGGAATACTGTTGGGGAATTGGGGAAGAGGACCAGCCAAGTTGTTCTTCAGTATTTGTTGTGGAGGGTGTCAGTCGCCATCTGGCTTCCCGTTGGCAGCTCATGGCCTCCAAGCTCAAGGTGCTGTATTCAATCTTAGCTGTGGGCGGGCATAGCTACCATCCCATGCATGAGTCGAACCAGCAGCCTTGTTAAGAGCGTGCGCTCTATCCATTGAGCCATCTGTCCGGCAGCTCAGCTCAAGGTGCGGAGTTCAGTCTTAGTTGCAGGTGGACATAGCCCACCACCAAACAGGCAATCTTGTTGTTACACCAGCTGAGCCATCCTGCCACCTGTTGGCAGCTCAGCGACAGCTCAGCTCAGGCGCAGCATCACTGGCTCATGTGGCAATCGAACTGGCGGCCCTGTAGCTCAGAGCTTGCTCTCTAAGCCAACGCTTAACCAACTGAGCCACTTGGTCGGCCCCAGGTTAGTCCCTTTTTAAATCAGACTTCAATTGGATTGTCTTGTATTCATAAAATAGAAAAATCATAAAATAAACTGTGGGGCAGCTGGTTAGCTCAGGTGGTTAGAGCACAGGCTCAGAACACCAATGTTGCCAGTTCGGTTCCCACATGGGCCAAGGAACTATTTCCTCCACAACTAGATTGAAACAACTACTTGACTTGTTGCTGATGGATTCTGGAAAAACACATTGTTCCCCAATAAAATTTCTTAATAAATAAATAAAAAAAATAAATAATAAAAATAAAATAAACAGATTCAAACAGGATAGAAGTCTATTTCTGTCTCATGTGCAAGGTGACTAGAGGTAGGCAATCCAGAGAGGTTTAGTAACATGCCAAGATCACACAGCTCGGTGGTGGTGGTGGAGTTTTAAAGGCATTATGTGAGAGGTTAAGATAATGACAGCACTGACCTCACAGAGCTACAAGGAATCAAAGCTAGAAAATATGTAAAGTACTTAGAACACTGCCTGGCACATAGGAAAGGCTCAGTAGGTATGATTTATTATCATGACGAACCACAGGTGAATCATGTGATTACATTAATAAGTGCATAACTAACATTGTGATCATTTACACAGAGGAAAGATGCAGGGTACTATGAAGATAGAATAGGGGTTTCTGACCTAGTTTGGGGAGCAGCCCCTTGAAGAACTGACACCCCAGCTGTACCTAAACGATGGATGAATAGGTGTTAGCTGGGCTGGCTGGCTGCGGCTGGCTCTTGTCAGAGAACCAACCTGTCCTGAATTGGGAGGGAGCTCAGGGAAGAAATTAAGGGGGGCTGTGTGTCTGGGTTTAAGAAGATGAGACTGGAGAGAGGGCAGAGGATTTGGGGTATATCTGAAGAGTCAGGGGCGGCTATCAATGAGGAAGAATTGGTGGTGGAGGGAGTCGCCACGTTTGGGTACATGCCTTGTTTCCTGAGCCAGGGGTTGTCTGACCTCTGTGAGGTGGATGGGCCTCCAGCGGGATGGCAGGCAGCTTGCCTTGATGTACCTCCGCTCTCAGAGTGGGGGTGAAGCTCAAATCGTTTCAAGAGCTTTGCAGCCTGCATTCAATAAGATAATACATTGAATGGCAGATCAATAGGTGGAAAGGAAATTTATTTTGACTTAGCCTTTCTCACCTATACAAAAATATGTCGACAGCCTAAACCAGAGGAGAAAACATATGGATAATCTGAAAACACTTATATTTTGGCTCTGGAAACCACAAAGTAAACAATCCAGGGGCAGGGTCACATGTGTGTCCTTATTCCTGTGCACTCACTACTCACTCAAATTCCCACTGGCCTCCTCCCACCTCTGCTCAGGGCCTGGGTCCTACAAGGTGAGAGAAGGGTGGGCCCACTTGGGGGAATGAAGCATTCCTCTTTTATTTGAGGGTGGGGGTCTTAAGGTCATTGAAGCTTACATAAAGACTCAGGTTGGAGCTTGTTATTGTTACAGATAATGTGCTGTAGGTAAAGAGTTCTATTGCCTGTCATTATACCCTTGTGAATAAAACACATTAAATATTATTCAGTTTTTTTTCTCAGTATTTTTGACCCAAAAAGGCACAATTCAGAACAAAAAAATAAGAGATCCCTCAATAGGACCAGAGTAGGATTATATACAGAGCATGCCAAAAAAAATATACACATTTTAAGATAGGAGAACTGCATTAAAATTGTAATACTCAATATATACCAAAAACAAAAACTGAATACACGTTATGTTTGACTTCTGCAAATATAAGAGGTGCTCAAAGTGGTTACCATCAGTGTCCAGACCCTTCTGATTACGGCAAACTACTGCTTGAACGATGTTGACCAAAGTGTCCACTTGTATTCATTTTTTGGCACCCCTGGTATTATTGAATATGTAACTACAGAGTCTAATCATCCCTCCCCCTTTCTTTTTTTTTTGGTAGAGAGGCTGTCTTGTAAAATAAGTGCAGAAGTGGGACATTCTACAAGTGCCAAAAATATCCTCTTCCTGGGGCTCAACAGGTGTGCATAACATAGCTCCTTGGAAGAGGCGAGTGTGGGGATTCCGTTAGTGGGCTTTGGAGAGGTGCTCTCCATCTCATTCAGGTAGACAGAAGGGCCCACTTTGATGTATAACAGGCAGCAGAGGGGACAGGAGGACGAGGATTGGAGAGAAGAGGAAGCTGCAAAGCCATCCTAGTGCAGCTGCGGCCTTTTGAAAAACACAAACTGTGTGTGTGGTTTTTTAAAAAATTATTTTTATTATTATTAGTTTCAGGTGTACAGAACAATGCAATAGTTACCCTTTTCACCCCTTACAAAGTGACAACCCCCCTCCCCCCATCCACTGCCACCACTGACAATGCCTCCCTCCCTCATCACTGGCTAAATCTTATCAAACTAGCATGTGTGAAAGTCAGTTTCTTTTATAATTAGGAATCTATGGAATTAAACTTATTTTGTAATTTAATTTTAACTTGTATAAGAACTAATGAGAATTAAAAATTATTCTACAAATTATAAATATTTCATGTACTTTTTTTTTTTTTTTTTTGAGGGCAGTGTCACTGGTCCTCATATGTGGGACCCGAACCGGGGCCGCTGGCTTCCCAAGCCAGCGCTTAACCAACACGCCACTCGGCCGGCCCTCATGTACATTTTTGATACGTTGTTATGCAGGTGTTAAGGTATTACAGGTAGGGATGTTGGGGGCTCTGGGAGAAAAAGATGAAGGGGTTAAGAATACAAATTGGTGGTTACAAAATAGTCACGAGGAGGTAAAGTACAGTATAGGGAATATAGTCAATAATATTGTAATAGCTATGTATGGTGTCAGGTGGGTACTAGACTTATGGGGGGATCACTTCATAAATTATATAAATATCTAATCATTATGTTGTACACCTGAAACTAATGTAATATTGAATGTCAACTGTAATTGAAATGTTTTTTAAAAAAAAGATATTACTGGGCCGGCCAAGTGGCGCGGTGGTTAAGCGCTGGCTTGGGAAGCCAGTGGCCCCGGTTTGGGTCCCACATATGAGGGCCAGTGACACTGCCCTCAAAAAAAAAAAAAGAAAAAAGATATTACAGATAAGTGGCTCCAAGGTCACTAAGGAGTAGGGTTGATTAAGTTTACTTGATTGGATTTAGACGACCCAATCACTGGGGTCATGATGCTAATTGTGGGTGGAGACTGTGTCCCAGGACTATAAAATGCCTGCATCTCTGAGCCCAAACCCACTCCAGAGAGAAGTGAAGGCCAGGAGAGGTGGAGATGCAGAGTTCATACCTCCAGGACTTTACCTAAATATCTTCAAATCAAGGTAACCAATCTGTTCAACTTCCACTGTCCCTTTCTTTCTCTGGCTACAGCCTATCTTTTGATTACCTTTACCTTTGCATTTCAGAAGAGAAAGAGTGTCTTATCCTGTGTTAGGGAACTTTTCTACCCTCCATTCTAATGTCACCATTTAAATTTTTACATATTAACTGTAGGTCAGTTTTTTATACATATATGTGGTTTTTTTCTGTGTTTTCAACTACAGTGTATGTGTTTTAAAATTGTTCCTTTTTATTTTCTAACATTTCTTCAAGGCTTTTCTGGATTTTCACTTTAATATACTTTTCACTTTCAATAGCTGTATTATAATTAACTGAATCTTTTCATTATTGTTATGTAATTAGATTGTTTTGGATTGTTTGGGATCATAGATAACACTAAAAAGGACAAATTTCTACAGATGTACATTTTTTTTTTTCTTTTGCAAAATAGTTTTCTTACATAATCTTCAAAGGTGGGTTAGGCAAGCACTTTTTAGGTTGCAAGCACCATGTTCAATTTGCCTTAAAAGGTCAGGTTTTTCAGAAAGGGTGATAGGGGATTTGAAGAAGAAGATTATCTTTGTTGTCACTCAGCTAGGCTTCATCAGAGTGGAATAACATTTGGGAAATGGAAGGCTTTCAAAAACTCCATATTGCTCCTGGGCAGATAGGCTGAGTATGGTTACACACTTTGTATCTCCAGAGCCTAGCTGAGGCTGGGAGCGTGAAAGCCTTCAAATAAGTACTTGTTGGATGGAGATGAGAGAATGTGTTCCAGGATATGCTAGTAAACCAGTTTTTTTATCCTTAAAATTGATTTTATGGTGAGCATCTCACTCATTTTGCAGTGTTTTTTTTAGTAGGTTTATTCACACATGGAAATTTTCTTTGAAATTTCAAGGGCTCTTTAGAGTCACTTTTCTTTGATGAGTAGGGTAGGGTTGGTTTTATTTTTATGATTCTATCTAGATGTAGAAATTATTTTTCTTGAACTACAGGTGATCTACAAAGGAATACTGACTAGGGGTGGAGATTGCACTTCTAGATCCCATGAAAGACCCAGTTGGACTCAGTTTCTGCAAAGAGAAACTGGTCAGAGAAGACAGGACTTCACCTGGAAGTCTCCAAACAACTGCTGTATCTGAAAAGACAATGTCCACTATCCTATTTCTCTCTCTTGTGACCACCTAGACTTTGGATCGTTTTGATATTTTTTCTCACAGATAATGCCTTTACTGTCATTCTCTGGTGACTTAGTGTCATTTTCATGTATAAACTACAGAAGTACTTGTATTATTTAATTTTTGTATTGGTTTTAGGTACATCTTAATTACTTGAAGAACAGATCCTCTGCTGAAGGCTCCTGATCACTTCCAGAAGCTAAAAAAGGGCCATTTCAGCTCAGCTTACTGCTAAGAAGTGACCTTGGGAAACCATGTCCACCAGCCTGAGAGAGGAGACCCTCTGTCCAATTTGTCTGGAACTTTTCTCCAATCCCATTTCTCTCTCCTGCGTGCACACTTTCTGCTATAACTGCGTTCAACTGTGGTTGCTAGAAAGGAAGGATCTAAAGTTGACCTGCCCCATATGTCGAGAAGTAATCAACAGACCCCCTATGGAGGAATGGCAAATTAGAACACTAACACTTCTCACGAAACAGCATGGTTTCTTACTCAAGCAAAGTCTGCACTTGCAAGATGAGTTCCTGAAGTTCTGGGAGGATATGACCCTGGATGCCGTCACCGCACACTCCCGCCTTGTCCTCTCTGATGACCTAAGGAAAGTTCAATGTGGGAAGATCTGCCACAACCTGATGGAGGAACCCCAGAGATTCGCCTACATGACCTGTGTCCTGGGCACCCCGTGCTTCTCCTCTGGCTGCCATTACTGGGAAGTACAAGTGGAAGAGGGGAAGGACTGGGCTCTGGGGGTCTGCAAGGAGTCAGTTGACAGAAAGAGGAAGAACGGTTTCTCCTCTGAGCATGGCTTCTGGATCATCAGCATGAAGGCAGGAGCAATCTACTCCAGCTTCATCCCAGAAACCAGAATTCCTGCGAACCCTAGCCTTAGCCACATAGGAATTTTTCTAGATGTTGAGATGGAAGAAATCAAGTTTTTTGATGTTAGAAATGATGCCCTCATCTATATACACAGTAATTTCTCCTGTTTGGAACCTTTGCGTCCATTCTTCTGTCCTGAGTTGCCTGGAGAAGGTGACAATGGTGGTCCCTTGAGCATCAGCTTGAGAGAAATTCCCCATATGTTCTTTCCACCATAGAATTCTTGGACTAAACCCATTAAGCATCTGTCCTAACCTGCCTCAATTGTTATAACTGACCAAAACTACAGGATAGGTGGGGAAGGAGAATTAGAAAAGGTCATGGAGACAAAAGAGAAGAAAGATGAGAACGGAGCTAAGTCCCAACAGAGGCTAATGGAGTCAGAAACTCAATCCTACCCCCCTTGGTCAGAAAAGGAGTGTATGAGGGAACAGAGAAACTTATACTGGCCCTTAAGATCACTATTTGGGAGGGAGACTGGTCCCCTCCTGTCCTCACACTCCTAGAATGTAGTTGATTTGAGTGGTTATATTTGACCATAAAGGCCCCGAAGCTGTAAGTGGGCTGGACCAATGGTTTTCAATCCTGGCTTCTCATTACAAGCATGTGAGTGACTTAAAAAGCTCCCCACATCTATAACCATACCACAATCCAATCAAATTGGAATCTCTGGGGAGGGGATTCAGAAAGAAAACTTTTCCAAGTTTCCTGGGTGATTTCAATGTTCAGCCAGGGTTGAGGATCACTGGACTAGACCAGTGGTTCCAAACATTGTGCATCAGAATCCCTGGATGAATTCAGTAGGTCTGGGATGGGGCCCAAGAATTTGCATTTGTAATAAGTTCCCACGTGATGAGTGGAGATGAGACTTTGAAGACAGTGGACTAGAGGATATAATGTATTTTAATTTTAATTCTTGCATTAAATCAATTAATAAAATTTCAATTAATTAATTTAAAACTAATTTTGTTTTAATTTTAATTTAATTTAATTTAAATTTCTGCATTAAAAACCAACAACCCCTGGAACAATTGAAGAGAAGGGAGGGGGGCACGAGGGCATTAGGGTGGTCTTAGCTGGGATTCCGTGAGTGTGTTAACAGAACTCACAGGGCACTATGGACATTTTTATTTACTACCCTCCCCTTCTTCTCCACATTGTTCACAAGATTTCCATCATCAATTCCGATACCCTGATCATACTCAAAAATATATATTAAAATAATTGCTCACTATGATGGCCCAAGTCATATTTGGTTTTAGAATTTTCTGTAAGAAAAAGGCCAGCTTTTTTTTCTTGGAAGTAATCCTGGGAAGTAACCAGGGAAAAAAGGTAATCTGCTTAAGAGGTTCTTTGGGCAGCCTCTAAGTATTGGGTCTTAGGAAAAGTCATGATATACTTTGTCTATGTTTTTCAAACATCGTTTATTTATATAAAGAACAAAGATCAATCAATGATATATTGCCCATTTTGTTCAATAACCTTTTGTCATCTTTCAGTGAGCTTCATAATTCCTCGTTCATAGAAGGACCTGTCTATTTGCAAAAAACTGAACAATGTGCTGATTTACAGCCTCATCTGAATTGAACATTATACCATGCAAGGAGTTTTGAAGACAGGGAAACAAGTGGCAGTCTGACGGCGCAAGGTCAGGCGAGTACAGTGGGCAACACAACCCATCAAGCTCCAATAATTTTTGACAGGTGATCAAACTTGTGTGTGGTCTCGCGTTGTCAAGATGGAACACAACTCCTTTACAATTAACAACCTCTGAACATTTCTGGATGATGGATTCGTTCAAACTGTCCAATTGCCTACAGAGAACATTTGAATTGATTGTTTGGTTCCTTGGTAGGAGCTCAAAAAACACAACACCTTTAAAATCCCACCACACTGAGAGCATAACCTTCTGAAGAATGTCTGCTTTCGATGTTGTTTGAGGTGAATCATCACCTCGGGACCAAGGCCGTTTGTGCACCACACTGTTGTAAACAATCCACTTCTCATCAGCAATTATCAGTCACTTCAAAAAAAGATCATTTTCCTCACGTTTAATGAGCATATCACAGATGTTTATACACACCATCAAATGATTTCTTTGAGTTCATGTGGAACCCAAATATCGAGCTTGCTTACGTATCCTAGCTTCTTCAGGTGGTCTTGAACACTTGAATGACAGACATTCAATGTTTCTGCAATCTCTTGTGTCATGTAACATGGGATTGACTTGATCAATGCCTTTATTTTGTCGTCATCAACCTTGGTGGGCCTCCCTGACCAAGGAGTGTTGTTGAGATCAAAATCTCCAGCACAGAATTTTGTGAGCTATTGTTGGCACTGACATTCTTGTAGAGCATTGTCACTGTAAACTTTATGCAACTTTTCACAAGCTTGACACATATTCTTCCCTTTATGGAAGTAAAACAGTAAAATATGGCAAAAATGCACAGTTTGGTCTTCCATCTTCAACTTGTAAAATCTGCGAAGTTCCACCAAATCACTCAATTTTTTTTTTAGAATGAAGCTAGAACTGTAAACTGTCAGATGACATAGCAATAACAGAGATGTGAATGACACTAGTATTTCCAAAAATGATCTAGCACCATCTGTTGCAAATATGCATCATGACTTTTCCGAAGACCCAATATATTGGCTTAGAGTTTGGTGAATGCTGATGACCCCAAGCTATTCACCCCCATGTCCTGTGCCCTGAGTATTATTCTGCTTCACCTCTGGTCTTTGCTGGGAGGTAGAAATGGGAAAGAGGGATGGGCTCTAGGGCTCTGCTGGGCCTCTGTTCACAGAACCCTCTAAGGATACCAGTTTATCTCCACAGGCCAGAATTTCTTCAGCCCTTTCTACCCTATGTGAGAGTTTTCCTAGATCCTGAGTTGAGGAAAATGAAGTTCTTTGATGTTAGTGATGATTCCCTCACTGTACAGTTACTTTAGCTGCCAAGAGAAGCAACATCGAAACCCCATTGAGCAGCTGCTCCTCTCTCTTTTAACTATGCTGAACAGAAAGCCATGCATGCAGTAGGGTTCCCATTTTTAGGACTGACAGGCTATGTGTTCCGCATCATCAGCCAAATCCTGGATATTAGATATTCAAGTTTTGCAAAAATCTCATAACCATGGTAGCTGACCTTGACCCCATATCATGATCCCCAGCCTGTAGACATTGCTTTTGCCTTGGCCATCTTTCTGCCCAGTCAGGCAGACAGCCTCCTTTCCTTTCTGTGCTGTTCCTAAGAAATTCAGAAAACCCAACTTGTAGAAAACTCCAATTCTTACCTTTTATGGAGGGCAAGTTAGGTCTCTTTGTCTCTACTTTCTTGGGAAGGAGAAGCTTCTTCAGTCAGTTGTGGTTTCAAATAGCATCCTTCTCTTCAGAAACCTTAATAAGGGTTTTTGTTTCTTAAATATTTTTCCTCAATCATAAATTGAAGTAGACTGCTTTGATTGTAGTATTTTGTGTTGGCTGAAAGGGTGTTTCTGTGGGTAGTGGGTGGGACGGACTGTCAATGGGATAAGGGGAGCAGTGGCCAGGAAGAGAAGTGACAGATAAGCGGAGGTGGCTGCTGTGGGCTAGTAAGCATGGGCTGGAAGAAGCCCAGACCTTGTGGGGAAAAGGGACTTGAGGTGGAGATGAAGGTGGTCATTTATTGGCTTATGTTGATTAACTAAAAGATTTTTCTTGACATTGAAAGGCAAATGACAAAACTTAACAGCCATTTTTTATTTTTTCAAAAAGAACTTAGAAAACAGGACTAGGAAGATATGTTTAAAATGTCATATAGACTCTATTATACAATACGCTGACTAACATGCTATTTATTATGGTATTTAGACTAATAATTAAAATGGGTATTGAAACATTTATTGAATGTTTACTGTGTGCCAGGCACTGAACTCATTGTGTAACATGAATTATTTCATTTAATCCTATGAGGTGTGTATTCAAGTACTCCCATCTCAATTATCAGGAAACTGAGGAAAAAGCATTAAAAAGGCTTAAGGTTAGGTAAAAGGATGAAAAAGGCCTTAAAAGGATTAAAAGTAAAAAGTTAAATAATCTGTCTAATCATTAAGTTCCCTTTCTCTGTAAGTGGCATATAGCCAGAAAAGAGAAAAATAGACCTGCAATTCTAACAATTGGGTTCAGAGACCATAGTTTTTTTGTTTGTTTGTTTGTTTTTTTTGAGGGCAGTGTTACTGGCCCTCTTATGTGGGACCGAACCGGGGCCACTGGCTTCCCAAGCCAGCGTTTAACCACCGCGCCACTTGGCTGGCCCTAGAGAGACCATAGTTTGGATTGACATATGTGGGCATTGCAGAGACCATTTCCTCCTCTCTAGCCCATGGCCAGCATCTGTGGCTGATGATGGCACTCCCTCTTTCTAAGTCCTCACGCAGAGATCCTGGGGCCCACTAACATTTACTTAACATCAGGGTCAAGAAAAGACTGCTTGCTGCTATGACTACTATCACTACTATTTAACATTGTTATCCAAACAGTGGCCAAATAAATAAATTATAAGCGGCACTGCACTGAATGCTTCTTGTACCAGCTTGAGAGCACTGGTTGTGTGCAGGTCTCCCCCAACTGTGACACTGGTAACTTCAAATTGGCCATGGTGGAGGTATTTAAACTGGCAAACTTAGAATTAAGGTCTTTTTTTTTTCTTTTTTCTTTTTCCTTTTCTTTTTCTTTTCTCTTTCTTTCTTTCACTTGGATGTTATACATTTACCAGCAGAACACTAATCTATCAACTAGTGATAAAGCTAACTATTGAAAAGGGGGGATAAAACTATCATTTGGAGAGCTTTGATTTCATACATTGAAAACTTAAGGGGGATAAAATTCTCTCAAAATTAATAACAAGATTTAATAAAATCCAGAGCAGACTGCTGATCCAGTCTTCTGGAGGCTCCTTTGGCGTTGATAGAATTTGCAAATAGTAGAGCTTGGAATAGTGATGGGATGTGGCTGGTAGAGGAATGACTATAGAGGAGCAAGAAGAGATGGTGGTGGGGCCAGCCGAGTGGTGTGGTGGTTAAGCCCTGGCACGGGAAGCCAGCAGCCCCGGTTCGGGTCCCACATATGAGGGCCAGTGACACTGCCCTCAAAAAAAAAAAAAAAAAAAAAAGAAGAGATGGTGGTGGCTTGGACCAAAGTGGAAAGCAGTGGAGATGGAGAAAGCTTGTCAAATTCAGGATATATATTCAAGGTAGAATCGATAGGGCTTCTGGTAATGTGGCTATATTGTGTGAAGGGAAGATCAAGGACAACTCCTGGGTTTTTATTATTATTATTGAAGTGATTGGGTGAGCCACATGCCATTAGCTAGGATGGGAGAGGCTGGGGAAGAGTGGGGTGAGGGGGCCGAGGGGCTGTGGTATATACTCATAAGGCAGTTGTTCTGGTTTGGACATATTGAGATATTAATACCTGTTAGACGTCCAAGCAAGGGTTCTAAGTAAAAAAATATTAGTATATGAATCTGGACCTCAGAAGGAAGTTCATGGCTAGAGATGAGAAATTTGGGAAGCTTTGGTATGAGTAGGATTTAAATTCAAAAGACTGGAGGAGCTTACTTAGGTAGATAGTGTGGAAAGAGGAGAAGTTAACCAAATATAAAACCCTGAGACATACTAACATTTAATAAAGAATATTAAAAGCACATTTGTTGAATTCTACTATTTACTAGTCACTTTTCTGAACCTGTATTAACTTACTTTTTAACACCATTCAAGTTCCTCACTCCCACACTAATTCTTTCTAACATGGAAAATCAACTGAAATATTTTATTTAAAACAACATGAAATATGGGTTGGCCGAGTGGCGCAGTGGTTAAGAGCTGGCTTGAGACGCCAGAGGCCCGGGTTCGGATCCCACATATGAGGACCAGTGACACAGCCCTCTTAAAAAAAAAAAAAACAACAACAACATGAAATATAACTTTTCCTTTAGCACAAATGTAATCACTTTTCATAGCACATCCCATCATCAAGGCAGACAATGGAATGGGTTAAGTAAAAATTGATGAAAATGCACCAATATTTTAGCCAGGATTCTTTTTTAATTAAGGTATAATTGAAATAACATTATATTAGCTCCAGGTGTAGAGCATAATGACAAATATTTATTTTTAATCCTTACAACAATTCTCTGACATAAAAACGATTTTACCTTTATTTTACAAATAAGGGAACTGAGGCATGAACAGGTTAAGAAACTTGCTAGTAAGTGATAGAGCTGGGTTTTAAACATAGGCAATCTGTCTCTCTGAGGCAGAGAAGAAGGCTCTAGAAAAGGAGACAGAAAATGCAGTCAGGGAAGGAAAATCAAGATAGAGGGGCTGAGTAAGACAAGACTGAGAACATAATAGATTTGTAAGATAAAAGTCACTGGTGATGTTTAGGATAGCTAGTAAGAGGAACAAATCCAGAATGAGAACTGACTAAAGAAAGAACACGAGGGGAGAATGTGGAGACGCTAAGTAACTTCTTGAATTGTGTTCTAGAAAGTAGTAGTGATATAGCCTGTAATATGATGCCTGTTCCCTGGAGCTGTGCAGCATGGTGGACTGAGCACATAGGTTCAGACATAGGTAGGTTTATGGGCTTGGTGGTGAGAAAATGCCGAGTTCTTTGTTAATTGCTTCCATTTTCTTAGTAAAATAAGAAGCATGTGCATTGTGTGAGATAAAATAATAGGAAAGGAATGTGGCCTGATGAGGGAAGAGAATATGTGAAATAGTTCCTCAGAGAACAGAAGAACAAAACAACAAGGGAAATGTAATTAGGTTGTTGGGCAGAGCAGGAGACGCATTTCAGATATGTGCTAAGTGTCAGCATGTTTTAGGTTTTTCTCCAGGTGCTGAGTTCTGAAAGATGGGATTAGTTGAGAATGTATGCCAGGGATCATCACACTGATTCACTACGGAAACCAGGAAGTGAGAACATGAAAAGATTAAAGAAGAATGAAGAAACTATGTTGCCAGAAAATTCCAAGTAAATAAAAGTCTGTGAATTATCAACCCCTAAATAACTGCCAGGGACCCAAACCCAAACCAACAAAAAGAGGTCCACCATTAGGGGAACCATGCTCCTGGTTTGCTTACGACAGTCCTCATTTACATACATCCTCCTGGACTGCCAATTAATAGAACCCACTTCTACTCTCAAAAATGGTCTTTTCTTGAGAATATGTTATGTTCTCACCCTACTGTGAAGAAGGTAAAGCCCACTTTAAGTGTACTCAAAAATAAAAATAATTATATTGTGGTGGAAGAGAGAAAGAGACCTAATATTTCTTAAATTCCCACAATGAACCAAGGTGACTTTTTGTGTTTAGATTTTCGTATTTAATATATAATTCAATCGCATTTGGTCTTAAAACAGGAACTCTATAAAAGTGAAACTACTATCCTGATTTTACAAGTGAAGATGTGGAAAACTAGCCTAATGCTTTACTTAAGACACCGACTTAATCATCAGTAGATTTGTAATTTCAACCCAGAGATGACTGGCTCCAATTTTTAAAAGTAGAGAGTATAAATCACATATAGCTAGATAGACAGAAGAGAGACAAACATATGTATAACTTACAAAACTTTATATTTAAAAATGTTTTAAAATGTTTTCCTTTTTTCTTTGAAACTATTGTTAAATTGTGTAATTGTAATTTTTTATAAAAGAAAGTAATAAAGAATAATCCCTCTTGACATGCCTTTGATACTTAAAAATTGAACATGACCCTCCAGAAAACCATCATGTGACAGCTATTAACCAACAATTGTGGCAGCCTTGATTTAGAAAACTTGATAGGTATAGCCTCATGCTGCTTTGCAAGTTCATGGCTCCAGTGACTGACTTTGAAGATGAAAAAAAAGACTCAACAGTATGCATTATGACTAATCAACTCAAAACTATATAGAATAAGCATAAAATGAATTCTAAATTAAAGTCCAAAGAGATAAAAAGAAAGAAGGGAGGGAGAGGAAGAAGGGAGGAAGGAAAGAAGGTAAGTTGGGAAGGAATCAAATCTGCTGTGAACCACATTAACTTTTATTAAATTAAATAACTATCAATGTATTGTAATGTTTTCTTTAGTCTGATATTCATATATAGATTTTTGTTGTAAGGGAATTTGACTTGTACAAATTTCTAGGAAAAATCTGACTTCTATGAATACTGTAGACAGGTTAGTTACAACATCTGTGATGCCTATAGTCATCTTACAAAGGATACCATTAAGCATCAGCTCTGCCTAGGCAATAACCATGGGAAATCGCTGTCCCTGAACCTGTTTGTCTGAGTAATTCTGCACACCAGTTATAGCTGTTTGGACCAGAATGTTACAGGCCCATTCAAAAGTTCTGCCCAACAAAAATCATGGCGATTATCTAGCCCAATCAAAGATTCTTCCTCGGAAATTATATTGTGGCAAGAATTGTTATATGAAATATAGAAACACCTATAATTAGTAGCTGGGGGAGGGGCTGGGATTTAAACACACCAAAAGCAGATATAAAGAAAAGGGATCATAGGGTGCCCTCCGGCTCCAACAGGCTGCTCACTGAGATGCAGGAGTGTGAGAGCAGCATTGGATCCCCCCAACCTCTGCCCTACTTGTGCTGTGTTGCCAGGGAAATGCCTGATGGGTGCTTTCTGGCTCCATCAGGCTGCTCACTGAGACGCAGGAGTGCGAGAGCAGCCTTGGATCCCCACCCTCCACCCTGCTTGTGCTGCATAGCCAGGGAAACACAGGGCAGGTGTTCTCCAGTTGCATCAGTCTGTTCATTGAGACTCAGGAGGGCGTGAGCCGCCTTGGGTCCCCGCTCTCCACACTGTTTGTGCAGAGTTGCCAGGCTGGGGATTGGCTGTTGGGCTGCTTAGCCTGTTCTGCGGGCAGTTGATTGGGACAGGCTGAGACAGGGAGTTTTCCTGAGAGTGTTGGGCCAGGAGCTGTGCACCTGTGTGATCCGATTGAGGCTTTCCTGGCGAGTTTGTGTGGATTGATTGCTGGTGCAGAGTGCATGCTGCTCTGACTTGGTGGGGACCACTGACCACATCAAGTGGTGCCTTGGGGGCCTGCCCCACCCACCTAGAGCTGTGTTGCCAGAGGTACCCTGAGCCCCCGGTGCTTGGCCCACATCTCCGCAGGCCACAGAGAGTTTTTTTTTGCAGTAGTAGACAACCTGCAACAACCTGTGAAGATTTTTTTTTTTTGGTAATGAGCACAGTTACAGAGCACACGGTAGCGAATTGTAGAAAGCTCACTGCAAGCCTGAGAGTGAGGCCGATGCATAAAATGTTGAGCCCTTCTCCCCAAAAGCTGGTGCTGAGTCACCCAGAGACTCTCTATTGCTGAGCAAGTGGTCTGCAGATTAAAGAGGACGGAGAGCCCCCCCCCCACCTCTTTTTTTCTTTCCTTTTTTCTTTTTTTTTTCTCTCTTCTTTCTAGGTGATCTATCTAATACATCAAAGCATTCACAGAACGACAGCCAGAATGAAGAAACAAAGAAACATATCCCAAGTAAAAGATCAGAAGAAAACTCTAGAAATGGAACTAAATGAAACAGAGGTATCCAAACTTTCAGAGACAGAGTTTACAACACTGATGATAACAATGTTTAAGTAAGTTAGTGAGGACATAAAGAAGGATAGGGAAACCATAAAAAACAACCAGTTAGAACTAAAGAATACAATAACTGAAATGAAGAACACACTTGAAGGAATCACCAGTAGAATAGATGAAGCGGAGGAGCGAATCAGCAAATTAGAAGACAAAATAGCAGATATCACCCAGCTGGAACAACAAAAAGAAAAAGGAATAAAAAAGAATGAAAATAGTTTAAGAGGCCTCTGGGACGACTTTAAACACAACACTTAACGAATCATAGGAATACCAGAAGGAGAAGAGAAGAAGCAAGGGATTGAGAATGTATTTAAAGAAATATTGATTGAAAACTTCCCCACCCTGGTGAAAGAAATCTACATACAAGCCCAGGATGTGCAGAGAGTTCCAAACAGGCTGAATCCAAACAGGCCCACACCAAGACACATCATAGTTAAAATGGCAAAGTTTAAAGACAAAGACAGAATCCTAAAAGCATCAAGAGAAAGACAGCAGGTTACATACAAAGGAACTCCTATAAGACTCACAGCTGACTTTTCTTCAGAAACTCTGCAGGCCAGAAGGGAGTGGCAGGAAATATTCAAAGAGACACAAAATAAAGGTCTACAATCAAGATTGCTCTACCCAGCACGGCTATCACTTAAAATTGAAGGAGAGATAAAGTGCTTCTCAGAAAAGAATAAGCTTAAGGAGTTCATTACCACCAAGCCAGCATTGCAGGAAATGTTAAAAGGGCTTTTTTTAAATAGAAGAAAGGGGAAAATAAGCTAACCCAGGAAGACAAGAAATACAAATAACAAAATGTCAATAAATATGCACCTATCAGTAATCACTTTAAATGTGAATGGGATAAATGCTCCAATCAAAAGATACAGAGTGGCCGAGTGGATAAGAAAACAGGACCCATGCATATGCTGTCTACAAGAGACTCATCTCAGATCAAAAGATACACAGACTGAAAGTAAAGGGATGGAATAAGATATTTCATGCAAATGGAAATGAGAACAAAGCTGGAGTAGCAATACTTATTTCAGACAAAATAGACTTTGAAATGAAGACTACAATAAAAGACAAAGAAGGGCACTACATAATAATAAAGGGATCAATTCAACAAGAGGGCATAACCCTAGTAAACATCTATGCACCAACATAGGAGCTCCTAAATATATAAAACAGATTTTAACAGACATAAAGACAGAGATCAACAGTAACACTATCGTAGTAGGGGACTTCAACACCCCGTTATTACCAATGGACAGATCCTCCAAACAGAAAATCAACATGGACACAGTGGCCTTAAATGACACTTTAGACCAACTGGATTTAATTCATATTTTTAGAGCATTTCACCCCAAAGCTACAGAATATACATTCTTCTCAAGTGCACATGGAACATATCCCAAGATAGACCACATGTTAGGCCACATAACAAGTCTCAACAAATTTAAGAAGATTGAAATCATATCAAGTGTCTTCTCTGACCACAATGTTATGAACTAGAAATCAATTATAAGAAGAAATCTGGAAAGCTGACAAATACATGGAGGCTAAATAACATGCTACTAAATAGCGAGTGGGTGACAAATGAGATCAAGGAGGAAATCAAAAGATACCTCGAGACAAACAAAAATGAAAACACCACGACCCAAAATCTCTGGGATGCAGCGAAAGCAGTCCTAAGAGGGAAGTTCATAGCAGTGCAGGCCTACCTAAAGAAGGAAGAAAAATCTCAAATCAACAGACTCTCTCTACACATAAGGGAACTCGAAAAAGAACAACAAAACAAGCCTAAAGTGAGTATAAGGAAGGAAATAATAAAGACCAGAGCAGAAATAAATGAAATAGAGAACAACAACAAAAAAAAAATACAAAAGATCAATGAAACCAAAAGTTGATTTTTTGAAAAGATAAACAAAATCGACAAACCCTTAGCCAGAAAAATAGAGAGAGGACCTAAATTAATAAAATCAGATATGAAAGAGGAGAAGTGACAACAGATACCACAGAAATACAGAAAATCTTAAGAAAATACTATGAGCAACTATATGCTAACAAATTCGACAATCTGGAAGAAATGGATAAATTTCTAGAAGCATACAATCTACCAAGTCTGAACCAAAAAGAAACAGAAACTCTGAACAGACTGATTACTGCCAAAGAAATTGAATCAGTAATAAACAATCTTCCAACAAACAAAAGCCCTGGACCAGATGGCTTCACAGGTGAATTTTACAAAGCATTCAAAAAAGAATTAATACCTATTCTCCTCAAACTATTCCAAAAACTACAGAAGGAGGGAAGGCTCCCAAACTCTTTCTATGAAGCCACTATCACCCTAATTCCTAAGTCAGACAAAGATATTACAAAAAAGGAAAACTACAGGCCGATATCCCTAATTAACATAGACGCAAAAATTCTCAACAAAATACTAGCAAACCGAATTCAGCATCTCATTTAAAAGATCAGACACCGGGGCCGACCAAGTGGTGCAGTGGTTAAGCGCTGGCTTGGGAAGCCAGCAGCCCCAGTTTGGACCCACATGTGAGGGCCAGTGACACTGCCCTCAGAAAAAAAAAAAAAAAAAAAAAAAAGATCATACACCACAATCAAGTGGGATTCATTCCTGGTATGCAAGTTTGGTTCAATATCCGCAAATCAATTAATGTAATGCATCACATTAACAAAATGAAAAATAAAAATCATACGATCATATCAATAGATGCAGAAAAAGCATTTGACAAAATCCACCAGCCATTTATGATAAAAACTCTTAGCAAAGTGATAATAGTGGTATCATATCTCAACATAATAAAGACCATATGACAAGCCCACAGCAAACATTGTACTCAATGGAGAAAGGCTAAAAGCTTTCCCCTTAAGATCAGGAACAAGACAAAGATGCCCACTTTCACCACTTCTATTTAACATAGTTCTGGAAGTTCTAGCCTCAGCAATCAGACAAGAAAATGAAATAAAATGCATCCAAATTGGAAAAGAGGAAGTAAAATTGTCATTATATGCAGATGACATGATACTATATATAGAAAGAATCCCAAAGACTCCACTGAAAAACAGCTAGAACTGATAAACAAATTTGGTAAGGTAGCAGGATGCAAAATTAATATTCAGAAATCAGTTGCATTTGTATACACCAATAATAAACTATCAGAAGAAGAAATCAGGAAATCAATCCCTTTTGCAATTGCTTCAAAAACAATAAAATATCTAGAAATCAATTTAACTAAACAAGTAAAAGACCTGTACTCAGAAAATGATGAGACACTGAAGAGAGAAATCAGAGAAGATACGAATAAATGGAAATACATACCATGCTCATGGATAGGAAGAATTAATATAGTTAAAATGTCAGTACTACCTAAAGAAATATAAAGATTCAATGCAATTCCAATCAAACTACCAAGGACATTTTTCTCAGAAATAGAACATAGAATCCTAAAATTTATATGAAACCACAAAAGACCCCGAATAGCCACGGCAATCTTGAGAAATAAGAACAAAGTGTGAGGCATCACACTACCTAACATCAAAACATACTACAAGGCTACAGTAATCAAAACAGTATGGTACTAGCATAAAAACAGACACATAGACCAATGGAACAGAATAGAGAGCCCAGGAATAAATCCATCCATATACGGTCATTTAATCTGATGGAAGCAAGAATTTACATTGGAGTAAAGATAGTCTATTTAATAAATGGTGCTGGGAAAATTGGACTGACACATGCAAAAAAATGAAAATGGACGACCTACTTACACCATATACGAGAACAAACTCAAAATGGATTAAAGACTTAAATGTAAGACCTGAAACCATAAAACTCCTAGAAGAAAACATAGGGAGTAAATTTGTAGACATTACCCTGAGTAATATTTTTATTGATATATCCCCTCGGGCAAGGGAAATAAAAGAAAAAATGAACATATGGGATTACATCAAACTTAAAAGTTTTTTCACAGCAAAGGAAATCATCAATAAAAGAAAAAGGCAACCTACTGAATGGGAGAAGATATTTGCCAATAATGTATCTGATAAGGGGTTAATATCAAAAATTTATAAAACACTCATGAAACTCAACACCAAAAAAACAAACAACCCAATTAAAAAATGGGTAGAGGATATGAAAAGGCATTTCTCTAAAGAGGACGTACAGATGGCCAACAGGCATATGAAAAAATGTTCAACCTCACTAATCATCAGAGAAATGCAAATAAAAACCACAATGAGATACCACCTTACTCCAGTCAGAATGGCTATCATCAATAAATCAACAAACAGCAAGTGCGGGCGAGGTTGTGGAGAAAAGGGAACCCTGGATCACTGTTGGTGGGACTGCAGATTGGTGCAGCCATTATGGAAATCAGTATGGAGGTATCTCAAAACACTGGAAATGGAACTACCGTATGACCCAGCAATTCCACTCTTGGGTATCTACCCAGAAGAATCCAAGATGCTAATTCAAAAAAAATGTATGCACCCCTATGTTTATTGCAACGCTATTTACAATAGCCAAGACTTGGAAACAACTGAAATGCCCATCGGTAGATGACTGGCTTAAGAAATGTGGTATGTTTATACAATGGAGTATTACTCCGCTATAAAGAAGAATGAAATCATACCATTTGCAATGATATGGATGGACCTAGAGACTATTATGTTAAGTGAAATAAGTCAGTCCAAGAAAGACAAATACTGTATGATCTCACTTATATGTGGAATCTGAAAAACTGAATGAATGAGCAAAGTAAACAGAAACAGTCTCCTAGATATAGAAGAAAAACAGGGTTGCTAGTTGGGAGGGGGTTGGGGATGAGGGAGAAGGGGAAGGGATTAGACGGCATAAATAGGTAACTACAATATTGCCAGAAGAATATGAAAGACAGTTCGGGGAATATAATAATGTTGTAAATATTTTGTGGGGTGTCAGATGGTCACATGTCTTGTTAGGGAGACCACTTCACGGTTGGAGTAGAGGCTTGATCACTGCACTGTATACCTGAAGCTGATGTTATATAATACTGTATGCCAACTGTAATTGAATATGTAGATAGTCACGGGAAGTGGATCATACTGTGCAAGGGAGTCAAAGGAATTGTAATAGATATGTATGATATGGGTGGGGGAGTGGGGTGGCAAATTGGGGAAGGAGGGTTGTCACTTTGAGGGGTAAAATGTATAACTATTGCATTGTGTTGTACGCCTGAAGCTAATTTTTAAAAAATGTTTATTTCACAATAAAAGAATAAAAGAATAAAAAAAGAAAAAAAGAAAAGGGATCATAAAGGAGCCAAATTATTACTAAGCAGAAACATTGAGTCAGCAGAAAATATACCATAGAGTAAAAATATGACGAGGGTTGAGAGGATGGTAGTTAGTAGAGGTCATAAAATTAGGGGAAACTCAGTGAAGAATTAAAGAACTGCCAATGAGTGCCCATGAAATGTATTGTTCCCCAGAGCCACTTTGAATCCTGAATGACTCTTCCTTCTAGGGTAGGCTCTGTAAACTGTGGCTGAAACATGGCTCTCTTTTATTTCTTCTGACTCAACTGTTGCAGCCTTGTGAAATCCATCTCCCTACTGCTACTCAGGAACCTCATAATAAATCCCCATAATTTAAGATAATAGGATATTCTTACAACCAAATATCTTAACCATGCATTCACTATTTTTAATAGCTGTCACCTTTCCATCAACAATTAAATAATTAACAGTTGCAAATGTATGATAATCTTGTATTTTAAGGGGCAGGGGATTGCAGAAATGGAGGGAAAGTTTATAACCAGGAGAAATAATGGTGGGGGGGGGGTAAGAATGATGTGTTGTTAAGGTTTTGGGATTGCAGGGAACTGATGGGGTTTGCAGTACATTTATAGGATTATGTTGCTTAATTGGGTTATCATACATTAGGTGACTTTCTGTTTCATAGCTAACAAACTCCTACATGTTGGTACAAGTTGCCCCAAGTAGAAAGAGGACAATCCAGGTTTTAAATGAAACTTGTGTTCCAAATCAGAGTTCTGGCAATGAATGGGGTATAAAGAATCTTCCAAATTTATTTCAGTCATGCAAGTTTGCTTGGCTTCCCAGTTTATGAAAATCACTGATTGTTTTCTCAATCTAGTTTCATTGGCCTCATGGGTGATATTCTTCACAGATCTTACAATATATTGATTGATAGGTCTAATTTTTCTGTGTGGTGAAATCGAATATTTTATTAAAATGTGTTTCTGTATGCATCCATATGTGACCAACATAAGGCTCTTTGTTTGTGTCTTTCTTTTATTTTTCTTCTTTCCTTCTCCCTTTCTTTTTTAATTGAGTGGAATGGGGCAGGTTGGAGGTAGTGAGGGAGGTAGTCAGTTCAATCAGCCTTATTAATCAACCTTCATAATATTCCCTTGTTCACTTGGCAGAAGTTGGTATAGACCACCCCACTCTCATTACAGGCAGGCACTGAGGCACATCCAGCACAGACAAATGGCATTGAATGCACCAGAGGGAAAGCAACATTAGGGAGACACTGCTCAATATTCCTGAGTCCCTGGTAGGGTGGGGATGGAACAACAGACCCAGGTTGTTTCCATCTTGCCCTCTGCTGGAGGGCAACCAGAAGCATTCTACAATTAAAGGTTTATAGCTACTCCCCTTCTCAGCCAGAGGTCTGTCACAGCCAGGAAACTACGATCAAGGTAAAGTCTCTGGGTGACTTCCGTCTCCTGGAGGAGCAGCTGACTCACTGCAGCATACTGTTATTTTGAATCTGAAGTCCCTGGAATGGTCGGCCTTCACCTTGTTCAGTGTTTGGGGCCCTGGAATTCCAGCCATCCAGTAGGAACTCTAGCTGACATTTGTTAACATCGAGTTAAATCAGATAGGTAAGCTTGGAAATTTGGACATTGTCATTTACAAATAACTTCTATTATCTATTAAACTCTAAAAATGTTGTAGTCCCCTGAATTTAGTAGAACAAGGCCAGTGGTGAGGGCAAAAATCTTAAAGAAATGCTGATTCCTCCTGATATTCAACTCACATGTTTCACTGACACTGAACTTTATCCTCTTAAGAAGGTATTGCTTGGACTCCTCCAAAGCCAATACATAGTCAAGGTATTCTCATTCTCAAATCATCCATATCCCCTGTCCCTGTCACCACAAAGTTGAAGCACAGGAAAAACCCTAAGGCGTCTTGTCTTCTATGCCTATTTTGGTCAAATTCTGATGCTACCCACACCTAAAGCTTCATTTTGAAAACCACCACCTCTTGATTATATGCATAAGCATGCTCCACTGGCAGCACAGGGCAATGGTATATCTTCTGTTGTTACTAACTTGGGTTAATCTATACTCACCCTCATTTGGCCTAGCTTCTTCTATGCCTTTACAATTGGGTATGCATAAGGACTCTGAGAAAAAGTGATAAATAATCCTTCAGTATAGATGGTCAAAATTATTTATCTCTTCTAAGCCAGTCTCTCTGAAATTCTCTCTCCACAGTCTGGTATATTGTGACTTATTTGAAGTCTCTCAGCTTTAACACAACTCACATCCTACTCAGGAAGGCAAAGTACAGTACTCCCAGCTTATAGCATCTCTCTTAATCTCTCCTTTGATTCTCTGGGCACTGAGAAGCCACTAAATTTAAGCTGCAGCAGGAAAGGGAGAAGGTACATCCTCACACACTTCTATTCTCACACCCACCTTCTACTTCATCCATGAATGTTTTAAATTTCAATCATTTTATGTGAGTTGAAATGAATAAGATCCTAATGACTCTATCATCTCCATGTCTGTTAAACAAGTACACAATCCAATATCCATAAATATGCATGCATTCTCAAAAAGAGAATATTAATGCCTCATACTGGAGAAAATATCTCAAAAGAGGTATTTATAAATAATGTAACTAAATTTGCCATTACCTATCATACTTTACATTTAGGTGAAATTATCTAAAATCATCAAGCACTCTGTATTTGGGGTCAGAGAGTTTCTGAAATTTTGAAGCATAGGAAATTTTAACAGTAGGGGACACTTTTGACTATTCTACATTAATGTTTTAAAAATCTTCATCTATCAACCCAAAGCATGCTTTCCTACTTTTTAAAATTAGGCATTAGTTCTCAGGAGACTTTCAACAATTACTAAGATGTGTTTCAAATTTTGAATATTCAGAGTGCTTATCTATGATTGAATATCATTACCAACAGTAAATCAGGTCTGTGGTATCTTCACAGATACACAAAGTGATAATTAAATCTCCTTATATTCAGAGTACATGGAAGTATAATTCAGTCTTGAGATTTTAATTAAAACAAGCTCTCAAGTATAAAGTGTAATTCTTATATTTTTAAACAACCAGAATGCAAAAGTCACTGAATGGCAGCAAATCAATTGGAGGGTTCAATTTTGTGTAAAATTCAAGTTTGTATCAAGTCCTTTAAAAGAAGTTATCAATAAATAGCTCTGATAAACTGTATATGCTGAGCCAAAATGATACCAATATTCCCTTTCAATTTATGTAATATTATTAAATCATATATATATATATATATACATATATATCAGATTGTCAAAAATCACTTTAGTACCTTATTTATTGGATGGCTATCATGTTTCAAAATGATTCTAATTCCAGGTTCAACATTTCTCTACCTCCAATTTTCCAAATATTTACTGAGGTCTGTAATGTTAAAAGTATGTTTCATTCCAACATTCTTGACACTCTTTCTTAGAATTCAGGCCATCGGTACTGCAAGAGTTTTTCTATTTAAGTGTCAAAGTCATTAAGTACTGTCAGATTTCTGTTGTTAAGGTGAGCTATCAGCTTTATTGTTATAAGCTGGTTATTTCAGAGTGAAAAAGAGTTAAGGGTTTGAAATGACAATGGAAAATGAGCCCTCTTTGCCTCTAACAGCTACACTTAAAGTATAAGGATAGTATTAGATGTATTTTAAACTAAGAAAAATTGTGCTCTCAAATTCAAGGTTAGTTTGTCGTGAACATTTAAGATATTGATTTGCCAGCACTGTCTCCTACTTTTCCAAGGATATGTTACTGTTATCACAACTATCCCATTCAAATGGCTCCCTAAAGGGATGACATTCTTGCCTGACCTCGCCCCATGGCCTCAGATGATTGGCCCATCCATGTGTGGATACCTTATTTAAGCTGGACCAAGTAAAGCCCTTCCCAGAGACTTTTTTGAACTGAAACTGAGGAAGTAGGTCAGACTTTTGTTTTGATGGAAGATATAATATGAAAAACTAATAAACCATTCATTTCTACAAGGGTAGGACCTAAAATTTTGATATGACTGAATCTAATTATAGTGGGAATGAGTATCTTTTTGAAGGTTGGGCATTGTATTCCAAAAGTTCAATAGGTATGCTTTCATTAATATGTACACTTTTTCAAGGTGGTGAAGCTGTCGGTTAAATTACCACCTGTCACCCCTTAGATTCAGAACAATTAATCAGCAAGTCTTGAGCCTTAGGAAAATGCTGCTGTCCCTATCATAGGGTGTAGGCTACTTCTTTCAGCATTCATAAAAATTAGGCACAGAGAGGTAAGCTGACTCACCTGAAAGTTGACAGGGAACAGAAGGACCGATGATATAGCTTTGTTAAAGAAAGACAATTTTCCATGGACTCAGTAACCTGAAGCCTCTGAAGACCAGATACTAACACAATATGATAAATTGTCTAAACCTCTGTCTCTGGGCTGGCTGAGTGGCTCAGTTGGTTAAGAGCTCGCACAAGAGTTCGAGCTGAGGTCTGAACAACAGCAGTTTGATGCCCAGCCCAAGCTGAGCTGCCAACAGGTGGCAGGATGGCTCAGCTAATAAATAAATAAATAAATAAATAAATAAATAAATAATCTCTGTCTCATCCCAAAGGAATGAACTGAAAGAAAAAATGTTAGATCCCCATAATTAGAATGGGTATATTCCAGAGGATCCAAGGTTATTAGCAATATTTGATTGGCAATTCCTGTGTACCCACTACCAGAAAAAGATAATAAAGCATCCCATTAAAAAATTCCATTGAGTTCCAGTTAAATGTGGGAAATTAACCTGAGGCTCCTCTGCCTCCTTGAACCCCACTAAAGTGATAGTTAAGGGGGATAAAAAAAGAAAAGATATAACCTCAAAGGCAAAAGGGAATGGAAGGCAAGACAACTGCAGAGATTGTGGCTGAGTGAGACTAGGGTAACTGCAGTACCAGGAGCTCCTTTTAAGAGAAAGAACAGGACAGAGCTCCATAAAAAGAACTAAACAAAATGGAAACAGTCAATCAACCAGACCCAGAGTTCAAAAAACACTACTTATAAGGATGCTCAATGATCTCAGGGAGAACTTCAACAAAGAGATAGAAAACGTAAAAATGAACCAATCAGAAATGAAGAATACAATAACAGAAATGAAGAATGCATTACAGGGGATCAACAGTAGATTAGATGAAATGAAGCAGAGGATAGAGGGTTGAATCAATGATTCAGTAGATAAAATAGCAGAACACCCAAAGCAGAATAGCAAAAAGGAAAAAGAATCCAAAGAAATGACAAAAGTTTAAGGGGCCTCTGGGACAACATCAAGCCTACCAACATTTGCGTCATAGGGATACCAGAACACGAAAAGAGAGAGCAAGGAATTGAAAACCTAGTTGAAGAAATAATGATAGAAAATTTCCCTAACCTGGCAAAGGAAATAGACATACAAGCCCAGGAAGTACAAAATGAACCCAAAGAGGCCCACCCTAAAACACATCATAATTAAAATGCCAAAGCTTAAAGACAACGAGAGAATTTTAAAAGCAGCAAGAGAAAAGCAGTTAGTTATCTACAAAAGAGTTCCTATGAGATTGTCAGCTTATTTCTCAACAGAAACTTTTCAGGCCAGAAGGGATTGGCAAGAAATATTCAATGTTATAAAAAGCAAGGACCTACAACCATTATTACTCTACCCAGAAAAGATATCATTTAGAATCGAAGGACAAATAAAGAGCTTCCCAGACAAGAAAAAGCTAAAGGAGTTCATCAACACCAAACCAGAATTACAAGGAATCTTAGATGGATTTCCTTAAGACAAAAAAAAAAAAAAAAAAAAGATCAAAAATATGAATAATAAAATAGCAATAGCTACATATCTATCAACAATTACTTTCAATGTAAATGGATTACATGCTCCAATCAAAAGATAGAGTGGCTAAATGAATAAGAAAATAATACCCTTACATATGTTGCCTACAAGAGATTCACTTCAGACCAAAAGATACACACAGACTGAAAGTAAAGGGATGGGACAAAGATATGAAAATGGAAACAAATAAACAAACTAAAAAGCTAGGGTAGCAACTACTTATACCAGACAAAATAGATTTTAAAAGAAAGCCTAAACAAGAGAAAAGAAGAACCCAGTAATCCCACTTCTGGATGTTTATCCAAAGGAACTCAAAATGCTACTTCAAGAGGATGTGCATTCATATGTTTATTGCAACATTGTTTACAAAGGCCAAGATATGCAGGCAACCTGGGTGTCCATCAGTAGATGAATGGATAAAGAGTAGGTGATATATATATATATATATATATATATATATATATATATATACTGGAATATTTCTCAGCCATGAATGGGAATGGGTTCTTGCCATTCTCTACAGCGGCATGGATGGACCTGGAGGGTGTTGTGCTGACTGGAGTGTCAGACAGAGACATAAAATGTGACTTAATTTATATATGGAATCTAAAGAACAAAATAAACAAACAAATGAAACAGAAACAAACTCATAGATACAAAGAACATTTTGATGGTTGCCAGACAGGACAGTGTTTGGGTGTGAGTGAAAAAAGGAAAGGGATTAAGAAGTACAAATTGGTAGTTACAAAATAGTCGTGGGGATGTAAAGTAAAGCATAGGGAATATAGTCAATAATATTTAATAACTATGTATAGGGCCATGTGGATACTAGACTAATCAGGGGGATCACTTCTTATTATATAAATGTTTAACCACTATTCTATATACCTGAAATTAATATAAAATAATATTGAATTTCAACACAAATTAAAAATTTTTTAAAAGGGGAAAAGATGAACAGGTATGTGTGGTTCAAATTTCCAGGCATAAAACAAATAGGTCATGGACATGTAATGTATATTATAACGAATATAGTCATTAATATTGTGACAGTGTAGTACAGTGTTAGATGGTTGCTGGACTTATCATGGAGATTGCTTCTTTTGGTACATAAATGTTGCATAACTATTATGTACACCTGAAACTAATATAATACTGTATGTTAACTATATGTTAATACAAATCTTTTTAAAAATTTCATATACAGGTTTCTCTTGTTATCTAAAAGTAGAATGATCCTATGAAAATTTTTGTAAGCCAAAATGATGTGAAATGAAGAAGTAATTACCATTAATGTAAACGAGAAAAATTTTGATCATTTCCAGACACAAAAAGTAACACACCAAATCGTCTTAATTACATCCAGTTTTACACTAAGCATAACACCCTGACTAGCTCTCTTAGGCTTTTCTGATATCGTAGGATACATCTTGGTAATAGATACAGGAAATAAATCGAGGTAAAGCACAAATGCTCACACAGTTCAAACCTGGGATGGTGGATGCTGAGATGTGGAGTGTACTTCTGGGAAGTAGCTTAGTGAGGCCACTTTTGCTACTCAGGTTGCACTCTGCCTGTAACGGCTTGTTGCAAAACCAACACTACAAGCTATTTTCATCTATCGCCTTTTTTTCATAATAGTCAAAATCCTCTCTGGATTTCTTTTGGTTAGCAAAAATATATTAATATAGGTCTTTTGCAAAACTGAAGTGGCATAACACAAACTTTTAAAAAGCAAGGAATACCTGTACTTGAAAACTAAAAAAAAAAAAATTCTTCTTATTCACTCATTTTGGAGAAGCTACGAGTATATATATATATATATATATATATATATATATATATATATATATTCTAGCAAAACAAGAAAATCTACTGAAAAAGAAAAAGATCATAAAATTAGGATATCCAACCTATGATATTGTGATTTATAAGAAATATATATTTCTCCTATATATTTGGTCTTATTCCACATTCCTTGGCTCACAGGTCCCAAAACCCTTGAAATTTCCTGAGCAATAATAGTAATGGGAGCATTTTTTTGGTCAGAATGTTTGATCCCTTGTTTTCAGTTCCTAAAATTACTTCAGAGCCATGAAAGTGAAATGGGTGTCTTATTATCTCTAACAAGTTCCTTTCCACCACAACTGGGATTATGTTAATGGGGTGACTTTTGGAAAGTACCTAAGGTGAGGACTTGTTGCCAGGAGAACCAACCATGAATAACAGAAGGTTCGAACTTCCAGACCCTGCCCCCTGATTTCTGGGGAGGAGAGAGGGGCTCGAGGTTTAATTGATAACAAATGGCCAATGATTTAATCAATCATGGCTATGTAATGAAGCCTCCATAGAACCCCAAAAGGAGGGGTTTAGGAGATCCTCCAGGTTGGAATGCTTCCAATGCTATAATGCCGGGCCCCAAACTCCCCAAAACAGAAGCTCTTTTGTTCAGGACCTTGACCTATGTCTCTTAATCTGGCTGCTGATTCCGTATCTTTTAAATTCCTTTGTAATAAACTGGTAATCTAGTGCATAAAAGGATTTCCTGAGGTTCTGTGAACCGATCTAACAAATTAATTGAACCCAAGGATTTATTACTATAGCAAGCCAGTCAGAAGCACAGGTAGCAATCTGGGCCCATGATTGGCATCTGGGGTGGAGGGCAGTGTGGTGGAACTGAGACCTTACCCTGGAATCTGATGCTACCTCCAGCTAAATAGTGTCAGGATCGAGTTGAATTGTAGGACACCCAGCTGGTATCAGAGAATGTCTTGTTGCTTTGGGAATACCCTCCACACACTGGTATTGATTCCAGAACCATTACAACCAGAACCCAACAGAGAAATGTAGTTAAGGAAAGTTTCAAAATTAGAAGTTGTGTGCCAGATGCGGAAAGCACTTACTCAAGTCAGAGCTGAGGGAACAAATGAATGAAGGAACAATGAAATTCATAGAATATCAAGTGCTTTGAGCATTTGCAAAAATATTACTAAACAATATAATAAGTTGTTTTAGGATTTGCTAAAGAATTAATGTTCAATACACAATAAACTTAGAAAATAAAAATATTAACATAAAATATATTAAATATAATTATAGTTAACTGAACTCATCAGTGAACATGTTGATATGTTCATAATAATGTAACAATAACTCTTTTTTCTTTTTTTTTTAAAGATTTTATTGGGGAATGGGAGAGGGGAATTGCATTGGGGAATCAGGAAGGGGAACAGACAAGTTGCTGTCTTTTTGTTCTTCAGTCTAGTTGTGGAGGACATTGCTTCACTTGTTGGTATCATCATTGTGCTCTTCCCAGGTGAGGCAATCAGTCGCCGGCCTCTGGATGGTCGCTCACCGCGGTTATTGGCAGCTCACGCTGGCTGCCAGAAGCTCACGCTGCTTGCGATCCACTCACTGTAGCCTATGGCAGCCCACTGTAGCAGGGGCTGCAGCCTACACCACACCATCACCGTGGCTCCCACAGCCCAGCTCCACGTGGAGCTGTTGTTAGCTGTAGAGGGCAGTGTCACTTGCCCTCATATGTGGGATCCAAACCGGGGCCGCTGGCGTCCCAAAACCAGCTCTTAACCAATGCGCCACTAGGCCAGCCCACAATAACTCTTAATTTAACCTAAGTTTGAGTTATGACCATTTTGGTTGCATAGAGGGAGCAAATTAGGAAGTTTTTTTTTTTTTTTAAATTAGTTTCAGGTGTACAACACAGTGCAATAGTTATACATTTTACCCCTCAAAGTGACAACCCCCCACCCCCAATACACCACCCCACTCCCCCCCATATCATATATATCTATTACTCTTCCTCTGACTCTCTTCCACATCCCGTGACTATCTATATATATTCAATTACAGTAGGTATACCACCTCCGCTTTAGTAATACAGTGCAGTGATCAAACCTCTACTCCATCCATGAAATGGTCTCCCTAACAAGACCTATGATCATCTGACATTCCACAGAATATTTACAACATTATTAATTATATTCCCCAAACTGTTTTTCCTATCCCAGTAGCAATATTATAGTTGCCTATTTTTGCTGTCTAATCCCTTCCCCTTCTCCCTCATCCCCATTCCTCTCCCAATTAGCAACCCTGATTTTTCCTCTATATCTATGAGACAGTTTCTGTTTACTTTGCTCATTCATACAGTTTTTCAGATTCCACATATGAGTGAGATCATATGGTATTTGTCCTTCTCTGACTGACTTATTTCACTCAACATTACAGTCTCTAGGTCCATCCATATCATTGCAAATGGCACGATTTCATTCTTCTTTATAGCGGAGTAATACTCCATTGTATAAATATACCACAGTTTCTTAATCCAGTCATCTACTGATGGGCATTTTGGTTGTTCCCGCCTTATACAAGAACAAATTCAAAATGGATTAAAGACTTAAATGTAAGACCTGAAACCATAAAAATCCTAAAAGAAAATATAGGGAGTACATTTGCAGACATTACCCGGAGCAATATTTTTACTGATACATCCCTACGGGCAAGGGAAGTAAAAGAAAAAATAAACATATGGGATATATCAGACTTAAAAGTTTTTTCACAACAAAGGAAACCATTAATAAAACAAAAAGGAAGCCTACTGAATGGGAGAATATATTTGCCAACGATATATCTGATAAGGGGTTAATATCCAAAATTTATAAAACACTCATGAAACTCAACACCAAAAAAACAAACAACCCAATTAAAAAATGGGCAGAAGATATGAAGAGATATTTCTCTAAAGAGGACATACAGATGGCCAACAGGCATATGAAATAAAGTTCAACCTCATTGGTCATTAGGGAAATGCAAATAAAAACCACCATGAGATACCACCTCACCCCAGTCAGAATGGCTATCATCAACAAATCAACAAACAACAAGTGCTGGTGGGGCTGTGGGGAAAAGGGGACCCTGCTGCACTGTTGGTGGGACTGCAGATTGGTGCAGCCACTATGGAAGTCAGTATGGAGGTATCTCAAAGAACTGGAAATAGAGCTACCGTTTGACCCAGCAATTCCACTCCTAGGTATTTATCCTGAAAAAAACAAGAAACTTATTCAAAAAAAGTTATGCACCCCTATGTTCATAGCAGCACAATTTACAATAGCTAAGACTTGGAAACAATGAGGAAGTTTTGTAAAAGACAACTTTTAAAAGAGTTAATGCCATGCTCACTTCGGCAGCACATATACTAAAATTGGAATGATACAGAGAAGATTAGCACGGCCTCTGTGCAAGGATGACATGCAAATTTGTGAAGCATTCCATATTTTTATGTCTTGTTAGGGAGACCACTTCATGGACAGCGTAGAGGCCTAACCACTGCATTGTACATCTGAAGCTATCGTTGAATAATATTGTATGTCAACTATTATTTAATATATATAGTCAAGGGATATGGAGTATAGTGTGGGGAGTGGAGTCAAAGGAATTGTAATAGATATGTGTGATATCGGAGGAGGGGCGTTTAATGGGGGAGGGGGGTAGTCACTTTGTGAGTGCTGAAAAGTATAGCTATTGCATTGTTTTGTACACCTGAAACTAATAATAATAAAAAAAAGAGTTAATGCCTCAACTATCATAATAGGATGTTATAAAGTCTAAGCAGTCTAAATCAAGAAGGATCATCATAAATATTTTTGTATATAGGTAAAGGTAAGTCCCAGAAGAAATAGCTAAGAGTTGAAAGTGTCCACTTCCAAAAGTGGAACTAAAGCTAGGGAGAGATGGGGAAGGAAGAGTCTAAAATATGAGATTTTTAGTTATTCTTTGATTTAAAATTATATGGTGATATTACTTTGATCAGCATAAAAATTAAATTATGTGAATTGCATTCAACTAGGACCCTAAGTGGCAACTTTCTGGGATACCCCATTCTCTCCACCCCAGCTCCCTTCCATGTTCTATGAATGGCAGAGTCCACAAACTTAGTATTAAGAAATAGAAACTCTAAGTACAGAATACAGATTCAAAGGGCTTAGCTGGACCTAATTTCTGACATTATTAGATTATGTGATCCTCCAAGATTAATTTGACAAAAGATTGATTAGGATATTAAGTTGTGTTGCCAAAGGGGGACAACAATAACGAGTAAATCTGTGATTGTTAAACAACCCAGGCAATGCCCAAGTTGAAGGGGCCTGACCAGTGGGAAGGGGCTGTCAAGTCGACACAGCCTCAGCAGAAAAATTGTCCCTCATGTCCCCTCACAGTGAATCTGATACTAGAAAAGGGATATGTGATAGTAAGTGGACACTAAGGAGGCAGAAAGACTGACAAGGACTCAGATATGCCCATGAGATTCTCAGGTTCTGTCATGTATCACAGTGGTCTTCAAATTATTTTACATTCTTAAAATTGTGAAAAATTATGTACCTGGGCATTTGATATTAATATTATTAGTTAATTAATATTGGTTGGCATTAAATGTCATTCATAATAAGTTTAAATTGTTGCAAGTTAATACCCTGACATATTGTGAATGTTGACACTTTAAAATAAAAAAAATTATTGTCTAATATTTCCCCTCATAAATTTAAATGCTTAAAAATAATCTAATTCTTGGCATATTGCCAGTGTTGATATTTTGATATTTTAAAATAAAATAAAACTGTTAGATCACTCTCAAATGCATCCAATGGACTGTTAAAATCACAGAGATTTTATATCTATCATCATTCATTTAAAAAAAAAACATGAACATGTCTATTTTTAATAGTCAGAAATTTTACATCCCTTTTCTTCTTGAACTTATATCTTCACTCCATAGAATGGAAGATGTTTGTGATATATTTATCCAATAAGGGACCTCTATCAAAATATATAAAGAACTGCAAATCAATAAGAAAAAGACAGCTCAATTAAAAATAGAAAAATGAGGGCCGGCCGAGTGGCACGGTGGTTAAGCGCTAGCTTGGGAAGCCAGCAGCCCCGGTTTGGGTCCCACATATAAGGGCCAGTGACACTGCCCTCAAAAAAAAAAGAAAAAAAAAAGAAAAATGACTTAAATAAGCACTTAAGGAGTACAACTTGACTAGGCATCATGATTATGCAAATTAAAAGCAAATGCAATACCACTATATACCCTCAAAGGAAAAAAAATATATTCAGTGTTGGCAAAAATGTAGAGCAACCAAAACTCTCTCTCATACAACTGATTATGGGAGTGCTAATTGATACCAACACTTTGAGAAACTATCTGGAAATATCTATTAATGCTGAGCATATGCCTGTCTTATAATCCTATATATACAAAAGATGTGTGTACATATGTTCAACAAAAGACACAAAAAAATGTCCATAGCAACACTTTTATAATAACCAAAACCTGGGAATTGCCCAAATGCCCATCAAGACTGGAATGAAAAATAAATTGTAGTATATGCGCATAATGGAATACTATTTATACTCTTCAATACTATTCAGGAAGATCCACAACTATGCACAACAATATCAATAAATCTCAAACATAATTCCACGTGAAGGAAACCAGATACAAAAGAGTAAATACTGATTTCATTTATATTGAGTTCTTGATTGTTTCTTATCTGGTTGTAAGTTTACACAGATGAATTTATTTTGAAAAAACTTATCAGACTTGACACTTAAAATTTACACACTTCTCTGCATGTGTATATTAGGCTCCATTTAAATGTTAAGAAAACAACTCTGGGGCCGGCCAAGTGGCTCAGTTGGTTAAGAGCTCACTCAAGAGTGCGAGCTGAGCTCTGAGCAATGGCAGTTCAATGCCCAGCCCGAGCTGAGCTGCCAACAGGTGGCAGGATGGCTCAGTAAAAAAAATTAAAAAAGAAAGAAAACAACTCTTCCCCATGAAGAAAGTAGAAAGTCTATATTCTTAGCAGAATATTATAACACATTCCTGAATTGTATAACATTGTCATTACCTAACAAAAGAGTTGAGTGTGTGTGTTTGTGTGTAGTGTTTAAGTAGGGAGTTGTCTTTCTGTGGGTTCAGCATGACCCCCGAAAGAGTCATTATCCTCAATTAATATTGCTAACTCAGTTAAATCAAATATTTAAAATACCTTTATCTGCCTTCCTGGTATCTGCAGTTAGAAGGCTAATTGCATCGAAGTATAAACTTTTTTTTTTTTTACTACGTGTCATCTATTCTTGGCCTCAAATTGAATTATTTGCAAATAAGTATTGGAAAGCCATTTTAGGATGCAAGTTTATAAAAGTTTTTAAAAGTTTACATCTTAAAAAGTGTATCATATTTTTAAATATGAGAAACTTAACATTGACCTTAGGCTTTTCACATCCAGGAGAATTAGCTATGAGTTAGCTATTGTCTGCCCACAGGAGCAAAACAATTTGTCCACTGCTCATTTTCAAGGCATTGGTACCATTGGTCACCTCCATTCTACACACTTTCCTAAACTTGCCCCTAGGGTTTAGTCATAAACTCTCATTATCAATGAAGCTTCTGGAGCTTTCTGAAAGGCAAGAGAGACATCTGAGCCTTTAGCTTTCACTCCATGTTCTCACAGGGACATCTTAGGGGTTGAGGGTTCAACCCGGGCTAAGATGGCAGTGATTGTAGACTGTGGAGGTCCTTTGGCTTTGAGTGGTGCAGATATTCAGCTGGAAAAGGAGGGAAAGAAAGAGAAAGAGAGACAGAGACAGAGACAGAGACAGACACATTTGACTCTGAAGAAAGCAAGGGTCCCTGAAGAAATAAGGTACAATGGTAGACCCAGGGCCAAAGCTTAGATCTAATGCCTGAGCAATGTTGGTGTACTTATCTAAATTATATGAGCAATACCATTTCCTCAGAAGTGTATCAGTGATGATAATACCTACTTGCAGCATAACTATGAGAATTTAAACTAAGTTGACAAACTATCTGAACTTGAGTAGATACTGCACAATTACTGCCTGTTATTTATTCATTAGACTGGATGCTCCTCACAGCATGGACCATGTATTTAGTTTTGTCCTTAATGACCAGCCAAATCCCTGGCAATAGTAAGTGCTGAATAAATAGTTGTTAAATGAGTAAGTTAATGAGTTAAAAAATACTTTGGTAATATAGTAATAGCTGCAAAATATCCAATTTTATGTATAACATGGTTGGTTTTGAACTACTAGGTGGAATTGTCCTATTTTCCTGGAATTCTCTATCAGAACAAACAAATGAAAACTGAAGTATACATATCCCAAGTTCAGGGAGTCATCTGCACAGAGGCCAATCCAATGGAACTTTCTGAGAAGGGCCATTTCAGTAGAATTACTTGTCACAAGCTCTGTTTTCTTGATTTAACATAAACAGATATTCTCCTAATTCCACCCACTCTCCACCACTGTGTGCAGCTACTCAGAAAGCTTAGATCAGATTAATGGCAAACACACACACACACACACACACACACACACACACACACACACACACACTCCGGCCTAGGTTCTTGAGGAAAAAATGGAGTAGAGATGAATCTCAGGTCAGTAACCAGATAGGACAGATATGTCAAGCCTAACAGCTCTGTTGAACCACCAGAGCTCCACTCTTTGACTAGTAGCCCTTGTCTCTGCTGCTGTGTGTCAGAGCTAGGTGGTTCTCCCATGAGTTTTTTAACTCAAAGGTAAATTTACGTGTCAATGACAAATCAGTAGGCTAAGCTCTTAACTGTGTGTCTTGTGATTCAGACCACAAGGCCACCAAGAGCCCAGTACTAATGTCAGAAGATCAGCATGCCTATTACTCCCCAAAACCTTTCATAAGGAGAACTGGGAGGGGCAAAGTCCAAAGCTAGACAACTGAGATTATTGATATTCATTATTAAGGAAATACAAATGGGATTCTTTTCTCAATAGCAATTTTAATGTAAAGCTCACAATATCATTCATTCAGTATATAGTCATGTGTCACTAAACAACAAAGATATGTTCTAAGCAATGTGTGTTAGGTAATTTTGCCATTGTATGAATGCATAGGGGCCTTAATGAACAAAACTACTTGAGATTAAATCAAGCACAAGAGAAAACGATGCAATCAAGACATGAGGTAAGGGCTGGCCGAGTGGCGCAGTGGTTAAGCTAGTGGCCCTGGTTCAGGTCCCACATATGAGGGCCAGTGACACTGCCCTCAAAAAAAAAAAAAAAAAAAAAAGACATGAGATAAACACCAGATGTATGAGGTTGCAACCTGTCTAACACAGCATCCTGTTTTACAGAAAAATTTTTTTATAAGTAGAAAGAGAACACTCTAAAATAACAATAAAAACCATAGTAAATATATAAACTAGTAACATAGTCATTTATTATCATTATCAAGTATTATGGACTATACATGATTGTATATGCTATGCATTTATATGACTGGCAGCACTATAGGTACATTTACACCAGGATCACCACAAAAGCATGATTAATCCATTGCACTATGATGTTGGGATAGCTACAACTTCACTAGTCAATAAGAATTTTTTAGCTCCATTATAATCTTATGGGACCACCATCTTATAAGCAGTCTGTCATTGACTGAAATCTTATTATGAAGCACAAGACTGTATTATCTTTTCTTTAACAGAAATTCATGTGTTTAATACAATTGTCATTCCATAGTCTGTGAGCATGCTTTTTAAAAAAATAATATTGTACAGTTGGTTAAGAGCTCGCTCAAGAGTGTGAGCTGAGCTCTGAGCAACAGCAGTTCGATGCCAGCCCGAGCTGAGTTGCTGTTGAGCTGCCAACAGGTGGCAGGATGGCTCAGCTAAAAATAAATAAATAAATAAATAAATAAACAAACAAACAAATAAATAAAATAAAAAAATAAAAAATAATATTGTGAAACCAAGGCTCCTATACAAACTCAACCTGTTTCACTTTATGACAATAATCGACTTTTGTTTGTCAGCATACCACCTATTCAGTTTTATAGGACTGGCCTCTCTTCTCCTCCCAATGCTACCCAGAAATCACTAAAATTATCATTGTTTCCCATCAACTAAGATGTCTCAGACCTATTTTGCTTTCCTTGCCCCAAGTGTAGCAGTAGCTACCCTCAATGGAGACCTGATTCATTTTGAAGAAAGATAGGACAAAGTCCTGAAATCTCAGTCCCAATCTGCATTTTATATCATTCATACCAACCCTGGCAATAAACCACCTCATATTAGAATATGTATAACTGATTTTAGTTAGCATAGGAGTATACTTTCAAAGTTGGTACTTCAGCTATATATGTGAGCTAACTGGTATTCATCAAAATTATTATGGCAATGGGTGAGAATTTACTGCAATGTATGTTAATCTCCTTATGGTAGTGAAATGGGTTAAAATACTAAAATGATAGAAATCCATGTGTCCAAATCTACACATAGCCAAATATAGGTCCATTTCTGGTTGACTTTTCCTACATTATCAAGTACAGTATAGAAAATTTTATTAACACACTGGCAAAATGTCCCTTGGCTGTCAGTTTCAGTTAACAAAAAAGCTATTCAATAAAATGAAATCCATTAGTTTCACTGTTCTTTCTAGCACTGCTCTATGGGATGTAATATCTATGCTATACAATTACCAATGTGTGGAGAGTTCCTGGATTTCCTTTGACTTTCCCTTTGTCTGAAGTAGGAAATTTTATTGCAACTTTCTTAAATTTTTTTCTACTGATTGCATCAGTTATAAATGTAATAGTTAAGTTTGTTATTTCATCCATAGGTTACAGATAAACAGTTTTCTTTATAAAGAATATTAAAAAAAAATTAAGCTGTTTGAGTTGGTTTCTGTTACTTCATACCAAAGGGTCTTAATTTTAAAGGTGGCTCAAGTAATTGGCTACTCTAAAATAGAACACCCTTAGCACTGTAATCAAGGAAGGTCATGTTAGAAAAGCTGCTATTTTTCTGGCAAATGTCTGCAGGAGTCAGAATTCATTGGCACATTTTCAGCAGGTAAATTGAAAATTTCAATCAGAGGTTGAAAGCCTGACCATTCCCAAGCAGTAGAGAAGTCAAAGGTGAAACGGTCAGTGTGCTCCTCATAGGTCTTTTAACTGAATTATTAATGAAGGGAGAAGATATTAAACTCTTTGACAGGTTCTTCATGAACTTCGTTTAGAATTATTTTTCTCAGTCTATTCGAATCTTCTGAGGGATGCTACTTAGGGTGAATATTGACTTCAGAGTCTGTAAAATCTTCTAAGCTGCTTTGTCTTTTGGGGTTCTCCATCCAGGTAAGTCATCAGAATAGCAGCAGCTTTTAGGATAAACTAATGCAGCCCGTTAGGCTTACGAAAGTGATCCAATCCACGAGGTCTCCTGTTCCTGAGACCCCCATCTGGAACAAAGTTCTGTAGAGCAGAGGTCTTAATATGGATGCTTGCAGAAGCCAGTGGACAACATAAATGGCTAAAGCTGACTGCTGAAAGACAGTATGGGGAGATAAGCTCTTGGGAATTGCCCCACATCTGTCAACCTCCTGGCTCCCACCAAGCCAGGTCTTGGATTCTCAAGAGACACTGGTTAGTTTGTAAATTTGTTTATTGTAGAGATGTTAGATGAGCAGAGTGGGACTGATCATGCCATCAACTCATGACACATTATCTTCATTTGATCTTTATTTCATTTAATAGAGTTTTCTCTCCTTCATCTGTATAACACAGTTTATCACCCCCTCCATAGGCTCCCAAATAAAGTACTTTCAACCCATCTTTAATATTTTATTTGTATCTGTATTTGTATCTTTAAATATGAACATAACTGTTTGTTTAATTTAAATAAATAGTATTGGACTTCAAAAATTATGCTTACCCTTGTGGCTAAATGAATGCTTAATTCATTCTTTGTGACTGCTGTATAGTCTACCTTTAACCTAATTATTCTCTGGCTCTTTGCCACCACAGATCATGCTGTGATAAACATTTTTATAAATACCTTCTGGTTTACCCTTGTGAGAATTTCCCTAGCATTTATGGTCTACAGTAATTACTTAATTCCACTAAGTATTGCTTTATTCCCTTCCAAACTGACCCCATCTGTCTACAGCCCGACCAGTAATGCATAAGGTTCCCACCTCCCAACATGCTCACCAGCATTTCATATCCAACTTTCTAATTTTTTGCTCTTCAGTAAACAGTATCTTAGAATTTTAATTTGTACTTTGTAACATGTGCTCTGGGATGAACTTGAACCAGAAGCCTTGTACATACCTGAGGTATATTTAGATACAGAATCTAGAAGCATGACATGCGGGTGGAAATTCTTCAATGTCACAGACGTGCACTTATGGTGGGGGAAGGGGAAGAGGAAAGCATAATTGCCAATAATGAAATGAGGAGTGGAAAAAAGGAATCTCAGAATTTTTAGCACAGTGCTGATGATGAAGAGAAGTATGATTGGCTAGCAGCAATTCATCATCACTACAGAAATCTGTATTTTTAAAATCAGGTCCCTTTAACACCAAACTGTAACTCCCCAACTTCATTGATTATGTTTATCACCACAAATCAATAACTCTCTTTGTATAACATTTCAATATACAGTACCAGAAAACTGGGAAATAAGCAGTTTCCACTGAGGGTATTACAAGAAGAGGCCTATTGACCTGGAAAAGGTAAAGTGGCCTCATGCAAAGCATCAATAAGTCTGAAAAGAGAGTGTGGAGGCAGAGAGAAAGCCAGAGGTTTTTCCTTGATAAAGCCTGTAAGAATAAATAGATGATTTTTTTTAATTAAAGTTTATTGGAGTGACAATTGTTAGTAAAGTTACATAGGTTTCAAGTGTACAATTCTGTAATACATCATCTATATATCACATTGTGTGTTCAGCACCGAGTCAGTTCTCCTTCCATCACCATATATTTGATCTTGTTTACCCTCATCTACCACCTCCCTCCCCACTTATCCTCTGGTGACCACTAAACTGTTATCTGTGTCTATGAGTTTTTGTTTCTTCTTTTGCTTGTTTTGTTTCTTTGTTTTTTTCCCCAGTTTTATATACCACATATCAGTGAAATCATATAGTTCTCTACTTTTTCTGTCGGACTTATTTTGCTTAACATAATGTCAAGATCCACCCATGTTATCATCACCAAGACAAATAATAACAAGTATTGGAAGTGTTGACCAAGTAGCTCAGTTGGTTAAGAGCTCTCTCAAGAGTGTGAGCACTGAGCAACAGGGTTGCCAGTTTGATTCCTGGCCCGAGCTGAGCTGCCGCTGAACAGTCATGCTCAGCTAAAAAAATATAATAAAATCACAAGTGTTGGAGAGGCTGTGGAGAAAAAGGAACCCTCATACACTGTTGGTGGAAATGCAGATTGGTGCAGCTGCTATGGAAGGCAGTGTGGAGGTTCCTCAAAAAATTAAGAATAGAATTACCATATGACCCAGCAATCCCTCTCCTGGGAATCTACCCCAAAAAAATCTGAAAATATTTATTTGTAAAGATACATGTGCTCCTACAGTGATTGCAGCATTATTTACGGTAGCCAAGACATGGAAACAACCAAAGTGTCCTTCGATAGATGATTGGATAAAGAAGATGTGTTATATATACACAATGGAATACTATTCTGCCATAAGAAAAGATGAGATAATGCCATAAATAGATGATTTTATTAAATAATCTGGTTTGGGTCAAGATGAAAGAAACCCAAAACCAAGCTGCTTTATAGGAAGAGTGGAGTTTAGAGGAAGGACAACATGGTGTCTCTTGGCTTAACCAGGAGTGAGCAAAGCCTGGATGCAACTGGGCCCAGACCATTTAGAAGCTAGAATTACAAATGAGTGGGATTACTGCCAGAAACCAGTCGAATTACTGCCTCCCACCGCCTGCTCCCCCTAAATGCTGACTTTTTCTCCCTTCATACTAATCAATCTTCTCCATGTGTGGAAGTCGCAGATGCTATCAAGTGACAACTGTCCACTGGTTTTCAATCTCTCTCAGAATAAAACTCCTAAATTCAAAGTCATACAAGGCCCCAATCAGGTCCCAGCCCTTTCTATGATGTAATCTGTAACTCTCACTTTATCCCACTCAGGCAGAGTACCCTAGAATTTCCTTAGGTCCAACAAGCTTGTTCATACATCTATGATTTTATTCCTGTCTCTTTTCCTGGAACACCTGTCCCCTGCAACTTCTCATATCAGCTTTCTCTCCTTATTCAGGTCTCCGTTCAAATGTATTCCTCAGACGAGCCTTCCCTAACTACCTTATGTCAACCTGTCTTCTCCCCACCTTTATCCTTTCTTATTTTTTTTGTCCTTTCTTATTTTTTATTTTTTATTTTTTTAGCTGAGCCATCCTGCCACCTGTTGGCAGCTCAACGGCAACTCAGCTCGGGCTGGCCTCGAACAGCTGTTGCTCAGAGCTCAGCTCGCACTCTTGAGCGAGCTCTTAACCAACTGAGCCACTCGGCCTGCCCTGTCCTTTCTTATTTTAATTCATAGCACTTACAACTGTTGATTTACTGTAATAGTTATTGTCTATTCCCCCCACTAGAATTTAAACTACATGATGTTAGGGACGTTTTTGTATTTATCACAGCTTCCTCAGTGGCTATCATAGTACCTGGCATATAGTTGGCAATTATTAAATACGTCTTGTACAAACAAATAGATAAATGAATAAATCCCCTCCCTTTGTGTTGCTCTCAATAGAGTCTATAGAGTAAGGAGGGGTTGGACAGACAAAATTAATCAAAATTCATAGGTTTAAAATAATTTATTTTCTCCTTAATTATCTTCAGGAAAGGACTTTTCTGCCTCATTAACTTTCTATTGCTTATTCAAAGTATTTCGATTCCTTGTGTTTTTCTATTTATTTTATTGTTCTCGTCTACATATGTTTGGAATAGCTTCACAGGCCACAGTTTTCAGCTACTCTTGTATGAGATCACTATTTTCTTCAAGGCCTTTAGCTAGTCCTTGGCTTTTTCAGAAAAATGGTGTAACACACACATGTAGTTCATGTGATGCTATATATTTTTTCCTGATGGGGCTACTAGTTTAATAAATATAAATCTTATGTGTTATAAGTCCAGCTTTCACTTTTCTGTTTCATTCTCTGTACTATGGCTTTTATCATCAGGGAGCATGTCCATTTCTTTTGGTGACCTTGTCTTCTCCATGCTAAGCAAGCCCTGTTTGTGTAGTACAGTTTCATCGTGGGTGATCATCAGAAAGGCAAACTCTCTAATCTGGCATCATTGAACAAGCATTACATTTTCAAATTTGATGAAAATATTTCCTGATACAGTTATGACCAAATCAGAATTGGCTATTAATCATTTTCTTGGCCAAAGCTTTAATGACCATGAACTAGGTAAAATAAATCTCGATAGCACAAGCGTTGGAGTTGGCCAATTTGGGTTCAAATCTAGTTTTGCCACTTATCCCTATAATATGAAGGAAGTTATTTGATTTTTTAAATCTTAGCTCTTCTCTCCCTGTAAAATGACTAGCAAAGTGCGAAGGTTTTGTGCTGTGAACATGATCAGTGTGCATATAAATCACCTGGCAGACTCTACCTGGCAAGAATGTGTCAGATAACTGACATCGTTGATTTACCCATAATTCTTTTTTTTTTCTTTTTTTTTTTTTATTAGTTTCAGGTGTACAACACAAGGCAATAGTTATACTCTTTACCCACCAAAGTAAAAACCCCCCTGCCCCAGTTCGCCACCCCACTGCCCCCCCATATCATACATATCCATCACAACTCCCCTGACTCCCCTCCACAGTATACTCCACATCCTGTGATCATCCACATATTCAGTTGCAGTTGGCATCCAATACTATACAACATCAGCTTCAGGTGTACAGTGCAGTGATCAAGCCTCTACTTCATCCATGAAGTGGTCTCCCTAACAAGACATGTGACATCTGACATGCCACAAAATTTTTACAACATTATTATATTCCCCTAGCTGTGTTTCATACCCCTGCGGCAATATTGTAGTTGTCTATTTATGCTTTCTAATCCCTTCCCCTTCCCCCTATCCCCACCCCCCTCCCAACTAGCAACCCTCAGTTTTTCCTCTACATCTACAAGTCTGTTTAATTTGATCGTTCACTCAGCTCTTCAGACTCCACACACAAGTGAGATCACATGGTACCTGTCCTTCTCCGACTGACTTATTTCTCGCAACATAATAATCTCTTCACAACATTGTCAATTACATTCCCAGAACTGCCCCCATATCCCTGCGGCAACATTGTAGTCCCACATACATTGTCCAAAACCTTCCCCTCTCCCTCTTCCCCACTCCCTCCCAGCCAGCAACCATCAGTTTTTCATTTATATCTGCTTGATACGACTTCAATCTTCCTAAATTGTCTCTCTGGGTTAGCTTGTTTACCCCTTTCTTTTGTTTAAAAAAGCCCTTTTAACATTTCTTGCAATGCTGGCTTGGTGATAATGAATTCCTTAAGCTTATTCTTTTCTGAGAAGCTATTTCTCCTTCAATTTTAAGTGATAGCCGTGCTGGGTAGAGCAATCTTGGTTGTAGGCCTTTATTTTGTGTCAATTTGAATATCTCCTGCCACTGCCTTCTGGCCTGCAGAGTTTCTGTAGACAAGTCAGCTGTCAGTCTAACAGGAGTTCCTTTGTATGTAACCTGCTGTCTTTCTCTTGCAGCCTCTGTCTCTGTCTTTAACCTTTGCCATTTTAACTATGATGTGTCTTGGTGTGGACCTGTTTGGGTTCAGCTTGTTTGGAACCCTCTGCACTTCCTGGGCATGTATGTTGATTTCCTTCACCAAGGTAGGGAAGTTTTCAGTCATTATTTTTGCAAATACATTCTCGACCCCTTGCTTCTTCTCTTCTCCTTCTGGTATCCCTATGATTCGAAGGTGGTTGCGCTTCACCTTGTCCCACAGGGCTCTTAAACTATTTTCATTGTCTTTTATTCTTTGGTCTTTTTGCTGTGCCAACTGGGTGAGTTCTGCTATTTTATCTTCCAAATCGCTGATCCGCTCCTCTACTTCATCTACTCTACTGGTGATTCCTTCGAGTGTGTTCTTCATTTCAGTTATTGTATTCTTTAGTTCTAACAGGTTGTTTTTTATGGTTTCCCTATCCTTCTTTATGTCCTCGCTAAGTTCCTTAAGCATTCTTATCATCAGTGTTCCAAACTCTGTCTCTGAAAGGTTGATCCCTCTGTTTCATTTGGTTCCATTTCTGGAGGTTTCTTCTGATCTTTTACTTGTGACATGTTTCTTTGTTTCCCCATTCTGGCTGTCGCTCTGGGATTGCTTTGATGTATTAGATAGATCACCAGAAGAGCCCTGGCTGGATCACGCAGGCACACAGCTCACGGCCCAACACTCCCAGGAAAACTCCAGGTCTCAGCCTGTCCCAATCAGCCGCTTGCAGATCAGGCCGAGCAGCCCGACAACCAATCACCAGCCTGGCAACTCTGCAAGCGGAGTGCAGAGAGCGGGGACCGAGGCGGCTTGTGCACTTCCCTGTCTCAGTGAGCAGCCTGTTGGAGCCGGATCACTCCCACTCGGCGTTTCCTTGGCAACGCAGTATAAGCCGGGCAGAGGGTGGGGATCCAAGGCCGCAGGCGCACACGCGCACGCACACACGTACTTCTGCGCCAATTCCACCAGACCAATGAGGTCTCGGACCTGATCCTTCATGGGAGGGCCCAAGCTTGACAAAATGGCGACCTCCCTACACCACTCACGTGCAGGCCTCACACCATGGGAACAACAATCCCAAAACCTTCAGCCTTTGCACCAGAGGTGCTCAGTTCAGTCCGTCCCCGCAGGCTCCCGGCTCACACAGCCACTCCCTCCACCAGGAACCAGGTAAGTGCCCACCGGCGAGCAAGCCTGGGCGCCGGCCCCACTGATTCTCCAGCCGCTGTTAGTCTCACCGAGCTGAGCAAAGGAGAGTCCTCACTAATTTACTGCCAGCTATCTTGGAACTCCTCTTCTCGGCAAAGGAGCTCTGGGCTGGAGAGCTTGGTGTGCGGCAGGAGGATCTCTCCCCCAACCGGAGAAGCCTCTCCACAGCTGGGACCTCCCTCATGGGGTTTGCCCTCTCTCGTCTCCGCCTGTCCTACCAGACCCGATGCGGCTTCCTCTTTAAGTTCTTCGTTTAGTGGTTCTGTTCCTCCAGTGTTCTGGGGACCTCCAGGGTTGAATACTGTATAATTTGGTTGTAATTTTGGTGTGATCCTGGGAGGCAGTTAGCACAGCGTCTGTCTATTGCGCCATTTTACCGGAACTCCTACCCATAATTCTTGAAGGTTTTACTTTATAACCATAAACTCCATATAAATCTAGGCAATTTCTAGCCATTAACAATTTCTCTTTAAAATTACCATTACTTCCTTTTTTTTTTTTAACCTGTGTCGTAATCTGGTTCACTATTTTCCCCTACCTCCCCACCCCTGGAATTGCCTTTTTTTAAATGTAAAAACAAACAAATGAGCAAGAAAGGATTGTATTTCTGCAGTTTGAAAATATGACTTTGTAGGATAAAAAAATGAAAGCTATTGATAGAGAACAGATGGAAGAGAAGGAGCAAAAACATAGCGGTAAGACAGATCATGTAACGTGTGACTAGGTCTCAAGCTACTTTGAGATGCGGAAAGATATGGGGCACCAGGCGGCCAGATCTCACTGAGCTCATCAGCCATCCCAAAGAGTTGGAGCTTGTCTTTGAAAAGTATGACCAACAATGGAAAGATTTTATAATAAATAATGGCATGATCACACTGGTGTTTTAAAATAACCATGTGGAGGCTGGAGATAGGGAAAACACTTGAGCACTTGTGAGGAAGGAAACTATCATGGATGTGGTGGTATGCTGTCCTGATTGCCTTTCAAGACTGCAGTTCCTTGTCTGGGGTGGGCTCATATCCAGTGACCAGTCTCTCCATGATGGCCAACCCCTTTCTCTCAATTTAAGACAGTTCAAAGAGCCATCTCAGCTTTGGGGCTCCCTGTGAGATGAACTGAGGCCTGTTTTGTATCTGAATTGCAGTTCAGTTTCTCCTTCTGTCCAACTCTATGTCCCTCCCTTCCTTTCAGATGTTGTTCTCAGTGCATTCCCAAATAAATTCCTGCACACAAAGCTCTATTCAGAGTTTGTTTCCAAGCAACCTGACTTAAGACAAAAAAGCAACTGTAAAATTTTAAGTAAGAAATGATGAGGGTGTAAACCAAAGGATGGGTATATGGGGATGTAAGTAAGAAGACAAATTTCAGAAATATTCATGAGGTAGAGTCAGCATAACTGAGATTTGGTTGTGTGTGTGTGTGTGTGTGTGTGTGTGTGTGTGTGTGTGTGTTAGGTGAGGAGTTAGGCAGTGTGAGGCTGACAAGCAGTGAAGGAGAGAATAGAGTCTAGGATAACTTCCTAGCTTATGGTTTAGGCAACTGTGTGACACTACTTCTTTAGAAATATGTGATGCCTGAGTGTTCTCCTGGGCTGTGCTTTACCTAGTCTGGCTGGGTGTTTAAAACTGGGAGAGAGACTGCCTCCAGTCTATGGAGTCTTAAGCTTGGGAAGACAGTCTATACCAAAGCCAGAATAAAACCAAACAGGAAGTCCATCTAAAGTATCAAACCAAAGACGTGATTACTGAAAGAGAAACCTGTCATCCAGTTAGAGAAGAGGGATTGGAGTGGGGGTTGAAAGCAGATCTTGAAGAAAGTTTGAGACACACTAGAAGACAGATCCAAGAAATTTTGCCCCTTCCCTGTGGGAAAGGAGCTTTGAAGATATTTGCTCTTAGAACAGATAGGTAGTGGTAGCTTTGATTGTCTTTCTTCAGGAGGAGGAGGTCTGGGTGAAGAAAATGAAGAGTTCCTTATTGAAAATGTCAACTCTTTATCTTCTCCCCTCAGACCTGCAGAGAGCTGTAGACTGAAATTTGGACAAAGTTACTAATTTCTTTGGAAGAAAGTGTTGGACTTTGGGCCTCTGAAAAGGCATTGTCTTATGAAGATGCTGCACTCTTTCCTGCCTCTCTTTCTATTGTCTCCTCTGCCCCTTCCTTTCTTTAACTCTTATTTGTCCTCACTGGAGGGGTTTGATCTGTCTCTTTGGTCTGGTCTTGATAATTGAAGACTAGAGTAGTTCAGGCTCTGACCAGATAATAAATATAGTGTTTGCTGATTCTGAGGTCAAAGCGGTGACTTACTGAATGGAATGGTCTGGACTCCACAATCTACCCAAGAATGGTTGTAGGAGATTTTCTCCTTAGTTATTTAAAAAGGCAGCACATGTCACCAAAGAAAACAGTTTGTTTTTCTTCAAACCACTGTCTGGTTTTATATGAGGAAAGACTATTTCTTTTATTAGCATGATTTAGACTCCTCTCTCCTTGTGAAATAATAACCCTAGACTGATGGTACCCAAGGGCATATGAAACTGTTGTGAGTCTGGCTTAAAAAGAAAAATTATGGTAAAGTATACATAACATAAAATGTACCATCTTAACCATTTTTAAGTGTACAGTTTAGTAGTGTTAAGTACATTCACATTGTTGTGCAACTAATCTTCGGAACTGATTTTGTTTTAATCAACATCTCAGCATGTGCTATAAGTAACTGTGTTTAGCCACTTGGCTTGGGCAACTCCTGCTTGAATTGAATTCTGTCTGATGCCCTGAAAAGTGGGCTCTTTCTATTCATTTAACACTGTATTAGTTTTCCACAGCTGCTGTAGCAATTATCACAAGTTACGTGGCCCAAAGCAACACAAACTTATTATCTTACAGTTCTGGAGGACAGAAGTCTGACACACATCCTACTGGGCTAAAATCAAGGTATTGACAGGGCTGCATTCTTTTCTGGAGACTCCAGGAAGAGATCCATCTCCTTGCCTTTTCCGGATATTAGAGGCTGCTCACATTCCTTGGCTTATGACCCCTTTTGGCATCTCCAAAGCCAGCATCATTGCATCTCTCTGACCCTGTTTTCATCATCACATTTCTTTTTCTAATTCTCCTTTTCAGCCTCCTTCTTATACATTTAAGAATCCTTATGATTACAATTGACCCACTTATATAATCTAGGATGATCTTTCCTTTTTAAGCAACCTTAACTCCATCTACAACCTTAAGGCCCCTCAGCCATGTTAGCTAACATAGTCACAGATTCCAAATACAATTAGGATGTGGACCTCTTTGGGAGACCGTTATTCTGTCAACCATAAGCAACAACCTCCAACCTGGCAACTAATTCAATCCTTACTTTGTGAAGTGGCTTCTCTACTATGTGCCTAATCAATGCCTTCCCATTTGTACCAAGAAAATGAAAATCTCAAAAAGGGAAAATGGGTTTTAAGCTACTTAGTTTGAATAGATATGAATCTAATTTTATAAAAACCACAAAATGAAATCTATAATCTTTGGAAAGTGTGATGTTGCTACTTAGAAAATATATTAGACTGCATCCAATTGAGGGATGGAAAATTCCATTTTTTAGCAACATGAAATACCTCATAAACAATACTCTATAAAGGACAAGAAGCCCACCTACCATGGTATTTTTTTCTCTATAAATGCTTCTAATATTTTGCTTAGAAAAATTGCTTACACTTCATGACTATAAAATTGTTGGGCAGAATTAATAAATAAAGCATTCCTACCCAAAATAGCTTATCATCATACATTCAAAATTGCTCTTTACTTTAAGACTAGAAAACTGGATAGAGCTCTGAATCATGAACTATTTGAAATGAGATATGTGGTATGGTGTCTAAGAATACTTAGGTCATCTCTGACAGCCATAACTTTATAAATTAATTAAAAAGGAAGAATCTTGTTTTAATATATCTATGACAGCAGAAAATAAATTTTGAAATACACATTAAATTAGGATCCTTCTACCTGACACAAGTTCCAAGCTACCCAATAATTGACTATCTTCGCATTTAAAGATGATACAGTCAATTTACTATCAACAGAAAAAATCTTCTAAGCTAATAAAAATGGAACCCCTGTAGCTCCTCTTCCTATTGTTTTACCAAAACTAAAAGTAAGTCAATCAGAAAATATTGCAGAGGGCCTTTATGAGTAAGGCACTGTGATTAATTCAGGAGAGCAAATAAAAAATAGTCTTTTAGAAGGATCTTGCTAAAATAATTCTGTGCCATATATTGAAAGACATGTATATGTGGAAAGAATATACCCTGATTTCATTTAATAGTTATTCCCAGACATGCCACAAAAACAAACAAACAAACAAACAAACAAACAAGAAAACAAAAAACAAATTAGGAAGTCTATGAAATTCTTACCTTGGGCCATTGGGGTCAGGAAATGGAGACCTGGAGTTTGTCTTGAAAGGGGATGATCATCTGTCACCCACATATGTGTGCAAGAAGTGAAATGAGTCAGATTGCCACATTGTACCCAACACTGAACTTAATAGTTCTTGGATTTGCCATGTGTCACAGGCCTCAGGAGTGCAAGCTACTGCACCTAATTTCCACACTGTAAAAGGAAGCCAAACATGAAGAAGTAGCATATTAGACGCTGCTACTTAAAGACCCCAGCGTGTCTCATTTTAAAAGGCACTGTACCTGCTGAGATTCTTTTGAAGTGTGATTATTATTATTCAGTTAAAAATGCTCTTAAGTTTTTATAAATTTATAAATGATTGATCAGCCTTGACTCTGTCTGCATTGCTCCAGATGTTGCTTTCCAGGCTGTAATTTTTATGAGCCTATTTTACAGGTCAAAGAGCTGTGAGTCAGGGTGATTAGTTACAGCCTCAGGTCTGCAGAGGTGATATTCATCAATGAAGGGGCAAGAAAGTAATGAACTGGCCATTTGAAAGTTTTGCATTTTAATGAGTGCATGAGATAATGACTGTAAATGACAACACACCCAGGTCACCTATGAACTGGGAATTTTGCCTTAAGAGTGTTTCGTCTTTTCTTACTTGTGTAAAAAATAAACCTAAACTTAATGGAGGTGGTGAGTAATGTGTTGTGATTTAACTTCAACTTAAGGCTCTACTGCATCTTATTTCCAACCCCGACCTTAGAAGCTTGCTTCTACTCTAAGACTCTTAGGTCTGGGGAAAGTGAGACTCACGGATTCAATATTAATTAATTAATTAATTAATTCATTCATTCATTCATTTGTCCAGCAAATGTTAAAGGACCCCAGTGCTGGTGGCATACAAAGATTCCTGGGATACTGCCCCTACCTTCCAGCAGCAAACAATTTCTTTACAAGGAGGAAGAGCGAAAGTGACTGTGGCTGCAGTGAAGGTCAAGAGAGTCAGGAAAGTACTTCAGAGAGGCAGCAGCTCATTGAGAGAGCATCAGGATAACTGGATTTCACTGTAAAGGAAGCAGAATAGGGTAGAGATTTAGCCATGGATTTTTGGAGTCAGATAGTTTTGGGTTTGAATGCTGCTTCTGTAACTTCCAAATTCCATGACCTTGTTTGGGTTATTTAGCTTCTCTGAGCCTTTGTTTTCAGACATAATGACAATGACTTCATGGAGTTCTTTGGGGGACCAACAGCATTATTTTTTAAAAATCTTCAAAGATTGGTGCATGTAGAGTCATTACCAAGAAGCAGCTGACATTTTTATAGTTGTTTTTATCCAAGACAGTTCAGAGGTTTGAACTGTTTTCTGCTGGGTCAGGGTGGCTTCCGTGGCCAGCGGTGGGATGCGTCTGCCCTGCCAGCTCAAGGGAGCTCACTGTGAAGTCCTCAAGAATTTTATAAGCTGTTTGTTAAACACAATCATCTTTGAAATCAGCTATGGTGGGAGTACTTACACTATGAAAATCAGCCACTGCCAGAAATTAGAGCTCCCCAGTGTCCGCCTGATTTATCATTGTAAGTGAATTTCAATCCTAGCAACCTATGGGGCTCTGAGGGGTGGGGGTGGAGGTGCAGGGTGGGGTGAGGAGACAGTCTCCACATAATTTAGATTTTTAAGCCCTGACCTGGGGGAATATAACCAGGGTCAAAGTTGATGCCAGAATGAGAAATAAAACATGGGAGAACAAACCCTCCCTCATTTAAACATTTTATCTAAGGTTTTAAAAGCACTGTTTAAATGTCATTTTTATTGGCATATTCTGAAGTTGAAAATCATAGCCCAGAATGGCCCAAATATTTGTTCCTTGATACCAGCTGTTTATAATATAATTGGAAGAAATGGAGTGCACATGTAGTACATTATTTATAAACACTCCTTGGTTGCTAGCGAGATCCCTGCAATGAATGAGTGCTCAGGGTGCCCAAGGAGCATCCTGGTCAATCTCCATCCTTCTGTTTCTTGAACTCTAACAGGAGGGTCCTTAATGGTTATGAAGTATTTAAAATCCAGCCTGGTCCTTATTAAGGAAAAAGCATTTCTTATGCCCTATCCAATCACTGCTGCCTGAATTTAGTCTCATTCCTTCTCTCTTTGCCTTCCTTGTAGATGGGGAATACTGGGACAGTATTTAGTCATTCCATGACTGAAGCAAGTGATACTATATTTGCTCCCTCAAGTTCAGACTACTTTTAGTCTTTTAACATTTCTTTCTTTAGGGCCGTTTTATAAAATTTGTCAACTATCTAGATTTCCTCTCTACATTTCTTCTTTAAATATGTTTCCCTGCCTCTATTCTTCCCTGGACTTAAAATCTCATTACCTCTCCAACTGAAAAATCATTCTTTGTTCCATGAAGTCCCTTATTTGGGGCAACAGCTGCCTGATGATTCAAGCAGCAAAGCCCCATCTGATGAATCACTGGCCCACTGGTCCTTCTCGGCTGTCCACAGGTATCTCTAGATGGCCATGCCCATTTCTGAAGGACCTCCATGGACCTCTGAGGCTAGGAGCTGGGCAGTTTATTTATAGCGCCATTATTTAATGGGCCTACTCAGTTTTGCAACTTGCAGCTATTGGGTTCCAAACCTTAGTGACCAATGAGGTGTGAAGTCATCAAAAGTCTCTTAATTTTCTCCCTGAGTAAACTTGACACTTCGAAGTTTAGAGTTATTAGTGGTTGTTCTGTAAACTACTAAATGGTGTTCACTTGGCATAGAAGACCTTTATGGAGCAGGTTAGACATACTGTTAACATTTCAGGGTCTGAGTTTTCAACCTGCTGACATCTGAGGACCAGTGAAATCAGAGATGAAAAATGTCCAAAGAATGTTTTTTCAGTCCTACAGGGCAAGATCCCTCTTCATTCATCCTCAGATCTCCCTGTCCAATGCTTTGTACTACTTAAGCTTTCTGGAACTTAGATATAACCCTGAGGAAAGGGATGAAACCTTTGAAGTAGTTGACATTGTTTCTGCCATTCAGTGGAATGAGCACTGAAAACTAAAATTAAGTTTAAATAAAGAAAGGGCAAAAGTAAATATTTAACAACTGTATAATATTGGTACCAACCAATCAGAACAGCTGTTGGCTGACAAATTCTGGAGACCACCTGCTGAGCCTGGCATCATCTCTTAAATTACTGGAACACTCAGAAGGCTGGGGGTTTGTGGAGTATAGCCAAGGTTGGCAGTGGCAGTGGAGGGGGCCACTTTTGAGCTGATAATGAAGCTCTTTAATATTTCACATCTTGATCTTGAACTTCTAGCCTCCAGAATTGTGACATGATACCTTTCTGTTGGTTAAGCCACCCAGTAACCATAGCAGGCTAATACACATATTGACTAAACAAGTCCTTTACTTGGTTTACTCTTTATATATGAAAAGCATCCAAATATCACTAGCTATTTGAGGAAAACCAATAGTATGGATGAGAAGCACTAAGATTAATAAATAGAACAACTAACCTCAGAGGAAACAGATAACTCCAGAAACAGAAGAGAATATGAAAAATAATTGTTAATCATGACTATTCAAGGGGCTTTTATATTGAAGACAAGAAATGCTCAAGAGCTTAGAAAATATAGAAAACTCTCAGCTCCTCAAAGAAGTCCACTAGATAAGAATAGTAAAAAAAAAAAAAGGCAAAACTCAGAAACTCAGAAATGGAAAAAGAAATGTAAAACTCAAAAGTGACAAGCTGTTGATCCAGAGGCAGAATGTGGCCAGGAGATGTATTTTGTGTGTACAATGTTCTAAATTTTTAAAATGTGAATGAGTTTAGGCAGGACATATATTCTTCAGTCCACGATAACCCTCACTGTTTAATCTCCCACAAAAAGTTTAATATCCTTGTATTAACAATTTGAGCCTTAAAGCAATTTGCATTTGTAATTCCTGCGGTAAAATGATCTCACTTATAAGTCTGGATATATGGCTTAAATACACTACTATTATATCCAATCCAAGAACAAACTGAAAGAATTATTCATAATATTAATCAAAGTATACCTAGAAATGTAAGGATCGTGCTGGACACATAACCTTCAGTATGTGTTTGTTGAATGTGTGAAGTTAGTTTCTAAGTTCATAATGGGAGAATTAGGCCTACAACTCAACTCTTAATCATTGCTCTCCTGGTGTATTCTTTGTTGGAAGTAAAAATAGTAGCTTACTGGACAATTTTGTGTTCCATGGAGCTTCTTAGGAAATGTTTGAAATGTGTTGAAATTAACATTGACAATGGTTGTGACACAGATAGCTTTAAATAGAAGTTATAATCCAGGTGTAACCTAGTTTGATTTAGTAAGCATATGTTTGGGGGAAATCCACATGGTAGACTGGCAGTAAGTAATTAAGCATAAAATTAAGCATGATTGATAAAAAATTAGCATATTGTTAATTAAAAAAAATTTAAATAATTTACTTTTAAGAAGACATGAGATTTTTAAGAGCATAAAAAAAGATAATATATATATATATATATATATATATATATATAAAATGGGTAAGAAAAAACAAACAAATTTAATATATATGTATATATATTTTAAAAGAAACACAAAAAGCTAAATCAGAAATAAATAAAATTTATGATGTGTGGGGAATGGTGGGTGTGAACAGGATGGAATAATGACACATATCTTTGAATATATCTATATATATTTATAATATTTAAATGTATATATGTATTGTACCATGTTAATATATGTATTTGTAAATATGTATTTGTACCATGTTATATATATTTGTACCATGTTAATTTTTTATATTAAAAATAGCCTTAAATCAACATTAGGAAAAACCTCTACAATTGAATACAAACATAAACAAACATAACTAGATATCAAATAGGTAATATAACCACACAAAATAGAATAGAAAGAAATCCAACTAACTCTTGAACATAATTTCTTGTATATCTTCAAGATATACAAGATGGGAATGAAGAAACAAGAGGAGGAATCATTGCAGTGTTGGATTGGAATTAGAGGTGTCAGCGATTTAGAAAAAAACAAAACACAACTTTATTGATTAAAGAGGTCTAGAATTAGGACATCCCTTGGTCAATATGCACATGTGGTGACTATATTTTGGTTTCTAAATATCATTCCCCAATAAAAAGAACATGGGATCTTTATAGAAATGACCAATTCCAGAACAAAAACAAGGAAAGTATAAGGCAAGTATAGAAGAAATAAATTGCTCAAAATCTGAAAGGGACATGTCAAAAGGATATAATAATAGCTTAAAGGGGTTCCCATTATCCAAATTTGGGGAAATTGGAGCATCAAAACAAATAACAGGGATGAATGTGATGGATCTACAATGGTACTAAATAATAATAATAATAAGAAGAAATTGAAGTCTATTTTTATAGAAAGGTGCCAACTATAAATGTTGAAGGAATTAATAATTTAAATGGAAAAACTAGCCATTTTACAAACACGCTGATTCAGACAAGAATTATCCTGTATGCTAAAATCATGGGTGAAAGACTATTAAAGAACGGTATTTTCACAGTCTCAAAATATTACCTCTCAGGACTGGCCGAGTGGCGTGGTGGTTAAGCGCTGGCTTGGGAAGCCATTGGCCCCGGTTCGGTCCCACATGTGAGGGCCAGTGACACTGCCCTCAAAAAAAAAAAAAATATTACCTCTCAAATTACTTACTAATTACAAAAGGGAAAAAGTACTTTTAGGATATTATAGACATTTGATAGATATTACCTTAGACAGGTTATCAAAATATCATCAATGAGGGGAGAAACAGAGAAACACCCCTGATGCAATGTGTTAAGAAGAAACCATCTCATAAATTTTAACATGTATCTAATCATGAGGACAATTTAAAAAAATCCATATTGAGTAGCGTTGGGCAAAACCACTGCTTGGACTCTCAAAAATATCAATGCTGGGCCCGGCCGAGTGGTGCGGTGGTTATGCGCTGGCTTGGGAAGCCAGCGGCTCTGGTTCAGGTCCCACATATGAGGGCCCTCAAAAAAACAAAAAACAAAAACAAAATAAACATCAATGTCATGAAAGACAGTAGAGGTTAAGAAACTGTTCTTGACTAAAGAAAACTACAGAGACAGGAAAACAAATTCAGCGTGTGATCTTTGATGGAATCTTCAATCATTATTGGGACAGTGGAGGCAATTGAATATGAATCATATAACAGATAACATAATACTAATATTTTCTGGTGATGATAGCATTTGGTTATGTAAGATAATGGATGCCCTTGTTCTTAATAGATACAATCTGAAATATTTGAAATAAGGGGCAATGATATTTGTTTGCTGGTAATTCTTAAAAGATTCAGCTCATAGTACATAATATATATTATATATATAAATATTTATAAATACATATATATACACATATGTGTGTCTGTGTATGTATGTATGTGTACAAATAGATAGAGATTAAAGCAAATATTATGTAATTTTAATAACTGATAAATCTGGTTTAAGGGTACAGTGATGTATCTTGTAGTATTCTTGCAACTTTTCCATAGGTTTGAAAATATTTAAAACATCATTGGGGAAAGATTTGAAGCTTAACCCTGTTGTAACGGAATAGAAAAAAATACTAGCTTTTTTCCTATGGCAAATATAATAACTTGGTAGTTTTAGTTTAATTAACCAAAATAAAAGCACAGGTTTCATAGTAAGGCCAACAATGGTTCTAGTCTTAGCAATACCACTAACACTACTTCCCAATGGTAGCATATCCAAAGGCAAGCTGCTTAAATGTTTTATCTAAAAAATAGACACAACAATAGTATTTATCTATGATTGAGGCAACTGGCTGCCCGAGCAATATTTATTTTACCATTTTTTCTTCTTAAAAGAACTGTAAATTTGATGACACTGGCAAGGTTCCAGCTATATAAGTACATTTTGCAGATACTTTGCAAAATGGTCATGTCTTGGCACAAGAAGTGTAAGTTAAGTCATTAAGTAAGGGCTTTGAAAGGTGGTACACTTAGCTGGTTGGCACCTTTGTGCCTTTGCTCCTTTCTGTCCCTCATTCTGACCTAGAAAATGGATGCAATGGTTGGAGCTCCAAGCCATCTTGTGAGCATGAGGCTGTGGAAACACCTGCAACTAGGAGGAAATGGGGTCACTGTGGGCATCGCGGAGCTTCTGCACTAGCCTCGGATGGCCTGCATACGGACTTCCTGCTACATGAAGAAAACACACCATTATTTACTTGAGTCAACATTATTTACGTTTTCTACTAAATGTAACTGAAAACAATTCTTCATTTACGTTCTATCTTATAGTTATGGAGATTGAATTTGATAAAACATGTAAAGTGCTAAGTATCTGTCTTAGCATAAAAGAAGGCTTGATAGATGTTTAGCTACTATTACATCAGTGAAGTATAAAGGAATGTTCTTTCCCATTGAGCCAGAGAGAGAATAGATGTTTTCCTCTCTTTTGAAATTTCCTTTTAAATATTTCTCTTCAGCTCAGAGAATACATACCAATTTAGAATTCTTCAAATAACCAGTCTTTTTAAAACATAATTCCTTGAAGTGATTATTACAATCAGCCCCATATTTGAAGTGAAGATAGTAAATAGATTTCTTGAGCTAATGTAACCAAGTCATGTTTAGTGAATAATTGCTGTTCTAAGAGTCAGAATGATTTATAAAGTTATAAAAATGATTATCAAGTATGCTGGCTGAATCTAAATATATAAAAAAAACATGTATATATAGGATATGTGGGCTCAATAAATTTTAAAAAATATAAATAAATAGCAGTATTTACAAAACCTGGCAAGCTGGTAGAATAAATAATTGGATGTAAAAAGGGTAATTTTATATATTTCTTTTGCTATACAATGGTAAATCAATATACATATGCTTAACTTGATATGAAATAAAATAGGACCATCATGGTTGGATTCCAAAATCAGAAATTATCTTTCAAAACCCATATAATATTTCTTGATTATAAGGAATAGCCAAAGTTTTGTTTAATTTATGATCTGTACTAAGATGTTACCCATACATGGATACAATATATCTCAGAGAGTAATTTTTCTTTCTTTCTTTCATGTTTCTGTTCATAGACTGCCTGAATTAATAAGAATGAATATATATATATATGAACAAGGTGTTGTGTGACTAGAAAATAAAATGCCTGGCTGGTGGTGAAGTAGAATGCCTCTTGAGTTCTCGACACTTTATTATTAAAGTCTTTGTAACACATATCATACCAAGTTTTAAACTGAGGAATCTAATGATTCCATAGCATATAACACATTCACTTTTGTGTTATGAAATGTAATGAAAATTCGTTATTGAACCAAAGAAATATAAGGAGAATAAACATATTCTGAATGCCAAGAAAGTGCTTGGCCCTACACACATTTATCTTCAGTCTTCACACTGTGAAGGTGGGTGTGATTCTCTCATTTGTATAGGTTGAGGAACTGCATCAGTAAGGGTTTTGGCAGGAAGCGATGGGACCCTCAAATTAGAAATCAAGGATGGCTTAATAAAGGCACTCTTTTTATGAATGTGTCCTCAGGGTGAGGAGTCCACAGGGCACAGTGCAATCTCCAAGGACGAGTCATAACACAGCTGCTCCCACATCCAAGCTCAAAGGACATGGGGGAAGAAGTGGGGATGCACACTGGACTCTGGAAGGGGACTGGGAGAGCAGGATGACTTGAGAAATCTTGTGACCTTTAATCAAATGACAGAGCTGACTGGAGGGGATTTTGCAGGAAGGGAGCTGGAGAGTAAATAATGGACTCCCCTTCCTTCCCTCCAATCTCCTGTCAGGCTCCCTATAGCTAAACTTGAAGGAAAGCTGATGGGCAAGGACACCTGATGACATAGTCCTTGCAGGTCAGCCTCCTGTGACAGAACAGAGTGGAGGGATGGACAGTGCATCTGGGCAAGTAGAAGGGATCCAGTTCAAGAACTGAAGCTGGAAGACATTAAGCTCTTTTTTAGAAGTCACACAGCTAGGAAGTTGAGTAGCTTCAACTGGAACTCAGGTATGACTTTCAAAAGGCTTTATTCTTTCCATTATACCAAGTGATGGCTCCTACCATTTTGGAGATGAGGAGTCTAATTATACTGACCATGTCTTCTCTAATTATCATGTTTCTCAATTGAAACTGATACAGAGCCTTGCTATGTCTATGTGGATTCATCCTTTTTTTTCCCCATAAAAATATCACAAGAAGAACATAATGCAAATGGTCATGGTTTATATTGTGATGGATATGCTCCATACAAACAAGGAGTAGATGCATTTTCTGTCGACATAAGTAGTATAACTCCAGGTAATTGACAAACAGAAGAATTTCAATCTTTAAATCATGTATTTGATTCCTTTATGACATCAGTGCCTAAAATCATTAAAATTCAGGTAGGGTGACAAACCAATGTCTCCAGAAGAAGGTCGTCATTATTTATTTATTAAGGTCCTAAACAAGAATAGAAAACCTATTTATGTATTTTGAAAAGTTATTTCAAATTGCCCCCCAAATTCAGTTTTTTGAAAAACAATGAAATTGCAAGTCAGAGCATAATTTTCCCTTTATGAGCATCGGTCATTGATTGTTACCAACAACTGTTCAGTAAAACTGAAATGATATGCTTGCCATTTGCAGGAACTATGGAAAAATGAATCTCATTTCTACAAGCTTTCATCAAATGTAAAGGGCGTTTCCTTAAAAACCACCAGAGGCATAGTCTGGAGACATGAGAACACAATCATGGGTCTGTTCTTCTAGGATATTATAGTTTTTATTTTAATTAATAGAGTGAAGGTATAGGGGATTGTTTTGCTTGGTAACTCCCTAACTGAATCATTTAACATCTCAATGGAATGACCTAATTAACAAAAAATTGGGGTGAGTTGCCAGAGTTTATAATCTATAATTAATTATTTTTAATGAGTTAGTTTATACTGGGATAGGGTATGGAAACAATACTCTTCCAAATGAGAAAAACAACTATTTAGCTACTAGCCAAAATTTCATTTAAGCTAATGTTGAATTCTGTATGTTGTTCAACAGAGTGAATGAAAATCAGTTTAACAAAGAATGAGACTGACTTTTGAAAATATTTGTGAAATGCTAAAAACATGGAACTACTGGTATTTCTGCAATTTCTTCTATTTTATTCAAGGAATTCAGCTAAAGTGTATTCAAGGATGTTAGCTAACATTGACACTAGCTGTGGTTTAAAATCAAGTGTTAATTTTATTTCCATTTTTAAATGCTTATGAGATGTAAATTGTACACAGAATTTAAATAGGTAGAGATTCAGAAAGTATTTTATACATAGTGCAGTATTTTATACCTTTATCTTAGCAGCATTTTTTGTTGGATTGAAAGAGAAGAAAATGTATTTGTTTCTCTGGACAAGAGACATTGGTGTTAAGTTTTATTTACCTAATATTAAAAATCTGCATAAAGCAGGATAATTAATAGGCAAACTTGGGCATTGGTCTGCTTGGATTCAAATGTAAAATCAGGATGATGATAGTACATACTCCACTGGAATCTGTGAAGAGTGAGTCAGTGTATGTGGAGCCCTTAAAATAGCTCTTGTCCCATAGAAAGCTTTCAGTAACTTTCACAATTATGTAATTTGTGGTTAAAGGCATTCCACTGCCCATATTCTGTGTGGGTCATATTTCCATTGACATGCCAATCTTTCATGTAACTGTTCATATCCTACATATAGTAAGAGCTTTTTACAAAAGCTATGCAAAAAAAAAATTGTCACAGGGAAGTTAGGGTAATGATAAATTTACAAATTTCATATTGCTGTTGTTCTCAGAATTAAAGAATAGAGAAATTGGAAAAGTTTTTAAAGAGTGATGGAAGGGTAAAGACATTGAAAGAATATAGTCTTACAGTTTGAAAACCCATTTTATTCTGAGCCTTTTTATTAACTGCATCATCTTTGGGAAAATCACTTAATATCTGGGGTCTCAATACAGTGAGCTATGAAATGGGCATAATGATACCCTTGAGATAATGTGTTTGGATCTTTGAAGACCAAATTGACATACACATTTTGTATCTGGGAAATCTTTTATCCCTTTCTTAGACTTTGGGATGTCTAGAGAGTGGCCAGCTTCCTATTGCTTTCCCATGCTTTAGGTCATGTGAGTTGAGAGCTAAGAAAGGGGCTCAGGGAAGGAGGCCTGGAGAATCACTTTCACAGCAACTAGAAAAGCATTTGGTCATTAGATGTGTGACACTAAGGGGCCCTCTAGCCAGGCACAACTATCTCGGGGGCAGACATGGCTCCATTAACCTTGCTGTACACAGTCATTTCTCACTTCATTAGTCCAGAGTCCATTCTGATCTGGGAATCCCATGCCAGGAACACAGTTCATCCCCCTTCTAATGCAAAACACCTGGACTCCTTTGGCCAGAGGCCACATCCTGGGGCTGGTTCATCTCTGTGTGGTGACCTGGGTCTTGCCTCAGCCTTCATTACGGCAGCAAACGCACCACAAGGAAAGATTAATTTTAGTGGAACAAGGCCAAGAAAAACAAACATAACCAAGAAGTTAAAATATTAAAAACCTATTAGCTGAGACAGTGGGAAAGCCCACATTAGCCCTGAAGTAAGAAACGTGCCTAATTAGAAAAGCAAGAGCTATTAGAAGCTGTCTATGAGTTGGTGGGAATGAGAACAGGGCACCTTGCGAGGGTGAAGTGATTGTAACAGAGGCGTTGCCAGAGCTTAGTTAGAGGAATAAAAGCACCTATTTTGTTTCTGTGCTGATACTGTGTTATTGACACTGTTCCAGTGATCAGAATGATGAATGCAGCCACCCTGTCCTGAGAGTTTCAGGGGTGTCGGTAGGGCTGTGGGTTGTGTGAACTGGTTTGACTTGATGAAGACACCGACAATGCAAGAGAGGGGTTGTGAACATGGATTTGTGAATGCCAGTAGGTTTTCAACAGGACATCTGCCTTCAGAGGCTATGATGTCTATAGCACTTATTGTGCAGTGTGATGATTTCCTAGTTTATGTTTTGTTACTTTATTCCTGACTCATTACTGTTCTTTTCTGCCTGTCTCTGATTCTAGTTATTCTTGGCCCTTTCATATAGCAGAGAGAAAGAGCCAGACAGGAGATGGCATTCCAAGTAGGATATTTGCTCTACCAGGATTCAATTACAAGTTCATTTCAGTTCAACAAGCCTTTTCTTTCTTCTGTCAGGCATGGTGCTGCGAGCTGCAGAGATGAATGGGTCTTCATTGTAAATGGACCTTCTTCATACCCTGGGACTGACGGCCCAATTTGTAGTAGCTCCTGTTCCTCGCTTACACAAGGTAATAGAGAGTCACACTAGGCTCAATAGAAGGCCCTAGTGCAATTATTCAGTGATAGTATTAATGATAGAAATCAAGGAACATCATGGCTCAAATATCATTGTTTTAGCATGGGTAATAAATTAGGTTTTCTATAAATATTGACAACGGTTAGTGACATTTCTATCAGAAAGGTATTAGAATACTTTCCATGAAGATGCTATTCTCCAATATTGGAAGTACAACAAACCAAAACATTGTGTCTAGGCCACAGAAGAACTCATGAAAGCAGTATACAAGAAATGAGTTTTATAACATATAGGAAATAAACAAATAAATGTTTATTAAGTTCTTACCAAGTTTCAGGTACACTGCTTTGCACTGATGTTCTTCTTTAGGTGGATATGAGTCAGTCTGTAGTGGGTGTTTAATTATTGTTGTGTACCAGTTGGAAATACCTGCTTTCCCAGGCCCTTTGAGTATATCCTTTCATCTAGCCTCCTAAGAACTTTTCAAGAGTATATCCTAAGTTTCCTGGTATGGACAAATGCCTAGCTCAACAAATGCTTCCAGTACTTATTCCAGTATTAAAGTTAATACCTCTTGGGATTGTTCTGTACTCAAGCCACGCTGGATGTGAATATTGTCCCCATTAGCTCACTGACAGCAGAAAGGCAAAACTCAGAGTATTACAATTACTTGCTTGAGGGGCAAAGATAATTAGAGACTGGGCTGAATTGTAAGCCCAGAGCTGACTCCAAGCCTTTCCCATTAAGCCACATAGCCTCTTGTGGAAGTAGAGCCAGGCTGCAGAAATTCAGGACATGCCAACCAACACTCGCTTCCCCTTGGCCCACTGTCTTTTCTTACAATGTGACATGTTAGTTTTCAATTTTGAAAATTTAACCGGCACCTCTTTGTATGTGGGGAACATGCATGGAATGAGAGGCTGGTGCTCTGAGAAGGAAGTGTTCTATAAAAAAATGCAGCAATGGTACCAGTAACGAATGTGCAGTGCTTTTCTAATGGGAATTATATATACATTAAAAAGGCACGAGCAAAGTTTGTCTAATAGCAAAAATATGGGAACTATTGAAATGCCCATTAATAGGGAGTGGTTAAATCTATAAAGAACCTTCAGAGGGTGAAATCTTACGCAGGTATTAAAAAAGGTGGAGTGGGTCTGTACGTGTTGATATGGAAATGTGCCCAAGATATATTAAACAGCAGAACAACAAGTATAGCATTTTTCCCATTTGGAAGACAGTAACAATGGTGGAGAAAAGGGATCGGTGATTGAGAGGCACAGATAAGGGCAGTGTGAGAAGCGAGAAGCTTGCAGGAGGCCTTCCAGCAGAGGGACCAAATGCTCTGAAGGCACCATGTACCCATGGCGGGCTGGGCTCATGCTCCAAGTCCTTGAATGGATGATATTGCCCAACTCAAGGATTACACAAAGGTCTGGTAGAGTAAGATATTCACACTTCCCAGTGCACACTTATTAAAATGGCTACAGTTAAAAATACTGACCATACCAAGGGTGAGTGAGGGTGTGGAGGAACTGGCACTCTACTGGTGAGAATATAAAATAGTACAATCACTTTGGTAAATAGCTTGACAGTGTCTTAAAAATCTAATCCTATGCCTATCATAAGATTCTGCCATTCTACTCTTGGGGTACTTAATCAAGAAAAATGAAAGCATATGTCTATATAAAGACTGTACACAGATATTTATAGCAGTTTTATTTCAAATTGTCAAAAATTGACAAGAACCCAAATTCTAGAAATAGCTGAATGGATAAACAAATTGTAAATGTCCATATAATAGAACATTACTCAGCAATAAAAAAAGAATGAACTATGCAACATGAATGAATCTCAAAAAAATAATTATGCTGTTTTTAAGAATCCAGAAAAAAATAAATTATATACTGCATTATTCTATTTATGTAAAATTCTAGAAATTGCAAACTAATCTATAGTGCCAGAGATCACTGGTCTCCTAGGGAGAGAAGGAGGGCAGAGTAAGAGGGAAGAGAGAAACTGAAAAGAGGCACATGATAACTTTTGGAGCTGATGAAAATTTTCATTATCTTGATTTTGGTGATGGCTTTATTTAGGTATATATATTAGAAAACATCAAATTGTACACTTTGTGTACAATTGATTGCACATCAACTATATCTCAATAAAACACTTCTAAAAAGTAAAAACTAAAGAGCAGATTTTAAGAGGACTCTAGATTTTCTTTTGGCAGAGATGTGAACCACTGTATACTTTTCTGTAAATTTATAAATGTAAAGTGGGGGTGAAAGGTGGGATTGGGGGGCTAGAGAATATTTTCTAAGTGTTTTAGGGACCTGAATGTGTATATGCCACTGAAACAAATAAGGGTCTAAATGGATATTAAACACCCCAATTATTTTATTGAAATCCTGCTTTTGTTCTACTGACATGCCTTCAAATAAATGCCTGAGAGTGTTCTGCTTGTTATTGGATGCTTAAAAGCACAATAGGAGTTTGTAGTAGAGGAAGCGCACGTTTGGTGGTTAGTGATGAGGCTGGAAATTAAATCTCTGAGGAACATTTTAAAGATTATTTATGATTTGGCTCCTTTAATTTTCATGCATAAAGAAAAGAAGCTTCTAAGTTTTTCACAGTCCACTTTTCTCTTCAGAAAATTGCATTCTATCACACTTGGCTTTTTTGTAGGATTCTTAATGTCTCACTACCAGCTGAACAGATGGTGTCTTAAAGCTTTGGTGGGGATAATTGGATCATTTGTTTTTCTGAAGCACAATGTTTAGGAGCTTTTCTGATAGAAGAGCCTCTCAACATATTAGCCTGCTTCAAAGCACCTATCAGCAGAAAACAGAGCTCTATCATTTTTTTTCCCCAATAAATTTCAGAGAGAAAAAGATCTGTTTCTTTCCTGTGTTATTTCTCCTATCCCTCTGGATTGTTCTCATAGAAATGCTTGACTTTATCTCAACTATTGTATTATCAGTGAGATCGGAAAGTGCTCCTGGCACAGGTGATGGCTTTCTCCCTTCTGGAATATAGCCTTGGAAAATACCAAACGGTGATGGTGGCTTCAGTAGCCATGAAGACGTATCCTTCATTTCCACATCTGAGGATTTCCCTAATGGGATCACACACAGAAACATAATGCAGAATTCAGAATCAAGGTATAAGACTGGGGGCAATGGCAATATTTACACAGGCCTCAAGACGGATAAATACGATGACTAAGTAATCTTGGTTGCTTTGCACATAAATGTGCAAAAGCTCCAGAAATTTCACCCCCTGCTAATCTTGTAAAAAATGAATTAATTTTTGTCCAAGTAGAGAATGAAAGTTTAGTAATTGGATATCCATGTACATCAGTTTCACAGCTTTTAACCTAGGAGAGTTGCCTCTGAATGCTCCTAATTGAACAGCTCAGCTCTCAATGGGAGGAAATTATTGCTCCCAGCTCACACCTAGAAGCAAATGTCCTTTTTCATACAGCTTTCTCAATGACCTTGTAACTAGTTCAAATTTTAGGTGGAATTTTTAAGGAAGAGGAAATCCCTTGATGCACAAAGCCAGCCTTACAAGGATTACTAAAATTTTAAGGAGCTCTTTTTCACAGTTCCACTTTCTCAGAAATAATCGTGCACTTGCTACCTTGGAAAATTTTAATAATGCTATTTATTTCAGAGTTGCAGTGAGAGTTAATAAGTTAACAAGTATAAAGCCTTAGAACACTGCCTGGCACTTTTAAAGGCTGACTCTTACCTCTAACCACAACAAACGCCATTGTCACCATAATTAATGCTTATTATAATAGTAATGGAAAGCATTTATTACATTTCTTCCAGCTCTGTGGGAATGAAAATCAGGTCTGAATTGACATGCTTTTATGTTGATTTGAATCCTGCCAGGAATACATTAGGCATTGGGGAGCTGCATTATTCTAGTAAATTCTGGTTTTCATTCCCAGCCAAAACTAAGAACCAGGGAACACATGTTCAGTTTTCTAAGATGTTTTATTTACATCTCCTAATTCTATATCTAGGGATTACTGGGCTCATTCATACTATTTTGAGTCCTATACATAGAAGGGCTGTAGTAGGAGTGAATATTCAATTCTAGGGATATGCAGGTGTACTTTCCCTATCAGAGGGCTTCGATGTAAGTCTCTGAGCTGGAACCTGTTGTTGTATCTTCTTTCTAAGGGTTCAATCCTTGGTCATCTCTTCTAGCTACATCTACGTACTTATAGTTCTCATCCAGTCACGTGGCTTTACCAATGGGCTGCTAATATGCCAATGGGCTGCTAATAATTTACCAATATGCCAATGGCTGCTAATAATCCCCAAACATATATCTAGGTTGGATTTCTCTTCTGAACCCCAGACTTGTATGTCCAACTGCTTATTCCACATCACCTCTTGGAAGTCCAGCAGATGTCTCAAACTTAACATAAGCAAAAACACTTACAATTGTCCCCTCCAAACTTGCTGTACCTTTATAGCCTCTGGTTTTAGATGTGACATCTCTATCCTTCCAATTGTTCAGTTCCCAAATCTTGGAATCAACCTGTGTCCTGTCTCTCTCTCTCTCTCTCATATACTCATCCAATCTGTTAAGAAACTCTATTGACTCAATCTTCAAAATCTATCCAGAATCTGACACTTTTTACCATGTTTCTTACAACCACTCTAGTCTGAACCACCATCCTTTCATATGGATTATTGCAATACCCTCCAAATAGGTCTCCATGATTCCACCCTTATTTTCCTATAGCTTATTTTCAAAACAGCAGCTGAAACGATGCTTTTAAAATATGTCAGATCGTGTCACTTCTCTACTCAAAACCTTGAAGTGGTTTAGGGATCTTATATGATTTGATCACATATCACTCCTCTTTTCTACTCTTCTCCTTGTTCATGTGTCTGTGTTTCCTTATAGTTCCTTTGATGTCCCATGGGTTCCCTTGCATCCTGGGCCTTTGCTCTTCTATTTCTGCTGCCTAAAACACTCTTGCCCTGGATGTCTGCTCGGCTAATTCCCTCTGTGAGTGAACGTGCTTAATCTCACTTTCCCAACGAGGACTACCCTGAGCATCCTGTTGAATACATACCAGCTCCCCTCCTTGCCTCTCTGTCCTCTAGACTCCCCTTACCCTTCTCCACATTTTCTTTTCCCCATGACATCATTCCCAACAACAAGCTTAGATCCACAAGCCCCATCCAGGACCCTGGGGACCAGGTGCATTTCAGAATTTAGCCTTTTTCAGATTTTAGTAGGGAAGGTAGTGTACATACTGTACATTATATCTCATCCGTAGCACACACAGTCCTGCAATCAAAAGCATGAATATTTATGAAGTAATACACAGAAATATGCATATTAACTAGAAGAAGGACAATACATAACTGCTCATTTCAGATCAGATTTGTTGACAAATAAAATCAGGAAAGACGTTGAAGTTTTAAACTTTTAGACTGTTTTGCAATGAAGGAATTGTGGACCTGTATATAATTGTCATTTTTATCCCTCCACTGGAGGGTGAACTCCATGAGGGCAGTGTTTATTTTCTTTCGTTCACTGACATACTCCAAGTGTTGAGAACAGTCCCTGGCATATAGTGTACAATCAATGTATATTGCTTGAATTAATGAATTGTCCCACAAACCCCTTTTTTTCCTTCTTTTCCAGTTTAACCAGACAGTCATTGTTTGCTGAACGTATCTTATATGCATGCCTTTCCACCACGACCTTTCCTTTCTCCGATCCTTCAATTTTGCCCCTGTTCTCTTTTTATTCAGGGAGTCTGAACTTTCACTGCTTAGGCCTAATTTCAACCCAGCATAAGCCTCTCTGGATATACAATAGAAATTGTGTCCAATACTCATTTTTTTTTATTAGTGACTTTTTAAAGATGAATTATCATTACTCCAACTAAGTTATAAGCTTCTTGAGAATAAGGGCTATGTTACCATCACCACTAGCAAGGCATTAAGTAAAGCTCGTATTTCACAGCAATGGGTTCATCTTTTTACAAATTATTACATTTTACCATTTTTGTATGAGACTCTGTACTAGATGCTGAGGCTATAATGATTTAACAGATTCATTTATTATGTTGAAGAAATTTACTTACTGACTACTGAGGGGAAAAAAATAAGAAAAAAAGACCATTGCAAGTGAATTGATTGGTGAAATTGAAGTGATTGGAGCAATTGAATTGAAGAATTGATTAAGGATATGAGTATTTTGTCCAACCCTGGAGTGCCAGGAATCCTTTCTAGGGCAATGGCAACTAAGATGAAACATAAAAACAAGGAATCACCCAAAGGAGGAGGGGCAAGGGGAAAGAATATTAAAAGTAGAGGGGGATGCATGTGCAAAGACCTGGGGATGACAGTGAGGGGGTATGTCATTATGTAAGGCACTCTTGGATGAACTTCAGGCATTTGGTATGGTTAACATGTAGGTGGTCAGGAAGGTGGGGTAGTGCACTGAAAGATAAAACTAATCTTGGAGGAAAGCGGAAGCCAAATCGTAAAGAGTGTTACATGTCTTGATAAGGAATTTAGGGTTATGAGAGTAGTGATGAATTATTCAGGAATTTTAAGCTGGGATCTATGATGTGTTCAGATTTGCATTTTTGAAAGATGACTATAGATTAGCTGCATTGTGAAGAATGGATTGGGGAAGGCAAGGCTGGGAATAGAGAGAGAGCAGTCCAATTATTTTTCTAGTATTTGTCACAATGCCTTCTTGAAGAGTTTTTTTTTTTTTTTAAATGGATGTGCTTACTGTTCATCTCTGGAAAATAAATCTAAATGATTATGCTGAGGGGAAATATGATAACACATTTATTGATTAAAATGTATTGGCTTTTGTTCAACGATATTTGGGAAATGGATTTCCCAATAAAATAAAAGATAAATGTATCTGTGAAGTATTTGAGTGGCAGGTACGTGTTCTGTAAAACAGGATGTGATGCGGGTTGAGCTGTCCCTCTGCGAGCAGATACAGGACTCCAGGGGGCAGGGAAAGAACAGAGTAGAGATGTGATGGAAAGATTGACGGTGACACATCGGGTGCAAGCTCCGGGAGAATGAAGAGCCTGGTACACCCCACACTCTCATCTAATGAAAGCAGCCCTTACAAACCCTTAAAGAAATGAATCTGTGAAACAGATGCCTTCAGCATGTCACTTGCAGACAAAGCTTCCTTTGCTCGAACCCCTCTCAGAAAGGTTGATAATGGATAAGTCTGGTGAGAGGAATAATTTGTCAAACTAATTTATTATAGTCCAAGGAGGTCTCTGAATAATACAAGACGCTAGGGACTAGAAAGCTGTCATCCAGTGCTGTTGCTGAGTCTCCTCCCACAGACTGGGGCCTCTGTTGGCTTATTTGTTTTTGGTTTTATTACAGGGCTGCGGCTACCATTGTTCCCAGTTCTTTGGTTCTGTTAATAATAGTCCATTCTTTGTTCATTTTGAAAATGAGAAAATGTGAGCGCATGTGTGGGAATGCTGGATTTCAAACAGGGTTCACCAGGGAAAATTGGATCTAGGAGCTGAAGCTCTCAATAAAACAGGAACTGGATTGGCCTGCAGCAGTTCTGCCGCTTGGCTGTGAATCAATAAAAAACTCAGGGAAAGGACAACCTAAACCTGACCTGGGCTTCCAAGGCAGGTGCTTATGCCTCCACGCAGCTCTGGAAGAGCTTATCACCCACACTCAAATGACTAAGCAGTAGGGAGAACTTTGATGTTCTGTCTTTATAAAACCAGAAATAATAATTATCCAGCCACACCACACCCCATACACTTTAGCAATAACTAAATGAAAAAAATATCACTATGCTGATAGAAATGGTCATTTCTCAAGAAAAAGTATAAGAATTATTATTTTTAATGTAATGGGTATCAGGCTGCGTATTTCTGGACGAATTATTTTTCCTGGTCATGGTAACAACTGTACATGTCAAACTATTGCAAAGAAAAAAGTAAAGAAAAGAAGAAGGAAAATAAGAAAGAGTGAAAGGAATACATAAGCTTAGTTGATGAAAGACCCCTTAGAAGCCCATTTTCAGGGCCAGGGCTGTCCACACTGCATCACGCCAACCCCCTTTTGGGCCTCCGTTTCCTAACATGCATCTCATGATCTCCATATTAGCATTTTAGGACTTAAACCAAATACCCCACTAACTGCATTGCACAAGAATTGAATGTTTCAGAAATTAATAGAAAACCTAAAACAAAACCATTCCCTAACCATCAAGGCAAGAAATACCATGATAATGATCATAAAGGAATCTGTACAGTGTGGTTAAAAAAAGAGGTAAGGACGCTGACTCTGTTATTTATTAGTATAATTTTAAAAAACTATTCCACTTCCGATCACAGTTCCTTACCCTGCCAGATGAGACATTTGGACTAGATAATTTCTCTATCCTATTTCAGATCTAAAATTCTAATGGGCGCATTAAAATTCAAATAGCAAGTATTTTTATTGCTAGGTTTTGAGGATCCCAAGATGACTAGGATATGATCCTTAGTTTTGCAGAGTTCACATTATACTACGTATGATTCTCACTTGTGCAAAGTGAGTAGCAATTTTTCTATTTGTTTCTGAAACCAATAACAATATAATCAATGCAAAGGCTTTGCAATGAAATATAAGTAGATGCAAATCAATATGGCCCATTGGTGGATATAAAGTACGTAGATGTGAGGCTATATGCATTTATTCAGCCTGTTCTGTTGAATGCCTGGAGGTGGGGTTTTAGAGTAACACAACAGGCATTAGTTTGTGGAGGCTTGTTTGTACATGTTTGCAAAAACATCTAAATTCACTTTTTTTTTTTTTTAAAGATTTTATTGGGGAATTGGGGGAGGGGAACAGCGTTGGGGAATCGGGGAAGGGGAACAAACAAGTTGCTGTCTTTTTGTTCTTCAGTCTAGTTGCGGAGGACGTTGCTTCACTGGCCCATGTTGGTATCGTCATTGCGCTCTTCCCAGATGAGGCAGATCCGTCGCCAGCCTCTGGATGTCACTCACCGCAGTATTGGCAGCTCACACTGGCTGCCGGCCACTCACTGTAGCCCACGGCACTCACTGCAGCAGGGGCTGCAGCCCATGTCTCTGGGGCTCGCACAGCCCAGCTCCAGGTGGAGCTGTTGTTAGCTGTAGAGGGTAGTGTCACTGGCCCTCATATGTGGGATCCGAACTGGGGCCACTGGCATCCTCAAACCAGCTCTTAACCAATGCGCCACTCGGCCGGTCCCCAAATTCACTTTTTATTTTGGTACAAGCTCTCCCAATGCTGAATTGTACTCACAACCACTCCTTCCACCCACACACATATTTTCAAAATTTCATTGACCTCAACCCTGGATGGTCAAGTGTTAGAACAGATGATTCAATAAACAATAAGAGAAATGTTATGAATTTTCCTTCTGGTTCCCAAATGGAGCTCTAACACAGGTGGTGGAAGAGCATTCTTATTCTAAGCCTGAGAGCTTTTACATGTCTGCTCCCTGCCAGGTACAGTTGTGAGTACATGGTACCCGGGTACCATTGTCAGTACCAACTGGACACGGTCACTGTCTACATCTGTCAGCTGTGGGCTGTCCTTAGCACAATAAACTCATCATACTGAGCACAGTATTTTTTTCTACCCTTCCATTTTTAGGATGTTCTGACTTTCATGAAATGTCACAATGGCATTTTCCCTGATAGTTCATTTCTAGGAAACTGCTTAATGCTCCATGTTACTTTTCTTCAAAAAGTCCACTTCAGATAATACCCCAGACCTTTTGGACTTTTAACATTCCTTAGCCAGATGTTCAACAGCAAATATTTTCTCAGCTGGGATATAGAAGAAAAAAAACAGTGAAACTTGTCAGCAGTGGTGGGAATTATCAGTATCAATGAACACTTATTTTTCTGCTTTTGCATGGGAGACTGGCAGAAATATTTGAAATATGAATCTCAGTCCTATCCCTAATATACCTTAATAAATTCCAGCTCTGGAGTAGCAAACGAAAACTGATATTGAAGGCTACAGAGCGTGTGAAAATATGGAACAGATTCAGAAGTTATTTCTATTCATTCTACTTCCAATCCTAGGCTCACTCAACCTCTATATGATAAATGAAACTTCAGGGTATGTTTACATTGACATTTATGAGTTTTAAGAATAAATGACCTGATTTTTTTTTGGAGGGGCATTCCCCAGAGGGCTTATAGGTAACTGAAATATCTTTGGCCCAGAATATTTCTTAAGTAGCTTTGAAGCCAGAGAATTTAATTGAATTTGAAAACCCACTTAGGAATAAAAATCTGAAGGTACTTTGGGCATTGCATTATGGGGCTAAGTCAAATATTTCAAAAATATTTAACTTCAAATGAAATTTTCATTCATTTGGCTGGTTAATTAAATATGATACCCTTCCCCCTCCGAATTTTCCCAAATAGAAAAGAGCTCTTTGCATGGTGTTAAAAAGAATACTAAATGAATTGGAACACAAGAGGACTTTGGCTTGGGATAACTTTGAAAAGTAACAGCTTTTTATCAAGGAAAGAAACATTACCTCCTTTGATCTGCTCATTTCCTTATTTGCCTTGATGCTATTAGGGTCCCCTTCACAGTCTACCCCAGCCTGGATGGTCACTTATCCTCCAGTGAAAGTGATTTGGGAAGCAATTACAATGAACTCTGCTGCATTACCCCAAGGTCCTCAGACTCTAAAGATTTAACAAATCAGAGTCCTTTTAATTCAGAATATCTTTGCATTTAGACTAGGGTCTAAATGTTATTGACCTGGAATGTCTTCAAATCTGGTTCATCATATGGAACAACATCTCTTCCATCTTGATGGTAAAATCCTTCAAGAATCTTCTCTTTAGGGCCAGCCTAATAGCGCATTGGTTAAGAGCTGGTTTTGGGATGCCAGTGGCCCCAGTTCGGATCCCACATATGAGGGCCAGAGACACTGCCCTCTACAGATAACAACAGCTCCACCTGGAGCTGGACTGTGCGAGCCCTGGCAATGGTGTAGGCTGCAGCCCCTGCTGCAGTGGGCTGCCATAGTCTACAGTGAGTGGCTGGCAGCCAGCGTGAGCTGCTGGCAGCCAGCGTGAGCTGCCAATAGCCCTGCTGAGTGACCATCCAGAGGCCGTCGACCGATCTGCCTCATCCAGGAGGAGCACAATGATGATGCCAACATGGGCCAGTGAAGCAACATCCTCCACAACTAGACCGAAGAACAAAACGACAGCAACTTGTCTGTTCCCCTCCCCCGATTCCCCAACGCTGTTCCCCTCCCCCAATTCACCAATAAAAAAATCTTAAAAAAAAAGGAATCTTCTCTTTAGCTTAATGAATATATATATATATATATATATATATAAATAAATAAATAAATGTGAAAATTGGAAGCAAATACCTCTCATTTAAATCACTAGGGTTGATGATGCTCAAGTTCTAAGGTATAAGGAGAAGCAGTCCAGTGAGTTACCTGTTGGTCAAATAAATCATTCTTAATGGCAAAACTGAGTGCAGGTCTATGTGTCTGTTTTTATGCCAATACCATACTGTTTTGATTACTGTAGCCTTGTAGTACAGCACAATTTACAATAGCCAAGACTTGGAAACAATCGAAATGTCCATCAGTAGATGACTGGCTTAAGAAACTGTGGTACATTTATACAATGGGGTATTACTCTGCTATAAAGAAGAATGAAATTGTACCATTTGCAACGATATGGATGGACCTAGAGACTATTATGTTGAGTGAAATAAGTCAGTCGGAGAAAGATAAATACCACATGATCTCACTTATATGTGGAATTTGAAAAACTGAATGAATGAGCATAAGAAACAGAAACAGTCTCATAGATATAGAGGAAAAACAGGGTTGCTAGTTGGGAGGGGGGTGGGGATGAAGGAGAAGGGGAAAGGATTAGACAGCATAAATAGGTAACTACAGTATTGTCGCAGGGATATGAAAGACAGTTCGGGGAATATAATGTTGTTAAAATTTTGTGGGGTGTCAGATGGTCACATGTTTTGTTAGGGAGACCACTTCATGGATGGAGTAGAGGCTTGATCACTGCACTGTATACCTGAAATTGATGTTGTATAATATTGTATGCCAACTGTAATTGAATATATAGACAGTCATGGGATGTGGATTATATGGTGGATGGGAGTCAAAGGAATTGTAATAGTTAGTATGATGTGGGGGGGAGGAGTGGGAGGGGAGAGTTGGGGGAAGGGGGTTGTCACTTTGAGGGGTAAAAAGTATAACTATTGTACTTGTTGTACACCTGAAGCTAATTAAAAATATATATAAATAAAAAAAACAACTGAGTGCAGGGACCTACTAATTTCTTATTTCCATCATATCTCTATCCTTAGTGTAAAAAAAAAAAGCTTTCTTTTTTATTTTATATTTATTTCCCAAGACCCGTGGAATTTATATACCTTAAGCAGAACGATCAAAAGGCTTACTTATTTTGAAAGAGATAGGCAAAATATTTGGGAATTTCTCATTACTATACTGCCCGCTCTTTAAGGAGCACTAGTGTCTGTAACTTGATTAAAAAGGAACTTTGCAGCCAAAATGGAAGCACCTAAAATCAGTGAAGTTGGATCAAAATGTACTTTTATACCACTTTGGAATTACAGTTGGAGTAGGGAGACTAGCCAAACAATTCACATACAAATAATTGAGCACCCCTTCACTGTTCACATATACCTGAGGCTTAATGCCTCATTAGAGAGTCACATTTCACTCCCCCTGAACCATCTTCAAACACCTTTTAACTTCAGAATTTGTCCAAAGGCAAGGGTCCAGAAGAACAGAGTGTCCTGCCAGAAAACCTCTTTGCATTTCTGTAACTGAAAACCAATAGGCTCCCAACAAAGCAATCTTCTAAGGGAAATTATAAAGGACTTACCAGCCAAATATTGGATCAAATAAATGAACTTAAGATAATATTTTGAATGAGTCTTATTTTGCCTACCAACAATTATGAACATTCTCACTTATTCAAGGTGATGAAGAACTCATACTGTAGATCTAAAATATGTTGGCTATTTAGGAAATGTGTAGACATAGCATATGTATGTTGTAGTACATAACATAAAAGATATAAAATAGAGCAGCATACAATTATTAATTTTCAGGCTGACACTTTCTCCTGGCCCCAAACTGTAACTGTTCACAAAGTTGCCCAATTACTAGTTTCATTTAGGTGGAATTAAAAAAATGAAGGTTCTTTTTTTTCCTGTTCACTTCCTTCTTGAGAGGTTTTGATTTGGAGAGGGACCCAAGAGACCATGTTTTTAAAAATATCCCTGGGTGGTTCTGAAGATAAACTGAATTTCCTATTTCCTCATTTAGGCCACTGTTAGTCTGGTGCCTCAGTTCTTCAGAAGTGGAGTGAGTAAAGTGAATGCTTTGCCTGTATACCAAATACTTGACGCTGGCTACTCTAAGATGAATCTTCAGTATTTGCATTTACATTTGTAAGTATTTTTAACCAATGCAGAAAAAACAACAACCCCAGTTATAGTTACATTTAATGGGAAATCCACTCTTGGAGCTGTTCTGAATAGACTTCAATCTTAGAAGTAGCTGGAAATTTCTTCTTAGAGGATTCAAGTTCAGCTACACGATTTGAAAGTTGTCCATCAATTAGGGAATAGCAAAAAGCATTCAGAGTGGGCCTGTTAAAGGAGCATGGCATGAAGGTATCCTGGAGGACAACTTGTGAAAACTAGAACTTTAATATCTTTTATTTCCTTATGAAATTGTATGTTTTTATTATAAAAGTAGATTCTTCAAAATTGAAGAAATTATTTAAAAAATTGGAAAATAGGAAAAAATATCAAAAAGAAAATATTACTATGTCCATAAAAACCTCATTATTTTGTGGTACTTCCCTTATGTTTTAAAATATGCATATCTATATCTCTATATTGAAATGTACATAGATACACAATTTTAAGTTCAATAATTGTGTGAATTTTTCTAGCTGATAGCATTGCTATAAAAATGTTGTTTTAGTTGGAACAATGGCCCAATTAAATCAAATAACACAGTAGCTAACATTTATATGTTGCTTATAGTAGCACTATGTGCTTGCCTCATATTAAAGCTTTTAGTCTTCAGAATAGTGAGGTAGATACTATATTATTTCCCATTTTCTGGCTGAGAAAAGGAGATACAGAGAGTTTGAGTGATTTTGCTGCTACTATGTATGCCTTTTGGAGAGCTGTTCTTAACAGCCATGAGGGGCCCCCTGGGGCATGAGTGTCCAGGACTTGAATTTGGACTTGCACTTCCTTGAAACTCTCCTCTGCTCCTGCATTTCTGCTTTAACATAAACATGTAGGTGGTGGGAAATTAATTAGGAAATCTTGAGGTTCTTTGGAGACATGCTGTGGTGCTATGAAAACAGTTTAGGAATGATTGATCTCAGTGTTTCTTTTAGGCTGGGTTTTTGCACCAGCTTTCATTTCTTAATCACAACAGAGGAGAAAAGAGAATTTTACAAATAACTAAAAACTTTTACCTGAGGCAGATTTCATTTTCCTTTTCTTAGTAAAATGGCTCTGATATTTTTCTTCACTTCTGAAAAACGACTCTAAATGGCTCCTGCAAAAGTCTGCAAGGCAAATTTTTAAATCCATGCAAATGATCCAGAAAAATATCTTACTTTTTTTTTTTTTTCTTCAGCCTAATGTAACCATTGGATACCTGGCCTTGATAAACAGTGGGTTTTAATTTAGGCTGTAAATTAAGACAAAAGGAGTCTCAGACCCTTCAATAGGGTGTGCTATTTTAGGATAGCCTCCTAAGGTTTTGTGCTCCACCATGCTTAGCTAACACAAAGCTCTCTCGTTGGGAAATGTGCCTTCTTAATTGCTCAAGCTTCTGTTGAAGGATATCTAACGTGACTAGGGCCTAGAGAGGAAGAGACATAATGAAGAATGTTGCTATTCTTATGTCCTCATTGTTCAGTGACACGCAGAAGCATCTCTACTTGTTATATCATGTAATCAGTATCGAATTATTTTGAATGCCACCTCAGTAAAACCTCGACCTTATTACTATTAAATCACATGCATCCTGTTAAATGATTTATACGCTATCCAGCTTAGCTTTGTTTCTTATATCTCTCCGGGGATTGCCTTTCTATTTATAACAACAAACTTCTCATAGGTCAAAGAAAGCATCCTCTCAAGGAGGTCACATTCCCTTTTATTTCACTTTCAATTGAATGAAATAGGATAGGAAGTCTGTGTTTCGGAAGCATCATTCCCTATGCTCTGTAATATGGCAGCCCAGCACTCTTGAATGATGGAAACCTTTAGGCTGACATCTGGGGTTGGGTGTTGTGTGATTTCAGACACACAAAGGGAATCCACTTGTTCTGAGGCTTCTGTAGAGGCAGCTGGCCTGCAGTTAAATCACAGCATAAAGATCATGCTTGCCCAACTTCTGAATTTACAAAGAGAAACGAAAAAAGAAAGAAAAAAGAAAAAAAAGGAAAAGAAAAAGAAAAACAAAATAGGCAAGGGGAAACATCTGCCCAGCATCTGTTGTTAGAAACTTTCTTTGACAAACTCAGACTGTGTGATCCTAGAAATGCCAGTTCACCAGGTGATACTAGGAAGACAAGTATAATATGGGATAATGATAATGTGGGAAAATGAAGTAATAACAATGCGAATCTTGTCCTTTTTGATGTAAAATCCTGTCCATCTAAGGTACAGAGACTTAGTTTTATTTTTCAGTACATGTCAAGACATCTGGCTTAATAGGCTCTTCATCTAGCCTCAGGTTCCCCCAAAAAGTCTTTTTTTAAATCCCCAACACATAGTTTTCCTTATTTTCAATACCTTGCATAGTTCTTTGTATGTAGCTGATATTTAATAAATGACTTTCGAAAGACACCTAATCTGTTAAAATTGGTCAAATAGGTTAGAAAAGCTTTGATCTTCTCTTAGATCTCTCTTCTTTTTTTTTTTTCCTTATGGAAAATTTCCAACAATCTGCAGTTTATATTGCATTTGAAAAAAAACAAAAAACTTTGCTTTACTTTTACGTATTTTATTATGGAATATTTCAAACATAAGAGGAGATAGAGAATAATATAATGATTACCCACATACCCACTTGGAAGCTTTAAAAATTACTTAATGTTTTATGTTTGTTATAGATATATATTTTAAAATAAACAGAACACTACAGATACAGTGAAGTCCCTACCCTTCCATGAATCTGTTCTCTTCTCTGCTCCCCTTTTGCAGAGAGTAACTCTACTCAGAGGTTGGTTCACATCACTCTCATGCATGGCTCATCAGTACATACTTATACTTTTTACTATATAAGCTGTGCATATTTTATCATTTCATTTTATTATATATATTTTACTAAGTGTAGGATATATTCATAAAGTCATTATCAACACATTGTACACATAATTTTCAAATTTTCTCATTACTCAATATTATAATACATATTTTCAGATTTATTTATGCTTACTCAGCAAAAGATCACTGCTTTTTAAAAATTTTCAGTCTATCATTAGCCATATGTTGAATTACAATACAAGAAAAATGGATTAGAAAAATGTGATAAAACAAAGATGTACTAACCACAAGTACTATTTTTATTATTACATTTAACAGATTAAAAATACTTCTTCAAGTTATTCTAGAAGTTTCTAAATGCTTGCTCTAAACTGTAGTACTCATCTTGACCTAGACTGGCAACAAATGGTTAGCCCACTGACAGTGGCTACAGGATGCACTTTGAGCAACATTGGTCTAAATCATTTATTTTCACCTCTACAGATTTTCTTTTTTGTCTGCAGTTGTACCATTTATTTATTCATTACTCTTTTGGTAAATATTTGATTCAAGTTTTTGTTGTCACAGTGCTGTAATGAATATCCTAACCTATCACGTTTCCTTGTACAGAAGGCATTGTGCCCACAAGGCAATTGTTTGGTCAAAAGAGGCGATCATCTTCCTCAGTGTTTTTTATACATTTTCTTACATTCCCCTAAAAAGATTTTGAAAACCTAAAGAACACTGAAAAAAAACTAAACTAAACTCTTCACACATGTTAAACTGCTATTTAAAATCTTTGTCAAAAGCTATGAGTTCTGGTATCTTGCAAACGCTGACATTTTAAAATAAAGCTCATACAGTTGTCTTTAAAATGTGTTAAATGGAATGTAAACATAAGTAATATCATCCTCCATTATCTTTTTCAAAATTCATGAATAGGATCCTCTTTAACAATTGGAAATCGTATACTATAGTTTTCACTTTGCAAATTCGTATTTCCTTAAGAACTTTATGCTAATCCAATATATTTCTATGTTTAAAACTATTTTATTGATCATCTGCCATAAGTTTTTTTCAACAAAAACACACAGGTACAGTGAAACAAAAATTTTAAGTTTTATGTGACATTAACCTCTAAAAAAACTTCTGTAGTGATATATCATTATAATTATTATTCTTATGTAAGTGATGAAGATAATAAAATATATTAAAAATCTTAATAAAGGTAAAATTTTATTGGGAATATATTTTTAAGTGAGGTAGATTTCACCAATTAGTTCATATAAATGAATATTATTTATCGTTGAATGAAAGAATGTTCAGTATCAGCTTAATTCTCATTTGTTCATATAAATGTCTATCTGAGAACAGAAGTCTTTTGCTATAACAACAATATATATTTTTCTGAACTTGTGTGTTTACACCAAAATTAAGATAGTGATCTACAATAATAATAATAATAATAATAATAATAATTATTATTATTATTATTTTGAGGACAGTGTCACTGGCCCTCATATGTGGGACCCGAACTGGGGCCGCTGGCTTCCCAAGCCAGCGCTTAACCACCGCTCCACTCGGCCAGTCCCCATAATAATTATTAACAAGCTTTTTTTAAGCTAAAAAGTCTAATGAAGCCTAATTAGTTTGCCTTCAATTTTGTTGAAAGTAAAGAATTAGAAGCCATGTCACTCTCAAAAGAATTATTGTTATTAATTTTCTGAATTTGGGGGAAGTATACCAAAAAGGCTTTTCTAGGACTTAATAAATGTTTGTTAATTATACCTATTAATTTTTCACTTAAAGGTTGAGTGAAAAATCAAATCTTTATCTTCAGTAACTTTTGAAAATGCAAGTAGTCTTGATAAAATATTTCTATCTTATCAGGTGGTTTAAATGATTTTGTCAGTATTTTAAAGACATAGACATAAATCAAGACATAAGGGAATGAGAATGCTTATTTTCTAATCACAATCAATGATTAGCATGCAAATAAAATACTTTTAATGGCAGATTGGTATTTCCCAGCATGCTGTTCACTGATCTTGGATATTCTGCTGTGTACAATAATTGAAGTGCCTTGGATGGCTCTCCTGGATAACCACTAGACACATGAATGAAGCCATCTACTCATTTACATGAGTAAAACCATTTTGGACCACCCATTCTCAGTAGAGACCTTAATACCAGAGTTGCATGAGTAACTCCAGGTGAGATGAGCAAAAGGGCTATCCAACAGAGTACAGCCCAAATTGCAGAATTGTGAACAAATAAATACTGTTTCAAGCCTCAGTTTTGTTTCTTTGAACTACCACAGTAGATAATGGGTACATAGACTTTAATTTCCCACTTTAGTTTTTATTTTATTTTATTTTATTTTATTTTATTTATTTTATTTTATTATATTTTATTTTTTTTAAAGATTTTATTGGGGAATTGGGGGTGGGGAACAGCGTTGGGGAATCCGGGAAGGGGAACAGACAAGTTGCTGTCTTTTGGTTCTTCAGTCTAGTTGCAGAGGACGTTGCTTTACTGGCCCATGTTGGTATCATCATTGTGTTCTTCCCGGATGAGGCAGATCGGTCACTGCCTCTGGATGTCGCTTACAGCGGCTATTAGCAGCTCACGCTGGCTGCAAGCCACTCACTGTAGCCTATGGCAGCCCACTGCAGCAGGGGCTGCAGCCTACACCGTTGCCAGGACTCACACAGCCCAGCTCCAGGTAGAGCTGTTGTTAGCTATAGAGGGCAGTGTCACCAGCCCTCGTATATGGGATCCGAACCGGGACCACTGGCATCCCAAAACCAGCTCTTAACCAATGTGCCGCTCGGCTGACCCAATTTCTCACTTTATTTTAAAGTTAAATAATTACTTGAGTATCACAATAACAAGAATTTTGCATTCTTCCATAATATTTTAACTCTCATTTCTGTAATTTGTATTTGAATCTATTCTTTAGTCATAATTCTGACTATATAAGTGTCTTTGAAATATAGAGAAAAATGACAACTCAAAATAATACCTAAAGCAAAAATTGACAAATTGTTGAATGATCTGTGAATGTTTTTTTCTACTAATTAAATAGAGGACAGAGCTCTATTTAGAACAAACAATGGCTCACTTGTGCTTCACCTCAGATGTCCTGGTCCTGAAACTAAAAGATATTCTTTCCTTTTCCCAGTCCTACTGCCAACCCTTATACCCTCCCAGACCCACTATCTAGAAACCTAGTATCAGTAGCAAATAATTCATGTTATTCTGCACCGAAGTTTGTCAGTTTTTAGTTGTAATACAAATTCTGGTTGATTACAAAAGACAAATGCAAACCTCTGCTACTTTAGGGAATACACCAAAATAAAATATGATAATCAGCACTTCCTAATCAGCAGCTACTATTTTCATGTAGCCAAAGCCAAATATATTTAATTATGTTTCTCTATTATGCATAAAAGATCTGAAGTACAAGATTCTAGGTATATTTACATACAGTTTTCTTCTGGTACTATACCCCTTACTTGGCATGTGCTATATTTCAGGATTTAGACAAAAGAATAACTAACAAATTTTGTGCAGTCAAGAAGAAAAATAAGACCAACACAGAAATGAGTAGATTGGAATTTCCCTTAAAGTATTTCCTGAAATAAAGACTATCAAAAAAGCTGATATCTAGCATGTCTAAAAAGAAAAAAAAAAATCTAGAAAATAAACAAATGTAATATAGATAAAGTTGTTTATCAACAGTTACAGAAAAGATGGCTCACTAATTCAACCACAGGATATGGCATTTTAACCTTTTACGTTGGACAAAAGAGAAAGTAAATTGTTTGCAATTAGATTCCCCTAATGGAAGATTTCACATTCCTCTAATTTTCAGCAATAGAATTATGTTGTATAGAGAAATAATATTAAAATAATAGTGAATAGAGTTTTGCTCTTTATGATTTTTTTTTTGCATTTCTTAGTATTTTTCAAGATGTCAATCATAAGAAAACTCTTTTGTAATTCATCTGAGAAAGTATAATCCCATACTCTTCTAAATTGAGATGATATGGAAATATTGTTTTCCAGTCTCACTAAGAAAAACCTTTCAGGGACACAAAATAATTAGATGACTTAATTTGGTTTTCTGCCACACAAGACTTCCCCAGCAGTGAATGGCACACCATTCCTCTGCCTCTACTATTTGTTTAACATACTAACAGAGATTGCCAGAAAGATGGAGGCCAGGGCAATTGCTCCAGTCTTTCAAACCAATGGATTTTCCTTTCTCACCCCTACAACACCTCTTGTGATCCATGCATCCTGACATATAAAAGTGTGCATCATGTACATGACATGACATCTAGTTCTCAGGTGTGTGTGTGTGTGTGTGTGTGTGTGTGTGTGTGTGTGTGTGTGTGCATTAACATCAACCATTCTTATTTCACATGCATTTGAGGTAGGAAAAGCAGGAAATAATTGCCTTGCACTCTACAGAAATACCTGTGAAGAAGTGAAGCAAAGTGACATGTTCAAGGTTATAGACTAAAGATAGAGCACAGGTGGGACACCTGAATTCCTGAGTGTCCTTTACTCAACACCATGCTGCCTCCATAAATAGAAAATACTGTTTCATGATTCCCAATGGATGCAACTAAAGGATGATACTCCATTTTTTACTATTTTTTTGAGGTACATTTCTTTGTGAAATATGTACAGTGTAAACTGGGTAACATTATATACAAATATTTAAGGAATAAATTTCATATATTTAGCAAAATATATAACATATTTTATTATTCTGAGTATTGACACCCATTACAAATGAGTTTCTAGAATGCCATTGGCTTATGAAATTTTGAGATTGAGTTCTGGAATAGTATGCTGCATCCTTTCCTTAAACACACACACACACACACCACACACAGAACATACACACTATATAGTTTATCAGAAGTTAATAATTAATTAATTAGGCTTAAATAGCCAACTGGATACATGTCTAATTTAGTCTAAAGTAAAAATACAAGAATTCACATTTTTTTAAATGGAAAAACATTTGGATTTTATGTGATAGTTTAGATATTTTTGAAAATCTTGATAAATTCAAGCTGTACTTGGAGCTGGATGACACACATTATTTTTACTAGGATTTTCATTCTAGAATGTAACCTCTTTCAAAAGATCAATCTTAGGCTTCTTGTTGCAGGTAGGTTCCAAGGGATGCATGAAAAACAGGCAAGGAAAGATTCCCACGGAAGACTGTAGTTTCCTTAAAATAGGCTACTACTACTTTCTGTGAAGTTTGTCAAGTGCCTGTCCCTCTCCTTAGTTATCCAGAGTGAAGTCCAAGGACTCAAAGTTTCTCCAGTGTCTCTTCCTCTTCCTTGCTGAGCTGACACTGCGTCCTCTCAGGAATATTAAGGATGCCTTCATTGGCCAGCATCTTCCAAAATGCAAAAGGAAATTCTTTCTAACTCATTGGAAAAGCTTCTCTTCTCTGTCAAGTTTGACACTCAAATATGCTGCTACTGGTTGTGCCATCCACTTGACGGCAGAGTGCTTTGGGATTTCCAACAGCTCTATCTGTTGTCCTTTGCCTGTAAGGGTAATGATGGTGTCTTTGATGTCATCAGTTTATCAGGGACAGAGTGGCCCTTGAATGACTTGTAGTTGAAGGTGATGGCTCTTATAATTCCTCTAAAATAGAACACACACCATTTCTCTCAACTCTTAAGGAATTGCCTCAGTGTAGCCTCATCCTTCTCCACCTCTTCCACCACCTCTCCTGAAAGCTCCACCACTGACTGGTAGTGTCCTCACTGGATGAGGACACAGTTCTCAGATAAGCCTCCATTGGCCAGGGCAAGGTAGCAATGTGTACCAGTGTTGACCTCCAAATGCTTTTCCACATCAGGGCTAGCAAGGCAAAACTCAGCAAGGTCCTAGAGGCTGGGGTGGGGTGGGGTGTGTCTGTGAGGCTGCTTTGAGTGAAGAGAAGACTTGCTACCTCTGCCTGTAAATGAATGTTTCCTTCCCTGCCTTGATGTACCCATTCCCCTTAGCCATCGTACAGAAGAGAGCAGTTACAGGTGATTAAAGAGATGATATAAAAAATGTATGGATAGTCTTTAAAAAAATCATTGGTCATATAAGCAGGAGTGATTTCATCTTCGGTGTGTGGGTTGGATATAAAACACGTATTTAATTTTAACCATCATTATATTGAGCCATCTGCTCCAGGAAGGTGATTATGAATAACACATAATGACGCCTTATCTGGCCAGCACTCGCTAGGGGCAGAATTACATGGTGATTAATTACAGAGTTTAGGGATCAGGAAACCAGGATTTGAATAGGGACTCTCTCACTTACCACCAGTATGACCTCAGACAATTGTTTAACCTCTTTGAATCTTTGTCCCTTCATCTGCAAAAGCAAGATAATCATATCTGCTCTCATGAGGATTAAATAAGAAAATGCATGTAAGGCACTGTGCCTGACACATATTCAGCTTTCAATGTTAAGTGGCTGCTATTACAAAAAAAAAGGCAACAATTTCACAATGAAGATTTCCTACTGATTCAAGAGCTCATGGATACTTTAAAACACTCCTAAAATTTTTGACCTTTGCTATAAAATTAAAAATAAATACTAATAATGTGAATATTCTTGTCTGTTGTAATGTTACTATTATCATCATTATAGAACTCTCCAACCTTATATTTCATCTTTTCTAGTCCAAGATTGCAGATGTTCCATCAAATTTCCCCAAATCATGACTACTTCACTCTGAGAAAAGACACATTTGCTACTCTTCTGCTGAGTGTCTCAGAGCTCTGATCTGCAAACTTGATTTTCTACACTCCTTTTTCCAGTTTTTTTCCTGGGAAGATATGGCTAATAGAAGATAAAACTGGGAAATTGGAGGACTATGGAAGTAAAGCCAGGTTACTTCTTTATCTTCCTTCTCGGCTTTGGCAATATTTCTAGCATAGTGAGTCTCCATAATTCCATTTCTCTCGGCAGACCTTCTCTCTCTGTCACAATTTCTGCTGGGTCCCTGCCAAGACCCTGGTTCCCAAATAGACCCTGCTTCCATAAGTGGCTGCTCCTCTTGGTCTAGCTTCTGTTTGGATGCTCTGTATTCTCAGGCCTCTGGTAGCATCATCTCCTTTATCTCTCCAGTTCTAAAATAACTTTTGCAGCCAAATCTCTGGGGGTTGATGTAAATCTCTGGGTGTCTTCACCATTCTTTGTATTTTAGCTCTTCTACTCCTTTGCAATTAGTGGCTTATATTAATGTTCTCTATTGAACTACTTGGTCTGGGTTCCCTTTCTGATTCAATCATGGTAATTCCACAGCTATTTTCTAACTAACTGACCTAGTGTAGAAATATGATCTATAGCAAGTTTTAAATTCCAGCAGACATTTTTAAAAGGTAAATATTTAATTATGACTTATTTATTCTTTCATTCAAGAAAATTAAAAATATCTGCTTTGGACATTGATAACAGTTGATAACTAATTTTATTAGCAAATAGCTATATAGTAGAAATTCTGTGCCTAAGATCTATAGGTGAAAAAAATTTAATGAAGTCCAAGACATGGCTCATCCCTAGAAGAGGGAGAAAAATACTCTTCACTTTCTTCATTCTTACTCTTAGTATCATAACTCCTGATATTTAGAAGTTTAAAGTAGGAATAATTCAATTAGTTTCAAGTTTATCCTAAAAGAGCTTGGAATTCTAAGTTACACCTCAAACTTTATGTATTAAGATAGTTTATTTTTCTTCTGTCCTTCATCCATATAGTTCCTTTAAATTAAATAAACAAAAGAACAATACTAATCAAATACTAAAAAAACGATAACTGATTTCAAGGGAGGCTCATGGGGATGTCCAAGAGCGGACTCAACCCAGAGCAGCAGTGACCAAGTTCTTGTCTTTGCTCAAGAAAAAATTCAAGAGTGAGACAAATGCAAGAAAGCACTGGAAGTTTATAGAAATGAAAATACACACTTGAGAGGGAAGTAAGGGCAGAATCAAAAAGCAGGTCGTGCTGTGCTGAGGAAGTCCAGATCAGGGCTATTTATTCCCTAAGGGGCTGGAATTGGTGACATCCTATTGACCTGGCTTATCTTTCTCTTCTCAGTAGGCTGGGATCCTCAGTTTCCTTTTTCTTCCGTATTTGGTTTCTCCCGAACTGTCATGGTGCTGATGCATGATGGGAGTCATAGTAATCGCAATATAAAAGGATTATAATGACATTATAATAGGCTAAAGGTCAGGTCCTAGTCAAGGGGATTAACTGTGATGGATGAATCTGGTTCTTGTTTTTCTCCGCTGCAGGTGCCAGATACAGTCACTTGTTACTTGTTTAACCAGTGAGACATCTCATGTTGTATCTTGGAGGGGGTTGTCAATTTCCTAGGCTACTTATTCTGCCTCAGAAATAGTGGCAAATTAATTTTCTGCTTAATCAGAGGGAATCTCATAAAATAATCCTGGTATATCCAACCTGCTGCTAAGTCAATGCAAAACAATTAAACTTATGACCTCCTTCAACTTTGTTATTTGTAATTCAAGGATGAAATTGCTGCCCACAGAGAAAAAGGTGGATTGGGTTCTGAAGTTTAGGAAAATCATATTAAGCTAACATCTCAAATAAAACACAGCCAGATTCTCTTAGGCAATCAGGCATAAGCTTTCATCTTTGCGCAAGCGGGTTGTAGTCAATAGGAAAAAGCACGGAACAGCCATTGTGTCCTGAGACATATGTGTTTGTTTAATTGCCTGAACTGGTTCTTTTCTTTCTTTTTTTTCTGTGACCTGTTTCTTTCCATTTATGTAAATTTTACCATCAATGAAAAGTTTACAATACAGGAGATGTCATGTCTGATCTGAAATTTATTTGGTACTCTTAGAAAATCTCGGTTTTGACTGGACTCAGACTTAGAGGTAGACGCCTTAAGAGAGGACAGCCTGCGTCTCTTGGCAATTTGTTCCTGGCCTTTTTCTTTGGCCTCCTTCATTCTCTTGGCCAAAAGTTTAGCATAGTCTGCAGCCTCTTCCTTATTTTTCTTGTACCCTATTTCTTCAGAGCAATATGCTGACGTTCGTGTGCAGGACTCATGGAGTAACAAGATGCTGGATCGTGGGTGCTTTGGTCCTAGGTTTCTGACCTTTGTCTAGGGGCTTTCTCACAACGTATTAGTGGACATCATCTTCTTTAGAGAGATTGAAAAGTTTACAGATTCTGCTAGCTCTTTGGGGCCCCAGGCGATGAGGCACAGTAGTATCAGTGAGACCAGCAATGTCTTTCTCCTCTTTTTTCACAATGACCAAGATGAGAACACTCAGATTGGCATCCATGATGCAACCCCGAACAGACCTGTGCCTTCTTTCTTCAGTCCTCCTTGGTCTGTCACAGGAAAGCCCCTCACTCAGGAGCAGGTGGATACGGCTCTGGGTCAGGCACCTGCTTCCTGGGGAAACCTTGTCGTTCCCACCACTGATTCAAACCACATAACCCTTCCAGTCTTCACCCAGAGCATCAGCAGCAACTTCCGTGGCCACACGCTTCTCATAAAATGTACGAAGTTTGCGTTCATCATCCACTTCAATGAGTTTCTGGCAGCCAGTGGCTGGGAAAGGGATGTTCAGCTTCATCTTGAAGCAGCTGACAGCCTTCGAGGCACCACACAAAAAAAGGCTGAACTGGTTCTTTTCTGTTTCCCATGATCACTGGGAAAATATTCTCAACCTGTAAGGTTATGGAACTTATCTAAAGTTGTGGAATATCTGCTCTGATGAATTTATGTGACCACCATGTTAATGTACATAAATTCATTAAATTGACCATTTAGGCAATTGTGGACTGAGGTAAACTAGGAATCATCTATCTGAATTGGTGCAGCTGGGACTTAGCAAATATTATTATTATTTTTTTTTCTTTTTGAGGGCAGTGTCACTGGCCCTCATATGTGGGACCTGAACCGGGGCCGCTGGCTTCCCAAGGCAGCTCTTAACTACCATGCCACTTAGCCGGTCCAGCAAATATTATGGACCTTGAAAAATATCACAGTTCACCAGCAACAATGAAGTTCTAGTTTAAAAAAAAATGATAATTCAGTAATAAAAAACTACATCAATGAGAACATTTCTCAAAACTGTCTATTAAAGTAATATACTCATAAAAGTGAGTCAATTAGGAAAAATGTAATGTTTTAATGATACGTAAAGAGTTGATAAAAGAAGAAATTGGGTGAAGGAATTACACAGTTTTGGATTCTATCATTATAAAAATGTAATATTGTATTGGAAAAATATTTGTGAAGGTTGATGCATTAATGAAAGACACTAGAAAACATCGTGTGTGTGTGTGTGTGCGCGCGCGCGTGCGTGCGTGTGTTACATACCCTGAGTTGGCTGACTCCTAGTGATCCTGTGAATGAGTGACATCCACAGTGTCCTGTCTGTCTTTAACAACCCTGCTTGGCCCCTGTAGACTCATGCCTATGGCTTCTTTTATGGAGTCAGTCCATTTCATATTAGGTCTTCCTTTTTTCCTGCTGCCTTCTATGTTTCCCAGCATCATTGTCTTTTCTAAAGAACCCTGCCTTCTCCATGATGTGCTCAAAGTAGGATATCAGTGGTCTTGTTTTTGCATTGGAAACTCTGGGGAGCGATCAATGGGAATGAGGTAAAGTGTCTTTGCTAGTTGATAAAGCAGTCACACTGGAGCTGCTATCAGGAAAGCCAGAGCTGCTCTCATGGAAGATTTTTTTTGGCAGAAGTTGCTTTAATAAAGGAAGAAATCTACTGTTGAATGTCTCCAATTCATCCATTATTGTGGAATAATTGCTTTTCACATCACTGAAGAGAGTCACAGTTTGCCCATTATAGCTACATACATGAATTGCTCAAACAATCTGATCTTTGTTCTTAAATATAGTGATCCTGCAGCTAGGACAGATGAAACAAAAACACTATAAGGAATAGAAATTTAATAAGACATTATCAGGACAGTATTTGGGTGATATTTAAAATATCCAAAGGACCTTAACCAAAATTTGCAAATAATTTTCTTAGACATTATTAAAGGAGATGCTTAAAACATTCTTTGTGAGGTGGGTAAGTCAATCATTGTATTACAGTTTTACAGATGTATAAACAGGCTCAGAAGGTCATGGCACTGCTCCATCTTAACACCAATAGTGAAACTAAGATTCAGAAAAAAAAAAAATCTTAGAATTCCAAATCCAAATTTCTTTGCTCTAGTCAATGTTGTACTCTGAGAAGCAAAACTACAGTTTAAGAAATAAAGGACACTTTTCCTTAAGTTTTGTTCCAAAGTCTGAGAAGTGTACGAGTAGTTGCAGGCCAGCAGGGAGAAACTATTTGTGTGAAGATATTTGTGAAACTAAACACTTTATTTGCTAAGTTCCATTGCAGGAGGCTTTCCAGGCAGATACTGAGACATACCTCCAGAAAAATCCTTCAGAATTTCTTCTTCACATTTAGCTTATCACATATTTGCAAGGAGGTTTATGCTGAATTTATATGATGAGATTTTGGCCTATATTCAAAAATTTTCTCAACTGAAATATACATTAACCTCTGAGAACCTTGCTTTAAAACCAACATCTTTTGTTTGAGATCAAAGAAAAATTGGCATTATTTGTTGGCAAAAAGTAAACGGACTTTGCAAGTATCAAAGTTCTTTAAAGTGTTTTTTAAATATAATTACACTATTCATCTGTTTTCCCTTTAGAACCTGTGTATCATGCGTGCCAGCTATGGTACTGTGCCTTGGATGGGATGCTAAAAGGTAATCACAGTTGAAATAACTGGAAATGTCTCATTAGATACTAAATAGAAGCATGAAGGAAATCAATTTCCTTTAATCTTCCACATAAGGAAACAATCTCTTTATATGCAAATAATAAATTTTGAATATTGATTATATTTTTTGATGATTCAACTTACACAGTTTAGGCTAAATATCATTTTTTAAAAAGAAGGTGCATACTAAATATTTATTTCCATGATTTCACTTAAGATTAATAAATAAGTTACTACTCCAGTAGGCAAAGCAATCTTAATATCACAATTCATATTATTGTCTCTCATCTTAATAGTACTATGCATACTATTGATTTTATGCATAAATAATTCTTAGCATTCAAACAAAACATCAAAGAAACTCCTCTCTTCCACATTCAGTGTAAAGTCTCTTGAGAGGTAGGGTGGTCAACTTGCCCTGGTTTGCCTGGAACTTTCTGGGTTATAGTGATTAATGTTCACACCCAAGGAAACATCTTAATCCTGGATAAAACAAAGTTGCTAATTCAAGGGTTACTAAACCAGGATAGTTGTCAGTTTGGAGTGCTGATCTCAGCACAAACTTTTTATTTACTTTTAAATTTGTATGTAATTTCAAATTTTCGAGGAGCTGAAAGAATACACACACACACACACACACACACACACACACACACACAATCACTTTCACCCAGATTAGTAATTGTTTATTTTTCCCCATTTGGTTAATCTCTCTCTCTCACTATCTATCTATCTATCTATCTATCTATCTATCTATCTATCTATCTATCTATCTATGTATCTATCTATCTATCTATCTAACCTCCTTAATGAACTACTTAAGAATAAATGGAAAACATCATGTCTCTTTACTTCTAACAATTTTGTAATTATTTCTTAAGAACAAGTATAGTCTCTTTCATAACTACAGTATATTCAGTATATTTATTAAAATCATTGAATTTGCTTTTTATAAAATATTCTAATTTACAGTGCATGTACAAATTTCACTGAGTATAGCTTTTCCCCTAGTCTAGAATCTATTCCAAATTAATGCATTTAATAGCTATGTCTTTTTTTAGTCTTCTTTAATCTAGAAAAGTTGTATATCCTTTCTTCATATTTCTTCTCCTTGATATATTTCAAAAGTACAGGCCTGTTACTATGTGAAATGTTCCTTAGTTTGGTTTGCCTACTTCCCTCATGTTGAGATTCAGGTCATACAGTATTTAATCAGTAATACCACGGAAGTGATGCTGTGTCCTTTTCAGTGCACTGTATCCGAAGACAAATGATGTTGGTTTGTCTCAATACTGGTGATGTGGGGAAATGCTTCAGATTTGAATCCTCTAATTTTAGAAACCATTGAGAATTTTCTAGTGCCTCCATTCTATCTACATTAGCTGCCATTCTATTGTCATTCTGTTGTAAGGAAGAGCTTACCACTCCTGTTTTAATTTACAAGGAGGCACTTGATTCAGTATGAAATTTATTGTGATAATTGTTCTATGACCTATCGTTATTTTTCAAGCCACCATTCGTTCTACCAAGTAACATTCCCTGAGAAATGCAATGATGTCAAGTTCTTGAGTCTTCCGAAAACAGAGGCAATATCCATCTACTAGTTTTGTGCAATCAGAAAACCCTTGAAGACTTCAGAGACTAGACACAATGTACATTCCACAGAATGACTCTTTCATAACCTATCAGGCAGCCACTTGCATTGACAGTATCCTGCCTGGAGCATGTTTTGCCAGTTGCTATTTCATAGGATATTGCCTTGAATCTCTATAGCCTGGTGAGTTAGAATTCTTTGGAGAATACAGCTTTCCCCATCACCTGTCCTCAAAGCATGCTTACTGGTTTTAAAGACTCAAAGAGCAAAACATAGCTAGTAACACATACACATTATAATAATGTGATCACCAGAAGAGATGCTTACACAGATAAGTTAGTCTGAAGACAATCAGGGTTCATTTTGTGAACAAAAGAGCAGTTTTTCATAATTGAGAAATTTATATGTATTTATGATTTGTTTAGTTTCCCAGAGCACTTTTAGTTGATTGTTTTGACATCTATCAACATACTTAATGTAGAAGTTGAGCAGCGAAACTGCACTAATTCCCAGGTGACTTGGGTTGAAAAACGCTTAACTTAGTCTAAGTCATGGATTCTTCATCTCTAGGGTTAGAAAAAAGAACAAACTCCTGACTCGAGTTCATATCTAAAACTCAGGTCATTTCTTAAGATATAAACATTTACAGGTAGGCATGATATGAAAAGTAATAATTACAGTAAGAGTATCAAGGACAAATAATTACACTTAGCTGTAGTATCTGGAAATTTCAACAGTTTGCTTGGCTTTGTTTCATGGACTAATATATATCCTGAAGAAACCATTATTTTTATGAATAGGTTGAAAAACCCCATGATGTAATTTTCTAGGAGGCTTGAGACATTTAAACAATCCCTTTAACTCCTTTTCTATACTAAAATGGAAAGAAGAATTTATTTTTTCAGCAGTAAAATCAAGACCAATGAGTATATTATTGAACCAGATAAGCTCCATATTTGATTTCAGCTCAAAAATACAGTATCTGTAATTGTCAAATGCTTAAGCACATTCTTTCATACCATACCTAGCACACTAAGTTTAGACTAAATTAAAGACAGTCCTTGGTCTTTGGAAGCTCACTTTATAATAAATATCCATGCTATAATCATCAATATAAACTATACACTTAAAATCCATTTCTTAGGTCTTAGAAATTAACTATCTTTTCTAGTATTTGATAGTTATTCTATCCTCACCTTCTACCATATTTTTGGTCATGTTTATGAGTCACTTGAAGCTGACTCTTGGGTTAGGAATGAAAACCCCAAACTGTATATTGTTCCTAGGGGAAACTGCCACCTGCTTGACAATGATTCACTTTAAGATGTGGATTCCAACCTGAATTGTGGTGAGAATCTGGGACTGTATTCATCTGCTTACATCTCAACATACCAAGGCTCACCCACAAGTTGACTTTTGATGAACAATCCTTTGGGAAAAAAGAGGGGAAGCAACTTTAAAGCAGTAGTCTTCAATGTTGAGAGAAAAACAGGAAAAAAACAATTTAAATAATAGTAGAGAAAGAAAAAAGTCATCTGAAAGCAAAGGAGTAGAGAGAGAAAGAATGCAGAGAAACGTGTACTAGGTAGGTGATGGGTAAAAGAAAAACAAAACAAAACAAAACAAAAAACAAACAAATAAAAAAAACAAAAACCTTCCAAGGAAAATGCTTACATATCCTCAGGAACTCAATTTCTCTTTTTGAAAACTACCTACCTAAGAACTTTTCTATTTTTAAAATCACCTGTATTTATTCTTCATCATCGCTTCTTCTTACTCATGCCACTTTGTTTTATGACACCACATACACATCAATTTAGGCAGATGCCACAGAAAAAAAGAAAGATATGAGAAAAAGGGGACAGATACTTGATGAGGCAGAAAGAGTTAATAACAGTAGACCCAAGGGGGACTGCCCAGGTCTCTATCCCCTTCCCCAGGGACTGCCCAAACTCAGCCCCTAGAGATACATCTTCCTGTGGAAACATTCTTAGAAAAAGGGGATAAAACCCAATCAGAAAAATCAAGTTTTTGACTCCTGCACAGATCACTGAAGCCAGCTCTCAGCTTGAAACCCAGCCTCATTATAATACAATTAGAATAAAATGAACATTAAGGCTTGCCCCTCATCACTCCCCACCCCCACCCGTAGGTTTTTTCTGTATGCATTATGGGTTAGAGCATGCGCAGAAAGAAACTAACCATATGACCTGCACATGTCTGTTAAATACCTCAGTCTATATGTCAGATAGATGTCACATCTCCTGCTGTAAGGAAATTTACCTATCCTTTCCTATATAAGAAGAAGCTAACCTAAACTTAAGTGCAATTGTCCACTTGAGACTCTGCTCCCAGCAGCCTCTCTGCAGGCACCTTTCTTCTTAAATAAACTTTCTGCTCCTTTTGAGTCTGTGAATGCTTTCACATTTTGCGAATGACCAGGAGTTAATTCTATGCCAGTACAATATTTGTGTATGGCATTGTGAAAAATGTCATAATGATAAATGCATGTTGCATATGAGGAAGAAGAAACTTAAACAAAAGATTGAAAAAATTCTAACTAGATGGATTGATAAGGAAAGAATCATGCAGCTCATGGAGGTCTATAGGGCCTTACTGATTATTTTATTTTTGTCGTAATCCCAACATTTTATTGGCATGTTTGAGAAGAATGGCATATAGCTAGAACCAAGCTGGTATATATGTGGAGGGTTGTTATTAATATGTACAAAATTTCCATTTTGATGGAAAGTCTGTCAATAATACAATACCTAATAAAATAGTCTCTCTCAAATATGCCAAGATGGATTGAGCATCATATACTGTCCTTTATTTTGCTTGGTCTGTTTTACCTGCTGAACTAGGAACCATCCCATTATCATTTATTTTCTTTCTTTTCTTTCTCTCTCTCCTCCCTCTCTCTTTTCTGGATAATTCAAGTCATCTCCCATTCTGGTTTAGTCATATTTCTTCTCTTTACATCATCAGTGAAACACTGTAGAATGAGAGCATCATAAAAAGATTAGCATGGTATATTCACACAAAGCTTGTTTTGAGGATTTGTGCAGACAGTTTGGTCAACGCCATAATGCACAGAATGTTCCTATTCTTGGGCTGTTATCTCTGAGGGTGTAATTCAGACGTCTAATCTTTGAGAGCAGGCACCTCATTACCTCTTGATCACTGTCATTATGGTGCTGTGCTTTATTTCCAGATCTGGGCACCTTTCCTTAGGTGACTACAGCATAAGGAAATTGCAGGTAATAATGCCCAGATCTTCCATTATTCCTAGCAGGGGGTTTAGCCTAGAATGGGGATTTAAAATCACAGATAACCTTTACAGAACCCAGTTGGTAAATCTTCCTCCCTGAGGGTATTAAGCTGAGGCCTGTGGAGGAGACACTGATTGGCTTCATATTGGGTGTGTTTTTGAGCATGGAGGTGGTTTGTGCTTCATATTCTCCTGGGAAAATCCCACTCACCCATGGGAAAGGAAGTCACATGTTTGGAAGGTCAGCTACTTTCTAACCACTGAGGGAGGATTGTGGTGGGTTGGGGAGTGGTTGAGGCCAAAGGTAGAGGGTAACAATGGGCTAAGTTTTTTCTCTTTCCCATTTCCAACCACAGGCTATTCATAGAAAAGTTACCTTCATAGTGTGATGTGCAAGGTTTAATAATTCTTTAAATTTTTAAGTTCCTTAGAGAATGACAGCAGTGTATTTCTAGTGCCTTAAAACTTACTATATATACTTTCATGTCTATTATTTTTATTTGATTTTCACAAGAATCTTATGAATGATCACTTATCACCTTTTGTGAGAGAGGGACAAAGACTGACAAACTGATGTTCTCAAGTCTATACAATAAATCAAACAATTTTCATTGGAATCTTCTGTGCATCAGGCATGATGCTAGTCAGTAAGAATAGATCCAGGATGGGGACTAAAGTTGTAGAATTCCAACTCTCCTATCCTGTTCTGGCCTCCAGAGCCTCACTTCCTAATGAGCATAGTTGATAAAACTCTTCTTGAGTGAACTCCTAGCAGCATTTCTTTCCTCCTGGGTAAGATTTCCCCTCTTTCCCTATTAAGACATGTTCATATTCAAAGCTGCTTTTATTTCAGTCTGTGTTATTTTACTTATTAGAATGTAAACTCCCTAAGAACAAGGATCATTTTTGCTTTTTGTTGTTGTTGTTTTATTTTACAGCATCCATGGTGTAGTTTTGCTCACATAAATTATGTAATATAAAATCTCTGTGATATGTAAAATTCCATAAGTATAATCTTTAGCCTATGGGTAATTATAAAGTAAATCATGATATTTTGAGAGGAGGAGGTGAAAATTAGCTTGAGGTCCTCTTTCCCCATGCACTTAATTATTTGAATTGATTAATATTAAGTTCTGAAGCATAAACAAGGTAAAAGTAATAGATTTGTCACAATATATGGGACAGATATAATCTTACTCATAAAAATATAGTTAAATTATTTTAAATATTCAGATTTGTGGTTTGCCCTTGACACACATTGTATGTGTGTGTGCGCGTATGTGTGTGTGAAGGGAAAGAATGTAATACTAATTAAATCCAGAACCGTGAACTAGGGACAGGGAGGCTACAGCATTTTTTCATCCAAACTAATCTCAACTCAATAGCAAAACTTTATGAGAGTTCAGTGTTCTGAGTGAGCTAATGAGCTCACCCTTCCTTTTCACTTTCCTTTCCAAATTGCCCAGCTGAAACACATTGTCAATAGCAACACCCTGTTGTCACTGATTCATACACCCTATCTGTTAGTTCTTGTTCCCAACATGCCATTGTAACAGTTAGCCCTTGGGGAAAATTAATACGATATTTCAAACATAGTCCCCAAATTTTCATATGTTAACACTCAGTTGCAAAAAGTTTCTGAGTTATATGTAATTACTGCACCCAAAGGGGCCCTGAAAAAAGTTCAGGTATTTCCTGTCCATGCTCCACATCTCAGCCTGTTGTACACTTAGCCAGGAAGCCAGATTCCAGAACATTCACCAACAGAATTTGGCATTTGAGAGACCTAAAATAAAAGTTCTGAGCATGTGTGTTGGGATTAAAGGCAAGAAGGGAGGGAGAAAAGGAAGCAGAAAAAAAAATGCCATTATATGAAAACTCATTTAAAAATAATGAAATTCTTTTAAAAAAAAATTGAAAAGAGAATTTTAATATTCTGCTACTGTTAAAATGAATAAACTACTGTTAAAATGAATAAACCTATGTACCAACAAGGAAAGATTAGATATAAAATGATACTGAATAAAAACCCAACTTGCACAAAAATATTAGGCAATGACATCCTTTAAATAAAATACAAAAATACCAAAATTCTCTATGACTATATATATATATATGTCATATGATTACATTTTAAATGCTTGGAGATACACACATACACACACACAATTTTGCTTAATGGTTTTCTCAGGGGTAGAAGGGGTATGGAATAAAACTGTGGAAAGATGAATTTAGTTTTAATATTTTATTTCCTTGAGTGAAAAAAAAAGATTAGTGTCAAAAGTGACAGACTAATAATATTTCTAAATTATGAGTGGTAGTTCCAAGGACAGTGTTTGTTTTATTAATTTCTATTTCACTACATACACACACACACACATACACACACACACACACACACACCAAATTAACAAAAAAGTGAATTTTTATTCTTTAATACCATTCATATATTGAGAAACCTGATGGTAATAAAAGTTTGGAGGTTTAAGGTATACATTAAAAAAATGAGTAACTGATCTCATTTCTAAGTGTTCTGATAACATTTTAGTAATTTAAGGAGTGACAATATTTTCTTTAAAGATGTTCACCACATTACTTACTATTTGAGGCCTATTAATTATACTAATACTTTAATATTATGTTAGCAAAGATTTTTGGTATTCACTTTAGAGTTCAATTCTGGTGCATTAACTTTTGAGCATTCCGAGTTTTCCATTCCTGAAAAAATTGAGAATACACTGCCATTTTCATATTTCATTTTTCTTACCACCTGTGCAGTTGTGGAATTTGCAATAAATTTGGGTAGAAAAAAGATCCTCCTTCAGATCTTTGTTCTGGGAAGAGTGAGGGTTGGGTCTAAATCACCCTTCACTAGTCAAGTCTTGGTGTCTGAATTAGCTTCATTGCATCTGCCTTTGGGTGGGCTACACGAGAGGAGATGCTTCATGGTCTTATTTCTCCTCTACTTTGTGTTTCCTTGATTGAGATGTTAACCCCTCAAACTTAAAAAATTTTCAAAAAATTTTAATTACTTATTTTTTTTAAATATACATTCACTGTTCAAACATGAAAACTAATGCTGGACAAAGTGAAAAATGAGACTTGTCCTTGTTGCCCACTATCGGCCTCTTTAGTGTCTTTCTTGTGGTCTTACTTGCCATTAATTGTTCTGCAGTTGGAAAACTCTTATCTCCACAGGGAAGACATTTTCTAGGAGGTGAAGCTTTTCTTCTGTACTTTTCATTGCCTTATTGTCTCTGCTCTCTTAGCAAAGGGTCTTCTTATTCTTAGTTGACTTCTATTATTTGACATCACTTCTACCATAGGATATTTGTATTTCTTTTCATTTTATTTTATTTTTTACAACAGTGCAATAGTTATACTTTTTACCCCTCAAAATGACAACCCCTCTCCCCCAATCCACCACCCCACTCCCCCCATATCATACATATCTATTATAACTCCCCTGACCCCACTCCTACACTGTACTGGAGATTTATATTTGTAATGGCACCTTTTTCAAGAACGAATCTTCTTCATTATCCAAAGGAATGATGCTATATATAGTGGTAAAGAGATGAGCAATAGAGTCAAATTTGAAGGCACTTGACACTGCTCAGAAACTGCTCAAATGCCACCTTAAATCTGGATATCTCTTCTTTTGGACCAAAAAAAAAAAAAATCTTTGCAAAAGGTACATCAAAATTTACCTTAGGATTTGATGATATTTGTTGAAGTTAAGACATCTTGTGATAAAAAAAGGTATTTTACCTTCCTGCCTCGCAATATTATGTAAGAAAAAGGTGCTAGTAGTACTAATATTTTAAAAATTTAAATCTTTAATAATTTATGTTTCTTAAGTTCCTTTATATTGTGACCAACAGATGACCATTTGTTCATGTTTTTAATTGCTTAGCACATGGTATAAACAATTTCCATGCATATTCAACAGTTCAATATAACATATTGGGAATAATGTATTTTTTTAAGTTGGCAATTTCCCAGCTTCTCAGTAGATTTTTAAAGAATTTTAGGAAATGTAATAACTATTGGTAGAAAAAAAAGAAAGACTCAATGAGCCAGTTGGAGACTTACTCTGTTTAAAGACAGCCATAGTTTTATTCTTTTGTTTTTGTTACAGAAACTATAATACTAACACTATGCTTTAACAACTTAAATACTTTGAATGGAAAAGAAAACCTTTTACACACCGTTTATGCCTATGTTAACATATCTTATACTAAATGAAAATAGCTAAACGCTGTTGGTAAGAACTATGTCTTGATGATTTCAAATGCTTACCCTGGAACAAAAACCTGACAAGAGAGAAGTTAATAAAGTCAATTAACTAAGTTTTGAGGTTATATTGATGATAAATAGTATGTGTTGCCTGTTACCCTGCTTTATCTCTCCTCAACTACAACCCTTTCTGTGTGCACTATCTCCAGGGTCCTTCTAATTGGAATGAATCCTTATATAATAATGGTACCTCAAATATCCACTGCTGAGCATTTTATAAGTAGAAATCATTCTAGTTTATAATAGTAGCTAGTGAAACATATTGATTACCTCTGTATTTCCCCAGGTGTGCTGTATAGGACATAGAACTGAGAGTGATTCCATAAATACAAGGGTCCTAGGGCCAAAGGAATGTGGACAATAGTTCATATCATGCTTTTCTTTTGGAAATTCATAATGAACTTTAGTATAATTTAAAAAACTGAGAACTGGGATATAAAAATCTGTTTAACTTGTTTAATTACTAATTTCCCAAATAATAGACCTGTTGGATTTAATGCAATGGAGCTAGTGGTTAAAGACCCATCACTTGGGAATGGATTAACTACTCTTTTATATCAGAACGGTTTTGGAAATTAATTTTTCTTAACTTACACTTTGCTTTTTTCTCTTGTAATATTTGTAAATTACCTCTAACATGAGGAAATTATATTTATTAAGCTACCATGTGCAAGAATTAATCTAAAAGAAGATTCAATATAATCAAAAACAAGCATTTTCATAAAACAACAACAACAACAACAACAACAACAAAAACCTGTTCCTATTAGTACATCTAAAAAAAAATCAGGATAAAAATCATTGAAATTTTAAAGCTTTTATGTAGGTAAATATGAAGTGCTTAGAAAAAATGCAAACAATTGGAAATGAATGTATTAAAAATTACAACCTAGGGAAAGTTCCTAGGAAGAAGAAACTGCTTATTTCTTGAACTTTCTAACCAATATGTTATTATGATTGAAAAGCATTATCAGGAAAGAAACCAAACTGAAAACATTAGCTTGTCCTTACTCAAAGAATTTTTGTAATTCTAATTTGCTATATCTTAAGGGATGAAGACTGTAAAATAGCGGAGAATAATTTGAAGAATGATAATAGTTTCATAAAGTGGGTAAATTGGTTCCATGTTAGTATAGATGGGAAAAATAATAGGGTTTATTAAGAATAATTAAAAGGAAACACAAGAGCAAATGAAAACATACCTAAAATGTTTTAATTCATGAAAAAATGTAGGCAAGATCCTTAATGCATCAAATACAGAACATGTCTAATAAAGAGGCTCACTTTGAATCTTGAAAATTGTAATAGTAGTAGTATCAAAAAGGTTACTTTACATAGCAATCACTGTAGGCTGAAAATGACTTCAAAAAAGATTTTAAGAAATTCATGAATAAACTGTGATTTTAAAAAATGTTTTAGCTACCTCAAATGACTTTTGGAAATGGATAGTGTTTAAATCAATCCCAACTTCCTGAAGTGATATCATAAAGTATTCAAGAGTGTGGCCTCTGGAGTATAACTGCCTAGTTTGTCATTACAACTTTTCCATGTATGTGTAATGTTTGAATGCTACTTAATTTCTGTAAATCTCATTGTTGTCATCTATAAAATGAGGGAATTACAAAACCTATCTCCTTGGATTGTTGTAAAATTCTTAGCACAGTGCTAGGTATACAGAAAGTAAATTAAAAATGCTGGCTATTGTGACACTACTACAAAATGCATATTTGGTGATACTTCACTGAACTTTTGAGAACAATAGATCCCGAAGTACTCCTTAGAGGTATTCTAAAAGACCAGATATTGAGCTGGAAGGAAACTGGCAAGATCTAGCATATTTTTAACCTCTTATGTAATACTCCCAATGGTACAATTTTGAAATTATATAACTATTTTGAAGTTTATTATATGTCCAAATCTGTCGTCAATTGTGCTTGATAATATTCTTTGCCCTATAATTTTGTCAACTCAACTATTTATTATAAGAAGCATCCCTGAATATTTTAATTTAACTTTTATTGCTTCTTTGCAAATTTTTATTTATCTCTGGACTGGAAGAGAATTCTCTGCCTATCCCTAGTGATCAAATTCTTTCATTTTTAATTTTGCCTGATATGATGGTAAAAAAAAGAGAGCTGCTTTTTCTTGACTATTGACATTTTTTCTGAGTGTATTTACTGTAAGTAATAAACTTTAATTACCTTTGCAATTACAGCTTATTTGATTGAATTTTCCACTGACTGCACAAAACATCTGTCCTACTGGGACCATGCATAGTCTCTGATCTGGATACAATATGCTGTTAAAATATAGTAACATCTGCAGTCCATTAATTTCTAAAGCAATAGGCAAGTTGGGCTTTCACATGGGTTCAGCCAAGTTTATACTTAGGAATTCTGTTTCTATGCTTTCCATCTAAGTGGACTGAGACAACTCATGTTTTCTGCCTTGTTTTAGTCATTACTTAGTGTTTAATAAAGAAACGTAAACAATAACATAGTATTTGATTTGAAGTCCTATTTTATTCTGACTATACTAACTTTCCTCAGAGATAATAGAAGTAACAATGGTGAGAAGGCTAATTATAATTTTACTGACATCAGGATGCTGTTACTGGACTGCTAAGTGATATGAAGATATTTTGTGATAATAGCACTTTCATGTAGCCTCCTTTGAAGACTAAATAGGAGGATACTTCAAATTGGGAAATAGGCTCTTAAGAATGCAAGAGTTTTTAATTTTGTCTGAAAGTACAATGAAAGGCTATCATTACCATTACCCTTGTTTCCTGTTCTTTACTAAAATATTCTGGGCAATACAGAACTATTTCTGTAATACAATTTAGAGATCATTGTCTGTGCCCTTATGTTTTAGGAAAAAGAGGTGAGACATAAATCAATTATAGAGAAGAAATAATGTTGACTTAAGGAGGCTCGATGCAGCCACAAGTTAAAGGTCATTCATTTCTTATGTAGCATTTGGATCCATCATGCCATTGCACTGAAGTTTGATTTGTATTTCTCAATAAATAACAATGGTCACTCCAATTTTCAAAATAGAAAATACTGTTCATCAAAGTCTCTATTAGAAAATTACAGTTGTAGAAACTGTTTATGTTCACTTATGATGTCCATGCTTCCCTATAATCTTAGTTGCCTTGTGACTGGTTTCTGGTCAATGAGATATGGTTGGAAGTAATGGAGGCTACTTCTAAGGTTGTGCCTTCAGCCTTCTCTGTTCCTGTCTCAGGTCAGCCTTGGAGGTCAAATGCTCCAGATGACCTAGCTACTAGATAAGGGAGCTTCTTTACTCACATTAGACAGGGTTATAATCGCAATAAAAAACAAACATTTTAGTATTAAACTTATGAGATTGAGGTCTGTTGCAGCACCCATATTAAATTACCCAGATATCATTCCCAAGTATAATTTATAATCATAGTTAGGGAGTTACTATTGTGTTTATGAGAGTGATCATACCTTCAAGGGGACTCTTCATGAATCTTTGGTTCTCCCTAAATTAACATTACATCCATTCCTCAGGTCAAAAAGACACCGCATTTGTATTCATACAACAACACACACATTTTAAAATGGCTTCTTCAGTTGCTAATTTAGCAAACGAGTAACAAAGCTAGTACACACTATTTTTGTGAGGGAGGGAAGATAGCCTAGGAAGAGGCCGAGGAAGCCCCTTTAAAGGATGACCCTGTGAATGGACAGAAATAAGAAAAGAGAATCACGGAGAGTCAAGAAAGGCATGAAATACCCTCCTGAAGAGCAGCGTTCCCCAGAAGAAGGCTTTCAGCAGTACAGAGCAAGCATGAGGCCCAGAGGAAAAGTTATAGTCTTGTCATTGTCACTTTGGGGCCTGCTGAGTACAAACTGCCACATTCATACTGAACGGTCTTTCCTCCTCCTTATGACAGATATGGATGAAAACACAGTGATGCTGAAGGATTGAACCCCTTGAGGTAATCTGATGCACTCTCTCTACCACATTTATGCATCTTAAATGGGTTTTAAACATCACAAAATGTCTACACTGTCTTCATTTCCTGTGGTGGATTTACAGTGTGTGACAGGAAATCCATTTCTTTTCCTGTAGATGCTATATTCATTACCTTGACACAGAATTCACACTCACTCTTTGCACTTGTTGCCATAGCAACCAGGATCAGGCAGTGTTTTTTTTTTCCCTCTATTTTTTTCTTCCACTAGAAGCAGGGTGTTCACATGTTGCAGCAAGAACTGTACTCCATTCAACTATTATTTTAAAGGCACCTAACACTGTTACACCAAGTGTCCCTTCACACTGTTACCTCCACAGATGATATACTTCATAAATCTATAATCACACATTAGACCACAGCATTCTAAACTAGACCATGGCATTCTTTAAGATCTTTTCCTGAGATGATTTCCTTTTCTCTTTTTCAAATTTATTCACAGCAATGAGAGCTATTTGAAATAATGGGGGAAATGGGTTTTTCTTTCCCATCTAACAAAATGCTCTACAGAGCAGTGATTATTACTGGAGGCAAGTCCTGGACAGGTGCTTGACTTAAATGATCTAAATGCTGTTATGGCTCTGAATAATGTCATATTATAATGCCACATGAGCTGTAGCGTCATCAAAAAAGAGAACACCACAAACTCATCATGCCAAGACATTGTCCTGGTTTCCTAAACAGCAGAGGGAATAATTATAAGAAACAAGATAAAGTTAATGATTTTCCCTGCCCTGAATGTTGGTAGGGCTGGTTTAGTGTGGTGGCTGAAAGAGGAAGAGAAATATACCTGGTGTGTTTCTCTGAGCAAAAGGAGGTCCTGTTTTTGAGAGTCCAATATGTAATATGCGCATAATCAACACATATCCTGTTGATAGGATTTTGGGTATACTTACATCAATGTCACAGAGAAAATCATACAAATACTGGGAAATTATGAGGCTCTGTCCTTGCCAAGCTAGTTACTAAATAGCAACAATCATCCCAATTGTACGTACTAAGGGTTCAAATCAAAAAGCCCAAGTGGCTTAATTTACTCCTACATTTAACTTTTTACATGTAGCATTCAGAAACTACTCTGATATGGGAGAAGGCTCAAAGAAAAGAGACATTAAGTTACACAGCTCAAAGCAGATACATCAGAGGCTGAAGAACAGGTGATGGTTTATAAACCTTTTTACCCTTTCTCTGGCTTCTTTAGGTTCTATCATACCTACCCTTACAATTGAGGTGTTTTGCATTTAGTGATTATCTCACATCCCTCCATATTCTTAGGTTTGAAATAAATCTAGTTCTATAAAATAACATTGCACTATTGCATATTTTCATTTGTTCCTCCAATTATTTCCCTTCTTAAACATATTTTGCTCACTAACTACATTAGGGTTGAACTCTTAGTAATTTATTTTAGTAAGGCAAAGCCACATATCTAGATAACGCTAATACTATTTGAGAAGTAGAGCATTTTAAGCTTTTCATTGCAATTATATTTAGATAGCCAAGCAATACTAAGACATTGCATGGGTTAACAAATATTTTCTTGAAATAGTATGAGAAAAATTTTGAACAATAAGACCGAAACACATAAAACCTAAGAACTGATATAAAACCTAAAAAAAGTCAGAGTCAATAGAATCAGTAAGAGCTGAAGGGCTATAGACTAGGCAAAAACAGCAACAGATACAAATTGTAACAACTGTGGCACCTTTCCTCAGGCAGCTGGTCTAATGCACAAGAATTATAACAGTAAAGGTTTATGTAATGTGCCCTGGATTACATGTGCTAGCAGGAAGGGAGGTAAACTACTAAAAGTTTAGTTTATTAAATGGGAAAGGCTGAGTAGGGGACTGAGACTTGGTAGGTGTAACTACAGAAAGTGTTCAGAGTTGAAAACAGAGGTAAGCGACAGAGAGGCATTCTGAGATAGGAGAGACGCAAGAACTATGATGCTTGTTCAAGTTATTTTTGGGCTGGCTTTGACTAGGTCAGGGTATGTGTGAAAGTGAGGCTTTAGGAAATCGAATAAAGAGGAGTCAGTCTGTTGGCCATCTGGGAAAGTCTGAATGGGTTGAATACTGAAGGACTGTACTAGGAGAGCGGTCATGAAATAGTGAGTAAAGGAAAGATATTCATTATTTTAAGATAACCAAAGTTGATGGAACTAGATAAGTAATTAAATGAAGACATGCATACAGTAATTAATTTCAAAGTACTTGTAATACAAAAAAAGCTATCTATAGTTGACATTTTTATTTTATTTTATTGAAAAGCATAATTTTCCCCCATTTTTCTGGAAATATCCCTTATCTTCCCTTCAGAACTTTTTCTTTCTTGATTCCAACCAAGTTGTTTTGATGGTGGCTCCTTCTGCCTCTTTCCCTCCTTTTTCCATGCTATGGGTGACCCCATGTCATATGTTTGTCTAAGCAGGGTTCCTCACCTCCTAGCTTTAGTGGGTTAAAGGGGTGGATCTATGGCCTAAGCTAAGGCCTTTTCTCTACATTGTTGGAATTGTAAGGATTGTACCTCAGAGCTGCTGGTTGCCGTGTTCTCTGGTAAAGATGAAAAGCCTGGGAGAATAGAGCCAACAGGAAGTGTGCAGCCAAGGTCCTCACGTTGCATGCATGTGCATGCATGTACTCACATAAGGAGGAAGAAAGACAGAGACAGTGCCTTCAGCGTTGGAATTCTTCACTACAGTCTCAAAGTCCATTAAACTGTCTCAATTCCTGCATTTCTTCCATAATTCGATGGATTGTTCAAATATCCACCCAATGAACTTTATTATTTTCTTAAGTAGTTTGAGTTGGGTTAGTGTCGCTTGTAAATAGAATTCTATTTATTATATTATACTAATGTAATATATTAGTACATTTCCAATTAAATGGTGAGAGCATTGTCAGAAAAACTAAAAATTTTTGTTTTAATAATTAATTAGAAGTGATTCATCTGCAGATATATTTATCTGACTTGTAACCTGTAAACTGCTTATGTTTGGGGCAGAAATTATAAGGTAATATATGGGAACAAAGGCCTAAACTTTACCATTTCAATCAAGTTTTTATAATGTCTGTAATTGGTTGTCTGTTGATGGTGGTGGTTGTGAAAAATGTGATTTCAGGAAGACATATATCAGGAATAACTATTAAATATTTCATAAGATTTGACATCTCTACAAAGAAAAAGACTGTGTTTTAATTAAGGTTATTTCTATTGAGTTCTGTTATGTTCCAGGAACATATTTAATTATTGCAAACACAACACAGAGCCTCTAACGAGAAATGGTTGGGCCAGAAGCCAGGCTAATGTGGAGCTAAGAACTGTCTGCAAATCTCCTGCTTTAGATGAGGGGAATGGTGGTAATTAAAGTTTATTTCATACCCTTTCTGTGGCTTGGGGATTTAAATATGGCCCCCATCATTTTTTTTCTTAGTTTCTAAAGCACTTTAATAAAGATAAAGTCTTTGTTTAAGACAATTAAATAGTCATGCATTGTAGGTCATTGTGAGAATGTTGAAATTAAATGATGTAATTTAAAACTGTAATATAAAAGAAGTGGCAATATGAAACAGTATTTGAACTGCATGACAGCAAAGTCTTTAGGATTTGCTTTTGCTAAGTGAAAATGCAATAGGAAAATGATTTAAGAAATCTTGGTAATGAGCGTCAGAGTGACATAATACAATCCAAAACCTTGTCATCTCTTGACAATTTGGGGCAGTTATTAAAATTTCCAGATCATCTTAGCTCCATTTTCATTTTTTAAAGTTTATCATCTTTTTCAATTTGTTTTATATTTTCTGAGTAAATATGCAAAAACTAGTGATGAAAGATGTTATTTGTAGGCAATAAAGTATTACAAAGTTGCTTAAGGATTTTATTAACTATGTTACTACCTGTCTTTGGAAACTCAAAGAATAATGCTATGTACAGAATTAGTATCAAAACAAAAGATTTAAACAAATCACGATGCCTAAAATTCTATCTCCACTGATATACAAATGGCCATCAGTCTCCTCTAGGGGAATCCTTTATTATATCTTATCTTCTCAATTTGAGGAATTTGTTTTAGTTGTCTCTTTTCCTCTATGTACTAACAATATCATAATTTGGAAACTTAACCATGAGTTAAATTTCTCCTGGGGATGCATTAAGGATCTAAGAGGAAACGTCTATTACTCAGCAGTTCTCAAAATGTGATCTTGGAACCCTTGGATTCTCCGAGACCATTTGAGGGGGTCTGTGAGATCTTACAATAATACAAAGATATTATTTGTCTGGATCTATTATTATTTTAAGAAAATTGATAAATATTTTTAACTGTTCTCAGTTTCAATTTCAAGTATGATAAGCAGTGATAGACATAATTCACTTAAAAGTTCTTTGAAGTTCTTGATAATTTTTAAGAGTTATAAAAGTGTTCTAACTGCCAACAGGTGGCAGGATGGCTCAGCTAAAAAAAAAAGTGTTCTAAGAACCAAAAAAATTAAGCACTGCAGTTGTATTAGTGTAGTCTTAGTGTATTAGTATTTACAAAGTATTAGTGTAGTCTTATCTCTCATTGGGAAAAAGTTAAGTACATTGATCAATGATGGAGTTAAGCACGTTGATCAATGAATGGTAACTCCCATGATCAAGTCTGAGAAGAGACAATGTAAACCAAGAGAGGTCATAGTGGTGAAAATGAGTCACTCTTTATGGAACTGTGTGAGAAAGCCCCATGCTTCAGTGTCACCAATTTTAAGCATGCTTATTTTATATTACATGAATTATATAACATTTAACAAAAGCTCTTTCTGTGCACCTTCCCCATGTTGTCACATTCAGTGTTTAGGTTGTTCATTGAGAAAATTCTAGTGTGATACCTATAGGTGACACAGAAATTCATCTAAAACAACATTAACTGGTGTCCATTTTGCCTTGATCATCTAGGAAATAAAAGTAAGCAACAACCTGAAACCAGCAAGTAACTGTATTTAACTTAGATTATAAAACACGGAGACACTGCTTATCATACCTATATTACAGTAGAAATGTGGTATTTATGGCTTTTATTTATGTAGAGAATTCATCTGGAGTCAATTTGCTGGAAATACTCAGGAGGAACATACACAAGAAAACAAACTACATTCCTTGATATGCCTCTCAACCTAATTGTCTCAGGACAGAAAATGCCTCAGGGAGCACATTCATACAGATTATCCAGCAGAATGAAATATTTCTCTAATTCATTATAAACCAACAGTACTCTGAAAAAGGAGCTCTGGTGGGGAAGGGTATAGAGTGGAGTGGCAGCAACTGATCCTTGTCACCTCAAAGATGCAATCCATAGGTTCTCCTTGAAGGGCCAGTCTTGAATCCCATCTCATACATGGTTAGATGTACACCCTTGCTGGCTCTTTGTGTGATGTTGGGAGGACTTCCCACTGATTAACATTCAGCTTTCCTCAGCCTCAAGATTATTTTGGATACTCAAATGGGCATTGGACAAAATAATGAGGTCGAAGTGTCAAGGTCATGCAAAACAAAAGAAGGTTGAAGAACTAACTGTTCCAGGATGAAGGAGATCAAGAAGACATGACAACTAAATGTAATGTTTGGTCTGGGATTGAATCCTGGGTCAGAAAGAGGACATTAGTGTGACAACTGGCAAAATTTGAAAAAAAAATCTTTGAAGATTAGAACTATATCAATTAATTAATTAGTTAATTAGAATTGTATTAATGTTAATTTTCTGATTTTGGCAATTGTGCTGTGAAGGTCTGGGTGAAGGTGATATGGAAATTATTTATATTCTCCTTATAACTTTCTTGTAAGGCTGAAATTAGTTAAAATTTAATAAAAATTTTAGATAAGAGACATTTCAACGATGAGGCATTTACTAACGAACTTATATCTCAGTAAGGGTAATGAGTGAAAATGCAGGTTGTGGTATTGGAATTCCTTGGTTTGAATCCTAGCTTCCTTAACTGCTAACTGTATAACTTTCAAATTAATTTATCTCCAAGTGCTTCTGTTTCCTCATCTGTAAAGTGGAGAAAATAATGCTTTCTACTTTGCAGTATGGTTGTGAATATTAAATGGATTAATGCAAATAAAGTGCTTAAAAAAGTACCTTTTCAGGGCCGGCCGAGTGGCGCACTGGTTAAGAGCTGGTTTTGGGATGCCAGCGGCCCCGGTTCGGATCCCACGTATGAGGGCCAGTAACACTGCCCTCCACAGCTAACAACAGCTCCACATGGAGCTGGGCTGTGCGAGCTTCGGCGATGATGTAGGCTGCAGCCCCTGCTGCAGTGGGCTGCCATAGGCTACAGTGAGTGGCCGGCAGCCAGCATGAGCTGACAATAGCCGCGGTGAGCGACATCCAGAGGCCGCGACCAATCTGCCTCATCTGGGAAGAGCACAATGACGATACCAACATGGGCCAGTGAAGCAACATCCTCCGCAACTAGACTGAAGAACAAAAAGACAGCAACTTGTCTGTTCCCCTTCCCTGATTCCCCAACGCTGTTCTTCTCCCCAAATTCCCCAATAAAAAAAAAATCTTTAAAAAAAAAAAAGTACCTTTTCAGTAAACGTTTGTTAGAATTATGAAAATTATTTGTGCAGTGGCAATTGTTATGTAGGTAATAGTAGAATGAAATACAATATTAATTCCATCTCTGAGTGAGAAACTAGGTATAAAGCCATGTAATTGTCAGCTATGAAGGAGCTTAGACAAATTATTGATCAAGGAAGAAGCAAATAGATGGAACGATGGAATGTCTGATATTGTAACAAAGGGGCACTGGGGTGGAGAGATTAGGAGGCCAGAGAAACCATTAATATGACATTTCTAAGAGACTTGAACATCTGGCAAAGACATCTTGGTAGTAGCTCAAGACAGAAATAATGTGGTGTACAAGAAATAAATTCTCATTTAGTATATAGGCCCAAGAAAAATTCGAGTTCAATTTCTTGAAAATGTTCTTTTTTTACATATGCATCTGCTTTGAACCATCCCAGTGCAGCACACAGAGGGGAGAATGTGGTTAAGATTAGCATTAGAAACCTCAACATTCCAACACAGCAAGGCATGCAGCAGAGGGGGAAGGGTTTCAGATCATGTAAGCCATTAGCTATGGGAGAGTATGCTGTGGGAAAACCAGACCTCGGATCATAAAACACAGTTGGTCTGGCACAGTGTAGCTCAATGCAAACAATTTCCATCCTGCGGTTGGCTTTGCTATTAAGACCAGATGTGGAGCATTGGACTCACCAAATTTTAGATCTCCAAATTTTGCTTATTCTATGAGCTCAGCTGAGGATGAAAGGGATATATGTGAGATGGCACCAATCAACATGGCTATCTACTTTCCTCAGTAGTGCTTATGGTTCTGGAGAAGAAATGGAAAAGTGAGTGCTTACACTGATCCAGCATTGTAGAATATTCTAGCAGGTGAAGCACATTGATTAGAGAGCAAGCCACCCAAGAGCTTTCCTAATTCTGAGAAAGGGAACATCAAACACAGGGTCTCTGGGGTTTAAATGTAGATTTAACAAGAGAATGATATTGGAAGAAGTGATGGATAGAAGGTTAAGATCAGAGAACATGATTTCTAAGATTAAGGTTTAAAGACTTTATAGTCCCATACGGTAGCCAATAGTCATATGCAGCTACTACAAATTGAGATGTGCTGTAAGTGTGCAATATGGCCTGGATTTCAAACACTTACAAGTAAAATGAAAAAAAGGAATGCAAAGTATCTCAATATTTAAATATTTATTCCATGTTGAAATGATAATATTAGGACTATATTTAGATAAATAATAATATTATGAAAATTAATTTCACCTATTACTTCTTACATTTTGAATGTGTCTACTAGAAAAGTTAAAAATTACATATGTGTCTTGCATTATATTTCTATTGGATGGTACTATTTTATCAGATTTGTAGTTATAGATTCAAGACGGCACTTTTCAAAATGTAGTCTTAGATCATTTAATGGATACATGTAGCATAATAGGCCATTATTTTGAAATATGTAGAAAAATTATCACAGTATAAAAATAAAGAGTAAACAGTATTTTATTATGTGTTAAAATAATGATTATTGCATAACATAAGTGAGAGAATTTTCCTAGCTTTTCACAAAGTTTGGATATCAAGCTCAGTTTCAGATAGCCTAAGACATAAGGCTAGGAACCAGACTCAACAGTTTTCTCTCCTTAGTCTTTATATGTATTAAATTAGCCTATATGTACAATTATGAGTTTGCAGCATGGAAATAATTATTTGATGGCTGTCAAATAGTGATAGATATTCAGATTGAATAAAGGTGTCTAAAAATTCAGAGAGACTTCCTAAACGTATTTCAGTGCTATTGACAAACATTTTCCACTGAAAGTAGTAGTTGGGAAATAAATGGAAATAATTTCTAACCCATTAGCTGCATTTATCCCTGGAAATTATATATTAATTTTTATAGAATTTGAATGTGGCTTAAAAATAAAACCCTCTCATCTATGGTCAAATGATGTTTGACCACGGCATCAAGATCACATAATGGGGAAAGGGCAGTCTTTTCAACAAACGGTGCTGGAAAATTGGACATCTGCATGCAAAAGAATAAAGTTAGGCCCTTACCTTATATTATATACAAAAATTAAGTCAAAAATAGGTCTATATGTGAGGCCTAAAACTAAAAAACTCCCAGAAGAAAACAGGAAAAAAACAATTCGTGACATTGGATTTGACAGTGATTTCTTGGATATTACAACGAAAGCACCGGCAACAAAAGTAAAAATAGACAAATGGGACTAAATCAATCTTAGTAATTGCATGATCAACAGAGTGGAAGGAAACAATCTAACAGAATGAAAAGACAACCTATGGGATGGGAAAAAAGTATATGAAAATCATATGTGATAAGGGGCTAATATCCAGAATATATAAAGGACTCCTACACTTAACAAAAGAAAAATATCAAGCAACTCAATTAAAAAATGAGCAAAGGACATTTCTTTAAAGAAAATATACAAATGGCCAATAAGCCAAGAAAAGATGCTCAACATTGCTAATCATTAGGGATATGCAAATCAAAATCATGGTGGTTTATTGCCTCATACCCCACAGGATGGCTACCATCAACAAACAAACAAACAAACAAAAAACAAAAACAAAACAGAAAACAACAAGTCTCGGTGAGGATGTGGAGAAATTGGAACCCTTGCACACTGTTGGTAAAAAATGTAAAATGGTGCAATCATAATGAAAAATACTATAACAGTTCCTAAAAAAATTAGAAATATAATTACCATATGATCCAGCATCCCCATTTCTGGGTATACATCCAAAAGAATTAAAAGCAGGATCTCAAGATGTATTTGCACACACATGTATGCTCATTGCAGCATTAATCACAATAGCCAAGAGGTGGAAGCAACCCTAATGTCCACTGATGAATGAATGGATAAACAAAACATGGCGTGTACCTGCAATGGTATATTATTCAGTCTTGAAAATGAAAGAGATCCTGTTACATGCTACAACACAGATGAACTTTGAGGACATTATGCTAAGTGAAATATATCACTAAAAGACAAATACTGTATGATTCCATTTATATAAGGTACTTAAAGTAGTTCAACTCGTAGAAAGTAGAATTATGGTTGTCAGGGGTGGGGAGGAAGAGGAAATAGGAAGTTGTTGATCAATAGGTATAGAATTTTAATTTTGCAAGATGAAAAATTTCTAGATATTTGTTGCAAACAATGTGAATGTAGTAACATTGCTGAATTGTACATTTAAAAATTGTTAAGATGGTACATTTCATGTGTTGTTGTTTTGTTTTTTTGCCACAATTAAAAAAAGCTTGATAATATGGTACCAATTTTTCAATGAGTAAAAAAGTCATGAAGTATTGGAGAAGCATGAAACTCAGCAACTGACCTATTAATACAACAATCCCATCTTTTAAAGAAAGCCTGGTAGTTTCGTTCAGACGATTTTCAACATTAAGATGTGTGCGGTTTTTTGTTTAAGTGACAAATGCAAATTATTCAAGGTAGAACACTGGAGAAAACCACTTGAAATAGTTCTGAGCAGTATCAGAGTCATTCTGAAATATTTATATCTTATTCCTTAGTTAAAAAATAGATGTCCCTTTTCCTTTAATGACGCGTGAACTTTCTTACAGTTATTGCCTTGCCTATTTCTCCTTCAAGTATTCAAAAATCATATACCCAGTGATCCCATCTAATAAAGTTCACAAAGCTTCATGTTTCTTTCGATACTGAATCTCCTTCAGGAGCATGGTGTTTGTCACCCTCAGTTCTCTGTGAATGAAGATGCATATTGACTGATATGCAGGTGCAGTTAGCTTCATTTGTGTAGCAACATATCCTATTGCAGCACACAGTGTTGAAATTTGTCAGCAAATTTCAGACTATATCTGGCTTGCAAAGCATTCATTATATACCGAAAATTACATTTCTGTCAGTGCAGATTTTCAGCAATAGACAGAACAAATAATCACCGAGCACTTTCCCCTTATATGTATCTCACACACACTAGGACCTAATTCATGCTGTACGTATTAGTGCCATTTGTAGCACTCTAAAGCAAAATATCAGTTAGCACACAAGCATAACAACAATTACTCATCTATATTGTATACCATTGATATTATGCAAAATATAGTGGTATATTTGGTATGTAACTTATTTTGCTTTCTTTCCAGTACATACACACATGCGCACACATACACATCTGACTGCTGATTGCCTTATAAATTTCTCAGCAATAGTATGTCTTAACACCTGTTTGTCCTATGAGGCATATGAGTTTGAGTGTTGCCTCTGTTGTTTTAGTTTCTTCTCTGACCCTGGCAAGCAAACTTATCAACATTTTAAACTGGAAAATGCATTGAGACTAATTGATCACTGGTTCAATCAAATTGAGTTTTCAGGTATTTGTCATTATATAGCTTCTCTCTCACTTTGTCCTTTTCTATTTATTTGAAATAGTTATACCCACACCTTCACTTATCTTGCACATAGAGGCTCATATCGGATGTTATTTATGACTTTCCTGGTTGTAATAATTTGTTGATTATTTCTGCCACTTTCATGCTTCAATAAACAATTTTGAGCCACTGGTCCATTTTTACCCTGAATTTGAAACATATTATAGGATAATAACAACTTCAAACAAAAGTTCATAAGTTTTGAAACAATATATTAGATAGGATGACTCGAAACTTGAATGTCAGATAAAACCTATTGATTTTTCAGTTGTTGTTGCACATGTGCACCCTTTAAGTGTGCAATTATTACTCAGAGCATATTAAAGTTTCTGACACATCTTATTCTTCAGCTCTCAAGTCCTCTCTTTCTGAAGGATCTTCTCCAAGCACCATATTTGTTCTTTTCTTCCCAGACCTTAAACCCTAACCCACACTTCTCTCTATCACATTATCATGTTTTATTTCTTCATACCTTATACCCTGAAACACATTTATCTATTATTATTTACTTATAAATGACCCCCCCACACACACACACATACACACATACAAACACACCAAAAAGTAATCTCCAAGAGAACAAGAGCATTGATTATCTGGAGAAAACAAACAAAAAAACCACCTTTTTCAGTAGATAAGAAATCACATATTTATCCAACTTCATAGCCAACAAAACTCATGCTTCCAAGAATTCTCAGCTGAACACATGAACACAGACCACTATACCCCCAGAAAAGAACAGATGATTACACAAAAGCCTTTATGTTTTAAACCCAGACACCTTGGCAATGATACAAAACAAGTTCTTGTAATATGTTGAAGCCAAGGTCATGGATCAATTGTGGCTAAAATCATATGATAGGTTTCATACCATTATCTTTCTTGGGGGTAAATATTTCTCTGGCTTTAGCATTTTATGATTACTGCTTGATCGCCACTATGTACAGTGGTGACTAACACAGAGCAGAAAATCAAGAAATATTTGTTTAACAGATGATGGTTACATGTGACTTGGTAATGTGTCGCTCCTTTTTTTTGATATGTTTCTTATTTCTTCCTCCCTCTATCCCTAAGATCATGAGCCTCCTGAGAGCAGGAACTTGTCTGTCTTGTTCACTGCTGTGTCTTCAGTGCCAACAATAGTGGCTGGCAATTAGTTGATGCATAACAAACACTTATGGACGAAATGAGTAAGATTTGTGAAATGAAAGTGAACAAAATAGTTTGTCTTTTGCTTTAAACTGCCACATTTGGTGACATATTTGGTGACCATCATCAAAGGTCTCTAGGACACATTTTGAGAAACTGTTTGGGGTGTACCCCTTAGGGTGGGTTTCTGAAACACAAAAAGGGATTATCAGAGTAGATGTTAGTGATGTACGATCAAGGTGGACATGAGCATGCCGCAGAATGCTGGCAAAGGAGAGGACCAATATGAGTCAGTCATAAGCCACTGTTTGTTCACAGTCACTGTGAAGAGATGTATGGAGATTGGTGGAAGGCAAAAATGAGTGTGTGAAGAGTTTGGCTTAACCAAAGAGAGAGGAACTATGATGCTATAAAAAGAACCTGATTGGGGGGTTTCAATTCCCACTCCACTGCAAAAGCCAGGTCATTTATTTAACTTGTTTAAAACCTACTTTCAAAGAATAATATGGAGGTAAATATCACTACCTCATGGAGTCGAAGTGAGATTTATGGAAAATACACCAATATTTTCAGACAATGTCTGTCATGTTATTATCTGCTCACAATAAATGGGCACATAAATAAAGGTGCGTCCTACCTTTTTAAACAAGAGTGAATGAATAATGGTCTGAAAAGGTTGGTGGGATCTTGGCAGTGTCATGACCCTTGAAATATAGGGTAAAGAAAAATGACCAGCTTTTTTCTAGGAGAAAGAGAAAATCATGAAGACGTAGTGGAGGGATTATTCTATGAAGAGACTAAGTTCATAGTAAAAAACATTGACAGTGGAATGGAGGTTCCATTGGGTTCACTGGAACTCATTTTTAAAATCAGGGTCAGAAGAGGATGAGGAAGAGAAGAGGTTGAGATAAATTTGGGTAAAGCTTTGCCAGCCCAGAAGTGCTCAGTTCTAGCAGAGACTGAGTCATACAGTATGAATTAGCACATTAGAGTAGACAGTAGATATGTAGGCTGTGCCAAGATTGCATTAGAACTTAGGAACACAAATACACACACACACACACACACACACACACACACACACACAGCCAAAAAATGTATACACATTTTAAGAAGGGAAAAAAATATGAAAATTATGCTGGTGGTAACTACTTTGAGCACCTCTTGTAATTGCAGAAGTCAAAAGTGACTTGTATTTATCTTTTGTTATTGGTATATATTATTACCATTTTAATACAGTTTTTTCCTTTCTTAAAATGTATATACATTTTTTGGGCATCGTGTGTGTGTGTGTGTGTGTGTGTGTGTGTGTGTGTGTGTGTGTGTAATGTATGTATATATATTTTTTGCTTCTACATATATATTTTATTTCTACAGAGTTTTAACCCTAGTTATATATGAAGAGCTAAAAGTTATAGTTGGTTAATTCAACTTTGGATTTTAGGTCCTGGCCTCCACTGCCTTTCAAGGGGCAGCGCTGATAGGAGATTTGGGGAATTGTTCACTGGGCTTTCAGAGGAGTCCCAAGGAGAGTGATGAGTATAGTGAATGAATCCTTGGCATTTTAGTTCTTATTAGACCAAAGGGGAAATTTGTGCTATCTGGCATAAAGTAAGCAGTATGAAAAAGCTGAAAGATCATGAGTGGCATCATTTAGATGGGAATAGACTTGAGTCTCAGCTTATTTAGTGGTGTAAATTTGGGAAAGTAATTTAGCTTTTCAGCCCTTCTCCTTTCTCATTTGTACAATGAGGATGACAAGGACAACCTTTCTAAAGGTATTAGTGAGCATTAAATAAGATAACTTGAGCATGCTGCTTCTTATATTAGAGATGGTGAATCAAGGTTCATTTGTTTCCTGTACATTTGCAAGTTGTGTCTCACAATTTTGAAACTTCATTCATCTTACTCTTTTAATAGTCAACAAATATATATTGAGCATCTGCCATATAGGCTCTGTGGGGGTGCTGGGGTTATCATGTGAAAATGTAGACACAGTCATTGCCCTCACAGAGTTTACAGGCCAGTTTATATTCTAGTCCAGATTTTTATTATTAAAACCATCAGGTGATGGTGTAAGTTTAACTCCTGTGCAACTGAACTCGTATTTTATCAGGGACTTCTACTTCTTGCTAATTTGTACTATAATCTGACTTCTAATGAAAAGGTTTTATTTAGCAGTAATGTGTGTATTTCCAGAGCACTGCAGAGAATGAGTCCTCCATCGGCCACCTCTCCTTCTCCTAGTGCCATTACTGTTTTAATCTTTACATTGAGACATTTATAATGAGATGAAAATATTAATAATGATCATTTTAATTCAACAAAAACTTAGCTTTTATACTGTTTTAGTCCTTAGGAATAACATACTGCCTTGTGACACGTGAAACACTGCTGTCAGAATTGTAAATTAGAGTTTCATAGACAAGAGGATAGGAAACCACGTCTGCATGCCTTTGAATGTTAACAGAAGGAAATAAAAGTTGTTTTTTTCCCTCCCATATAAACTTGACTCCCAGGTACAATGATAAAGAAAAATACATGCGAAGTCTATTCTAGACACCGCATATTATTTTGCTATGAAGACAGAAGACAATGTAAGCATCAAGATGATTTCAATATCTTTATATATTCACACTGGGAACTAAGAGATAAATATAAAGTCCCAGGTGATTCAGGTGGTCTTTAATCACTGAAATCATATAATACAAGAGAATGCGAAATCTCTCAATATACACTCTGATACAGATCACGTCACAGCTTTACACAAAACACTTATTCAGCATAAACTAGCTTTTCAGAAGCTTCCACTGCCCTTCCCCCTCCATTTCCAGTTTCCACGCTCCCTTCTTCCCTTGGGAAGATGCATGCTTGTTCCATTTGCTTTCAGCACCAGTGTTGCCATAGAAACTCACCTCCTTTTCTTCCCCCTCCCCAGTTACCAAGTACTGCTTCTGGACTCAGTGCCAAGACCTCCTCTGTACAACCTCAATATTCTTCCAATGTTTAGACAAATCTGGTGGAAAATGTTGTTTACATTTTTTTCCCCACAATGCTATAGCTACATGTTTCATGCAATCCATTTCCCATGGATCTATGCATGTTCTAAAAGAGGTCCATTTCCCCCTTGTTTCCACCATAGCTTTTAAAAACAATACTGTATTATTTAGTTTGATTTTTAATTGGACATAAAAGATAACTCAGCATTACAGAGATTCCATCCTTGTAGTCAGTTTATTAAATCTTGAATTTAATACTATGTGTATATTATTTCTATACTTTTGGAGATGATTTCTATTTTGCAAACATTGTAGCATTAATGCCAGTTTTAAAAAATTCTAAATAGTTATTTAAATTAGCTCTCATACCTTAGCAATCCATTAAAGTACATCTATAGACCTTAGGTTATTTCATCCATTATAATTCAGATGTTTAGTATATTGACATTCCCAATTACTTGAACTTACAGTTAGATGCCTAAGGTAGAACATTTTATACAAGTCTGTGTATTGTTTACTTAGTCATTCTAATGCTATGCTGGCACAAGAAGTTTGCTGACATAAGATGACTTTTTGTCCCTTCCCCCACCTTTAAAATGTCAATTTTGTTTATAAATTTAAAAGTAGGCTCAGCATTTATTAATTTAATATTTTTTATTATAAATAAATCATATAAGCCACACTAGCTGTCCCATGATGCTGACACTGCCATTTTTTTTCCATTATAAACATTTATATTTAAAATTTTTAAAAGATAAGTCTTCTGTTCGGGCGGGGGGTGGGGAATTCCTCTGATAAACAGAAGAGGGAGCAATATTTCCTTCTTTTTGACACAGAACACAGTGTTGTTTTTTAAATTCCCATTTTACTTTTTTTTTTTTCTTAAACATAAACCTCCTCTGTCATGATCTCTACTGTTGATTTTCTTTTCCTTTCTTTCTATTTTTTATGGGGGGAGGGATGTCTACTGATGGTGGGAGTAGGACCACCCATTTTGATCAGGGGAACAAAGGTTAAATTCTTTCTGGTTTGCTACTTTCTCTTAGGATATAGTCAAATATTAGAAACCTTTGTCCTCTACTGTATATTTTTACTTGCAACAATACTTAAAAAAAAACAAAAAACACTGAAATCTACTGCATGCCTTTACAAAGAATCCCTGGCATTGTGTTGCCCACTGGAGTGAATGTGTACATTCTCCAAGGCCTGCCCTGTGAGAGACTGTCTTACTGTTGTTCTCACTCTGAACTGCGTAGAAGCCGTGCACACATCTGAATAACAGAGTCTTTTTTGCCTGGTGCAATCCTGGATTGTTACAGTCTAGAGGCCAGCCATGCTGTCACCGGCACAAATTGATTTAACCATCAATTTCTGTGGTCATTAAAGCTGCTAAAAGTCCTCGCCAAACTGATGAATTGCAACTGAATGTGAAATGAGTCTCCAAGTCCTTTTCCCACCATCTCATATCAAAGGCTATTGTATCCCTGTAAAGTAAAGGGTCGGAGGTTCAGGCTGGAGTTCAACAATGGGCTCTGTCAAAAGATAGAGCTCCATTCAATCTGGCACTCCCAATTACAGTTTGCTTTCCATACCTTATTGTATAAAATTTACATCCAACTAATACATTGAATTATTGGCATACTTTGGGTGTCAAAGGAATCATTGAATGGTTTGTCTTTAACATACATGGAATTCTAAGCATCTGGCAGCTTACTGGGTCATGACGATGAAATGATTCCCTGGTTTTTCATTTTCTCTCAACTCAGATTTAACACTTTTAAACACTGCTCACAACTATTTCCACATTTACAGCCATGAACCCATTTCTGGACTTTTTGAAAAGAGCAATAGGGGAGGAACTGTTCCTGTCTAACAATAATGCAATTAAAATTTAAAATTATTCACTATAATCTCTTTAAGGCCAAAAGAACTGGGCAAAACTGGAACTACAATTGATGGATTTTATAAACCTGAAGAAAAATGGGGAGTAAAATAATATGAGGCAAAGTTAAAATGACATTTAGACATATATTTCAATGCCCAGAGAACTTTGTTAGTTATTTTTAGGGAAAAAAAAAAGCTTAGATTTTAGGTTTTCATGATTAAAGCAAAGAGCAATGAACCCATTGGACAATAAACATGTCTATTTTGTTACTAATAATTACTTCCTTTAGTCAGTAACTAAGTCTGTGGAGATGAACGATCATAGAAAATTAAATTCTTCAAGCTCTGACATTGCAATATTAGTAGAGATTTTTAGGAGATTTCAAGTTGTGCGGCAACATTAATATGCTCCTGTTGATAGAGTCTTCCTTTTTCTATCAAATAATCATTTGAATAGTACTTACATTTTGAGTTAATTATGTGAAATAATTTATTTATTCATGTACTTGCCTATTCAACTTGTATAAATTCACTTTTTCTCTCATGTTTAGGTTAATATTTAAGAGCTGTCTAAAGACTCGTTTTTAAGTCCAGGGTTTTTGTTGTCTGTTCTTTCTCCTTTTCTCTTCCCAAACTTCACAATGTTTTCCAGGAAGTATACAGAAAGCTCTGTAAGAGAAACATGACTTTGGAGATCAAAAGAAGAGAACTCCATTTTTACTCCTACAACCCTATTTATTCTGGTTATTTTCTTTCGCTAGCTTATCTTGCCATGAAGTGCTATCAACAGGGCTGAGGAGAACAGGTGTGGAAAACAAAATAAATCTGACTTAATATTGTGATGGGGTTACAGGAATTCAAAGTATAGAAGAAAGTAAGCAAAGCAAGCAACAACCACAGTGCTATACAGAAGCGCAAGGAAGAGGAAAGTTTTGCTTAAAGATTCAGTGCATAGGTCAGGGGTTCAGGCCATTCACATGTATTAATAATGAGCTGGCAGACAGATCCAGGTTTGTTTCCCTAGATTCTATTTACCATAGACTTTGCGTCTCCAGTAACTGTGTGTAGAAATCCATCAGTAAGGACTGTTACATTTTGCCCAAGGTTCCAAATGACCCTTAAAGAAGGTCACTGGATTCTTGTCTTTAAAAGATCTATTGTTCAAAACAAGGAGAAAAGCATAATCTCCCTTGGCAAAAAAAAAACAAAAAAAAACTGACTTCAAGTTGTTTAGGCATTGTAAAGCAAATGGAATGTCTATGTTTTATGACCTGAAGAACTATAGTATATTTTAGATGAAATTTAATATGAAAATCAATTCTTTTTATAATCTCACAGAATAGTATTGGAAATATTATACTTATTTGTGAGATAAATGTAATATAATACGGTCTCTCAAAATCTCTTAAATCGTTTCTGGTTATTTATTTAGGACCAACAGTTTATAGTTGTTTTTTTAACATTAATATAGTAGCAAAATCATTTATCATGATTATTAACTTATATCCTGATTTACTTAAAAGTTCTTAAGCCAAGTTGATAAGAGAAAGTCCTATTTTAGTGTTATATAAATAACTTTAGATTGCCTAGTACCTATCAAAGAATACACTGAAATATATGTGCTTATTGAAAAGACTTGCTAGCTAGAATAGCATAGGATCTCTGTAAAGCCTAAAATCAGTTTAAAAATTAACTTAAATTTAAAGATAATATTTTACATGTATATACAATTTAAAACAATTTAAGAGGCTTTAATGAGAATTTTATCATTATCATTTTATTATTTCCTTCCACTAGATTCAGAAGAGCAGGAAGCCTGTCTACCTTTTTGTGAATACTTATTTGTAATGCATGTACTAGATACCTGATAACTATGTTGAGTGAATGAATACAGTCTCACAGTACTTCTATAAGATAGGCAGGACAGAGAATTATTCCCATTTCAGAGCTGGGAAAATTTAGAGTCAAATTTTATAGTTTTCTAATACCATATGAGTGAGAACACACAGATTAGAACTTTTGGTCTTCTGTGTAGTAGTTTCATTTATTACACTCTCTAGTGTTCCCATGATAATTTAAGGTAGAAGGCAACCTTAGGGTCAGCTCCTGCACAGCAGCTCCTTCACTGCAGTCACAGTGAGTACACACAGCCAATCAGCCTGGTTCAACCCCTGGCACTGACAGGCTCAGCTACAAGAGGAGAGCACACACAACCCACACAAGGGACACATCTGGAGCACCCAGTTCAGATGACCAGAAAGATTGCACCACTGAACCCGACAGCACACCTACTACCTAAGGCCAATCTATCAAGAGCGAGAGATATAGCAGCCCTACCTAATACACAGAAACAAACACAGGGAGACAGCCAAAATGGGGAGACAAAGAGACATGTCCTAAATAAAAGAACAGAACAAATCTCCAGAAAAAGAATTAAACAAAATGGAGAGAAGCAAGCTTCCAGATACTGAGTTCAAAACACTGAATATAGGGATGCTCAGTGACCTTAGGGAGAACTTCAACAAAGAGATGGGAAACATAAAAATGGAAACAGAAAACATAGAAAAATAACCAGTCAGAAATGAAGAATGCAATAGTTGAAATAAAGAATACATTAGAGGAAATCAACAGATTAGATGAAGCAGAGGTTCAAATCAGTGAATTAGAAGATACAGAGAACATTTTGATTGTTGCCAGATGGGATGGGCTTCGGAGGATGGATGAAAATGGGAAAGGGATTGAGAGGTACAAATTGGTAGTTACAATATAGTCATGAGGATGTAAAATATAGCATAAGGAATATAGTGAATAATATTGTAATAACTATGTATGGTGTCAGATGGGTACTATATTTTTCAGGGTGATCACTACGTAAGTTATATAAATTTCTAATCACTATGTTATATACCTGAAACTAATATAACATTGTATGTCAACTGTAATTAAAAAATTAAAACAAAACAAATTTAGAAAACTATCATATTCAAAAAGATAAATAAAAGTTCATTGACTTCTGAACACTCTTTATACAACCTCCTTTGAGAACTTATATAAACACTTATTAATGAACAAGTTATTTTTGATGCCAGATATTCTGAAGACATGAGAAGGGTTATATAAACACTTATTAATGAACAAGTTATTTTTGATGCCAGATATTCTGAAGACATGAGAAGGGATGGAATACATAAGAATTATAACACTTTTGTTTACATAATATTAAAAATTTCCAACATTATTTGGGTATTATATGTATTAAACAAACCTTTTAAAATTAATCACACATTTGGTGGGCACTTTCAGTTTGAAGGCTCATGTCTTTCTTCACATCTGTGAATGTTGTTTCCTATTATTTTTTGTTGGTGAATTCATTCACTCTTATTTTCTCTATTTGGGAAATCTAATAGTTGGATGTCAGACCTCATGAACTGATCTTCTAAAGCTCTTGTCTCTTTCTTAAATTTTTATTCTCATTTATGTATATATTTTTCATTTTTGCCTAAGTGTAAATGCTTAAGAGACTCTACTTTTAGTATGGAGGCTGATGAATGAGGAGAGGCATTATCTGGTTCCCAAACCTCCAATTGACTGTAATTTTTAGCCCTACTTCTCACTCCATCCTCCATACCAGCTAATTCTGAATCTGGAGAATCCCTAGATTTCTGCTGGGAATACCTCCTTTCTCAGCTTTAGTCACTCAATATGTTTCAAAGTCTTCAGTTTTCTCAGCCTTGTTTGATTTATCAAATGCTTTATAATCTTCTTTCTCTTTTTATCCCAGTTTAAATATATACATATGAGTACACACACACACACACACACACACACACACACACACACATAGCTTCAATCTGTAGATGACCTCCCTCACACTTTCCTCATTGTTAAGGTTTTAGGTCTTCAAACATATACTTTAAAAATTACTTTACACTTAAGATTTCCTTATCTGCCTTCTTGATTCAGGCTATTTATTTTAGGATCTAAAAATTATTTATTGATTGAATAATTTTTGGGAATTATTCCATTTAATTTTATTTTACATAGCTTGTTGTTATAACAGAAATATAAGTACATTATAGAAAATTAAACAAGCAAACTAAAAAAAAAAAAAAAGTAAGACATAATACCAGGAATTGCCACTGTGCATCCTTCCAGTATGTCTATCTATCCAGTCACCTATCTACCTCCCTACCCATAAACACACACACACACACACACACACACACACACACAAACATTTTTCACTGAAATGGAGGTTATACAGTATATACTTTTTATGTTTTCAATAAACTACACTTTCCTATTCTATAGTAATTTTCATTGTGTCTTGTACCCAGACCATATTCAAACTCCTCCAACTGACCCCAAAATGATTTTTATATTGCATCTAGTCATTATGTTCCTTTAATCTCTTTTGATTAAGCACAACGTTCCTTTCACAACAGATATTTATTATAGAGGCCTCATTAATTTCCTTGAAAAATATTTCAACCTCTGGGTATATCTAGTGGTATCTCCATTTCCTTTCTTCCTTTCTTTTTTCCTTTCTTTCTTCCTTCCTTTTTTCCTTCCTTCCTTCCTTCCTTCCTTCCTTCCTTCCTTCCTTCCTTCCGTCCTTCTCTCTCTCTCTCTCTCTCTCTCTCTCTCTCTCTCTCTCTCTCTCTTTCTTTCTTCTCTAACTGTACTCCTCTAATTCCTGGATCCTTTTAGAGGAGAATGATATTAAGAGGCCACAGTGTGTATGCTGCTTCTGAATACTTTGAAAATCAGTTGAAAGTTGAACATTAAACGGCCTCCTTTAAAAACATACTAAACTTAAAAGGACTAAAGAATTGATATGTGCTATAACATGGATGAACAATGAAAACATCATGCTAAGTGAAACATGCCAGTCACAAAAGGCCACATATTCAATGATTCTATTTATATGAACTGTGCAGTATAGGCAAACTCATAAAATCAGAAGGTGGATTAGTGGTTGCCACTATGGGAGCAACCATTAATGGGGGGTGGCGGGTAAGCATTGGGAGAAAGGGTGTGGGAAGTCGACAGCATCCTAGTGTTTGACAAGGCCACATTGAAATAAAGATCCAGGCTCAGCACTGGATATCTGGGATGCTGTCTTATGGTTGGTCATGTAATATCTCCTGCCTCTATGAACCCATGTGCCTTTCCTCCACATCGGATCCTATAGGAGATAGCACTTTCACTGCATTCATGACAAGTTCCTGGGGTACCCTGATGATATCTGACTGTGTAAGTCAAAGACAGGGTTAGATTTCCCAAAAAGGGAAACTTCCTAAGACAGGCTACAGTCCGAGGGGACCCCGGGACTGAGAAATAGGGGACTCAAGCCCCTTTGGAAACTGAGGCATAGGCCTTTGGCCACATAGGCCTAAAAAAGCCAGTCTGTGAGAAACAGACAGCCTCTGTGAGAAACTCGTGCTATCTTTCGTCCTTGCCTGTGCAGCTGTGATAAGTTTCCTTGGAGACCAGGAGACCAAGGTCTCTCTGCCATGAAAGTTCTGATAAGAGGCAACTTACTGACCATAAGTTATTGTAATTAACAGCCTTGTTTTAACTCTTTGTTTTGTACATTGCTAGCAACAGATACTGAAGCTTTGACTGAGAAACAGATGTTACCCTCTATTACAATAACATGCAACTCTTTGTAAGATAGGAAAAGTTTGAAACTCCTTTTGCTACTAAGTATTATAATCACATAGAAATAGTTTTTTGCCCTAAACTCAGCCACTGCTAAACTCTTGGCAATAGTTCAAGTATATGCCCTGTAAGGTAGTCATGGTAACCACACTTTAGATGATAAGTAAAATCCTTGAACAGGCCACAGTGTACCCTGGAAAGATACAATTACAAAAAAGTAAAAGTTCTGAGTTAGGGAAAACATCATGGTCATGTGAAACATAACTTGTAATTAAGATAATGGTCAAAAGCCCCTATAAAAGGAGCTAGGCTTTAACAATAAAAGGTGACACTCCTGTGAACCTCTTTCCAGTGTCTCCATCTTTCTTTTTTCCTCGCCAACTCCGTCCCACCCGAGGGAACCCCTGGACCTGCGGGGGCTGGCTCCCCGCAAAAGGGGAAATGACTTTAATGGGTATGGGGTTTTTTGTACGGTTATGAAATGTTCTAAAATTAGATAAAGATTATAGTTACATGATTCTTTGGCTATAAAAAACATTGAATTGAATACTTTAAATGGATTAATTGTATGCTATATGAATTATATGTCAAAAAGGAGTTATATAAAATAAAATAAAGGTTTGAAGTTGGATTTTGGAAAAAAAAAAGAATCTACTGACCTTCATTCAGCCTTTCTCAGCAATTCAGAATTGAAACTATTAACATCAGAAATTGTACTTTGTTTTAGTACTGGGATATTCATTTGGAGAATTTGTCGCCATGCTTAATAGATTAAAAGAGTTTTCCCATTTTTCTCCTTTACTAAACATTTTAGAACATATTTCCACCCCCTTGCCAGTTTGCCTATTTTGCAGTCACCTGTTTTTATTCTATTAGAGGCTAGGTACAACTGTAGAAATTATATTATATAATATATAAAATAAGAGTTCACTGGTTCCACCTAGATGTCATTAATTACCCCCAACATGAAATATATTGCTTTATTTTTTAAAAACAATAAAGTAGGATGCTCACATCTACTCTGTTTACATTAGTCCTTAGTTATGTTCAAGCAAAACATTATGTAGAGTGATCCTGAGATGAAATTTGGGACTGAATGTATTACATGGTGCTTCCTAAAATCTTTCTAGTGAAGAATCCTTGTTGGCAAAAGACAATGAGGTAAATCTACCAGGGGTAGGCCTGGAAAGGTGAGAGAAGCACCCAGTACTCCCCAGAGGCAGGACATTTCTTTCATTCTCCTGTTCATATTAAAAACTAACAGCTGTTGCAATTTAATCATTCACTTAATAAATATTTATTTCTATGTACTATTCCAGGATAAAGCCGTGTACAAAAATCCAAGATTTTACCCTTTATGAAACTTTCTTCTAGTGGGAAAGGCATATCACAAGCGAATAAATAGATAAAATACATGGCATGTTGGATGACGAGAAGTAAATGGAGAAGAAGACATGGAAGGGAGAGAGGCGGTGCAATGATAAAGAGTGTTACCATTTAAATAGAAGAGTCAAAGCAGACCTCAGTGAAAGGATGACATAAAAGACCTAAAGGAAGTTAGGAACCAAGACATATTCATATCTGGGGGAGAGTATTGCAGGAAGTGGAAACTATGAATGCAAAGACCATAGGGCAGGAATATGGCTGGTATGGCCGGGGAATAATAAGGAGGTAAGTGTGTTTGGAGCAGCAAATAGAATAATAGTGGCAGAACTCAGAGAGGGTTTGGGGCCTGAGTGGTACGGGCCTAGTAGAAACTGTTTTTTTTCCTGAGTAAGCCCCTTGAGGGTTTTGTGCAGAAGATTTGACAGGTTTAAAAAGATCTATTATTTGACAGGTTTAAAAAGATCACTCTAACCACTGTAGAGAAAAACTAGACGGTAGTGTAAGTGGGCAATGAAGGAATCATGTTTTACAGTTAGGTTGCTATTGCGTTAGCCAGTTAGGCGGCTATTGCATTAATTGTGAGATGATGGAGGCCTGAATTGGTGGGGGATTGGAGCTAGAGCAAATGCTTATTGTCTGACTGCTTATTGAAGTTTGAACTGACAAGATTCGCTGATGGACTGTCATGTGTGGTAGGAGAGAAAGAAACAATTTAAGAATTATGAAAGCTTTTTAGTTCGGAGATAGTATTTATTGTGATGAGGGAAACTCAAAGAAGATCTGATTTATTGGAGGGGTGTGTGTGTGTGAGAAGTCTAGTTTTGGATGGCTTTAGTTTAAGGTGCCCATTATATTGCCAAGGGGAAGAGGTTGAGAAGCCATTTGTATTCATTCATTTAGGGCATGAGCCTTGATGGAAAAAACAAAGGGTCCAAGGATATAGTCAGTGGTACTTCACTTCCCTTGCAACTGGAGAAGAGCAGATAATTTATTTATATTATGTAGTTTATATATTGTATATATACATTTGTATGTACAGTGGACCCTTATATAGCACAGGATTAGGGGTACTGACCCCCATGCAGTCGAAAATCTGCCTACAACTTTGATTCCCCAAAAACTTAACTAGTAGCCTCCTGTTGAACGGAAGTTTTACCAATAACATAAACAATTGATTAACACATATTTTCTATGTACTATGTATCATATACCATATACTTACAATAAAGTAAGCTAGAGAAAAAAATGCTACAAAAATCATAAGAAAACGAAGATACATTTACAGTATTATATGTATTCATTGAAAAAAATTTGTGTAAGTGTACTTACGTGCAGTTCTAAATTGTGTTGTTCAAGAGTTAACTATATGTTTAAATGTGTGTGTATCTATATCTATATCTATATCTATATCTATATCTATATCTATATCTATATCTACATCTATATCTATATCTATATATAGAGAGAGAATAAAAAGATAATTACATGAAAATTTGCTATAGGAAGATGTGCTATATTTGTTTCTATGCTCCTGGGCTTGTAAATGTTCTTTATTTGAAGATCCCTGCTCAGCAGTGGAAATATGACTTAAGATTGCTTTATTGTACATGATTTCATTCAATGTGTACGAAAGCACAATGAGGCATGTACTGATATTCCAGGTTCACTGTTCTCTTTGTGCAGCACTGAAATTCACTGAAAACTGGAAATTTTTTTCTGAACTTATTTGGTAGCAGAATCTGACCTGACCTGAACTGAATTGTTGTCAAGCTGTTTGTAATCTTTATTTATTTTGATTTATAGTGAATAATCCTACATTTGTCTTCTGCAATATTAGTGTGTTTGATTATAAAGAACTGCTTGAGACTCCAGCTGAGGTGTTACATAATATATGGTATATGTGTGCCTTATTTATGTTCTAAAATCTGAGAATGTCTCAATTTCAGAACATATTAGACCCCGGGAGTTTTCGATGAGGGATTAAAACCTGTGCTCACATTCTCTCGGAAAAAAAACGAATGTTTGAAGACTTAAGTAACCTGCCCAAGGCTATAAGCAGTAAGTAGCAGAGACAAGTATAGCTTTGTGTGAATCCAGGGGACCCTGCAATCAACTGTGGAATCTGCCTTAGCCAGTTGCCTTTATTGAATGTGAACTTGTACATACAGCCTCTTAACATCATTGTACAACCAGGAACCTCAGTGCGGAGGAAAGAGAAATCCTATGAGAACTCATAATCTCATCTTTGATACACTTGAAGAATCTGGGTGTACATGAATAGAGAGGTACCTGTCTGGTGGTCTGTCTGTCATAACGAGACAGGTGGGTCAGAATCAAGATGAAAAAACTTTTTCTTTAACATGAAGCAGGTAATTCAGAAGAAGTTGACATGTCCAGACAGCACCTGCCTTCTCCAAAATTACCTAGTTGAATGTCTGTATGTGCAAAATCTATGAGTTCTTGATCAAAAGGAATTTATTTTCTAAACTCCATTCTTTTCTAAACCACAACCACTGCTAATAATAGCTAACAGTGGCTGAATGTTTGCACTGGGATGAACACTTTATATGCACTATTTCATTTAATGATTAAAACAACTGTATGAGGTAGGAAGTATTTATTATATTTCTTTTATGGATGAGGAAATCAAACATGAGAGAGGCTTAGAAAGCTGTTCAATGGCTAGAAAATGGGAAAGACGGGTTTCAGACCTGTGCTGCCAGATTTGAAAACACTGTTTATAATAATTAAGCATACTGCTTATGTTTATAACTATTGAGCATCTGCTCAAAGACAATTGGAAATTAGAGTAAACTAATGACCAGTGAATCAATTGATTTGGTAATCAAAATCTTACCTTCAATGACCTCATTCTCCCCCCACCCCCAAATTCCAGGCTCCCACTGTTTCTATATGGGATTTTTTTTTTTTTTTTTTGGCTAACTAGTAAAGAAAAAAAAGATAATTCCTATCACAACAAATTGTTTCAAAACTTTAACAATGGATGAATTGCCTTACTTTATATGACTAGAATAACTTGAGGCAAAAATCAGATAGTACAAATAAGAAACTTGTAGACCAATCTCATTTTTGAACAGATGCAAATATGCCGTATAAAACTCCAATTCAAAATGTTGAAAAAGAAAGATGAATCATTAGCAATTTAATTTTAACCTACCAAAGCAAAGAGCATGCAATATCAGAAACTACAATAATATAGAGCATAGCACTAAGATGGTAAAACAAAAAAAATCCATAGAATCATCTCAGAAGATGCTGATAAGCCTACTACTATTCAGCACTCATTCATGAAAACAACTAAGCCACCTGGGACTAGAGGCTACTTTGAACAGATAAAAGTCACCTATGAAAAACCTAAATCTAAAGTAAAAGTTAACAATGAAACTTTAGAAACATTCCTTTTAAAATGTGAAACCAAACAACACTTCTATTCACCATTACACTGAAAGTTTTAACTATGGCAATAAGACACAAAAAAAGTAAATAATGATAGCAAAAATAAGAGCTGCTACTTTTTGCAAGCCTATTTTGAATTATACCCCTTATATACAATATCTCATTTTACCCTTACAGCAATCCTGAATGGTTACTATTATTGCTGCCATGTTATAGCTGAGAACTAAGGTTTAGATAGCTGTATAATTTGCTTATGATTGTCCAGCTACTATATGCTCCTTTCTGTTACCAAGCCAAGGCCTTCAAGTCTGAGGAGAAGGGGGTTTCTGCATATGGTTTACCATCCTGCTACATACTAGGAGCACAATTTTAACTATTGGGTGTAGTTTTGTAATAATATCAGGGTCAGAAGTGAAAACAAGGGCTAATTACCCTTTTAGGTTATATCATGTCTTTCTACAGGGTGTTCTTACCTACTCACTTTCTTCTTTTCTTTCTTCCTTTTCCCAGAGATTAATTTTTTTGGTGAAAGAGAAAGAGAGCCACTAGCTCTGCTGGCTTAGAGAGTCATTTTGGTATTGAAAGCCTTTGATAATGGCAAGCGGTATATTTTTCTTGTAGGAACTGAAGGACATAAAGCCACATTCAGGGGAATAGAAGAATTAATGGATCTGTTCCTCTATTCCCTCCATGGAGTTTGAAGGGGAAATAGAATAAGCTGATGAGATAGCGAGAAGGGAAAAGAATGGGAAGAGTAGGGATAGAAGGAATTTCTTACTGTCTATCTGAAAAAGGTCTCTAGAGGCTGACAGTTGACTCATCAGGCAAAATAGAGAAACATTTGCCATCAACCCTGGACCCCAAGGGAATGTGAGAAAGTCTAACGTTATGGCTTCCTTTCTGGCCATGACCTGTTGTTACCTGTCCTTCTTGATAGTATGGACAAAACTGAAGGGTTACATACTGGGGTGGACATGAGGATATCCTTTTAGTCAGTTTCTCTGCACTAACACCATGTATTCAATAAGAACTCAGGTAAAGACAAGGGAAGCTTTTTCCTTTGGAAATACTTGAGTATAAATGGGAGGACAGATGAACACAGAAGGGCAATGTGACCAAGACAAATTGTTTACTAGCCTGCAAAGGGTACATCTCAATCATCATAGAAGGTGGCCAAGTTTAATTTGTGAATGGTCAAGTGAAAATTAGATACAGAGAAACTGACTGGCAAAAATAATATTCAATGATGTTTCAAGAGTCTAATGCTTTAAACATCAGTTCTTAGAGAAGAATCTCAAAGCCACTCAGGAATAACAGGAACGTTCTCAGTGTAAGTCAGCTTTGGCTGGATCTGGAGTTACGTCAGATTTCAGAGGTTAAGGGTATTACCTCTAATAAGACTTCTTTTATTTCAGATGTCAACTGCAAACTCTGGGTTTCCCGTACCATCTGGACTTCTGACAAATTAGCTACAAGTTTGTAGGTTTCCACTACCCCCTCAGGTTTGATAATGTGCTAGAATGCCTCACAGAACTCAAGAAAGTACTATACCTATTATTACAGTTTTATCATAAAGGATACAAAAGCAGGGCCAAACAAAGGAAGAGATGTGTAGAGCAAGGTCTAGTAGGATCCTAATGCCAAGCTTCTGGATCTTCACGATGTACCTCCCTGGCACATCAGTATATATCACCAACCTTGAAGCTCAGTTGAGCTCTGATGTCCAGAATTTTAATTGGGGTTTCTAAATATAGGTATGATTGATTGGATTATTGGCCATGTGATTGAACTCAATTTCCAGCATCCCTCCCCTCCCCTGAGATTGGGCTGCATCAAAATTCTAGCTGTCTAATCATGTGGTTGGCTTCTCCAGCATGACTACCCCCAACCCAGAAATTATCTAGGCCCAAAATGAGTCACCTCAAAAGCATACACTCAGGTGAGATCCCAGGGGTGATCATGAATAACAAAGAAATTCTTATCACTCAAGAAATTCCAAGGGTTTAGAGGCTTCCTTCAGAAACCAGGGACAAAGACCAGCCAAATTCTTTATGTTTTTGTATTCTTTATGTAACTCAGGTTACATCAGAGAACAGGTTACCAATAAACACACTATTTTCTAGGATTTCTCAGAAAGCTGTTCTCTCGTTTCCTAGCCCCTGCTTCCATCAACTTCCTCATTAGCTTTTTGGGTGGAGAGGGATGATGCTGCTGATCTTACCTTCTGGCACATCTTCATGGAAAAGCATAGGGCTTCATCCTCCCTTGTTGGGCTAATGTATATTGATGATCCTGCTCCATTTGGGCACACACTGTTTTCTGAACTAGGCAGCCCCTGTGCTGAGGACAGGGATGGAAGCAGTGGCAGCTCATCTGTCTTTTATTCCACACAGAGTGGGGGTTTTCTCTTTCACTCCTCTTCCCTTTCCTCATTCAATCCTTGGGGAAAGAATTCCAGAGAGCTCTAACTAGCTGCCTATTCCCTATCAGAAACTAAGCTGTCTGCTAATTTTTGACCAGCTGTGCTCTGCCAGTGATCAACGAGCTCTTGATGACAGCCAGCCCCCATCTTTTGTTCTATTTAAGTCCGCTTTTAATTCACAGTCCTCTGCTTAAGGGCAATGGTTAAGAGAAAGTTCTTTATAGAGGTTTGGAGTTTTATACAGTATGCTTGTACTACCAGGTTTCTCCTGTTTTCTGACATTGAAAGGTTAGGCATGGCTAGGAAGTTTGGGGTTCTACCTCTTTCAAGAACTAACCAAACTGGGTGTTTTATAACCACCTCAGCCTAAAGATGGCTTATTCAATCCCTACTTTTATTAGCCTGACCTTGACTTTTATTGATGTGAAAAAAGAATTGAGAATAACTGTACACATGGAGAATTCTCTGGAAATGTAATTGATGAAAGGTTGACCATTAGTTAATTTTTTCTAAAAGGCACTTCATTGCATGAGATATTCTGGTATCTTTCAATAGTAACTTCGGTAATATCTTTCAAAAATTATTGTGAAATGTTTCAGGACTCTTAGTTTTACTATCATTAAACCTGAGGAGGCGATTACATTGAGGGTGTTCATTGCGATATATTCTGTATCCTTCTCAGTCCATATTAGGGATAGTTGCCTCACTGCCTATACTGTTCTACATAGAACAAGATACATAATCAAAATTCCAGTACACTTCTAAGCTAAAACAGGACGTAGCGTTTTTGTTGTTTTAGGGAGAGTGTTTTCCCCCAAAACCCTGCTGAATTCCCTGGAGCAGTGATTTAGGGATGAGACCGTCAAGCTTCCCTCAGGAGTCTTTAGGGTCCTGAGACAACCTGACTCCAGAAGGGAGACCTGCTTGGGGTACAGTTTGTCTTTGCTGAGCTAAACTGCTCTGATTTGTCAGACACATTAACAGGAGTGTTACTATCAAGGTTTTTTATGTATTAGTTAAACAATGTAAATGAAAGAACAGAAAATAAATATTGAACAAAGGGATATGGTATCTAGAGAAAATACAGCAAAACATTCAGTTTTATTTTAATTAGCAATAGCCCTAGGAGTCTGATTTACTGTGGGAATTTTAGAATTTATAAACAGTTACCCAATGCTATAGATTCACTGTGGTTGTAAGCTTAGGATTTCTTGCAAGAAAATAATTTATCAAGAGAAAGAATTGAAAGCTGAGAGCCTCTAGAGAACCCATGGTTGAAGGATTGCAGGCATAGAAAGCTGAGGCTCTTTCCTCTATGTGTTCCTTATGTTGAGGCAATCATATTATATCTGAAGGAAAGAGACCATGTGTCAGCTAAGAAAAAACAGTCAGCTGATCCATCAGCTAAGTTAGCCTTCTGGAAAGTAACAGTCCACACATTAGGTAAAGAGCATGTCTTTTCATGTAAAAGGCAGCTTGAGACTAACCAAGGATGATTTTAATGCAAAGATATAAAAGGATTACAAACATATTGCTTGATAATACAGGATTGCTGCCTAGAAAAATGATTACCCTTTGTTACCAGGAAAAAATACAAAAATATAAACTGTTAATCAGGAGAGTGGGAATTAGGTTAGGATGGAGATAAGCAGCATGTAATTGAGTTGATAATTACTTAATTTGTTTAAATCACTTTATATCTGTTTTTGTTTAAAAGTTTTTAACTGTAGTGAGAAGTGAAAATAAACTTATGACCTTTTTTGGAATGAAAATTAATGCATGCTCCTTTTAAAAATATAGAAAATATAGAAAAATGTGAAGAAGAAAACAAAAATCACCTTTAATCTCACCTCCAGGTATAAACACTATGAATAAAATATTTACATATAAATATGTGTGTTTAAGCAAGAATAGAGTCATATTTGTATGCCTCTTTGTAGTTATTATTTTTACTTGATATGTCCTGGATTTTCTATAGATCAACAGAGATAGCTATGTATCATTACTTTAATAATTCTGTCTTTCTGTCTTTTTGTCTTTCTTTCTTTCTTTTAGGTGAGCCATCCTGCCACCTGTTGGCAGCTTAGCGGCAGCTCAGCTCAGGCTGGGCATCGAACTGCTGTTGCTCAGAGCTCAGCTCACACTCTTGAGCGAGCTCTTAACCAACTGAGCCACTCGGCCAGCCTTAATCTCTTTTATTTCATTATATGTCTGTACCACAATGCTTTGTAACAGATTCTGTTCTCAAAATGATCGCTCTCTGTAATTCTAATCATCTTGTTTGTGGCTTTCACCCTTTACCTACAGACACATATGGCTGGGATTTAAGCCTACTTCTTGCCTAAGGCCAACATAGATATTAATCAGAGTTCTTTCTTTTCCCAGCTACAGGGCTTGAAAGACATTTCTTCCTACTGCTAAAATATAGGAAGACAATGGCTGATTAGGTAGGCATTATCATGAACAATGCTCTCTAAATTAGAAAGTCCAAGACAAGGTACCAAGGAATAAAATCTAAATTATATTTAAAGAGAACAAAACACTGAAGTTGTATATATGAGTATTCCTGAAAGGATCCTTGAGTAGAAAAATAAATACTCTGGGAAAGTTTATAAAAGCACTCAAGCATGGGGAAAACAAAAATTAAAGTAAACAGTGATTTCTTACAATGGAAGATTGGTGAAAAACAAACAAAACAAAACAGCTACTTGAGTTTCCCTAATTTGGTTCTATTTGCATCGTCTGTTATAATATACTGATTGGAATTATTAATATTTTTTATTTAGTTTTACTTCTAGTATTAACATAGAAATGTATCCTTGATTTGTGTAATGGCATCAATTGAAAAGAAAAAAACACACCAGAAAACATATCATTTACTTTCCAAGATAATGTGTGTAGTGAGCTTGACAATTCACCATAAGTCAGTCTCTTCTAGCAATACACAGCTCATATCCTTTTTATGAAGTTCTCTACAAAGGAGAGTAGCTAGATATCTCTCTGATTTTCTAATGTTTAACTCATTCATTTTCTTTTACTCTTCCTACCCTCCACAAATCCTGTCATACTACACCACTTTCTAGCCATTAAGTGGCCATTGGAATTCATGCTCCTAACATCCTGATATGCTGAACTGTCTAAGATGGCTGGAGCACCAGGTGACTCTATGTTCAATGGCACAGAGAGTTCTTCACTTATTCAGATTACTTGCTCATGGGAAAGTCTCATGGAACATTTCTTGTGAATACAATTCTCTACTTCATTTCAGTGTTCCATATGTACAGCTTTGAGATCTTTCATGTCAAGAGGAATGATATTTATTTGGATATCCTTGGGACCCTTTTAGTTAAGAGTCCATTTTCCTCCTTCTCTTCTCCTAGGTGAACGTAATTCCTCTTGGGGACTCTGGAGATAGTGGCATGATCAGGCTACGGCCTTCCATGTTCAAATCTTAGAGCTGAGGAATGGGGAAAACCTAGAGATTTAAGCTCCTCTCTTCCAAGGTTGACATCTCTGGTTATAGTAGGAATATATATTTTGTCAATTAGACATTGAATTTCTGCCTTTGTCACTACCAAAATAAAACTATGGGAATTTCAGGCTTTATCCTGTGCACACTGAGGTCTGAAAAATTCCAGGAGATAAAAGGACAAACAAGAACAGTAATCTAGCATATGTATCACTTTGCCATACATATTAGAAGCAAATTTGTGAGTAACCTTCAACCAAGATTGAGATACTTTCTTACCCCCATATACTGGGACCAGCTTGTTGAGCTTCAAGGCATATACTTGCTTTATTTCCTTTTTCCTAAAGATGTCACAGTTTTTCAGGCCTGGTTTTCAGTTCTTCTCCTTAATGTCTAATAAAATCATCTCCATTTTTTTTTCCTCTCTCCTAATTGATTTTGTCATCAATGAGAATTTTGGGGCCTATTTAGGGTGACAGTGCAATTTAATATTGTTTACTAGTTTCTGTCTGTAAATCACCCTTATGTGAACTAAATCCTGAGCCTCCAAGTCTCTTTCTACTGACCTGGAGTAGAGAGCCTGCTGGAATAGTTCTATTCTGAACATGAAGATGGAGCATATTTTTCACACTCACTACACAAGAATATGAATCCTAGTGCCTGAACTTCTGACCTTTTAGGACAGTGAGACAATCCTGCACAGAAATACCTATCTTCAGAAGTATACCTATCCATGTAATCTCTCAGTGTATGGTCTTTTACATAAATGACAGCCCATGTTGGCCTTTAAATCTATCCATCTCTGTGCTGTTTCTTTGACATGTTATAACACAGTTCAAGTTTTTTTTTTCTTGCTTTAAGCACAGTACTATATATGCATTGGTCAAATTTATGGTTGTAGTTATTCTATAGCAGAAGATTCAAAGTCTCTTTAGTTCTAGACCCTGGGTTGTGACTAATTCTGGGGGATCTAGTCTACCTGGTGGAGTTGGGTAGATGGCTCTAGCAAATGTGTGCAGATCAGAAATTAATCTTTTTCTACCATCCAATTTCTACAGAAATCAGGTAACCATGGAGGATGGGCAAACAACTAAACAAAATTCCAGTTTGTTATTCCATGGGGAATTTTCTATAGATTTTCCTGCACTTCGTAAAAACTCATATAGTACCACTGCCTAAATGTGGTTCTCTGTCTAGTCCTTTAGTTCTGACAGCATTTCCCAGAAATGTCATCTTCATGATATATTTTTTTCTGAATATCATGCTATTATTTCAATAATCATTATGGTTGGGGCTTACCTAGCTACCTCTCTTCTGTTGTATTTTCCCAATAGTTTGATAGTCATGCTAAAAACATACTCTTGGGCAGTCTGATAATTTAAATTCACTGGTTCTATATCCTGGATGCCCAGACCTCACTCCAGACCAATTGAATCACGATCTTTGAGGATGAGGGTTTGATATACTTTTTTTTAAAGGTTCTTGGGTGATTCCAATGTACAATCAAATTTAAGGACACCTATTTTAGTTCAACATACAGCAGAGTGATGAAATTTAGATGCACAATCCTTGATAATTGCTACTTCCCACTCCACTATGGCACATGTATGCACTCAATATTACCCTTAATAAATCTACAATGGACTCTAGCTGAAATCATATATAAAGAAGGAAAGGATGGCAAATGGAATGTATAGTGTTCATGATTAAAACTGGTTTTATTAAAAAAAACTGCCTGTGGTTTTACATGATGTGTCATACAGGAAGTGCCCCTGATTTTCTTTTCTAGATGTTATTTATTTTCTCCAAAGTTTCGTATTCATAGAAACCACAGAGGAAAAAAAAAGTGTTGTACTCTGTCTCTCATTTATCATTCCCTGATTTACTTATCCCTTCCCTGATTCTCCTCTTTTTCCTCCTCTTCCAGTTATCTAGCTCTGCCAGGCACCCTGAGAGATCTGGAAAGACATGTGGTTCCATGCCTCCTGATCAGAGAGCCATGGAAAAATGGAGTCTTTTCCTTTTGTGTATGTGACATGAAATTCTTGTGGGACATTTCTGACAAATGGAATTCTCCAACTCTTTATAGATTTTTGTTTTTTCTACATATTCCACACAGTTTTGAGGAATCAATATGTGTCCCTGAGCATTTCTCAGTGGAGTCTATGAATACCTCTCACTGAAAAAGAGGTTTTGTCCAAGTCCTTCCTTACCAGTGGAAGCTAAAGGAGCCTCACATCTCTCTGAGGCTTCAAAATCTTTTCTATCAAATATTATGGAACAATAAGAGCAAAATTAAGGTATACGCCAAAGCACTAGAGAAAAGCATCATGTAATCTTAAGAGTTTTGAGGTATATGTCTTCACAACAAAGAAACACAGTGCTAATAGGTTAGAGTTACCAGATTTAGAAAGATAAAATACAGGGCACACAATTATATTTGTATTCCAGATAAACATGACTACATTTTAGTATGCGTGTATCCCATGCAATATATGGGATACACTCATACTAAAATTTTACTTGTTGTTTATCTGAAATTCAAATCTAACTAGGCATCCTGTATTTTATCCAGAAATCTTAAATTTTAGATAGATAACCTAAATTCTGTTCTGAAAATTTTATTTCACTATTTTTCCTTGGCTTGTTCTCTTAAAAATTTATTGTGATTTGTGCCCTTTATCTCTGATTTTCAAAGTGTGGTCCTTGGGAACTTATTAGAAATGTACATTTTTCAGGCTCCACCAGAGACACATTGAATAAACTCTGATTCAGCAATTTTTTGTTTTGAAAGGCCTTCTATAATAGATGACTCTGATGCACACTTGAATTTGAGAACTACTGATCTAGCTCAATCTAGGTTGCTGTTCTACCAGTATAATTAACTTCTACAAATTTGTATCCTCCCAAAAGCCAAGTCAAAATAAAATGGTATAGTGTGGAATTCTAACAACTTGAACTATCAAGGAAATCTGCTCAATGTTGGACTAAATAAATCATGTAATAGAATCAACTTCAAATAACTAAAAATTCAAAAATATTTTTATAGCACTCATCACAAAATTGGCTATCAGTAACTGAGTAGAGCTGCTTTGCCAGACTAACATTATTATTATTTTTTAAAGATTTTATTGGGGAATTGGGGGAGGGGAACAGACAAGTTGCTGTCTTTTTTTGTTCTTCAGTCCAGTTGTGGAGGATGTTGCCTCACTGGCCCATGTTGGTATTATCATGCGCTCTTCCCAGTGAGGCAGATTGGTCACAGGCCTCTGGACAGCCACTCACAGTGGCTCTTGGCAGCTCACACTGGCTGCCGGACACTCACTGTTGCCTATGGCAGCCCACTGCAGCAGGGGCTGCAGCTACGCCATTCCCGGGGACACACAGCCCAGCTCCAGGTGGAGCTGTTGCTCACCATCCTAGCTGTAGAGGTGGGATCTGAACCAGGTCTACCTTAGCTATAGCCCTCATATGTGGGCTATATGAACAGGGGCCCTGATGCTCAGAGCTGGCATCCCAAGCCAGCTCCTAACCAACATGCCACTCAGCCTACCTCTAAGATTATCATTTTATATGACTATTATTCACATTCTTTGGTGGACAGGGTGACATCACCTGGGACACGGACTTGTCTCCAACAGGCAAAACTTAATAGTAAACTATAGCAAAGAATGTTTGACTCTAACACATGCCTTGCCTGAGTGAATGGACCCTTTAGGTCTCTGTCCCTTCATACCTGAGTTCCAAGAAACACTATAGCCAAACTCAAAATTATGATTTCATTTTCACAAGAAAAAAATGAATAATTGAAAATGAACATAATAGTTTAAATAAATGCTGACTTCAATAGTCAGTTTACAGAAAAGTATATTAATTCCTATAACATGAAATTAGTTTTGTTTTGTTTTGTTTTCAATTCTTTTTATAAGGCAAGTACCTTGGGCAACTAAAAGATTCATTGTACATTGTGGGGAGTCAGTCAGGGGAGGGTATAATTTGGGTCATTGTTTACATTGGATTTTATAAAAACAGATTTACCTTTGTGGGGAAACACACACTAACGAAGGTAAAGTATGCTTTCAACTACACACAGGACTAGAAATAATGTGTTCTGAATGAGATCAAATGACAGCTTCCTTTTGGAAGGCATCATGAGTTTAAGAAAGGATACTAGAACTTGTGCTAATATAACCTACATGACAAAAACAGGCAAGTTTCTTACTTTGTGTCTCTGACTATTTCTATCTGTAAAAATGAAGAGAATGTTATATTTGTTATCTATATCATAAATAAATTATAAGATAAAGGAGACTATGGGAGAAGACGTTAGCTACTGTTTGAGTGTTCAGGGCAATTTTAGAGTCCTGAGAGTAGCATAGGATCTGTTCTTGGATAAAATATGGATAGATTTTCAAGACATTTTGTGACATCTTATGTGGTTCCAGCAGGCTCTGGTGCATAGGGCTTCTAGAATATTCAGACTTTCTGAGCAGAAGCAGACCCCTTGAATGAGGGCTGGAATGGACCAAAGAAGGGATGGATTGATTGGGAAAGGCATCAGCTTTGGGAATTTTCATTGCCACTAAACTGAATTCATGAAATTGCATTCAACTAATTCATTAGCCCTACTCCATCTTCTGCTGTATCCAAGGTGATGCTGTAAACCAGGAGCCAGAACATCCTTTGGATGGGTACTGCCCCAAATGACTAAGCATTCTTAGGCAGTAAGGTCACGTGGACCCTTTTCCCAAACAAACAAACAAACAAAAAATCAGGATTATCTCCAAATCCTTGATATTGCATTAAATACACATTGGGTTGCCAGAAAAGTCATGACACATTTTTGCAACAAAAAACAGAAAAAATATGTCATGACTTTTCCAACAACCCAGTATTTGGGATCATTAGCGTTTACTTTATTCCTGGCCTTGGGGTAATCTAGACATAATTACCTTTATATTACAAAGCAGGTTCCTGACCTACATATGCCTTATGCCATATTTCTTTGCAGCTGGAATCCCAGATAAGAAAGAGTGTACTGCTTTCAAATGGACAATGGTTATCATAACATAAATGTATGCAGTCAGAGTTTTTCTTAAAGTCACATTCTTGGAATTAATATAACTTCAATGGGTAATGTGGTTATGGATAAAATAATTAAATTAAAATCAGAAATGTGAGTTAACATAATTTCTTTAAGTAATACTCAAGCCTATAGTTTCTGGAGAGAGTCCTCCAACTACCAGTAGAGATAATTACTAAGGACAAGGAATTACCATGAGAAAAAAAATACACACAAATGCATAGTCATATCTTGAAGTTTTAGAATTTGGTTTAGTTTCCATAAAGATGAAAATCAATTAAGTCCAAATATGAGAGGATCCAATTAAAGCAATCTGATTACTTTAAGGAAGGGGTTTAATTACAAAGCCATGTTTATAAATGTGGCTTTTCATTTATTTATTTTTGGGAATTCTTTCACCAGTCAAGTATATTTTTCATACTGGGAAAGTTTAAACTCTAATCTCTATCTGTTAAAGAGTTTTGCTAATCTTTCATCCAAAGATTGGGGGAAAGAAAATAAAGGAACGTTTATTTGAGTCTAACATGTGCAGGTAATTTGAGAACACTTTATTTAATGTAAAGGTTTTATATAACATCACTATTAGCTCAGAGAATAGAAGTGGACACTGATTTCTGCACAGACATATTAATATGATTAGGCTTTCTGCTAGTAATATTTTCTTTGGTTCTGCTGAAATTAAGCCAATACATTGTATACTCCATTATTTTAGAATTCTTTCCTTGTATTAGGACATATGCTGTGATTTAAAAAAAAAATGTATCCCATGGTTAATGATGTGCTTTCAAAACAGACTTGTAGGACTGACTTTGTAATGAACTGAACATATGGTGCACATCTACCCCAATTTCTTGGACAGGCAGAGGGACACATGGCCACAGGCAGTTGTAAAGTCTGCCAGGACCTTAAGGAACTTATGGTGAAGTCTTGCATTGATTATAAGAATGGATGTTTCTGGCTTTCAATTTTCCTGTGAATTGAAGATTTTTGTGCAGTAACTCTACATCAGTCTTTCAAAATTATGAGAGGATTCTTGAGATTCCTTTAGGCCACATCTCCCCAGAAACTTCAGTCACCTTATATGTTGCCTATGTTCATTTTATGTGTCAGTTTTCCCAATTCTGACTCAATCTCAAATCCAATAAAACATTGAAAAAAACATCCTTTACTCTGCTGCTAGTTTTGTTTTTATTTTTGTTTTTTGGCTGTGGTGGGAGGGCTATTGCCTGTATCAAAATATTTTAGTATTGAAAATAATCATACCGAGAATTCTTAAAAGACTTCATACTCTGAGCATACAAAGTCACATTTAATTTTGGGTTGGGTGTTTATGGCCATTAAATTAACCTAACCAAACACAAAGGTCAGTCAGAAATTATCTCAGAAGAGGTCCATTTGATTACAATTACAAGTAACAGTAATCTGCTTGAGCCACTTTAAGCAAAAATGGGGAATTTATAGTTAGGATATTAAACTATCTTTTAGATCCCAAGGACAGAATGTGCTATCAAATCTCAGGAAATACAGGCAAAAACAGGCAATTATAAAGTTATCAGCATCTAAGGCATTTATTGTCTCAAACTCATTTCCACTGATTTTGGTCCACCCTTTGGTCATATGGCTGTTTTTCTCTGTAAAATTAGTTTAATGACTCCATGCTTTTTTGTGCATACACAAAAAATGCTTTTTTGTGCATACACCGCAGAATGACTCCATGCTTTTTTGTGCATACACAGCCAGACATACCTAGTTTTATATCTTTGTATCTCATTAAAACCTTATTTCCATATGTTGACAATTATTGGATGTGGGAAGAATATATTAATTAGAGCCATATGATAAGATTTTCTTATCTATTATAGAGAGGATGTTTCTAAGTTTAGAGTAGGTAAAATTTGTGATGAAAATGTTAGAACTAGTGGTGAATGTGATGAAATCAGCCACATGTCTTCAGGTAGATGGGAGGGCAAAATAAATAAACTGACCTGAATCTTATATATTGTCATAGAACACCAAATAAAAAGTATAATTTCTGACAAATATGATGAAAATTATTTGAAATGTGAATGTTTATTAACTAGTAACAGAATGAATTCATTCCATTATGTTTGGGGACACTCTCAAATTCTAGTATAAATCCATCCAAACTCAAGTGCAATTTTGAAACACACAATGTACACCAGGAAAAACTATAGATTTTTCTTAGCAAGTGAAAGGAGAGAGAGTTAATGATCAGTAATGCACTATATGACTGGATAAAAATGCAAAATCTCATTTATAGTCTCATTTATAGTGTAGAAAACAAGTAAAGGCAAATGCTACTGATAACTAATAGGCCATAAATCCAATGAAAACTGGAAATATAATCTCTATTCTCTCATAGGTTTTTGTTTGTTTGTTTTGGTGTGTATGGGAGAGGGGGATGGTAGATTATTAAAAACTAGCATAACTTTTAAAAGTAATTATTTAAAATTGCTGCTGATTTACATTTACAAATATTTGTAAGATATATTTGTGAGATACATCAAAACTTCTAGAAAAATAAATGTTGGAAATGATCAGGATTTTATAAAATAACACAGATTGTAGTAGCGTTAAAATTATGGCCAAAAGTAAAAATTTTATGCCATAAAGTCATTGTAGACTGACAGACTTTCTTACATTATGAACTCAACCTTATATGTAATATTTTCCTTTAAACACAAACTGAATAAAGGGAAAACCATTAAAATATGTTGTTTGCCAAACTTGATAACTCATGAAATGGAAGAAGAGAGTTTTAATCCATTAGTGAGTCTATGATGAACTCTGAGGTAAAAGATAGTTTGTGAGTGATTTAAATTATTTGATTAGAAGGCATTTCTTTAGATTCCAGTAGGCATAACCAGAAAAAATTCTACTTGCTATTGCATGCACAAGGGAGCTCTCCCATCTTGAAAAACCCAGAGGAATTTTTGAAAGTACTTAATGAGGCTGTTAAATTTATCAGTCATGTTAAAGCCAGGCCTATGCTTCTTTCCCAAAGTAAAGTGACTGTGGTTAGCATTTTCTCAGCAAGACCTCTATTGTCTGTGCAAGTTGTCTGAGGGACTTCACATTTTTAAGGAGGGAAATTTATGTGAGATTCTATGATATCAGTGTCTTGCTTTGCAAATTATAACACCTGTCAGAAAAGTCATTTAACTTCCTTCTACCATTTTTAGAATACACCAAGAGATAAAATTCTCAATGATATATAACAAAACTAAAAATGGAATTGTCATATTGACATAAAACCTTATTTTTATCTTAAACTGAATATCAAGCTGTTATCCTTTCATTACTGACTAAACTTATCTTTATAATTATTATCTTATCTTTATAATCTAATCTTATAATTATTTTATTCTGATCATTGAGGAACTTATATATTTGACCTCCTTTACTTTCTTCTACCACTTCCCCCCCACCCCCTTACCCTCTGGTAACCACTGAACTGTTGTCTGTGTATGAATTCTTGTCTTGTTCATTTGTTGCTTTCAGTTTTATATCCCAGATATGAGTGAAATCATATGGTTCTCAACTTTTTCTGACTTAATTCGCTTAGCATGAAAAATAAATGAATGGGACTATATCAAATTAAAAAGCTTCCGCACAGCCAAAGAAACCATCAATAAAACAAAGAGGCAACCAATCCAATCGGAGAAGATATTTGCGAACAACAACTCTGATAAAGGGCTAATATCCAAAATAAATAAAGAACTCATACAACTCAGCAACAAAAATCAAACAATATAATTAAAAAATGGGCAAAGGACCTGAACAGACACTTCTCCCAGGAAGAAATACCAACTTCCAACAGATATATGGAAAGATGCTCAACTTCATTAGCTATTAGGGAAAATGCAAATCAATTGAAATACCACCTCACACTGGTTAGAATGGCTATTATCAACAAGCAATAACAACTGTTGGAGAGGTTGTGGAAAAAATAAACCCGCATGCATTGCTGGTGGGAATGTAAATTGATACTTTAATTTTAAATTCCTATTTGATAACATTATTTTATTTTTATATTATTTATTTATAGTTATCTTCTACTTGTAACAAGTAATAGTGATTTTTCAGTTACATAGTAATAAAGTTCTTTTCAAAATAAATGTGTTAGAGGTAACTTCATTTATAGAAAAGTATGATCAAATACCACTTACATGTTGATATGACAAAATCATGTTGAAATGTAAATGACTGAAGTTTTGAAACGGCTAGTGTAGATTTATAATTTATCAATACTGCCTGACTGCCAGATATGCCTTGCATAATAGTTTGTGAGAAATAGTAGTGTTGTAGGCCAACTGAGTATCTCCCCTGCCCCCCCCGCCCCACACACACACACTGAAAGACCTTTAAGTTTTATTTCAGGTAGAAATGTTAAGTCTCCTCCCTAGTTTCTTAGTCCCTTAGCCCTTGGCTTTGATTACTCTTCTAATCAGTTTCTGAAACCTAGATTTAAGATTGCCCCTAGACTAAATCACAGAATATCTCTCACTTACCCTGGTTTATGATAACTACTTAAAACCTGTGACTTCTCAACATTCCCCAAGCCACTCCGGACCTAACTCTTGGGTAATCCCATCCCAAGGGCTAAATAGATTTTAACATTTCCCCAGGATACTTGTTAGTTGTGAAGCCTAATGTTGTCTCCAAACCCATAGCCACACTACACCAATAGCTTTGAGCTCTGCTCCTTAAGAAATTCATTAGTTAAAACCTATTTGTCCTCATTTAGGGACCTTGGGGATACAGAGGGCACCCCACCAAGATTGCCAGTCACAACCAAAGAAGTCAACAAGATCTTCCAGGTGGATCTTGAGACCCCTTCCTCGCAGGGTGAGAGTTTCGTGAGTCCCCCAATAGGTAGGGACAGTTCTATGCCCCAGCCCAGCAGGAAGCAGATACAGAAGAAAAAAGACTTCCTGTCCCTCAACTTCCCATAGAAATTTTATGGGGATTCTGTCTCTTAAGGGGAAAACAAGGCAGGCAGTTAGATGCAGGCATTGGGTCCCTGCATTCCTGCAGTCCCACAGAATGCACCACCCAAAAGACCTACCCTCTCCACCCAAAACTTCTCTTTTCCCTTAATAAATTCCTTTTTTAGAGATGAGATCAATCAGGTGGTCCGTCCCACACCCAGAGAGGAACAGCCCATTCTAGAGAAAGAGGATAAAAACTCCAAGTCCTGGGAAGTCACCCTTTTGAAGACTTCGCTCTCATTTTGACCACTTCTTCCCTTTTGACCCCTTCCTCCCTTTTTTGAGCCTAACCCATTCCAAACTTGTTGAAATGTAATTTTTCTTCTAATGATGGGCTGTTGAGCCATCCTCTACTGTCCACTTCTGTTTCTTTGAAATACATTATCTCTTCTAATAAACTACTTTTTCACTACTTTACTCCAGTATGTCATTCAATTCTTTGCTGGGAGTTGCCAAGGACCCGGACTTTGCGTCAAGAAGGGCCCACTCTCCAACAACAGTAGGAACTATGGAATTAGTCAGATGGCAGTTCAAGTCCTAGCACAGCCACAAACTAGCAGTGTTTATCTTGATGCGTTTACTTAGATTTTTTATGTGCCTCAGTTTCTTCATTTGTAAAATGGGTGTAATGATAATTATTTTCAAGAGGGTTGCTGTGACAATGAGAATTAATATATATTAAAGTACCCTGGTCCAATAACTGCTATTTTTCAGGAAGTTAAGAAAACTTAAGTTAAAAAGCATATTTAAAAAAAATCAAATATAATATGTTTGACAGCTATATATTTACTTTTTAATGCAAGAATTAGCAAAATTAAAGACTAGCTGTAAAATCTCCTGGAGATTTTAGAAAGACTCCAAAATGGACTAGATGAGTCAAATGTTATCAAAAGAAAAAAAAAAAAGTTAGGATAGTGAAAACTGAAAACAGTTTGAAGAGTGTTTTCTTATAACCCTTAAAGTGTGATGTACTACTTAGGTTAGCTATGATAATCAATTATAGATAAATTTGAATCTTGGATTGAACCAAGAAATAGAAGCCAAGAGCTTGACATTCATTTTCAGCTGTGAAACTGAACCTTGGTTCTCAGGGTCAAAGCAATTTCAAAGTTCTTTGTTTCTATGTCTGAAGTAGGTGCTAACTCACAGAGCATCACACAATATCTTTTCTTTTACAGCATTAACCATGTCCCCCCATCCCCGTTCAGGGTATTGTGTAAATAAAGAACACTTGAAAATCATTTTAGAATTTCAGGAAAGGCACCAACAAGGCCTTTTACATTAGGAACCCAGGCATTGATTCCACCATGGAATTTAAGAAGCACTTACTTATTCTGTCTGGATAGTTAAAGTAATTGTATTTTATAAAACTTGAGCCTGTGAATGGGGCCCCAGTGACGATCACATTATTCTTATCATTTGTTAGGTGAAGCTTTTATAGTCTTAAATATTACTGAAATTCCCTTCTTCATAATGCGAGGCTGTTATTACTAATGACAGATTACAGACCTGGTTACATACTGTGTTCATTCAACAAACACTTGTTTGCCCTGAGCTCTTGGATAGCAAGTGACCATAACACGGGCCCTGAATTGAAGCTGCTTACAATATCTGTGGTGAGGAAGCTAATTAGACCACAGGAGGTGGAATCTATGTGGGCAGCTTCTGATTTTCTCTTTCTTTGGCTTGACACCAAATTGGCCATTTGTCCTGGAGCCTGTGAGGCACCCAGGCTGACTGCCAAATTCCAGATTCACTTTAGGACCTGCCCTTCCTTACTAGAAGCAAACTTGGGGCCATCAGCTACCTCAGAACATGCTTATCCCACCCCTTAGATCCTGCTTATTAGAAATTCTACATAAGGGGCTGAGTCCCCAATGGTGCCCTAAGATGACCTTGGCCGTTCCTCAGGGCACACATATACCCATGTACACATACACACAACGTGTCAAATAAAATGTTTTAAAAACACCATCTAGAACATAGGAGAATATTATTGGTGAAGGATTTTTTGTGAGGTGTTGGTGACTTCATCATTCCCATTCAACCAGCTTTCTGTAAATCAATTTTAAATATTTTCTCTTATTTGACAGTTAGCTGCTTAAGAACAGCTTCTTTTTATCTTCTATCTCCAAATAACCTCTAAACGCTGTTTCCCCAAGTAATCTCAGTCTTCCCCTCAGCTTTCCAAGCCCTCTCAGCTAACATAACACATTTGGTAGCTGAACTAGCCCTACCTGTGGTTTCCATTCACATGGAGGCCTCAGCTCTTCCTGTCTTAAAAACTATGATTGGGTTGTACATGATACATGCCATGAGAAGACAGACAGGGGCATGTAAATAACCACCCTGCAGGAAGTGAGGTGAGAAAGAGTAAACAGGAAAAAGACATGTATTCATAATCAGACCACATTCCTTGTGAGTAGACTTAAAATTGAGAATGTAAGGACATCATACTGGTTGATCCTAGAATTAGAAACCACAATAGAAATCAAGGACGCCTTCCATGCTAAACTAAACAGAGTGAACTTTATTTTCAGAGATATGTGAAACCATTAAAAGTTTTGAAGAAATAGAGGGCATATCATGAAGTTTGGATTTTAGAAAGATGACCTGGCTTGAGAGTTGAGAAATGTTTGTATCTGTGGAGAGCAAGACCAGAGGCTGACTCAGTCAGGAGGCCGTGGCCCTGATCCAGGTGAGAAATGGCCAGTGTGTGAATTAACACCTTGGAAGCAGGGATGAAGAGAGAGGGATGGATGGGGTGGGGGTGATGAAGAGGAAACAGGGACAGGTTTGGGGACCTGATGGGTTGTAGGAGGGGTTGGTGAAGTAAAGCATCTGGGATGCCTGAATTAGGCAATGGGTTGGATAAGGATCGATGCAGAAGAGAAGGAGCAGTTTGAGAAAAGAGATGGCGTATTTAGTAAAGAATTTATTTTACCAGATTTTAATACCCAGTTCCTTTTAAATGCCACTTTCATGAATGAGAAAAAGAATATAGCCAGTCTTTGCTATTAGAATTCACTGGTTCTGTGGAGCACGTTAATTATAACACAGGCTCACCATAAAAACAAAATCATATCACATATTTTTGTCAAATTTATAAGCTGCAAAAATATTACTCATTTCAAAATAAAAATTCTCTTAAGAATTAAGAAAATCTTTATTATCCTACTAAAAGAGTGATGATACAGAAGAGAAAAGAGCATATTGTTTTAACTTTCATCTTTTCAGAGGACCTTTTTTTTTACAGAATAAGGGTTCAGGCATAAAGAACATGGAAGAATTGGATTTGGTTCAATTGAATTTGGCAAAAACAACAATAAAAAATGCTGAAAAAAGTAATCAATAAAGTTTACTTATAAAAAAGTGAAACTGAAGGTAAATGTGAAATTATGACTCATTATCGGAATTTGAATAAAAAAATATTAATACATTTTAGATTCCTTATATCCACCATAATGCCCTTTACATAGGAGCTTAAAAATATTTTTTTTTGAGGGCAGTGTCACTGGCCCTCATATGTGGGACCAAACCGGGGCCGCTGGTTTCCCAAGCCAGCGCTTAACCACTGCGCCACTCGGCTGGCCCTGGAGCTTAAAAATATTTTGTTTTGTTTTCTTTTTGTGTTTGTGTTGTTTCTGCATGTAATATGGCATTTTTTCTTTCTTTAGAATTAGTCTCAAGCTTATAGTTTCTGGTTTGTGGGTATTTTTATTCATTCTTTCAGCAAATATTTAAGTGTCCACCAAATAAGGGGCACTGGTCTAGGTACTTTGAAATACAGCAGTGAATAAAACCTAGTTTCTGCCCTAATAAAGTTGACATTCTTGGCTAGCAGACAATAAATAAACAAGTAAAAACATGCCAGGCTCTGATAGGTGAGAAAATAAAGGGATAGCAAGAAAGGGAAGTTTGAAAATGAAAGCCAGGGTTTGGGTAGGGAAGGTCTTACTGTTAAGTGACATTGAGACCTGAGGGAAAGGAGAAAGGGAGTCACACAGACACCTGAGGGAAAAATGTCCCAGGCAACAGAACAGTGTAAAGTGAATCCTTAGGTTGTAACAGGGTGTTTAACTAACTTTGGGGTTACTTAGCATTTATGCTTGAAGCTGGGTACATCTGGACATTTGCAGCACCTCCAACAAAATAATGGGCCATGAAGCCGTCTTCCGTTTCCTTTCACCATCAGGTTTCAGTCTCTCCTTGAGTCCTACATTCTACTAGCATCACCTTTTGGTCTGGTTTCAGGCCAAAATGCTAAGTTTTTTTCTAAATACACAGTTTGCCTCACCCTCCACATCTTGAAAAGGGTTTTGATTCTGTGGCTTGAAATAGATTTTCTACTGGATTGGGTTTAAGACAAAACATATGATTTTCATTATCCAACCTGATTTTGCTCCCAGCTTCGATAGGCTACAATTCTCTTTGAAGAGTAAGAATTAATGAGTTGGTGACAACATCAGCAGGGAATTGAATTCAAAATAACTGTAAAGCTATAAATTCCACAATTGAGATGTAATGGCACAGTGTCAACTTTAATTAGGCAAGAGATCTAATAATATTTTTTAAAAATGCTCAACACATTTTTTTGCTCTGAAGATTATTTTTAATTAAATTGATTCCTATTGCTTGTTCTGAAATATCAAAGCCATTTTTATATTCATTTTAATCTCTTCTTCCCTCCTTTCCATTCTTCTGTCACTGCCAGAGTCCAGGACTTCATTCCCTATTGCTTATTCAATTGAAACAATCTCCTAAGTGGTATCAGGGTCTCTTCTCCAAGGCACTGAGCCAGTCTGATCTTATTTATACTGCCTTTCATGTTACATGAAAGTGTTTACTGACATGCTACCTATCAAAAAATATCCCTATATTTTAGTTTGAGAGGGAGACAGTCTGAAAAATAGGGATAATTTGTAGCTGCATGTAATCATTGGGTAGTAAACAACCCATCCCCTCTCAAGTCTCAGTGGCTTCTAAAAAACATTTATTTTTTGCTCAGGCTACATGTTAGCAGCTGTGAGTCAGCTGTCATGGATCTGGTCCATGGGTCTTTCCATTCTGGGACCCAGATTGAAGGAGCCAATCCTGTCTGAAAATGGGAAATGAGCAGGCACTCTAGCTGAATCAGGGTTCCCCTCAAAGTTTCTGCTTAGAACTGGCACACTGTCACTTTTGCTCACGTTCCACTGGCTTAAGCAAGCCGTATGTCTGCAGGAGCCACAGATCAATGTGCCTCTTACATAGAAAGGGTAAATGTTTGGAGATAAAGTTAAGGAGTAATACACATATAGATTTAAATGTGTGGCATATGACAAATTCTATATTGTAGTCATTATGACTATTATTATTATTATGAGTCTTTTCTTATACCTGTCAAGCAAATTCCCAATCCTGGATCAGTGTTACTATCCACTTTATGTTTCCTCTATCCCATAAGTAGAAAACTACATAAGCCTGTAGAATGGTATCCCTATAAAATTAGGACCTCAGCAGAGCTAGATCCCCAATGCTTCTCAACAATGAATGCATTTTTCCTATTTCAAGATCCCCTTCCACTTTCCTCAATGTCTATTTTAAACCCTAATATTTTCCTGCAAGTTACCACAAGACCCTCTTCTGCCTGTCCCCCTGCAGATCACTTGCCCACTTGACAAGCATAACTGGGAAAATTGAGTCCATCATATGGGATCTCATTTCCATTTTTTGGCTTGTCCAACCAATGTACAAATTTGGCAAAGACCATTTTCATTCTTAATGCTTTTCATCCCGTCTCCAATAATTACATGTCTGGTCATCTATTCAAGGCCAACTTCTCCATCTGTGTGCTTCATGTTATTTCTGCCTTCTTTTAGACATGATGATTTATCCCTCATTATCTCCTATGTTTTCAACTTTTTTTCTTATTCTTTTCCTCAAGGATATTTAAGTTATGTCACATTCATTTTTATACTTTCTCTACAGTGCAGCCTAGTACTGTAGATACGATGGTGTATTTCATAAACATCTGTTGTTTTATACACAGTAAACCCCAGAAGTTCTTTGTTGTCAGAAATGTCTTCTCTTTTCAGGGCCAGGCTATTTGCGGCCAGCCCTCCCTCTAACCTTTTATTTTGTACTGTAAGCTGACATTGTGAATGACAATGGTCTGATTTGCTACTGATAAAACAGTTAATACTTACATAGCAGTTACTATGTCACAAATACTATTCTTAGTGCTTTATTAACAATCTCAACCTTTATAACAGCCTTATTGAGTAGGTATTATTATTATCCCATTTACAACTAAGAAATGAAGACACAGATGGGTTGTTACTATACAGGTACTGGATCTTTTTCTATATGAATACGCATAGAAAATATGGACAGCAGATAGATAGATAGATAGATAGATAGATAGATAGATAGATAGATAGATAGATAAATTCAATCTGGTGTTAGATAGTAAATAATTAAGCCTTAGGTCTTTTTCTTATAGTAACTGATGGAGTCTATAAATAGGGAGCCTGAAGGAGCCAAAACATTAGCAGAAATCATCACTTGGCTGGTATGTGCATCAGAATATAAATGAAATCCCCTCCCTCCTACTCCTGTTGGCTCCTAATGAAGCTTAAGCATTTAACTTTCATGTTGCTCTACTCGGCCTGCTGTTGCCACAGCAACTGAAGAATGTCATTCCACTGCTCTTGTAGGTAACTTACAAATATTGTTTTTGAAAAACGGCAATGAATCACATGTTTTAAAACACTTAGTCAACATGGACAGCTACTATTTATGGGTTTCTTAGGATTCATTGAAGAGACCTTAATTTTTTTCCTCACAAAATTCTGTTCATTTTAAGCCCACATTATGTCTTGCATAATATTGGAAGCTGAAAACTCAGAGGCTTTTATTAACCTAGAATTAAACAAAATATGGACCTCCCAAATGTACTTACTTATAACTTATCTATACCTCCTCATGGAAAGGGCTGTACCTGTCTGAAAATTTGCTTTCACAATCTGATGTTCTACATTTTTAGGGAAAAGGCATATCTATTCCCTTGGCTATTTTTAAGGTTCTTTTCTTCTTCACTTAATGATTTAAATTTATTTCTAATGCAGTAATAAATTATAAAGTTGAGACAAATGAAAGCTATAATGCTGTGGTTTTAATCAGGGCTCTCTTGATCTCAGATGACACAAATGCCGCCTAAGCTTCACTGAGCAAAGGAAAATGTATTATAAACCAGCTTGGGTACCTCACAGAACTCAAAGGTAAAAGGATGGCACAGTTAGAAGAGAAAATATAATGAGGATCTCAGATAATATCTGGGTGCTATCTATCACTCATCCCCAGTTCACTTTGCTCTTGGTCTCTGTGTTCTTCTCTGGCTGCAGACTAGTGTTAATCACAAGATGGAAACATGGACAATAACAGCTTCTGAATGTTACCTCTTACAGCTTAAGTCAGTACAAAGATTTGCAGTAACTCTTTTTTCCTCAGTCTAACACAAACAAATAACAAATAAACAAAATCAAAAGAAAGGGAAGGGGACCACTTATTGGCCCAGTTTGGGTCAGATACCACCCACAGAACAATCAGTACTGACCAGGAGGAAGGGTCATGTAACAATTAGCTTGGTTGATTAGAAAAGTCGATCATTTCCTCCTTTTGGAAACTCATCCTTCATTTGGCTTCCTGGACACCATTCTCCCCCTGTTTATCCTCCTCTCTTTATCCTTCTGGCTGTTTGTGTTCAGTCTCCACTGTTTGTTTTTTCACATCTCTGACCTATTCACACTAGTTCCCAGGGCTCAGTGTTCTCCATTTTATCCACACTCACTTTCATGGTAATCCCACTCAAGACTCCACTATGGTTAGTATACCATCTACATGCTGCATTTTCAAAATTTTTATCTCCACCCCAGATTTCTTCCTTCCCTATACTTCTCTTGATTTTCTATCTTTAGTTGGATATCTAATACATATTCCAGACTCAACATGTCTAAAATGGAATTCTCCCATCACCCTTCTGCCTCTTCATACTTCTTGAACTTCTTGCTCTTCTCACTGTCTTTTCCTTTTTAGTTAAACTAAGGATACTTCACCCTTCCAGTTATTCAAAGCAAAAAGTCTTAGAATCATCTTTTTTTTTTATTTTTCTCCCATGTTATTGATCAAATCCATAAACATATTTTGAAAATATTAGAATCTAACTACCTCTTATTTTCTACATTGATATCACCCTAATGCAATAGGAAATTGTGATTTCTCACCTAAATAATTGTAATAATCTCTAAGATGTCTCCCTGCTTGAGCTTTTGCCCTCTTACCATTTATTCTTAATAACAAAGTCAGATTGATCTCTTTAAAACATAAACCTGCCCTTGTCTCTCCTCCCCACAAAACCCTTCAACAGATTTCCCATGTCAAAGTGAAAACCTAGCAGGTCCTTTTCCCTCTGCCTGGAACATCATTCTCTTAGACATCCATCTACTTGCCTCTGCCAGCCCCATTCTTGCTTACCCAGATATGGTGCTCTCCATAGTACTGATTGACACTGATATACGACATATTTACTTATTAGTTTGTTCATTGTTTGTCTCCTCTCAGAGTGTAAGTTTTGTGAAGGTAGAGATTTGTTCTGTTTATTAATTCTCAGCATCAAATTCAGTGCTATCACATAGTAAATAGCAATAAATATTTGTTGAATGATAAAATTAACTTAGCCACCCCCCACCCCCCCAGAGAAACATTTTGGTGGAGAAGGAGAACAGAGTTCCCAGAAAACAAGGATACTGCTTCCAGAAAAGGGGACTGAGCAGAAAAGGGGACTGAGCAGATAAAGCTATAGCTGCTGACTTCTATGTATGATATAGGTGGGGGGGAGTGGGGTGGCGAACTGGGGGAGGGGGGTTGTCACTTTGGGGGGTAAAGTGTATAACTATTGCATTGTGTTGTACACCTGAAACTAATAAAAATAAATTAATTAATTAAAAAAAGCATGCATTTAGTGCCTTTCCCTCCTGAAATTCTATTAAAAGTATAGAAAAGAAAAAAATAATATGCCATAAAGAGAAAAATGTGGGGTCATCAGCAAAAAGAAATTTTCACAAATTTATGGAAGAAAAACAAAGAAGATGAAAACGTTTTAACTGATGAAGAAGAGGAAGCTGCAATTGACTGTGTGCATGGTGGGGGTGGGGTTGGGCAAGGGGACAATCTGCCCATTAAACTGCAGAAAGAGCCTCCAACTCAGAGACTGGAATTATGTAAGAGGGGGAGAGTAATAAACTGGGCTGGGGCTGGAAGTAGGAAAATTGTCAAAGGTCTGTATAGAGAAGAGGCAATCACACCAATCCCCTTCTTCACTTCCTCACAGGAATTGCCTGCAGTCATTGAAGTTAGCCCAGGTAAAAACCAAGGAAGAGAAAGAGGGGAGCTAGTTTGGGTGTACCTCAGGGTGAAGTTCTTTTTATTCTGGCAATTAGGATCCTTGCAATGTTGATAGTAGCTTCCTATCACTTTATCTTAAAGTGAACTCTGCTTCATCAATAAATTCTTCCAGTACTCAAAGAACTTCTGGTCATTCTTCATGTTTTTCATTATCTATATCTATATCTATATACCTATATCTATATCTATATCTATATCTATAAATATATAATTTTAATATAAATTATAAATATATTTATTTATATATAATATCTAATTAGATATGTACATTTAACTAAGGTTCATCTAAACTTCAAGAAAACTGTGTAGTATAAAAGAAAGCTGAAGCTAAACAACCTGAAAAAAATTGCTTCCAGTAGAAACAGAAAATCCAAACAACAGAAAAGATCTGCAAAACAAACTGACACACAGGCCCCCTGATTAATAGAAGCTGAGAGGCTTGAGAGGATTTTATATTGGTGAAACAGAACAAGGTACTATGAAAAAGAACTTTTAGAGAATGAGATGACTATTGCTAATTTTAAAATTTGCTTGTGAAAACTAAAAAAAGAAACAGAAAAGAAATGAAAAATAACATCTGGGAGAACAACTAGAATGTAATACAAAAAGAAACTACAAAATGCATAAAATCTCAATCCAGGATCTGATTAGTAGGAGTAAAAGAAAAGTCCAATGAAGAAAATAGAGAGAAAACAATGTAAAGACATTTCTCAGAGTGAAAAGAGACATATCATAAAAGATAAGAGGACCTCTGTACTACTGAGTAATATAAACTGAAAAAAGACTCATATTTAGACACATCAATATGAACACTAAAATATTTTTTAAAATTTAGGGAGGAAAAAGCTGTTAGGCTACAAAGGAATAACTATCAGACTGATCTAAGACTGTCATTTACACCATAGGGTGGTAGAAAACAATGGAACGGTGACTTTAAAGACTGAAGACAAATCATTTCCCATCTAGAATCCTAAACATAGCCAAAATACCATTCAAGGGAGAGTATAGACATTATTAAATTAACAAAATTAATATTCCAAATATCCTTTCTTCAGAAATCTCTTGAGGATACACATTAACAAAATAATGGTGCCATCTAAGAAAAAGAATGACTTAGGAAATAATTTCTACACCAGGGAACAACAAAACGAAAAAACCAACATGGTGAACCGTAGCCTTGAAGGATAGCACTGAAGACTGGAAAGAATGGAGGCAGTGGGAAGGGTCTGAGGGGAGGAAAAAAAGGGATTCTACAGAAATAAAAGTAGGCTGGAGAGTTCAGGAAAAATATTGTGGATAATAATATAGGCATAATATTTTGGGATCACCCTTTCCCTAATTAAAGCATGGACTAATTAGGGACAAAGACTAAGCAATCAGGAAAAGAAGCCTTCGAAAGGCTGAAATCTAGACATTAAATGTTAACATACAGGGTCAAGTTTGACCAATGACAAAACCAGCATAATGTTGAACCAATCAATTTTTGAGAAGCTATCAGTTTCATGCCAGGGTAGATTCTAGAAGCATACTAAGTCTCCTTCCCTGAGGAAACCACAGTCTCATAGAAAATTAACATAAAATGAGATAATACTGTTTGCCCCAAGAATTTAGAGATGACCCCTTTTGAAATAGGGCTGGGCCTATGGGCCACGCATACAGAGAGAAACATTCAGAGCTGGGTGAACTCTGGTGTGTAAGGCCAATACTTAGGAACTAAGCCAAACTCTCATTGCCCCCTCCATCCTTAACTTAATCCCATGTAGGCAGGGGATTAATATTTGATGCACATCTTGTTTTGAGTCTTTGAAAGTAACTGCTTTCCTAATACAGGTTTCATTTTCCTTTAAATGTCAGGTTTGAGTGCTCTCACTGCCACAACTGCAGTTCGTCCGCAGGGTCTTGATCAATCTAGTTCCTGGAGAACCAATAGTTTAGGATTTGAGTCCAGTACTCTATCTTGTGGTTTTCCGGTTTGGCTCCCATAATGAATTAAGGTCTTCTGATATTTCAGACTCTTCCTTGCCATAGCCCAGGCTCTATTTTTGGGCTTTCAGGAATTTTTTTCTATTCTCCTTGTTTTGTTGTTTGTTTGCTTGCTTGCTTGTGATATACACTGATTATCTTTTAATATGTATCATCATATTATTTATTTTTCCTCTTTCTGTCTTTTCTTAACTTGGTCCAGCTTTCCAGATTAACATACATTCAGCCTATACTATTTGTTCCTCCTTTCTCTTTTGTTCAATTTCTTCAGCTTTACTTGTCTTGCCCTTCTTTGTCCTGCTTTGTCATTCATTCATTCATTCATTCATTCATTCATCAATATTTGGCATTGTACTAGAACTGGAAATGAAAAGTGAAGGAGTCTTGCTATAAAAGATTTCACAACCTGATAAGGGAAAGATCTTTAAGTGGAAGAGTAGAAGATGTGATAAAAAAATGTTTGGGGAATACACAGGACTTAATACCAGAATGGGAAAAGCATATTTTGCGTATGTTACCTAGGTAAAGCTTTACTGAAGAAGTACAAAATAAGCTGGGCTTTGAGAGATGAATACAAGTTTACAAAGAGCAGGGACTGGTATTCTAGGTGAGGAGAAAAGACTACATGAAGTTACAAATGAGCTACTCCAAGCCTGTAGCTGCTTCTAGCTCTGTCAAGTCTTCTCTTACTGGGGAAGCACCAGGAATGCCATTAGCATCTCCATTGCTGCATGGTGGAGTAGTCAAAGGACTTTTCTGAGTAGGTATTATATTGGATACCTTCCATCAGCTCTCATTGGGATCCCCCGTTCTTCATCTTCTCATTCTAGGATTTCTCAGGGTACCATATTATTCTCAAATATGAGCAGTGATGACATTTGTTAACAAACTGATCTTTGCCTATATTAACACAGATCATTTGGAATTATAGACACAGGGTGGGGGGTTAAGTCTGTATTTTAAAATGTTCAAACAATAGTCTTTAAGGGCAACTTACCAAACACATTAGAGGAAGTCATTTGGAATCCTCTTTACTGCTTTCAGAAACAGGAGAATTGAACTCCTCTTTTGCAGCCAATTCTCTTTAGCCACACACACACACCAATGGAGGTTTACTAACACTCTTTCTCCTGAGAACACTATCTACTGTGAGCGATGCCAACAGCTGAAAGCATCGAGCCTGCCCTCACACTGTGAGAATACAGCTCTCTCCCAGGGTCTGCCCAGATGCTCATTAAAATCCAATGAGTACCCCACAAGGATGTGTTGTTTTACCCAACATCATAGCTTTCAGAAAGAAAAGGATTTCAACTCGGTGTGGGAAGATGGACAAAGTTGAACACCACGGTAACTGGGTCACATTAACTCTTTAAACAGGAGCTACCAACAAATGAATGGTTGCTGACCATGCATAACCATTTAAAGCATTACAATTTAACTTGCTTCTGTCCTATATACCTGTGGCTATTCCCCAAACTTGATAGCGTTCATTTCTCTGCTGTGCTCACTCCATCTTTGTACTTACCTTTCATCCATTACTCTTCTTTTGTTTCCCTATCTCTGAAACTGACTGATGTTTCTCCCATCAGTTTGGCCTCTCTGGAATATCTCACAGACCTAGTCAATGGTTACTTCTTTCACAACTACCATGTCCATACACTATAACTTCTTCCCATTTTTGTACCACACCTGGGAAAAAGCCACTTGCCTGACGTCACATATTACCTCCAGGATGCTCTTTTCTTCAGCACAGCAGAAATTGGTGCAGAAGGGTATAGAGGAGGGTACCCATTTTTAAGGAGCTCACCAATCCATTTGGCTGTCATGAATATACTTTTATTAAGTCTCACGGTACAAGGAAAATGTTTATTTCTCCCAAAGAATTGGTGTGTTTTCTTTTGTTAGATATTAGAGATTATAGTTTTTAGAATCTTCCTCATGTATGTTTTTGCTGCCAGAATGCTTAGCACCAAGTGTAACATTCACAAGCTGTAATTACATGAGCTCTAATTGCTTCCTGTTCTTTGTATGGCCTTGACTTTATATGCTTATTAGCAATGGATAGGTATTATTGTAAGGTTAAACTCCTCTTAAGCTTTTGTTTGGAGTGACATAGGGTATAAATAACTAGACAAAGACTTTTAGCTCTGACTTGGATAAAGATATAAAAGACACACTCATCACATTTGTACACGGGAAGAGGCTCAACGAGAGCTGCAGTATTTAGGATCATGCTGGATAGAAAGAAAGGGGATTTATTCCTCAGAATTCCAGGGAACTGCCACCATGAGAAAAGCAGTTAGAGTGGGATGATGCCAAGATCACAGAGCAGGTGATGGGCTTTGGAGTGGCAGTGGGTTAAGAACTTTCTGGAAGTAGTCAGTACATTGCATGAAGTGAATCATAAATGTCTGTAGGCCAGGAGTGAATTCTTACAGTATAGATGGTGTGATGTTTAGTACTTGTCATAGTGTAATATTTTAGAGTAAAGGAGATGATTTTAGTAATGATTTTAGAGAACTATTTCTATATCATGTTTTTCCTTCCAAGTTCTTGGGATCATACTGATATACTGATGTTTATTTGAATTTGGCAATGTATTCAGATGACAAGAAGGCTGCTTGGCTTTGTGACATGAATAGTACATAGACTCAGAATGTGGAGACATCTCTGGAGGCTAGAAAGACAGGTAGACTGTTACAGGGAATTCTAACAGGAAAAAAAATAACATGTTTGGAGTTTCAGGTTCATACTCTAACTAGAAAATTATAGATTGTGGTAGATATAAGAGAGAGTTGGAGGTTTTCATTAACTTTTAAAAAGGGTGATGGGAGTTTCAACGAACAGCTGCTCTTAGTCAGCATGCTCAGAGGACAGCATATAAGACAAAAGGGTAGTGCTCTTGGGTGAACTGCATTCACCTCTGAACACAAAAATTGAAGAGGATATTATGTTTTTGTAAGTGACCTCATAGGACACATAGTGGTCAAATGGGAAAGCAATTAAAAACAATGTTACACAGGAATGCTGTATAACAATTTTACAAGTATCAAATGATAATATATTGCCTCTACCTGTGTTAGTCAATAAGCAATAAAAGTCATTTCTGCACCAAAATTTCAGCAATTATTAAATTGCACAGGATACAGCAATAAACATGGAGTTTACATTCTACTGTAGAAGTAAGAAAAAGGATCAGAAAAGAAACTAAATAAATAAGAAAATAAAAGCACATAAACATAAGCAAGAAAGAACAGGCTAGTAATGTTTAATGCAGATTTCAATGGAGCCACCAGACAATCTTATCTTAACATGAATTTTAAAGAGTTATGAAGTGACACTACAACAAAACTTGCTTTTTCTAATGGCTTACTAAAAATTTTCGTTCAGTGTGGAGTCTGATTATCACGTACCAGGAAACAAAACCATTACATTATGAATGGCATTTTGTAAAGCATGTTAATGTGAACAGGCATTCATCCTCTACATTAGTATAATTGAAGTGAAAACAAGAAAACAAATTTAATGTAGAAACAGACCTGAGGCTACAATTCTCTAATATTAATTCCAGTTTCTGCTATCTGTTTTAGCACATCACTATCATCTGTCACACTGAATTCGTGTTTTAATTGTATTGGGTTTTTAGTTAATTTACATTAAATTTGTAATTTTTATTTTTATTTCATAGTTGTAGAAGAGCTGTAATCATGAGATGTTTACACATCGTCTTATAAATAGATTAACACCATCCATGTCAAAATTAGAAGTTCTGAAATTATTTTATTTAATAGAATTATTAATAAAAATATTGATAACATTTAGTGTTAAGATTGTGGGTAAACATTTTTATAGAATGAATGGCTACAACATTTTGGGATAGCATTCTGACAGAATCTACTGAAATTCAAAGAGCTCACACCATTCAGTGCATTTTGGGGAACCTATGAAGCAGAAATAAAAGCAACTACCTGTGTGGATTTATGAATAAAAATGATCATTGCTGTATTTCTGGTAAGGTCAAAAACCAAAATATTAGCAAATGAATTCAACAATCTATGAAATAAAAAACACATCATGATCAACGAGGCTTTACCCCAGGACTTTAAGGTTCATTGTCTTTTTACACTCTACTCTTTCAGGAGTGTACAGTGGAGTTTTCCAGAGGCTAAATGATGTGTGATGACACCATAGTTCTGATGGCTAATGGAATTTGTGTTTTCTTGTGTTTCAGAACTTTCAGTTTTAATTTATAATAAGGTAATTGCTCTTTGGGATACTTAATACTTTTTCATATTATGAAATTTTTTATTTTAAGATTAACATTCAGAAATTTCTAATAATTCTTATTGCTAGTATTTGTGAATCTAAGAGCTCTGTTTTCTCTCAATATACCAACTTTTAGTAAATTAGCTTCCTTTTGAGATTTGTCTGATAAGAAATATTCTTTAAAAATATATGTTAGAAAATATTTCAAATATATTTACAAATACAGAAATAATATAGCAAAAAGGTCTGTGCCAATGTCTTTCATATTTGCTTTAGATCTTTTTCAATCCACTTAATCTTTTAGAACAGTTTTTGATTTATAGAAAAACTGAGAATATAGTACAGAGAGATTTCATGTATTCTGCACCCATTTCCTTTATTATTAATAGCATTTTTTTTTTTTTTTTTTTGAGGACAGTGTCACTGGCCCTCATATGTGGGATCCGAACATGGGCCGCTGGTGTCCCAAGCCAGCTCTTAACCACCGTGCCACTCGGCCAGCCCCTTAATAGCTTATTTTGGTATGATACATTTGTCACAATTAATGACCCAATATTGATACATTATTGTTAAGTATAGCCTATCCTTCATTCAGATTTTCTTATTTTATTTTTTATCTAATGAGCTACCTTTTATGTTGTTGTTGTTCTAGGATCTCATCCAGGGTACCATATTACATTTAGTTTTCATGTTTCATTAAACTTTTAACTGTGACAGTTTCTCAGACTTTCTTGGGTTTTGGTGACCATGAGAGTTTTGAAGAGTACTGGTGGTGTATTTTGTAGAATGGTCTTCTACTGGAATTTTTCTCACGATTAGACTGGGCTTATATATTTTTGGGATAAAGAACACAGTGATGAAGTGTCATTTTCATCGCATCATATCAAGTTACTTACTATCAATTTATCACCTTTGATGTTGATCCTGATTGCCTGGCTGAGGTAGTATTTGTCAGGTTTCTCCCATGTAAAGTTATTGTCCTCTCCCCTGCCTTTGCATATTGTGCTGTTTGGAAGAAAATCACAATATGTGCAGCTCACACTTGAAGGCTCCCCTTCCTTGAAGGCACAGTATCTGTATAAATTATTTAGAATTCTTCATGGAAGATTTGTCTCTTTTTCATTTATCTAGTTGTGTTTATCTGTTTGTTTATATCAGTTTGACTCATTTTATATGTTGAGTTATAATTTCTTTCTACTTTATTCATTTTGTTGCTCAAATTGTTCTAAATTTGGTCACTGAGCAAACTTTCAGTTGTCTCTTATGCACCTAAGACATACATCTATCAATGTGGATTTGCTTATCTTTTATTACTCCCTTACTTTCTAGCATTACAAGATATTCCAGGATTATCTTGTATATTTCTTATTCCAGTCCTAGAATCAGCCATTTCTCCAAGGGTATCTGGTTTCTTTTATTGGAGAAAAGAAGATCTGAGCACTAAGTAATGAGTAATTTTTAAGAGTTTAAAAACGTCCAGAGAGTAAACGTTTTTGAACTACTTATATCCATTGACTAATACAACAACCACTTAAAATTATGGATAACTATCCTATGTGGATATAAGAGAGGAGGCAGAATATTAAAAAGAGAAGACAGACTTGGGTTTGAGTCAAAGCTCTATGCCTTAAAGGCACTTACCTAGTCTTCTGACTAGTTCCTCAAGCTTACTCAAACTTGACAGATGAACTTTCATTTCTTCGTAATTTTTTAGGTATAATAAGAAAATTTCATGACAAGAAAAAAAAAATATATATATACACACACACACACACACACACACAAATATGTATTCTACCTTAATGATATCTCATGATATATATAATAATTATTTACTCAGGTACTGTAAATATTTTTAATTCACTATATCATTTAATTGTTACAGCAACACTATTTGTACTATTCTTAGCCTCATTTTAGAGGTAAGGAAACTGAGGCTCAGATGGGTTTAATTTAAAGTGTGAAGTTCCTGGGCTGGCCGAGAGGAGCGGTGGTTAAGCGCTGGCTTGGGAAGCCAGCGGCCCCGGTTCGGTCCCACATATGAGGGCCAGTGACACTGCCTTCAAAAAAATAAATAAATAAATAAAGTGTGAAGTTCCTAACATTATGGCAGGCACATACCTTATTCTAACTAATGTTATTTCTCTTGTCTTCTTCCTAACAGGTAACAAATAATTGTTAAAGAGTCAACTTTTGGCCAGTCTCACAGACCAGGGAGCTGCTTACCATTTCTTTCTCGAGCCAGGCTGTCTCACAGAGTCCAGCTTGCTGTGGGCTTATTTAGTGAGTCCTCTGGCTAGAAACTATTTGCTTATTGCCAAAATTAAAGTGGCTTATATAAACACTCTTCCAGAGCTGGCGCAACAAAGACATAAGTAACAACAACCACCAAAATAACAATAATATTTGACAATGTTTGAGATTCTACTCTGTGTCAACCACTGTGCTAAATATTTAATATTCATCATCTTATTTTCTGTCACCATAAATTTGTAAGGTCTTAACTGCTCCATGTTTTAGGTGAGAAAACTAAGCTCAGAGTAATTAATTTTATTTTCCAAAGGGATGCAAATTGTAAGCAGCAGAGCCAGGGTTTGAAGCCAGGACTGTGTGATTCCAAGCCCATTTACTTAGCCATTATACAAGACAGAACAGCAGTTGCTGGCAAGTGGAGGCTGCTCCAGGCATTTTTCAGAACTCTGTAACAAGTTTCTCTTAAGTTCTAGAGTTGCAAAGATTTTGTGCAATGCTAATAAAGAGTAAGTCTTGTGAGGTAATTGATGAAGGAACACTGAATAACTACAGGCAAATCTGCTGAGAATTTTTAGCAGGAGGCACAGAAATTATGAGGCAAGGAAGCAGAAATACAAGTGGCACAAGAAAGGGCATCAAAGTACAACATAGAAATACGATAAACAGTTAGGTTTTAGGTTAAGACTAGGGCAAAGATATATCCCTCAGACATTCCTAGCAAAATATATCATTTTCATACTGAGGAAGGACAGATTGCATATTAACAGTTGAACTATACTATCTGTATCTGGTATTTGTGGTTTGGATACATGCACTGTGGCAGATTGTTTTTTTTTTTTTTTTAAGCTCTGTGAAGTTTAGTTTCATGTATCAACCTGACTGAACCTTGGGGTGCCTAGACATTTGGTCAAACATTATCCTGGAGGTGTCTGTGGGGTGTTTCTCTGGATGAGACTAACATTTCAATCAGTAGACTGAGTAAAGCAGATTGCTTTCCCTAAATAAGTGAATGTCACCCAGCCAACTGAATACCTGAATAGAACAGAAAATGTGGATTAAGAGGGAACTCCTTTGGCCTAACTGCTCTGAGCTGGATTATTGGTGATTTTCCTGCCTTTGGGCTTGAACTGAAACATTGTCTCTTTTGGGTCTCTAGCTTGCCCATCACAGATCTTGGGACTTATCAGCCTCCATATTGTATAAGCCAGTTCCTTATAATAAATTCCTTCAGATATGTATATAGCTATAGCTAAAGCTATATAGATATATAGGTATAGATATCCTATCAGTTCTGTTTCTCTAGAGAATTCTGACTAATACAGATTCCAACAATATTTCCATTCCCACATGCTCTTCCAGAAACTTGCCACTTCTCCAAGAGGTGGAAGCTATGTTCCCTTTCCTTGAACCTGTCTGGATTTAGGACTGATAGAATACAGCAGAAATGACACTCTGTGATTTCTGAGGATAGGTCATAGAAGGTGATAAAAATTCTACCTACGTCTATTTCTACCTCTACCTAGGAGCTCTGAACTGCCAAGAGAGATGTCTGGCTACCTGGAAGCCCTCATGCTGGTCTCTGGAGAGACCCTGTGGAAAGACTACACAGAGACAGAGAGACATGTGTAACGAGCTCCAGCTGTTCCTGCCTCCAGCTTTCGAGTCTTCCTAGCCCAGGTACCAGATATGTGAGTGAGAAAGCTCTTTAGAAAATTTCAGCTCCAATCACTGCATGAGACAGGGTTGCATATTTGAGGTCACTCCCAGTAATATGAGAGACAGATAATAACAATAACATTGTTCTTTTATGGTAGTATAGAGTTTGTTGTATAGTGATAGGTAACCAAAATATGAAAAAATACAGAGACAGCTATAAACATAGGTATATGAATGTATAAGGACATAAGTTTGGAAGTTTCAATTGAGTCACTAAGATATAATAAAATCACATGCCAAAGTGAGTTGTGAAATATGCTATTGTATAAAAATTTCAGAAATATGTCACCCCTAAATGGGTTACATAACTTTTAGAACCCTCAACGCTATAAAAAGTATAAGGAGTTTAATTGTGGAGATTTATGAAGGATTATGAAGGGAATATCTTTGGATGAAGCTGTACTTCCATCATAACCTTCCCTTTGCCCCTACCATTAAGCAGGAGGGGGAGGGGTTCTTCTACATTCTCCTCAGGCCAAGTTGAGGGCCTCCAATAGAGGCACTCAGAGAATTTGTTATCTCACCGCAGTAAGAAATCTAAGAAGACAGATGGCTTCCTAGCTGCTTTAATGGCAGAGTGAAAAGAGCTTGATGCTAGGATAAGATTAGATAGCTCTCTCTCTCTGTCTGTTGGGGCCAAGGATATTTCCTGTAGACTTAGATGTGGACTAAGTGGAAACAGACAGATCTGCCTTATGAGGTTTTTAATTCTTTTCAAGGGTGCTACCTGGAAGAATGATGGAGCATATGTTCAGAATAAGTCACCAACACAGGAGGGGATCAGGGATAAACACATCCCGGAGGAACATGCATCACCCGTACCATAGAAAGCACAGCTGAATATTCCCAAGGGTCTCTGAAGTATGCAACAAAGCATACATAAGGAGCCAGCTTTATGCATCTGTCGGACTCAGTACTTGAAGCCATCTTTATATAAGAACAGTCAACTCAGAAATATCCTCTTCCTCCATCAACACATGACCAACCTCTTCTGTGGTCTCTGTTCCAAACCCAAAAGGGGTGAAGAAACTTGGTTAACTAAGTGGGGCAGAAAGATGGAAGGTGGGGAAAGAGAAGAACTTTCACATACAGTAGACCTTGGCTGAGGGGAAGATGATTTAACTTTAACTTGAAATTTTGACTATTGAATGGGATTAGATATTTAACAATTTCTGAATTGATACTGTATTTCAATAGATATTCAACTACTAATTTTTCAGCAACTATGATGTGACAGATACTGTTATAGGTTCTGGGGATCAAGCTGTGAAGGAACAGAAAAAGAGAGAGAGAAAGAGAAAAGCCCCTTCTTCTCTCTGATGGAAACTGCACTCTACTGGGGACATTCAGACAATAAGTAGATGAATAACTTAAATTCATGCCATATTAGATAGTGATATGTGCACCATCTGGGAATAATAGGAAGGAGTGCCAGGTGTAGGTGATCATGAAAGACCTCCTGTGAATATAATACTTTCTATTAATTTGTTCTGATAATTTTATTTTAAATAATTGAAAGAACATCTTTTTTTGTTTGTTTCTTAAAATTGCATTAGTTAAGGCAAATAATGCTAGCTGTCATTCAGACAAACCATGCAATCTCATTCTCTTAACAAAATAAAGGTTTACTTTTAGCTCATGTCACAGGCCAGTGTGGGTCATAGTCATTCAGATACACAGGCTCCTTGCCTCTAGCGGCCTCTCCAGTCTCCTAAACCCTCAGAGCTCTGTACTAAATCCTCCTCATTGAATCAGCAAATGAGATGAGAAAATGCATGTTGAGAAAGCACAGCTGTGTTTTCCTACCTTGGTCCAGAAGAGACGCACATCACTGTCACCCACATCCACTGGCAAGAACCAGGGTTTAGTCCATGAAGGATAATAAAACTTGGGTTTTAGTGAACACTATGATTGTATCTTGGGCTCATGGAAAACTACTTGGAGAAATCCAAGATGGTGGATAAACACTGTGCCTGTGTCCTTCCACGAACACATTAAAATTACAGAACAGTCAACATGAAGAACCATGTGAAATCTAGCCAAACAAAAGTCCTATAACTAAAAATATAAAGAAGCCATGTCAAGACTGGTAAAAGGGGAGGAGACACAGAATGGACCCCAAACCTCCCTGTGGTGGTTGAGAATCAGGAGAGAGACTTCGGCTGTGGAGATTGCCCCTGGAGGAACGAGGGACCCCAGCTCCCCACATCAGGATGCCCAGACCAAAGTACTGGTGTGGGAAGAGGAGCCCCCACAATATCTGGCTGTGAAAAACAGTGGGGATTCTGTCTGTACAGGTGGAATGGAAGGCCACAGGAAACGCAGATATCCTTTAAACAGCCCGCACACAGGCTCACTCACTCGCAGGCACTCACCTTGGGCTCCAGTGGAGGAACAGTGGCTCAAGGGGGCCTCAGATGCATGCGAGGGCCAGACTGAGGTGTGTGGCTTCAGGGGGAAGATTGGAGGACAGTCAGCATTTTCCCGGTGAAAGGTACTCCACCTGTGCAGCCAGCAGGAGGGAGTCATCTTTCCTACATTCAGCCCACCTCCACAGGCCAAATCTGAATCTGATTGGTATGGTGAGCTCCACAGCTCCTCCCTGTTTACTCCGCTGGGACCCCATCCGACCTAACTTGAGCATTGCTGGAGGCACTTTCCCTGAGAGCAGCCAGCCCCTCCTGCATTGCACTCTTTCTTGGAAAACATCGGATTCTGGCAGGCCCCAGGCAGTGGGGACTGGTCTCAGTGTACTCTGAGGCTTTTGCTGAGTTGCTCCAGGCTCAGTACTGGCACCAAAAACAGTCTACATTAACATGGTAACCACAGTTCTTCCCACTCTAGTGATTCCTTGAGACCCTTCCTCACCCAACTCGTGTACCACATGAGGCTTTATCAGTGGCTAAATCTTAAGGGAGCCAGCAGGTGGCAGCAGACCTCCAGGTGTCCTGGCTTTTGTGATGTTACCACAGGCCTGGTACCCATGGTAGCCTTCTTTGGTTTGCAGCATGGCCTCTCTCACACACCTCCAGGTTTAACACAAGCAACAAACTGTGGATAACTCTGTAGCTCCTACCAGGTAGTTCCTGGCCAATTACAGGCAATGGCTGACCTGGGCCTGAACTGGAGCTCCTCCTAAGAGGCCCCAGAACCAACATACTTGGGGATTGGCTTCAGACCACAGCAGAGCACTGCCCAATTAGCCCCACAATCAGCACACCCACCGGGTGCTCTCAACAGGCACCGGAGCTCACTGGGGTTCTGTTTTACAGGATGGGAGGTCCAGAAGCAATGTTGAGATGGGAGTTTGGTGTGCAGGAGATTTATTAGAAATTGGCACCTATGGAAGGAGGAGTCGGGAACAGGATTGGGCAGATGAGAAGTCAATTTATGATGCAGGACCAGGAAACACTCACCATCCTGCAGGGAGCTCTGGATATACCAAGACCTAAAAGTTGTCCCATGGTGGGCTGCAAAGCTTTGGCTTTTATGTCCACTCCATCATCAGTCCTTGGATGTGAGCTGCTCTGGGAAGGGTGTGCTGAGAGAAGGAGGGCCCTCTGCTGTGATCTCTAGTGTTCTTTTGCTAGCTGCTTAACTGAAATGCTGAAATCACTTTTAAAAACTTTCTTAATTTAAAAAAGGTACTTAAAGCCATATTTGTTCTACAGGACTGATTTCAATATAATCAATAGATTTTATAGCTTTTCCTTTTAATTTCAATTTCAAATGCTTTTTCATGACCAATATGATTTGATCTTTATCAAATAAGCTATTTAGGCTTGTATATTTAAGTTCCCAATCATAGGTGTTTTAAAAAAGAATTATCATAAATTACTGGTATTGCATGCTGAGAATCAATAGTTATTGAGAGGAAGCATCAGTAGAACCAGGTGCTTAATGACAAAGAGTTGTGAGTTTGTTAGAGGCTAATGTGTTAATCAAAACTATTCTCTATATTATGTGATCATATGACAGACAATAATAAACAATTGTTGTGCTTGGTAATGATGATAATTTTCCAGGAGAAACATTCTGTTAAAAATGTTAGAACTATGGCATGAACTCTCAGTGTTTCCAAAAGATTAGAAGCTATTTGGTCTGACAGTAAGTCCTGATCAACTGTCTCATAGTTCAGTACTTTTAATGATTTCAATACTTCCATGTAAAGGAGGGAACATAAAGTTATCATGTCTCCTTTGTCTTCTGCAATTGGTATCATGTCTCCTTTGTCTTCTGCAATTGGTAACAGTTTTTCAGTCTTGCCTTTCCCTTTCCCTTTGTCCTTTCCTTTCCTTCCCTCTTTCTTTCTTTCTTTCTTTCTTTCTTTCTTTCTTTCTTTCTTTCTTTCTTTCTTTCTTTCTTTCTTTCTTTCTTTCCTTCCTTCCTTCCTTCCTTCCTTCCTTCCTTCCTTCCTTCCTTCCTTCCTTCCTTCCTTCCTTCCTTCCTTCCTTTCAGGCAGTGTCACCGGCCCTCACATGTGGACCGAACCGGGGCTGCAGGCTTCCCAAGCCAGCGCTTAACCACCGCGCCACTCGGCCGGCCCTCTTTCTTTCTTTTCTTTCTTCCTTTCTTCCTCTCTCTCTCTCTCTCTCCCTCTTTCTCTCTCTCTTTCATGTTCCTGATAATTTTAAGGAGTATTTGTTAGTGCAGGAATTTTGAAGACTGTTCCTCAGTTTGAGTTCATCTACTGTTTTCTCATGATTAGACAGGGGTTATGCAGTAGACTATTTTGATTGTCTTTTTGTTTTTTTTTTAATCAAAAGAAATCCATAGATGGATAGGAAAAAAAAAATGGTTCTGGAGTCCATTTCTTTCCTCAGAAGTTAATTTAAATTTAATTATAATTTTACAGTGTAAATTCTTGAATCTGGAAAGTAATGAGGAACTAAAGATGACATCTGAAAATTCAGTAACATTTTGGATAAAAGTCAAAAAAATTATCCTGAGGTCTCTCATGAATTTGATTCTTCTACTAATGTTATTAAAACAAAACATATGAAATATTTTAGAAGTACATTTTTCCTCTTTGAGGGGTATTTTTGCCAGTGTATTCCAAACTAGATATTAGGCAAGAAGCAAGTCTGCTTGTCACATTGAACACTTCAAATATTTATTGAAATATATTGATATTCAAAGTCTTAATAGGGAGACATCACTGTTTCACTAATAACTATTTGCAGACTTTAAAAAAAAATTACTAATGTAATAGTGATTTTGTATATTACTTGCCTATAGGCAAACTTTCAAAGTAGATGTATAATTGTTGAAATTATTCTTTCTTATGTTTGTTCTGATTGTATTTATTAAAATTCGATTTTATGTCTATTTAATATAATAAAAAATTGCTTGTTTGCACATCTTTGGATTTCTTTTTCATTTAACTTACTATTAATAATTCACTTTATGGGCCAGCCGAGTGGCGCGGTGGTTAAGCGCTGGCTTGGGAAGCCAGCGGCCCTGGTTCGGTCCCGCATATGAGGGCCAGTGACACTGCCCTCAAAAAAAAAAAAAAAAAAAGAAAGAAATAATTCACTTTTACTTTACTTTATAAAAGTAGGAAATTGGAAAAAAGATATTCTTTACCAAAAATAGTTTGAGAAGCATTGTTCTATCTCATCCATTGCATTTACAAAAATTTTAAATGGCCATATTTTTTACTTCCAAGATTTTTCAGGTCTACTTGTTCTTATTTCATTTCTTCTTTCTCTTAAACATTTTAGCTTTTAGTTAAAGGAAGTTTTTTTTTTCCCCTTTAAATATCTAGCATACATTATTTTATGGTATTTTGCACACTGTTTCATAAAGGTAATTACACCTGAAGCAATTTTATGAGCTGCTTGTTGATTTTTAAAAATGTCTTAGCCCTAGACTTTTTGAAATATTGGCTTTCAAGTATTACTTTGAGTGAAAAAATGTATGTGTCTGATTTTTATTTTTATTTTCTTTTTGCTTCTCTTTCTCAATATTGCTCTCTGCTGATGCTTCTCTGGCTGCATCCCTCCAGCCAGCCTCTCTGGCTGCTGGTCCAGAATCAGATCCTATCAATCCATCTGGCATCCTCCACCATCATGGATAATGGGATCATGATGATCCTGTTATTAAACAGTTGGGTGATTTGGTTCAGTTCCTGAATTTATGCTTTTTGTATTTCCTTGGGTCAGCACCCTTCTACAAACCACAGCAAATAATTTCCATTGACACTTGTGGTTTCAAGCAGACTGTGGCTCTGGTTGTCTAGCTCTTCATTCTTCCACTCACCAAGAACACCTTTGAACATTTCTTTCCCAGAAGAGCCAAACACCTGACTCCCACTGCCTACTCCTGGATAAGGAGCCAAATTGGCCTCTGCCTTCTGTTCTGCTCATCATTTCAGGGTTTTCATCTATTCTGGACATTGGGGAGGCTTTGCATTTGAGATTCCTAGTTTATATGCATCGTTACTATGACAGCAACAAAGACAATTAAACCAAAGTTTGAACCTATAGATCCATTTTGACAAAAAATCTTCCATGTTTCTCAACTCAAATGTTCTATTAGGAAAACAAAATTTCAAATTTATCAGGTCAGCACTTAATATATTTTTAGTGTTTAGTCATACAGACATTTAGTGGTACCTAATTCAGAATTTCCATTGTTTGATCTGTGATGATAAATTAAATTGCAAAAAATTCTTACTCCAGACACAGAAATTTAAATGAACTAAAGCCTGACCCCAATTTCCCCTTCACTGTCTCCTCCCACACTTTCAGTAACTGAGAAAATGCAATATGAAAAAAAAAACATGGCATCACAGAAATTCATTGTGTTAATTACTCTTAGTCACATCAAAAAAGTAGCAAGATACATTATATATTTTTTACAATGAAATTTGCTGTCAATTGTAAGCAGTTTTTCCCTGCTGGCCTATATCATTAATTTTTTTCAACATTCTTCTGACTATTTTTGTGTCACTTATGAAGTTTGTAGTACGTGTCAAAACTTAAAGATACTTGAAGTTGGACTGGATGGCTAGAATTTTTCTTATGAATGAGCTATATTACTACTAAAATGACATTTTCCTCTTTAAATATTAACAAGTCTAAAGGTGATGTTTTCATTATTTGTGTTGTATGATAAATTAGAAGATCGTTTTGCCTGTGATAGCCTCCTAAGCATATCTGTTATCCATCCTTCTAATATTTCAGTGATTCTCCTTTTCACAGAGGCATCATATCCTCTGCCTTTGTTAACTTTCCATTGTCCTTGTCCTCCCCTTTTTTCCCCTCCCAATGTCTCCAACTCTATCCCCATTTTTCTCCAGCTGTTTCTCTACATCCCTCTGTTACAGCCTGTGTCACTACTGCTGGGGCTTTTTCAGGACTTGGCCCTTTGCTCTTCCCTGTGGAGTCTCTCTGAGTTTCTTCTTGGCATGTAATTTAACCCCATCCTCATTCTATAGGGTGATTTGCCTCCTTAGACTTCCTTTGTCATTTTTAACTCATTCCAGTTTTCTCTTCTGCTAGCCTTTTATTTATATTTCTTTTTATATTCTTTTAATAATTGCACTAGAGTTTACCGCATGCATCCTTGACTTACTAGAGTCAAAATATAAAAAAGTGCTTTTATCAGTTTCTCGACAATATGAGAAATGCAGAATAGTTGAACTTATAACCTTCTACCTTTTGTGTTACTGTTTTCATGTATTTTATTTCTACATATATTATAATCTCCACAATAAACTGTCATTGTTTTATACTATATATTTTTATTTAGCTTTACACATATATTTAACCTTTTAACTAATGTTGATTTTTAGATTAATTTTTTCAGTTACAGTTGACATTCAGTATTATTTTATATTAGTTTCAAGTGTACAGCATAGTAGAGGAATGGAAAAAGATATTTCATGTGAATAATAAAAAAAAAAGCCAGATAGTAAACTTATATCATAGTAAACTTATATTGGCTGGCCCTTACCTTTACTTTTTTTTTTTTTTTTAAGGGCAGTGTCTGGCCCACATATGTATGTGGGACCGAACCAGGGCCGCTGGCTTCCAAGGCCAGCGCTTAACTACCGCGCCACTCGGCCGGCCCCCTTACCTTTACTTTAAAAGGTATTTTTGCTAGTTTTTGAATTGAAAGCCAGGATTTACTCTCTTTCAATATGTTACAGACCCTATTCATTGTCTTCTGGTTTCCACTGTTTCTACGGAGAAGGTGGCTGTCAGCATGGTTGTTGCTCCTTTAAAGGTGATGTGTCTTTTTTTTTTTATGGCTGCCTTTAGGATATTCTCTTTGTCTGTAATTGATCAGAATTTATATGCTACACCAGCAATAAGTATTCCTGAATCTGTGGCATGATTTCTTTTACTGATTTTGGAAAATTCTTTGTCAATATCTCTCCAAAGATTGATTTCTCCTTATTATCTCCATCCTCAATGTCTGGGACTCCAATTATATGTATGTTAGACTTTTCCACTGTGTCCTATGTCAGGGGTCACCAAAGTACAGTTCCAGGGTAAAATCTGGTTCAATACCTGTTTAAAATAATGATTACTGGAACACAGTCACACTATTGATTTATGTATCATCTGTCTGCTTTTGTACTACAACTGGAGAGTTGAGTAGTTGTGACAGAGAACATAAGTCCCACAAAGCCAAAAAGAAAAAGTGTGACAAACCATCTCTTATAACACTATTATATTTATTTATGTGTGTGTGTTCCATCTTTTTTTCCCTCTGTTCCCTTCAGTCTGGATATCTGCTATTGGCCAATCTTTCAGTACATTGATCCTCTAATCTTCTTTTCTGCTGTGTCTAATTTGCTGCTGGATCCATCTATAAAGTTCTTAAATACAGTTTTATTTTTCAGCTTGAAAACTTTCATGGAACTTTCATGGAACTTCTTTACAGATTTTTGAAATTCTTCATTTTGTAATTTATTTGTTGAACATATTAATCACAGTCATTTTAAAGTTCATGTTTTGGGAGCCAATATCTGGATCACCTACGGGCCTATCTCTATTTTCTGTTTTTGTTGTTGTTGTTGTTGGCTTTTGTTTATTTTGCCTTGACTCGTGGAAATTTTTCTTTGAATCCCAGCTATAGTGGTTGAAAAATTGTAGAAATATTCTGAGGCTCTGGCTGGAATTATATTCATTGACATAGAAATTTCTGCCTCATTGCATTCAGAATAGGAAAGAGTAGAGTCCGGGGTAGAGTCCAGCTAGTTGGAAACAGGGTTTCAGCCTTTTATTAGGGTTGGCCCATTGCAGATTATTCTTACTCTTCCAGGATGTTTCTTCCAATGTCCGAGCTGGATGCCTGGGGTACTTACCAGTACCTTTTCCCCTTTGTGTATCCTGAAATCCAATTTTGGTCTTCCTAGTCTGCTGAGCTTCTCAATCTCTCAGCTCCCACTTTCTGATCAGATGCTTAGGCTATCTACCTAGTTACATCCCCTACAGAAGAGAAGGTGCACAGTGTGAGGTTCTCTCCCATCAGTAACCCTTCTCTCCAGGACCCATGAGCCTCAAGTTCTAGATGACTTAGTAGCTTTCTGGTGGCTTCCATGTATGTGTATGTATTGTGAACAGCTTTTCAAGACATTCTTGGAAGGGTGAGGAGGCTTGGTCTGCAACAAAGTACTCAACCATCCCCTTCAATAAGCAAATTCCTATTATTTTTAATGTTATTTTTCTCTGCTGCTTATTTTAATGGATTTAGAACCTTAGATTCCTGTCCCTGGCCACCTGTTCTGAAAGAAAATCACACTAGGGTAGTTTTTTTTTTTAAAAAAAACACACAAATCTTTCTCCTCTATGACTATTTTGTATTGGTTGCCTGTGGGGGACATCTGCTCTGGAAAGAAGTCACACCACACAGTTTGTTGATTTGTTTTAGCTTAAGGGTATCCCTGTTGCACTGAATTTGTTTGTTATGGCTACCTGCCCCACTGGCTGCCTTTACCTTGCCAAATTAGTGATTTTATATTAGGGTTCTTCTGAGATTCCTCCATTTATTTCTCAAACTTTCTCTTTTTCACATTTGGAGAAGTTGTCAGTCAGTTAGGTTTACCTGCTTCTCCACTGAATCATACACCCTATAATATGAAGAAATTCTTCAAAGTTTGTGCCATGCATACACCATTTTTCCTCACTTCTATTGCCAATGCAGCTTTCCCTTGGACACCTGCATAACTTTCTCCTTGACATATGATAATCTTTGCTCAAGTGTTATATTCTAAGCAATACTCTCACAGATCACCTCATTTAAAATAGCAAGCATCCTCTCCGCAGACAACCATCCCCTCCTCTATTTTTTACTCTTTTTTTTTTTTTTTTTTGAGGGCAGTGTCACTGGCCCTCATATGTGGGACCGAACCGGGGCCGCTGGCTTCCCAGGCCAGCGCTTAACCACTGCGCCACTCGGCCGGCCCCCCTCCTCTATTTTTTAAAACACCATATCTTTATTATCTGTCTACCTCTCCCCCACCTCAATTGCCATATATCACTAATATCTAGAAGATCGACAGGAACATAGTAGATGCTCATTAAATATTTGTTGGATGCACAAAGAGTAACAACTAAAAAAATTGAATGCATATATTTCAAACTGCTTTACAAAATTCAATGAAAAAATTCAGTTAATCTTAGAGGTCACTGTCCTTAATTTCCTGATGTTCGGTATCTTGAAAGCTGTTGTAAAAACAAAAAAAGTATTCTCACATTTTGTGATTGTTTCAGATGAGAAATTAAATTGATTTCCTGTTAGTTCATTGTGGCCAGAAGAATGATTTCATGCACTATTATTGTTTATTTATTATTTGTATCCTTCCAGAAGAACATGAGCTCCATAAAGGTGGAGGACTTTTCTGTTTGGTTTAATGCTGATTTCCCTAGGATCTGGAATAGTAACCACATATAGCAGAGGCACAATAAATATTTAATTGGATAACTAAATTAAACATATCTTTCATATTCTTTTATTTCTCTGAAAAACAATTAATTTAATATTCAACATATTTCCAGCTATATCCCATGCATGACATTTTGTATGGCTTTTCTACAGTCTTCTTCTATCAAGGTCTGTCACAGTGATTTGTTGCCATATACATTCTCTGTAACCTATTTTGTATGATGTCCAGTTTATCTGACCATAAGGAAGGTTTTTCTTTGTTACACCCCAGAGCATATGCTAGATCTATGTTCTGAATCTAATTTACATGTGGATATTTTAATGTTATGTGACAGCAATGGCTTTAATCCTATAACCCTCTTTCTCCTGGACTAGGTGATTAAAAAGGGAATTAAGAAGAAATTATTTCCATCCATACTGCCAGAGCTTAAATTGAACAGGACATGCCAATATCTTAGAGCCATCACTGTATAATCTTTGCATGGGGAGATTTGTATTGAAAGTATGATACATCTGGAATGGAAGAGAGAACAATCTGTTATTCTGTTACTAAAAATAGTGTTAAACCCCTTATTACTTCTGGTTACTTAATTTGTATAGTTAAACATAAAATATAAAATATAAGAAACGGTCACCTCATTTATAGTCTATAAGAGTTGGTTGTAACATCCTGATTTGGAAACCTTGTGAACATGACTTCAGCATGTCAGGGAAAATCTATTTAGACAGCATTACTCATTATGTTGTTTTTTTGCAGCTATGCTATATTAAGTGGCTTTCTGATTGCAAAGGGTTGGGTGCTATTTCTAGAAACAATATAAGCATAAAACTAAGAATCAGGAACCCTTTGACAGATAATTAATTTGCAGATATTTCTCACCTGAATTTTGATTTTGAGAAAAAAAATTTTTTTCAAAGAAACCCAATAATTTTAATAACTCGTTAAGTCAGCACTTACCTGCACATAAGGATTATGTTTGGTAGAGAACTGATCTTGATCCAGAGGAACACAAAATAGAAAGCGGGTTACATCACTTAGAATGGGAACTCCATGCTTAGAGCATTTAGCATATGCTTTGGGATTTGGGAATCAAAGCTTGTCAAGTCCGTTTGTAATTCAGGCCCAGAGCTGCCTCTTTCTGCATGGCTAGTCTTTATTTTCAGACGACATACTGCTCAGTGTTCTTTTTTCAGATACAATCTTAGTATCGTTTCTTCTTCAGATGCTGAACTCTGCATTTTGTGGCACCAGTTATGGAGTGGGTGACCTTAATTGTCTCTTGCAAGTTGCGTAGGCCAGAATGCCATCTGGATTACAGGAGGGTTGTGGTTGCCCTGTAGAGAAGGTGTTGGAAAATTGGAAGCGAGGACTCTCACTGATACAAGGGAAGATACAGACTGCAAAAATGGTCTGATCCTAAAAGGTATAACTGCAAGGGACAGTGTATACACACATTCCAACGCCTATGGGTGGGGAGCCTCCACTCATGCTGCATTATTGGCTGTTTTGCTCTGCTTTACTGACACATTTCCTTAGTGTGCTTAGATAGATGATGAAGGGCTCACGCTTTTGATGATAATGTACTAACTAATTTATGCTTCTTAAATTATTTCTGGATAAAAAAAATATTTAGAGACAATAAACCTTGAGAAATTGTCTGGGGGTATGTCCATCTTATATGAGAATGAGAGGTAAAATAAATTGCCCAAGCAATTTTTAAAGTGCATAACATTTATTTATGCACATTACCTCTTAATTTTCACGGCATCTCTGTGAGGTAGTCAGGTAAATCAGACCAATTCCCATTTTATTGAAGAAAATATTGAGTTTCAGATATTTCAACACCCAATGTGAGAAGAAAAGTGAGGGGAAAAATAAAATCTTGAGCCCAGAGTTTTCCACTCTTCCTGCAAATGCTCTGTGTCCTTGGGGTTGGACCCCGAATGGAGAATATTAATCAACACTGGCTTATCTTAGCTTTCTACTGTTGATACTGAAACATTACTTTCTTTTCCTTAAGTAAAACTTGGTCTGTTAGCTCACAGGATATGTTTGTGTTATTACCCCATCTTCCTTGTTACTGTTATCAAGAGACTTACCTTATCAATAAACCAAACCAACAAATAATTCATGGAGAATTATTGTGTTTTCTATCCTAAATTCTGCCATCACCCCATGTATATTTATGACATTATTGTCACCTCCAACATCTTTGACCTTCAACTCTTTGCCTTTTCAAACGGTTCTGACCACATATTGGACATTAGTTAATTCTAGGAAATATTCCATTTCTGAAATCTTAAGCACCGCATTCTTAGGGAGGAAGTAAAGGATGGATATGTTGGTAGGGGCAAGATAATCAAGGTCAGTACAGGCCATATTACTAATTTTGGACTTTGTGGTTAATGCAGTAGAGAACCATAGAAATGTTTTAAGTAACCAAGTGACAAAACCAGATTTGCATTTAAAAAAGAAGTCACACTGCTGCATAGAAAACAAATTTGGGGAGGGATAAGAATGAATTCAGAAAGGTAGTTAGGGAGTTATTAAAAGAGATGGTAGTAGTTTGGGTTAGGGTGATGGTGGTAATGGAAAGATTTTTTTTTTTTGGAATCAACAGCACATGGTCATTGGTTGACTATAGAACTTGAGAAAGCAGAAATAGTTAATAAATAAAACACAAGTGTTAGGGCTTGAAATACTAAGGTTGTTTTGGAAGCATTTAGTGAAATGGGGAACACTGAAAAAGACAGTGTTGGGGTGGGAGTGAAGGGCAGATGGGAAAGATAGTGAATTTAGGATTTAACATATTGAGTTGTGGTAACTTGGAGCAATCTTTTACTGGGAGTAAAGTAATGGGACTATGTTCAGAAGAAAGGTGGGAGAGGAGAAAAACAGGAGATGTTATCACAGACACTAAGAGTGGAGGATGCCCTATGTCCTATATAAGCGAATGTGGTAGAACAAGCCCAGATGTAAAGTGAGAATCCATTGGTTTTAGCAACATTGAGGTCAGGGCTGTTATTAGTGTGAGTTATTTTTAGTAGACTGGTGGGGGTAGAATCCAGAATTAAGTGAGTTGAAGAATGAGGGTAACAAGAGAAAATGAAGGCGGTAATTGCAGATATTTCTCTGAAGAAGTAAATCCAAGCACAAAGCCTGGATACCACCTACAGCTACTCCTCTCTCCCACTGCCAGACCAAATCAACCACCCAAACTGGCAGTCCTATCTCCTCTTTTCAGATGCATCCCCACCATCTTTACCAGACTCCCTTAATCTAAGCTCTCTTAATTTTTACATGGGTCTCCTCACCTTCAGCCCTCTTCTGTATATCATTCAAGAGACACCAGAATTACCTTTCTAAACTTCAGACAGTATTCAAAACGTTTTCATGACTCTCCTTACCCTGACTGATGGCTGCCCATCTTCTAGACTGACCACCTGCCACCCTGGATGTATCCTATGCTCTGATCACAGCACACTACTAGAACTTCTTGCATGTCTTCTTCGCTTGGCACATTGCATTTATTTTCTGAGAATGCCTTTAATATACTCCCCTCATTTCACTTTGCTAGACAGATTATTCCTCATCCATCGAAATTCATCTCAGGTTTCACCTCCCTCAGAAATCCCTCTTGAGACACCTTCACTGTCTGCACTAGGCATTACCACTGCACATGGCGTGTTCATAGATTTTAACATGAACTATTTGCTTGTCTGTATTTCATGGTTTTATCCCTAGAACCTTGTACAGAACCTGAGACTCATTGATATCAGCACACTGATTGATTGATCAGCACATTGATATGTGCTAAAAGAATAAATGCATGCTTTGGAGACAAAGGGAAAGAGCTGCAGATTATCTATCAGTCCCCTGCCTTACTCATCTTATTTATTTATGTTTTATTTAGTTAGTTTTAAATTCAGGTGAACTGAAAGGCAGGATAATTGATCTTTAGGTTTCAGGTAAATCATTTACTATTTCTAGGAATACTGACAACATGTGTTCCAGAGTAAATTTTACGAGGAGTGAAAACACCCGTTTTAGTTTATGCAGTTTGTAAATCAATTAAGGTGAGATCCCCAAATAAGCACGTATTAGGATTTTCATTCTCTGCTGTCTTTTTCCATAAACTTTGAAGATTTTTCTAGACATACATATTTAAAAATCCTATTAAAGAAGTGAGGCTTGGCAATTAATTGCATGCTGGGATATATATATATATATATATATATATATATATATATATATATATATATTAATTTAACATACAGACACACACACACAGGGTTTAATGGATCCTATGTAATTAAATAGGTTATGTAGGCAATATGAGGACTTGTGAAAAAGTCTCCAGTTGTTACCATGGAAACACAATTTTTAGAGTTGCTCTGCAGAGTGGTGTGATGCTGATTAAAGAGTTCAAGCACTTCATTTTAAAATTAGTAGAAAGAGTCAGCCAGGAAGAAGCTTCATGTTGCTGGGCTGGGCTGGGCTGCTCATGCCAGGCTGCCATGGCCCACAACTCTTCTTTTAAACCTGTTTGATATAAGGAGACCAGGAGGTGATTTAGGACATGGGACCTCTGATGATCCTTGCCAAAAGGTTAATAGCTATGACCTTAGCAGTTAAGAAACACGATTATGTACTGCTCTGCAGCTGTGAGTGCTCTGCCCAAAAGGGCTCAATGAGGGTGAGATCCTGGCATTTTACTTTCTATCATGAACTTCATAGCCATTAAAAACAAATGCGTGGGGAATTAATGGCTGTTGGGTCTTTATTAACTTTATTTATTAGTAGTGGAATATAATATCACTTTCATTAAAGTATATTGCTGATAAATGATGGTGAGAAAAATGTAATCTGAATGACAGTGAAACTGTTAGAGCTTAGGGCTGCTTATTTGATTACCATGGCAACTGTCACACACACACACACACACACACACACACACACACACACACACACACACACACACACACACACTACCGCCACCACCGTCTCCTGCTACCACTACCAGCATTTTTTGGTTTCAAAAATTCTAAAGCATAAGTCTACTTGCTAAGTAATTTCAAATTCATACTTTTTAAAGCAAGGTGTTATTTTTAACCTTCCCTCTAAAACTGAAATTTTAGACTCTTTTATTAGAAAGACAGATGCAAAATGACTACAGGACGAATGGAATTCACAATAGCCTAAAATATGCCATAAATTTTCCTATAGCTGATTTTTTTCTCCATACATCTCTGAATCTTTATCGTTTTGCTCTCTTTAAGTTATAAAGACTATAGCATAGTGTCATTTATGAAAAATTCAGCATTTGTTGCTATGAATCAAAGAAGTGACATTTGACTATGATTTAAACAGAAGTTAATTCTTCATAGTTTTAATTCTTCATAGGTTTTTCAGAGTTTTAAAGGACTCTAAAACTATGTTTCACAAAGCCTCCAGGGGTACAGTAGCTAATGTCCATTTCGTCGAACATGGTTAGAAAGGCCAAATCAATCAAAAGTTTTTTCAATATGATGTTTCACAACTTAAACCAAGCTGTCTGTCAAACAAATTGATACAGATGTATGTACATATTTATAAATTGATAAAGATAAAGAATACATTCTTACTGAGGCACTTGCCACTAGTAAAATGGGTAAGTTGAATTGCATTCAGCTGAAAACATACTGAACTCTGAGTAAAATTCACTTATTTATTCATAAACTGCCTATTTAGACACTGATATTTTGTTTAAAGTGGTAGAGATGCCAAGCGGAAGCACCCTTGTACCTACATACGCCTTTACACTCATACATACACCTGGACTCCCCTACCCCATGAATGATGGAAACTGTGATTCTTGTGCTGAAAAGAAAGATATTTTGGTTCTAAGATCTGATAATTATGTCTTCTATGGTTCATTGACCGATATCAGTGATGATAAAAATGGAAAAGCCTGTATGTATTTTCCTTTTTCTTTATTCTGCTTAAGAGCATGGTGTTTTCCAATTAGAGATCAATAAAAACACTGATTTCTAACTGTTTGGATAAATGAAAAGAAGCAGCTCCTTATTGTTGTCCACCATTAGTCTACATTTTTTTAGCATTAAAAATTTCATTTTGCAAATCATTTGCCAGTGTGCAGCACCTGTGTGTTTCAAGTACAACCTTGATTTGTTGCATTCTCTTCCTTTGTCCCTTCTCCAGATTCCCTATCCCCCATCTCACCAATAGTAACAGCATATCACTTCAAATATCAAGGTGGGGTCATGCTTCTGGCCAGTTTATGTAGTATTATCTCTCCTCTCAGAGCTAGGGAGATTTCCATCACCTGCATGGGAAGTTCACATTTGTACTTCATGCCTATCAATCAGCCCTGCCCACCAAAATGGAGAACCAGGTTGGATTCCCAGCTTATTATGGGTGGTTTTTACCAAAAAAAGAAAAGAAAACAAAACAAAACTTATTTGATCCCTGGCTTCATCATTTAAGACCTAGTAGTGATAATAATATTTATTAAACTGGATTGCTGAGAAGATTGGATAGGAAGACATATATATGTCTGGGTAAGCAAAGAATTTGTTTCTATCTTTATTTCTTCTTGCTTTCCTTTTTATATATTTCTATAATCAAACAATATAGCCTTGTTTTTTTACCCAAGCCAAGAACTCAGTAAAGATAGGCAGGAGAGGCGTGGCATGGCAGCTCAAGCCAAAAAACACCTGTATTGCTATGTACCACTATGCTTAGTGATTTGGCATCTTTTCTCAAAGCCACAAAGCAGGTTTCTAATTCTAGGCATTTTTATCCTTTAAAGAGAGAAAGATAAGGCAGTGAAAAAAGAGAATTTAACTTTTTCTGTCCCTTTTTATTTACTTGTATTTTCTACAAAAATCTCAAAGCCACAGAATAGTTGCAAGTACCATACAAAATCTTTTATTTTCTCCCTGAATGGTTGGAGGGTGCTAAAATGATACCCAATCACCACTGAATACTCTAGTATGTGTTTCCTACAAATAAGGGCATTGTTCTATATCAAATACAATCTGACCATCCTGATCAGGAAATTAACACAAACATTACTACCATTCAATTGTCAGGTTTCATTAGAGTTTTACCAGTTGTAGCAATACCATCCTTTATAGCCAAAGGATCCCATCCAGTATCACATACTGTATTTAGTTGTCCTGTCTTATTAATTTTCTTCAAGGTGGAGCAGTTTCTCAGTCTGTCTTTGACTTTTATGGCCTTGGCACTTTTGCAGATTACTGGTCTCTTATTTTGTAGAACATTCCTCAATTTGATTTTGTCTGATGTTTCCTCATGATTAGATTTAGGTTATGCATTTTTGACAGAAACACCACAGAAGTCTTTTCACTGCTGTAATTTGAATCTATACCATTATAGTGATACTAGTGATATTAAGTACGATAAAAGCGGTGACTTCATCAAAGTGGTATCTGCCAGCTTCTCCACTGTGAAGTTATTCTTTTTCCACTGAAGTTAACGAGTATTTTGAGGAAGGTAGTTTGAGATGATATACACATCCTATTTCTCATCAAATTTTCAATGTGTTTCATTTATTTATGTAAATATAGATTTCTATCTTATCTAATAGGGTACAATCCACTACCATTATTTAGCTGATGCTCAAATTGTCCTATATTTGTCCAGTAGTACCCCCTTCAAGTTGGCTCTTATGACCTTTTGCTATGACTCCATCTTTCTGTGAGCACTTTCTATTTTTGGTAAAAACAAACAAAAACAACATATGCTCTAGAATTATCTTATACTTTCCTGGACCCAGACCTAAAATCAACTATTTCTCCAACACGTCCTGATTCTTTTGGGTAGAAATGTTATTTAGAAAGTTTGATGTGGTCAATAGGTGTGCTTTTTGTTACTTGGAAATTACTCTTCCCAGTATTTCTCAGTACCTAGAGCTATGTACTTGTTATGGACTGAATGCTTGAGAGCTACACCTGCACCCAAACAAATCATATATTGAAACCCTATCCCACAATGTGATGATGGTATTAGGAGGTGGGGCTTTTGGAGATAATTAGATTAAAGTCATGAGGGTGGAGCCTTCATGAATGGGACTAGTGCCCTTATAATAGTCATGATAGCTTGTTTCTTCTTTGTGCTCTCTACCATGTGAAGAGATGAGAAGTCAGCAGTCTGCAGCCTGGAAGAAGGCTCTCACTAGAACTCAACCCTGTTGGCACTCTGATCTTGAATTCTTGGGCTCTAGAATTTTGATAGATAAGTCTCTACTGTTTATAAGACACTTACTTCAACTTTGGTGCTTTGTTTCGGCAGCCCAATTTGACTGAGACTATATATATATTACATATACACTTGTAGATATTTGCATTTATGCATACATTTATATCCAAATTTACACATCTATCTATCTATCTATCTATCTATCTATCTATCTATCTATCTATCTATCTAGAATACTACATGTTCCCAACAATGCTTCCAATTCCAATTCAAAGCCACAATATTCATTCTAGTTTTCTCCCTTTTCATAATTTCAACTCCCATCTGAACAGTGAGACTACTTGGCTCTCATAAATCTTAACTTATTTAATTATTAAATAAGTTAATAATTAAATCTTATTTAATTATTGATTGACCCCCTGTATGTAACCAACATACATATGTAACCAACCTTAGACCATACTCACCCCACCCCACACAGATGTTTTCAGGCCCTGATCCCCTACATTGGGCCATTCTCCTACTCTGATAACCTCTTCACCCCCTTGGACTCTGACACCGTGTACTAGCCAGCCCTCTATTAAGTTTCCACACCCCTCAAACTCTGATGCCCTGATCTGAGCCTTCCTCCTACTAACATCTACTTGCTCTGCTTTACCTCATGGCTTTTGGACTAAATTGTTTAGGAAGGAAAGGAAAGAAATGTGAAGGGGAAAAAAGAAAGGAAATGAAAGGAAAAGAAGTGAAGAGAAAGGGAAGGATAGAAGGGGATGAAGAAAAGGAACAAACTTAGCTATCTCAGCTTTTTTCTTTCCCTGCTTCCACCCCCAAGACTTGTCCCTGTGTTAGTATTCATTGCCTATTTCATAGGCATATTTTATCTTCACTTAAGCTCATGTTTTTAAAAAAATTGGAAGCCTCTGGTTCTCTGCCAGTTTTTTCTTTGTTCATGTTTCTCTACACAAATTGTATTCAAATTTTGACAAGTTTGGGAAAATTAACATTGACAAAGGTGAATGGCTCATAACATTTCCCAAGTACAGCTCTTCCTCATCCTTATATTCAATCACATTGTTTTGACTAAACAAATTAGTAAGCCAAGGGTTTACAGATAGATTAATTGGTTAAAAGTAGATGTTATAAAAAGGCATTTTTGGCTACTCAGAATGTGTCTGGGCTAGCCTCCTTAAGTAGGGAAAGCTGAAAAAATACTTCTTTAACTCCCTCATAAGAAGCTTTTGAGTGGCAGATGGCACATAGCATAGACATTACAGAGTGGGTAGAAACAAGTTATTGGGATTTTTAGCATAGTCCTGTCCATCAGTTCTGAAGAAAGTCTATCTCTCAGACAGATTACATTAATTTAGAAGAAGACACTTTGGTAATTTCAAATCTGGAAAGTATGGAAATTTTTAGAAGGAAGAATGTTTTCAATCTGTTGGTAACAAGACAAGAGATAGATTTAGATCAGATTTGGACCAGGAGGAATAAACTTTGGCCAGAAGCAGCCTGATTCAGAGGCCAGGCAGGTGTCTGGGGGTGATGCCAACCTTCTGGGAACACTTAAACCTATGTCGGCCTATCTTCATTATATTAAAGGAAACCGAAAAAAGAAATTTTGTCTGAACTTGAACTGGAGTTTTAAAAAGTGAACAGCTAACCTGTGGGTGCTCTCTGTGTAGTATCAATGGGGCTAAAAGTGAAAAAACTCTGAGGTCCACTCATAGGGTCATATTTGAGGTTGCCTATCCAATTGCTCAGGCTTCTGTGAAAATTTCCCCTCAGAAACTCTATAAATTTTAAACCATTATGATTAAAATTTGGTTTTATAAATGAGGTCATTTCTGTATTATTTCCATGGTCAGTCATGAGTATTTAAATGCAGGAGAAAGGCATACCCATATCTTAAAAATGTGAAAATTGAGGGAAAGAAAGGCATTCTCTTTCTAGGAACACGCCAACTTGTGGCCTACCTTACAGGGTTTTCATTAGTTGCTTCCTCAGCTGGAAAGCTATTCCCTCAGAGCTCCCTTTCCACGGTGACTCAGGCCTCAAATTAAATGCCACCTCTTTGATTGACACCTCCTTGATTGCCCCAACTGAAGTCTGTCTAATGTAGCACCTTAATAAATGTCCACTGCAGAACTTGTTATTATATGATATTTCTTTCTTTCCTTCTTTCTTTCTTCTTTCTTCCTTTCTTTCCTTCCTTCCTTCCTTCCTTCCTTCCTTCCTTCCTTCCTTCCTTCCTTCCTTCCTTCATTCCTTCCTTCTTTGTTTATTTAATATACTGTCTACCTCCATCCACATGAATGTAAGCATCAAGAGAGCAAAGACCTTGGCCATCTTTTTCCCTGTTGTATTACTGTCACATTATAGCCTGCCTGTCTGTCCCCATGCACCTCTCCATAAAGACGGATCATAACTTCATTATTATGCTTGCTGTATATATCCCTGTTTGGCACCAAAGGATGGCCGGTTAGTTAATGATGGATAAGTTTTCTCAAGAGAGAAACGACCTAAACCAGACACTGTTGCATGGGTGCCCGTGGGTGCCAGTGGGTACCAATGGGTGCCATTAGGAGGAATCACGGAGTTGACAGAAATAGGGCGTGAACCTCTTGCTTCAGGATCTGGCAGCCTGCCTGTGAAATGACCTATTGATATGATAATATCTGTCCTTTGTGCATTCTTATCAGTGAGCCTTGGCAGAGGAGGCTCTGTCTCTTAAGAGGTGCATGACAATAACTTCATGGGACCTCTGATAATGGCAGCTTGCAGATGTGGATGATTTGGCCTTCAACTATGTTTTTGGGTGTGAGACTCACAGACTGAGGAAGCTACATTGACCCTACATTGACCCTTGCTTATGTGTAAGATAATAAAAGGAACAGTCAGGCCCGATTCGGGGCTCCAATCCACGAGGCTGGGGTCCTTTGGCCCCATACTGTTTTCTCTCCTATTTTGTGTGTGTCTCTCTCTTTTCCTTAACCTTTCGTGGTCCCTTCTCCACTCCCACCTAGCTCAGTCAGGCGGGATGTGACATATTACCAGTATCTTGAATGTCTGCCACATCATCTATAATTAGTAAAGACATTTTCAAAGAATGGATAACAGAAAGGCAATTGTAACTGAATAAGATGAAACCTACTCAGTTGAATCACATCTGGCACAAGAAAAAAATAGCTGGGATGTTAAATGAGCTGAAATAGCTGTTTAAATAAGTATTAACAAGAGTATAATTCACTTCACATTGACCAGTCTGAGGTAATAACAAGCTTCTCTCTAATTGAACAGGGTTTAATCAATAATGCTCCTTATAGCTAATTGAATTAATCTTCAACTTTGTTGAGTATTCTGGAGATATATCTTAATATATCTAAAATATTCTCTACATGATGTGTTGTAGGCCATTCTCTCAACACTCATGGGATAATACATATTTGTCAGGCCCCATTCAAGGCACTGGGGATACAATGACAAATTTGGAAGTGTTTGCTGCCCTCCAGGAATATAATCTAGTGTATAGAGTCGAGATGCACACTGTGAAACCCAACAGGTGAGTGCTAAGCTGAGTGCTAAGATATTGTCAAATAGAGAATGCTGTGGGAGCAAATTGGAAGGGCAGAAAAGGTCACAAGGACTTCCTGAGAACGTAAAACCTAAGATGAATAAACTTGCAGGAAGGCTACAGGTTAGCTCATCAAACAAGACTGATGAAAGAGGCCAATAACCCCAATGTGTGCAAAAGGAGGTGAAACATCCCAAGGTCACTTAGAGAAGCTTAAGAATATCTGTATATTTGTGCAATAGATCATGAGAGAATGCACTGGGCAAACCCTATTTATCCAAATGGCCACACTGGTACTCCATTATAAATGATTTTGTGCATCACTGCTTTTACCAGGGTTAGTGAATTAGCCTTTCTTACTCTTATGGAAGATAAATTCTTAGTGTGTCCCATAGCCTGTAGCGAAAGATCAAGTAAGTTTAATTGAGAATTTAGTAGTAGCTTCACAATGTATGTCATTTAGAAAAAGCACCTAATTTTGAGAATCTTCCCATTTTATTCATTGGATATTTTCTGCTTTCTCCAAACACTGTGGTTAATGCTGAATGTAGGGTAGAGAACAAAACAGATGAAACGCGCACTACAGTGGGTCTTGAAGACTGCACTACTGGAAGCATCTTTGGCAAGGGCTCTGGCATTGTTCTGAGGGGCACTGTCAGCAGAAGCAAAGATGAAGTTTCTCCCCCTGGCTTTCAGGGCAGTAGACATCAACAAAGAATCGGGGAAAACAGACATTGTGGACACCACATAGTGACTGTGGCATAAAGCCTGGAAGCATGTGGGAAACTCCCTAGCATTTTTCAGAAATGTTTGATGACTTGATAATGGGGTGACTGCAGTAGAGATGGCTGAGGTTTTTTATGTAAGCAGAAACAAGACCAGATGCATTATCAAGAATTGTCTTTTAATGTTAAGGTGACTTCATTCATATTCACAGGTGGATAAGGCCAGGTGGTCTGTGAATTATTTGTGACCAGGTTGTGATAAATTCCGGCACTTCTGCGTACCATAAGTGTCAGGCTTTCCATCACAGGCACATTTGCTCAGTCTGGTGCATGTTACTGGTGTAATAATTTTACCTGGTGGAGTTGAGAGCTCATTCTCTGAGTTGTAGTAGGAAGACATCTCCCTTCCAAGACAGCAATGACAGAAAAGTACTGACTGGTGATCCATTTAGGCTTGTGGCTATTTATGGAATATTAAAGGTTCATATGCACAATTTTAAAGCATTAAAATGAAGCAAGACTGAACAAGGGATTTTGTAAAACCCACAGATATTGATGATAGTATCTCCCTTTCTCTTGAAAGCCAGAAGGGAAAGAATATTTCTAATCAAGAATTTAAATATTGAAAACAAGTTGAGGAGTACTGGAGCAGCCACAGAGAGTATCTTTCAAATTTTACTTTAAAAACTTTGAGAAAAACTTTGTAAGGCATATAAATGTCTAATCACGATGTTGTATACCTGACATTAATGTAATACTGTATGTCAACTGTAATTGAAAAACAAAAAGACCCCACCCGACCCCACCTCCATTAACTGAGCTGTATTATTTTCCCTCTGGAGTGATATAGCTCATAAGGACTGCTCTAAAGGGTGTTTCTTAAAATGCAAATATATATATTATTAATTACTAATGGTATTAATATTATGCATTAACACTTCAGTGTAGGCAAGGGTGGTTAAACTGGGCATTGAGGAAGAGCAGATTTTGGGGAGGGAAAGGTGGAAAGAAAGGTTCCTGAGGTCTGATAAGGATGACCAGAGGAACTCTTTCCCACTTTTTAATGGGCTCAAAGGATGAAAATTTTGTCCCTGACACCATGGTAGGGCCTGGATTTGTGCCAGGTCTACAGCCCAATACTGTATTGTTCCAATACTGGGCTTTCAAAAAGGGATAATTCATGAAAAATCTCGTAATTACACAGTTTTGGCCCAGAGTAGTTGGGGATGGGACAGAGAAGTAGGTGGTGCTGATGGGCTGGCCGAGTGGCACATTGGTTAAGCATTGGCTAAGGATGCCAGCTCTGAACAGCAGGGACCTGGTTCAGATCCTACATGAGGGCCAGTGACACTGCGCCCTCTATAGCTATGATGGTGAACAACATCTCCACCTGGAACTGGGTTGCCATGAGTCTCCAGCGATGGTGTAGATTGCAGTGGGGCTGGCAGGCAGCTGGTGAGTGCTTTTATGAGCTGCCGTGAAGCCTCCATGAGTGAGAGACTGCCTCAACCGGGAAGCGTGCAATGATAATACCAACATGGGCCAGTGAAGTGATGTTCTCCAAAACTAGATGGAAGAACAAAATGACAGCAACTTGTCCCCCTCCCCCAATTCCCCAATAAAATCTAAAAAAAAAAAAGTATGTGGTGCTGAAAGGAAGCTAGATATACTTAATGTATACATTCCAATGTTCTATCATTTGGAATATGATAAAAATAAGAGAGAAAATGGGAGAAATAAACTTGAAAAATTGAGCTCTTTGTGTTTTTAAACTAAAGGGGGAAGATAAATTTATAATGTTTCTTTCACCTTTAAAAAAAATAAAAACTAGATGGCAGGTAGAAACATGTAAAAAGGCATTGGAAGAGGCCATTTATTTTATTTGATTGTTTAAATTAAAATGAGTTTACTTAGAGTTCTATTATGTTTATCATTTAATCCTGTCAGCTCAAGCTTACTTGTTATTCATCTGTTTACCTCTTGCTGAAAAATTCATTGAACAAAAGTTAATTCATTTTAACAAATGCTTTGTGCTTTTAGGAATCTAAAAAAGCCCACTTTTATTAAATGAGAATACTATTATTATTGCACCTATAGTAATTCCTGTCATGGGAAAATGGTGTTTCTTCAAACCCCTAATGGAATCTGTGAGAGTGTTTGTGTATTTGCCATAAACCTGTGCCCACACAAAGTTCATTCTGTTACATAACAATAAATCATCTCACTCAGGTGACACTGAGCTTTGACTCAGGAATACTTCTCACTTCTCTTTCCAAAAACTAAAGCAACACTTATGTTTTCACTGCCATATGCTATCTTTCTCAGCCATTGAACAGCTTATTATATACATTGGGTCCTTTTCCTACTGTAATCTCAGACATGATATAAGATGGAGCATGTTATGTACTCTAGCTTATGTAAACCACTAACCGGCTGCTTTAGGGAGCAAGGGGGAAAGGGCTCATTATGAAGTCAAGATCAGCCAACACACAGAGGCCGCTGGCAGGACTTGCTATCATACAGTGTATGCATTTTAAATAAGCCGAGGTTTTACCTTCCACAGGTTTATAATCTCTTCAACTTTTTAAATTGGAGCCTTCTCCAGTAAAAACACATACATACATACATACATACATATTTATTCTTATACATATAGTGTGTGTGTGTGTGTGTGTGTGTGTGTGCGTGTGTGCGTATACAATTTTCCCCTCACAGACTGACTACTTAAGAATATGAACATTTGCTTTTCCAATATGGTGGAGAACGGAGCAGTATGTAAATGTTTACGATTGTTTGTTCCAAATACTGGATTTCAGAGTGTGAGAACTAAGTTCTGATTTCTGCTTGGCCAGTTACGTGCCTGTAATTTTGGGGAAGTCCTTTGACTCCTTGAGGATTCCAAGTTCACATTTATAAAGTGATGGGGTTGAAATGGTTCTAAATGAAAGCCAAATCACTTACTGAGCTATTTTCATATATCTGAAAACTTGGAACCCAGATAACGAGTAGATAGAATCATTTGCTTTATTCCTGGGGGTTTAAGACTACAAACACACAAAGTAAAACCCTGCCCAAGGGACAACTCCCATTTTCAGTCTCTCCATGGACAACCCCCAGTACAGATCATTTGTACATGGCCTCTCTCTGTCCATTCTCAAAGCAACATACTCTTCTATTATTGGGGAGTTCAAGAGAAACTGCTTAGCTAGATTGGTGGCAATATGATAAAAATGTTGAAATTCAGGTATTTGAATATGTTATTAATGTCTAATTTTATTATAGAATGCCTAGGCAATATTTATATTGAAATATAAGCATATCTGACATGTGAACATATTTTGAAAATTTAGAATATGTGGAAGAAATCCTGAGATCTGACTCTTGGCAGAGTGGCCATCATGTAAATACTGAATAAAATTATTGAATAAAATTTCTACAAATTTTATTCTTCTGCATTTCAATATATATACATTCCTGTCAACAAAATTTAAGACATAGAATTTACTTGGGAATCAACTGAAACGTCCTTATGCCCTGCAAAGCAACTCCATGAAGACACACAATCAATAAGTACGTATACTTGCAGAGTTCCTTTTCTAAGTATCCTGCTCTTTTATTCACATTCCAGGGGAGTAACTCAAGGTGAGGCATGCCTTCACAGGTATAACACATTTTCCATAAAAAAAAAAAAAAAAAAAGTGGGTAGTTCAGCTCTCAATTCAAACAATTACACAGTGTCTTTTCTTTAAGCAGCCTTGTAATTTGATTGCCACAGGAGTGCTTTATAAATACTTTCCATGTCCTCACACGGAATATTAAAAAGTCCATACTCAAGGGTTGAGATCTAAAAAAATTAATCACCTTTACTGCTTTACAAAGGATAGCTTTAAGGGAAACTGGCTTATCTTTTAACTGAAGTGTACAGCAGTGAAGAATGCAATCAATCCATTGCTCTGCCTTGATTCAAGCTAAGTGTTGGCACAGTTACCCCCAGTGCTTTTCACCATTGGGGCAAATGTCAACATAATCCAAAAGACAAACAATGTCATCGTGTTATTATGAGAATAGTTTTGAACATCCAGACTCCTTAGAAGTGTCATGGGGGACCCCAAGAGGTGTGCTGGCCACATTTTGATAACTACTAGTTTTCTTTTTTGATGTTCCTTTGTTAGGTTTTGTAATCAATGATGTATCAATTTAATAAACAGTTTTGGAAACGTTCCTATCTTATATTGTGGACCACTTTGAATAGGACTCAGGGTATCGGTACTTAGAAGTTTAGAGTGGGGGCATCTATAAACAACCCTACCCAGTGTCTTTTAGGGTGGTATCGTTTTATGATAACTGTCTCTACTTTTTCCAAATTAATTTGTATCTTTCTATTTTCTAATTCTCATGAATTTTTTTAAGGAACATATATTAGAAAACTACTTAATTCAGGTTCTCACTATGTTTTTTTCATATAATTAATCAAGATGGACTCTTAGGGTTCTATTAATTTTTTCATTGTGGATATTTCCTGTTTATCATTTTTATACAGTGAATTGGGATTTTTCCTTTTTATCTTTTTGGTTAAGTCTACTCGATTGTTTTATTATTCTTTAAATAAACATTACTAGCTACTAAAATGAATTCTATCATTTTAATGTTTCCAATTAATTGTTTTCTGCTTTCTAAATTTCTTCTTTACATAAGTTTGATTGTTCACGTTCTAACCTCTTTGTTTGTATGTTTAACATACTTATTTAAAAGGATTTTAACTGTAAATCATATTCTGTTATTTTGATATTCTCTTGGACACCTGAGTTATTTAAGAGAAGACTTTTGTGGGTGGATGAGGGTGATGGTAATAAACTTTGTACGCAGTAGGTTTTGTGTGCTGTTTTTGTGTTTTAAAGTTCTAGTCTAATTGCATTGTGACTGGGAAAGGTAATAGAGACACACACACACGAACACACACATATGTACATATATACATATATACATATACATACACATTTAATGTACTGTGGGTTTTTTCTTTACCTGTTATAAGTAATTATTTGTTTGTGAATATTCCATGTGCTCTTGAAAAGAAATTGACATGTCTGTTTTCAAGATACTGTGGTTGGTACATGTCAATTAGATCTCCCTTAAAAGTCATCATACTATTTATGTCTTTTATTGTCTTATTATTGTAACTTTGTGTCCACTCGAACTATCATTGACTGTGAGAAGTGAATTAAAGTTTCCTAGTATTAATATATTTTTATTTCTCCTTGTGTTCCCTCCTCCTTTTTTCCTTCATGTATACTAATACAGTGCTATTTGGTATAGATATATTCATGCTATCAGATATTCATGTGGTTTGAAACTTCAGTCTTATTTTCATCTTATTTATTGCTTTCCCCCTTGAATTCAATTGTATCTAATATTAAAATCACAACTTCTGATTTGTTTACATTGGTATCAATGTTTAATTCTTTCTTGTTCAATTTTTCCAAGTAACTTGTTTCTTCTACTCTATAGTGAAATAAGAAACATCTTTCTAAGTAACAATATTGCTTTGGCTGACTACGTGTGTATATAACATATAATTATGATTTCTGTTTTCTTTTACTACCTGTGTTTGGTCTATAGTTTTATATGAACAAAAGGCTTGGTTTTAGTTCTTTTATTGTAGTTTATGCTATGCTTTCAATTTTCCTAGCTTATTGTATATGGGAAGGGGAGTTCTTAAAAAAAATTTGAAGTTTATATTTTTTAAACAACTATGATGTTTTAATTTTTACTTTTTATTGATGTATCTATTTCTTACTGAATCTCTGCTAAACAATGATGAAGTTGATAGATTTTCAATTTCTTCCCCTTCCCCTCCCTTTCCTTTACCATAATATTTTAACTAATTCAAATATTTATTTAAATATTGTTTTCTTAATAATTTTAAATGATTTCTACTGATCTTTTTGATATAAAAAACTAGGCAACAGGGCCAGACAAGTGGCTCAGTTGGTTAAGAGCTCACTCAAGAGTGCGAGCTGAGCTCTAAGCAACAGCAGTTCGATGCCCAGCCTGAGCTGAGCTGAGCAGCCACTGAGCTGCCAACAGGATGGTTCAGCTAAAAAAAAACAAAAAACCCCAAAAACTAGGCAATTGGCACGTTTATTACCTCCTACCGTTTTACTCCTTTCCTTCCTGACTTTCATCAGTCAGGATGAAAATGACTAATGCTGTTTCATTTCTACTTTGTCAGGGTTTTCACTATTTCCATTCTGTTTTATCATCATAATCATGCTATTTGTTTTTGTCTTAATCCTAAATAGTTCAGTATTCAATATCACTGCTTTTACAATTGTTTATCAAACAGTTTTTGGTTGACTGAAGTGTATTTTTCAAGAGGGCTCATAAACTCTATAAATCCACAAACTCTTGCTTATTTAAATGTTTTTCTTTTGCCTTTATTCTTAAGCAATTTTTCTGGGCAAAAAATGTTTAGGTTTCTTTTCTTTTCTTGATGACTTTGCAAGTCATTTTTTTACTTTTTTGAAAATTGACTGTTTTATGAATAAATTGGACAGCAGCCACTGTGACAATATTTTCCCCATATCATAATCTTTTGCCTGTTCAACCAAAAGATTCCTTTATTATCCATGATGTCCAGTAAATATACTAAGATATTTTCTGGTAGTGATTATTCTACATTCCTGGGATACAGTACACACTTTCAATCTTTACATTCAAGTTCTTACTTCTGGAACACTTTCTTGAATTATATATTTAAATACTTGCCTTTCGTTTCATTGTTTTTCTCACTTTATTCTAGGACTCCAATTATTGGTTTATTTTTCATTTTTTTGTTTTTTGATTTCTTTGACTTACACTCTGTATTTAACATTTTCACTGTGCTCTATTTACAATCTTGGCTTCATTTCTTTTTGCCCACTTTACTCAAGTCCTGGCCTGCATGTCTCTTCCTGTGTTGTCAGTAATACCACTTTCTTTGGTGTAGATTCCAGTGGGGACTTCTTTTCTGTAATGGTTTTGTTTTTCTCTTCAGTTTCTTAATGAGTTCAACCAGGTTATAAATTATACTTTTTCTTTTTTTGAGGGCAGTGTCACTGGCCCTCATATGTGGGACCGTACCGGGGCTGCTGGCTTCCCAAGCCAGCGCTTAACCACCACGCCACTCGGCCGGCCCTATAAATTATACTTTTACATAGTCTCACCATATTTTCCTGATCTCTACTAGCTCTATTTTCAATTCTTATAGAAGTGACTTTCATTAACGTTTTTAAATTTTATTTTTACAGCTATATGTTTAGGCATAGTTTTCTTTTGTTCTATATCAAACATTAACAACTTTTAAAAGTTAATATTTATGATTTGCCATTTAGATTTTTCTCTTTTTTTTTCCTTTTGTTTTTAGTATTGTGTTTTGGTTCTTGTTTATTAACCTTCTTGAAATCAGGTTCATACTTCCTGAACTAGCTTTTTGCAGGAAGAACTAGAGCCATCTTATGGGCAAACAGAAATTTTTTTTGCGACAATAGTTATTAGTTTTATTTTTCAGTTTATTTCTCACTAGTCCACTGAGACTAGCAGCTCTAGGGCTACTCACATTGTTGCATTTCCCTCCTCTATCATTTCTGCAATATGGACTGTCTGTGTGTTTCTTATTTAGGTTGAACTCACCTTCTCACAACTTCACCAGATATGGGAGGTTCTCAACAGCATCCTGCTCATGTGCTGTCCATGTGGCCAATAAAATTTTATTGGTTTCGCACTGTGACTGTTTTAAAACATGGCTGCACATTCTTTCACTTCTCTCATCAAGACTTTGAAGTTTGGTGTTTCCCTTAATCTGGGTGGATGTGTGACTGCTTTCGCTAATAGAGCCAAATGGTGCAGTGAAATGACACTAAGTGACTTCTAAGGGGACGTCATAAAAGGCCATGTGGCTTCTGCCTTGTTTGCTAGGACATTTGCTCTTAGAACTCTGAACTAAGAGGTAAGAAGTCCAACTACTGTGAGGTCACTATAGTGAAGAGGCTAAGTGAGGCACAAGGGTAGACAGTTCCAGTTGAGCTCAGCATTTCAGCCATCTCACAAAAGCACCAGACTTGAGGTTGAAGCCATTTCAGACAATCCAGACCAGCCCATCCACCAGCTGGTTACCATTGAATGATCTCTGTCAAGGCCAAATGGAATAGAAGAATGACTCAGCTGAATACTACTGAACATGTTACCCAACAAATTCATACTATATAATAAAATGGTTGTTGCTTTATGCTGCTAAGCTTAGCTTAATACACATTTTGTGGCACTTACTTGGAGAAGTGCACTTGGCCTGATGTTTTTTGAGATTTGTAGCTAGAGGACTGTTTGAACTATGTCTTTTATGCTACTTTAGATTTTCAGAGCTTCTGGAAAACACTTTCCTATTATTCATATTGAGGTTTTAGCAATCCCATGGTTTCAAGAAAAGTAGAGTTTCTCTTCTTCATTATCACTTTTGCTTTTGGGTGATTGTTAAAGGATGAGAAATCTTTATTTATGTTACGAGGTTAAAACCAACAGTCTCAAAGAACATATTAGATAGATGACAAAATTGTGACTAACATTTCTAAATAATGTGAGACATCATTTTTCTATACTAGAGGTAATAATGAAAAGGCTCAAGTCCAGAATGTGAAATGATTTTTCTCAAAGACATAAAATTAGTGCTAAATTTGGTAAAATCTCCAGATTCTTGATCTTCTTCCTTTTCTTTATTCATTATGCTATAAACACTATAAAAAATGTCAGTGGTGACAAGAATTCCAGCTATAGTATTTGAAATACATAAAAATACTTTACTTTCGGGCTGGCCGAGTGGCATGGTGGTTAAGAGCTGGCTTGGGATGCCAGTGGCCCTGCTTAGGATCCCACATATGAGGGCCAGTGACATTGTCCTTAAAAAAAAAAAGAAAAAAATACTTTACTTTCTCAAATTACATTGGAGAATTGAAATTTAAGGGATAAAGTACAGTGTGGCAATTCACTACATAATATTCTATAGATAAACTTTCTTTTAAAAAAAGTAAAGAAGATATAAGTTTAAAAAAAAATAAATCCTGGAATGGCTTAATAGACTGCCACATATTTAAACGAGGTCAGAGATACAAATAATTAGGGACTTTCCAAAACATTTAAGTGGTAATCACTGAACAAAGAACTCACTTTTTTCATGTAGTAATGTAATTTCTTTTGTAATAATTAATTTTAAATGTCAGTTTTGCACAAATGTTATCATTCATATATAAGAAATTTTCATATTTTAGTCCATAAAAGAAAAGTAAAAACAGATTTTATTAATTTCACAGAGGTCTATATTTCATTAAAATATACATATTTAATAGAGTAATTTGCATTTCTCATTAAAAATGAACATAAAATCAAAGATTGATTTCAACATAAAATTGTTGTATTGTCTAATAATGCTAGAATTCTAGAAGTGCTCAATAATTTTTTGTTAGTTAATGATAACTGCATCACATATCACAATTGATTTGATTTGCAGAATCATTTATTATTATATTGTGGGTAATGTCCTAGTGGCTCCGATTACAGAACTGAATAAACCGGAATTCTTGCCTTAGACAAAGTTTTAAGTTACTAGAATATAAGAAATTTACAAACAATTTACATTTTTAAAATTGACTTTATGAAAACATGGTGTCAAGTCACACTGACAGAGGGAAGTAATGGCCAGAGAAACTGAAAGTGAATCCATGGTTTCCTGCTTGGGAAATGGTGACTTGGGACAACATTAAGGAAAAAAAACAAAAACAAACTATATCTCTATTTCTATATCATCTATCTATCTATCTATCTATCTATCTATCTATCTATCTATCTCAAGACTCTAGAATAAGTAGTTTTAATGGGAAATTAGTTTTTGGATAGTTTTTACTTACTTACTTACTTACTTAATTAATTAATTAATTAATAGTTTTAAATTAATGGTTAGTAGGCAATTTGTAATATGAATTTCCAGTTTGATAGAGAATAGGTCAGAAATGGAGATGTGGTTATTGAAGCTATTAGAGTTAAATAGCCATCTCAAATCCTGTAAATGAAATTATAAGAGAACAAAGGATGGGACCCAAGGGAAGCACACAAGCTGAGGGAGAGTTTAATGGAAGGTTAAAGAGATCTTGGGATTTAAATATCAGACAGTTTCTGATGACCTCAGAACAAATTCTGCTGAGTGGTAAAGTCAGACATCAAACTGCAATGAATTAAACTAAGGAATGAGTAGGACTTAACAAATTAGAAATGATGACAATGGTTACTTTTTCAAAAATTTTGGCAATAAAGATATAGGAGGTTGGCTATCCAAAAGCCATTACTAATCTCTATTTCCTTTATCTGCCTCCCACTCTTACTGGAAAAGACAGTAACATGTTTATTACTAGACTTTGCAGAAGATGCTATTGAAAGTATATTTTTCATTTTTAAGATCAGGAAATTGAGCTAGTCTGCTTAACTTTAGTTAAGTTCTTAAGTTACTTAACCTTTCTTGTTAAGTAGTTCCTAAATCTGTAAACTTAACACACTTATCTTTTAGTTGTGAATATGAAATGAGAAAATGCACAGAAAGTGTAACGTATTTAGCAAATGCCTGGAGAGAGTGTGTGTGTGTGTGTGTGTGTGTGTGTGTGTGTATGTATGTGTATGATTTTAAAATATAAAATCATATATATGTATACATATATATGTATATATATGATTTAAAACATAACTAGAATATATACTTCAGTAAACTAAGAGATGGAACAAAATTACCAATTCAAAAAAACAAAAAAAAAGGACAATTATGGCATAAAAGGACATGCAGTGAGTATTGAAATCATATAAACATAGACAGAATGGTAAATAAAGCCTAAATGTAATTACAAGTTAGAAAGCAAATCTTTCTCTGAATCATTGATGCAGACATTGCAGTCCAGTACTATGACCTTTTATCCTTTTAGCTAGAATGCTCAATTATTCCCACTATACTAGGCCTTTGGTTCTACTGAAATGGTTTTATTTTCTCCCTGTGCATTATCCATTAACTAACCCCTACCATGTCTTCTCTCTTATTTGTTATGGATTTCATGATCCATCTTTTTAACCACATTCCTGGGAATATCTAAAACTGCTTTACACCACTGTCTACCTTGACCCCTTGTCAAAAGTATCAATCCTAGATTAACAAATGTACATATTTTTAGTTTCCATCAGTAGCTCTAGGAATTGTATCTGCATGCTACTGGAGAAAATGTACCAACAAACTTATTGAATCCTCTATTAATCTGACTTTATTTAGTTCCTAATGTCTCCCAGTCAATATTGTGATATTTCTCTGGTCAGCTTCCTCTCTCATTCACCACTAAAACAAATTTAAACTTTCTTCTCCACAAATCTTTGGTTTCAATTCTTTCTTAATTATTCTCATAAACTTTACTTCCCTCTAACTTACTTAGAAAGTAGATGGGAGAATCCTCATTATTACACCGATAAATCTAAATCTTTCTACTTCCATACCCATCCTTTCCTTTGGCTAAATTATAATAATAGTAGTGTTTCTAGAACATTTACTTCCCCAGCTGGGTTGTAATCATCTACCTCAGGGCCTTTCCATTTTTCAGTGTCTTCTGCTGAATTCCTTTTATTTCATTTGAGCTTAAATATGCTCAAGTCTCTGATATCTTTAAAGGAAGAAATGAATAAATAAACTCTCTACTTATGAACATTTCTTTGATAGCCAAAATGCTTAAAGAATTGCCTAAAACTCATTGATTCCATTTCTGGACTTCACCATTTTTACACTCTTCAGTCTGCTTTCTGAATCCACCATTTTACAAACACAGCTTTGTCTAGGGCAGCTCCTAACCCCATTTCATCACATTTTCAGGAGTATATTTAAATACTAGATTTCTCAGCAAGATTTAACACAGAAAGACAGATTTTTACTTCCTTCAGTTATCTCTCCCCTTGGAATTCATGTCAGCAGTCTGCTGATTTTCGTTTTGGTCACTAATTTTCAATATTTACTCATCCCTTCCATACTACAGTTTCCCAGGGCTTAGTGCTAGGCCTTCTATAATTCTCCATAAATGAGGTAATCCATTTTCATAGATCCAATTATTGACTTTATGTCAGCCAGACCTTCCTTCTGAACTCCAGAGGCACATATCCAATGGCATGCTCTCTAAATATTCACTGGTTTCTCAACTCATCTTTTCCAAACCTGAACTCAGCTTCTTCTAGTGTCCTCCTACTCCAGTCTCCACCATCTTATTTGTGTCATCACCTGTTGTAGGCAGAACTCTAAGATGGTCCACAACCTCTGGTGATTGACTTTAAGTAAGGGAGAATATCCATGTGGGCCTAACCTAATCACATAAGCCCTTCAAAATTAGAGATGGAAGTCAAAGTTTGGAAGCATGGGAGGGATTTGGAACACCACTGATGGCTTGAAGATAGAAAAGTCCACATGAAAGAGATGAGGTTGGCCTCTAGGAGCCGACAGCAGCATCCACATTGATCACCAGCAAGGTAAAAAAAGACCTCAGTCCTACCAACTCAAAGACTTTAATTCACCAACCAGAATGTGCTTTGAAGAGGAGTTTTCTTGATAGCCTTCAAACAAGAATTCAACTTAGTGGTGACCTTGATTTCAGCCTTGTGATACTCTGAGAAGAAATTTTAGCCATTCCATGGCTAACTTCTAACCTACAGAACTCTGAACCAATAAGTGGGTATTGTTTTAAGCCACTAAATATATGATGACTTATAGGCCTTAGAAAAGATAGAGTGTCTGTCTATCTGGGTTTTTATAGAGTCAAAGAATCCCAGAAACTATCACCATTTTCTTTCCTCTAACTTATTCAGATTCTGTGTCATATATTTGAATCCACCCACTTTTATTGATCCCCCTGCTACGACCCTAGCCTAAGTCATCACTGTCTCTTAAATAGACCTCTGAAGTACAATACATTCTGAATGTGTTGTTCCCAACTGAAGCCCACCTTAGTTTAATCCAGTCTCCACAATGAAACCACTGATGACCTTATATTCTCCTCAATGTCTTCATCTCACTGGTTAAGAAACATTCTTAGTTACATTCTGCATATCGTCTCCTGTTGTTTCAGGCAGCATAACCTTTTACATCATCTCACTACACTACAGCCTCCAATGCTTGATAAATATCAACACCTGCAGTGTTCCTCTCATTGCCAAGCTAGGAAAATTCCTTCTAAATACGTTCTTCTCCCTCCTCCAGGCTTCCTTGTCTAGCTAATTCACAGTCATTCCCAAACTTGGGCTGCATAATACTTTTCTAATGCCTCTGGATCAATGAACCCCCAAATTTAATGTGTACTATTTGTACTAGTCTTTGTTAAGCACTCTAATTACTGCTGTCTCCTTAATACACAGACACTTGGTAAAGGATATAGTAAAAAATATTTCTATTTTAAAATAAGATAAAAAAATGCTTAAAAGTTGATAACAAGTGTAAATCCATTTCTCAAGGAACCATATACTTCCCCTAGTATTTATTAATTATTTTCAGATGAGAATTGTATGAGTATTGGTATGGACTATGTGGATTTTCTTGTCATAGCTCCTTGAATCATATGAATGCACTCCAACCATGTAATAATCCATCTATGTATTTCATAAATTAATATTTTTATAATGATGATTTATTTATTATTTTTGTTTGAGGTAAAAATATTCTATATTTTCTTCAGAGCTAATACTTTGTAGTTATCTATTTTTTTGTAGATTTTATAATCTTACAAAAATCTGCGGGAGGTCTTCTTTAGTTCCATTTGTATACTTCATAATCCACTTGGGAAGCACTCAAAATGTTAACTCAATTGTTCACCAAAAATAATAGTAAGTGGTGCCAAATTGAAATAGAAACAAACAATACATCTTATGTCAGTAACACATGTGGAAAGAGCAAAGTGAAATTATATACATATCAAAGTTAATAACAAACTTTATATTTTTTGGAAGTAACAAGACCACTAGTAATCATACCATTGCACACAGAGTGCAACTGAGAAACAGATGTTTTAAGGGAACATGCTTGAAGCTAAATCCACTAATGGTACATATATTAAAACATACGCTTGCTCCCCAACTGTTTATTGTTTTTCCAGATTCTGCATAGATCCTGTTTTTATAGCTGTCTTTATAACTCAGAGGATAAATATGCAAATGCCCTAATGCCTGTTATGATAGTTTGATGCTAACTTTTTGAGTTACTTTAAACATATCTTGGTATGCAATTAATACAGTATGCATAGAGATACATTAGTCACCAATTATACCAAGTTTTATATTTTTAGTGTATCTTCAACCATGTTTGAATATTGTCTAGATCGTATATATTTTTTAAAAGTTAAGACTAACTTTTCCATTTTATCTTAAAAATTATTTTCTTGCATTTTAAAAAAGAACATACTCTTCTCAAAATACTTGAGGGCTCTTTGGTTCTGTACACTATACAAACATTTTATCATGAATATAGAAAACTTTAAATATTATATTAAACACCAAATATACTTTAATATTAATGATTAAATATTGTACTATAAATATTATATATGTAACACTTAAGATATTATATTATACTTCACTTTAGGAACCACAAAGAACTTTGTAATGTATTTTTCAGTCATTGTCCTTTAGCTGTGCCAGAGAAAATATTTAAAGATTGGTATGAATTAGGAAGTAGTGCAATTACCCAACCCCCTGGAAACATCTGCTCTACTTGTTTCACTGAGTTAGAACTCCACATCTGTGCTTCTTTAAACATTTGAATTGTGAAAAAATTTCTGTGGCGTAAGAGTCACCAAGCTTATTATTGAAAGTTTTACTTATTAAAGACCATTACTTTATTTGGATATCTTCCTACTTATAGAATGATTTTTTTTTAATGGTGAAGGTTAAATAGAGGACACATTCCTATTGTAAGAAACAAGTCAAATGTAGTACTTGCTAAATATTCTTAGTAAAATTATATATTTTAATGCAGGTAAGTTTGCTAGTTAAAATATTTGCTTTTACATAGGCAGATGGAAAGACTTTCCACATTTCTGGAGAGAAGTTTTGAAAGTAGAGAGACTGAGTGTTAAATCTAACCAAAAGATGATGAGATTAATCATCTGCCCAGGGCTGTGTGGATCACTGCGAGTGTCTCACCAGGGGAATTGCTGGAATGTAAGCTCACATTTACAGATGGTCTTGTGGTTACATGAATCTTATTTGGGCAGCTAGATCTGGAAGGCAGTAGTAAATCAGATTCAAAACAAGCAAATGTGCTTGTCTGGGTTCTGCTTGGATTATCAAAGTCTTAAAAATGCAGAACAAGCCTTTTGCATTATCATATCATGCAGTTTTGCTGTGTAGATCAGTCATGCCTACTTACTGATTTTTGCCACCTCAACCAATTTGAGTAGGCTGACAAAATTTTGAAAAACTCGTGATCTATTACTATCCTGTATTTTGCTAGCAATCTTTCAGGTTGTTTATATTTACCTAAACTCAAAAGTGTAAAAAGTTGTACATCAACCCAAATTTTAACTTTCACAATTTAAATGAAAAGTGTTTTCTGCAGTAATGTATTACTAAAACTATTTGCTTAAATAGTTTAAAATGCATTATAGTTTAAAGTATTTCAAACTAGGGTCTTACAGATAATTTTTCTATTATAGTCATAGTTTTATTTTCTAAATTTTATGTCCTTGAGTCTCACTGTATTAGGAAACAAAAAAATGTAAAGGAAAGAAATGGGTAACTGTTCTAAGCAATTAATGAAGAGACAGATTGACCTTGAGTAGTTCCAATTGGATGTGTTGACAGATTTCAGATCCTTAATAATAAAGTGGAAAATGGCTAAATATTTCTCAGATTAGCACATATATATCTTTAATACTGTGTATTAATTTCTTCTTTAATCAATTTCAGGGTTAGATGGGTATTAATGAATTATTTTATTACAAGTTTATTGACTACTACTATAATTTTTTTTCTCACTGTATTCCCATGACAAAGGCAGCTGCAAGATCCATTTAGTCAATGAAAGAAAAAGTTAATTTACATGTTGATGCATTATAAGAAAAGAGCAGCATTACAGTTAATTGCTTTAGATAAACAATCAATAGCATTGGCTCTTTGAAGAATTGAAATACTAGTCAAATTGAAATAAATAGTTTCAATAAGCTATTTGGATTATAAGGTCATCTTGACACAGTAACAGCATTTACTTTCAAATGAACATAAATAATTTTATAGTGTAAAACACTTATTAGATTTTTTTTTGTAAGTCATGTTTGTGGAGGTAAAATTTGTGAAGCGTAAAATACATTCCTTTAAAATTCACAACCCTGTTCATTTTGACAAATTCAGGGAGTCATGTCCCCATCACCATAATCAAGAGACAGATCATTTCCATAACTTCAGAGCTTCCACGTGCCCTCTTGAAGGCAGTCACCTTCCTCTATGCCCACTGGCAACCACTGGGCTGTTTTCTCTCCCCACAGTTTGCCCTTTGTAGAATGTCATAAAAATGGAAGCATATAGTATGCAGCATTTTGAGTCTGGCTGCTTTCACTTAGAATAATGCATTAAAGATTCATCCATGTTATTGCATGTATGTACCTGCTGCTTATTTCTTTTTCTTGCTGAATAGTATTACATTATAATGATATATCACAAATCATTTACTATTTGATGGACATACAGTTTGTTTCCAGTTTTTGACAGTTTTGAATAAAATAATTTTTATGAATAGTTATATACAAAGTTTTATGTAAACATATTTTCATTTTTCTTGGCTAACTACCGAGGAGAGAGATTGTTGGGTTGTATGGTAGTGGATGTTTAAGTTTATAGAAAACCTCTCATACTGTTTTAAAAAGTAGCTGTCCATCTTGTATTTACATCAGCAGTGTAAGAATGATCTAGTTCCTCCTCCTCTTCAATATTTAATATTGTCACTTAAAAAATGTTAGCTATTCTAATAGGTGTGTAGAAGTATCTATTTGTGATTTTATTTTTCATTCCCCTAATGACTAATGATGTCAAACATCTTTTTATGTATGTAATTGTTATCCCTGTATCTTCTTTGGTGAGGAGTCTGACCCTATCTTTTGACCATTTTCCTCTAAAACATTTTTAGAGGCAATATTCCTTATTATTATTGAGGTATAAGAGTTCTTTTTCAATCTGGAACCCGGTTCTCAATCAGATATATTTTCTGCAAATATTTTCTCTTAGTCTGTGGCTTGTCTTCTCATTTTCTAAACAACATCATTGAAAGAAGTTTTAAATTTTGATAAAAGCTATTTTTAAATTTCTTTTGTGAAGTATACTTTGGTGTTGCATCTAAGAAATCTTTGATTAATCTTGTTAATGAACAAAAATTTAAGTAAATATAAAGTCATGAATTGGGCAGCATCCCATCTAGTAAATAGAGTGGTGCTCTGAGAAGTTGTACAAAATGAAGGGTTTTTATAAGCAGAAACTGGGCAGGACAAGAAAGTTATTAGCAAAAGAAAAGAAAGGATTGTTTCAGGCAAAGTTACCTTTCATAAGAGCAGCAGAGGTCTTAACAGGCAGGTTACCTCACTAGTGTTGACCAGAAAATTCCAGACTGATTTTTAAAAAAAAATTCCTGGTCACATTCCTGAAGGGGCTGAAACTGCAAGTAACTCTTGGTTTGTTGTCCTGGGGCAAGCAATTCCACTTTTGCTCTCTTGTTCCTTTTTTTTTTTTTGAGGGCAGTGTCACTGGCCTTCATATGTGGGACCGAACCGGGGCCGCTGGCTTCCCAGGCCAGAGCTTAAGCGCCGCGCCACTCGGCCGGCCCTCTTGTTCCTTTTTTTAATAATCCAAAGTCACAAAGATTCTCCTGTTTTCCTCTAAGCTGGTTCTAGCTTTAGGGTCTATATTTAGGTCTATGGATTAAATTCAAAATTCTTTTTTTTTTTTTTAATAGATATTGTTTTTTTTCCAGCACCATTTGCTTAGATGCATACATTGAGCAAGTATCATTTATTAGTTTGCTTGGCCTTTTTCCTTTTTATAATGAATAAATATGGAGTTTTGTCAAATGCTTTTGTTCATCTATTGAGATGATTATATGGTCCTCTTTGTAAATCTGTTGATATAGTGAGGCATATTGGTTGACTTTGAATTTTGAACCAAACTTGTATTCTCCAGGTAATTGCACTTAGTCATGAAGTATTATACTCTCTTTATTTCTGGTTCAATCTGCTAATATTTTATTGAAAATTTTGCATCCATGTTCAGGAAAGACACATTTTTTTCTATTATTTTTTGTTTTCAATTTTATTATTTTCTGCTCTTATTTTAATTTTAAATTATTTTCTTTTTTCTTCTCTCTTTATACTTAATTTGCTCATCTCTCTGCGTTTCTGCCACATATCTTGACTCTAGGATCAAACATATGACTTGCATTAGCCAAGAGATTAGAAAGTGTGATTCAAGCAAAACCTGGAAAGAAATTTTTTGCATGTTTTCACTTTTCTTTTTTCCTCTGTGATCACCATGAAATTGTCATGAAAGAATGTTCAAACCTGTAGAGAATTTTTGTAAGAGTTTATTTGTGCCAAACTGACAATATTGCTGGGATGTGAGATCTCAAATGCTCAAGCACATGACCATTTTGCAGCTCATTTTATACATTTGGAATTAAGGAGGGAACATACAGAAGATTATATAAAGGTGGGAGAAAGCAAGGTACAGAATAGCTAACAAGGTTAGATGATCTCTTGAGGGTAGCACACATTTCTGAGGGGTCTGAAAAAGAGACATTTCAAAGGTGTATTACCCAAGATGCACAAAACAATGGATGGGGCTTGCTTAAGGCAAACATAACCTTTTATTAGGAAAGGTATAAGCTTGAGGCATGACTACCCACCATGACCGGCTGCCCCATTTGGAATTTACAATTGAATCACCCTGTGTGGTTACTTTGGGTGAGATTTATTACAGTGTCCTTTTTCTTCTGTCCACAAAATCATGTCAGCTTGCTGGAAGATGAGACACAAGGAGCAGCACTTAGGTCTCCCAGGTAAAGCCATACTATCCATCTGCATCTGACTGAACATTCATAGGCAAGCCCAGACAAGATCAGTAGAACTATGCAGCAGACACATAACTCAAAAAATGTTATGTTAAGCTACTAAATTTGTTGGTAGTTTGCTCTTGCTAATCTAGCTTTGCTTTGTCTCACATCCCTGAAGTCACCATGACAACATATCTGGAGTTCTGTACTGAGACTATATCCCCAGGCTGGCTTGCTAGACAACAAGATGTGCAGAATACAGTCAGGTAGAGAGCAAAGCTCTTTTGCGAAGATCATATCCTAGCTGACCTACAGGCGACCTCTGATGCAGAAGCAAGCCTAGCCTAGACTAGAACTTCCCAGCTCACCACAGCCTCAAAGGCTGGCCTGAAGCCTGTGAGCTAAATAAATTGTTAATGTTTTATGCCCATGAGATTTTGGGATGTTTTGTTCCACAGCATTATTGTGGCAATAGATAACTGACATATAAGCCAATAGTCATTTGTCTTATGTTTAGAGAATGAGGAGAGTTATGGGAAAGAAAATAGTCAGGGTTTTTTCTAACTTTTTACATGATTTCTACGGATCAGGAAAGGAAAAAAGGAAACAGCAGGGATGCTTTGACTTGGTCTAATTATATCTTTCTCATCACTGTTCCTCTAAAAGTGAGAGAATCTACATTGCAGATTTTGACACAAGGGTTTGGAAATGTAGTGTTTACAGTTTTAAAACTCTTGTAACTCCTGTTTATCATTTCTGGTATTTGTAGTTTCAGTGTTTTCAGTATTTTATTAATGATAACTGTAGTTCTTTTTCATCCTTTTCAGATGTGCTTTTTATTTTTTAGAGAAGCAAATACTTTCCATGAAAATATGTCTGCAGTTGGATAATGAGAACCACTGGAAAAACAGGCCAAGCAGGCAATAATGTACCTGTAGGCAATTATTCTGGGACATGGTTTAACAAAAATTCAGAAATTCTTGCAATACAAAATGAATTTTATCTCTAAATTTGCATGGAAGAATAAGGTTAGGCTTTTCCTATAATTAGATCCTTTGCAAAAAAAATCTTTCTCCGGAAAAATCTTAGCAAATGCCATAATTCAAAACGATGGTTAGAATGGAGACACTTAGTTGCAAAGTGTAACTATTGCATTTCATTTTTATATAATGATGTAATTAATAATTGTAAGAACTTTTAATGTATTTGCATAAGGAAAAAAAACCTTTGGAAAAAGTATAAGTTTATTTTTAAAGAGTTTGTAATAAAAAAAAAAAAGGTCATCTGTAGGTCAGCTAGGATAAGATGATCTTCATAAAAAAAAGAAAAGAAAGAAAAGAAAACCAAAATATTGCATATTTGTAGTCTTTTTCTATTTATTGCATGAACCAAAAATAAAGACTGAGAAAAAAAACAAAAAAAAACCAAAGATCAGTTTGTTGAAAGATTGCAATGATGGGCATTTAGTGTATCAAACAGCTGTGTTTTAACAGATTTAATTAATTCTATAAATTTGTATTAGATTGATCAAATACCAGGCCTTTCCAAACATTGTACCATATGAAAAATAATTTGTATTTTACATACGCTCATGTGCAATTTTTTGGTAAAGCCCTAGCTTCATTTTCCTCTGACGAGTAATACTGTTTCATATGGATTATTGTGCTCAGAAAAATCTTTTCTGGCTTACTGAGTGCATGTAGCAGAAGCAGAAGAGGGGTGGTGTTAAAGGCACAGGATCATATAGTAAAGAAATTGGACATCAAAGGAAAGTGTAATTAAGATTAAAATGAAAGATCTGGATTTAAATCGCAGCTCAGGTACTTGCTAGCTGTGTGATCTTGGGAGATTGGCTTAACTTCTCCCATAGTTCAGTTTTCTAATATGAATATGAGTATAATGCCCACTTCAAAGGATTAATTTCAAGGTTTAATGAGGCAGGACTTTAGCTCTTCTCTAAGATTAAGGGTGGAGATTGGGGGTAGTGGTAGGATGCTGGCCCTTTAGGAGCTTAGGAGAGCAAGAGAGCTGCCTTGACCTTGGGGTATGAAATGACCAGGGGAATCAAGAGTAGTAGTCATGATTAGAGACAGAAAACAGAATGACTGTGTGAAATATTCAATAACAACAGTAGTTACAGAAATCGTGACATTGTGCCAATGGGCGAAAACATGGGAAGTGAGTCAAATATGTTTTCTCATTTAATCCTCGCAAAAAACCTCATGACATGGATACAACTGTTTGAATGAGAAAACAGCAAGAAAGATGACGTTATCTCATAGCTGTCAAGTGGTAGATATGGAATTCAACCCAAGTACACTGACCCTAGAGTCAATGTTTTAACCACTGCATGCTATCCTGCCTTTATACAAGTCCAAAGAGGTTCAGACAGAGAGGCAAAAACTAAGCCCTAAATAATGTCTGCAACTACAAGTATCAGAAGTGAACAAGTAGGTTCAGGATTTTGAGTAGATAGGAAGAAGAGTCCATTCATTTATTTATTCATTCAACACGGACTTATGTTTTAGAGGCTAGGAACAAAGCTGGGAGGAAAATAAAACAAAATGAAACAGAGAAGTCCATGGTCTCATGAAACTACATTCCCGTGGAGGAGACAGATACTAAACAGACAGGTAGTATCATTTCAGAGATTAATACATACTAAAAAATAAAATAGAGTATAGAGGAAAGAGAAAGGCTACTTTAAAAGCGTGTTCAGGGAAGGCTTATACAAGGAGATTGACATTTATTTTGAACTCTGCATTTTGAGATGGACTCATTTACTATATTTCGGGAGCTGGGAGAAGTCCTACAACAGAGGGAACGGCGAGTGTGAAAAGCCTGCCTTGAGAAGGGGACAAGGTGAGTGCTGCTCAGCACAGGGGAACTGTGTAGTTGAGAGTAGGCAGGCCAGGGCATGGAGTGCCACTGGGCGTCCTGGAGAGGATCCTGCAGGAACCCTCTGACAGAGCTATAGAGCCAGGCCCTTTTCTATAATGGTCCTAAGTGGAAGTTTCTACCAGGGGTGGGAAGGAGATGCTAAAGGGACAGAGATATTTGGAAGGTTGTCAGAACACACTTCTTACAGATGTTTAACTCAAAGTATGCCATCAAAATTCACCCATTCATTTCTCCTTCTGCTTTATGTATTTCTATATTTTTGATGAACCTTAGTTGACAGACTTCCCTGAAACCTTTATTACCCAAAGCAAAATGAAATGGACCTTAAGCATAGGTTCTGATTGGATACATGATGGTAGGTAAGTAATGTAACTTTTTTCAGTCTTAATTTCCTTATCTGGAAAATAAAGGGAGCAGGGTGGGATTAACTGATATCTAAAGTTCCTTCATTTCAAAACTTCCATTTTCCTCAGTGTTTCTGAGGTAGACAACAGAATTTCCCTCTCAACAATTCATTTATATTTTTCTTTACAAAAAGAAAGAAAGAAAATTTCACTCTTGCAGTTCTCAAGTAAGGATAGGGAGTGGATATTGCTACAAAGTACAAATGGATATATACATAGTGTACATATTCTATTAATTGTAAACTTTTCCAAACACATATTATATTTGGGTTTACCAAATATCTAAGTGATTTTTTTTTTTAATTGCAGAAAGCAAGGTGCACATACACTTATCTTGGAGCATGTGGTTTATCAACCACTTTTGCTTCTTCCTCAATGTTACGCAGGATGACTGGTTACTCTTCTGCTTTGTTCCCCTTATCTGCTATTCAGTTGCTGGCCTGCCATTACCAGGCCTTCAATCGTGACATTAAATTGAACAATTTCTATCAGAAGTAATAAAACCTCTGAAAACCTGCCACCACTAAATAAAGGATTAAACAGAACTTGAAAAGTGAGTTTCCATTGATTAAAGGATTTATTTTGGGCGTACATACTTAAAAGTCACCTTTGACGGAAGTGTCAGAATATTCTTTTATTTTTTATTTTTAGCACAAACATTAAAAAATCTGTTTATTGAGGATGATTTCAAACATATATAAAAGTAGAGGGATTAGTATAATGAGCCCTTTATTTTTTTATTTTTTTTCTTTAGCTGAGCCATCCTGCCACCTGTTGGCAGCTAAACGGCAACTCAGCTTGGGCTGGCATCGAACCACCGTTGCTCAGAGCTCAGCTCGCACTCTTGAGTGAGCTCTTAACCAACCAAGCCACTCGCCGGCCCTAAGGAGCCCTTTAGATAGTCATCATCCAGCGTCAACAACTATCTCAGGGCCAATCTCGTTTCATTTTTAAAACTTCCCCACCCAACACGGGATTATTTTAAATCAAGTTTCTATAAATAGTGCCTGTATGCATTTCTAAAAGGTAATTACTTAAAAACATAGTAACATTATCACACCAAAAAAATACTAAGTCAGGATCCAAATAAAGGACATTCATATGCTATGTCTCTTAGATCTATAATTATCTTTTCCTTCTTTTTTCACCCCATGCAACATTTGTTGAAGAAACCAGGGTATTTTCTCTATAGAATTTCCCACTTCGTCAATTTTTGCTAATTGTATTACACTGGTGTCATTTAATGTGATCCTCCATCTCCTGTATTTACTATAATAGGCTTTAGGGACTTGAGGATTGATCAAATTAATGTTCAACTTTAGGAAAAAAATACTTCATAGGAGGATCCATCAGGAGACAGATGAATATTCTGCATGTTTCTCTTTTTGTGATTTAGGGGCCTGAATGATCATTACCTAGATATATTATTTCATTAGAGTGACATTGTAGTTCTATCATTCCTTCTTCATTTATTACTTGGAAAATTTCTGTAAAGAGAAGCTTCCTCTCATCAACTATTTGTTTATATTAAATATAGTTTTATAGGAAACACAATATAAATATGATTCTTTCATCTAGTGTTCTCTAAACATGCCTTACAAATATATACTGGTGTATGCCACACTGATTTAAACATAATATGAAGTTTTCAATCAATTGCAGTTACTATTCTTATTATTGCTCACAATATTCCACTTTTGGCTAGTGAAATTTATAAAATTGTAAACATATTTTGTAAAAAGTTTTCTTAATACATGTCATGAGAGTTTCTATGATTTTATTTCAAGTTTAATTTCAATAATTTTAATGATTTATCTTTATACGTGCAATGAATTCTTTAGTGTTTATTCTTTTTTTTCTTTCATTTTAAATTTATTTATTTACATATTTTTTAAAATTATCTTCAGGTGTACAACAAAGTGCAATAGTTATACTTTTTAACCCTCAAAGTGACAACCCCCCTCCCCCAATTCTATGCCCCCACTCCTCCCCTCCATATCATACTATCTATTACAATAGCATCAGAATATTCTGTTGAATAGCAAATACTAATCTGAAACTTGTTTGTTTGTTTGTTTTTAAGAAGAGAGCTTTGGTTTATTAGGGACTGAAGAAAAACACATTTTCTATCTGCAAAATCACATCCAGCCTCCAGGAAGGTCTTCTTTGGAATGAAATGTATTTCTGAAAAGCTAACAGTTGTTTGAATTGATTTAGCTCACTAGGAAGCCTTCTGTGCAATTGCTTAGCACTAGGGTGTTTTGTGGGGCCTGGTCTTTTTGCAAATTTTCTAATGAGAATGGGTTCCAGTTTTTATATAGCTGGAGGGTACCATTCATTTACTTGCAACTTGAGCACTACTCATTTGAAGACCATAACGTTCCTGAATTTTATTTTGGTTAAGTTATCATATATATCACATCAGCCACATATCCTCAATCAGCAAATAAGGTTGGCAGTTTCCTGGGGAATTAAAGCCTATTTGGAATTTCAATGAGTCTTATTTTTGAATGAGCCATTTTTTCCCCCTTCTTCCCAGGAATTAGCCACATTGACTTACTGCACACCCATGTAATCTGTGCTTTGTTATGGATAGATGCAGAATTTGGAAACTTGGATCACAAAATAAGGAATATACCTTTATGATGGCATCAGATGAAGTTTCTTGGTACCTCGTCTCTTCCCTACCAAAGCAGTATCACTTTTATCTGTTTTATCAAATGGGATGTAATAAAATAATTTTAAAACACCATACTGGAAATGAGTTAGTAGATTAACACCTAAATTTACTACACCTAAATTTAGGAATCATACCAACCTTACCTTTCTTTGACATGGACCCATTTTCCACCTAGTTTTTCCTTTGGAGTAATCTGAGTGACCCCACATACTTCTTACTTTTTTTTTGTGACCAATTTGAATTTTTGAACAATTTAGTATTGGGATGGTTTGGTTTCTATACAACTTGTTCACTCTGAAGTCCTCCTTAGTGAGAACTCTAAGACTAGTTGACTTTCTTCCTAATATTTGAAAACATTAAGTCTTTCCGTCACCCAAATTCCATAAATTAGCAGCCTTTTTAAATTTCTATGATACTTTATATTTACTAGGTAGCACTAAATTGGTATGGTTTTGCACTATTTGTGCATTTGTTTCTGTTTTTTTTGAGTCTGTTTCTCCAAAATGAAGTCTACCTATTTCTAAAATACTACTTGAATTTGAAGCTTCCAATATTAGTATTCTCAGTTTTATTCCTCATCATTTTACTCTCCAACATATCCTTTGTGGTCTCATCCTCTTCTCTTTAGTGTCCTCTTTATTTCACATTCTCATATCTTTGCTTTTCATCGATTCACAGACTCTCCATAGTGGACTGAGTTTCTGCACCAGCCCCAGAACTGCTTGTGTTGTACCTGGATTCCTGGAACCAAGTCACTGCCTCTGCAGCTGTAATTGCTAAAGATTGAGAAGTCCTGCCTAGAATGCCAACTAGCAAAGGAAAATCTGCATGTCTGCTTGTTGGTTGGAGTGACCTGCAGATCCTTTGGTTTCCCCATCATCTTCTTTGAAAACACAGATGGTACAATCAGAGGTACAGAGAAGAAACATCCTGCCTTAATAAGAGGGCCTTCACCCATGGAAGCCAAGAAACATAGAGAACCAGCAGATAAATATTTTTCTCTGGTTGGTCCATCTTTAGTTCCACTGTTCATGTGCCCTTTCTAGAAACATTCACAAGTAATCAACTATTTTGCTTTGTAATTTATCTCTAACATTTACTCTTTTCCTTTTCTGTTTCATCTCTTTCCCTTTCACCTTTACTTCTCTAGGATTTTATTTCCCAGTAGAGTATAAGAACATACACTTTTGCTTCAGGCTTATTTTCTAGGGAATCTATCCTAAGATATTCCCAGATTTGTATTTCTGTTTTAATTCTCTGTATTCCAATGCTATGCATGCAATATCCAACTGTCTACTTGGTTTCTCACTTGGATCTCTAGTTGCAACTCAAAACAGCAAGTACAAAACACTCCCACTCCCCACAGATCCATAACATTTCTTTTTCAGTGTTTCAATCTTAATAAATTACATCCTCAAACACTCAATTGTTCAAGCCTGGAGGTTGGAAGTCATTACTGTTTTGTTCCTCTCTTAACTCTCATATATAATCAGTCCTTAATTACTATTAAATGCATTTCTTAAATATTTCTGATTTGTCCATATATTTTTATCTCCATGGCTGCCACAGTACTTTAAGTACCATCAGGCTTTACCTAGACTATTGCAATAGTTTCTCAACTAGTCTCCCTGAATCCATATTGTGTTCTCCAATGCTAACCTAAATGCTTTTATAAATGTGACTCTCATCCAGTATCTCCTATTTGTAAGCCTCCATTAGCTCCCCCTTGCCTTAGAATAATATCTTAAATCCTTATAATGGTGTACAGGGGCCATATGTGTATACTATACATATAACCTTAGTCTCATCTTATACTCTGTTCCTTCTTGCTCTCTAAATTCCAATCACATCAAACTTATTTTGGTTTCTCAATCAAATATGCTCTTTCCCACCTCAATAGCTTCCCACATGCTGGCCATAGTTATCCCCATCATAATCACTTGGATAATTCTTACAGTTCTTTCAGGTTTTAGATTAAATGCTAACTTCTTTGGGGAGACATTGATGAGCTTCCAATGTATATTAGAATTTGTTAACTCTTGTATCATTCCAAACTTGTCCTTTGAAGCATTCATCATACTTTGGATTATTTACTAGGTTTCCATGATCTCATTGATATTGTAAAGTTCATATTATCTATGTTTTGTTCACTGTTTCACCCAGGCTAACTAAAAGCTAGCCCTCTTCCTGTTTCCACTGGCCATGCTGTCCCTCTTAGTTGGGAGCAAGTAACGAGGGGAGATTGAAGTGCCAGGCCAGGCAGTTAAAATGTCGAACTTTAAGTGTACATATAGAGGCTATAGAAAGAATAGGACCCGACAGTATCTAGGGCATTTTTTAGTTTGCTTTGCCTTACTTTGTTTCATTTTTGTTTTTGTTTTTTAACAGAGGCAGAAGTGACATGCTGGGTAGATAAATTCATCCATAGGTCAGAAGAATCAGAGCAGAAGATAAAAGCAAGATCATCGCCAGTTTGCAAGCTCAATGCACTTCCAAAAAATTTTAACTCAAAGCATTCTCCCATCTGCTTTAGCATCTCAGGCATCATCCTTCTTGCAAATTCTTCCTTACTCCCACTCCAGTATTTCCCTCTCTCTCATCCTTTCATGAATATTAACCATTCCTGCATCTTTATGTGTCTTCCTCAGTGAGATAAGCTCTTCTCATTTTATTGTTTCAATAAAACAATTTCTCTATGAATTTATTCCTCAGTAAAGTGTAAAGACATATGCTTTTGCTTTCGGCCTGTTTTAGAGGGAAACTAGCACTAAGGTACACCCAAATTAATATTTCTATTTACTCATCTCCACTGAGTTCTAAAGCTACATATCCAATATCCAACTGCCCTTTAATTTTCTCCCTTTGGACTTCGAGCTGCAGCTCACACCAGCAGGTCCAAAACACTCTCATTCAATCTTTAACCATAGGAAAGAAGGCATAGAATATTAATAAAAATGTCTGACTTTTAACAGGCACATTGTCCATACAAAAATCTCAGTGATCGATAGTGAAATGATTTGGTGAATGATCAGGACATTTGTAGGATGAGGAAAATTGAAAGGGAACAGATCTTGCTAGAGCATAAGGTAGAAAGAACTCTGGCAGTTTTGAAGATTGAGAAGCCAGTTCTAGGGAGAGATATTGCATAAGCAGTTAGATAATGGTCAAACATTTATGGGGATGGTGAGAACTAAAAGTATACATTAGGGAATTATTGGCCTAATTCAAACATGGCTTTTGAAGTCTAGGATTTAATGTTTCCACTTAGGGCATAAATGTGGTTAGAGAAACATCTGAGGATTGAGCCCTAGAGCGCACCGATAGTTAGACATCAGGGAGAGGAGGACTGTCCAGGGAAAGATTTTAGGGAAGAATGGCCAGTGAGGTGGAAGGTAAACCAGTCAAAGAAAAATAAAATGTCCTGGAAGTGAAATGAAAAACAGTCTCAGTGAGGAGTCATCCACTATATAGGCCAAATGTGGCTGATGGATAAAGTGAAAGGAGGAATAGAAATTGACTCTGGGATTTTTCAATTGGAGGTCTTTGGTGATTTTGAAAAGAGAAGTTCAGTGGAGTTATTAGGTACATACATGGCTGTAGAGTGTTCAAGAGATAATGGGAAGCAGATGACTTGGAGACAGAAAGAATAGAAAATTCATTCAGAGTTTTCATCTGAATGGGATTCATCTGAATGGGTAATGTGACCAAGAAAGGGTTTTCATAGTTTCAAAAATCAAGATATAATTTATACATCATGAAATGGGGCAGATCTTAAAAGTACAGCTCACTCAATTTTGATAAAGGCACATACTCCGGTGACATACTCCTATCAAGATGTGGAACAGTCCTGTCACCCCAGAATGCCCCTTTGTGCCCTTTCCAGTTAATACAATTATCATCCCACTCATCCTCATCAACCCCACATAAAGCAAACATGCTGATTTCTATCACTACAGAATAGTTTTGTCTAGTCACAGAGCTAATATAAATGGAATCATATGGTATGTCCTATTATATTTCTGGCTTATTTCACTCAGCATAATGTTTTTGAGATTCATCCATGTTGCTGTATGTGTCAGTATATCATTTCTTTTTAATTACTGAATTCCACTTGATAAATGTGCCATATATTGTCTTTTCATTCTCCTATTCCTAAATACTTCTATTGAAGTGGAATTTTCTGTGATCACAGGAAGCTTATTCCATCAGTTTATTAGCTCTTATTGGTGTATAATTCAGTCTTGTATGGAAACAAAATCCATCTCTCAAGAACTTTTAACCACTCATCCAAGCTAGATGTCCTGGACCCCGATGGGGGAAAAAAAAATATTTTCCTCAACTTTTCTCATCTAGCATAAGCTTCTTCTGGTCTTTCAAATGTTTCTGATGTGGCATGTGACTCCTCAGATTACTCTGGTCTTGTTCCTAGAATGTGATGATTTATGTCCCTTGAAATAATAATGCTAAGACAAATAAACAGATAATTAAACAATCTGGATATAGTGTAGTCAATACAAAGACTGTAACTATCACAATTTATTTTACATAGTATATTTTTAATGCAACCTACAATCACATTAGATTTCTCTTAGCTACAGCTTCTTTTAAAATTTTGAGCTTATTTTCAATTATTATATTTGAATGCATATTTATCTTGTCATGTCTCTCAAACTACAATCTTTGAGTTCATTTCTTTTAGCAAATAGCAAGCCTTTACATTTATCCCTGTTAAGTTTTATTGAATTAAATCTGTCATATTGTTCCAATGGGTTGAATTATTTTCAGGATCCTAAGTATTTCACATGATATATTTCTTGTGTCATTCAATGTCTGATCACCTTCATATATAATAAGAACACCATGAATATACTTATCAAAATCATTGATAACAGCATTGTTTTAGACTGAGTGCTACTAAAAATAAATCCTTTGGCATACTTAAATATTTTTCTCAAGACTCACTTCAATCCCTATTAAGCACACTTTTTTTATAGTCTCCAAACAATTTCAAATTCACTTATTTATACCACTCCCCAGCTTACACGCATCCTTTTAATGAATATCATGGAAGATGATGCCTTTTTGATATTCAGATTCATGATTTCTAAAGTGTTCCTCTGCTCAACCTCTCCAGCATCGCTGAAAAGTAAACAAATAAGAATTGTACAGGATTTTTTTGTTTTGTTTTGTTTTGTTTTTTAAGAGACAACAATGCCGACTTTTAGAGAACAGTGTGGTTCCTTATTCCAAATGCCAAGAAATTTCTTAAATGATTCATCTAGAATTTTCCCAGGCAAGCTGGTATATAAACAGCTTCATGTTGTAAGGGGGAAAAAAATGAGACTTTGGATAAAGGCAGACTTCATCTAAATTCCAGCTGTATAGTCTTGATTAAATTATTTAGGTTTCTTCAACACTATAGTTAGGATCATAATTTCTACCTCATGATGTTCCTTTCAGGATTAAATAATGATGGGATGCAGAATGAGTGTTCGATACATTTGTGTTGTTACCTGATATTTTTTGCCACCTTTCTGCTGTGCACATACCTCAGAGACCACCAAAGGGAAGTAGAATCCATGAGGCTTCTCAGTACTTTGTAGTTGGGTTTATTTGGGACCGAAGACCTAACCTTTTAAAAGCAATTTCCTGCACTCTACACTTTACCACTTTCACTTATTTTTGAACTTCAATTGCCTCATAACAATACTTGTTCTGTTTCTCAAACTTATTTGTTTTTAATGAAACCATGCTGTATTCTAGTGGTTATTTCTTTTTATATGTGCCGTGAATCAAATTTTAATAATGCATTTTTTAAGATGTATTTCAGATAGCATAGCATATACCTAACAGTAGGAAGAAAAATGCAGAGTTTCTGTGCCATTAGATACTAATTGCACCACCCTAACCAAAAAATAATTATTTAGTTCAATATTTCTAAGCACTGGGTCCATGTAAAACAGATCTTTTAGTAGAATTTCACATGTAATTATCTAGAATTGTATGCCTCTTCCCCTTACGGAGTCCTACTTAATTTGTACTAAAATCTTTAAAGTATTGGCCAGATTTGAGAGCCTATTTAAATAATAATAATAATATTAATAATGGCTATTGGAAATTGTGAGGACTTTTCATAATTTACTTTATTTAATTATTGTGAGAAAACCTGTGAGGTAATCGCTATTTCAATCCCATTTTAGAAAATTGAAGCACAAACTGTTAAAGTAGTTTACCATGATCATGCAGATTATAAGTAGAGAAGTTGGGAATGAACTCAGACATGCAAAGGTTAGCTTTATATGCTGTTAAAAGTTGTGGAAGAAAAGTTTTCTGGAATAAGATATAGTTAAGAAAAATTGTGGGTAGAAGTGGGTGGAAGAGCTATGGAGTAAATTTACATGGAGGTCTGTTTTCATTAAAAACTTAGCTCCCAAATCTGATTTGCAAGGTTTGGAATTTTAGCAAGCATGTATCCATACACCATGGTTTCTACACTGGGTTGTGGTTCTGTCCTGGCAAAGGAGCCCTCCATAGCTTCTACTTGTATATCATGGGTGGAGACAAGATTCTCACACTAATAGCAGAAGAAAATGTCCACCAACCTCCCTTGGTAACAGGCAGGAGGGAGAACAAAGAAGATAACGTCACACACCCATTCAGGATGCCCTGACAAAATATGAAAACCACATACAGTTTTTATTTCATGAGGCTGCCCAGGAATTTTGTGAAATTAATCCAAGTAGTTCAAGGGCGTGCTCCTTATTTGTGGCAATGGCTGAAGCACTTGCAAGCACAGGTCCATGACTGCAAGGTTTGCCCATCAGCCCATGAGTGAAATGGGGACATGCTTTTCCCATGATTTACCTTTCTGTCTTCAGACAAATACCTTCATCAATTTGAATTGCAGACATGTGACCTTATGAACCTGGATAGAATTCTGCCATTATAGGCAGTCACGTCACATGGCAGTCCACTTTAATCTTTTGTTGTATATTTACAACTGCTTGTGTAGTATTTCTCTTGGTGGCCTTTTATCCCTCACCTCCAACACTCACAAATGGTAGAGTTAATAGTCATTTAAGCTGTAAGTTGAAGCCATAACTTTATGACAGAGCCAACTTGCTCATGACTCATTCTCCATGTAAAAGAAATCAATAGAGCAAGTAGTGCTTTAGCTTCCATTCAATGAGGTAAGCCTTTCAGGGATTTGGAAGGCTCTTTGTCTTGCTAAGTATTCCTTTATGATACATTTCATAGTGAATTAAATTTCATAAAGGGAAGCATCTATTTCTCATGCAGATCACTATTTGGGTGAAGTGCTTAGTGCAGCCCTGCTGCATATCAGATACTTGTTTATTTGCACACGGTGACTTTTTATAGTAATCTTAGTACTAAATAAATGATGAGTTTTTCCACTTTAGTAGAAATGTGGTATACTTATTTCCTGTTACTTGATCATTTGTTGAGATAAGGAAAGAAAGGATCAAGTGTTTTGAGGACAAAATTGAGCCTTTTGAATTCAAGGTAATGTATATTCCTTCTTAGTAACAGGCACTGTAATGACTCACCATTGTACAGATGTTAATGGTTTATCCTACACTTTGATGAATGAATGAGTCACCAAATATTAAATGTCATGACACATTAGAGAAAAAAAAATTCTGTTGGTTGCGATGTGATAAAGCTTCTATTTATATCAATTCACCCAGTGAAATATTGTGAGATCTTATAAAAATCTTGTTAGTTTTCTATTGCATGATGCAAAGTGGTGGCTTTGTTGAAATCATGTGTTCCCTATATACTGAATGATGTTTTATTGTGAGCCTTGGGAGTGATATTTGGGCAGGCTAAATGTGTTTGCATTAGCATAGTTTTATATGTGAAATATCTCAGAAATAGGGCAATATGAAATTCAGTGAGGAAGCATATGGGGATAAATTCTAGATTTTCAATCATAAAAATATTAAAGCTGTGAAAATAGATTTATTGATTAAAAAGAAGAAAATACAATTGACCATAATTAGTTAAATCAGGTGTTTGTTGCACTTAGTCAAGAGTCAGCAATATAAAGAGTCAATTTGAAAAAACGATTGCACAATAAGAAAAAAAAAATCTCCCTTGCTATGACACATACAAAGATTATGCTTTTCTTTTCCCTTTCTTTGCTGTTCTCTCTATGCCACTCTGAAACCTCACACTGTTTGATCTGTGCAGACACAGTACTGACTGTGTCTTGTCTATGAGACCCTCTTATAACATTCTAGAAAGGAGAAGCCATCAAAGTAGGTAAAGTAAGTGAAGTATGGAGAGCGTTGGGTGAAAGGACACTCTGAGTCCTTTTTAAATCTTGTATTTTATTCAGTGGTCAGATTTAGCATGCAGGTCTTGACCTACTTATGTGGCTGTGGTTCAGGAGTTTGTACTTTTCAGGGCCTCTACGGGGTTATTTTATCTGCTTGTGATGTCTGGTCCTCCTGAGGCTCCCACGTGGTCCTCACGGGTGCTGCCTTAGGAGGAGAGAGGAGTTCCCCAGGCATAGCTGTCCGGAGCCTCTAGCTGGGGGAAGGGTGGCCCATGGGGACAAAGTGTACTTCCCTATTAGTTGTGGTGGGATCTCTTTGCATTGCCATCTAGATACTCCTCTGAGTTGGGGTGGGAGATCCTCAGGCTCAGGGGAAGGAGAACACTGTCCCTAGCTGCTTCTGGTCAGCAGAGGCCCTGATGAATCCCCTCACTTGCTTGGCCCAATATTGCTCAGTGTGTTCAGCAGGGTTCCTGTTCCATCCAGGAGAGAAATGAACCTACCGGGGTCATCTTCTATTGCTAGGTTGGGTGCTGGGGTACAATAGGAAAGCCTCCTTTTGAGGATGAGGGTCATAAGATGACCAATTGCTCCATTGTTCCCTCCATCTTACAGTCCCTAGCTAGTTGTTCTTTTTTCTATGTTTCAGACTTCCTTGATTGTCTCTTGCATTATTTGCTGGGTTTATAGTTGTATTTAGCAGGCCAGCGCAGGGAGAAATGGTCCTATGCCATCTCGTGTGGACTGAAAGTTTACCACCATTACTTTTTGAATGAAATCATTTTATGTCAATATAAAACTACATGATTTTAATATAAATTAATTTTTAAATTAATTTATGATAAGTAGAAAATAACTTTTATCTAGAAATATAATTTAGAAACAGGGAAAAAAACGCTTTTTCCTTATTTTTGTGTCTAGTTAGGTTCTTGATGCTTTTTAAAAGTGTTCTAGTGTTGAACCAATAAAAATGAAGAATGTAGACATTACTTAGACTCTACTCATGTTTGTCATTTGTCATGAAATACATCCTCTGGTGATACCAGATTAAATGGACAAAATGAGTTTAAGTACTATAGATTAATCATCTAGACAGCTATCTTAATTTTTTACATGTCTAGTTCTATCTCAAATCCCTTCATTCAATCTTGACCCATCTCAAAATGCATATAGATAATTTACTCACATAGAGTAAATAATTCCAAAATTACTTGGAAAGACTTTGAAAAGGGAGAGATTCTATTATTTTTGTTTTTAAGCAGGAAGAGATAATACTATTTTTAATCTCTCTTATTAAATATTTAGCCTTGTAACTTTTCCCTTGGATCATGTGAATATGGCAGATATTTTCAAAGTCTGTGTTAATTAACTGAATATCAGAAGTCTGTGTAGGACTTGGTGAGAGGAAAAGGTAAAAATACCAATATATTTTCATTGAGTTATCTTCTCCCATGCTTTTATTCTTTCACTATTTGAGATTCACTTGTAGGAGCTGTTTCTACTCTCCACTAACATTTTCATGGTGTTATAACATTTGTAATGGGATTATGGATGGAGTGACAGGGAAGGTCCTGTGCTCAACATCTTTGGGCAGTGACAAGGCAGATTATCAGGACCTACAGGATGGGATTTGTTCAAAGGCTATAGAGGTTCTTCTTTACTAAAATTAAAACATCAAATGCTTATGATGCCTGTAACAATTTTGTCGCAAATAATGATATGAAATGAAGTCTAGTGGATAAAATATGTATGAACCATTTATCTTTACTATTAAACCATGAGAATACAGGAAATTACAGTAAATGCATCAAATTTTGAGAGGCTTCTAGATAGGATGTGCTTAATACTTTTGTCCTGCTGGGTGAAAATTTAAGAATAATTTCAAAGGTGTTTATGGCTTTGAAAGACTTGCAAAAATTCTACAACACAGAGGTTTCACACATGCAATTTATTAAAATGTGTATGAATCTGTTTTGTAAACTCTCAGATTACTAAAATTCAATAGTGACAACTGAAACGAGGTTTCATATTGTTTTATGTTATTTGTGGTTCTGAAAAAATAATTTTGTTTGAATTGCCTGCATCTTAGTTTGCCAAGAATAAATTGGCTTATTTAGGCTTTTTAAAAAGTGAAACAGAATACTGATCATTCATATTTTCACAAGCATGCTGGTTTTCTTCGTTGTCATGTTTCTGAGAGAATGTAAACAGAGTTTATTTTAAAAACTCTACTAACTACAAATGAAGAAGTGATGACCTCACTGGTTTCCGAACATCCGTGTATTCTGGTGGTTCTCCCAGCCACCTAGAAAGTACATGTGGAGAAACTTCCAGGGACATATTTATTAATATTTCCTGGGAGCTTATAAACTTTAGTGTAGGTGTAAGAATCTGTTAGTGTGTCGCCCAGAGACATCCAACTCTTATTCTCATTCTGAAAGTCTAAGTTCAGAAACGTTCAGGGCCTAGGAAGTGTTACCCTGGGAAGGAAGATAGATGAGGACTGCTCATGTTGTATCATCGCACTGCATCCTGGTATACTGTATACCATTGAGATTTATGGTATGCACCTGGCCCAAATGAAGCAGTGTCTAGTGTACATCCAGCCTGGCCTCCGTGAGAAGTACTAGAGGCTTAAAAATGTAAGACTGGGCTTGAATGGGGAAAGAGCATTTCCAAGAGGTATAATGTGAGCCTTGTTTATATGCTATAGTTTATAACCATGTACCTCTCTGGTAAGCACTGGGGTGCTAAAGTTTAAAGCTCCTTTGTCTGTCCCAATTTCCTTTAGCTAAGAATACCTTGTTTGATTCAACAAAGTGGGGTCTCTGTCTGCTGTCTCCAACCACCAGTGCCTCTTCTGTTTTACAGTCATGCTGCAGTGAGTCATACTCCATATTCTAGAGCAAAGACCCCACTTTTATTTTAAGTCATTTGACAATGGATCCAACTCTGCTTGGTGTCACAGTGAGAGCAAAGCTGATTAATAACCCGTTGAGCTACCAATTAGCAGCACAACACTCAAAGGACTTGAAAAGCAAAGTGAGACCAGATTTCATTAAAAGATGATTAAAATTATTGCATACTCCCGAGATAATTTATGAGATAGTGCTTGCATGTAATATATTGAAATGAATGAGATTGTTAAATACATGTATGAAAAGAATGCTTACTTTTCTAGTTTTCAAATACTTTTAACTTTATCTAATTACACTATCTAAGTATATAAATATCAAAGCAATTGGAGAAAATGAATTAGGTGATTTAAAAGGCATTTGTATTCATTTGCAAAACTATATAAGACAGTTACTTTATGACCTAAAAAGATATATTTTCTTAATCAATTACCTCTTAAAAATTTCTAAATGAATAATAACTTTTTCTCTAAAATTTTAGCTTTCAAATTCACAAAATTAGCTATGCCTCATACCAACTTGATTTGACTAAGGTTCTGGTGCACATTTATTGAACATATCCAATTAGGTTTAGGAGAAAAACAAGGCTCTATATGTCTTGTCAGTGAGGAATACTCAAAAACAGTGATTTGAAGTGCTCTGATTGAACTTACACTTAACTTAGTTACACTAGTATGTTACATGCAGTGATCTGTATCTTGTGGTGACAACCTATATTCTTCAAAATCTCAAGCAGAAATAGTAAATCTCATATTTTTGGAGTTGTGACATACTCGTATATCTCACAATATATATCAGATTTTTTCAATTTTTACTTATTTAATTATCTGTTAATTATTTAATGATACCTTTGGCCAAATACTTTCTGAGTCATTCAGAGAAACTATAAATCCCCAGGATGAAATAATAATGGTTAATGTTTATTGATTACCATTTATTGTCCAACACAGTTACATGAATTGTATCTTTGTTGCTACTTTTTCTCTGGATACCAGTGAATGGCTGTCCCCCAAGGGTCTCTGAGGATAGATATTCAAATGCTGACACTCTCTTGGAGCACATAAGGGAATTCTTCAGTGGGGTGGATGTAGTGGTTGTGAATAAGGGATGGTCCCAAATGCATGGTAGGAGACCTCTTACAACTGTCTTAATAACCATGTCACCTTTTATACACACCCATGTATACACACCCATGTATACACACCCAACAACCCTGACTAGCCTTTTGCTCCTTGGTTCCTTGCTCAGCAACTTGCCCTTTTGAATTAGGTACCAACAGATTGGCTCAAACCCAGAAACTAGTATACAAACAGGGAACAGACCAAGCAAATCCACTGCTTTAGTAGAAATTGCACAGAAGAATATGTCAAGACCACCTTCTTGAGAGGTTCTCAGTCTCTGAAAGTGATTCTCTTGGTTGTATCCCTTCCATTGGCTTGAAGGGTGAAAAGGAAACCCACTATATATCCTACAAAACTGGGGACTCATGGCTCTGACAATGCCTTTTTTCCTTCCCCAATCTTCTGCTTAACTGGAGTTAGGTGTGTGTGTATGTGTGTGTGTGTGTGTGTGTGTGTGTGTGTGTGTGTGTGTGTGTGTGTAGGATGTGCAGTTGATGGGTTGAGGGCAGGGTAGTTCATGTCTGAGTTTCCTGTTAAAAGATGAAGGGCTAGGAGCCTCTTGTCTTTAACTGTCAGTCCTAGTCATCAGTTCCACGGCAGTAGGAAAAGTCCCACTCACTGTCCTGAATTTGCAAGCTCATGAAGAGGAACAGGGGGAGAGAACATTTTCCAGTTAGACTGAGTTAGATCACAATCCAGTCTTGAAACTAGTCCATGGACTTATACACCATAATCAAATGGAAGAAAAATCTAATCTTTTAAAATTAATTTGGGTGTCTTCAATGTTAAACTCTGAAATATGTGTATGTTGCTCTCTGTTTTTGGGAAGGTGATATTTAAAAAGAGAGTTATTTCTGTCTTGCTTATTTCTGTATAATGCTAGTTCTGAAGAGAGGATGTGTCCTTCCACACAAGCGTGATATCTTTAAATGCTGTGGTTGTAGTTCAGCTGCACGAGTAGCTTACTGAAGAACTATAACTGACCTTAGAATTTGTGTCTCCCAAAGTTATTTAGTACAAGTAATTAGAGAATGTAGTATTTAGGAGACCACAAAATTGATGTCGAGCATGATGAATTACTCTGCAATCGTATGGGCACAATACACAGTGAAATAAATTAGTTTGATTTCACTAGAAAGCAGTTTGCGGACCTTATGCTTGTTTGTGTTTAATCACATGGTCCAAGTATTTTCAAATGCTAAGGTGATTTTCAAATGTTAACTACAATTAGAATGGCTTGCCTGAATTTGCTTGTTTCCAACTCATTTTTTCCAGGTAACCAGTTGGAAAAAACAGAGGCTTTATTCATGAGGGAACTTCAATTTTAAATATAAAGATCCTGCTCCTTTATGGCAGATAGTGTCTTTCAGGATAGTTACACAATCTGGGCTTTGCGCTTGCTGCTCAGCCTGAGATGTTTCCAGCTGGGACATGCAGCCATGGCAGAATCTCATTCTCTGTCTGAGAAAACCGTGATGTGCGTTTTGGACTCATGTCATTCCAAAAATCATTTCTTAGTAACTCTGCCAGGTATTTTTCTTTTTAGTTGTGGCTTGTCCATAATTACTGTTAGTGAGGAACTATGAAAAATTCCTGGTTCAGTTCTTTTTAAGTTTCTAACCTCACAAACTAAACAGATCAAATGTAAAAGAACATGGAGTATAAAAGGAATATAGAACTGCGAAGCTAATCACTGTTGAATGCATTCCTTGTAGCCAAGACACAACTAAAATGTACTTGTGCTTAGAAAAATAGTATGTGAAACGTCTAACTTATTGGTAGGCAATTTAAAATCTCATCACTTTATTATAAAAAGTCAGACATTTTAAGTGACATCTTAGTGGAAGCTCTCAGTTTACTCCTCATGTCTTCTGTCTTCTTTCAGTCTTCTTCTGAAGATGAGAATGTTAATCTGTCACAATTTCTGGGCATTATACCACCTTTGCTAACGGATGGGGCACTTTCTGGTAGGAGAATTCAAGCCTTTTTCTTCAAAGGAAGAAGCCCCTCCATCTCTCCATCTCTCTCTCAATGCTTTCTTCTTTACTCTCTTTCCGTGTAGGAGAAATGGCATGTTCTACATATGAAATTTTTTGATGGATGCATAGATCTGTTTCTCGTTAGTCTTTTAAAAGATAGTTTTTTCACATTTTTTCTTTTGTCATTCATTTTAAATTCTTTATAAACTTGATTGTCTTATTTATACACATTTATAGTTACAGATGTTTCTTTTAGAAACAACTGATAAGAATTTAACACAATACTTTATATTGGTCTTAGCCATCAAAAAGAGTCAAGGAACTCTTAGTTTTTGATATAGAGTTATGAAAACCCTTACACTAACATTATATAAGTTTTCTACTGGCTAGAAAACATTGATGATTTACATGAAATGTGTCAATTGAAAGCCAGATATCAGATCAGCTAATTTTCCTTGGTTCTCTTTTTCTGCAATGGGACATTAGCATCAGGATTGCTTCTGTGCTATTTCTGTGATTCTGCTTTCCCATTACCTGGCAAGGTGTGCACCTTTTTAGTTTTCTGGGAACTTTCCTCTACTTCATGATTTCTCAATATTACTGACAATTCCTTTGAGACAAAACCTGTAAATTACTGCTGCAAACTGACAGAGTTTTCTCAGAAATAGAAACTTAAATTCATTTAATATAGTTGTGTATTTGCTGACATTCTTTCTCACCTGCTTGGATTTCAATTTCTCTTTATACTGTTTGTCCTAACCTTCTGCTTCAAAACCATTTTTTCTTTTTTTAATCTGGAAAAGATATATACAAACTGCTTATTGAATGGTTCTGTTTTTTCCAAGTTGCTTCACATTATTCCTTTGTTGCTGCTGTTGTTTTTTTGTTACAAGCATAGCTAAAATACCTTTCTGTGGTATTTTGGAATTTCTGGATTTCTGGGAATTTTCCCTTTGCGACTCTCTTTTTATGTACTTATGATGTTATATTTCTCCTTGAGCTTCCACCAATCTTTCTCTTTATAAATTTACAAGTAATTTAGCTTAATTCCAAGAGAGAAGTGGGCACCATTGAATACTTTCAGCAGAAGGATGGTGTGATCAAAATAGTTCTAGGAAGAGGAGTCTTACATGTAGGGCTGGGTGTCAGTACATCCTTCTAGAAAATTAACCCATGGAGAAGACCGTGGCATCTAGGTTCATTTTGTCACACTTGGAGAATCTCTATAGAAGTATAGACAGGTGTTTGGCATGAAGCTTAAAATCAGACACAGTGGCCAGCAAAGAACAGATTTGTATTTAATAGGCAGTTAACTAAATGCTACTTAAGAAAAAAAAAAGGTGAATGAAGAAAGCTAACCAATCAAATTTCCAGGAAAATGTAGATTAGGTGAGAATAAAGCAGCCAGTCGTTCTCCCTGTATCATTGGGGCTCTAAATCTGATCTTTTTTTTTTTTGAGGGCAGTGTCACTGGCCCTCATATGTGGGACCGAACCCAGGGCCGCTGGCTTCCAAGGCCAGCGCTTAACCACTGTGCCACTCGGCCGGCCCTAATCCAATCTATCTTAATTGTCAAATGATCAGTAAAGAAAAGAGAATTGGAAAATCACAATCTTTAAACCACACTTACTCAGACACTTTGAATTGTGAAAGATTTTCTAAGGCAGCATAAAATTTTCTCCTGAAGAGTTTACAGCTGCCTATGCATATTTATATCATCAGCAGTTCTCTACATTTCTAGATTTGGGTATGAAAAGAAAATTGTCAAATGCTGTTCTGGAATATGTTTTTCTTTTCCTTTCTCTAAAGATATTATTTTTTTCTCTTGTTGATTGGTAATTAAAATTGATTAATATCAATCACTGACCATTCTACTAAATCAATACACTCTCTTTGAATGACACATAAATCATGGTTTGCATTTTGATTTAGCATGTAGGGATATCATATAACCAAGAATGCTCAACACAAATAAAAGTATTTTGATTCAGCTTGATATTAACCTTTCTTTGGTGTGTATCTAATAGATATTAGATGACAAAAGAATCACAGAAAAAATCATTTATATTCATTTGTTTACCTAACAAATACTCATTGAGTATCAACTATCTATCCATCACCTGTCTATCATATATCATCTATCTATCTATATATATTAGAAATTATAGTAACTACTGAACATAAAATGGTAAACAAAAAAAAACAAACCTGCTCTAACATTTTGCAGTTTATAGTATACTGAAGAACAAGTAAACAGAAAAGTATAATGAATTGTGATAAGTTATTTAGAAGATTAGCAAATCAGCAAAGCACCTACACCATGACTGGACTATAAAGAGAAGATTTCCTAAAATAGGTAACAACAAACTGACCCCTTGAGGAGGGATAGAAAGAATAAAGGTAATGAACAGATTTGATGGCATAAGCATATACCATTGCAGGGTATAAAACAACATGATCGGATTTACATTCTCTAATTCACACCTTAGTTTAAGAGTGAGGAATGGACTGGTGATGCTAGTAGAAATAAAAATGGAGACAGTGGGACTAGCCAAGAAATTCTTCCAGTAGTCCATGCGAGAGGTGATATGCCTGAGTTAGGGCAGTGCAACCAAAAGAGGTGAGTGATTGGACAGGAAATACATTTTGAAGTTAGAGTTACAGGATTTGGTACTTGATTAAGTGAGGGCACTGAGGAGGTAAAGAAGGACTCCAAAATGGTGCTCTAGTTTCTAACTTGAGAAAATGGGTTGAGATTGTATCCTTTGTTTGAGAATCGAAATGTCATAGGAGAAACCGAATACAATCATTATATAAAACTTCTTCTCGTCTCTTTCTTTATCTTCATTCCTCTTTCCTCTTCTCCCCTCACATTTTTCCTCTTCCCCTCCTGCTTCTCTATCTCTCCCTCTATCTTTGAAGACCTTGAATGTTTAGTTTAAAATTTCCTATCCCTTGAAGTCACTGTCTTCTATGATGCCCAAAATTATTTTGACAAGAAAAAGTCACTTCAACTTCTGTTCTTAGAGCTAATCTATGGGTAAAAATAACAACAGCCTATCACCTTGCCAAGTTATTTCAAATATCCTTAAGTGCTTAATCAAAGGAGACAGAACACTGATGTAGTTAAGGGCATTTGCCAAGAGTATTTCTTGACCTTATTTGAAGATTAGAGATGGAGCTAGGCAAATTATTCTGTGCAAAATAAAATAAAATTAACCAAGGAAAATGTATCTAAGGGAATTATATGTTGCCATGTAAATATCATTTTTATAGATTATTACCTTTACATTTCAGAAAGGAATTTTTATTACTATATTTTAATGGGACTCTGCAAATGGGAGAAATCCAACTTAAAATAGTGTAGACAATAGAAATAATTAAGTTTATTTTCCTTTTACCTGAGAAGACAGAGCTAAATCTAGTCTGAAGTTGGACTCCATCTGGGACTAAAATGGTGTGGTACTGGATCTCCTCCTCTCCCTATGTCTCACATTTCAGCTCTCATTCTTATTAAGTATTGGCTCTTTCTTTCCGACTGCAGGTGGCTCTTTCCAGGAGGGGACAAAAGAGTGATGGTGTCAGTGAACATTTCTTTAGCTAGTGTCTACAGAGGACTGAGAGAGCTCTTTGCTTCCAGTCACTATCTATAAAAACCTCCAGATGGTTCTAATTGGTTTGGCTTGGGTAATGACTCTCACACTTATTTGGCAGTTGTAGCCAAGAGTTTAGGGAACTGTGGGAGCCCACCAGAATTATTTGGTATGTAGTAGTTCCACAAAAGAAATGAAGGCAGAATGCTTGCTGTTACCCAGTGGAGGAGATGAAAACTACTGGCCAGACTAAAACAACACATGTCTATTACATTTCTATTGAATTCTCTTTAAAATTTGCTCAATTTTTAAGTGTAAATGACAAGACTATTTGATCTATTTGATGTCAATGCCAAACCATTGCCATAAGTAGACAACTAAAGGATACTGACCAATAAAAAAATACTTAATTACACATTATTAAAGAAAATGTTTCAGAAAAGTCTTCCTGACTTAAGGCCTGTTATAAGCTTGAGAATAGTTCTAGTTACTTGTAGTTGTTTAAGGGGTTGTTGCTGGTATTTTTTTTTTTTAATTATCATTATTTGGTTAGGAAATGACTTGATGCTTTAGCTTTAGCTGTACAGTTCTTTGCTGCCTGTTTTTATAGCCTATAGTTGGTGCTATTTCTCTGTTCACATGAGTTACAGACATCTTCCCATAACACTCATTTAAAGATGTGACTCTCATCTAGTCTTCTCTCATATTCGGCCAGAACTAAGTTGCTGGACCCATTGTTTCTGGAAAAAAAAAAAATTGATGTTCCTGCTTTTCCTGACCTGAGGAAGAAAATACTAGAATAACTCAAGGAAGGACATATGTGATGGGTTTTTTTGTTTGTTTATTTATTTTTTGGCAGGTCCCAAAAAATACAATGTGTATTATTTTTTACTTTTATCAAGAAAGAGAAACAATGTGTTTCATTTTTTCAACATTTTTCCTGCCACAGCTCACATGAGGAATCATTTTTCTTAACTTATTTTTGTAATCGAGGATTCTGTTGATTTCAGAGTAAATCCCCTTAAATAGAAAACAAATTTGTTTGTGGACCACTCATGCCAACTAAGCCTCAGAACTGGGACAATTCTGACTATTCTTCTATAAATAAAGTTTGGTTACTCTGGTAAAAAAAAGATCCATCATTAATGTAAACACAACTTGACTACCTGGATGTGCACATTGTCTTACGCTTTCTTATTATGCCCTCTCATTTAGTTTACAAAAAAAATATGATGCTAGCAGGTCATTAAAACCAAAATGTTCACATTCTGAGATTCAAGGTTCTATTTATAGCTAGATCAGCTTTTATTGGATTATTCTGACTTTTCTTAAACCTCTTACTTGACAAATGGCTCCCGTGCTTGTCCAATTTGCTAGGCTACTGCTCATTGCCTTGACAAATCAAGGGAAGACTTATCACTATGGAAACAAGACAATATAAACATCTTCACATTTTATTTATAGAATAGGTAATGTAAAGGGTATCATGCACGCTTGGTATGATCTGAAATGAACTATGGTTGATTCTTCTTGGTTTTAATGAATAGAATTAATGGTTGACACTGATATATAGCATTATCTCATAGCTAGAGGGGTAAAACTGCAATTGTGACTTTATTTTATCTGGTATTTTAATTTATAGGATGTTTTTATTGCTCAAGGTTAAATTCTAGACCTCTGACGGGAAACCTAATAGATGTCACTAACATGAAAAAGGGAACTTATGCGCACTTCAACCAGAGAGTTACCAGATCTCAAAAATACCTGTAAACTGCCAAACGATCCTCCATTTAATATTTTCTAAATTGGAATAAGGAATGAGCAATTCACCCCTCTACAGATTTCATTGTGTAACAGAAAGAACATGGGATTTGAGTCAGACACTAATCAGTGAAATGATTTGGGGAAGCCACTTCACTTTATTTTAGCTTTCCCATCTATGTAATGGGTATAATAACATTTACTACCTGATGAATTATTGTAAGAATTACAAGTGATCTGCAAAAAAAAAAAAAAAATGCCTATCCTGGCACCTTGTTACAGTAGGCAATCAACAAATGGAAGGTTTATCATTTATATGTCTGACTTTTTAAATACTTAAATGACTGCCAGTCTTCCTTAATTATGCAGCTCTCATTTGCTATACTGATAGATTTTTGTAGCTATTTTACTAAATTCACTGATTTGGTGAGAATGAAAGGGAAATGTGTCTATGATTCATTTCACATTTAAAAAATTTCAAATGTAAAGTCAAATGGGATCCAATAAATAAAAGGACAATACCTTTTGAACAATTATTAGTTACTTACTTGTGTGCTTGTTTTAATTTACAGAATCTAGTGTATAATTTTCCCATTCCAAGTAAGGAGAACTCAGATTAATTTGTTTTTGAATACAATATACACCATAATTATTATCATTTAAGAAATTTGTTTTCTGTGAGTTTGGCAAAATTTAGAGGACTTAGATAGCTTTTCAGTGTGTGTGCGTGTGTGTGTGTTTGCGTGTGTATTCTTAAACATGGCATTAATATTTCTGTAGCTGAATTAATTTTAAATAAAATATCATTTTTGCCTTTAATAAGTAAGAGATTCAAAACATCAGCTTTTAAATATCAGAAGAGGCATATGCTAAGCTATACCATTTATTGTGGGAAATTTGATGGTAACCATTCCACAAAGCCAATTTCTGATTTAATTTTCAGCCTGCATGAAAAGTTTCTCTTGGTTTTAATTCAATTTTAGAGGTTTGGGGTTATATCCTGAGATCCTAAATTTATGTATTCATTGGATAAATGAGTACGTTTTCCTTGTTCTTCAAATATTTTTTCTGGAAAAACTGCTTCTAGCTGAAATACCCTGATGGTAAATGTAAAAATACCTGAATTTGTAAAAGTACGCTTAACTCTTTGTCCTTTGCTTTTAAGAGTCATCCTTGTCCAATAGCCAAGTCATAGAAGGGGGGGGGGGGAAAGGAAAGAAAAAGATGTGTATCTTTTATTTTTATTTTTTTTGAGGGCAGTGTCACTGGCTCTCACATGTGGAACCCGAACCAGGGCCGCTGGCTTCCCAAGCCAGGGCCTAACCACTGAACCACTTGGCTGGCCCAAGATGTGTGTCTTTTAAAAATAAGCATTTCCTTTTATGGTTTTCCTTTTTTATTTTATTTAATAAGATTAAATTCTGTCAGATTGGAAAATGTCTCCACTAACACATAAAGGATATGAACTCAATTTGTTGAGCATTTAAGGTTCTTTTGGGTTCTCCTTTGTATGAAATTGTTCAGGAAGTAACAATTTCTTCCTAACTCTCCCAACATATAAAAAGAATAATTAAGCTAAAGAAACATAAAGGGACTATTTTTTTGTGCTTCATCTTACTATAAATTGCCTTTAAAAGGCATAGGTGATTTCCTATAATTAAATTATTTTTAACAAAGAGATTTAGTTAAAAATAAATGAATGGGAGAAAAAGTATCATGTTATTAATCAAAAATAAAACAGAAAATATCCCAGAAATATTTACCTTTCTACATTTACCCTTTCCTGCAAAAGAGATGCACACTGAATTGAGAAACATATGCATGTAATTGAGGGAAATTCAGCAGCGAGACTAATAGTTTGCTGAGTCCCTGTGTGGTTGAGTTGTTTCTCCTTTGAAATTTTCCTTATAGCAAGTCAAGTAGTCGCAGAAATTGAAATAAGATGGGTCAGGGAACAAGACAGGGCTTGGCATCAGAGGCCAGAGTCACTTCAACATGAATTATCTTCATAAGAAGCTGACAGAATCTTAAAGGACCTTTTCAGGATAGAGCTTGAGGGAGTGATAAACATGTCCATGGAACCTGTAAGAACACCCCAAATAGCTAACTAAAAGCAAAATGAATATGCTGCCAGCTTTCTAAGGCAGACAATAAAATAATACAACACAACTTCGTTGTGTTAAATAATCACGGTATTGACATAAGCTTACCCAGCAGGTAATTTTCTTACAGAATCATTGTGAAAACTTGTTTTCCTTTCTCAAAGGCTACATTAGGATTTCACCATTTTCAGAGACAGGGTTGTATTCTTCCAGCGGCAGCCTGAGTCATCTCCCTATAATGGATGTGTCACTCTCTTGCTCCAAGGATGTCAACTGTTTCCCTATCGCTGTAGTATGAACTTTAGATCCTTCAGATTCTTTTATAATTTGACTCAAACCTTCTTACCTTTCCAAGCCCATTTCATTTCACTTCCCTTTTTGAAAACTCTCCTCAGAATTGTACATCTGAAATCTATGTAGCTTTGCTAACAATTGTCACCCTAATAAACTTTAATTTAAAAAAAGACTACCGTAAATAAAGCTGCAATGAATATTGGAGTGCATACACACACACACACACACACACACACACACACACACACACAAAATGAAATACTATTCTTCCATCTTCCATTCTGCCATAAGAAAAGATGAAATAGTGCCATTTGCAACAACATGGATGGATCTTGAGATTATAATGCTAAGTGAAGTAAGTTAGACAGAAAAAGTCAAGAGCCATATGATTTCATTGATATGTGGGATATAAAACTGAAAACAACAAAAGAACAAGAAAAACAAATGAAGAAAAAAAACTCATAGACACAGATAATAGTTGAGTGGTTACCAGAGGGTAAGTGGGGAGAGGGATGGTAGATGAAGATAAAGGGGATCAAATATATGGTGTTGGAAAGGGAACTGGCTCTGGGTAGTGAGCATACAATGTGATATACAGATGATGTATTACAGAATTGTACACCTGAAATCTATGTCACTTTGCTAACAATTGTCACCCCAATAAACTTTAATTAAAAAAAAGAAAAGAAAACTCTCCTGAACAAAATTGGTCTTATTTAATATCATGAACCTTGTGGTCAGTAGTGCTGGTCTTAACTCGTCCTTCTTCACTTACTAGCTGTGTGGCCTGGACTGATCTTTATTCTATCTGAGATCATCACCTCTGCTATATATATGCATTGCTTTAAATTTTGAGTGAGATATTAAAAAAATAAATATTCTGAAGCAATACCAATGTGTTTTTGTTTTGCTCATTCTTGGTAAACCGTGTGTATGCATATATTTTTGCTTCTCTGCTATTCTCATTGCTTGAATCTTCTACCCTTTTGTTTTTTCTGTGTGAGTCTTAAGTCTTACAGTTCCTCACAACTTCCATCGAGTTCTACCTCTGCTGAGAATTTTTTCCAGACTGTTCCAGCTTGGTGATCTATTCCTTCTGTTGCAACATACATGACATTTAGCATGGCTGCCCTGTATTATGCTGATTTTTTAAAGTGTATATTTTGTGTTTCAAATCAGATGCAAAGTTTTGCAGGGTATAGACAGCAGATTATGAATTTTTGTATACTGATTACAGTACAGAGCCTTGTTTATTCAAGGCACTCTATAAATAGTAACATCTTAGGGCATTGAAAGGAACTTTAAAAAAGTCACAGCATCCAACTTCTTGTGTGATTACATGCTAATGAGGATGGAGGAGGAGGAGGAGGAGGATGATGATAAAGTTTCAGCTCATTCATTTGCATGATTGAAATATTTTATAGAGAGAATCCAGAGACATTTTGTCAGCTTTTCACTTATATTTTAAATTTGATAATCTATTAAAATTTATTTACTTTATAAATGTATTTTATGTATATAAAGTAGAACATCTTCAGTTCAATCCACAAGGATCTGTTAGAGCCATTAGACCTCAATACAGTACTTAGCTAATTCTTAATGCAATATTTCTTTAGAAATATTGTCAAACTGTGAGTTTCAAACTGTCTGTTTGATTGTATAATGTACAGAAATAGGGGCTTCTGTACAGTAGTTTCTTAGGGGCTTCTGAAGTAGTTTCCTAGGGCAGTGGTCTCTGCAAAAGTCATCTTTATTCTAATGCTTTCACAATACCATATTTTCTGAAATACGGATGTATCATATAATCAACATGATTAAAAACCATTGTGTCATATTTTAATACACAGCTTTATTTTTCTTAGAGGCACTTAAAGAAATGGGATACCTCACAAAAAAGTGAGTGATTCAATGAAATACAGTATGTGAATTTTTACATCTGGAGGCAAACTGGAGCTACATAGATGACAGACTGGGAATTCAATGTTAAATAACTAACTGCAACTAGATCAACCTGACTTATGGTTCAAGTGAGAAGGGAGTCAGATTACCACTCTTTATACCACCATTAGCCCAGTAATCTGCTCCCATCTCTGAAAGTCCCTTTTCTTCATCCATTGGTTTTTGGTATTGGTGTTCTCTTTGTCAACCCATCAGTCTAAGAACATCAGAGTCATTCCTCCATTTTATATCTTTCGTAAGCCCCATGATGACATTTATTAAATGTTTTACATTAAGTCCCTTCCCGCCTTTCCTGGTTCGCTCTTTGTCATTGTTCAGCTGACTTATAATTGTCAACTTGTTATCTTAATTATTTCCAATATCCCTTTTTTAAAACTCACATACTTCAAACTAATACCAGGAATATGTTTTTAAAGAAAATACCTGTTCATTCCCCTCTTCTTCTAATACTTTTGGGAAAGTGCCCATTATCTACAGGGTAAATTTAAATTTCTGAACCTGTTGACTAGGGATCTTTGAAATCAGACCTTAATATATTAGAGTTATGTAGAGTTATATTAGCATCATACACACACACACACACACACACACACACACACACACACACACACAAAACGGAGCTTAGAATAGCGCTGGCCACATATCAATAGATCAATAAATTTCAGTGATCTTTATAATTGGTATTGCACTTAAACAGTGTTTTCTAATTATATATTTACACAATGTGTCAGTCAAGATCTATTTAGGAGTACATCAGTTTTTTGACCAAAACACTGTAATTTATAACTTGCTGTATATTTATAAATTAAGTAACTGAAAAAGTAGAAAGAAAACTCTGAGGTATCACAGAGGCAGCAACTATAGAAAGCATCTGCCATTTAGGGCTAAGGGAAAAATGGAACAGATTGAAATTATTAAAATTAGCAGTTTTGGGGAGAGCTTCTGCTGAGCTGTAACTCCATCATCTGGGAAGGGGCCACTTCTTGAGTTTGGATTCTGAGAGTGTTGGAAAAATTTCAAACAGGGTTAAAATGGTGCTATGAGAATGAGCTGTGGCTGCTGGGGTGAAGAAGTTTTGCTTGCTGACATGCACCTGCCCCTTCCACTGGGAATCCACAATTTACAAACAGGAGAAGCAAGCTCCTTCTACCTCTCCAGTGTTAGTGTACCCCTGTAATTCCCCCTGTTGGCCGAGCCTAACATTTACACCAGCTGGCTGAGTAGAAATGTAGTTTGCGGTGCTCCAGTATGACAAAGCTGTTACCAAAGGGTGGGGTAAGGCTAAGAGATTAACACTCAGTAATTGGCACAGTCTACCTCTTCAGCTACTGGTCATCTATACTCATCTTTCTCACAAACTGAACTTTCATACAATACCAAAAACAAATCTGTGTTTCTGCCTAACAATATGCAACTGCAGATGTTTTCACCCCTTTCCCAAAATAAGAAGAGACACAGTCTTAACAGTCATTGTGTTCATCTTCGTGTTATGTTAATTACTTCTCAAATTCAGTCACAGACCCATCTGAATATTCTGTTAATCTAAATATTAAACTGTAAATTTCACCTCCAACAAAATTTGTATAAAATAATGAGTTGTATATACACTTCATGTGTATATAAAACTATGACAGTCCCTATTTCTGTAACTTGTCATGGGACCATGGTTGATAATTATAACTTTCTTCTTCTACTAGTCATTCTCTGCTTTCTTTGCTTCTAGCTGGTCATAGTTCACTCTCTGATGTGATGACCAAAAATTTCATTCCTGAAGAGTCTTAGCCCTCAATGAACCTGATTTTAATATTAATTTTTTGGTGTTAGACAGGCAAGTGTTATGAGGAAATCTAGAGAGAATTTCTGAATTCGACATGGCCCTTCTTGCCACCATGATGTAGCAGCATGCAGTTTCCTTTGGTCATTGGGATCAATCACCCCAGTCAGCAGAATAACCACTCTTTGACTGTTGGTTCAGTGGCATGAAAAACCCCAAATGACCAGGTGGCAGTTTAGTCATTCATTTCAATGGAACTACAGTTATGTCTCATGTTGGGAGGTATCTTCTCTTAGGCATCAAGATCTCCAAACCAAAGTTTCAGGGACTTTCAAATGAATTCTCAGAAACAATATCATGTGTAATACCAAGGTGGTGAACTAGCATTCCTTAAGTCTATGGATGGCGGTGCTGGCACAAGTATTATGGACAAGGGAGGCATGTCGACATCTGGAAGCCTTGCCTATTTGAGTGACGATAAGTATTTGCCTCCACCATGATGGAGTAGGTACAATGTAATCAACTAATGACTGGCTGACTCCCTTCTCCCTTTGGAAATCACGCCATATAGAGAACTCAGTGTTGGTATCTGCCCTTGCAGGTTAGTCCTCAGCAGTCATGGTAGCCACACCAGTGCTGATTTCTAACAGGGTCCCTTCTGAGGGTCATAGCTTGGTCACTGAATCCTGGAGTGAAAAGTGCACTTTCAGATGAGCTAAAGGGAGCATCATGTTGAATGATTTCAGATTTTAATTGTCCTTTATTCAGTGCTTGGAAATCAATTCTTGGGAGAAAATCTAGCACTTCTGGTAGGATCTGGAGCTGGGGGTTATCATTTAATTTGATTGTCTCCCAAGGCAGGACTTTGGACCAACAAAAAAAAGCAGGAATATAAATGAATATGTATATAACTAGACATCTCTACATGTTTACTAGTCTATAGTATATATCTATAGTATAATATATTTCTAGTTATAAAAATTTTTTTGGCTAAGGGAACAGACTAGCTTTGAGGATGTGTGTGTATATGCATGAATGGGCCCCAGAATTAGTGAATACTGGGATTTGAGAGAGTAATATATTCCAGACACTACCTACTGACCAAAATGGGCTCCTTATGTACTTCTAGACTCTGATTTTGTATCATCCTACTAGAATGTGATAAGCCTGAAATTTGAAAAAGTTCAACATTATGGATGGATGGATTTCAGAGAAGGCCATTTAATGAAAGATCCCATAGAAATTACTTGATGCCTTTATATTAAAGTGAATGAGAATATGAGCACATATAATGTTTCTTTCCATACTCATTTAAGACACAGATTCTTGAAAATTTAACAAATATGCTTTATCACTTTCTTTTATCTTTAAAATTTTTGATTAGCTAATACATGAATGTGATTCAAAATTTTAAATATACGAGAAGGTATTTGATGAGAAGTAAATCTCACTCCTACCCTTCCATCCCATCTTTTTAAAAGAGGAAATCACCTTTCTCATGTATTCTCCCAGAAATATTCTATGAACATATAAAGCATCTAGGTATCTATCTGTTGCTATCCCCTTATGATAATATATAATGATATTATGATAATATATAATGCAGATGTGCACTATTAAGATATTACCTACTTCACTGATAATTATTAAATTATGTAACACATCATCACATTTTGTATAAATTGTGTTCTTCCAAAGTTCTATATTTTTCATTCAATATTTTATCTGCCACAGGAAAACATTTTGCATTCCTTTTTGTATGGAAGTATTAAGATCATTAAAAATACCAAACAGACAAATATATCAATCTGGCTGAACACATCTTTAAAGTACTGAGAGCAAACTGTTTTTTATACTATAGAAATCTTAATGATTTATTTTGTAATTCCCCAAAAGCTTTTTTTTTTTTTTTTTTTTTTTTTGAGGGCAGTGTCACTGGCCCTCATATGTGGGACCCAAACCGGGGCCGCTGGCTTCCAAAGCCAGCACTTAACCACTGCGCCACCCGGCCGGCCCTCCCCAAAAGCTTTGTCCTTTGATAATCATTATATCTCAGGATATAATATCTATTGTTTATGATTAGGAGACTGACAGTTTTGTAGCAAGAAAAACCTTGCACTTAAAGCACTGACTTTTACATACTTCATAAATTTCATTACATTACTAGGCACACTGTTCAGTTCAATTGACATAGTTTTTACACAAGAAATTCTCAAAATGAAGAAAAAGGAGTGCAGTAATTTATATTCAAACCTTAATCTGGCTGCTACTTTAGAATGTTTTTCTGTTACTGCAACCATCATTAGAACACACTCAAAATTGAAACATTTTTGACAGTGCAATCCTCAGTAGTTTATAAAGTTCAAGTCTAGCTATACTTACTAACAGTGAACTACAAAAAGTAGTTTTTGCTTCATAACATCATACTAAAAATAATTGTCATGTTAGCAGGTTATCTATGTATTTGTCAAATCACTATGAAAAATACTTTGCTAGTTTATTAGTTTTATGAGTTGGTTTGCTATACAATTGACTAGTTCCTGAATAAGCGGAGCTATGATATTATTGGAAAATGGTGCTTAAGCTTCATTCTCTGCCCGAATTTACCCAACATATTTGCAAGCAGGCTCTTACTAATGTAACCAAGGGCGTCAGCCATTTCATATGGCTACTTAATCTTAGCAAATTTTAGTACTGCTTTGAAAGTAGCCTAAAAAGGACTAATATTTATAAGTGAAATATTAAATATCTGCTTTTGTAAAATTATTATTCAGTGTTCTTCTTTATGAAGAATTCTTTGGCTTCAACTTATTTCCTTATATTTTAAATATAAATCTCCTTACATTTTGAGGATTTGCATTGCTTTGTTAGCTAGTACACCATTATAAAGAACATACTTTAGCATTTCATTATCAAATAAAGCTACAAAACTGAATGCAATAAGTGAGGGGTCATATGTTTAAGTTTTTAAAAATATAAAAACTTAGTTTTTAGTTGGTTGGAATTATTTTCATTGCCATCATCAAAATTTGATTTGTGGCTACTGCCACATACAGAAAAGGTATTTATCTTAAGAAAAAAAGTAAATGAAAACATGTTTCAGATATGACAGTTAAATCTTTTTTTTTTCTTTTGCGGCCCCAAAGGGGCAAACAAGTTTAATCTTAATCATACAAATATAATTTCTTTAATGTAGCTACTAATGTTGAACCATAAATTCAATATAAGTTTGATTTAAAATAAAATGATTGCAAAAATACAAGTTTTTATATATATTTGCTTATATGTTTAATATTTATATTCATTGCAGGGCTACAATTTAGAAACAGATCTTAAAAATCACTTGCTAAAAAATTAAAAATAGAACTACCATATATATGATATATATGTGTCACTGTATGTAATATATACTATAATATATAATATATAGTATATAATACAAAAGATTTTATATCATATTTTACTTATCCAATCATCTATTGATGGACACTAATTATATTTCCATGTATTTGCTATTGTATATACATTGTACATTTTATGTATAAGACACACACACACACACACACATAAACACAATAGAACATTAGTCAGCCATAAAAATAAGGAAATTCTGCCTTTTATGACAACATGGATAGAACTTGTGGACATTATGCTAAGTGAAATAAGTCAGACAGAAAAAGACAAATACTGTATGTTCTCACTTATATGTGGAAATTTAAAAAGCCAAACTCAATAAAAGAGAGAGTAGAATGGTTTCCAGGAACTAGGGGTTTGAAGAAATGGGGAGATGTTGGTCAAAGGGTTCAAACTTATAGCTATAACATGAATAACTTCTGTAGATCGAATATGTAGCATGGTGACTATAATTAACAATACTGTATTATAGACATAAAACTTGTCAAGAGAATACATCTTAAAAGTTATCATCACATACAGGAAAATGCTAATTATATGAAGTGATGTAGGTGTTAACTAACCTTATTGTAGTTAATCAATTCATAATATGTGTATATATCTGCGTGTCAAATCATCACACAGTACACCTCATATATGTTGCATATCAGTAACATTTCCATAAAACTGAAAAAATATTGCTTGTTAAAATATGGACCTAATTTTCATGATTAGTATGCAACTGAGAAGAAGACATGAGACTCATCATATGACTTTGAGCAGCCAAACTAGTCTATAAACTTTCCAAATAGGCTAATCTACCAACTGCTTGTTTGGATGTCACAGCAAGTTTGATTTGCTATATAAATTTCTAAACACATGGCATTCAATGTTTGTATCTTACTAGTTGTGGATCAGCAACAAAGAGCTTGAGGATCAACACTGGTCCAAGGACCCTACTTTGAATGCAGTGTAGAGGGGCTGTCTCCTCACACTTTTACTCATAATAGGTTTAACAATTTTTTTTCATCTTTGCTAGTCAATTAAGTTAAAAAAAAAGGTATTAAATTTTAATTCATTTGTTTTATAATTTTCTACTAGGGGTCTCACTTTTTCTTGTAAGATCTATTGGGTTGTCAGAAAAGTCATGATGCATTTTTGCAATGGAAAACCTAACAAAAAAAATACATCATGACTTTTCTGACAACCCAATATTTATATTTTGAGAATAGTATCTCTATGTGTCGCTTATGTATTACAAACATTTTCCTCTTTATAATTTGTCCTTTCCTTTGTTTATTTGTCTCTGACATTAGGAAGCAAATGCAGCTCAGGTCTGTTGCTATAATATAAGGGTTTACCTTTCTCTGATCACACCTTTGGGTTCCCTGTCTAACCCGAAGAGTCTCACTCACCTTGTGAGTCTTTGAATACTGTACATGAAAGTCAGCATTCCCACTGAATTAGTTTCCTAGGGCTGTGGTAACAACATACTACAAACTGCATGTCTTAAAACAACATAAATTTACTATTTCTCAGTTCTGGAGCCAGGAAGTCTGAAATCAAGGTGCTGGCTCTCTTGGAACACTCTAGGGGAAGATCCTTTCATGCCTCTACAGGCTTCTGATGAATGCAGACAATCCCTGACATCCCTTCGCTTGTCTATGCATCATTCCAACTCTGGCTCCATTGTCACATAATCATATTCCTTTTGTGTCTCCTCTCTTTTTATAAAGATTCCAGTCATATTGGATTTAGGGCCCACGCTACTAGAGTGTGGCCTCATCTTAACTTGAATAGATTATGTATGTAAAGATCTCATTTCCAAATAAAGTCACATTTTGAGGTTCCAGGATTGACGTGAATTTTGAGGGACACTGTTCAATACAATACACCCAGTATATACAGCATCAAATGAAAAATCTCCTCCTTTGCTTCTAAAGATGTTTTGCTCTTCTCATCAAGTACCCTAAGACCTACAGCACTTATATTTGTCTGGGTTCTTTTGCTTTTAGTCCCATGGCACACTTGGATTTCCATTCTACATGGATGAAGTGTGAAGAGGAAAGCTGCAAGGAGCAGGAAGGGATGGGGGTAGTAGGGTATGCTCTAACAGAATTAAAAAATAATAATTCCTTTTAAGTTAGTGAATCATTTTCCTGTTGTGTTTTATTGCTTTTGGTCAGTGTATACTCTGTACTTAGGTTAAATCCAGAGAAGTAGAAGAGGTAAAGACCCTTTACAGATTCCTGTCCTGTGCTATACACATGTAAGTTTCAAAAGCACACCATGGCATTCATCTCCATCAATGAAAACATTAGTGAAAATCTACTTTATTCTTCAAAATGGTTGCATTCATTATTTAATCTCTGCCTTATGTGCTGTCATGTAATTTTCATGTCTCCAACCTCTTCAGACTCTAAGACTCGCCCTTGCCATTAATTTTAGATAACAATTGAACCACCATCTGATAATTCTGTTTTCTAGGTTGATGATTATCAGCTCTTTCTGCGAACTCCAGTTCTAAGCCAGTCTTAGTCTTTAGTCGTGCTAGCTGTTGTCCTGTATTCATGCAAGTTCTCCCCCACCATGGTTATCACTGGGGTGTGACTAGTGCAGAGGCAATGACAAGGACAGGACAGGGCAGAGTCATGGCATATATGCAAAATCAAAGCCTCAAAAATGCTCTAAAACACTTGGAAATATTCCATTTTCAGTGAATTTGCCTGCTTCTATGTGTGAACAATACATTTAACCTTCCAGAGGCTTTGTTTCCTTATCTATAGGATGAGAGGACTGAATTATTAGAGTTCTAATATTTTATTAAATAACATACTATCATCCTATGAAAATTAAGCTGATCAGAAAATCAGGTAAGCTTTTTTTTTTAGATTAAGTGTAACTTTCTCACATCAAGGATTAAAGGCTAGAACCAGTTTCTTGAGGAGCCTGAAGTGAACCACATTGAAACTTTGAAAAGTATCATCTCAACTATCTAGTATGATTTAAGACAAAGTCTAGTTGAAATCATCAGATTTTGAAACTATCTCTGATTTTAAATTTTGATATTTTATTCATTGCTTTAACTTCATGTTCACTTCGAATGTGATTATAGCTGGTAAAATCTAGCCAAATGTGTTGTTATTATTATTATTATTATTATTATTATTATTATTATTGTGACAGCACTTATTTCAATTATAGAAAAGCATCAGCATTTGTGCTTGACCTCTTCTGATCTTGGTAGTAAGACAATATCTCTTAGGATAACTTTAAGGATTTCATCCCAACACGGGTCAATTGATGCCAGAAGAGGAGAATGTAACCAAATGCTGATGCTCTTGATGTTAATGGGCTTACTCAGAGGAAAACACTACAAGAGGTAGAGTGAGCTCAAATAACCCCAAAGACAAATTGCTTTGTTTTGTTTTTCTTTTCCCCACTTGTACTCTGTTCTGTAACAACTGACACTGCTCACTTATGAGTACATCAAGTTTCATAAAAACACAAGGTCTTTATCTCCAATTTCTCCTTGTTTGCCTGTTATCCTCGAGAGGTAAAATCAAGCAAATTATAATAAGCTAAAAAAATGATCTGAATATGGACCTCCCAAATTAAGAGCTGCTCCATGAGATTGGGTTCACTGTGTGTTTAAAGAAAGTCATGATTCATTAACTGTGGCCTGTAACAATAAAATAAACAAAACCATGCTCTACAAGGCATCCGTTAGCACCACGAAGTGCATAAATCACTAACCATGTGACTCGGGGCTTAACCATTTGCCCAAACAGCTGTTTTCTCAGTTCAAATAATGAAGAGAAAAAACAGCTGAAGCCAATTAGTGGATAAGCATTCATTCCCAAATATCTACGACAGTTGAGTAGTTCATTTTGCAGGACAGATATGTTGTTATTCAGATCCAAAGAAGAAAGCTCCTTTTATAAAGAAATTGAAGGTTTTACATTAACCCTTGTTTGCACTGGGCTCCCCTCCAAAGAGCAAGCAGAAAAATAAACAAACAAATAAACAGCTAATTAAAATCTAGTGTTCTTGAAAGAGCTGCAGTAAATTATTTATTTAGGATTGTTTGTATCTTTGCTCACAGAATATTTTAAGCAGTCACGAGGGCTGGGAATGTGAATATAGAATTCCAGTGCACAGCAAAATATCTGATTTCAAACAGAAATTATGGTTACCACAGAGAAATGATCTATCAAACAGAAATAGACTGTAGAGAAGTCTGAGCATACTTTCCATACTCAGGTTTTAAAAGATCTATTCTCAACCAAGGAAAAATTTTAAACACAGTGTATTTTAGCTTGGAATCAACACGGTTGTTACCAAAATAATTTGAGTTTTCAGCAGGAAATCCTCCAATAGAGGATTCTACAGCTTCTCCTGCTGTAATAAAGGCATAATCTGAAACTTTCTTTGGCGGTCCTGATAACCAAATTAATTAATATTAATCACTAATAGAAATTTAAGAAAAATGCCATATTCCCCTCAAAAGGAATCATTACCAGGCAAGGTACCAAGAAATACACTTCCCTGTAAAGGCTGCCTTCACACAAAAAGGAAAGAGTAAGCGCTTTGCAATTGGATGGGCTGAATTGGACTGGGCCACATATTCATACAACGTTTGGTAACTTTTGAAATCCTTTTGAACCTCCGTTTCTTCACCTATATAACATAAATAATTACATCTTCTTCACAGCCTCATGAGTTTATGTTATGAAATTTAAATAAGACATTTATTTCTTTGAGAAGTAGGAATTCATAACATATGGGTTTATGCAAAATTCCATTCTTGCTGAGTGAAATGTGAAAATATATTTAAAAACTGGTTAACGCTCTCCCTGTTAGAAAGTGAGCATTCAAAATAAATGGTAGCTATTTCCATTACTATTTTATGGAATTATTATGGTATAAGGTGTCTATGGGAGACTGGACCTTTATAATTGGGGAAGAATGAATTAGCCATAAAATAAGTTACAAAAAGTTTGATTTTCTTTATGAAATCATGAAGACCTGATTTCACTTTTGGGGAGGAAACTGTCTGTCTGGAGTAAGTGTGCTGATCTAAGACTGTTACCAATGTGCTGACCCTGGGAGGACCTAAGGACAGTGAATTAACAAAACTTCAGTTGCTTCAGAGATGATGTGAAGTATTGTATAGAGGTAGCTTGTCCCAGTGGAGCCTGGGGAAAGTCCAACCCCAAAACATAGGGATGTGCAAGGCTCCCGCCAAGAGAATGGATAAATTCAGTCAATGATTTTAAGAAGAGAGCAGAAAAACAAGGACTGATGGGGGAAACAAGAGAGGTTCCTCTTTTGGGAGGCACAGGAGGTTAGGGGCTGAACTCTAAGAAGCAGAGAATTACTCATGCGCAATCCCATTGGGGGAAGATAGGCTTGGCTCTCATGAGATGATGGCGAATTGGGGCCAGGGAGACAAACTAACCTTACCACTCCCAGGGAATGAGGAGCCAAAAGCCGCGTGGGGACCTGGGGGTACTGTAGCACTGTGACAACCATCTCCTTCTCTCCAACTGTCTATGTGAGTCTTGCTTTCACTATGCCTTCGCAGTACTGATTACTCACAGTAAATAAAATCTTGGCTAATTTTATATAAATATAGGATATAACCTGACAGTTTAGATAAGAGAGGTATGACCCCACTTCATTCTTAATACTGCTTACCTTTTTTAGTAAGTCTTTGTTCCTTCTCAGCCATGGGAAAACTATACTTAATTTAATCTGGAGACTCAGAACAGTTGAGCAGTTTTAATCCCGTTCATTCATGAAACTTTTGCTCTCTGTCCAATATGATGTCTCCTTCTAGGAGCATCTTTCCTTTTCTGCCAAATTTCACTGTCCTTTTCCTCTGGTTGCTATTTGTATTTCACAGGGTATTATGTATGATGGTTTCCACATGTCAGGAGAGAAATGGTTACATATCTTATCTGCTTGTCTTGCCTCTGGCTCTGGCCACTGGTGTCATCAGGTCTCTGGCATAGTGGAGTTGAAGGTGAAGGGAGAGGGACAAAAAAATGTAGAAGTGGAAGCCTCAGCTCCTGTGTCCTATTCAGGTTTTGGGTAGGCAACAGATGATCTAACTGCTTTCAATTTGCGTTTTTGATCTATTGGTACAAATAGGAGTATTTCCACTTTGCATTCCTTTATCGTTTTGAGATTTTTATTTTCCCTTTGCCCTTTTATTTACTGTTATTTTTAGGTTTTTGGTTTCAGTTTATGCACATCCTTTCTATATGAAAGGATATTAATGATTTATGAAAAATTGCTTATGAATGTTTCACATTTTGTTTGCCTTTGAATTTTGTTTTGACATGCAGAAAAATGTAATATATACTTTGCTATCACTTTAAGGTTTAAAGGACACTCTTTTTAAAAATATACTATCAGAGTAGTGTGCATAAACTTTCAATTTTCTAAATAAAGAAAATTAAAAAAACTAAATTTAAAATGCAATCAAACTTAAAAATATAGATTAGGAAAATATTTTCATTTAATATGATAGATAATAAATACAATATAATAATATAAAATTGAGGCATTCATACTAAGAAAACAATTCTGAATAAGCAAAAAAGCTATAAGCTATAAATACAATTGTATTATTTATTTATCTATAAAGGAAAACAAGTAGAAATAATCCATTTGTCTTGTATTATAGAAAATTATTTAGCACACCATGTTCCAACAACAAAATGGAATATTGTACGCCAGTTAGTAATTGTAGAAATTGACAGAAGTATACTTATGCTAGTAATGTCAAATAAAAATACCAAAAAATAATACCTGCATTCTGTGTTAAACTATGAAAATATGTGCACATGTAAAAAACGTTGCTAACAAAAGAATTGTATTTGGATAGTTGAAAAATTAATTTAATGAATTTGCTTTTATTTTTCTTTAATGTGTTCCAAATAATTTGTACAAGGTAATCATCATACCAACAGAATAAGTAATAATAGTGGCATGTATACCTCTGTCTATAATCACAGCATTTTTCTAACACTTGTCCTAGTATTTCCTTTAGTGATTAAAGTTTCTCACCAAACAATTTCCTTGTGTCCAGCAGAAAGTCCTAATAACTAAAATGTTAAGATTTAGAATTCATCACACCATTAGACTAGTTTTGTTAGAATTTTTGATGAATTCCCTTATCCTTCATTAGTGCAGAACCATTATCCCTTTATGTGCATTTGAATGTCCTTTTGAAGAATAGGGGAGAGTTGTCTGGGATTCTTGTTTTGGTGTTTGTATTAGAGAATAAAAGCTTCAAAATAAGATTCTTTGTTTGAAAATTTTCTTTTGGATTCCACTTAAAAGGCAGAGAAATGATCAAAATAGCATCCCACAAGCATCCTTGGCAGGGCTATGACATGTGTTGAAGTCTTCTTTATTCTTGGAATTGGCATTCGTTGAAGAGTTCTTTAAAGATAGTAGATATATTTAAGAGGAAGCACTTGCAGCCTCAATTAGTATATGATTAAATTAACGAGACTGATTTTTTGACCTCTGGCTTGGTGTTAGGGTGACATTAATTACTTATAAAACCTTTTCACATTCTCCACCCTGTACACTAGCCGAGAAAAAAAAAAAATTCTTCCATCCAATATAGCACCAGTGAGTTTTTTGTGGCTCTTTATGCAGTTGAATCTGTAGCGTGGATGAAATTTCATAAGGCATTTAAAAGTCATTGTGACTTAAAACAAAGTGATATTAGGCATTATTTTTTCAAGAAAGGGGGAAATTAAATAAAGATACAAGAACCTTTTTGGCGGACCTGCTGTTGGCTTTCCATACTGGCCTGACTTGAAAGTGGGTTCTCCAGCCTGAGCTGCTTTGATTTATGGTCACTTGAAGTGATCCCTAATACCCCTCTTTTGTTCCTATTTCCTATTTAGTTGCCAACCTTTCCAACAGTCTACTATTCTGGAATTGGTTTAGTTGTGGTTGAAAGGAAGTTTGGTTTATTTGGATTCAGAACTTCTTCAGATCTGCTATTTTGAGTGTGTAATAAAGATAGGAAAAGCTGGAGTTTTCTATTGCAATGCAATATTTTTCACAATCCTCTGAACACCTTAGTTTCTGTGTAATATTATTTCTTTCTGTTAACATACTGATACAGTAGTACCCCACTGGAAAATTTGTAAGCCTTAATGAATATATTTAAAATTTTAAACTGATGACTTTTTAAGTAGGCTTTAGAGGACTGTAATTGTTTCTGTTAGGCAGAAAAATAGTGGTTTTGTAAGAAATTAGTCCAAAATTAATTATTTTCCCACCAAAATGATAGGTATAGTTGCTTTGTGTCTTTATATTTCTTTTAATAGGCTGTAGTTTAACAATATATCTAGAGGTATAGTATTTAAATGTGTGTTTTAAGAAGGACAAAAAGGGTCTCTGTCTCTTCTATTTGTTGTTAGAGGCACATGTGACAATCAATCCCAGATGCAGCTTTAGGCTTTCATTCATCAACTTGCTCAAGGCCCCTTTCTAGAAGAAACAGGAGACATCACTCACTAGAATTACTTTCCAATTTGGGAGCATGCTTACCTACTTATCCTCAAAATAACATCTATTAAGGAACAAAAATATATTACTTAATAAATAAAATTTTGGTAACGTAAGTCTCACCATGTCCTTATAGCATCTAAAGAATATTTACCAATCACCCTATAACATTTCCTTTCTTGTTGGAGAGCTTAGGCATGACGCAGCTGCTAATTTAATATCACTGCTCTGTTGAATTTGGAATCTTTTCATGGGTAAATGCTTTTCCTACATTTTTTGCCTCCATGTCTGCTCCTAGTTTGCCTGGTGCTTTGCAAACTTTAATTTGTATATACAATTTACCTGTTAAAATACAAATCCTGTGAAAAATTTAGATTCTGATTTAGGCATTCGAAGGTAGAGCCTGAGATTCTACATTTCTAAAAGCTCCCATGTGATGCCAATACTGCTGAACCATATTTTGGATTAATAGCAGGTCTCTAAACTATCAAGAGTCATCAGTAACTCTCCTTAAAAGCTACATCATACTCTAAGAGACCTTGACAGCTTCCCCGTGCAGTCTTTTATTTGTCCAGCCCAACTCAGTAGACCACTTGCTGTGATATTGAATGTCCGCAACTCTTCTAGTTAGCTAACAGCTTAATCATGTTTAGGTGTGTTCCATAGTGAAAGTGTGCTGGGAAAAGCACCCTTTGGTGGAGAAGGCAGCTTGGTGCCTGAATCTGTCAAGAAGCAAGGTAGAAGGCTACTTTGAGGTTACAGAACTAAAGCAGGGACAACATGTACAGGAGTGACAAGTAAGAAGTAAGGTTGAAGAAGATACCCATGAATGATAAAAAGAGCAAAATGAATAAATGAAACAAGTAACACACTATATGTCCACAGCTGAGGAATAGGAGAAAATACCATGGGTCAAGTTTGGCCTGGCATTCCCAGGAGACAAATGAGGATAGATAACAGTGTGTGGTTGAAGCTGTCATTTGATATGCCTATATATGCCTATCCAGGTAGTTCAGTGAATAACTCCAGAGTGCATCTTTCACTTAGACCATGATATGAATGTGAATGGTGCTTCCTAAAATTGTATAATGTCATCTTTGGTTTCACCTATCTGACTCTATAGACAAAGTATATACTTGGTTTGTTGAAAGTGCAGACATGTTCTCCAAAAGAAACCCTCCTGTTTTCCATTCCTTTGGCCTTAAGTCATTACTCCTAATCAAAGATGATTGATGTAACTTCTTGCCCTGCAAGAGCTAGGGCTAAAGGCTAGGCCTAATAAAGAACCCAACTAACATTGTGGTTTAAGAACCTAGGGCCGGCCGAGTGGCGCGGTGGTTAAGCGCTGGCCTGGGAAGCCAGCGGCCCCGGTTCGGTCCCACATATGAGGGCCAGTGATACTGCCCTCAAAAAAAAAAAAAAAAAAAAAGAACCTAGACATTTACTTCTCTCATGTAATAGTTCTGAAGTGAACTTGGCAGCTGCCATACATGGTAATTCACAGATCCAGCCTGACTGTGTGTCTGCTACCTTTAACAGGTGATTTCTAAAAACGTTCCAGCCATTGCCTTTCCAACCACTGAAGAGAAAGCTCAGTATCACAGCAATCAGAAATTGCACACTTGCACCAGTTCACATTTAATTTATTAGAGCTAGTCACAAGGCCACAGTCAGCTGCAGAGAAGCTGGGGATCACCTAGCCATGTAATGGAGTTGGGCATATCCCAACAACAACCACTCTTATGGAAGAAGGAAATAATGCAACTTTATTTTTGATGGACATCTAGCAATATCTTTCATATTCTCTAAACTTGGCACCTCTTTAGTGACCTAAAATGAGTAATTTTTCATTTAACTAAACATCATTGATTACCTGCTATATGGGTGTACAACATCTTTTTCAAGGTATTGTAGTTGAATTATGGGCAAGCTGTCCTGATGATTATCTTCTTTTTTTTTTTCCAATCAATAGGGTCCCCACCATCTCAGGGTGCCTGAGTGTAACGATATAATTATTATATCATCTAGTGTAACGATATAATTATTATAGTGCACATTTTACACAGGTTTGGACAATAAATTAAATAGTTAGCCTACCCATCAAGCATCAAGCAAATTAGTTAGAACCACCACAACAAACTCTGCTCAGGAAGATTTGAATCCAGTTTTAAGAACTAGAATTCTAAGCCCCATTCCAAATTTCCAGACCATAATAATGCTTTTGTGTATTTCCTCCTTATCCAATATAGACTAGGAAATCTTTAAGTTTCCAGTTTAAAGATTTCTTTAAATGGCACTTTCCATATATACTACTACTTTTTCTTAAAATATTGATTTAAATATTGATTGAATATTGCTTTATTTGTATATTGATATATTTATCTATCAGTAAATAATGGAAAAAAATGTACATTTCATCATTCTTTTCCATCATTTCTTTCACTCACATCATAGGTAAGTCTGGGATCTCTCTGTGAAGGATAGATTAATACATAAAATTTAGTAAAAGCTGATTTTCAAAAGCTAGATATATGGAAAATATCTCTGCATAACTATTTGCACTTGCAATAGCTACTAATTAAAAATATGAGAAGAGTGTAGAAAAGCCTGAAGTTTATCCATAAAATGCTTATCACTTGTATTATGTATCTTGATGACTTATTTATTTTTATAAAAATCTTTGGAACATGACCACCTTTTAACTCTTTAAAAAAAATGGTATTTTAAACATTGAGTTAATTTTTCTCTCTTAGTGTTCAATGAGTGGCTATTTTTTTTTTTTTTTTTTGAGGGCAGTGTCACTGGCCCTCATATGTGGGACCTGAACCAGGGCCGCTGGCTTCCCAAGCCAGCGCTTAACCACCGCGCCATTCGGCCGGCCCAATGAGTGGCTTTTTTGTAAAAAGTGTTGAAGTATCATTTGAAGGACATAAAGTCTATTTAGTATTAAAAAAGACACTTTTTAAGCACACAATAAAAATATTTATCTGATACATCCAAATACATAAAACTAAAGGAGATTTAATTTTAAAACAAAGATCTCTTGCTGGTAATAGTCTATCATAAACTGAGTTTTAATTAAAAATCAAGGTCTTTTTATATGATAAGATCTATTCAGGACAAGACAGAGAGTTCTTTCAATGTCAGAACTCGGGGTGGGGGGCGGGAGGGGAAAAGAACAAAAACCAACATCCTGTCACCATTAGAAAAATTAATTGACAAGGAAGAGTAAGAATGAAGCCAAAATTGAATTATGTTTGCTGTATTAATAAAAATAGAGTCCCACCAAAATGTTCATAATTTCTCCCCAGATCCAATATGATTAATATTCATACTTCAGAAATATGTGCCTAGAGAGAATTTATTTTCTATCAAAAGATGCCTTCTTTTCAGGAAGATGCTTCTGTTGCAAAGTAAATTAGTTATCTTGAAGGATGTTAGTGTATTGAGGTTAAGATGATTTATTCAGTCTTTTACAATTGAAACTTAGAGTAACATAAGTAAAATATCCATCACTAAGCTGTTTGTACTCAGCACTGATGGCACAGAATTGTTTGAATATTATTTCTGGTTCCCTGCCAGAGCCAGGTGTTGGTATGCACAAAAATGGGAGCCCAAGATTAAAGAACATATGGACACAAATGAGTCTCAGGAACTTCAAAGCGCATTTGTGTATTAGATTCCTGATAGCAAAATACAGCATAGTCATTTGACAGGTAGGTATTTGCTATTTGGTCCAGGCCCCAAGAAAGTTCTAAGATGTACATTTCGTAGAATTTATGGGCAGGCTCTACCTTTCACATTAAATCTGAATGTCTCACAGTGATTGCTCTGATTCATCAAAAGAGTAATTTCCATAAGTGAATTCACATGTGGATGGTTGGAACCACTTACCTATTTTATTTTGCTGCATGCTTCCATGTCCTCTATCTCTCCAGAGTTTTCACATTCTCTCATGGTCAGACATCATGCTTGTCTGTCACTTTCTTGCATAATCCCTTCACTTTAGAGACTTGAGTGGGGACACCTGGGTTCTACCTATTGAAGGACATTTGATTTTCACAATAGCAGAATCCAGTGGAATAATGTCTTCATAATTAAAAATGATTGCAGGGTCTTCAAAAAAGCCCAGCAACTCCAAAAGAATGCTAAATGCATGAGTAACATTTAATGAGATGAATTAATTTTTTTACCACCTAAAATACTATTACAGTTTGAAGGAGACTTGTATGTAGTACACTGATGTCAAAATGGTTTGTGTGTGGGAGGGGCTGTGGAGTGTGTATGAAGTGTTACTGACTGCTATCATACCACTTATAAAACTTAAATTTGGAAACAAAATCCTCTTAAGAGATCAGAAAAATGAAAATTATTCCTGAGGCATCATTGCGTTTTCCATTCATTTAGTAGATATTAACTGATCATTTATTATGTGGTAAGTACCCTTTCAGTATGGACACAATGATGAATTGACATGGTCCCTGCTTTCCTGAAGTTTCCAGTCAAGAGGAAGGAGCAATCACGATCATTTGAAAGTTACAAATACAATGAAGGAAAAAAGAAACAGAGTGTGACTTGAGAAGGAGAAGTTTCTAGGAGCTATTAGAGAGAAGGTGGTCTGGGGAGGACTTTAATGAGTTGATGCCTGAAAAACAAGAACCATCCATCTGAATGAAGAGCCAGAAGAGTGCTCCAATGAGGGAACGGAAATTCAGAGGTCTTCAAAGGGGGGTGCACTTCAGAAACCAAAAGAAGATATTGTATCTAGTAGCAAAAAAGGGGGCAGTGAAGTGAGGTACACTGGAAGAGTGGGCAGAACCCAGATCATGTAGGTTCCTGTAGGCTATGGTCAGGGTCCCAGGTTGAGTTCCCCAGACACAGTCTCTAAGACAGAAATTAGCATGAGTGACATTTATTAGGAGTGCTCTTAGGATCGCCTTTGGAACACAGGGACAACTGAGGATAGAGCAAAGGAAGATGATAAGTTGCGCTGTAGTTCCCAAAAGGTGTCAGCCAATCCTATGGGAGCTCTCGAGCTGGGATGGCCCTTTGGCATTGTTCCGGTCATATAGCCTCATTGATCAGTCATGCGATGTGGGCTGCTCCTGAAAGGAGGTGAGACCTTGGGAGAAGCAGTTTTGTTCCGCCAAGGCAATCCACAAGGAAGGCTGATACCTGAGGGCTGACTTGGCCACATTCCCAGCAGCTAGTGAAATAAGTCCTTTGTTCCTGAAGGGAGATCTGGGCATATGGATTTTATTTCAAGCACAATGGGAAGCCACTGAAGAATTTTCAGAATGAGGTGTTGTAGCCTGATTTACATTTTCATATGATTACTCTGGCTGTTTTTTGAAGAATACGGAATGAAGTAGTGGAATCAGGAAAACAAAATAAAATATTTGTGTAAAAGCAAAAGGCTCATCCTGATTTGCCCAACGTTATTTTATCTTGATAACTGAAAGTTGTAAGATTGGGACAAACGATGGGGAAACATTTTTATTCATATTTAATGATATCAGGCCTAATAAGAGAGCTAATATAGTTTTATTGAATGTTCTTTCACTCAGCCTCTCCTGAGAAATGTTGAAATGAGAAGTTATTCATTACTGTGGTTTGAGTGAATGCCAGAGAGAGAGAGAGAGAGAGTTTTCTTTCTTCCTGATAAGGTTTAAGGTTAACCTGAATTTTTGGCTTTAAATGTCTTTCCCTTCAAATTTTTGGATTTGGATTCTCACTTAAGTTTCATATAATGGATCACACATGATAGATCCTCACAATAGACTATTATTAATTTCATCTCTTGGAAAGAAATCTCAATAGATTCATCTAACTAGCAACCTCACAGAGTTTGTGCTAGGCTCACCTCTTTCCCATTAGAGGTATTATAAATGCCCATTGGTTGATTGATCTACTGATAAAGGACAGTATGGCTATATGGCTATTAAGTGGAGGCATAGAAAGATATCTTGATTATGAAGGCAGTACACTAATGTGCATGTGTGATAAATTGACATATAATTATGTACACTCATTGTATCAATGCCAATCACCTGGTTTTGATACTGCACCATAGCTATATAAATATAATAATTGGATGAAACTGGATAATGGCTACATAGGACTTCTGTACTATCTTTTCAACTTATTTTTATTACCAAATAAAATGTTTAAAAACCTGTTCCATGTGACAAATATGCTAAGTAGTGATGCCACTACATACTTTTTGAACCATTGTACGCCCTGGATGATGTAAATTATTGAAGTTACATTGAGGACCTGGGAACCTTATTTCACTCAGATTTGACCCTGAGCTCTAGACCGTATAGCCATCTGGCTGGCCCATGGACACCCAAATTCATAATGTCCAGTATTCATCTTCTTCCCCAAACCAACTACACTTTTGGTATTCAGTCTATGTCCCATGTGTTAAAATTCTTTAAGATTTCCAAAAGTTTCTTCACTCTTAGTTTTCTCTTTTAGTTCATATTGGTTTTGTACCTGAAGTGATCTCTGATTTTTCTGTGCACCAGACCCCTAATCATCTTTCTAGACCTTATTAAATGCCTCTCCTTTCATGAAAGCACAAATGAATATTCTTGCACCCATACTCTCATAGAAGTGTGGGGTATTACATATAATATTATTGAACTGAACTCAGTGACTTGTATGCATGCCTGTCTTCCACATTTGATTGTAAGATTCTCCAAATTATTATTTTAAATTATATATTGTGCTTGCAACACAGAAGAGGTAAATACATTTTTGTTGAAGAGATAGATATTGAATTATTGATCCAGTCTATACAATTGCTGTTGGTAAGCACAAAATGGATTTCATGTTAAAAATATTTGTTATAGATATTTTACTTTCCCAAAACACTGTTAAGTATTTAGCTTGTTTGATTCTCACAACATCCATTCTAATTAGCTAGCAGAGGTTTTGTTATCCAAATTTAAGAGCAAAAAAAAAATGGAAGAGATGTGCTATGTGATTTGTCTGAAGACATTGGTTAATATAGGGGAAGAGTACAGATTAGAACCCACATCTAATTTATAGTCCAATGTTTTTTCAACATACAGTTATTCCTGGTATCCATGGAGGATTGGTTACAGGACACCCCATGGATAACGAAATCTGCTAAATGCTCAAGTCCTTATATAAAATGGCATCTTATTAGCTTATAACCTATGTGCATCTTCCTATATACTTCAGGTCATCTCTGGATTATTTATAAAACCTAATACAATGTAAATGCTATGTAAATAGCTGATATACTATTGGATTGTTGAAAAAGTCATGACGTATTTTGTCTATATTTTTCAAAGGTCATTTATTTATATAAAGAACAAAGATCAATCAATGATATATTGCTCATTTTGTTCAATAACATTTGCCAACTTTCAATGAGCTTCATAATTTGTTGTTCATAGAAAAACCTGTCTTTATTTGCAAAAAACTGAACAAGGTGCTGATTTATAGCCTCATCCGAATTGAATGTTATACAACGCAAGATGTTTTGAGAGAGAAACAAGTGAAAGTCTGAAGGCACAAGGTCAGGCAAATATGGTTGGTGTGGCAACACATCCCACCCAAGCTCCAATAATTTTTCACGGGTGATCAAACTCGTGCATGGTCTCATGTTGTCACCATGGAACACAACTCCTTTACAATTAACAAGTTCTGGACGTTTCTGGATGATGGATTCATTCAAACTGTCCAATTGCCAACAGTACACATTCGAGTTGATTGTTTGATTCCTTGGTAGGAGCTCAGAAAACACGACACCTTTAAAATTCCACCACACTGAGAGCATAACCTTCCTCTGATGAGTGTCTGCTTTTGATGTCGTTTGAGGAGAATCATCATGTCAGGACCAAGGTCGTTTGCACACCACATTGTTGAAAACAATCCACTTTTTATTACAATTCATAAGTTGCTTCAAAAAAGAATTGTTTTCCTTGTGTTTAATGAGCATACTGTGGATGTTTATATGCACTATCAAATGAACTTCTTTGAGTGCATGCAGAACCCAAACATCAAGCTTGCTTATATATCCCAGCTTCTTCAGGTGGTCATGAACACTTGAATGGTGGATGTTCAATGTTTCTGCAATCTTTCATGTCATGTAACGTGGGTTTGACTCAATCAATGCCTCTATTTTGTTGTCATGAACCTCAGTGGGCCTCCTCTGACCAAGGAGCGTCAAAAGTGAGTTCAAAATCACCAGCACAGAATTTCGTGAACCATCGTTGGCACTGATGTTCCTGTAGAGCATTGTAACCATAAACTTTATACAACTTTTCACAAGTTTGATGTGTGGTTTTCCCTTTATGGAAGTAAAACAGTACAATATCACAAAAATGTACAGTTTGGTCTTCCATCTTCAAACGTAAAATCTCCAAAACTCAACCAAATAACTCAATTTTTTTTTAGAGTGAAGCTAGAACTGTCAGCTGTCAAGTGACATAGCAGTAACAGAGATGTGAATAACTCTAGTACTTCCAGAAATGAAGTAGTGCCATCTGTTGCAAACATGCGTCATGACTTTTCAGACAACCCAATATATTGTTTAGGGAATAATGACAAGAAAAAAGCCTGTACATGATCAGTACAGATGCAACTATCATAGGCCTAACTATATAGTACACATGAGCTACAACATAACTTTTTTTTTTTTTACACTATTTTCTACCTGCGATTGGTTGAACCTGCAGATGTGGAACCCATGGATATGTAAAGCCACCTGTACTATTATTACTGTCTCAAGTTGGGTACTGGTGCACCTTTGATAGACTGTATGTAGTTAATTTAAAAGTAGCATGTTTATACATTGTTTTCTAAAGCACCTGATTACATAGTTCTCAAAAGAAATCCATATTAAATAGGTCTATATTCTTGGGGATCTTGTCAAATGAGATAAAATGTAATGTTTCTGATCACTCATTCAGTCTATATATTTTTTCCATTTTATCTCTGCTTCTTTATGATTATATTCCAGAGGATAGGGGCACCAGGTATGGCATGTAGGTTTTTGTTTCCTTAGGGTTTTATGACCAATAGGAGAAATTAACATTATTACAGAGGGAAAACTCTGAAATGCAAAGTCTCTGGCATCTGTTTCTCTCATTTCGTTGGATCTTTTAAGATCAGCTTATCTCTCTTGGCTCTTGGAGTCTGAAATTGAAAACATTGCTTTGATTTATATATGTTGCTATGATTTATGCACTGTTAAAATGAATATCAGATGGTTTTATGTTCTTGCAAAGGCAATAGCCCCAATAGGTAGATTTTATCTTATCACCTGAAAACCAAGATGCCGAGACATGGCTTTCAACGTTGCCTAATTGATTTAACTACCTTAATATTTTAAAGATTTTGCCTTATTGAAAATTAATACAAAATGAATTGTAAGACATACATCCAGTACACATTTTCTCAGTACCCAAACGCAGACATAGAGAGCTTGGAGAGGCCTTTCACTAAGGAAGTTAGACAAAAATACAGACACATTCCATTTTAAAGGGAAGCAGATGACTGGAGGAAAACGTACCACCAAAGAGAATATTTGGATAGCACAAACTATGACTGACCTGTGTGATAGAAAGAATCCCTCAAGAGAAAAGAAATGATCAAGCGAATACGAAACATTAGGTAAAACGCCCACAGCAACTCTTCTAAGATTCACAAATCTGATGAATCACAATGACATTTACAGAGATAGCTGATCAATCTTGATTTCTAAGCTTGTTCATGTTTGTTTTAGATGAGAAAAGTCAGAAGACATAAGATGCTAAAATGTTCCTTAAGCCACTGTTCCAATAACAAATGTGCTCCTGCTTCATTTGACTAGTAAATACCAGATGAAATAGGGCCAATCAACTATTACTTTTATTTAATGGATGCCATATCTAAAGTCAGGATGGCATGTGTGTATGTGTGTGTGTTGAGGGGTGGGGTGGTTGTAAAATAATATAGTTGTATGTTTTGTTGTTGTACCTCTAGGTGGCAAATACACAAAATCTTATTAAATTATATTAAGATTTTTACGTTTGCTTGTGTTATGTTGCAGGTAAACCCCAATTAGTGAACATGACACACTGCAGGAGGAGCTTTCCAAGTCAAACATATGGCCCTACTAACTCTTCAACTCAAATATTTGAACTTCTTTGAACTAAAAGTTGCTGTACTTTTTTTGGAATGTTACTGCTCACTAGAGATATGAGGCTTGTTGACATGAAATACATCTTTTCCGCTAAGATTTTGGGGCCTTGAAGACCATGTTACAGTATGACTTGATTTAATCTTTGTGAGAACTTAGTAAATAACCTGCCCCCTCTTTCAAATCTTGTCCAGAAGAATTTTTATATGGTATCAGGGGTGTATGGTGGGAATGGAGTTGATTGGGGGGTGTGGTTATGAGGGGTAGAATGAAAGAGAGAAGGAAGGATATAGGAGGAGGAAGAAGTAGCCACATTCTCAGCCTTACACATCTACTCAAAAACTTGTAGAAGTGGAAGCTGAGGGGATACTACTCCATGAAGTGGATTGAAAGAAAGGGAGGAGGTCAGGCGACTCTAGTAAGTCACCTGGTGGGATATCTGCCCCTTACACCTCTTTTTGGTTACTTCCTCATCCACATACCTACCTACCTACTACCTCTGATTATGACTTGAGTATGGGTCATCTCAGTTCTAAATTGGAGGCATGGATATGAGAGAATTTCCTAAGTAAATAACCTGGAATGCTAACATTCCTTACTTCCAAGTAATGTGGGCTCTGAATAACAGAGTACAAACTTGATTCAAGAACTTTGAATTTTCTGATTTATGAGAAACTGTTTTTTGTTTTTTTTTACAGTACAAGAAGTAAAAGAAGAGAAAGATAAATTGGGGTGAAAAAGAAAACAAAAAAAACTGCAAGGTAATTAACATATTTGTAAGTATATCCTCCATTATTACTGTAGTAAAGAAATTATCTATGGAACTACTCCTTGAATATATATGTTGAGTTTGCAATAAAAATGGGAACACGGGTATTCTTCTAATTGCAACTGGCTAAAATGAACATATAGGTTAACCTGATATTAAAATGTTGATTTAAATATTACAGACTACAGAAAGATGACATTTTTTATCCTACTATCTGTATTTTATTTTTCATTTTTCATGAATATTAATAAACTTAAAACAATAACAAAGTTTGCAGTTACCTTATTTTACAGCATATTATTTGATGATGAGATGTTGATTAATGCATGTACACAAGAAAGCTGGCAAAGCAAATATGGTATTTATCTATATCAGTATCAATTAATAGTAGAATCCAAAGCTATGACTACATAATATTAGTAGCCAAATAAAAACAAAAACTTAAAAAATATTCAGTTTGAACACAACAAATAAGGTATTTTGACTTCTTTTTTCAATTCTCCCATACATGTTTCCTATCATGCCTTCTAACCCCAAAGCAAAATTCATAGTGTTCCTTTCTTCTGCTTCCAAAAGGGACTACCATTTTGAATTCTACAGTTTCACTATTAGTATGATTGTAAACTTGAGCTAGTGTTTTTGCCACCAAAGCTTTTAACATCGTGGTGCCAAATATCTATAAACTGTAAAATCTACTCAATTTAAAATGGTTAGCGTAAATCATTCCAAATATTTGAAATAAATGGATTAAACTGTGGACATTTTTGATACCCAAATATTTGCTTTGTATGTTTGCTTTGTATATTTCCAATTATCTTGTGCTTCACTTACATTGCCTATACTTGTTTATATGTCATTTAGATTTCTTGGCACAGTGTTTACATTACTTTTCTTTTTAAAGTGTGTTTTTAGTAGAATTATAATAAGTTATTTTCAAAATGAGACATCACAATAATTTCTTACAGAGATGGTTTCATAGGGTAGATTCTGCATGCTTTATTTCCCACCATCAGTATCAGGAGGTACTAATGGAAAAGGTTGAAAATAAGTGGACTGAATATTATTTAAAGTTACCCAAAATATATTCTACTCTCATTTTTGAAGTATAGTGATATTGCTATAGTATTATAATTTTTTGGCTTTACAAAAGATTGCACAAAATACTGAAATATAAAATAATATAGAGCAGTCTTTATTTTAAGGAAATAATAGACTATTTTCTGAAATTTAAATTGGATTTGAGCAATGTACAATGAGGAAGTTATGAATATTTATTTAAAGTATTACAATGATTAAAAAGTGTGGGGGGAGGGCATATATTTGCACAGATAGATTATCTTATGATATCTATTTTACTGTAATCCATTTTCCATGGTATTAGGAAAAGTATAATGGAAAAAGAGGAATGTTGGAAGGTTTGATCGAATCCTCTCTGAATTACTCTTTCAAACATACAGAAAACCTATTATTGTATAGATCTTAAAGCAAGAATTTAATTACTGCTTTAATACTCAATATCTTTGAATATCATTATTTTCTAAAACAATGTAGAAGTAGATATAGATAAAAATTAATTTACTATGAGCATCCAGACAATTTAATCATCTAGACTACACAGAGACAAATAATGTTCTTGGAGGTTGGGAGATCAAAGAAATTATTCAACTTCCTTTTCCACCCATGATTATTTAGAAATAGCCATTGGGAAAAAATGTTTTATATGAGAATCTTGGGTTCTGGGAGGAATAAGTGGGAAGCTACAATTCAATAAACATTTCTTAGATGAATGTTAATCTACAGTATTCAAAACAGCTTAATATTAATTCAGTCCCTATCCATACAATAAACTGTGACCCAGATTGATGAATTTGAATCTCATTTCCTATAGAAAAGTCAACTTTTAAAAAGAGAGACCCCATTGGTGTTTTCAGAAAGGGAGTCCTGTGTCTTGTGTTACAAATATATTAGAAATAATATAGTGATGAAATATACACATACATTCAGCAATCTGGAGTCTGAAAATATTTCTATTTCTATTTTCTTTTTAAAAGATAATAAAACCTAATTACATGAATGTAATAATATTAACAGCATATGTACCATATATAGTGGTTTACTAACTACGCTTCTGTTAATTATTTTGTTTCATTCTTACCACTGGAATTCATGCATATATACTTTATTTTCCATCACTAATATCAGGGGTTATTGGTAAAATTAGTTTTCTAAATAGTATCTATAAATGCCAAAACAGAAACTTTAGAGTAGAATAGATATGATTATACTTATTTCATAGCCCCATAGAAACTGGGACTGTGAAAATGGGGCTTGCCAAGGCCATTTTTGTATCAAGTGCTGCAGTGACATTAGGCTGAGGCTTCTGTGAAGGGTTATTATTTTTTTGCCTCTAGGCAAGCTGTAGTTTACAGACTTCCAGATGTCAATAGATAACACATATTTTGCTTTTACTCAGGTCCTAAACACTTTCTATAAAACACTTTCAAAAAGGATTCTCATGAAAACACAATATGTTTAGGGGAACTACTATGGGGATATAAATTAAACATTTGAAACTGTATGTTCATTTTATTTTGTATAAAAACAAACATTTCACTGCTAGATCTACTAATTTCAAAATTAGAAGTATACACAAATTTATAGAAGTAAAGCATTCGAGCAGCATAGATTTCTCTTAATTTGTCAATAATGAAGAGCTGTTTATAATCAACTATATGAGGAATACAAATGCCTATAATGCATTTAACCAGTAAATCTACAGTTGGGTAAAATAATAAGTTTATTTTCAATTGAAGGGGTTAATTTCACTTTTATTTTTAAATCTGGTTTTAATATAGCAAAACTAAGGCCAAATTATGTCCATACAGAAAGTAAGATTTAATGACCAATCCACGTAAGCAATTACATAATTTTGCATCGTGAGCTATATTCTCAGTTTTAACAAACTATGCAATAGTTATAAAGCCATTGAAGTCATAGCCATAACAGATTGTGTGAGCATTCCTAGTTAGACCACGTTAATCAATAATAAGTGTCAAGAGCGTCTGGAAAGTATATTCACCTAATAACTAATAAAATAATACAATAATTTAAAAAAATCTTATGTTGATTATTGTTTTTAATCTTTTACCCAGTTCCCAATTATATTCTGGCTCACTTTAGCAAGATTCTAAAACAAGTCAAATTTTCATTCTAGAAAGATGATTGGAAACTAGTAGTGCACTCAACAAGGATTTGTTGGAAGGATGGATGGATGGATGGATGGATAGATGGATGGATGGATGGATGGATGGATGGATGGATGGATAGATGAATGGATCCATGATTTATCCCCACAAGACTCTTTAGTTCTATCCTGCATAGGGAGACTAGGGAAATATATGTTACATACAGTGTTTGGGATCAAAGCAACACAACTTTCCTTTCAACAGAAAGAGCAGTTAGACTGGAAGAGAGCATAATTCCTGAAGAATGTCTAAGCACAACACAAGCTCATTTGCCTTTTACTTGATCCAAGAACAGTTAAGAATCTATATCATGATCATTACATCTCAGTCTCTTGTATATTCTACGGATTCTATGACCCATCTACCTCCCAAATGATGACAACCAGCATGCTGCAGTCATGGAGACAGTAGACTAGAGCCTTTCACATTGTGAAGTAGGAAAAAGTGTATATATAATTTTAAAACTACACCTCTTGCTTTGTTCTAGTCCCTGCTAACTTCAGCTAGGCAACTTCTTGGGTTTCTTTTCTCCAGTAGACAACTATGTTCTTTATATAACCCAGTCCACCAAAACCTGAAACTTCATTGTCATACACAGGAGTTCAGGAACAGCTACATAATTTGTGGATCCTGGGTTGCATTCCCATGAAGCCAGCCCTGTGGGGGATCTCTGTCTAAGAAATGCAGTTCCTCCTCCTTCAGATCTGAGAGCCCTGCCTTGGGCGTTTGTAACCACTGGAGCGCATGTCACAACTAGGAGAACTGGGCATGTGTCTAAGGAATGAAAGAGGACATTCACTCAACCCATAGAGTTACTATGTCTCCTTGACCCAGATCTATGCTGCCCTTTAGATTTCAAGAGTTACTATCATTTCTTGTTGTTTTTTTGTTTGTTTGTTTTTGTTTGTTTGTTTGAAGGCAGTGTCACTGGCCCTCATATGTGGGACCCGAACCGGGGCCTCTGGCTTCCCAAGCCAGCGCTTAACCACCACACCAGTTGGCCGGCCCGCTATCATTTCTTAAATAGAATTGCAGACATTATATTTCTTCCTACTATGTAAAGAATTATACACATATCACCTTTCAGTCTAGTTTCACTTTATGTCAACAGATTTTTAATAAAGAAAGTAATCAACCTAACAAAGTTATGTTGGTTTTAGCATATTTAAGTAGATTTTACATTGATCTCCTGCCACATGCATACATGCATATTTTATCTATGTAACATGTATTTTAAAAGTCTTAAAAATGGGAAGAAAAAGCATATTGCTTATATTGAGATACAAAAATGAACAACCACTTGATTAACAAAAATCGTCTTTCCTTGGTCCTCCATTCTTCAGTTATTCCTTCTAGATGTCATTGGGAATGTGAGTGTGTGTGGATGAGGCAGGGGTGGGATTCAAGTGTATACTTGAAGTATCTACTTGAAACTCTGCCAACACTCTCATCTGGTGCCTGGGTTTTCCCACTGTTGATTAAAAAATTTATGTTGCCACACACTGTATCTGCTGCCACCAGCCTCTAGTCTATGTTCCGATGCTCTTTTCACACTCTGGTCACTATTTCTGCACTTAGAAATCAGATGCACTAGTTTGGTCTTACCAGAAGTAGGCCCTGAGTGAAAGGTTTAAGTGTAAGTAATTTATTTGAAAGGTGAAGGAGACATCCTAAGGAAGAGACAAAATGAAACTGGAAAAGGGAGGTATCCCATAGAGGGGGCTTTATCAAATCAGCTGCCACCATGGGCAACTTGAGCTTAATGCCACTGAGAAATACTCTCACACAGCAATATCAACTTCCCTTAAGGACACTTAGGTCAAGAGACTGGAACGAGGTTGAAATGGGTTATCTAGAGCAGCAATTCTCACATCTGGCTGCTTATTGATATCAACTGTAGAACTTTGCAGAATTACCAGCATCTTGATCCCATCACAAACCTAGTGAATCAAACTTTTGGAAGGCTAGATTAGGAAAAGTTAATGTTAGGCATTTGCATTACTGAAAGCATGCCTAGGTGATGATGATGGGCAGTCAACTTAAGGAATTACTGGCATAGATACAAACTACTTACTCATGTACTAGTCAGTTTTCTTTTGTGCTTTAAAAATAAATAATAACAGAGGTGTCTTTTTATTCTACTCTTTCTTTCTAATTCTACTGTCATCGTCCCAGGCCAGGTCTTCATTGGCACGTGCCTGGATTTAAACAGCCTTTCCTTTCATCCTCCCTCCATTTGGCCATTTAGCTGTTGTGGCCCCATATAGTCCAGTTCTAAGCTTCTTCTCTTTTCACTCTAAACTGCTTCTCTGGGGCATCACATATCTGCTTATATGGAGATGACACACATATTTCTCTCTACAGCCAAAATCTCTTCATTGGGTTTCAAAACCGTCTTTACAAGTGCCATTTGTTATCTCTTCTTGAATGTCATGAAATTCAGTCTAACTGAAAATGCTGTCACCATCTCCTTCCCAACCTCCTCCACAATTTTTTAAAGAAAAATTTAGTCTTCCTTGTCTGGCATTCATATAACTTCATCAACTGACTACAAGCAGTATTTCAAATTATATCTTCCATTACAAGCTGGCAGTTAGCCTTTGAGCACACAAAACTGAATGTTCTCCCTGCCTCTAACTCACTCAGTGTCTGCCCATCCTCCACCTTTATTGATGCTCAAATCTGAGAAGTCTTTCTTCCATGTTTTTGCTGGCCTGGGAAAAATCCCTTTTAATTTTTTTATTCTTGTGTGCATATTTAAATGATTCTCATATTTGAGTTTATTTTATAAAAGTTTTATATTTTACTTAATTTTTTGTTGTAGTCTAAATATTTTGTTAATTTCTAAAGCAGCTGATACAGCATTATCATGGTCATGAACACTGATACTGTAAAGAATGTTTCACAGATTTCTCAAATAACTGTTTCCAAAGATGCAAAATCTTTTATGAAGGTTTCTACTCCTACTATTCAGTATGTGAACAATCTTTGCTACCAATTGAAGGAATTGGAAAAATCTCTACTACTAAGATTTTCCAGAGCACCAGAAGAAAGGCTTCCTATAACTAAGTGCATTGATTCTAATAATACAGCATTCATTCTTTCATTCATTCATTGATTCATTCATTCACTGAGAACACTATTGTAGGCTGTTGAAATACTGCAATTAACCAGATTCACATATCATGTGCTATTAAGGTGCTTATATTCTAATTAGGGAGATGTACAATTTACAGACACAAAAAAATGGGAATGGAGTAATTTCAGATTCTTTTACTGAATACGTTAGGTACTAGGAAATCATTTGAACTCAATCTGAGAAAATGTGGGTGTGAATCCAGGGCCACCACATCCTAGTAGGGTGACCTTGGGCTCATTACTTGATCCCACAAATCTTAGTTTTCCCATCTGAAAAGTGAGTTTCTTAGGAGGAACAAAGGATCTAATATTAGCAAAATACCGGACACATAGTAAACCACAGAAATTGTGTTAACTGTAATTATAATAATAATAATTATTATCATCTTTGGCAGATGCTGGCTCTAGAACAATGAGCAATCTCAATTGTGAGTAGCTTTCCATACTCATACATTCAGAAGTTTTAACTAGGTGTTCTCTGGGAATGAAATAATGCATTGCAATAATTCCTTACATGTACAGTGAAAAAGGTTTCACCTGACATTCATGGCCTCCTTCTGGTATATTTATAAAGACCTCGTTTAAAGCTGATACAAGAACAGTTTAGAAAGATTTAATATCTTGCTCAAGGTCACATAGCAAGTGCCACAAACTATATCCTCTATTATTCTAAGCATGCTAGATGATTCTGACCTCGGGCTTTTTCCTAGAGGCAGGGCAATAATGAGTGGAAAAGAACAGTAAGTCATTTTTAAAATGTGAATACAAATATCCTTGTGAGGATGGCTCGGTGGCCTTGCTACTGACAAGTCTCCATATTGTTATATACACACACAACAGGCAAGCTGAGAGTGCAAAAAGTGCAGCAGTAGAAGTGACTTAATATATCTCATATCAAGGATATCTTAACTATTCCATTATAAAGCCTTCATTTGCTATTTAGTATAACTTATAAACCTCTTTAGTATAACTATAAACCTCTTTTATTAATTCTTTCAACATGTATGGATGCCTATTGTATGAAAAATTCAATTTATGACTTTGGGAATCAGAGAGTTTGTACAGGCATTGCCTAAGAAGAACTAATTTAGGAAAGCTCCCCAAAGCATCTACCTGATGCCCCTCTGAATCAGTGACTGTCTGTTCAATTTGGCCAGACAAGATAGAATTGGGCAGCGGTGGAGGAGAGACTGTGGAGCTGAAACTGTGGGTTTGCTCATACCTTGTCCACTCCCTTTCTCCTTTGACTGCCTCTCAAATGAAAGGAAATCATCAAATTTCCAGCCTCCCTTGCAGCTATGAGTAGCCAGGTTCTGCCCACTGTCTGTCAATGCCTTCTTTTTTCTTTCTACATAGAGTGAACAGCTGATGTTTGAAATCAGCCATTGTAAAAATTATATATACATCAGGAAAATAAGAAGTAGCTCAAGTACTGTCTAGCTCTGGACCTCTTTGATGAAATGAATGTACTACAAAGTGTTGGAGTTTCCAATAAGCAGCTTTCTGTTATTTGCAGAGATCTGAAATAGTCAGGTAAGAGACTACTTGACTCCCAAAACCTTTGGTCTACAGATGCCATGATTTATACTTGGGTTTAGATGGAGAAACACCTGATGGACATTTTTGGTAAGTATTTAAAGACAACGTATGGGAAACATGAAGACCAGATTTATCTTTCCTAATATGTGGTTAATAAATAGTCATTTTTTTACTGCCTGAAATGGAAATTTCTCCTTTTCTGGAGTGGAAAGAGTAAAGTGTTAGTTACTTCTTATTCAAGAGTTGGATATGTCCTTCAGTGACATTTAATAGAATATATATATATATATATATATATATATATATATATATATATATTCTTTTCTGAAAAAAATTGGATTTTCGGAAAAGTCATGATGCAATTTTTGCAATGAAAAACATAGAAAAATACGCCATGACTTTTCTGACATATATGTTTATATATGAAGCCAAGTGTCATCATCTTAAGTGCCAGTTCCAGCAAAAGGAAGTATGACTTTTTTGGCTGGAAACCTGGGAAATTGGGCTCTCTTTTGAGTTCCATAAATTGCTTTTCATGCATCTTTGGATAATTCAAATAAGTTTTTTTGTGCTTAAGTTTTTTTATATTTTGAATGTTATCAATGGTGCTTGTTCTCTTTCAACTTCTGCTCTTAAGAGGATAAATGTATGTTAAGAACTTTGAGCATAACACTTTGCTTAAGTGTTTTGGATCTATGGTGCATCATTAGTATTATACTACCACATATCTTAAGTAAAGATAAAACTCTGCTTGGCTACTGTCAAATAGATTTAAACATTGACCACTCACCAAATTGATATTTAGCCAAAGTGAAATATAGCCTTTTCCAACCTAAGTTGTGGTCAAAGATCCTTTTGCTCTGAATAATAAAACCACTTGGTAATTTTAATTAGGGATTCTGCTGTAACTGTTGTCAATGGACCTGTCAAACTAGTGTTTGGTATTTTGTTAGTTAGCTCAATGAATTTTAGAGATAAAAGATAACTAAATATTAGAAGTAGAACTATAATATTCTTATAAAATTTATTCAGGATTTATTATTTCCTACCTCCTCTCCCAAACTTGGTCTTTCCTAATGTTCCCTATCTTAGTAAAGGGTCCCATTATTCATTTAATCTGCAAATCAGCAAATGTAATAATGATAATAATGTCAGCACTAACACATACAGAGAGATTTTAAGTTTATAAACTCTTTTAGGGATACATTTATCCTTTTGATCATTGATCATTAGACAATCAATGAAACTTAGGGCTGAGAATATAAGCCAGATAAAAACTGCCTCATTTTCTTATACAGTGATCAAGCAGCTTACGCATTACTGAAAATAAAGTTGGATAGAAGGAGTCAGATGGAACCAGTTTGAAATAATGCTGTGGAAAGTTGGGTGCATTGTTGAGGATATATTTGATGTTGGTGGTTCATGAATTTTAATGGCTTTATTTTTCCTGGTTTCTGTGATTTTTCCCTAGCACAGAAAAAAGGGCTATTGGGTAGATATAGGACTATGGTTTTCAGAGCCATGTACCAAAATAACAGATAGGCAAGGGAACTTAGAGTAAAAGCAAGAGGGTTTGTGAAATAATGGACCCTGAAATCTAAGCCTGATATAATATGGAAGTGAAGCGAGGAGAGGATTGTTGGTTTGTTAAAGTTTGTAAGTCACGGGCTGGCCGAGTGGTGCAGTGGTTAAGAGCGGGCTTGGGACGCCAGGGGGCTTGGTTTGGATCCCACATATGAGGGCCTATGACACTGCCCTCAGCTAAGATGGTGAACAACAGCTCCACCTGGAGCTGGGCTGCTGTGAGTCCCCGGGTCAGCATAACTGCAGTGGGCTGCCATAGGCTACAGCGAGTGGCTGGCAGCCAGTGTGAACGGCTGGCAGCCAGCATGAGCTGCCAAGAGCCACTGTCAGTGGCCGTCCAGAGGCTGGCGACCAATCTGCCTCACCCGAGAAGAGCGCAATGATGATACCAACACGGGCCAGTGAAGCAATGTCTTCCACAACTAGACTGAAGAACAAAGGACAGCAACTTGTCTGTTCCCCTCTCCCAATTCCCCAATAAAATCTTAAAAAAAAAAAAAAAAGTTTATAAGTCACTACAGGTGTTCCCCATGTAGTCAGAAAACAAAGCAAGAACAATTGAACAAAAAGTTGAATGGAGTCTTCAAAGAATGAAATGTTTGAATTAATGCTTTTGGAAAATGAATTTTAATGCTAGTGACATGGTGAAAGATATAGCTATAGCAGTGGAGTGTGGTGGGTCATGATTCTGGGTTGGTTGGTCACGTAAGTACTGAAATCAGTCAGCTAGCATGATGAAAGACTATGTTTCAGATGACAGAGTATCCAGTGAATCGGGAATTTTTAAATTTTATTGTTTAACAGCAACAAGTAAGAGAAGATAATGGTATAGCTGACTAATAATAATAGTGCCTAACACATCGGGTGTAACTTATGTGAAACCTTGCTTTAAGTGCTTTTCATGTGTTGTTTCATTAATATTGTTAATAATTACATGAATTAGGAAATATTATTTTTCTCATTATAAGTGAAGACACAAGCACAGAGAGGCTCGATACCTCAACAAATGTCTCAGGGCTAGTAAGAGCAGATAATTTGGATCTGATTCCACAGAGTTGGATTTCAGAGCACTGTGGTAGAATGCACCAACCTCCAATGAGTTAGGAATTAGGCTTTTCATTTAAAAAGCATGGAAGAGTCGTGATCTGATGGTGATAATGGGAGTCCTGGATCTCAGATATGTGGGTATCAGAGAAGAAATGGACAACTTGAAACAGCTACATGACAATGGTGTCCTCACAGGGTGAGCCACATTTCAGATTGAAAACAAAGATGTAGAGGAAAATATCCTCTAAAATAGAAACTATAAGACTATTTGTGTTTCTTGGAAATAAGGGAAGGGTGTAGAATGTAGAGTAGGGGTAGGTCCTTGGCCAAGGTTGGGAAGAATGGGTGCTGTGGTTGAGCAGTTGTGGGTTGTATTCAGTGCATAGCCAAGGAGATGAGGGATGCAATCCATCTCCTCATTGGACTGCATCTACATACAGAGTGGTCCTTTTCAAATTCATATCAAGGTGCTATAGAGGACAATGGGGGCCTGAGGGCAATGCTTTGTTAATTTAATGACAAAAGCAAGGTGCATGGTTTAGTGGGTTTAAAATCAAATACCTCCTTGGGCCGGCCGAGTGGCGCATTGGTTAAGCGCTGGTTTTGGGATGCCAGCGGCCCCGGTTCGGATCCCACATGAGGGCCAGTGACACTGCCCTCTACAGCTAACAACAGCTCCACCTGGAGCTGGGCTGTGCGAGCCCCGGTGATGGTGTGGGCTGCAGCCCCTGCTGCAGTGGGCTGCCATAGGCTGCAGTGAGTGGCCGGCAGCCAGCGTGAGCGGCTGGCAGCCAAGCGTGAGCTGCCAATAGCCACGATGAGCGACATCCAGAGGCCAGCGACCGATCTGCCTCATCCGGGAAGAGCGCAATGACGATACCAACAGTGAAGCAACATCCTCCGCAACTAAACTGAAGAACAAGAAGACGGCAACTTGTCTGTTCCCCTTCCCCGATTCCCCAACGCTGTTCCCCTCCACCAATTCCCCAATAAAATCTTTAAAAAAAAAAAAAAAAAAAAAAAAAATCAAATACCTCCTTAAGGAAGGCAGGCACTGGCTCAATGGGCACAGGACACCATGGAGTGAGGTGCCCAGACTCACTGATGGACCCAGGCATTGCACATTCATTATACTGTGCTGTCAGACTGCTGGCAGACCATTTATGGAGAATTCACCTGACCTATCCAAGTCAAAAACCTAGAACTCATTCTTGACAGCTCCCTCACCCTTGACGCTCTGTATCTGATCTGATACCAAATTTTTGAAATTTCTCATATGTATTCTTGTCTCTATTTCCTCCTACTACATGACTCCAGGCTTCCATATTGGCCCCTTTCCAATCTGCTCTTCATGTTATAGCCAAAGTAACAACCAGCGTTAACACTTTCTCCTTCTTAAATCAATTACAGGTACTGAACAGTTTAACCCTTTAATTCCTGTGATCTTTATGTTAACCAAGTGTCTCCTTCACGCTTCCTACTCTAGCCACTCTCTAACTCTTTCAGTCCCTCATACTTAACATATTCCTCCTGCTACAGGTCCTTTGCACATTCTGTTACTTATATTAGAATGTGCTTCCTTCCTCTTTTCAAATAAGTTATTCCCACTTACCAGATGTCAATTCAAGCTTCACCCCCTTTGGAAGGCCTCCCTTGACTTGTCTGATCTTATTAAATAACTTATTGTAGACTCTTCTACCCTCTTTGTACTTCACCTTTATAGCATTTGTCACAGTTGACATTTGTTTTATTTTTGTCTTCCCCACTAACACTGTTAGATCCCCTAGGGTAAGATCATGCTTTTTCGGTACCTACTGTGTCACCAGTGTGTACTCTAGTGGCTTCCAGACAGCAGACATGCTTACAGTACATACTTTTAAGAAAATATTTAAGTATTTCTCCTTTCCACTGGGATCTAATTCTCTGGGGGATACTGAACTGGTCATTTGAAGAAAAAGCACTGGCCACAAAGAGCTCATCATCCTTTATTGTTAAAATTATGCATCCCCCTCATTGTACAGGTAAACAATATCTAGACATTTAACATCCTGAGCACTCACTGCATGGACTGTGCTTACAAGAGCATGTGTGTCAGAAAAGGTCAATACATAAGAAGTACAAATGGGGAAATAACTAAAATGCACCCAGCTTCCTATGATCTTTCTGTCATGTATAGAATCTTGCACAGCTGAACTCTAATCTCACAAACCCATGGCAGAGCACTGCTGCTCTGTACTTGGCTTGACAGGCTCTGGATGTAGCATGTCTTTCAATTTAGCTAAATATGTAAATGGAGGATTGATCAACTATGTGGAAAATAGTATTTGGTATTGGAGTCAAGAAATTAGTTTGAGTCGGGGTCTGATGTTTATTATTTGTGCCACCTTGGGCAAGGAATAGAAAATTCATGCTTTTTGGGAATCTATCATGTGATAGGTACTTTCATAGGTCTATTATTAACTAACTTAATCCTTTCTTACTGTGTAAATGAATACCCTCCTACTATATCAGTAAGAGATTATCAATACCTCTTTAATGATGAGGAAAGAAAAAGAAAAGTGAAGTGTAAAAGTCAGGAAGCTCAGAAAATGAGGTCTACGTATAAGACTATGACTCCAAAATCCAAGCTCTATTTCTTACCTGATGTCTCCCAGGATGTTTGGGATTTTAGAATCTACATTTCACTGTGGGCATGATAATAATGCCTTTATGGGATGATTGTTTTGACATCAAATTAGAAAATTAAGTAAGGTAATTAGCAGTAACAGACATTTATTGTTGCTCAATAAATTTTGGGATTAAAATAACAAATAGAGTTAAATGAGTATTAACAGAATTGCTAAAATTCAATTGCAAAGATTATGTGCCAAAAATTGTTAAAAATTTGGTGGTATTTATCCATTACTAAAATACACTATAAGTATATAAATAATATATATATATAATTACACAAATAAAACAACTAGTACAAGAAAATAGCCCATAGTTCTTGACAGTTATGTGTTGGAGTTTCTATTTAATGCTAGTCATAGAATAAAAACATGAACTTAAAAAGTAAATGAGACAATTTTGGTCATTTCTAAGGTTTTGGATATTTTTTCACTTTTTTCTCAACCTAAATCTTAAATTATAAGACAATTCGTCTGTGAAATGAAGACCCACTATGATCTTATTTGTTGAACAAATGGACAATATGGTATTTCTAAAATTGTTTGGAATTAACAGGCGACATGATTTGAGTGGGGGAGAAAGTCATATTTTTTTTGACTGGAAATACCAATGATTCAAGATATTAATTATTAATATAAATTACTAAAATTTCCCATTCATGTTAAAGATTTTTTCCTGTTACCTATATTGGAGGTAAATTCTAGAACCAGATTAATTGTTGTTGTGTAACGTTAGCAGTATGAAAATGTTGCTAATAACAATATAATATTGATGTGTTGCAAATATCACATTTCTATACATTATAACACTTTAAATGAGCTAGAAAACTTCTACTGACAATTACAAAATTCAAACACTGGCAAAAAAAAAACTGAAAGGGAAAGGTCTAATCTGAGCTATTAAATATTTTGAAAGAAACATAATTACAATATTTTCAAATACACATTTTGCAAGTCAATCCAGGGCCCTGGGAAAACAAATGAAGGCTGATATCTTGATTTTTCCAAAAGTACTGGAGGGCTTTTCACATTATAATGGCTCAAAAATATAATAAAACGATGCTCAATAAGTATTTGTTGACTGAAAAAAAAAAGGACAGTCATACATCAAAATTAAATATTTGTAGCACATGCTCCTCTAGGTATTGTTTGAGACAAGCTTTTGTGCTCAGTCGACCCAAATGGGTTTTCAGAAGTAAGATTTTAATGGTCAGATAATGCAAAGGCAGCACCCAAAACAGTGTGTAACACAAATGAGTATTCTTTGTTTCGGTGGCCACATATTGCTCACTCTACTAGCTAAGGTTTGCGGTGCCAGTCTTAAATCAGCAAACACACAAAATTAAAACAAAACAAATAAATATAATGGCGTGACACCTTGTAAGGGAATCCAATATATGGAACAGAAAATTGTATTTTTTGAGGGTTAAAATGCAAGTATCAATGATATACTACAGAACTGTACACTTGAAAGCTATGTAACTTTACTAAACATTGTCATCCCAATATATTTAATTTAAAAAAATAAATGAAATGCAAGCTAGTAATTTTTAAAATACGATATCACAAAATTATTCATAACAAGTACATTCATTGGGAAATCTCAGACTTTTCTGTTTTATTGCTTTTGCTTATAACATTAAATTTATAATTGATAGAATATTATTTATATTTTATTATAGCAACTAGTCCTAGGAAATATATGGTGAGTATTGGAATTTCTATCAATTTTTTCTATTTAATGTTTTTTCAGTTTCCACTTTAAAATAGCCTTTTTTGATATAACTGAATAAACTTTTACTGAGTTACGTTTTTTTCAAAATATGCCTAGTGACACACAGATTATCTAGAGATGATATGACCACGTTATATAAACATATTGAATTGGGTTTACTATGCTAATAATTCAAAAGTTTCTAGAATTTCTTGTTCACATTTAGACTGTCTTAACTGAAGACAAGTCTTCATCAGTACCTCTTTTACAATGCAATTACAGCATGGGGATAAGTATTGTGAAAGCAAGGTTAATAGACTATTATAAGAATAACTGCTAAATTCCTGTTCTTCAATTCCTCTATTCGATACTGCAAGTTCCAGTCTCCTTTAATGGCTGTTATGACCCATGTACTTTGCTGACATTGTCACATCCCATATTATTGTTTTCCGATTCATTATCAGTGTTCCTGCTCTGTAATATATTCACATCATTGCTCATGAGACATAAAAATGAGTACTATGGAGAAAATGTTGTAGTCTTGTAGGCTATTGCAATGTACTACATTTTGTTCAAGCATTATCTTACTTAAAGCACTATCTTACTTACTTTTAAAAATCTAAATTGTCACTTTTCCCATCAATATATCAATCAATCAAGAAGAGACCAACTCTTCTTTTGTCTACCAGGGCTTGGAGATCAGGGAGGAGTAAATAAGAAATGTCTTGGAAAGAGGCTGAAATCACCATTTCCTCACTGAAATTAAATTAAGCTACTAAAAGAAAACCCATGATCCAGAGTATAGTCTCTTTCCATCTCCCCTCTAATCATTGTTCTTTGGTTATTAGCACACTGTTCATTTGATTCTTACAATTAAATGTGTGCATTTATTTCCTCCAGTGCTTTTATCAATCTTCTGGATGACCAAGAAAATTTTTGTTTTCCTGAGAAGCACCTCTTTGTATAAACAACACTATGAATGTAAAACATTGTTAGATTATTTTGGTGACTGACTTCATTTTTAGTTTTCACCTGGCTGCTTTTAGTACAGAAAGACTCTGTTTTTATTTCAGAATTAATTCTACTTAGTGACCCTTCAGCAAGCATGCTCTGACCCATCATAATCACAGTGAAAACTGTTTTCAGCTCATTATCTGCTACACCTTATTGTGCCACAGGCTATGTGAAGAAGCGATGCACTCTCAGTGACCTTCACATAGAACTGATTTTAGAAAGGTGCACAGATGGCATACAGGCAATGTAACATATAATATAATATATATATATATATATATATATATATATACACACACACACACATATACATTTCATGAGATCCTATTGTATGATTTTAGAAGAAAAATATATGCTAGAAATGTGAGTTTACATTACACACACACACACACACACACACACACACACACACACATGCATATGTTTGGGATAAAAATACAACTTCAGAAGTTTCCTATTAAAAGAAAAAAAAAAAGGATTCCCTGACTACCATTGTTCATCCCCTCCAGGGCTGACCTCCCAGGTTGAGAAAACAAAGCCTGGAAAGAAGTCCAAATAATCTACAATAAATGAAATCCTTACATACTTGAGGAAGCAGCTTGAGATCAGGGAGCAAATTAACATATAACTTCATCTCCAGATGTGCCCTCTTTGCATTTTTAAGCCTACATGGGATCATTATTCAATTTTTAAAAAAGGTTGTTTATATTAAGAACTACCAAATTATTATATTTCATGCAGGATTTCTTAAATTCAAGGTTATTTTAAGTAACTAAGTTCAGTGATATTTAACACTCATCAGGCTAAATTACAACTGTCGTCCTAGCAATGTTTTAAAATTTTAGACCAGAGTCAGCAGCAGGCACCAATAATTCTTCGAGTCCCCAAAAATGTTCTGAGCAATCTCCATGTCGCAATTCTTTCAGTCTTTGGAAACAAGTGGCAAAACTGGTGGAAAGTAAATGAGCTGTTTTTTCCCATTTAATTCATGATGTTTTCAGTACTCTAAATAAAAGACTTTAGAGACTGTTATTTTCTTTTCTTCTTCTTCTGATCTTTATAATGCCCCTTGAATTCAAAGCTAAGCTGGCACTTTAATTGTGGGCAGGCCAAAGCAGTGTATTCATAGACTGGAATGAATGCTAATTTGTCAGCCAGACTGAATTATGCATGTCCTCCTATCTTTCAATTTCCCATGACTGTTCGCAGTTGGGGGTTACTTTTCTATCCCTGGTTTCACTGCCATCTCTAGAAATCTTTCCAACTGAATCATTGAGAGGGCTTCCTGTTAGCAAGAACTCTCTCTCCACAGTGAAACTTCTGCCTTCTGAAGGAATATTTGTGAGTGCTGTGCATGAAACGTACACTCTATGGACACTATCAAAATGGAATGTTTTGAAATTAAGGTCAATTTTACTTCCAAAAGCAACCGAAAGAGAAAACAGACCACACGGTAACCTCCAATGAGCAACACTGCAAGATTCTTATTTGTTCTGGGAAAAGGTGAAGAGCCTCAAACAGGTCTGATATCACCTTTGTCATCATTTTATAATACATCTCTGTAGAATATTATTATGGAAGAGAAAATGTTCATAGATTGCCCTTTTTATATGTGGCAAAGCAAAGGCATAATAGCAGGTAAAATAGTAAAGACGAGTAATTGTCAAGCTCCATGCTGAGAAGCCCCAGGGCTCCTGAATTCCATACGAGAACACCACGCATTGGACGCATCCACAGTCAGTCTGAGCAGCCCCACTTTGGGCTCATTTCATCTTGAGATTTTCTGTTGGATTCTTAAAGTAATCTAACTGCTTCTTAAAAAACAAAACAAAACAAAAACCCGAAGTTTTGAAACCATTGAATTTGACATGAAGATTATACCCAGGGAATGACTGATACCAATAAATTAATTTTCAGGCATTCCTGCGCCTTCTGGCAAGATGTCTACTGTTTCTTGGAGATGCGGTTTCTGCTTTGCTTGTTTTACTGTTGCTTACTCTGCAGCACAGTAAAGCCTCCAGCAACGCTTTTCCCTTGTGTATCAATTAACTGTACCGACCTTAGCCGATGTCTTCCCAGATAAAAGATTCATCAAGATTTCCAACATGGCCCCTTCACTGGACCTCCGGCAACCCCCCATCATTGGATGTTCTCAGAGCAGAAAGCAGCATGAAGCCCTGGACTCAGATCCCCCATTACAGCTGATTGGACAGGAATCACCCCTGGAAACAAAGGTCTCCTGTTCTAGTATTGTGATTTCTAGAAGAAACAATTGTTTAGAGCTGGAAAACCAGGGAATCCGAAGTGAATAAACATATGTGGACATGTAGGAATGCACTGTCGGTGAGGACTTTAAGATTCTTCTCATCATTTGAGGATGTGGTTAAATATTAAATATAATTAAAATGTATCTGCAATGGCCATTTTTCTCGTCCTCAGGCACATGTTGGCAATGTCTTGAAGATTATACCTCTGTGACCCAGATTTTTAGTTTTTTTTGCTCTCAAGTTGTTGATTTATTAGTTAGGTACTGCTCTGCGATTTTGGATCTAATACCATGAGGTGATGAAAGATTTTGGATGTACAAAACACACAAACTTGACCAAAATAAGAAATATAACTTTCTTTCCCTACTCATACATTAAAACAAACAAACAAAAAACACCGACTATCTTTTAATGTACCGTGTATGTTCAGAATTAAAAAATAAATAGTGCCACAAAATAAAAATAAATTTTCATATAGCCCTTGATGTGGTTATGTTCTTAGGATAGTATAGCTGTTGGCAAATTATGGGCCAAATACGGTCTACAGCATATTGTTGCGTGGCTTCTCAGATAAGAATAGCTTTTCTATTTCTAAATGTTTGGACAAAAACAAAAGAAAACATGTATTTCATGATTTTTCAAATGAAAATTATATGAAATTCAAATTTAACATCTATAAATAAAGTTTTATTGGAACAATTATGTAATGCCTGTATTTATGTATTGCCTGTATGTCTGCTTTCACACAATAATGAAGACTGACTGAGACCATATGGCTTACAAAGCCTAAAATAGTTTTTACTGGTCCTTTACAAAAACAGCTGCCAACCCCTAGAATAATGGACTCCTTTATTTATAACTGACTCTCAATCTTAATTTGGCATTATTCATTCTTTCTCTAATTTCTTATAAGATCATCTTTTCTTCTTAGACATACTTCCTAAGTTGGCTCACGTTAACTCTTTTTTGTTCTGTCTTTAAAAAAGAAATGTATGAAGAAAATGATAGAAAGAATATTGGGTTCCCTTTGCTTTTGGGGGACACAGAATCAGAGGTGAGATGTAAAGGTATACCCAGATTTAGACACTCCCAATCAGACCTGGGTTACCCTAACACTTCTTGAAAAAAACAAAACATTTTCTCCTCTTCCTTTCCTGTTTTGTAACCCATGCACAATAACTTGCCAATGGCACAATAGTTTTGTTTGCTTCAGAACTGTCCAAAATTACACCTTGCAGGATAGTTAGAAAAGAGAACATCAATCTAGCAGTCATTTAAGAAGTCTCTTAGCATATGCAGTGTCCCATCCTTTTCTTTGTGTTTTAAGATATAGTATTGTCATTTGACATAGGACTTCTTACTAACATGATTTTCTGCCAGATATTTTAGTGATGTGATTTCTTGGCATCTGGACACTTTCTGTACTAAAGTAATGCTTTATTAAAATGAATCTTGTAGAAATCAGTATGGCATAGCAGCTTTGCTCTTTGCAAAGTCCTTTTGAATCTATCTATAGCATGGTAAAACTAGGACTAAGAAGCAATATGGCCACACTCTAGAGCATCTTCCTTAGGTGTTTTATCCACAGGAACATCTTTGGAGCTGTGAAAGCACTTCTGTAAGTGTTTTGAATTTAAATTTGTGTAATATGTTAATGATTATTTATAGAAAGTTTCTTGGCTCATATATATTTTGGGGAAAAGATAAATTCATTGTATGGTATTTTTTTAAAAATATATTACATCCTAAATAAATGTTAGATAGTGGATCAATTTTTACAGCACAACTATTTTAAAGCGTGACTGACACCTTCTGTTTTCCTTAAATGTGTTAATATTCCTAAACTTTAGAAGTATAACTGTCATTTATCTTTAAAGGTCTATAGTAAAAAAAAAATAATAATCCAATGTCCAATGCAAATAAATATATATGATGGTGAAGTATTAACAACTAAAGTGCTTTATAGCACTCTCCATTACTCTCACATTACGTTTATTTCTTTATTTTGTCTGCCTCATTAGAATATAAGTCTCATAAGCAAGGGTTTGGGTCTATTCACTGTGTTTCCATCACCTAGAATTATGTTTGACACATAGTAGGTATCCAATAAACATTTGTTGCATGAGGGGATTGTGAGGCATTACTTAATCTGCAAGAACTGGAATAATAAAATTAATATATAAGGATGATATGAATTCTCAGCAGAAATTACTTTAAATGCCTTCATAATTTCAAGTTGAAAAAAGAAAATCAAAGCCCATTTTGGCAATAAGAGGAATCGATAGCTTTATCAGTGATAGTAACATCTGAAGAAATGATATGTTTACATGGAAAAGGTAGCCAATAGCATAAGAATTTATCTCAGTGTTTTATTTCACTTTAGGAAATAAAACAAGAGGATTTGAGTAAGTAAGCTGCATCCACTCCTCCCCAAGCAGGTACATCTGCAGCCATTAAGATGAGGCAACCAAATCTCTATTCTCTGCCTTTATGTCTAAAACAAAGTTTTTCATTATAATTTAGCTTGCTCTTAAATGAAAGGACAAGTCTTAACAATGAACTTGGGCTTGATTGGTGAGTCTCTTTGACATCTCTGCAACTATATAAGTAACATTTTATTTAACTATGTAGGAGTTTGATACCAGTTTCTTGAAACTGACTACCTATGAGCATGATGCTTTGATTGTTGTCATTTTTCTAAGCTGTGATCCTGCCTAAGAGACCAATCTCAGGTTATAGCTCTATCTTGCTACCCTCTAATCTTCTGGAAGACAGAGATCTCCATCGTATCAGAGTTTAGTATGTTTTTGATATTTTGTAAGGAAGATTAAGCTAGTTTATGCTAGGGTAACTAAAAAACAAAACAAAAACAACAAAACTATGTCAAACAACAGCAACAATAATTAAAATACACACACACACACACACACACACACACACACACTGGTTGCTTAAGATAAATAAATTTTATCTTTCATTTAAGCAAAGTCTACTGTAGGTCCATGACATTTTATAAGAGAGGCTTCACACTCCCAAACCTGCAACACCTGGAAATTACTGGTGAGTCAAGCAGTGCGACAGAGATCACACACTGGCTTGAAAATATCTCCATACAGAAGTGACACTCATGTCAACTCACATTGACTGACCAAAAAAATTTGAATTGTCCAAGAAAAGTGGCATACACTCAATCCTTATTTTCCCCTAAATTTGTCACAACTAATGAACCATTATAGATATATTATTATATTATTACCTAAAACCCCTTTCATGAGTATTCATATTTTCCTTAATTTTAGTTTAATGTCCTTTTTTTTTTTTGGCTCCAGTGTCCCATCCAGAATACCACATTACATTCAGTCAAAATGTCTCCTCTTGGCTGCTACAGTTCCTTAGATATTCCTGGATTTTGTTGGCCTTGACAGTTTTGAGGAGCACTGATCAGGTTCTTTATAGGATATCCCTTCATTGGGTTGTTTTTTGGTTTTCTTTTTTGCATGATTTGACTGGGATTATGGGTTTCAAGGTGAAAGCTCATCTTTTTCATTACATTATTTTAAGAATACATGCTATCAACATAACTTGTTGCTGTTATTAACCTTAGTCACCTATGTGAAATAGAGTTTAGAGTTTGTCATGTCTCTTAACTGCAAAGTTACCAAATTTTCTCCCTTTCCATACTCTACTTTTTTGGAAGGAATTCATTATGTGCAGTTCACCTTAAGGAAGCTTATATATAATATATATGTATATGTTACATAATTACTGCTCATTATGTAAGACAAGTAATAGACTGGGAGAAAATATTTTCTCTTTTCTATAGTCTGAAAGATATTGTAGAGAACATACATTATTTCTGCCTCAAATAGTTTTTTAGTTCACCAATGAAACATCTTCGCCTGGTGCTTTCATTTATAGGTTTTAAATTATTAATTTAATTTCTATGATAGAAATAGGGCTATTCAGATTATCGATTCTCCTTGAGTAAGTTTTGATAGCTTATGTTTCTAAGGGAAATTTTCAATTTTACTTATAATTTTGGGGAGCATAGAATTGTTCATAGCATCCCCTTGTTATCCTTTTACCATCCATTTGTTCAGTTGTGATTACCCCTCTTTCATCTGATATAATGTTATGTGTCTCCTCCCTTTTCATCTTGGTTAACCTGACTAGATATTTATCAATTTTATCAATTTTTTCAAAGAAATAACTTTTGCTTTTGTTGATTTTCTCCATTTTACTGTGTTTAATTTTGTTGATTATTATTCTAATTTTTATTTTCTTTGTTCCGCCCTAATTAGGATATTAATCTTATTTTCCATCATATTCATTTTAATGATATAAATTTCCCTCCATGAATTGTTTTTGTTGCATTCCACACATTTTGAGAAGTTGTACTTTCATCAAGTTCAAAACTTTTATTTCATTTTTCTTGAGATTTCTTCTTGACTCATGGGTTATTTAAAAGTGTCTTGTTTAAACTCCAAATATTTGGAAACTGTTCCAATTATCATTTTCTTATTGACTTCTAGTTTAATTCCACTGGAGAACATTATCTGATCTCTAGCTTTTAAATTTGTGGGTGAGAATGTGATTTCAAGCTCTACAGGAGTTTTAAAAGAGTTTTATTCTGTTGTCTTATGGGATATTCTATACATGTCTTTTAATCTATATGAGTCTTTATTTTTAAAGTGTGTATCTTATAGACAACAAATAATTAATTATATCTTATTCCTTTGTTCATTTGACAATCTTTTAATTGGTATATTTAGATTGCAATGTTTTCCATGTGAAATTATGGGTCAGGTGGGATATCTGGGAGAGTATAGCTCTAAAAGGAACTGCTGATACTTTCTATGCTCTGAAACAGACTATAAGAATAGAAACTTTAATGTATTTCTATATATTAAAAGAACTAGTATATAGAACATCTCCACCCAGATAGTTTTTTAGAGGTCAATTTTGCAGAGTTTTATTCATTTCTTCTATGGTTTTTGCTGTCCTAAGTGTCTCCACTCATTAAGAACTTTGGTAATTTTACCTTTCTATAATCTATTTTTGAGATTTTAAAATACATTCATGTTGAAAATATGTTCATATTTATTAAATTTGCTCTATATTTGTTTTTGATGCTCTTTCTTATTTTGTATTTGCTCTCCTCCTCTTAATTATATGTGTCTGAAATTTTATTTTTTTCATAAAAATAGTGACATAAATTTTACAATGTTTTATATTTAATAATGAATCTTATCTGCTCTTTGTTCCCCACTAATTTCTTCCTTTTATTCTCATTAACATGGCTTATTGTTTTTTTCTTTAATTGTATTTGAGGACTTAGTTAAATTTTCTCATGTTTAGTGTTTTTAAATTATGTATTTATTTCTTAATATAACTTTGCTGGCATCACATACAATTTGGCATTTGTTGCCTTATTTTATAAATCGGAAGAAATATTATTTTAAATATTCCACTTGACCCAAGTAGAAAATTTTATATAGGAGCATTTTAAAACTATATATAAAGGTCTTCTTTTTTTCTTTTCGTTTTCTTTTCCCTCTTGTTCTCCTCCTTTTCCTTCGTCTTTTCCTGTTCCTCCCCTTTATCTTTCTCCTTATTCTTTTCAGCTCTTGCTTGCTATTGAGTTACAATTTCTTTGTTCTAGATCAGATGTTGGAGCATATGCTGTGTTCTACAAAAATATGCTTCTCAATCCATGATACAAATAGTTGAACTATAGTTAGACTTCTGTGTATGTACTCCCTTCTCGCCTTTTTTTCCACAGTGGTGGTGTTATTAGTTGAATTGCTTCTGATTTTCCTGGCTGTCCAACGATAATTTAATTGGGGAAATAAGGGTCAGCCTGTGTCAGCCTTCTATCACATTCTTGTAAGTATCTCATGTAATTGAAGGTAGAGAACACAATGTAACTTTCTCAGTAAGTTCTGGTCCATGATCATCTGGGCATACATAATATAAGACAGTTTTGAGTATGCATGAAATATTGCAGTTTAATTCTGCTCTTCGTCTTTGATGAGCATTTCTTCCATTATATCATTATATAGGTCTTCTTTGGTCTTTCCCCCGCTTTTTTTGTTTGTCTGTTTATTTGTTTTTGTTTTTTGTCCATATCTTATTTATTATTTGCTATTATTCCAATCTATTATTGGTAGAGGTTTGGGCTAGTTTTCTAGATTAAATAAGAAGCAAATATAATATCAAGCACTTTTAAATGCCACATGTGTTATCTCTGTTCATTTCAACAGCATTGCAAAGTAGGAATTCTTGCCCCAGTTTTACAGAAAAGTGCATTGAAATGTATAGTACCTTTCCTAAAGTTATAGATAGGAAGTAGCAGAACCAGGAATCCAGCACAGATTGGTTTTACGCAAAAGCTGGCATGCTGTTCATTTCCCCAAAGTTCTTCTGAGAAAGATCTAAAGAGTAAAGTGCAAGGTTTTAATATAGAGACTTTAAAATAACTGTATTTAACGGCTTCTTCTGTAAACTTTCAGGTAAGAAGTCTTGGAAGGTAGAATTTACCAGATGTTTCACTTTTGAAATGAACGGTTGAGCTGAATTTTCTTTTTTCTCTACTTAGGGAAAAAATGACTGGGATTTCATAATAGGTGAGAGCAAATACTGTCATTTCCATTTTATTAACATGTAAAATCCCACTTCTGTGCAATTTTCATCAAAGTAGCAGCTACTGTCTTGAATTTCTGATTTATAAAACAAGTCTGTTTTGTTCTTTAGGCAACTTACTCTAAATGACTTACTGATGAAATAACCTGTTGTGAAACAATCCATTATACAAGTCTGAAACAGAAACCTCCCACCCTTTCAGTTAGAGTCAGAAGGTCCTAATGATATAATCCTTTCCAGTAGGTTTTGGGCATCTGTGGATCATTTTTCTCTATAGCTTCTACAATGTTCAGTATATTTATGTTTTCGGATCTGATTCAGACTATACCATGACCTCCAAAATAACTCCAAATTAGAAGAAAAAAAAATGTGCTACTGAAAAAAAAAGTGTCATGTTTTGGGGGGTTTATTTCATTTTAGCATGAAATATTTTTGCTTTTGACCAGTTTTGTTTGATTTACCAAATAAGTAGATAACCTTTGCTTGGAAGAAAATTTTCCAATAATATTACACTGTATGGAACTATAAAATTCAATTAAATGTGATAGAGGAAATCCTGTCACTGTATTCTAGATAAAAGAGCTATATACAGCTAAAGCCTGTCTCTCTTTGGATGTGTATTTTAATTACTAGAAAAATCTTTATATGTGAAGAACTCTAACATGTCCTTTGTTAAACAACTGTAGTAATGTACAATGTACATACAGCAAAGTTCACCAATTTAAATTATGCAAGTAGATGGAAAATTTATATAATCATATAACCATCACCAAAATCATTATATGGCAAATTTCCATTATTCAAGAAGTGTGTTTCTGCCCATCTTTCATCTGCTTTCTATTACTATAGTTTTACCTTCTAGAATTTTATATCAATAGAATTGCACAGCATTGTCTTAGTTTGGGCAGCTATATCAGACTATCACAGACCTAGTATCTTATAAACAACAGAAATTTATGTCTCACAGTTCTGGAGGCCGGAAGTCTGGGATCAAGGAGCCAGCATGGCTGGGTTCTGGTGACCCCTGTTCCAGACTACTGTTTCTCACTGTATCTTTATGTAGACGAGGGAGGGTGAGAGAGCTCTCTAGGGTTCCTTTTTCTAAGAGCATTAATTCCATTAATGAGGGCTCCACCCTCACACCTAATTACCTCTTAAATTCTCCATCTCCCAATACCATCATATTAAGGGTTAGAATTTCAACATATGAATTTGTGGGGACACAAACATTAAGTTGATTACAAGCATGTAGTATTTTGTATCTGGTTTCTTTCATTTAGCAAAATGTTTTGGAGGTTCATCCCTATTGTTTCATACTTTTGTAATTTTTTCTATTGCTTAGTTGTATGCCATTGTTTGAATTTATCAATTCACAAGTAAATGGATATTTTGTTTGGTCCCAGTCTGGAGCTATCATGAGTAAAACTGTTATGAGCATTCTCATGCAATTCTTTTTACAGTCAAATGTTTTCTTTCTCTTGAGGAATATATCTAAGAGCAGAGTGACTTGATCACATAGTAGGTAGATATTTATCTCTCTATAAAAAAAATACCAAATGTTTTCCAAAAGGCCTGAGCGATTTTGCATTCCCACGAACACCAATGTGTTTGAGCTGTTTCACACTCTTGTCAACAATTAGTACTGTCATTATTTTAATTTTAACCTTTCTATTGGATATATGGTGGTATCTCATTGCAATTTTAATTTGTATTCCCCAATGACTGATGATGTTGAGCATCTTTTCATGTGCTTATTTATAATTGACATATTTTGTTTTGTAAAGCATTTTTTCAAATTTTTGCCCAGTTTAAAAATTAACTTGATTGTCTTCTTATTATTGACATGTAAGATTTCTTTGTGTGTTCTGAATAGAAGTCCATTATCAAGTACATTCTGTGCAAATATTTTCTCCCAATATATGGCATGCCTTTCCATTTTCTTAGTAGTGTATTTTAAATATAATTTAAACAAAATTTGTGAAATCTAATTTGTCAAATATTTTTCTTTTATGATTTATATTTGAGAAATATTTATCTAAACTTATGACAGAAAGATGTTCTGCTCTGTTTTGTTCTAAAAATATATAAATTTTACCCTTATATTTAGGAGCATTCTATATTAAGATTATATATCATTTGAGGTAAGGGTCAAAATTCATATTGCCTTTTTTTTTTTTTGCATAAGTTCCAATTGTTTCACTATTTATTGAAAAATAGTACATTACCTCAGAATTTTATCACTGCATTGCCTCAGACTGGGAATTTCCTCTGTAGGAAGGCTTTTGGGTAAGAGTTCAATTTTTTATACATATAGTTTTCTCACATTACTATTTCTTCTTCACTGAACTTCTGATTTGTGTCTTTCAAGGTCTTTGACTAGTTCACACAAGTTTGCAAATTTATAGGCATAAAAGATATTCATAATGTTCCTCTATTATTATTGGTTTTTTTTAAATGTAGGAAGTATAGTCAGTACTCCCCATTCTTTCCAGGTAGTGCCAATTTTCTAGGGGGGGTTGTTTGTTAGTTTTTTTAACTTGATTTTCTCTCTCTCTCTCTCTCTCTCTCTCTCTCTCTCTCTCTCTCTCTCTCTTTTAATGATAGAAGAACAAATTTCTTAGCAGGTAAGTCTTTATGGACAGAAATATTAATCCTGTTTTTAATTTGTCACCCATACATACCATCCGTTTATTATAAAGGTAATTCTTCTCAAAGTGTAAGTTACAGATCACCTGAATCGGATTACACTGATAATAATGTATATTCCTGGGATGCACACTTAACTTAATCGGAATAACTGGGAAGTTTTCCTAGGATATACTTTTTAACAAAAAGTCCCTTTTAAATTATAGTGATTCACTTAAAGGAAAATTTGTACTTACATATCGAATTATTAAAATCAATCCACTACTACTCACTAAGGTTCACTCACTAGAGTTTAAATTCTAGTACATGAAGGATACATTCTGTCTTATTCAGCCTTCTAATGGATTTTATACTTTCTTGTGGACTGTGGCTGGAACATGTAGCCATTATTAAATATTTGTTGAATGAATGAATTAATAGGAACACATATGCTAATTCTTTTTTTTTTTAAATGAGTTTGTGGAGACAGGCATACAACCTAAGAGCTAACAACTCATAGGGTATAAATGATCTCAAGTTCATAAATCCTTAATTATTATATATTTTCAAACTTTTCTTGAAAATTAGGATTGGCTTCCTAAAGGATCAGAAAGATATTATAAACATCTGATTATCTCTTTTGAAAGAGACTACAAAAGTCTGATCACACATGTATCTTGTGCAGGCATGTGCACACTTTCATCCCTACATAAAATATTTGGCAATACACAACAAAGTTAAAGTAAGGTTAAATTACTTTCAGAGATCACACTTTGAAACCTACTTTTGATTTTACATTTTAAACTAAAATACATTAAAACATATGAGCAAGCATATAAATAGCTCGGTTATGAAAAGGGCATTAGTTTACTTCCTGATTTATAACTTAAGGGACATAAGAGGATACACAGGATAGAGTAAATGCAGAGATGTGAACAAAGTGTAGTTGAATAGCAGCCTTTCTTACATCAATCTGTCACCTCCTTCACTAGCCTTTCTCCTGGCAAATTTTTACTGGGGCTGAGTTGGCCTTAAGTCTCAGTTCTCTGCAGAGGTAGGGGTCAGAGCCAGTAGGATCTTCTCTTATCTTAAAATGCAGAGTTGGTTGATACATTTTGACAGGCACGTATGCATGTTTCAAAACACTGAAAGGGGTCAATCTCAGCTAAACTAGAATTTGTCTAATTGCTTTTGCTAGCTGCCCACGGGATTTTAGAGAGTAACAATGTGGGACTAAGCAGTATCAAGCTTTCCTAACAAGTTCAACAGCTTAGTGACCTGCTGACAAATGACCTTTCAACGCTCTACTGTCAAATACCTAAATAGGAACTTTTTTTCCCCAGCATAAAAAGTTAGGATCATTAGGAGTGTGAAATTTTATGTAAATCTCTAATGGGGTTTTGGGTTTTCAACAAAATAAATTATCACTTGGTTTACTATCACCTCCTTTCATACACCATGTTTATGGCTTTAACTGTAATTTTCTAAAACCATAATACTCAAGGCAACACCTACTTACCTAATGCTTTTCTGCTTAAGAGTCAATGCATATGAAATAACTTGTCACCTTATAGTGACAAGGTAAGGGTAATAGAAATAAGTGGATGGATCTTTTTAAAAGCAACACGGTATATTTAAAGTGACTGGAAGTTACTCTCTAAAAAGTAAAGACAATAAACTGCATTGTTTTAACCATGAAAAGATTACTAATACAGAAGTCCCTTCAGTCAAACAGACAAATAAGACTACAATAACCACACACACATATACATAAAATCACAATTTTACTAATTCATTCTAGTTGTAGGAAAAGTCAGGTTGAGTTAATAAAGTTAGAATTACAGAATATTCTCATGATAAAATTGAATTTATTAGTTTAATTCTATAACAAGAATGCAAAATTGCTTAAGAATGTGTTATAATAGATCTCTTTAGACTCAATGGAAGAGTTTTGCTGTTCTTGTTTTCAAATGGTTGCCTCTAACACTATGTATCCTATTATATAGCTTAATGGTTTTTTTGTTTTCTTTGTTTTTTAAAGATTTTATTGGGGAATTGGGGGAGGAGAACAGTGTTGGGGAACTGAGGAAGGGGAACAGACAAGTTGCTTTTCCTCTGCTCCTCAGTCTAGCCGTCGTGGATGTTGCTTCACTGGCCCATGTTGGTATCGTCATTGTGCTCTTCTCGGGGGAGGCAGATCGGTCGCGGCCTCTGAAAGGCCGCTCACAGCCACTCTTAGCAGCTCACACTGGCTGCCAGCCGCTCACGCTGGCTGCCAACCACTCACTGTAGCCTATGGCAGCCCACTGCAGCAGGGGCTGCAGCTATGCCGTCCCGGGGACTCACAGCAGCCCAGCTCCAGGTGGAGCTGCCGTTCACCATCCCAGCTGCAGAGGGCAGTGTCACTGGCCCTCATATGTGGAATCCGAACCGGGGCTGCTGCCCTCCCAAGCCAGCTCTTAACCAACATGCCACTTGGCCAGTCCTAGGTTTATGTTTTTATACTTTATAAATACTATTTATTAGTTTAATGTATATTATTTTTTAATAAACCAATTCTGATAATGTGAAAGGCTCTTGCTTCCAATAGGTTCTCTTGACTACTTCCACAGTAACACATACCCTTTTGAAATACCTGTTCTACTGCTTTTCATTAAAATGTGATTTATTTTCTTCAAGAAATGGATAAGATTGGTAAAAGATAGAATAGTGATACCCTGTAAAAAAGGAAAACAAAAAAAAGAGAATGAAAGAAGAAGCACTATCAGCTTCATATTATGTAGGTGAGTAGGGACTTAAACAGAAAATACTCAAATACTGATTAAATATATAAATATTTAAAGGACAGTGCACATATGAAATTGTGTTTACATGTATAATGAAGTTTATTGTTTATCTTGTTGTTTCTATTGCATTTATCAAAAGTAAATCAAGGTCCGTGTATAAAATTTATGAAAAAATGCTGCCATTCTTGCTTGTGAAAGGCAACTGTGTGTGTGTGTCCATATACATATATGGACATATATATATCTATACATGCATATATACTACACACACCTACACACACATATAGATCATTCATACACACACATATCTATTGGGTTGTCGGAAAAGTCATGATGCATTTTTGCAACGAAAAACAGAAAAATGCGTCATGACTTTTCCGACAACCCAATATATGACACATGTACAGTATACTACTATTGGTTCAGGTAACCACTCATCATAAGAAGGAAAAAGTGTATTTTAATGCCACGTATAATAGATTTGGAGTTTTGGTTTAGATTAGTCTTTCTTTAGTATTATACTGAAGTGATAAACAAATGCTCAACCTGATTTTTCAAATCATAGACCTATATAGAAAAAGTACTTAACAACCCATGGGTCCTTCTGCTTCTCTGTCTCCTATCATATTTTCTAAGCATCCGTTTGTTAATTTAGAACAATGCTATCTATAAGGCTGAAATACTGTCCCTTAAATTTTAGGACACATTTCGAATGGCAGGAGATATTCAAAGTGACACAAAATAAAGGTCTACAACCAAGATTGCTCTACCCAGCACGGCTATCACTTAAAATTGAAGGAGAGATAAAGAGCTTCTCAGAAAAGAATAAGCTTAAGGAGTTCATTACCACCAAGCCAACATTGCAGGAAATGTTAAAAGAGCTTTTTTAAACAGAAGAAAGGGGAAAACTCCTTTGCTATTTTTTGTTGTTTTCATCTTTACATACAGAACTGAAGGCTAGAAGCTGTCAGAGGCATGTGAGAGGGGTCACTTTATCACAATGACAGATGCCTCTGGCAGCCATAGCAACTTGATTCCAGCCACAGGACACCTAGTTCGGGGACGGGGTCAAAGACCTGGATCTGATGTGCAGAGGCCCTGGGGAGGGACCCATCAGGCAGTTTTGGCTCTGTAGTGCTGAGGCAGCTCGGGAGCAAGGTAATGCAAATAGGGTTTCTTGGTAATATTTCCTGAGTTCAGAAAGGATAAATTCAGATCAACAACTATTGATTTCCCTATTGACTGTAAATTCAATATTTATATGTAGGTGAAGCAGGATTCCTGGTGATTAACAGTCTAAGAGAAGGATTTTTTTCTATGGCAGCTGTTGAATTAAGCTTGGAAATTAAAAATCCCACCACAGAAACATTTATTTTTCACATAGTTCATAACACTCCTGAAATAAAACTTGGTACTAAAATCCATCTTTGCATTGGAAGAGATGAAAATGAAATGGCTCAAGTGAAAGCCATCTTGAGAGGTCTGTGCTTTACAGTATGAGCACAATCGTTTCCTCAACTTTCCAGCTTTATTCCAATAGGAAGAGAGAAGAGATAAGTCCCTCTTAAGAGAGCAAATGACCCTTTCACCCAGTCAACTTTCAAATAAACTCTGTGATGTATATATGCATTGAGAAAGGCAGCCCATTATAAATTACTGTGGTCCATTAATTATTAAAAGTAATTATTAAAGTGGTACCTTTGTAAACTAAGTTAAGATGATGTTTAAAACTCAAATGCCTTACCTGGTGATATCACCTTTTATATAAGATAGCCTGTTTGTAGACAAACCTCAATTGCAAATGATATTGAAGAAAAAAAGCTCTTTATTTTGCTTTGATATTTTGAAACAGAGAAGTACTTTTAGTTGCAAATTTTTTCTCACTGTATCTTGTCATGATTTAACAGGGTGTGTGTGTGTGTATATATATATATATATATATATTAGGGTATATATATTATATATATAGTGTACATATATATACTATATGTACTATATAATATATATAAACTATAAACTGTTAAATACATATGTGTATATATACTATATATAGTATACATATATACTATATGTACTATATTATATATAAACTATATTGATGCATATTAATATAGTATATATATGCACATATATATTAATGGATATATAAAATTTTAAATCCATTAAAAGAAGATATGACAAAATGGATCAAAATCGTAAGGACTGAATTATAAACTATTTTCCTGTACAAGAGAAGATAGTTTAGGAATGCTAAGGTAACAAGTTATCTCCAAAAATCTCAGTCTTTTTTTTTCTTTTACATGATACATATCCACTGATGTGTGCAGCACTTGTCTCTCCTACTACACCTTCAATATATGCACATGATTAGAATCTGCTGTAAGTTTAGTCCTAGCCACCATCATCTCTTGCCCAACTGGCAAGAACCTTATAATAGTCTCCCTGCTTCCATTATGGTCCCCACCCATAGTTTTTTGTTACTATAGAGTATGGAGCAGGGTATAAGGGAGAGAGTACTGGATAGACTATATGAGTGAGAATCTTGGACCTGACCTCTAATTAGTTTTGTCAATTTTTGAATCTTAAAATGATGGGGCCAGCAGAGTGGCGCATTGGTTAAGAGTTGGCTTGGGACACCCATCTGAGCAACAGGACCTGGTTGGGATCCCACAAATGAGGGCCAGTGACACTGCCCTCTACAGCTAAGATGGTGAACAGCAGCTCCACCTGGAGCTGGGCTGCTGTGAGTTGCTGGTGATGGCGTGGGTTGCAGCCTCTGCTGCAGTGGGCTGCCATAAGCTACTGTGAGTGGCCAGCAGCCGGCGTGAGCCACCGTGAGCGGCCGTCCAGTGGCCGGTGATCAATCTGCCTCACCACGGAATAGCGCAATGATAATACCAACCTGGGCCAGTGAAGCAACATCCTCCACAACTAGACTGAAGAACAAAAAGGACAGCAAGTTGTCTGTTTCTGCTCCCTGATTCCCCAATAAAATCTTTAAAAAAAAAAATCTTACAATTATGACCATAATAATATCTGTCATAGAGTCACTGTACAGGTTAGATTGGTGTATGCAATCATAGAGCATTTGGACAGCACCTAGTACAAGAAACACTCAATGTTAGTAATTATTATTATTGCTGTACTAATTAGGGTTCTCTAGTAAAATAGAATCAATAGGACAGATAAACATGTATTTAGAAAGAAATTTATAATTAAGAATTGCTTCACATGATTATGGAGCCTGAGAGGTCCTAAGATCTGCAGTCAGCAAGCTGGAGATTCAGGGCAGCCAATGGTGTAACTCCAGCCCTAGTTCAAAGGCCCAAGGACTAGGAGGAGTTGATGGTTTAAGATTCAGTTCAAGTTCAAAGGCTTGAGAACTGGGAAAGCCAATGATATAAATCCAGGCTTCAGACCTTATAAGAGTTTATTTTTCAGTTCTAGCCCTGAGACAGGGAAAGACTGATGTGTCATCTCCGTCAGGCAGTTCTCTCTTACTCAGCCTTTTTGTTCTATTCAGGTTTTCAATTGATTGGATGATTGCCACCCACATTAGGGAAAGCAATCTGCTTTACTCAGTCTATCAATTCAAATGTTAATCTCATCCAAAAACACACCCACATACATGCCCAGAATAATGTTTGACCAAAAATCTGGGCACCTAGTGGCTTAGTCAAATTGATGCGTAAAATTCACCACCACAATTGCTATGATTATTAATCCACTCTTCAGACTGAATAAATATTAAAAGTGCAAATCGGATCACTTCACTTCCCTAATGCAAGTCCTTCAGTGATCTACATGTAACATTCTTACACACATACCTCTGTCAGTGAGCGAGTTCTGTCTACACTGCTGTCACAGGGTGTCAGCCAAGTTCTTTTTATTTAGCTATCTCAGGTTTATCAGCCACTCCTCTACAAGGCCACCCTTTCACTCCCATTGGCCCTTGACTCAGAGAAATCAGACTAAGCTTTCTGAGTTGCCACTTTAAATCATTTCTTTCTATTTTGAGGAAAGAAAAATAGCACCCCCATGGGACCATGGCACCGTCATGTTATTCCAAATAAATCTTTTTGTGAACCTTCAACTTCCATAATTATATTCTTGGCCTTTGTTTATATAGCCAGGAGGTAGATAATGTGCTGAATTCTCTACACTTGGATGTTTGTCTTTGCAAGTTCAGTAGATGGTCAAGCACTTGGGGTCAGTTTCACCTACTGTCTTGGGGGCCCCAACCAAAACTGATAAAGAACAGGCCCCATTTTTATATCTCGTTACATTAAGCATTGGTACATTGTTTTCAAAATGGATATTTTCACTGTCATCAAGTGTTTGAAAATGTCCATGCTTACCAGCATTAGACGCTTATTTGTAAACTTTTTACTTCATTAATAGCTAAAAAAACTTAGAACAATATCTGACTTCTTTAATTATTTATATATGCATATGATTTCTTTGTTTAATGTAAGTACAACATTTACATATTTATGTATAATCTAAAAGTACAAAACTGATGAGCTTAAACTATTTCTCAGTTCTCTATTCACTTTATATTTTTTTCTTTGGTTAAAAAAACCATATGTTTATGTGCTACATACTGTTATTTATGCTACTTTTGGTGTTCCTTTTGTGTGTTTGCATGAATACATTTCCTTTGTAAAACTTCCTGATATTTATTTTCAATATTCTCTTTTCTAACTTATTTTCCAATGTTCAAAAATTTTACTGCGTGTGGCCACAAAGCTGTTTATCTCTTACTTGTTTTTTTCCATTATCTCTAATGTTAGATATCATGCTATTCCTACTATTTGGTATTTTTCATTTCTGTTTTATAATTTCTCTGTAATTTTTATATTTAGTTCTTTAATCAATTTATATTTACAACACTGAAATGAAGATCTTAAAATGAGAAGCAGTTTTTCCAACATAATTCATTGAATAATCCTGTCCTTCCTCACTGGTCAAGTCCTTAGTAATATATGACTTTACTGTAAATGAAATTATTTCTAGACTGTTTGTTCTGCCTCACTGATTTATCTGTTCATTTATTTTTTACTGTTATCAATATTTAAAAATTATTTTGCCTTAAAATTTTGAAAAATCTTTGCCATTGACTTTTGGAACTATAGAAAATTAAAAAATTAAAGGGTTGTGAGTGTGTATGTGAGGAAATTAAATCAAAGTAATGTGAAATGTGAAGTAGAAATAGTACAGTCGATATATGGACTTGCCATAAAATGGTTTCAAACATTGTTTAAGTCTTTGGACACAATTTTTCTTTAACTGATTTAAACTCCCAGCAGAGAAATTTATTCTGCACATTGTCGATTATTTGTGAGCCTCTAAGTGAATGCACTAGGAGATACTCCTTATTCAATTTGTGTTCTCCTCTCCCTACCCCAACTCTAGTTAAAGCACTTCAAGAGTTAGCTACATACCAATACGATCCTCTATCCTATGGCTAAAAGCTAAGCATTAAAGCCATGCTCTCTGTCAATCCCTCGAATAATTTATAGAATTATTTACTGATTTTTCTCAAGAACAACTTGGAAAGTAGGTTTAGCATGCTATTTCTGCCTTTGAGGTATAAAATGGTAGACTTGCTTTCCTATTGTTTTTTATATCTTGATAGCTAAGAATTATGACTGAACTCAGACCCCTAAAGAAGAGCAATGAAAATGGAGAACAGGAAACATGGGGGAAATGAGCAAATTGTTTAATTTGGATTTGGTGTACAATTCGTTTTGAAAAATAATCATTTCTTCCTTTAAATGAATACTTCCAAATAGCCAGATTTTAGTGCTGGTACAGGAAATGTTGGCTTGGTCTCAACTTCTCTATTAATAAAAAATGTGTAAAATTCAAATTTTTGGCAATTTAAAGACATTTTCACTGAATCATCACTAATCATTTTGTCAACTTAGGAAGACTGAATTTTAAAACTGATGATAAAATGAAAAATGTTAGTATTAACTGCCAGATATTTGAGTCAATAGCTCTTGGATACAGGAAAGTGACTCAATTCCAAGGCCTCAAGTGTTTAGAAATTAGTGGGAGGAGGCCAGTTGTGAATTTTCTTTCTCCTTCACCCCGTTTCTCTTAATCATTTTGTTTAAAGGGCCTGGAAGTGTTCAAGTGGTCTTCTTAGGTTCTCTGCAAGATAAGAATAGCTTTTGATGTATGAATGCATCAGAGTACTGCTGAGAGAAGTAATGTATACATACACTAGTGAAACCAAAGTCCCATCTTACATTTATTCCACTCTCTAGCAAAAGGTGAAGCAGGACAAAAGAGGGCTAATATAGTTACTGGCATCTCGATGACAGTGATCCCAAGAGGGAGCCAAAAATCAAGGTAGGTGTGTGCTTGTGAATTGGAGAGGAGGAGGAGGGAGGCGAAGTGTTGTAAAGAAGAAGATAGGAAGAAGAGGACACCTGGATGTTTCTGAGCAGGGACATTGGCATAGGATCGTTTCTACTTCTTGTGCGTCTTTTAGTATTAAACAGTACGATTGACTTCCAATCAATTAGTTTCGGCCAAAGGGCAGTCAAGTGGGAAAAATAAGAAATGTTTGTATCATACACTGGGTTCCAACAGTATTCCTAATCACCTCTTTAGTAAGATCGAGGCCTTACTGGTAAGGGACTAAGCCTGTTTACTTTACTTATCTTTAGAGACATTGAAGTGAAAACTAGATTTAATATATCTCCTACTTCCTTAGGGGGTAAGCCTGAACTTTCACACAGAGGCATCAGTAAGTTTAGCTTTGAAAAGCTTATAATACTGCGGATGATAGTAACTGACAAATTGAATATAAAACACTTGACCCTTCAATGGAAAAGTTAAGTTAAATTGGTATTTGTCAATAAAAATAAATAATGTGGATTGTCTGAAGTTTTCCCACTTTAAAGTACAACTGACAAACTAGAGAAATAGTCTCCAGTGCCAGAGAAAAAATTACACACATGAAGAAATAGTTTCAAGCTTTTGCAACAAGAAGTGTCTTCCCAGATAAGGACATAATATAAGCATGATGACAGACAGTGCAAAGAACCCACACAATAGCTTTGGCCAAAGTGACTATGATGGACTTTTTCCAGGGAATATTAAAAGAAATAGCTCATATTCTCAAATTTTGCCTAGTAGATAAACCACAAGAGGTAATTCTTTGCCTGAAATTAAATTTTTATCAGTGAAATTATTGTGCCGTCACACTTTAATGTGGTTATCAGGGCACTGTATGTGTGCTTTCCTGGAAATTTTATTTCATTTTTGATAAAAATAATGTAGATTTGGTATATTTTCTCTATCACTCAAAGAACCATAGGGACACTGTAAGTCTCAGAGTTACCTACCTTGACAATTTTCTTTTTTTTACAACCAAATACAATTCTAATTTGCAAAGTAGGCTCCTCTCTGTTCCATGACAAATATTATTTCTTAGATTGATACAATGATGCATCATGATCTTTCTCTAATAAACTGAAGCTTCACTATCGTCACTGGATTCTTTTAATATGCTTATGAAAGATTTTAGTCGTAATATTATCGGGAATCCTGTTGTGTCTATGTGCTATGAAAGATAAAAGCTGCTATCAAAGCTGGATAGCTAACCAAAATCTGATACTGATACAGAACATATTTTAATTCATATCCCTGTTTTAAAGCTGTAATGTGTAAAAATGTTATGAAAGATAAAATATTCTAAATAGAAAGCAAAGTGAAAGTTTTTCACTCATATTTTTAATGCAGCTTTAAAATTAGCATGAAAAATGTTTTTAAAATAGAACCTAGCTGTTAAAATACATAAGGTGTATTAAATAGCTTTGCTAATGATTTTATTATATAATTGACATGGCAGAGACCACAGAATTCATGGATACTTCCTTATGTTACCCCTACATTTCCCAACTTCCCTTGTAGCTTGGCTGGGGACATGCCACCATTTTTAGGTAAGAGTGATGTGTCACTTTTTAAATCCAAATTCTTCGAGGCATGTGTGAGCTTTCCCTACTTTCTCTTCCTCTACCTTGATCTTGAAGGTCAGATGCTCCAGATTATATGGTGGAAGACGGAAACTATGTAGATTCCTGAATCAGTCCTCAGAAGGGGGGTACTCTGGGTAGCCACCAGGCCCATGGTGACTTTAAATCTCAGAGAAATACATTTTTATGTACTGAGTCACTACAGGTTTGAAGCTTGCCTTCACAGTATTTTGTAGTCTGTTCTAACCAACACACTGGTTAGACATAGAAGTGCTGGTATGTTTACTACACATTAGGACTTTCACAGGTATTTTTGTATATTGTTATTTATATTATACAGAGAAAGTCTTTGAAAAGATATATCCAAGAATTCATAATTTGTAGAGGAGACCTGGGATTTAAGTATACTGCTCCAGAGCATCAAGGCACCGCTTCTATTAAGTATCTATTGCATCAGACAATATACTAGGCCTTTGCATGTGTTTGTCACTAAATACATAAAATTAATCCATAAGGTAGGTATTGTTCTAGTTATTATTACTATTACTACTACTACTGATACTATTACTACTACTACTACCATTTTTCAGATAGGGAAATTGAGAATCAAAGAAGGCAAACCATTCTCCAAAGTCACCCATTAGAATAGCTAGTATAGTCAAAACTGAAGCTCAGTCACTAGAACATGCTGCCTTTAACCTTTGCATTGTTTCTTATTTAGATGGGTATAAATAAAATCTTTCTAATGGAAAGTGATTTTGTTACTCAACAAATAAGAGCTTCTCTTGTTCTTATTTTATTTAAAGCAATTGATAGTTCAGCAGGTTTATAGAAGAGATATTTAAAAATTCACTTTTAGAGAAATAAATTAAAGAGAATATGTTTTAGTAAAATATTCAGGAAAATAACAGGGTTTTAAAAATCTACCTTAAAGAAGAGATCCAGAAAAAAATGACTGAAACATACTTATCTTTATTAAAATGCACTTTTAAGATAAAATATTAAATGATAGTAAAGTATTCCCATTTGTAGTATCAAAAATTTAACAGCATTTTCTCTTTCCTTTCACAAGTGTTTCAGAATTTATGCTACACTTTTCAATATATTCTAAGTTATGCATCAAATTGGCATCTTAGCCTGAGTGAATTTTGTTTAAATTATGTGAAAAATACAATTTGATCCCAAACAAAGACTTACAGTAATGCCTTGGTTTGCGAGCATAATTTGTTCCAAAAATAAACTACTAGTATTGCAAGACATCATTCATTTACCACGTTACAATGTATTAGAAATATTTGCTCATCTTGCAGAACACTCACAAACCATGTTACTTGCAATCCAAGGTTTTACTGTACTTTTATTTTACCTGCAACCTTGGTGTTAATGAGCACTGTGTTTTAACCAACTGAGCTAACTGGCTGCCCCAAAGGCTCACTTCTTTTGTGTTGATTTTCCTATTGATTTATTTTTTTAAAGAGGTTTTGTTTTTTTCAAATCACAGAATATTTTGGATTGTTCATTTATTAATAATGAGCTTCCAGGATCATATAAAAATATATATAGATTTATACAACTTTAAATAAAATTTAAACAAATTCATGCTATATTCTCTCATTTAATGTATATTAGGTAGATGATTTTAATTCTGAAATTGATCTAAAGTAGAAAAAGAAATTTCTGCCTGCATATTATAAAATTATATAGCAATGACATTATATTACTATGCCACATTAAATCTATGTTGTAAGTGATAATTCCCATAACATAAACTAGATAATAAGGTTACTAAAGCAATTTTGTGTAGTAGGGAGATGGTTCATTCAATGGTTTGGTTTTGTTACTTACTACATTTGAATAAGACTTAACTACATAAAAATAACCCCCCACAATGTACATACAGATAGATCTCAAACTCATAACCAATGATGAGGCCATAATTCTACTTCCAACCTGCTCATCTAGGGGTAATTTAAAATTCCCTAAATGAGGCAACCTAATCTGTCTTATATACCCTGTTTCAGTACAACAGGACAGAGAAAGGGTAAGTTTCTCCTGCCACTTTTAAGACTAATGAAAGCCATTTGGTTCTTTTAATTCTTTTCATGACATTACCTCCAACAACTTTTATTCTACCACAGCCAGTGTGCCACTTTCAGGTTCTAAATAGCTATAAACCCCTTCAGGGCTAACTTTTATGATACTTAGTTTACCTGAATTCTTAGAAAGCTCCATCTTTTGCTGTGATATTTTCAACCTAACAAACGGAAATACAATTATTGGGAAAAAAAATATCGAAGCTAAATAACTATACTGCATTGTTAGTTTAGTTGGCTCTTGACACCACCACCTCCATTCTTTCTGTTCTCCAGTGGGTATGAGAGAGAGAGAGAAGAGAAGAGAAGAGAAGAGAAGAGAAGAGAAGAGAAGAGAAGGTGTGAGGGGAATATTAAGGGGATTTTGCTATTACAGATTTCCTTGAAGTTGGATTGAAGGTCATTATTTTGAACTCATAATTGCCCCTTGGTCTGTCAAACTCCACTAAGCTTAATGGTCTGCTTTAATTTGTTTGGCTGGTCTTTACCCTAAACATACCTTCTGCTCCTCCTACTTTTTCTTCCCTGAAAGGGACAGACAAGGTCTGGTTTTAATCCATGCTACATAAAATTACCAGAAGGAACCAATGAGCATTCTATTTGTGAAAAAAAAATGTATGATAATGCCTTATTGCGCTTCATCAAAGAGTGTGATTGCATGGCACATGTAGAGGGGGGCAGACATATTTTAATGGTGTAATTACCAAAGTTTACCTCTCTAGCTGGTATAAAAACTGGGCCTTCAAGTGTTAAATATCCTTTCTGCAGGAGTTAGAATTTTGAATGCTAACTTCTTTCTTACTGAACAACTACATGTTTGCTGACTTGGTCTAAATCTTTAGTCTTTGACTCTCTTAAAGATTCTCACAGGCACTATTTTATGCTGATGTGTTTATAACAGTTTTCCACTTGACGGAAAATTTTATTTTATTTTAAGGATGCAGTTATTTCAAAAGACTTTAGTAAGTTCAGACTTGAATGGCATATACAATGAAAGTGTTTCCCTTGGGTTTTTGTTTATTTGTTTCTTTTCTTGCTTTATTTTGTTTTCTAGACTTGTCTATTTCTCCTTTGTGCTATATGCATGCACATCCATGCTTGCTAGGAGCACAGCTGGTCAAATGGTGGTATGAATAAGGCTTCCTGTAGGTGGCGCTGCAATCCTATGAGAATGATGATAGAGCCACCAACAGGCTCCATTATGGTTTACCTAGATATTGATTTGGGAATATCTCCAGAAAATGGAAACGCTAATAAAAAATTAGTTAAGTCTAGGTAACAGTGACTTGTTCAATTTAATTAAAAAAGAGTATGCTATGTTGAAGAAACCCTCAAATAAATATAAGCATGTTCAACATCAGAGCAAATTTCTTTCAACCCCTAACACTCACAATTTATTCTTTCTAGAACTCTGGGCAATCCAAATTTAAACACATTGGAAAACAACACTAAAATTAAAAACACTGCATTGGCTTCCTCAACTAAATTTTCTAAAGCATGGAAAGACATGAATTAAACTCTCTCTCTCTCTCTCTCTCTCTCTCTCTCTCTATATATATATATATATATATATATATATATATATATATATATATATATATATGACAAAGACTTTCTGGGAAAACAAGTCACTAAACAGGCCCTGTAATGAAATTTCTGTATTTGTCAAATAACAGAAATAGTTTCCCATGTTAGCATTTTAAAGGTTTTCAATTCTTTATATATTTGACACTGACAGAATGCAACAGAAAAATAAAGATTATACTGGTTGAATAAAAGCCTTAAGTTCATGATTTGTAAGGAGAGGAAGTGGAGGAAAGTATTCTGTAACTTCTTCATAGACCTGCTTCAGAAGAAAATGGGAACTTGCACTTAGCAGTTAACAGCAGGGTTTCTCAGGCTTGGTGTCACACTGACACTTGGGGATGGATAATTCTCTGTTGCAGGGGGCTGTCCTCTGCATTGTAGAATGTTTAGCAACATCTCGAACCTCTACCCACTATATACCAGTAACAGTTCTCCAGCCCCATTCCTAGTTTGCAACAACCAAAAACGTTTCCAGACGTTGCCAAATGTCTCTTGGGAAACAAAATCAGCCCTAGTTGAGAGCCACTGGTCTATGGTCATGTATTTTTTATACACAAAGGAGGAAATAATTTTGAGGAGCATCTTGGTGATAAGCTATTCATAAAATTTATAGGTAAGAGTTTGTTTTCTAAATAAATAATATCTCAGAAGACCTAGAAACATTGTACCTTTGTCATTATAGACATGGTAATTCATCTCTACCATATGAATATACTCTAACATGCATACATTCCCATACTGTCTCCACCAAATTTAAATGAATGATATTTCTCTGAAACCAGAACATATTATTCTTTAAGAGCTTATCAGGCAACTAACTGGTTAATGAAGTTTCCACTGTATTAAAAATATCTACAATTAAACATATGCTCTCTTAAAAGATTATTGTAACATAGCCCTCCCAAATAATATTGACTAAGACGTTTGCTGGGGCTCTTTCTTTTCATTATTTTATCTAGAATAACATTGGGATCATTCACCCTAGTACTCAATTTGAAAATGACAGTTTATAGAACTAAAACTATGATGCGAATTTACATCAGGTACCTAACATTTTTTACATAAAGTGTTCGAATTGGAAGAGATATTAGATATCACTTAGGTCCTGTTACTTTAATGGTGAAGAAACAGAGGCTTCAGGAAGTTACGTTTTGTGCGCCAGATATTAGAGTGAGGGAAAGGGTCAGAACTAGGCCTCAGGTCTCCTGAATGCCCTTCCAGTGGCCTTTAACTACATCATGCTGATGGTAGAAGGATGGCACCTCAGCTCCAGCTCTATGTTTAATCAATTTCTATATTTTGAATTGAATACATAGATTCAAAGAATGCTGGCTTGCCTGTGTATATTGTCAACATACTGTTTAAAACATTAATACCCTGTTTGCTATTACAGGACCATCAGACTTTCTACATAAAACTGACAGTAATTCTTGAATATCTCTTTCATGAGATATCACTTGATAATTCTGTAAAGCTGCCCAGTTCACTTGCATGTTATATTAGTACTACATTTTACATTCAATGACTATCTGGTGTTGATTTTCTTAGAAGAAGGAAATGATTGTTGCATATTTATTTCTATACTTATTATTAATAAAAAGCTCTAACTAACAATATAAACACAGAAGCAGTGCAGTAGATTACCTCAAACACGACTACAAGCTGCCTGCCATCGCACATGTTTGGTTGTTGTTGCTATCGCTCAAGTTTATCATATGCTGTGTGGTAAGTCAGTTGCCCTAATATACCTTTATCTATTTATTTTTCTTAAAGTATTGGAAAATGTTTGTTTTCTCAGCTTTGGACTTCATTATAACAAATGCAAATATTGAAATCTCCTTGCAGAATTTGATTACAATTAAGACCACCAGGCAATTCAGAAGACAGATAAATTATTTTTTTTAGATGATCATTAAAATAAACAAAAATAAAAATATTCTTGTAAAGACCCTGAACCTTGGAAGGTATTCTCAAACCTCAGTTTGAAATGAATTATTCTAATAGCAACCCCCTACCATTTATAACAAGTGATAGATACGACCATTGAAATTACCCTGTAAATATTCCACCTATTAATACCACTCCATTTTCACTCTATTCAAAATACTCCAACTGAAAGTATTTTGACTGTTCTTATAGGAAGTTTATACAAACTCAACTTCACATGTTATATGTCTATGCCTAATGGGCTTAATTAGATTATAGAAAAGGGGAGCATCAAAAACATGGTATATATTATTTTGAAATGCAGGGAGAAATTGAAAAAAATGTTTTTTGAAGATACAATGACTGTATAGAAAACTCCTAAATACTATTTTCAATTCTAATGCCATAATTCTACTTTTAATTAGAAAACCCTTGGGACAATCAAGATATTTTTTTTTTTAAGTCAGAGCTAAATTACTCATGTCCTTTATGTATTGTGATACCTGATGATTCCAGCTGAGGCTGGAAAACAGGCCTTACGATTATTACAACTCCAATGAATGAGAGTTGGGAAAGCTGTTACTTAACAGTGGTCTTTCTAAAAGTGGAACTTGAAGTCACCTATTGTTCATTTTGGGGAACACCCTAAAATGTCTCTATAGTTGAACAAATAAAAAGCAAATATCCACCAGTATTCTTGGAGAAAACTGTGAAGGGATCTGAGAAGAAGATGAGCTGTTTGTAAATTATTACATATGGCTGGAAACAGCGCTGTGCCCTTGCAGATACTTTCTTCATTTTCTTGTTTTAGTAGGAAATTGTTTTTTGACCCCACTAAATAATAATAATAAATAAAATGATCTCATTTCAGGTGGTGACCTTGCTTACCCCACTCTGAGAAGAAAGCAATTTCAAAACTATTGCCCTAGAATAGATATGAAAAAGCAGGCACTGTGTAAAGTGCAATGTGATAGAGATGTCACAACAGAGAATGGACTTCTATGTCTCTATTGTGTTGTCACAGTGTGGAGGTAGCATTGATGTTTTAGACATATAGAGGTATGGAGACCTCTTCGAAATGTGAATTAAGGAGATGAACTGCAATTTGTGAGTCCAGTGAAGGTGACCTACATTTCTAGTATGATGGGGTGAAAGAAGACGGGAAGGATCAAGGCATCTCTTTGAATCATTCTCTTAAGTTTCTAGCTGAGATATTGTGAGACATTTAAATTTATTGAACCTCAATTTCCATATATATATGGAAATTCCATTATATATAGATATTGTGAGACATTTAAATTTATTGAACCTCAATTTCCATATATATATGGAAATTCCATTATATATATATATATATATATATATATATATATATATGAATACTATACATGTCAGACAGATTTGTTGATAAACAAAAAAACTAAAAAATATAGGAGGTGCTAGAGGATTTAAGTGCATGCATACAACCCACATCATGTCTAGCACATGTGTATAAAGCTATTCATTTTCCTTCCTACTTTCCTTCCTTCCTCCCTCCCTCCCTTCCTTCTTCCTTTTCTTCCTCTCTTCCATCATTTCTTTCTATCAATTTGTTGATGGAATCATGTATCTCTCACAAATAGAAACTCTGGTCCTCTTTTTCAGCTTTATCTTATCTAAATAATTTCCCAGCCACTAACAGATCCCCTGACCACAAGTTCCTTTCCCTGTGGACATAGAAATAGTGTATCCCTCTCTTGTCACAGACACCAAAGAGCCCACTCGGTTAGAGAACATTTAGAGGACCGCCAGGAGGGAGTCAAACACAGGGGTGGTGGCATACGCCAAGAATATGGATAACTGGCTTCTGTTACTACTCTTTACTTTTGGCCAGTGGACTCATTTGTCAACAGGTACTTCATCTGAGATCTGACATGCCCTAAATATCTGACGTTTCATTGTCCTGGCCATGTTGATAGTGTCCGCTCATGTATTACCTTAAAACAGGGAGATAAAGTTTTTACTTTATCTTTCCTCATTTTGAAATTGCTGATTATCATTGCTTTCTTCATACACACAGAGAAAGAAAAGACTTCTATGAACTCTTTAATCGAACAGAATTTCTCTCCTGCTTTTGACTTAATGCTTCCATAAGAGGTAATCCTTAACAACAGTAGCTGACATTTATGCAATGTAACATTTACCATGTAACTGTCCTAGAACCAGTTAGTTCACGTGTAGTACCTTAGTTCATATACACTCTAAAACTATAAACTAGATATTAGTATTTTGTCCATTTTAGAGATAGAAAACTTATGTACATATATAAGTTATAGTTAACCTATATATATAACATATATAAAGTTAAGTTAACCTATATATGATTAAGATTTTTTTCACACATTTTATAGTTGATATTATTTTAGTTGCTTGTTTTTACTTGATAGTATAGGTCAATAATTTTCCTGTGTCATTAATATTGTTTCAAAAATATAATTTGAAGGGGCCCTATAATAATCTTTCAGTTACATGTGTTACATCTGTAGTTGAATATTTTACCTGTTGAAAGTTGATGACTATAAATAAAGGTGGCATGCATGTTTTATAAAATATAGTTTCGTCCAAAATCATAATTATACCCATAGCAAAATTTCTAAAAATGTAGAATTATCACTCAAAAACATGTGAACATTTTTGAGCTTCTTGATAGCTTTTCAAGAAATGTGGCCCAGGGCCGGCAGAGTGGCGCGGTGGTTAAGCGCTGGCTTGGGAAGCCAGCGGCCCCAGGTCCCACATGTGAGGGCCAGTGACACTGCCCTCAAAAAAAAAAAAAAAAAAAAAAAAAAGGAAGAAATGTGGCCCAAGTTAGAGTCCTTCCAATAGTGTGAGAAATGGTCTCATTATGCTATTGTGAATATAAATGTTTAATCACCAAAAAGGAACAGAAGAAAGAGAAAAATTTGATAGGTACATTATCATTATAATAATGTCTGTTTATCACAATTAAGTAAATTATGTGATTACTTTTAAATTTAAAATTTTTGTATCCTTTTTTAAAGATATACTTTGATTATTTTTCTATTGATTTAAAAAACAATGCTATATACTGAATATGAATAAAACATTGATATACCATTTTTCTGTTATATATGTGATTTTTTTTCCAACTTTTATTGGCTTTTTAACTTTTTGAAAATGTATATATTTATAATTTATTAAAAACAATTAGTCACATTAAATTGTGTGCGTCTTCATGCATGGCTGTAATTTTTACAATCCCTCCTGGTTTATATTCTTTAGATTGCATATTATATCATCTTGGATTAAATAATTTATGTTCATATAAGCTTTTAATAATTTAATATTTAAAACATAATCTCTTCTAAGAAGAGATTCGTATACAAGATCAAGACACACAGACAATGACAATGTGCATTTGTAAGCTCCCAAAGTTTTCTAGTAAAGTTTTTTCTGCCTGAGTTTAAAAACTCATAAAATTATTTATTAGAATTAAATTATGATAAATTATTTATCTTCTTTATAATCTCTTCCATTTTAAGCAACATTGCATGTTTGTTATATTTTGCTTATTACTTTGTATCACAACTAAAGGAGAGCTAAAAGGGTAAAATGCTATCTATATATATATATATATAATCATATACATATTCATACAGCATAGTTTGAAAAGATTGGAAAGAAAACCTCTTCCAAACTGAGGGCTACATGTGCCATATGTTTTATGAAGAAGACTGGATATTACACTGTGAGACTATTATTTATGGCATGTATTCAGTTATTATTTGCCTTTATAGGAACTATGAACAAAATGTTCATAGGAACATCATTTGTCATTAAATCAAGGAAGAGAATGGACTTAAAGATGGCCTGAGACTCCAAAGAAGAAAAGAAAGAAATCATGTTTTGATAAAGCTATCAGAATTTCAATATATGTACTAGGATTCCATATATGGTTTAGTTTAAAGAAAGACTTTTTAGCTGGAAAAATCTGACAAGATTTTAGGAGAAAAACCAAAAAGTATCTGGATCTTGTCTCCCTTTTATAAAGTGTGGTTTTGTTATGTCACTTAGGAATGTTTTATTCCAACTTAATGCAGAACTAAAAATTAATGATGACATTGTGTTTTTATGTCTCTGTACTTGTATTTACCTAAAATACAAACCACAATTTCAATAAATGCATTTGTCAGATAAGAACAAAACATTAAATCTGTCTGTAAACTGGATAAAATATAGGTAGTCTGGCTGTACTAATTTCCTATAGGAAAAAAAATGTATAAAGGGAATATCATATTTCCAAATAATTGAAAAGAAATTATCAATAGCTTATAAAATAAAGAAAATTAGATAGTCTTTAAAGCCAAAAACCATTTTCACCTGTTACTTAAATCCAACTAATATTTAATTTAGAGAAACTTCCTTCTCCCCATAGGTACGTAGCTTTTATTTTATTTTCCCCCGATTCAAAAGTATTGGAAAATTAGAGTAGATGCAACTCTATGAATTCCCCTTCCCCTTCTCTCCTATTAAAGGCTATGATCCAAACTGTCTTGTTGAGTCTGGTGAAGCCATTTATAGCCATGTTATTACCTCTCACCTTGAATTCTGCACACTGATACTTGCCACACTTTCCTTGAAGCCCATGTTCTAGATGAGACTTCCTTATAATTAGGTTGTTTTGAAATTCAACATTCTGTGATTGTGTTCTGATGCACTTTCCCCCTATGCTTATAAAGCTATTCCAAAGTTTCAGTTAAAAATTTATGGCTACCTCTGAGCTGAAGCCAAAAAACCTACTTATGTTTTATGAGTTTCAACTCAAAAACAGATGATCTAATGGAATACCTGTGACAGACATTTACTTAAAATCATTTCTGAGTCATCAGAAATCCAGTAAGACAACTGTATAAGCTAGAAAAATCAAAATGTGCATACTAAACACCAACTATATCGATTTTCTGTGACAGGAAGTTGCCTCAATCAATAATCCTCTAACTCTTGGTCTCTGTATTGTTACAAATTCAGTGCATAGGTGATGATGGTCAGGGGGCCATATTTACAGCCTGAAAAGTATTTATCCCAGACAGATTTTTTTTTTTTGTAATATATGCAACAAATAAGTATACATTTAATTTTCAGTAAGCTTTTTCACTGATGTGCAGATCCCTAGATTTATTAAATTGTACTCTTAGGAAAACTCTGTATGTTCATGCTGAAGCCAATTGTTTTTGACAATCAGAGTCTTATTTTAAACCCTTTTATAAGTCAGCAATGAGACAGGTTGTGAGTTTTATTGGTTCTTTGTAATTAGCTAGATAATAATGAGATGTTGCTTGTTCTGGCTAACAGTTGATAACAAACACATGCCCTGTGATTATATTTGACAAAAATGACTTCCTACAAGCCCTTTTCAATGGTATTAACTTAATCAATAGTGTTAAACACCCTAAAATTTTCTATTACTCTCTGTCTATAGTTCCTTCTTTATTCTTTGTCTGTCACTTTGTCTCTTTCTGACTGTCTTTATCTTAGTTTCTTTCTCTGATGTCTCTCAAGAAAATTGCTTTTCGTTTCTTTCCTATTTTATTTAACAAATTGATTTATTTTTGTTATTATGCTTCTGCTATGAACCAGGCATTGAATCTCATGCCGAGTATTGGGCAATGTAATATGAATGGTGCTCCCTGGAGTATAAAGCAATAGCCATGAGAATTTCTACTCAATCACTAATAAACAACTGGAAAATGTTTGGGGAGACCAAAGATGGTTGGATCTTGATGGGGAGATGGGGACATTTGCAAATTAGGGAAGGTCAAGAGACTCAAATGAGGCACAGGCTGGGCTATATTTTCTACTTGTGCGCCTTCCTTTCCTTAAATTTTCATTTCCATGGAGCAGCCTCTCAGGGTGGGGTTCACAAGGAAAAGAGCTGAAGTCTGGCTATGGCAAAGATCCTTGATCAGTGAGTGTATACAGCCTGGGGTGCTTCTGAACAACCCTGCACCTCCACCTTCATACCCCATTGCATGAGCTAATCAAATGGACGGTAAAGCATCCAGGATAAGGGCAAGGATGGGGCAGAGTTACTAGATGGTTCCTAGAAGTAGGTCAGGGCTAGGAGGAGTATTAGTCTAAAATGCAACACTAGAGTTTCTTCTCTTAAGTCATAAGGAGCTCAAGTTAGATCCCAGGTTTCTGTAACTCCTCTCTAGTAACAAAGAATAATCAAAGCAATAGATAGATTCAATGAAATACAGGTTTTTAGTGACTGAGGAGCTCAAACACTATGCAATAAAAGCCATGAATAGAATAATTGTTACCTGAAATAGCAGAATTAATGCAACAGAAAGAACAAGTATTTAAACTGCATATTACAAATGTATTCAACAGAGAAGAAAAAATATTAAAATAAAACGAGTCAGAAATGTTAAAGAAAATTTGTAGGTATTGGAGAGAAAAAATCTGAATCTGAAATGAGAAACAAAGAATAATGTGTGGGTTGAATAAAAATATATATAAATTCGGAGACTGGATTAGTGAGGTGCAAATTGTGTATGGGACTCTGCCAGAAGGCACAGAAAGGGATTAGTTGGGAAGAAGGGTGGGAGAAAAATAAATGAGTAAAAATGGTGGAATAAGGTCCATCCGAGTGGCATGTTGGTTAAGAGCTGGCTTGGGATGCCAGTGGCCCCGGTTCAGATCCCACATATGAGGGTCAGTGACACTGCCCTCTACAGCTAAGATGGTGAACAACAGCTTTACCTGGAGCTTGGTTGCTGTGAGTCCCTGGGACAATATAGCTGCAGCCCCTGCTGCAGTGGGCTGCCATAGGCTACAGTGAGTGGCCAGCAGCCAGCGTGAGTGGCTGACAGCCAGTGTGAGCTGCCAAGAACTGCTGAGCAGCTGTCCAGAGGTCAGCAACTGATCTGCCTCACCTGAGAAGAGTGCAATGATGATATCAATATGGGCCAGTGAAGTAATGTCCTTCACAACATGACTGAAGAACAAAAGGACAGCAACTTCTCTGTTCCCCTTCCCCAGTTCCCCAACGCTGTTCCCCTCCCCCAATTCCTCAATAAAATCTTTTAAAAAAAATGGTGGAATAAGCAGAATGGTCAATAATTAAGATACTTGAAATCATCAAAATAAAGAAACTAATATTTTTGTGTCAGGAACGAGATCTTAAACATGATTCTAAAAAGTATGAACACCAAGGAGAAATACTGAAAGGTGTGATTTTATCACCATTGAAGATTTTTGTTCCATGAGAGGTACCATCGAAAAAACAAAAAGAATAGTGTAGAAATGGGAGAACTTATTTGCAATATCTAAAACTTACAAATAATTTAACATGGATATGAAAATACTCTTATACACTGCTGTTGGGAATGTAAATTGGAGCAGGTGTTCTAGACAGGAATCAGGAAATACTCTATGAAATAGGGTATGCTTATCCCTCAAGACATACTGGTTCCACTCAATGTATTCCAGAAGTAAACTACACATTGGTAAACAGGTAAGACATTCCAGGTATCATTGTTAAGAGAAGAGTTGAAGGCAACCCAGTTGATCTTTGCTGAGAGGATGAAGAAGTTTAAATGTAGGATACACATAAGGTGGAAAACCATGCAGTACTCCAAAATGAGAACTAGATTTACATTTAGCAACATTGATAGAACTAAAAAAAAAAATGTTGCATAAAAATACTAAGAAACAATGGATTTAAAGCAGTACCCTTGTATGAGTATATGGAAAGGGTGTACAACCATTTACACATATACACAATACTATAATTTTTCAAATATGGAAGTTGGGTTTGACATTTATATTTGAAAAAGCTAGAAAAGAGGTAACTATGGTTGGAAAGGAACTGAAGTAAGATGAGGATGGCAGGTAAAAGATAACGTTAAAAGAAACAAAATATGGGGTTTGTTTGGAAGATTATAGAATGTCATAAGAGAGATATACTACCAATTCTATTATCGTTATTTAGAAAGTAAAATAAATTAAATTAACTATTCCATTTATAATTACTATAAAGGAAGGTAACAGATAATTACCAGATGTTCTTCTGGTTGGGGACTGAGTGAGAGAGAAGCCAATTTTGAAATCTTTTATATAGATGATGACTTAGAAAAATAAAATGAGAAGGATATCTCAACTTTTTGTTCTCAGCCACTACATGTACAAAGGAAGATATGTTGGGCTGGCCGAGTGGCACATTGGTTAAGAGCTGGCTTAGGATGCCAGCTCTGAGCAGCAGGGCCCCAGTTTGGATCCTACATATGAGGACCAGTAACACTGCCCTCTACCCCTAAGATGGTGAGCAACAGTTCAACCTGGAGCTGGGCTGCTGTGTGTCCCCCGGAGGGCATAGCTGCAGCCCCTGCTGCTGTGGGCTGCCATAGGCTACAGTGAGTGGCCGGCAGCCAGTGTGAGTGGCTGGCAGCTGGTGTGAGCAGCCAATAGCAGTTGTGAGAGGTTGTCCAGAGGTCAATGACCCATCTGCTTCACCCGGGAAGAGCGCAATGACAATACCAACATGGACCAGTGATGCAACATCCTCCACAACTAGACTGAAGAACAAAAGGACAGCAACTTGTCTGTTCCCCTCCCCCAATTCCCCAATAAAATCTTAAAAAAAAAAAAAGAAGACACGGCCGCCGAGTGGCTCAGTTGATTAAGAGCTCACTCATGAATGCGAGCTGAGCTCTGAGCAACAACAGTTTGATGCCTAGCCTAAGCTGAGCTGCCGCTGAGCTGAGCTGAAACCAGGTGGCAGGATGGCTCAGCTAAAAAAAAAAAAAAAGGGGCTGGGGGAGAAAGTAAGAGATGTTACCTGAATTATTAGCAAAAGAAAGGACTACATCAGAACCTGGAAAACAACAACCTCTTACTACATCACAATATTACCCTACTATTATTTGATACTAATTTCTGTATTCACCAAAATAGATTATTAACTGGACCAAATAATTCTGAAAAAACGAATACAGTGAAGACTTATTTCTTGCTTATTTCCCAGAACAATGCAAGAAAGTGGGAGGTAGGGGAAGCTGATGGTGGTAAAGCTCATTCTAGGACCTATGCTCCTTCTACCTGGTGGCCCCACTGTCTTTAAAGGCCTCAGTGTCCTCTACTGCATCTCTGCATCTGGCAGCAGACAGGACAGAGAAAGTAAGTGGAAGGTCCCATGGGACATTTTATGGGTTAGCCCGTGTGGTGGCAAGAATTTTAAGAGGGTTCTGAGAATTCCTGACCCCTGCGTGTCCACATCCTTTGAATATGAGGGATTTCACTACTATGATTTAGCTTATGCTATACGGCACAGTTGATTTTTTTTTTTAAAGATTTTATTGGAGAATTGGCGGAGGGGAACAGAGTTGGGGAATCGGGGAAGGGGAACAGACAAGTTGCTGTCTTTTTGTTCTTCAGTTTAGTTGCGGAGGATGTTGCTTCACTGTTGGTATCATCATTGCGCTCTTCCCGGATGAGGCAGATCAGTCGCTGGCCTCTGGATGTCGCTCACTGCGGCTATTGGCAGCTCACGCTGGCTGCCAGCCGCTCACGCTGGCTGCGGGCCACTCAGTGTAGCCTATGGCAGCCCACTGCAGCAGGGGCTGCAGCCCACACCATCACCGGGGCTCGCACAGCCCAGCTCCAGGTGGAGCTGTTAGCTGTAGAGGGCAGTGTCACTGGCCCTCATGTGGGATCCGAACCAGGGCCGCTGGCATCCCAAAACCAGCGCTTAACCAATGCGCCACTCGGCCGGCCCACAGTTGATTTTTAAAAAGGAAAATTATCCAGGTGGACTGGATTAATTACATGAAACCTGGGATCTAGAGATCAGAGACAGTGGTAATCAGAGACTGAAAATGAAAGGGATTTGTCTCACAACAATTTTTTCATACTGGGCTTTGGAGATGGAGGGGGGCACATAAGTTTGTGGCAATTTCTTAGGCGGCAACAGGAAACTAATACCAGGTGAAGTGGCCTGCATCACTTTGCTCCACAATACATTATCTGAAGTTCAAGCACAGAGCCCATCTAACTGCACTAGAGGCTGAGAGGTGTAGAGTAGCTTGTTCTTAGGATGGAAAGGGAATGATTGGTGAGCACATAGCAGTGACTTTGTCGTTATTATCCATTTTAGCCAAAGGTAAATAAGCCATACTCTCAAGGGCCTTTAAAATATACTATATCCTAATATTCACTTAACATTTACTATGATTCACTCAATTCATTGTCTCACAAGAATGATAAATGTAATAACTGTAATACAGGTTCACAGGAGAACAATGTCAATCACATTTCATTTTTAGGTCTAGTTTTCACTTGAATATATTAGGTGAGTTTCAGTTGGTTATTGAACCACTCTGATTCATTTCTGCTTCTACAAATAGGACAAAAATGGCAGGTGGGTAACCTGAATCCTACATAAAGGGACAAAACCTAAGCCTTTCATTGAACACCTGGGAGGGAGAGCTCAGATACAGTCTTAACAGGTGTGAAAATTAAAACTCTTCCTTCTTGTGTCGATTCAGTGACTATATTAATGCAGCCTGATATCCTCAATAGGAAAATCCATCTGTCTCATGCTTGGGATCATTATTCTACACTTTTTAGATATGTTTACAAGAATCCTATGATCTATCCTTTTTATACTTTCCCATTTTAATCTCTTGCTACAAACTCAAGAGAGAATTCTTATCCAGCTTTATAGAAATACTTGCAATTTCCTGAGTGAGGTACGCTCCTTTGTACCTTTGAATCACTTCAGAAACTTTCCATTACCTGGAAAACCTTTACTTACTTTCTCAACCTTAAATAATACTTGTCATTAAAGACTCAGTTCAAACATCACCTTTTCTTTAAAGACTTCTCTAATTTGTTTGTATCTGGTCAGGAGCCTTCAGAAATTTTGTAACTATGTGCCTCTGCCAGGGACACTTCAATTCTACTGTTATTGTCAGTTCTTGAATGTCTCCCACAGTTGCTGAATATTTTTGGGGGGTGAGGTCTATAACCTCTTTCAATCTCTGTGCTCCTAGGAGAACAGCCTAGCACTTGAAACAGGAAGGACATTCAAAACAGTGTTCTATGAATGGAAAAATGCAAGAAATGTGAGGGTTGGGGGAACGGGGGGAGTTCATTTGAGAAGAAATGGGGTAGAACTGAAAAGACACAGTAAGTGGATGTTTGAGAAAAATAACTGTGGAGGTTTATTTTACATTATTTTTAAAATTTTGATTGGCAGAATAAGTGTTACCTGATTTTTGCTCCCCAAGGAAAGTATGTAATTAGTAATTCTATATTCAATAATGATCAAAATGAAAAATTGTTATATTGCTTTTTTTAAAAAGTAAAAATTATAATTCATAAATATAAAAGTCACAGCTAAGATTTGAATATCTTTTGAGATTTTATGTAATTTCTATTTAGACTAATTCATAAATAAAATGGGGAGTAAGAAAGACATGTAGGCAATGTCTTATTCAATAGGACAAAATATTTCAACATACTTTTTAGGATCATTATCAACATCCTTCTTTGAAAATTCTTTAAAAAGTGAAATAAACAAAGAGTAATAGATATATATGATATGGGGGGGAGTGGGGTGGCGAATTGGGGGTGAGGGGTTGTCACTTTGAGGGGTAAAATGTATAACTATTGCACTGTGTTGTACACCTGAAACTAATTAAAAATAAATAAATAAAATATTAAAAAAAATTTAAAAAAAAGTGAAATAAACAATCTAACTCATTAAGAGAGTCTTTTCCTCTCTTATACATTTCATTAAATTGAGAACGATTATGGGAAATTATTATCAAGTCCAGTTAAATTTTGTAAATGGCCTTTTGTAAGAAAACAGAGTAAACATGTATTTCAATATTGGAAATTGATACACTGAAGGCAGTTTATAATACTACAGCTTTATATGAAGTGTGTTTACCAAACTCAAATCTCTATAACTTAGTCTCTAAAGCAAATGGTAGGGAAAAAAATGTATGAACAACTGAAATAAGTGTCTCAAGGTTGAGGCAATAATGCTTTGCACTTGAATGAATCCATTTGCCTGAAAGCTATGGTGCAAATAGTCTTAAGATTCATCATGCAGCTATTAGAGAAAATAAGGGAGAGGGTGAAGGAGGAAGGGAGGGAGGGAGGGAGAGACAAAGAGAAAAATGTGTATATATGTGTGTGTTTTCACGATGGCCTTATTTTAGCATGAATAATCCATAAAGTCATGCTTATCATTTCAGTGAGTTCTTTAATTGGACATACTGTCTGTTAAATTAAAATTGAGCTTTTTCTTTTCTTTTCTCTCTATATTTAAAACTTGAATTTCATAGAAGTGAAATTTGATTCAATGCTTAACCAATTAAATATTCATATTCTCCATTTGAACTGATTCAATATATCAGAGTTGGGAGTAGCTTGAGAAACCCTTGGTGGTTTTTACTATTGTTTTAGGCCTTTTGATTTTATAAGCTCAGGATTTTTATCTTAAGTTGGAATACAAAGAGCAACTTAGCCTCATGACATGCCATGTAAAATGCCATATGTGTTTTTCTTCCTACGCTTCATTTTCCTGCATTCCTAGTGTATGATGAATCCTGTTCTCAGTTTACAGGTATGTGGACTATTTAGGGTCACGTCCAAGCACTTAACATTTTAGAAAAGGCAGCAGTGTCTTAAAGGGCCTCTTCATCATCAGAAAATCGTTGCAATTTCAGAGCCATACAAAAATGAAAGGTGTTCTCAAAGTGAATGGCTTCATATTGTACTTCTCATTTATTTGAAGTTGACATCCACCACTAATAACATTATTTGTTGACTTTGTACTTTCCTTGAATTGAGAAAAATATGATTTTTGGTCTCCTAGTCAAAATAATATGTTTAAATAATATCTATATGTGAGCACATGTGAACAGGTTTTAATATTCACTAAAATTATTTCTGACTTTTAAAAATTACTAGTGATACATTGTTCTTTATGTATTTTTTAACTATGCAGTGGTAGTTTTTGTTCTTTTTAATAATGCCAAGAAGTACAATACTTTTGGTGCGTATTTTATATAAAGTTTCTACTCTATCTGTATAATTTGGCATTTGGCTGGAGAAGTATGTTAAGGGAGTTGGAAGAAAAAATATATCTAGATCAATAATTCTATGAACTTTATAATGTCTCTCTGGTAAGTTAATGGATGCTAAAAATACTACCATTAACCTAGCATAAACTCCAACCAGAAAAAGGATATAAGCATTGAAGAGTAGAAAGATCTGCTTCAATGAAGTAAGCCTATTTCAGCCACTGAATCTTTCATGCTAAAAGATTGGGCAGTTGGTAAACTATGACAGATCTTCCCCACCTATCCAAGGTAGAATGTTCCTAAGAAACCTTTTATTAGCCAAAATGGCTTAAGGTAAAGAACATCCCGCTCTCCAAAAGTTTGCTTACACCACTTTGCTTTGAACAAAAGATCTACATTAGTATGGTAATAGCTTTTTTTGTAAAAGCAAAAATCCTTTTCAGATTTTCTTCAGTTAGTGACAAGAGGCATTAATGTAAGTTTTGTAAAAGTGCAGCAGTGTAACACAACTTTGGGAAAGTGGTGGCTATCGGTACATAGCTTTGGTAACATTCTTAAAGAATAAATTTATGAGACAATGGTATTCAAGGAATACCTATGTACTCTGCCTGGACCTAGATATTATAGAGTTCATAATATACCTACCAGTCTCTGCCCACAGTGAAGTTAAATTCTATTTGGTGAGGCAAGACATAAAAACATGGAAACATAATTATATATGGCAGCTTATTTGATCCCCAAATGTAGAAGTGTGATGCAGTATTTGGTACAGAAAAATAGAGAATAAAACTAATGTGATAAAATGATATATGGAGAACAATTACAAAGTGTAAAAGAAGGTGTAATAAAAGGATATTTTCATCATCATCAATAGAAGTGAACTGTTATGGAGGGGCAGTAAATATTGGCTTTTCAAATAGCTCTGCCTGAGACATGCATACCCATTTTGGTACTAAATCATAGAATATTTTAACATTAAGGTGAGAATCATTGTATCTTCATTGTAATTTACCAAACATCACTTTTCCCAGTTTCTTTAGCTTACCTTTAAAAGGGAGATAATAATACCTACATCACTAAATTGTTTTTAAAAATAATGAGATAATATATTGAAAATTTCTACTAAAATGGCTGCTAATGGCTTACACTCAATAAGTGATGACTGCTGTTATTATTTTGTGTATAATTTTAGGTGTTTTTTTTGTTTTGTTTTGAGGGCAGTGTCACTGGCCCTCATGTGGGACCTGAACCGGGACCGCTGGCTTCCCAAGCCAGCGCTTAACCACCACGCCACTCGGCCGGCCCTAATTTTAAAAACAAGATAAACTCTGAATGACTATGAGTTATTGTTTATTAACATTTCAAGATAAAACATATTATTGTTTGAATGAAAATACAGACTATTTACATGTTTCTACCATATTTGTATTTCATTTATGATTTTACTTGTATATATTGATTATATTTGTGTCCAGACTAATACAAAATTATGAGTGACTAATACAAATATAAATACGAATATAATATGAATGCATATACATATGTAAATGTGTACATATGTGTGTATATATAAATATTTATATGTATTTATATATGTAGATGTATTTATTTTCTTCCTTCAATATTGAAGCAATTAGGACTGCTTTAAAACCAGTTGCTTCTACTTAGGCTTATACACAGAAATTTCTTTTGATGGGCAAGTTCTCTATCTTGTCTTAATTTTAGTATGATTTCTTACCTCATGATATCAATAAAAACAAGGGGGAAATTGTCTCTTTTGGTGATCATTTAGAGAAATAAAGGCATATAACATATATGGTCTAAATAAGTATATTAAACATATTATATTTTAATGAATATAATTGTAACTCAAAATATTTTATTTAGTGAAACACTCCATGTACTTAAGGGTCGTTTTATGCGTGTACACTGCAATGCTAGTGTCAGGAACTTCAGGATAAATTATCAGCATACTAAATGGGTGGTAAAAACAATGTTGTCTATAGTGATAACAGATGCTGGCTATCCTTTAAGAATGATGAAGAGCAGTGCCAACATTCTTCCTTCAGTCCCTTTAATAAAAACATTTTCATAACTGTGGAAGCAAATGGACACCAAACAGCCCTTTCCAATTATTAACACATCCTTTAAGTAAACTAAAAATGACATGCATTTTTTGCTGAATGCCTTTCTTGAAATAAAAAGATCAATAAATGATCAACCCCCCTTCCCTATCTTCCTTTATTCCTTTTTCAAATGCCTACATAATGCTTATTATGTGCCATCAGTTTTACAAAGATAAACTCACCTAATCTCCAGAAAAAGCCTATGATGCAGTACTATTGTCATTATTTTAGAGACTACATTGTTTTTGTTTATTATTTTAATTATTTGGGGTAAAACATAGTAACCAATATTATTTGAATACTTCATGTATGTTAAAAAATTTGATGCTATATGTGAAATAATATACACACACATATGTATATGTATACTGTATATAATTATATTATATACAAAGGGTACCAAAAAATGTATACACATTTTAAGATAGGAAAAAACAATTAAAATAGTAATACTCAATATATACTTATAACAAAAGATGAATACAAGTCATGTGTATACATTTTTATGGCACCTGGTATTTCACAAATCTATTAGAGTTCAAGATACATAACTAAGCCTAAAGAGTTGCTAAAATCATTTCATAAAAGGAGAAATTGAAACTTGTGATTTACCCAAATTTCCCCATAAAAATAGCAATCGGGTGAGGATTAGAATCATCAGCTCACATTTAACTGTTACGTGGACCCTGAATATTGAATCTTTCTAATTAGGCAAAAGAAAAAATGCAAAATTCTCAAGATAGATTGAGGCTAGTATGGGTTATTTTCTTCTGTGACAATGAGAGGGTGAAACTAATTGTTGAGTTGGTTGGAAGCAGAAAAAAAATGCTAGAAAAATAGTAGCTAAAATAACAGAGTACATAATAACCATTACTTCCCTTCTCTAAAGGCATTATTCAAGTGTGTTTTATAATTATCTTGATTTTTCACTTTCTCTAAAATGATTATTTAGTGACAGGCAAGCACTACCAGCATCTTTTCATGTAGCACTAAATGTTTCAAAAGAGAAATTTATGTGTAGGCTAGAAGTCTCAGAGAGATGAAGCAGATGATGTCCATAGAAGTGTCAGGCTAGCTTAGCAAATGTTTTCCCAGTTAAAATAAAATTAACGTGCTTGTTTACTTCCATGAAGATAAGCCATAAATCTGGTAACAACAATTTTGTATATTGTTCCCAATTTTGAAAAAGGTGCTTCCGTAAATCATCTTGCTTTCATTGTTATTATGCAGGGCATGTGTGTGCTGACACATGCCAACAGAAGAACCCCATTGCAAGAGAAAAAAAAATGCATGGAATTTAAACTCAGTATCAAAAATTTGTTCTGGCCCTGGGGTTGGAAAATTAATATTGGATAAACATACTGACAAGGGTAGGGATAGAATCTGAAAATGGTTTCAATTAGCTTTCCTTTGGGTATGTGTTTGTGTGTGTTCAATTATCTATAAGTATTATCAATTTTATGAACTCTCACAGGAAATGTAAAACAAATGATACGACAATAAAGCTGGCTCCAATAATTTCAGTGTGGAATATATAGTAATTATAATCTCTGTGGATGGATGTGATGTGTCTCCCAAAGAATGGCTTCCAAAGCCATGCAGCCAACTGTTAGAAAACCACTGTTATTCTTTATAACACAACCATTAATTCCTGCTCATGTACCATTTTGCCATTTCTTTAGGGTGAGGGGTACAGTAATGCTGAGTATACGAATTGATTCTAATCTTTAAATCCTGTTTGTTGCAAGCTCATCACAGTTCTGGCAGACTCTGAAAAATGGCAGCTATGTTTGGCGTTGGTGATGAAGGAGGTAAGGGTGCTTAAGCACTTTTAAACTGCAAAGAATGTGCTAAACCATGCGCCAGTATGCACAAAATCTGAGTGTTATTGGAGTATTAACAGCAAAAAAATCAGCAAACAAATAAGCTGTTATAAACCACTGAAGAATAATTCAATTTTTCTACTTACAAATACAATCAATAGAAAAGATATGAAGTATATAGTATGCCTTCCAGCCTGCTTATGTTCTTTTTAATAAAGAGCTTGAACATAAAGTTTCAAGACATTTTGTATTGCTTGCCTCAAAATGTATATGAGTGATACCCAAGACTATATATATACCTACATATATACATATATATGTGTGTAGATAGATAGATAGATAGATAGATAGATAGATAGATAGATAGTCAGTCTTTGGAAAAGTCATGATGCATGTTTGCAACAGATAGCACTAGTTCATTTTTGGAAGTACTAAGTCATTCGCATCTATGTTATTGCTATGTCATTTGACGGCTGACAGTTCTAGCTTCATTGTAAAAAAATTTGAGCAATTTGGTTGAGTTTGGGAGATTTTACAACATGTTGAAGATGGAAGACCAAACTGTGCATTTTTGCCATATTTTACTGTTTTACTTTCATAAAGGGAATAATGTGTGTCAAGCTTGTGAAAAGCTGCTTAAAGTTAACAGTGACAATGCTCTACAAGAACGTCAGTGCCAACAATGGTTCATAAAATTCAGTGCTGGTGATTTTGTTCTCAATGACATTCCTCCATCACGGAGGCCCATTGAGGCTGATGATGACAAAATAAAGGCATTGCCTGAGTCAAACTCATGTTATATGACACGAGAGATTGCAGAAACATTGAACATCCATCATGCAAGCATTCACAACCATCTGAAGAAGCTGAGATATGTAAGCAAACTCCATATTTGGATTCTATGTGAACTCAAAGAAGTTCATTTGACAGCTCTGATAAACATCTGTGATTTGCTCATTAAACATGAGGAAAATGATCCTGTTTTGAAGTGACTCATAACTGGTGATGAGAAGTGGACTGTTGACAACAATGTGGTGCACAAATGGTCTTGGTCCCGATGTGATGATTCGCCTCAAATGACATCGAAAACAGACATTCATCAGAGGAAGGTTATGCTCTCAGTGTGGTGGGATTTTAAAGATGTAGTGTTTTCTGAGCTCCTATCAATGAACTAAACAATCAATTCGAATGTGTACTGTCGGCAACTGGACAGTTTGAATGAATCCATCATCCAGAAATGTCCAGAGCTTGTTAATTGTGAAGGAGCTGTGTCCTATCATGACAACACGAGACTACACACAAGTTTGATCACCCATCAAAAATTATTGGAGCTTGGATGGGATGTGTTGCCACACCTACCACACTTGCCTAACCTTTTGCCATCAGATTTTCACTTGTTTCACTCTCTTCAAAACTCCATACATGATATAATGTTCAATTCAGATGATGCTGTAAATTGACACCTTGTTCAGTTTTTCGCAAATAAAGACAGTTCCTTCTACGAATGAGGAATTATGATGTTCACTTAAAGATGGCAAAAGATTATTGAACAAAATGGGAAATACATCATTGATTGATCTTTGTTCTTTATATAAATAAATGACCTTTGAAAAATATAGAGAAAATACATCATGACTTTTCCGAAGACTATATATATATATATATATATATATATCAGTGTTTGTAGCCATTTGAAAATCAAGAATTATAATTTTTTTTTTTTTGAGGACAATGTCAATGGCCCTCATATGTGGGACCGAACCAGGGCCGCTGGCTTCCCAGGCCAGCGCTTAACCACTGCACCACTCGGCCGGCCCAAGAATTATAATTTTAATGGCATCTCAACAATGTTATGTTTTATATAATCGACAGCATTATATGGCACCTACACACATATATTTGATGCTTCCATCAATCTTATTTTGTAGGTATTATTGTTTTGAGATGAGCAGATCAATTAATAGAGAGGCTGAATGACTTGTCCAAGATTGCATAGTCAGGAAGCAGGAAACAAGGCTTAGAGGTCTGAGTTTCTCATTCAGAGCATGACCCTTGCACTTAGTTTCTGGCTTTGGGGCCCAGGGACAGAGGGGCTCAGTTTTTAGACCTTTTGGTCAGAGTGATGCTTTGAATTCAATTTATGTCAAGTAGGTTGACATACAATTCTACTGTTGCCATGACTCTCTGGCTGTTTGCATATTATATCAAACATTGCATCAAATATGGCTATTGAGAAAGGAATGACATTGTGGAATAGCAGAGTACAGGAAAATATATGATTTAAAAAAATAAAAATCTTTTAAAATTCTTCACTTCATGTATTCAACTACCTGGAAACTTGATGCAATTTTTTTTGTGTGTGTATGTGAGATTCACAATGGTTGATTGTTCAGTCCTTCAAAGTACACCCTACCAGCATCTCTTACACAGAAAAGTGAGGCATGCCTTTTTCTTCTTTAAAAGCACTTATCTAGGGCCACTTCTGTTGCAAAGTTTACCCACCTCCCAGACAAAGCAAACTTGAGCTATCTGACCTACCATAGTCTCCATTTTTTCCATAGGTAAAGAATTATTTTTGGAAGGCAGTTATGTTTCTTAGGTTTCTATTGCTTCATTTTTGAGGTATAAAATAGCTGAGGCAATTTTTTGATGCATTTCCAAGCCTTCCCTTAGAAATTATAGCTATTCTGAATTACTTAGAAAGTGGTCTTTCAATTCCAGATTCCATATAATTATAGCAGTTTATTTTTACTCTCTCTACCTGGATAGTTACCTAAATTTTACTTTACTTACCTATATCTGTAGGCTTTTGAGGTTCTGGAATCATACTGTCTTTCTCTTATTCTTGGTCACTCAGAAATGTAAACCTTTTGAGTTCCAGCTCAAATGCTTTCTCCCTTCTTGAGAAAATACCAGTCTGAAGTAAATTTCCTTTTCTCTTAAGAACCAATGTATTAAAAATTGTAAAATAAATGAATTGAATAAACATTTTTTTGTACTCTCCAGTCATTCATATATTAGTGTTTTTTGCTCATATATTTTGACTTTTCTTGATTTTTAGGGAATTTAGTAATTTAAAATCCTCCATGGAGGGCCGGCTGAGTGGCGCATTGGTTGAGAGCTGGTTTTGGGACGCCAGCGGCCCCGGTTCGGATCCCACATATGAGGGCCAGTGACACTGCCCTCTACAGCTAACAACAGCTCCACCTGGAGCTGGGCTGTGTGAGCCCCAGTGATGGTGTAGGCTGCAGCCCCTGCTGCAGTGGGCTGCCATAGGCTACAGTGAGTGGCCGGCAGCCAGCGTCAGCTGCCAATAGCCGCGGTGAGCGATCATCCAGATGCCAGCAACCTATCTGCCTCATCTGGGAAGAGAGCAATGACGATGCCAACATGGGCCAGTGAAGCAACGTCCTCCGCAACTAGACTGAAGAACAAAAGGACGGGAACTTGTCTGTTCCCCTCCCCTGATTCCCCAACGCTGTTCCCCTCCCCCAATTCCCCAATAAAATCTTTAACAACAATAAATAAATAAATAAATAAATAAATAAATAAATAAATAAATAATAAAATCCTCCATGGAAAAAGGCTCAATTTCTAGCCCATATGGCCTAGCATACCAGCTGCTTCCCTGGTCAGACTGTGTGCAGAAGAGAACTTCCTCAGCCCAGGTGTAATGGAGACTTCTCTCATTATCACAGCTGCCATCCCTGAGGAAGGTGACATGCATCCCACCCCTACTCCTACCTATCATAGCCCATCTGGCTCCACCGCCAATAAACCACATGGCTTTGGGGGAAAAATTCAAAAATCAAAATAAAAATATTGTGGGGCCCGCCTACCTTAGGGCCGCTCCTCTACCCAACTACCAGAAGATCAAAAGCCAGAAGCCAGAATATCGAGTCATGAATCTGGATGTGCTGGATGAATAAGAAATTTATGGGAAGAAAGTAGGTGGAAATGCAGGCTGAAAACAGCATGAAGGTGGAGGGAAGTGGTGTAGAATATATCATGTGAATCCTGGGTGTCTACCATAGCACTAGCATAAAGTATTATATATTGTGGCCAGGTTTACTAAGCTTCAGGCAGGTTCATAATTTAGCTGAAATATATGGGGCAGAAGGCTGCCAAGATGTGTCTGAGTCGTACAAATGGCCTACAAATTAAAAATTGTGAATAATTTATACATTTTAGAGTCATCTATGTGATTTAATATGAGATGTTAATGGCATAAACAATTGACAAAGTAATTTATTGAAGTGATATTCAGACTTACTTTCTATTTCCATAGATTCCTATTTCAATTATTTTTATTTAAAGAAGATAAAATACAAACCAGAGTAATGGATATTACACATAAATTTACTCTAATATATTTGAATTTGACATTCTGTTTTTATAATAACAGCAATTCAGATTCAGTCAATATTTCTGTGGGCACCATTGCATTAAATGCATTAGTTTTACCCAAAGTTTATTATATATATATATATATATATATATATATATATATATATATATATATATATTACAGTGAGCTATATAAATGACTGAGTTAGAAAATCCACTCTTTTGTAATCAGACTTGTAGATATTAATTGATGTCTATATATATATATATATATATATATAGATGAAGAAGTGATGGGAGAAAATGCAATGTCTAAATAGCTTTTCAATTTAGTTATATTGTAAATCTAATATATTATACTCTGACACAACAGCTAAGATTAAAAAAAAAAATGGCTTATTACGATCTGAGTCCTGCCCATGTCTCAAAACTCCTCTCATACAGCTCTTCCCTTTATTGCCAACTTGAGCTACCCTGTCTGGCCTTCTGTCCTTGCCTAGAGGACACAGAACGTACACTGTGTCTGTCCTCAGCACTGTCAACTTCCTGTTCTATCAGTAGTGGTTCCCCTGCTCTTCTTGTAGCTGGTCCTTTCCCTGATTATCCTGTTTAAAGTAAGTCTCTCTAATTGGTCTTTAGACAGCAGCCTTTTTATTTCCTTCTTGACCCATATTACGAGCTGTACGGATTTCAATTATTTGTTTAAATATATGTTGTCTGTTTCCCCAGGTAGAATGTACGTTCTGTTAGCACAGTCACCTAGGAAGTCTTATTCATGGTGTAACTAATACAGTGCTGAGTGTTCAGTATTTTTTTTTCTAAATTAATGAATGAAAGAACACACTTATTTTGCAACTATTGTTTTCTCTTATTTTGTATTCTTGGAAACATGAGTATGAATTTCCCAAGCCTTTCAAGTTCTAAACTTGAATTATACACCAATAAAAGCATAAGACTATAAACAGAGTCACCTTAGTTCTTTTCTTCCTGGAGCCCTTATTTGCATTTACTGTACAATATTTCTAGAACATTTAAGGTGTCTAATAATAAATATTTTAAAACCATTAGAAACATTGTTAGTAATATCTATACTTATGATTAATAACATTGTGTCAGGTTGACTGCTTTAAAAATTATGGAAATCTATAGGGTACACCTATAGATTGAACTGAAAAGCATATCATACAAACATCTGTGCTTTGTGCAACTATACAAGATATCTACATAAAGATATAGGAAAAAAATTGAGAAAGAAATGTGTAAAATGTTGGAGGTGTTTACACAAGGGAGATGGTATAATAGGCAGTTTAAATTTTCTTCTTTGTATTTTGCAATATTTACAATTTCTGAAAATATATATGCAATTTTTGCATTAAAAAAAAATACCCAGAAAACCACTGAACAATCAGGAAGATAAACTGCTTTTAAGAGCAAGATAAAGCTGCAGAGAGTGAAATGAATAATTTCCTTCATAATTGTTTATTTAGAATTTTATATGTTCCTAGAATGGTTGCAGGATGTGTCAGCTTTTGAAAAAGAAATAAAATCTAGTTTCTATACTTAACTATGTAAGTTATGTTCACAATGAACTGTAATAAAAGGATGTTGTAAATTATTATGAAGAATATGAGATACAGATATGGGAAGTTATTTCTTGGGATGTAATTAGAAAGTATTTCATGGGAATGGCCATCAAAACCAGCAAGAATGTTGACCGTGAGAGGAGGAGTGCCCAGATCAACACACTAATACCTACAGAGGTGGCTAGGCAGGCAGACATGGAGTGTTTTGGGAAAGGAAAGTAGGCAGGTTTGTGTGACATAGGAGATATTTTTTTTAAAAGAAAGAGTTCAATAAATGAAAACATGGAAAGATCCATGGGCCCAGTTTATGTAATCACTAGAAGAGTAATCCCGGGACCAAAACTGTCATCATGATGAAATTTAATCTGATCAAAGATGACCAGGTTGGCAGAACATTTGGTGAGTCAGGGAAATAATATATGTAGGTTTAAACAAGCTGGGTTTTGGGTAACTTTATATCTCACTTGAGAGATATGCATTAAACTGTGAAATACATCAGTATGAAGCTCAGGAAAGAGATTTGGGCTACAGGTAAAATGTGTGAGTTAATCTTTGTAAAGATGGTGATTGAAATTACTGGACTGCGTGAGATGATCTGTGGAGTCAATTTAGAGTAAGGACTGAGGCTTTTTAGCAACCTTGATAATTTAACAGCCAGAGAGATTGGAGAAAAAGAAACCAGTTAGGGGGCTCCTATGACAGTCAGAGCAAGTGCTAATGGGGTCAGATGCAGCATCATGGCAGAAGAAATGGGAGAGAACAGAAAGATATTAGGAACGCCTCTATTGCTGTTTTATCTCTCTGTTTTGATATCAAATATTAGCTAGTGTAAGTAGTGTTATTTTATGTAGATCAAGGATTTCCAAACCTGAGTGCATGTCAGAATTATCTACAGAACTGTCTAATAATTACATATATATGAGTGAATGAATAAATAAATGCTTAGCATATATTTTAAATCATTATTACCAATACCTTTTTTCATATACATTAACTTATGGTATCAGAGGACAAACATTACATTAGATATAATAAAACCCAATATGCTCTATGGTCCATAATTAATATGTGCTTTTAATATTCAAAAAGAAGAACTACATTTTAACTAATCTGTAGTTAGAAAGATTAAAATTGTACCACATTTATATAATTCAAGTTTCTTAATGTCATATATCTGGCACTCTCCTTTCCTGTTCTGGCAAAGTCACTATTAGCATTTTTGAAAAGGATCATAATATACCCATGATGTCATAATCAATTAAACGTTGAATCCAATTTACTTCATTTTATATTTCCCCAATTTTACACCTAGACTTCGATGTTTTTAATGTACAAAATGAAGAAGCATAATGACTCCTTGTATTTATTTATTTTTATTTATTTTTAGAGTTTACAGCAGAAGATAGTTTATTAGAGTAGAAAATAACAGCTCTCAAAACGAGAGGGGGTCCTGACTGGGTTGTCCCTCCTTGTACTTCTAAATAAAGATATTAGCAACAAAATGAGCTAGAATTTTTTTTCTTCTTTTCATCACTAAAAATCATTGAATCCTCTTTTTATCCCTTCACCCTGAATTTTGAAACTACTATTTACTTAAAGAAGAACAAAAGCAATGACTCCCCAATAAAAAGATGTCCCTAGAGTTCAATTGTTAATAATTATTCTTTCAAAATAAATCAGAAAAAATATTTCTTTGAAATTGATTATAAAGACTATGCCAATAGTTAATCAAAATTCAAGTTCAACATCTGTACATGTTTCCACAAGCATAATCATTATTAAAATAAATTACTGTAGGAGAACTGTCAGATGGGTGTTTATTTTTCACCACAACATAAACACATTTTGATATATAATTAGTAATGGCTAGAATCAGATTGCTCCACGTTTGCTACTAGTATCTGATTACAATTGTCCCCTTCCATACTCACTAATATTCAAATACATTGTGTTCTTATGAGATGCTTATTATTACAATTTTATTCTGCTCCCAAAAGGTATATGTTATATATTTTAATATTATCAAATTGCTATTGAATTCCTAGAAGAGCTTTAAAATTGGCAAAGAGACCCTCAAAGAGAAGACTTACGAACTCAGGGCACCTCATTCATCGTGTCGTACCTTCTTCACATATAGGCTGTTTTTCTTTCCATATCACCTCACTCTATGAGGGTTTAATTTTGAAGAATTCAAACTTCAGAAGCAGAAGGAACTTCAGGGAATATTTAAATCAAGCCTATTCATGTGTAACTCTCTTCTACAATATTGCTGCAAATGGTGACTGAGTTGGGATTTGACTGCATCTTATAGGAGTCCATTTTATTTCTTGGGAGTCTGAATTGTCAGAGAATGCCTCCTCATAAGTAGGCAAAGTATCTTCCCCTGTATCATCCTATCACACATCTTAATTACACCCTCTGGAGTAATGGGAAATAAAAGAAAGTGTGTCTGATTTGACCAATTTTGCCCTACTTTATATAAATTCAAATAGTAAACACACAAAAATCATAAGCATTTGTATCTCATAGGATTATCTGTGATTTACCAGCTGTTTTATACTGCTGGGAACTTTTGAAGTAGTTATAATTCCTCATATTTTGTCACATAATAAAAATTCATCCTTTGAGTATATGAACTCATGTCAGAAGTTGAGTATGTGTAGAATTTTGTCATTAGTATCATCTTTTTGCAAAGTGATGCTGTGAAATCAATGGTTTTTGTGACAGTAACATAGAGAGACATTATTTGCAGGCCAATGTTTCAATATACTATGCTTCCATTTTCTTCATTTTCTTCATTCACCAATTATACCTCTTCCAAAGTCTTCTTAGACCATTTCAACTGCCAATTGTCTCTCCACTATGGTACTTTCATTGTAAGTCTGTGATAGTCCTAAACTTTCATTATCACTATATATGAAGATTATATAGCCAACTAGCTAGATTAGAAGTTCTTCATGATCAGGAATCAAGTCTTATTCATTTCTATATTTTCCACTCCAAGCATCTAAGCCATACTAGCTGCTTAATAAGTACATATATAGTAAATCTAAGGAAGCATCGCTATTAGCATTCCCCTAAGGAGTATTTTTTCTACTTGAACTAAGTGGGATAAGATAAGACTTATTTTCCTTAGACAGTACTTGACAGACTTTTTAAAAAAATAATCTTTGTTTATCATCTTATTTTCCTTATATAGTTAGCGGTTGATGGTTCAATCAAAACAACATAGTTAAGAAATGCTAACATTAAAATAAGAATTAAACTTCACTATCAATGTTTTATTTTTCAAATAATGTCTGACAAAGTATTTTGATCAGCATAGTCATAATATAGTCACATGACCATTGCAGTGGTATATTATCCATATTTTGACCAACTCTAAAGAAATCATCATATAGATGATACATAATAGTTGTCTTTGAATATATATAAAACATATATAAATATATATAACTATAACTATAACTATAACTATAACTATAACTATAACTATAACTATAACTATAACTATAACTATATATATATATATATATATATATATATATATATATATATACAACTTATTCCTAAATTTGTGGAGGTGGACTAGGAGGGTTCACTCTGTGCTTTTAGAACTTCAACTCAGAAACTTATTTCAGTGCTAATGCTAAGATTGGGAGTTTTCAATATAAAAACTTTTCAAAAGAGAATATGATAAATATAAAGATGTGACATAGCAAATAGATGTTGGTTGCATCTTAAAGAAATATGCAATTGAATGAGAATATTGTTTCAAAAATAATGCTTATGCATGCTTAAGCTACAGAAAATATGTGTATTTGGTTCAACTGAGAAAGATAATGACATAGCAAAAATTTACCAGTTTAAGTATTATGTCTTTCCATTTATGACAACTGTGACCTTGACACATCTATTTGCTGCTTGTGATGATTTATCCAAGATCATTAGAATACTAGTGGAACCAGCCAAGAGAACAGCCTTGAAGGTCAATACCACCCACTGATGTTACAATAGCAATCAAGGTGCAACTATAACAGGAGGGCACACACAACTCACACAAGGACACTCTCAGAGCTCTCAGAGCAGCTGACCAGAGAGAATTTTCAAGGCCCCATGGGCCACCTACTACATAGGGCCACCAGTCCAAAACTGGGTGACATAGAAGATCTACCTAATACATAGAAATAAACACAGAGAGGCAGCCAAAATGAGGAAACAAATACATCCCAAAGGAAAAAACAGCGGAAAACTCCAGAAAAAGAACTAAATGAAATGGAGGCAAGCAACCTACCAGAGACAGAGTTCAAAACACTGGTTATAAGGATGCTCAAGGAACTTGGTGAGAACTTCAACATAGAGATAGCAGCATAATAAAGGACATAGACACTATAAAAAAGAACCAGTCAGAAGTGAAGACTACAATAATTGAAAGGAAGAATGTACTGGAAGGAATCACCAGCAGACTAAATGAAGCAGAGGATCAACTCAACAATTTGGAAAACGAGGTAACAGAAAACATCCACTCAGAACAGCAAAAAGAAAAAAAGAATCCAAAAAAAGTGACAGTAGTTTAAGAGACCTTTGGCACAATATGAAGTATAACAACATTCTCACCATAAAGGTAACAGAAGGAGGAGAGAGAGCAAGGGATTGAGAATGTATTTGAAGAAACAAGGATGGAAAACTTCCCTAATCTGCTGAAGGAAATAGACATACAAGACCAGGAAGTGCAGAGAGTCCCAAACAAGATGACCCCAAACAGGCCTACACCAAGACACATAATTAGAGTTGCAAAGGTTAAAGACAAAGAGAAAATCCTAAAAGTAGCAAGAAAAAGACAAATAGTTACTTACAAGGGAACTCCCATAAGACTATCAGATGACTTCTCAACAAAGACTTTGCAAGCCAGAAGGAAGTGGCAGGAAATAAAAGAGATGAAAAGCAAAGGCTATCACTTAAAATGGAAAGAAAGATAAAGAGCTACCCAGATAAGAAAAAGCTAAAGGAATTCATGACCACCAAGTAAGTATTACAAGAAATGTTAAAGGGACTTCTTTAAGAAGTGTGTGTGTGTGTGTGGGGGGGGGATGGGAGGCGTGAGGATAAACAAATATAAGGAGATAAAAATATGAATATTAAATGGCAATAACTATGTATCTATCAATCACTTGAAATGTAAATGGATTAAATGCTCTATTCAAAAGAGACAGGGTAATTGAATGGATTAAAAAACAAGACCCATACATATGCTGTCTACAGGAGACACATCTCAGATCGAAAGGCACACATAGATTGAAACTAAAGGGATGGAAAAAAAATACTTCACATAAGTGGAAAAAAAAAGTTGGGGTAGCAATACTTATATTAGACAAAATAGACTTTAAAACAAAGACTATAATAAGACAAAGAAGTGCATTACATAATAAAAAAGGGATCACTCCAACAAGAAAAAATAACCCTAGTATACATATATTCACCCAATATAGGAACACCTAAATATATAAAACAAATATTGACTGACATAAAAAAAGAGACTGACAGTAACACAATCATACTATGGGATTTGAATATCTCACTGATACCAATGGAGAGATATTCTAGACAGAAAATTAACAACAAAAACAGTGGCCTTAAATGAAACACTAGACAGGATGGATTTAATTGATAGTTTTCAAGCATTTTACCCCAAAGTAGCAGAATATACATTCTTCTGAAGTGCATATGAAACATTTTCCAAGATAGACCACATATTAGGCCATGAAACAAGCCTCAATAAATTTAAGAAAATTGAAATTATATCAGGTGTCTTCTCTGAACACAGTGATATGAAATTAGAACTCAATTAAAAAAACAACAACACTGAAAACCACACACACACGGTGACTAAGTAACATGCTACTACATAATAAATTGGTTAACAATGAGATCATGGAAGAAATCAAAAGACACTTTGAAATAAACAAAAATAAAAACACAATGACCCAAAATCTATGGAACACAGTGAAAGCAATACTAAGAGGGAAATTCATAGCAATGCAGGTTTACCTCAACAAACAAGGAAAACTGCAAATAAACAATCTATGGGAACTGGAAAAAGAACAGCAAAGAAAAACCAAAGTGAGAAATACAAAAGATCAATGAAATCAAAGCTTGTACTTCAAAAAGATAAACAAAATTGACAACCTTTACCAAGACTCATGAAGAAAAAAGAGAGAGAACCCAAATAAATAAAATGAGAAATGAAAGAGGAGAAGTGACAACAGGCACCACAGAAATACAAAAAAATTAAAAAAATACTACAGGCAGTTATATGCCAACAGATAGGACAATCTGGAAGAAATGGATAAATTCCTAGAAGCATACAGTCTTCCAAGGCTGAATCAAGAAGAAACAGAAAATCTGAACTGACCGCTTACTACTAACAAAATCAAATCAATAATCAACAAGCTCCCAACAGACAAAAGTCCTGGACCAGATGGTTTTGCAGGTGAATTCTATCAAACATTCAAAAGTGAATTAATAAGACAAAGATATTCACTTTTACCACTTTTATTCAACACTGTACTGGAATTCCTAGCCACAACAATCAGACAAGAAACAAAAGGTATCCAAATTGAAAAGGAAGAGGTAAAACTGTCATTATTTACAGATGACATAAAACTATGGATAGGACCCTAAAGATTCTACCTAAAAGCTGTTAGAAATGATAAATGAATTTAGTAAAGTAGTAGGATACTAAATTAATATTCAGAAATTGTTTGCATTTTTATATACCATTAATGAACTGTCAGAAAGAGAAATTTTTAAAAATTGTAAATTCTATTTACGATTGTATCAACAAACAACCTACAAATAAATTTAACCAAATAAGTAAAGGATATGTACTCAGAAAATTGTAAGACATTGAAGACAGTAATTAAAGAAGATAAAAATAAATGGAAACGTAAGCCTTGCTCATGGATAGTAAGAATTAATATAGTTAAAACATCCATACTACTCAAAGCAATCTATAGAATCAATGCAATCTGTACCAAAAGGCCAATGACATTTTTCACAGAACTAGAACCAAAAATTCCTAAAATGTATATGGAACCATAAAAAAAACACAAAATAGCCATGGCAAATGTAAAAAAGAAAAACAAAGCTGGAAGTATCACACTATTTGATACTAACCTCTACTACAAGGACATAGTAACCAAAACAGCATGGTATTGGTATAAAAACAGACACATAGGGGCCAGCCGAGTGGCACGGAGGTTAAGCGCTGGCCTGGGAAGCCAGCAGCCCCGGTTCGGTCCCACATATGAGGGCCAGTGACACTGCCCTCAAAAAAAAACCAGACACATAGATCAATGGAACAGAATAAAGAACCCAGAAATAAATCCATGCCTATATGCCCATTTAATCTAAGACAAAGAAAGCAAGAACATACAGTGGGGTAAAGAAACAATAAATTATTCTTATTCAATAAATGGTGCTAGGATAAATGGACAGATACATGCAAAAAGAAATGAAACTGAACCACCTTCTTACTTCATATACAATAATATACTCAAAATGATTAAAGACTTAAATGTAAGATTCAAAATCACAAAACTCCTTGAAGAAAATATAGGAAAGAAACTCTCAGGCATTACCTTTAATAATATTTTTACTGATATATCTCCTCAGTCAAGGTAAACATAAGAAAATAACATAAACAAATGGCACTACATCAAACGAAAAAGTTTTTGCACAGCAAAGGAAACTATCAAAATGAAAAGACATCCTACTGAATGGGAGGAGATGCACCAATGGCAACATCTGATCGGGCATTAATATCAAAAACAATCCAATTACCAAATGGGCAGAGGACCTGAATAGACATTTTTTCAAGAGGCCATACAGATGGCCAATAGACATATGAAAAGATGGTCAATGTCATTAATTATCAGAGAAATTTAAATAAAAATCACAATGAGATATCACCCTACACCTGTCAGAGTTGCCCTGATCAATAAATCAACAAACAACAAATGTTGGAGAGGATGTGGAGAAAAGGAAACCCTTGCGCACTGCTGGTGGGATTGCAAATTGGTACAGCCATCATGGAAAACAGTACTGAATTTCCTCAAAAAATTAAAAATAGAACTACCTTATGACCCGGGAATTCCACTCCTGGGTATGTATCCAAAAAAAATCCAAAACACAAATTCATAAAGATATATGCACTCCTATGTTCACTGCAGCACTATTCACAATAGCTAAGATATAAAAAAAAACCAAAATGTCCATCAGGAGATGATTGGATAAAGAAATTGTGGTATATATATACAATAGAATATTATTCTACCATAACAAAGAATGAAATATTACCATTTGTGACAATATGAATGGATGTGGTATTATGCTACATGAAATAAATAAAGCTGAGAAAAAACAAATACCATATGATTTCACTTATATGTGGAATCTAAAAAACAAAACAAAAAACAAAATGGAATAAATGAACAAACAAAACAGAAATTGACTCATAGTTACAGAGAACAAACTGATGGTTGCTAGATGGGAGGGTGGTTGGGGGGATGGGTGAGAAAGGTGAAGGGATAAGGAAGCACAAATTGGTAGTTACAAAATAGTCACAGGGATGTGAAATACAATGTGGGGAAAATATTCAATAATAGTGTAAAAACTATGTATAGTGTTAGACGGGTACTAGAATTTTGGGGTGAATCACTTCATAAATTATATAAATGCCTAATCAGTATGCTGTACACTTGAAACTAATATAAAATAATACTGAATGTCAAGTATAATTTTAAAAATTATATAGTCACTTGATATAAATAAAGTACAGCATAAGGAATATAACCAATGGTATTGCATTGTAATAGCTATGAATGGTGTCATATGGGTAATAGGCTTGTTGGGGTTATTATTTTGTGAGGCATATACATGCCTAACTACTATAATGTTTGTGCACCTGAAATTAATTTAAACAAAAAACAAACAAAAAATGGGTGAAAGAAAAAGACTGGTATTCAGGTGCCCTCAGGCTCATGGCTTGATGTTGAGCTTTCCAAGACACTTATAACTTCTCATAAGTCATATACCGTGGCTTTAGAAACCTAGATTCTGTGTTTTGAAGATGGATACTCAAATATCTAGTTCATTAAATCGATTTTGGAGTATTTTAATTAATAATAATATATGACATTTATTGAGTATTACCTATGAAACTAAGCACTTAGAATATCTTAGCCAATTGAAGATTCACAACAATCTTGTGTATTAAATATTATAATTTTATCCCTCATTTTTTTGGCAAAGAAACTCAGGGACAGAGGAACTGAACAACTTCTCAGTGGCCACATAGCTAGTTAGAGGTAGAACTGAAATTTGAACTCAGACTGCCTGATTTATTTTTGTTTTCTATTGACTACTACTCTATTCCACCTCTGATTTTTGAAATAAAAATCTCATAGAAAGACTGGCTTTCACATTTCACAATAAGTTACAAGGATTTGCTGATCTGGACAAAAAAAAAAGGGGGTAGAAAGAATGTCACCACACATCTAGGCCTATAGACTGGTAATGCTCGATGCTTTCCCTTGTTGTTCATCACCCTCATGTTTCTCAGCCTTTGAAAGCAATTAAGGCACCACAAAGGTCACAAAAGGGCCTCTACCTCCTCTTATGATCTGGGCTTGAAATAAGGCCTAAGGCCTGTGGTGAAAAGCAATATGTGCTAAATAAAGTCATCTTACTTTAATTGACATTCCTGGGTTGATCCAAGAGTCAGCACACTGCTTGTCTCCTTTCAGTTCCTTCTAGACTTAGACTATAACTTCCTGCCCCAGTCAGTGGCCAGCTCAGTACATTTCTGGGAGAGGGCCATTTCTCAGGCTGTTTCATTCTCAAACCAAATTAGAGATCAGCCAGAGGAAATGGCAAAAGAATCTGTTTCCACACACGAGTCAGCAGTAGGTATTTGCAGACTTTCATGTAGTCTGGCTACTTTATGAAAAATAAAACCATTTCTCTTGGTGGATCTTGGTCAAAGGTAACATGTACCCATAACACAAAACCTTTATTTGATAAAAGAATATATATTATCAGATAAACTACTTCAAGTTTGTCATTTAGGTCTTTCTTTGTTAAAGCTAGAATGAGACTGTTCAACAGCTTACTGCAATGCAGGATCATGCAAAATTCTTTACTTGGTGGCATCCAGAACAAGAATTAGGCTGTCCTGTTTGCATTAAAGCAATAATCAAAGGAATTTAAACCTTGTGTTCAAAAAGTTTTACTAAAGTATTATTTTATTTTAGTATGCCCTGGTGATCAAGTATGCACATCAAGTAGGGGTTTCAGAATTTATAAATCTCAAGTTACAGGATTAAAGTAATGACTCTCTTTCAATTCCTTGTCTTGAAAAAGTAATTTATTACACCCTATGATTACCCCTGCCTACCTGAATTGCTGAGTATACAGAATAATTATTTACAATACACAGTGATAGAACAATTATGGAGATTATCATAGAACATTTTCATTCAGTATTTCCCACAGTTTCATAAAGAATAGAGATGGAAAGGATAAGCATGAGGAATCGTTGAGAATGCCATTTTGATTAATTTTCATGAAAGTCTCCTTTAAGAAGGGGGAAGTTCAGTATCCTTAGAAGACATTAGAGAAGTAATTCCCACTTTCCTCATATAGCACCATCCAACATGGTTATTGAGGACATGTATCAACAACCACTTATACATAGAATATTCTACTTTAAAAAGAATGCTATCCAGACACTCAGTGGTTTAAAAATAGAAAAAAAATTATAACTAACTTATGCAAGAAGTTTCAGATAATGCACTTATTTGTTCATGTATCTTTTACATATCAGACACTGCCCTAGATGCTATATATATATATATATATATATATATATATATATATATATTCAGATCTTGTCTTTAGAACAACTTTTCTAGATAGATGCTTTTCCAGATAATCTCCATTTTATATGTGGAGCAACTCCCAAGGTGAAGCTGAAGAATGCTACTGTTGGGTCAACGTTGAGAAGCTGGGGAGCCATTGGAGTATGGAGGAGGAGGTTCTCGATGCCCAGATCTCAGGCCTTAGATCATGTGCAATACCCCACCTCCAAGGAGGACCTGGGGAGAGTCAGAGGAACAAGAAAACTAGAGGACTTCCTGCTAGGACAGGGAATGATCTCCCAGATGAAGGAAATGGGAAATTTCCCAGTACTCAACTCACTGATGATAGTGAAGTGACCAGGAAGAATGCCACGCATATGACAGAGCTGAGTTTTGTATGTCTAAATTATTTTGGGAGCTGTTCTTGAAATATATCTATAGCACTACAAATATGAGTGTTTGTATTTGCTAAATGAAAGTTTTCCCCTTTCCATAATGCTTGAATAAAGGTATCAGGGGAAACTAAAAATTTTTTACCCACGAAAGAGAGAAGAGTATCTCGTTCTGAAGGATCTGTGCCACAGATAAAATTTACATTTCTCTCTCTCTGTCTCTCTCTCTCTCTCTCTGTCTCTCTCTCTCTCTCTCTCTCTCTCTCTCAGAAGATAATTACTTGTAGTTTAATCATGCATTTTAACTTTCCTAGTATGTAGAAGACATGTGTATGCATTTTTGCTTTACATAATGAAAAATCTCTGCTAGGGTGTTCTTATCTGTCTTATGCTTCAGTGGTTAATGATACTATGGCATATAAATCATATCTTGATTGATTGATCAATTGATTCATTTATTTATCCATCCACTCATTCAAGAACTATTTGTTAAATGTTAGGTACTATGATTGGCAATAAGGATTTGGTGGGAACTTGATAGACGTGATCTGTGCCCACAGTGCTTCTGGCCTTTATTGGCAACAGGGTGGGCATGGAAGGAATGAGGCAGACTTGTAATAAAATAATAGCATCATTAATTTTATGTATAATTGCAGTAAGTTCTATGAAATAATCAAACAGGGTACTATGAGGTCTTCTGTCAGGAGATTTTCCTTGAAAAAGTGCCTTTCTACCTCAGATTTGAAGGATTGACTTTGTGACATGTGTGGTCTCAAAATTCCAGAGCAAGTTTTAAAAGACTGGAAATTGAATAAACAACATCTAAATCTGGAAAGAAAAAGTAAATTTTTATTAAGAACAGAAGATGGGAAAAAGAGAAAAATAAAACAACAGGGGAAACTAATGAAGAGATTTAAGCAGGTCAGGAACTGATTTGCATTTTTTGAAGATCACTCAGGTTGCAATATGGAGTATGGGTGGTAGGTGTACAAGAATGTACATTGCAAGGAGAGCTGGGAGGTTTCTGAGATGAGAGCAATTATGTTCTAGCCTGATGTCCGAAAAGACAAAGAGAAACAGCAGTGTCGAGACAGACTTGATGGAGCAGCCTATGAAGGGAGAAAAAGTGGGTAGGTATCAAGGTGGACTACTAAGAATTTGTCTGCAGAAAGAGTTCCCCAAATCTATGCTACTTCAGAGAGCAAACAAGGAAACAAATAAAATGATGTAGCTCCTTGCATTGCAGTATCTATATTGTACAGCTGCTATCAGCATAGTTCCACTTAAAACAAAGTCCTAAGATACTTGTGATCCATGTGGTGCCCACTGTACAGCAAAGAAAGGACTTCAAACCGTTTTTCTCACCATTCAAACAACACCTATTGTCTTTAACATTAGATGTATCTTGAAGCCATAACTGAGTCACTTCAACTCTTTTCCTGAAAAGTGTTTGAATTCCCAGGTATAAATGTACCTTCCAGAATGCTAGGTCAAGGTCGATTTCCAAGGTTCTGCCGCATGCCTTGATGGGCATCAAACACCATTTCTCACCAGTGGATACTCAGATCACAGTGCTGAGAACATGTTTTGTCACAAGATGCCAGGTGGCCCCCCAGCAGGAGTTACTGCCTGTTTATGAATCATTTTATCACAGAATAGGACAATAAACTTATTGATGGAGATGTCTGTGCTGTTATTATGAGAGTCATGACATTCTACCACTTACTATTTGATGCTTTACACGTTGTGTGAATCATACGCTTGTTATAAGGAACAGTTTATACCTTTTGTTACACAGCATTTTACATGGAATTTTTGGCTAGATGCTTATAGCTACATGATAACTGACAACCTTGAAGAATCCTTGATTACTGCAGATTCCAAGATTATATCTCCTGCTCAATGAGACCTACCCCCTCTAAAATTTAGAAAAAATGCAGCCCTTCCTTTCATGCTCTGTGTTTCCTTATTTTTATACCATTTAGCACTTTCTAATATACCATATACATTGCTTCTTATGTTTTTGATATTGTCTCTTTCTTTCCACAAAGAGGTAAGAGCTGAAACCTTATTTTTGTTAACTAATATATCCCAAATGTCTGGCACATAGTCATTAATATCTGTTGAATGAGTATGTTTGTTGGTGGCTATCCTCCCACATCAAGTTGCATGATTAACTCTGTGGAATATGATAGTCATTTCCTCTGGAAAACTACTTTGATGGCATCCCATCACCCAGGGGATTTGGTCTAACTCTTTAGTCATGTTGGGCTTGAAACTGTGTCATTCAGCTCTTATCTTTCCCTATAATCACCAATGTCTAAACACAGAAAAATAATAGCCATGTTCTGTCACATGGTATTCCTCTACCAAGCGAGCCTTGCCCTCTGTATTACTTAGTTATGTGGCAACAGCAAAGTGTAACAAACTACCTCAAAACCCAGTATAGTGGCTTACAGAAACACATTTTTCTGCTTTTCTCTTAGGCACTGTGTGGGGCAGCTCTGTTTCTGGCTAGGCTCAGCTGGTATCTGCTGGGTTTGACTCCAGGCTGTGGGCTGGAATTAGGTCAGCTCCATATGTTTCCTCCTGGGACCAGGAGCTCTCCTGAGTAGGTTCTCTTTCTGGAAGGTTACTGAATACAAATGGCCACACTAGGTCACACCAGCACATTTCAGGACTCTGCTTGAATCATAATTGCTAACTTCCTCTGGCTAAAGCAATATACATGGAAGCTCAACATCAAAGTGGTTGAGAAACATTGCTCCATCCAAAAGAGAGAAGTGTGTATTTTCTGATCAACACTCATCTTTCAACTATCTTTCACATTTTCCCTTGTTGACCTATCCATCAAGGCTCAGTACAAATATTGCATACTTTATGAACCTTCCCCCAATTCAGTAAGAAGTCAGGTGTTCCCATCTTTGTGCAGTGCACTCTGCTTATACTTAAGTTATTACACTGATTACACAGCTGACTCCTCTACTGGACTTAAAGCTTCTAAAAAGCAGAGTCAATCTATTAAGATTTCTATTCCCTATAAACCATAGAACCTAGCAAATTATAGTAGATGCTAGTTGCATAGCATCACTTAAAAAAAAAAAAATCAACCTATTTAGATTCCATCAACTTCAGTTTTCTGTCCATCTGTGATGGGTTTGTATCATTTTTATTGCACTATGAGCAGTATATCTAAGAAGTGCTCCCATTTAAAACTGACTAGATGTAGGTGATGATCTGAAATTAAATCTCATTATGAAAACATCATATTATAAGCTAAGGTGCTCAATATAATACCACAAGGGCTTTTCTACAGGAAGTGATGAAAATATTCTTGGCCAAGGATTTATGTTGAATATTAAGGACATCAGCAGAAAGGATTTTTGACAGTCCAGAGGATATACTATTCTTAGGTTTTATCTCAAACTTCTGCTATAAAAACCTCAGAGATTTTTATGATACATATAATGTCAATTGACAAATGACTGTATTGTTCTATATAATTATTCCATCCATGTATCCATCCATCCATCCATCCATCCATCCATCCATCCATCCATCCATCCATATTTTTACTCCTATAATTTTACTTTCTCAGCCAACTAAGCCTTGTCTTATTAAACTTTGAAGAAAGCTATGTGACCTTGCGATTATAATCTATAGCATCAGTAGCATGCTGCTTAACCTTATCAACTGAATGCCTGACGTTTATAAAATGAGTACTAATTGATAGCATTTTATATGTATTTTTTCTGGATAATCAAGTTGGCTAATTTTTCTGAGAAGTTTAAATTTCCTTTCCTGCATGATAGGCAGACATGTAAATAGGAGTTATCAGATTATAAATCGATAAATAAGAAATTACCTTTTGATGAAAAGTATGACAAGAAAATTTCTAATACAGGAATTATAAATGTAACTGTCTTAAGATCCAGGAAGAAGTCATACAGGCAAGGTATAAAATAATAGTAATGGTAGGAGCTGTGAATAACTAAAGTGTTCCCATCTCACCTAAACCATTACAGTTTAATAGATTATATTGGCCAAATAAAACAGGCCAGCATCCCCATTGTGAGACTTCTCGTCCAGAGAATTGGGCTCTATGAAGTAAAGGAGACTTGATTGAACAATAGAAAATCTCTTGGAGAAGTCAGCAAGCATATGATATACAGTGAGAGTCAGGTCTTCCCATACCAAGGTATATCTTCAGTATTGGCTTATCAAAGCTAAGATTTCCCATACTGGAGGCTCATTTGCTTAACACTTTATGTGTTATACAAATGTAAACGATATTGAAAGGGAAAACTGGTCATGATTCTTTGCATTATAAAGATCCAGCTAAATTCCCACAAGCAAACCAACAAACAACAACAACAAAAAACCAAGAAAATACATTTTTGTTTGTTTGTTTTGTTTTGTGGATTCTTTAGGAATTCACAGAAGAAAGAAAGAAAGAAAGAAAGAAAGAAAGAAAGAAAGAAAGAAAGAAAGAAAGAAAGAAAGAAAGGAAAGGAAAGGAAAGGAAAGGAAAGGAAAGGAAAGGAAAGGAAAGGAAAGGAAAGGAAAGGAAAGGAAAGAAAGAGGTTGTTAGAACCAGCCTCAGGGACTGGAACTAGGGAGTCTATGCAATTAGGAGTTTCTCTTTTTTGCTCTTTTTTTTTTTTTCTCCTTTTAACCCTGTTTCTCTTTTCACTATATATTTATCTTTTATTCTCTTTGCATGTTGGTTCCATTCTCATCTTCACACAGGTCTTCCCTATGTCCAGCAACATTACTCTATCAATGCTCATGAGAGAGAAAGAGATCTTTTTTTTCTCATATTATTCATATATTAATTTCAGAGAGGTAGCCTATTTTACTTGATTTGGTGCATTCTCTATGGGTCAATAACTATTACCTAGATTATGCTTTACCATGATTGATCATGATGGCCAGACATGGGTCTTAGGTTCATTCTATGTAACCCAAGGACAAGGGGTATAGCTAGGAAAAAAGTGAATAAGAAAGTTTGCTACACATTGATGATTATCAGGGATGTGTACCTCAGTGAAAGTAAATTAATTAAAATCTTTCTTTCTTTCTTTCTTTCTTTCTTTCTTTCTTTCTTTCTTTCTTTCTTCTTTCTTTCTTTCTTATTTATTTTTAATTAGTTTCAGGTGTACAACACAGTGCAATAGTTATACTTTTTACCCCTCAAAGTGACAACCCCCCCTCCCCCATTTGGCCACCCCACTCCTCCCCCCCATATCATATATATCTATTACACTTCCTCTGACTCCCTTCCACATTATAATCCACATCCCGCGACTATCTATATATTCAACTACAGTTGGTATACAATATTATACAACCTCAGCTTCAGGTGTACAGTTCAGTGATCAAGCCTCTTCTCCATCCATAAAACCTTTCTTGATAACAGGAAAAAAACAAAACAGGAGACTCAGAACCGTATACTAGTTAAGATTGTTGACACTGAAGTCAAAATTCCTATGCTGAAACCCAGGGTCACATGTACTAGAATTTGTGACCTTGAACAACTTCCTTAAACATCTTAAAGCTTAGCTTCCCCTTCTTTAAAATGGAAATATCATTTAAAATCTGTATCTCCTTTCTGTAAAAGGGTGTTATCATCAGGATTCCTAACACTTAGTAGAGTAGGCACTCAATAAACATTAGATGAATGATTGAATGAATTCATGGATAAACAAAGAGTACATATATCATAAAATTATTTTAGAGGTTATGCTTAGCACAGAGCTAGGTGTGTGCTAGAACCTCAATAAATAGTACTCATAAAGCCGTAATGCTTTGATCAAGTGAAGGGAAAATGAAAGGAGATCCCACTAGAATGCCAGGGCAAAAGAAATGGTAAAGTCAAGACTTGAGGGTCAAGGGATGGACTTTGTGGTACTCTGCCTTCAAGGTTAATTGCTGTGGCCATCATGCTCATTCTTCTATTCATCAATATTGTTAAATCATCTGCATAACTATTGTATAGACCATAGATGCAAAAACTTAGCAAATTACAGAAAGAAAAAGAAATAGTGGTATTTGTTCTTATCAATACATTGTCATTCAAGCTGCAATTCCCATATGTTAGTTGTGCTGGTGTCACTCAAAACATGATGAAAGTTAAAAAACATTCAGAGGAACTTGTGGATATTGCCAAACTTCTGGCTATTTGTCATCATGGAGGCAAAAAAATCCATATATTTTCATTAAAAGAAAAAAAAACTTTGAGATTAAGCAGAAACATTTATTAACTATCTAAAATAAATTTCTTTTTAAATGAAATCCAAAAGATTCATTTGTTCTGTTCTTGGATATGAAGATGTTATATATTGTGAATGTATGCAATAAAGTTTTCCATTAAGTTGGGATTAATTTATGTTGCTCTACACAAGTGCTCTCCATGGCAAAGAATATACATTTCAAGATGGCATCCATAGACAAACTGGGAGGCTACTGACCAAACCAAAGATCGCACCTGTGGCAGGAGGTCTATAAATAAGACGATTTTAACACCTAACATAATATTAGTTGAGATAAATATATTATCTTAAGGACCCATATATAGATGAATGAGTTTATAAATGCAATTGTTTTGCTTGCTTTGAATACTTTTCCTTGTGATAAAACTAGTTTAAATTTTCCTACTAAGATTTCAGTTTATGGTTCTCACTTAACAAATAAGTTGTTAAAAAAGATTTCATGAACCTCACCACTTCAGCATGGGTATATAATTAAATTTTGAGTAAATACATTTGATTATATCCATATGAAAAATTATTTATGACACTCCTGAGCTTGCTCGTGCTCAGATTCACTCCCTGCTTTCCTCCGTTAAACTCTGTGACACAGATGTCTGAATCCTATACCCTGCATTTCTCAGCCTCCTAATTTAGATGGCTTTTCTTGTGTTTACCCAACAGAAGATACTGGCAGGAGATTGGAGTATGGCAAAAAGGAGAAGCTAGAGTTGTTTCTTCCTCTGACTTCCTGCCTCAGGCTGCATCTCCAACAGCTACATTTTCTTCCTGGCTCCAGCTATGACTAGGGAAAAAAAATGTTTTTCAGTATTCCAACTTCCACTGCATAACTTCAGCTCCAGGACTTCAGTAAAATCTCCTCTTATTCCTTTTTCCAGATTATAGAAATAGGGATAGGGCTTCTTGTTATTGCTAATATCTGTGTTGCCTCACCAAACTGATTTATCATCACTTTGCTACATTAAATTATTTCTGTTTCAAAGGATTTCCACTCTCCTGGCTGGACATAGGTGGGAAATTTGCCTAGTTGTTAAGTAGAGAATATACCATTTCTAAGCAAGTGACTAAAATATATTCAGAATAGTCACTGATTCTGATCATTAAAAGAAATTCCTTGTATCAACCTAGTTAGATAAAAATGGGAAAATGTACTTTTGTAATGCCAGTACATGGCCTGCAGCCAGAATCATCGTTCTACTAAATATTTCTGCTCCCTGGACTTAACTAGAAAGCATTGGAATAAAATTGCAAATGTAGAAGGTATTGACTTCGTGATGTGTACAAATTAGATGAAGCAGGGTCTTTGAATCTCAAAGATACTTTCACCCACCTCCTCAAGGAAAAATGAACCATATAATGGCCTAATGAAATCCAAAGGGGTGGTGCTCTTTTCTTGGGATTTTGCCCAAATGAAATAAAAGAACAGAAAAATTTAATTAAAAAAATGAATAGAAAATTTAATTAGTGAATTCTCAAAAAGGAGAAAGGTTGGAGTAATGAAGAAACTAAACTCAAGAACTTTGAACTTACATTCCGTCAGTCTCTTCTATATTTCCTTGAATGGGCAGTAAGCAAAGATACATCTAGATTTGCATGTTCTACTTAAATCTGCCTAATTGTGCCTTTTTAACCTCCTTATCCTTGAAGTCCTTTGGATTGTTGAACTAACAGTTAATAATTTCTCTCTTTTACATAGAGAAGTTGTCTTTCTATTAATAACTTGAAAATATTTTTCAGAAGTTTTCCAGCTAAATTGATACAGAGAATAAGCCAGGAGATAATTCTAGACTGTCTGATGACATGGTTAATTTATTCATCCTCTGTTATCTCCTTGATAAGCCACACATGCAATAAAGATCTCAGGAAAATGTAGACATGGAGAATTCATGGTGACAGCCTTGCTGAATATCAACCTGGCAGCGCTCGCGTGCACACACACACATGCACACACACACACTCCTTCTAAGCTAGAATGCAATTACAAGTAACTGATACTTGTTTAATATTTTAGAAAACATGTAGTATTTATATTTATGTCATCTGACCTACACAATAATGCTGAGATGGTAGAATACTCGTTTGTAACTTTAGGGCAAAAGTAACATGTCTGGAACATAGGGAATAGAAGAGAAATATGGGACAAAATCACGACTTAGGCATGGCTCAGGTTATGTAGGGCTCATAGCTCTTTGTAAGACTTTGGTCTTATTCTAACCGATTGACAAATTGATTGGAGCATTTTAAGAAAGGCAGTGATATGATTCAATTTTTATTTTTAAAAGATCACTTTGATAACCCTGTGGTTACTGGATTATGGAGAGAGCACGGAACTATTTCCTAGGCATTTGCAATAGTCTAGTGAGAAGTAGTGACGTATATACAAGCTCCTTTGTTTTTAGTCTTACGTTGTCCAGTCATCTCCCAAGTTATTTAGGTTAACCCCCCTTTTTCTCCACCCACTTCAGTGAGGTTATATTATACATTTGTAATACACTTAAATTCTTTCGTTAGAGTTTGCATTCCATTCTGGGAATCCCCCATCTTCCTGGTTGACTTTTTTTTAATTTGCATATATTATGGCTTACTCTTTATGCTGTGGAGTTCTATGGGGTTTGACAAATGGATAGCGTCAAACAGTGTCATATGAAATAATTTCTCAGCCCTAAAAATATCCTATGTCCTTCACCTAGTCCTAGACAACCTCCTTCCTTCTCTAAACCCTGGCACTATTGATCTCGTTTTCATCTCTGTACTTTTTCCTTTCTTTAGAATATTATATAAATGTAATCACAGAGCATGCCATCTTATAAGACTGATTTCTTTCACTTACAAATATGTATTTAAGGTTCATCCATGTTGTATGGATTTATAGCTTGTTTCTTTTGATCACTGAATAATATTCCATAGCGTAAATCTATAACAATTTATTTATTCATTTGTCCTACTGAAGGTCATCTTGGTTGCTTCCAGTTTGGGGCATCTATCACTTTTTTCAACCTAGCATGGGAAGTCACACAGCATCCCTATTCCACATACATTCTTTCACTAAAAGTAAACACTAACACAAGTCCATATTCAAATGGAGAGGAATTAAATTCCACATTTTATAGAAGGAATATCAAAGTGTTTGTGGATACCTTATAAAACCACCTCAAAATGATAAAATAAAGAAATCTCGACTGTCCTCGGGAATTCTGTGGCTCTCAAATCTCAGTTGACAGGTGTTGTATATGTTTTCTAATGCTGTGTATCAAATTGCCACCAATTTAGTTACTTAAAACAATATCAACTTATTAGCTCACCATTCATCATCTCACAATCAGTAGGTCAGAAGTCTGGCATAGTGTGACTGGTTCTCTGCTCAGGGACTCACAAGGATGAAATCAGTGTCTTATCTGAAGGTGTGGGGAAGAATACCCTTCCACACTCAGAATTTCAGCTGGATTCATTTCTTTCCACCTATAGGATTGAGGTCCCTGTTTTCTTGTTAGCTCTCAGCAGGGGGCTGCTCTCAGTTCCTAGCAGATACCCACCTGCATTGGCATTTCGCAGAGTAGTTAGTTGTTTATTTTATTCCAAGTCAGAGGATTGCATATCTGAGATTTCTTACTCTAGCTTCCTCTGTATGTAAAACTAGTACAGAGACTTAAAGGGCTCATGTAACTAAATCAGGCTTATGCAGATAATTGCCCTTTTTTATTTTTTATTTTATTTGGTTTTTTTTGAGGGCAGTGTCACTGGCCCTCATATGTGGGACCGAACTGGGGCTGCTGGCTTCCCCAGCCAGCGCTTAACCTCTGCGCCACTCGGCCGGCCCAATTGTCCTTTTTTACAGTTAACTATGGACCGGCCGAGTGGCACGGTGGTTAAGCGCTGGCTGGGGAAGCCAGCGGCCCCGGTTTGGACCCACGTATAAGGGCCAGTGACACTGCCCTCAAAAAAAAATAACTAAAGTTAACTGTGCCATATAACATAACCTAATCACAGGACTAAAATCCATCATATTCATATTGTGGGGATTATGCAAGATTTGCACCACAGAAAGTGGGAATCTTGGAGATCATCTTAGAATTCTGCCTACCACAGTTTTGGATTACATTGAAAATAAATGACATATTTGACCAACTGTTGGAGTGTCATAAAGGAGAATCCATTTGAGCATGCTTTCTTGAGTGGAAGAGTAGAAATCGTATTAATTGAAATAAACTACTGAGAAATCTAATTGAAGTAAAATACTGAGGTGCGTGTGGGGAAACTATGCATACAATCATAATAATGTGGAAACTGTACTGATTTTCAACTTTTAGACTCAAGTCACAGATAAAGCATAGAAGCTTTGATATAATGGCAGAATAGAATTTAAATTTCATCAATCCTGACAATGTAAAAGTCAAAGAAAGAAGTTGACTCTTGAACAACATGGGTTTGAACTGCATGGATGAGTCTACTTACACATGGATTTTTTTTTTTTTCAGTAAATATAGTCAGCTCTCTGTATCTCTAGGTTTCATATCTGTGATTCAACCAATGGCAGAGCAAAAACAGTATTTCCAATCCATGACTGGGAATCCATAGATGCGGAGGGCAGACAAGAGCATTTTGGTACTTGTGGGTGTCCTGGAACCAATCTCCTGCAGATACTGAGGGATGACTTAAGTTTGGGGGCAGTTAAAAGTTATACATGGATTTTTAAATGCATGGAAGGGGTCAGCTCCCCTAATACCCATGTTGTTCAAGAGTCAACTGCATAGCTCATAGGAATTGGTGGGTAAAAGACGGATGAGAGCCAAAGAAATGATTATGGGTACTGATATACTTACTTAGCAATAAAGGGGTTCAGTATATACTGTGTATGGTTGAGGAACAAATCAGAAGTTTAAAACAGGGGTTGACAATTTTTTTTCTTTATAGGGCATTTTAAATATTTTAGACTTTGTAGGTCATATGGTTTCTGTTGTAATTACTCAATTTGGCTATTGTATTATGAAAGCAACCACGGACAACCATAAACAGATGGATATGGCTGTGCTCCAATAAAACTTTATCTGCAAAAAAAGGTAGAAAGCTGAATTTGGCCTACAGTTCACAGTTTTCCAGTCTGTGGTTGAAAGTACATTCTTTAAAAACATTAAAAAAAAAAAATGCCGTACTATGACTTTATTGAAAAGAGGTGGGAATAAAGCAGGTTTTTAAAGTAATCTAAATCTTTAAAGTCATGGTATAACAATCAATATATAATGCTCACTGTTGATAAATAGCAATATGAAAATATTGTTTAGAGAAAATGGAGGTAACAGTATATCTAAGGACAGAAATCACAAATGATTGTTTCTGCGGAGTGTGATTCAGGTAGGAAAAGGTAGGTTAGAGGCTATTGCGTTTAAGCATAAACTACTATATTATAAGATTAAAAAAAAATGTATATTACTTTGATATAAATTTTAAAAAGTAATCTGAATGAAACAGATTTGTAGACAAATCTTCCACTTACTAAATTGATTAAGATGCACAAATTAAGTTTTATTATTATTACTATTCAAATTGCATTATTATTGAGATTATATTTAATATTATCCATAAAACTATAGCAAGATTTTATAAAATTGCATGCTAAAATTTAAGATAATATGAAACAGTATTGATAGAACTTCTCTGAATGACTAGCTTTTGTCTTATTTTAAAAAAGAAAAAAAAAGACTAGTAATCAATGACTTGTCCTTACTGAATCTATTCAGGTTTCTCTTTCAAAAACTCAACCACCAGGCCGGCCGAGTGGCGCATTGGTTAAGCGCTGGTTTTGGGATGCCAGCGGCCCCGGTTCGGATCCCACATGAGGGCCAGTGACACTGCCCTCTACAGCTAACAACAGCTCCACCTGGAGCTGGGCTGTGCGAGCCCCGGTGATGGTGTGGGCTGCCATAGGCTACAGTGAGTGGCCTGCAGCCAGCGTGAGTGGCTGGCAGCCAAGCGTGAGCTGCCAATAGCCGCGGTGAGCGACATCCAGAGGCCAGCGACCGATCTGCCTCATCCGGGAAGAGCGCAATGACGATACCAACAGTGAAGCAACATCCTCCGCAACTAAAACTGAAGAACAAGAAGACGGCAATTTGTCTGTTCCCCTTCCCCGATTCCCCAACGCTGTTCCCCTCCACCAATTCCCCAATAAAACCTTTAAAAAAAAAAAAAAACTCAACCACCATCCTCTGAATACAGCTTTGTAGAAAAAGAAAAAAATAATGTAGAAAAATCAATTTCATGGTGAAAAATTCCTATTATATTTTCTCAACTTCAAGATTTATGGTGATTTTCTTGTTTTATAGTTTTCTGAAAGAGATTCTTAGCAATGGTACAGTTATCTCATCTGTGAATTTCCCTGAGACCTCAGTAATTTACCATGATGCCATTTGTCCTGGTCAGAGGTTACATTTTAGTGTAACAGCCTGTTCTGTTTGATATCCTTATCTTTAAGATGTCCATTCCCCTTATTAATGCTTATTTTCTACTTTTTAATATGAAGATCATTCTTCTTTATATAGGAATGGAATAAAAATATGAAACAAGTAGTTTCATTTTTCTCTTTGACTTTTATTAATTTGATTGGCTGTCGGCAATAAATCACCACTTTCTTTGTTGCACATCTGAACATGTATGAAACATGAATTCGACAAAGCTATTTTGTTGAGTTAGAGGGCACCACATAATTTCAAATTATTACTTTTATAAAATTTTGGGATATGAGTTACTATCCATTGGAGAGTATTTTATTAAAAACCATTAATAATAAAATCAGCGCATCATCAAATTAACAATTTTTATGAGTACCATTAATTTGGTTAACATACAAATTGTTCTTCCTATGACCATATAATTAAGGGAAATAAAAACATAATAAAAGTACTCATGGGAATTAGAAAACTGGTTCAAATTAACCTATTACAGTTTTGTTTTTACAAGTGTTTTCACTATTTGGAGAAGTATAATATGTCACTCAATTTTAGCAAATGCAAACCAATGTTAATTTTCAAATGGAAATGAAAAGTGTTCTTTCTTAAGGATGCCTGTTTAAACTATACTTAAGTACAGTAAACTGAAGTTTTCTTAATTACTTGACTTGAACTTCCCAGTAATATCTATCACAGTAATTGTAACAAAACTGTCACATATGACATGCTTACCATTTATCAGGCATTATGCTAATTACTCTACATATATTGTACTTTTGTAATTCTCTCAAAACCCTATGAGTAAGTGCCATCTTTTTTAAATGTACCAGAAAACTTGGGTCTGAGGTATTAAACATTTTGCCTTACAGGATAATTATTTAAACAAAAAAATCAGGCTAGCATTGACTGAATTTGAAATTAAAAGTTTATAAAAATTCCTGTGGATAAAGGGTCAGAGGAGCAGAGAGGAAAGTCATATCTCTGAAATAGACTCATAACAAACTAGACTCCTAAGGGAGAACTGTTTGGAGGAAGTATCTCTAAAGGTTTAAATTTAAATAAAGAAAGAAAGTCTGTTAGTGTTATGTGAAGATAAAAGTTTGAATATTGTAAGTCAAGAGAAGATTTATATTCTTTTAATTAATATTATTAATTACACAAGAAAGGAGAATGAGGAGAAAGACAAATATCATATGATCTCACATATGTGGAATCTAAAGAACAGAATAAATGAACAAACAAAACAGAAACAGACTCATAGATACAGAGAACAAACTGATGGTTGCTAGATGGGATGGGGGGTTGAGAGATGGGTGAGAAAGATGAAGGGATTAGGAAGTACAAATTGGTGGTCACAAAATAGTTACAGGGATATAAAATACAGCATGGGGATTATAGTCAATAATGTTGGAAAGACTATGTAGGGTGTCAGATGGATACTGGATTTATAGGGGGGATTATATAAATGCCTAATCACTGTGCTGTATACCTTAAGCTAATATAACATAATATTGAATACCAACTATAATTAAACACACACACACACACACACACACACACACACACACTTTTTCAGGATGTAAAGTACAGCATAGGGAATATAGTCAATGTTATTGTAATAGCTGTGTATGATGTCAGAGGGGTAGTAGACCTATGTGGGGGGTGTTATCACTTTGTGAGGGCTGTAAATGTCTAATTATTATGTTATTTTTGTACACCTGAAACTGAAGAAAAAAAAAGGAGAATTAGACGAAATATGGAAAAGAGGAATTTGAAGTTATATACTTTGAAAAGGTTTAGAAATTATATGAGGCAGTGATGAAAATGGTTGATAGAAAAGAGTTTTAGGTAAAACCACAGAGTGATTGGAAGAGATAAAAAATTTACCATACACAGATGGCTTGAATTACTACATGTATAGTCTATGCTAGGTAAAGGATAAAATAATGAAGGAATGCTTCTTTGGAGGGGTGTGGATGGGGTGTATTTAATTTGGAGCTTTCAATCTATAAAACTATACACATTGAAGGGGAAAAAAAATGAAATCATGTAACCCACTGAACCACATTTAACATAACGTCATGCATTACTCCTACATTCTCCAATACAAGTGTGTACATACACACACACACACACACACACACACACACATACACACACCCCTAGGTCTGCAATCTTTCTCCCTGTAACAGTGCCACTATGCACCTAGTTGCCCAACAAATAAATCTAAGCATCATTTCATTTTTCCCCTTTCGTTTCTGCCTACATCTAAGCAATCACAAGCCCTTTCAATTCAACTTTTAAATATTTCTACCTTCCTACACCTGGACAACTACCATAGCCTCAGTGTTACTTACCCTGCCCATTCATTGTCTCATCACCCACGCCTCATCCTCTGCACTGCCGCCAAGTTGATATTTCTAACACACACACACACACACACACACACACACACACACACACACTGATTATGGTTTCTATATTCACGTTCTTCATGAACTACTTATCACCTATGGGATCAATCCTTTGAAATAGAAGGCTCTGCACATTATGTTGACATTGACATCCTTCCCAGTCTCGTTTCATCCCACCACCACCACCTCCTCCCACTGTTGTACTTTATAACGTCAGCAAAGCTGACACAATTTTAGTTGTTTAAACACACCTTGCTCTCTCCTACTTTTACACTTGCTATTCCATTTGCCTAGACCATGGGTCGGCAAACTTTTGAGATGGAAGAGCCAATCCTGTCCTTCACAACAATTTAAAAATTATTCGAGTGCCATAAAACAAATGAAAGCACCATTATGTAAATAATATCCTTTAAAAATTGTATAAATGAAACTATGATAGTTTTATTTCCATTTTCAATTTTACTTCAGAGCCACATGTACATACCCAAATAGCCGCATGTGGAGCGTGAGCCACAGTTTGCCCACCCCTGGCCTAGAGTATTTTCTCACCTCTACATGGACTTGTCCACCTGGAGAAATCCTAGAAGTTATAACAACTTGTTCCTCCTTAGAATTTGACCTGAGGCAGGCTCACTGCTTCTTCACTGTGCTTTCTCCCTGAGCTCTCTACATATCTCCTCTTTTGCAGTCATCCGGTCTTATAATTTATCTTACATGTCTCCTTTGTTCACTATACCTTGCTCTCCTTGAAAGCAAGGTGAAGTCTTTAAATTTGGTAATTTCATGCCTAGAATAGTGCCTAGGTTTTAATTATAGTTTTATAAATATTTGTGAATGTTGGATGGATATAATTAATTTTAGATTAAAACTCCTTTCTTCTAGTGATGACCTCCAGCTAGGTACTAAGAGCCTGATACTGTTTTTGCATGTGCATATTTTGGGGAGTGTTAGAATGTTTTCTATTCCGGACTTACTTGAAAATATCTGTAGTGAAAATGATTGCATTTACTTTTCACCCAGCACCTGAAATAAAACATGCTTTGCAAGATAAATTTTTATCTTGCTCCTGGCAATCAAATAAAAAGCTACAGGGAAATAAAAACAGAACGTGTACTTGATGCTCTGGGGAATGGAAGCTAGAGGCAGCGCTGAAAGGTTGATTTCTTCATAGCATACGTTTTTTCAAAGTGAAAATATTTGGGGCTAAAAAGAAGCATCTCCTCAAGCTGCCTATGATAATGCTTTAATATGGAGGGAAGTGTTCCAGATATATCACCTCTTCTAATATTTTTAAGTGGGTATTAAAAAGAGGAAAATGTCTTTCATTATTTTTAACAAATCTGTATAAACTCAGCTGTTAAATATGCTTAGCATCATGTGAATATTATTAGTATATATCAAAAGTAGTTTTATTCTATGTAGAAGACTTGTATTTTTGCAATAGGAAAAAAACATTGCAACCCAAAGGTTTACAGAAATTGAAACAATCATGAAAAGGTTTACACCAATTAACAACTGCGGAATTCAACAACTGCTGAGTGCACATATACTAAATACTTCATGTTTAAAAGAAAAATATATGACATATTTATATTCTGGGTGCTAATTATGCAACATGTAGCATAGATGTTTACATCACAGAAAACTGTAGAATAGCACTACATACATGAATAAACGAGATAGGAACTGAAGGTGAACTAACGGGATTCTTTACATGTTATTTTAAAGTCTATGTTAGCTGCTCCCCGTCACCATGATTGTGTTTGTGCACCTGACACTGAAGGTAATCGGACTGTTGGAGGCCTAAGAGTGAAGATGAGCAGTGTCTGCCCTTTGCAGGGGAGCAGGGGTCTCCTTCCTTCTACCTGGACCAATCTAGCCATAGATTTCCTTTTCAGTATAGCTGATTGAACAGATTTGGGTGGGACGTAGGGGAAGGATGAGTGTTATGGTAGGAGGAGTCCATGGGAAAGGAGAGAAAAAGAAATCCCTAAAAGTAGAAGGTCAGTGGTTTTTAAACATATATTCTGTTATTGAAATGTTTGTATAGAATTTCCCTGTTACCAGTCTTCTAAAAGAAAACACAGTACCTGAAAATAACATGTGAGTAGAATTTAAAATGTACAGCCATGTGAGAAATGCCTCTAAGGATATTTGTGTTGCTGAGCTATACATCCCAAGAATCACCTGTGAACTGAATAATAAGTGGGGTTTCCAATGGCAAGCTTTAAAGAAATGTATATAAAAAGCAAAGGCCCTAACTTTAAGGAAACGGATAAACAGTTTAAAATTTAGCCTGCAGATCATTTGTGATCTAAGCTTTTAAAGTTCTGGAAGAATATTCGTCAGAGGAAATTTTAATATCAAAACTAAAATCTTAGTTATTAGCTGAATGTGCACTTTATTAGTAAGATGCTATAAAGATAATCAACTTTTAATCCTTCTGTACATAAAACATTCATTGATTTAGAAATGCCTCTAAAATTATTTAGATATTTTAAATATAAAACAATTATAACACATCATTAATGTAATTATTTTTAATCTAGGTATGAGACATCAGAAAAATAATTATTTTGAATCATTTCATTGAAGACAAAATGAGGTTGTCGTTTTCTTTTATCAGGTAAAATTAAGTGGAAAAGTTCAACTTCATTCCTGGAATTCTTACCTCATATTCCTTAACCAAATGGAATATGAATTAATTTGTAATTTTATCACTAAACTTAGGTTTTACTACCAGTTGCTATACTAAGTGGGAACAATTGTTATAATAGTTATACCTTTAAAATATCAAACACTATAGGGCTGGCTGAGTGGCGCAGTGATTAAGCGCTGGCTTGGGAAGCCAGAGGCCCCTGTTAGGGTCCCACATATGAGGGCCAGTGACACGGCACTCAAAAAAAAAAAAAATATCAAACACTATAAATATATCGAAACATTCACTGGAGATGCACCAAAACCAACAATGTAGGAATTGATGATGGCCCCACCTTTGTGAAATCAGACTGATCACCCCAGCACCAGGACACCACAGCATCTCCCAACTCTCCACTCAGTGAAAACAGCTAACATGTTTATGGAATTTTTTTATATCTAAGGAAAGTCTTAGAGTGGACCTTAGAATCACCAATATTCTCGTTTGTCAAATGTGAAATGGATTGGCACATAACTTATGAGAACATATCCTGAAACATATACCTACACCATAGTGACAATTTACACTGAAATTTCCTCTCACCTTCTTCCAAGAAACTTGACAAAATGAAAGAAGTCAATGTTATAGCTACTGTTTAATTCTGGTGAGAGAAATTAATTAATTATTTACTAAAAGTTTTTACTTTTGTTTTGGGTACACAGTGGAACTGTAGAAGTCCCTCCTTATCCACAGGGATTAAGTTCTAAGACCTCTAATGGATGCCTGAAACCAAGGACAGTAGTACTGAACCCTATATATTTTTTTCCTATACATACATATCTGTGATAAAGCTGAATTTATAAATTAGGCACAGTAAGAGATTAGCAACAATAACTAAAAATAAAATAGAACAATTATAACAACAATATTGTAATAAAAACTATGTGACCATGGTCTCTCTGTCTCTGTCTCTCCCTTTGATAACTGATCTAATAACTGAGTTGGCTACTAAGTGACTAACAGGGTGGGTAGTGTAGACAGTGCACATACACTGGACAAAGGGGTGATTCATGTCTTGGGAGGGATGGCATGAGAAGGAGTGAGATTTCATCCCACTACTCAGAATGCTGCATAATTTAAAAGTTATGAATTGTTTAATTCTGGAATTTTTCATTTAATAATTTCTGACCATGGTTGGCTATGGGTAACTGAATCTACAGAAAACAAACCTGCAGATAAGAGGCGGCAAATATATATTCCCTTGCTATTAAATGTGGTCATGTGATTGGGTTTTGGCAATGGGCAGGAACGTTTTATGTCCATAAAAATCTCGTTGTTTTCATTTACTCTCTTTATTCTTCCATCTGCCAGCTATTTGTCTATGTCCAGTGCTGTTTTGGCATCCATACATCAAATAGAATCTAAAGTCTTAAATCTATTTGACAGAAAAAAATGTGAGGAGACCAACATTCAGTATGGTCAAGTGTCCTACATAATTAAGCTGGGAACTTCCAATATTGTATCCCAGTTACGTCTACTACTATATTATTATTCCTATTTTACAACTGGGGAAACCAACAAGGTCACAGATGCAAATTGCAGCTTTTCTGATGAACAATTTTAGTAACTCTTTTTGAGTATGACTATGTTCAAAACCACATGTTTCTCTTCCATATATACCTCCTTTGGGATTTGATGGAATTCATTCATCCAATAAAAATTTATTGAATATTCAGTATGTGCCAAGCACTATTTTAGGTCCATGAAATACAGTGAAAAAAATATAGCCAAAAAATTCTGCCTCATGGAGTAAACTTCCAGACCGTACACTTCTGGTGTAGAAAGAAGAATTAAGTATTAATTACAGTGCTATTCATTAGGACAACAAGTTTTAATCCCTGGTAATCCTGCACTTCTGTAGTGCTTTCAGGGAAGACCTATGATGTTTGAGGTAAACAGTGGTGGGGTGAAAATACAAATACAAAATGCCAAGTCCTGTCCTCAAGGAACATGCAATCTGTACTGGCAGATAAATCCCACGTTCACATAACTTGTATCAGAAACCTTTATGCATCACTTTAGATCCTCTCAGTATCACTTTTTTCTGAGACTGTTGTCCATTTTTGATTCCCATGCCACTATGTTGGTCAACTCTACATAGGCTCAGATGAAGCTCATGTGAACAGAACCTGCCAGTGCTTTGCTCTCTGTCCACACTGCTCCATCTCACCTCCCACCCCAGAGCTTTCCTGTCCCTGCTGAGGCTCAAGCTGCAGCGAGAATAGCTCAAGGACAACTGAGAAGATGGGGGAGAACGTCTCTGAACCAATCCTGGAACAAAATTTTACCAGTGGAGCCAGGATCCCTCAGATAATTATTTCTCCTTTCTTCGCTCAGGAGTTTTCTGACATGTATTGTAGCGGTTCATATGGACTCTTGATGAGGAAGATTACTAAAGAACAGCCAATTAGTTGTACTTGATACCAAGCAGTACCCATTTCAGGAATTCACCCTCTTGAATTTAATTTCTCTATTCCCCCATGATTTCCTCTCCTCTACCCTCAGTCCTGCTTTTTTTTGATTATACTCTAAGTAATTAGTAGCATATACATTTTTGCTTCTGTTTTTTCTTCTCCAAAACATTTAATTATTATAGATGGCAGAATGTGGTAATGAGTTTAAGAGAACTGTGAATGGGGTGATGTGAGGCTATAGAAAAAGAAGAGTTTTTTTCTGAGGTGTGATTCCTAAGTGTATACAGAAAGTGAAAGGAGGAAGTGGGATTTTAGGTTTTGTTTTGAAAGAGGAATATAATTCTATCGATGAAAATAGGTACCAGTGGCATTTCAGGTTGAGTAATGAATGGTACAAACAAAGGCATATACAGGAATAGCAATCCAGGACAGATTCTTTAGGAGAAATTTGGAGGTAAGGCTGACATACTAGATAACTGAAAATCTTGAATACTGAACATGCTAAATGCCAGAGGTCATACACTCTTCTTTCAGGCTACCACAGCTGATGCCATGTCAATAGGAAACCAGAGCCCCAAGGAAGGGACAGAGAATGGGAGTGAACCAAGGTCGTGAAGCCTGCCTCTCAAATTTTTATCCTGCATAAAAATTTCCTGGAGGAAATTCTTGGTCCAGTCCTCAGATATTCTGATTCAGCACATCTGGGGCAGGGCCTCAAGTCTTTATCTTTATTAAGATGTTGCTGATATATCTGTTGGGGACCACACTTCGAGTAGCACTGTTTTAGAAAAGGTCTATCCTTTTTATATATCAGTCCTAAATCAAGGCAGCTCAAATCTGTGTGTTTCTAACTATAGAAAATAATTTCTTTAGCTATCCTTTAAGTACTTTCTGGGTACATGTGCATTTTAGGTGGGTTAAGACATTTACTTTAAACAATTTATGAAAGTATCAGATTTGTGCATAACTCTGGTTGGTGCTGATAGAAAAACCTCACGAACTGAGCCTGAGATTAAACTTTTCTAATTAACTCAATACCGATCCTTTCTATGAGAAGATCAGGGTCCTGCTGGGAAAAGGAAGTTTTGATGGACAGGAAGATCCAGATGCATGTGAAAAAGATCATGCTTTGAGTTAGTAACAAGGACCCTAAATGAGGAAGGTTAAGAGGGGTAAGGCATCAAAGATAGTCTCACCTTCCTGTTGTTATTTTTCTGACTTTCTTCCCTTGGGTATTATTTAGTCAAAAGAGTAATCCGTCTTTGAGTAGATTTTAAATACAAACAAGAGGCAGGGTGTGGTGTATGTAATCCAGGATTTATCCACTGATCCCACACATTCCTGGCCCTCAGAATGAGGGCCACACCTCTAGAGGTAATAGGGTGGGGTAAAGCAGCCATGTGGTATAAGGTACTATTGAAGGAACTGTGGAAGCTTGCCTTGAAAACAAGATTCATTTTGCTAATGGGTATAGGGTATGACAAGTGTTATTTTTCCAAACCCTGTTGTATAATATACTAGAAGAAAAATAAAGGAAGAGTAGTGAATGAAAGTTAGAATGAAACGTTCTGGATCCAACATTAGGCAATGTCCATCGGGAACATACTACTTGGTGAGGAATAAAGTTCTTTATTATTGGAGCTGTTCGAAGTAGGTTGGGTTAACAGACTACTAATTAAAAATGCATTTTACAAAGGTTTGGAAAGTCCCTTGTCAATTTCAAGTTGACAGGAAAAATGAACATTTTTTTTCCTAACTGAATATTTGCATAAATTTCAGAAGACCTGAATTTATAGGTGAATATTCCATTTTGTTCACAGTATGAGAGACCCCACAGGTCAGTGGTTGAAAAGTTAATGTGGGAACCAAAAGGACACCTCCCCCCATGGTACTGGATCTACATTAAGCGCAGCAGGGGCCATGAACACTTAAAGCCCTCAAGGGGAAGTGATTATCTCATTGCTCTCTAGGTCTGCTTGAAATTATCAGGTCTTTTCCATGTCCTGCAGTGTAAAGAGAAATTTGTTGATGGTCTAATAGGTGAGAGCAGAAAAGGAAGTCTGCTGTGATGAGTTAAGAATAAATAGTGTTTCATTTTCTTGTAGTGTCCATTAACTTCTGTTCATGAAGAGCACTGGTAAACTTTCTCAACCAGAATGTTAACTGTTTAAAGAGGCTGTGATTGGTGACCTCACTAGAGTAAAATAATTTATCTTGTTGCTATTGAGAATTCTTCACCTGGCACTCTATTTGCCTCACCCTTCTGGGCATTTTCCCTTCATTTGTTTTTTTAAACACTCTCCAATTTGTTGCTCTTCAAATAATCTACATTGCTTTTCTGGATCATTTTCTTCATAAACATTGACAACTAAAAACTATGTTGTCTTCTAAGCAGCCAAGTTATGTAGTGCTGTGGTAGCGATGACAGTATATTTATGCAATTTTCAAGATAAGGACAGAGTGGCGTAGCAGAAACACACAAATGTCTATAAATAAATTCAAAGTCTACTAAAGTAAGGTTCATTAAGTTTTCCCCATCTAATAAAAGCAATTAAACATGGATTTCTGATTGCAACATCAAATTAATTAACTCATTCATTAACAGGAACCCACCATATTCATGTAACTTTGCTAAAAGTTGCAGGTTATATAAGGAACTTTAAGTTTCTATTGATGTATGTTTAGCTGCATACGTATTGAGGAACAAAAATATTACATATCTCTGCCTGCTAAAATTCCAACCAAAATTTTATATACATATGTATATGTATGTATACATCTCTCTATTTATACATATATGTATATGTGTTGTGTGTGTGTGTGTGTGTGTGTGTGTGTGTATATATGGTAGATATTTTGGCTACATTCCTGATAAGGCTGGCCTAGAGAATGTGGTTTAGATGTAGAGAAACATCCTGCCTTTTGAGACTCCTGTCCCCTCCACCTCCTTCACTCCAATCTACCTGAGATGAGGGAGAATTTGTGTCTGCAGAGCAGATACACTGATCCAGAATTCCTGTCTCATATGCAAGGGACCCAGGCACCTGCGTGAAGTGTTATGGCCTGCAGATCTGTCCCTAATGACATACCTAGAAAAAAAAACAAAAAAACACCCTGATGACAGGAAACAAGAAAGTCTGAGGTTGAGCAGAACAGGCTTATTTCCTTCTCCCAATCCCATGAATCAGGACAGCTATCTCTGTTCTTTGATGGTGGTGGAGGTGGGTGAGGGTGGGGTGTTAAGAAATACCATGGATGCTCACTTTCAGTTTCTAAATGATGCACTTCCCTGTTTTATGGGCCAAGATAGGAGAGTGGAGAATAGTACTCCCTTCACTAAGTGTTGTCACTGCACCAGCTCTCACTTTAGAGCATGGGGTCTCCTAAGAGGAAGGGTTGTTGCAGAGTCGCCAGGAAAAAGCATTTCTGAGAACAATAGGCCTGACAGGAATCTCCTTGGGGATAGATGTCCTGTTTTAAAAGCTGAGTCACCCATAGTGCTATAGGCAAAGCAAAGGTTCAATAAGCCAGCAACTGTAAATTTTTTAATTGTTTTGCTTTGTTCAGCCTTGCTTAGAGCCATGGGATTTAAATTTAAATCACTGAAAGTTTAATTATAGTAAAAAAGAAGGGAATCAGAAAACCTTTCTAGTTTCTAATCTTAAATTTAAATGCCAGTACAGTAAAGGTACCCTGAGGAACCCATTGGTGGCACTATGGAGTTAGGCAACTCTTCAGCAAACACAGCAATCAATCACTATCTATCTGAAAACCCACAGGAGCAATTTCCTTTCATGGGATAAGAAGTAAATAAAACCCTAAATAAAAGCTGTACTTGAGCTGTTTGTAATCAGAACAATTAATTTCAAAGTACCATATATTATTTTGTGGGTTAAATGTCTCACACACATGCATGAGCGCGTACACACACACAGACACACACGCTCTTAGAACAAATATCTATGTACACACTCCTAGGCTTTGTGATTACTCATCAACATCACCTGGATCACCTTAGCTTACAGAAAACACAGGACCAATTTTAAGAGTAAATTTGTAAAATTATGAATAAAAAGAGGTGCAATGCTGTGAATTTGTGTAATTTGTAAGTGTGTTTCATTACAAAAACTAGTGCTAAGACAAAATACACATCCATAAACATATGAATGAAGTTTACTCTGTATTTTTGGAAATAAACATGAAACAAGATGCAATGTTTATTATTTCTGCTAAGATCAATTAAATGGTTAGTTTTGGGTTTAATTTTTCTGCTGTTTTAAGCTGATCTTCACAGCTTCACAGAATCCATTTTTTTAACATCTTTGATTTTGGTAATGAGGTCATGGATAAACTTATGTGTTGAGGTATAGTGCTTTCATGAGCAAATGTCTGTGTTCTTGTGTTTTGTTTTGGTTTAATTTGTCTTTTCAACCTTAATTCTTAGCAAGCAAAATTGTGTTAAACGACAAATAACAATATCATTAAAGACCACATACACTTTTAGAGACTGACAAAATTAGAATACCATTTTAAAAAATGTTCAGAACAGGGCAAATAAACACACTCCTAGGAATATCTTCCATTCTCTCCAAATTACATTCCTCTAGTGATAACTCTAATTAGTGAAACAGAGATTCTTGCTTTTTTTGGCTAAGTCCTAAACAACATACACCACGAAAGACACATTGATGTTTTCAATTTTTGCTCAGAAAAGGAGAAAAACACACTTAGTGCTTAAATTGGACATGTTTTAACTTATAATTATCTGCACTATGAAAATGAACAAGACGATATGGGACTATAGTTTTTTATATTCTTTAATTTTTTGAAAATTATTTTTAGGTGTAAAAAAGCATCGTAATGATTAGACATTTACACCCCTTACAAAATGAGAATCCAAACAAGTCTACCACCCATCTGGCACCATACAAAGCTATTATAATACAATTGACTAAATTCCCTATGCTGCACTTTACACCTTGTGATTATTTTTTTAATTGTAGTTGACATTCTATATTATGTTATATTAGTTTCAGGTGTACAGTGTAATAGTTAGCCATCTATATAATTTATGAAGTGATCCCCCAATAAGTCTAGTATCCATCGGATACTATACATAGTTTTTACAATATTATTGACTATACTCTCACTATAATCTGTACTTACTAATCATTTCACCTTGCTTACCCAGCCCCACCCCAAACCCTCTTCCATCTAGCAACCATCAGTTTGTTCTCTGTATCTATGAATATATTTCTATTTTGTTTGTTTATTCTGTTCTTTAGATTCCATATGTGAGATCATACAGTGTTTGTCTTTCTCAGTCTAACATATTCACTTTAGCATAATATTTTCCAGGTCCATCCATGTTGTTGCAAATGGTAAGATCTATTCTTTTTTGTAGTACAGTAATACTCCATTGTACATATGTACCACAATTTCTTTATCCAATTGTCTACTGATGGCCATTTTGGTTGTTTCCATATCTTGGCTATTGTGAATAGTGATGCAGTAAACATAGGGGTGAATATATCTTTCCAAATTAGTGTTTTGGAATTGTTTGGGTGAATATCCAGGAGTGGAATTTCTGGGTCATAAGGTAGTTCTAATTTTAATTTTTTAAGGGACCTCCATATTGTTTTCCATAGTGGCTGCATCAATCTGCAATCCCACCAATAGTGCACAAAGGTTCCCTTTCTCCACATCCTTGCCAACACTTTTTGTTTGTTGATTTATGGATGATGGTCATTCTGACAGGTGTGAGGTAATATGTCATTGTGGTTTTTATTTGCATTGCTCTGATGATTAGTGATGTTGAGCATCTTTTTATATGTCCAGTGACCATCTGTACATTCTCTTTAGAGAAATGTCTATTTAGGTCCTCTCTCCATTTTCTATTGGATAGTTTGTTTTTTTGGTGTTTAGTTCTATGAGATTTTTATACATTTTGTACGTTAACTCCTTCTCAGTTGTATCATCTGCAAATACCTTCTCCCATTCAGTAGGACTGTCTTTGCATTTTGATGGTTTCCTTTGCTGTGCAAAAACTTTTTAGTTTGGTGTAGTCCCATTTGTTTATTTTTTCTTTTGTTTCCCTTGCCTGGGGAGATATATCAGCAAAAATATTCTAAGGGAAACATCTGCGAGTTTACTGCCTGTTTTCTACTAAGAATTTTATGGTTTCAGGTCTTACAGTTAAGTCTTTAATCCATTTTAAGTTTATTCTTGCATATGACATAAGAAGGTGGTTCAGTTTCATGTTTTTGTATGTATCTGTCCAGTTTTCATAGCACAATTTATTGAATAGATTGCCTTTACCCCAAAGCATATTCTTGCTTCCTTTGTCATAGATTAAATGACCATGTAGGCATGGATTTATTCCTGAGTTCTCTATTCTATTCCAAGGACATTACAAAAGAATAAAACTATAGGCAGACATCCTTAATGAACATCAATGAAAAAATCCTTAACAAAATATTAGCAAACATAATTCAGCAATACATTGAAAAGATCATACACCATGATCAAGTGGGATTTATTCCTGGCATGCAAAGTTGGTTCAATAACTGCTAATCAATCAACGTGTTATACCATCTAAAGAAAATGAAAAATAAAAAATCATATGATCATATCAATAGATGTAGAAGATGCATTTGACAAAATCCAGCAGCCATTTATGATAAAATTCTCAGCAAAGTAGGAATAGAGGGAACATATATCAACATAATAAAGGCCATATATCCATATATGACAAACCCACAGCTAATATCATACTCAATGGGGAAAAGCTAAAAGCATTTTCCTTAAGATCAGGAACAGGACAAGGATGTCCCCTTTCACCACTTTTATTCAACATTGTACTAGGAGTCCTAACCACAACAATCAGAAAAAAAAAAGAAACAAAAGGCATCCAACTTAAAAAGGAAGAAGTAAAACTGTCATTATTTTCAGAAGACATGGTAGTATATAGATAAAACCACAAAAATTCTATCAAAGAAACATTAGAACTGAAAAATGAATTTAGTAAAATAGCAGGACACAAAATTAATATTCAGAAATTAGTTGCATTTTTATACACCAATAATGAATTACCAGAAAGAGAAATTAAGAAAACAACCCCATTTACAATTGCACTAGAAACAATACCTATGAATAAATTGAACCAAAGAAGTAAAAGACGTATACTCAAAAAATTATAAGACATTGAAGAGAGAAATTAAATAAGATACAAATAAATGGAAACATATATCATATTCATGGTTAGGAAGAATTAATATAGTTAAAATGTTCATACAACCCAAAACAGTCTATACATTCAATGCAAACCCTATCAAAACACCAGTGGCATTTTTCACATAACTAGAACAAATTATTCTAATATTATATGGAACCACAGAAGACCCTAAATAGCCATGGCAATCTTGAGAAAGAAGAACAAAGCAGGAGATATCATGCCACCTAATATTAAGCTATATTATAAGGCCACAAACTTCAAAACAGCATTGTATTGGCATAAAAACAGAGACATAACTCAATGGGACTATAGTTTTTTAAATGGCCACACCAACAGAAAACCACCTTAGATGAAATGAATATTTTATCTGTCATTGATTTTTAAAAATTAACCTCACTGCCATTATGCTAATGTGCCATAATCATCAATAAGCTAAAAGTCAGCAATGCCAAGGGTGTCAGATAAAGCTGTGGGCATGTGGCCTTGAAACCTGCTGTTTCACCACCTTCCAACAAGCCTCAGATGAATTGGACATCCCAGCTGACAGTGCTTTCTTTGTCATTTCTGGCTATATTTTTTCATCTCTTTTTCTCTTGCTCCCACCTTGATCGGAAACTACTATTTCTTTTTTCTCTTTTATGCTTTCTTATAAAAATTCTATTTTATTGTATATTACAAATAGATATTTTATATAAGAAAACCCTTGAAAGCAACAAAAACCTCAGAAGGTAGTCTAAACAATAAAAATGGCAGCTCATTTGAAAATATTAGATGCTTAATACAAGTAGTAACTTCAAGACTTAAAGTTTAGACTTTTATAACATTTGGAAGGGATGTTGATCAAGAACCAGAATTAAATAGTAATGTAGACAACAAAACAGCAACATTTCTAATATTTTTAAACAAAGTATTTATTAATAAAAAAATCAGTTCATCATAAAATTGTTTTATTTTATTTTAAACAGTATATTAGCAACAACAATTTACCATGACATAATAATGAGGTAATTATTATCAAAGATAATAAATATGAGAATATTGTTGGAGGATGTTATTGGTTGAATTGTATCATTACCTCCTCAAATTCAGATGTCAAAGACCTAACCCCTAGTAATTCAGAATGTGACTGTATTGATTAATAAGGCCTTTAAAGAGGTAATTACATTTAATTGGGATCTTTAGGGTACGCCGTAATCCAATATGATTGGCATCCTTATAAGAAGAGGAGATTCAGACACAGACATACAGATACAGGGACAATCACATGAGGACAGAGCAAGCAGATGGACATCTGAAAGACGAGGAGAAAAGTCTCAGAAAATAAACAAACCTGCCAACACCTTGATCTCAGACTTCTGATCTCAAGAATTATGAGAAAATAAATTTCTGTTGTTTAAGCCATCCAGTCTGTGGTATTCTGTTATTGCAGCCCAGCAAACTAATACAGAGAGTAATATCTGCCTGGGAAAAGATAAATTTTGGAAAGGGTATAGAGCTTGTTTCATTTTTTTTTTTCCTTTTGGTATTTAGGTGGATGATAAGACAAATTCTGCTCTTTAAAAAATCAAGATGTATTTCAATGTTCTCATTGAAAAGGCTACTTAATAGTGTTTTTTATGCCAATAATTTTTACTCACTTTAGAAAATAGGCTTTGTAATAGCCTAGCATTTGTTATTTGACCATCCAAATGGAATTTTAAAAGTGTTCACAAAAAGATAGAAAAAATATTACTCAGTACATAGTGAGCAAAAAAAGATGAAGAAACAAACAAAAAATGGCGGGGGCAGAGCAGGATGGGGAATAAGGAAAGTACCCAGTGAGGGAATTGAGTCAGCTCCTGTGTTTCTGTTGCGAGGGTTCAGGTCCATGTGATAGTACAATGATGGGCTCTGGTGATTCATAGAGGTGGCTGCTTCGCAGGTGGCCAAAGACCCGGGTGTGAATGTCTTGTGAATGTCTTGCTGAGTAGCACTTTTGCCCTTGGATTTGTAATCTGAGGAGTACTTGCCAATTGACATTTTTGAGCTAGGGAAATACTAGAGGTTGTTTTCTGAACCTTTTTTTTTTTTAATCATTCCTTAAATTTGAGTTTGCTTCCTGTTTTTCTATGTAAGGTATAAGCTTCATGTTAAAATAAACAAATAACAGTAATATCTACAATCAAAATTTTGCTCAGCATTCTACTATAGAATGCCATGTGAATAGCACAGAAATGGGATGAGGGACTCTTTCAATAATGAGATAATAAACATACTATACTATAAGAAGGATCTAAGACTGCCCAATTTAAATTCTGTTCTAACTGACATGATACATTTTTTTGATCACATAAAGCAGAGAATTAAGTACATATATAAATACAGAATTAAGTCCCTCTACCCGAAATAGCTTTTGGTGAATTGAATTATAATTGTGTTTCTAAACGTTACTACTTCTAAACTCTTAATATTTACAGGACTGTGCCACTCAGTAAAATGTTATCACTTTTGTCTCAAAGTAGAAAATATGTGTTAACTTTATTGACTAAATGGAATTTGATCTCTTGAGAGAATGTGCACTATGCTGGAAGTTACATTCAAATTAAAACTTCCCTGATCCAGGCATTGAGTCACTCTTGGCAAAGTATTATTGACCTTTGCTGAGGAACAACACAACACATGGCATTACAGAAACACAAAAGGAGCAACTTATTACCTCTAATTGAAGGTTTCCAAAATTGATGTCACCTGAATCCTCCCTACATTTTGAAATCATTTCACCCTCCAAGCCTTCTGTCATTTTATCCATGGGTGTGCCTGTGTTCGTGCTGGAATAGATTGAATATCTCAGCAAAAACATTTCCCTTTTGATGATGCTAATCTAAACATATCTGGCATCTGCACATATAGTAGAGCATATTCACACTTGTCAATATTCACACCCGGGAAGAGAGCAATGATAATACCAACATGGGCCATTGAAAGGACGTCCTCCACAACTAAACTGAAGAACAAAAGGACAGCAACTTGCTGTTCCCCCTTCCCCAATTCCCCAATTAAAAAAAAAAAAAATGTTTCCCCATGTTGTATTCTCTGTTTTCTCTCGTCCACTATTCTTCTAAAAATATCTGTATTTTTGCTCTTAATTTTTTTATTTCTCACAATAAACTCCACAGAAGGATTCAACATAAGTCTACCATCCAGTGTACTTCTCTGCTTTTACTAAAATATATTTTCAGCACTTACAAGAAAAGAAATCTTCCTAAGAAACTAACAGCTAAAACAGTAGGCTAAAACTTGAATCATCTCCTGAAAAGTCAGAATGCTATGACATTCTAAATAACTGTTGTTTTTGGCCTTTCTGCTTTGCCACCTGATGGCAAGAATTGATGACCTTTACATATATTGACAAGTCCCGAGTAGATAAATTTTCCTGAGGCATTATGGCACTTCTGTCTCCAATAAGCAGACATCTGATTACTCTTCAAGGAAACTCAGACGTCCGCATGGAAAAATTGCAGTGTGGCTGAAGTATGAGTTAAAGTTCTCTGTAATTGCTTCACCTTAAAAAAAACAACTGTTGCAATGAGAATGCATATTTTTAAGTCCTTTGTGTGCGTGTACGTGTGTGTGTGTGTGTTAAACTAGAAATTATTCTCTTCAGATTTCTTCCTAAAATTCTCTGGCTATTCAGGAAGGCCTTGACATTATAGAATTTGCTAAGGAATCCAGATGACAGGCACTCTGCTGGCTCCTCCCTTGCCTGACACATCTATGTTAAATGCGTTCATGGGTGATTCAGAAGATATGCCCCTCCCCCATTGTAGAGGTCCTTTTGAAAGGATAGGAGATCTGAGTTTCACTAGTTGAAAACTCCCATTTCACTTTAAATATAGAGCAGAAATACCCTCTGAATATATATAAAGACGGTGACTTTTGTGTTTCTGACAAGACATAAGCCTCATTGCTATGGCCTTAACTGGGATACTTTGGTAACCATAAACTACTAACTATAAACTACTAACTGCCTGAAAACAGCTGCCGTGGAACTGTAGAATATTTTCTCTAGACTTCAAAGCATTGACATTTTAAGAAAAATCAGCATTGTTGGCACAGTGGAGCTTACTCAAGTAAAATGGCTTATATAAACTATTTTCATGCATGAAAATTTTAAATGTAAATAAATGTATTATTGTAAGTGACTCATACTCTCAAAAATGATATAATTTTATATGACTTATATAACAAAGGCTATGGTAACTATAAAGGGCCAGTACTTTATATGAAATATTTAAAAATTTATACTATGAAAATAATGGGCCGTGATCACATCTGCTGGGTCACTCAGCCAAAAGAAGAAAAGAAAGAATATCAGCCTTGGAATCAGAATCACTGGGATATGGTACTGGCTCTGATTTAGCAACTGTGTTTTGGGCAGATACAACTGGGGAGCTGCTTTTTAGATCGGGTGGCTTTTCATTATGGATGCTAGTGCTCCACATCAAAACTTTCATTTAGTGTTTCAGTCAAAAGGTCAGCTTGCTGACTCACTCTACAGGAGCTACACACAAACTCTGAGTGACATTCAATGGATGTCTCTCAGAAAAATAATTTAGAAAAAAGGTCTAATTAATATTCATAGAAATAAGTGAGACGATATTGCACTAATACAACAAAAAAATAAAGATTTGCCAAAATCCATCAGTTAGGAGTTCTTAGAATTAAAAAGAATATATTATAGTTTACACTAAAGCTTTCAAAGGGCTGGAAAATAAAACTTAGAAGACAGTTCAAAAATCTAAATAGAGGGGAAAATGTTTACAAATTCAAGAGACATCAAGCACCAATACAGGAAGGTGCAATATTCAACAGAAAGGAAATTCAGGGGCAAAGAAAAAACATGACTGAAGAGAATAAAACATCAACATAAAACAAGGAATAGGTGAATAGTTAGCAGAACTGAAGAAAGATTCAGCCTTCAGATTTATGCTATTAAGTATCAATAGGATGAAGGAAGACAGATCCCCACCCCCACCACCCATGCAGTCTCATGAAACTCCACTAAATATAAGGAGAAGACTCAAAGTTGCTAGGTGGAAAAAAAAAAAAAAGACCATCTGCAAAGAAACAGGTGTCAGAAGAGCACTGGACTTCTTATTAGCAATACCTTAATGGGAGAAGGTAATAAAGCAATGTCTTAAAGTTCAAAGAGAAAGTTATTGTGAACCTTTAATTATATACCCAGATAAACTACAATCAAGCATAAGAGCCAGATAATAACATTTTCAGACACACAAGTACTCAGAAAATTTACATGATGTGCATTGTTCCTGAAACTATTACAGAGGTCAAATCCAGGCAAAATATAGGCTCGAAGAAAGAGTAGAACAAATTCTAAAGCTCAGTGAAAGGAACTTGTAGGATGACAGTTTGTCAGTTGGTCTAGACTAGCTTGTCCACATTGAAACTTGATAACCTTTAGCTTTTAACCTGTGTTCAACTTAGGCATCAGGTCTACATTCATATCCAAACTATAAACAAAAATAAATCTACTTTAGGGCCATATTCATAACTATATACAGTATGAACAGCAACTGACATTTTATTTTAAACATATAGTCCAGAGGGAATTTTTAGGAGAAACTCCTACAGGCATGTTTACAGAGTTACCCCAGATGTTCTGAATGTTTTATTATCTCCTAATTAAATAATCCACTCAACTCAATTGTGATCTGCACATTAAAATTTAGAACAAATTGATAAATGGGTTTTTATTTGTTGTAATTATTGCAATATAGAAGTGTGCATACTAGCTAAGAATTTCACTTCTAATTACTTCTCATAAATGCTCATAATTGAACACATGTGAAAAAATTAATTTAAATAATTTTTACTGTAGTGTTCAATGTATTCGCTCAATAAATACTTGACACACTGAGCATTTGTCACTTGAAAACAGTGGAAAAAAAAGAGAGAAAATGGCCCAAATGTATAAAAATAAGTTATAGGATTAAGAAAATTTTATACACACACACACACACACACACACACAATGAGGTAACATTTAGTCATTAAGACTGATGATAGTATAGAACTATATTAAAAATGAGAAGTCCCCTAATATATGTTTAAAGGAGAAAAGCAAGTTATAAGATGTTATATGGCCTCTTTTATATAGATAGATGACAGAAAGAGTGGTTGATAAATAAACTATCTTTGTCCTAATTATTCACAAGTTCTCTATCCTTCTGGAGTTTATCTTGTCTTGAGACTATCTTCCTCCACAACAGCAGGTAGTTTCTTGTCCCCTAACCCCTTCACAAGGGTGCCCTTTCCCTAGCACCTTTTTTTTTTTTTTTTTAGCTGAGCCATCCTGCCACCTGTTGGCAGCTTAGCGGCAACTCAGCTCCGGCTAGGCATTGAACTGCTATTGCTCAGAGCTTAGCTAGCACTCTTGAGCGAGCTCTTAACCAACTGAGCCACTCGGCCGGTCCTCTCTAGCACCTTTTGGATAAAGACATTTACCACATGATTATGACCAAATCATTCTTCACTGACCCCTCCCCTCCATGCACTGCTGAATCTCTTTCTTACGTTCTGTCAGTCATTTCAGTACTTCCATGCTAAGTGTTTTACTTGTTTTCTCCTCTAATTCTCACAACGATTTCAATATTGGTACTATTATGATCATTATATTATAGATGGGAAATAGGCAATTAACAGAGGTCAGCCCCTCTCGCCCCATGCACTGCTTGCACGCCTTCCTCACTGTTCTTCTTGCTTCTCATTTGGGTTCATTTCTTTAAGCCTTTGTTTTATCTGAAAGGTAGGTGTCTTGTTATCTGATTAAGAGAGATCATGGTCAAAATGAATGCCTTAGCTTAGCCATTCTAGACAATATTTTAATTTTAAGTAGCATTTCCTTTAGCAAGGAGATTGTCCTTTTGTCCACTCCATTTTGACTCCCCACAGCCTCATGCAACATACTTCCATTCTGACCTACTCTCAATTTTAAAAAATCAGACTGATCAAATTGACACCCAATTCTGAAAGGCTCAAGGCCTTGAAATGTATGTTACCTGTTCATCCAGTAAATCCATTATAATGCCAGTTCCTATCCTACAGGTTTTCAAGGAAGTTAAAAAAAACAAACAGTCTTTTATGAATAATAAACATTGCTCAATTTTTCATAGAAAAACCACCATACTGCATGTTTTTCTAATTTTTTGAAAAGTCATTATTGATTGAAATTCTAAATTCATAATGTTTCTGGGATAGTTTTACCATTTTCAGAATCCTGTCTATTTCTTATACTGTATTTAATTTTTTAAAGTTAATTACTATACTCACTTGAGATCAGAGCCCTTGGTAGGGTGTTTCTCAGAACCATTTTGATGTTCTATTAATTAAGTCTCAGGTCCATACGGAAACAAAATGGTTTTCTAACATAATGTATTCCTTCTGTTTAATATGTATTAAACAGAATATGCATTAAATAGTTTAAGAGCTCATATTAATATTATTTTAGATGCCAAAAATTAAATAAGTTCACGTTTCATCAAATTCTGTTTTTTTAATTGCTTTACCAATGGGCCCTAAATATTTGATGAAGGAATACAGAAATAGTATTATTTGACTCTAAGCTCCTGTTTTCCCTGATTTAATTCAGTATACATGGCAATCCTCTCCTTATTCAGCACTAGTCGCTCTTATACCCCCTCTTGTTTAAAACAGGGACATAACACGCATCATTGCTTGTACTAGCATGATAATTTTTACATACATATAGGTCAAATGTCATAACAGTTGTTCAACTGATGCTTTCAACAGAAATGAAAATAATCCTTTGTTTCTGATAAACAATAAGGTAAATATGACCAAAAATTACTCCCTTACTCCTTATGCTAGTCTTACAGAAATGGTAGCTGTTTTCCCTTTCTATCCCCCACCTCCATTGATTTCTTGTTTCTGTGAGCTCCTTTGACCTCAGTTGGAGTTGAGGAGATAGCCTTAAAGGGCAGTAGGAGTTGCTGCAGTGATGCTAACGGTGGCAGGAGAAGTGACCTGAATAGTGTCAGGGCTCTAGATTAGGTCCCAAGAAAGACTGCATTAAAAACTAGACAGGGGTGTCTTTTGGTCAATAGGAGCCAGGCTTATTTCCAAAAATTTTCAATAACTCTTTTATTTTTTATTTTATTTTATTTATTTATTTTTAATTAGTTTCAGGTGTACAACACAGTGCAATAGTTATACAATTTACCCCTCAAAGTGACAACCCTCCACCCCCCATTCGCCACCCCACTCCCCTCCCATATCATATATGTCTATTACTCTTCCTCTGACTCTCTTCCACAGTATAATCCACATCCCGTGACTATCTATATATATTCAATTACAGTAGGTATACAACCTCCGCTTTAGTAATACAGTGCAGTGATCAAACCTCTACTCCATCCATGAAATGGTCTCCCTAACAAGACCTATGACCATCTGACATTCCACAGAATATTTACATTATTAATTATATTCCCCAAACTGTTTTTCATATCCCAGTGGCAATATTGTAGTTGCCTATTTTTGCTGTCTAATCCCTTCCCCTTCTCCCTCATCCCCATCCCCCTCCCAATTAGCAACCCTGATTTTTCCTCTATATCTATGAGACAGTTTCTGTTTACTTTGCTCATTCATACAGTTTTTCAGATTCCACATATGAGTGAGATCATATGGTATTTGTCTTTCTCTGACTGACTTATTTCACTTAACATAATAGTCTCTAGGTCCATCCATATCATTGCAAATGGTACGATTTCATTCTTCTTTATAGCGGAGTAATACTCCAATGTATAAATATACCACAGTTTCTTAATCCAGTCATCTACTGATGGCATTTTGGTTGTTTCCAAGTCTTAGCTATTGTAAATTGTGCTGCTATGAACATAGGGGTGCCTAACTTTTTTTGAATAAGTGTCTTGGTTTTTTCAGGATAAATACCTAGGAGTGGAATTGCTGGGTCAAACGGTAGCTCTATTTCCAGTTCTTTGAGATACCTCCATACTGACTTCCATAGTGGCTGCACCAATCTGCAATCCCACCAACAGTGCAGCAGGGTCCCCTTTTCCCCACAGCCCCGCCAGCACTCGTTGTTTGTTGATTTATTGATGATAGCCATTCTGACTGGAGTGAGGTGGTATCTCATGGTGGTTTTTATTTGCATTTCCCTAATGACCAGTGAGGTTGAACTTTTTTTCATACGCCTGTTGGCCATCTGTATGTCCTCTTTAGAGAAATGTCTCTTCATATCTTTTGCCCATTTTTTAATTGGGTTGTTTGATTTTTTGGTGTTGAGTTTCATGAGTATTTTATAAATTTTGGATATTAACCCCTTATCAGATATATCGTTGGCAAATATATTCTCCCATTCAGTAGGCTTCCTTTTTGTTTTATTAATGGTTTCCTTTGTTGTGAAAAAATTTTAAGTCTGATATAATCCCATATGTTCATTTTTTCTTTTACTTCCCTTGCCCATAGGGAATGTATCAGTAAAAATATTGCTCCGGGTAATGTCTGCAAATGTACTCCCTATATTTTTTTTTAGGATTTTTATGGTTTCAGGTCTTACATTTAAGTCTTTAATCCATTTTGAATTTGTTCTTGTATAAGGCGTAAGGAGGTGGTCCAGTTTCATTTTTTGCATGTGTCAGTCCAATTTTCCCAGCACCATTTATTGAAAAGACTATCTTTACTCCAGTGTAAATTCTTGCTTCCCTTGTCATAGATTAACTGTCCGTAAATGCCTGGATTTATTTCTGGGCTCTCTGTTCTGTTCCACTGATCGACGTGCCTGTTTTTATTCCAATACCAAACTGTCTTGATTACTGTGGCCTTGTAGTAGGTTTTGATGTCTGGTAGCGTGATCCCCGCGACTTCGTTCCTATTTCTCAGAATTGCCGAGACTATTCTGGGTCTTCTATGATTCCATATAAATTTTAGGATTATATTTTCTATTTCTGTGAAAAATGCCCTTGGTAGTTTGATAGGAAATGCATTGAATCTATATATTGCTTTAGGCAGTATGGACATTTTAACTATATTAATTCTTCCTATCCATGAGCATGGTAGGTGTTTCCATTTATTTGTATCTTCTATGATTTCTTTCTTCAGTGTCTTATAATTTTCTGAGTACAGATCTTTCACTTCTTTGGTTAAATTTATTCCTAGGTATTTTATAGTTCTTGACGCAATTGTAAATGGGACAGTTTTCTTAATTTCTCTTTCCGTTAGTTTATTATTGGTATATGCAAATGCTACTGATTTCGGAACATTGATTTTATATCCTGCTACTTTACTGAATTCGTCTATCAGTTCCAATAGTTTTTTGATGGAGTCTTTGGGGTTCTCTATATACAGTATCATGTCATCTGCATATAATGACAATTTTACTTCTTCCTTGCCAATTTGGATGCCTTTTATTTCTTTTTGTTGTCTGATTGCTGTGGCTAGAACTTCCAGGACTATGTTGAATAAAAGAGGAGAAAGTGGACAGCCTTGTCTTGTTCCTGATCTTAAGGGGAATGGTTTTAGCTTTTCCCCATTGAGTATGATGTTAGCTATAGGTTTATCATATATGGCTTTTATTATGTTGAGATATGATCCCTGTATTCCCACTTTGCTAAGGGTTTTTAACATAAATGGCTGTTGGATTTTGTCAAATGCTTTTTCTGCATCTATTGAAATGACCATGTGATCTTTATCCTTCATTTTGTTGATGTGGTGTATCACATTAATTGATTTACGGATGTTGAACCAGTCTTGCACACTAGGGATGAATCCCACTTGATCATGATGTATGATCTTCTTAATATATTGCTGAATTCTGTTTGCTAATATTTTATTGAGAATTTTTGCATCTATATTCATCAGGGAGATTGGCCTGTAGTTTTCTTTTTTTGTGATGTCTTTATCTGGTTTTGGAATCAGGGTGATAGTGGCTTCATAAAAAGAGTTTGGGAGCCTTCCCTCCTTCTGGATTTTTTGGAATAGTTTGAGAAGAATAGGTGATAGTTCTTTTTTGAATGTTTGATAAAATTCACTTGTGAAGCCGTCTGGTCCAGGGTTTTTGTTTTTTGGGAGCTTGTCAATTACTGATTCAATTTCCTTGGTAGTAATCAGGGTATTTAGATTTTCTGTTTCTTCTTGCGTTAGCTTTGGAAGGTTGTATGCTTCTAGAAAATTATCCATTTCTTCCAGATTGTCAAATTTGTTGGCATATAATTGCTCATAGTAATTTCTTAGAATTTTTTGTATTTCTGTGATGTCAGTAGTCATTTCCCCTCTTTCATTCCTGATTTTGCTAATTTGAGTCTTCTCTTTTTTTTTTTTTTTTGATGAGCCTGGCTAGAGGTTTGTCAATTTTGTTTATCTTTTCAAGAAACCAGCTCTTGGTTTCATTGATCTTTTGAATTGCTTTTCTGTTCTCTATATTGTTTATTTTTGCTCTGGTCTTTATTATCTCCTTTCTTGTACTCCCGTTGGACCTCTTTTGCTGTTCTTTTTCCAGTTCCCTTAGGTGTAAGGATAACCTGTTGATTTGAGATTTTTCTTCCTTCTTTAGGTAGGCCTGCACTGCTATAAACTTCCCTCTTAGGACTGCTTTCGCAGCATCCCAGAGATTTTGGGTCATGGTGTTTTCATTTTCGTTTGTCTCGAGGTATCTTTTGATTTCCTCCTTGATCTCATTTGTGACCCACTCACTATTTAATAGCATATTGTTTAGCCTCCATTTATTTGTCAGCTTCCCGGATTTCTTCTTATAATTGATTTCTAGTTTCATAGCATTGTGGTCAGAGAATACAGTTGAAATGATTTCAATCTTCTTAAATTTATTGAGACTTGTTTTGTGGCCTAACATGTGGTCTATCTTAGAAAATGTTCCATGTGCACTTGAAAAGAACATATATTCTGTAGTTTTGGGATGAAATGCTCTGAAAACATCTGTTAAATCCAGCTGGTCTAATGTGTCATTTAAGGTGGCTGTTCCCACATTGATTTTCTGTCTGGAAGATCTGTCCATTAGTGACAACGGGGTGTTGAAGTCCCCTACTATGATAGTGTTACTGTTGATCTCTGTCTTTATGTCTGACAATATCTGTTTTATATATTTAGGGGCTCCTATGTTAGGTGCATAGATGTTTACTAGAGTTATGTCCTCTTGTTGGATCGATTCCTTCATTACTATGAAGTGTCCTTTGTCCTTTGTTATATTCTTCAATTTAAAGTCCATTGTATCTGATATAAGTATCGCTACTCCAGCTTTTTTCTCCGTACCATTTGCATGAAATATTTTACTCCATCCCTTTACTTTCAGCCTGAATGAGTCTTTGTATCTGAGGTGAGTCTCTTGTATACAGCATATGCTGGGATCTTGCTTTCTTATCCATTCAGCCACCCTATGTCTTTTTATTGGAGCATTTAATACATTTACATTTAATGTGATTATTGATAGATGTGTATTTATTGCCATTTTGTTATTTGTGTTTGTAGTCTTTCTTAGGTTGTTTTTGTCTTCTACTTAAAGAAGCCCTTTTAGCATTTCCTGCAAAGCTGGCTTGGTAGTAATGAATTCCCTTAACTTATTCTTTTCTGCAAAGCTCCTTATCTCACCTTCAATTTTAAATGATAACCTTGCTGGATACAGCAATCTTGGTTGTAGGCCTTTATTTTTCATCACTTTGAAAACCTCCTGCCACTCCCTTCTGGCCTGCAAAGTTTCTGTAGAAGAGTCAACTGATAATCTTATGGGGGTACCCTTGTAAGTAACTTGCTGCCTTTCCCTTTCTGCTTTAAGGATTCTGTCTTTGTCCTTAACCCTTGCCATTTTCACTATAATGTGTCTTGGAGTGGGCCTGTTTGGAATCATCCTGGTTGGAACTCTCTGCACTTCCTGAGCTTGTATTTCAATGTCCTTTGCCAGGTTAGGGAAGTTTTCACACATTATTACTTCAAATATATTCTCAATCCCTTGCTCCCTCTCTTCTCCTTCTGGTACTCCAATGACCCGTAGGTTATTGCATTTGATGTGGTCCCCTAGCTCCCTTAAACTATTTTCCATATTTTTCATTCTTTTTTCTTTTTGTTGTTCCACATGGGTGATCTCTGCTATTTTGTCTTCTAAGTCACTGATTCGATTTTCTGCTTCATCCAATCTACTAGTGATTCCATCAAGTTTGTTATTTAATTCAGTAATTGTGTTCTTAAGTTCTAGCTGGTTGCTTTTCATGATTTCTCTATCCTTCTTTATATTTTCATTAATTTCCTTGAACATTGTAATAATCAGTGTTCTGAACTCTGTCTCCAATAGGTTGGTTACCTCTATTTCCTCTATTTCCACTGATTCAGGAAGTTTCTTCTGTTCTTTTATTTGTGTTGTGTTTCTTTGTCTCCCCATTCTGGCTTACTCTTTGTGTTTGCTTCAATATAACAGACAGATCCCCCAGGTTTCTCAGTCTTTTCTGGGTAAACTTATATGGTGTGTGTCCTTTATATTTGAATTACTCAGTCTCCCTATTCTCCTGTGCTTGTATCTGAGATGTTCCTTCTGTTGTGCGTCCTCACTTGTTGAAGTTTTAGTTTTGATTAATTTTGGTTTGTCAGTAGGTGGGATTGACTCCCAGATTGATTAGCTGTGAGAATCAGCAGCGTCTGCAGTTTATGAGCTGCTGTGAGAGGATTGACCCCTTTGATGAAACTTGGACCCTATGGGCCCTAGTACCTGTTGCAACTTCCTTTTGGGTGTGATTCTTGTATGTCAAACCCAGAAATGCTCTGGTTTTATCTAAAGTTGGCCTCCAGGTATGATGATTCTTGTGTCTGTTTGTTTGACCCACTGCTGCAGAGTGATGTTAGAGCATAACAGATCAACAAGAACAACCTCTGCAGCCACCAAAGGAAACCAAATGCTCGCACAAGTAAAAAATACCAACCATCAAACTACAGTCAACTTGTACAGAAATATCAATCATACTAATGATGGAAACAAACAGAAACAAAACAAAAACCACACACAATAATAACAGAAGAGGAAACAAAATAAAATACAATATCCTAAAATAAAAAAATAGAATAAACGTGAGAAACCGATTAGCTATACCTAAAAAATAAAAAATAAAAATAAACTAAAATAATAATAAAAAAAGTAATAATAAAAATTAAAAAAATAAAATTTGCAGAAAAAAGGAAAAGAGGAAAAGTATAGCAGTGAGAAGAATGAATAAAATAAGAGAGAAAGTGAGGGTGGGGAAAAAAGAAAAAGAAAAGAAAGAAAAAGAAAAAGAAAAAAATATATATATATGTATTTGTCTACATACCCATATATATGGACATATATTCACTTATATACACCTATATATATGCCTATATTAAAAACTATAAAATGATAAGAATGAAATAGAAATAAAAACCAAAAACAACCAAGATAAGCAGCCAATAAAGGGAAAACAAAACAGAATAAAACCAAACAAACCAAAAATACCCATGCCGGTCTTGGCTAAAGTCCACCAAGCTCTCTTCAGTTTGTCTGCTGTACAAAAATTCCTGTGCGTCTTGTGGGAACAGTAGGCCACCTGATGCCTAGCGTGATCCTGGCACTGCAGGTTTGCTGTACTTGAGTGTGGTTGTGACGTGTGATTGGTGGTTTTTACAAAGTCACTGCCTTTTTGCTTTTGCCTGTCCCAAGGCAGGCTGCAACCCCAAAGGCTCAATGAGTGTCTCTGGGCACCCTTTGGGTTGACATCCATGGAGAATTAAGGAATTCCTCACTACCAAAAGCCTGCTGCTAAGAATCTGTTAATTAGTGCCTCAGCAGGTGAACCTGCCCTGCCTCCCAAGCCTTGCATAAAGGTGGGGGCGGGGTAGGTAGTCTCACTCTGCAGCCTTTACTGGGTGGAAATTCTCAACCCCCTGCAGGTAGGGATATCTTCCTAGTCTGCCCCTATTGCTCCATTAAGGAGTCAGTTTAAGACTGTCTTGGCAGGGGCCAAAGTTTGGGGGAGTGGGTGGGTTATTGGTTTTTTTTTTTTTGCTTTCTGCTCAAGAGTAGAAAAAGGAAAAAATAAAAAATAAATAAACAAACAAACAAAAAATAAACAAAGCCACAGTTCCAACACTGTTTTAAGCTAAGGCCTTTGCCTCTTATGCTCCAGCGGTGCTCCTGCTGCTCTCCCGAAGAGACTGCCGGAGTTTAAGGGACTGCGCGCCACCCTGCCACGCGGCTCAGTTCCCCGCTCCGTCTCTCGGGGACCTGCGTCTCTGCCAGGCACGCTGCTTCTCCGCGGGCGAGTCCTCTGTTTTACCCCATGCTCCCGGGTTTCAGGCTTCTGCGCTCCGCGGGACCCGGTGGGCACAGAGACTGATCCCTGAACCGGGAGGGTGCAGGGACTGATCTTGCCCTGCCACTGCGGGGCTCTGCACCCTGCTTCCTGGGGACGTGGCGAGCCGCGGGTGCAGCTCGTACCTCTGCACAGTCATCTCCTCTCTCTCCTCCCCACTTGCCCGGCCTGAGGCTTCTGCCTCAGACTGCAAACCAACGCGCTCTTGCTGAACTCTAGGTGGGCCGCGGGCCACAGGGAGCGAGCCGGGGAACACTCACTGTGACTCAGCAGCCGCGGGTGCGGGCTGCACCTCACGCGTCTCGCCGCTTTCTTCCCCTACTCGCCCGGCCTGCCCACTTTCCAGCAATCCTTGTGTGGAACTCTTAGTTGCTCTGTGTGATGAGTAGATGTCTCTTTGAAGCATATTAGAAGTTCAAATTGTGGATATTTCCAGGGGAGATTTCATGGAGCCCTCCTCACAGCCGCCATCTTGCCCCTCCCCTCGATAACTCTTAAGTGCACTGGATCACTGTCTTCAAGTATGACCGATACTGGGGATAAAAGAAGATACTAATTGTCTATATCAGACAAGCATCACTAACAATGGATGCCAAGTCAATATAGCCTGAGGGAAGACCTGGCTGCCAGGCTTCTCCTGTATTCATATACTTTTAGATATCTTTAGCACATTGCCTGGGATCTAGCAGAAATTACAAAAATATTTTCTAGACTGATTTAGAAACCCATTTGTGCAACTCCTTTTGACTGTCAAAAGAGTAAACTAGAGCCGGCTGAGTGGCGCGGTGGTTAAGCGCTGGCTTAGGTTAAGCGCGGCCCTGGTTCGGTCCCACATATGAGCGCCAGTGACACTGCTCTCAAAAAAACAAAAAACAAAAAAACAACAACAGTAAACTAGCAGTTCTTAATATTAATTTAAGAATGAAGAAAGGAATGGGAACAGGAAGACGATGATAGTCATCAGCTTAGGAAAGATGTTTTCTCTTCACCAAACTTAACTGAATTCTTCATATATCAGATGGTCTAGTGACTCTTTTAGGAGTGAAGGGACACAAATTTGGACAGGTATTCAAAATCACCTGAGTGGTTTTCAGTGCTTCTTCTTGCTCAGGCATTTGGCTGTTGGCCTGGAATCTGAGCACGTTCAAAGGCACCTGCACTGAAAAGTGTCGGTGATCTCATATGGAGTCAGCTGGTTAGCATCAAACTTAGGTTGCATTGAGGACTCAGAGGTAAGCTTCCTAGAAATCCCCATTGAGAATTCCCAGAAGCATTTTTAAAGCAAGGGAGAGCTAAGTATTTTTAATGGCAATATCTATTAAATGGAAAAGACATAAGAAGTTGAGTTATAGATTATAAATAAGTTTTACTCTGGCTCTGCCCTTGACTCCATTTATTACTTTAATCAAGGCTGTTAACTCGAGGGGCCTCAGTTTCCTCATCAATATAGTGAGGTGGTTAAACTACATTATCTTTCAGGGTTCCTTCCACTTTCAATGTGTGATTCATCCTAAAAATCGCATGTGGAAGTTTCTAATAGACTGACGTTGCCTGGGGAATAAAAACATTCTCCCATGGCTCTACAGCTGTGCAGGACAAAAACTACCCTCAGAGTCATTTTATGTTAGATGATCTAGTCTGACCCCATCAGAAAATACCTTTAAAAATAGACTTCTCTAATGTTGAGAAAGACTTGATGATGTTGCTGTTTTTTAAATTTTTTTAATGTACTTTTTCTCTAACACTCAATTTGTCAAGTTGATTATAACTAATAATATAAAAGATAGTATGGTGTTTTTAATACCTGTCTCAATTTCTCGTTCTTCATTAAGTTTTCTGATCATGCTCATTTGTAGGCTGACAGCAATGTGACTAAATTAACAATGATTTTTTTTCTGCCTTTAAAAAAATGTATATTTAAAGTCATTAAAAGGAATAGATATTACTTAAGCAGCAAGGGGAAAATGATATATATAATTCCAATCATATATAAACCAACATTGCTCAGACAATGGAGGTGAAGGGAGAAAAATTTTGGCCTAAATATTCTGTCACTTAAATTTATTATTCATTACTTGATATTGTAAGTCATCTCTAATTCTACCATCTTAAAAATAGTTGCAGGTATTTTATGGGTATGTACAGTTATCTTTGAATCTGATGTAATAACCAATGAAAAACCACAATTCACTTCTAGTCATGTAAATCCTATTGTAAAATAAATCCCCCCCAAATAACTTTAAAATAAAAATTGCCATAGAAACACTTGGGAATAATTAATAATTGAATTCTATAAAATGAGTCAACACATAACAATGCTCCACTTCTCCTTTTTATTCCATTATATATTTTAAATGTAAGTTTAGAGAATTTTATTATAAAAAAAGCCATGTGCTCATTACACAAATTAAGGAAATGTTAATATTTTGCATATTTGCTTCAGACCACTTCCACCCCATCTCTTACAAGTATACTTGAAGATCCCTATATTCACCACCCCAATTTCACTTTTTCCTCCCCAGAGATAAGAACTGTGAAATTGCTGTTAAATCTTTTCAGATCTGACAGATTATACTCCTAGGAAAAAAAAGTACTTAAATTATATCCAGCATTTTATTAAAAGTTTGTAAATTGAAAAAATTGGACAAGATACTTAATCATTGCATTTACAGAAATCTAATTTCAAAATGTACTTCATAAGGATAAATAACATTAAAATAAAATAAGATAAAATTAATGGGGGGGTCAATATAGATAGAGCTCTTATTTAATTCTAGCTTTAGTCTCTTTACAGTAACAGAAGTATAAGTAGATTTGGCTTTTAACCTCACCATTCATTATTTTTTCCATCTCCACTTTTTTTCTTCTCATTACTTTTATTTGGATTAATCATGAATTTTAATTTTCTTATCTTTCTTTTCTTTTAGGTTTTATAGCTATACTTTGCTATTCCTTTAGTGTTTACCCTCTTAACACGGAATTAACTAACACTAATTAAAGGATAACTACATCAACATTTATCATTTAATTATTTGATCTAACCTAACTATAGAATCAAGTATATATTATTATTTTAACTTTTTCCAAGATAATTTAGAAACTAAAAATCCTTTAGTCCCCTTTACCTAACTTTGTATGCTTATGCAATGCATTTGAGTTATATATACAAGTACATTTCAACATCAAATGACACTATTATTGTTTAACATAAGTGTTTATTGAATTTTACCCATACATTTACCTTTATCAAGGATTTTTACTCTTTTCTGTTTCTCTCTGATTTCAACAGAGATTCTTTTTTTAATCTTCTCTTAGTATTTCCCTTAGTACTCCTGTGTGTCTACTGGTTCGATTTAGTTTTCCTTCAGCACTTCAAAAATATCATTCAATTGTTTTCTGGCTTGAAAAGTTAACTATCAATATTTTTATCGGTCCTTTGATGGTAATATAGGATTCTTTTTTTGCGGGGAGGGAGTTACTGATTTTAAAAAGTTTCTCTTTCTCTTTGGTTTTTATCAGTGGGACTGTGCCATGCTTAGGTGTGCATTTCACGCTTGGGATTCACAGAGCCTCTTGAATCCGTGACTTGAAACTTAAAGTTCTCATCCATATGATCCTCAAATTTTGTTTTTCTATCTTTTCTTCTTCAGTTTCCAATAATATATTTGTTCTCCCTTTTCACTTTCACTGTATTCCACTGTCTATTATTCTCTTTCTCCTATTTTACATCTTTTCTTATCTACATGTTTTAGCCTGGATGTTTTCTAGTGACCTACCTTTTAATTTACTAATCTTTTCTTCTTTAGTATCTAACATGATGTTACAATTATTTATTGATTTTATAATTTCAGATACAGATTTGATTTCTTTTCAGTTTTAGGACTTTCATTTGAATGTTTTTTTTTTTGTTTATTCTATTTTGGATGAAATTCTCTATATTACTAGTATTAGTCGGTTATTTTTAAATCTATACATTATAACTTCAATATATGACCCACCTATAGCCTGTGTTTTTCTTTTTTTTTGTTTTTTTTTTTCGAGGTCAGTGTCACTGGCCCTCGTAAGTGGGATCCGAACCGGGGCCGCTGGCTTCCTAAGCCAGCGCTTAACCGCCGCGCCACTCAGCCAGCCCTAGCCTGTGTTTATTGCCTGGTTTTTCCTCTTAATTTTTCCTTATTTCACCATGAATTGTATTTTTTCAGTATATATATTTATATATATATATATATATATATATATATATATATATTTATATATATGTATATATTTATATATATATTTATATATATATTCACACGTAGATGTATATATACGTGTGTGTGTCTATATATATAGACACACGCATATCTATTTGTGTGTATACACACATGCATGCACACACACACACACAATGTGTGAGAGCTTGTTGCAACAATGTTGCTAACCTTTTTTTTATATATCAGAGGGATTATTCATTATGAATTTGTACTGACTGAACAAACTTTAACCAAGTTTACTATATGGAAATGCTGAAAAGGCTGAGTGAAAAAGACAAAAATGACCTGAATTTTTCGCCAACAATTCATGGCTCTTGCATCATGACAATGCACCAGCTCACATGGCACTGTCTATGAGGGAGTTTTTACCCAGTAAACAAATAACTGTATTGGAACACCCATCCTAGTCATCTGATCTGGCCCCCAATGACTTCTTTCTTTACATGAAGATAAAGGAAATACTGAAAGGAAGACATTTTGATGTCAGGACACCAAGGGTAATACAACAGCTCTGATGGCCATTCCAGAAAAAGAGTTCCAAAATTGCTTTGAAGGGTGGATTAGGTGCTGGTGTCAGTGCATAGCTTCCCAAGGGGAGTATATTCAGACTGTATGTATGCTTACGTGTCACACTATGCTGTCCATGTTGACTTTTTTGTCTCATATACTTTTTAAATGTCCTGTAATGGAAGGTGGGGTATAAACAACCACAATCTTATTAACAATGTATATTTACATGTCTATATCTATAGTTATAGCTATATCTATATCATCTATATGTACATCTATCTATCTCTCACACACATGCATGTGTGTGTGTGTGTATACTGAATTTCAAAAATTTATTTAAAAAATTGTACAGGCTCTGGCTCTGAATTATTATATTCCTCTAGATATTATTGATTTCCAGACAGCAGCAGTTAGGGATAGATCGGCTTGGATCAATCAAGAATTGAAATGATTAATTCCCTACTTGGAAGTTCTATAAATATTGTTCTATTTCTGGTTTTCCCTTTTTTTCCTACATTATGGTCTTTCAGGGAATCTTAACTGAAACCCTGGAGTATTTACCAAGGTCTCTTTTCCTTGTCACACCTAAACAAGTTTTTTTGTTTGTTTTCTTCCCAGTCCTATAAAATGCCAAAAACTTTGCTTGGCCTTCTGGCCTCTAAGTCATCATTTTCCACTTGGTATCTTCCCTTTTCAGTTCTTTGGTGCTTTGGTTTAAGCAAATATATTAAAGAGAAAAACATACACCAATTACAAGTCTCACTTCTTTATGCGTCCGTTTTCTCTGGAATCTGCCCTCTTTGGAGGTCTTAACTGCAATTTTTGTTTATACAACTTTGTGAGATGGCTAAAAACTCCAGATTGTTACTTTCCTAGAGAGAAAGAAGTACCCCCACGTCAACATATTATCTTTCTCTTAGTGATGTTGACCCCTCAAGTCATGGCTGCATTGTTTGAGTGCTAATGTCCATAACTGCCTGGTATCATTATCTTTATTGCTATTTTATCCAGCTTTTATAGGTTTTCTTGGGCAGTGGGTTGGATTGTTAAAAACAAAAGTCCTAGAGCTTATATTTGCACAAAAAGAATCAATACAATAAAGAAAGAATTAAGGAAGGCTGATTTATAAAAATTTACATGAAAAAGACCAAGAGGATTTGACCACAAACAATACAGCAAAAATGTTTACATAGTAACAGTCTATGTTCAAATCAGGGCTGATAATATACCTCGGTGAGGCTCAGGAACTGAAAAACTGAGTGTTCAAGCCTCTCTTTTAAGGTGGTCTGAGACTAATAAAATCACATAATAGAAGAAACAGCTGAGTGCCTTGAATCTGTTTGGCCTGCATGGCAGTCATTATGGGTAGGGGTTAGGAGTAGAATTAAAGAAGGCTTTAAGTATTTGAAGGTTTGTAATGGGGAAAGTGTAGAATTGATCTGAGTTGATCTGTGCATCTAGAAAATTCAGGAAGGCAGATTTTGCCTAAAGGGAAAAATGAAACGTGTAGCCCTTAAGGGCTGTCCAACAAAGCCTTGGGCTCTTCCAAAAAGCATCAAGTCACTTAAATATTCAGGTTTATACTAGATGACCACAGGCACAATGTTATAACGGACATATTTCCATTAGGAGGTGAGTTGTATTTGAATAGAAAAACAACAAAAATAATAATTTTTATATTATGGTGCTGTGTAATCACCTTAAATTGAATATGTTTTTATCCCTTATAAGGGTATGAATTAAATACCTCTATTATTTTCACTTTAATAATGAGAAAACCGAGGCACAGAGGATAAATAATTGGCATAGGGTCACACAGTTAGCAAGGGACAGAGATAGGACTTAAACCCAGGCAAACTGTCTTTAGATATCACACTCTGATGCATCACATTATGCTGTCAAAGTGAAGAGTTTTTGATCTTACACGCTTTTCAAGTGTGCTGGAATATGTGGGGTATAAACAGCCACAACCACATGAACAATGTGTACTTTATTTTTTTACCTTTAGAATAATGTTGCAAATAGCATAGTTAATATAGCTATAAATTCCAGGTAATTTGTTATGCACTTTATCTAATGAATCCATATAAAAAGCAAGAGTTATAACTTGATAGAGTTTATTTTCTAAATAACACACAAGGCTATATGCAGCACTGCAGTGATATAAAAAATTTACCAGCCTGTGTGTATGTGCGTGTGTGCGTGTGTGTGTGTGTGTATAAAATGAGTTGACCATGCATGTAGTCATTTTATGTCTTAATGTAGCATCCCATAAATATAATAGTAGCAGACTTACGGAACTTTGAAATGTCATTTAATGCACTTTAATGCCTACTTTGACTATACCGACAGATTTATTAAAATAAGTTTGGAAACATGCTTTTGGAACTTGCCAGGCAAAAGGATTCAAAGGTCTCTTTTTGTTATTCAACTTATCATTTTCATAACTTTTGTCAGAATGGTGTATCTTATTTACAACTGGAATACTTCAGTAGAAACCAAAGCCATATCCCTCAGCTGCAATCCCAAATGCAGGCCCATTTCATTTATTACATGTGTGGACTCATTTGATGCTGAGCAGTTAACAAAAATGGACCATTTCCTAATGCCATTTTAGTAGAACATCTTGTGTTCAATCCTTCAAATGTTGAAGAATTAATCCTTAATTTTGCCTCTTTGATTAATGTGAGGACCAACGTAAAAACTATTTTAACCAAAAGTAAGCATTAGATCTACTATTTTTGAAAGGTTATCAAAATAACATTAAGAAGTGCTATTCTACCTTAGTGCAATTATGACAACTGACCCCCTTAATTAACTTGGTAACTACATTTCAATTTTTCTCATAGTGCCTTTTGACAAATATTTCAAGTTTTGCTTTAAAGCTTATTTTTCTCTTTTATTTTTAAAGTCTTCAAAGGAGTCTGGTATTTCAGAAAACTGTCAAAATGTGTTGAAACATATTTAAACGAATGCATATTTTCATAGATTGGCATAGTTTGTGCATATTATTATTTTTTTCAGGTTTTCAGTTATATATAAAGAAGTGGTGTGTGTGTGTGTATGTGTATGTGTGTATGTGTGTGTGTAGGGGGAGGGGAGATACCATGGTTGTCACAGGGCAAAGGGTGTCTTTGACTTTTCTCCAGAAGAAATTAAGAGAAGAATTCATCAAATGTTAATGTTAAGAACTCAGAAACTGGAATGTTTGTCCTGAGCCCCAGGCCTCAGAGCAAATGGCTCTTATGCTGCTGGGCTCTAGGGGAAGACTGAAGCCAAAGTCAACATGAGCAGAAACTCCATCTGACTGATGCTGTGGAAACAGCTGTAACCACTTAGCTGGAAAACCACCTCAGATTCCTCTCCCAGAAAACACTGATGACATGGGAGATGGGGAGCAGGAAAGCTCTGTCAGGGTCTCTCTTCAGCTGTAGTCAGAAAAAATATTTTCTTTCCCTGAAAACTGTAAATAGATCAGTTCTGCCCTGGTCATAATAAACCAGCAAAAAAGGGAAAAAAAAAATGTTTCTTTTCCATAAATTAACCCATGTCTACCCCTTTCTTTGTATTATTAGCCAGTATTTCGTTTAAGTCATCTTTTATACGGATTTACTTTTATTTTTAGAAAAGACTCATTTGATCATAGGTTCATCTTTTAAATGAAATTGAATAGTGTTCAGATTAGCATTTGAAGCCAAAATGGCTGGTGAATGTTTAATTCTATTAAGTTTTCAATTTGTGAAAATATCCATAATTATTTTAGTTGAGGTTTTATTTCCCTCTCATTGTTCTGCCTGATGGCTTTTGTTAAATGTTGTTTAGGAAAGAACAGAAAATATTACATGGAACAACAAATAGATTTTGACCCCATTTGGGGAAAGTGAATTTTGCCCTTATCATCACAGCTTTCAAAACTATTACAGTTTTCTAACGGAGACTTATGGGTAGAATAGGGAAGGCATCTCATAAATGGGAACAACTAAGAAGAAAAAGGAAGCCAAAACAGCATTATTTTGCTTCTGAACATTCTCTGTGTTATAAAATGGCACAAATCCAAGGTATAGAATATTGATGGTGAGATATTATACCATACCAAAACAAGTACTGTTTATACATATATAATCATAAAGTTAATTTGTTTACCTTTGTTTAGATAGCTAATTGATTATATAAATTTTATAATTTTGTGATATATTCAGTTCTGGGCTCAAGTGTTAATATGCGAGATCAGACAACTAAGTTCGCGAACACATCCTAGAAAAAGTGCTACATACCTCATTGCTGAATATCACTACTACAGTCATCTTTGAAGTACTCCCCTTGGGAAGCTATGCACCAACACCAGTGCCTAGTCCACCCTTCAAAGCAATTTTGGAACTCTTTTTCTGGAATGGCCATCAGAGCTGTCATTGTGTTACCTCTGGTGTCCTGAATGTCATCAAAATGTCTTCCTTTCAATATTTCCTTTATCTTCAGGTAAAAAATAAGTCATTGGAGGCCAGATCATGTGAGTAGGGAGGGTGTTCCAATACATTTATTTGTTTACTGGCTAAAAACTCCCTCACAGACAGTGCCATGTGAGCTGGTGCATGGTCGTGATGCAAGAGCCATGAATTGTTGGCTAAAGGTTCAGATAGTCTAACTTTTTCACGCAGCCTTTTCAGCACTTCTAAATAGAAACTTAGTTAGCTGTTTGTACAGTTAGTACAAATTTATAATGAATAATCCCTCTGATATCAAAAAAAGTTAGCAACATCCTTGCAACAAGTTTGCAAACTTAATTGTCAGACCTTTGTATAACACAAATTATAAAACTACATTAGATAAATTTTAAGTATTATTTTTAAAGTGACTTGCATTATTAAGCACCCTATTTTCAAAGTAACAAAAATCATCCTAAAACGATGATACACCTCCAAAAATGAAGGGAATCCCATTTATGTATTCAACAGATATTTGCTACATGGTAGCCTATTCTAGGGTGACAGTATAGCAGAAACACAGCAGACTCTCTGTCTTTATGGAGATTATATTCTAGTAGGGAGTCAGTACACAATTAAAGAAATAAATACACTATAGGTTTGGTTTTCATAACTACTATGGTGCAAAATGAAACAAGGAAAGGCAGAATAGGGCACACTGAGGCAGGGAGTTGCTATTTTACCTAAGGTGAGCAGAAACAGCCTCTCTGAAAAGATGACTTACAAGCAAAGATGTGAAATAAAACAGAGATTAAGCAATGTGTCTTTTGGTCAGAAAAATATCCCGGGCACAGAGAAAATCTGCTGCAAAGACCCTGAAGTATAAAGATGATTGGCTTATTTGAGAAAAATCTAGGTGGCCAGTTTGGCTAGACAAACAGAATGGAGGGCAGCTGGTAGGACAGCGAGGGAGTGGGAATCAGAGCATGGAGGGCCTTATGGGTGTCTGGCTTTTGCTCTGAGATGGGAAACCATTGGAAAGCTTTGAGCACAAGGGTGACCCGACTTGACAGAAGTTTCTATAGGATCTCTCTGCCCTCTGTGTGGATAATGGAGTTGGGAGGCAAGAGTAGAAGGAGAGAGATGACAGGATCTTGGACCAGGGCAATGAAAAAAGTAAGAAGTGATTGTCCTGAAATATTGCATCCTGAAAATATTTTAAAAATAAAACCTGTAGAGTTTACTGATGGTTTGGATGTAGGATAAAAGAGAAAAAGAGAATTCAGGGTTGACTCCAAAAGTTTTGATCTGAGCACCTGGAAAACTGGAAAAATGTCTTTTGGCTGAATTGTTTTAGAAATTTCAGGGGATCCTTCAAATGTCTCAAATGAATAAAAACGTGAAGATAAGAGAACTATATGCAGGTTGATTTTGGTGGGGAGGCATAAAGCTTACAGGTCTGTAGGAGAGAAGTAAAGTAGAAACAGGTAATGATTGATTCTGCCTAGGGAATTAAATCAAGGTTCTGAGCCAAAAATGAGAAGGATTTCTAGAAAAGGAACAGTGTGTCAGAAACTTCCCCAGGGGTCAAATGATAGATTTTCCAGGGCTAAGCTATCTTCTAAAAGCCAAAAATATTTACCCCAAGATGTGATGACAACTGATAGGATATGGAGGGTTCCAGCAAAAGACATCCAATTCCTAATCTCCCAATCAATAGTGGAATGTAGCTTACTCAGAGGCATGCAGGATAACACCGTGTCGGTGATCAAGGGCTCTAGCAGCAAGCAGATGAAAATCCTGGCTCCGCCACTTATTATTTATGTGACCTTGGATAAGATATGTGACCTTTCTAAGCCTGAATTCCTTCATCTTTAAAATGGCAGTCATAGAATTAAATGTGGTAATGACTACAAATGCATAGCACAGTATGTATCACAGAATAAATTCCAATAAATGCTATGTGTATCATCACTGACTCTCAAAGATGCATCTGAGCAGAAGTGAAATTTCAATATCAGGGCCCCTGTAGGCCAGACAGAGTAGAGAGCACTCACATTTCCCTTCACCAGTATGAAAAAGAACAGCTGCTCCCCATATGGAAATAAGATGTTTGGAATTTTTTATGTTATTGCTTTTTTTTTTATGAGTCTACTGAGTTGTCACCCAAAAAGGGATAAAATACCTCTGGTGTAAATGTCATGGTTTTTCACTTCTTGGATGAATTTGAAATTAATGTGTATTAAAAGAATTGCCTTAAAGCAGTAGAAATATGGTTATAATTTTTTTAAATCAAAATTGTAATTGAAGTATGAATTTTATGATTACAATTAAGTAGAACTACAAATACAGATCAGAAGGTAGAATGAAAAATGTCAAGTTGTATTGCTGTAGAATAATTTTCATTGGAAAAGTTTTATTATGCATATTTTGTATTATATATTTAATTACTCATTGTTTTTATAGTTGTATAATTTATATATTGTAATGCACATATACTTATATATACAATCCTATGTGCACAGCAAACTTCCTGAATAACTACATACCAAAATATTAAGAGCAGTTATGCCTTGGTAATTATGATTATTTCTTATTTAAATATATTTTCAATTTTTTCTATGGTTTTAGAATTTTATCAAAATTTACATCTGTGTACAGAACTAGTCAGAATAAGAAATATTCTTATGACTTATCTTATTCATAAATGGCAAAATATTAAGCTCCCAATCAGATATTTACAGATGAAATTTTATTTCTCAGAGTAGAACAATTTAGTTCTTTTCTCTGAGACAGGGGAAGTCTCTTGCAAAGAGCTTTTAAGAAAAATATTGGTAAAGGCTACTAATAAGTATGGACTTTCTTAAATACCTATTCATTCATTACTCACATTAAATAGGTGTCAAAAGTGGCCCCAAATCCTAAGTAAATGAAATCTGACTGTTAAATGAGATGTAATTGACTAATTAAATGTTGACCCATTTGGTATGGTTTGACTTATTCTGTTTGTTACTTCATTTCAAATCAGAAAATCTTTGACTTCCTTAGAAAATTAATTTAATAAGGACTAAATATTAAATTATCAGACAAAGTCAATGTTATTCCTAATCTCTTTTAATAACCTGAATAACTTTCATTTGCTCCTATGAAACTTATTTGCACTTCCGTCTGTAGATTGTCAAGTGATTCTAACCAATCTCTTGAGCACCCTCTGGCAATTTCTACGTAGGAGCAGTTAGTGGAAAGTATACAACTATTAGGGTTCATGGATCTCCCGGTGCATTTCTTGAAACTGTATGCAAAGGTGTTCTTTCCATGTAAATCTCACAGAGCTTAGGTGCGTCTGTGAAAACACACATCAGGATTTTCTAATGTTGGATTTTACACAGGTTGATTCCTCATATCACCTCTAGCAAGAAAATATCTCATTTAATCATCCATAAGTTTCATGGAAATGTGTTATTCAACATATCTGAGAGAGCATCATACAAAACTGAAGAGCCATAAGAATGAGATGCCCTATCAAGGCTCTACACGCAGCCCTGAATATATTAAAGTGCTTCGTGGATGCCAATGACCATGATGTGAGATCACAAAAAGGCAAGGACCATTATGTCCAAGGAAAGTTGATCCTCATAAATTTTAGTGAGAGTCATGGATGCTAATTAAGGCCAACTCTTGAGGCCAAGTGCAGTTGGCCTTTATCAATACACCTGATTCAGTACAGATGTTTCCTAAGGGAAACTGGAGTCATGTAATTTGTTCTCACAGGATTTGAGCTTTGCTTTATTTATTTATGATAGATCATTGGGTCTAGAGGTTACATAAGCACATGTTTATAATACCATTAATTGACCACATAATTTATCTGTTACTGACCATGCAAATCATTTTGGGGAACTATTTTAATAAAACATTTAAAAAGGCCTCTTAATGATATAAAATGTAAGTACTCCAAATGGCTGAAATTGGATCATGTAGAAACTTCATAAATCACATTATTTTGCATTTCTGGTTTTGGAGATAAGCCACAGTTTGAGAACACTCAGGAAGTATTAGCAATACTGACTCTGCCATGGGCAACACAACACAGAGTTCTTTTTTCAGATGTTTCATTCTACTTGGAAGGAAAAGAAGGGTGAAGGATACAGCTCAGGAAGTGACCTAGCAGAGACAGGTGAGAAATACACTTGAAAGAAAAGTGGGTACCTGTTGCTATTTGAAGCTAGAGATAGAATGACAGATAATGCAGGCTTATATGAGACCTTATCTTACAAACAAGTTGTTTTGGTTCCAGGGTGATGTAAAGTTTGAATAATAACAGTGAGATTTCATTACTATTAAAAATTATTCACTCTCAATTATTATTCTCTCCACAATTGTAATTGGATTAGAGCCCAAATTTCCAGAGCTGTAGGTCCCAAGGGGAATATTATGCAGAAATGGGGATGGAAGGAGAACTGACCAGGTGGCAAACACACAATGTGATATAGATGGTGTATTACAGAATTGTACACTTTACTAACAACTGTCACCCTAATAAACATTCATTAAAAAGAAAGAAATGGGGCATTTGATTGCTTATGAAATCAATAAAGAGGGACTTGAGCCTAGGTTTGAATGGAATTCTACATTCCAACAAACTATTCTCTGTGGCAAACCAAAAATTTCGGATTTTCATTTGACTCAGTATGTATAAATAAAAAGGCAAAACAGTAAAATTTAAAAGCATGCTTTTCCTCAAAGCTAAGGAAAAACAAAATGAATGTTGCCTTTATAGCTGTCATCTGTGGAGGTTAAATTTATAGTCCAATGAACACAACTCTACAGCATTCAAAAATATCCTTGGAGAGTCCTTTTCAGAATTGCATTCTGGATCCATTTTAACCACAGAGAAGTTTCTCTCTCTCTCTCTCTCTCTCTCTCTCTCTCTCTCTCTCTCTCTCTCTCTCTCTCTCTCTCCCTCCCTCCCTCTCTTCCTTCCTTTCTCCCTTCCCAATATAATGCTGAAATAGCTTTTTTCTCATGCTTTTATTTAAATGAATTTTGGCTTTTTCCAAAAACCAATCCTTTCTTCAACATTTGTCTGTTCATCACCAGAGAGAATTAAGAAGCATAACAAAGATATTAAAGGAAATTCCCTAAAATGGCAGAGGCATCTCACTGGCAGTCACATCCCCATCAAGCTGTGACAAAACCGAATGGAACAAAACACGTTTAGAGGCATGTTAAAAAGTTGGTTCAGTTACTTTAGAGTCCAATATCATAAATCTAGATATTAGGGGCTTGTTCTTTCTTTTGACTGAGCACCTGATCGTGGGTGTTTCACTTACTACACCTGTGGGCAGGAAGGAACTCAAACACAAGCAACCCTCATGCTTTGTGTTAGCACACTTGTCACTGTTTTGTTTAATGATAGGGAAATAACATATTTAGAAAGAGATTAGAACAGAGAAAAAAAATAAGAATCTGTCTAAAATAACCAGGAAGATTATTGTCAGATGACCAGCAAGCCACCTGGATGAATATGATTGGTGGGGACAGGGCACTACAGCCATACTCTGGATGGCTGGCTTTGGAGGCAATGAGGCACAACGGTGAGGGGCATTTTCTGTGAGGTTTCAGTAATAGCCCTTGTGCTTACTAGCTGCATGATCTGAAACAAGTCCCTCACATGCTCTGTGCCTAGTTTTCCCACCTACAGGCTGGGCAGAATAATAATAATAAGATATAGAGTTGTAATGACCTCATGAGCTAATACATTTGCAGCACTGACAGCAGTGTTGAGTGATCATGTGTGTTCTACACATATTACCTATTGTATGATTGCTATCATACGTGAATAGCTGGTTATGCTTTCTTAGTTCAAAGGCAAAGAGATGTAAGAAATAATAGAAACATAAAAGAAGTGGAAAAGTCATGTGGCAGAGAGAATCTTTCTCCGCTGATGCCAAGTGAAATACGTCATATTTATAAAGAATTTGTCTCAGCTCTGGGTCTCATCTTATGTTTCTTTTGTTTCTTAAATAGCACCTTCTAGATGAGGGCAAATAGTTTTGGAAAACAACTGAAACAAAATGTAGAAACTGTATAGTCATGCTGAATGGCATACACAGTGAAGTAATATAATAGCATTTCTATATCCTTCATTTAAGTATCTGAACACATTTTATGATTCAGCCTTTTTCATGGTGAATTCTAGTTCATTCACAAAGATACTAACTTAGGTTTTTGACATTCAGGCATTTTGGTATTTGTAAAACCCAAATGGTTTGATGAATACTGGTAACTAAATGATATAAAAGGCTTCCAATAATGTCCTAAAGTAGAACTCTAATTCAGATATACTACAAAAACAATGATGGTAACTCCCATTTATTGGGAGCCTATAATATTCCAGACACTGTTCTTCTCAGTTTACATGAAACATTTTATTTAGTTTTCTAAACATCCCTATGAGCTGGGTATTATTTATTCTATGAGGTAAGGAAGTTTCAGCACATAGAAACTAAGGAATTGGCCCAGAGTGCATGGATATCAGTGACAAAGCTGAGGTTTGAAACAGAGTGAGATTCCCAAAGCATGCATTTCCCAGGCCTCCCAAATAGAGTTTTATATACTATGCATACTTTTCCCGTGACTGCCATGCCTGTTTACATTGACTGAGGGAAACCCGACAATGTACTAGGAGACAATAAGCTGATAGCCTTTACTACTGATGGGTTCTCTTTGTTTATGGCAGCTCTGGCCTCAATTAGCTGCAGCAGAGGCTTGCCTCATTATTACTGTAAAGACATGGATGCCCGAGACAGGAGCACTTGCTTCATGAAGGAAGAATCCTTCTTGTATATTCATTAGACACATTAACACTCAGCATAACTCCAATAGGGACATATTCCTACTTTGTGGCCTTTCTTGTAGCTTCCCAGGGTTCTTTTCTAAATGGAAAGAAGGCTTCCAAGCAGCAGCTTTGAAATTGCCATGGCTAATTGTCTAGATGTTTGTATTCAAGCAAACACCAGGACTGACAACCTAAAACACAACATCATAACCTTTGTTGGCTGGTTCCCCTGGAGATGATTAATGGAGACATGACTAAATACACTTTCTGACCATAAAAGCAAATTGGGGGGAAAAAATGGCTCCTGGGCAGGGATACCAGAGAACCCTCCAGGGCAACCTGCTTTACAACTGGCTAGGAAAGGGAATTAATATCAATAGACAGTTTAGAAAATCACCTCATGGTAGTTTAATCAAGATGTAAATGAAGTTTTATAAAATACCACAGAACACCCTCTCTTTCAGTCTTGTCAATGTGTTATTAGTATATGATTTGAATCCTCAGTTAACCCTTTTTGAGAGGAGAACATACAAATGACAGGGCACAGGTATATAACCATTGCATTTATTGAAATATATAACTATATTTCAGGTGACTGATCAGGGCTAGAGAATTACCGAAGAATGTTGTTAGATTCTAAGGAGCCCCTGTATAAGTAGGTTGACAATAGATCGATTATGTTTTGCTGCCACTTCTTTTAGCAGTAGCAATTTTCAAAATATAAAATAGATACAGACCATATGGACATATCTATGCTGAATGCAGCCATTGAGTTTTAGTATAGAAGACTGGCATATTTATTTTTTAAAGTATTGAAAAATTAATGAAATAAAATGACTCCCTCTCTTTACAGGCAAAAGAAATGCATTTTGGAAAAGGAACACAATACCACATTTTTTTTATGACACTTTACAAATTTTGGCATAGAAAATTTAATTTAGGACACATTACTGTGGGTGATACAATACTTAAGCTTAGTTCTCTCATTTGTAAAGTTGAGATAATAATTGGGAAGAATACATGATAGGATATCAGTAAAATATCTAGCAGAGCATAAACTACAGATGCTAAATGAGTGTTATATATTATGTTTTTGGATTAATATCGCTCTTTATTAGAAAGGTGCCATCATTAATAAATTTTGCTGAAATAAATGAACATCAGTATGGAGAAGAATTCATTTAGATTGGTTCTCTACATAAATAAGGACCAACATTTCAAGTAGAAAAAAGTTGTTGTTTTTTTAAAAAATCTAGAAACAATTGAAATAACATGCTCACCCCTATTAGGAAGTGTAGATAAATCACCTAAAGGAGAAAGAAATATATTAAAATAAAATATGACTGAATTTGTTTTGTATAACTTGTGCTATATAATTATATTGGATTAGCTGATAGAGGGTAGGTTCACTCAATTTGTAAGACAATAAACACAACAGAATATCACACATATTAAATTAAAAAAAAAAAAAACTGGGAAAAACTACATCTTGACAGCCATTGTGGTGTGCTCAATCTAACAAGGCAGAATTTAAGTAGTCTATAGACAGAAATTTTAGGCAAACTTGTTTTGAATGAACTCACTTTAGGTGAAATGCCCAGAAAGAATAAATACACCATCTTATGTTTGAATTTGATATTTGACATTGTGAATAGTAGGATGGATCAATCTGGTGTATCAGCTAATGCAAGTTGGACAACAAATACCAAAATATCTTAAAAGGGAAAAATTATCTCACCTACCAATACGTGACAGAGTAGGATGGCTTCCAACCTGGTTAATTCTGTGGTTGAATACTATCAAGAACCAAAGTTCCTGCTGCACATGCAGAAAATGGAATACCACTCAGGAATAGAAAGGAACTTACTAGTGTTTTATGTAATAACATAGATAAACATGAAATTCATTATGCTAAGTGAAAAAAATCCAGTTAAAAATTATATATTGCATGATTCTATTTATATGATATTCCGGAAATGGCAAAACTATAACTGAAAATAAACCAGTTGATATCAAGAGTGATAGATGGAGGGAGGTAACTAACTACAAACTGAATGACAAAACTCTTTGGGGTGATGAAACTATTCTGTATCTTGACTGTGGTATTGTTACATGACTAAACATATCTGTCAAAATGCATAGGTTTTTGCACTGTCATTTTTGCTGTGTTTAAATTATATTTTAATAAATTTAAAAATAAACAAGAACTACTTTGTCTTCATGTGTTTCTGCCTGTTTTCTGGGTAATTCACCTCATGCTTGTGAGCAGGCTGCCATATTCCCAGGAATCATAAGCAAATAAGATATGGTCTGGCAGAAGAGAAGCTAGTCCTTTCTTTATGTGTTCTCTTTTTATTTGTAGGAAAAAAAAAAAATTTAAGAAGCCTCTCTCCCTACCTCCTCACAATAGACTTTCCCACTCACATGTCCATTCCTTAATCAAATCTGGTAAGGAGAACTAATTATCTTAATTGACAAAGAATCAGGATTTAACTTTGAGCTTGAGATAGAAAACACCTTCCTTAAGACTAGACAACAGAAAACATTGGGAATGCACTTAGTAAAGATACACTATAGTTGTAGTGAATATAATTAGTAGTGGTGAACAACCAACATTGTCTGCTCAATTGGCTAGCAGCCTTGTGAATTCATTCATTGAGAAACTTTGATGGGGTTCAACAGGAATGAGATAAGATAAAAAAAAGAAAAGAAAAGAAAAGAAAAGAAAGAAAAAAAAGCCAACCTAATAATTGGCTTTTCTTGCATATTTACATACTCTAAAACTTGCATCTACTAAGAGATTTACCTTTCCATAATTAGGAATATGATACCCCTCCATGTAATACTCTTAAGAAAGTTTCTTGATGAGAGAGAGATTTGGAAACTATGTCATATGAAGAGTTACTGCTAGAAATAGGACTGGTATGCACACTAGCATGTGGGAAACACATTAGATTCATTTTTTATGTTGTCAAAAACTAAAGAAAGCAGAAAGTACAGTAGAATGTAGCAGATAAATTTCAAATATTATTAGATTTATCCAAATATTTCCAATGGTGATGAATTATTCATCACTGGATAGTCAAGGCTGACCAAGATAATACATGTAGGAATGTAGTAGAAGAGGATTCTAGTGTCAAATAGATAGCTGGACTGGACATTCTAAGATGCTTTCCAATACTGATATAACACTACACACTTTATACAAGTACACACAGAAATACATAGGTATGTGTGATTGTGTGTATACAAGATACTCAAATATATATATTCCCATATGACTGAAAAATAATTTGCTGATTAAAAGACTAGAAGGGAATACATACTAAAACAAAAAATATGTTATATGATGTAGTAAGATGAGTTAAAAATGAAACCTAAGGAAATTCTGGATAAGAAGTGGAAAATTTCAGCACAGTGTAATCCTGGGGAGTCCCTGATCTGAGTGAGCTCCATTCACAGTGAAGCTCCAGCCATACCTCTTTCCCCAGAATTGGTCTCCTTTAAGAGAGAATCAAAAGCTGACATCAGCTTTTGGGACTCTCCTAATCCTGATTCTGATCCAAACCTAAAACTTTTGAAGTCTTCTCAGTTTATGGTTTATAAGGATAAGGTTTTAGAAAATATAAAGTTGAGGAGATTGACATTGATGTTCTCATGAATTTCTTTTCTTTTCTTTTTTTTTTTTTTTGAGGGCAGTGTCGCTGGCCTTCATATGTGGGACCCGAACCGGGGCCACTGGCACCACAAGCCAGTTCTTAACCACCGCGCCACTTGGCCAGCCCTATGAATTTCTTAAGGCTGTAGACAAGTATCTGATTGCCAGCTACCTATAAAAGGGGGAAAACCAAGAGTTTGAAAAATAATTCCTCTATGACCATACATAGTGTTGATTCTTTTTTGAAATATTATTATTATTATTATTCCTAATACCATATCTTATTTACCAGTTAATGGAAGTAGAAAGGCCAATATTAAAAAATAATGACCTATCGTTGACAGAGCCAAATGAAGAGCTTTACATTTCATGAGTTATCACTATTATTTTACTAATCATGGAAAAATGGTGCTAACTTGAAATCATTCAAATAAATGTACCACATACATTTAAGTAACTGCCTGGCTATCAACACTTAAGTGGAAACACAGTGTAGCCTAAAGTCTGTAGTGTAGAGTATCACGAACAGCACAGGTGTGCTTGTGTTATTTTTAGCTGCTTACAAAACTCAAAATTACATAGTAAAGAACTTGCAGATAAAGTTCTTTTTTTTCATGGTCTAGTTATACCTATTAACCTTTACCTCATGTTAGGTGAATTTCATTCTTAAGTTATTTAAGAGTTCCCATTATCTTACATAGAAAGGTAGAAATGCATCCTGAACTGAGAGGCTTGTTAGGTGGATGTGTTATGTTAGGAAAACAGAAAAAACAAAAAGGCCTTAATTAGGAGAAAAACTGCTACAAGAACTCAAATGCAAAAAAAAAAAAAAAAAGGGAAATTGGAAAACAAAAAAAAAAAGAGAGGAACCATAAACCAGTTATATTTTGTTCGTTTCAGACACATACCCACATTCCATAAAACTATGTGAAGCACTTTATAATGACATTATGAAGTATAAAACAATTTCATTTTCTGCCCCAGTAAGTTGAGTATTGTTATAAAGAGAAAAAAATCACCCACCCTTCTGGTGTGGATTTTCCCCAAAATTAATACTAAGCTAAATTATTTTCCACTGGTTGTGAAATCCTTACACTGCCTTTATAAGAAATGATTTCAGAGACAATTAACACTTCTTTCTGGTACTGAAACAAGAACAGGAAGATAGATTTCAATTACCAGCATTTCCTAGTAGATTAAGGGTTTCTCTACTTTTTTGGTCAGCTTCAAAGCTTGATTGTTTTGTTTTTAAAAGTAGTAAGTCGGTTATTTATTCTGTCACTAAAGTTAGATAGAATGCTTCTGTAAACCTCCTGATTGCAAGTACATAGAACAGTTTCAGAAGCACTTAGAAATAAAAGCAGGACAATTTCAATAGCTCCATACACTCAGCCAATCTAATTTCTCATGGCCCCAAACATGAAACAGTCTCAGTACCTTCCTACTCATGACAATGCTTTTCACATCTGTGCTTTTTATCTATTCTGCTTTCCTAACATGAAATTTTCTCTTTGCTATTCAGATCATGCTTTATCTTTAAAGACCAAAAACATTCCTGCCTCCTACATGAAGACATACTACAGTAAATAGTACTGATATTTCCCTTCTCTCTCTTCCTCTCTCTCTCTCCTCTCTCCCACATGTGCAGCATGCACAGACATCCAAACACAGACCACAAACACTTAAAATTTCTATTTTTATTCTTCAGAGTCACAGTAACCAGGAGAAATAATAGAAACTTTTCTAAAAATCTAAAATACGATGAAAAAAGCCTATATAAACTATTCAATTTAAATGACTACTAAAGCAATTTTAATTTAGTATCTGTTTTTAATGTGAATTGGGTTATTAGTGGCAACCCTCCAACCAACCTACCTTCTTTATTTTCAGTTTTTTTAATTTCAACTGTCTTTGATTGCACTCAATGAAAAAGTCCCCTTGTTGCTAATGGTTAAGTTATTATTAACAAAATTATCAAGGAACAGCTTACATGTCTGGGTTTCTGCTTCTAAGAAATACACTTTGGGGATGGTAAGATTTTCAACTTAGTTCTCAAGTTCTCTTGCCTTTAGAAAAAAATTCAAACATATCCCTGAAATAAGCAAGCCAATTGCTCTTCTCACTTTTTATAAATTATTGACAACAGAAATACCAAATCATAAATGAGCTATTTTACAAATATGTATTTTTGTATTTTTAAAAGTAAGATGAAAATTAGTTCAAAATTCAAATAACACTTCTTCTCTAATTTTTCTGTTCTGTTATGTATTGCGTGTTATCTTCAATATTACTTTGTCAGATACTCTCCCCTATGCTAAGACAACTGTTCTGTGAACTGTGAATGAGGTCTAAAGATTCTTTGAAAACAAAAGTGTCTCGATTGATAGTGCCTGGAGTTCCTCCAAATTGCAAATATCTGTCTAACGGTTTTCAGCCAGCCCAATTTAAGAACACATATCTCTAATTTTTTAAAGAAATAAAACATTAAAAAAAATTGGTAAGCCTGAATAATGCTTGAATGGGTGAAAGTCAAAAGTAAATAACATCATAAAATTCTGCATTTTTGTTGAAGAAAGAATTTTCTGTTCCCATAACCACAATCTAATTCCATGAGCCAATTATAGGGTGTGAGGTAGTAGTGCTCCAAGGGGGAAATGCCATTCCATTGACCTCAGAACCAGAGGGAATAGGTAACGCGCTGGGTAAACAGCATAAAATAATAAGCATGCACAGTAAGGTACGGTGAAATGGAAATTGAACGTAATCATAACAACTTTGATCTGTATGCTTTGAATTTTCTGAGCCATTTTTCACTGTGACTGTGCATAGAGAATGACTTAACCTTCCTGCTTTAGACTACTACTGAAATACATGTTGCTCGTCAGCAAACAGCTTCTCAAAGTTATGACCTTTTTTGATGGACTTCAGGAAAGTTTTCCAGTAGGTTTCTTCCATACTGCCTAATCAGTTTATTGTTTGAAGCACACACATACATACACACACACACACACACACACACACACACACGCACGCACTTTTTGAAACTCCTGTAGCATAAGTGTCTGCCCAAGAAACTTATCATTCATTGCCTTAATCATAAGTCATATATATGTCATATATATATATATAAGTCATATATATATGTGTGTGTCTACACACACAAACACACACACACCACAATAATGAATGAATGAATGAATGAACGATTTTACCAAATAGATGCTGCTCTCCATAAGGGCAGATGGAAGGCTTACTCATCTTGGTGTCCTCTTTATGGGAGCCAATACTAGTAAAATACCTGTATTTAAGAGTACAGATACTGGAGCCAGACTGGCTCTAAACTTACTGACTACCTAATTGTACATCTCTGAGACTTCGTTTTCCCACCTGTACTATGGAGATAGCATGATCTACCTCATACAGTTGTTAAAATATTAAATATATATTATTATGTAATATAGTCATAGTGCTTGATTACTAGTAATTACTCAAAATTTGATCATTATTACTACCCATAATATATGAAAGAGAAAAATGGGACAACACGTTTTAGATTAGGTGATATATCATTTAGGGCCCTTACAGAAAATCAATGGTACACTCATATTGGAATATTTTGAAAAGAGTTCATTTACCACAGGACTAATAACAAAGGTATTAGACATATAGGAGCACTACAAGGGATCTTGCAGAGACTTGGAGTGATGAGGAGAACAATAGGTCACTGGAATGAATGCAGGGCTGAGACTTGTGTGGTGTGTCCTCATTACCCTTTATTTGTCTCCACTTCTCCATCTAATGCATTGCTCCTTATTTAACATTTTTAAATCACATAATTTCCTGTTCTTTCTTCTCCAAGTAGCTATACTGACAGACAACCTTCATTTTAATTATTGCTGCCTGACTCTTCCGGTACCGGTACCGCAGGCCAGAGACTTTCTTTGTTTCCTTCATTGTTATTCATATGTAATGAATGACAGTGATTCCTTGAGTAGGCCTTTTCCTGCAGTACTCAGCACCACCCCTTACCACTTGTTATCACCAGAAAATGCACCATTTCTGTTTTTAACATTCCACTTTCTAGCCCCAACTTCCTGTGCCTCCAGCTCTCTTGCTCAAACCAGTATGGCTTACTAGGTAATGGTTACTTGCCTATTTATCAAATTGATGCATCAACCCTGTCCCCTCAATGTGGATGAATGATCAATGAGGAGAAATATACAAATATACTTTGAGGTCCACAAACATGTCTTTCTCTTGGAAATGTAAAAAATATAAATGAGCAAAGCAAAGGTAAACAGATGGATGGAGGATTCACTGAGTCATCTCATGGACCTCCTAGAATTTCCAGGAATTTCTGCTCTGCATTTTCCAGGGCTTAGTTACAGTTCTTTTCTTTACTATTTAAGGGAATCAGTTAGTTTTTTGGTTTGCAACAAAAAACAAAACAAAAAAACAGGGCCGGCCGAATGGCACAGTGGTTAAGCGCTGACTTCGGAAGCCAGCGGCCCCGGTTCGGTCCCAAATATGAGGGCCAGTGACACTGCCCTCAAAAACAAAAACAAAAACAAACGAAACCAACAGACTCAAGTCAACACTATAAAGTTTATTCCACAAATGTCAAATCCACTGACTTTTCCATTTTCCTTTCATCCATTAGTCTCCTCTCATACCATCCCTTCTTTTTAGTTTGGATTCCATTTTATACCTATTGTCCAGAAAACATCCTCACTGCCTTTGTCATCTCCCCAACAAAATCCCAACCATTCACTTTCTTCAGGTTTGCATCCATGAAACTGGGCTTGGTGGAGAAATTTCACAGAAACTGTCAGATTCTGCCACCAGAACATGTTTCAAATTGGTCAAAAACTCTTTTTTCCCCCACTGTGAACAAAAACTAAACCCTATGGCTCCTCGTTGTACTATTCTAGCGTCTCAGAGTATCTTACAGTCAACCCTTGACCCATTCTAATTTACTGTTCACAAAAGAGCTAAAGTGACTTTTGTAAAATATAAGATTAATTATGCTACTGCCTTGTGTAAAATTATTCAATGATAAACTTTTGTTGTAACAAAAAACAAACAAAAATCAAATTCCTGAAAATTGCAGGAAGGCCCTGCCTGATGTGGTTCCTTTAAATACCAACCTGTTTCAGCATCATTTTGTCTCTTCCTTGATGCACTGTGGGGTACACTACCTTTCCTCCAATTCTGCAAAGGGCAAATATTGCCTTTGAACACGCTGCTCCCTTTTCTACTTTAGGCTGATTCCTTCTCTTTCTTAGATAATTGCTTGAATGTACCTTCTCTTCACTTAATCCGAAGTTGTTGTCCCCTCTTCACTACTCTCTCCCCAATACTCTATTCTTCCTCTTTATGGTTTGATTACTTTGTTTTTTGGTTGTTTTTTTTTGAGGGCAGTGTCACTGGCCCTCATATGTGGGACCGAACCGGGGCCGCTGGCTTCCGAAGCCAGCGCTTAACCGCCACGCCACTCGGCCGGCCCTATGGTTTGATTACTTATTATCATCTCTACTGCATTGTGTATAAGGTCAGGAAAAAATGTGTTCTGTCTGTCCTGTATGCCCCATGACTAGTGCAGTCCTTGATACATCATAAATGATCGATGAATGAGTGAATGAAGCTTTATATATGAGATAGTGGGTGGTAGGGAGACATGTGTAGTTTCTGAACAAGGAAGTTATCTGCTGTATCACTAATTGTGGAAGATTACTTCAGTAACATACAATAATAAAAGTTAAGTGAGAAAAGTGAAATTATACTTTTATTTTAGTAAAACTCAGAACTTCCAAGGTTAGTTTTGTACAGTGCTCATGTGATCTGAGCCTTACTCTTGCCAGTTACTTTTTTTTCTCCTAAATTTCCTCCTTTCTTTAATTATTTCCCTCTTGTGTTGGTTGCAGTTGGAGTTTCTATCTCCTCTAAATACTATGATCCAATTATAAATAACTCAGCTCTCTATAGCACAGCTAGGGTAGGCTGAAAAATACAACATATATTGCTAACCGCTAAGTAAAACAAGTGACCAAAGGAATAAATGCAAAGAATATAAAAAGTGGAACTTTAAAAATACAGGTGTCAAATCCTGCTCAATGTAGCTCTCTGTTGAGTGCACAACCTCTGGCCCTTGCCTAGAACTGTCTCCACTCAAGCTCCAAAGGGCTGACACAGTGCCCTGTCTTTGTCTAGACTCTCCTTTCCTAGATCTCTGAATTTCCGGGTCCTAGTGCCCCTACTCTGGATATCCATATTTTAGAGGAGCCTGTTCTGATCCTCTTCCAGTTGTCCTATCATGTAAGGCAAGGAATCTGATGGACCAAGGAAACCTGCTCATCCAGATTATACTATCCTGTTGTCATTTCTGAAACCTCCCTCCAGGAACCAAGGACTCTGGCTTAAGTGCCAAAGGGCCACTTCCAGAGGCCTTGCAGAGCTCTTCCCCAGGTCCACCGTCTTAGAACAGATCATGCTGTAGAGAGTATGTGCCCTTGGTGTGAGGGGTGGCCACAAGGCAGCTGTTAATAGGGTTGTGGACAGAGCTTGGGCATGCAGGCTGGGGTGTCCACACGCATGTGTGTAAGCATCTCTCATGGTGTAGGATATACTGCGGTAGAATGAGAAGGTAGGGAATATTTAATAAGAGCAGTTGAAACATTTTGTTACTATCTGGTATAAAAATACTTATTCTAGATTAAACATAAACAATCATTAAATATTATAAATTACAGAGAAAAGAAAAATTCACCCCCAAATGTACAAAGTTTGGAAATGACCTTTTTTGTTTTTAAGTCATATACCCATGTTCTCTAAATTAAATGAGGTTTTACCCTACTTTGTGGGGTCTGTATACAAAGTCCCACATACCTAAGAGAGTGACCTACATTCCAGTTGGATGGTTAGGAGATAAGAAACACACATACAGATGTTTGGATGGTTTCCAACAAAAACAAGCCATTTGCTTTTCTTCTCAGTACTGAAGAAGGATGAGCAGAAATATTAAAAAGCAAAGATAAACAGGCCTTGCTGAACCGTCCAAGACTGACTCCATTTAGGCCTAGGTCATATCATCTATCAGTGTGGTTTTAATTATATTGTTTTCTAGTCAGCATGATGGGTGTGTCCCATTCCAAATTCAATTACAGTATTTCATATAATTTTTCAACTGCTGTGTTACAGTGCGCCACACTCGTCAGCATTAAATCAGTCAGAACTCCACCTAGTTTCAGAGGGACTATTTTAAGAGGATAAACTGAATATGTGTACCTAATATCTTGGAAGGCAATCTGTGGATTAAAACATAGCTTTGGTATATAGGAGAAATGTCCTTTGTTTGCTCACACAATTGCTAAAAAGAACTGCTGTTAAACGGTATAGAGGAATTGACCTATTTTAATCATGAGGCAGTGTTTTCATTATTTCAAAACAACTGCAACAACAATTAAGAACCTATAGTTAATATAAACAGTGCATGAAATAATCACACAAAAGAATGCAGTTGAGCCAAAAAAAAAAACACCTCTTAACTCTTCTGAAGATTCAATATCATTGTATATTTTCAAGAGTATTACTTTTCTGCAAAAATCTCATTAGGCTTCTTTCATAAAAGTGATATTAAAATAAGTACATTAAGGTAGGAAGAGAGGCTACCTGTAAAAAATTTGCAGCTTATTTCAATCCCTTGATATGAACTAAAGATTTTATAATCACCCTTATTTTTTAAATCTATTTACTCTGAAATAATACTCCATGTTGGTATATAAGTAAGGCACACTACTGGGAGGACTGTACTATCCCTACTATCTAAGATATCTGAATAGATACACAGCTCATTCAAAACATTAAATAACCAGGCCACAGTTTAGTGGCTAAGTTAATTATTGTCTCTCTACTATTTTCTGTATATTGGTATGTATCTGTGTTTCTTGGGACAAAACCAAATCCCCAGAAGAGTTGTCTAATCTATTATGGTAATAGAACTAAAATCTTCAGAATTCTGTATTCTCCTTTTCATAGTAGGTATGGGTATTCATATGCATGGCATGTTTAATAATAAAACATGAAAACTTTTCAACCATTATAAAAATTATATAGATAACAAGGGATTGTATCTCAATTTTCCATCAGAAGAAAGAATACCAAAGGATATTATTTGCCGAGTCAGCATTTAAAAATCCTTATTTTCTAAGGCAAAACAATATGGAAAATCAATTATATTTTTCACAAAAATTCAACACACTCATCAAACCTCCTATTATTGGTGAATCATCATTCTATATGAAAGTGCAAAGATTTAGAATGATGGAAATAAATGGGTCTTTATCAGAAATTTACAATCTATTGCTTAGACCCCGTTCAGTGAATTTATTTATTTTTGGTGATTAAAAGAGCTCTGAAATACAGAGGTTGGATTGTCCACATTTCTCTAGTGTTTATGTACTGTGACTAAAATAATGAGAGTGATTTATTGTTCTTGGACAGGATCCTGAATTTGAAAGAGATTAAATTGACCCAATTGTGGCTAACATTGTAGAATAGAAGCATTTTCAGAAATAAGCAACTACAATACTTGTAAAAAAATAAAAATAAAACAAGAAAATTTGTTGCATCAAATTATATAAATCACTTATATGTTAAACCTTTAATTATACATTAAAATAATTATTTTATTATAAAATAGATGGTTTATAATGATAATAGTACTATTAGTAAACATATTGGGGGTAATAAAAATAAATTAGGATAAAACCATAGAGAAGCTAAAATATTGGAGAATTCCATTGTAATTAAAAAAAAAATCTAATTTACTTGTGGTCATTTGTTCTCAAATGTACTTAGAGAAATAGAGAAAATATCAAATACTGGTTCTAATTTAGAAAGATTATTGGGATAAGACAGAATGCACTACATATTTTGCTATAATTAAGAAAGGAAACACATTTACTTAGGTTATTTTACCTGGGTATTTGGAAGACCAATGTATAGTGACCTCCAAACAACTGGATATTGTTTGGAATCTTGTAAATAATCTACCTTACACACCCATTCAGATACCAAGGATATCATCTGGGTATGTTATTGTCAACATGGTCCTTATCATGAAACTATCCAGGCTGATATGAGCTTTTCCACAACATCTGTACCCCAAGGAAGAGCGAAGATCGGTCTCCTTTGTCTGCTGATTTGTCTCCTTACAATTGCTTTATTAATTGTGTTTTCACTTCATTTAAACTTAGAATATGGATCAGATCTGTGCACACAGTTGTTAGTGACACTTTGTTAACAGCAGCAAGATAAAGCTGCCAGTGCCATAACCAGAATATTTTTATTAATTGTCTATTCTGGGCACCAGCCCAAGGTAAAACTAAACAGAACAAATGGCCCATTTCCATTACTTTCAAAAGGAGATTATAGAACTATTCTCTCTCTAGCATTGGCTCAATTCCCACTCTTTAATTGATCTGCAGAAGGCTGCCTATTATTTTTCTTAATATTCTTTTTTTGGGATTGCCTAATGGATTTACCCCTTTATCCCTCTACTCACATCCCATTATTCCCACTATGCTGTTGTATATAATTTATATAAATTATTAGCTTCCTGCTTTGTTTTCAGCTCCTTAATACCAAATTTTAGTTTAACTCATTCCTAGTTTCTTATTCATTACTTTATTCTATGTAGACCAAAATTTCTACATACCCAGACAAAAAGAGAGAGAATGAGAAAGGGATACGAATAGGGAGAGGAAGAGAAGTTAGAATTTTATGCGTTTTAGTAAAGGATTTAATTTTTTGCCAGAAAGGTTTCAGAGATCACAAGGTTAAAAAAAAAAAATTATATCTATCTATCTATCTATCTATCTATCTATCTATCTATCTATCTATCTATCTATATTACTGAGAACGCACTGAATTTTAATGTTATCTTGAGAATTTTATCAGCCAAAGTAATGGAGCACAACATTATAATGATGGCACACTGAAGTAAGAAATTATTCATGAATGTTTTTTCCTCAGGCCTTCTCATTACAACATGAATTCCATGTGTTATTTCAGAGAATTTCAAGCTTGTCTTTGTGACTTGACATCTTAAAAGTAATAGCTAATTTATGCCTTGGATAGACACTGTGTTAGGTAAAAAACACTTCTTATTAACTTTATGACATTTGACTCTGAACAATATTATATCAAGGCATCTCAACATGGCCATAAAAATATCAAGCAATCAAATCTACATCAAGTATAAACTGGAATATAAATAACCAAAATATTTTACCTAAATGAAAAATTCTAAATACAAATAACATTGTTCAATGATTGCCTACATAGTTTAGTAAAAGAACTGTGTTTACAATACAGAACTTTGTTAAGTATACAAACTAAATAGATGCGATGATTTTTATATCTGTATAGCACCCATTTATTCTTAGATTATAATTAGCAAACTTTTATTAATGTGACTACTTTCTAGTGGAGGGGAAACAAACAAACAAAACAAGCTTGATTTGTCTAGTCAAATATAAACCATAAAGACTATCCAGTTTCCTGGTGAGATGTAATGATGTACAATAGATCTGTAACAACATCTAAGTAACATGGTATTATCATTTTTAAAAAGTAGAATAACTTAATTTTACTAGTGAATAATTTGTGTTGGACGGCCTTTACTTGGAATATTTTATAAAGAGGAACAAACTCTACCAACACATGTTCTTGAAACACTAAGGAAGTAATTTGATTTTAGTGTAAAAAGAATTCATGGTGAAAAAGTAGCAATTTTTCCCATAATCAAGAATTTTAGGCAATAACCACAATAGAATCTTATATTCTTTTAACAACCGATGAAGAGTCGATAATCCTAGGGAAGCAGAAATGTTAGTAATCAATTTAGTCACACTTTTGATACTAATGTGTCAGCTGCCAATAAGTATGCCAAATACGTTTCAATAACAATGCAAAGGCCAGGACTTTTTCAGTTGCATGCATGCATGCAATAAAAATATGATTCTTGTGATAATTTATAAATTCCTTAACTAATAATATCATTATTGAAAATAACCAACTCTAAGTTTATAAACCTAAATGATTGAGAATATTCATAAGAGAACCACTCAACTTTGGTACACTTGACTAAATGCATCTGTATAAATTAATAAAATTTAGTCTGTCAGTCATTATTCTAACATAATCCTCATTAATCTATAGTCAAAAGTCACATATATAACCAATACAATTACCTAAGAGAATCTTATATTCTGAGCACACAAGAAAATTTTAGAAAGTATCTAAACCCTATTCAAATGACAATATTTTCTAAAGCAATTCATTTAGAAATCATTTTTTACATGTAATTTTTTCTACTGTGGGTCTTCAGTTTCTGTGGAATCTTAATATGAATTATTATGGTGTTGAGTGATGTAATAAATATACTTTGGAGGATTTTTTTTTGAGTTGTTTTCCTGCTGTAGGTCTATCAGGTATAGCTCTATTCAGAGTCTGACATGCTACAGGGATCACAACTGGTATTTTAGGCCTCAAACTGTCCATAGTTTATGGCAGAAAATATGAGAACATTAACTAAATATCTGTGAGAGAGCTTGAATGAATTCAAACAATTTTCAAGGAAAACAAAACAAAAACAACATGGCCCTTTCAGAAGAATCCCCTTTGAATCACTTTCTCAGCAACATAGGGATGACAACTTAAAGAAAAAGAGATAGAGGTGTGATGGTGAAATCTTTATGACAGAATATCAGCAATGCTTCTTTTAAATCTAGGACTACAAAGTGACATAAAAATCTCACTTGAGCCTCTGATGTTTAAAAGGCACTGGTTTGCAATTTTCTGAATTTGATGATTGTTTTAAAATGACTCTTCAGAAAGCAATACAGCTTTGTGCTTTTGTTTCTTCTTTAAGTCTTAGCTGATGAAGCTTCACTTTAGTGAACAAAAACAAAAAGAAACAAATAAAAAAACAACCTTGAGGAAACACTGAAGAAGTCCAACTATAGTTTTGCAAGAAATAGAAAAAAGATAGTTATCTAACATCTTGTTTAAACCAAGAATCTTTTTACAGATGCAAAACTACAGTGGGAAAATTTATGCAGTGTTTCCTTCAATTTTTTTCCGCCTCCAGTGAGAATCCCCTGGGGAAAAGAAAAACAAAAACAAAAGCAAAACAAATAAACCTCAATATCCCCTAGCATTCAATGCTGGGGGAGAAAGTCTTCTCAGATGTAATAAAACAAATACCATATTAGAAATGAGAAACATATAATGGTATTAATTGGCACTTTTTTCTTTGCAAGCGATGGATGTCAAATTCAGGCTAACTTTAGCACAAAAAGGGAATTTCTTGGTTCCAGTAAACTGAGGACACTGAGGCAGTTAATGGCCTTAATGACCGACTTAATGGACAAGAACCTGTTTCCAAGGAAGTGAAGTGTGGTGCTTCTCATCTAGTGTTCTTTCTTTCTTTCTCTCTCTCTCTCTCTCTCTCTCTCTCTCTCTCTCTCTCTCTCTCTCTCTCTCTCTCTCTCTCTCTCTCTCTCTCTCTCTTTCACATCTTGGTCTTTGCTTGCTCATATTATACCTTCCTAAAGCAAACAATTTTCCCCAAGTGTCTGTGAATTATGCTTCTGAAGCTCCAATTTAACATCTCAAAGGAAAAAAAAAATCAAAAACAAAAAACAAAAAAACCCAGCGACCACTTTCCAATGTCAATCTAATAAATCCAAAGATGAATTCTGATTTGCTTTACTTGGGTCATGGGTCTATTTCTGTTGAGGGCCATGGTCCCCAATATTGAGGGGCTTGCAAGCTGGCTTTAGTGGGCTTGGTGAAATGCTTGGTGAGGCATAAACTTGTGTTTCTGCTTTCATTGTTTCTGCCTGCACCTGGAGGGTGCTTACTGCTTGTCGAGGCATGTGGTGAGGACAGCCAGTTTCTAGGGACACAAAAGAAAGATGATTGCCAAGATTAATGGAAAAAGAACTGTCCTGAGAAGCTGACTCCCCTGGATTTCACTGGCCTGTAGGTTTCTGGTAAAAGGTTAATGATCAACTTGTTACTGAGGTAATGCACATTGTTTCCTGCTATGCTGCATGTATCCCCTACCTACAAACTGTATATAAAGCCTGCAACAAATAAACTGGAGAGCTATCTCTCTCCATTTTCTGTCTTTTACTGCAACAAACAGTTTCTGTCTTTTATCGACCGCCGACGCCGTGTACACCTTCTCGCACCCTGGTCAGCGGAGGCAGGTCCCCCGCATATTTCTTCACTCTGCTATTATTATTAGAAAGATGGGAGACTGTGACAAGCCAAAACTAGGTAATTTGTGGACTAGGGGCAGGGTCTTTGAAAAGTAGAAAAGCTAACCAAAAACAGTAGTGACCATGTACAATTATTACAATTTGACGGTGCCAAGAAGTTCAAAGCTAAATATATAGCTCCTTTGCAGTAATATTATATAGTATAATATTACCCAGGTCTTCCTGTATTTCTAAGTTCCTGTTTGTTTTTATTTTTTTGTTAAAATAAATAATGCTTCTGTTTCTTAAACAAGTTTTAATACCATAAGTCATTTCAGAATCTCTTTAGAGATAGGTAGTTAAATTAGAAAAAAATTAAAAAAAAATGCAATAGATTAAATGCAACTGTGTTTCCAGCAAATCAAAACAGAATCTATTTTGTCAGTGGATAGCAAAAATGTTAACTGTAAACAGTGAATAATGTTGCATATAAGGTTATTTTAGAACCCTATGAGGATATGCGTAAAGGTACCAACAGAACTCCTTGGTTTCTATAAAAACGTTTCTTGATTTAACTCATCACTGTTATAGGACTTAGTATATGAAAAGGTATGGCCTATTTAAGATGTTTGCCAAACTAGTCACTTAGGAATTAGAGACAAGCCCTAATAAATACATAATTGGCTACCTACAGTGTAAAATAAACTCATATTATATCCCAGCTCTACCAGAAACAAGCTGTGTTCCACTTGTCAGAGCCACCCATGAAATCCCAGGAGTGATCTCAGGAATGTATCTGTCTAAGATACTTGCCAGGCTCCTCAAGTACCCACACCTTCAAAATCTCTCTTGGTTCCCCAATTTTTTTACAATACTATCAGCTGACACCGAAGTGAAAGGTCTGTCCTGACCTTTCCAAAGAGTATCTATCCTCTTTTCACTGAGAGGTCCTGCAATTCTCCATAAAATCCTTCATTATCTCTCAGGAGCCAAATGGAGGACAATTTCAAGCTTGAAAGGGGGGGATGCCTCAGGTGATATAATAAGTTGATAATAGGATATAGAGTACTAATGCCTGTGATTTGTAAATTTTACCTTATTTAGGAAAAGGGTCTTCACAGATGTAATTAAATGAAGGATCTTGAGATGAGGAGATTACCCTGGGTATTCTGGGAATGCCCTAAATCCAATAACAAATGTTCTTATAAGAGACAAATAGAGGAGAGGCACACACAGAAGAGGAGGAGGCAATGTGACCACAGAGACAGACTGGAGAGGAGTGACTATTAGTGAAGGAATGCCTGACTCCACCAGTAACTGTAAGAGGAATGGAACTGCCCTAGCCTCTGGGGGGAGCTTGGCCCTGCTGACACCTTCGTTTCAGACATCTGGCCTCCAGAACTGGGAAGGAACACACTTCTATTGTTTTAAACTACCTAGGTATCCTAGGAAACTAATACAGGTGGGAGCACATGCCACCAAACCACAGTGGCCAGAATTTTTCTTGCAGGTCCCACTGTGTAAATATATTGAGGGAGAACCAGAGAGTTTTAAACCTTTAGCTACAGGTCTTTACCTTAGATTTAGGAAATTGTCTGGGATTCTGAGGAAGTGGGTAATGAGTTAGACCTTTTGCAACTGAATGAAGTCTAATTATAGGCTATAAAGTCCTTTCTAAAAACAGCAGTGCCTGGGAAACACCTTTCTAAGGGGATCTGTAAATCTTCCTAATACTTTCGAAGACAATTGTTTAATCTTTGGTAAGACAAAGGACTTGATTTTCTGCTCTTGCTAGAGGTTTGAGCTGTGGAAGCCCTCTCTCTTGTGGTCCACTATAGCATTCCTTGTTCACTTTTTGCACATATCACAAGTATTACAATATCTGCACACTTATAGGTCTTCCTTATTATACACCAAGTGTCTGAGGTCTACAACTGGTCATTTTTGCATCCTAGCACAGTGCCTGACAACCACTAGGTTGTCAATTATAATCCCATGGAACATTCCAGGAATGTACATTTGGTTATGATTCTCAAATAGCTTTTTCTGACATATCTCTGGGCCCTGAGAGCTTCCTTGATCGAATTCACTGCAGTCTCCTCTAATGCATTCACTTTGTTATCCAAAAAACTATAAAGTGTTCTGGCCAGAGTTGGTCCTTTATGTGGCTATGCCAGGTCTCATTATGCACTTCTTCCTTGTCCTTTCCTTCCAAGTTACTCCCCAATCCTGCATCTACTGTGAGGACACCAGATGTGGGAGTCTGACCACAATGGCCCCAATCCTGTCTTTTGACAATCGTTTTTTTTTTTTGGCTACAGTGGTTAAATTCTATTGATCTGTATAGCCAAGATTCACTGTCAGCATAGCAATTTAAAGAAAAGATTAAAAGCAACAACAAAAGAAGAAAAGAAAATGAGGAGGAGAAGTCGTTTTTGAGGTAAGTCTTTGATTCTTTTCCCAGTTTTCTAGGACACACCAGGCTGGTGGTCCAACCTGAGTTGGAACACATAGGTAACCAAGTGCCTTCTGAATGAATGAATCATAGTCTCTAGAAAATGACACTACCAAGCTTGTTTTTAAAGATTATACTTGATAAAACTGAGACAGGGAGAATTCAAGAGACTTAACCAAGGTCATATCAATATCTAGATGCAAAGCTAGTACCACGGCCTAGATACTCATACTCTGAGTTCACATTTCATTATACTTTTCTGTGCTATTTATCACATAGTTTATTTTTATAAAAATTGATAGATGATTCCAGTAAAATAAGCTCACATATTATACAAAGGCATAAATAAAAATGTAAATTTTAGATGAAATCTCAACAAACCAATACAAGCATTCTTAGTGAACATATTTTCATGTATCTCTGCATCTACATATACACACATGCAACACATGCAATTTTACACAAATGCAATAGCACTACTTGCTGTTCAAATCTGTTGTTTTTTCCCTCAGCACTGCATCATATGGTTTCTTTCCACATCATTAAACATATGTCTACTTAATTACTCCTGATAGCTATATAGTATTTCATTATACATTTAGATTATATTTTAATTTACCATCTTCATTTTTTTTTTTTTTTTTTTAGCTGAGCCATCCTGCCACCTGTTGGCAGCTCAACGGCAGCTCAGCTCGGGCTGGCATAGAACTGCCGTTGCTCAGAGCTCAGCTCACACTCTTGAGTGAGCCCTTAACCAACTGAGCCACTCGGCCGGCCCTCCATCTTAATTTTTTTATATTTGGGTCATTCCCCCAAATTTTGGTTCTTAAAACAATCAAATATTATAATCCTGTTTCATGATGTGTACTGAATCAATTCAACTGACTATACGAACCAACTATGATAGTGAGAAGCTTTTTGATTACTTTCTTTTCTCCTGTGTGTACATGGCCTGTGTCTATATCTCCTGTGTGTAGGAGGCCTGAGTTGTGGCCTTCGGCAAGTCACTGAAGCACTCTGTGCCTCTGTTTTCTCTTCTATAAATGAGCATAATGACACTTGCTTATAGAATTGCAGTGACAATTTTAGGCTAACATAAACATATTGAGTGTTGCTTAGCATATGACACTCAACAAATGTTATCTAGGAAGAAGAAGAGGCTTAATTTATATGGCTATGGTCTCAACACCAAAGGACCAACTGATATCAAAGCAAAAGTACCCCTTTATGAAGAAACTCTATACACAGACTCAGATATAGGTAGCTAAAACTGACTAAAAGTAGGTAATTTGATCACATTTATGCTAAATTATGGATAACTGATTTCACTTTCTCTTCCATAATGGCAGAAATTTACCATTATGTCCTTAACATCTAACAGTTATTGGTTAATCATCATCATCATCATCATCATCATAATATAAGTGTAATAAAAATAGCTAACATTTATAAAATAGAAACTTAAGAGGCTCCTGGAAGTTCATTGAAGATTCTTTGTAACATGAGTAGTGCATGTCAAGGAAGTTAAGACCTTTGACCTCTGGTTCATCAAGTTACATAGTGACAGCTGGGAGCCCCATCTAACACTCAGTATGAGAACTCAGAGGTCTGTCTACTTGGTCATGCTGTACATATCCTCTCATTTCTCTAGGAGTTTCTACGAAGATCCCCATGTAACCCACTGGCTTGTGAAATTCTATTGAACTTTGAGGGGTCCCTGGTATAATGGCTGGAAAAGCCAGAAAAGGTCTCAATTCTTTAGAGAGAAAGAAAGAATAATCTGGTAACAGTGACCAGATAAGGGTGCTTCTATAAATCATACCTTTATCATTGCTACAAACAAACAAACAAACAAACAAACAAACAAACAAACAAACACTGTTTGCAGTTAACTCCACCACACATCACTACTGAATACAGCTATAAGGACACCAAAGAAACACAAATAAAATAGAAAATGAAACCAAAGAACCCCTGAATATACATATAGACTCTCCAAACTGAATTTAAGGGCCTTAATATTTTCTCAAAATATTATGTCATAGCTTTAATATTCATGGTATTTTATTGCTACACTAAACAAATGGGTATTCTTTGAATGGAAAATACCATTCCCAATGTTGAGATGAAATATTAAATTCAAACAGAAGTCTTCTGTCTTTAAAGGTAATTTGTCAATTTCAGAAGTAATTTTGGTTTAATGCTCATTTAGAAAAGAATTCACTACATAGTCTTTCAATTGGTTTATCTTTATGAATACAGAATATTATGTTGTTTCCTGATTCTAATTTAATCTCAGATAATGTATGTAATATTCAGGCATAAATATATCCAATAACATTTCTGAGCCTTTCAGTAAACATACATTTTTCAACTTTTCTCTTCTATCTACAACATTCCAGTCTTCTTTCATTGACATCTTTACTTTTGCTGAAATTCTTTTTGCCATGTTATCTGGGGAAGCGGAGTGACTGTTAGGTATTATTTTTAAGAATGAATTTTCTTATCATTTGAAGATTAAATTGTTTTGTCAAAACACAAATGTGTAGCAGTTTGCCACTTTAAAATCTTTATTTCATTTATTTCATTTATTAAATTACATTTATTAATTTACATTTATTAAATTAATGATTTTTAAACATTGAGAAAATTTTAACTGGAAATGCAAACATATAGAAAAAACAGCACATTCAAATCATGGCGAATATAAAATCAATGTGTATATTACATTAAGTCACATAAAATTGCCAATATTGATACAAAATAGGAATTTAATGTAATTCACCCTAATATGAATGTGTCCTATGAAAAATACCTTTTCTATAATGACTATTAAATCAAACATTTGTTTGTGCAAAATGCAATTGGGGCAAATTTGTAAATGAGTTGTTCATGCCTTATGTGAAAATTATTTTCCATAGAGTCCTAACTAATATATTAAACTTCAACTTTCCAAATGCTGAAATATAAATGATAAATAATGAAGATAACAAAATTGGCTATTTAGATTGATCAAAGAATTTTATTTTAATAAACCTATGTTTAATATATCATAGGTTGTGCCAATGACAGTTTAGGGAACTCTCTTCCTTGATATTTTAATTATGCTGTAAGAATTAATTTACTTGATTAATTAACATTTCATTTCAATAACATTCTATTTAATACCAGGGAACTAACTGTGATTATACTATGAGAGTAAATTAATTTTTTATATCATTAAAATGTTATCAAAGAAGAAAATTTTGTAAGCTGTCATTGATCACCCCAATTTCTGGTCTGTACACACCAAACAAAATAGAATGGTGGGGAGTAGAACTGGTCAAATGCCCAGATGAAGAGAGAGAAGTTGGACTGTCAGGTAAGAATTAATTCATTTAATGCAAGTTTTGAATAATTAAACAAAACAGAACAGCAAACAAACAAAACACTGCTCTGGATCTGGGTTTTCAGCCTCCCTCTCTTACCAACTAAGTGGCCTTGGGTAAGTTCTTTTAACTCCAATGAAAATTTCTTCATCCATAAAGTGAAGGGATTAGATAAAAAAAGGTACATTATACATTGTCTGTGTAAGGGGAAAAAAAGGTGTGTAAGGACCAGTTTAACATAATTCTTCATCAAAAAGTAATTATATATTAAACCCAAACAAAGTCTCAGATCAGGTCTTATGCAGGTGAGCCACTCTCCTTTCCTGCAGCCAGGGTTTCTTCTTCTTTTCAATTATTCTAAAACACAGTTTTACAATTATTTGCATATATATAAATATTTTTTATTGGTCCTGATGGACTAAGCACTTAGTATCATCATCTAACATTTTAACCTATTTTAAGAAGTTTGGTTTTTTCCACAAGTGTCATTGGATCAATGCATAACCTAATTGTTGAAGAGAAGCACTCCTAATTTCTACACAATTCTACATTGAAGTAAAACAGTATCAGCAAGAAAGACAATTGACTATAAAGACTATTCAGTGACTCTACTAATTACTATGAGGTAAATATATAATACTTGCTGATGTTAAACATCAGGGAGGCAAATTGCTTTACCTCCTACAGGCCCTATCAATAGATGACAGAAAACCTAGTGGATAAAATTTAAACCTAATTCTAATCTTTAAAAAAATGATCTCAAGCTACATGGAAACATCAAAATTTACTTTAACTTCTGGGACAACATAAGAAAAGTCAGATCATGATCATTAAACATTTTTTTTTTTTCCTGAAACTTCTGGCCATTAGAATAAAGTATGAAACAAAAGTTTAAACAATAACAGTTACAGAGTAGAAGAAAAGAATTAAACCATCACTGATAATTTTAGTATCGGGTGGAATATTTTTTAGACCCTGGTGCAAAAATTAATAACAGGCACATTTGAAACAAAGACTCAAGTTCACAGCAGCAATAAAATATATATATAATATCTAAGAATAGACTTCATAAGATATGTGTAAGACCTGTAAAAGAAAAATGTTTTTTGAGAAAGATAAAGAAGCTTCAAATAAACAGAGAGAAATGCTATAATTCTAGATTGTAAGATTAATATCAGAAGACCATCAACTACTAAATCTCATCCTTCGTTTTATAAAATTCCACATCAAAATAACAATAGATTATTTTCTATACAAAATAATTTTATATTTTAAATTGAATAACAGTTTAGAATAGCCAAAAATTTTGTAATAGTAAGACTAACCAGAGAGAATCAAATATTAAAAATATTATAAAACAACAGTAAATTTAAAAGTGTGATAATAGGTGAACTCAAAGAAGCAGACATATCCAAAAGAAAAGAGAAAATCAAAACCCTCCTCAGCTAAATCCTACGGAAACAGAAACAATGAGAGAAATATATACATATATATGTAAAGTAGATATAGTTATGTGTATGATTATTACATATAGATGGGTGAAATTTATACATACAGAGGAAGCACATACCATGTAAACTAATAAATGCTGTCAAGAATATTGGCAAGACTTTTGGAGAAAAAAAATCATATATCTTCTTTTCGTACTTAACGCTAAAATAAATTCCAGATGGAATGAATTGCCCAATGTAAAAAAGGAAACCTTAAAATGTTAGATGGAAGGTAATAAATTTGGAAGAATACTTCTTAAAGTACAAAAGTCACAAAACAATGCAAAATATTTAATAATTTATAAGCCAAATTAAATGACAAATAAAGTTTGTACTTTATTGCTTTATATTTTAATATTTGATAGAACTCTTGATTATTACCTATTACTTTTCTTTTTTATATTATTTCTGCATATGTCTCCCGTTATTTTTTTTTTTTCATATAAACTTCAGAATCATATGGTTTATAAAATGAACCTATTATGGGGACTTCATGAAATGTATTAACTTACCTAGGGAGAACTGACATATCTATAACAGTGGTTCTGCTTCTCAAAAACTACCTGTTCAAATCTTCTTTTGGGTTCTTCAGTAATCGTTCCAAGTTTTGTTATCTGTGCTCTTTAAATGTATACCTTACCATTTCTTATTTGGTTTATCACTAGTTTTTTTGTCTTTTTTCTTGGTATCTTTTTTTTTTTTTTTTGGCTGAGCCATCCTGCCACCTGTTGGCAGCTCAGCTGCAACTCAGCTCGGGCCAGGAATTGAACTGGAGACCCTGTTGCTCAGAGCTCGCACTCTTGAGCAAGCTCTTAACCAACTGAGCCACTCAGCTGGACCTTTTCTTGATATTTTAAATGTGATCTTTAATTGGTCGTTTCACAAATAGCGATCAAGCACAGACTAGGTTCCAGTCTGTGTTCTAGGAACCAGGGATACAAAAGTGAACAGAGCAGACTACAATCCCTGACATCTTCAGGTTTGTGTCATGGTGGGGGAAATAGAAAATAATCAAGATTTATAACAGTATGTTAGTACCTAAGCATAAGTATTCTAGACAAAAGGAAGGGCTAAAGAGAAAAGTAACAAAGAGGAGGGTTAAAAAATGTCAAAGTATGATTTGAAATTTTGAAATTTTAGATAGAATAGCCAAGGTAGTCTTCACTGAAATGACATTTGATAAAGATCATAATGAAAATTTGAACCAACTCACATGATTAACTGAGGTAGCACTTTCCAAGAAAAGAGGAGATAAGATATAAGCTGATGCAGAACAGGCCTAATGAGCTCAGGAATACAGAGGGGGTGGATGTGTCTGGGAGATTACAGAGGTAGGCAGAAGGGGGATGGGGAGGGAGAAGGGGGGAAAGGGAAGTAGGTTGCAGTTCACCTCATGCAAATTGTATGTATGCTTTTTAATTGGATTTGCATATGTTTGTGGGTGGTTTCTGTTTTGTTTTGATATTTGAATTGACGGATTATTTTTATGTTCTAATGTGTAGGCAAATTTTGTGAATGTTTTAAAGGCAATCTATGTGTACTATTTTCACTGTAGAGATTTTTCTATTTTCTCAGTAGAGAGTTTGTGAGATATATAGATAAAAAGGCAGTTAAATAGGAAGATGATAGATGAGTCATAGATAGATAGATGATAGGTAGAAAAATAGATAGATACATAGATGATACAAAGTTACTTTGTTATCTATGTTAATGTCTATACCATCTTTATTTATTGTGTACTCAAACTGTGATGGACAGAGTAGTGAATTAACGTCTCCTGCTAGTTTGTTTCTATTTTTTCTTGCATCTCCTATAATGTCAGTCTTTGAATTCTGCTTCTATGATATTTGGTGCATAAATATACATAACTGTATATCTTTAATGTGAATTATTCCCTTTATTCAGTACCTTCTGGCCTGATATTAAGATTGCAACTCCTACATTTTCATTTGTTTGTATATTTGCATTTGTTGGTATACATTTGCCCTCTATAAAAAAAAATTTTTTTCTAACATGCCTGACTCTCTTTTATTTTTTTAAGCTGTAAGTTTTGAGGGCAGTATCACTGGCCCTCATGTGTGGGACCCGAACTGGGGCCGCTTGGCATCCCAAGCCAGCTCTTAACCACCATACCACTTGGCCGGCCCCTGACTCTCTTTTTTTTAAGTAAGTCTCTAGTATAGAGAAAACTATTAGGTTTTTCAGTAGGGTTGTCTGAGATCAAATCTGAAACCAATTCTTCTGCCATAATGTTTCCAGCAACCCTTTGGCTGGCTGAAGTACATCCTTTAGAAGTGTCTTCCACAGGGTTCATGGGAATAATATTTCTTCAGATAATGCATGTTCAAAACTGCCTGTCTCCAATCTTTGCACTAGAATGACAGTCTGATTGGATATAAATCTCACCTCCCTCCTGTAAGCACATTTTTGGTGTCACTCCCTTATCTTCTTACAAGAATGTCATTGTGGCAAAGTCTGTGGACTGCATTGTGATTCTCAGCACATACACGCTTGATCTTTTTGCCTGCAAGTCCAAAGGATTTGTTCTCTACTTTTTTTTTTTTTTTTTAAAGATTTTATTGGGGAATTGGCGGAGGGGAGCAGCGTTGGGGAATCGGGGAAGGGGAACAGACAAGTTGCTGTCTTTTTGTTCTTCAGTTTAGTTGCGGAGGATGTTGCTTCACTGTTGGTATCATCATTGCGCTATTCCCGGATGAGGCAGATCTGTCACTGGCCTCTGGATGTCGCTCATCGCGGCTATTGGCAGCTCACGCTTGGCTGCCAGCCACTCACGCTGGCTGCGGGCCACTCAGTGTAGCCTATGGCAGCCCACTGCAGCAGGGGCTGCAGCCCACACCATCACCGGGGCTCGCACAGCCCAGCTCCAGGTGGAGCTGTTGTTAGCTGTAGAGGGCAGTGTCATTGGCCCTCATGTGGGATCCGAACCGGGGCCGCTGGCATCCCAAAACCAGCGCTTAACCAATGCGCCACTCGGCCGGCCCTTGTTCTCTACTTTTAATGTCTAATATGTTTATAAGTTTGTACCTCAGTATTGACTTTTCAGGATAAAATTTGCAGGATGTGATACATGGTGCATTCTTATATTTAGGTCCAGTTTTTTTCTTTTTAAGGCTTTCTTTTCCTTCTTTTCTTCTGTCATTCTTTCCTTCCTCCATCTCTTCCCCTTTTCCCTCCTTCATTCCTTTTTCCCTTTTTTCTTTTCTTTCTTGGGAACTTTAAGAAAAAATATGTTATATCTCCTTTGTCTTCTATAGCTACCATTTATATTTCAAAATTATATTAAATCCTTTCCTTGTTTCCATTTTATTTTGGTTTCTATACTTATTTCTATATTATTTGTGTCTTTCTCTCTTTTTCCGTACTGCATATTTTCCTTTTATTTTTTCAATTTCATCTTCAGTTCTGTGATAGTTTTCCTTCTTCTATATTCCTGAATTTTTTCCAGCTTATGTTTTACAGTCTCCTGTGTTTTATCATCTCTTTCCTGGTTCTTATATTTGAACTTTCTGCTCTTTCATAAGAAAGAAAATTGCTGCATTAAATTATTTTTTAATATACGGTAGAATATTTGGTAGCTAGCACTTGTCCTCTTATTTGTGGCATCATTACTTTCTGGAAAATGCTCTTTAGCTATTGTAAGTATTGCTCTTCTCTTCTATATGTCTTTTGATATCACTGAATAAATGCTTTGCCAGTGATATATCTATTAATCATAATTACATGACATGGATTTTCCTGAACCAGGGATTTTAAGTTTGGTGTAATTGTATGTAGTTTTGCCTTGATTGCTTCTTTGAATCCCACTAGGCCAACAGGGCTTCTATGATAAACATGGTCCCCTAGATTTCATATTAGCGGGTGTCAACAAGAGACACTACTCCTATAACAGAGGGTGGGCCCCTGCTATGTAGAAATTATATATGTGCTGGCACATTTTGAGTTTTGCCCCCACTGGGCACCCTAAAGAATTTCCACTACTTTTCTTTCCATGCCACCCTACCCATTCTCAGCCAGAAATTAGCTCTGCCAGGCCGAGATCTTACTAAGGTCTAGTTGGTGTCTAGGCTACACACCTGGTTCACTGTTATTTACTAAAATTCTTGAGAAAAGGGGACCTAACTCTTGCACTTCAGTGTGAACACCTCAACTTCTAATATATTTTTGCTTGAGTTTTCTTAGATCTAATCTTTGCTGACAATCTCAGTTTTGCTAAACAAACAAACAAACAAACAAACAAAAAACAAACAGGAGTTTTCGGTGTTATATTTGTTTGCTGGTTTTTGTTTCCTGCTTCTTTGGTATGATTTTGTGAAGAAGAAGGGAGAAGATATTGCGCTATACCACCATGTTCATAATGGTAGTCTTCAAGAGTGAATTTTGGAAGGAAAAAATGATATTTAAGGAGCTCTGAATTTTTAAACATAATGTCATTGAAGTATGATATCCAGATAGAATAGTGTAAAACTGATGTGTGTGAGACTTGATTAATATTAAATGCAAAGTGAGACACTGTAGATAACCATGACACATATAACGTAATAGAACATGACCAGAACCCTCGAAGCTTTCTTGAATACTTAAGTCACTGTACTCTCCCTCGCTCCTTGATTTTTATGTTCTTTTAATTATTATGCATTCAACAATTTTAATGGTATGCTAAACTAAGTTCTTTATTGACTTCCAATTTTATAATCAGAAAACTAAAAGCAAGTTATTTTTATTAAGCAAATAAGCAAAATTTTAAAAACAAGTATTTGTTTTTGCTTTTTCTTTTAACAAAATTCTTTAAATTAAGAATAGGCATTCCCTGGTAAAGTGTGAAACTCTGCTTTAGCTACTATGCTAAAGAGAACAGGAGACAAGTCTTGAAGGGTGAACAAATGGAACACCTTAAAGACTTCAGGGCTGATGTGATGCTGTTAAACTCATCATTAGCACTACTTATGCCTAGACTTACTCAGATTTATTTAGGCAATACAGTTGGGCCCTCCTCTTGGTAGATCATATCAAACTCAAACTTAAGAAAAAACCAAAAATATGAATTCCATATATTTGGAATAGAAGAAGACTATCATGGGTGCTACATGAGCACCTTCTCTTCATTTAGTTGTTACATTTTGAATAATGAGATTTACCCTGATATGTTTGAATCTGTGTTAGAATTAGTTCAGTTAACCAGAAGTTTTTTGATGCTGTGACAGCAGTGCTATAGATTCAAGCTAATAGTTCAGGCGATGGATATCATAACATGCTATTTTCAAAAGCAGCTGCCTTCTAGCTTTTTAAAATACAGCTCTTCACATTCCCAAAAGGTCAGAGAACTAAAATTTAATAACAAAATAATGAGTTTAAAACAGAGATCTAGTTGAAACTATCAATGAGGCTCCATCAGTCTACAGAAGAATGAGTAATTATAGCATACGAGCAGCACACTCACATAGCAAGGCCTTGACTTTGTTCACTTCACCTGTCCTATCTGTTTTGCTTTGCCCTCTCGCTCACTTAAGAACTAAACTTTATGAATTGGGGTCCAAGCAACATACTCTCGCTCACTGTCACGCATATCTCAATAGTGCACAGGTCATTCTCTTGTTTCCTGGAAAGAGGAGTCAGGCTCATCTGTCGGTCAAGCTGGTGAACTCTCACAGTTCTGCAGAGCGAGGCTGAAAGGAAACCTCTTTGCAACAGCCCCTCTCTAGCCAACACTAACATAATGGAGAACATGTAAACAGTTGGCTGGATTGTTTGTTACAGGGGTTAAAGCACAGCAAGAATAGCTTTCAGTCAGACAATGGAATTTGCACTCTGTATGCAAATGTTCTGGGTTCGGCTCTGGGGCTTTTCATTCTTGGGGCTTTCACTCCTGCTGTCTCCTAATAAGCTCACACACTCACACTCACCTCAAGGCCAGAGCATGGGGCTCTCATGTCACTACTACAGGATTTGAATTTCACTGGCTTTGGGTGACTTTTACTTCAAAGCAAAAGCTCAACTCCAGAGCTCGATTTTCTGGGGGGAGTTCTTTGTTTGCCTTTGACGCCTCCCTTTCTGGACTCTCCCAAATAGGTTTAATTCTAGCTCTACCAAGGCTTTTGGTAAACCAACTGAACATTAGGGATCTAAAATACTATATGTAGGTAATTATATATTACAGCAAGCACCGTACCAAGGAATGATGATATCATCTTAGAAAGCACGCACTATTTGAATGGTAACAATAGAAAGCAGAAAGAAACACAAGGAGTCAAGCAAGTAAATGATGCCAGGTGGGGCCTTTCTGTTGTCGGTCTTCCTATATGTAAAAATTTAACATAAAAGATTGTGCTGGGAACTTTCAAATTTCATGTTTTTCTTTCTCCCAGTACTAAACTGCCAATGTCGAGAAAATGTCCAATTTTGTTGAAATATGAACTATAACAAAATTTATCAGCAGAGGAAGATTCTGATTCTGTCATTTGCTTAAAGACAGAGGTCTAAATTTCACATGAGGGCATGTTCCTTTTTCATTGTCTGGTTGTATTAGCAAATGCCAAGAGCTGAATGCTTCCCTTATTACAGTCAATGTCTATGTGTGTATTTTCTTTAGTTCATTGGATATGAAAATATTTGTTGCTTAATTCTAGCGATTTTTAAATGTTTATATAAAATATTACTTGGTTTTGTTTTGTACTTAGTTCTAGAAACCCTGAAGTGGTGTCCATATAATAGAAAATATTCTACTGTAAAGGAAATATTGTGTTAATCAAATGTTTTCAAGGATGCAGTTTAAAAAAAAAATCATGGTGCGGGGGGCCGGCCGAGTGGCGCATTGGTTAAGTGCTGGCTTGGACGCCAGGTGTCCCGGTTCGGGTCCCACATATGAGGGCCAGTGACACTGCCCTCAAAAAAAAAAAAAAAAAAAAAAAAAAAAAAAAAAAAAAATCATGGGGAAAAACTTCAGATGGTTAAGAACATGTTTTAATAATAACATGTAGTGTTTATTATAGGAAGATAATTTTTGAAATATTAGATTTGTACCACCTAAATACATTGAACGTAGAACAACTAGTTTTCTTTTGTAAGTGATTAAATACATATTTAATAAATTTGTGCCATGTGCCCAATATTAGCATGGTGTCAAAGAACAAATGACCTGAGCTGCAATGTGTTCTTTCTTGTTTCTCTGTTACACATAGGATCATTTCTTCAGATGGGTCTCCCAGTGCATTAATTCTCTCCTGTTTGGAGTTTCCATTGAATTTTGAATTACAGTAATTATACTTTTCATTTAAAATAATTCTATCTGATTCTATTTCTTCTGCTTATTTTTTAAAATACCAGGGGTGCCAAAAATAAAAAATGTATACACATGACTTGTATTCATCTTTTGTTATTGGTATATATTGAGTATTACAATTTTAATACAGTTTTTTCCTTTCTTAAAACATGTATACATTTTTTTGGCACTCTCTGTATATGTATTTTCTTGTTCCTTGTTTATTTAAAAATGCATTTGTTGTTTTTAAAATTTCTTATGTTATAAAAAAATATCTATAATTCTTGTATGTGAAGGCCCTGGGGCTCAAAATATTTATCCTTGTAGTTGTCATGCAATCATGGTATTTGTTGTTCATTTGGCTTTTATTTTTTCCCTGAGAACCCAAACGGGTATGCTGAGAACCCAAATGGAGGATGCTTTTTTCCAAAGAGAAATTGTATTTGCTTTTGTTGGGAGCCAAGAGGTATTACTGGACCGGGACCACATTGATGTACTTTGAGGGTCTTGGTTTAACAAGGGATCTCAGATTTGTATCCTAATCTGAAGTAGTCCCAAGGTTAAATTGGGTTTCCTAACACTAGAGCTCGTATATTCTTTGTTCCCAGTATGACTGTGATTTCTTGTTTACTGTCTGCTTGCCTTGAAGATTATCTTTCATAATTTTCAGCATTGTGTTACAAAATATATTTTTCATAATTTATCTAGTACATAGAGATATTGTCAAAGGAAAGTTCCCCAAATTATCTTGTCAAATATTTTTTAGAAGCAACTCTTCCTTAATTATAATTTCTTCTTAGGTAAAAAAATTAAGTTTATATCAAATTTGAATGCCAATGAAAACACTGTTTCCATGGCTACATTATTTTTAATTTTAAAAAGTTATAATCTTGAAAAATTCTACCTGAGAATTTTGAAATTTAAAAAAAAAAAGATGCTCTTAAATTTTCAGGTAAACACTTTACCTGAGACATTCTGCTAGGAGTTTATAAGTAATTATCTTAAAAGCGTAATTCTCTATCTCTTCATTCTCTGTTGTCCAATAGCAGGACAACTGGCAAGATGTGGCTATTAAGCACTTAATGCATGGTTAGTCTGAATTAGGACATATCTCAAGTGTGAAAGGTGCACTAGATTTTGAAGACTTGGTACAGAGAAAAGAGTATAAAATCTCTTGTTAGTAATTTTATATTGATTGCTCATTAAAATAATATTTTGGATATATTGAGTCAAATAAAATACCGTTGAGAAATAAGTTCAACTGTTTATTTGTCCTTTTTAATTAAAATATTTAAATTTAAATAGAAAATTTAAGTTATGTTTTTGACTCATAATATTTTTACCAGAAAGTACGGGAACTCTATCATTTTCAAAATGGGTGGTGAACACACAATGTGATATATAGATGATGTATTACAGAATTGTACACTTGAAATCTATGTAACTTTACTAAACCATTGTCACCCCAATAAATTTTAATTAAAAAGAAAAAATTCCAACAAAATTATTTTTTAAAATATTTTCTTTCAATATAAACTTATTATGACTTCATAAACTTTCAAATAACTTCCAAAGAAGTCATAAAGTTTAATAAATGCTATAAATAAACTTTATGACTCATTTTAGAATTTGCTTTGAGAAATAGTTTCAGTTTTTGTTTCTATTTACAAATACTGTTCATGTACATTGTTAAAAGCTCAAATAATTTAGATATGCATAAATTAAAGTTAAAAAATAAACTTCTCACTCCTAAGCATTCAGAAAAGTACCACAGTATTAGATTTTTCAGAATTTTTTTCAATTATGTGCATATATACATATTCATGATTTTTAAAGTCTTATTCTAAAAGTGAGCAAAAGAATACACCACAGTACTGCTAGTAATATTTTTGAACTAAAGTGATGACTACATATGAAAGAAACAAGTAACTGTGAAACTATTAGGGAATTGATAGTAATTACATATGAGATGCTAAATACATACCTTAAAAAGTGCCCTTAATTTTTATAAAATTTATTTTTTCATAGTGCTATGTCTTGCTTTCTAGGCACTGTGAAATACTTTTAAAAAGAGCTATGGTTTATTAAGGGAAAAATCTGGGTAGTCTTAATTGTATCAAAATATCCACTTCTAAGAAAAGTTTAAAATCCACTGTGAGAATTCCAATAATTTCACAGAAAACCTAGTGAGCAAGATGAAGCCAATTGCTTTATTTATTTATTATTTTTTTTGAGCTGAAGAGTTAAAATATATAAATATTTGACAAGGAGTCACAGATTATTTTCCTATTACTGTTCTATGAAGATGGTGCTGATGCTGAATAACCAAATATTTCCTCTATCTTCCGTGGACTTTGTATCATTGGGGAGTCATTCTAAATGTGACTCTGAAATCTAATAATAACTACTTGTCCTTAATCTATAGACAAAATAATTGGAATTCTTTTATTGTCCTTTGCATTTTTCAATAGTAACATAAAAAGGCTTCATTGTGACTATAAATGTCTGATGTTCTGCCCCCAGCACATTTCAGAAATGTTTCCTTATATAAAATTAGTCAACACTGTGCCAATTTTTCATTTCTACGCACTTGGGGAAGTTTTTGAAAATGAGTTGTGATATGTAAGATTTCTGTGAATTAGGAGATAGAATGCAAGATAAATCTAGTATTATATTTGAATGAGAATTATAGAGGTTTGTTGATTTTACCTCTTTGACATCATCTACCTTGACTAGTTTTTCCAAGGTCTATCCCAGATCAAATGTGGTAACTGACTTTGAGTTATCTCTTAGTGGCTTAACCAAAAATTACTCATCTTTTTACTGTTCTGAGAAATTTAAAACCTATAAAATTGCCTATTAGATTTAATTCCAGTTCTGATGAACAACCTATTGGCATACACTCTTTTTAAATTACTAAGTACTGTACATAGTTTAAAGGTAAGACACAATTTTTGGCATTTAAATAAACTGTATATCGAATATTGTCATTGGTTTACTTGTAAATATATGTTGCCTTAAATTTCAAGGGAGTGACTTGCTGGTAGACATCTCCCTCTATTCTTCCTGTGATGACTTTGGATGTGAGATTAGAAGGAAAATGGCCAACAGAAGCCTTCTTGACAGTGTGAAACTCCCAGGGGAAAAATATAGGGGAAAGAAAAAAAAGAATAAAAGAAAAGAAGGGCAGGAGGAACTAAAACTAGGGTCAGGCACTGAACACCACCACCCATCACGAATAAAGGTGTTCCTGAGTCCTTTGTAGGGATGATGGTTAATGCAGTCTGAAATCCCCACCAATTCACCATTAAGAGGGCCATTTATGCCTGTATCTTTTGTCATCCTTGGAATTAAAAAAAAATAAAAAATAGTTCTTACAAATTTTGAAACCAAAGAGAATATATTTGAAAGTGTATCTAATTTTTTTACATTTAGCTAAAAACCTTTGAAATTTTGAACTGCATCTCAACATTAACATTCACAATTCATATGATTTAAAATACAAAGGCTTGGGCCGGCTGAGTGGCGCGGTGGTTAAGCGCTGGCTTGGGAAGCCAGCGGCCCCGGTTCAGTCCCACATATGAGGGCCAGTGACACTGTCCTCAAAAAAAAAAAAAAAAAATACAAAGGCTTCTGCTGTTGTTAAAGAACTATGACTAATAATTTGATACAATAAAATATGAAATTATGAATAAACAGAAAGATACCTATATATGAATATTCTGTTGAAATAGAAAAAGCACAATACAATCGTTGAAAAATGTTTTCAGAAAAACCATTTTTAAATGTGGGTATCACATGTTGTGTAAAGGTGTATTTTTCAAGCAGTTAGAGGAATAATATGTATTTAAAATTTCATGATTGTGCCTGAGTTTGTTGATGTAAGAATGAGGCCCTGAACTGCAGTAGCACTAATGGGATAGGAAGATGCTGGCAGTAGGCTTTGGTGAGTGGTAGGTGGAAGGAACTTAAACGTGATGCTAAAGGAGGAATGAACTCAAGTGAAGGGGAAAGAATGGCAGCTCAATATTCCATGAAGTGACAAAATCTATATAACTGGGAGATTATCATTCAATTGAAAAGTTAATTACATTTTTAATCAATCTCACATCTCTAAGCCCATGGCTGCAACTGGGTATAGAGTGTGAATAGATGGCTGTATTACTTTATATCATATCAATCTATATAAACTGAGATGGCACCAGGTATTTCAAACAAGTTATAATTCCAGTATATTGATTCTTGTGTGTATATTTGGTCCAGAAGATAAAGCATTTAATTATGAGTCAATAAAACTGGTTTCTAGACTTAGAGCTTCTTAGACAGTATATAGAACTTTAAGAATCACTGTCTATAATAATACTTCAGGAATCATCCTATATATCCATTTTGTGAAATGGGATGATATGCAGTGCTTGTGCCTCTGCTAAAATTTAATGCAAATAATTGGGAAGTAACATTGAAACCTTTGCAAACAAGTTCCTATAACATCTGTTTTTTTCATTGTTGTAATACTTCTGCCTGCTGTGATTTGCTCTACTATATGGATTTGTTTTTAGTGAATCATCTCATAGAGTCTGGATCTCACACACACGTGAGCATGTGCACACACACATGTGCACACACAAATATCCACACACATATCATAACACCCAGCTAGGGTTAGTGTTTTCAAGTATTTATATACCAATCCTCACAGAGATTACATGGTTTAAATGAGGTTATATTCCAATTGTTTTCAATTATTTAAGTTCAAATACCCATTACGTATTTAAACGTAATGTTATAATAGTACCATTGTATTTAAAAAATTTTTCTGCAACCCTTATTTTTTCCTATTATTACATTTATGCATTCTGAATGGATGAGTTGTAAATATAACTCCTCTAAGAACATATATTAAGAAACTGTATTTCATATTTCTAACTCCCCATTTGTAAAATAAGACTTATAGAGATAGTGGATAAATTTTCAAGTTAACTATAAAAAGCTGCTTGTAAAATTTGGAAAACCTTCCTGACAATTAATCATCATTATGATGCTATGTCTTTTCCAAGCATTTTTATTGATTGAAATAACAGCAGCAAAAATTTAGAAGTATCCGTTTTACTCCACTGCTCATTGAAGAGAAAAACTTGCTGTATGATAATAGAGCCAACAGGAAAGCATTGCAATATTTACATAATTTATTGGAAACTTTCAATCATGATTAGCCATAACTGGTAGAAGTAAATAATTTAAAACTTACTCCAATTGATGTTAGGTGACTCTAGATTAAGATTTTAAAGATCTATTTATATCTATTATCTTGGGAAAAATGATATAACTAGCATTATAGTCTTCTGCTTAATTTGGCAAATATTTGTTGAGCTTTTACTACACATATGGTAGGGTTTCAGGCACCAAGAACACAGCATAAAACGAATCACCATCTCATAGAGAGATTACATTCAAGTATTCCTCATAATTTAGATAAGGCTATCTTCAATTATTTTTTTCAATTGTGGAAATAAGAGAATAAGTACACAAAGAGATAACTGACAATAAAATACCAGAAGGAGATCAGTGATCTGATGGAGAATAATTCAGGGCAGTGGAACAGAAGTAGGCCAGTGTAGCCAGACTGAAGTGAAGGTGGCTGAGTGTTCAGGATGACAGGGAAGAGGTGGACTAGACATGGATTCCGTAACAGGCTGCGGCATGGAGAGGTATTTGAGTCTTGTTCTGTTGGAATGGGGAAAGACTGGAGGACTATGATGATTGAAATATAAATACTTTTGTGTTCATTTAGAAAGTAGACTCTAAGAGACAATTTGTACAAAATGAGCCCTAATTGTAAGGTAAACCACAAGTTATGTCTCTAGCTCATAAAAAGAATGACATGACCTGAGTTACATTTTATAAAAATTGCTCTGGTTCATCTTGATTAGGAGTCTAAGAGTTAAAATGGAAAGGAAACTAGTTAGTCTAGGCTAAGATTAAGGTGGTGTTGGAGGAATAATGAAAAGTGAATATAGAATATATTTTGAAAAGTGAACCAGCTAGTTTACATGTGAATCACACATATCACATTATATATGGATTACATACATGTGAGACGTGGGGAGGAGAAAGACACCTCTGAGGTTTCTGGCCTGCCATGGCTGAGTGTGTGGTGGAGCCATTTATTGAGGAGAAGGAAATGACTGGAGGAAGAGCAAGTTTGCAAATATCAATACTACCATCATATGATAGTTGTGTATGTAGCTCCACTAGGAAAGTTGTGCTGATTGTCATGGCAATGAGTAAGGTGAGGCAAGTGTGGCAAAATTTAAGGGTGCAAAATTTAAGGAGTTATCAAGTCCCACACAAAAAAAGAAAAGAAAAGAAAACAACCTCAATAGTCAAGATAAATAATATTTTAGTGCAATTAATTGTTACTTACTTTTAAAAATCACACAATGCAAAAAATCATCATGAACAAAATATGAGAATGTAAATAAGGATGGGATCAGAAATAGTGCCATGTAGTTATACTAGAATCCGAGGCAAAAGGAAAAGTGTTAGTATACCTAACTTTTAAAAAAAATATATTACACTGAAATATTAATGTTTTAATTTTTTCAATAGTAAAGAAGCACTATTTAATATTTAATTGCATCACTCACATCACCTTAATCCTGACCCTGACGATTGTGCACTGCACACATACAAAAAGCACCATCTCATTGTAGTCTGTATAAATGATACTCTAGAGGCTAGATTGTGTACAATCTCCATGGCTCTGCATAGTGGCCCTGTGTGTACAGGAAAACCTTCCCGAAACAAAAACAGCACTGATATATATAGCCTTTGGATATGCATTATATCCTTTGCATGCCTTCAACTAAAACAAGAGTCCAGCTTACCATAATGTATTTTCTTATATGAAATATGTATATATATATATATATATATATATATATATACACATATATATATACATATATATATTTATACATAAATATGATATACAAGGTCTGCAAATTATGTTCGCAAACTTGTTGCAAGGATGTTGCTAACCTTTTTTGATATCAGAAGGATCATTCATTTTAAATTTGTACCAACTGGATAAATAGTTAACGGAGTTTACTATTTGAAATGCTGAAAAGGCTGCATGAAAAAGTTAGACAACCTGAACTTTTTGCCAACAATTCATGGCTTTTGCATCATCACAATGCACCAACCCACAGGGCACTGTCTGTGAGGGAGTTTTTAGCCAGTAAACAAATAACTGTATTGGAACACCCTCCCTACTCACCTGATCTGGCCCCCAATGACTTTTTTCTTTACCTGAAGGTAGAGGAAATACTGAAAGTAAGACATTTTGGTGACCTTCAGTACATCAAGGGTAATATGACAACAGCTCTGATGGCGATTCCAGAAAAAGAGTTCCAAAATTGCTTTGAAGGGTGGACTAGGCACTGGCATCGGTGCTTAGCTTCCCAAGAGGAGCACTTTAAGGTGACCGTAGTGATATTCAGCAATGAGTTATGTAGCACTTCTAGGATGAGTTTACAAACTTAATTGTCTGACTATATATATATATATATATATATATATATATATAACCAGAATAATACTCTATGAGAAATTTTAAACTAAGTTCCATAGGCAGAAGCAGTGTGATACTAGACAGAAACTGAAATACACACAAAGAAATGAAGATCCCTGAAAATGTCTAAAGTGAAGATAATTATAAGATATTTTGAATATTTTTTATTACTTTAAAATTTTGTATTTAAAGCAAAAATAGTAGCAATGCACTTTGAATTTATAGCATATATAAAAGTAAACTGTATGATAACAGTAGCACACAAGATGGGAGAGAGGAATGGGGCTTATACTGTTGTAAGGTTCTTACTCCATCTGAAGTAGTATGATATTTAAAACTAGTTTCAGACCTGAATGATTTGGGTTCATTCAGAAAATTAAGAAGAATGGATGGAACTAGGGTTGGGGTAGTTAGCATTATAATGGCCAGCTACTGTATACACTACTAGGAGTATTTCTTTCTCACTAAACTACAACCATTCATTTTAATTAAAAACAACTGTTACTGATTGTCTGTCATGGTAAAGAATTTCAGAAATGATAGTAAATTTAAATTTAGGTTTATAATCAAGGCCTTAAATTTTTTATCTATTCTCACATTTTCTTCGCAATTTTACGAAGTTCTGGAGAGGGATTATAAGTCAGAAAAGGTTTACCAGGGGAGTAATCAAAAATTTGTTACAACATATAATGAAAATAGTACCCCCAAAATCAGATATAATTTGTATGAGAAATACGACCAAAAGGGAAAAAAGAAAAAAAGGAGAACTGCAAAGTTAAAAAAGATATAAAAAAGTGAGTATGGTGAATTCTAGGTGGTGAATGCAAAATGTGATATATAAATGATGTACTACAGAATTGTACACCTGAAATCTATGTAACTTTACTAACAGTTGTCACAGTTGTCATCCCAATAAACTTTAATTTAAAAAAAAAATGATTTGTCAATTTTATCAGTTTAAGAGAAAATAAATTTGGACCAAACTGATGAACTAGCCATATAACTATATCACTACAGATCTATCTAGTTAGTATGTCTTTAATTGGACAAATGAATCTTGAATAAAGGACCAATTCAACATTGGTCACTGACACTAAAGGTTCACAGGTGATGCCAGTATCATACTGAGTCATTGCTTCAGGGAAAAGAAAAATACGTAACACTGATCTGCCTTTATCTGAAATTGTAATATTTTGTTTATTATGCATATTCTCAGTTAATTTCTACTTTTATAAATATTGCACTATATATTATTTACCTTGTAACTTGGTTTTTAGCACCTTCCTAAATTTTATGTCCAAAATTTTAAGTTTCCTACTCATCTCACCCTAGTTCTGGCCATAAAGGATATCCCACAATCTTTGCACTACTGAAATTTTTGCAGTATGTGTTGTTCTAAATGTAAATTAAAACAAAACAAAACAAAAATTCAATCTATGATGAAAGAGATTCTAAATCATATCTATGTTATATTCAGTTAATTGTAGGAAACTTCACATACTAGAACTACAGTGATTAGAAAGCATTTGAGATGAGAGCTTTTGTTTTATTATGAAAAAGCAAAACATATTTTCCCATGAATAACATAAGGGAATAAGGCCAATTAGCAGTTTAGGGTTATGTGCTTTCCTGTTTCCAGAGAATAGAGGTCATTGGCTGAAAATGAGGCATGGTAGAATTTTTAATTCTCCTATACCCAGTCCCCACTAGTAATGCCCCTGGGAGAAATAAGCTGGAAGGCTGCCAATCCAGTCAATATTTCATTGTCTAAGGGGCATTGTGAAGAGAATCCATCAGCAACACAGGAGACACAGCCTCAACCAAATGAGGACATCACAGTATGAGAAAAATTCATGCAGAGGGAGCAAAAGTTCTTTCATAGCTCTTTAACTGGGTCTGTTTTTAGAAAATTATCATTGTCTCTTGCAATAGAGTTGTGAGAATACATATTTGTCTCCCTTGATAAAGTATTTGATTCCTCTTTGTATCAACAACAGTGCTCTAATTGAAAGGTACTGTTTCAGTAAATATTGGTTAATTGAAAATGATTTAATAAAATAATTTCTCCTAATCTATTGTAAATTCACAAAACATTTTAGAAAAACAATTTTCAAAGAAAAAAGGATTCATTACATTCTAACTGGTCCCAATTTAATGCACAATTAACTTAGTATGTTAGGATGAAAAATTAATTCTTTATTAGCTTAAGATGAGTCAAATATAGAACTGATATCTGAAACATTTTACTGCATGAAAAAAGCAAGTCTATTATACCCTAAGATGTTGCATATTCAAGTGTGCCAAGTTAGACCTGCTTCCCTATTTTTATTTGGAAGAGTAAAGGAAGAAAAACAGGAAAGAACACATATTTCAGCAGAGATTTACCATCCTAAATGAAGAGAAAATAAATGCTGGAGTAAGCAAAGTAACATAGAGAAAGGGAGAAGTTCCAGGACAAAGTTACTTGAAAATGAGAAGAATATTATTACTTAATTTTATCTATTTGGTAGCACTGCCTGAAAAGTTGGAAGTAGGTTTCTGAACAGGAGTTCTTTATTTAGGTCAAGTATTACAGGGGAAGTTATCATTAATTCAATTATGAATAAAAGGAAATATTCAAATAAAGTTTTTCATCAGTAAAATACTTCATTTACAATTAATAAATATATTCTTCAAATAAAGTTTGCCAAAAATATAACTGCTGACTCCCACATATGTCAAATTCATTTTCAATCACTGATAAAATTTTAATTGACTTTATATTATTTATTTTCATTTGTTTCTTAATTATCCTTTTCCATTTAGTTTTGCTTATTTTTATAATATGCATTCAAAATTGTTTCCTTTACCACATTGTTTGTGCTTCAAAATTCCTCTGCTAATTTCTTTTTCTACAGTTACATTCTAGTTAACCACAGTGGACTTTATCCTTTGTTTATATTTTTACAACATAAATTTAATTCTATCTTCTCCCACTGGGTCAAAAATGTTCCCCTCCTTTTCCTAAAGTATTATTTCCGTCATATTTAAGTTTCATTCCCTTCAGGCTCCTCTTATTTTACTCAAATAAACTTTTCTCACATTCGAAAATGAACCAACTGTATTCTTTTAGCAAATTTGAGCAGTTGCATAGATAATTTTAAAAATTTTGTTCCTAATTTGGCTCTTATTATTTTAAATATTGAATACTGAATACTTTTTCTTTAATTTATTAGTATACGCATGACACTTCTCACACTGATATCCACTAACATGAAAAAGAAAACCATACAACTGTCTTATGTTAGGTATCTGATAACCCTTTCTATTTATTAACTCTCTAGGACTGATATACTAGAGGATCATATAATATTTTGAGAAGATTGTTTACTTATCCATTTGAGCAATTTTCTTTCTTTGCCTTGGGTATTTGTGTGTGTGTGTGTGTGTGTGTGTGTGTGTGTGTGTGTGAGAGAGAGAGAGAGAGAGAGAGAGAGAGAGAGAGAGAGAGAGAGATAAAGATGATTGAGACTGCCTCAGTATCTAGCAATACACAATACTATCTGTGAAAATATAGAAAATATGTGCTTTGTCTCTATTACCCAAAAAGTTTCCAGAAAAAACTACTAGAAATTTCATCATCTTGACAACTTATATAAACAAATTTGATTTATAAACAAAAAACTTAATTGAGCAAAATACATTTATTGTACATTTAAAATACATTTATTGGCACATTGCAGATGCTTGAGAGTTGTGTAGTGAATGCATATTCTACTCAGCATAGCTAGCCTTATGTGCAGTGCTGATGATGTGTGTGCTATGTTATGACCATGCATGCTACTCTCCTGGTCCGTTCATATGCTGGCAGTAACCTGTAAATGAAACAGCAAATACAGTAATGTGTTGAGCAGAGCTCTTTATTAAAAGGCCTTACATGAGCAAAATGCCCAAAAGTAGGAACTTCTAACAGTAAAACAACAGACTTTCTATTTCCCCAAGTCTCATTGTTTGGCCTTCTGGTACTGAGACTCCTTATCTGCAAAATGTGAGTGCTGGCCTGAATCCCAGGTATTCAATTGCCCTTTGTGAAGGCTTAGGAGTGAGTTAAGATGCCTTATACACTGCCTGTCAGGATGAGAGAGAGCCTTGGGAAGTAGAACCCTGGACTTTCCACCCTTAGATCAGTTACTTTTTCTCTGGTGTTATCTACTATGGGTATTGGGGCCCCAGATAAGATTTGTTTGAAACAAGACTTTGCTAATTAAACATATTTGAAAACCACCTTTTGTCTTTTCCCTTTTAAAAGCTGATTTTTCTAATGTTTAAATATAATATGTAAAATATAATAAATCATGTATTTCTTTTATTGTATCATTTAGCTTCTATAATGTTTCCATATTCATCACCTAATTTACATTCGTATTAAAAGGGAAAATGGGATTCTTACTTTGCAGATGAGAAACCAGAGGCTTGGAGGTATCACATGACCTGTGCTGATGACATGGGGACTGGGATATAGACTCCCCTTCCAGTGTCTGCTCCACTCTACCATCTTTTCTGCTCTTATGTGATCCAATCAGACAGTTGCCATTACCAATTCTAATTTGGACTTGTTCCTCTAGCAGAATGACATAGACTAATATTCTTGTGGTTCATCTAGATTTAAGGTTCATAAACTGTTCATGTAGTTTTATAGGAAATATAGAAATAAATGAGTTTACCACAGATGTTTTTATCCAGTATAACTAAAATTAATGAATTCTCAGCCTCAAATAGTTCTCTATTTCTTGCACAAAATATAGCTGAAATCCTCATGATAACCACAAGGCAAAAACCTATAAATACACAAAATAAAAAGAGAAATGAATGTAAGCATACCACTAAAGAAAGTCAACAAATCACAAAGTAAGAGATCAAGAGAGGTAGAAAGGATCAGAGAAGAACCACAAAAACAGCCAGAAAACAATTAACAAAATGGCTCTAGGGACATACTTATCAATGATTACTTTAAATGTAAATGGATTTACCTAAATGAAAATATAGGGAGTACATTTGCAGACATTACCCGGAGCAATATTTTTACTGATACATCCCTACGGGCAAGGGAAGTAAAAGAAAAAATGAACATATGGGATTATATCAGACTTAAAAGTTTTTTCACAACAAAGGAAACCATTAATAAAACAAAAAGGAAGCCTACTGAATGGGAGAATATATTTGCCAACGATATATCTGATAAGGGGTTAATATCCAAAATTTATAAAACACTCATGAAACTCAACACCAAAAAAACAAACAACCCAATTAAAAAATGGGCAGAAGATATGAAGAGACATTTCTCTAAAGAGGACATACAGATGGCCAACAGGCATATGAAAAAAAGTTCAACCTCACTGGTCATTAGGGAAATGCAAATAAAAACCACCATGAGATACCACCTCACTCCAGTCAGAATGGCTATCATCAACAAATCAACAAACAACAAGTGCTGGCGGGGCTGTGGGGAAAAGGGGACCCTGCTGCACTGTTGGTGGGACTGCAGATTGGTGCAGCCACTATGGAAGTCAGTATGGAGGTATCTCAAAGAACTGGAAATAGAGCTACCTTTTGACCCAGCAATTCCACTCCTAGGTATTTATCCTGAAAAAACCAAGACACTTATTCAAAAAAGTTATGCACCCCGATGTTCATAGCAGCACAATTTACAATAGCTAAGACTTGGAAACAACCAAAATGCCCGTCAGTAGATGACTGGATTAAGAAACTGTGGTATATTTATACAATGGAGTATTACTCCGCTATAAAGAAGAATGAAATCGTGCCATTTGCAATGATATGGATGGACCTAGAGACTATAATGTTGAGTGAAGTAAGTCAGTCAGAGAAGGACAAATACCATATGATCTCACTTATATGTGGAATATGAAAAACTGTATGAATGAGCAAAGTAAACAGAAACTGTCTCATAGATATAGAGGAAAAATCAGAGTTGCTAATTTGGAGAGGAATGGGAATGAGGGAGAAGGGGAAGGGATTAGACAGCAAAAATAGGCAACTACAATATTGCTACTGGGATAGGAAAAACAGTTTGGGGAATATAACTAATAATGTTGTAAATATTCTGTGGAATGTCAGATGATCATAGGTCTTGTTAGGGAGACCATTTCATGGATGGAGTAGAGGTTTGATCACTGCACTGTATTACTAAAGTGGAGGTGGTATACCTACTGTAATTGAATATATATAGATAGTCACGGGATGTGGATTATACTGTGGAAGAGAGTCAGAGGAAGAGTAATAGATATGTATGATATGGGGGGGTGTGGGGGGTGTATTGGGGGTGGGGGTTTGTCACTTTGGGGGGTAAAATGTATAACTATTGCACTGTGTTGTACACCTGAAACTATTGGGGGTGGGGGGGTTGTCACTTTGAGGGGTAAAATGTATAACTATTGCACTGTGTTGTACACCTGAAACTAATTAAAAATAAAATAAAATTAAAAAAAAAAAATAAATAAAAAGCCAAAAAAAAAAAAAATGTAAATGGATTTAATCTTCCAATCAAAAGACCTAGAATGGCTGAATGGATAAAACACACCCACCTATACGCTGCCTACAAGAGACTCACTTTAGCAGTAAGGTCACACACAAACTAAAAGTGAAGGGATGGAAAAATATATTCCAAGCAAATGTAAACCAAAAGAAACTTGGACCAGCTATACTTATATCAGATAAAATAGATTTTAAAACAAAGAATATAATAAGAGACAATGATAAAGGGGTCAATCCAACAATAGGATATAACATTTGTAAATATTTATTCACTCAACACAGGAACACCTAAATATATAAATAAGATATTAACAGACCTGAAGAAGGGATAGAAAGTAATACAATAGTAGTAGAGGACTTTAATATCCAACTTACAACAATGGATAGGTCATCCAGACAGAAAATCAAGAACATATAATCCTAAAATTACACGTTAAAACAGATGGATTTAACAGATATATAGAATGTTGCATTCAAAAGGAACAGATACATGTTCTGCTCAAGGGCACATGGAACATTTTCAAAGATAGATCTATGTTAGGCATAATATAAGTCTCAACAAATTTAAAAAGACTGAAGTCATGTCATGCATCTTTTCCAACCACAACGATATGAAAATAGAAATTAATTAAACAAAGAAAAATAGAAAATTCACAAATGTGTGGAGGTTAAAAAACATACTACTGAATAAACATACTACTGAAAAACTACCTGAAAGAAACAAAATGGAAATATAATATACCAAAATTACTGAGATACAGCAAATGTAGTTCTAACAAGAAAGTTTATAGAGATGAATTCCTACCTTAAGAAAAAAGAAAAGTCTCAAATAATCAACATCACTGTATACCTAAAGGAATTGGGGGGGGGGGAGCCCAAAGTTAGTAGAAAGAAGGAAATAAAGATTAGAGCACAAATAAATAAAATAGACATTAAAAAGACAATAGAGAAGATCAATAAAACCAAAATTAGGTTCTTTGAAAAGATAAACAAGATTCTTGGTGAGTCTAGTTCACCAAGGAAAAAGGTCAGAGGACTCAACTAAATAAAATCAGAAATGAAAGAGACATTACAATTGAAACATCATAAACACAAAGGCTCATAAGAAACTAGTATTAAAATTATACCCAACAGATGGGACAACCTAAAAAAATGGATAAATCCCTAGGAACATAAAATCTAGCAAGACTGAATCATGCTGAAATATAACATTGGAACAGACCAATTACTAGTAAGGAGATTGAGTCAGTAATGTAAACCTCCCAACAGGAACAAAAAAAGCAAAAAACCATATGACTTCACTGGTGAATTCTACCAAACATTCAATTTTTCTCAAACTCTTTTAAGAAACAGAAGAAGAGGGAACTCTTCTAAATTCATGTTATGAAGTCAACACTACCTGGATACTAAAACCAGACAACAATGCCACAAGAAAATAAAATTTCAGGCCAATGTCCTTGATGAACACAGAGGCAAAAATTCTCAACTAAGTATTATTAGCAAACCAAATTCAATAATACATAAAAAGGATCATACTATGACCAAGTGGGATTTATTTCAGTGAAGCAAGGATGGTTTGACATCTTCAAATCAGTTAATATGATATGCCACAGTAATAAAATGAAAAATAAATATTATATGATCACTAAATAAATGCAGAAAAAACACTTGACAATTCAATATTCACTTATGACAAAAATTCTCAATAAAGCAGGTATAAAGGGAACATACCTCAACATAATAAAGGTCTTATGTGAAAGGCCCACAGCTAACATCATACTCAACAGCTCCTCTAAGATTGGGAACAAGACAAGGATACTCAATTTTGCCACTTTTATTCAACATGGTATTCGAAATCCGACAGAGTAATTAGGCAAGAAAAAAAAATTGGAAAGCAAGAAGTAAAACTGTCACTGTTTGCATATGACATGATATTATAACTAGAAAATAGTAAGGCTTCCACCAAACTCTGTTAGAACTAAAAAATGAATACAGTAAAGTTTCAGTATATAAAATTAATGTGCAAAAATCTGTTGCACTTCTACACACTCATAATGAACTATCAGAAACATAAATTAAGAAAACAAAATCATTTGTAATTGAATTGAAAAGAATAAAATACCTACTAACAAATTTAACCAAGAAGGTAAAAGACATGCATATTAAAAACTACAAGACATTAATGAAAGAAATTGGAGAAGACACAAATAAATGGAAAGATAGTCCATGCTCATGGATTGAAAGAATCAATATTGTTAAAATGTTCATGCTACCCAAAGTAATCTATAAATTCAGTGTAATTCCTATAAAAATTCCAATGGCATTTTTCACAGAAATAAACAAGTAATCCTAAAATATATATAAAACCACAAAAGACTGAATAACCAAGGTAATCTCGAGAAAGAAGAAGAGAGATGGAGGCATCATGCTCCCTGATTTCCAAGTATATTGCAAAATTATATTAATTAAAATAGTACTGGCATAAAAACCGACACACTGATCAGAACAGAAAGTCAAGAAATAAACTCATACATATATGGTCAATTAATTTACAACAAAGAAACCAAGAATATACAATGGGGAAAAAGCAATCTCTTTAATAAATGGTGTTGGGAAAACTGGACAGCCACATGCAAAAGAATGAAACAGAATCATTATCTTACGCTGCACACAAAAATTAACTCAAAATGGATAAAAGGCTTGAATGCAAGACCTGAAAACATAAAACTCCTACAAGAAAACATAGGTGATAATCTCCTTGATGTTGGTCTTGGCGATGACTTTTTGAATCTGACAACAAAAGCAAAAGCAACAAAGCAAAAATAAATAATTGGAACTACATTAATGTAGCACATTAAACTAAAAAGTTTAGTTTAATGTAGCATCAGCAAAGGAGACCATCAACAAAACGGAAAGACAACCTACTGGGGCCAGCCGAGTGGCACACTGGTTGGGAGTTGGCTTGAGATGCCAGAGGGCCCAGTTCAGATCCCACATATGAGGGCCAGTGACACTGTCCTCTACAGCTAAGGTAGTGAACAACAGCTCCACCTGGAGCTGGGTTTGCGGGAGTCCCGGCGATGGTGTAGACTGCAGCCCCTGCTGCAGTGGGCTGCCCTAGGCTACAGTGAGTGGCCAGCAGCCAGCATGAGCAGCTGGTAGCCGGAGTGAACTGCCGTCCAGAGGCCAGAGACTGATCTGCTTCACCCAAGAAGAGAACAATGATGATACCAACATGAGCCAATGAAGCAATATCCTCCACAACTAGACTGAAGAACAAAAGGACAGCAACTTGTCGGTTTGTCTGTTCCCCTCCCCCAATTCCCCAATAAAAATCTTTAAAAAACAAACAAACAAAAAACAAGACAACCTACTGAATGTGAGAAACTATTTGGAAATTATATATCTGTTAAGGGGCTAATATCAAAATATATAAACAACTGATACAACTCAGTAGGAAAAAAAAAGCCAATTAAAAAAAATGGGCAGAAAATCTGAATAGACATTTTCCCAAAGACTACATCATACAGATGGTCAACAGGTTCATGAAAAGGTGGTCAACATCAGTAATCATCAGGGAAATGCCAATTTAAACTACAGTGAAATATCACCTGACTGTTAGAATGGCTATCATCAAAAAGGCAATAACAAGTGTCAGCCAGGATGTGGAGGAATGGGAACCCTTGTGTGCTATTGGTGGGAATGTAAATTGGTCCAACCACTATGAAAAACAGTATGGAAGTTCCTCAAAAATTTAAAAATAGAACTACATATGATTTAGCAATTTTACCTCTGGATATTTATCCGAAAAAAAGAAAAACACTAACTCAAAAATTTATGTATCACCATTTTCACTGTAGCATTGTTTACAATAGCCAAGACATGGAAACAACCTAAGTGTCCACTGATGAATGAATATATATATATGTGTACATATACATTAAGGTATATGCAGTGGAGTATTATTCAGTGGTCAAAAAGAGTGAAATCTTGACATTTGCCACAACATGACTAGACCTTGAAGGCATTGTGCTAAGTGAAATAAGTCAGAGAAAGATAAATACCATATGATTTCTCTTATGTGTAGAATCTAAAAAAGCAAAACAAAACAAAAACAAAAACAACCTCATAGATACAGAGAAAAGACTGGTTGTTGCCAGAAGTGGGAGGTAGGGGATAGGAGAAATGGGTGAAAAGGGTCAAAAGGTAAAAAAAAAAAAAAAAAAAAAAAAAGCAAAAAAAAAAATTTGGAATATTTTTTAAAAATTAAAATTAGTGATTAAGTTAAAAACACTAGCTTCTTGAGTATTGAGGGTAGATTGTAAACTCATTCATTGAAGCATTTATAATGCAATTAATTGCTTTTGGATAAAAGGAAAATAAACTTGATTTTTTTGTGTTTGTTTCTCAGATAGACAAGAAGAAATTAAACTAATTTGTCCAAATAAATATCCTTTGTATTAATTAATATTAAATGGACGTTACTCTTCTCCCAACTTAGAGGTAGCATAGTAAAAGCAGTGTAAAGGCATAGTAGATGCCAAGCTAGACCATGTATTCTCCTAGTATTTGTACGGTACAATTAGTGTTGCTTTAGTTTAAGTCTTGAGTAATTATGAGAGCTCAAAGAAATTATTATGTTCACACAAATCAGCTTCTGCAATACATAGATTTCACTGCTATTCTAAAATGTTTTTCTTTACTAATAAAAGAATTTGATAATATTTCAGGTAGTCATTTATTAGATATATATCTTTTTTCAGTTTTCTAAGGAAAAAAATGTCATAAAGAATAATCTGGCAAGGAAAGATGTAGTAATGTCTTTTATGTCATTGGTGTTGTTTCATTTCATTTTTATGTTACTGCCTTTTGAATGTAAAGTTTGCTACTCAGATGTATTGTAAGGCTCATTAACATGAAATTAACATTTTGTCAATGATTTATTTCTTCTTACAGAAGTCATGGGTGACCATTGTAGATGACATGAAAACTCTCAATGTGTTAACTATTACCATATTTTATTGACTCAAAGCCACCATCAATTGTAAGGCACCCTATCATTTATGCACTGCTTAAACAGTAAAAAAAAAGTAAGTCAATTAAATTACGATGTACCAACAATTTTAAACTGTATTCTCGTTTTTCAAATGTCAAAATGTATAAAAATTTACTTTGAAATGTCACACCAATTATATATTCTCTCAGTACTTGTATCAAAACAGAAGCACTGCTAGGAAAATCAAATCAGTCCCACAAAAGGGACAAATCAGTCCTACAAACACACAAAATCCATTACTAAATCCTATATGGTTAAACAGGAAATAAGTATTAGGAGTTCTTAGAAAACAGTGATCACCATGTGGGAAGATTCTTAAACAAATTCTATTAATTCCCTGCAAGATTACCTTACAATTTATTTGGGACCTCTAAAAACATGGACTGACATCAAAAGAGACTGTTAAAGGGAAAACAAGTTAGACCACTTAGCCCTGTGAACTCATTTTTGTGAGTGCTCTTCTTGAAGGACTATGATTAGTGATCATAGGACACATTTCTGTCACAGTTTGCACACTGAAAATTGATATTTAAGGGATTTCAGGATGGCTACATAGGAATAAATCTATTTCTTGTGCAAAAAGATTTGATCCATATTTTACAAATCCCTGATTCTTGAAATTGAAATATCATAATATACATATTTTTAGTTCAGCCCCTCTTATGGGCATTTCACAGCAGCTACAATTGAGAACGGATATAAGTTAGCGTCAAAGCCTCTCACTAAACAAAACAAACATTGCTGAGTGACGTTCACAGGACATTCATTGCTTGTAACCAATCTACAAGCCAATCTTTCTATTACCAACACCTATTATACTTTCTCCCACAAGCCGTGCTTACCAAGAGTTAGTTTTGTTTGTTCCCTAAAGTGAACATGCCAGTTTCTGTTGCTATTAAAATCCAGAATTAAAGAATGCTTTGTTTGTTTGTTTGTTTGTTTGTTTTTTTAGGGCAGTGTCACTGGCCCTTATATGTGGGATCCGAACCTGGGCCACTGGCATCCCAAGCCAGCGCTTAACCACCGTGCCACTCGGCTGGCTAGAATGCTTTCTTAAATCTAATTATATCCTCAAATGATCAAAATATTTTATTTATCATTGTTTATGGTCATCATAAACTCTGTCCTCATCAGCCCAAACTCAGAAAGACAAAGCAAAAATTTAGTTGAATACAGGATCCATACAGCTGGATGTAAAGTAGTTATCTTAGATACAAGAAAATGGGCATCAATTCACAAAAATACTTTTAGTTGATCCAAAGTGAGACTATATCTAACCTTTCAAGTATGTGTTTTAAATTGTGACTTGAAACTGTGATATTAATATTAACTTGTTCTTATTCTCAAAGGAATGTTTATATTCCTGAGAATTAAAACCTAAAAAGCAGACATAGACTGACATCTTAAAGTCACAAAGAATCAAATAATATTTACATGAGAATTACTTAAAAGAGTGTTCACAAAGGATTCTGGGCGCACAAATGAGAGTCCTTAACTCTCCTTGAAATATCTGTGATGATTTTACAGAGCAGACATTTTAGTTGAGTATAAGGGAAGGAGTTTCAAGGTTTGGAAGAAATGAAAGCAAGAAGAGTGGTATGGAAGAGCCATATGAGGATCACTGAAGGCTCAGAGGTTAATGCAGATAATAGTACAAGGAAAACAGCAGGAGATGGGGATGGAAAGACGGATTTCCAAGAAAGTGGTCTTCATTGTTTCCCCAGCTTCCTCTTGGAGTAATTTTCACATTCTCAGTCTAGGTATGAATGTGCAACCACCTAGTCACTATGTAAAAACCACACTCAACTGAATGTTGAGAAAAAAAAAAAACTTTATGTTGAGGGATGGAAAAAGAAAAAGATAACTATAATTTCTTCATTTCTTATTCAGTGCAGCACAGACACTGTTTATGGTCTTGTATCTAATAGCTATGAAACAGATGTTAACTAATTTCTTCATTTTAAAGATGTCATGTGACTTGCTTCAACATTCTCTAACCAATTGGTAGCATAACAAAGACTTGACCAAACTTGGCTAACTGAAGGCCACAGTGGAAAGTAATTAGCCATCTAGCTCACCTCTCATTGGCCTTCAGAGCATTGAGCCCAGAGCTGAAGCAGTTAAGCTCCCCAGTGGTTATGGACAAGTTTTTATGCAGAGCTATGTGGCAGGGGATTGGGAAAGGGGGTGACACAGGCTTGTCTTGGAACTCACATCAACAGAGGCCCAGGTCATGGTTTGAGAGCCCCACAGAAGGGCCAAGTAGAGGAATGAGGAAGACCTAGATCATTGTGTGGCTCATACTCCAGCTAGAGGTTTGACTGACATCCTGACAGGATGGAGAAACTGAATTTATTGGACACACTGATGACCTAGATACATAAACTGTTTATGTTATACTAAAGGCTCAGACACATGAATGGCTCCAGCTGCAGAAACGCCCTTGACTCTCTACTTTGAGCTTTTTGAGTACTGTGGATCCAACACAGACATGTGGTCCGTATTGGGTTCATCATCCCAGTGACTGACTTTTCCATACATCCATACATGACAACTCCAGGCACAGTGACGGCCATAGCAGCACCCCGGAACTTTCTGCTCCCACCCACCCACCTTGTCTTGACTGTGAGAGAAGGGGTCCAGGCTCATATCACTCATAGCCCAGTATGCTACCTCCCTCCCATACACCCGGCTATCCATCTTCATATGCAGAAACACTAATATACATTTCCCCAGGGATCAATTCAGAAGGTTTATATGTGATTGTTCATTTATCTTAGGGAGTAAATAAATAAATGTCATCAGGTATAAGTGTGTCTCTTAATTAGTAAACTGACATATGTGTGACATGGAGATAGTAATTGTATGTATGAAATATATCTCCTTCTGCGCATTTAATCTTTTAAAAATTACTCTTATAATTTTTATAAGGAGAAACATTAACCTCACAGCACTTTTAAAACACAATCCTGTGTATAAATGGATGTAAGAGGATTGTGCATATTCTGAATTTAATGAAACTTACACAGATCTTTCAACCCTGTGTTTAGTCATAAACTATTGGGTTGTCAGAAAAGTCATGACGTATTTTTGCAATGAAAAACATAGAAAAAATATATCATGACTTTCTGACAACCCAATATATGCTCCTCTCTCAAGAGTTTTGTCATTGTACTTATTGTGTATGAGAAATACTGGTTTTATGTATAATAAAATGTATAAATAAAAGATTAATAGGTATTATAATTATATTAAAAATTTTACGATAATAATACAATTAATTGTACTGTTTAAATTTGTTGTAATAAATGGTACTAGTTATAAAAATCTGTCAAAGATCTTCTTTCAGGGAGTGACTCTAATTCATACTCTGGTTTATATTTTGGAAAAATAACTAAAATCTACAAGAGCAGTTATAATAATTTTTATTTAATCTGCCCAAACAAATTATTGTAAATGTTAGGAAGAAGCTAGATCACATTATTTAAATGTTTTAAATTCTTCTTCCAAAGAAGAAAGGAAGACCTGTTAAAAAACTTTAATTAACTGTGATGTCTTAAAAACATAGAATACCTTGCTTGTCATGATGTGCTTAACACAAACTAGAATATAAATTCAGTTCCTTGCAGAATGATTGATGTATTTACATCAACCCTCAGGCAATGTAGTGGAAAGAGGTTATAAGTGTCTTTAGTCTTCCATACATGGAATAATTACTCTCTTGCTTTCAAGAATCAGCCTTGGGCCTTAGAAAAATCAAAGGAGAGCATGGTCCAGGTGTCTCAAAGAACTCCTACAGCTAGTGTGAAAATAAGTCTCTCTGAACACTGTTTCAAATTATAGCAGCAGCAGCCTAATTATTATGGGGACAATGAAAGGGATTTGCATAAGGGCAAGTGATAGAATTAAGATTCCTTAGTGGTCACCGGGATCAAGTCAGTTTGAGAAACCTGCATCAGAGGTGGAAATAATTAGATATCATCATCCTATGTCCATTTCTCATAGCCTTGCACTATGCTTTTGACCTACAGTGATAAGATGCATGCCTGTAGGTTTTTTTGTTTTGTTTTGTTTTTATTTTTGTTTCTTTATCTGAGAGTCCTTTAACTTATAGGGCTTAGACTGCATATTTTTGAAGGGGGGTCTCTCTTCTGGCATAACATATTAGGTCTTATCCTTCTTGAAAATAAGCAAATACAGCTTTTCTGACTAGAAAATTTACTCGGTTTCATTACAAACAAAAAAATATCTTATCAGATTGTGTTTTTCTTCTTTTTATAGAGGTCTCTATCTTCCTCCAAAATGCATTTTTGCCCTCTCATTTATCATAGTCCTGCTTTCTTGTGGTGATGGAAAGTTTTCAATGGCAAATTATTTTTGTTAGATACAATTTCATTTCAGTTAATAATCAAATAATCAAGAGTCTTTTTCATTTTCAGTGAAACGTATTCTCTCAATAGTTCCTGTCCAAGTACAAAATGGCTTAGTAGTGTTTCATCAGCAAATCTATTTATATAATTAAACTCTCCAGCATACTATGGTTTATGTGAAATTAAGGCTTACTGAAATAGAGATGCTTTTTCTGTTTATGAGAAAATATGACAACTAAGTAGAAAGAAAATAGGCATATACTGAAATAGATTATTAGAAAGAAAAAAAAATACATTATTACATCGGCACAATTTTCCCCCTTATTTTGTCCTTCCAAAACCTGCATGGACTGGAAAGGACTAAGGCAATCTTTGATCTTCTCTCCTCTTTTTATACTTACAAATGGGTAAAAAGCACTGAGGACTGGAAGACTTATTGTGACTTTCCCTATAACACACAGCTCATAACTAGAATTCAAGCGTCTGGGTCATTACTTGTGTATTATATAGCTTCTTCTGACTCTGGTTCAAATGAAATCTAAGGATCATCTGTATCCAAAGTATATTAAGTGATGGAAGAAGATGAAATCTCTCAGAGAAAAATATAAGAATTTAAAAGAAAAATGTCTAGAGGGCCCACTGAGTGGCGCGTTGGTTAAGCACTGGCTTGGGAAGCCAGCAGCCCAGGTTTGGGTTCCACATATGAGGGCCAGTGACACTGCCCTCAAAAAATAAATAAATAAATAAAAATAAAAGAAAAATTTCTGAAGGCAGAGTCCTAAACAGCACCAATATTTAAAATGTAGGAAGAGGTAGACCCATTGATGAGACAAGTAAAGAGTTAATGGGCGGGTTTGTAAGCTGGCAGGATGAGACTGTCAAGGAGTTAACAGGAGCGAGCTTGTGAGTTGACAGGTGCAAGCTTAAACATTAACTGCTTGGCTCTGACTCCCCTGGCCAGGACTGCACCCGTAGGCTGACAAGCACCTTACATCCATCATAGGTGGGAACAGAACAGTTCCCAATTGCAATGGCAACCCCCTACACACTAAGAATCACCCATCATAGATGGGGACAGAATGGTTCCCAATCGCAACCCTCTGCAAACTGACATCCGTCATAGATAGGAACAACAGGACAATTCCAAGGAGAAGACAACTGTAAAGGCAGCCACCCCCAACCCCCACAAGTTAACAAGCACCCTACATCCTGCTTAGAAAAATATAAAACCCCAGCACTCCTTCTCATTGTGGCAGCTGTCCCTATCAGGCTTTGTCCTGGCAAAACTTCCTTTTGCCAGAACTCTCTCTCTTTGACTTTCAATAAATCTTTGCTTACTCTTGTAGAGTCTTGTAAATTCTTTCTACATTCTGCGAGTAACCAGGGGTTGATTCTACACCAAGATACACATTAAAAAGAGATAATTAAGAAACAGCCAGGGAGTCCACAGGAAGGCTAAGAGAGAACAGAATCAGAATCATGAGAGCTAAAGAAGAAGGGAATTTTGAAAGGACAACATTATTAAATGATTCAAGGTCAAGTTTCCTTCTTGCAACCCTTTCTTGCTTTCCGTGATACCACATTCTCTTATTTTGCTTTTGTTTTTGCTTTAACCTTCCTAGCTATTCAGACTTCTTTGCTGGCTCTTCTTTCCCTGGGGAGCCTCTAAAGTTTTAGAATGGCTCTGGCCTAAGTCTTGGGCTTCCTTATAATCCCTAAATAATCTAATTCAGTCATGACCTTAAATATCCTCTACATTCTGGTGACTCACACATCTATATCTCTAACTCCACTTCTCCTGAGAAGTTTTAACTTGTGTCTGAAAAGTCTTCCTTGATATCTACATATACTTTTCAAATTCAAAATGGTCAACTATTGATTCTTACCTCCCAAACCTGTTGCTTTTCAAATCTCCTGTGTCTCTAAATACTAAAATCCCAAGTGTTTTTCATGATTATTCTTGGTCTCTCCAACATACTACATCCAACCTAGCACTGTTTAGTTTGATGAAAAATCGCATCCTAAATATGTATTCCACTTCTCCTTTCCTTTCCTACCAGGAGCTTAATCCTAACATCATTTTCTACTTCCTAGAATAATCCTCCCAGACTCCTACAATAATCTTCTAACTGCTTTGTCTTCTCATGCTTGATCCTCTATAATCGAAATCCTCTAGAGACCAGAAAACTGATTTAAAACACAAATGATTCAATCTTGTTTCCTCCCTTTTTAAAACCTTAATGTATTTTCATCTCAATTAAAATTAAAACAAGATCATGTCATGGTCAATGCAATCCTACAGGATTTAGCCCCTACTTAATACTTCAGTCTCACCTTGCACTATTTTCTCTTGTCAATTTTCTTCCAATATCACACACATTTTATATTGTTGTTCTTTAAATGTGAGAAGCCCAATCCCATCTCAAGACATTTTATCTTGTTTTTCTTTTACTTGTAAGATTTTTCTCCCTGATCCCTGGTGATTATTTCTTGTCACTCAGATCTTACCATATATGTTACCTTCTGAGAGAGGCCTTTATGGAACAGCCAGACATTATCTAATACATTACCCTATTTGAAATCTCTGCATAGCATACTACCATCTGATATTTTGTGTTTATTTATTTCCTCTGTCCATTCTCCAAAAATATAATCTCTGTGAACACAAAATCCTTATCTGATCTGAGAATTGTGCCTGATGTAGAACGTATTGAACATGTATAGATTTAAATAACAAAATATTTTTAGTAGGTGGCCATTAGATGATCTTGATATAATATAGAGTTGAAATACTAATTGAATAGAGTGAAAAAAAATGGACATGTTTTATCCAGATAACAAAATTGCTACTCAGTTGTCTGACTGCCATAGCACTGGGGCTATGGAAGTAAGCAAAGCAGTCATAGGCCTTGCTCACGGGGAGAGAGTAGTCATTAAAAACTGATTATACAAATTATTACTTAATTGACCTTATTATAAGTTCTATGGGAGAAAATTACACGGTGCTATAAAGTACATAACTTGGGGTACGTAACTAACTAGGTATCAGGGAAGATACCTAATGTGGAATTTACAAGCCATTTAAGGTTCTAAAAGATGAGTAGGAATTGGTTTTACAATTTTTTGGTGACCACTTTTTTTGTTAGGTAAATAAGAATACAATGATGTTCAAGGGATAGAAATACCATATCTGATGGATTATTGTAGTCATTTGAAATATAAGCTTTGCCAATTAAGTTTGCAAACTTGCCACCATGTGTTTACATTGGCAGCACTGTATAACACAGCTCAGTAAGGTTTCATAACCTCAGTATGTCAGTGTCTCACACCTAGTGCTCATGTCGACGTGTGGCGGTGTCTTGCTGAGTGGCGTTCATTATTGTTGTTGCGTGTTTTTGTGTGCTGTTGCGAAAATGTATACACTTGAATGAGAGCAATGAACAAACATTAAATTTATTGTTAAACTTGGAAAGAGTAGAAGTGAAATCAGAGACATGATACTCTAAATTTATGGGGATAATGCCATGGAGAAAAACGGCAGTGTACAAATGGATTAAATGTTTTTCTGAGGGGAGAGAACACGTCACTGATGAAGAAAGGTCAGGTTGGCCTGTATAAACAGAACTGATGAAAAGATTACAAAAACTCATGGAATTATGTGTCAAAGTCATCAGCTGATTGAGAAGCATAGCAGACCAAGTAAACATCGATAGAGAAACAGTTAGGAAAATCTGAACTGAAAATCTTGGCATGAGAAAGGCGTGTGCAAAAATGGTCCCAAAGGAGCTCACCGATGAACAAAAGTAGAGGAGAGTCAAAGTTTGCCAAGACCTTTGGGAGAGGCAAGACAATGTTTTGGGCCATGTTATCACTAGTGATGAAACATGGGTGTACCAATATGACCCTGAAACAAAGTGTCAAAGTGCACAATGGAAGTCAGCCAATTCTCCAAGACCAAAAAAGTTCTGTCAGTCCAAATCAATACTCAAAAGTGTTGCTAACTTTTTTGATATCAGAAGGATTATTCATAATAAATTTGTGTCAAGTGGACAAACAGTTAACCAAGTTTACTGTTTGGAAGTGCTGAACAGCCTGCATGAAAAAGCTAGACGAAAATGACCTGAGCTTTTTTCCAACAATTCATGGCTCTTGCATCACAACAATGCACCAGCTCACACGGCACTGTCTGTGAGGGAGTTTTGAGCCAGTAAACAAATAACTATATTGGAACACTCTCCCTACTCACCTGATATGGCCCCCAATGATGTTTTCCTTTAACCAGAGAGAAAGGAAATATTGAAAGGAATACATTTTGATGATATTCAGGACATCAAAGGTAATACAATGACACCTCTGATGGCCATTCCAGAAAAAGAGTTCCAGAATTGCTTTGAAGGGTGGACTAGGTACTGGCGTTGGTTCATAGCTTCCTAAGGAGTGTAGTTCGAAGGTGACCGTAGTGATATTCTGTAATGAGGTAGGTAGCACTTTTTCTAGGGTGAGTTCACATACTTAAGTGTTGGGCCTCATATACATTTCCCTCATTGCAGATGAGTAAAGTAATAAATTTGGTTTTCTGATTTAAAACAGTCTCATGAGAGCTTAGCAGGAATCAATGATTTTTGAAAAGTCATTGATGTAGTGTTACCTAATCAGTGGAATTTGAGTAACTGCAAATTTGACCCTTAGGTAGTAATTTGTTGTGAGTGCTCCAAATACTGATTTCCTGTTGGTCACAGGTCTCTGTGACACTCTATTCAATTTTACCCATTTTATGAAGGCTTTACAATTTTTTATGAAATGGTAGAATTTGAAACTTTTCTTCTATTTGTTTCTGATATAATTATTTTTTACATCTAGTGACAAAATAATTTAAAAATTTTTCCATGTCTCCCTCAAGTAAGGTTTTAAGGTCCTAAACTGATTGAGATTTTATATTATATAAAGGCTTGATAGGACTAATTGATATGCTTTTGGAGGAGAATAATTCTTAAAAATCATCTAATCAGGCAGAATTAAAAAAAAAAAAGAGTGAAGCACAAAACTGATGTTTATGAAGGTAAAGGAATTTTCTAGTAAAGGAATTTTCTAGTAAGTGCCCAGCTAATTAGAGAACAAAGGATTTTTCTCAACATCTATGCTCTTTGCATGGCATCAAAAAAGAAGATACATGAATATTTTATGGTATCATAATATTTTTAGTATGTTTTTTAGTTTAAATAAAAACATTGAGTCAATTTTCCTTCTTTACCCTATCTTCCACCCACAGCTTCTGGCCCATTTTCTACTAGTGCCTTTTTAAAGTCTTATATTTCATGTACAGCTGCTCAGGAAAAGCCTCTTTCAGGAGGTGATAGGTATGGTTAGATCTGAGTGAAACCTTGTATTTCACTAGAGGAGGCTATGTTTCCAATCTCCCTCCCTCCCTTCCTCCCTCCCTCCCTCCTTCCCTTCCTTCCTTCCTTCCTTCTTTCCTTCCTTCTTTCCTTCTCTTCCCATGTCTGGGCTGATTTTCCAGGAAAAGGCTCAAATCTCAAGAGTCACTTCCCAGAGGAAAAACTCATAGCTAGTGACACCAGGCTGGGTTCAATGTCTTCTGAAGTGTCCTGAAGTGTCCACTTTTCTCCCTAGCCATAAAATCTCTTGGAGGAAAAATAAAGTATCTTGCTTTCTTCTCTCTGGATACTCAACATTTAGCATAAAGTCAGGCATATATCACACCATTCACAATTTCTGATTAAAGAGAATTAATTAACACTGTGCAGTCGTTAATATATTTACCCAATTTTCAGTTAACCTGAGAAATAAAATTATTCATTCTTATGCCTATTATTTAAAAACAGTAATTTAAAAGTTCTTTTTATACACTCTATTAAAATTATTTCTTAAAATTGAGACATTTAGTTTTTCCTTAAACCTAATTTAAATGTTATTTAACCTAATTTTTATCTCCTGTGATTTATATTTAAAATTTTCATTTTGAATACACTTAACAATACAGTAAGAAACAAGCTGGCAATTTTCTACCTAATTATAACTCTGTCACCAAATTCTAAGTCATAGGGTTTCAGAATTGTAGAGTATTTTAGGAAGTAACTCATCCAACAGTTAACAATTCATGATGAATAACTCACCTATACTTATGTTCAGAAAAGTTGTATTATGTATTATATAATGTATATTGCATCATAGCTAATCTCTTTCAAGTACAGTGTTGCCTTTATGCTGCATATTTACTAAAAGTTAACTACCCCAACAAATATCAAAAGCCTAGAAGGAACATAATTTACTTAATTAGAAGATTCTTTGCTCACTACCTATGGCTAAAAAAAAAATGATATCTTCAAATTACATACCAAGTTATTGAGAAAGTCCTGGCCTGGCTTAATAGTTAATAGGTATACTAATTCAATAGATTTGGAATTAGTCTTCCTATCTTGGGGTCCACCTTCCTAGAGATCTGCCATTGGTATCATACAGACTTCCACCAAGTATCTCATAATTCTTTTGGGCAATCCAGTACCCAAGAGGAATCTCAGTACATTTCCATTTCCCCACATATGTGAGGACATCAGAGCTTGAAAGTTTCTGTTCCTCCACTAGAATTTACTCCTTACCCTTGCTGCCAATTTCTGGACACTTATTTTTAGAACGTGGTGAGCTGTTCTATCTGACATTAGTGTCCAACTATGGTCATGCCCTATTCACTAGTTTCACTCTTCTTGCATATTGATCTTGGTCTAAAGCAAACCTTAATTCATCATGCTCCTTTAGAAACTGCATGGTATCCTGACTACCATCTCTGAAACCAGCCCTACAGACAGATCAATGCCCCCGAAATCACCTCTGCCCTGTTATATCTCCCACATCACACCCGCACAACACCACTGCTCATGTCACTGAGGTCCATCATGTTTCAAGACTAAGCTAACCAGATTATAACAACAGGAGTTCCACTTACTCAGCTTTGTAATTGAACATCCAATACATTTGGTCTTGAAACACTGGGGTAATTTTTGAAGACCTGTTACAGTGATGGTGCCATAAAAAAAATAAATAAATAACAACAAAGATCTAGAAATATTAAATAAATTCAATTTTTTAATATCATTTGCTTCATTAGTTGTATATTCAGTTATCTTTTATTGTGAGATATATATATATATATATATATACACACACACACACACACACTATATATATATATATATATATATATATATATATTATAAAATTTACCATTTGAACCATTTTTAAGTGTATAGCTCAGTTTACTTACACTCATATTGTTGAGCAACCATCACTGTAACCTCCAGAACTTTTTCATATTCCCTAACTGAAACCCTGTATCCACTAAACACTAACTCCCCATTCCCTTTTATTTCTAGCCCCTGGCAACTACCATTTTACTCCCTGTCTCTATGACTTTTACTACTCTATGTGCTTCATATAAGTGGAATTACATGGTATTAATTCTTTGATGACTGGCTTACTTCACTGTTCTCAAGATTCATCCATATAGAATGTCAGTATTTCATTCTTGTTAAGGTTGAATAATACACCATTAATTTGTACACCACATTTTGTTTATCTATTATGTTGAGTCCTTCGAGTATGAGAATAATCCATATATACACAGAAAAAGGGTTATTATAAATGTTTAGTAGCAGCATTATGCATAATGCTGATAGCTTAAAGACAGTCTAAATGCCCATGTCTGAGGAAAATAGCTAAATAAATATAAACTCTCAATAGGATGAAAGGACATTTAATATACAGATATATAAAAAAGAAAGAAACTGAAGAACTGAAGGTGAAAAGCTTGCTGTTTGGATTATAAAACCACTGCCACCTCTTACAAACTGGGTAAACTGGGATAGTTATTTAAGTTCTCTGAGCCCTATTTTTCTCATTTAAACAATTAGATAATAGTATTTTTTTGTGAAAAGTTGCTTATAATTACTAAATGAATGGCATATAAAAAGCAAAAAGCTCAACATCTGATACAAGAGCTCAATAAATGTTAGCTATAATTAGTTATTATTTTTATTGAGTGTCAGCATGTTAACTCCTAGCTAGATTCTAGAGATGAGATGAATAACGAGAATCCCTGGATTTGAGGGGCTCACATTGAAATGGAGAAAAATAGCCAAACTCTGAAATAACATGTAGAGTTCTCAAATTATTTTCATGCATGTAGTCTAGTTTCATCCTCACACCTAGAAATAGATTTATAAAATACTGTTAAAAGTAAAAATTAGAACATAAAATCTAGGAGGTACTCATTGATTACATTTATGCAAGCTATATATCAGGTTAGTATGCAAGCACACGCGCGCGCACACACCCACACGCTTCAAACAAAAAGAATTAATGTTCGCTAAAATGTTTACATGTAAAATTACCTAAGTCATTAAAATGATAATAATTAGCAGTATGTAAAAATCATTTTAAGAATCTAGGATATGATTAGGGACCAATAATTTGGATTTAATGAGAGAAAAATAACTAAGGAAGGCTCTGTTCCTCTTCAGGGTAGAATCATTGAATGCTGTTGCTAATAGGTTTTTTTTTTTTATATAATATGTATAAAATCTTCAGTTCACAGATGAGGAATCTGAAGATTGGAAATGTTTAAAGACTTGTTTAAAATATTGCAGCAAGGGAGCATAGAAGCCAGTGTACTGGCCTTAGATTTGTAGTCTCTTTTCTAAACCATAAATTCACTCCTGAGCAAGATTCCCTCTCATTTTTGGTAACTTTCATCATATTTTAAGATACACAAGACCAACTCCCCTTCTTATGTATTAGTCACATGGAATACATAGAACTTTATGTAGGCTTGTCTTTCACTCATTTTGAAAAGTAACTGTCTTAAGGGTTTCAAGGGTTTCATTAAAAGGGAGCTTTGAATATTTAAAAATATTTCATACCATTCATATTCTTTATTACAATGCACACCATTAAAGATTAGCCCAAGTCTACAGAACAATTTCCTGAAGGCAATATCATTTTTTAAAAGCTCAATTTTGCAGACTTTTAAAGCATACTAGTAAATATTCTGAAAGCTGATAAAATGTGATTAATAGATACCGATAGGTTGGTACTTTGGTTTACCATATAATTACATTGGGATCTTTTTTGATACCTGTTCAAACAGAGATTTGCCTTCTTATTGCTTTTAATATTTTTTAATGAACTTGGTAAATGAGCCATTAAAAGTAATTTTTAAATCATTAACACCACTTCAAAAATATGATTTTCAAAACTATTATTGCATGTATTTAACTTTATCTTGGGAAAGTAGCTCTCAGACGTTGAGGGTTCCTTAACAACATTTTGCTCTTTCAAAGAGAGATTTTCCTGAATTTCTTTTTTATTGGAATGCATATTATTGCCTAAAAGACTGATGGAGAGCATTTCAATGATAATCTAAACATTTTCCTGACATCTACTGAAAAGGATATAATGTCTTGGCTTATAAAGAAAGCTTCTTGTCATGCTATACATTAGAAAGCATCCAGCATGCTTCCTATACAGTCAATGCAATCTTTGAGGCCATCTGTAGTTTGCAACAAATTTATAGTTTAGTAGCTTAAATTGATGGGAAGATGAGCTGCTGACAGACATGTTTTTCCAAATTGATATTTGATGATGGTGCAGCTAAAATAGTTGGCAAGGGAAATGAGGATTGTGTATCTACAGAAGACAACTCTATATTGTCACACAAGCTAAAAATACTTAATATCTGAAATTGTACTGGTACTCTGAAGTTCAATTTTATAATCTCTTATGCAATGTCTGTTAAACCTTAGGACTACAACATTTTTTTTTTGTCTTGCTTATCTGGGTAGATATAGACATTCTAATTATTGGCAAATTTTCTTGAGCAAGGAAGTGCTATTTGAAATAGGCATTCTTCTGAGTATTGTTCATGTATTGATTCATTAAATCTGCAGATATAAAAAACAAACAAACTGAAAAACAAAAAAAATCTATATATCTATTAATTTTTTTAGTGGTTGGAAAATTATTAACTTCAAATTACTTTTGAGGATCCAGGCTCTTTATGATTTGATGTCATTTTATTGAATTTTACTATTCCATTGTACATACATACATACGCACACACACACTCATATGTAGTTAGGCAGTATCTCAAAGGACAAAACAGTTTGTTTTGTAGCATAAACATTTTGCTGTTCCTTTTTTGTTTTTCTTCCTTTCTTTTTTTGTTTAAGACTAAGTAGTGATGGTGTTGGTCACTTTGGTCTAAGACTATGAGTAAAAGGAAGACCTCTGTACAATTGTCAGTACATTTTTTCAAAAAGAAAAGGTATTTTCAAACAAACTTTTTTGAATTACAAAAACTAAATTTGGGGCCAGACAAGTGGTGTGTTGGTTAAGAGCTGGCTTGGGATGCCAGCTCTGAGCATTAGGACTCCCGTTCGGATCCCACAAATGAGGGTCAGTGACACTGCCCTCTAGAGCTAAGATGGTGAACAACAGCTCCACCTGGAGCTGGGCTGTGAGTCCCCGGCTATGGTGTGGGCTGTATCCTCTGCTGCAATGGGCTGCCATAAGTTACAGTGAGTGGTCGGCAGCCAATGTGAGCAGCTGGCAGCCAGCTTGAACTGCCAAGAGCTGCTGTGAGAGGCCGTCTAGAGGCCGGCTACCGATCTGCCTCATCCGAGAAGAGCACAATGATAATACCAATATGGGCCAGTGAAGCAACATCCTCCACAACTAGACTGAAGAACGAAACAACTTGTCTGTTCCCCCTCCCTGATTCTCCAAATCCTATCCCCTCCCCCAATTCCCCAATAAAATCTTAAAAAAAAACAAAAAAACTAAACTAAATCTGTGCTTCTGCTCTTCTTTGGTAAGTAGTTACATCATTGATATTGGGAATTTAATTAACTCAATTGATAGATCTTAGTAGGTCCCAATATATAATTGCTGCTTCCATTCAAGGCAAAGTTTTGCCGTCCTTGAATGTGAAAGTCCTCTCTCTTTAGAGATGCCTGATGTATAGTCCAGGTCAAAGATGAGACCTAGTGGACATTAACTCATCCCAAAGGAGACCTGGATTGGTACCCTCAGTGCTGACACAAAAGCCTCACTAGTTCTCCACGTGCAGAGCTGCGACTGCTGTAAAAACCATCATTGTCATTTACATTGCTCCTTCCCACTGACCAGCTCTGTGATTCTAATATGTCCAGTGAGCAAGATTACGATGATTTCATGCCAAATGTCTAATATAAAGCATTTTCTATGTGGAAAGCATATTGAATTGGTTTGAAATGTACTATGTGTCATGGAAAAGCAATTCTCAATAGTAACCAAATTGTTTAATGGAAACTAAAACATTTAACAATAACCTAGGTCTAAGTTAAGGAATAGGTACAAACATTAGTGTTGTACAAAATACTCACAAGTCACAAGCTTTGGTTTTACCACTCTCTTATGTAGTTTTTTAAAGTTTTATCAAATATGTATATATTTCAAAGGAATATTGTGTTTAGCTTTTGTACGCCTTTTAACTTTATAAAATGCTATCATAATGAGCGTAGTTTATGTAACCCAATGTTTTAACTCAAATTGATGTTTCTAAACATTCATCCCTGTTGTTGTATAAGGCTGTTGTTTCAATCCTACATATTAATATAATTTATCTATCATAATTTACTATTTTATTCTGCCAATAGGCATTTAGGTTTTCCCATTGTTTTGTTATTTTGAGTATCACCACTGTGAACATTTTTGTACACATGTCCTGGTAAACATGCATAAGAGGTCTCGTTAGGCTGTACTGTCTAATACAGTGGCACTTTGCCACATGTGACTCGTGAGCTCATGAAATGTGGCTAGTCCAAATCAAGGCATGCTATAAAATATAAAATATGTACCAGATTTCCAAGATTTAGTATGAAAAGGAATAAAAATATGTTTTGAATAATTTTAAAATATTGATTGCCTATTGAAATGGTATTTGTCTGGATTGAGTTATATAAAATATATTATTAAAATTAATTCACCTGTTTCTTTGACACTTTTAATATGGTTACAAGAAATTTAAAAATTATTGATTTGGCTTGAATTGTATTTCTGTTGGACAGCACGAGTCTAAGGTAATGCTACTCAAAATGTGTTTCCCCAGCCAATAGCATCGGCATCACCTGGAAATCCAGAATCTCTAGCCCCAACTCAAACAATTTGAATGACTTGCAGCAAAACAGAATTGAAAAAGAAAAAAAAAAGCCAAAAGGATAGGAAAAGACACAGAATCCAGGAAAAAGGAAAGAAACGTAGTGTACAGCTTGTATGGAGAGATCAATGCTAAACACAGACCTCTGGAAGAAGCCCTCTGAAAAAAAACAGAACAGATGATTAGATAAAGAGGTTAATAAAAGAGAGAGGGTATATTTATTATAAATAATACATAAAAGGGAACAATTAGAAACTTCGGGGGAAAGAAAAGCAGCAGCAGAAGTGAAATAGAACCATTGTCACTCCGGAATTGTTAAATGAACAATATTTATACACAATTATGGAAAGACAGGAGATTACATCCATACTTTAAAAAGTGGACATCAAAAAGACCATTTGTACTTGAGAGAACATGACATAAGAAGTTAATAGATCAAAAGGACATTTTACAGATGGAACTTAATTATGAGAAAATATATTTATACTGAGAATGGGAGGAGGGGAACCAGAGACCTGGAAAAAAGGGAGATAAATTTCATCTGTCATGGCAAAAGAGAGCCAATGACTAAAATGATAGATGGAGAACTAGCACTAGAAGAATATTATTTTCCAGGAGAAAGAGCTAGAGATAAAAGTGCTCACTTCTGAGGAATATGTATAGAGTAGGGAAAGGGTAGGGAAATCACTACTTATAATTAATTTTAAAGATTACTTTATAAAAATATGAAAAATTATAAAGTGCTTACCAGATATATTATAATTAGAGACTTAGATATAGTTATGTACTATATGTAGTAAACTGTTATGTACCATTATTAGACATGTATAGTACATACACATAGATACTATTTAGCTAGAGTTCCCACTCATTAATTATTATATTAATTTCTTTTCTGTTGATATTATACTTATAGCTTTTCCTCAGATTTCTCCAAGTTTAATTTTTTATGACATATGTGTTTGTTTTATTTACTGTTTAAATGTATATATCAATATGCCATTCTCTATCTTAAAAGTATGAAGGTATTTTTGATGTTCTCTGTCTTGGTTATTGACCTTTAATAAGAAAAATCATTCTCCACATCAAATATTGTTTTCTTATATGAGAAGACTCAAAAGAAAGATTTAAGTTATGGCTTAAACAATACTATGGAATCTATGTCAAAAGAGCATTTAGAGGTATATCAAGGCAAGTAACACATGATCAAGTAAATTTTCTAGGAAAAGAAATAGATGTGATGAGAAAAGCAATGTTTAACTAATAAATTGATTTCATAAGATATGCTCCCAAGAGAGGAATTATTTTAAAGATTAGAAGTACCTCATAACTTCCATCATTTTTGCAATGAGTATTTCTAGTGTTTTAATTCTCCCTTTATTTTTTTGCAATGATTGATGAACCCCAGTCTTACCACACTACATAGCTCAAGGTCCTCATATATCAATGAGATTTGCAAAACTCTGCAAGCAAAATTCTTGTTGTGAGATTTATGGCATGGATGATTGTTTTCTTTGTGTTAGTATGCTATTTATGCAGATTATTTTAGTTTGATCCTACTTAAAACTAGAAACCATGGTAAGCAAAATCAGGAATGAAAATAGGCTATATTTGAGATCTCTATACCAAAAAATTAGCATAACTTTCATTCGGATCTAGAGAAATGTTTTGGTTGTATTATAATATATTTCATGTGCCTAAATTATCAGTCATATGTATAATAAGCACACACTATGGCCCAACTGTGAAGAGCTGATTCACAGAGCACATACCATGCCCGTGTTAGCAGCTTTTTAAAGCTGGGCCACTCCTGCTAAAAGTCCTGAAAACACCTGGAGTTATGACATTCAAATACATGGAGAGATTGATAAATGACTACAATCCATGGAATTATTTGTCAATAATTCATATTTAGTTATCTCAACAAAACCACAGCAGCGGTTGTATTGGTGAAGTTGTGGATTAACTTAATGTCTATAATAAAACTTTTAATTATTAAGCATAATGGCTACAAATCAATTTGGATTTAGGATCACTTCATCTTTTTAGAAAACTTTTGATTTTACTCTTGATTTTGAATGAAAATTGACAAGTATATGCATTCTACTTGAGTCCCAATTTTAGTGTTGAGTGTATTCATGAGGCATCTCAATTTGAGAAAAATGTATAGCCAATTTTTCATCAATATGAATAGTTCCAGTGACTGTATTTGTAGAATGACATCCTTTGGCAATGCTATAGAATTTTTGCGCTATAAGAAAGCTATCATGTAATTTGTACAAACTCCATCACGTCAATTTTTAGGAGGTTTAATCTAAAACAGAAATTAAGCAAGTTGCTACCTTCAGAGAACCTACAGTCTGAAACTTCAAACATGCTTTATCCGACTGATAAAGTATGTGTACTTATTTTTTAAGAGCATTAGGAAGATTCTGAGACTGGAGGCAGACACATCTATCAATTGAGAAAAAAATACCATTTTTCAATTCAAGGAATTGAAGGACTACTGAATCATCAATAAACTGACTTGCTGGGATTATAGATGAATCATTCACTGACTATCTGGTTCTTTTCAGCCATGTACATAGCTCCAGACATATCTGGTTTGTTAAACAATAGACTCTTTATTCTGGGGAAAACAGCTGCAATAGCTGTTCAAGAGATGGGTGATATTTTACTTTGTTTAAAATATTCAAATTTGATATGAATGGAAAGACAATGTTTTATTGTTTAATAATAATTTTGGAACAATTGCTGTTTCATGGCATTCTCTATAATCAGAGTCTGTACATTTCTACAGGGCTTTTCATTCATTAATTGGAAGCAGGACCATTGACTGAGTTCCTTTTTAAATTGAAATGTACAGGGCCAACCGAGAGGCTCAGCTGGGTAAGAGCTCTCTAAGAGTGTGAGCTGAGCTCTGAGTAACAGCAGTTCAATGCCCAGCCTGAACTGAGCAGCTGCTGAGCTGCCAACAGGTAGCAGGATGGCTCAGCTAAAAAAAAAAAGAAATGTACAGTCTTTAAATCCTTCAGTTCAGTTCACCAGCCAGTTAGATATTCACTATTGTTTTATTTCTGAATGCCTTAAAATTATGCATAAAGCTTAAAATATTTCAATTTTAGAACATAAACTTTTAATGCTAAACTTTTAATTCCACTGGCTATTATTGAATGAATAAAAAATTCACATAAAATATATTTACTTTAAACATCTCCTTTGGATTTAAAAATATATTTAATACTTCAAATTAATACAACATAATGATATCTACTCATATTATAGATATAAGAAGTTTTTTTTTATACTCTAAGGGACAATGGACATTCATATCTCATGTTTTAATTTTTAAAAATTAAATTTTATATTATAGCTATTTCTTGATGTTTTACCAAATAAATTGAGAAGCAGAGAGGAAAAATAATAGTGAGCTAGCTATCTTGGGTAAGTGTGGTGGCCATAATCAAAGGAAAGTGAATAAGCTTTAGAAATTGATCACATTCCATTTAAACTGTGACGTTTTCTGACAGAAATAAGCATAAACTCTCCCAACAAATCATTAGTTCATTTAGTTATGAAAAGTACTTCTGAGACTCTCTCTCCCTCTCTTTCTCTCTCTCTTCCCCCCATCCCCGCTTTGGTTTGCTTTTTCACTAAATTTCTCATAAACCCAATTAGGTTTTTCTTCTTCCCTTTTTCCTAGCCGAGATAGACTCGTCTCTCAGGCCAGTTTTTTCGCCAGGATAACCTCCATATCTTCAGGTATGTAACTGACGCCAGCCCTGCTCTAAAGACTATTGCACAATGGTTTATTTACCATGCACTAACATCTTCCCTTTTCATCCTCTGAGACTAATAGAAGGCATCAGATCCTGTTTCCTGAGGCTCCTGGTATGCCCTGCACTTGGTTTATTTCCTCCAAAGCTTGGCTTTGTTTTTTCCTTTCTGTTTCCCAAGGTGTAATAAAACACCCTCAACTATTTTACTTTCTCTATAAAGCTCTCTTTGCTGCCAGAACTTTAAGTATCATAAAAGCAGTGTGCAGTAATAAGCCAGGAAAGTAAAATATCTTAGAGATCCATGTCTTTTCTAAAATATGATTTTGCAGAATAAACACATCAGATTGATTTGTGTCAACAGTAATAAACATAGCATGCTAATAATAGGCTGACATTTTCAAGCTCTTCTTAACTACTTAAATGCCATAACAAAATTGAAATTATACCCACACGTCCTATTCAATGAATAAAGAAAATTCTATACATCCTCTGAATTAATGTGTGCTATTTCTTAATTATTATTTAATTATCTTTATTGAAACTTATAAAACCAAAGCTGTTTAAGATGGAGAGCCTCAATATTTTAAGATCACAGGAATGAAAAAAGACATAATTTTATGCACCAAGCCAAATACCACTCTGGGCACAGAACAAACAATAATTACCAGAGATAAAGGCTCTGACCTCAAGAAGATTACAGTCTAGCCTAGAAGACATTGAGACATGTAACCATACAAAAGGTTTACATTTAGACAAAGGCAGTATGGAACAGAAGAAAAACCTAAGGGAAAATGCTGGCTTCAAATTAATCATTCAACACCAGAGAGAACATAAGTGAGATTGACATTATGATCATTAATATAAAGAAAAGGAAAGAAAGGGGCCTACCAGACACAACAATATATTACAAACTCACAATAATTAAACATTGTTGTCCTGGAACAGGAAACAAAATAAGAGCAATGGAAAAATTATACCACACACAAAAATTCTAGCTAAGAAATTATGGAATTTTAAAAAATTAATATTTTCCAAACCCTAAAAAGATAACATTTCAGGCAATGAACATCACTGAATGGTAAGCCATTAGGACAAATGTTGATGTGAAATTTGCAGTGAATGGACAGAGCTAACATTACATAAAAAAACTTGAATACAAAAACTCTTGACAATATTACTTTTAATTGTTTCTAATTATTCAGTATTTGTATACTGGGTATATTCATTCATATATTTCACAGATATTTTTTTAGAGTATTTTCTATTTTGTCAGACACTGTTCTAGGCCCTCACTTTGCAACAAACAACAATAAATTATTTGCTGCAAAAGTAAAGCTCTTTTTTCCCTCCAGAGGAGATCTCCAATTTACCCTGACTTTCAAGAAAATACCTAAGAGCTCAAATAACCCAGGAGTTCTCTTTAACCTAATGTGTTGTGCATTGATCATGCATATATATGAGTATTTTCCTATGATGTTGGTGGTCCTATCCCAATCCCTCCAGATACCCCAAAAAAGGAAAATATTTTATTTAGTCCTTTTTCCAAGTCACCATTCTTACCTCCAGGTCAAGTGACTTCCACTTTTGCAATACTTTCTAGCCCTTAAAACCCTTCTAGTACATAAAAAATTATATACCCTCGGGCAGGCCGAGTGACACGTTGGTTAGGAGTTGGTTTGGGACTCCAGCTCTGAGCCAGCGAGCCCTGGTATTAGGGCCAGTGACACTGCCCTCTACAGCTAAGATGGTGAATAACAGCTCGACCTGGAGCTAAGCTGCCATGAGTCGCTGGTGACGGCATAGGCTGCAGCCCCTGCTGCAGCGGGCTGCCATAAGCTGCTGTGAGTGGCCAGCAGCCAGCGTAAGTGGCCAGCAGCCGGCGGGAGCTGCCAAGAGCCACTGAGAGTGGCCGTCCAGAGGCCGGAGACCAATCTGCCTCATCTGGGAACAGCGCAATGATGATACCAACATGGGTCAGTGAAGCAACGTCCTCCACAACTAGACTGAAGAACAAAAGGACAACAATTTGTCTGTTTTCCTTCCCTGATTCCCCAAAGCTGTTCCCCTCCCCGAGTTCTCCAATAAAATCTTTAAAAAAAAAAAAAAAAAAAAAAAGATATATCCTCAATGCTCCTGGGACTGCACGATGAGAAACAAAAGACATTCCACAATGTATGACCAGGGATCCCAGGAAGTCTGGCAACATGTGCTTCAGCTAGACCAGGAAATGTTTCCCAGTCTTGGGGCCACTTATTGATACTGTGACCTAAATGAAATTCATTATTTTGACCAAGGTGAGGATATTCTTAATAAAAAGATTTAAGAAAAGATAACTGGCAAACTTTAAATATTTTTTGGGGGGGCAATTATTATGCAAAGCACAATTTTATAGTAGGCAAGCTTGCTGTAGTTAGCAAAAAAGTAAGAAATAGACATGGAATCAAATTCATGGGATATGAAGCTTAATGAAACCTCAAATTGGGTATAAAACTTAAAGTCCGACTTGCAGAGGATAAAATTACCTATTTTCAGCCAATTATGAATCGGACCTCAGCTCCCTGATCTGGACAGGGGTCCATGCAGAGTAGTTACTGTTACTGCTTTTTGTTTGTTTGTTTTGGTTTGGTTTTACTGTTTGTTTTTAAATCAAAAGACATATTTGAGTTTTACATAAAATGGGGTTGGTTTTAAACACAAAATTTCAGCTTAGGACATCATATGTCTGTTTCCTAAGTTCCCTTGGCAGGTCCAAGTGGCATCATAAATTTAATGCACTGAAACCTGAGCTTCTTCACGCCAAAAAGCAGGCCAGGATATGTCAGCTCACCAAAAAATCATATTATTCTTGGAGGTCTAAAATATTTGTTCTGTAGCTACAATCATATTAAAATTTCCTTCAGTTTGAATTTAAGTGTTCCTAGTGGGATGTGCGATGGAGCTCTACATTTTCTTGGCAGACACTGCATAATCTCCTCTGGAATCTTTTTGGCCTGGATGTTAGTACAACTTGGTCCTGTTTTTCTTCACCTTTGATAGGTATCTGGGGATAAGGTCATGACTCTATTTTTCTCCTTTTGTGACTCACATATCTGAAGCCTAGTTCCTTAAGAACAGATCTCTGATTGCAATGTTTAAGTTCTTCAGTAATCAGAGGATCTGAGGAGGACATTTGGCAAAAGCATAGAGATAAGAGTGATAACTTCTGTTATCATGATATTTAAATACAACCTCAAAATATGTCCAGGATAAGTGCCACACAAGAAATGATTCTAAAGGAAAGGTCAGGACTACGGCATTTACATGAAAAAGCAAAATGAAGCAAGACAATATGCAACAGTAAAATGAAGGCTTAGTTTCCAAAGTCAGAGGTTTAAAGAAAAGGATACATTAAAATCTGACAATGAAAGAGAAGTCTCCTTTCTGCTTAGTTTTCCAACACAGCACCCAGTTAGGCCAACCTATTGCATCTGGTTAAAACCAACTTCATCAACTCTTCTATTAAAGCTCACTTGGTTTTTGCAATAAATGACAGACTGTCTCTATGCCACGTGCATCCTCCTATTATAACTAACAGTGTGATGACTTGAGAAACTGAGGCAGAAGTATCAAGGGGCCCTGAGGAATGCCAAGGTTCTGAGATGGTAAGGATTCTCATCTACACACAAAAGAACCTAGCTGAGTCCCTAATACTAACAGTAACTCAGGACAAGTATAACCCTGTGGCCACCATTGACCTTGATCTTAAGTCAAATGTCTGGAGTTCCTACTGCAAATATTGCTAAGCATAGGTACAACATCAAAGGGATGCTGTATGATTACAGAGTGCCTTGGTTTTGACTCTTAAAAGAGTTTGTCACTCTTCCATTTTCTCTGATGCATCATGTGATTGCAAGATTATTCCAGAAGTATTCCTAATTTCTCCCAAATTGGCAAAAAAAAAAAAAAAAAAGCCATAGAGGCACAGAATCACATAACAGCACAGACGTTGAATATTATTTACTCCACCTCTCTAATATGAAGGAGAGAACACTGAACTTTCAAGAGGTTAAGTGAAAATATAATATAATACTAGCTGATGCCAGGTTTCCTTTGCCCTAATCTGGCACTAAGCCTACTACAGTCATGAAAATGATTCCCAACCCTGGTCAAATAAATGTAATATCTATATTTCTTTAGCTCCAACACTTGGTATATCAGAAAGAAATTTCCAGCAGCCTTAATACCTCACACACTCTCACCCAATTGCCCCCAACTGTCATTCACAAGTGAATGGTCTCATTTTCTTAATCCATCTGTTTGGAGTATACTCTGATTACAGAAGTAAAATATGTTCAAATTGTGAAAGCTGGTTTAAAAACTGTCCATAATTGTTGGTAAATCTGAAGTAATAAATGAAGGAATTTTGACATAATCCAGCTGCTGGCATCATCATGACATAAACGTGCTTGGTTTCTTATTACATCTTTCTAGCTCCAGGAAGAAAAATGCCCTCATGTTTATAATTTCTAGCTATAAAAAATAAGAGCATGTTTATACTGAAGAGCAAAATGAGGTTCATGGATAAGAATTATTTCACTCTGCAGACTTATTTTCACAAGAACCACTGAGTTTACCTGAAAAGCACATTAACTATCAGTTGGAATACACAGAAAACATAAGTTACAACTGAACTTTCATAGCCCTAAATTTATGTAAATAAAAGTAATGGCAATGACGTTTCTAAAAATGATAGGAAGGTTGCTAATAAAGCACTTGGGTCAGGAAAATAGGTTGCCCATGTTTGAGTGGCCATGATGTACTCTGCTCCTGTCATCAGCATATGCATACTACTGCTGGGCTGGCCTGCTCCAGCAATCAATTGCATTCCCACGTGTCCACAGACACTTTGGACATATTATACTATCCCACTTCACTCTCGATTGCCATCTTATGGTTTTCACATTTGCCATCTTTGATAGGTTGAAATACACTAACAGGATGATGGAAGAATGAATGGGTAGAAAGGTTAATTGCAGCTCTCATAAGCAAAAATAATTAAAACAACAATATAATATTAACTAGGGACACCATACATCCTAGTTTTCCTGGAACAATTCTATTTTAAGCTCCACACACTGTCTGGTTTGGCATTTGTCCCAGACAACACTTCCAGGTTTGGCGATAAATGATGCAGTTGTTCTAATAATAGTTGACAATAGATAGACAATAGACAAAGGATGGAGATATGTATCATCTAATTTAATCCACTCAACAATATTCTGAGGCATAAATTATTATTATACCCATGTTACAGGTGAAGAAGCTGAGAAGCATACAGTTTATGTGACTTTATAAATATACCATGCAGCTATATTAATAAGTAGACACACGATTACTAACCTCCGTTCTTTTATTATAACTTCTTCACTATCTCACAACAAATTCACACTTCCTGGCCTTGTACAATTGTGTGTTTCAAGTATAAGTATGGATGAATTTCAATATCCTAACCATAAATGCAGTAAATCACCTGTTTTTAAGCTGTCAGATAGGTTTGATTGCTGCTTACAAGGCCATGATGGGTTTGGAAAAAGCAGACAGTTCCTTTAGCAAGCCTGGAATATGAGAACCAGGGTCTGCCCTTTGAAATCTTAAGAGATAAATTAAGTAGAAATTATGAAAATGCATTTTATAGAGCTAAGACCTATTTGTGGATATTGCTATCAGGTGTTGATAAAGACTGAAACTCAACCAAGTGAAAATAAAAACTTTAGGGATGGTAGGTTAAGGGTGAATTATTGGAGCAAGGTAGGGGTGGAGAATATATGTTACTTATGAAGGGTGATATTAGAGGAGAGATCTGCTTAGAGCACACTGTAACCCCCCATGGCCTACCCATGAGTCTGACTTATTTGGTAATTTTTGCCTTTTTTCATGACAGTTGGGTAAAAGCTCCTCAACTACATAAATCTTTTGAAATAGCAGTTGTTGCAAATTACAAAACATTTTGTATAAACAGTATATTCTGAAATCCGGCGATGTTTTCCCTTCAGCAATCCCCATTAACCAGCAATGTATTTCCTGAGGTCTACAATCGCCATTCTTCACGAAGAATAACTTATGTTGTAACTCATTCAAAATAATACTGAAAGCAATGCTATCAGTTTCTATTTCTGTGAAACTTGCTAATCTTTGAAGACACATGTGAAGTAACTGTATTACTAAGAATATTTGAATAATTTGAATGTTCCATTCTCCAATTTATTGATTAAAGAACATGCATTGTATATGTGGACAAGATTTGCAGACCATGGAGGATTTTTGCTTCTTTTTAAAGTGTCATGTACATATTCAGGTGAATAACTCTTGGTAGCCTTACCCTTGAAAATAGTTTGACAATATGTTGCTCTGCAAAGCCTCAATATAAAGAAAAAGAAATATGTTTTATTTGCACAATGGGTTACAATATGCACTCCGTTATTGAGAATGGTTTGTTCACTAAAAGAAACAGAGATGAACGAGTCAGATAATTATAGCAGGGAAAATCTAAGAGACCTATTTCTAAGAGACCAGTGATTTCACTTAGCATACAGTCATGCTCCACATAACGTTTCAGTTAACAATGGGTTGTATATAGGACGACTGTCCCATAAGATTATAATGAAGCTGAGAAGTTCCTATCACCTAGTGATGTCATAGCCATTGTAACATCTGTAGTGCAATGTATCACTCACACACTTGTGGTGATGCTGGTGTAGCAAAACCTACTGCATTGCCAGTGGTATAAAAATATAACACATAGAATTAGATACAAAACATAATACTTAATGATAATAACTGACTATGTTACTGATTTATGAGAACGATTATTCATTATGAATTTGTACCAACTGGACAAACAATTAACCAAGTTAAATATTTGGATGTGCTGAAAAGGCTGTGTGAAAAAGTTAACTGTTCACCAGTAATTCATGGCTCTTGCATCATGACAATGCACTAGCTCACACGGCACTGTCTATGAGGGAGCTTTGAGCCAGTAAACAAACAACTATATTGTAACACCTCCCTACTCACCTGATCTGGCCTCCAATGACTTCTCTCTTTACCCAAAGATAATGAAAATATTGAAAGGAAGACTTTTGATGACATTCAGGATATCAAGGGTAACACTATGGCAGCTCTGATGGCCATTCCAGAAAAAGAGTTCTAAAATTGCTTTGAAGGGTGAACTGGCATCGGTGCATAGCTTCCCAAGGGGAGCACTTCGAAGGTGACCATAGCAATGAGGTATGTGGCACTTTTTCTAGGATGAGTTTGCGAACTTAATTGTCCAACTTCGTATTTTAAATATTTAGCTGTACTTAAAATTCTTTTATTATTTTCATTTTGGTAAGAAGATTCTTCATAATAAAGGCAACAAATCAAGGCTTTCCAATCTTCCCACATCATCATTTTGGAAAATCAGAAGCATGTTGTGCACATTTTATTTTTTCTCAGTCTGCTTGTCATCAGTGATCATATGTTCCTAATATTCTGAGCCTCAGGAATGCCATAGCACCTCTTGCATTTGTCTCACAGCATGTGTTCACCAACTTTTGTCTGCAAGGGAAAGCTTTTATTATAAATGCAAAGTGGGTCTGGTATAACTGTTCAAATCCAGAGACCTTATAATGATATAAGCTGAGCCATGAGAAAAAAAAAAAAGACAGTGAATATTTGGTAATATTAGAACAATAGTGCCTACAGAGGATTATTCATACTCTTGTTACCACAATCCAGTTTGCCTGACAGCCATAGTACATTCTTTCATAAATCAGGCATGAAAACATTTTGCCTGGTTGTGTTTCTTACCCAGAAGCTCTGGTGTAATGCAACCTATAGTGGATTCAGATATATTTCACTGTGATTTGTAGATGTTTCTAGTGTCATATGCTAGAGTAGGCAAGGCTTTTCTGCCAACACAAATAATGAAATGGTGTCAGCATGCTAAAGGAGGAGAGACCTGAGGTCCCATCCTGATTCTGTCTCTCACTCAGCAATATGATCTAGGAAGAGTAAGAGAACCACACTGAGCCTTACTTAGATCCTTTGTTTATAATTTGGAATAATTCTTTTACTCAAGTCTGAGTTTTGTCTTTAAAATCAAGGAGGGAATGAAGTCTTATTTTATGAACTTATAAAGCATTATACAAATACCGGGGGTGTCAAAAAAATGTATACAAGTGGACATTTTGGTCAATGTTGCTCAAGCAGTAGTTCGTCATAATCAGAGGTGTCTAGATGCTGATGGTAACCACTTTGAACACCTCTTGTAATTGCAGAAATCAAACGTGACTTGTATTCATCTTTTGTTATCGGCATACATTGAGTACTACAATTATAATTTTTTCCTTTCTTTAAAATGTGTATACATTATTTTGGCATCCTATGTATATGGCTTTATTATTATCTATAAAACACTACCTTTTGCACTGGAAACTATCTAACAGTTTTTGCATTTATCAAATTCATATACTTCTTTTAGTAGAGGTAAAATGTGGAGTGGAATCTACAGAGAGAGGAAACAGAGTATTAAAAAGGATTTTGGCTATTAGTTAATAAACTCTATTTCATATTAAGTTTTTGAGCACTGATGGACAATATAAAAGACGACTGAGGAATATGGTGCTGGCTGAGCTTCAAGACCCATGACTTCATTTCTGAAGGAAATATTAAAATACTGCTGTCAGTTTTTACTTCTCATAAACTGAAGACCACGTGTTAGTGGTTCCAATGCAGAACCCAATTCTGCATTGACATTCAATAAAGCAGGTAATAAAAGTTTTTTATGTATTGTTTCTCAGCAGAGCTCAAATACGGCAACTTTTATGTTGAAGGCAAAAATGTGGCCAATAAACATTTTTCTTCCTAGAAATTTCTGAGGAAGACTAGTAAAGAAAGGGACCCATCATTTTTAATGCATATTATACTATAGTAATAAAAGGTGTAACACTGGTACAGGAATAAATACATAGAACCAAGAAAAACAAAAATGCCCAGAAACAGATGTGTATTTAGGTAGGGTAGTATTAAGTGATAGTGGTGACAACATTGATCTTTGGAGGAATGGATAGATTTCTTTTTTTTAATTGATTGAATTTGTAATGCTAGCTTTCTATATAGAAAAAAAGAAAATTCAACCCTTCTTTGCAACAACATAGAAATGTAAAATCCAGATTAATTAAATATCTAAATAGGAAGGTAAAACTATAAGGTAATTTTTTTTTTTTTTTTTAAGATTTTACTGGGGAATTGGGGGAGGGGAACAGCATTGGGGAATCGGGGAAGGGGAACAGACAAGTTGCTGTCTTTTTGGTTTTCAGTCTAGTTGCGGAAGATGTTGTTTCACTGGCCCATGTTGGTATTGTCATTGCACTCTTCCCAGATGGGAGGCAGATCGGTCGCCGGCCTCTGGATGGTTGCTCACAGCGGCTCTTGGCAGCCACGCTGGCTGCCGGCCACTCACGCTGGCTGCTGGCCACTCACTGTAGCCCATGGCAGCCCACTGCAGCAGGGGCTGCAGCCTACACCATCACCGGGGTTCCTGCAGCCCAACTCCAGGTGGAGCCGTTGTTAGCTGTAGAGGGCAGTGTCACTGGCCCTCACATGTGGGATCCGAACCCGGGCGCTGGCGTCCCGAGCCAGCTCTTAACCAATGCGCCACTCGGCCGGCCCTAAGGTAAATATTTTTTAAATTGTAGGAGAATGTCTTTGTGATTTGAGGCTGAAAATTTCTTCAATAAAATGCAAAAAGTATGAACCAAAAGGTAAAAAAATTGTATGATTTAACTATACCAAAATTAGTGATTTCAATGCAATAAAGAATACCACAGGGACGGCCGAGTGGCTCGGTGGTTAAGCACTGGCTTGGGAAGCCAGCGGCCCCATTTCGGGTCCCACATATGAGGGCCAGTGACACTGCCCTCAAAAAAAAAGAATACCACAAAGTTCTTAAAGGGGGACCCACTGGAAGAAGTTGTAAGTGATTAAATCTGAGAAATGAATAGTATATAAAGTTAACAAAAAATTTTCATTAGCAAGAAAACTATGGGAAACACAATAAAAAAATGGTCCAAGGACACATACAGACAAGTCACAAGAGGAGATCCTAAATGACTTTCATGTTGGCACATCATGACCAACTGATTGTGTAATCAGAGAAAACCATATGGGGTCTTTTTTCCTCCAGAAAAACTAACAAATTTTAAAATGCTACGATGTTGACAATTAAGTTCACGAGCTTGTTGCAACGATGTGGCTAACCATTTTTTGATATCAGAGGGATTATTCATTACGAATTTGTACCAACTGGACAAACAGTTAACCAAGTTTACTATTTAGAAGTGCTGAAAAGGCTGCGTGAAAAAGTTAGACAACCTGAACTTTTTGCTAACAATTCACAAATACATCCATACATGTATTTCACAAATACATACATACTGAAGTCATACATTAAACACATTAAATTGGGCAGCTAAGGGGAGAGGCTGGAGTAGAAAAATTAATAGCCTCAGATAAAATAGACCAACGATGACAGTGTGCCTTGAATTGAGGACTATAATTAGCTGAACTATATAAAAATGAGACTCAGAAAACAAAAAGCAAAAAGTAAAATAAAATGTACCTTAATGAATTGAAGAAATTGAATTGAATTTTTTTTCAAAGCTTTTAACATTAATGTGAATGTATCCAAGAGAAAGATCATTAATACTGGCAAGTGTACAAAGCAGTAGGAATAGCAAAATGAGAAGCAATGAGATGCTAGTATGTGATCTGATGATACAATAACATTGATAAATATTTGAAAATCGTACATAATAGTCATGTCTGAAATGCCATGAAGAAATTCAATACACAGTGGTAGCAAAACACTAGCAGAAAACGTTAAAACACAAATAGATATCACCTAGAATTCTAACTCTGAGTTCACCTCACATCCATTCCCAGAGGTAAACAGAGAGAATTCCTATCAGATTAATATTTTTAAATTAGTTAAATCTCAAAGTTTTATTTAATGAACTGTAATATAGATAAGTAAATTTTCTGGCCTTCCAAATTAAATTCTGATTTTATATAATTATTATCTCTAGTCCAGGGATTATTAACCATTTTTAATAGAAAGGACCTCTTTGTAGTATGTGAAGCCCTTGAGTCCTTCTCATAATAATTTTTACAAAATCCAATATTCATTTGTGAATATTAATAGGCTTTGCTATCATTTGTGATTCTCAGCAGGAAGACAGTGATAGGTCCTAGGTATTTATAGACAAACACAGTTTTTGTAAATGTTTTTGCACAGCAGCAGCTCCTCAGGACCGTGAGTAGCACTGATTACCTTTGTTGCCTAGCAACACTACTCCATCACAAACAACCTGACAGTCAACTGAATTGGAAGAGTCAGAGTTGAAAACGGGGAGTAGTTATTTGTCTAGATTGAGATTTGCCTGGTTTTCTACAATTTGTGAATATACTGGCCTTGGGACTGTTTTTTTCTTGTTTATAACCCCATTAACATAGGGGAAGTCAGCTATTAATAAAGTCTGCTATACCAATCTTATCTATTTATTGGTGGCAAGGATCTCAGCCAGCCTGAGGCAATTGCTTGGGGTACTTAATGTAGGTTTACGCAAAGAGTCAAGAATAATCATTTGAAAAGTGTTTCAAGGAGTCAAGCTTCAAATTTCCTTTCTATCATAAAATTTAATTATATTTTGAAACAATCTGGTCACCTACAAATGAGACGCTGGAAAACATTTCCTTTTCTTTTTTCTCCTTTTTTTACAGATGTGGTTTTGCACCCCGCTGTTTCTCCAGTCTCTCAGTTAATTGGTCTAATCTTTAAGCCATGCATAGTGTTAGATGTTGCAAAAAAATGTGGGTGGGAGATGACTAATTATACTCTCAGGCCAGCTTTTTAAGCTTTTCTGCCTCTTCCCTTTTCACAATTAGCAAGCTAAGAGGAAGAGATCAATGAATCTTATGAAATGTATGCATGATGCCCATTCAGGAGATAACATGCTGTCTTTCATAAAACTTGCCCTAGGTTCTAATTTCAATAAAATAGTTTCAGAGAAGAGCCACTGGGACCTACCAGCTCATCTATTTTCGTTGTAGTATTTTATTCTTATTTCCAGTGTATCCCATTGTTTTGCATTCAAAATCTGTCCTTTCAGCACTCTTGGAAGTCTGTCTCCCTGCTACCTAGACTCCCTTTCATTTCCACCTTTCATATTATTCTTTTACACCATAAGCACTTTATTTACTCCAAAGATGTTTTTTCTCTTTTCAAATTCCTTTTTTATCCTCACTCTATTTTAAGTGAGCATATAAGATTTATAAAAACCATTGTGCAACGTGTTTTCTTAGTGTAGCTTGAAAGGTGTTTCTGGATCTCCTAGTATTCCAAAAATGCACCTATAGTTTACATACATGCAATAGAAAAGTTGTATTTATAAACTACAGGTGTGATGTGATGCGTGGTTTCATGAATCTGTCATAATGAGCTGTGCAATGCCAAATCTTCATAACATTACTAATCCACCACATCACTATACTACACTTGAAAGAAACTATGTGACCTTATATAGCGTGGGTTTTCATTTAAAACCCCATGGCCAGTCGTTTCACCATTGAGCTTGAAAGATTAACTTGAGGTTGTTTTATTTCTAACCACAAAATCTTATTGGTTTCCTTTTGGTATTGAGTTTTGAGTTTCTTTCTTCTCTCTCTCTCTCTCTCTCTCTCTCTCTCTCTCTCTCTCTCTCTCTCTCTCTCTCTCATACACCTCATACACACACCATCACCATCAATAACAACAATTTCCTTTATTCTAATTTTCTGTTTACTACCTTTGCTTTAAAACCTTCAGTACTTCTGTATATGTATTTTCTAACGAGCTCCTGAAAGGTTTAGGAATAAAAGTGTAGCATTCTTTTTTATTTTTTTTTCTGCCTTTACATTTGTATTTGACACAAATGTTCTCTTACTTTAGTTTTATATTTTAATTTTGTCTTTATAAAGTTATGTTATTTATTTTGCTATGCAGTAGACAGATTTTAAAATTTCATTATTTTAACCTCAAAATTATGATAAACTCTTTTAAACAATATTCTGGTATTATGAGTCCTTCATTCTATTTTAAAATGCAAGTCTTTCTTTTAATTTATTGAAAATAATCAAATTTTGAGCCTTTAACCACTTCAATATTTTCCTAAGAACATTTTCAGAAAATGCACTCAGCTGGAGGAACTAATAATTAATTATAGCATGTACTAAATTGTCACATCCCGCACTACAGGGCCGTAGGAGTTCGGAAGGGACGGCGGGGGTGGAGAAACAGAAAAATATAGACAAGAGAAAGGATAGTTCAAAAGCAGTGCTACCCAGGGGACTCAGTACCTCTAAGACAAAGATCCCTGAACCAGGCCTGACTGTTCCTTTTATTCTCTTACACATGAAAGGATCAATGTATCTTCTGAGGTCTGTGTGCCTCACACCCAAGAATTAATCTCCGGGCCAAATCATCCAGGCCTGCAGGCTGCCATTACTGAAAGTCCCATGATCTGCTTACATGCACCTCCCTAAGAGACAGAAACCTCTAATGCCGAAACTCACTGATAGAATTACACGGAGGACAGATGTTATCATATCAATAGGTCATTTCACAGGCATGCTGTCAGACTCTGAAGAAAGGGGTTCACGCCTTATTTCTAGCAACCCCTATTGTACCCACTGGTACCCATTGGCACCCACGGGCACCCACAGGCACCCATGCGACCATGTCTGGCTTTGGTTGTCCTTCTTGTGGGATCTTACCCGTCCTTGACTAACTGGCCATCCTTTGGTGCCAAACAGGGATATATACAGTAAGCATATTTGAAGTTATGATCTGTCTTTATGGAGAGGAGCATGGGGGCAGACAGGCAGGCTAGAATGTGACACTAAATGTTGTTAGAAAATTTGTTATTTAATCTTTTCAAGATACATATTTCAGGGCCAGCGGGTGGCGCAGTAGTTAAGTGCTGGCTTGGGAAGCCAGTGGCCCCGGTTCGGGTCCCACATATAAGGGCCAGTGACACTGCCCTCAAAAAAAAAAAAAGATACATATTTCAAGTATGTTACTTAGACTTTTAAAAAATACTAAAAAGTCAGAGTATTACAAAACTAGTGTTTGAAAATGTGTAACTGCTATTTTACTTAGGTGTCAGATTAATTATAATCCTAACTTTCCACGTTTATTGTTAGTATTTTTTTCTTTATTTTCTAATATATTTTGGGACAGAGTTTGTGTAATAATTTTTGATAATTCTTTGATTATTTTAATGCATACATTTTCTTTGTGAATCTCTGGTCTTCTATCAAATGCATCTACACCTATTCTCTGTTTTTTATTTGTATCTGGTTTCTCTTCACCCATTGGTTTATTGGGTTTCTGTGACTCTAATAAAACTGAAGTTTTTTTAGGTCTTTCATGTAATTATTGTTTCTATTTCATTATTTAAATTTTGCTCTTTTGAGGTTCATAGGCTTTTTGATCTTCATACCATGTCAAGAATAATAAAAAGCCTACTCATTATACATATATTTAAGGTACATTGATTCCTGTCAAGGGAGATAATGTTTCTTAAAATATCTGATGGACACAGTAACAAGTTTTGGATGCTAGGACAGGCTGGGACGATCTCTTCCTCATCTTTGTCAGAAAAAAGTATTCAGTGATTTTGATTTGCTTGACTCCCCACCCCTTGCCCCTTTTGTTTTTTCTAAAGGAAACTTAAGAAAAGGAATGAGATTGAATTTCCTTAGTACTTTGGTTGGGCTTTTGTAGAAGTTACCAAACAAGTCAGTGATAATGATTGCATAATCATCCCTGGCTTAGTGCATATTTTCTAAGATCTAAGTATTTCTTCTTTTACTCAGTCATCTTGCGTACTGCCACTGTTGGGATGGAACAATTTCCCTCCCTGATCACTCTCTTTTCTGTTTTCAGAAGGTCTCACAAATATCATAAAAAAGCAATCTTTCCTTGGTGCTAGCTTCTAATATTGAGCCACACCTCTTACTTCCTCCACACAATCAATGATCACCTACTTGTCCACTCAGCCCTGCTCAGCTCAACAACCCATTCAATAGTCATCACCAAAGCCTATATTTTGGAATAAAAATTAATTTAACACATTGTTCAAAATCTGATGGAGCATCTATAAAAGTTCAAGGCATACAGGTTAAAGTCAAACTGTTATTCTCCCTTGAAATATTCCCTTTTGCCCCATTCCCATAAGAACTCTATCGTCAGGAAGGGTTTAGTTAAAGCCCAGCCTTGCTCATTTCAGGCTCCTTTCCTAGAGGCCACATCCTGCATTGATCTCTCCTAGCTCTGAAGTATGTTAGTGAAGGTATGTAAACAATAATCACTTTATCATTTCATATCTTTATATTTCTCCAGCTGAGTTATAAGGTATCTAGAAGTCAGAGAAAATGACAAAATGTTTTATCACCTCAGTGAACATATTTTAAATAAATACTTACGAATAATTGAGTAATTAACTAGGAATATGGTGAGAGAACCACTGAAATGGTGATCGGAAAAGCTAAATTCTGTTTGAAATTTCCCAACAATTATTTGGATTATTTAGGAGAAATACATTTGTTTTTCTGGGTCTCTGCTTTCTCATAAGTAAAAGGAGAGATTTGAGTGTCTTTAAGGAGGGCAAGTGAGTGAGGAAGTTAAAGGTTTCCAGTCGACAAAGATAATTGAAATATCTAAGGACTTGGTGTTATCATGGTTGGTCATTTCCAATTTTAAACATTAAATACATATTTTAGGTGCCACTCATAAGAAAGAGTTTGAATACAGTAAATTCAGAAGATGGTAGTTCAAGTTCAGTTTTTCTACCTCTAGTTGTGTGACCTTGGGCCATTGACTTAGCCTCTTTGAGCATCAGTTTTCTTCATATGTAAATGGGAAATAATAATACCTACCTAATAGGTTTGTCATGATTACTAAAGGAAGTATTTAAGAAATAAGTTTGTAAATATGAGGTATTTGCATAAGCAGAAATACCAATATTTTCTATGCAAGTGATATACATACATAATTCACCTTTTGTGGGAGTGTTTGACCAAATGAAGAAGGCGGTTTATGGGAAATGATCATCTGAATTAAACTGGAAACAGACAAACATTTTCAACATCACAGCCAGCTAGTGTGATGCCCCAGCTGATCCCGAAGTAAAATTGCAGAGAGTTGGTGAGAAGAGTTAGCAAATAGTAAAAGACAAGACACAGGTCTGTTGGTATACAACCCAGTTCTCTGTGAGGAGGAGAACAAAACACAGCTTCCTGCACAGGAAAAGAGGTTCTAAATAGAACAAGATGCTTCCTCCCCTAAAACACTGAAGTCTACTTACAAGCACTGAAAGTGAGGAAATAAAGTATCAGTCGCTTTGAACATGAAAGGACAGAAAATTCAAAAGGCTCAGACTTCTCGCCTTTATCCCATTCTTTCCTCCCATCTGGATGTTAAGAATAATCTAAAGACATAAGTAAAATAGAATTATTATTTAATTTCTTTATACACACCAAAAGGACTGGAGGGATTTACATGTAATCAGTTGAAATGCAGCAAAAAACTAAGATACAATTTTTAACTGATCTTCATTCTTCCTTCACAATTTTTTAAGAGACCACTATGCATGTTCCCAGAATTACATTTGGTTGAACTTGACCTGTCCTTGCCATCCGGGAACCCATGAACTAGCACAGGAGATAAGCACATAAAAATAACAGAACAACAAATACATTGTAAATGTTTTCACTAAATACTCTATACATCTGTGTACCTATACTTATGTTGATCAATGAATATATACACATAGATATAGAAAGGATACTCATTTAACAAGAGGAAGTTTGGCTGCACTTAGCAATGAACTATGTGGGCACGGAGCAATGGCACAGGAAGGCTAATAAAGTTATTTCCTGGATAGTCTGAAACAATAAAAAATTAGGCCTCACATAAAAAAATGCAGTATTTTGAGTGAGGATGAGGGGGAAAATAGATTTTAACCAGAAAATAAAACTAAAGATATAATTAAGGTAAAAATCCACCATTTTATTCTTTAGGAATCACTATGGGCTGAATGGTATCATCCCCGAATTCATATTTGAGCCCAATACCTCAGAATGTCACTGTATTGGAGGATAAAGACTTAAAAGATGTGATTAAATTAAAATGGAGGTATTTGGATGGACTCAGAATCAATACGATGATTGGTCTCCTTAGAAGAAGAGGCAATTAGGACACAGACATGCATAGAGGAAAGACCTTGTGAAGACCCAGGGAGGAGGTTGCTATCTGCAAGGGAAGAGAAAGGTCTCAGAAGAAACCAATCGTGTCAATACCTTCAGCTCAGACTTTTAGTTTTCAAAACCGTGAGAACATAAATATCTGTTGTTTAAGCCACTCAGTCTGTGGTTCTTTGTTATGGCAGCCCCAGCAAACTAAGACAAGGATCATTTATTCAATTTCTGATTAGAGAATTCTCTTGATTTTTCTTAACCCCAATTTCCTTTTAAATTGCATTTACTCAGGATTAAAAGAAATACATAGTCTTCGAGTAAAATAAACTTGACTTCTACATCTTCCTTGCTTTATTCCCAGGCTAACATCAGGATGTTGTAATTACTTTCTCCAATAGTTAAGGATGGGCTCATCGCTCTTTAGAACTATCATACTTTGCAAGTGTACACGATCTTCAATGTGGGGAAACTATGTCATTATTAGAGTTTTTGGTAAAAGTGTTGAAGGAAGGTCATGTGAGCAGCAAAGGTTAAAATAAAGATGATTTAGCTGTTATTTTACTTAACTCTATAATTAATTTATATATATATAAGCTCCACATAGGATTCTTCTGTGTTCCAAAAAAGTTCTGCTTATGTTTACCTAGGGCCTTTCTTCGCAAAGAGAAGTGGAACCCAGGCTCCTCCCAGCTTCAGGCCCAGAGACGTGAAATGAAGATAATGAATCTCAGACAGGAACATATCTCAGGGGGCCAGCTCTGCATACTTGTGAGCTCCTCCCCACAGCTGGGTTGCTCGGCTCATAGTTGCTTCCAAGCCTTGCATATTATTTCCACTATGAACATAAGTCAGGTTATTAAATCCTTATGTTGGGAGACTTACGGCAGCAAGACAGCTGCCTGGGAGCACGTATACAGCGAATAAGGCTAAGAAGGGCTCCCTGCCATTTTAGATGCTGTCTGTGTTTTCTGTCTCAGGGGCCTTGGCTATGGTCCCTGCTATGAAGACCTGTGCCCATGGACTCTGAGCACCTTCATGCCACTGCTCAAACTTTGGTTTCCCACCAGGAATTTTCTGGTTATGCTAGAATGCAAGTTACACAACCATGCAGACCCATTACACATTAGCTACATGAAAGTGAAGAAGAAGGCCCCTGTGGTGAACTAATACAAGATGGGGGCTGTCAGATGAATTACTTTCCTTCCCCTTTGTGGCAATACTACCCTGAGGATCAGTCCTCTATATGCTCTCTCAGAAGAGGTCCCCAAGAGATTAAACAATCCATCACACTTGATGCTAGGTAGCAATCAGTTTGATAACGAAGCCTTTGATGGTGTGTCCTATCCAGGCTTCTCTCGCCTCTCCTCTCATTACTGCTCTGAATGCTGACATTATAAACCTTTATTTCAGGCTTTGCTTTCTAGGTGACCTAGGCTAAGACAGAAGGGAAGAGAAAAGCAGCACTTTCTTTTTTTTTTTTTGAGGGCAGTGTCACTGGCCCTCATATGTGGGACCCGAACCGGGGCCACTGGCTTCCAAAGCCAGTGCTTAATCACCACGCCACTCGGCTGGCCGAAGCAGCACTTTCTTGAACTAACTGGCATTATTTGCTCCAAAAATGAGAAGTCAAACAAATCAATTACTGATTTCAAATATATGTCAATTTATCTATGCTTTATGAAAGCATCTGTTGATGTGTCAACTTGCCTATACCGAATTACATTTGATAGAGTTCCCTTTCAATAGAGTTTCCAGATAGAGCCGGCCACAGGGATGGTCTCTCAGGAGGACTGGAGGACAGAAGGGAGATGGCTACCATTTTGTGGCATAAACACACTTTCTCCAGTTATTCAATCAAACACTAATCCATGTGTTGAGATAAAGCGGTTTTACAGATGTATTTAAAGTCCCACGGACCGGCCGAGTGGCCCGGTGTGGCACAGTGGTTAAGAGCTGGCTTGGGACGCCAGCGGCCCCTGTTTGGGTCCCACATGTGAGGGCTGGTGACACTGCCCTCAAAAATAAATAAATAAATTAAATTAAATTAAAGTCCCAAATGGGCTAATTTTAAGTTAACCAAGAAGTAGATTATTCTAGATTGACAGGGCTTAATCAGTTTCGAAAGGAGACTTGGACTTGCCCTGAGTGAAGAGCTGTCAAACACCACCCAGAAGTGCAGTTGTTCCTATGGGATTCCAGGGCTGTGATTTTTCCATCCTGGTGGCCTGCCTTTTAGATTTCAGGCTTTCTGAGACCATCCCACACTTGTGTCACCAATTCTTTGTTAAAAATTCCACGTACACATTAATCCTGACAATTTTTGTCTACATATAGGTAGCCAGCTGATATACATTTTTATTATCTACTTTTGGAGATAATAAAAATGACCCCAACATATATTTAATTTTTTATGAAATTGCACCTATTCCATGAGAGGTATCCTATAGCACTGTGGCATCAAAGATAGATACGCCACTGTCTCTGTCCTCTACAGGGTCATGGTCCAGTAGGAAAGGCAGACACACGTGCATGATTAGTTTACACACTGTTCTTTCTCACAATCGAAATGAGCCCATCACACTGGAGTAGTTTCTGATTCTTTCATTCAAGACTTATAGTACCTAACAAAGCTGTCAACCAAAAGATGATTTTTTTAAAATAACAGATCACTATGTAATTTTTGGCATATAACAAAGGGTCAAGTGACATTGCTATATCAAAACAAGATTCCTTGGGGCCAGCAGAGTGGCTCAGTTGGTTAAGAGCTTGCTCAAGAGTGCGAGCTCTGAGCAACAGGGTCACTGGTTCGATTCCCACATGGGCCACCCCCCGCTGCTGAGCTGCGAACAGGTGGCAGGGTGGCTCAGGTAGTGAGAGCACATACCCCTTACAACAAGGTTGCCTGTTCAAGGTGGTGGGCTATGCCGGTCCGCAACTAAAGACTGAACTCGGCACCTTGAGCTGAGTTGCCACCCAGGTGGCCCAGGGGATAGAGCACATGCTCTTAACAACAGGCTGCCAGAGTTCAACTCCTGCATGGGATGGTAGCTACGCCCACCGGCAACTAATTGAACATAGCACCTGGAGCTGAGCTTGCTGTGCCTTCCACAACTAAGACTGAAGGACAACAACTTAGCTGTTCCCCTTCCCCAGTTCCCCAATAAAATCTTTAAAAAAAAAACACAAAGATTCCCTTATCCTTCATTCACCTTTATAAAAATGAAAAATAAAGAGAGATTGATACCGAATCCATTCTCAGTCTCACATTAAGTACTATTCATCCAATTATATGGAAACTATTTGAAGAAAAAAAGTAGCTGTTATTAAAATACGAATTTAAATTTTTGAATTTTATGATTAACAATCTATTAAAAATGTGATATATTTATGTTATTTTCATCATTTTTGTAAAAATAATCATTATAATAACATATCACTACAGAAGAAATTTTATAACACTTAGAGCATAATGGTTAAAAAAAACTTAAATAAAATTTTAATATAAATCACTATTGTACACCTGACACTAATGTAATACTGAATGTCAACCATAATTGGAAATTAACTGTAATTTTTACATTAATCCAAAGAAGAATTAAAAAAATAAACATAGGTTGTATACATATATCATTTTTAATTGCATAGAAGTATGATAAGGTCATCTATAAAAGCTTTCAAGTATAAAATATATTAGAATAGTATTAGCTGGTGTGATGGTTACATTTTTGTGTCAACTTGAGTGGGCCATGTAGTGTCCAGATATTTGGTCAAAAAGATATTTGGTTATTCTGGATGTTTCTGTGAGGATATTTTTGAATGAAATTAACATTTAAATCAGTAGACTGAGTAAAGCAGATTGCTCTCCATAAGGTGAGTGGGCCTCCTCCAGAAGGCTGAAGGCCTGAATAGAATGAAGGCTGACTCACCATCGACCCACAAAAGCACTGGTGCGTCTCCAAACTGAAGCACTGGCTCTTTCTGAACCTACAGCAGCCCGTCAGCCTTCAAGGTCAAACAGGGACATTGGATCTGCAGATTTTGGACTTGCCAGCTTTCATAATCATGTTAGACAATCCCTTATAATAAATCATTACACATATGTATGTGTAATATATCTCCTATTCGTTCTGTTTCTCTGGAAAACCATGACTAACACAGGTGGTAACGTGACTGAAAGTATTTATTCAAGGAAAATAAGAACTACATGTAATGTCTGGTCATTAAAGAGCTTGGATATTAATTTTTAAAGTTATCAATATTATTTTTCTGATTCAATATAGTGTGCAGATTGCATTGGATACAGTTTTTTGTTTTGTTTTGTTTTTTTAGCTGAGCCATCCTGCCACCTGTTGGCAGCTCAGCAGTAGCTCAGCTCGGGCTGGGCATCAAACTGCTGTTGCTCAGAGCTCAGCTTGCACGCTTGAGCAAGTTCTTAATCAACTGAGCTACTCTCCCAGCCCTTGGATACATTTTTTAAAGTGTATGAATAAGAGTTTTCTCTGAAATGGGATTTCACAAACATTTTCTGTAAAAGACTTGATTGCAAATGTTTCACACTTTGTAGACCATGCAGGATCTGTAGGAACTACTAAACTCTGATGTTGTAGCACAAAAGCAGCCAAAGACAATATGCAAAGGAGTGAATATTGCTATCTTCCAATAAAACTTTATTTACAAAACCAAGTGGTAGGCCTGATTGGGGCCTTGTGTGGTAGGTAGTGTGCTGACCCCTGCTGTATAATATAAAGATTTATAATTCATTGAAGATTACACTTTTTGGTAACTACTTAAACATATGATGAAAAATTTTAAGATACCAATTTGAAAGTGTGTGAAGGTGTACCCAGTTTTTCAAGTATTTTAGATGGTGAATAAGCAAAGGATTTTGCAGACCAATGACATTGTTGTGAAGAATGAGGAGTAGAAAAGGGGGAACTAGATAGTTGAAGGGGAGAGAAGGGATGTTTTAGAGAAAGGGGGCAGCATGATCCAAGGCACAGAGGAGGAAACAGCATGGTGTGCTCCCCTTTTTTAAACAGCTTGGTGTTGAGAGAGCACAACATGCAAGATGGGTAAAGAGGTGAAGCTGGGCTGGCAAGCTATGGTCAGATGGCAAAGACTTTTCTATGCCCCATTAAGGGATGTGGACTTTATCCTGTGGGTAGTGAGAACTCATTGAAGAATGTTAAGCAGTAGAGTGACATCACCTGAGGCTATGGGTATGAAAGACACTTGGAAATGTTGAACTAGAAAGAAGACCGTTTTGGAGATTATTACTGTAATAAAGTTGAGAGTTGAGAGTATCTGAACTATGGCAGTGGGACAAGGAACTGTTGCACATAAACTTAAGAAATATATGTAGTGATGGGCTTTCACCATTGGTTGGTCACTGGGCAGACAAGAGAAGAAGTCAAGGCTTCTATCAGTGTTATGGAAAAAGGTATTGATAAAGATGGTACTTTGTTGTCAGGGTAGAATATATTGTACCCAACTGAAACAGACTTCAAGAAAGGTGTCATTGAATAATGGTGTTGAGAAAATGAATTTACTTTTTAATTTTTTTTTGAGGTATATTTAGAACATCTACTTGGAGTGGTCAAAAGGCAATTAGATATAAAGTCTTAAACCCATGGAAGTGGCCTTCACTAGAAAGATTTTTAGAGCCATTTTGATATAATTGGTCTTTGAAAACATGAAATTTCACAATTTCTTGCACAGAAATTACAAAGTGAAAAGAACAACTGCTGAGGATGAAGCCTCCAGGAATATCAGTATTAAAAAGGCTGGTGAGAAAAATCCATTAAGAGAAAAAAGCAAAGATAGAAAATGGCTCAAAAAAAGCATGTTTTTTTCAATACAAGATAAAGAAAGTTTGCAGAATTAAATGTTGATTAGCAGAGTCAAATGCAATAGACAAATATAGTAAGGTAAAGATTGTAAATGTCCTTTGTAATTTGGACCTTGTAAAGTGAAATTTCAAAAACCTTGTGAGAGCAAAAGTTAGATTATAATGGGCATCACAGGTGTATGAGAAATGAGAAACTTTGTGAAGTTTGAATGAGAAGAGGAAGAGGAGATTAAAGAGCTATCTAGGATAAATTAAAAGACAAAAAACACAAATATGAGTTGGAGAAAAGATCCTAGGATAAGCAAGGTCTTGGTGAAGGAGAATGGGGGTGGAGAACTTGGCCTGACGGAAGAGAAGTCATGAGGAATGAATGGGGTTGGAAAATGGAAGGAGATCAAATCTAAAACATTCAAAGTTCTAATGGAAATAAGAAAGTACAATCTACAGAGAATGAAGGGAAGTGAGAGAGATTAGATGGGAGGAAACAAAAGTTGATTTAAGGCCTTAAGGAAAGTGGAAACATTTGAAATGACATTGAGAAAAATAGAGTTAAGTAACCATGTATCAGACATTGTTAGTGTTTAGGAAATATTCATCTTGTCCTCTACATTCCCTAAGCATTCATGCATCTAGCAGGATTCATGTGAACAGAAATGACATGTTATAGCCAGTCCAAGGCAGTTTAGAGTGGGTATATCTGTTCCATGCTCTCTTTCCAGGCTGTGAAAATCTTAAAGGTATGCTTCCAAATGGAAGAGCTATAAGTTGGAAGGGCTATCAGATATTATCAGAGTATAACATGAACAAAAAATAAGCCTTATTGTGTTAAACTGCTGAGATTTTTGGATTTGTTATGGCAGCATAGGCAAGCCTATCATCACTAATCAACCAAGGATAATTGAAAGGTTGCTACCAGGATTATAGATCAGTATTTGCAGGACTAGTATACATAGTCCATTGATTTTGAGCTCTCTGTCCATAGGAGTTGAAGAAAGAGTTAGAGTTACTTGTGTCAACTGTGTTGGAAATGAGGGGTAGAGAGGGGGGAAATAAGAAATGATTAAGCAGTGAGGAAATCTGATGGGCTGGGGGAAAATATCAGGGAGTATGGGTCTTTTTTTGTTTGAAAAGTGGATATATGGGGGCTTTTAGAGTGAGACTGAAGAATGGAAGAATATAGTCAAAGAGTATAAAGTAATTTATGATTTTCAAGGTCGAACATTTCCAGGTAATTGTTAAGTTCATGGATTTTCCCTAGGGACTATAGCTGATCTAAGTAGAGATGAAAGTTAGGATAGGCCAGAAATCATTCAGGGGAATTGTTGCCTGTCTCATCTACATAAATGTTGAAACAATATGAACAAATTAAAATTCTAATTTAGTGGCTCAAAATTTATCCCTAAGTCACTAAAATAAAATACTCACAAATGTTATTGTTAATGTACTTCCTTGTTTTATTTTCTGTCACATAATGCTTTTACTTGGAGGAAACAGAAATGCCTTACAGACTTTTTGCTTGAGGAACACTATCATGGGTCTGGAATTAATAGAAGTGACCACTATTTATCCAGCTGTGCAATTTTCACATGACAGTTAAATAAACATATATTTTAATACCTAAATTTGATCCCTAATAGATTTGAGTAAAATGGATATATACGGTGAAGTTAAAATGTAAATTAAAATTTTCATTTCATTTTCAAGGAAGATGAAATCTAATTAACTGAATTGTGGTGCTATCACTGCATAGAATAATTACTTTAAGTACAAAAGTAATTAAATTGTATTAATCCATTTGACTTTATATATCTTATTTTTTTCAACTGTCTACTGAATAGTTCATTTTATTGCCGATTTAGGCATTATATTTCCCTGAATTTTCAAGTATCATAGCTTGTGATCTTACAAAGTGTTTCTTCTGTATTTTGATATACAACCTTAACATGACAATAATAAGTTTTTAATAGATAAACCCTGGTACTGAGAGATAAAACTTAATGTTCACTTCTATAGGTACGCAAATGACTACTGGAAAAGAAGAATGTTAATGGTGAAGTACTTTATGGAACTTATGAAATTTGCTTGATAAATTCAGTTTGAGTTAATCAGCGCCCACAGAGCACATGGAAAGAATTAGGCTAATAAGGGCACAGCAATGACATCCTGAGGGAGGACTCAGAGAGTGTGCCACATTGAATGAGAGGGACCTACCTCACCTTTTCTGCAACCTACCCCAACAAAATGAATTTGCCAACTCTATCAGTTTTCTATTATTGCTATAACAAATAACCACAAACTTAGTGGTTTAAAACAACACAGATTTATTTTCTTACAGTTCAGTAGGGCAGAAGTCTGACATTCTTCTTAATGGGCTAAAGTCAAAGTGTTGGCAGGGCTGCATTTTTTTCTGTAGGCACTAAGGCTGAAATCTGTTTTCTTGCATTTCCTGTCTTTTAGAGGCCATCCACATTTCTTAGCTCATGGTCCCCACCTCCATCTCCAAGCCAACAATAGTGGCCTGGGTTAACATACTGCATCACTCTGACCTCTTCAGCTTCCCTTTTCCACTTTTAAGAACTCTTGTGATTACATTGGTACCAGCTAGATAATCCAGAATAATCTATTTTGAAGTCAGATAATGATTAGCAAACTTAATTCCACCTGTTTCCTTAATTTACTTTTGCTATTTAACTTAATGTATTCACAGGTTCCAGGGATTAGAATGCCTCTTCGGGGCCTCTTCGGGGCACCTTTATTCTGCTGACCATATCAACAATTTTAAATCCAAGGTTTGTAACTCATTTCTCCCTGTTCCGAAGTGGCCCCTCCACCCACTGTCTTCACTGCACCCAGAGTGAAATTTATCAATACAAGTTTGCTTGTGTTCCTCCCCTTCATGTCATTCTTTTGTGGAGCCACAGTGGCTCCAGGATATTACCCATACTTAGTATGGCAGGCTAGTCTTCCTCAGGATGTGACTCCTGCCCAGGGCTCCAGCCAGCCTCGTTTTTCTCAGTGCTCTCCTATCACACCTTCTCTTTTCTCATATCAAGTCTCTTGCACTCTGAAAAATTTGCAGTCCACTGCGCCTTTGCACATGCTGTTTTATTACGAAACTCCCTGGCCCCTTCTACCTCTGTTCACCTATTATCCATCATTTAACACTCAGCTTAGATGCTTTCTTTGAGAAAGCCTTTCCCCATCCGCTGTCTTACTACCCCTCAAGCAACAACAAACCAATTTAGGTAGCCAAACAATTTTGTTTTAATAGTAATTTATTATTCTCTCTATCATAGTAAATAGCATTCTGTCTTTCAATTGTGTAGTATTTTTTCCCCTCCACTTGACTATGAATTTCTTAAGGGTTGGATTTCTTTGTAATTCATATTTGTATGACCAGCATCTAATACAATATCTAGCTTTTAGTGCAGTATTTTTCAACCTTTATATCACTACCCATTCATGGGTGGGTCATGGTATAGATTTGACCATCATTTATTTTTAATAAAATAGGGTACGAAATAGAGTCCAGGAAGTAAGATTGTTGTTTTGTGAAAATTTATTTATGTTAAATACATACTAAGCTACTCACTTAGTAACATAAATAATTGCAGAACGGATTTATGTACAGACAAATCATTTCATAGCTGATGCTAATACCATGTGCCTCTTGTCTCCATAGACCTAGGGCTCCCTTCAATTATGAGCCTGAACCAGACGTTCCCTGGCTTCCCCTTTACCTGGGTAGCTGCCTCAACCTGAAGGGAGAGTGTCCCAAGAGTGAGACGCTTCCATCTCCACTTCAGTGGGTACAAGGAAACATATCTCCAGGAAAGTTGGAAAACCCCTCTTAGGAGTCTGGACCTAATTTATTTTCCAAGAATTTTGGGTAATGAGCAGCCCCTCCTTGTACGAAAGCCTGCAGGATGGCTCCATGTCCATCACCTCAGCCCTGAGGGCAGCTGCTCAAGTGGCAGAGGCTGCAGAAACCTGGTGGCCTGGGGATGGCAGCCGGTCCTCTTCAGCAGCACTGGTACAATTCACCTAAGCTGTGAGGCGGCTGCTGTCCCGTATCAGTGAGCTAAACATATTAGTTAAAAAGAAAAAAGTTAGGGGCCGGCCGAGTGGCATGGTGGTTAAGTGCTGGCTTTGGGAAGCCAGCGGCCCCGGTTCGGTCCCACATATGAGGGCCAGTGACACTGCCCTCAAAAAAAAAAGAAACAAGTCATCTCAGCATTGCTGGAGGTAAGTTCAAATGGGAGTAACAGAGAGTCCTTGAACCTAATTTTTGTTTCTTTAATCAGGCCTGAACAAACATCTGCTATGGTGGCTAACTTTATTTCCATGTTTTTGTTTGTCGAATTTCAACAGTACTTGAAGCGACTTAACCTATATCAGACCCAATGATGTAAAGGCATAGGGGGAAAATATTAGAAATTTTAAAAAAAAACAAAAAAAAAAAACAGGGAAAAGTAGTTCTTCTGTGATCTGGAGAAAGTAGGTTCTCCCCATCCCTTGCCTAGTTATTTTCATGGAATTTTAGGAACTTCACAGGAAAGGAGGAGGGAGTAGTGAAGATAAATGTATTTGACTTGGAAAAACCTCTGGAAAAGGGGTCTTTTTTCAGCAATGTGAGCACTCTGCATGTGTACCATGAGGGGCAAAAGTTGGTCATTCTACCCCTGTTAGAACAATTTCCTGTCATTCTCCCCCAGTTTAGGGACATAAAATATGCTTCCATGTCAGATACACTCACCTACTTCTAAACTGGGAGGGGAGGGGAGGGGGAAGAGAGAGAGAGAGAGAGAGAGAGAGAGAGAGAGAGAGAGAGAGAGAGAGAGAGAGAGAACCTGTGAATACGAAAACATGAAGGAGTACTTTTTCTCTCACACTTCCACTTACAAATAATGAGGTTTGTTTTCAATTTTATTTTCCTTCTTGGTAGTTAAGAGTAGCTGCTATAAAATGACTTTGTGTTTGGTGAGATGGCTCAGCAGGGAAGTGGGGGGGCAGGGAGTGTTTCACTAAAGCCTAAGAATAAAGAAATGGCAATAAATAACAACTAAACCTAGGAAAAGATGAGGGCAGGAAGGTAAGACACCAGCTGGTTCATAAAGCAAAAATTAGTTTGGACGTTTGGGCTGAAAAATTAATTTACAGTGAAGAGCATGGAATGAAAATAAAATCAGAACAGGGAAAAGAATGTTAAGAACTAAGCAAGAACCACTAATGTTTGATGACCTGTCAACTCTCAAATGAAATGCAGCTGTCCCCTCTCCTAACCCACTTCTGCTTCTGAGCAGACTCAGGGTTTCCAAAGGGAAAGGAGACAGGCTTCAATTACAACTAGGATTACCTAGATCACATTGGATGTATGCATTTTCCACTTTTGTTCTAAAGTCATGCTGGCTGCATCTGTGAAGGACATGAGCCAACTTTGCTCCCTCAAAGAGTTTTTTTGGGGAAACCATCTCTAAACACTAGAAAACACTGTATTTGTTGTATTGCAACTTATACAGGCCAAAAAATTTTAGGAGGTTATGATAGGAAGTGAGCAGATATGTATTCTTTTATATTTTAATAGAAAATATAAATATCAAGAAAGACCAGGAGGAAAATATCTAAAATTCTCTAAGTTCTTTAGGTATTTCTTATTAAAAACTGTGGGTCCTTGTCATGAAGACTTTGAATTTAAGAGTGACCCTATTTTTGTACACAGGAACAAACTCAATGGAGAATTATTTTCTTAACTGTCTAGTGTTGTAATACAAACACAGTCTATTTAGATATTTAGATTACTCTTTACTTTGTAAATGATAGAGCTTTACATATGATTCCAAAATTGTAAATACAGCTATATATTGTTCTCTAACATATATATTTTACTTAAACATAAGGGGGAAAAATGGAAACATTACACTTCCTCAAAGACTTTATAAGTCTGGAGTGTATCTTCCAACTCTGTAATTACCTGTTTATCTATGTACCTAACTGTCTATCTCCTGGTTAATATCTGAAATGATACAGTGTGCTTCTTTGCTGCATCTCTAATTACAAATTCACGTTTTAAAACTTTTTAGACTAGGGGTTCTGGTTCCCCTTCTGAGATGCAGCATGAATGTGAGAAACTGCCATTTTTATCAGAACTTTAAATGATATCATTTGAAAATCCACCAAGATAAGAAATCTAATTAACCAGACCTCCTGTAGCCAGAGCTGCTGGAAGCCCCCGAGCCTTTTCTATGCAGCAAGGGGCTGAGTGAAAGCAGTGAGGGATCAGGGCACAGCTGGGAAAGGTTAGTTCTGTCCACAGCTTCCTCAGACTGTGCAAGCCCCTGACGAAGAGAGGCTGATGGAAGCGTGTCATGGAGCTTTCTCAGGGCCACAGGGTCACGTACGGGGGGTACATCATGGAGCCTCTGTGGCAGCATCATTTGTCCATTCCATATTAAAATAAGCAACTCTAATTTCTCCTCATTTTTTTCTGTTTGGGAAGATAAATAATGGAGCTGTGTGCATTTTGTTGGAATATTAGAGGATGAGGTACTTGAAAAATATTTATATGTATTTTATTCATGTAGTTAACACACAGACTCATCACAGAGAGCCCAAGGAAACAAGCAGTCACAATGCTTTTTCTTTAGGTTAAAATATTATGGCTCAGAAGGTGTAAAGGAAGAGGAAAAAAATTCATAAAATAAAAAAAGGACTTTTTGATTTTTTTTTCCTGAGGACTTTTATTTATTCTGAAATGTGTTTGTAAAACATATGTGCATATTTATATGAAATGCACATGTGTATATGTATAGTTAATTTATATATAAATAGATTTAATATATATACACACTTATGTGTGTATGTATGTATATATTTTTTTAATGGAAAAGAGATCATTTGCAAGTATGGTATCTTCTTTTGATCCATGAGCTTCCATCCTTGTTTCCTATTTGGCAGTAGTTCCCTACTATGTGTCATCTTGTTGAAAGTCAATGCTCTGCCTCCTGCCAACACCAGAAGGGCAAGAATTTCTCTTGCTCTGCCCTGGCAGGCAGTGCATATGCATGTTACCTTGCCCCAGCTAATCAGATGGCCCAGACCAGGCCTTGTCTCTTGAATGAATGTCAAAGAATGAGGGAGAATAATGCTTTCAAGGGTGCAGTAGAGATCATTCTCTACAGCCTTGGAAAGTCATCCCTGTTTCTGCTAAAAGGTAGCTGTTGTGTTTCCGGTGTTTTGCCTCTAAGCGGCTCCCCTAGTGCCAAGCCTGAGTCCCAGACTCCCCACTCATTCTGTGGTCCTACATATCCTTTGAATAACTCTTAATTTATGCTTAAGCGAGTCAGAATTGGTCTCTTATGGTTTTTGGTTTTTTTTGAAACCAATTGCATGTAGATGGTGCCAATGCTAAGAATGGAGTCAGTCTCAATCTTGCTATCTACGATCTGCTCTCCTAAAGTAAATTTTTAAAACTATCAAATTGGTAGTTTTATATCAAATGAGCTACTGCACTGAATAACAATAATATCTGTACCCCTAAACATATTCTCCCAACGTAATAAGAAAGCAAGACAAGGTCTGAGGTTTTGAAATTAGGAGGAAGTTGAAACTTGACTCTCCAAAACTTAAAATCTACTATAATATTTGTCCTTGATAAAAGTCACTATTGTAAATGTTCTTGATAAAAAACGTTAAATGATATTGTAGTAATATGAATATACTTGTCTAAATAATGTAAACAAAAGCTAACTTACTATTTTTCACCTACAAAGTCATTCCAACTACCTTCAAAATCGTGTGGCATATACAGATTGAAACATGAAATATTCTCTCTGAAGTAGCCACTAAAATCACAAAAATCATAGTATCTCCCATACAATGGATAGATCTATTCTAACACTAGGAGTCCTTCTATACTTTAAGTTATCATGAGACACAAACAGGTATTTTCTAGAAATTTTAAGAATGGCCTTTTCATTTAAAAAATACTTTGCAAAAACTCAATTTACTATATAGTATGAATTTTTAAATTATTTTTTATATATAATGGAGAAATAACATAATAAAAGGTAAAGTCACTCTAGCCAAAGTTCTTGGTAAAGAATTCTATACAATGAGATTAAAATAATATTATTAAAATGTATGGTCAAGTCAACAGAATCATGAAACTTTTTACAGGGCAGAGCTATAAACATACATGTATATGCACAGCTAAGCTCTTAACAGGCTTATTTGCAAAAAGATTATGAAAACTTAAGATGATAATAAAGTAAAAGCTGCTTTTCTATAAAGCCTGAAACTACTTTGAGATTAAAAAAACAACAACAACAAAAAAAAACTATCTTGTCTTCCTAAAAAACATTCCTTGGCTAAGCCTCCTTAGGAGGTAAAATATGAAAATGCAGTGCTATCTTAGAAGGAAAGTCTTAATGAAACATATCAAGTGGCAGGATTGTCAAGTCGATTTAACAAATACGTGGGGAACTGGAATCAGAAATTTGTGATAATAATGCTTTCTCCTTTTATGTTTCTAACAGTTTTAAAAGAAAATGGAAAGATTATAGAGTATGTAAACTTTCAACTATGTGAAATTCTACAGGGAATATAAATAATGGGCTTTGCTAATAAAAAAAGTACAAGCAACATAAAAGCAAAAAGGAGACACTAATGCATAAACAATGACATATTACTGTAATTTTATCTGCTGTGATTGTCTAATTTCTTACAGATACCATAAATTTTCACACTTTCTAAAAGATGTATAAAAACGTTTTAAAAGATGCAAAGGAGATATTGAGATTTTTAAAAGTACATGAAAACTATAATACCTCAAAATATAGCAATCTCTACTTTTTGAAGCATACATCATCTCTCCTTATTATCACCATCTACAAATTTCCTGGCTACAAAGCATTTACTGCTTCAAAAGACTGCAATCTGCTCTACTTGCTTTCCCCAAATCCCTTGATTACATACCACAACCTACACCAGCACCCAAGGAGAGGAATTTTGATGGAGAAAATTACAGTCAGGACACTCATTTTCCTTTAAAATTAGGATCATGAAATTTAAAGTGGATAGTTATTCCTATCAATAATTCTACCAAACTTTCAACTAAAGTTATTTTGTTAACCTCTGCTATGCTTATTTCACATCTTTCCTTACTCCTTTATTTATTTTTTTATTGATTTTTAGCTGAGCCATCCTGCCACCTGTTGGCAGCTCAGCGGCAGCTCAGCTCAGGCTGGGCATCAAACTGCTGTTGTTCAGAGCTCAGCTCACACTCTTGAGAGAGCTCTTAACCAACTGAGCCACTCGGCTGGCCCCTCCTCACTTCTATATTTAGCATAGAGGTTATGATTGCAGGCTCTATGTGCTAGCAAAGATGTAAAACAATTGTATTTCTCATACTTTGCAGGTGGAAGTGTTTGGTTGTATCTACTCAAGTAATCCACTTCTGGGCACATTCCCAAGGGGGGAAAATGTATATACCAAAACACATGTGCAAGAACAATCACAGAAGTTTGATTCAAAAGGGCCAGAGACTGAAAACAACCCTAATGTCCATCAGTAGCAAAGAAAAAAAAAAAAGTGGAATATTTACGCAATGGGATTTCACACAGCAATGGAAAAGAACAATGGGTTGATGCATCCACCAATACTGATAGAAGCCAGATGTCTAAAAGTATATATCCTTCCAGTCCATTTATGAAAAGTTCCAGGATCAGGATAAATTATGAATTGTAATAGAAGTCAGAGTGGTGATAGAAGTCTGAATGAGTGAGTACGGACTATGAAGAGGCATATGGGTGGTGGAATGTTTCTATTTCTCTATCTGAATGGTGGTTACATGAACATGGACATGTCTGAAAATTCACTGAACTGTACTTTGGAATGGCACATATTTGTGTTTTGCTTTATGTTTTTTTTTTAAAAAAACACCTTTTTTAAAATTTGGAAACATGTACAGACTCATAGAATGTTGCAAAAAATGTTTAGATTTATAGAATGTTGTAAAAAATGTACAGGGATTACATGTGCACCTTTTCCCCAAAAATAACATACTATACAACTATATTAGCATATCAAAAGAAAGATATTGAGATTAATACAATTGATAAAGCTTATTTAGATATATAGGCTACACATACACTCTTTTGTGTACATAGATCAATAGAATTTTATTAATGTGTAGCCTTGTATAACTATCAGCATAATCAAAATACGCACTCTTATATCCCCACAAATTATTACACCTTGTAGTAGCCCTTGATAGCCACACAACCTCTCTTTCCCCCCACCCCCAAACCCTGGCAAATAGTTATCTGTTCTCCATTTTTTTTTCTTTTTTTTTTTTTTTTTTAAGATTTTATTAGGGAATTGGGGGAGGGGAACAGCGTTGGGGAATCGGGGAAGGGGAACAGACAAGTTGCTGTCTTTTTGTTCTTCAGTTTAGTTGCGGAGGATGTTGCTTCACTGTTGGTATCATCATTGCGCTCTTCCCGGATGAGGCAGATCGGTCGCTGGCCTCTGGATGTCGCTCACCGCGGCTATTGGCAGCTCACTCTTGGCTGCCAGCCGCTCACGCTGGCTGTGGGCCACTCACTGTAGCCTATGGCAGCCCACTGCAGCAGGGGCTGCAGCCCACACCATCACCGGGGCTCGCACAGCCCAGCTCCAGGTGGAGCTGTTGTTAGCTGTAGAGGGCAGTGTCACTGGCCTTCATATGTGGGATCCGAACCGGGGCCGCTGGCATCCCAAAACCAGCGCTTAACCAATGCGCCACTCGGCCGGCCCTGTTCTCCATTTTTCTAATGGTATTATTTCACAATTGTAACATGATGGAGTCGTACAGTATATATCGTTTTGAGATTGGCTTTTTACTCAGCATAATTCCTTGAGGTCCATCCAAGTTGCTGTATGTAGCAATAGTTTGTTCCTTTTTATTGCTGAATAATATTCCATGGTGTGAATATACCATATTTGTTTAACCATTCACCCATTAGAAGACAACTGGGTAGTTTCAGTTGGGGGCTATTATGAATAAAGTTACTATAAACATTCATGTATAGGTGCATGCATGAAAATAAGTATTTCTCCAAGCTAAATGCCCAAGAGTACAATTTCTGAGTTGCATAGTAAATCCATTAGTAGTTTTGAAAAAAAACTGACAAACTACTTCCCAGAGTATCTGTACTATTTTAAATTCCCATTAGCAATGTATGATGATTTAGTTTCCCTACATACTCACCAGCATTTGGTGTTACCACTATTTGCTTTTATTTTATTTTACCTGTTCTGATCGATGTGTTATGTTATAATTTTAATGTGCAGTTTTTTAATGGTTAGTGATGTTGAACATATTTTCATGTGTTTCTTTGTTATCTGTATATCTTCTTTGTTGATACTTTATGCATTTTATGTCTCCAAAAAAATCCCCCTTAAGAAAAGATTTCAGGCTCTGGAGGCAGGCTCTCTAATAGTAGCTCTGCCACTTACCAGCTGTGTAACCTTAGGCAAGTTTCTTATCTATATGTCTAATAGAGATGTTGTGGGTATTTAATATATTTAAAGTATATAAAACAGGACAAAGAATATGTTAACAAAAACAGAACTTTCCAAAATCCGCTTCCATTTGTCTTCTCATTCTTAGCTTCTAACTCAGCTTCTACAAAGAATCATGATACTACTCTAAGTGTATTATATATATTATATAATATATCTAAGTGTATTAGATATATTAACCATTAAATCCTCACAACCACCTCATAAGGCAGATATATACTTTACAGAGTAAGAAATTAAGCCACAGAGAGGATGAGTAACTTGCACCAGATGAGAAAGCTGTCAGAGGCCAGGCTAAGGAAATGGACCTGGGCAGTCAGACCCAGGGCAGTGCTCTAAACCAAGTAGTCAAATGGGAGTGGATTTGCTTTTTGAATACAAATCTTCCCTCTGCATCTGGACTTGTTTACTCTGTACTTCCTTTTCCCACAATAAAATAAACATTCATCTAAGGTCAATCTCTACAGTCATGCTTGGAACCAATCTCTGTTACTTATTCAAGTATTTTACTTCTGTGGTCGCCCCGCTTCTCTTCTATATCCTCAGTTTCTCTCTCACACATGCATTACTATCACTGATGTAGCAACACGCTTCCTTTAATATTAGCTCTTTTCGGCACTTCTAGTTTCCCCTCTATAGTTACCACCCATTTATTCATGGCAAAATTCCTTAAGTGAGACATTTATTTTTCTGGGGTCCACCTCTTCATGTCTTTACATTTAAGGAACTCTAGGCTTTTTCTCACTCCTCACAAGAAGAGCTCTGAGAAGGGCTCTTAACATGTTATCGAAGCTACAACTACTGACTCCATTCCCTTTCTCAAAACAGCACTTCCTTTAACGTTCTATTACAACAAAGTTATCTAATTCTCTAGACCATCATGACTATTGCTTTTCTATCTCCACTTTGGCTCCTTCACCCTGGCCCAACCTCTGAAAGGAAGCATGTGGCTCATGTCTTAAATATTTTCTTTCTTCTTTCTTCAGGATTTGCCTTTTACCTAGATGGGTTTATACAGACCTATGGCTTCAAATATACTTACATACTGATGATTTTTAAATTTGTATCTTCACTATAACCCCTCTACTGAGATCATAAGTTGGATGCCCAACTGCCTACGTGACATCTTTACTCAAATATCAAATCTGCATCTCAATTTTGAAATTATTTTTCAAAACCGATCACTTGATTACCACGTGCTGCATACATCAAACCTACTCCCCCAAGTCATCCTCATCTTAGCTAATGAGGCTGAGCCCCAAACTTACAAGTCATATTGTATTCTTCTCTCTTTCACTCCAGTTATACCAGTGTCTAATGGCAACTTTCTAGAATAAAAGATACTGATTCAAATCACATATTGTCATCTCCACTGCTACCATGCTAATCCTTGATATTCTGCTTCTTCTATTCTTGCTTTTACTCTTGCCTATCCATGAAACAGACTGAATGAAATCAGAGTATAAATAAGATTATATTGTATACTTGCTTAAAACTCTCCAGTAGATCCTCATTGTATTTTAATCAAAATCAACACCCTTATCAAAAGCCTTGTTATTGTTGAAAAAGCTTTATGTGAACTGATCCCTACCTATCTCTCTGAATTTAACTTCATTTTCCCCATTATTCACAACTTTCTAGCCCCAATGGCCTTCTCGATGTTTCTTAAACATGTCTAACTCTTTCTGCTTAGTGTTCTCTTGAATCAAATATTTTCATGAGTATTTTCTGTTCAAAGTTTCTATTCAAATTTCTGTTCTTCAAAGATGTTTTTCCTGACTACTATAGTCAAAGTAATTATCTATTACTTTGTATTACCCTGTATGTTTATAGTCTCTTCACAGCACTTACTACCTAAAAGTAAATTATAGTTATCTTTTTCTTTGAGGGCAGTGTCACTGGCCTTCATATGTGGGACCCGAATTGGGGCCGCTGGCTTTCCAAGCCAGTGCTTAACTGCCCATATAGTCATCTTTTGATTCCTGATTTTTATATTTATTGTCTGTCTCACCACTCCCATCTCACACTCTCCCCTACAGAAAGTGATTTTCAAAGTCTTGCAAGGACTTTGTTCACCATTCCCAATATCCATAATTTGCCAGGAATTTAAAAACGCCCTCTATTCTCAAACAATTAGGAGCGGTCATTGATAGATTCATTATTTAAGTCTATTAGGATGCAAAGCATACACATGACATATATATGTATAGATATATCAATATACCATAAAAATGTAAAATATATGTATCCATTAATGTTCTTTTAACGCATAGGCCAGTCTTTGGTTATAGATCCAATGACTAGAGTTCTCAGAGTCTTTGTGTAGAAGTTACCTCCATAAAGCACCATCTGTGATTTCTAGATTACTAAGAATGAGCAAGTTATTAAAGACACTTGTGAAGCCCTCTGGGTGTAGACTCATGTAAGAATTTTATCGTATTTTCTTCTATATTTTATAATTGTCTGAGCAAAGCTAATTTAGCATTTACTTCTTTAGCAACTCACCTTAATATTACTAATATTTCCAAAGCTTTCACTGAGATTTTGTAGAAATAACAATTTTGTTTCATTTGTCACTCATTCCTCATTGATTTACTGTGATATTAGTTTCTTGTGACATTAAATATATAATTGAAATAATAAGTACATTTGCCATAAACAGATTTGGGCACAATTCAAGTGCCACTTGGTAGCCTAATAGAGAGATAGCAATGAGAAGTTTGTGCTAATACCTCCTTTCCCAGCTCTTCTGAGCCTTTAACCTGCAGTTACATAACCTGGGAACAGTCCAGAGCTTCTTTGTCAGTGAACTTAATTAATAAAATCTTATTAAATTTAGAATTTTTTGAATTAAATTTCACATTACAGTCACAAGCAAAAGAGTAAAGACTTATATTTGGCCATCACTAAACAGGCTTATTTATATGAGTGAAAAATAAGTTTTTCCAAAATTATAGATTAGTCTCTTTTGACACTATTGCAAATATTATTTAATTAGTTTCTTCTATTTTCTCAGAAGAATCATCAATTTTTTCTGCAAGTCCTACATAGCTGTCTTCTACAATCTGTAATATTTTATAGTACATGATGAAATAATGATGCAACTAAACATTTGCAATAATTATTTTTCAATAACTTACTGTTTATACATAATTTACTCTTATGATATGATTAATTTTCTGATAAATCAGTGAAAGTTAAAATATTGCCCATTTCTGCTATATAGAGAAATTCTGCCAATCAGCCTACAGTAACACAACAGATTTCCCTACTCAAATATTAGATAAGAGATCAATACAAGAGTATTATTGTATACACTGTGTAAAACTCAATACAGTTTTTTTTTTCAGATTTATATATTATGAATTATTTCATTTGAAATCCTAATGATTACTCAGAAAAAGTTAATTATGATTTTTCCCAGAAATCATTTCACTCATAGTGGTAAGATAAAGATGAAACCTTAAGGAACTGTGGGAAAGGATCATTTAAATACATTTTTATACAGTTAAATACACAGTTAATGAGGTTTAAACACACAGCTCCAGTTTTAAATTTTAAAAAAGTATACTTTTGTGTAAATATCAAAATTATTTTTGTGGGGTGGTGATGACTGGAGTATATAATGGAGTTTCCAACCATTTGGAAGGTATTAGCTTTAATCTGTAGCAGACTGTTATGGCATTTGCAACCCTATCTTTTAAATTATCTCATTACAAGTTAATGAAATACATACCTCATTAAAAAAATACAAAATGTGAGCTTTCCTATTTACACCAAGCTAAAGAATAGTCAACTCTTAAGACTCTAAGTGTTCTTGAAACCTTTGTGTTTTTGACATAACTCATATGACAATTTAAAAAATATATATTTAAAATTTATTTAAAGTTAAAAACTTAAATAATTGATTTTGCTTAATTTCTTGCCAGGTGGGGAAATACAAAGAGACCATATATTTAAAAGCCAATTAATTATGGTGTGTCAATGAAACATAGTTTGGAAAAGGAAGACACATGCTGTGACCAAAATGTAATGCATATCCTAGAAATATCTAAATTCCCTGAACAGCTTGTAACTCAACTGGCTCATGCTTAAATCTTTAGTACATGAATCTTTGTCTTGAAAGCACATTTTGAATTATATTCTGATAAAGTTATCTGATCATGCCTTTAATTGATAAACCAAATATAATTATGTCTTCAGAGAATTAATGTCAGCAAATAATGTCTGAGATCTCAAGCTAGGCATCCTAAAGTTTTGTCCAATGAGACCATAGCAACATAATAGATAGAGTTATAATGATTCCCTTTGGGCTAACAATATGAATTAATTCTAAAATGGCAATTTGAAACATTTAAAACTGGAAAGATGGTTATTCATGAGCTAGTTCAATCTCTGAATTTTGAAAAAAAAAATGTAAGTACAGAGAGCATAAGAAATATTCACAAGGTCAAAAAATTAGCTAAGGATAGCTTCTGAGTCCTGGTTACATGCTCTTTAACTTTTACCACCCAAATGATTAGACAATGAATTGACAAAATAAACAAACAATAATAATCAAAATAGCATGATATTGCAGGAAAACAGACACACTGACCAACAGAATAAAATTGAAAATCCAGAAATAAACCCATATAAATATGGGCAGATAATTTTCAAGAAAGGAGCCAAAACTATACAATGGAGGAGAGAAAACTCTTCAATCAATGGTACTGGGAAAACTGGAAAGGCACGTGCAAAAGAATGAACCTAGACTGCTTTCTGCCACCAAAATTAATTCAAACTGGATCAAAGACCTAAACATAAGACCTGAAACAATAGACTGCATAGAAGAAAACATCAGTGCTAAACTTATGGACATTGGGTTTAAAGAGGAATTTATGAATTTGACCTCAAAGACAAGGGAAGTGAAAGTTAAAATAAATGAATGGGACTCTATCAAACTGCACAGCCAACTCCCCCCCCAAAAAAAACAAACACAAAACCACACAAAACCCCCAAAAAACCCATCAACAAAACAAAGAGGAAACCAACTGAATGGGAGAAGATATTTACAAAAAACACCTCCAATAAGGGGCTAATATCCAATATATATAAAGAACTGATACAACTCAACAACAAATAACAAAAAATCCAATTAAAAACTGGGCAGAGGACCTGAACAGAGGTGATATATCATTGTGTTTTCTATTTACATTCTCTGATGATTAGTGATGTTGAACATCTTTTCACATTTCTATTGATAATCTTTATGTCCTCTTCGGAGAAATGTCGATTCAGGTCCTCTGCCCATTTTTTAAATTGGATTCTTTGCACTTTTGCTGTTGAGTTGTATGAGTTCCTTACATACTTTGGATATTAGCCCCTTATCTGAGACGTTTGCTAGGATCTTCTCCCATTCAGTTGGCTGCCTCTTTATTTTGTCAATGATTTATTTTGCTGTGCAGAAGCTTTTTAGTTTGATGTAGTCCCATTCATTTATTTTAGTTTTTACTTCCCTTGTCTTTGAGGTCAAATTCATAAAATCTTCTTTGAACCCAAGATCCAGAAGTTTAATACTTAAGTTTACTTCTACGCAGTCTGTTGTTTCAGGTCTTACGTTTAGGTCTTTGATCCATTTTGAGTTAGTTTTGGTACATGGTGCAGATAGCAGTCTAGTTTCATTCTTTTGCATATGGGTTTCCAATTCTCCCAGCAGCATTTATTGAAGAGGATTTTTTTTTCTCCATTGTACGTTTTTGGCTCCTTTGTTGAAAATTTTCTTGTTAGAATGGCTATCATCAACAAGACAAATGATAACAAGTGTTGGAGAGGCTGTGAAGAAAAAGGCACACTCATACATTGTTGGTGGGAATGCCGATTGGCACAGTGGCTATGGAAGGCGGTATGGCAGTTCCTCAAAAAATTAAGAATAGAATTACCATACGACCTAGCAATCCCTCTCCTGGGCATTTACCCAAAATCTCAAAACATTTATCTGTAAAGGTATATGTGCACCGATGTGCATTGTAGCTTTATTTACAATGGCCAAGACATGGAAACAACCAAAGTTTCCTTCGATAGGTGACTGGATAAAGAAGACATAGTATATATACACAATGGAATACTACTCTGCCATAAGAAAAGACAAAATACTGCCATTCGTGACAACACAGGTGGATCTTGAGATTATTATGCTAAGCGAAATAAGTCAGACAGAAAAAGTCAAGAACCTTATGACTTGGTGCATATGTGGAATTAAAAACTGAAAGCAACAAAGGAACAAGACAAACAAACAAAGAAACAAAAACTCATAGACACAGACAACAGTTTAGTGGTTACCAGAAAGTAAGGGGGAGGAGGTATTGTAGAAGTGGGTAAAGGAGGTCAAATATATGGTGATGGAAAGAGAACTGATCCTAAGTGGTGAACACACAATGTGATATATGGATGATATATTAATAGAAATGCACACTTGAAACTATGAGATTTTACTAACCATTGTCATCCCAATAAATTTAATTTAAAACATCCTAAAAAAAACAAAAAACAAGAAATTCTTCAAACCTATCACAAACTTTTCATGGGCCCTTAACCCATACAATTTATTGCCCAGGAAACCTAGGTCTGCATAAATGCTTCATCATTTATAGCATTCAATAAGTGATTAGCATATACAAAAGAAATCCAGCACAGAATAAAAGGCTGAACGTGCCTGGGTGTGTCCAACCATAACTTCCCAAGCTTCTTGCACTGCTTATTTTTCTTTTTACTATGTCAAGCAACAAGCTACATGGATACAGAAGTGGGTGATGGAGAAATTGATTTTAAAATCATATTGTCATAGTCAGATACCCCCTAAGCTATTCCCTTCTTGTTGTTGTATGAACACTTTTCAAAAGTTTGTACACAACTCTGATCAATCTAAATTTCATATTATGTTGAATTGAAATGTTTTGAATTTTTAAGAAGTCAAATGACATAGATACAACTGAAAATCTCTATATACCTCTCTTCAATGAAATTTCCCAATCTCCCCTCTCTAGATGTAACCATAATAGTGAATTTAGTGTTTATCATTCCCATGAATGTGTTTTTCTTATATTTTTACCACAGATATACGTAATAAATATATAATTTTATGCCTAACATAAAAATGTATAATATTGGTATAATGTTTATATAGTACTTTGAATTGCTATATTTAATGGGCCTATATTGTTTAGTTTTATGATTATAGGTAAATTTTCTTGTTCATTTTTTCAATGACAATGAAAATGTAATAATTCATTTGTTTATTCTGTAGCTAGATATTTAAAATTTTTCTGATTTTGCTATTACAAATAATGCTGAAAGGAAAATGTGTGTATATTTTGCTAGATATATATGTAATAGTTTCTATAGTGTATGAGCCAAGAGATGGAATGTCTGGGTTTTAAGATATATAAATCTTAATGGTTACATAATATTGTCAAGTATCTCTCCAAAGTGGTCATACAAATTTATCCTCTCACCATAAGTATATTAGAATTCTTTGCAACATAGAGTTTTGTCATATATCTTTTTTTAGTTTTGATGAGTATGATGTACATAATTTTTGCTTTAACTTGTATTTCTATGATTGCTGGAAATTAATTTTTTACATGTTTATTGGACATTTAAGTTTCTTCTTTTGCAAAATGCTCACATGTTTATTTGATTTTCATTCAGTTCTTTGTCTTTTACTTATTTGTAAATGTATTTATATTATATGGTCTTAATTCTTTATGAGATATATTTCTCCAATATCTCCTTCCAGTGTGTTTATGCTACATTTGATTAAGTAGAAGATTTAAAATTTAATGTATTTCTACTTGCCTTTTGAGTTATGCTTTTTATATCTTGTTTAAAGAAATTTTCTTTCCCTGAGGTCATTGCTATATACTTTTATATTTGTTTATAAAACTTGTAATGGTTTGCATTTGGTCTCTGATCCATCTGAAAATAATTGTGTATATAGTTATTAAATAAATCATCCTCTTCCATTAATCTATAAGTCCACCACTGAGATACATCTTTTCTATATGTGTATCAGTTTCTTTCAGGCCTCTGCTACATTGCTTTATTTGCTGTGCTATGTACTATTTTTAATAAGTGCCTTAATTAGGAGAGGTTTACAATAAATGTTGATATTTTGCAGGAGTAATACCTCCCAAAACACACTTTCCTCTTCTTTTTCAAAGTGGCATGTCTATTCTTGATATTTGTTCTTCCCTATGAAGTTTAAAATGACCTTTTCAAGTATTATTCAACATGTATTTAGTGAGCTTTTGTAGTAATTCCTGCCTTAGCAATGTTTTTTTATAAATGTAACTTATTTTAAGTGCTCAATGCTAATTATACAATTTTATCCAGTTTGACATATGTATACTTCTGTGAATCCTTTACTATAATCATGATAAACATTTTTACCAATCTAAAAGTTTAATTGTGCCTTTTTGCATCCCATCCCAACTTCCATCCCTGTCCCAAGAAATCATTGATCTGCTTTCTATCACTAGACATTAGTTTTTGTTTTCTAAAATTTTATATAAATTGAATCACATAGTACATACAATTTTTTTGCCTAGCTTCTTTTATTTGGTGTAATGATTTTGTTTGTATCAATAGTATATCCCTTTTGTATTTCTGAGTAATATTACGCTGTACAGATATGTCACAATTTGTTTATATATTCACTTGTTGAAGGATATTTGGCTTATTTCCAATTGAGGTTATGACACATAAATCCTCTATGAACATTTATGTGAAAACTTTATGTGAGCATATGCTTAATTGCTCTTGGGTAAATACCCAAGAGTGGAATGCCAGGGTCATATAATAGGTGTTTGTTTAACTTTTTATGAAAATGCCAAACTATTTTCCACAGCAGTTGTACTATTTCACATTCTCACTAGCAGTGTATGAGAATTCCAGTTCCTCCATATCTTTGCAAATGCTTAGTATGGCTGGAATTACTTCTTGTATTATTTTCCAGCTTAGTTGTATTAATTCAAACTAGAAACTCATGTAAGAAGCATCAAAAGTTAGGAATTCCCAGAGAATACTTTTCCTTGCCTAACTGGAGAGAAAGTCTTCTTTATTATCTTCCTAAACAGGTGTGGGGACATTTTTATCCATGCTTCATTGATGATATAGCATTGCAAAGGCCCCCACCTTAGGTAAAGGCCCCTTTTCTAAATCCCTAACTTTCATGGGCAGAAGGCCCGATCTTCTAGGGCTGCATGGGTTACTAGCTTATTGAGGCAGGCAAATCAGCCATGCTTCTACTCACCTCCCATCTCAATTGATTTCCAATATTCATCCCCACTTCCAAATACATTAGTCTCTTGGAATATATCTCTCTCTTTGATTTTGCTATGAGAGAAACCAAACCTGACTCATTTATTATAATTCATTTATTCATATTTATTATTTTAGTTAATTCTACAGCAAACAAAATGTCTAGCCAATTAAATATATTCTATATTTGATTTGGTATAAGCCTACAACTAGCTTAAATTGAAAAAAGTAAAATGAGATAAAAGCTTTGGAGCAACACTATGCAGAATAGCCAAGAGGTAGAAGCAATCCAAATGTTCGACAGATGAATAAATAAAATGTGAGATATATATATATATATATATGATATTATTCAGCCTTAAAAAGGAAGGAAATCCTGCCACATGCTACAATATGGATGAAACTTCAGGACATTATGCTAAGTGAAATAAGCCAGTCACAAAAAAACCCAAATACTTTATGATTCCACTTATATGAGGTATCTAAAATAACCAAATTCATGGAAAGAGAAAGTAGAATGCAATTACCAGGGGCTGGGGGAAGAGGGAATGGGGAAGTAATGTTTAATGGATATAGAGTTTCAAACTTGCAAGATGAGAAAGTTCTGGAGATCTGTTTCACAACAATGTGAATATGCTTAACACGACTAAACTACACACTTAAAAATGGTTAAGACTGTAGCTGTTATGTCTTTTGACCACAATAAAAATAAATAAAAGCTTTGGATAGTTTTCATTTCAATCAACTTAAAGAAATTGTCTTCCTGTTTCTTCTGAAATCGGACTATTAACTTTTCCCACAAATAATGGTATGGATTTTAGTGAAGCTTTTGAGCAATACCAACAACAATAGTTCCACTGTGATGGATTTCTGAATACTGAATGAAGCTGAGAGAATTTTAAAAGATTTGGACTCACTGTAACCTCCACTCACTAAAGTTCTGATTCTATTGCTCAAAGGGCAGACGTGTTTCCTACTTACCAGATGTCAGCGAGGCAGGGACTTTCTTCATTTCTTAGCTGAAAGGCAATGCCCTCTACATGTGCTTAAAAAATCAGTAATAAAGCTCAAAAGAAATTACTCTCCATGAACTATGACAGTTTATCTTTATGGGACAATTGTGTATATTCAAATGTGATTATCTTGAAACTTATCTTAAAAAGGTAGTTACCTTAGCTCACAATCCTCCTGAAAAATGTGAAAACAAACTAAAGCAGGTTCCTGCTTTAATTATTTATTTTAAAGCAGTAGGAATGCAAATAGATTTATTAGGAATTGTACAGACTATTAAAATATGTATATTATTTCAGAGACGTTATGTGCACTACCAACCAGGTGGTCCTTGATATGCAATTGATTTTTTCAGGTGGTCATTGTGAAGGCAGTTATTTAACCTTCTCCATTAACTACTAATTAGGAAATGTAGATGTTTTTTGAAGGAGAAAGAGGAATCCATTAAAAACCTTTTCAGTAACTTTACTCCTTTGACGCAATCCCTTCATAGAGTAACTCTTTTGAATAGTTCCTTTTATAAATCTGAATTTGTATTTTTGAGTTCCTATTGAAGTCCACTCAGCAGGGGAGTTTTGAGTCAAACTTTTCAGGAGAAAGAAAAAAATATTCTTGTCAGCAAAAGCCTTTCCATAAACAACTTTTAGGAATCCGGTACAGGCTGTTAGAGTTTTAGACTATGTAGCTTTTCTTCTTGAGAACTTTTAAGAGTAGTTTTAACTCTTTTCAGAAACAGTGAGGTCAAAATAGTGAAATATAGTTTTCCCACTACCTCCCTTGGACTTTCAGTTTATTTTCATGATTGCGACTAATACTTACACTTTACAATAATTCTCTGTCATTATTTTAAGAGGTTTCCCATTCTCTGAGGTTTATAGTAGCCAAATGGCTAGAAGTTTAGGAAGTGTAATTTTTGTATTTGCAGAATAAAATTATTTTTAAAAAACAACATTATTTCCTAAGAGTGTGGGAAAAAAAGGAAAATACAAACTTTAAAAAATCATATTCTTATAATAATCCAAAAACTTTTAATAGAGTTGTAGATTATTTTCTCTGAATTTAGTTTACCCACACTGTAGATGGTAGAGTGATTCTTACTTTAAGTTAGGGTCAATTTGATGGAATATCTTCCACCTTCCTAGGTTGGATAATAGGTCTAGCATTTAAGTTGACCTTATATGATACTAAATAAGTTAAATGACCACAGATTGCTTTAGCATAAAATTACTCTCAGAATGAATGACTCTCAAATTTTTCCCATATAGATTTTGTGGTGACAGCAGCATGAGGTTGGAAAATGTAATTTTGGATCTGAAGCTAGAAGGCTTGCATTCATTTGTCAGCTTCTCCATAGATGCCTCTCTACCTTGGACAAGTCATTTATATTCTTACTTCCCTATAGAACAGTTAAGAAAAATAATTGTCCTACCATGTTATCAGACTATCAGAATCATATAAGAATGTGAATAAAAGCGAGTTAAAATCATAACATTTTAGAAAACGAAAACCATTACATTCAATGATTTTATCATATTTATAATGCAATAGCTTAGAATCACAGATTTATAGAGCTGGAATGAAACAGAGAGCATTTTCTAGTTCCAAGTTTCCTAAATGTTCTTAGGTCACATAATTTATTGGGAATTTGATTTTTTTAATTATGGATATTCTACCTGGAAAATATACATATTCATAGGAAAGGAAAATATTGAATATAATTTCATTTACTTCATGTAGCCTAGGTATGAATGTCTGATCAATGTTAATGCTGTATTCTAGACTGGATAATGAGACCCAAAGAAGTGAAGAGACTTAACTGAAGCCACAGAAGTTTCGTGGTAGAGATAATTCTTGAGTGCACGTGCCTGCTGACTCACACTCCAGCACTCCATTTCTCTAGATGGGTGTTTTGGTAAATGTGTCCCACAGAGTTCTATTCATTTCAAAGAGATATCTCAGGAGCAAACACAAGACAGAGTCCAACCCCAATGACTCCTTTTATCTGTTTTCTACATTGGGCTTCCAAATTTCCACCTTATGGAAATCAAAATATTTGGACACTATTGCCATAAAATAATAACGAAATGATAAATATGAAGTGGGAAACATAAAGTTATATTGGAGGAAGAGTTCTCCTTTCTTTATCATGCCTTTTGTGGGGGGAAAAAAAATGTAGTTTCCAGAATTATGAAGTTCTTTAAAACCACTTGGGATCTGATTGTCCAGGTATGAGTAGTTCTAAAAATATTTAGAAAAATAGAATTCAGAATTTTAAAACTCTCTAAACAGTAATCTCAAGGCCTGTGTGATTTCACTGGCGAATTCTACCAAATGTTTAAAAAAGAATTAACACCAATCAGTATAATCTTTTGCAGAAAATAGAAAAGAGAACATTGCCCAATTTATGTAATGAAGCTAGTATTGTCCTAATATGCAAAAGAAACAAAGGCAGTACCAACAAAACTACAAACCAGTATCCCTCATGAGTATAGATGCAAACATTCTTTAAAAAATAATAGCAAATAAAATTGAGCAATATTAAAAGGAATTATACATAATGGCAAAGTGGGGTTTATTCCAGGAATGCAAAGCTGGATCAATTAAAAAAAAAATCAATGTAATCTACCACATTAATAGGCTAAAAAAGAAAAATCACATGATTATATCAATTGATGAAAGAAAAAATTTCAAAAAAATGCAACCCTCATTCATGTTAGAAACTCTCATCAAATTAGAAACTAGAGAAAAACTTCCTCAACTACAAAAAAACTATATTTAAGGGCCGGCCGAGTCACACGTTGGTTAAGAGCTGGGTCAGAATGTCAGCGGCCCCGGTTCGGGTCCCACATATGAGGGCCAGTGACACTGCCCTCAAAAAAAAGAACAAAAAAACCCCCACAAAAACCTACATTTAATATCGTATTTGTAATAGTGAAAGACTGAATGTTTTTCCCCTAAGATTTGGAACAGGGCAAGGTCATCTATTCTTATTCAACACAGTACTAGAAACTCCTACCCATGCAAGAAGTTAAAAACAACAATAACAACAACAACAAAAACATAGGGCCGGCCGAGTGGTGCGGTGGTTAAGGGCTGGCTTGGGATGCCAGAGGCCCAGGTTCGGATCCCACATATGAGGGTCAGTGACACTGCCCTCCTTAAAAAAAACCAAACAAAAAAAAGCATAAAGATCATAAAAGATAAATTAACTGTCCCTATTTTCAGATGACAGGACTGATTTTATAGAAAATCCCACTGATTCTACATAAACACTTCTAGAACTAATACTGATTTCATCAAGGTCACAGGATTCAAAATCAACATAAAAAAATCAATTTTATTACTATAAAGGACCAGTGAAGAAATGGAAATCAACATTTAAAATAATACCGTTTACAATCATTCAAAAAATTAAATACTTAGGTTTTTCTAAATAAATAATAAATACTCAGGCATAAATTAATAAAACATATATAGGGCTTACATGATGAAAACTACAAAAAACTGATTTTTAAATAAATAAAAGATTAAATAACAGGTACACACCAAACTGTAAACATATCAAATCTCTTTAAATTGATATATGTTCAGGGTAATAATTACAAAATTTTCAGTAAAGTCATTTTATAGATATAGACAAGATTATTCTGAACTTTTAGAGAAATGCAAAGAAACTAGGAGAGATATTTTTAAAGGAAAAGAATACTAAAGTGGGAGAAACTCGCTACCAAATTTTAAGGTTTTTTAATATAGCTACACAAATCAAAATTGTCATATTTATACAAGATTAATTAACAAATACATCAAAGGAACAGAATAGAGAATCCAGAAATAGAAATACACAAGTATAAAGAAGTACAGCTAACTGATTTCGACAAAAGTGCAAAATCATTTCAATATCTTTGCCTCATGTACCATCAGCAAAAAACAAAAACAAATAAAAAGCTTTCATCTTTTACAGGTTAACTCAATCGAAACCATCTAAACCTCACATCTTATATAAGCTTAAATCAAAATGGATCATATTTATTATAAAAGTAAAACTTTTAGAATAAAAGTGAAAATCTTTTAAAACTAGGGTTTGGTAAAGAGTTTTTTAGACATCACTAAAGGCATAATCCATAAAAGATACAAAACCTGATCAATTAGACTTCATTAAATTATGAATGTAAAAGACCCTGTTAAGAAGATAAAAAAGAGTAGGAAAGAAAACATCTGCAAATGACACATGACAAAGGATTTACATCTAGAAATTGTAAAAGGCAGTCAAAATTCAACTGTAATAAGCAAACAATCTAATTGAAAAATAGGTAATGTATACAGTTATACAGAGAGACCAGCACACAAAGCAACTGCCTAATGCCCTGTGGTCATCATGTCAGCTTCAGGATAAAAATGGTACACCGGTACTGTGGTAACTTGATTATTCCTGCTCCTCATTCTTTCAGTCTGTTGAATATGCTGGACCTTTGTTTTCATCTGCAAAAATCACTTTCTGTTTCATTTTTATGACTTTTATGACACCCAATCACATGCTTCAGTGCTACCTTTTAAGCAGCTGATATAAAGCCAAAGTGCTAGGGCAAAAATGAATAAGTGTCATCTCTCTTTCCTTTGTCCCCCATTACATAGAAACATCTCCATGGGTTTTCACTGATAATTTCCTTTCAAATTCTGACATTTTACAAAATTAATGATTGTGTAGCATTAAAAGTGTAAGACTTTCACCACTTGTATGTTTTAAACATATTTTCCTTAATGTGTTACTGTATACAAAACAATTTCATACATATACACACACTCATACAGACGAGTTGGTGCATATTTACTTATATAAAAATATATACAAATAAATAATCATATTTTCCTTCATCTAGTCTTGCATCCATTCAATAGATAAATATTTTTAGTGTCTGTATATAAAAGTATTGTGTTAAGCATTGGGAATGTAATTATAAACAAGATAGTCTACATCTCTAGATTAATAGTAACTAAGATTTACAACTATATCCATGCTCAATATTATCCTAAATTCTTTGCCTTTTCTAGAATTGCTTAATCTTTGCAACACTATGAAAAAGACATTATATGATTGAAATTCAGAGAGAAAGAGGAAGAGTAACTTATTCAACATCACATAGCTAGGAAATAGTAGAGTCAGGATTTCAACAGGTTGTCCAGTTTCAAAGTATGGAATGGGTAACTACTATACCATGCTTCCCTGCTCTTATACCTTAGCTCATGGAGCTAAAGGAAAAAAAAGTATTGACTAGTTAAATGGAGGATGAAATAAGCAGATATAACTCAAAATGTATTTCCCTCATACTGCCTGAGAGATTTCACTTACTTTTTTCTCCTACAATTTGAACAATTTCAAATTCTTTTCTTATTTTAAACCAATTTCTATTTTAATGATGAAAATAATTCTGGGACATCTTCAGTATAGGTCCATTCTTTTTTCCCCAATATGTATCTAAGACCAGGTAAGAGAAGGAGTGACACTTTAATGGAATCAATTGGCTTGATGGGGGCAAAATGTAACTTTAGATCATGGAATATGTTAGGGGGAAAAAAATAAGTTTGATAGATTATTTTCATAAATTATTCAGCATCTTTATTATAAGAGTAATACATTATATACATTCCAATATGACTTATAGAACTTTCCTGTGAAAAGAAAATAGTTTGCATCATGTTAATGAAGATTTGGCCATGTGACTTAGTCTGGCCAATAGAATATAAGAGGAAGTGTTGTATGCCATGCAAGGCAGAAGTCTGTAGTTATTTCATTGTCCGGCAACTGTTTCTTCCCTCTGGTATATCCCAAATAAGGATTACTGTTTTGGTCTGGGACACATAATATGACCCACAGTGATGCTCAGCTCATATATAACAGGAAAGAGAAATACACCTTAGTTCTTATAAGCCGGTAAAACTTAGGTTTGTTTGTTATGACAGAATAATCTCACAAAATCAGAAGGATACAATAGGCTTAACTTTTCATATTCCTAAACTAAGAGTTCTAAATAAAGAGTTATTCAAAAATCCTTCAGTTGCCAGTGAAAGGAAACTACCTGAAATACTTTAGTAAGAAAGGACAGTACATGTATGGTAAAAGCCAAGGGTTAGGAACAGCTAAAAGCAAGGCCTTGAACATAGCCTGACATTTTGTTCTATCTCTTGCCTCTATATTTCTAGGTATGCCAACTTCTTTTTTCTCTCTCTTTTTCTCTCTCTTCTTCGCTCTCCCATTCTCTCCCCTTCTCTTCTCTTCTCTTTTCTCTTCTCTCTCTCTCTCCCCTCCCATCTTTTCTGTCAACATATTAGCAAGTTATTCTCTTTCATCTTCAAAAAATATATTTTTGATACTTTGTTGGTCTCCAGCTGCTCCCTTACTTTTTTTCCTCCCTTTATAAAGAATAAGTGTACTTTCTGTGTCCATTTCTTCATTTCCCATTCCCTCCTCTATTTACTTGTGTGTTTTTTGCCAAGATCACTGAAGACCACCCAATATTCAATTCCAATTTAACTGACCTCTCAGCAGATTTTATCTCTGTCAACCATGTCCTATTTCTCAAAACATTTTCTCTGCCTATTTTAGTTATAGCTCCCAATTTCTTCCTCCTTATTTTGGTCATTCTCTTTTTCTCTAAGGATTTTTCTTCTTCCAACCAACCATGAAATATTGGGCTTTCCCCCAAAGTTCTGTTCGGTAAATTTTCTCACTCGACAGATAATCCTTCAGGGAGCTCACCTATGTCCTTGGCTTACACTGCAGCACACCTGATAATAATTTACAAATCTATGGATCCAATCCAGATCTCACTTTGTACCATGTGAAGAGACAAAGGAAACACTCCCTTCCAAGGGCTGATTGCAATGAATCTCCAAGCTTATATCTAATCTTACAGCAATCCCTATAAAAATGAAGTTATTTATTTTCCTATACTTCCACAAAAGTCCATTCTTTGAATATTATTAGCCCCAAGGAACTTCTCATAAGTCCCCCAAGATGCAGAGGTGTAATAAACTGCTTTCAAACTGTATGGACTAAGAATTGGAAGTGTTTTCTCATAAAAATGCAGAAACATTTTATAAGAAGAGTGAATGAATGCTGGGGAGTCACAAATAACAGATGCCCTCTGCACATTATGATGTCTCCTGAGTTAGTCATATTGCCAAAATCTGGCAGAGAGGTCAAAGTGGTTGTTGAGAGAATATGAGGTTCCGAAGAAGAAAATCACTGAGACTAGAATTCAGTAAGTCAAGAATGCCCTATGTAAGTGATGGATACAGGGGAGGGGGAAGGGAAACATGATACAGGAAATCCATGTCAGACAGGGAGCAATTATCCATAGAAATCTGAACGGACGGGTGAAGCTAGAAGCTAAGGGAAGCAGACAGTCAAGACAGGAGATGAGCAGGAAGCCAAAGCAACAAGCTGAAGGGCAGGATATGACAACAAGTGTGTTCTGGTATTGTGTCAGAAGCAGAAAAGAACAAGATTTACAGGTGCCAGAATTCAAAAACAAAGGAACTGACAAAGTATGGCAAACAAAATATGATCATAGACATGTGGTAAAATGGGATGCAATCAAAAGTTTGGATTGAGCCAGTATGTTTTAACCACTGATTTAACTGATTCAGCATCAGGAATTGATTCCGTTGCTAATAAGCCCGTCTAGAGAATCACTGGCAAAAGTAAGTGTGCTCACACTCAATTATGACAGGAAATATTGATATAACTATGGTCGGTGCAAGAGTAAAGTTATATTTAGCTCCCAAATAGAGGATACAAGTCAAATAAAGAAGGGATTCCTGAGGTAGAGGTATAAATAAGTATAAAAATGAGAGGTATCTAGGTTAATGAAACCAACAACCTTTTGGGGCTAAAAATCTTAGATTTAGCATTTTGCAAGGACAACAAAGAATTAGTATGTTGCAAATATTTTGATCAGGATATTATAGAAGGCCATCCTAAATAGTTGGAGTTAGTATTTTAAAGGGAAGTAAGTCCAGGAGAGCTATAGGTTTAGGTTTGAAGGTATTGCCATCTAAACAGATGGCCAGGGGGTAGACTATGGTATTGTAAAGTTTCTTTAAGATCAGCTAGAGAGGCTGTAGTATGGCCAGGTAATTGAGAGTATGCTTTAAGATATGGGCTGTTGGTTCAGTGAGGGTTACATAAAAATTATTTTGTAATGCCTTCATAGTAGCTAATGTGATGCCAGTGGGTAGCGCTAGAAAAGCAGAGGTCTGAGGAGTATAAGGCAAAAGGGAAAAAGGAGAAGGAAAGGCAGCTCACAGTGGCTGGGGTTGAATTTGGAAGGCAGTAATGGGAGAGTAGCTGGGAATGTAGGCAGTGCAAAATTCATTTAGGTTTTATATTATTACATATATAGTTGTTTTTGTTTTGTTTTGTTTTTTATGAAGCTTAAGGGTAAGGATTACTCTACCCTGAATGAGTCCAACTGCTCCAACTTTTGCATTGAGGTCACAATATAAAGGAAGAATACTTTGGAGTGACGTCATATTAAGCAAATACGCCCGCAGGGCTGATGTCATTATGAGGAAAGGGGGTGAATCCAGCTGTGAGGCTGAGGTAATCAAAATCATACCTTTGTTCCTGGAGAAAGCTGAATGTGGTTAGGCTCTCGTCTGCAAATATCACGAGCCATGGCAGGACTCTAAAGGTACTCCCACGGGTAGTTGGATAATGGTATATTGTGTCTCTTCAAAGGGACAGTGTATGGAGGAATTCCTAGGGAGGACAGGGCAGATATAACCAGGTTTGGGCTGGATTAAGTGAGACAGAGTGTAGATGGAGTCCACATTCCAGAGCCTGGGCTAGAGGGTTGCAAGGTTTAAACTTCTTGCCACTGCAAAATGAGTGAGTGTGTATGAGAGCTTTCATAAATTGCCTAGATAGTACAAAAGAAGGGAAAGATAGGGCTGGAATGCGCTCAGTGATCAAACAACAAAAATGAAGTCAGACTCTTTCCATTAGTGTTATGGTTTTAAAGGATTTTAAAAATATATATGAACCAATGCTGACTAATTCCTAATTCCCAGTGACATTTTCAATATTGCTATTTGGAATAACAGTGGAGCTGTAACATAACTTAGTATAATAAAATGGAATTTAATTAACCATGGTTTATAGACTAACAGAAAAACTAATAATACTCGGAAATTGAAATGGCTACAAACTGAGTTTTACCTGTGAATGCATGTGTAATAATCAATTAAACCTTACTTCCTTAAAGTTACTGTCAATTTGAGGATTAAGGGACTGAAAGAATTAAGATAGAACAAGATATAACTAATAGTTTAACCTTTTCAGGAACTAGGCTGAAAATATATATATTTTTTTATTTTAAAAATAACCAACAGTTTTCCCCATTGTTTTAAACAGAATCTATCCACCTCTGTTTTTTTATTGAAATAGCTGTAAAAGCTGCATTGGGTACCATTTCCACCCAACAGATGCAGGAAATACTGGAAATCTTTTAACAAAATCTGTGTTGCAGAGATTTCCTTCTGAATTTTGTAGACTTGAGCAATTCATACAAACTCAAATTTAAAACAAAGCAAAACAAAACAAAAACCTTTTCGGCATTTAACCCATGAGTTACAAAGTGAGGTTTTTTAAAAATAGAATAAAACAGTATTATGATAATTTGGGGATGGCAAACAAGCTTTCTTTGATGTATGGTGAATTTTATCGTAACTTTGTTTTTAATTGAGAATCATTATAGTTGAAAGTTCATTTGGTGCTAGAATTATTTCTTTTTATAAATACCTAACCACATGGCACAATCAAAATAAAAACCTTTTTATAAAGACTCACCTAGTTCAAGTGAAAATATTTATAAATAAATTCCTTGGCCATTAACCAAATGCACCATTTTAATATTTTGCTGAAATTACCCATATCAATATATCTTGGCATTATTAGGTGTGAACACATTTAGTTTTGTCAATAGCACACTAAACAAGCCTGCTACAAACAGAATCAATTCCTGTTGCCAAAACAGTTAGATTAGTTGTCAGTACACTGGATTAATCTAATCCTTTGATCTCATCCCATTCTATCACATATACATGAATATATTTTGGTATTTATTTTCCAATATAAAGCATATTACATGTGAAATAGGCTCTGAATTGCTCTAAAACTTGGTAGAATGAATGAAATGGTATTAGAACTATCATTTTCTTTTAAAACTTTTTTTACCCCCAGGGGAATCTATCATGGAATCTATTGTGCTGAAATATTTAAGAAGTATTAAGATTTACATTTATGTTCAAATGAATAAAAAAATTAAGAGAATTGATAGAAAGGATAGAAACCTGTATAGTTATACAATAAATTAAATATAGCAAAATGTGAATGGTAGGATCTAGGTGATTGGTATATGGATGTTCACTGTAAATTTATTTTAACTGTTCTCTATTTTTGAAATATTTCATAAGAAAGTGTTAAAAAAAACTTTAATGCAAATAAAAGAGGTAACCTCTGATGATATTAAGCATATCGATATTAGGATACATGATATCGGTGTATCTTAGGCTATAGCAACAATATTATATTCACAAGTGAAATGAAATACAAGTCCCTCCACTGCACACACACACACACACACACACACACACACACTATATATGTGTGTGTGTGTCTTTGAACATAAACATGTAGAATACAAAGAAAATTGAATTGTAGGTTTTATTACAAACTTATACTAATGTTTTTCTACCTGCTTTATGAAGGTCCACAGACAGAGTTGTTGCTTTCTTTTTAATATCCTCAGTATATGCTAATGCATCATTTTATATCAAATAGCACAGAGAATTCAAAGTCCCATATCTTTATTTACTATGAAAGATGTGCTATAATGCATTTTTTTATCAAAAAAATTTTAACACCAAATCATTATAATTCCATTCGTTTTCCAAATATAATTGCAACCTAAACTTCTCATTGCTTTATAGAGCATACATAGATGGCAGAATCTGGGTTGTGTTAAGTGCATACCCAACTCAATCTTAAAATCTTTTGATACATAAAATCTACAAAAATCAACTTCATTTTGCTTTGTCAAGTTATCTTCCAGGCAAAGAGATACATTTTCCAATTAAAATATCTTTGAAAATGTTCATCAGGACATTAACTTCTTTTTTTAAAAAGCAATACTTATAGAGGTAAATGTAAATGAGCCATATGGATTGCATTCCACTTGAAATAACCACACATTGGCAATTTAATGGAATATGGGCTTAGAAAAGTTTGGAATGTGTTAGGTTACCAATATGAAGGTCTTTCATAATTATATTTGATGGTTGCAGCTAAGAAGTCACAATTGGAGAGTAGAATTACCACATACAGCAGGGATGGCATTTCAATAGCATGCATGTTTTAGGAAGGACTCGGTTTGAGGGTCTTATAATCTGCCCATCTGGAAGAGTATATTACATTTCAGGACAGGCGCATACTGATCTGAGGTATCCCTGGTGGACCCAGGAGTCTGGTTGGACTTAGACTATATCTAACTTAGTAGAGCCATTCATTACCTACTCATTTATCAATTCATTCGTTCATTTTATAGCATTGAGTTAGTGTTCCACATTAGCATTAGCTTGAAAACATAGGGTAAAAGAATAATAGATCTTGTCTAAAAAACGTAAGTATTACAGATGTTCTTGATGCCACATCATATCCTCATAGCACTACTATTTTCATTGCATGCCAGACAAAATTCCAATAACAGCCAGCACCTGAATCTCCTTATATAAGGGCTTTTTCTGACCATCACATTCAGCTCTGTCCATGCTGTGTAGGCTGCAGCTCTGGAAAGAATGCCTCCCAGAAGCACCCCTATACTAATCTCCTGCAGGTCTGATGGTATCGAAGTCCACTTCCCAGAGCTCCCTATCAGGTTTAAGCTTCAGTTGCTCACAGTGTTGCCTATTCCTTCCCCACCTTATTTCTCCATGCTATTCATGTTTCCTGATAACATCCCACAAAAAAGCTACTAGTTCTAGAATCCTCATTTCAGGATACGCTTCTGTGAAAATCCAAATTAAGACAATATGTGTATTAGTTGGGGTTCTCCAGAGAGACAGAACCAATATGATATATAGAGAATTATGCAAGAGGAGATTTATTATGGAAACTGGCTCACATGATGAGAGAGGTTGAGATAGGCCTCAGTATGCCATCTGTACACTGAAGAACCAGGAAAGTTGGTGGTATAATTTAGTCTGAATATGAAGGCCTGAGAATCAGAGGCTCCAAGGTCAGAGTGCAGAAAAAGATGGATGCCCCCCCTCAGAAAGGGAATTTGTCCTTCCTTTGCATTTTTATTCTAGTCAGGCCCTTGATGGATTAGCTGATGCCCACCCACATTGGGGAGAGCGATTGTTTTTACTCAGTACCTGACTCAAGTGCTAATCTCTTCTGTAAACATACTCATAGCAACACCCAGAAATAATGTTTTGACAGCTATCTGGGCATCCCTTTGCCCCCACGCAGTTGAAATATAAAATTAACCATCACAATAGGCAAGACAGGTATGGAAGCAAATAATACACACACACACACACACACACACACACACACACACACACACACGTGGTATGAGCCATAGCAACAATGTCATGGGAATGAAAGGAAAGAATTGCATTCCTTTGTACATTTAACAATAATTTATTGGGCACCATTTTCCAGATCCCCAATTAGTGCAAATACAAACAAGGCACCAAGGCAGTATCCTAGATATCTCTAGAAATGTAGATTATTAAGTAATCTACAGAGAAAGTAATCACTTAATCGTAAGACAAAGTAATCATTCTTTCTTTGCCCTAGGAAGAGGCAGGGTAGGTTGGGGTGGAAAGAAGAGGGGATGATGGAGAAAGAAAGCCTAGAAAGAGAAACTAATGAAAGCTGGAAAATAATTCTGAGGGTAGATAATGTTTCAGTTGTGATTTGCACCATGAATAATTTTTCCATACATAAATTTAGAGACTTAGACTCAGAGGCAGAGGTACAGAAATTTGAAAGGCCCTGAGTCATTCCGAAGGGGCTGGTGACAGGAGTAGCAGTTCAGTGTACTGAGAACACAGCATGGATGTGGGAGACTTGAGGCAGGTGAAGGGGGAAAGATATTTTGGAGTGGGGGTGGTGTAGACCCTTATACACTAAGGGTGTGGAGTTCATTCAGTGAGCAACAGGAATCCACCAAGACCCTCTACCTAGGGTTCCAGTGGATGTCCCCTCTGTCTTAAGTGGTCTCAAGAAGGCCATTCTTGTACATGCTGTACCTGGGAGGCTGTCTAGAGTTCACCAGTCACAAGAAGATTAATGCAAAACTGCTGAATGCTTTGGAGGATATGAAGTATTTATGCTACCTTTGGTTAGAAAATCACCAAGCATTTAAGCTACAAAAGAGTACGAGGAACACTTGTCCAGTCCCCTAGTTTTGCAGAACCAAGACTGAAATGCACATATCATAAAACTTACTCCCTCTGCAGTACACTAAATTATTCGTTAACAATATAATTTCAATCTAAATAATTGTTTAAACTGTGCACTGTGCTGTGTATGTCGGTGTTGCTGAATACAGAGAATAACAGCCACTGTATTTCAAAATTCAACTCTCAGCAAATGAAACAAGATTGGCCACATGTTGATTATTACTGATGTCAGGTATGTGTGCATGGGAGTTCATTGTGCTTTTTTCTCTCTACCTTGGTATATGTTTTACATGATTCGCAATACAATGAAACAATCCTCAAGAAGAAAGAAAATTAGTTATCTGTGGCAGATTCTGTCGGGATAACGTTAGTAAGCTGTTTCCCTCATCTGCAGCTGCTGTCATCTTGTGCCTCCTTCTTCAATGTGCTGCCCTTGGTTGATGTTGGAAGTCATCACAAATGGCTGAGAGGCTCTCCCCACGCCACCCTCAGGGGTGTCCATAGCTAATGACTGACTGAAGAGAAAGGAGACAAAATAGTTCTCTCCTCTTTGGAGGGAAAAACCTCTGGGGCAATTCACTTGTCAGAGCTGTCTGTGGGATCAGACTGAGGCTAGGCTTCTTCCAAAATCGCATCTCTGTCTGGCTTCTTCCCTTGCTCTGCCCTGTTTTCCTCACCTAGAAGTTTCCCTGAAAACACCCCCTCAGCAAATCATTTGCAAAAGAATTTCTGCCTTAGACAATTATTGATGGGAATTCACCTGTTGATTAGAGCACTAACCCAGGCAGGAATCAGAAGGCTTGGTTACCGGACTGATTTTGTATTTTCTTATCTGTGTCAATCAACTCTGTGAACATTGGTTTCCTTTGAAAAATGGTGCAAATAACATTTTTCCAGTATATATCTGAGGAGCAATGAGATTACGTCTGTGGAAGCACTTTTGAAAAACGAAAAGTTCTATACAATAGGATTACATTAGTATGCTATTTTTATTATCTTCGAAAAGTTGCAAATTGCCTGGCGTTTAATTATTAAGACATTATTGCATTCTACAAACTGAGAAATTATTTTAAGGCAAATAAACCGAGGCTGGTTGCAATGTGCCACAAAACAGGGCTGGCTTTTTTTGATTAATTTAGGCCTTTCATCTCTGCCTGCCTTTTCCTAGCAATACACTGGAGCTAGATGTGAATTTGAACTTCTGATGGACAATGGAGTCAGTATTCTTTGTGAATAAAGACAGAACATTTCCATTTTCCTTTCCAGGAGTGAAGAAACGTTTTGCTAATTGAATATTAATATCTTATAACTTGTAGGAAGAAAGAAAAAAAAACAGCAGTAACAGTTCCACTTAGTTATACACTGTAATAATAATCTCCATTATTGATCATGTGTTCTATTTTCTAAAATGCCCACTGCAAAAAACATATACCACTTCCTCTAATCAGATGATAATCCAGCAATATAAATACTACTCATATAACACAATCTAAGTGTCTGACTATAGTGACTGCTGCAAAGCTGAAATGGTACATAGAATGTAATTGGAGTGAAAGCTGCTAGCAGTGGGGTATCTATGCTTCTGCTGAGATCCTGATGTTCAGAGCATCAGTCTTGAAAGAAAGTCACTGAAATGTAACATTCAGTGACCCATTAGTCTGGCATAGTGTTCCTTTCTCAGACAGATAGTTTGGGAAAGGTAAAGAGGTTGTTCATGATTAGTCTTGTCTACCCCCACCTACCCTTCTCTCTTTCTTCATATGCATAGTTTTTTAAACGTTATGAATCCTTCGTTACAAATTTCTATCTTAATAGACATATCTTTCACATTTGGCTTTTCTGAAATATGTAGGGAATTACCATAAAATATCTAAACCAGAATCCAAACTATGTGTCCCCCAACTCTTGAGAAATTTCTGAAAATAAGCTTTATTCTAAAATAATATCTGGTAATCTCACATGGCTGAAAACTAGGACATACTAGTTAGATGTCAACTTAGCTTAAAGTAACAACTTGCATAAAATATATAAATATTGTGTTTTGTTCTCTGTTTTCTATTGTAGTTCTTAGCAAAGCAACACAGATAAAAAGGAACAGAAATGATTTCCCTCTCTTTATCTCAATAGACACTGATTTCTCATGGGGAAAATTTAAATATTGATGATTCCTCAAAGTATACTGAGCATAAGGAAAAAACTGTTAGCAGCTCACTGTTTTGAAAATCAGCTGTGCATACTAAAATGGTTGTGAGTTAAATAAACATTTGAAGTTTTTAGCAAGAAGGAAAATTAGCACAGGCAATGGTTAGAAATTTCTAGGAGGGTGTCTCTAAAAAACCTTTGGAAGGTTGCTTATATGATATTATTGAGTATATGTGATCACACACACACACACACACACACACACACACACACACACACACACTTGACTCTTAGTCTCAAAGTATTTCATTTTCTGATCCATCTAAGCTTACCAAGACTGATTTATTTTGAACTATGATTTTTTTTCTAAAAACAATTATTGAAATTCCTTCTTTCCTCCGGTTATGAATGGCATAATTTACCAGTAAAATACAAGTGTTTTCTTTATTAAGTGAATGGAAATAGTTGGAAATTAGGCAGGTAATGAGAGAATATGTGTTTCACTGATGAAGTGGAGCCATCTGAGCAGGGTTAGGTGTGGCCCTGAAAATGGCCACCTCCACAGGTTCATAGAAGAGTAATGGCCTCTAAGCAGATGAAACGATCTTCCTTACACAAACAGAGGCAGTGCTTCGGGCCGGCTGAGTGGCGCGGTGGTTAAGAGCTGGCTTGAGACACCAGTGGCCCAGGTTCAGTCCCACATATGAGGGCCAGTGACACTGCCCTCAAAAAACAAAAACAAAAATTGAGGCGGTGCCCCAGTGTTCACGCCCCACACAGCCACAAGCTCATGCCCATGTGCTGAAAAGGATAAAGGCCTCCACAGGTACCAGGCTCACACTTTATTTCTCCAACAAGCTGCTACCTTTTTGGTTGCTTGTTTTTTTAACTAACTTACTATTGCATCAAGCTGGGTTTAACCTAAGCAACACCAGCCTAAATAGGGCATGGGAAAAAAAATTAAAAGAAAGATAATGTAAAACATGTTAACAAATTTAAAACTTTGTGTTATCTTTGCAGTTGTACTCCTCCCAAATGAAATCACATTGGACCAAGTTAGGAATGTTAGTGTAATTTCAAGAAAACAGAGAAATGGAGAAAGATAAATGATATCCCCATGAGATTCTTTAATCAGCAAACTTTCCAGCTTTGGACACTTTCTGTGATGGGCTTGATGTCAATTTTTCATTAGGTCATTTTCAAATTGAAGTAAACATGACATTTTTTTAATAAGATCTATGGTTGTTTCATTAGTGATTAGGTAATTCTGTGACAAATTTGTTATCTTAAGCAATATTTGATTGATACACTAGTGAAAAGTGCATTTAACTTTCTCTTAAGGATTTAAAGCAGTTTTATATTAAAAAGTTACAGTTTATGGATTTTAAAAGTCTTAAAGATTTTTAGACTTCTGTTTCTGGGAAGATGAAGTAAACATACTTTCCTATTTTTTCTGCTAAGTACATCTGAAAACTTTGGACATTATATATAAAACAAATATAAGAAATCTTTGAAAGGTGGCTAGGAAATGGCACATCACTCAGGACTAGGGGTGTGGTGAGCTCCTTGTATTTTACTTGTGCCTCACTTTTGGAGGTGAAGAAGCTGACAACTCAGAAACATCAACACTTGAAGGTAAAATAAATAAGTAATCAATGAAAACTACTCTCCTGGCCAAAAGACAAGGAAAGAGGCAATATAACAAGGCAGAAAACTTAGACAATAACCACTCTACTCCAATGTAGCACCATAGTAAAAAAAATATGTAGCTCCATTTCTACCCTTGTCAAAAAGGTGAATGGTAAGCCTAGTTTTTCATCCTTGCCAGTATTTAATGAGGTTATCTAATCCACTCCACTCCACCACCAAGGTGGTGTCATAGAAGGCCAAGTAGGGAGCCAGAAATTTCATTCCATTTGGCATTAGCAAGGTAACCAATAAAGGGTGTCAGTGGGGATCATTGGACAGCCTGAACTTTCACTCCCACTCAGTAGTAATAAACCATCCCTCCCTCTCTCTGCTGGGGCAGTATAGAAGGAAATTTACAAGAGAGTCAGAGCTTTCACCACCTCCCAGCAGTTAAGAAGTATCCCTCAACACTTTAATGTGGCTAGTGGCTACATGGGGAGCAGGAATGAGGCATTCCTAGACCTCTTCGCCAGGGCAGTATCAATTGAAGCCCAGTGGGGAGCCAGAAATGCCACTCATACCCCACAACTAGGAAAAGCCCCTTCCCTTTAATACTAACAAAGGCTGAGTTAGAAACCTAAACTTTTACTCTCCATTGATAAAACTTGAACTTCTGCCCCCATCTGATAGCAACAAATCAAAGCTCTCTTCTTCCCCTGATGGAGACATTTCAGATAAAACCAGCTAAAATAAAATGTATAGATAACACTCACCATCTATTACCATATGCCATACATTTTTAATCTTCAACAGAAAAATCATGCATTATACCAAGAACCAGGAAGATCTCTAAATGAATGAAGATCATCAATAGATGCCCCTACTAAGATAATACTGGTGCTAGAAGTGTCTTACAATGATTGTAAAGCAGCCATCATAAATATGGTTAAATAGCAATAACAAATACTCTTAAAATAAATGAGAAAAGTGAAAAGTATCAGCAAAGAAACAGAAGACAAAAAGAAAAACAAAACATATATTTTAGAGCTAAAAATATAATAACCAAAGTGAAATTAACTAAGCATTACTGTCAACAGAATAATGGAGGGGGCAGAGGAAAGAATCAGTGAACTGAAAGATTAAACAATAGAAATCACTCAATCTGAACAGCAGAGACAAAATAGACACACACACACACACACACACACACACACACACACCTTAGAAACTGTGGGACTATTAAAAAAGTTCTAACATGTGTGCCATTGGAAACTAGACAGAAAAGTAAGAGATCTCAAATTTGGTAAAAGACATAAACCTACAAATTCAAGACACTAAGGAAATCTCAGAATTTGTTTTCAACAAATCTAAATTAAAAGAATGAATAAGGTAAGTTTTCTAAACAGAAAGAAAACAATAAAAGAAGAGACCATGGAACATCAGCAAGGAAGAAATCATATAGGAAGCAAAATTATGGGTAAATAAAAAAAGATGTTCCTTCTCTTCATGAGTTTTCTAATAAATTATGTTTGATGATTGAAGGAAAAATTATAGTACCATCTGATGTAGTTTTGTGTATAGGTAGAGGAAATGCTTAAGACAGTTATAAATGGCTCAGGTAAAGGGACACAAAGGCAGGGATAGTTTGTACACCTCACTTTAACTGGTAAAATGACCACACTAGTAGCCTGTGTTATTTATATATAATATTACACACAGAGCAATAACTTAAATAAAACTACATGAAGCAATCACTAAGAAAACAATATAGAAAAATCAAAATAAAATTCTAAAATGTGTTCAAATAACCTACTGGAAACCAGATAAAAGTAAACAGAGAAACAAAGAACAAAGGAAACAAACAGAAAACATACATACATACATACATACATACATAAACATATTTAAGCCCTAAATATCAATAATTACATTAAATGTAAATGCTCTAAATACATACATAGCAAGACAGATTATTAGTCAAATGGACTAAAGGCATGACACATATATATATATTGTCTAAACGGAAGTCACTTAACATATAACAATAAAGGCAAGTAGAAAAGTAAAAAGAATGAAAAAAAAATATATTATGTAAACATTGATCAAAGAAAGAAGGAGCAACTGTATTAATATCGGATAAAGCATACTTCAGAGCACAGAATTTATCAGAGGCAGGGAGGACCAGAGATTAAAAAAAAAAAAATAACTAAACTATTGTCTGTCTATGAGTTTTGTTTCTTCATTTGTTTTTCTTGTTCTTTTGTTTTCAGTTTTATATACCACATATCAGTGAAATCATATGGTTCTCTAGTTTTTCTGTCTGACATTTCATTTAGCATTATAATCTCAAGATCCAATAAATTTTAACTTAAAAAAAATAAAAGAGAAGTCAATAAGCCGAGACAGCAGTACTAAACATGTATGCATCAAAAAACCAGAGCTGCAAAATATATAAAGCAAACTTGATAGAAATGAAAAGAGAAATAGGCAAATGTACAATTATAGTTGGAAACATCAATGCTTCTCTCTCAACAATTGGTAGGTACATCAACAAACATGTGTAAGACCTCAATACCATCAGCTATTAATACGATAATGTAACCAACGTTTTCAGAACACTACCCAGTTACAGTCAAATACACATCTTTTTCAAGTGACCATGGAACATATACCAACATAACTTATGTCCTGGCCTATAAAACAACAGATTTAGAACTAAAAATCATACAGAGCATGTTTTCTGAGTACAGTGGAATCAAATCATAAGTCAATAAAAAGTAGACAAGAATATCTCCAAACACTTGGAAACTAAACAATATACAGTAATACCTTGGTTTGCGAGAATAATTTGCTCCAGAAACAAACTACTAGTATTGCAAGACATTGCTTGTTTACCATGTTAAAATGTATTAGAAATGTTTGCTAGTTTTGCAGAACACTCCCAAATCAAGTTACTCGTAATCCAAGGTTTTACTGTACTTCTAAATATTCCTTGAGTTAAAGAGATAGCTAAAACAGTGCTGAGAGGTGAATTTATATCATTAAGTGAATGCATTAGAAAAGAGAAAAAAATCTCAATCTCCAAGTGCCTATATCAAGAACCCAAAATAATTAACAAAATAAACCAAAACAAGCAGAAGAAAGCAAATATATAAAAAGAGCAGAAATCAATTAAATTGAAAACAGAAATATAATAGACAATGAAACAAAGAGTTCATTCTTTGGATAAATCAATAAACTCTCTCACAAGTTTAACAAAGAAAACAGGGAGATGACACAAATTACCAATATCAGGAGTAAAACAGGGGGTTACCACTATAGGTGTTATCTATATATATCATCAAAATAATAATAAGGGAGTTTTATGAATAATTCTACACATATATTTTGATGCCTTAGATAAAATGGAACAGTCCTTAAATGTAATACTTAGGCCTACATCTAGCAAAAAATGCATAGAATTTGCATGGGGAAAACTACAAAATGTTGATTAAAGAAATACAAAAGAACTAAATAAATAGAAGACTCAACATAGTAAATATATCAATTTTCAACAGATTAATACAGATTTAACAGAATCCCTATCAGAATCCCAAAATAAAATTTTAATGGTATGAATAAAACTATTCTAAAATTTATAAGGAAAAACAAAGGACATAGAATAACTAAAAAATTTTGAAAAAGAATCAGTTTACACGATTATTATACTTATTATATAGATACATTAATCAAAACCACGTGGTATTGGGTGAGGGATAGGCACATAAATCAATGAAGAATAGACACCCACAAATCGGCACAAACAAATATTTCTAACTGATTTCTAAAAAAAGGTGAAAACACAATTCAATGGAGGAAAGTCTTTTTAGCAACTGATGCTGGAGGAACTGGACATCCATTGGCAAAAATTAAACTTAAGTCTCACCTCTAGCACACAAATTAACATAAAATGAATCACAGATCTAACTATAAAATGTAAAACCATACATACATTTTTTAATATAAGAAAAAATCTTCAGGATCTAAGTTTAGGCCAAATTCTTACATTTGACACCAAAATTACAATCCATTAAAAAAATTGATAAATTGAACTTCATCAAAATTAGACACTTTAGGTCTAAAAACCCTCTTGAGAGGATGAAAAGACAAGCTACAGACTGGGAGAAAACATTTAGAAGTCATACTTCTGGAATATATAAAAGATACTGAAATCTCAACAGTTAAGACAATCCAATTAGAACATGAAAAAAATATATATTACTGACAAGGATTTACAGACGGTAAATGTGTACATGAAAAGATTTTCAACTGTATTAATCATTCGGAAAATGTAAATTAACACCAAAAAGAAGAGCTACATTACACAACTATTTTTAAAAAAGACGAAAGCAAATGTAAGAACACTAAATGCTGGCAAGTATGTGGTGAAACAATCTTTCATACATTTCAAGTGGGCATATAAAAAGGACAGCCAGTTTGGAAACAGTTTAGCAATTTCTTAAAAAAAACAAAAAAACTAAATATTCAACTACCATATAACCCATCAGTTATATTTAACCCATATACCATATAACCCATCAGTTACATTTATCTCAGAGAAATGAAAACTTATGGTCACACAGAAACTTCTACATGAATGTTTATAGCAGCTTTATTCATAATAGCCACAAATTGGCAACAATTCAGATATTCATCAATGGGTGAGTGGTCAAACAAACAATGGTACATTCATACCATGGAATACTACTCATCAGTCAAAAGGAACAAACTTGGTAAATGGAACTCTGGATGAATCTCTCAAGAATTATACTGAGAGGAAAAAGCCAATCCTGAAAGGATATATATTATATGACTCCATTTATATAACGTTGTTGAAACAATTGTAGAAATGGAGAACAGAACAATGATGTGTTTGCCAGGGGTAAAGGAGATTGTGGTTTAGCAGGGTAGCAGTGTGGAATCTTCATGGTGATAGAAACATTCCATAACTTGACTATATCAATGTCAATATCTTGCTTGTGATATTTCACTCTAATTTTGAAAGATATCCCCACTGGGGGAAACAGGATAAAGGGTACAAAGACTCTCTATTCTTTTTTACAGCTGTGTGTGAATCTATAATTACTTTAAAATAGAAAGCTTAATTAAAATAAAATAATCATAGAAAATAACATGATTACAAAGAATCATACCTTTCTTTTTCCTTTGTCACATGAATTGTATCAAACACATTCCAGACAGTTTTAAAAAGTTATGGTTCTTTTATAAGAAATGTAAACAGTACTAAATAGTGATTTTCAACCTTTTCCTTTATGAATAAATTATATGTGCCATTCATTCTTCCAAATTTAATATATACAGTTAATACAATACAAAAAAATCAACTGATTTTTCCTGAAGAAAAGCAAAATTAATTTAAGATTCACCTGGAACTATAAATATAAGACTATCAAATAATATTTTCAAAATATTTAAAAATGTAGCGACAATAAGATACAACTTCAACACAAAATAATTAAACACTATAATACTCTCACACATGTATTATAGTAATGGAGTTTAAACAAATTATCAAGAGAGAATCTATGATATCTCTTTGTCAAACATTACAACTCATAAAGTAAAATAATTTAAAATTTCATCATTTTATTACACAGATCACCAAAGAACATTCATGAAAGTGATCTATGTCAAGTATTTGATATATGGAAAAGAAAGCATTATATACAATGAGAAACTATAACTAAATTTTAATTTAAATTATAACTGGGTATTTATATTTTTAGGAAAATAAACTCCCAAATCATACAAACAAACAAACAAAATTAATGCTCATAATTTTGCAGTTATATATAATCAAAATAATATCTATGCAAAATAATCTGATTAAATACTTAGTTAACCATCCTGACCTACATCCTCACCACAGAACTAAAATTTTACTAAGATCCATTTATATTTGTGATTAAATGTAGAATAGATTTTCAATTAATTTATTGTTCTTTTCTAAAATTTTTCTAAGTTCAATATTTTCTAAAATCTAATTATATTTCCAAGCAAGTCATCCAGTGAGTAAATTGTTGACCCTAAACATTCAGAATTAGGAGATGATAAAAGTAAACATGACCATCTCTTCCTTGATTTCTCCAGATACTCTGTTTGGCCTTGTGAATTCACAAATGAAAACAAAAGAAACTAACAAGTAAAGAGAGGACACCCTGAAGTAAAAAATGAAGTGAGCTTTCTATTTTATTTATCTTGACAAAAATGTTGTAATACTCTTTATAACAATTTCCTATTTAATATACAGTTGAGGACAGTCTGTATTTTCAAAACCAAGCATTAAAATTTACTCCATAACTAAGCCTCTATAAGAACCTTTCCAGAATGACTTTAAAATAGGCATCTGATGTTGTACATAAGATGTACTGTGAGAGTTCAGCCAATATCATTATTTTTACTTTGCAGCATTTGCTGTTTCTTTAAATATTTATGTGTTCCTTACAAATACAGCCAGCTTTGACTAAAACAAATGTGCTTCTCTTTAAAGCGAGATAACTGGTTAGGAATGATAATGGCTCTGAATTTGTGGTGGCTCTGAATTTGTGGTTTTCTTTGAAAAGCAAATAGATATTATTCTAATAGTCTTTTTTTAGCTGCTGATTATTTTGAGATCAGACTAGTATGCATTTAAGTCTCTTAAACAAGGAAAAATGCATGTATAAATGCACAGACATAGGCCTTAACTATTAGTCAAGAAACCTATGATTGGTTGACCCTGGAGAAAAATGAGAAGGGATGGGATGAAGTGATATTTTAATTGTGTGTACCTTGTCCTTTTTAATTTGTTTTACCATGTGCATGTGTTATCTCTTTAAATGAATGAATATATAAATAAATAATTTAAATAATACACAGCAATAAATAAAAGTATTATCTGAGATAAAACTTTATTCTTCATACTTATTTCTTTCCCCCCAATAAAACCCTGAATTTGAGGAAAATTCCATTTGGGAATATTTGAAGAAAAATGTTCTTAACTCCTGGTGATTTATTACCATGCTTGCCATTGGGTTTGCTATGTTCAAGAATCTGCAAGTAGTTAGGTGGCTGCCAATTTGCTTCCTCAGTTGTTACTGATCTGTGGGACATGTGCCATGAGTAAGTCATAAAGTATCACCATGACTTATTTGTTTTTCTGAAAAATGGAGGCCATTATTCTTGTTGATTCCTTGCCTACAGAAGGTATTATAAATAATTTGTCAAATAACTTTGGCATGTTCATTGTTTTACCTGGAAAGAAGGCCAAAAAAAAAAAAAGTGTTCATTATTATTACAGGAAACCATAAAGTTAAAAAAAAAAAAAATGCGGGGTCGGCCGAGTGGCACGGTGGTTAAGCGCTGGCCTGAGAAGCCAGCGGCCCCGGTTCGGTCCCACATATGAGGGCCAGTGACACTGCTCTCAAAAAAAAATAAAAAAAAATGCCAACTTAAAAAGTAAGCATTACAGCTATTAATAAGTTTCAATTGGTTATATTTCTCAAAGTAAAGATAATATGTTTACTGCTGATTTTGAATATTGTGATACCAAAGGAAACATGACAATGATAGTTATAGCCACTTCTAAAGATAAAAATTAGAAGTGAAACCAGCATAACCAGAGAAATGACAGCAGCTAAAATCCCAAACTAGGCCAGGCCACTAATGTTTCACCAGCATATGATTTCTCCAAAACCTCAGTGTCATGAGTTCCTCTTTAGCTTCTTTTCCACATTTCTGTTTATAATTACTTAAGTGGATATGAAAGCACTCTGTGTGTTAAATGCAGGAAACATAGTTTGCCTGCCATTTGATATTCACAGGGAGCTACAATCAGCCCAAGGAAGACCAGATGCCATCCTCTGACCTAGATGTTCCCAAAAGATCAGCGTTCCAGAAGTCAATTTGTGATCTATGTGTGCAACCAACATGCAAAGGCCTTCTGAAAATGCAACCAGAAATTTTATCTTGCTTCCCAACCTCTAAAATAGGTAAAAAGTGTCTTGTGAAGGCCTTGATTAATTTTATTATAATTTTCAATATAGAGACTATAGCTGTGCTCTAACCTGACCACCAAGTGGATTGCTACAGAAATCTTAGAGTTGATCATCACCAAAGGATATTTTGCTAAAAAATATTGAAAGAAAATCACTGCATCTTTAGCTCAGGAATTAGGGCTTGAAATGGATATATCCTAAATGGGATAGTAAGTTCCAAGAGTCCTTAAACTTTTTTTTTTAGCTTACATTTCATAGCAATATTAACAAATGACATAAAAATATTGTGTATTAGGATAACTTTCTCAGAGAATATTATGTTTAGCATTGAGTACTCAGACAAAAAAGTTGCTATGTTTACCCACAAAGAGTTCATGGTATAGTCAGCCAAATGGGAAATTAGACTGTAATAAAATAAAAGGTATGGCAAAGAGAACACATAGAAAGAGTACTCAATCAGGACCAGGGAATAATCAGGAAAAGAGCAAAAGCTATCTAGAAGAAAATGAGAATTGAGGAACACAGAGAAATTAGCCAAAAGAAGAAATATGGGGGAAATGTAGTCTAGATGAAGTAGTCTAGAATTTTTTTTTTTTTTTTTTTTTTTTTTTGTGCAACATCTGTGGCAAAGGCAAGGATGAAACCTGCAGCATGATTTGCTCAGGAATCTGTAAGGTGGGTAGGTAGTAATGAAAGATGAATACGATATCATAGATTACCACAAAAGTAGGAGAGGATCAGGCTTAGTACATCAAGATACATTTGAAATGCTATTATCAGGCTGCTACAGGCCTGATGAGGCCATCAGAAGTGGCATAGGGAAACACTTGTGTGGAAATAGGTATACCCTTGAGGGCTGAAAGAGCTCCTATACCAATCTAATGATATTTTAAAAAAACACAAGAGAACTGCAATAAAAAGAAGCAAGGCTTCCTTCATCCTACTTAGTAGTTTTCTCACTTCTGTGGGCTGTGCTGACAAACAAATTTTAAGGTGCATCCATGCATCATTACTCTTTTTATAACTATATCCTTACACTTCTTATATGCTGTCTTTGTGTGTGGATAGTTAGGAAAAGGATACTGCTAGCATATATTGTGGCTATTATTTTATTTTGGCTTGACAATGACATTCCCTGGTGAAGAGAATACAAAAGAAAAGATAGCTCCAGGTCGTAGGATAATGATTACATCATCTTTGGAAGTACCTTTGGGAAACATAATTATATCTTTTAATAAACACAGACAAACGTATGTAAGTCAGGAGAGATTAATAGAAGATGTGTGATGAAAACACATCAACAATATTTGGTACCACGGAAGTATATAAGATCAACTCAGGAGGGCCAGAGTGAAATAGAGCCTGAAGACAGAGCTCTGAAAAAGTGATGGTTATGATATGGGTGGAAAAAGTAGAGAAAAAGTAGACAGAGGAGGAGATAGAAGAAACAAAAGAGAGTAATGTTCCAGAAATAAAAAGAAAAGAGAATTTCATGAAAGATTTTATTGAAGAGGTAATGAAATGACCAGATTTGATTTTTGATAAATCAACTCTGGTAAATCTATGTCAGATGAATTAAATTTATCATTATACACACAGGTCAAGTAAAGTAAAAAATGAGAATATTTTTTGATAGTGGCAAGGGTAACTTCATTTTAATGTTCAAGGTGAATGTGGCAAGGCAGAATGGTATGCAAGCAAGAAAAGGACCTTTCTAATAAATTTCAATTGGTCCTTTTCAGCTCCAATTTTTAAAATTAATACGTAAAGTAGTATTACATTCCAATATCTTTAGATTATTCATTGTCATTCTAATAAGAGCTATCTTTACTGCATATGTGTATGTGTGTACACACACACACACACACACACACACACACACACACGTAGTATTTCCCCCAAGTCTTTACTAAAAGGTCATTATTAGGGGGAAATTCCAGAGTAAAATTTTCAGAGGTATCTTGAAGTGTCATGAATATGAAACTAAATATTTTGCGATCTGCCTTTGTTTCTCTGAAAAAATGTTCAGAACTTAATTAGTTAACTTATCCACATGGAAAATATTATGTGTAAGTCATGCCCACAAAGAAGTGAGCATTAATTAACTATCACAAAGGTAAATTAAGAAAGCATTTGTTTAAATTGCATCAAAAAGAATAAAATATCTAGGTATACGTTTAACAGAAGATATAAAAATACCTGTATGCTGAAAACTATACCACATTGATGAAAGAAACAGAAGACACAAATAAATGGAAAGATGATCCATGTTCATGAATAGGAAGAAACAAAATTATTAAAATGTACATGCTATCCAAAGCAATCAGCAGATTCAATGCAATCCCTATCAAAATTCCAATGGCATTTTTCACAGAAACATAAAAACAATGCTAAAATTCATATAGAACAACAAAAGACACCCAAGAGCCAAAGCAATCTTGAGAAAGAAACACAGTTACTGGCATCATGCTTACTCCCTGATTTCAAACTATATTACAAATCAATAGTAATTAAAAGCATATGGTATTGACATAAAAACAGACACATGGATCAATGAAATAAAATAGAAAACCTAAAAATAAACCAATGTATATATGGCCAATTAATTTATGCCAAAGGAGCCAAGAATATACAATGTGGAAAGGACAGTCTCCTCAATAAATGGTGTTGGGAAAACTGGACAACCATATACAAAAGAATGAAACTGGACCATACACAAAAATTAACGCAAAATAGATTAAAGATTTGAATATAAGACCTGAAATCATAAAACTCCTCAAAGAAATCATAAGTGGTAAGCTCCTTGACATAGGTCTTGGCAATGAATTTTTGGATCCAACTCCAAAAGCAAAGACAACACAAGCAAAAATAAACAATTGGGACTACATCTAACTAAACAGCTTCTGGACAGCAAAGAAAACCATCAACAATGAAAAGGCAATCTACTGAATGAAAGAAAATATTTGCAAATTACATATCAGATGAGGTTAATATCCTAAGTATATAAAGAATTCACACAACTAGATAGCAAAAATACAAAAACAAACAAACAAAAAAACAAAAACCCATAAAACAAAACAACAAAAATAAACCCACAATACAATTAAAAAATGGACAGAAGACCTAAACAGACCTTTTTTATAACTAAGACATAGAGATGGCCAACAGGTATATGAAAAGACACGAAACCTCACTAATCATCAGAGAAATGCAAATATAAGCCACAATGAGATATCATCTCACATTTGCTAGAATGGCTATTATCAAAAAGACGAGAAGTAAAAAGTGTTGGCAAAGATGTGGAGAAAGGGAACAAAGACACATTGTTGATGGGAGTGTAAATTGGTGCAGCTACTATGGAAGCAGTATGGAGGTTCCTCAAAAAACAGAACTACTATACAATCCAGTAATTCCATTTCTGGGTATTTATTTAAAGAAAATGAAAACACTAACTTGTAACAATATCTGCACCCTCATGGTCACTGCAGCATTATTTTCAATAGCCTAGACATGGATACAACCTAGGTGTCCATCAATGAATGAACGGATAAAGAAGATGCAGTGTGTGTGTGTGTGTGTGTGTGTGTGTGTATACATACAAAATGGAGCATTATTCAGCTATTAAAAAGAATGAAATCTTGCTATTTGTGACAACATGGATGGACCTTGAGGACGTTATGTTGCGTGAAATAAGACAGAGAAAGACAAATACTGTGTGATCTCATTTATATGTGGAATCTAAAACAAACATACATAAAACAAACTCATAGGTACAGAGAATAGAGGCAGGGGTTGGGGGGTAGGTGAAATGAGTGAAACTGGCCAAATGGTACAAAATACGAGATATAAAATAAATAAGTCATGGAGATGTAATGTATGGCATGGTGACTAGTTAATAATACTGTAGTGCATCTTTGAAAGTTGCTAAGAGTAGATCTTTAAAGTCCACATTAAAAGAAAAAAAATTGTAACTTTGTGTGAAATTTTACTAGACTTACTGTAGTGATCATTTCACTATATATATATATATATATATATATATATATATATATACTCATATATGCCTGTGTGTATATAGATAATCATTCTGTTGTATATCTGAAATTAACATAATATTATGTGTCAATTGTACCTCAAAGATTGGGCATTAAATGATAAAATCTAAATGGAGCAACAAGGCAGAAGACATATACTATCCTAGCAGCAGAAAAGGGGGGATTGTTTAAAGAGGTCGGGGGTAATGAGTACAGTTTTGGATGTGCTAAATTTATCTCAGTTGGACTGAAAGACTTAGGGCAGCACAGGTCACGAGATACAGGTTTGGATATCACTGACACACAGATCAATATTTCTCAAATTGTGGCCGGTGAACCTCTATATTACAATCCTTGGGAGGATTGTTAGAAATGCTGCCAACCCAAATGTGCTTTTAGGTTACTTATTCAGAATCCCTGGGAGAATGGTCCTAAAATCTGCATTTTAATTGAACACCCCATATAATTCTTAAGCACACCACAGTTTGATAAATGGTTTTCTCACCTATGGCAATAGATGAATCATCCAAGGAGAGAAGACAGAATTAGTTTCCCCAGGACAAGAGCTCTCTTTTCCACTTCTATATGTCTAGCAGCAATATGTTTTCTGGAATTTATTGTATAATCAATAAATGATTGTTACTATTATTCTTGAAACTTCTGGGAAATAATGTACAGTAAGCATGAAGAATCATAAACATGTTCATATTTTGATCTAGTAATATCAGTTCTGGGAACTTATTTTAAGTAATAATGCAACAGGAAAGAAAACAAAATCTATGTAGACATTAATATAACATATTCATAATAGTAAATAATGAGAAGAAACAAATGCCAAAAATAGGGATATGAGTAGGTAAGGGAGAGGATGTTTATCTTCTATATGACATATTTTGTTACAACTAGAAATAGTGATGATAAAGATTATGTAGCAACATGTATAAATAAATATTAGAATAATGTTAGAAATTTTATCTATGCTAAGGTTACAACTGTAAAAACAAAGATATGCTGTGTATAAGTACTAAAAGAAATAAAAAATGAAAGCCATTTGATTCACTAAGTTGACATATTATGAGTGATTTTATAATCATTTCAGTTAATTATGACAATGTAATATGTATTACAAATATTTCTGATATAGAAACTAATGATGCCTCATTCAACCATTTTAAGTCACTATAAAAGTGAGCTATGGTTTTAAAAAGATCCAATTTTGTTCAAATAAAATATGAATCTGTTCTAAAAGAAATTTAAAAAGAAAATAAAAAGATGTTATAATTAACTTCTAGATCCCCAAGAATCTTTTCTAAATTAATTTCATCAGATGTTCTTGAAATTTGCTCCAAAATAGTTCTGAATGCCAGTGTACTTTCAGATGAACAGAACTGAAGAAATAAAATATCTCTCTCTTTCTCTCTCTCTTTCTCTCCTTCCCTCTCTCCCTCCCTCCCTCTCTCCCTCTCTTTCATTAACACAGAAAAATGTGGAATGTGTTTGAGATTTTGTCACTGGATCTTAAATTGGATCTTTGTCACCTGTTTCATGACATGCCACTATAAACATACAAAGACTCAGATGCAGCCATTTACCCACCCCACATCTACATATAACTCAAATAATGGGATTTAATGAAACTAAAGACAGAATTAGTATAAAAATTGGAGACATTTATTCAAAGATTTTTATTCAAAACAAAGATTTCTCTGTTAATTACCTGAGTTGAAGCATGCATTCTTATATTTATTTTATGGTACTTTAAGATTTCAGTCAGTCTTATTAGAGAATTACTTAATGTGTGCTTTTCTAGTGAACATTTGTTGAATAAATTCCTGTAGCCTAGAATTTGGCCTGCCTTGCTTTCATTATAATCTTCTAGCAAGTCTGGAGAAGTAGCTACCTCTTGCCACCTCAAACTCTTAGAATAATGAAAATTACCTACCAAAAAATGAAACTTAAGATCATGAATTGCCTAATTAATTTAGTTCCATTTGCAACATCTTAGAAATCTTGATAGTTTAACAGATAGAGAATAAGGATCCTATGCTGGGAGCCAACAGCACTCCAATGTCTGACAAGGTCACATCGAGGTAAAGACCCACACTTAGCGCTGGATGTCTGGGGTGCTGCCCTATGATTGGTCAGGTAATATCTCCTGCCTCTATGATCCCATGTGCCTTTCCTCTACATCATATCTTATAGGAGACAGTACTTTCACTGCATTTATGGCAAGTTCCTGTGGTACCCCAATGAGAGATGGCTATGCAAGTCAATGACGGGTAAGATTTCCTAAAGATGAGACAACCCAAGCCCCCAGGTTTTAGCCCCCATGGAGACCCCAGGAGTGAGAAAGAGGGGACTCAAGCCTCTTGGAAACAGAGGCTCAGATCCCTGGCCACATAGGCCGACAACCTGTCCGTGAGAAACTGACAGCCTGCCTGTGAGAAACTGATGAGAACATCAGTCCGTTGAGCTCGCTTGCCTAAGATAACCACAGTGAAAAGTCTCCTTGGAGACTAAGGTCTCCAGGCCATGAGAGTTCCGATAAGACACGACTTACTGACCATGAGCTATGTTAATCAATAGCCTTATTTGAATTATTTGCCTTGTACATTGCTGTAACAGCAGATACTGAAGCTTTGACTGAGAAACAGATGCTACCCTCTATTGTAATAATATGTAACCCTTCATAATAAGAGAAGTTTGAGAACCCCTTTTTAGCTACTAAGTCTTGTAATCACATAGGAATAGACTTTAGACAATTTTTACCCTAAACTCAGCTACTACTAGTCTTTTAGTAATAGCTCAAGTATTCACCCTGTGAGTCTTCTGATTATGTTTAGCTGCTGGAATTTGGGATAATGACTAGGTAGTCATGGTAACTACTCTTTACGTGATATGTAGAGATAAGTAAATCCTTGACATACAATGGGTCACAATGTACCCTAGAGAGAACAATTACAAGGAAATGTGGAACTTGACTTGTGATTGAGTTAACGGTCAAGAGTTCCTATAAAAGGGGACATGCTGTAACAATAAAGTGTGACACTTCTTGGAAACTCCCCCGATGTCTCCACTCCCTTCTTTTGCCTCGCTGACTCCGTCTCCACCTGAGGGAACCCCTGGACTCTGTGGAAGCTGGACTCCCGCAATCCCATAGATTGGGTTGTCAGGAAAGTCATGAAATATTTTTTTCTGTGTTCTTGTTGCAAAAATGCATCATGACTTTTCCGAAAACCCAATAGATGACACTTATAATGAAATCTTAAAGTACCATGAAAAAAAGATAAAAATGCATCCTTCAACTCAGATAATTAACAGAGAAATCTTGTTTTGAATAAAAATCTTTGAATAAATGTACATGTAAATTCTGATCATAGGGCTCAGGTACAGTAAAACAGCACCACCACCACCACAATCATCATCCACTAAAAAGGATATTGATCTATGCTATGAAAGAAATAGTAAGTTTTTAAGCATGAATCTGGTGAATATTATGTTAATTTTACTGACTACAAATAAAAATGCAACATTCTTTCTATTATTTTAAGAACAAAAAGGGTCTTATCTCTTTAGAAAGCAGATAAACATGTAAGAAGAGGTGACATGGATGCCCATTGCCTATAGTAGGCCTCTCCTATTAAAGGAAAAAGCATTTGGAGAGATTTGGGGTCCTTTTAATTTTATTTCCTAGTTATACCAAACCCAAAATAAATAAGTTAAGTCATTTGTCTCAGCTGGCCCTGTGGAATGCTTTAGGCTCACTGGAATTATGGAGCCATATGGAACTTATAGTGTACTTAAAAGTAAGACAGATGGCAGCCGAATGAAGCCAGCCTGGAGGCTGTAGAAATACCCCAGTGACCATGAGCAGCCAATTAAGAATTGAGACAACAGGGAAATGTCATTTTAACTTCTGTAAAATTTATCTGGTGCACATATCCTTGTTGCCTTTCATAAGCCTGCATCATGGTCTATGGCTCTAAACTGGAGGAAATGTTTACCTTATCCCCTCTTATAGACAGCACCTAATTTCTAGTCCACTTCTTAAGATGTCAAGGATTATATTTTCTGCTTCTACCTGGGGAAAGCCTAGAAAACTAGGTTAATTCCAGTGCTATTCTGTGCAAGCTCAAGACGGACTATTCCTTTAGCTCCTAAACAGTTTAATATCCCAGGGACTCACTCATTTATTAAACAGTTTCTGTATATCTTCTTTCCATTAATTACTCCATAGCTGTGATGGTACCAAACTGAAGTCAAAATTCTTGTTTTGAAGATCATGAAGGAGACAGACAAGTAAACCAGCATTATGACAGAGCAGATTGGGTATTATAATAGAAATGGAGGACTCTGTGAGCATAGATAAGAGCTAACTCTTCACCCAGACAAAGCAGGAGAGTCTTTCTGAAAGAAGATTTGTTTGTGCAGAGTCTTGAAGGATGTTTATCGATAGCTAGAAACAAGAAGGACAGAGGAGGGCAATCATTTAACATAGAAGATATAGCAAGTGCAAAAACAAATAAAACAAGATGCAACATCACTTAATAACTAAATAGAATATGCTGTGGCCAGAACACAGAGCATGTGGCAGAGAGTACGTTGGCGGTGAGGGTAAATTGGTTTGCCAAGAACCAGGCCTGAAGGCATGGAGTGGCAGTCTCAGATGTTTGATCATCACAGCTTGATGCTATAAAGAGTCACTGAAGGAGGCTTTACATGATAATAACATAGCTCTGAATCTTAAAATATATACCTCAATCTATATCTATATTTATATATCTATATTTGTATTTGTATCTATATCTTTATGTCTATAAAGGACAGATGTTGAAATAGAAAGGGAAGTTAGGACTGTGGGAACAAGGATGGTGCAAGACTGGCTACAGAGAGAAAGATTAGGAGGGTACTACTGTTAACCTAAGCTAGAAATGATGAAAACTTGAACTTCTGTGTTTAATGGATCAGGGGAGAATGATTAAAAAAAAACACACAAAAATACAGTGTAGAATTGATAAGTGTCAGTAACATACTGTGTTCAGAGTTAAGGACAACCGGCTTTTGGTTTGTGGGTTTGTCATTCAAAAAAGTATGTGTAATAGGCATAATAATGGCCCTCTCCTAATATGTCTTTGTCCTAATTCCCAGAACCTGTGGTATGTTATGTAACACAGCAAAAGGAAATTAAGGTTGTATATGGAATTAAAGCTGCTAATAAACTGATCTTAAAATCAAGAAGATTATTCTGCGTTATCTGGTAGGCTCAATCTAATCACAAAAGTACTTCAACATGAAAGAGGAAGACAGAAAAGCACATACGAATCAAAGAGATATTTGAAGATGCTACATGCTTGAATAGGGACTATGAGCCAAGAAACTCAGGGGGTCTCTAAAGGCTGGGGGAAAAAAAAAATTCTCCCTTAGAGCACTGAGAAGGAACATAGCCCTTCCAACACCTTGAGTTTACCTCAGTGAGACCCATTTCAGATTTCTGACCTTCAAAATTGTATGACAATGTGTGCTGTATTAAGCCACAAAGTTTATGGTAAGTTGTTACAATAGATAGAAAATAAATACAGTAGGGGATACAAATAGAAGAACAAGTTAAGGGGAAGATGATGGGATTAGCTTTGGACAGATTAAGTTTAAGTTATCTATAAGGCTGCCAGGTGGGGCTGTACAAAAGATGGCTGGATATGGAACTCAGGAGGCCAAAGTGAGACCTGAGTTGCACACCTGAGGAGATCACCAAACCCATGTGTTTGGATAAAATAGCTCATAGGTAGAGTGTAGAGAGAGAAGATGAGAAGGACTGGGTAAAATTCTAGGGAAGAGTGATGTACAAAGTGTGAATGTTTAAATGAAAAAAAAAAAAAATATATATATATATATATATATAAATATAAATATATATATATATATATATATATATATAATAGTAAAAGACACATTACCATTAATCCCCCTCAAAATACTCCTCTTCACTTTGAATACACTTATCTCATCATTCTTGCCACTTTCTGAAGCAGTTCTGAAAGTCCTTTTTTATGTTTTTAGTTGCGCTCTCATGGCTGCCTCCATGTCCTGAATTGATTCAAAATGTTTACCTTTTACGGTCATTTTGACGTTGGGGAAGAGTCAGAAGTTGCACAGTGCCAGATCTGGTGAATAAAGTGGATAAGGACACATCACCGTAATGTTTTCATTTGACAGAAACTGCTGTACCAGAAGTGATGTGTGACACAGACCATTGTCATGATGGAGGATGAAGCAAAGACAGTCATGAAAGAAGACTTTCAGAACTGCTGCAGAAAGTGGCAAAACTGATGGGATAAGTGTGTTCAAAGTGAGGGGGAGTATTTTGAGGGGGATTAAGAGCAATGCATCTTTTACTGTAATATTTTTTTATTTAAACATTCACCATTTTTATTGATCATACCTCATACATATCTATGAATTAGTAAAGGAGGAGAGATTGTGAAGATGACCATTAGGATTTGGCCCGAGGCACAGGATGAAAATCAGGGCAGCCTAATGTCCAAGAGACCAAGGCAAAACAGATTAAAGAACAAAGGAAGACAATAATGTAAATACCACAAAGTTCAAGTAATAAAATGATGAGGAAGTGCAGTGTTGGAACCAACAGTGAGAATACTTTCACTGAAGTAGTAGGACGTGAAATCTAGATTACTATTGAGCAGAAAATCAAGTAAGGAAGTCAAGGCATCAAGTGGCCTCAAACTTGGTTCAAATGACTTGGTCCTGCATGAGTGGAGGCTGAAAGACACAGTTCACCGAACGTTTCACTTCCCATTTCTATATCCTTGATTCAAAATTGCTTTAGGAAGAAAAACATAAGTGCGATGTCCAAAAATATTTTTGCAAATCAAATGCTGTACTATAATGTGCCAAAATTTACTTGTTCTGTGATTGTTAAGGAAAATGGCTGCCTGCACTGGCATTTTAAATATAACTGAAGCATATCGGCTTACATAACAATTTGTCTGGTGGTTTCACTATATTTTATGGCAGGTTTTCTGAACCACATCAAGCATTTGTCTGTTCTAAAATGGATGGGTATGTAGAATGGAAACAGAGATATAATTCAAGCTTTACTTGAGGCCTCAGTGACATCAATATGAAAGCAATGAATGTGTGTAGTTATAGTACAGTTGTACTTCTAGTGTCTAATGAGATGTGAGAAGACTTTGAAATTATACTTATACCACTATTATTTTGTGTTCTTGTGACTGTCATTCATGTGGCCAGTACTCCAAAATTGGCAACTATAATTTTTCATTTCTGTAAGTAAGATTTCTTTAGGTGCTCCCCTAACCCCAATCAAATTATTTGTATTTTCTAATTTGTGGATTTATAGGCCATATTACCAATTTTGTTAATAGGGTATATCAAATAGGAGTAAATGATCTCTGATCATGAACCCTTATGTATTTTCATTAATGGATATATATATTGTAGGTCATCAAAGACCTTTTTTATTTAAGTTTAGGTTTTAGGCTATGTTCTAGTGAGTTGAGGATGCCAAATGGATATAACATGAATATAGATAAGCAAGTAAGAAAAAAATTCTTGTTATGTAATATTCACTGCACCCATAAATTAGTTTTGCCCATTGGATTTAGCATCCTAATTCATATTGGAACTAGTTATTTGATATATTTAAATAGTATAATAAAAACATTATAAGAAAAACTACAAATATAGCTCATAAACATATATACAAAATTCCTCAATATTAGTAAATCAAATCCAACAATATTTACAAAGAATTATATAAAATGTCAAATTTATATGTAGAAAACCTGAAAGAATTGATAAAAAATCAAAAACAAAAACTCATGAAACTGATAATCAGCTATGGCAAGGTTTCTGGATACAAAGTAAATATATTACAGTCAATTGCTTTCCTATATACCAGCAATAGAAAAATGGAATTTGGACATTAAGAAACAATGACATTTAAATCGTTTCAACAAATAAATATCTTATAAATACAAGAGGTAGGTATCAATAAAGTATAAATTAAATCTATATGTAGAAAACTACCAAACTCTGATGAAAGAAATGAAAGATTTGGATAAATGATGGTCTGTGTTCATGGATTGAAAACCTCAATATTGTAAAAATGGTAATTCTTTGTACTTTACATAGATTAAATATAATTCCAATTAAAATCCTAGCAAAATATTTTGTAGATACAACCTTATTCAAAAATACACATATATATGGAAAAGTAAAAGACCTAGAATAGCCAATACAATACTGGAGAAGAACCAAGTTGGAAGGCTAAATTTTAATACTTAGCATAAAGCTATAGTAATCAAGACAGTGAAGCACTAACTGATTGATTGACTGATTAAAGGAGAACATAGATCAATGAAAGAGGATTGAGGACACAGAAATAGACCTACACAAATATAGTCAACTAAACTTTGACAAAGGAGTAAAGACAATTAATGGAAAAAAGAGTCTTTTCAGCAAATTGTGCTAACAATGGATATTCTTAAGCAAAACAAACAAACTAAATTAACCTAGACAAAGATATTATCCCTTTCAAAAAAATTAACTAAAATTTCATCATAGACCTAAATATAAAATGCAAAACTATAAAACTTCTAGAAGAAAACAGGATAAAATCTAGATGACTTTGTATTTGATGATGAGTTTTTTGATACAACACCAAAAGCACTAAAATGAAAAAACAAAAGCAAAAACAGATAACTTCTATCTTACCAAAATGAAGTATTGTAACATCTGACAAAATTGCCAGCTTTATAAGTAAATAGTTATCAGTTTTTACTTGGATAATTCAGATGGTTTTAATACTAGTGGGTGTTTATTTTATCAATATTAGTAATAGCTTACATCCATATATTTTTATGGACACAATAGTTAAACCGATTTTTTCTCTCTGATGTGAAAGCAGTTCTGTTAGTTGGCCAGAGTGGGACAAGCCTTATTACCATAAGACAGAGAGACAAAACAGGCTCCAACTGGATAAGTGACTAGTTAAGAACATAAAGTTTGCCAGTAGCAGAGATGAATCTAAAATTCAGACCTTCTGACTCCTAACCTAGCGCACCATCCAAAACAATGAACAAGTGTATTAATGCTACAGTTGACTTACTGAAAGTGATCACACATATAACATAGCTAAACCATAATAATGGGAAGTGCTATGTTACTGAAAACCCAATCATACTGCTATTTTATAGACATGCTAGTGTAGAACATGCTAGTGCATGTTCTACAAGTTTTGAGAGGAAAGCCAAAGACCTGAATTAGTTCCACGATAATAAACATCCTTCCATCCATTGCTTAATATTATTTTAAGTCATGATACCAAGCTTGAATCCTGTTTCTTCTACCTCTTAGCTGTGATATTTTAGGCAAATTATTTAACTTTTCTGGGCCTATTATTTCCCATCAATAAAATGGGTATAATAAAAATAGCTACTTCAAAGTAGTATTATGAGGATTAATGCAATAACACAAGTAAAAGACTCAGATTAGTGTCCTGCACCTATTAAGAATTCAATTATTGTTAACCATTACTTAATTGCTCTTGAAAACAATTTAGAAAATTCTGTTTGAGTGTAGTCAGAGACCAGATCCAATAAATACTTTATATATAAGGCTTACTGCAGCTAACCAGCTAAACACTCACAACTTTTTGAAGATCAACTATTCCTCTCATTAATGAGCAATTCATTAGTCACAGTTTGGTTCTGGGGAAGTACTCATGGATCTGAAACCTTACCTTTCCCTCCCTAAGAAAACTAATATCACCCAAATAGCTCCTCTATAGTCATATACAGGTAACTGGACATCTTAGACAGAGCAAACTCTTTGCTTGGAAGTCCCATGTTCTAGGCATGTCTCTAATTCAATGTGTTCAATTATTGCTTTTCTCTTTGTGCTATGAAAATACAAACACTGATTCTGTAGCCCTATAAGTGAACTGAGCATGAACTCTTGATGAAGACTCTTTCATGGTAGTGATTAATGGGCTGCAAAGATTTTGAAATAAAAACCTGAGACCACATACTAGTCATGCAGTTGGCTAAATATTTTGTTTGGGTGCTCACACCCAACCTACAGATAACCTTATGCTGACCCTGTATTCCAAACCAGGAAGGAAGGACCGGGTTTTCAAGAGGGAGATTTGTGGTTTGGGTTTGGTCTGTCTATAAAAAGAATTACAGAGCATGGTCTTAACAAAGTTCATAGTCCAAGTCTCTGATCAACTGAGTATGAGGTTCTCACAGAAGCAAGTTGTGACAGCTGGAATTTGGCATCCACAGCCTCTCAGACAGGCTGCTGATCCCAGACTGATAGTTTTAAAACCCTAAAAGAAGCCTGTTACCATTCCTGAAATTTGTTTCAGCAGGCGCCAGGGAGGAATGTTACTGCCCCCTCATTGCTAGCCGTAAGTCTCATCCCAGCATAACTCTGAAGGGCTTCTGGGCTCTGGGCTCCTGCCTCATTCAGAGATTATGTTTCCTGGTTGGTGGCAGGACTCTGGCAAAATGACATGCTTTGTTTAAACATGTGGAATGAGTGGTAAGATCAGCAAAGGCCCTCCAGGCAAAAGTCAAAGGGCCATCGCCATGTGAGAGAACTAAGCAAAATGTACATGGGACAGATGATTTCTCTGAATCTTATAGAAGTAGATTTTAATCCTTTAATTAAAAAAAAATCTATTTTCCTATTTTAGATGCACATTGTGCAACTTGTATTTATTTTGAATTTCATGCAAAAAAAAAGCATACATACAGCCACTGATTATGATTCTTCAAAATATAAAACTCAAGTTATAGGTAGTATCTGGTCTTTAAATTATATCTTTAATCTTCCACTTTGTCTCACACCTTCAAACTAAACTATAACTTGTATAAAAAACAGGGATAAATTAGTTAAAAATAAGATACAAACAATATTTCCTTCTTTGCAGCATCTCTGAGGAAAACTATTCAAAGACGCAGAACAGGATTTGATTAATTTGTGATTGGGAACAATTAAGGATTACGTAATATTTATGCATGATATGTAATTTTTCCTAAGCATTTCAAGCCCTTGTTCTGTAGCTTATTAGTGTGATCTTTGGCAAGCCTCCAAACCTCTGGGAGCCTAAGTTTCCCACCACAAAACAATAATAAAGTTATGTGATGGTTGGAGGATTTATTGACTAAATATGAGAATATCCTTTGAAATAATACAATTATATTATTATAATCTATGCTTATGTTTCTTCAATTAAATTATTAAATTTTACTGCTATTTATAAAATATAATTAAACTCATAATATGTTAAGCATAACAATTTAAATCACAAATTTTATTTTTGTTTTAAATGACACATAATTGAGTAGGGAAAAAAAAAAATGCCCAAAAACATGAAGAGTTAAACCAGGCAGGTTGGAATCAGAACTGTAGTAATTACAGAAGCTGAAGGGGTCATCCAGGAAGTGCTTGTGGCAGTGAAAGCTGTCAGTATGGATGAATTTGCAGAATGAGAAGAAATAAAGACCCACGGTTGTATTCATGAGAAGACCCACCATTGTAATCTCGGCAGAGGAGAAGAATAGTATTTTGGGAGTGTTTGGAAAAATAAGATACCCAAACCTGAGAAGCAATGCTTAGCTCATTACTAGAAGAACCTAGGTTGAATGATTATTTCTGAGATTGAGATTACAACACGGAAGATAGAGCCATTGTCATCCTGTCAGTGCTACTGGGAATTCAAATTAGATGAAAACTGGAAAAAGGACAAGTGGCTAGTGACAAAACTGTATGAGCAGCTTAGATGGATGACAAGGAACAGATCTGAATCTTAGTCAGTTGAGGTACAAACAGCAATGAAGAAAGGACGGGAAGCAATGTGAACCACTCCATAGTTCTAATTTTAAGCTAAGAGACACTTGACACTGAAAATATCCTTAGATGAATGAGGAATAAAGTGCAATCACAGGAGAGGCAGCAGGATCATTGGCCGAGCAGCTTTCCTTAGGAGCTGGAAGGGTGAAATGTAGTGTATGGGTAGGAAGATTGGACTTAGGGTGGAGACAGAAATAACACAGGGAGACCAGGATAGCACAGTTAGAGAAGTTTATATGTTTGGAACAGGAAATAAAATAAGCATTATTTCACACATGAGATGTTCAGTTTTAGTATACTGTGATATTTAGAATATTACAACAGAGCTCAAGGCAATGAAAAATAGAAGGAAAATTCAATCTGAGTTTAACGTTTGCTTCTCATTAAATTCAATCTGAGTTATACATAGAGATTCATTAGCTATTTATTCATTCATTATTCATTCATTCAATAACTATATTGAGTTTAGTAAGTGTAGAAATTTTTGTTTCTACTGAGAACATAACAAAAAAAAAAAGAAACAAGGAGAGAGATTTAGTTCCAACATGAATATTAAAACTAACTGTGCAATGACATGGCTTGACTATAAGGATTCTTAAATATCACAATGAATTCCTTGTGTGAAAGTCAAGTATTTTAAAGCTGTCTGAAAAATACTGTGATTACTATGTTGTCTCAGACTATTTAATATTTAAGCATGGGCCTGTGGCCTGAGTGAGGATAGACAATATGTCTTGTTCAGGGTATCAATCTCTATAAGAACTCTGGGGCATTTGAAACTATGAAACTGAATCTTATGTAGCATAAAATTGGTCTCACAGATTTAAAAGCAGTAAAGAATGTAGGTCTTCTCCAATATCTGTGCTAAATCTCACAAATAATAAATACAATATTGTTTTTATGCTATTAATAGATACTTAGTAAAATAACAGAGAAATATGTTAATATTTGAGTTTAGCATATTTGGGTTGAAATATTTTTATTGAGAAATGAGTCTCCCTTTTAAAAAATTATTCTAAATATGTAAGAGAGAGAGTGTGTGTGTATTACATTATAGAAACTTTAAATAAGTTCAGTGGACACTAAAATCTGGTAAGCACATATATAATATTAATTTTCGAGAGCTTACACTTTGCTTTTATATGTATTTACTGGATATATTTAATTAGAATTACTTATTATGCTGATAGTAAAACTTTAACTCATGAATTAGTTTAAGACAGTTCAGCTCTCTCTGATTTTTTATTTTTTATTTTTTAAGATTTTACTGGGGAATTAGGAGAGGGGAACAGCATTGGGGAATCGGGGAAGGGGAACAGACAAGTTGCTGTCTTTTTTTGTTCTTCAGTCTAGTTGCGGAGGACATCTTCACTGGCCCATGTTGGTATCATCATTGCGTTCTTCCTGGGTGAGGCAGATCGGTCACCGCCAGCCTCTGATGGTTGCTCACCACGGCTATTGGCAGTTCACGCTGTCTGCCAGCCACTCTCTGTAGCCTCTGGCAGCCCACTGCAGCAGGGGCTGCAGCCTACCCCGTGGCCAGGGCTCCCAGCCCAGCTCTAGGAGGAGCTGTTGTTAGCTGTAGAGGGCAGTGTCACTGGACCTCATATGTGGGATCCGAACCTGGGCCGCTGGCATTCCAAACCAGCTGTTAACCAATGCGCCACTTTGCCGGCCCAGCTCTCTTTGATTTTTATGTTGATTATAAAACCAGAAAATGTAAAACTCTTAGGAGAATTTAGCAGGTTGTCCTGTAAGACATCACACACACACACACAGACACACACACACACACACACACCATGAATTTAAAAAGCCTATAAAGAAACTAGATGTTTTGAATTAACCTGAGATTAATATTTTAATAGCTGGCATATACTTTTGTAAATATGTCTCAGTTCCTAATGTCTTAACTTTGACATTTATGTGAATGCATAGTTTTAAACTTTTGTCTTTATTTACTTTTTATTTTATTTTTTATATTAGTTTCAGGTGTACAAAACAATATAGTGATTAGACATTTATATACCTCACAAAGTGATAACCCTCCCCAAGTCTACTACCCCTCTGACATTACATATAGCTGTTACAGTTCCATTGACTATACTCCTTATACTGCACTTTACATCCTGTGACCATACATATATATGGTGCCAAAAATATACACACATTTTAAGAAAGGAAAACTATATTAAAATTGCAATATTAAGTATATATACCGATAACAAAAGATGAACCCAAGTCACCCTTCACTTCTATAATTACAAGAGGAGCTCAGCATCCAGATACTTCTGATTACAATGAACTATTGCTTGAGCAACACTGGCCAAAGTGTCCACTTGAATATAGTTTTTGGGCACTGCCAGTATACTGGTAACAAAAGATAAATACAAGTCATGTGTATATATTCTTTGGCACCCTGAGAGCATATATCTATCTATCTATCTATCTATCTATCTATCTATCTATCTATCTATCTATAGAGATACATATATATCTATATATATATATATAGATATATATAGATAGATATAGATAGATAAATATTTATACACACACACACACACACACATATACACATTTAGATATAGTTGACATTAAATATTATTCTACTTCAATTTCAGGTGTACAGCTCAGTGGTCAGACACCTACACAATCCATGAAGTGATCCCCCTGATAAGTCCAGTACTCATCTGGCACCCTACATAATCTTTACAACATTATTGATTTTATTCCCTATACTGTATTTCACATCTCCATGACTATTTTGTGACCACCAATTTGTACTTCCTAATCCCTTCTTCTCCATCTGCCAACCCCCCTCCCATCTAGCAACCATAAGATTTTTTCTTTGTATTTCTGAGGCTTGTCTTTTGTCTCCTATTTCTCTCCCTGTTAAAAGCTATGTTGAGAACTCTTGGGGAGGTTACAATCCAGTATGAAAGAGAAACTTTATATGTAATGCGCACACACAGAAACATTTACATGTACTTGAGTATCTACTGCACAATTCAATTTTGCATTTGAGTTCTTGCTTCTGTGAGATAGAGTCAATATCACAGAACAGATTAGAAAGCCATAGAGTTGAGCTATTCTTTTTAATATTCTTTTCAATAGAGGACCTGCTGTCTGGAGTATAGTAACAGACACAACTTATAATAACTAACAACTTCCATTATGATTTAATTTTTTATGATGTTGGAGTTCCTAGCATGAAAAGTGTTTTATTTACGGTTGTTCTGAATCTTTCTTTTTAAAATTATATCCTCAGGCAAGAATATAAACCATCTACACCCAAGGTTTGCCAAATTCTAGTAAACAACTCAAGAATAATTTAATTGTGAAGGTTTAAGATAAATCTTAAAAAATTTAAGAGGTTAAAATATTTTCTCAAACAGCCCAAGCATTACCCATAGAAAATGTGCAGAAGGACAAAAGAACCACGTATGTGGATTTTCAATTTTTCTCTGCAAAGGAATAGGCAATTTGTCTTAAAGTTAACTTTCCTTGTTAAAATCTGCAAAGTTTCTCACCCCAAATAACCGTGTGGAATGTTGTTGATATCCCCTAGCACATTTGCTGCAAATATAACAAAGAGAATAGACTGTAAATGAACTTATAATTGAATACAGTATTTCAGATTTAGGAATTTACATTTGCTTTTCAATTATCTATTAAGCAGAAGATAATAGATCATATGTAATTCATTTACAATGATACAACAGGGGTAATTATCCGAAATTTTAAAAATGATTATACTCTATTACAGACAGAATAATTTTCTCAAATTATTGTGACATTTCTTAATGCCCAGAACAGTAGCTTAGCTAACCCTAACTCTCAATAGATATATTAGTTAAATACATGCATATTTATTTAGTGTGTGTATACATATAGGCAAGGAGAACATTTAAACTTGTAATTAATTTAAAGAAAATTTAAAAAATAAAATTATTATATTTAACATTAAACTATTTTATTGGAAAGATACATTGACCAGTACATGTAGTGCAATGATATAACAGACTCATCTTTACATCATTCAATAATACTGCTTGAGAGCAAAACAATGATGACACTTCCATTACTAAATGTAGCACAGATACTCTAGACTTAAAAATGTAGCAAAATGTAAAAATTCAAAGAAGAAAAATACTGAAGACTAATAAAGTACTTCACAGAATTTCTATGAAAGAAAAACACAAAGGCATTTTAGCTGTTCTATTACACAAATGTTGAGGACTATCAGTATAGAAGATTAATTTAGGTAAATTGGCTTTAGAAAGGTTGGGGGATTAATTATAGATATCAGGGGGAAAACTTAGGAGTGCTAAATTAAAATTTATTTTTAAGTTGGTGATAAAAAACCTTGGAATCATTTAAAGTTTGACTACACAAAGTTGTCAAGATATCTTGAAAAAATGTATTTCTGGGAAAATGGTAGTATGAATACACACTTCCTTTTCCAAAATCTATGACAATAAATAACAATTAAAAATATGCCAAGGGATAGAACGTACAGTTTGGTCTTTAAGAAAAATGAGGTGGATTCTCTATGCATATAAATTACATCCTAGGAGATACCTTTGGAAGTTGCTTGAACTCTTTCAGCTCACTGGAAGCCATTTCATATGATCTCCCGCCACTTAATACAACTCCCCAAAGTGTCCATGATAACTAGGACAATTTGCTTGCCTATGACATAGGCTCTGGGTAAAGCTATCTTATCTAAGAAAACAGAGCAAACAAATTAATATGTCAATATATACATATTATTTCTTCTAGTTAATATTGTTATTTTCTTTTTAAGGAAAGCCCTATCCTACTTTAAATATTGAACTTCAGCAACATCTAATGTTTTATGAACACAACTAAAGTGTTCATTAAGGGAAAACAAAGAGATAGATGATTTAGTAATTTTAAGAACTGTATAAAAATGTTCCTCAGATATCTCCCCACCAAAAGAAGTTGGAAACAGGCTTTAATGCAATAAATAATCAAAGTAAAATCAACAGAGTTTTTTAGATCCATAATTGATTTGAGGCAGAGCAGAGGGTGAGGGAACCTCTCAGAAGAAAAAAATTAAATCACCCATTTTACCCCATATTCGTAATTATTTCAATTTTTTATACCTTAAGCTCCCCAAAATGATACATCAAAAAGAATATATTAGTTATATATTTGGTTTCAGTAATTCAAAAGATTTATAGAAATGATTCACTCAACAAATCAAAAGTGGTTTCTCTTCCACCACACCAGACTTCTAAAAAAACAGTATGGACAAGTTCTCATTCCCCTTATAGGTTTGTTTTTTGTTTGTTGTTGTTTTCTCCCCAATTGGAATGCTAGCAACTCTTGCTATCCCTGAGAAAAACAGCAAAGCGGCAATTTCTGTAATCAGAGCTGCTTAACAACCTGAGTTTACTCACATTACAGAATAGGCTCACATTTTAGCTCATAGCTGTGTGTTTCAGTCACACTTGGGGCTAGTAAACATGAATGCCAGAATCAAAAAAAGGCATATGCTTGCCCATTTTTAACTCTGTAAATGGAAGGAGAGAACAACACTTGAAAGGGCCATTTTATGAGAGAGCCCAATGAGAGGTTTTAAATATTTTCGTGATTATTTACCTTATAGGTTTAGCGAACTGAATATCTAGATTTTCTATCATTTTCAGTTTCTAATAGTCATTAGATGTTCTCTGGAATACTAGAAATTGGCATCCCATTATGTAATAATCTATTATTGTCTGTGTTAACAGAAATTTTAAAAGTCATTAGAATTGTTCCTTTGATGCTGAATTTTAAAAGTGGAGAAATAACCCATGGGAAAAAAAAATTGAAATAAAATACCAAAACTTTGTTTCCAGGATTCCCAAAAGTAAAATATTTCTAACATATTGTATATGTTTAAATTACAAAACTACAAAGGGGTTTTAAAAATGAAAAAAAGCTTCTGAAACCATTCCTGTTAAAGAATTCTTTTCATGGAACTGTGAGTGTGCAGTTAAGATTCTTGTTTTGTATTTTTTATGTATTTCACATACGTTGATGACTAAACTTACTATTGCTAACAGTGAAGATATTCTTTTAACCCTGGTATAGGAAGAATTCACTCCTACATCTTTGGTAATGTTCACATCATTGTGGATTTATGAATTGATTGTTGAAACAAATTAGGCCTTTACCATTCTACATAACACTGAACAAGCAGTGTTACCAATATTAAAGCATTCTGTTATGGACCTGTTTGCTTTAATATAATAATTTAATTATAAATTTCCAAATAATAGCTACACTTATTTGTTAAACTCTTAATATTAAATTTAAGCCAAATCTATAACACGTCTCCTGTTGTGGTACACTTAGAAAAAAACATTATTTGTGAGTTTATTTATGCCTACACAATTTTTTTAAAGAATTAATTTAGTTAACATATAAACATTTGTTTTTAAGTGAAATGAAAAGGGTTACTCAGTAATTTTATTTTTTCACTTTTCAAATAATTATGAAATTGCATTGCTAAGTCTCAGAATTGCTAACAAATAATTGTGTTTAGTAAACTTGCCATGTATTTTGATGAAGTAAGTGGATTATTTTTCCTTGAGCTGATGATCACTTATTGGGTTGCCGGAAAAGTCATGACATATTTTTTCTGTTTTTCGTTGCAAAAATGTGTCATTACGTTTCCGACAACCCAATATTTCAATTACTTAATTTGATCAAATGTTTGTGTCACCAAATTGCAAACTCATTCACATATTCAAAACATTTAGTGAGTACTTACTATGTGTCAGGCATTGGACTAAGTGCCAATGATACATTAGTGAATAAATCACAAGTGGTCTCTATCCTCAAGCAGATTAGGATCCAGTTCCACTTCCTACCTGCCCTCCTATCATTAGGTAATATGAAATTACTAGCTTTTATCCAACTCTGAGATTCATCATCATTGCATCATCATTGTGATGAATGTTTGTGATCCTTGATGATATGATAGAAATGTATTAATCAAAAAGGCTGTCCAGGCTTCTCTTTGGGGTGGGAACTGTCTTTTTATAGGAATAAAAAGTAAGCCACTTGGAGTAGAGAGTGGGTCCAAGGGAACGTGAATGTTTGGAAGAACCAAGGCTGGTCTGCTCAGCAGGAGAGAAGGAGAGATTTCTCTATTTCTGCAAAGGAGGAAGAGAGAAGAAAAACAAGAGTAGAGAATAAAAGGGAGAGGGGCAGGAACCACAGAGTTAGTGTGAGATGAGGGGGCTTTCAAGGAAAAGGTGAAAAGACATTCTCCCGTTTTAGATGGCCAGAGGATATTTTAGAATAGGATCACAGATGCCATATATTTAATTTGAAGGTTTTTTTGTTGTTTTTGCTGCTGTTTTTTTACAGTTTTATAATATAATTTCTTTGATTTGACTCTAAATCTTTAGTAAATTCTATAACTTTGCAAATGCTTTGAGTGGGTTTTTTGTGGAAACCATGGGCAAGAATGGATTTTAAATGATTTTGGCTGATACAAACATATGTGGTACTTGATGAACCAAGAACCCAAAGATGGACATGACCATCAGAACATAAATCCTCTCCTCTCCACAGAGTATATAAATGTATTTGAGAGAGGTGTAGATTGCCATGCAATGTGGGAACCAGTGTTCAAACTAATAGTCCTCACACATCTAGAGGCCTAGCGACTTCTGTTGACCTAAGTAATCTTGTGTCTCAGAATCTGAGAAGTAACTTTCTTGCTTGTTTCTGAGATATGTATCCCAGGTCTTAGTTTCTTTATTGATTATGTTAATTTATCTGGAACTTTTGAGACATCAGTCCTGTCCTCTCCTTTTCAATCTTCCTATATCATTCAACCACTCATTCATTTGCTCATCAATTCCTTCACTCATTATTATCAAACATTTCCTGGAGACAAAACATATGGCTGGCAACAAAGTAGGTGCTAAAGACACAAAGGTAAATAAAACCCAGTTTCTGAAGATGCCCATAGCCTGGTGTGGGAATCAGCCACAAATATAAAGCAGTTGTAACAGAGTGATAAAGGTAAGAGACTTAAGAAACATTGAGAACATATAAGAGAAAGATTTGCTTCTGTCTACTTCTTGGGTCTCCATTAGGGTGACTAACCATCCTGGTCTGCTCAGGGGTATCCAGTTTTAGAATTTAAAATCGTATAAACTGGGAAACACCTCAGTTCCATGCAAACTGCAACAACTAGTCACCCTAGTTCTCGGATAAGACTTGGATTTCTATTACTCTCTGACATTCTTTACTAATGCTACTCATACTTTGGGATCTATTCATGTTTCAACTCATCCATGAATTCTTCCCTATAGCAGGGAAGATTTGTTTTTTTATATTCAGAACTTTATTTAAATCTGTCGCAGATAAATAAGGAAGGCTATTTTAAGCAGAGAGAACATCATGTATAAAGGCACACAGTTATAAAACAACATGATGCATTCAAAGAAGAAAAAGTAGCTCAATATGGCTGGAGTACTGTGTTCCTTTTGGATATTGTTAGAAAACAGCTATAAACATAGGCAGAATACAGACCACAAAAGACCTTGATATCATACAATAGAGTGTGCATTATATCCAAAAAGGCTTAGGGAATCATTGAATGGTTTTAAGTAGGAAACTAAGTTTTATTTTAGAAAGATTACCCTGGAAAAGCATAGTGTATTGATTGGAAGTTGACAAGGGCTTTGGCAGGAAAACTGGCAATCAGGGTAATGTAATATTTGAAGTGAGAGAAGATGAAATTTTGAACTAAGAAACTGGTAGTAATGATGGTGAGCAGGAGGCATGTTCTACTAGAAGTTAAGAGGAAAATAAACCTGAGTCTATGACCAGTTGAATTTGGAGTTGGGAATATTCAGAGTCAGTGGGAAAGTTAGACTAAGTCCCTGAGAGAAACCCAAGAGTTAAGGACAAGAACAAATACAGATGATAAAATTAATAGGCAGGAATTCAACCATAACTAAGAGATAAAGAGCACATTAGAATCACATACAACTCAGGAACAACTCAAGATAGATTGAGACACACAGGGAAGCACCTAAAATAGTGGCCAGAAATGTGTGGTTTATCTTTGTGGGAAGCAGAGCAATGGATGCGTCAGCATGGACTAATCATCCACATTGGACATGGACAATTCTGTGGAATTATCATTTTAGTAAATGATACTTTCCTTGTTTTCTTCTAAATCTGTTTTTTTATCTGGTATTTAAAGTAGGTGTTGATCCTCATCTTTTATTAAAAGCAAGCTATTGTCACTAATTTAATACTTCCTACATAAACTACTTATTTATAACAGATAACTGTTCACATCCTCTTCTACTGCTATCCATGTCATGTGGTACTGACAGCAAAAGGAGAGTTCAGTCTACAATGAGCACAGGATACATTGGTTCTTGAAAAGAGAGGCTTAAGGCTCACCACATTAGGTCATCAGCTGAAGAGAAAAATCAAGCCAAGAACATATTCAATGTAAATCTCAAATCATCCAGTTTTACTTTTTCTCACGTCATACAGAAGATCATTTAAAATAAATTATCATTTCAAAATATATACATATAATTTCCCTTCTGGCCATTTTCTTAGATCTAATCAAGATGGTCTCTTCTCAAAGAATTCAACTAAAACCTAAATTGCTATCTTGTGTGTATTCTATAGATTTTCATGCTAATACTCACTAAAGATTGACTTTAATTTACAAGTTTTTAGTTTTCAATCAATTTTCCAAGTGTATAAATTACTCCCTGAGAGTAAATAGAGTGTTTTTGTTTTTTTAAACACATTAATTCCTTACGGCCACTAAGGTTTAGTTTTCAGTATATTGAAGTTGTTACTTTTCAAATGATTCACCGGAGTATTTAATTCAGATGATTTTAGCATATGTGATTTAAATTGTATATTTATATAATCACTTCCTTTCAAGATGAATTATCCTGAGAAATCAACTCACTTGTTTTGGCTTGTGATAGCTAGCAATTTTCTTAAGGTAACAGCAGAGGTTTTCCAATTTGAATTGCTAAGAAATAATGCTTTTTTTTTTTCTGTTGTTTGCTTATTTGTTTGTTTTACTATGCATAAAAAAAAGTTAATTTGCCAAGATAAGTGTCAGTATAATTACATAGTAACTGTTACCAACTACTAACTAATCAGGTGAAGAGCCATATTTCAATTTAGTATTTTGCTTTGAGGAGGAATAGAGCTATACTTAAAATATTACAGTTATTTAAAACACTAAGTTAGGGCCGGCCAAGTGGCATGTTGGTTAGGATCCCGCTTGGGACACCAGCTCTGAGCAGTGGGGCCCTGGTTTGGATCCCACATATGAGGGCTAGTGACACTGCCCTCTACAGCTAAGATGGTGAACAACAGCTCCACCTAGAGCTGGGCTGCTGTGAGTCCCTGGGACGGCATAGCTGCAGTCACTGCTGCAATGGGCTGCCATAGGCTACAGTGAGTGCATGGCAGCCAGAATGAGTGTCTGGGCCACTATGAGCGACCATCCAGAGGCCGGCAACTGATCTGCCTCACCCGAGAATGCAATGATGATACCAACATGGGCCAGTGAACTATGTCCTCCACAACTAGACTGAAGAACAAAAGGACAGCAACTTGTCGGTTCCCATTCCGGATTCCCCAATGCTGGTCCCCTCCCTCAATTCCACAATAAAATCTTTAAAAAAAACAAACAAATAAATAAAACACCAAGCTAATATTTTTGCATTTTAATTGGGATATTGGATGTTGAATAGACACACCCTTCCTTGAGTTGTTTTACTTGAAATGAAAGCAGAACTTAATTTTAAGCCAATAGATATGGAAAATATTTTATAAATTAATTTTGCATTAAAGCTACTTTGTAGAAAAGAAAATGTTAGAAATTTAGTATCTTTTTCTGTCTTGCAACAAATACAAAATGGATTAGTAATCAGACCCGTGGCCCCAGTGATCTCATGGAGGCACATTTATGTGGATGTACATTTTACTTGTAGGTATCTTTTCTCACAATATAAAACTGATGACTGTGTAAATCTTTGTGAAAAGACAGATAAAAAATTGTACCTCTTCAAAATGCTCTGGCTGTTGGATGACAGTCAAGCTAGAATGATATTTTACATTCAACATCTTTTACTGCAGTGTAATGAAACCTGCCACACAGTTTTGTTTATAATAATAAATGATTAATACTTTTGATAAAGTATTTCTTTCCAAAAATTAAATACTGGCTACAAATCCATAAATTCTCCATCAGTGTTAACATTTATCTTGACATATCAGATACAATTCTATACCATAATCAAATCATTAACTGAGTTCTATCATTTTTCATTCGATAGAATGTCAGGGGAATAAGACACAATTCTCAATAATATCACAAATTTAATACAATAAGAAATAAGACAAGGACAAATCTGTGGTGATAATTTCCATTCCAAATGAAACTTTTGTGATGACTTTTTCTTTTCACATTCCTTTTTAATCATATAAACCTAATGTAGTTTTTGGCCTTTTTTTTTTTTTTTCCACTATTCAAAAAAAATCTTGGTTATTAAAAAAATAGAAGCTGGAATTATAGGTTATTTTGTATTAGTTTTTCTTCCTTATCCCCTCAATTTCTCTAAAATATACACTTATTTTTATAAATATTTATTTTAAAAGTATTTTCTTATATCAACATACAATAACTTTGACCAGGTTGACTCATTAAAGTTATCAAATCATATTAAAAAACAATAATCAAAACAATAGAAGTAAACACCAAAGACCAAAGAAATGGCTAAAACTAAAATATATCAACAAAGACAAGCTATAAAAATAATGCTACTGGCACATCTGCTAGCCACAGCTAAAAGAAAATGTGTTAAGTGCTTTCTAGGAATTGGACATGGTCTCTCCAATGAGGCACTTTACATAACTCCTCTACTGCCTAATTCATGAGGGTGAATACTAAGTTGGTTTTGCTTGCAATTTTGTCTACCTTAGGGTCTGGTATATAATAGGTACACAATTGTTCAGTGATTGAATGAATATATTTCCTTATCCCATAAGCATAAGTGATTTTCTAGAAAGAATACATGTGTCATCCACATTTAATTAACATCTAACTAATACTAGTACTGCTTTTAGTAATTGAAGCAATCCTTTTCCTAAAACTTTATGGCTGAGGACACTGAATATGTTATTTTACTTCTTTGACTCCTAGTTTGTTTCATTGTGTATAAAATGTCATCCACATTTAATCAACATCTAACTAATACTATTACTGCTTTTAGTGACTGAAGCAATCCTTTTCCTAAAACTCTATGGCTGAGGACACTGAATATGTTATTTTACTTCTTTGACTCCTAGTTGGTTTCATTGTGCATAAAATAAGGATGATAATGATTTTGTGTGGTTGTAAAAAGAGATCCCTTGGCACAGAATAAATGAATGCTTTTACTACTACTGCTAGTTCTACTAGCACCAGCAACAATAATGCTAGTTCTACTAGCAGTACTATTACTATTGTTGCTGGTGCTAATACTATTATTACATTGTTATTAAACCACTGCATCCTTAATATGTTTGAGAATAGTTTAGCTGAATTGTGATACTGCTAAGTTCAAATAAAATAATCTCAATCATTAAAAGTAATGTGAGCAAAATTTTCAAATTACTTTAAAAGTACCTACATTTTCTCCCTTTTGACTAGAAGGTTGTTTATGGGTTGCAATTGTGACACCCCAAAATTGTGTATGTTGAAGCTCTAACCCCCAGTATTGCAGTATTTGGAGACAGGTCTTTTAAAGATGTGATCAAGTTAAAATCAGGCCATTAGAGTGGGTCCTTCTCTAATCTGACAAGTATCCTTAAAGAGAAACAAACAAACAAACAAACAAACAAACAAACAAACAAACAAAATGGAAACAGAGACACACAGAGGAAAGACCAAATAGGTCACAATAGTAAGGAGGCCATTTACAAGCCAAGGAGAGGAGTCTCAGGAGGAAAGGAACTTGTCAATGCCTTGATCATAAGACTTCTAGCCTCCAGAACTACAATAAAATAAATTTCTGCTTAAGTCACCCAGTATGCAGTATTTCATTATGGCAGCCCTAGCGCTGTATAGGAAATGGCCTTCAAATGCCTGTGAGTCATTGTTGTTGTTTTTTAACTAGCAAATACTATTACCATAATTCTTCTGTTAATAAAAAAAAATACCTTCCAATGGTACTCTTTGGGAGCAAATATGTGATTATTAATGAAATAAAACAGAAAGTAAAAACATTTTAGATATATATTATATATCTATATAATTTATCAATATAAATATAGCTAACATTTGTTGAGTCCTTAAAAGTTATTGAGAGTTGAAGACATGTGTGACACTGTTTCTCCTCCTCCTTTGTAAAAGCAGTGACTAAACATGAAGAAAATCTCACCTCTGATCGGGCCCCATGTGTCTGGCCTAAAAGGAGCTTTATTCCTAGTAGAATGGTTTATCAAGTTACTTGTACTTCTTAAAATGTGAATTTATTTTCTAGATTAAAAAAAAAAAAAAGAAAAAGACCTCTATATTGGTTGAGATTTATATTATCCTGCTTGGAGAATTTCACTGTATCTTATTTAAAGACACAATCAATGTCTATATGGACAGCTTAGTTTGACAAATTTTGTTGCCCAAATGTTCAAATGAATTAAAAGCACTGAACACATAACCAAAAACCTATATAAAATAAAAATAAATGACTCATTAAAACAACTGGTATTTCTAAATTCATTGACATTGCTAGTATTTAGTAAATAATAAAGGTAGTTATTTGCATACACTCTATAAAAAATGTATAGACAGTCTCAAATTTTTCCCAATTACTTCAGGGGTATAATCATAAATCATCCAAAAATTATATTTTTATATGAATTTGGCAGATTTTTTTCCACATCTGGGATCCTTGAACCATGTCCAATATTCCATGCTGAGCCTTTAAACCTATTTCCTGTACTTTGTACATTGAAATATTCTTATGTGTGTCAATATGACAACAAAATGTACATAAGGAACAAATTTTCAGTTAATTTCCTGATTTTCATGTCTTCATAATCATTTAAACTGTTTTATTTCACATTGAAAAGAGCCTCTTTCATATAATGTATCTATTAATATATTTTCTCACTATTTTAAAATGCTAGATAACATGGATTGAAAGCAGTAGTAGGCATTTCCCCAACCTATTTACATATATTATATGTATGTATAAGTTATGTATGCATATATAACTATAACTGAGTTATAAATACTGATTTATAAACATGATAGTAAAAATAAAAATACTGTAAAAACATATCAATTAAAACAATAACTCAAACCTATTTATTTCATTAAAAAAATTCTAGCTTTAATGAGGTATGATTAACAATAAAAACTGAGATTTATATTATCTTCCTTGGTGAATTTAGCTGCATCTTATTTAAAGACACTTTTAAGGTCTATATGTACAGCTTAGTTTGACAATTTTTGTTGCCAAAATGTTCAAATGCATTAAAACTACTGAACATATAACCAAAAACCTATATAAAATAAAAATAAATTATTCATTGCAACAACTGGTATTTCTCAAATCATTGAAACTACTGGTGTATATGTAAAATATACAACATGATGTCTTATATATACGTATACATTGTGAAATGATTACCATAAGTAATCAACATATCCATATCTACATAGTTAAATTTTGTATGTGTTTGGTGAGAGAATACTTGAGATCTACTCTAAGCAAATTTCAATATTACAGTATATTATTAGTAACTACAGTCATGATACTGTACATTAGGTCTCCAGAACTTATGTATCTTAAACCAGAGACGATTGTACCCTTTGACCAACCTGTCCTCCTTTCCCCATCCTTTAGACCCTGTTAACCACCATTCAAGTCTCTGTTACTGTAAGTTGGACCTTTTATAATCCACATATACATGCGATCATACAGTATTTGTCTTTCTCTGTCTGGCATATTTCACTTAGAAAATGTTGCCCAGGTTGTTGGAAATGACAGGATATTTTCTTTTTGTGACTGAATACTATTTTATTACACACACACACACACACACACACACACACACACACAGTGTAAAATAAGGGTCTAATTTCATTCTTTTGTATATGGGTATCCAGTTTTCTCAATACCATTTATTGAACAGACTATCCCTTTTGTATATTCTTGGTGCCTCTGTCAGTTAATTGATCATATATGCATGGGTTTGTTTCTGGACTCCCAATTCTGTTCCACTTGTCTGTGTGTCTTCCCCCACCTCCACTACCATACAGTTTTGATTACCATAACTTTGCAATATAGGCTAAAATCAGAAAATGTTATGCCTCTAGCTATGTTCTTCTTCAGATTGCTTTGGCTGTTTGAGGTCTTTTCTAGTTCCATACTAATTTTAGGATCATCTGTTCTATTTCTGTGAAAAATGCTATTGGAATTATGATAGGGATTGATAGAATCTTTAGATTGCTTTGGGTAGTATAAACATTTTAACAATATTAACTTTTCTAATCCATGAGCACAGGATATATTTCTATTTATTTGTGTCTTCTTCAATTTCTTTCATTAATAGTTACAGTTTTCAGTGTACAGATCTTTTACCTCCCTGGTTAAATTTATTCTGAAGTTTTTTTTTTTTTATGCTATTTTAAATAGTATCACCTTCTTAATATCTTTGTGAATAGTCTGTTGTCAGCACATAGAAACTGATTTTTATATATTGATTTTGTTTCCTGTAATTTCACTGAATTTATTTATTATAGTTTCTTTAGGGATAGATAGATAGATAGATAGATAGATAGATAGATAGATAGATAGATAGACAGATAGACAGATAGATATAGGTATAGATATAGATATATAAATAACCTGCAACAAGAGACTTTTTTTTTTCTTTTTTCTAACTTTCAATTTGGATGCCTTTTATTTCTTTGTTTTTCCTAATTGCTGTGGGAAGGACTTTTAGCACTACACTGAATAGAAATAGTGAGATTGGGCATCCTTTCCTTGTTCCTACTCTTAGAAGAAATGCTTTCAGCTTTTCACTGTTTAACGTGACCTTAGCTGTGGGCTTGCATAAAAGGACTTTTTGATGGTGATGTACATTTCTTCCATACATAATTTGTTTAGTTTTTATCAAGAAAGTATGTTACACTTTGTGAAATGCTTTTCCTGCATCTATTGAGATGATCATGATTGTTATCCTTCATTCTGTTAATGGTATAACACATGTACTGATTTGCATATGTTAAACCATCTTTACATCCCAGAGAGAAATTCTATTTTGTCATGGTATATGCTCCTTTTAACATGCTACTGAATTGGGTTTGCTAGTGTTTTGTTGTGGATTTTTGCATCTATGTTCATCAGGAGTATTGGTCTGTAATTTTGTTGTATTGTCTTTGTCTGGCTAAGGTATCAGGGTGATGCTGCCACATAGAATAAGCTTGAAAGTATTCACTCTTTTCCTATTTTAGAAGAGCTTGAGAAGAATTGGTATTAATTCTATTTTAAATCTAATAAATTTAATAATCTTTAAATTTTTTTCTTTAAATCTATTGAAATCTGTCTTTTAAAACAATAACTTGAATCCATTGAAATTATGTTATACCCATATTACAAAAATGTACATTTTATAATTTGATACTTGAAATGAAATACAAAGCATATGCGTGACAATCTTATGCACATTCATATAGATATATTTAATCTGTTCCCAAAATTTCACCTTTCTGAATTATGGTGTTATATTTTCACATTTTTTTTTATGTATACACACAGTTTTACCAACCTCATCATAGAGTTAGTATGTTTGTAATATGCTAAAAGATTGTGACCCATGTGAAATATTGCACAATCCTGAAATTACCAAAATGATATTTGTACCTAAAAAGTATACATACCTTCCGTAATCAGCCCTAAAATAGTCTTTGCTTTTCTTTACTTCATGCTATGCATAATTGAGAAGGCTAAGCAATAAATTAGAATCTAATATGAAAATATTCAAAAACTTTTTTTTTCTGTTATTATGGTCACTTTATTGAGTAAATGGAATTAAACTTTTGTCAGACACTAAAGTTTTACTGAATGGATGAATAAAATAAATTAAGTATGATGCTCAAAGAATACTCATCTGCATTATTTGATAGTATGTTAGGAATTAGGGTTCCAGGACATGGTGACTTAGATTACTCATACTACATTAATGCTGTACAAATATCACCTCTTTTAATGTTGCTGTTCTAAACCTAATTCTCTTTACTACAAAACTTAAATCAAATAAATGCAGTTACATTAAAAAAATGAAATTCACCTTGGAAATCATTTAATATCATGGTTAACCATATTCGTAGGTGAAATTAAACACACACTTACCCAAACTGAATGTTAACTAACATTTAGCCTTAATATAAATAAATCTCTAATTTGCTTCTTTTGCTTTCACTAAAAACAAGATACAGCCCTACTAAAAACAGAAGAGGGAAAAATCACAGTGCATAAAATCAAATATGAATAATGATATTATTTTTTACTTGACCTCTTTGAGCATCTACACTCTGAGTTTTTTATGTAGTCATATGTGTATGTGTGGTATGCACATGCACACACATTTAGGAAACAGTTCCTGTGAATTCAAATTGAAGCTATGAGTAAACCTTATGCGTAGTTTGAATGATACGATACAAAAATTCACTCTTGGGGAGAGTCTCTGAGAAATTTACATTTATATACTTAACTTTTCAAAGAATACACTTATAGGTAAACATGAAAATTAATTTTTGATACTAATGTATTACAATCCTAGTACATTTTTAAGTTAAAATAATATAAAAATAACACTTTTGCAAATACTTAGATATTTTGTCCTTTCATATTATAGTGATAAGTTTATCAGAAAGAACACGAGACCAATATTCTAGTCCCAGACTTAAGTTTATGAAGTTTGGTGGTAGTAAATAATCATCATTCTTTGAGCAATGAACACTTAAATGATTGTTCTCCAACTAAATTTTTGTTTTTATATTCTATGGGTTAGAACTGGCAAAGTGAACTGCAATGTTTAGATGAAGACCTGGTTATATCGCTCACATGTAAAAATGTAGATTTCCAAATTAATGCCAGTTTTCAGTGAATTCTTGGTTTCTTGAAATAGTTGATATATGTAGATATATATCTCACAAAATATGTCATTATGAGTCTGATTTGGCACAACAAAAAATAAAGTGGTGATCAAGAAGGGGAATAAGGGCTGGACGAGTGGCGCGGTGGTTATGCACCGGCTTGGGAAGCCAGTGGCCCCGGTTCGGTCCCACATATGAGGGCCAGTGACACTGCCCTCAAAATAAATAAATAAATAAATAAATGTGAAGGAGATTTCTTTAAAAAAAGAAGGGGAACAAAATGCTCCCATAAATATTCTCCTAAAGTGTCTCCTTGAAATTGCTTGGCACAGAATCATGTGTAGCTGCAGGATGTGGGTAGGGGTGAAGTTGCTAAAGGGGGTACTTGTTTTCTTTATTCGGTAATACATTTACTTTCTGTCACTCTTAAAAAGTTGTACAAGTACTTTTTAATTATAAAGCTCTATGCAATGCTAAACATTCAGATTATAACAAGATCTGTCTTTTGACATCAATAATTTAGTTTTGTCTTGGGGAATGTCATTAGTGAATGAAACCATTATCTCCACCTTGAAGGTTGGCTTATGCATTTGAATTAAATCTGTTTGAAAAAATGAGTATATAATCAGTAGTCAATATAGAGCAGAGAGTATTTGGACAAACTCAATCTCCTGACATAACAGATTCATGAGTCTATCCGTTTCAAATGAGGCTGAAACAAACGTTTTTATCTTGTTGAGTCTCGGGGTCTTCCCAACCCAACTATCACATGAATTTATTATTCATCAGTAGAACCCTCTATGAGAGAAGTATTAGGATTGCCACATGAGGAAGGAAGCATTGCAACAAACTTTTCCCTCAAAACATTCTTTTTTCTTTTTTTTCTGGAAAATCAAGACAATTCCAAAGTAAGAATATCCCTTTAAAATTTGGGAGCATTAATTAGTCAACTAAGCCTCACAGATATATTTTAACTTTTATACTCATTTATTTTACATACTGCCCTGAGAACAATTTCCACACGTTCATCCATGTAGCACAGAGGGATCTGGTACTTTTTAAATGTATAATTTTTAAAAAAAAAATTTTCAATAGAATGCCTGGATTTGTATGCACAATATATCCTCTGATAATTTATGTATTTTTCAACAAAAATCCTTATTTTAGGACACACTTAGGCTCACAACTCTCACAAATACTTTTTCCGTCTCTCAAATTTCAGGCAACAAGAGTGCCAGAAGATTTGGAATTTGTATAACCCCAAACTGTGTTTTCCTAACTAATCTTGGCAAGCTTAAAACCCTGGAAAGTCACAATTCACTCCCAGGCGATCATCCTGGACAGCTCAGCAGCGGACAGGCAGAACAGGATATCCATCTATTGAGCAGGGCCACCGGCCCAGGTGGCCAGCCATGCAGCTGCAGGGAGCATCCTACCAGGAGGGCAGCATGGGGCTGCAGGAAGATGTGTTCCTTTCCTCTGTCTGTTTTCAGCTGCAGAGGAAAGCACAACCTGCCCTCCCCAAACACTGCCTGCCGACACAGCACTTTTCAGCAACATTGGGCAAAGGGTATGTCTCTAACAATAAATGTCAGAAGAGGAACAAATCACTTATGAGATTCAGGAGGCCCCAACTCAAGCAGAAAGTTGACTATAGAAAAACAGCTGAGGTGTTATAACTGTCCTGAAAGAGACATAACATCATAGATGTGAGGTCATTTAAGACCAATTGTTTTTGCACCTAAATTGTATCGGATGAAAGGAACTACGGGTTGAAAGGCTAAGGTTAATTACAGATTCTCTGGCCTTGTGTTAAGAATTCCATGAAAAGAATTTTCCTCATTAGTAGGAACAAAGTCTTCTTCCTGATACCATGCTTCTATTTTTGTATTTTGCTTCTCTTTTGTTGTCTTTTTAAGAAAGAGTAACTTTTATTCAAGCTAAGAAATCATCAGGTCATTCCCCCTCAGAAGTCTGTTCACACTTATGACATAATATTTCCAGTTTTACTGAGATATAATTGACATACCATACTGTGTAAGTGTAAAGTACACAGCATGATGACTTGAATTTTATGTACTGTAAAGTGATTACCACAATAAATTCAGTTCACATCTCTCACCTCACAGAGTCAAAAGAAGAATAACTCTTAAATAGACAATAAGGAAAGGCAGGAGAGACAGAAAAAATATATGTATTTCCAAGATTGATAAAGTGAATTGACATTCGCTTATTTTAAAAAACAATGAACATACATAAACTTCTGTAAGTATTTTTAGAGAGAAAATACAGACTCTTTTCAGAGAAAATTGAGTACATTTTTCAAATCTAAGACTTCTTTATTCTCCTTCATCAAATAAAATTTTAAAAATGAACGTTTTGTATGTAATTGTACTTCCAATTAGTAGGGTAGCGTATACGCATATGTTCATTTATTTCTATTCCAAACACTCAGTAAATGTTATGTACACAATAAACACATTATAGATGATAGAGACAGATGGATGGATGGTAGAAAGAACAGGGAAATAGACGTTAAGTCAACAGCCGAGGAATCAGAGAATAAAAACAGTATCTTCAGCTTAGTTTTATGTATATATAAATTTTAAAAAACCTGAACATAATAAATTTTTTTTCTTCTCTTATCCTACAAGAATATTTGATTAAAATCCAAATTACTGTGAAAAGATATTCTGAGACTATGAAAGCAAACAATTTACAATTGCAGTATATTTTCAAGGTCACCCATATAAAGATATAATTAATAAAGGTGATGGGCCGGCCAAGTGGCACGATGGTTAAGCACTGGCTTGGTAGGCCAGCGGCCCCAGTTCGGGTTCCACATATGAGGGCCAGTGGCACTGCCCTCAAAAAATAAAAAAATAAATAAATAAAATAAAATAAAGGTGCATCAGTGACTTTGTAATTAACTTAACCTGTAATACTACTGCTTTCCAAAGTTAAAGCAATTCATTTGGAGAATAAATATAAAATTGCTTTTAATTTGAAATGCAGGAATTATTAGTTGTTTAAGTAAATGTATCCATTGTTGGTGAACACTGTTGTTGGTAAACAGTATTCATAGTCTGTACATGGGAGAACGTGATCAGAATTAATCATCAAAATAAATAATTGACCCATTCTGCTCTTGTCTATGGGATATATTTCTTCTTGATGTTAGTTTCTCCTTTTACTAAACAAATGACATTTGGTCAGAAATACCTACTCTTTTAACCTCGATAGCCTTATAAATTAATGAAGAAACATAACAATTTAGTGCCCATCACTATTTTGGTAATGATATCAACTCTTTGTTTCTAGGAGCTACTTTACTAGATATTAAATTGTTTGGAAATCCAGAATTTTCTTTTTCCATCTGTAAATATCTGGTTGTAATTTCATACCCCTGACTAAATTTGAAACTGTCGTGTGTGTGTACTAGAAAATTTTTAATTTTCTTTTTAGTTAAATATTTTAAACCAAGAAAAATTAGAAATTTAGAGAAGCAGAAAAAAAAAATCATCCAGAAATTCACTACTCAAAAAAAAAAGTTAATATTTTAGAGACTATGTATTCAGGATTTTCTATGAATAAACTTGTTTTTAAAAAAGATGACATTGGTGTACATACTATTTAAGTATCTTTATTTTTAGTTATTCCATTGTGAGTATATTTTCTATCAATCTATATGCATTTGTACTATCATTTATAATATCTGCACCACATTCCATTTTATAATTTTGCCTTCCTTAACTTATTTAACCAATCCCTATCGCTCAACATTTACTTTGTTTATGAATCATACCATTCTAAAGATGCTATTATTATATCATCAAACCTTTTTTTAAATCTAAGATAAATTCCTAAATAGAATTACTGAGCCAAAGTCAGTATCAATTTTTAGGGATTCAGATTAATATTGACAAATTTTCCTTTTGAAAATCAATTTACTCTCCCATGAACAGTGTATATGAGTACCTGTTTTCTCACATCTTGCTGTCACTGTATAATAAAAAAAAAATAAAATGAGAAATCTGGCTCAATTATTTTATTCAGATATGATATGTATCTCATTGGTTTTGTTTACATTTCTTTCAGTCCTTTTATATTTACTTTAAACATTCTTTATTGACCATTAAAATTATTTTTCTTTGCTTATTTTCGATTGATGCATCCTATACACTGTTTACATTTTTCCATCTTTCACACTTCATTTTTGCTATTTTATTTTTCTATATGAAAGTTATTAACCATTTGTTTGTTACATATGAAGCAAATTTTTTTTCCAGATGGCGGTTTGCAAAACAGTCACTAAGTAAGAGGATAAATTTGAGGCATGCAAACTAGGGTTTCAAATCTAAATTCTATCATTTATTAGCTATGTGACTTTGGATAAGGCAGTATGGCTCACTAAGACACAGTTTTACCATATATATAAAATGTGGATGGTAAAATCAGTTATGGACATAAATAATAAATAATATGTTTAGGAAAGAGTACAAAATTAATTATAGTTATTATTTTTTTATTTGTAATGTTTTAGACATTCAGGAACTGTTCAAGGTTTGTGAAACCAAATCACTATCTTTATGGTTTCTAAAAGAGTTAACTTATAAATAAATGTTAAGGACTCAAACTCAGGAAGTCTTGAGTTGGAAATGTGGTTCTGGTTTTTAGTAGCTTTTTGATTTGTAATTTAGCATTTCTGAATAGCATTTTTCTCATATGAAAAATGGATGGAAATTAATACCTATCTTATAAAGGTGTTGAGGCAATAAAGTATTACTTATAAAGTATCTAGCATAGTATTTGACACATACAAAAAATTCGCATTTAACTTTAGCTTTACAACTATGAGGATGATAATTATCTTTCTGACTTTAAATGCTCTTTCATTACAGTTTTCTTAATTATTAATATGACATGAGAAGAATTCTCTAGGTTTCACATTATGACATAATCCAGCTGATTATTGTAGAGGCTTTCTTAGCTGCGTTCCTATGCTGGAGGCTCCAGTGGAACCCCTTACCTCTCACTTGGGTTGAGAAGGTTTTTTCCTGGGAGTATCACTGATTGAGTGGGTGGTCTTGAGAAATCTATTAACATATTTTAGTGATGCTATGCTTGATATCTGGTATCTCTATAAACACTTGCACATTTAGCCTCACTGAAATATGTGGTCTTTTTACTGTCTTTTTTGTAATCTCCAAAATGAAAAGGTGTATCTTAACAAAAATGATATTGGAGTGTTCAAAAAAGACAGTTAATTTCACGCAGACAGGATTAATCCTGGTAAGAGATAGAACTTAGATTGATGGAAAATGGGCAGAGTCATACAGATAAGGGGAAGCAATCATTTCCTAATCGATCATGTGGTTGGTTCCACCATCAGTGGCCCTAGCTTTGCATTCAGAAAATAAGATTTCCAAGGCCCATTTTGATCTTCTAACTGCAGGAGGTCCAGATAATGCTTGGATACTAGAGCAGTAAATGTGTTGTATGGGCTCCTATCAATTGACAGATAACACCTTCCTGAATATAAATATCACCATAAAACAGGATATTTTTTTCCCCCTCCTTGAGGATAATGCCCAATGGCTTTCTGGACCACATGCACTCTTATTTCACAGTTTAACTGACATTTCGAACAAAGGATTTGCAAATCAGTATGATTTCTAACATGCAAATCCTATCAAGATTTTTCCTGTGAAGGAGGCCTTAATTTTCTTTGAATTATATTCCTAAACAGCTCACTTTCCTTCATCCAGCCAATGCATTCTTACTTGTTAACTTTTTGCTATACCCTGAATTCGTTCCCATGTGTAGTTGGGCTCTAGAGATAATATTGTCCGCCTCTGGTTACAGAACCTTCCATCAGCCAACATGAATTTATGGAGAGGAATACTAAAGGCTCCAACATACATCTGACAGTTTGAGAAGTAATCCCATCCTCACTAATCTCTCGTACTTCAGCAGGCCCATGGTCTTCTTCCTGCTGATGTTTCCTAAACCCATTAGTCTCAGTTTTGTCATGAGACTTACTGTCTCAGCTCTTTATCCACTGTACATGAAGCAGAAGGTGTAATCCTTTCTTCAAGCCATGATTCTCACTTATCCTGAAATGTGTATAGATTTCAGTATTAGCTACTCTTGGTTCACAACTCACAGCTACTTTTCGTTACAGGAGGGGAAAAAATAAATATATTGTTTAGTACCAGATGCAATTATGCTGGTCCAGATTCAGTATGTTTCACATTTCCTTTCAGTGAGATATTCATTTCCTATCTCTGGATATATATAAATATGAAGCATAAAGAATTTCTAGAAATTGCAGATTCTACTCTATAGTCTTTTATTGATATAAAGGTCTTTTTATATGTCATTGTTGAAGATAAGTCTATGTGCTACATACACAGTGTTTACCATTACAATCCACTAAATTCAAGTCAGGTTTCTTTGTGCTACTCATCTCTGTTTGGGAAAAAAATTAAAATCTTTGAACTAAGTAACATTTATGCGAAAGAAAGAATTTGAAAAGAAGATGTTTTTCCTTCACAATATTTAATTTTATCAAATAATGAGGGAAAAAATAGAACTTGATATACTTTATGGAGAAAAATACTATCCTTGGAGAAAAGCCTCTCATTCTGTGAAGTGGTCCCAAAAGACAGCTGGCATATTCAAGATATAACCACCACTCTGGAGAGTAATGAATACAAACACATACAAGAAAATCTGTCACTCAATGACTAATATTCATGAACTATCAACAGAGAAATCAAATTCATAATGCAAGCAGAAAACCCATTTCCTCAGTGTGTTTCTGATAAAACATACAACATAAACAAATTATGAAAAGCCTAATCCGAGCAGGCCCCTGGGGAATTCTGCTGCTGAACCCATCATTCCATTATTCAATTAAGCAATGCCACACGTAAAACAGAGAACACAATTACAGCCTCCAGCAATGTTGCCAGACACGCCTCCACTAAGGGGACACTCTTCCCCCAGATTTTTTTGGAAGATGTTTGTGTGCCATAAATAAATCAAAAGGCAAGATGCAAGTAAACTGCATTTGTTATCTTTTGCAAGGATCTTTCAAAGAAATGTCAAATCTAAGCTAAAATTCTTAGCTGAGTCCGATAAAGATATGCTTTTATATCTTTCCTTATTATAAAGCTCTAGTTCCTCATTCTCCTCCTGGCACTGACAAATGAGTTACGTCTTCCTCATCAATTCATACCCACTTAGCAGGCAGTAAGGGCTTAGCACTGTGATTAGCAGAAATCATTATCAAAAGAGTTATCTAACTCAGTATCAGATAGGACTGATTCAGCAGTGAGAGAGAAAACCTATCTCATCACAAGTTATTCAAACATAAAATTTTAATGCATAATGGATTTGCTTTAGTTAAATAAACATACCAGCATAATTCGCTAAAATATACTGGCAGTTAAAATCCAAGCTTTCTTTTGTTATTAATATTACAAGAACCTCTCCAAATCATGCTAAAAGCACAGATTTCAAATGTCCAATGCTGTTTCTCATTCTACTGGCCAAATGTGCTACCAGCCTTTGGGGTGAATTGAAGGTACAGATAAAAAGTCATCCTTTTAACTGATAGCAATATAGCATTCAAATGAATGGATAATGAAATTCCATTTTGTTTCACTAGTGTGGGAACTCTTATGTAATAGTGTTGCTATTAAATGCAACGTTTAGTAATATGGTCTTGTGCAAGGATTAGATCAAGTCCATGTTTCCTTTGATCTTGGGGAGCCTGATTCATAAAATGTTTATTCTAACATGGCAAGCATGAGTGCTTTTGATGGGAAAAGCTGTCTCCTTGCTTATCTGAGTGTGACTTTTTTCCTTGCATCTCCAAAACTTTCTGCTCCTTTTAGGATATTGTTACAAGAAACGCAACATCTAGAGTGGGAAAGGCCCAGAAGAGCCAGGCCTGTAGCAGACAGACTTTTACATGAATTATAAATAATTTAAAGTTAATTTGAGATTCTCCTGGTAAAAATGTAAAGATAGTTTTCAAATTAAAGATCAAAATAGGTGTCCAACAAGGGCTATATGAAGATTTTAAGAAGTCCAACACTGTAAAAAAATCACAGTGCCCATTCCTTACCATTCATCCAAACAAATTTAAAATAAAAGCAATACTGAACCACAAAGTTCTTATTTTTCTTTTGATAGTATTTTTAACATCAACATAAAAGTCTGTCATCTCTCCCCAAAGTATTTCTGAGGACATACTGTATGGTGTCCTGTAAACAGGTTCAATCTGTCAATTGTACAGTCCAGTCAGGATAGTAGCTATCAATTTATTGTCTTTATGGACATTGAAACAACTGAGTAATCTTGGTCAAATCACTTCATTTCCTCAGGCCTCAGTTTCTTTCACCTATGAAACAACCAAGTTGGAACTAGGTTGACTTCCTAACATTCTGTATTATAAAGAATTGTAGGGAAAATAAGCACATATAGTATTATCTCTCTTCTACAGATGAAAAAAAATACAGAATTCTAATGCATAATTTATTATAATTTTTAAAAAGAAACATAAAACACTGAAATGGTGAATGAAAAGGAATTTCTGCTTACATTTTCCTGATATTTTATTTTATTTTATCACTTCTACCGTATTCAAGCACTATGGTTCAGCCTTATCTTTGTCCTCATCAAGTTCTGCCTCATCTGGAGAGTTCTCAGGCTTTTCCAGTGTCTAAACTTTCACTAAATTTTGCTAAAATCCTACAGGACTTAAGTATATATTATCAAGTAGCATCTGTTATCTGTTTATAACTTATATTCCAGTATATAGTGTATACTTCTTGAAGGTAGGGACCATGTTTTGTGTTTAATTGTATCCCTCACATAATTTAGAAAGTTTTTCAGTATATAGGGGAAGGTGATAAAAATTGGTTGTTAATGTCTTTGCCAGTCCCTGACTAATAAAAGACTAGCAAAGTTATACATGGAAAAAAATACAAACTAGGGAGTTTAATTTCGTCTTATCTGGCCTGGTCATGTCCTTTCCCTCAATAACTGTTCTCTTCTGCCTAGAATGGCATTACCTCTATTAATAAGTCTTTCTTTGACCCAGCTTCAAATGATCAGTACAATGTCTATTTGTTGTTTAATGGTAGAAAACTCTAAAAAGTGCTTTCTAATTACACATGGAATTATTTAAAATACTTTTCTGCTTGTTAGATACCATAAACAGACAGATGATACTTTTAATTATCTCATACCAGGATTTATTTACCCAAAAAAGCATCTCACACTAACAGTAGAAACTGTATCTGTCAAGTACTGTGTTAATTTTCCTCTCATTAAAGTTCATCCAGATAATAAGTGATTTTCCATATGCTTATCATCTGACCTGCCACTTGATATTTTTCCTACCACTAGTGGAGGAAAGGAATGTTTATAGGCATATGTTTTTTTCATAGAAATTATATAGGATAATGGATTAGAGTAGATGACTCTACTTTAATAATATGGTCTTTTGAGCAAGAGTTCTAAATTACTAGGCAAGAATCTCATAATCAAAGCTGGGATTTGAAAGGAACATTAATAATGACCTAGACCAGAAACTGAAAACTCTTATACCTATATGAGCTAGACAGCAGCACTTTGCAGACTGTATGCCCATCTCATGTGAACAACAGCTACATAATTTCAGACAATGGTTGCCATTGCAATATAGGCCAATATTGTCATTTTTGAAGAGAAGCCAGAAATGTTGATTTTAATATATGAGCTCTTCTATCATATATTATTTTACTCATGTTCAGGGCAAGTTGTTTTGTCTCTTCAACTACAAAACTATCAGTTTCTTGAGAGTAGAAGCCAAGACTCTCATTCTACTTATTCAAAAGCACTAGTAGAGAGTGACGTCTAAAGAAAGCATTTCGTGGCTATTGTTGATGGACTGACAGGCATGACTAACTGCTTATATTGTTTTTAGAAAACAGGAGGCGATGATTTATAGAGTTAAAATTCAAAAACTATTTTAAAAATACAAATTGTTAGGGTTGAAAGGATATCTAAGAATGTTAGAAAAGTGGTGCCATAGTAGAAAGGAGCTGGGTTGGCATCAGTAAGACGGGATAGTAGTATGTTTGAGAAGAACCTTAATCTGACAATACAGAGAATAAGCATTAGTCATAATGGAAACATAAACATATACATATAATGAAGAGATATTAAACACATATAAAAATGAATTTCTCTCAAATTTAACATTTTCATTGTGAATAACTGCTGGGTACTCTATAGGGCAACAAAAGTAATATCGAACAGTGAACCATAAATTGGAAGTTGTATTTTTTGGGAAGATAAAATTTTAGAACTCTATTTTACAAAATATATGCTCATAGCTCATCATGTGATATGGAAAATAAAATGAATTGCCTAGAGCAGCACTGTTCTAAGAGAAATAGAATGTGAGTTACATGTGTATTTTAATATTTTTAGCAGCCACATTTTTTATAAGTAGGATTTCAACTGGTAAAATTAATATTAAAATTATATTATTAAAATTATATTATTAAAATTATATTATTAAAATTAATATAAAATTATATCTAATGCAGTATATCCTAAACATTATCTGCATTAAAAAAAACTATGTACAATCTATTGGAAATTTTTGTCTTCAGTCTTTGAAATCCAATGTGCTTTTCACATTTATAGAACATTCACTTTGAATTAGTCATATTTCAAATATTCAATAGCCACATGTGCAGCACAGATATAGAGAAAACTATGAGATATATATATATATATATATATATATATATATATACACACATATACACATATATATTAGATAAAATCTGATACTGGGAATGTTATCTGCATGAATAATTGTCAAGAAAAAAGTAGTTCAAGTTTCTGAGAAAATGGTGACAAGAATGCCTTAAAATAGCTTTAAACTGGCCTTTTTAATCTTTGAGATGCTGTTATCATCAATGCCAGAATTGTTTCTTCCAATATTTATGTACTCTTAGTGAATCACAAGTCAAATATAAATCCACAAAATAGTTTAAGTCACAAAAGTACTTACTGTTAGCCTGTCTCTTTTTCCAATCATATTATGGTGGCTAGGAGAGTTACTGTCCATTCCTCTCCAGGACGTTTAATGCTGCCCTAAAAGTCCCCACTTAAACTTATAAATCGTCTTTTCAGAAGGTCAATATAATAAGCAAATTCCAAGTGAATTGTTGCAGAAATAATTAAACTTGGTGTTCTAACCTACATCTTCAAAGAGCTACCTTTCTTCTGAGAATTAGCTTATTTGTACTAATTTATTTGTACTAATTTATTTATCCAAAGCTGAATGGCCACTCCTCTACTACAAAGAGAACAAGTCTGGTACACTTAATAAACGTTTGTTGCAATAACCAAGTAAATACTTTCACTGAGTATTTTCATGGATTAAAATTACTTTTCCTCATGTGTATTCTTATACTAATGGCATGGAAGAGAGGAAGAAATCTATGTATTTATATATTTCTCTGCCTCATTTTAAATAATCCATTTGCAAACTGAAATGTTACTCCCTGAGAATACTGTTAATCACTGAGGTGAGTTGTGAGGCGTGTGTGTTTGCACGTGTGGTTTTTGTGTCTTGACTCTCCTTAGCTTTGTTAGGGCTGGAAGGAAGTGGAAGGAGGCTTGTGAAAAAGAAGGGGTGGTGATGAGGAAATGGGGTGTGAACTCTTGTGTTAACAATGAAGGCTGTAGGCTCTTTTTGTGGCTTAAGATAGAACGATTAATTTCATGAAGAGCCCAACACAGGCCTCCAGGAGGGCTTATCACTGCTCTTCAGAGAGGAAGTGGCCATTTTTGTTGTTGCAAAACAAACAGTGCTTGTTTTTGTAGCCCTGACCTAAGATCTCTCCCGCTGTATCTCTCTGTTTGCAAACCTCCTCCCTGGGTCCAGTAGCAGGTGTGAGGGAACTGAAAACAAAATGTTTAAACTGAGTAGTCCTTTTTCCATTTAAGAGCTCTGTTACCATTTGTGTTCTTGGAAAGGCATAACTGAGGTCAACACCATGATTACATGAAGCGGCTGCTGCCAACTGGCAGATATTTTCCAAGGTCATGGAGAGTCTAAAAAGTGAAATATATTTCTAGTCTTTTATTTTGAAGTTTAGTATTTGCATTTGTTTACAAAAAGTTGAATCCCATCAAAGTAAAATTTCCATCTGGATAAAAAAAGACCCAAAAAGTAAAAGTGCAAGTTTTAGTGTGACTAAAATATTTGAAGTTGAGTTAAAAAACAATGCTCCATCCGAAATCCACAGGTGTTCAACTACCAAAACAACCTGTTTAGTGGGGAGAGATTTTGCAATCAGGAGCGTGTCCATTTCCAAAGCCCTAAGACTTTTTGGGAATAACATCTTTCTTAAATTGTAATCTCATCTCTTCTCTTTGAATAAATCAACCCCAGCAAGTAGAAGCTGCCAACTAAATTTAAACATTACACAATCCACATGCACAAGCTGGGCCTCTCAATACATAATTAGGTGCATTCTATAGGTTCATTAAAGGGCTTCTGAGTCGGCTTCATTTTAATGTGGTCTTTCTTGTTCTGTTTATGAGAAAGTTCCTCACTAGACCTTTTGAGAGTTGAATCATTTGGTTTGTGACCTGTATAGAATTACAGATGACATGTGTTTGCCCCTGTGGGGATGACAAGTATGAAGAAAGGGAAAAGGTGTGTGCAATACACATTTATAATTACAAATAAACTTATTTTTCAAATCACAAACTTATTTTTCAGTGTTTTGAGACAGTCTAGTAACTACTGACATATTTCTTCAAGTACAAAGTAAATCGTATTATTTCCTTTCTAGGAATGGATCACACTAACACAACCTCTTTAAAAATGCTGGGAGAACCCTCCTCCATCACCCCCTCCCACCCCCGGAACTCAAACATGCACCACATAGTACCACACATACTCACACACCACAAATGTACACACATAACACATATTCACACTCACACACCACAAATGCACATACACACCACACACACTCATATAAAATAAATGTAAACATGCACATAAACACACCATGCACACAGCCCATATACAGATAAACACACACCATTTCCTAGGCATCTGACACTGTTTTGCCTAATGGTTGTGTCTTCCCATGAAAAACCAACTTCACCATATACTAAAGTTATTAGGTAATTTAATAAATTTTTCTAAGTCTCCATTTAACCATATAAAATAATGATAATCATAATTCTATATAGTATGATAAGAATTAAATAAAGGAAAACATACAAAGTATGTGATAAAGTGCCTAGGCATATGAGAAGGACTTTGTAAATGCTGTAAATTGTTAATATAGTATAACTCTGAAACCATGGTTGTCATTCTAACAGCTCTATTTCACTTCTGAAAGAGCTTTGGAGGAATAATATCCTATACGCAAGGGACAACTTAGCCTGGTAATTAGTACATGGATTTTACTTTTGCTTTACACAGTTTTTCATAGTAAGCACTTCAGAAATCTTCCCTATTTACAGACATTGGTGGGCTGGTAGGGGAATTGTCTTCTGGGAAATATATAAGAAATGATTATATAAATATATAGATATATCTATATATAAATAAATAACAAATGATTACAGGACAAGAACATTTAGCAACATGAGTGGGTAAGGCTTTGCACAGATGTTTGGTAACCCCACAGACAAAAATGTCAATATACTGTCATATTTACTAAGCCTATGGTCAAAAAAAAAAAAAAAAGAGAATGAAGCTCAAAGAGGTACAATACTTAAGCAGCCTAAAAGCAGCTAGGCTAAAAGTAACGATTTGCCAAACACACAGAAATCTATTTTTAGAGTTGTTTTTATTTTCAGCCATGCTCCTTTACAATATGGTCAAACACTAAGTTGGTACTTAATAGACCAACTAGCTCAAAGCACTCTCAGCTTTGTAATTTTTACTTCTAAGACTTTGGCTTTTCAACCTACAATTTTCTCCAGGCTGGTTCAACTAGGCTACGTGTCAGACTCGGTGAAATGATTCTCTACACTGCAGGCTACTTAATAAAGAGCCAATGAAAGACAGTGGTTAGCTGTTTTGGGGCACATCCATTAGTAAGTAAGAAAGCCTGCAATTAGCAAAATGCACCTTTTTATATGGAGTCTATTCCTCACACATCAAGAAAACCCCTATAAGCATTTTCCATGGAGTATAATAACTGTAATTTGGAGGAAAGAAAGGCTGATCTATCCCAAGACTCAGGTAGCATTTTCCTTATTTTTTTATTTCAGTTAATGTGGAGAACACACATCTGAATGAACTTCTGGGTAATGTTTTGCAAGAATTTGAGATGCATTTAGTAGTAATGTGGGGAAAGAACAAAGTCCAGCAGTTGGAGGGTGCTTTCTCATTTAGGAAAGCAGGCTCTCTGACACATAGTTTTCCTCCATCCATTCCATCATCTCCGTGTTTGTACAATCAGGGAGTGAAAGACAGTATCCCCTCCCTTCCTCTGAGGCACACACAAGACAGCAGAGCAGACCTTCACAATATTTGTGTCCAGAGGAAACAATAACTGCTTGGGACCCTGAGGAAGCAGGAATTGGGCAAGGAACTTCCCACTGCCTCTCTAAAGAATAGTGACACAAACAATGCCTAATCTGTAAAAATCATCTTTTTCTGTGGATAGGGACCATTTACTAGTTTTGAGTATCTTAAATAAAAACTAAGAACACAAAACTTTAGAAGGCAAGATTTATTTGCATTTGAGCTTAGTACAAATGATGGACCCTTGGTAATAGCAAGTGTCCTGAAATTTCTACAATTCATTATTATCATATTGTATACTTGGTCTACTAATTTGTAGACAAGTTTAAAATATGTTTTACACACTTAGAGAAAAAAATGATCAGTCTGAAGCTCAAGTCATCTTTGTTAGTTTTGTCTCAGTATTTCTCCTAGTGCTTTTACTATTTAACATTCTCAAATGAAAAGTGCTTTGGAATGTTGTTGCTATAGTAATAGATATAGGGAGAAAGATGCAAGATGCAGATTAAATGTATATTTAATAGATTTATGTGAATTTGAAAAAAAGCAACATTATGGTATTTTAGGCAATAAGACATTCCCAGTTAATATTAAAAGAAGTACTAGGTTGAATGCATTACTCAAGCAGATGCCTCTTGAGAAAAGAAAAGGAATCAAATATAAACACCTTTATATTTTCTAAGCAGTAATTCTTATAATTCATATAAATAATTATCATTTTACATTTATTGTTCAACACTACATTACAAATTATTTTGATTATCAGTTTGCAGAAGAGCACATAATTCAAATGTTTGCATCATAGATGATATTAGACCAACTTTTCCACGTAAACACAGTATTTTGTTCATTTCTGGCTGAAGTTTTCAACTTACTAGAATTTCCCTGGGATATACTTCCCTTTCCTTGAAGTTTCTTCAAATTTGTTGTTTACAGAACATGGGCTCATAATGACCTTCATGGATTAAAATACCTCTCACTTGCCATGCATGCCCTTGTTTTTTTCACCTCAAAAACACTGGTTAAATTCCATGCCTTCCCATTCTCTCATTTAACTACTTGATTGAATGTTGCACCAGTATATGTACCTTCACAGACATAGAGAAGCACGAAGTGTATTTCTATTGATATTCTAGGACATGATAGTGTACATATTAACACATGCCCGACGCTAATGAACCAGTGTGATGTCACCAAGAGTGCTGGGCTGGGAGTCAGGACCCCTAGGTTGTTTCTCTGGATGAGCCACATGGCTGAAAACCCTTGAGTGAGTCACAGTCCACATGTCTCTGTCCTCCACTGCCCTAACTTTGAAGTATACACATCTGGAGGAGTTTTAGAGACCTTCCAGCTCTTCCTTTATAAAATACAGACTTAGTGAAACCTGTCTATATTTAGACAGAACATAATTAAACTTATTATGGAACTCTAAGGGCTGGTTTTAAGATACTAGTAAATATTGCAAATAAAAGTTTGTAGACCCTGACCCTGTTTGATTCTTGATAAAGCAAAGAACAGATGCAATTGTAGCATCTTGATCACTTAGCTTATTGTTACTCTTTAGCTTGGATATTCATAAAGTTGACGGCTCATTACAACTCATTTATTACAATAACAAAAACCACTTGCAAGTAATGTTCTTCTTTAGCAATTTGCTTTTATTTTATGAGGAGATTGAGAAGGACATAAAATTGGAGATGGATTGGGAATAAAATGAGGTAAAGATATTTGAGAATGATAGCCATGCCATTGTGAATTTCAGAGCAAAACAAATCAAATAAATTTGGAAGAAATTATATGAAGTCCTCATGTGAACTACAGTCCACATTGACTGATCATGTGAGACAACAGCAATAAAATGCAAGTGATAATAACATCTCCCTCTTCGATTTAGTTAGAAGGTATATAAGCTTTATAATAAACTCATTTCATGAATAGTCAGAGTTTTGCATAGTAAAAATACCATGCATACACAGCATCAGATTTTGCTATACACAACAAAAAGCCAAGAACATTAATTTTTCTCTCTCCTGCCACAAAAACACAGAGATTGCAAAAAAGCAATCCTATGGGGTACTTGTTAATAGAAATTTTGTTTTATACTTCAGAAGGGAATTCCTTTTTTTCCTTTTAATCTGAAAACCAATTTGAAATTATATAAACCTGGCACTTAAAAAAAAATCCTCTACCAAATTTCACATTCCTTTTTGATCATATTCTAAACATGGTTAAACCACTATTTTAGCAATTTACTTTTAATTGTAAAATGCATTTCTGAATTCACTGAGGGAACATCTTTCTGGGTGGGATATGATTTTCTTCCATCAGTCTTACCTAACCAGGGACCAATTACTTTCCCTGAACACAACAAAAATATCTTACAGCTAACAGAGAGGAATTAGGGATTGCAGGCATGGATATAACAGTGAAGCTATTTGTCTGGAAAACCCAGAAACAATAAGCATTTGAACATGAAATTAACATTGAGAAAAGAGGCTAAAATTTTAAGTTTTAAGAAATAAAGCTTTGTTGTATTAAGAGTGCCCTTGAACTTAAAAAAAAAAAAGCAGTTTTAATTATTTGTATCATTTACATATTTGTCCTATAAATATGTTCAAAATTTGTCTGAACAGTAAAATCCAGGTGTTGAGGTTAACATATATGTTTTAAAGAGTAGAAATCACTATTGTCAGTGCCTATCCATCACTTCTTTGGGGATGAAGAAAAATAACTAGAACATTGTTTCAAGTTAGCACATTTTCTAAATAGGATATTCAGAGACTAAGATAAGCTTCTTGCAGTTCGTTCACAGTAGTATCTTTGACAATCACAAGTCTTCATAAAAATCTCCCATTCCAAATACAAGATCATCTTAAACATCAGAAAACTTTAAATGGTAATCAAACAGCTATAAGTATCTTTCATCTGAAAGATAACATTGAGTTCCATGAAGCCATTGGTTTAAATAATAAAGAACTGTAATATTTATTTTCATTATTCTGTACTTCTAAATATACATATTAAGAGTGATCACTCTAATCAGGTTTCTTGGATTAAATTTCAGTATTACTCAACTGACGTTGGGCAGCATTTGTGTCTGTAGTCTTTAGCTATCTTACCTGTTAAAAGAGTCAAATATACCTCCGTCACGTGGTTACTTGTGAACATTAAATGAGACTGCATATAAGTAGACTGGTATATGGTGCAGCACATACTAAATACTTGATCACTAATAAGTTATAAACATTGTCCTAGATTACAAGCCCTACTGACCATTGTATTTTTCCTTAAGGATCCTTTACCAACACAATGTGAAAGCTGTACCTAAATCATTACAAGCCATGATCTCACAACCATTAATAATGCTTTGGAGAAAATGTTCATTCATTACAAATATTCAAGAGAAAGCTGACTTCATAACATACTTCCTATGAATGCTCTAAAAGAGGAGTATTTTAAATGAGGCTAAATTAGATTCCTGCACATGTGGAACAAAAGAGGATAAAAAAATGTAAAAGGAGGGCCGGCCGAGTGGCGCATTGGTTAAGAGCTAGCTTGGGACACCAGTGGCCCCGGTTCGGATCCCACATATGAGGACCAGTGACACTGCCCTCTATAGCTAAGATGGTGAACAACAGCTCCACCTGGAGCTGGGTTGCTGTGAGTCCCTGGGTCAGTATAGCTGCAGCGCCTGCTGCTGTGGGCTTCCATAGGCTACAGTGAGTGGCTTGGCTGGCTGGCAGCCAGCGTGAACTGGGAAGAGCAGCTGTGAGCGGCCATCCAGAGGCCAGTGACTGATCTGCCTCACCCGAGAAGAGCACAATGATGATACCAATATGGGCCAGTGAAGCAATGTCCTCCACAACTAGACTGAAGAACAAAAGGACAGCAATTTGTCTGTTCCCCTTCCCTAGTTCCCCAATAAAATCTTTTTTAAAAAATTGTATAAGGAAAAAAATGAGTAGAATATGAAAATGGAAGCTGTTTTTATAAATTTATAGTAATTTTTAAATCTCATCAAATTTTAATGTACAATCCAACCAGCATTCTATTTGATAATAGTGAATTTATTTAAAACTCACCTGTAAGTCATTCACATTTTAAAAATTTATTGCACTGCTTTCAGAATTTTTAAGGCTGATCCATAATATATCAATTTTTTAAAATGCATGTGGAAGATTATAATGGTTTCTAAATTCTTGTCTTTTCTAAAAGTAATACTAATAATATATGAGAATATATGAGTTCTTTTCTACTTTATCTTAAAATTTAAAGTTCACTAATAATTTTAATTTATTTGACATTTACATAAAGCTTTCTAAATAAGATTTTAATAATAATTAATATTTTCACTATCTGTGTATAACCTTATTATAAATTCAAATAAGTTCTATACTTAGTTCTTCCTTACAATTTTAGAAATATTGCTACTTTTGGTAACTTTTTTCTCTAACACATATGTCAATTTAATAAAAATCTTTTAATTCTATATAAATTTTTCCCAATTACATGATATTATCAGCATGTTTTAAATTTCCATATCAAAAACTACTTACAATTTTCTCACAGGAACTATTAAATATATATTTTTTAATTATAATGCTTTACTAGATTAAATTATCTATACTATACACTCCATTGATTGACTTGAGAAAGTACACATTTCAAAAAAAACAATGTTAGTGGTTTTCATTAACCCAAAGGCAGAGAGCAACAAAATAAAAACAAGAGGATGTAAATAGTAAGAAACTATGGAAGGAAAAAACAATGAGAGCAGAAATTAATAAAAATGAATAAAACATAGATTTTAAGGAAAAAAGCCAAAAGCTGGTTCTTTCAAATAACTAATAAAAACAAACCCCAGATGAAACAAAAATAAAGAAAAAGAAAAACACAATAACTAATATCAGAAACATAGGGAAATCACTACAGATCCTTAAATCATTAGTCTATAAGAGTATATTATAAGCAATTTTAGCCCAATAATTTTGAAAAATAGATGAAATGAACAAATTCCTAGGAAAACACAAATAACTAACATCAGTACAAGAAGGAAAAAACATCTATGTAGCGCTACATCAATTTTTAAAAATTGAATCTATAACTGATAACCTTCGAATAAAGACATTTTTAGTGCTACATCAATTTTTAAAAATTAAATCTATAATTGATAACCTTCCAATAAAGGCATTTTTAGTGCTACATCAATTTTTTAAAATTGAATCTATAATTGATAACCTTCCACAAAAGACATTTTTAGATCCAGATGATATTATTATTTATTTCTACCAAACATTTGAAACCAATAAAGCATGTACAACAAATCTCATACAAAATGTTCTAGAGATCAGAAAAAGAAAATATTTAACAACTTTTTTATACCAATAGAACTTGATACCAAAATCTGATAGACATTATAAAAAAAGGCAATTACAAACCAACAAATAAATCACTTTCATGAACTTGTATGTGAAAATTATAAACACAATATCAACAAAGTCTAGCAATATGGAGAAGTAATCATGACGAAGTGAGTTTCTTTCAGGAATGCAAAATTAATTTGACATTTGAAAATCAATCCATTTAATTCACCACATTAAAAGGATAAGACAGGAAAATCATAGGACAATTTAAATGCAAAAAACCATTAATAAATTTCAATATCTAAATCATTTTTAAAATACACTAAAAATAAGGAATAGAAGGAAATTTCCTTAATTTGATAAACATTTTTAAAAGAGACATAAATATCATATTTATTACTGAGCTATGGAATGTTTTACTCTTAAGGTAGAATGAAGCAAGAATGCCTGCTAGTCCCACTCCATAGCTGTCCTAGCCAGTGCATCGAATCAAGAAGAAGAATTAAAAAGTGTATATATTGCAAAGGAAGAGTGAAAACTACTTTCATTAACAGACAACATGTTTGCATAGAGAGAAATTACAAAAGAATACACAGATAAATAATAGAAATAAAAAGTTAATTTATGAAATTGTAAAAAAGTCAATATATATTATATAACTTAATTATATCCCTATACACTTGCAACAAGCAATTAGAAAAAAAATAATAACATCATTTACTAAAGCAAATTAAACAAAAAAATCAAATATTTAGGAATAAATCTAATGAAAGACGTGCAAGACCTCTACAGAGAAAACTCTTAAACATTATTGACAGCAAGTAAAAACCTGAATAAATTGGAGGTGGGTGGTTGCTGTGTTATAAGAATTGCAACATTAAAATAAAATCCAAGCAGAGTTTTCTTTTGTGAAAATTTAAAAAAAATCTGAATTTTATATGTAATTTATATAAAGTACAAAGAAGCAAGAATAACATTCTATTTTTATATAGAATATATAAAATTTATGTGTAAAATTTATGTGAAATTTCAGAAGGTCAACTTAAGGATGGAGACAGAAGGCAAAGAGCAAAGTCTAATAGTTCCACAAAGTCCAGGTTGCTCATTCCACAACAAAGATCACAGGACCCACCCACATGCACAGGGCATCCAATAAGCTTTTCTGCAGCACTCTACTCTTAGGTATGAACCAACAGTTACAAATAATCATCAGACATTTCATGAGAGTATTCAGTGTGAATGCTAGCCCAAAACAGAAAAAGCAAAATAGAGGAAACAGACTAGGCAAGGAAAGTGAAGTAATATGAAAAATTATACTCATATATATTTTTAGAGATAAGTGAACACATTCAACCACAAAACAAGATGCCTTAAAAAAAAAAAATGAACATATTTACAACTTACCAGAGTAGAGTTTCAGGATGGAAACAACCCTGAAAAAAACGAAGGTATTTACAGGTTACCAAAGTTGACTCGACAGCTGAACCATCCTGGGGAAGGTACCGAGTAGGACAAATTGAACTGTAATTGACTACAGTACTTGCTGGAGATTCAGTGTGGACAACTCCGAGAGTTAAAACTTCAGGAGACCCAGTCATATGGGGGGACTTCCACAATATTGTGAGTTTTATGTCCAGGAGCTCAACCAGGCTCTCACAGTAAGTACCAAGAAAAATCCCTTCTGGCCCCTGCTTCCAGTAGGCGGAGGGGAAAAGGAACCATTTTGAAACAGGACAGAACCCCCTGTTCTTCTTAATAAGGCCTGCCCTCAGGAGAAATTAATTAACCTGAGCCTAACTTGCTGGGCTATAATCAGACTCTAACTGGCCTGGGGAAAGGGTAATATCCAACTCCAGTCAGCTGTAGGCATCCTGGCCCACTTAACTAGTTGGGGAGAAAAAAACTGAAACTCTTGTGAAGTTCACAGTCCAGAGGCACAGGCTCACTAAATAGGAACATAAAGGCATTCATCAGAGATATTGCGGTTCCAGACCACCACTATAAAGCAAGTCGTAATTGTTTTTGCTGCTGAAGTGTTTTGCTTTGGATTTGTAAACAGTGTAACATCTGTGAAGTGCAACAAACAGAAGCACAGTCAAACAAGGTGTGACTATACAGAAAAATGAGAGAGAGGTGCTCTTGAATATCACAAGGGTGGTAGAAGAAATAAAACACCCAGTTGAAGGATGATAAAGCAATCTTGCTGAAGGTAGAGCAAAAGACAAAACATCAGTCGAAAATAAAAAATGAGCAATTAACTAGTTAGTCCATAAGGAATACATCCAAATAAAAGTTCCACAAAAGGAGAACAAAAATAACAGAGGGAAGGAGATTAAAAAAGAAGTAATGCAAGAAAATTTCCCAGAACTGAAGGGCATGTATTTCAAGGCCCACAAGGTGCCCAGCCGCAATTTACTACAGAAATGAAACAGTAATACTATTCCCATATTTTCCAAATATTTATATTTTCAATTCAGTAAACCCTCCTAATTTCACTCTTTTTAACCCAAAAATGTCAGTAAGGAAATTTCCAAAAATGTGTTAAAAATGTTTGTCCATTGCCAAGAGAAAAAAAAAAAAGTGCTCAATGTATAGAGGATTTAACTCCGGTTTGAATTAGCACTACATCAACTGAATGTTTACTTAAAACAGTCTTTGGAAAGGTAACCCACAACAGAAGACATTATACAATAGAACCAGTGTACAAATAAATATATATTTGTTTACATGAAACAAAATTTCACAATATAATATTTACCTTCACTACAGGTTACACACTCGAGTCTCTCCCTTCCGATTTTGCTTAAAGAGAGAAACCTTGCTATCGAGATCCCCTAAATTGATTTCACAATGCTCTGGGACCATTAGTTTAAGAAACACTGCCTTTTTTAGACTTAATGTATAATGAAACTTACTTCAAAGTTCCTTTTTACTGAAAAAAAATTATATGTACAGTATATTGAAATTATGGCAGTGTTATAGATTATTACAGTTTAAAGGTTTTGAGAGTGTTGAAAAGGCTTGAAAGGAGTATTCTTAAAAGGAGTATACATTAACTTTATTCTATTTTCAACTATGTGGTTTGCTTAGCTGAAATCATGGGCAATATTCCTAATTTACTACTTTCTCGATGTTAGTGGTGGTCTTTAGGAACATTATCAGTTTTTACAGTAATGTTGTGGGTTTGACTTACTGTTAAAGTGGTCATTAGGCCTACCACCTGGCTTAGCAGATGTACCTCAATCAATATATTTACAGTCTAGAGATTACTAAGGAGAAACTACTGTTAACTTTCCTTTATGGAACCGAATGACTTTTACAAAACATGTTTTCCAATTATCAATATCTTATATAGCTTCATAGATCATTTAATAAAGGAATGAGGGGATCAAGGAGGAAGTAGCAGATTCCCTAGTATATACTCGTATCCAAGTTTCCCATAAAATTTAAAATAGTATTTTTTCTCTTCCTCAGTTAATAAAAATACTATGTTTCTGATACTTTCTTTCCTCATGCCCACACCTGCCCTTGATATAATTTTATGCATCCATCACTTGGGACACTATTTTTCTGGACATTACTGCAGCAAAACAGTGAATTAATTTCATCTTAGAGAACAGCAATCCTTTTTTAAGTTTGAGGAAAGAAAACAAATAGAGAACCATGAGAAGTGAATGACAAGAATACAAAAGGGCAATATTAGAAGTGATAATAATCTGAAGGCACAATCCAAATGAAATAGAGTAAGATGGACATTTATCTAATTAACACCTCAGAATCCCCAGTGAGCTTTGCCTTTCCCTCAGTTTTTAGTTCAATTGCATGTTGTTCATTTTATACATCTGTTTTTGTGTTTCTATTTTCTGTTTGTTTCTCACCATAAATTCTTCTTCCTTGTTCCTTCAGTTTAAAATAGAAAGAATTCTTGTTTTATATTTCTTGAAGAAAAAAGAGTAATTTTAGTTACTATTAAATGATTTTCCTCAATTTACCATTTCATAGGCCAGTTGTCCCCGACAGGCAAGAGTTTTTGACTCATAGTCTACAGCTGCACTGTCAGATATAGCAGCACTAACCACTGTCATTAAAGTTTAAATTTTAAGTTAAATTTCAATTAATTAAACTGAAAAGAAATTAAGTTTTTCAGTTGCACTAGTCACATTTCATGTGCTCAAAAGCTACTGCCACTTGTGGCTATTGTGTTGGACAGCACAGATAGAGAATATTTCCATCATTGTAAAAAGTTCTACTTTTTACACTTTTTTACAAAAAGTCAGCACTACTCCACACTAATCTTGCAAGTTACTGAGAGGGACAGAATCCATATGGTTATCTTTAAATGGGAATTAAAGCCTGGGGATTCTTTGAGACAATAATCTCTACAGATGAAAAACAAAACAAAAAAATCCTGAAAAGTAAAATACAGAAAACAAAAGCAAAATAAGTTTTCTGAAATGGACTGCAAAAGTTTGAATGATGTTTTTTTTCCAATTCAAATTATTGCAACTTATTGAATTGGCCCATGGAAATTCATAGAGGTATGCTACAAAGGTCTGCATAACATGTACCACCTGTGACAGGAAAATGTGAGAGAGATGTGAGAGGGAAGCAAGATTTACCTGCTTCAATAAGAAAACCCCAAATACTCTTTTGACATTCCCTCTACAATAGATGCTGAGAGAATTGTTTGCAGACTTCAAAAGAATTAGAGCCTATATGCCACCTTGTCCTCTATAAACAAATTATACTTACCACATAAAAATGGCTTTGACATATTTATTAGTTCAATTCTACTCAATTCAAATGTATTCAATATCTCCTCTGAGCAATTCTCTCTGCAGAGAATAACAAAGGTGAGCATAAAAGCATTCCCTTGTTGAGAATCATGGGCCAAGAGAAGTGGACTGAGTTTATATAACGGTGACATCAAGTGAACATGGAGAAGCACATGTAATTTAGAGACTAAATTAATATGCAATGTCCAAATGAGAAAATCATGTTCAAATTCAGGAGACGAGTGGCAGGAATGGCTTCATAAAGATTTTGGAGAAGGCCTTGAAGGTGGAGGATTCTATGTACCATCCTGGTCTGGAAGAACAGCCTGAACATAAAGCTTAATGCGGGACCTGCAGGTACAAGGTGTGATCAAACAATACAGTGAATGTTTAAATAAATATATATATATATATATATTACAGTAAAAGACACATTGCCATTAATCCCCCTCAAAATACTCCCCCCACTTTCTGAAACAGTTCTGGAAGTCCTCTTTCATGTGTGACTTTTATGGCTGCCTTGATGTCCTGAATCATTTTGACTTTGGGGAAGAGCCAGAAGTCACACGGTGCCAGATCCAGTGAATAAGGTGGATGAGGACACACTGTAATGTTTTTATTTGGCAGAAATTGCCGTACACCAGAGAGATGTGTGACACAGAGTCTTTCCATTGTGATCAAAAAAATACAGTGAATGCTGCTGTTGAGTGCCATCCAATGGAAAGGCAAGGATCTTCAATATAGGAAGCCACACATCGAACCTTAGTAAGTGTGTGACAAGTTTCATTTTGTTCGGTGCAGTCAGTTGAGTGTGAGCTATGGTTGAGAGAAGGTGTGGTTTAAAGTGTGCTGTACGAGTGGCGTGGCGCAGTGGTTAAGCGCTGGTTTGGGAAGCCAGCGGCCCCGGTTCGGGTCCCACATATGAAGGCCAGTGACACTGCCCTAAAAAAAAAAAAAAAAAAAAAAAAAAAATTTAACTGCACTGTATAACTAAAGCGGAGGTTGTATACCTACTGTAATTGAATATATATAGATAGTCACGAGTTGTGGATTATACTGTGGAAGAGAGTCAGAGGAAGAGTAATAGATATATATGATATGGGGGGGAGAGGGGTGGCGAATTGGGGGTGGGGGGTTGTCACTTTGAGGGGTAAAATGTATAACTATTGTACTGTGTTGTACACCTGAAACTAATTAAAAAATAAATAAATAAATAAATAAATAAAGTGTGCTGTAAATCATCCTCCATCATGATAATGCTCCATGTCACACATTGCTTCTGGTATATGGCAATTTCTGTCAAATAAAAACATTACGGTGTGTCCACATCCACTTTATTCACCAGATCTGGCACCGTGTGATCTCTGGATCTTCCCCAAAGTCAAAATGATTCAGGACATCGAGGCAGCCATAAAAGTCATTCACGAAAGAGGACTTCCAGAACTGCTTCAGAAAGTGGCAAGAACAATGGGATAAGTGTGTTCAAAGTGAGGGCGAGTATTTTGTGTCTTTTACTGTAATATTTTTTTTTAATTTAAACACTCACTGTATTTTTTTTTTTTGAGGGCAGTATCACTGGCCCTCATATGTGGGACCGAACCGGGGCCGCTGGCTTCCCAAGCCAGCGCTTAACCACCACACCACTCGGCTGGCCCACACTCACTGTATTTTTTGATCATACACTGTAGAGCTGCTTTGGCCAGAGCCTCTCTGAATCCGGTCACATACAGCACTTGTGAAAAGTAACTGGGGACAGGTGAATTGGGGCTGTGTTGTACATAGCCTTGAATGAAATGGTGACATGTATCATCTTGTTTTGTTGTTGTTGATGAGCAGAATTAAGAGGGGAAAATCAAGAATGAAGAGGTAAAGGAAAATTCTCTGTGAGCTTGCAGTATCTTGCCAGTCCTATGTCTGTGCTAGAGACAAACATCAACTGCAATTGTTTAGCACTTTACAATTTATTAAGTGTGTTCTTGGTCATGATCTCATTAAATAAATTCTTACAAAAACTATGTGAAGTAGGCCTTATCTTTAATTTATAAATAATGCAAATACAGTTCAGAATTATGTAACTTGCTCCAACTCACAAAATAACTCACAGAAGTTACATTAAAAAAAAAGGTTTCCTGTCTCCAAATGCTCTTAATCTTTCCACTATACCAGTGGATCTTAGGCTGTTTTAGTCTTGGGACCCTTTACACTATTAAGATCTATTGAGTACCCCAAAGAGGTTTTGTTTCTGTGGGCTATCGCTGTCAAGGTTTATGATAAAACTGAAAATTTTATAAAATATATATATATTAATTCATTTAAATCAATAATAATAAGCACATTACATGCTAACTTATATAACACATTTTTTTTCCAAAATACCTTTATTATCAAAACAAAATAATTACTAGGAAGAGTGACATTATTTTACATGTTTGACAAATCTCTCTAAAGTCTGGCTTAATGGAAGATAGCTGGATTCTCAGATCAGCTTCTTCTCAATCTGTCAAAATATATTGTTTTGGTTAAAGCATATGAAGAAAATTAAGCCACATACCAACATGCAAATGGATAAGGGAGGAATATGTCAATAGCCTTTTTAGATTTATATATATATATATATATATATATATATATATATATATATATATATATATATATATTCATCTTTGATATTATGCCAAAAGTTCAATTAGAGGTAGTTTCTTAAAGGTTAACTCCAATGGAATTTGAAACCATATCAAGGAATTTTTTGCACTGTTAGCTTGAATTCCATTGGTCTATAATGCATGCTGAAAGACTCCTTTATTTGTGAATAACTATATAGCACCAAGCATTGATCATATGGGAAATATTGGTTCACTGAGTTATGCACCTTCTAAATTTCCTTACATTAGAAAACAAAAAGGAAGAAATCACATGTTAACATCACTGAAGTCTTTTAAGTATTTTCAAGCTACAATGGTAAATACGAGTTTTCAAAAATTTAAATTTTCCCTTGAAAGTTCAAATTTTATTACTGGAAACAAATTCTGTCAGTTGTTTTTCTTGAAGTGACAGGCTCACTTCATTACTTTTTAGGAAAATCTCTGCCAAATACCCAAGTCTGAATAACTATAATCTGTCTGTCAATTGTTCTTTCAAGTAAAAATGACATTTCATGAAAAAAGGTGGCTAGTTCAGCTTTACATCTCAAACAGCCACACAAATGCTTTTGCTCAGGATGACCATCAATGACCATATTTCAGTATGCAAGTACTTTATGCATGCTTCTCATTTTGACACAGAAAATCTTAAAGGGATGAGTATGCAAGGGTAAAAATCTAATGAAAGTTATCAATTTTACTTTTTCATCTAGAACAATCTTCAGTGAAATAGGTATATATATATATATATATATATATATATATATATGTCATGGAATAACAAATGTGCGTGTGTGTGTGTGTGTGTGTGTGCACATATACATATGAGTACACATAAAAGTGGTGGTAGTAAAATCAGTGGTACATTAGTGAGTTGGGGCAGTGACACCAAACTGCACAAGTGGTAGGTGATGCAATGATTACTAGTGCAGTTTGGTGTTACTGCCTTAACGCATATTTAGGTGCCAGTAATTTTACCCCCATCACTTTTGCACCATCAGTGTGAATGTCATGGAAAGGACAAATAACAACCGAGCATGATTCTGAGAATAGGTTTGACCTTGCCAAAAGGGTCTTGGGAACACACAGGTGTCCACAAACTCTGCTTTGAGCATTGCCACATTCTACAGGTATCTTGCGTCTCCTGATTAATACCTAGTATTGTGCTACACAATGATAAAAGATAGTCACCAAATAATATCTCACTGAAAATACCATTTAGTGTATTAGAAATCCCAAACAAAAGATAAATGGTTTAGTTCATTAAGCAGATTATTATAACAAAAATCAAGTTGGCCCCAACACACTATTATGGATTGAATGTTGTTGTCCTCTTAGATTCACATGTGGAAGCCACAAACCCCAGTGTGGCTCTATTTAGAAATGAGGCCCCTGAAACAGCAATTAGGATTAAATGAGGCCATAAAGGTGGGGCCCTACTCAATAGGATTAGTGTCTTTCTAAGAAGAGACATCAGAGAGTTTACTCTTTTTTTTTCTCCGCCATGTGAGAACACACCAAGAAGGTGGACACCTGCAAACCAGGAATTTAGTCCTCACCAGAAAGTGACTCTGCTGGATCTTATTCTGGGTCTTCCTGCATCCATAACTGTGAGAAAATAAGTTCCTGTTGTTTGGACCATTTAGTATTTTATGTGTTTTCTTCTGTGATATTTGATATCTGGTCTACGGTATTTTGTAATGGCAACCTGAGCTGAATAACACACACACACACACACACACACACACACACACACACACATTATAATTTGTGAAATCCCAGTTGAAGTCCTGGAATTTGTTGTTGTTGTTGTTGTTGTTTTTTAAAAAAAAAAAGTATGGTTGTGGACTTGAATGTAAAATTATATTTTTTTAAAAAGCTATATATCAAATGCCTAAAGTAATGAGACATTATCCTAACTTTACATATTGGTTCAGCTCTAAAGTTCGGAAATTAGATGAGATGATTACCTTCCTTAATGCCCTATGCATGCCGAGAGGCTTGAAGAGCCTGGATATATTTTCCAGAATCAATACTCGTTCTTTAGCAGTGACACAGTAGCAGACAATTGCATAATGAAGCTGTCTGTCTTTATTTACACAATGTATTTTTGTATTCACTAGGCCAGAAAGAATAGTTCTGTGTAGCAGCTGTCATTGTATTTTTTGCTTATCTCAGTCCTGTCTGCCAGTGTTATAATTCACCAACTGACACCCGCCTTGGCAGAAACCAAGGGCAGTGATTTCATGTCAGAGCAACAACGGGGCTCTGAACTCTGACACAATTCTTCTTAGTTCTAGCTAGTAAAGGGGGATTCTTTGAGTTTTCTCTCCTTCTGTTCAAGCATTTCCCTGCTGGAAGGGGAGAAGGGGAGGGAGGGAGACAGGGGCTGTGTGATGGAAATGAACACTGAGAAACAGTTATGGCTCTGTCTGGTGCAGTGGAACAGGGTCACAGGAAGACAGAGCCAGTTGTGAGGGATAAAGGCTGAACGCCCAGATAATGAAATTCCTGCTTGTTTGATTTTGCAGAGTTGGAAGGATATGAGAGCACATTTGGTATCCAAAAATACACTTCTGTTCAACTCACACTATTTGGAGGTTCAAAGTGTAATTTCTGGCACTTTCTGATTTAGGAAACTTAGATTTCGGCATAAAGGCTGTTGATTGTAGTCATTAAAAATTGCCCTATTTTGGTTGTGAATGCTAAGTAAAAAAGAAAATATACTTGCTGACATTATTTCTACATATTAATGTGGGTAGTTCATATAGGTCTTACTCTGCAGACAGAATAGGCAGAATAACAGCAGGCTTCTGTGTTATTCTGCGAGGTATTGGTCAGGTCCTCATTACTTTTTGAAAGTCTTTCCTTTTTATAGTTCAGAAAAAGTGCATGCACTCACTCTAAGAACCCCCTAGATTTCCCACAATACACCTGGAATGAGAATAGTACTCTCCATTCTATTTCCTGAAACAGAGTGTATCACAAAGTGTAAAACAAAATGCAGAAATGAGAAAACAAACTAGAGAAATGAGGCCTTTCAATATCATCCTGTCATCAGTTATCTTACTTCATCAGCCAAAAGCAAGTTTAAAGCTAGAAATATTAAGCTAAGTGCCTCAGTTTTCATTTTTCCTTTCTGCATATAGGCATGATCTGATTAAGAAAATTTGCAACAAGAGGATTGCCTTGAAGGTAACCTGAGGTCCTGTTGTATAAAAGTCTGACATTTCTTGGAAACCCCTGCATTATCAAGAATATGAGTTGTTTCTGATTGTGATCTTGGTATTGTGTTATTGCATATATACAAATGTGGAGAGGTTCCTGTTGTGGAGAGGAGCCTTGTGTCAATACTGCACCTTACTAGGAATAACAAAAACAAAAGGAATAACAAAACTTTTTAAAAACTACAACATTGGGACATATAACAATAGACCAATAAATGGGTCAACAATCATTGAATACAAAAAAGAATATCAGTTTCATATGTTCTGCTCACTATCAAGTTGACATCACAGCATTGAATAATGCTAGGTTTTCCTGATAAAGGACAATTTTCAGAGACTGTTTTGGCAACGTGTACTCTTAAAAAGCTCATCCTTATTTGAAAGAAGATTTTTGCAGACATTAGTTTTTACCTTAAAGCTCATAAAATAACTTTAAAGCATCAATGACAGACCACACTGATGCGAAATGCAAAGAACAACCTCACTCCCATCTATTGGGTCTACTATTGTTGGTTTTTGTTTCTATTTCAACAATTTATACTTTTATTATTGCTATTTCCTGTATTCCAGTTCTTGAGTTGTTTCTAGTTCTTGAATGCGTATGTCAGTTCTTTCCCAGTTTTCTTAATTTTTTAATAATATGAAGTTATAAATCTTTCTCTAAGATCTGGAGTCAGGGCACAGAGGGAGTCTCTGGTCCACAGGTGCATCCTACGATGTTTTATATATTTCAATTTCTTTTAATTCTTAGTACTTTCTAATTTCCAGGGAGACGGATTAATCCATAACTATTTAATTGTATTTTCTTTTTTATAAGTGTTGAAGTAAATAAATTGGCCCTTTTATATGTTAATTTCTGATTCAATTAAATTGTGGTCAGAGAAAATTGTATATTATGTATTATTTGGAGTTTCTGAGTTTGTGGCCTTATGAAAGATCAATTTTTAAGTTCAGTTGAGCTTGAAAAAAATAACATATGACATAATAATATAAAATATATATTCCACTTACTAGTTTTATTGTTCAAATTTTCTATGACTTACTAAATTTTTGTCAGTTAAATCTATGGGTTCCTAAAACATGTTAAAACCAGTACGATGGCTATTATTTGACAATTTCTCCTAGAAATTTATCTATTTTACACTAGAGTATTTGAAGTCATATTGCTATATGCAAAAAGTAAATGGTTGTTATATCTTGCTATAAGTTTATTTGCAAGTATTTACTGTCCCTAGCTATGCCTATTTCCCTAAATTTTATTTTGCCTGATATTAATGTTGCTCTATCCACTTAATGTAGGTTAGAATTTTATGCTATATCTTTTTACACCTCTTTATTTTCAGCATTTCTGAGTCATTTGACTTAAGTATATCTCTTGTCAGTTATTTGTTTTGAGAAACCAATAGACTTTTCTTTAGTAGCAGCTACAATTCATTTATATTTATTGAAATTACTGATACATTTAAACTTATTTCAACCATCTTTTCCTGTTATATTTATTTTTGGTCATCCCTCTCACATTTTTTAATCTTCTGAGAGTTTAGAAGATACACATTGCATATAAGTAAATAAATAAATTATATATATATATATATAACTCTACATAACTATATATGTATGCGTGTGTATACAAAACCTTATATACTGACCATACAGAAAACTGTAAACTCTCAGCAACGTAAAACAGCCTTCATTTATTTCAAACTCATAGGTCTATAAATTGACTGCAATTCAGTTGATCTTGGCCAGGCTTGCATGGGCCTAACTGGTCCCAAGCTTTCAGTTATGTTCAGGTCTGCATCTTTTGTCTTTATTCTAGGACCCAGGCTGAAGGAATAGACATGGCCTTCATGAAAGAGTTCAAACTCAAGAACTTTATCCTTCGAGTTTATACATTGTTAGTTCTACCCATATTCCATTGGCCATGTGCAAAATCAAGGGGCCAAGGAAATACCCAACAGCAACCCTGGCAAGGGTCAGAAGGGAAGGTTTGTAAGCAAATAATACAATTATCTTCTCTCTTGTAGCTTTGAATATTTCTTCATCTTTTGTCACAATCAAAATTTGTTTTTTAGTCAAACTGTTTGGCAGTTGATATCAACCTTTTAAATTATAACGTATCTTTTCTTCAATACTAAAAGAATATTTAATGCATTATCTTCCAATATTGGTTATAGGACATTCTTTTTTTTTTTTTAATTAAAGCTTATTGATGTGACAGTGGTTAGTAAAGTTACACAGGTTACAAGTGTACAATTCTGTAATACATCATTTATATATCACATTGTGTGTTCACAACCCAGGATCAGTTCTCTTTCCATCACCATATATATGATTTCATTTATCCTCATCTACTACTTCCCGCACCCCTTACCCACTGGTAACCACTGAACTGTTGTCTGTGTCTATGAGTTTTTGTTTCTTTATTTGTTTGTCTTGTTCCTTTGTTGCTTTCAGTTTTATATCCCACATATCAGTGAAATTATATAGTTCTTCACTTTTTCTGTCTGACTTATTTTGTTTAGCATAATAATCTCAAGATCCATCCATGTTGTCACAAATGTCAGTATTTCATCTTTTCTTATAGCAGAATAGTATTCCATTGTGTATATATACCATGTCTTCTTTATCCAATCATCCATTGAAGAACACTTTGGTTTTTTACATGTTTAGGCCATTCCTCTTAGCTTCTTCTAGGATTTCTTTTAAATATCTGTGAACCTGTTCACTCTAAATACTTTCCATGTGCCTTAGCTTCTCATTTATTGGTTTATGTATTTATTTATGTATTTATTTTTTAAAATGATCTCTTTTTCTCCTTTACATTCTGGACAAACTGTTGGACTACCTATCTGGTCTTACTTTGTGTCCAGTTTGAAGTAGCCAGTATATTCACTTTTTTTCAATGATATATTTTTTCAATATATCATTTTTAGATTTCTAATTGGTGTTCTTTGGCCACTATTTGTTGTTTTACGTCTCTCAGTTTTTAATTTTTATTTTTGTGCTATTTTTTTCAACTATAAGTTTATCTGCATTTTGTCCTTAACTCCTTTTCTCTGTATCAGTAAAAGAGGGATCTCTCCTACTATCCAAGTCTTTTTTTTTTAACTGTTTCTAGATCCAATTCTCTTCTACCTCCTCAGGACCTTTTGTTTATTATTTTATATTCTTCCCACTTGTTTCAAAACTGTTTATACTATGTCTCAACCTCTAGACTTTAAATATGTTCAAGTCTAGCTGATCTTCAAAAATCAAACAAATTTTGCATGCCTGCCGCCATTACACTTCTTTTCTTCTTCATAGTTAGTATGCATATTACTAGAAAACACCATCTTTACTCAGGCTTCGACTAACCCATCAATGCCTTTGTAAAAAGCAGAAAAGTTGCCCAATCCTCAGGATGTATATCACTTTATATCAGGCATATGATTCCCTGTGTGGACCAAGTCATTATGATTAGCCCACACTCACCTATTTGCCTGGAAGTTCTCATGCAAGATCTTTCCCTGCATAACTATACTCAATGATCCTTCACAATTGAATCGATACTCAAAGTCCTAAGTCTGGCTACTGTCTCTACTGCATATTGCAAGAATGATCCAAGGGTCACAAGATACCACCAGGATGCTAAATCTCAATAGCTCTTTATTTCCTTGTTCCCTATCCCTTTGCAAGATTTGATGCCAGTGACTACGTTCTTTCATTTATATCTGATAATAATCTTACCTCTTGGTTTTTAGGCCTCTAAACTTCTGGATTTATATATAACTTTTACCTGTAGTCTCCATTTCCTCTGCCTACTCCTTAAATGATAATGTTTCCTAGAACTATAATTTTAGCTGCCTCCTGGTTTATCTCACCCAATTTCATAGCTGTAACCAAGACCTGATAAATCTCAGATTTTCATCTTTCTCCCACATCTGAACTAAGCTCTCACCCAGCAGCACATGATATGTTTGATCTTGGATAAACCACAGGTATTTGTACTAGATGTGTCCAAAAATAAACTCATCTTCCAGGTAAAAATCTCACCCTCTTCCTGAATTATCATGCTGGCTTTTGGCATCACTACACACCCAGTTGTCTAAGCCAGAAATCTAGACTCTTTTTCCTTACTCTTCACATCCCAAAATAACTGAGTCATACCTATCATTTCTACCTCTTAACTAGCCTTGAATCGACTCCCTCTTCTCCATCTTAATTGTCATTATCTTGTTCAGGCCTCATCCTGGATTATAACAAACCCTCATAGCTGGCCTCCCCATTTGCACTCTTGCCTGTTTGCAAAGCAATTTTAAACCACAGCCGGGCAGTGTTTTCACTGTAGTAATCTGAATAAGTATTCTACTACTTAAACTCCTCCTATGGTCCCACACTGCAGTAAAATCTAAAGCCTTACTTTGAACTATGAGGCCTTTTATACTTGATCTTCCTGTAAAGATTTTCTTGCAGGATTATTCACATTGCACCCTATGTTCTAATTATACTGATGTGCTTGTAAGTGCATAGTTTTTCTAATTTAGCATGTGCTAGTCTCTGACCTCCGCTTGCTCTGGTTGATGACCACCTACTCTTGAAGGCTGGACAGGAAGGGCCGTGTCCTCTGGGGAGCCTTATCTAACTTTGCATGATCTAGCAGAGCAAACTGTTTACATTTATTACATTACATACAACAGCATATTAGAACTATATTTATACATCCTGCTCTCCCAACTCTACTGTGAGCTCTCTTATTCATTGATTTTTAATTTTAAAAAAACCCTTAGCATATAATACATGCTACTAATTTGAATAAATAATAGGTGATTAGGTGATTATAATAATTTAATGCAATATAGCATGTAAAAGTTCTGGATATCCATCAGCTATACAAATAATTGTTCAGTGTGTGAAACAAGTGATATTTTAAGATAAGAAATATGAAAGCTAAATGGATGGATGTTAACGACATCTCAGAGAGGTAAGAATAATCAAAGATATGTGAGCACTTAAAGTTATTTTATTTTCTCCACTGTTATATCAAAGTGTTCCTGAAAGTATCAGCAGACACTGTCCTCAAGTCTCATTTATTCATTTTTTAAAATTCCTTGTGGATTAAAGCAACAACACCTAAGAGGGTTTTTTGCTTTTCTTTGTTGTTGTTGTTTTTGTTTATTTGTTTGTTTGTTCTGGCATGTGAAATAAATGTGTGTGATAACTTTGATGATACAGTAACAAGGTGAGAATTTTCTTGAAACTGACAAGAATTTACAAACTGTGGATTCAAATAGACCCATGTTTCTCTTTGTTCTTCATCACATAGGGAGATTTCCAGTTAGTTACCTGTCAAAAAAGAAATAGGTCCAAATAAGTCCTTTTTTTGAAAAATAAATTAGCTTCTCTATTAGATCATGAGTCCTGGTAAGGGACTAAAATCACCCATACTTCATTAATCATTGGTATAACAGCACTTGATACTTTGCAATACTCTTAACAGTAGATGACTCTGAAAGGTAATAAACAGCATGCTTCCTATATGTTTGAATGAATTTATCCGTTGCTTCTGCCTTAGGGGCAGAAGGAAAGGTATACAACTAAAGACTGGAACCTCCACATCCTTTGTAAAGGGGCTAAGAGGAAGATTGCATAGAAAGTTCATCTATTCAAGTAGAATTTTATTTTAAATATATGATTTTCTTTCTAGGACAAAAAAAAATGCTATACCAGATTTGTAAATTATTACAAATAAAAATTAGAATACCTTTAAACATATTGTGTGGCAAGATAACATTTTTTGAGATATTAATGTTTTGGTATTTTTTTTAACCTCGCTGTTTATAGAGTTTTCCCTTCTCTCCCTTAAGCAGGTTATTCAGTGTGTTCACTGTGTCAGAGATATTTTTGCAACGGGCTTTACTCTCATCTTTTCAGCAATGTGAGAACTGAGTCTGCATCAGCACACTACTCAGTGTCTATAATCAGCTGCGTAGGGGCTAAGTGATCATGTGTTAACTGTTCAGCCTTCTCTTGCCCCTGTGTATTGAGGCCAACAAGGCTGAGAAACATTCTATTCAATTTCCTGCTATTGTTTGGCAGACAGCTCTCTTCTCTGCCGTCACTTTCCTAAGCAGGTGCCCAGCGTGAATGATATTGTCCATAACCTGAAAATTGCCTTGTGTAACCACTTTGGTTCTCATAACATTCCAGGATATCCAGAAACTACAGGTATGTTTCCCTGAATGGTGAGCAAGGAGATGGGCACTGAGGAAATGCAAAGACCCTGAACCTGTATTGGGGTGAGGAACTGGGTGGTGCTGAATGGAACTAGTCCCTGGAACCAGAAAACTCTTCAGTGGCACGGGTAGAGAGAAGAAGAAGTTTTTTCCCTTACTCAAGGTTTTTCTCCCAACTGTATTATGTAGCAGTGCTTTTACATTTATATTTATTTTATAGACTTTTTATGTATGAAGTGTGACAATTAAGTTCACTAACTTTGTTGCAACAATGTTGATTACTTTTTTGATATCAGCAGGATTATTCATTATGAATTGATACCAACTGGACAAACCGTTAACAAAATATACTATTTGGAAGTGCTGAAAAGCCTGCATGGAAAAGTTAGACCAAAACAACCTGAACTTTTTGCCAACAATTCATGGCTCTTGCATCATGACAATGCACCAGCTCACACGGCACTGTCTGTGAGGGAGTTTTTAGCCAGTAAACAAGTAACTGTATTGGAACACCCTCCCTACTTACCTGATCTGCCCCCCAGTGACTTCTTTCTTTACCTGAAGATAAGGGAAATATTGAAAGGAAGACATTTTGATGACATTCAGGACATCAAGGGTAATAGGACAACAGCTCTGATAGCCATTCCAGAAAAAGTTCCAAAATTGCTTTGAAAGGTGGACTAGGTCCTGGTGTGGGTGGATAGCTTCCCAAGGGAAGTACCTTGACGGTGACCATAGTGATATTCAGCAATGAGGTATGCAGCACTTTTTCTAGGATGAATTCGCGAAAGTAATGATCAGACCTCATAGTTATTGAATGAAGCCGATAATTCTTACGGTATGGAACTTTCTTTCTAGATCGGATATATCCTCTGTTTTACAGAAGGCACTGCATACTGGGCACACACACACTTATTTGTTTGGCTCACACAGTGTTTTAATTAGAATTAGTTACCAGAATATACATATTTGGGGATTTCAAATGAAAACCCAGGTTTCTGAATACTCTTACAAACCTGGATCATTTAACAACACTGGGACTGTTCTTGAATGTCAGCAACCAACTACAGCTGAGCTAATGCTGGTGCCTTAAGGCAAGGCAAGTGCTCACCAGGCACGGTGCCCACAACCATTTGATTCATTTTCTTTTCTCTCTGGAACCTTAAACACTTGAGTCTAAGAATGCATGCTTGGGGAAGTTTAATATTCCTTCCAGAAATTATCTAGCCTTTCAATTTCAAAATGAAATATGGCATACTAATAAATACTTGCTACATACACATACATGCTTCAATAAAAATGCAAACTATACATATAATCATAAATCAAATCATCTCCTGAATTATTAAACGTTTCTTGTATTGAAAGAAAGCTCTCTAGAATTTAAAATACAAGGAATGCACTGGGGGAGTGGATAGCATATGTGCAGCTGGATATAATGCGTCACTCAAAGAAGAAATTTTTCAAATTTCTAAAAAAATAGTCAGTTTTCCCTTTAGAAAAATGAGTGTTATCTATGCTGAGCACAGGGACAGTTCTGCAATCCAGAATAAGGACCAGAGTCCATCTTTGCGTTAGTAAACCTGTGACCACTTGTAAACACTTCATTTAAAACAGCTCTTGAATTATAAAAATTTCCAAGTTAAAAGGATGCTTTCCTGAGAAGAAACTCTCCTTGTTAAATTAAGAAGAATTCTAGTCATTTGAGCAGTAATGATTTTAGACATTACTGCCTCTGTCACTCCTTACAGTAGATATAAAACAGAACTCAGGACATCCCTTTGGCCTAGATAACTCAGAATTTAGAGAATTACATAAATACACTCAGAAACTCAATGCTGAGTCTTTCTTCATCTCATCCCCTGTCTTCATCATGCATTTGCAATACATTACAAGACTTTTAACTGGCATACAGCAATTAAAATGTGTTGGCAAAGGAAATTTTAATTAACATAACTTTAAAATACTGTTAACACTGGATAAACGGTAAAATATCTGATTTCTCTTTTTGGATCTACTAAAACCCTGTGACTTTAAAGAGAACATGAAATGTCAAGCCATTAGAAAAGTTCTGTGCAGTATTCCTTTTCAAGGCCATTCTTATTTTTATTTTTTATTTATTTTGCTATTAGTCAGTATACTCAATAAAAGGCTTTCATCACTTTAAAAATGATTTATTTTCCAAGGGGGTGAACTATTGAGGCTTTGTCTTCCTATTTTATTTCTTACTGGTAACTGTTTGTATTGAAGGCTACTAAGATTTCTAAAGTGATTAATAAGTATTGATTAAATTTGAAGAATTAAGAAGGCATTTTAACTTGTGTGATGTGACTTTAACCTGTTCAAATTTAAATATATGCATATATTTTACAAAGACTCATTAGTGACTTGGACATGATTCTTTATTTTCCAGGATGCCTACTTGGATCAGAAATATTAAATGCAGCAGAAAATATGTCTTAAAAAAAAATTAGGCATTCGTAACATGATGGAAATCATCTAAAGTGCCTTGAGGGAAGTCCATTCAGTTTCACTGACATTCATAAATGATGACTAATGCATTCAAATAGAATGAGTAATTTACCAAATTATGGACATTTGGATGGGCGCAGAATGAAGATCTTGTTTGTTTGGATCTGCCCTGAAGTGAATCTCAATGAGGTTTACTTCATTAAGCCTGACTCTACAAATAGGCTTCAGTCACAATTGGAACAAAAGCCTTGACATGTAAATAAATGTGCAAATGATGGCCAGCTACATCACTCTTTTTGTCTGCAGCCCCTTCAGGAAGAGTCCACTCCATCAAAAATATCAGTCACAAATAGATGGCACCATTGTACTGATCACACAAGTGCCAAAAAAAGGTTTCTCTTGGCATGGTGTCACTGTCACATCCACCCTCCTCCTGACCACAAGTTCCCTCTTCCAGCCACTGTAGGCCCTCCTGCAAAAGGCAGTCCCTCACAATCTCCCTCCACACTTGCACATTTGTGACTCTTATATGACCAGCCCCTCCCACAATGCACCACAACAAAAGGCTCTGAACCTCAAAGTGCCTCTTTTAAAGGGTTTCCACCCTCTTGTAGAAACCAGAGATAAAGAAAAGCAAGTCCAATTTCCAGTGATAGTAACATACACATCAAATTGTATGTCCTAGGATGGTGGCCACATCTTGTACACATTTTGGCTATTTCTGTAAAAATAATAAATTCCAGGTGAAAAAAAAAATAAAATCAGTTCTTTGTAGAATTGTGTCATCTAATTGTATATCCAAAAACAAATTAGATCTAGTGTATATGTGATCTAATGAATTCTGAACATTTGATAAATTTGACTGAGAAAATAAAAAAAAATAACCTTTGTCTCTGATGAGCTGAATTGAATTAATAACACTGCATTTTTCTACAGGTAATTACTTCACTACTTCAGCTTCAGCAAGAAATATCTGCCTAAAGTGGATTTGTTTATAATTCGAAATCTTCTTCATACAATATGAAAAGCACTTCTAGAGTTGCATATTTTTCTGCCAGAAGTCATGATCCTGTCTGTTGTGAGTCTGTTCATGTGGATGCTTCATTCATGAAGATATACAGTATCAAAAACATGAAAGATACAAGCACACATACTGCAGATAGTGCAAAGGGCAAGATGGAAATGGTTTCTGAATCCATGGAGGCTAAATCCTGCAGAGAAGACATATATCGCCCATATGACTGAGGACTGATATGGGCTGTAAAGCAGAAATCCAAAACTCTATGGGAGAATATCCAGGAGGACCTAACCTAGCCTTAGAGAACAGGGATGGCTTCTCTAAGGAGTGATGTTTAAGTTAAGACATAAAAAATGAGGGGGCTGACTAGGTGAATGTGTAGCTTGGGGAGAACAAGAACATGACGATACGAGCAGAACAGTACCTGACTATAAGAAAGATAGTCATGTCTTGTATACAAAGAACTGGAAAAGAGCCAGTGTGGCTGACATGAAAGGTGGGGCAGAGAGTGGCTGAGAATGGAGTGGCGGAAGTAAGCATGAGTCAGATCATCTTGGACCTGAGAAACCATTAGACTTTGTGGGCTTTATCCTAGAAATGACTGAGAGTCATCAGAAGGTGTATTGGGCTGCTAGGGCTGCCATAACAATAGCTGAACCAAGAAATTTATTTTCTCACATTTCTGGAGGCTAGAAGTCCAAGATCAAGGTGGTGACAGGGTTGATTTCTGCTGATGACTCTCCGTGGCTTGTAGATGGCTATCTTCTCTCTGTGTTTTCATGTGGTCTGTCTTCTTTGTGAGTCTGTGTTCTCTTTTCTTTTTCCTATAAGGACAACAGTTACATTGGATTAGGTGCATCCTAATGACCTCATTTTAACTTAAGCATCTCTTTAAAACTGCTATCTCCAAATGCAGTCACATCCAGAGGTACTAGAGTTGAGTGAGGGTTTCATTATATGACTTTTGTGGGGGGCACAATTCAGTACATAACAGAAGATTTACTAGCACAGGGCAGGGACATGACCCCAGTTATGCTGTATATGTTCACTCTGGTTGCAATTTGGATTGGATGGAGTAAAGGGACAAGAGAAAGCACAGGGTGCCATGGAGGAGGCCTGTGCCATAATCCAGGGAGATGTTTGCTGGGCAGGGCCCAGCTTTGTTTTCTGAGAAGGAATGTGGTTGTTAGGGATAAATCCAGAGAAGAAACTCTTTCTACTTTGTGACAGGAGGGGAGGAGAAGAGGAAAGGAGCAAATTGAGGTAGATATGTAGATATGACAGCAGGAAGTTGAGGTGGCATGCTTTCATAGTTTCTATTTTCATTTTCTGTGAAGTGAGACCTCTGTTAAGAACAAGAGGAAAGCACATTACAGGTGTGAGTTGAATAGAAAATGTTTTAAGTTGCCATTCCAGAGAGTGGGGAAGCAAACTAACCAGAAAAAAAATCTTATTAGTATGTCTATGGAGTAATAGGTGACCATGGATTTAAAATGGCCTAGATCCCTCCAGTTTTGTGCTGTTTCTTCCACATTTGATTGTGTGGGCACAGATGTGGAGGTGCAGAGTTGGATTCTTTCAGGACTGGGGTTTCTCAGGCAGGAAAGGACTCTCCATGGGATTGTTGGAGGAGTTCTGGGTCACAACCATTGCAACTAAACTTCGGGGGATTTCCCAGGTGCTTAGAGTTTGAAGTTATCTTTAGCAGTAGAGGATGGAGTACTCTATGTCTGCTTATAGTGCTGCTGAAATAAAAAACCTCCTGGGAGCACTTTGCTTTGTGGTGCTGCTCTGGGGACTGCCCCCTTGTTCATCTCAAAACGCACAATATGAGCCATAGTTCCACACATCCAGACAAGATAAAGACACTATTTTTTTTTATATTTGTACACTTCAGCTATTTAAAATGTCTGCTTGGCTGAACATTTCTATGAATGGGAAACAAGCTTAGAATTTAATAAAACAAGTATTATGATCATGCCATGCAGTCTATAACGAAACACAAGATCAGGTGAAGAGCATCGGCCTAGATGTCTTTATCCTGTTCTACCTGGTAAAGTTCCACTGGGTTTTTGCATCATTCTGGTTCTTAGAAATTGAACAAAAATTAATTTCTTCCCTGAAACATTATGGTAATCTCTAGGAGTTTGAGTGCAGAGGAAGGATGCCTCAGAATGCCCAGGAATTTAATGCTTTGCTTCCATCAGCACATGTGTCATGAGAATTCTTCCATTCCAAACTGTTCCCACCCACTCCCTAACACACACACACACACACACACACACACACACACACACACACACAGAGTCATAGTCTCAAGCTCCTCAAAACCATAGGAGCTCATATTTCACATATCTCAAAGGGAAGGAATTTTAGGATATAAATTCCACAACATGAATTGTTTTTACATATGCTACTACTTACTGTGTTTTGTAGCAGGATATGGGCTCTTGGTGTGAAATAACAATAATGACAAGGGATTTGCCAATAAAAGGAAGTTGGCTATTGTACAATGTTGTGCAAGCAAAGTGTCACTCTAAGATAATGCCTAGATATTTTAGGGCAGAGTATGCTTTTCTAAAACTTACAGTTGAGGCAGGAATTGAATTTTCTGAAGAACTGCATAATTTCTGTGTTAAAATTCATGATACAAGTTACAATATCAAAAATGGAAACTTTAGAAAGTATCTACTGTGTGTTCATCCTAGATTATAAAAACATAGTATTTTTCTTAAAAATATAAGCTATTCTTCCATTATTTAGGTTGTAATTGCAAACAGGAAAAATAAGATAATACCAGCTGCTGAACGGGAAAGAACACTGTTGAATTTAGTAGCTTTTAGTAATTAGAGACCTGAATTGATAAAAAGGAAGAGGTAGACATAACAGAACATGTCTAGATGGTATTTTTATCAGGTAATATCCTCAGAGAATCACTTATCATATGACATTCCAAAGATAATTCCAAAGAGCCCTCAAGTTGAAGACCCAACTGAGCCAGAATTATTACCCCTTGTAATTATGGTAACCAAACTTCTAATTCCAGTGCCTTTTATTAATTTAGACATTCGTTTCTACAATCTAGTGCATTTCTAATTTCAGGTCATTAAAATTAGGTAGATAGATAATAAATAGATAGATAGATAATATAAACATATACATGTTATAAATTCTATAATTCTTTTCAGGTTATACAGAATTTTTCTAAAAGAAAAAGGGAAGAAACATTATATATATATATATATATATATATATATATATATATATATATATATATATAAAATAGAAATATCTATCACCAGTTTACATGGTCTTCTAATTAACAACAAATCTTTCTTCATATTTCTCACCATCAGTTATCTCACAAACTTCCTTAAGATTACAGAATAAAACACTTTATATTTTGGAGAAAAGAAGTAAATTTGCCTAAAGAAATAATTTAGTCATAATTTCCTTAAATTTGGGGGAAGTGTTGCCTTGGCTCTTTGCTGTATTTTCTTTTTTTTCTACTATAGAAATAATTCAGATAGTGTATGTTTAAACATATCTTATGACATACCAGGATCTTATTTTATTTGTGAAAATCAGTGGTCTCAAAGAGGCAAGCAAAGAAACAAATGAGAGTTCCACAAAGCTATTTCATCAAAATCAAATAAGTGTTAAGAAAAAGAAAAAAAAAAATATGGCAAGTAGACCTAAGAGCTTGTTGTAAATTGGAAGTGTTACACCGTCCAACTCTCAGTTAAAGGCCAGAATCACTTCCTTCTGCCTGAGGTCTAAGAAAATCATGTTGAAGTGAGACACAAACTATTTGCCATAATAGTTTTCAATTCCATGGACTTGTACAATCTTCAGCTCTGATACATGAAATTATTTTTAGATTCCCCAATATATTTTATTTTATTTCCAATTCCTTCCTCCTACACTGGCACTTGTAACTATGCATATCTGAGAACCCAAAGGACATCTCTGCTATCCCACGGCACTCAGCTTTGTCTTTCAGGTTGAATTCAGTGAACACAGTTTCTGCTATTTCTCAAAATATCAGGAACTGTGTCTTCTCAGAATATATATCACTCTACTTCCTACTAGCCCAGGCAGTGTGTTTTTTTCCACGAAACTTCCTCCATGCCCGCAGCCACTTGTATCCTGCCAAGATTGAGCTTGTGGTCAAGGTGGGAGTGGGGGTAATACTTTCCCCATGACCTAAACTTCTCTGTATTGCTCTAGTCTACTGTGATTGATATTACCAACAGGATGGTGTATAGATAAACCCTAAGAATGGGCCATCTCTTTCCATAATTTTTCATGTCTTTTCATCGCCATCTTCCCCTCAGTGTTTACATTCCTACTTCTTACCCTTCCTCTCGAAACTTACTCTCAGGCAAGGGTGTGCGGAAATTTCCCATGGATCTGCAAACACTTTAACATGAGTGAGTGATTCTAATACCAGGGATGATTGAACTTTACAGCAAACACAAATTCTTAAAGCCAGGGACTGTGTCTCCATTTGCAGAATTTCAGGCTTGTGCAAGTAGCAGAAACACTAATTTTGAAGGTACCACAGGGATAACCTCAGGTAGTCAATCACCTACTCTGATTTATTTTCTTTCTTTTTTTTTTTTTTTAATTCTGTAAGCTTGAGGACCTATGAGATATCAGAATTTGTAATCTAGTAGAGGAAGAGGGACCCCCAAACAAGCAAAGTCATTTAATTATTAAAGGGGGAGACCCAGAAAAGAAGTAAATTCACCTTAGGGTATCAGTAAAAGCTTCAGGGACAAAGTGACTCTCTAGGTCTGAAAGATATGAGATATTTTCTAGGTAAACAAAGGAGTAAAAGGTTGTTTGGTACTTAGAAATTGCTATAAGCCAGACTTCTGAAATGTAGAATAAGGGTGAATTGGGGAAATATGAATTATTTAAGCAAGCTAATCAATGGAATATGAAAGTGTGGCTCAGAAAGATGAAGCTGGAGAGAAATCATTGAGGCTTTGTGTGCTTTGCTAACATGAACCTTATTCTGTATGCCCATACTTCCCAAAGTGTAACATGTGTGCATTCAGTGAAACATAAGCTAAATTTAGGTGTTTTATGATATTTTGATTATTTTTACCCAAACATTTTAGAGGAAAACCTTTTTAAAAGGTGGTTCTTCTATGAAGGCCATGAAATACTGGCTTTTATTTGCATAATTCATTTATTTGCATTAAAAAAATATATTTTTATTTATTAATACAAAATGCCCTGTATTACTACTACTGCTGTTAATAAATGTATTAAATATTTTATAAAATAAATAAAAATATACATTAAATAAATTATGATACAAGTGGCACATAGTCATGGAAAAAATCATAAAAGAGGTACACAAATAACTTCAGTTGGACAAACATTAAAGCAGGTAATCAGAGATTGTTGTAATGGTCTACCTAGGACGGTCACTACCAGCATGGAGCCCCCAGGAAGGTCATCGCATGCTTGCCACCAGTGTGCAATCAGCCCCATCCTGAGTTTCTAGCTAAGGGCCACTTTCCCTAGACTTCTTCTTGCCTCATGGAAACAACAGGTGTTAGTTTATCAGGTTTGTGATGTGAAGGAAAAGATTTTAGTAGTGTTTGGTCAGTGACAGTCTTACCCTTTCGGTGCAATAGTCAAGCATTTGAGTCGAACACAAAGCAGTGACTCTTATTTCCCCTTTGTGCATATGTGTATATGTATGTGTATGTTTGCACACATGTATGTGTACACACACATGTGCACACAGAACAAGGCAGGGACATCTCTCTGGAATTTAGTCAAAAACGATTCCTTGCCACTCCAACAGAGCCTACATTCCAGAAATCATCCAAAGAAGTAAAATCAGAGGAATTGATGTGTCAATGCATTAAATAAAAAAACAAAATTAAGGGTCAGTGACCTAAGCTGTCTTTGTGTTTATTACTGACATGGGTATTTTAGCTTCCATTCATTTTCTGTCCCTTCCAATAAAAACAACAAATGAGATGATCTTGACTAACCTGTTAAAGAGGCTCTACTTCTAAACTCCCCCTAAAGTAAAAGGAACTTTGTGGGTGATCTCACATGATGCTTTGATCGCATTTACAGTCATCATTTAAACACTCAGGGCTTAGTAATATGTCAACTTATATTGCTCACTAATTATTTTATTAGTGACAGTCTTGTCCATCCAACAAGATTGAAGTTTCCATATGGAGAGAGTAGTTTATGCATCTCTCAGAGCTCCTTGCACAGGGTTAGGCATATAGTAAGTGCTAGATAAATATGTGTTCATTTATAATACAACAGTCTGTAATTTCTTACTAGAATATGGAGGGAATATAAGAGATGGATGGAAAAATTGTGGGGATAACTAGGGGACTCAGAAAATCCGAATTAAGCAAAAGCTAAATTATTCTTGTACATATGCTGCACCTAGTAGGAGAGAGAGGAATGCTAACAATTCTTTAATGGTGACTATGGGCCAGAAACTATGCTAAGCTTTTACATGTTAATACCCTTAAGCTTCACAACAAAGTAGGGGAACAAGTGTTACTTTCCCCAATTTTACAAATAGGAAACAGATTGGTAAGGCATTTTAAATAATTATTTTTATCTTTCATCTAATTTTTTCCTTTATTTCTACTTTGTTTAAAAAGTAGTGTTAGATGCTTACCATGCATACACATAATAAATATTTTTAAACTGAATAAGAATATGGAAGAAGAACCTCTAAAATATAAAACATGCATAGAGAAACAAAACCTTTAAAAAGGTGTACATAGATCAGCCTCACAGGAAAACCTTACATGGTTATCAGAGTAGAGCTTCACATATGGCTATGGCAAAATGGGAGACAGATAATTCGTTATTATTCATTATAGAAAGAGCTCTTCAGTTTCCCATCTTTCCCACTGGATGAGAAAGGACCCTAGTCACCTCTCTAGTAATTGTGGGATCTCAGAAAGAGTCCTAAGTTTGTCTGAATATCATGATTTCTCATGGATTTCTCTTGAAGCTCTTTGGCTCGAAATGGCTGATTTCACCTCAGCGACACGTTGACCAAAGGTTTCCTTTAGCAGGGTAAATTTTTCTGCTACAATGTATCAGCACACAATCCTAATTCTGTTGTCTCATGATGAAAATCACATTGTTGTATTTTTCTAAACATAGTTGTGAAACTTCCAACAGTATGTATTATAAGAAAATGTCATTACTGATTACTCTAGGGTATCAAATGTAAGAGTGAAAAATCTTGAGTATTTTGAGAATATAAAGTGTCTCTATCTGAAAATTTTGTTGCTATTTTAATAGTTTTAAAAATTCTTATTCTAACTTTTAAAATGTTTTAAATTCAAGGAAAATGAAAATACAACTTATCAAAATTTGTGGATAAAGTGAAAACAGTGTTCAGGGAGAAATTGATTGCATTAAATGCATACATTAGAAAATAAGAAAGGTGTAAAGTCTATAACCTACAATTTACCTTAAACAGCTAAAAGAAGAAAAGTAATTTAATCCTAAAACAAGCAGAAGAAAAGAAATAATAAAAATTAGAACAGAAACTAATAAAACTGAAAAAAATAGATAAAAAGAAAAATATAAGCTGGTTCTTTAAAATGATCCAGAAAAATAATAAACCCTAACAAGACTAACAAGGAGAAAAAAAAGAAGACACAGGTTACTAGTATGTGAAATAAAACAGGAAGATATTCACTTAGACCCTCTAGACATCAAAAGAATAATAAATAAATACTGCAAAAAGCTCTATGCACATAAATTTGACAATTTAGATTAAAGGGAGCAATTTCTCAAAACAAATAAACACAAACCATTATAATATACACAAAGAAAAACAGATAGCCTGAATAGGTCATTTTTAATACCATTCTTTATAGTTACTAAGAAAATTGAATTCATAGTTTAAAACTCCCCAAAGAAAAATACTGACCAAGTCAAAAAAAGAAAAGATGTAACTTATTAATATTAGAAATGAAAGAGGCATCATCATCCACAGACATTAAAAAGATAAGAAAGGAACTATACTCTATGCACCCAAATTTGATAACTTAGATGAAATGGACCAACTCCTTGAAAGACACAAACTATCAAAACTCACATAAAGAGAGATAAATAATATATCCTATATAGTAAAGAGATTGAATCAATACTTAATAATCTTACACATAGGTTTTAGTCCCATACAATCAAACATAATTAAAAATATACTGAGGGATTGCATTCAACTATGACTAACATGAAGCATCCACAGTCTTCTTATGAGGAAGGTGCTCCTTGTCGCCTGAAAGGACTGGGTCAGAGCAATCCTCCACTGCTTGCTTCATTATGGAGAAGTCAAACTCTCCAAAATCTCCTCCAAAAAGTAGAACTAGAGAGGCTATTTATACTTCACTCACAACTCATTTCATGAGACCAGTGTTATTCTAATACCAAAGTTAGATGAACGCATTACAAAAAAAGAAAGCTACAGACTATTTCTCATGAACAAAAGCATAAACATCCTCCAGAAAATGTTACAAATATATATCAACAATGTATAAAAGTAATTATACACTATGACTAAGTGGGATTTATTCCATTTGATTCACCATTCCAAAATCAATTAATGTAATTGACATATTGACCAGCTGTAGAAGAAAAATCATATATCCATATCAATCAATGCATAAAAAGCATCTGACAATAGCTACTACCAATTTGTGATGAATAAAAATAATAATAATAATAAAGACCTCTCAGCAAATTAGGAATAGAGGACATCTATTCAACTTAATAAAGAGCACCTACAAAAAAATCATACAAGTAATAACATACTTAATGGCAATAGACTTGATGCTGTCCCCCTAGGATCAGGTACATGAAACCACTCAGATTAAAAATCACCGTAGGAGTGCTAGTTAGTGCAATAAGAAATAAAAATTATGCAAATTAGAAAGAAAGAAATAAAACTGAATTTATTGGAGAATGGTATTAAAAACCACAATCTGGGGAAGATCAAGGCCTAGTTAAGAAAAAGGCTCAGAAGAGCCTGACTAAAGTTTGGTCAAACAGAGAGTCTGTCAATTTGCAAAAAAATGAATTTAGGTACAAAGTTTTTACAAAAATTAACTGAAAATGAATCATAGAGATAAATGTAAAATGCAAATTATAAAATTGCTGGAAGAAAACATAGGAGAAAAATCAATATGATCTTAAATTTGTTAATGTGCTTTAGATACCATATCAACAGCATGATCCATGAAAGAAAAAAAATAGACTTTATTAAATGTAAAATAGCCTGCTCTATAAAAGACAATATTAGTGGAATGAATAGACAAGCCAGGCAGGTAAGGGCAAATATTTGGAAAATATGTATCTGATATAGGACTTGTCTCTAAAAAATACAAAGAACACTTAAAAGTCAACAATAAGAAAACAAATAACCCAATTTAATAAATGGACAAATGACCTGAACAGATGTCTCACCAAAGAAATTATATAGGTGAATACACACATGAAAAGATGTTCAACATCATTTGTCTTCATTTTCCTGTTCCCTGTTATGGCTGTAATAAATTATCACAAATTTAGTGACTTAACCCAACATAAATTTATTCTTTTACTTTTGGAGATCAGAAGTCTGAAATGGATTTTACAGGGTGAAAATCAGATCAGGGTATCATCAGAGCTGCATTCCTTCTGGAGGCTATAGGAATGTTATCTTGATACTATGTTTCCTTAATATGATATGATATAATAATGAGAATGGCACTTTACCTTTGTGATCTTCCTCAGAAAGACTCATAATACAAGTTTAACCATGAGAAAAACATCAGAAAAATTCCAACAGAGTGACATTCTACAGAATACATGACCAATACTCCTCAAAACCATCAGAGTCATTGAAAACAAAGAAACTGAAGCCATCACAGCTGAGAGGAACCTAAGGAGACATGACAACAAAGTATAATGAGAATATAGTCCAGGAATGCGATATGAGATGCTGGAACATCAACAAAAACAACAAATAATAAGTAACACTAAGAAAATCTGAATAAAGTAAGGAGTTCCGTTAATAATAATAGTATTAGCATTAGTTCATAAATTAGACAAATTATTAACATAAAATATTAATAATAAGGAAAATTTCGTGTGGGGCATATAAAAACTCTGTCCTATCTTTGTAACTTTTCTGTAAATCTAAAACTTAAAGTTTATTTAAAAAATTATTTATTCTGATTTATCTGGATCACCATGTTATTACCAAGTTGTACCAAGATTTTGATGCATACATTTCTATATTTGTTTACAATCATATTTAAGACGATCATGGGGAGATTTAATCATGGGGAGTTTTTTAGTGAACATATCTGGGAACCAATAGCAGTTGTGATCTAAGTTATTGTTCTCATACTGAATCATTTTACTAGAAAAAAATATAAAATATCTCTTCCACATGAATATTTCACACTTGTCGGACATTTCCATGGTAATAGAATTTAATCTCTTAATTTTTTTAATATACCAGGACTTTGGTTCTACATGACAAATTATATTTTGTGGTACCTTTATTATTTAGATTGAAGAGAAAAGTGGCTTAATCCTAAAATAAAATGTGCAGAGTAGAGCCAAGTAAAGGCCAATTGCCAAATAATAGCTTCATGAAGGCTTAAATATTTCTGTAGATGTAACTAATTTCAGATGCCATTTTCCAGTTACTGATTCCAGAAACAATTGCATTACATACCCATTTAAAACAAATTTCAGTAACATCATATGCTAACTTTTCTTCTGATGAAGAAGACAGCTTTATAGACTTAACAAGCAACTTCTGATTAAAGCAACATTAGAGTATTGTTTGCTGAAGAATGACAGAGTATCTTGAACTCGAACTTATTATTACCCTTTTGTATATTATTATAATGCTACCAGACATAGTCTGAATTTGACTAAAGTCAATTGATAGCAATAAAAACAAAAATGAATCTAGAGGACCATATTTTTACATTAAAATTTAAAATTCATTATGTTTATTGATTATTTTGTATTTAATTTGTAGATTAGTCGTGGGTTGTACAAGAATCATAAGCATGGTAAATATCAAATTTTGTGTGGTATATGTGTAGATCCAATTATAAATAACTAATGGCAACACTACAAACCTCAAAGATTATTTTTTTCAAGAGAAATTAATACCAAATTTCAGAAAGACTGCATACAGGGATCATAAAATTCCCCAAATAGCAAAGCCAACACTGAAGAATATCAAATGATTGTTTTCAAGCTAATCAATACTAGAGTTCACCTGTTTCTCCCTTGCTTTGACCCCTAATGCTAAGAGGTGATTATATTCTACATCTTGCATTACTTAGGAGGCAGCACCTCTAGAAGGAAAGTACAGACAAACGTATTATGAACAGCGACATTCAATGAACTGCCAAGTTTAAAGGATATGGAGGCTCAGTCAAGAGACAAAAGAAACAGGATAATAGAAAGAAAATGGGTGAGAGTATTGAAGCCAAATTGTAAGCAAATAGCACAAGAAAAGTAATTATGAAAAAAAAAAAAGAAAGAAATAGAGATTGACGTAGTCTCCAATACACCTTGATTAATCTGTACCTTTCTGGCTTTTTGTCTTGAGATATCTCCTCTTACTAAGTCAGACAAAAAGGATCTCTTTTCATGAGAATTGAAAAATGAAGGGAAACTGAGTCTGTATATCAAGGAAAACAGGCTGAAAATCAATCAAATGGTTGATCCATCTCTGCGATACAAAGCAAATTACTTGACTACTTTATGTTCCATATATAATAATAATATTTTTTTTTTTTTGCTAAACTAAACTATGCTTTTTGTTGTGACACGAATGAGTCTATCCAAAAATATAAACTGTCATTTACCATTTTTATTACTTCCCTTTCAGATTTTGACAGCAACATGAATGTAAAGCAAACATATTGTGGGATACATGACCCAATCATTGTGGCAATTGTGATGACCTTTTGGACTGGTATAGGTTCAGCAGCAGCTCTAAGTACAAATCAAGAAAGCAAATGGTGTATTACATTGTGTGTTCACCACCCAGAGTCAGTTCTCCTTCCATGGCCATATATTTGACACCGTTTACTTTCACTGACCACCCCCTCACCCCCTTTCCCCTCTGGTAACCACTAAACTATTGTCCGTGTCTGTGAGTTTTTATTTGTTTGTCTTATTTGTTTATTGCTCTCAGTTTTATATCCCACATATGAGTGAAATCATATGGCCCTTGACTTTTTCTGTCTAACTTATTTTTCTTATTATGATATTCTCAAGATCTATCCATGATGTCACAAATGGCTGTAGTTCATCTTTTCTAATGACTAAATAATATTCCATTGTATATAATCATATGTACCATGTCTTCTTTATCCAAACAACTATCAAAAGACACTTCAGTTGTTTTCATGTCATAGCCACTATGAATGACGCTGCAAAGAACAGGATTACATATATCTTTACAGATAAATGTGTCAGGTTTTTTTGGTATATACCCAGAAGAGGGATTGCTGGGTCATATGGTAACTCTATTCTTAATTCTTTGAGGAACCTCCACACTGTTTTCCATAGGGGCTATAACAATTTACATTCCCATCAGCAGTGTATGAGACTTCTTTTTTCTTCCCAGCCTCTCCAACACTTGTTATTACTTGTCTTTTTGATAAAAGCCATTTTAACAGTGTGAGGTGATATCTCATTGTAGTTTTGATTTACATTTCCCGAATAGCTAGTGAAGTTGAGCATCTTTTCACATAGTTAGACAAATAAACAAGCAAAAAGTCATAGACACAGACAATAATTTAGTGGTTACCAGAGAGTAAGGGGGAAAGTAGAAGAGGGGAAAGGGAGCCAAATATATGGTGACAGAAGGATATTTGACATGGCACGATATTTATAGAGATGATGTATTGTAGAATTGTACACTTAAAACCTATATAATTTTATTAACCAATGTCACTCCAATAAATTTAATAAAGAATACACACTGGATCACAGACAGTATAAGAATATCAATTTAATGCTTTTTATGTTGACTGTATGTTGTAATGATATTTTGGATATATTAGGTTAAATAAAATATAAAATTAATTGCACCTACTTCTTTTTACTTTTTAAAATGTGGCTACCACAAAATTTATGTGACTTATCTGGCTTTCATTATATTTTTATTGGACAGTGCTGCTTTAGATCTTTCTCCAGCCCCTTATTTGCCCCTTGTACTCACAGGTCCTTTGCACATGCTATTTCTATCCCTTTCCATGTTTTGCCCAGTTAACCCCAACTCGTCTTTCAGCTCTTGCTCAAACTTCATATCCTCAAGTAAAATATTTATGAAACCCTTACCTTAGTCCAATTCTCCTATGATTTCTTTTCATACCACCATGAACCTTGTCTTTGTACCATTTGTCATAGTGATAATTTTACTGTTGTGTTATAAGTTACCCCCCACCCCCAACTCAGCTGTAAGTTCCATGAGAGCAGCAACCACATCTGCTTTTGCTCAGCATTTCTTTCCAATGTTTAGCACAGTGTGTGGCATATAGTAGCTTGGGTTGTAAAGACTAACAAAGCACAAGTCAAGACCCAAGAATGTGAGACTACAGCAAACAAGAGAACTTTGTATTCAAAACGTATAAAACAATGCTCTGCATAGTTTACTAATTGAGTTCAATGTGTAGCTATTGAATGAATGAACTAATAAATGAATGAATGAATGAATGAATAATAATGTCACTTCTCCAAGAAAAATGTTTCACAATTTTCTGCTCAGAGGGAAGAAAGTCCATCTGCCTTATCACTGCAGCACTTCACCCTTAGCGCCCCAGACTCTCATTCCCATTTACTTCTTACCAATGTTCTCCTGGAAAGACATGATAGCCAGCTTCTGGAGTCAGGCAAATTTGAACATGGTCCGGCTCTTCTCCATGATTTGCCTAAGATGTTTCCTCATCCGTAAGAAGGGATAACAATAGTAACCATGTCAAAGGGCTATTGTGAAGATTAAATAGAATGATACACATTTAGCACAGTGTCTGTCATGTAGTAAGCTCAATAACTTTTAGCTATTAATATTATCTCCAGGCCCAGCACAAGATAATAATAACTACCCCTTCTTAAATGTTTCCTATATATCAGTCATTGTATTAAGTGTATTATTTCAACAAATGCTCATGGCAGTTTCTATCAGAAAAAGGACCTGAGGCTCAGAGAGATTAAGTCACTTGCACAAAACCACACAGCTAGTAAATGGGAGAGATGAGAGCTTCATAGTGATGCAATTTGGTGCCTAAACCTACTCTTTTCACCGTTACATCTCCCTAATCTGCAGCAGTCACTCAAGAAATCTTAATTTCCTTTTTATTCCTAGGTATCCTATGCTCCTATCATTTAAGTAAACATTCTTCCAACAGGGTATGCACTTTCACAACTCCATTTCCCTTTTTACACAGCTAACTCCCTCTATGTAAATTACCCGACACCTCCTTTCTCCAAAGGGCAAAATTCTATTCAAGCTTGAAGGCTATCTCACACATCATTGTCATCTTCTGTTGTTGTCTATCTTTCCTCTGAATGTATGACTTCATCTTGTTAACTAAGCACTCTGTTCACAAATGAGTAAAACACATTCCATTGCTTTATTGCTTTTTGCATGCAAAATTATATTTTCTGTTCTGGTCTGACATGTTCCAGGTCCAGAAGAGATCCATGTTCATTTGTGTATCCCATATGTTTAACAAAATGCTAGGGACATGTGCTCAGTGAATTCATGTCGATGTGAAAATTAACTTAATATATGGTCTGCACAAGCTGCTTTTATATATACACACACAAACTTACACACATGCATATATATAAATGCATGTGCACATATACATAGGCTGACATGGACAAACACACATGCCTGCACATGCACACAAAACACACAGGCACACATCACACATAATAGCTTATACACATGCAAAAGCACAAATATGCACATACATGCATACAGGCATGCTCACACACGTGTTCATACACACATGCAAATGTACACCCCTGGAGCTTAGTTCAGTTTTTGTTACATTTGTTTATGGCTAGACAAATAGTTAATTGAGGGAAGAATGAGTTTAAAGGGACTTTGTTGAAATTAACTTAGTTTCTTTGACTTTGTCATTTAAAATAATAAAAGTGATTTGTATATTCAATTTTAATAAGAAAATGAATAGCATAAAGAGTATTTTTGTTACTTTATTTTTCCACTTATAAAATATATCTCAAAATAAAGATGATCTTAGTATTTGGTGCTGAGATCTCTCTCTCTCTCTCTCTCTCTCTCTCTCTCTCTCTCTCTCTCTCTCTTTCTCTCTCCCCACTCCCTCTCTCTCTCCCCCGCTTCTCTAGCCATCTCCCTCAAAACTTCTGACCAATATAACCTTTAAAAGATCACGTTGGAGACTTTATATCAATATTTTTATCTAAATGATTTGGCTTTTGGATTTTATGTTCTATTAAGAAATCATAAGCTTCCAGAACAGTTTATTTTATGAGCTGAAAATAAGACAGTAATGCTACTAGTAAAAGATGTTTTAAACAATAAAACAGATACTTTCACCTGTTAAAGCAAATAAAAATGTATCTCCAAAGCAGGAAAGTGATGCTATGTTTATCATTAAAACTTGAACAAAGCAGATTATAAACAATCAAGTGCATAGTGAATATACAAAGATAATCTCGCCCCAGGTCTACAACAACCCTGCTAAATCATGGGAGCTTCACCTCCAGGTTAGGATGTGCCTGGATCCCACGTGGAAATTACAACCCTATTACATACAGCCAAGTGTACATTACTATCTGTGGGGAGGAGGTGCAGGAGTTAAAATGTCTCATATGGCCTGCAGTCCATTAGGTAAGGATATTAAATCCTCAGATCAATGAAACATCACAAAGCCATCATGGTCATTGGCAGTTAAAATAGCCCCAGGCACTCATTTGAGTCCAAATGAGAGGAGCTGTATTTTAGTATCTTTGTGCATCAAATGTGGCTGCATGCTGAATCTTTCTGTTTGAGGATTCACCCTCTTAGTCACCAGGAAGGAACACTCACATTTGCATACTCTGCCCGGTGCCTGTGACATGCGTGCTTGAAGTGGTGGTGTCAAATGGGCTTGATTTATGTCAGTTTAAGACAGCCTCATCATTTCAGAGCTTGTAATGGGGTTCTCATTCTTCTAGTTACATAATGCATGAAAACATTATCCTAATGCCTGTAAAAAAGTTGTCAAAATGCACAGGGAGAACCACATGTATTATACGTTTGCCTCCTACAGACTGCAACGGGGAGAAGAATGGCTCAGAGAGATTTCAACTGTGTATAATTATAAGCAGCTCTACAGCTGAACAGTTATTATAATGCCCACAGTGTGTGGTGTCAGGAAAAGAATACGGAGACGCATGCAGCACAGTATCGTGTCTTAATATACTAAACATATATTCACACACGCCGCATGATATCAACACTAGTCCCCAATTATCCCGCATAGAAGGAAACGAAAGCAGCAGTTTACCCAAGGTTTCTACCTGCCTGTCGCTCCCTCCACAGCTTGCCTGTCTCTACAAGAGAGGAAAGGAGAGTGGTGTCCCGTATTTCTCTTTGCTGGTCTGGTCCACAGATTTCCGTCTAGTCTTAACAGTTACATTTGAGTAAGCTAAACTATAAATCTGTCAGAAAACAATTAGCCCTCACTATGTTTTCACAGTGGATCATACCGGTGGGGACAGCTCTGGGGAAATCAGCCCCCTTCTGGATGCGACCACTCAGAAATGATTTTGGTGTTAGGCAGGTCAGGGCCTGGCCACAGGGACTTCCTGTGTTGGCTTTTCCCAACTCCTCACAAGCCTGTTGATGTGAGAGGGGAATCCGAGCCTCGCCTTGCGCTTTCCTCCTTTAGCCTCATTTCCTGGTACTAAGTATTTGGTGGAATCTCAGGCTCAAAGAAATATGTAGCCATTAAGAGATATATAGGTCTCATACATTAAATAATTAGACATAAAGTAGGTTAAACAAATAAGCTGCTAAATGCAACACCATCAGGCACTAACATACATCATTTAGACAAATAGCATGAGATGGAAGGAAAAATGATCAAATGGCCTGGTTTTACCAGGAGAATTATACAGAACATGGAATTTGAGGAAAGCTATCAAAAATAAGTCAACCAAAAAGGGGCAACTGAAAGTGCAGGCCAAGGCCCCACAGGCCCCAAGCTCAGGAGCTCAGGGCAATGCCTTCTTCACAGCATAGAGAACTGGAATGAAACAATAGCTGATGAATGATGAAACCACACATTGTCAAGGGCTTTCTTATCTGGACATGGAGAACACTGCGAAACCATTCTCAGTTCTTGAGCAATGAACCAGCTGTCATATCACGTGCATCCAGGCCAGTTCATGGGCATGTGTGTGAACTTGCACAGGGCCTGTGCTCGGAAAGCCTGCACTTGGTATAAAGCTATCACTGTTTAGAAATTTGTAATAATTTTCTAATATGCACTCCACAAATTATGTAAGCAGCCCTAGCTGCAGTCACTGTTCTTCATACATTTTCATTAGATGTATAAAGGCTGTGTTCTCACACACCTCAAAGCTGACATGCGTGCTGATCGCCTGGTAGACTGGGCAGAAAGCGGGGCTGTGGGGGTAGCTTGTGAGAGCTGCTGGAGTGAGAGAAAGCTACTTGTCTTACCCTTGCATCCGGACGGTGGGGTAGAGCCCCTTCCACATACCTTTCCTCTGTGCCTTGTGACTGTTAGGGGGACCTTTGAGTTCATACAGTTTTCCCTAATATCTTTCCATAAATCTTTCAATAATCATGTAATCTTTGAAAATTATTGGGAAAGATCAATTTTGGACAGTGCATTCAGGCAAACAACTACTTCCTGATCCTCTTTCTCTCCTCTTCCTTTTATCTCATTGTCTGTGACCTTTAGAAAATTTCTGAATTTCTTTATGTCAGTAAGCCACCTCGGAATTGAAACTGGAGCTAAGACTCATTTGAATCACGTCAATAAAGGAAGGAAAAAGTGAAAGTCCTCCTGCCAGAGGCTGGCATCCACCACACTCAATTTCTTCAAGACATCAAAATTACAGGATCTCTCTTCCTGTTGTTTTTTGAAATGGAATTCAGCCCAAGACCTTTATCACACATTGCCTTATGGTTGGCAGAGTATAAGAGATCTCAGAGTGCTCAGGAAGGGAAGAGGAGACCAGCACCTTGATGAAGGGCGAGAAGGTCACTAGCAGTTGTCAGAAAGGCTTTATCTAAGTGGGTGTGGTGGTATACATTTGAAAGATATCATGGCATTTGTCTCAGAAAATATTAACAAATGATTGCTTTTGTATGTCTCATTGTATGTCATGTCATTGAGAGGTGAATTTCTTCCTCAATAAATAAGATGATACATAGACTAATAGATAAATCATTGACTGTTTTCTTTCCCCACCTAACCTCTTTCAGAACACTAGCTTGCATTCTCTGAATAGTTAGTTACCCTTTCCCATTTGATTTGCTCTGTTCAGGAAATCTTTTTGGTGCCTTGATCTCCTCCAGCTCAGATCCTTGGCCATCTCTCAAACTTAAAAGCAAGGGGTCAGAGTCATTTTTCTTTTTTCAATCTTCTAGTCCTTAAGTCATTTGTTCGCTTTTGATCCTAAAATAAGGGTGGGTATAAGACGGTTCTGAATCTGAATCTCTGCCTGGGACACTGGAAGTGCTCAAGACTACGAAAGGGGAGTTCTGAAAGGCCCCTTCTTTATTTAGTTTTAGGTGAAAGTAGGGCAGTATACTGATACGGACATTCAAGAAAGCAAGTACGTTGCATTCCTATAGAGGAGCCAGGAACAATTCTTATCTTTAAACTGGATCTTTACTTTTGCTAGGTTAATGGAAGGTCAAAAAAAGGAAGTCAAATAGGAATAGGCAGCTCCACATATACCTTTGATAGGGAAGGGCAGAAAGAAGGGGGCACAAAGAGAAACTGAGGAAGAAGTCTAAGAGTTGGTACCCATGATGTACTGAAGATATTTTTCTTCTGAACGGACTGAATTCATTTCACTATAGTTAATGAGACTATAACAGCACTTACACATCTACTATCTATCCCCATTCCTCATTTCTTCCTTTGAAATTATATATAAGCATTTCCATTTGACCTGTATCTTTCATTACTCGCTACAAACCTAACAACTTTATTGCAGCCCATCTTCTTGATGGAATTGGATCATAACAAAATAGCCCATATACTACTTCATTTAACATTAATTGCTAAGAAACCCAACAGAACACTGTGGTCACAACGACACATGTGTGGCATTGTATACTATAACCTAGCCTGGAGGTTTCTGCCTGTACTGCGAGCTCAGTAAAGTGTCTCTATCCAGAATGGATTCCTTCTGGAGATGAGAGTTCAAGGTTAATCATGAATAGACAAGAATGGAGTGTGTGTCTGGGAGAATCAAACCATAACTTACTATTGTGTTGGAGAGTATAAAAGCTTTGCTGTTGGAAGTTTCTTTTAAAAATCATCACCAATAAAGTTCACTGCAAGTTTTTTCTCCAACTTCCAGGGATAATATTGCTTCACTCACAGGAGAAAAAATAGAGACACTGCAAACAAACGACAAAGTTCCTCAAGCTCTTGATAAGTGTTTACTAAGATTTTTAATAGGAGAATTAAGGGCCTACTTACTGTGTGGAGAGTAACAAGAGAAAAGACAATCTTCCCGAATTTCAAAATAAATCATAATACCAGGTGGACTATTTGCCTGGTTAAAGTAAATTGACTTTGACAGCAAATGCCATTTTTGGCTTAGAGAAACCTCTGAATTCCTACCTGTTCCTTCCACTGCTTCCCCTGGGACTAGATTCTGATTGACTTAGATATTTAGTGCAGCCATTACGGCTGGTGGTATTGAGTTACAGCTTCAGCCTTGCTTTCAGGAGGTTCCTTCTAAACTCTCCTTGCTTCGAAGTTTTGTCAGTGTGCCCATTATCCAAGATATCACCCCATACCCCTTTAGGGAAAATCTCCATTGCTCAGTTTTATGTTCACAACTACATGGAAAGCAAATGCCTGGAATTAAATGTTATTCCCATTAAATAAAATAGTCAATCCTATCTGATATAGGAGTTTCATTATTAGAAGATAAATTACTTTCCAAGCAAATCCAAGGAAATTCTGTCACATGTTTTTCTTCTTTTAAAAGTGTTCCATTAACTTCCAAAAAGTCATGTTGACCACTGATCGGAGATAATTCAACAACAGATGGGAAAGGTGAGGGAGTGTTTTGGTGACAGCAGGTATTATGAAGGATGGGATTCAAAGCCTACCCATATGTCAAGACCTCACCATCTCACAAGCAAGGGAGTGGGACTTAAGGGATCTAAAAAAGTGACTGCCTAAATTAGTGAAATTAATCCACTTGAGTGAAAAATTTATTCAATTAACCCACACCAGATGTCAAACTCAAAGTAAATAACGAGTCTAGTGAATCTATTTTGGTCACCAAATTTATTGCCACTTGAATCAAACTGATACGTATCTATCTCCGTGTGTGTGTGTGCGTGTGTGTGTGTGTGTGTGTGTGTGTGTGTGTGTGTGTGAGTGTGTGTGTGTCCCCTTTAGGTTTTATTTCATACAAGGAATGCTTGGGCAAAAATTCCAAAGGAAAAAA